>OY728155.1:1282274337-1287274337 GCA_963277665.1 Viscum album | reverse complement strand
GTAGTTCAGAACACATATCTAACTACCTCTCCATTACAAGGTCTAGTATCTTATGCTAGCATCAGGTATCAGCACACCATGTCTCACTTATAGACACCTGGTCCCACACATCATGTCTCATCACAGATGTTGGACTCCTCATGTATTAATCATTTTTTAATGATCACAAATCTTATTCAACCTCGTTAAATCATATAAATTATATCCAATCATGTGTATTTATGTTTAAATTTTTCTCATGATTTAAGAAGAGCCATGAAAGATCTTAATTGTTCTATATTCAGTTTACTTACTTTATACTATCATTGATCTACTCTCATAATACCTTCTTTGACAAATGCTTAAGATTAATCCATTCTATTATCATCATTACTTATGTATGAACACAGTTACTTTGAAAAGTCTGAGACACAATGAGTCTGCCACTGGCTATGTCTTTTTGGCACCGTGAGGCAGATACCGTGAAGCAAGACACCAATAAGTAGACACCGTGAAGCAAGGAACCATGAATAAATACACCGTGAAGCAAGACACCGTGAAGCAGACACCGTGAAGCAAGACACCGTGAACAAGACACTGTGAAGCAAGACACTGTGAAACAGACACCATGAAGCAGACATCGTGAACAAGACACCATGACCGCGATACACCATGACACTTAGACACTGTGATCAATCTAGACATCGTGTGAAGGAGACACCATTTCCATGACTTACTGTGACACCATTTCTTCAAATATTTTTTCATCTTTCAATTTAATTTCTAACTATAATATTTGATGATTTTAATGCATTGACATAATTAATGTTTCTTTGTAGACATATCATCGGATAATATAAGGTATGAGGTTCATAATACATGCAACCTATCATCTCCAACACATGCATTTCCAAGATAAAAGAGAAGTGTGACCAAGAATCATAGAGCGTGATAAAAAAAATCAAGGCCGTGAGCATGATAACTAAGAACATACTTAGAGAAAGTTTCAAAATAAAGGCCCACTACATGCAACTCTACGCTGCTGAAGAACACATGAAGCATATTTGAATCTAAGAGAACATATTCACTCTATTGAACCTTACAAAGAAAACAAGTTGAATCACGACACTCTTTTTTACAGAAAAGGACTCAAATTATGAATCTGCTTCATCTCATAAGTCCAAAGATGCAAATAAAAACACTCATAGCATCTCTAAACCCATCTCCATATTTCTGCTCTATTGTGTATCAGTTTATTACCTTTCAAGTAGAGTGTGTACCTATAAAAAAAATACCCTCTGTCTCCTGCATTAAACTGAATGATACAAGATATCCTTACTCAACCTTTCTCTTACTCTTGTGTATACCCACTGAAAAGTGTGTAAGAGGTCCCTGTGTGGCCTGGTATTTTTTCCACACAAAAACTGTGGAAGAGGACCATGTGTGATCTGGAAATTTTGAGTACTGTTGTTAACCCCGATCCAGGGTGTGGATAAAATTTTAGTTATATAAACTGCTTGGGGGCAGGTGATCACCAAGTGGAGTGGATTAGGTCTCGGTTTGAGACAGAACCACTTGTTTCATATCCATTGTGGTACTTAAATTAGTCTTCTCTGTTTTATTGATTTACTATATAATTCGGAAATCTCTAATTTCACTTTGATAGTTAGTCTTGGAAAGAAGTTATAACTAGCTTGTCTTAGTAGAATAACTTCAAAAGTAATATCAATAACACAAATTAAGATTAATGAGGATTAATAAATCTTCTAAGAAGTTATTTATATAGTAAAACTCTTATAATAGTATAACTTTGATTAACTAGGCTATATTTAATCTTTAGGGAAAACTTTTTAAAAATAATTTTTATAGAAATTTTTATAGTTACTCAATTCACCCCTACCCTCTTGAGTAATCTACTCTGACCAACATTTGGTATCAGAGGTAGTTTATTAGGACTCTATGTAATCTTATTAAACTGTGATTGTAGTTGTACGTTAAATATCTATAAATTTCTGTTAATTCTAAATTTATAACTCTTTTAAAGTAATACATTATTATGGATAATATATTGGAAGGTGTTGCAATCAACATATCACCATTCTTTAATGGAACCAATTATGCTCAATGGAAAATTAAAATGAAAATTCATTTAGAGAGTATGAGTTTTGAAATTTGGTCATCCATTATAGATGAATACAATGTTCCTACTACTGATAGAATCACTTGGGATGAACCTACCAAAACTACTTATAATAACAACTACAAAGCTATGAATTCTTTATATTGTTCCTTAGGAGATAAAGAGTTTAATATAATTTCTGCTTGTAAGACTGCCCATGAAATTTGGGATACCCTGTCTGTCTCACATGAAGGAACATTTAGTGTAAACGAAATGATACTTAATACTTATACCATCAAATATGATAATTTTAAAATGAAACCTGATGATACTATTTCTAACATGTATCTTAGGTTCAACGAGATCATCAACACAATGATTTCTCTTAGAAGAGAAGTCACTACCAAGGAACAGATCAAGAGAACCCTTAGATGTCTACCTGATAGATGGAGGGGAACCTCTGTCTCTATTAGAGAATCGTGTGACATCAGAAATCTACCTGTAAAAGAACTCATTGGGAAACTAATGATGTATTAGGAAGATCTGAAAGTTAATAAATAAGAGGATGAACTAAATATGAAATCTATTGCATTCAAGACCACCACCTCTAAGCACAAAGACAAACGGAAAATAGAATCTTTTGTAGAAAGCTCCACCAGTGAAAAATCATCATCTGAAAGTGATGAGGAGATGGATCAACTTTCTAGAAGATTAAAACAATTTTAAAAAAAGAAGAAAATTTTCAGAAATCCTAACTTCAAGGGAAAATATGATCAAAAAGAAAACTTGAAGAAGGAATGGAAAATAATTGACAAGACTGATGAAATTTTCTATTATGAATGTAGGTTAAAAGGACATATAAAGGCTAACTGTCCAAAGCTCAAGTACAAAAATAAATATGAGGACAACGACAGGAAGTACAAAAAGGAAATGAAAGTAACCTGGAATGCTTCTGGGGATATTTCAAGTAACTCAGAGACATCACATGATGAACATGCTAACAAAGCCAATATGTGTTTTATGACAAACACATATGAGGTAATAATGGAATCTTTTGTACATAAATCATGCTATTATGAAGATGAAAGTGACTCTGCAAAAATTACTAATGATGAAATGTTTGAATATTGTAACATGCTTTAAGATACATGAAATGAACTAAAATACAAATATAAATCATTGAAGAAACATCATGATCTCTTTGTGAATGTTAAATATGAACTTAATACTAAAAAGGATAAAAATGCTCAACTACTCAAAGAAAACAATGAGTTAAAAATGTCTAATGAGAAATTAAATAGTGGCCTAGAAAAAATTACTAATAGGAAAAATACCCTTACCCAAATGCTAAGAAAACAGATTTCCCGTAAATACAATAATGTCATTATTTATGAACCTGGTAAAATAAATCTTGGTAGAAATAATTTTGTTTCAAGATCTCAGACATATAGTTTTACTCCCAACTCTGGACTTAAATCAACTAATTCAATTCATGATACATGTTCTACTGTTTTAAGATTTTCTGGACCAAATACAATTTATTTTTTAAATACATTACACAATTATTATAAGAAATATATGAGGAAAATATGGGTTCCTAAAGCAATTATTACTAATATTACTAGACCCAAACAAGTATGGGTACCAAAATCTATTTTTGCCTAATATTTTTTAAGGAAAGATGCTTAAAGAGCTCTTGCAAAAGTCTATGGTATTTGGGCAGTGGATGTTCAAGGCACATGATAGGAGACTACTCATGCTTTAAGAACCTGATAAAAGTATATGTAGGACATGTCACATTTGGTGAAAATGTCAAGTGAAAGATTATTAGCCTAGGCCAAATCAGTAACTCTAACTCAGTTTTAATTTCTAAAGTACTTTTTGTTGATGATTTAAAATACAATTTTCTTAGTATATCAAAATTATGTGATGATGGATTTCATGTTAGATTTGAAAATGATTCTTATAATGTCTTCAATTCTAAAGATGAATTAGTATTTTCTAAATTAAGAAATGAAAAATTTTATTCTATTAATTTAGATTCTTTAGCTTCTCAGAATGCTTCATGCTTAAGTGTATTTCATAAAGAATCTTGGATTTGGAATAGGATACTAGGACACTGTAATGTTTACTCTCTTAGAAAGCTATCTAGAAAAATCCTAGTTAAAGACTTACCCAAACCTGAGTTTCCAAATGACAAAGTGTATAATCCTTGTCGAAAAGGGAAAACAACACAAAGTTTCTTTCAAACCAAAGAAAGAAGTGTCAACTTTTCAACCTCTCAAACTGGTTCACATGGATTTTTTTGGACCATCTAGAGTTTCTAGTTAAATGGTAAGCACTATGTTTATGTTCTTGTAGATTACTTTTCTAGATATACTTGGACCTTCTTCATGGCTCACAAAAGTGAAGCCTGATCTTATTTTACTAAGTATGACAAGTCTGTAGAAAATATTAGTGGACTTAGAATTAAATCCTTAAGAATTGATCATGGCTGTGAGTTTGAAAATCAAGAGTTTGAATCCTTTTGCTCACAAAATGGTTATAGTCACAATTTCTCTGCCTCTAGAACACCTCAGCATAATGGAGTTATAGAGAGAACAAATAGAACCCTGTAAGAGATTACTAGAACAATGCTTAGTGAATATGACTTACCTATTTATTTTTGGGATGAAGCTGTCAATACAGCGTTCTATATAATAAATAGAGTGTTGATGAGACCTATTTTTAGGAGTAATCCTTACGAATTATGAAACAATAGAAAACCCAAGGTTATCTACTTCAAAGTTTTTGGTTGCAAAGTCTATATTCTTAATACCAAATACAATATTGAAAAATTTTCATCCAAAAGTGATGAAGGTATCTTTTTAGAATATTCCATGTCTAGTAAAGCCTATAGAGTGTTCAATGAAAGAACTAAATGTGTGGAAGAATATGTTCATGTCAAATTTGAGGAAACAGATCCACATGAGCCTAAAACCATCCTAGAGAATCTGGAGGATAATGTATCAGATCTTAATATCAATTCAAAATCCTCAAATTCTTTTATGAAAGAATCTGTGAAAACTTACAACTCTGAAAATTCCCTAGAATCAAGTCACAATGAACCTGAATCTGTTGATGAACCTAAAATCACTAGTCCCTCTTTTTCTATAATTGTTATAACTCTTAAGAACCATCCCTTGGAAGATGTTTTTGGAGACTAAGACAAAGGAAATTAAACTAGATATTCTCATAGAAATCAAGTTGAACATCAAGTATTCTTATCACAATGTGAACCTAAAAACATTAATGATGCTATCAATGATGAATTTTGGGTGATGTCTATGCAATAAGAACTTAATCAGTTTTAAAGGAACAAATTTTGGAAATTTTTTGAAAGACCCAAGGACACAGTCACCATATGCACTAAATGGGTGTTTAGAAATAAGGTAGATGAATCTGGTAACATAGTTAGAAACAAGGCTAGATTATTTGCACAAGGATATATTCAAGAAGAAGGAATTGATTATGAGAAGACCTTTTCACCAGTATCCAGACTTGAAGCCCTCAGAATCTTGCTTGCCTATGCTACACATTTGAATTTAAAACTATATAAAATGGATGTTAAGAGTGCATTATTAAATGGGTATATATCTGAGGATGTTTTTGTTGAACAACCCCCTATATTCTCTAACCATCATTTTCCAAATCATATTTTTAAACTATAAAATGCCTTATATGGTTTAAAGCAAGCTCCAAGAGTTTGGTATGATATATTGAGTACTTTTCTTATTTCCAAAGGTTTTACCAAAGGAATAGATGATCCTACACTTTTTATAAAATTTATTTCTAATGATGTTTTAGTTTTTCAAATCTATGTAGATGACATTATTTTTGGTTCTTCTAAGAATTAGTTATGTGTTGATTTTTCTAAAATGATGCAAAATGAATTTGAAATGAGTATAATGGGTGAACTAAAATTCTTTCTTGGATTTCAAATCTTTCAAAATAATGATGGAATTGTTTTAACCCAGAGTAAATATACTAGAGATCTTCTAAAACATTTTGGATTGGGTAGCACTAAAAGTAGTGACACTCCCATGAGTACCACTTGTAAGTTGGATCTTGATGAAGATGGAAAATCCGTTGATCAAACCACTTATAGAGGAATTATTGGAAGTTTACTTTACTTAACTGCTAGTCATCCTGACATTATGTTTAGTGTGTGTATGTGTGCTTGTTTTCAAGAAAACCCTGAGGAATCTCATTTAAATACTATAAAGAGAATTTTCAAAGACCTCAAGCATACACCCAATCTAGGATTGTTTTATCCTAAAGGACAATCATTTGAATTAGTTACTTATTTTGATGATGACTTTGGTGGATATAAATTAGATAGAAAAAGTACCTCTAGAACATATCACCTTTTAGGAAATTCACTAGTATCATGGTGTAGTAAGAAACCAAATTCTATTTCATTATCTACTGCATAAGCTGAATACATAGCTGATGGTAGTTATTGTGCACAAATTTTTTGGATGAAACACACATTACTAGATTATGGATATCAATTCAAACATGTACCTATAAATTGTGACAACACAAGTGTTATTAACATCTCAAAAAATCCCGTTTCACATTCTAGGACAAAACACATTGATTAAGACATCACTTTTTTAGAGATCATTATCAAAAAGGTGATATAACTTTGGAATTAATTGGTACTGAATATCAACATGCTGATATATTCACCAAACCATTAAATTCTGAGAGAATAGACTACATCATACATGAACTAGGCATGATAAATCTCAAATAGATACCTTACTTGTTACTATTTTAGTCTTACTTTTTGATATCATACTGTGTTATACTTTACTATCACATGATTATGGTTTCTCAGTTATTGCCTCTCATGTTTAAAATCTCACCAAAAAGTATTATGTTTACGGTCTCACAGTTATAATTTTGTACTTACTGTCTAACGTTTACTGTCTCACCATAACGCACACTGAGAATTTCATTAACAGTCTCACCGTGAAGCTCATTTACTGTCTCACCGTAATGACCAAACACAGTCTCACAGTAAAAATTCTTTTTGTTTTTATTTAAACTTTTATCACGGTAATTATCTTTTTCACCTTTTTTATTTTCCTGCATTTTTATTTTTGCGACATTTGATATTCCTAAATGATAAAACAAAGAAAGTATCACTCGATTATTCACTCGAGGTTTCTTCTACTTAATCATTTTGAACCCTTCTTCAACCCTACAATCCTTCTCTTGCTCGAACATTCATTGAATTCTAAGAATGAAAAGTTCGTCATCATCGACACCTGAGAAGAACATCTTAAAGAAGAAAAAGATTTCACCTAAGATGACACCTGAAGGATCTTTAAATTCGAATCTAGTAAACCGTGTTGTTGTACCTGAGAAAGATATTTTCCCTAAATAGATTCTGTCTAGTAAGTCTCTGATATTTAAAGTGTAAGAACAGCAAGGCTGGTTAGAGTGGTTCCCGAAGTAAGATATACCCATCTACCCTAGGTTAGTGGATCATTTTTACCAGTATGTACAGTTATCATTCGATTCTGGTGATAGTTATGTTATAAGAAGCTGGGTCAATGGCTATAGATTCTCATTCTCTTTGAGGTTATGGTATGCGTGCATTAGGATACCTCATGAAGGTATCAATGAAGATTATCAAAGAGGACATCCACCTTCAACCGAATTCTTTGATTTAGAAGATGCCCTGAAAACCTTAACTGGAAATGGAACCCAAAGGAGAGCCGTTGTTGCTGAACTTGATGGAGAATCAAGGCTTCTGTTCAAGTTTATACAGAGTTTGGTTAGTCCGAGAAAAGGTGATTTTTCTGTTTTAAAATATCAAGATGTGTTTCTGAATCACCTTATAAAAAATGGGCATAAGATCAACCTATAAAAGTATATCATACACCATATGTGTGAGTTGATAAAAGTCACATCCAAGTCAACTTCTCTATTTTACTCTTGGATAATCTTATACATGCTTCTTGTCAAAGGTATGGTTGGACCTAATGAGGAAGTAATTAAGGACTGTGAGTACTGTCTCTCAAAATACACTATCAAATTAATGAAGATAAACTATAATCCTTGGGAAAAGGAATAGGTGGAAGGAAATGATACAGTTAATGAGAAATTCAATCCTGCAGATTATCCCTCAAAACCAAAATACATTTCTGATCCTAGTTTGGAACCATGTGAGATTATCGGGTATCCTGAAGAAGAGTAAGAAGAGGTTATAGTGCCACCTAGGGAAGTTATTACTATTGAGGAATACAGGAAAACTGCTCCTCCTGAAGTTCTTGAAGAAGAATTCCCTACTCCTAAAGAAGATGTTAATCTGTAAATTCAACCCAAGGCTGAAAGAGAATCATTTGTCAAGGAATCTGAGAAGCATGCCATGGAAGAGCCTATAGTGGGGGAGACACCTATTTTTAAAGAGTTCAATCTTGATGAACTCCCTATGGAACAATCTATTCCTAAAATCACACCTTTAGTTGAAGAACAGATGGATCTAGATTTTCAGCTGACTAGATAGAAAATGAGTGGGGAACTTAGAACTGAGTCTGTGGAACTAGACCAAGATCTTAAGACTCTCAGTCTAGAGAAGGAGGCACCTGTTGAGGGGGAACAAACCCCAAATCTTGAGTCTATTGAAGCCTCACATACAACTGAGTCAAGTCCTGTAGACACTCAGTATAAATTTCCCATTTTATATGATGTGGATGACTCTCAGTAGATTACAGCAACCGGACATGATCTTTCCCCTCTATTTCAGTTGAAATAAGTCTCCAATATTTCACCTGAGAAGGAACCTGATCCTGTACTAGTCCCAACTATTGAACCCTTATCTAAACATCCATATTTTGTGAGTAAGGATGATCTGAAAGAATTTTGTGATACCATCTTATCTGGAGTTGAGAAACTAATGAATACCCAACCTCGTCCTATGAAAAAATTAAGTGAGAGAGATGACTCACTATTATTGGATAAAATTATTTGGCAAATACAACCTACTATGCTTCCTGAGATTCAAGAAGTAAGAGTAAAAAATAATTTGCTCAGTAATGAAGTAAAGACCCTAAGAAGTATGGTTGAAGACATGCAGAGAGAGCTGCATTTGAGATCTGAGCCTATTGCTCCTCCTGTATAACTTGTTGCTCCTCAAATCCCACAGGTTGTTGTATCTCAGATTCAACCTTATCTAGATTCCTTAGATGAAAAGATCATTGAAAGGAACAAAAAAATTATGAAGGAAATGAAAGATCTTGTTTCCAATCTTAATAAACTCACTGATGAGTATACAGGGTGTCTTCAAAAGGTACTGAATCAAATAAAATCTTTGACCACAGCTGTCAAAGCATCTAGTCAATCCTCTAAACCCTCCTTAGACAGTGATCTTCTTATAACTGTAGTCAAAGAAGAGCTTCAGAATGTACTCAGTGGTTTCAATACGGATTCTTTATCTGAAGTGGTCAAGAATAGTGATAGAGTTCTTGACCTAGAACAAATCCAATCCAAAATTGCTAATGATGATCAGCAAGAGATTACCAATAAAGTGGATTTCTACTTCAATATAATCTTCTCAAAGACTGATATGACAAACCATTTCAAGTATCTTGTAGAAAATCTGCGGATTCCTCCTGTAACTCAAGATTTCAAGACCTAATTCCAGAAGCTCATAGAGTTTACTCGATTTTTGGACAAGTTTATGGAGAACAAGGATGATTTTGAAAAATCCATGCAGTATGGTGGATAGATCATTAAAAATTTCATCAAACTCCTGAGACCCTATCTTCATGTCCAGAGTACAACCATTGTTGCTCCAGCGGCTGCACCTCTCAAACCTGGGCTGCCTACCTTCACCTCTGCCCTAGCCTCAACCACCATGTCTGTCAGCCAAGCACTAAGTCAGACACGGCCTGTGATTCTTGATCAAAAACTATCTAGATCTACTACTTCTCCTACCTTGGCTCCCTCAGTCTTTGAAGGTCTTCCTTTACCGTCTTTATTAACCACCTCCCTGCCTTCTTCTACCTCGACCTCTGCCCCTATGGCTTCTTCTTCTGCCATTACTGCTAAAAGAAAAGAGAAGGTCATCCCCTGAAGAAGAATAGTGATTACTCCTTTTTGATAGGGATTCTTTTTCTTTTGTATTGCTATTTTGTTTTGTACTGAACCTTGTTTACTCTTAATGGAATGTGCATTTTTGGCTTCTATTACTTCATATTTTTGATAATCCCATAAGAGGGAGAAATTTCTATATGTTATCCATTTATCTCTATAGTTGAATCCAATATACACTTTAACATTACATGATTTTTTATCATCAAAAAGGGGGATATTGTTGGAATCCTCATATATTAATCATTATTTAATTATCACAAATCTTATTCAACCTAGTTAACTCCTATAAATTATATCCAATCATGTGTATTTATGTTTAAAGTATTCTCGTGCTTTAATAAGAGATATGAAAGATCTTAATTTTTCTATATTCAGTTTACTTACTTTATACTATCATTGATATACTCTCATAATACCTTCTTTGACAAATTCTTAAGGCTAATACATTCTATTATCATCATTACTTAAGTCTGAACACAGTTACATTGAAAAGTCTGAGACACCGTGAGACTGCCACTGGCTATGACTTTTTGGCACCGTGAGGCAGACACTGTGAAGAAAGACACCGTGAAGAAGACACCGGGAAGCAAGACACTATGAAGCAAGACACCATGAAGTAGACACCGTGAAGCAAGACACCATGAACAATACACCATGAAGCAAGAAATCGTAAAGTAGACACCGTGAAGCAGACACCGTGAACATGACACTGTGACCACGAGACACGGTGAAACTCAAACACCATGATCAATCTAGACACTGTGTGAAGGAGAAATCGTTTCCATGACTTACTGTGACACCGTTTATTAAACTATTTTTTCACCTTTCAATTTAATTTCTAACGGTCTTATTTGATGATTTTAATGAATGGACATAATTAATGTTTCTTTGTAGACATATCATCGAACAGTATGAGGTATGAGGTGCAGAATACATGAAACATATTGGCTCCAACACATTCATTTCCAAGATAAAAGCGAAGTGTGACCAATAATCATAGAGTGCGATAAAAAAAGAAAAATCAAGGTCATGAGCACGATAACAAAGAACATACTTAGAGAAAGTTTAAAAAGAAAGGCCCACTGCATGCAACTCGATGCTGTTGAAGAACACACGAAGCATATTTGAAGCTAAGAGAACATCTTCACTCTGTTGAACCTTACAAAGAACACAAGCTGAATCGCGACACTCTATTTTATAGACAAGGACTCGAATTCTGCATCTACTTCATCTCAGAAGTCCAAAGCTGCAAATAAAAACACTCAGATCATCTCTAAACCCATCTCTATATTTCTACTCTATTGTGTATCATTTTATTACCTTTGGAGAAGAGTGTGTAACTGTAGAACAACACGCTCTGTCACCTGCATTAAACTGAAGGATACGATATATCCTTACTCAACCTTTCTCTTACTCTTGTGTATACCCACTGAAAAGTGTGGAAGAGGTACCTGTGTGGCCTGGTATTTTTCCCCATGAAAACTATGGAAGAGGTCCCTATGTGATCTGGACAGTCTGAGTACTGTTGTGAACCCCGATCCAGGGTGTGGATCAAAGTTTATTTATATAAACTTCTTGGTGGTAGGTGATCTCCAAGTGGAGTGGATTAGGTCTTGGCCTGAGACTGAACCACTTGTTTTATATCTGTTGTGCTGCTTAAATTTTTCTTCTCTGTTTTATTTCTTTACTATATAATTCAGAAATATTGAATTTTACTTTGATAGTTAGTCTTGGAAAGAAGTTATAAATGCATTGTCTTAGTTGAAGAACATAAAAAGTAATATTAGTAACACAAATTAAGATTACTAAGAATTAATCAATCTTCTAAGAAGTTATTTGAACAATCAAACTCTTATAACAGTATAACCTTGATTAACCGGGCTATATTTAATCTTTGGGGAAACCTTTTTAGAAATTATTTTTATATAAATTTTTATAGTTACTCAATTCACCCCTCCCCTCTTGAGTAATCTACTCCGACCAACAACAGACACAATAACCACATCTCATCCAAAGACACCTGGGTCATCACTGCACATCTCGGCCATAGACACCTAGGCCAGCACTATTGAATGAATAGTGGGGAAGAGGGGTATCCATCCATTTGTATCACCACCAAACTAGATGATGGGTAAAAAAAACTAAAACCCAAAACCTTTGGGTGTTGGAAAGGTTGTCCAACTAGGGTGGGAGCGTAAAGAAAAAACATAAACATACATTGTATATAGATATCACCTAAATCCCAACCTCTAGGTCCAAAATAACATCACTAACATACACCACCATCATCACTTCACCACATTTCAACCTTCACAACCACTACCATGGCCATGTGAAACACCACATAGCCACCACACAATCCATACAACATTTCCTAATTTAATTTACAAGTTCACCAACATTTCCAAATTTTTCAAGTTTTCACTAAGTTCCATTACTAATCCATTTCTTTCACATTTACACAGCCTATTATTTTATTCATTTATCAACCCATCTGTTTATTCATTTCATTCAAAATCATAATTTATTACATTTTTAACTAGGTAATTAAAAAAACCATTCCATGCCACAACTGGCCTATCTCACATCAACTGTCACCACAACACCATGTCAAACCATATCACTACAAAACCACACATTATAACCACCACACAACCACAACTATCGTGAACCACAACTACCACGCACCACAAATAATGAACATCACAACCAATGAATGTCCCAACCACTATGTACCACATCATATACCAAAAAATCATCACACAACATCGTCACATGGAAAAACAATACCACACATAATCACCAACACGCAAATTCCCACATTTAATTCATCCCAACCAACCACTGCATCATAGCCCCACATATCACACAACCCTACCAGTCACCTCTATCACCACACAATATCCCAAACCACACAAGGAAATACATCACACAAACTCATACCACAAAAACATATCCTAGATTTCACAAGGTATTTCACCATATTACTTATTTATTTAGCATGTGTATTATCATAAAAAAATATTCTATGGGAAACAAAATTTATTTTTCAAATATATGTTCTTTAAAATTTTATTCAGGGTGTGATTGCACAGCAACATAGCAAAGGTCGCATTTCATATCATCTACAGCGCAAACAAGGCTTCCAAAAGCCGTTACTTTTATTAATAGAAACAAGAATGCCTAATATAGTTGATAATATATATTAGTGTAGTAAATAATGTGATATATTTCTCATAACCTTCAATTTTAGTTATTCCAATTAATTATTTTTATTATTACAACACTTAGCATCCACCCAAAGAAACGAAAAATCATGCAATACCCATACATAGCACATAAAAGGGAGAGAATTAGGATCCCCAACCTCAAATAATATTTCCAATCTCACTATGCACCACAATGAAAATAAGAAACAACCCAAAAACCATAACCACACTATAAAAACCTGTATTAACCTAAACTGCACCAAAGTTTTGTAAAAAAAACATCCCAAAATTTCCCAAACTAAATTAGTAACACCATATAAAAATTATGAGGTAAGTACAAAAGGAAACAAAAAAAATAAAGGATGTATGGATTGCCACCAAATTCTGAAACACCACCACCAAAACTAAAGGATCAAGGAGATAGAAGATGAGTTGAAAGGTCTACCAAGATCACCTAGGGTTCACCCAATACTGAGAGGAAGTGATAGATGAATGAATGGATGTAACCAAACTTAAAACTTATAAACATGTTATAAGTCAATTTATTCACAACATAAATTCCATATCAACATCATGAATTCCACGGGGTCCATAGATTACAACCCATGAAACTATTACAAGGCATGCATTCCCATATCTTTCAACTTCTACCAAAATTCATGGTGCCTCAAACTAAATTAATATTGAATCATGAATTCTTCTTTCACAAAGTGAATTTGTTTCTTGGAATCCCCCACTGCCACTTATAATCCATTATTTCTTCAACTACACATGTCGTGAATCACCAACTCATGTCGTAAATACATATTCCATGATTTGAATTACTTGTTGTAGTCCTGTTGTAGCTCCAACTTCTACAGAAACTCCTCTAGCTTCCTTTGAGAACTCTCCAATAAAAAAACCAGAAAAGTAATGGGATAGTAAGGCATAGACCATTACACGTGTTCTAATATTTCTCTTTTTTTACTATCCCATAAGAAATTTTTTTAGATCTATATACATTATTCATACCTCCTAGATGTATAGAGAAGGGTTAGCTATGGGCCTCATCCATAAATTCCTTCTTTAATTATGGATTTTATGGGACACATATCTGGGTTCCAAACCTTATAAATCCATATTTATCAAATTTGAACTCTAGAATATTTTCTACAATTTTCTGTATCTCAACATCATCTTTCTAGGATTATTTAATCTTTATGTGAATGGAAGGTTTATAAGTTAGTTGGGAAAGATAGGATTTATATCCCCCATTATAACTTCAATATTCATTCTTTTCAAATCCATAATCATTGGCTATTTTTCAATCCTCATCATGGATAGAATATCATGATATTTCCTACTCAGAGCACCATCCAACTTATTTTCCTTCCCTAGGTGGTAATTTAATGAGAATTCATAATCTTTTATAAACTCCAATAATATTAATTGGCACATATTTAGTCACTTCTGTGTGAATAAATATTTCAATATTTTTTGATTTTTATATATATCAAACTTTTCTCTATAAAAATAATGTCACCAGATCCTCAATAAAAAATAATTAATGTCATCTCTAAATCATGTGGTGGTTAATATTTCCCATGAGTCGTTAATTATCATGGAGCATAAGAAATTACCTAATCATTATGCATCATGATTCAACCCAAACCCTTTTTTGAA
The DNA here is from genome assembly GCA_963277665.1 of Viscum album. Lineage (NCBI taxonomy): Eukaryota > Viridiplantae > Streptophyta > Magnoliopsida > Santalales > Viscaceae > Viscum > Viscum album. The sequence continues at coordinate 1,287,259,217 of OY728155.1, read as the reverse complement.
GAAAAAATATATATTAGAAACCCTTCCACAAACTTGGTATATACCCTTTCCTCTATTTCCAAATGGATGGTCTATTAGATTTTTCATCTATATATGCATAGTTCCCATTACTGATAAGGTTTTTCACACCCTAACTAGTTATTAGGTATATTTTTATTTTTCATCTCAAATTTCGAAGTGAGGCCTGAAGTATGTATCACCGGTAAGGACCCTCCCCCTTCACTGTAGAAAATGGTTCATTTAGTGGGGGTTACATTTTTAATTAGTGGTGTTTATAACCCACTCTAAATGTATTAGATATGGTTATGAGTAATCTCTATTAAAATGGTCACTGCTCTTGTTAGTGGTGGTTTTGCATAAGCGCTTGCTGGAGTTTTAACCTATTTTAATTTTTTTTATCAAAAAACATATTTTAAACCACTAAAAAGAAATGCTATTTAAAAAAATGTGACATTTATTAACCATCAAAAATTTAAAAAATAAAATAAAATAACCTCACCCTAACTTGTAAATAACAACCACTTGAGGGGAGGTTTAAACTCGTGTCTTCTCGGTGAAATCCCAAATCTCATTCCACTATGATGCATTATATTTATATTGATTAATTATTCATATTTACACTTATATATATATTTATATATTTATATAAATAAATTTTTTTATAATATATTTATATATATTTATATATATAACATATATATAAATTATATTCATTTATATATACAATATATTTATCATCATCAATCATAAAATTTCATTAAGAGAGGTTGTCAACCACCAACTGCTTGGAGAGGAGCCTAAAGGTGGTTTGAATTAGTGCATCCAAGAGCAACATTACAGACAACAAGTTTACAATCACAAAGAAGTAAACCAAGAGAAAAAAAATGATTAAGGGTAGTTAGATCCCCCTTCAAAGCCAATAGATCGGCTGTCATACTATATTTTCTCTAGGTGTATTGAATTGTAGAATTTGGGTCCAGGAGGCTCTTGAATGTCCTTAGTATATAAGAAACTAACCAATGGATATTGAGGGAATTATCCATGAACTTATCCATAAAATCCGAGTCAGTTTCAATAGTTGAAAGGGGAAGATTTTCATTCTTTCTAAGAGAGAGAGAAACCAGTCAAGAGGGTATGGACCTCTACAATGAAAGTGTTACCATTACCATAGTAGGAATTGAAGGGTAATGGTATCAATCCCTGAAATTATCAGATGATACCCTCACCGTTCATGATCCCCTTTGAGTAAGATCCATCTGTATTCAACTTGATGTCATTAGGGGGAGGGGTCTAGAAAACCTAGTGACCCCACATACAATTATCTAGCTCAAAAGGTGGTTTATAGTGGACCTGTAGATCATGGGTATAGAAAGAGGATTCCAGTCCTTGGATCCCCTTGACCAAATCAAATATCAAAATTCATATACTACAATACAAATAATTATAGGAAACAGATGTAGAATGATGCACGAAATTGTTGCAGGCTTCCCAGAAAAGCCAACATCTAGCAATGGAAATCACACTATAGAGTTGAACTTTAGGGGAGGAGATATCTAATATATAAAACTAAGAGCTAAGGAAATGATCAAATAACCCACAATCTAGGGGGATAACCATAGAGTTGTTGAGAAAGATCCAGATAGAGCATTCCCATTTTCCATACAGGAAAAAGTGTGTCTTGTTCTCCCTCATAGAATAGGACCAATAGACACACTTCAAGGAAATAGAGACCCCCTTCATTGAACCATCACTACCACAAATCAGCATAAGGGATTTTATAAAAGGGGGCCTTTATCATCACTATTATTAGTGCTGATAAAAGTTTCTAATAAAAATATTATTAATTTATATAAAATTATTAAATTTATATTCAAAAATAATGTTTATTTATACACATTAAATAAGAAATGCATGTTTATAATTAATATTTTTTTATAATTCAAATAAATATATAATGTTTTAAAAAATATTATTTATCATATTATAAATATATATTTAAATAATTATAAAATTATAATAAATTTTATTAAATAATAAATGTATTTATTATATTTATAATTATATATTTATAATCATATATAAATACTTTTTAAATATATATATAATTATAATTATAAATATATATATATATATAATATGTTTTCAATGAATTTGGTCAATAAATATATTGATGCGTGAGTATAATGGATGTACATATGTTATGTATTCATCATGAATTGATGTTCATTTATACATTACACCCTTATTAATATTATTCATGTTGTTTATATGTGATAACTAGTTTTTTATTATCTATATAATTTACTAGGTATAAGATTCATTCATTTCATACCCATGAATCTATTCTCATAAATACTTATAAAATTATAATAAATATATTTAAATAATAAATATATTTATTATATTTATAATTATAAAATTTTAATTATATATAAATAATTTTTAAATATATTTATTTATAATTATAGTTATAACTATATATATATTTAAATAATTATAAAATTACAATATATACATATATTATAAATTTATAAATTTATATATATTAAAATATTTATAAATATATTTACTTATAGTTATAATTATAAATATATATATATATAATTAAAAAACTATAATAAATATATTTATTATACTTATAAATTTATAAATATATATTATTAAATAAATATATTTATAAATATATACAAATATTTATAAATAAATACAATTTTTAATAATTTTAATTCTAAATAAATTTATATATATTTAAATAATTATAAATTTATAATAAATATATCAATTAAATATATTTATAAATTATAAATATAATAAATATACTTGTTATAATTTTATAATTATTTTAATATATATATATATAACTATAAATAAATATTTATTTGTTATAATTTTTTAATTAAAAACTAATATATATTTATTTATAGTTATAATTATAAATAAATATAAATTTATTTAAATAATTATAAAATTATAAAAATGTATTTATTATTATTATAATGTTATAAATATATATAATTAAATATATATATTTATAAATAAATACAAATATTTATAAATAAATAAAAATATTTATAATTATAATTATAAATAAATACATATATATTTAAATAATTATGAAATTATAATATATATATATATATATATTAGGTGTTCGGCATAAAATTACAAGAAACACACACGCCACATGCCCATATAGCTGAATAGGCAGATTATAACCCCCTCAAGGGATAACCCACCCATCGAGCCCCTCTTATTTATTATTATATATATTACCCGTAGGGCCATGTTCACAATGGTAGCTTCATGTGCACAAGCTCGTAGGCCTACCTACTGATTTGTGTTCATTGGCAACTGACCTACTTGCATCATAGTAGCCTTGTTTCCAAATAAGTGACATCGTCCCGATCACCCCACTCCACAGCAGCTCCTAGCCGCCAGCGTCACCCCAAGTCATCACCCATTATAATTTTATAATTATAATATTTTTAATTTTATAAATAAATATATATATATATAGTTATAATTATAAATAAATAAATATTTATTTATTATATATATAATTTTATAAATATATATAATAATATAAATAAATTATTAACTTTATACCTTTATCAGTGCTGATAAACTTTGTCTTTATCAGTGCTATAATTGAAGCTCTAATAAAGACATCTTTTATCAGTGCTTTTTTAGCGCTAATAAAGGTGTATCTTTTGTTGAGTCAATAAGGTTTTCCTTATGACTTTTCCATTCCTTCTTGTTTTGAAAATCAAAAACACCTTATCTTTAAGGAAAATTGCTTTTATAAGAAAAAATGCTTTCTTAAGGAAAATTGCTTTCTTAAAAAAAATCGCTTTTATAAGGAAAATTGCTTTCTTAAGGAAAATCACTTTTATAAGGAAAATTGCTTTCTTAAGGAAAATCGCTTTTATAAGAAAAATTATCCTTATCATATTTTCATCCATGTTTTTCTTAAGTATGAGATTCGGATTCATTTTCTCAGAATCATTGAAACTGTGATATAAAGTATTCTATTTTAGGATTCGGATTCTGGACAAGAACTATAAGGAAGTTTCATTCCGAATTCCGGATATGAATTCTGACTAAGTTCTATTCCAGATTCAGGTTACGAATTCTGATGATGAATTCCCATTACGAATTCTAATGAAGAATTCTCATTACAAATTCTAATGATGAAATCTCATTACGAATTCTGATAATGAATTCTCATTACGGATTCTAATGATGAAATCTCATTACGAATTCTAATAATGAAATATCATTACGAATCTTGATGATGAATTCTCATTACGAATTCAGATGACGAATTCTCATTCCGAATTCCCATTCTGAATTTTCATTCCGAATTCTCATTCTGAATTCTCCTATTAAAAAAAGAATCTGATTATCTTTGTTTTATACACTCTGAATTTATTCACTCCGAATCTTCACTCCGAAGTTTTCATTCCGAACCTTTTGAGTTAGAATTAAAACGATGTCGTACATTCTGTTACACTTGTTTTGTTATAAAACGATGTCGTCTATTTTGTTATAAACTAACCGTTGTCTAAGTGACACGTGTACAGGTCCCTCCGATCTTTAAGGAAAATATGGCCGTTAGAGAAGGAGCCGACCTTACCTATAAATAGGAGCTCATTTGAAAGAGCTCGGAGCTGAAAGGCTAACAGATGGATGAAAAATTTAGCTTTGTGCATACATGCTGTTGAAGTGATTCTAGAGAGAGAGACTCTTATCAACTCTCAAAGCTTCGTGCGACTCCGAATGTTGGTGATTACATTTGAGGGCTTCCGGGGATAGGAAGACAGAGGTTGCCGACTACCTTAATGTTCGAGGGCTTCCTTGCTGAGGAAGACAGAGGTTGCCAACTACCTTGAAGTTGAGGGCTTGCGGGGATAGCAAGACAGAGACTATGATCTTCGTATCGAGGGCTTACCCTGGTGTGGGTAAGACAGACTTGCTTGAAAGTATAAATCAAGGTACCTTTATCCAAGGTTGTTGGATACCCTTCTCTTTGGGTTAAAAGACTTTTATCTTGTTACTAAGTAGTTCTACTACTTGATTCGTATTCCGCTGTATTTTGTATTATAAGGAAAGTATAACTTTCTTATACTTCCTTACTTGTACTCTGATTAATTTAGATTCTATACGCTTTAAGGTAGAATCTCATATAGTGTTCTTTTGTTAAGTTTGAATTTCCGGAACCATATTTCCGGAACCCTCATTTGGAATCTCTTTCCTAGTTTGAATTCGTTGTTAAGAGGTATTGTGAATTTGCTTAGTTTAACTTTGTTAAACTTAGCCTTTTCCTTTGCTTAAGGAAAACATAGTTATTCTTAACCAACTTTAAAGGTTCCAATGGAATTTTTAAAGTATACAATTCACCCCCCCCCCCCCTCTTGTATATTGAGCATATCATCTATATTTCGATCCTACAATTGGTATCAGAGGTTGGAAACCTCTTACTCTATACCAATCTTACATTTGGTATTAGAGCAGGTCTCTGAAATACTTATACTTACGAATAAGTTTTTCTTGCTCACTCTATCATTCCGAACTTTCCCATTCCGAAATTTTCCCATTCCGAACTTTTTTATTACGAACTTTTTTAACTAACAAGTTTGTGTTCAAAGTTATACTAAGTATGGCAGGAATCAATGTTGTTTCAATTGACAATCTGAATCCCACAAGACCACCTATCTTTGATGGTAATGATTATGAGTACTGGAGAGATCGTATGAAGACTTTTGTTATCAATACTAGAGTAGACAACTTTGTTATGCTTACTGGTGATTATAAAATTCCCGACAAGGAAGTCAGATCTTTTACTAATCAGGAAAAGCAAGAATATCAACTAAACTATAAGGTACGCAATACTTTACTATGTTCAATGACTAGAAATATATATAGCCAAATTTATTCTTGTGAAGCAGCTAACTGTATATGGAAGAAGTTAGAGGTTACACACTTTGGTACTTCTAAAGTGATTGAGACTAGAAGAGCTATGCATAGAGCTAAATATCATGGCTTCAATTTTCCTTATGGAGAACCAATCTGTAAAGTTCAACAGAGATTTATGACTATCGTCAACAGTCTACAATCTATGGGAGAGAAAGGTTTAGATGATGAAGCTCTTGTGGACAAGATAATTGACATTATGCCCAATGAGTGTGAGTCCAAGAGAACAGCTATAGATGAGAACAGGAAGGTAACTCAAATTACTCTTGATGAATTATTTGGAACTCTTCTACAACATGAAACTAGAATGAAGAGATATGCTGAAAACATCAAGAAAAAGAATGGAAATGGTAATGTTGCTTTTACAACAACTTCAAATCAGATGAAAGCTAAGACTCCTGAGAAATTAACCAGATCCAAGTCTAAGAAAGTCATTTTTCAATCTGAATCAAGTGAGAGTGAAGTCTCAGAAAATGAATTAGCAAATCTTGCTCGAAGGATGAACAAGATAGCTGGACAGAGAAACTTTCAATCCAAGTATAAGAAAAAGGAAAGGAAAGATAAGAAAGATGGAGAAGTTACTTGTTATGAATGTAAAAGAGCTGGACATATTAGACCAGATTGCCCTATGCTCAGAAAGAAAGAAAGAAAGGAAAGACATTCAGACAAGAACAGGAAGAAATATTATAAAGCTAAAGCTAAGAAAGTTCTGAAAGCTAACGATACCTGGAGTGCCAGTGGTGGTGACTCTTCAGATGAATCTTCTGATTATGAATCTTCAGGACAGAAGAATCTTGGTCTTATAGCCAGATTACCTATTGATAATCATTGTCTTATGGCTAAGGTACGAAATGCTGAATCTTTGACCAATGTTTCTTTAAATTCTAATGATAGTAAGTATTATAACTCTTCTGATGAAGAATCATCTTCTGATGAGGAAAATACTTTACCTACTTATGAAGAAGTCTCTAGGTTTGCTGAACTTCTTGATATTGAGAATTCCAAACTCAATAAGAAACTTGATAAGGAAAATTCTAGAAATTCTATTCTTACAAAAGAGATATCATATCTTTCTAAAGATCTTGATAAGAAAAATGCTGATTTTGAAAATATTTCAAAACATCTTGAGGAAGTAAGTTCTTAGAAGTATAAACTTTCTAAAGAATTAGAAAAAGTAATTTCTAAGAAAAATGTTTTCGAGCCTAACTCTAGTTCAAAAACTAATGATTTTGAGAATAAAAACTTGGTTGTAAAACTCAAGTCCGAAATTTTTTCCTTAAAGAAGTTTTTATAAAACATTACCCATGGTAAAGAAAATTTTGATAAGATTTATTCCCAAATACGACCTTTAAGAAATAAATACGGATTTGGTTATACCCATGCAAAACCTATATTCAGTAACAATTATTTTGTTCCTCAAAGTGCCCCATTTTGTACCAAGTGTCAATGTGGTGGTCACTGGGCAAAGAATTGTTCTTTAAACAAAACCCAATCCCTAGGATTTCACAAAGCTTACTTTTCTAAGAAAATGTGGGTACCAAAAATTTTATTGTCTGGAAATCTCGGATCCAAACAAGTTTGGATTCCGAAAGTCTAATTTTCTTCTTGATTTCAGGAAAATAAAGAAAGTACCAGCAACAATACATGGTACATGGATAGTGGATGTTCCCGGCACATGACTGGTAACAAAAGCTTTTTTGAAAAGATTATCAAAACGAAAGGAGGAAAGGTAACTTTCGGAGACAATGCTATGGGAGAGATTGTTGGTATTGGTAATATTGTTATTTTAGGTAAAACCATGATTTCAAATGTTCTTTTTGTTAAGGGTCTTAAGCACAACCTCATTAGCATAAGTCAGTTATGTGATGAAGGTTACCTTATCAATTTTAGGAATGATAGATGCTTAGTTCACAATTCCAAGGAAGAATTTATTCTCTCAGCCAATAGGCAAGAGAACGTTTACACCTTAAACTTAGAAGACCTAAGAAGCCAAGATTTACCTTGCCTAAGTGCAATGGAAGATCATTCTTGGTTATGGCATAGAAGATTAGGACACTGCAATCTTAGGAACCTATGAAACTCTCTAAGAAGAAACTAGTTAAGGATCTACCGGAGCTTAGATTTGATTCCTCTAAAGTTTGTGATCCTTGTCAATATGGCAAGCAACATAAATCTAGTTTTAAGTCAATCGGTGAAGTCTCAACAACTGATGCATTACAGTTAGTGCACATGGATCTTTTTGGTCCAACACAAACTGGAAGCATTGGAGGCAAATACTATGTGTTTGTTCTAGTTGATGACTATACTAGATTTACTTGGGTCTATTTTCTAGCAAAGAAATCTGAAGCTTTTTCTTATTTCAAAAGTTTTAGAGCTCAAGTTAAAAATGAGAAAAACCTTCCATTGAAAACTATTCATAGTGATCATGGAGGAGAATTTCAAAATTCTGATTTTGAAACTTTTTGTAGTAAGAAAGGTTTTACTCACAATTTTTCAACACCCAGAACTCCTCAACAGAATGGTGTAGTTGAAAGAAGAAATAGAATTCTTCAAGAGATAACTAGAACCATGTTGAGTGAATATTCTATTGCTAGACATTTCTGGGCTGAAGCTGTAAGTACTGCTTGTTAAACTATAAATCGAGTTTTGATTATACCTTTTCATAATAAAACTCCTTATGAGTTATGGAATGGTAGAAAACCAAGACTTTCCTACTTCAAGGTTTTTGGTTGCAAAGTATTTATTTTGAATACTAAAGATAACTTACATAAATTCGCACCAAAATCTGATGAAGGAATTTTCTTAGGATATTCCACAACATCTAAGGCTTATAGAGTTTTTAATAAAAATACTTGCACTGTTGAGGAAACAGTACGTGTAAAATTTGATGAATCAGATCCTTTTGTTTTTAAACCATCTCAACTTACATCTTCGGATGTGTTTTCAAAAACTGATTGCCAACCTTTGATAGAAGAACCTTCTGATAAGGAAATTGTCCTAGAAGATACATCTAAAACATTTACCCCAGAAGACTTTCTACCTTATGTTGATGAACAGGTTTTACAAAACCCAAATCAGGTGTTTCTTAAGAATCATCCCAGTGATAGTATCATTGGTGGTGTAAATCAACCTGTAAGGACTAGAAGTTCCTTAAGAAATGAAGTAGAACATCTAGCATTTCTTTCCCAATTAGAACCTAAAAGCACTGATGAAGCTTTAGGTGATAACGATTGGATTAAAGCCATGCAAGATGAACTAAATGAATTTGAAAGGAATAAAGTCTAGATCTTGGTTGAAAGACCTAAGGAAACTTCTGTTATTGGAGTAAAATGGGTCTTCAGAAATAAATGTGATGAAAATGGAGTCATAATTAGAAATAAATCTAGACTTGTTGCTAAAGGCTATAATCAGCAAGAAGGAATAGACTATGAAGAAACCTATGCTCCAGTAGCTAGACTTGAATCTATCCGTATTCTACTTGCCTTTGTAGCATTCTTTAATTTCAAACTTTACCAAATGGATGTGAAATGTGCTTTTCTTAACAGTTATGTTCAAGAGGAAGTTTTTGTTGAACAACCTCCTAGCTTTGAAGATACAAAACATCCTGATCATGTTTTTAGACTTACCAAAGCTTTGTATGGCCTTAAACAAGCCCCACGAGCATGGTATGATAGACTCACTGGATTTTTGCTTCAAAATAACTATGTTAAGGGAAATGCAGATCCAACCTTGTTTATAAAGAAAGATAAGAAAAATGTTTTAATTGTGCAAATTTATGTTGATGACATTATATTCGGTTCAACTCAGCAATCTTTGACTGACTCTTTTGCTAGTCTAATGAAATCTGAGTTTTAAATGAGTATGATGGGTGAATTAACATTTTTTCTTGGTTTTCAAATTTCTCAAAAACCCGAAGGAACCTACATATCTCAAAATAAGTATATTAAAGATCTTATTTAAAAAGTATGGTTATGACATCACTAAAAGTATAAGTACTCCCATTGGTACCTCAAACTCTTTAGATCTTGACGAAGCTGGAAAACCAGTAGATCAAACATCTTTTAGCGGTATGATAGGAAGTCTACTTTACTTAACAGCTAGTCGACCAGACTTAATGTTTTCAGTATGATTATGTGCAAGATATCAATCCAATCCTAAGGAATCTCACTTAAAGGTAGTAAAAAGAATTTTTCGCTACCTTAAGGGAACCATGGATCTAGGATTATTTTATACTTCTGGAAATGATTTTGTTCTAAAAAGATTTTCTGATGCTGACTTTGGTGGATGTAGAATGGATAGAAAAAGTACATCCGGAACTTGTAATTTCTTAGGAGATTCTTTAGTTTCTTGGTCCTGCAAGAAACAACATTCTGTAGCACTTTCCACTGCTGAAGCTGAATATGTAGCAGCTGGAAGTTGTTGTGCTCAAGTGTTGTGGATGCAACACACACTCACAGACTATGGCTTGAGTTTTACTAAAACTCAAATTTTGTGTGATAACACAAGTGCCATTGCCCTCAGTAAGAATCCTTCACATCACTCCCGTGCAAAACATATAGATATTAGGCATCACTTTCTTAGGGATCACACACTTAAAGGAGATATTATTCTTCAGTTTATCGGAATGCAAGATCAACTTGCTGATATTTTCACAAAATCCTTGCCTTCTGATAGATTTGAATATGTTAAACAGAAGTTAGGAATGATAACCGTAAGGGAATCTTTCTTAAATAACTTTCTGTTGAAAAAATCTCCTTACAGTAATAAACTCATTTTCATAGGGGGAGTACATTTGATTGTTTGTTTAACAAAGTTTTTCAAAATTTGTTTTCAAACTTTTCGGAACGAAGATTTCCGGAATGAAACCTCCGGAACTACAATTTTCCAGAATGAATATTTTCGTACAAATACTTCTGGAATAGAAGTATTCATATTGAAAACATCTGGAATGGAAAATTTCGTACTGGTATTTTCACAGCCAGATTTTCGTACCGAACCTTCTATGTTTTTCGTACTAATTTTTTTTCGTAGTAAGTTTGTTTTCCAGAGTAAAATTTTGCGAACTTTGTAGTCATTTTTTTCCCATTACGAATAATCCTCCTAAGCCAATCCGAAAGGTATGATTTCATTACTCATGTTTTCATAGTCATATTTTACTTGCTGGCAGTTTCTTATATTTTGTTTTCGGATTATAGTTTTCTTAATTCTTTGTTTTAATAAAAAAACCTCAAAAAGATTGGATTCAAAATTTCAACCGTCAGATCTGATCGCAGCTTATTCCAACCGTTAGATCAACCGAGGAAGTTGAATCGTCGTCTCGTTGCCTATATAAAGGGGATCCAATTACTCGTCCCACATCGGTTTCAAGCTCTCGCGTCCTGAAGCTCTGCCTCTCTGTTTTAAGGCCGTTCCGAACTTTAGTCTTCTCCGCTCCGAACTTCAGTCTTATCTGTTCCGAACTTCTCAGAGGACTTCAGATCCGAATGTCTGCGGAGTTAGAATCTCAAGAAATGTCATCCACTGAGCCTATTTCTCAGTGGTTAGTTTACAGAGAAAGGTTAGTCCATCCGGGTTTCTTCAGCAACTACGATTCTATCATTTCAAAGAATATTAAGTTGAATGGCTGGGAAGATGTTGCGGTGTCAAAAACCGGGAACCAAGATGACGTATATTCATATTTACTTGTCGAGTTTTATGAGTCAGTTTCTTTCTTCAAGGAAGATAATAGGGAGAAGTTCTCTTTTAAGTCTTATGGCAAGACTTACAAGCTTTCTCACACCAAGGCTGCAAGCTTGGTAGGGCTATCTTATGAAGGAGAAGCCGAGTTTATTTCACATGTGTTGCCAGACTCTAAGGGTAGTTTTGACAAGGAAAAATCTTTAGGAACTCTCGGACTGGCTGATGACAAGGCTCCGAAGATTGCAAGTCTATCTACAAATTCCCAGATTATGGAATTATGGGTGCAAGGGCTTATCGTACCGAGAAAGGGTGATAAAGACAGTTTGAAGAAAAGTGAGATTTATATCTTAGATTTTCTGATAAATCTAAGGAAGTTCAACTTGATGAAGCATATTCTTCTTACTATTGAAAATTTGAAGAAGGGGAATCTGAGAGCTCAGATTATTATGTATCCAGCAATTCTCTCCAAGTTGATTGTTCGGTGCCTTGAATCTTTCAGGGAAGCTTGCAAATCTAAGCCAAGAGTTTGCAAGATCATGCTGATCAGCGATGGTACTCTGAAAAGGATGGATGTGGCTTTCAACAAAGAAACTGGTGAATTCTTTGATCTACCTGCTCAAGAAGAAACCGTTCCGAAAGCTGCTGATCCGGAATCATCCAAGCCGGTAAGGAAGAGAAAGCTAAAAGAAGTGCTAGTAGAAGACGAGAATCCTAAGTCTAAGGAAGTCCATTCCACACCTCCAAAGCCTAAGAAGAAGAAAGCCTATCCTGATGAGGTTGTTACAAAGTGAAGAGCTGATAAAAAGAAAAGGAAAGAAGGGGATCCGCAGTTCGGACTGGACCCTGCGGAGGCTAAAGCTTTGAAGGAGAAAACTGCTGATGAGCTTGAAAAACAAGCTAAGGAAAAGAAGCTTAAGAAGAATATGTCAGAAGCCGAGGCAGTCCAAGAGTTGTTGAAGTTCAATGAAATTGTTTCAGCAACTATTCATGTTCCGAGATCTTTCTCCTTGGAATCTCTACCTGAGACTCCAGGAAGAAATCTCGTTTCTTCGGAAGAGGCTGTTGCTACTAATACTGAGGAAGTAGAGCAAGTGGAACAACTAGAAGAAGGTGCTGAAAGAAGTGGTGAAATCGGAGATGTGCTAAAACAAGTAGATGATTACAAGGGAACACCTTCGGAACACTTATCACTCCGAACTTCTGAAGCTGAATCTTCGAAGCTAGTTACTCCAGCGATGGAAGAAGAGAAAGGAGAAGAAGAAGTTGCCTATCATGGAGAAGAAGAACAACTTTTACTTGATGTTACTTAGAAGTAAAACGCAGAGGCTGGTGTTCAGGAAGTTGCTGATGAAGAAGACTTTTTTGTCCAAGTTTCTGATAGTGAGAAGAGAAATCCGGAACAGGACTCTATTCCGAAAAAAGATAAGGGGAAGCAAATTCTTGCTGATACTCCGAGTTCAGAAGAAAGGAAGAAAAAGTAAGATGGTAGTTCTTCAAAAAGAAAGTTGGAGCTTATTGAGGAAGAAAACTCTCCAAGCAAGATTTCAGATTCGGAGTCATCTTCGTTAGGGTATGATTTTGTTGTTCAGTCTTTGAAGAAGTTGGTGGGAACCATTCCGACCTTCTCCAGTATCGACTCAAGATGCCAGATGCTCCAACATGCGTTGAATCAGAAAACAGAATCCGTATCTATGGTTATGGATAAGTGCGTTGAGATTGAGGCTCAGTTCAAAACCTTCTTTGTTGGTTACGAAGCTCATAAAAGATCTTGCAAGAGGATGACAAGCTGGTCTAAGAAGACTGTGGAAGAGATGAGGCTATTCGATGATTTTCAAGATAATGTTAAAGATGCTTTTGAGACCAAGGACAAGAAGATTAATGAGTTAACTGCATCCTTTGAAGAAAAGCTGACAGAGGAAAAGAACTATCGGATTCAAGAAGTGAGAGATCTGAATGGGAATCTCAATTCTGTTTCTCAAAATTGGAAATTTGAAAGGGACCATCGGATCGATTTTAAAGAAAGGATGAAGGCTCAGGAAGAGAAGATCAAAGCTCAGGAAGAAAAGCTGAAGGCTCAGGAAGAAAAGATTGAAGCTCAATCCGAAAGAATAGTTGCCTTAGAGAAGCAAGCTGAAGAAGATCATAAAGACCTGAAGAAGATCAAGACTATTCTAAAGGGCCTCATGTCTAAGGAAAAAGATCCGAAATAACCTAATCCGATCTTTTTGTTGTAATTTTTTTTGTTGTTGCTGAGATTACAAATTTTAATGAAAGTTGTGCTTCTTGTTTCTTTTGTTATCATTACTAATATCTCAGGTACTTTGTTAAGTTTTTCCATTCCCTTCAATTATTTTTTAAAATCACAAAGGGAGAGAAGGAAAAGATCCTTAAGAAAAAGAAGAACTCTAATAAGAGTTTATCAAAGGGGGATAAGAAAAAGATCTTTAAGAAAAAGAAAAACTCTAATAAGAGTTTGATTAAGGGGGAGATTTTTCATTAAAGAAGACATTCTTATTATTCACTCCAGAAATCTGAATACGATCCTTAGAGTTTCAAAGCCTAAGGGGGAGTTAGTCGTATTCATCAATATACTTAAAGCAAAGGGATATAATCCTTAATTTTTTTTACTTTCTTCTTAGAATAGCTTTTTCGTAAGGATGTTTGTGCTTTCCAAAAAGGGGGAGATTGTTGAGTCAATAAGGTTTTCCTTATGACTTTTCCATTCCTTCTTATTTTGAAAATCACAAACACCTTATCTTTAAGGAAAATCTCTTTTATAAGAAAAATTGCTTTCTTAAGGAAAATTGCTTTCTTAAGGAAAATCGCTTTTATAAGGAAAATTGCTTTCTTAAGGAAAATCGCTTTTATAAGGAAAATTGCTTTCTTAAGGAAAATCGCTTTTATAAGAAAAATTATCCTTATCATATTTTCATCCATGTTTTTCTTAAGTATGAGATTCGGATTCATTTTCTCAGAATCATTGAAACTTTGATATAAAGTATTCTGTTTTAGGATTCGGATTCTAGACAAGAACTATAAGGAAGTTTCATTCTGAATTCCGGATATGAATTCTGACTAAGTTCTATTCCAGATTCAGGTTACGAATTCGGATGATGAATTCCCATTACGAATTCTAATGAAGAATTCTCCTTACAAATTCTAATGATGAAATCTCATTACGAATTCTGATAATGAATTCTCATTACGGATTCTAATGATGAAATCTCATTACGAATTCTAATAATGAAATATCATTACAAATCTTGATGATGAATTCTCATTACGAATTCAGATGACGAATTCTCATTCTGAATTCCCATTCCGAATTTTCATTCCGAATTCTCATTCCGAATTCTCCTATTAAACAAGAATCTGATTATCTTTGTTTTATACACTCTGAATTTATTCACTCCGAATCTTCACTCCGAAGTTTTTATTCCAAACCTTTTGAGTTAGAATTAAAACGATGTCGTACATTCTATTACACTTGTTTTGTTATAAAACGATGTCATCTATTTTGTTATAAACTAACCGTTGTCTAAGTGACACGTGTACAGGTCCCTCCGATCTTTAAGGAAAATATGACCGTTAGAGAAGGAGCCGACCTTACCTATAAATAGGAGCTCATTTGAAAGATATCGGAGCTGAAAGGCTAACAGATGGATGAACAATTTAGCTTTGTGCATACATGCTGTTGAAGTGATTCTAGAGAGAGAGACTCTTATCAACTCTCAAACCTTCGTGCGACTCCTAATGTTGGTGATTACATTCGAGGGCTTCCGAGGATAGGAAGACAGAGGTTTCCGACTACCTTAAAGTTCGAGGGCTTCCTTGCTGAGGAAGATAGAGGTTGCCAACTACCTTGAAGTTGAGGGCTTGCGGGGATAGCAAGACAGAGACTCCGATATTCATATCAAGGGCTTACCCTGGTGTGGGTAAGACAGACTTGCTTGAAAGTATAAATCAAGGGACCTTTATCCAAGGTTGTTGGATACCCTTCTCTTTGGGTTAAAAGAATTTTATCTTGTTACTAAGTAGTTCTACTACTTGATTCTTATTCCGCTGTATTTTGTATTATAAGGAAAGTATAACTTTCTTATACTTCCTTACTTATACTCTGATTAATTTAGATTCTATACGCTTTAAGGTAGAATCTCATATAGTGTTCTTTTGTTAAGTTTGAATTTCCGGAACCATATTTCCGGAACCCTCATTCGGAATCTCTTTCCTAGTTTGAATTCAGTGTTAAGAGGTATTGTGAATTTGCTTAGTTTAACTTTGTTAAAATTAGCCATTTCCTTTGCTTAAGGAAAACATAGTTATTCTTAACCAACTTTAAAGGTTCCAAAGGAATTTTTAAAGTATACAATTCACCTCCCCTCTTGTATATTGAGCATCTCATCTATATTTAGATCCTACATCTTTATCAATGCTAAAAGTCACTAATAAAACATTCCTTTATCAGCACCTTTTAACTAGTACTGATAAAATATTTAACCAATTTTATAAATGAACCCTAATAGTCGGCTTCTTCTCTTGCACACCTCAAGATCTTGCAGAAGCTGACCTCTGTCACCATGGACCTCTCCTCTGATATCGTCAATCCCTCCTCCACTGTTGTGAATCCCTCTTCCACCATGAACCCCACCTCTTCTATGAACCCTACCTCCACTGCATGCTAAACACCACCTTCGTCGTGAACCTCCACCCCCCATTCCGCGAACCCACCTTCACTACAAAACCAACCTTCATCGCAGAACCCCAGCTCTGCCACAAACTCCTCCATCGGGAACCCACCTCCATCGCGAACCCCACCTCCACCATAAACCCCTCTTCAGCCTCCATTACTTCCTACCCTGACTCTTCCACTGACGGACATCCAAATCTAAGGTATTTTCTTATTTTATTTGTAATTCTTAGATAGTTAAAGATTAATTATAGTTTTCTAGTGTTTGAAATCATTTTTATGTATGAATTATTTGTTTGGTTTGATTCATTTGTGTGAGACAATGGTTTTTTGATTGGTAAAGTGTTTGATTGGTTTTTTGGGAATATTCTATGAAAATTTTCATAATTTTCTATGTATAGTTGTATAAGACTTTGGTATAATTAAAATTGATGAATTTGGATTGATCTAAATTTCATAACATGTTTGGATGAGGTGGTATGATATATTGAAAACATTCTAGGGATTATTTTAGGTGAAAATTGTCATGATTATTATTATAAAGGAGTTATTATGGTGAGTATTTTAGATAAAATATAATTTTTTTCAATGGATAAATAAGATAAAACACTTTTGAGTTGGAACTTATAGTGAAAGTGGGATTTGTGTTAGGGTTTTAATTAACACTTTGATGATTGATTTTGGATGAATCAAGGTGTTTTATATGTATTTTTTTCTAATATATATTTGAAATTTTATCATGTTTAGTTATGGGGGTTGATGTGTAAGTAGATGCTTCAATAGGTGTTATACTGAAAAGTCATGTGTTTTTTAACTGACTTAAGACATGAAAGTTTTTTAACTGAGTTAAGACATGAAAGTTTTTTAACTTTTTTTTTGTAACGACAGGTTGGTTTTTAAAACCAAGCTTCATGATGAAGTTTCGTGAGTTGGGTTCTTTTAAATGTGTTTATATCAGGCTTGGGTAAAGGATAGAGGAGTTTCTAGATGGATCGATAGGTTTCGGGAGCACTGGACTAGGTACACTACCACATATTCGAGTTTTCACAGCGTCAACCCTTTAATAGTGCTAAAAAGTGCTGTTAAAGAGGGTACCCTTTTATCAGAGCTAAAAAAAGCATTGTTAAAAGTACCCTTTTTTTAGCACTTTTTTTACTAGCATTGATAAAGGGTGTATTTAAAAAAATCATTAAAATTAATATATTAATATATAAATATATTGATATTGATATAAATATAATATATATTTTTTAAATGTGTTTTATATAAGGACACATAGAAATTTAAACTTAATATATAAGATATTTAGTAAAAAAACTTATGAAATAATTTAAAAAATATTTTTAAATAATAATTTTGTTATTTTTATCAAATAATACTCATTTATAACAATTTTAATATAAAATAAATAAATAAAAGATCTAAATTAAGTTAAAAAACAAGTCAAACTTCAAACGGTCATAACTTTTGATCTGGATGTCCGATTAAGCTCTATCACATTTCAAATCGAATTTTTCTATAAGATCTACACCACTACGACTAAAGGAGACCCCAATAAAGGTTTTTAGAGGCCAAAAAAAGCTCATAAGGCCTCTAAACTGAGTTTTTAGTCGGCATACCCCAATTTTTTAACATTTGATGGATTTTTAGGCTCATTTATGGGGGTATTTTTTCCATTTTTTGGTGGGGACTAAATTTATTCTCATGTATTGCATTAATATTGATATAATGGTTTTGAAACATTATCATTTTTAACAACGTACTGTTATTTATAATCAAATATATAATAATATATACATATTTTTTATATATCCACAACTAAAAATTTAATTTTATAAATAATTATTTAAAAATATTTACATATAAAATATATTTATTAATATATAAGACTTATCTAAATAAAAACTAATATCCATTTTATTTATAATAAAAAATATGAATATTTATATACCTATATAGTGTGTGTTTGTGTCTGTGTGTATTAGTGTGTGTGTGTGTGTTTTAGCAAATTGATATATATTATCAATATATTTTAACATATAAATAGACATATTAATATATAATAATGTAAATATATATAAATATGTATAAATATGTATAATTATACTTACAGATACACATATATATAATATATATACATGTGTATGTATATTGTATATATGTATTTATTATAAGGACTCGGCCTTAAACATTACTTATTATTGAATTAAATGAATAATTCACATAGAGGATCTTTTCAGGTTTAGAGTTTTAGAGAATTAGATCATAAATCATGCATTACATTCCACATTTAAACAAAGTGGTTACATAAAAGATAGTATTCATTTTTTTCCCATCGATGGAAACATATTTAAAACAAAACATGGATTATTTCATGACACTTCCTTGACCCTATCATCACATCATGTACCTTTCCCTTGACCTGTGAAAAACTTTTCAAAAACATGGGATGAGCATAAAAAGCTCAGTAAGGGATATAAAAGTACGACATGAATACATTAGTCCATGTATGAAATCATACTTTACTCATAAAACATAATAACTTTAACATACCTCATCAAATCATGAATAAATCATAGAAATCATAAGACATAAAGGTAACTTGAGGCATTCATAACATTCTTACGTAGGGAGTAACCCTCTTGGTTACGTTTGGAATACCCATCACAGTATATTCCCTAAATCTCTTCAGAGAAACCTTAATGTTTAACTCCTTCATGTTACCCAATGCATTGGAGAGCTATATCAGGCTCACCCGCCCTTAGTTTATCACAGAACCAACCATCGACATAATAATTCCCAAGAACCATAACATAATCGTATCACATAAAACATGCATAAAGGAAACATAACATTCCCACATTTCAAACACAAGATATAAATACAACACATTGATATAATAAAAACGTTATGAAAACCATTTTCGATACCAAAATAAAAGAAAAGTAAAACATGGTATATATTTTTCATTCCAAAAAATTTATGGCTTTTAGAGGAATCTGAAACTCAAATAATGGTCACTAGGCGGAGAAGTCATTGTCGCCACATACGTACGAAAAAAAACATTCTCTTTTGTCGTTTAGTAAACACTTCGTATAAAAATATTCCTTTTGAATAAACATAAAATTCAAAGGGGTTTATACACCGTATAAAATAAAGTTGTGTATAAAACAAAATATTTCTCAATGAAAGGAGATTGATACGATGTCCCTTACAAATACGGTATCCTTGGATTAAGGATAAATCAATTACATAATTATGTGTGACAAACGAATACACAAAATATAAGTGGATATTAAGTGTAAAACAATCATAGTTCATTCACACATATTAATATAACGACATATTCAAGGAGTAAAAGTTTATCCCAAATAATCAAAATTGGGTTAAGAAGTTCCCTTGAAAAAAATCGACATCCCTACGGCGTCACTTCAAACTTCAGAAAATGAGTTGATGAGAGATAAAAAGGGAATCTCATCACTTGGACATAAAATTTACATCAATAAGGATATAGAATAACATATCCCAACATTAAAATATGTAAATTAAAATACCCAACAAAATAAGCCTTTTAAAAAGAGGAGGGTGAAAAGTTCCCTTACCGACATGGGTATCTTTCGAAACATACACCCCATGAAAAAAGGACAATACAACATTGATGTAAATACTCATAAAAGAAAGTATATTACATAAAGCGTAGAATAATGGGAAGTTCATATACCACTCAAAGGAAATGGTGGCAAATGTATCAAAAATCTCACAGGAATAAAAGTGAGATGAAAAATCCCTTACGGAAACTCGGCAGCCTAACGACGCCACTTAAAACTTCCAAAAATGGATTGATGAGATCAAATAGGGCCTCTCACCATATTAACATAAAATGTACAGAAGTAATAGTATAAAATAACATCCCCCAACATAAAAAAGAGGATATTAAAAGAAGTGACATAAAGGAGAGTACTTAAAAAGAAAGAGAGAGGTTGGATCTCTTATGAAAATTCGGTAGCCTAACGACACCAATCAAAACTTCCAAAATGGATTGATGAGAGAAAATAGGGTCTCTAATCATATGAACATAAAACGTATAGTAATATTAATATAAAATAACATCCCAATCATAATAAAGATGATCTTAAAAGGAATTACATAAAAGAGTGTACTTAAAAAGAAAGAGAGGGGTAGGTTCCCTTACCTCAAGTCTGACTTGTCTTGTTCGTTTCTTTATATTCCTGAATAATAAACTTTGGTAAATTTATAATTGCTTAAGTACCTCCTTTAAATATTATTATTCAGTTAATATCACATATTATAATGTTATAAAAATTGTTTAATAATGTTAGTTCATATCAGACGTTTTTGCCGATGTTTGGTACATGAGTAAAAAATGAACTTGTTTGAAAATGATTGACCATTTAGTTATAATTAAATCATTTCCAGAATAGTATTAATGATTAAAATATCATATATATTCAGTAAATATTCATTTTATACTATTCCATAACATTTGGAGAATAAAAATGAAAATCACCGTTCATGGAGACGGTAGGCTGTACGTACGCATGAACGCTACATTCATTTTTTTTGTCATATTAATGGAATTAAAAAATTAAATGAGATATATATATATATATATATATATATATTGTAATTAAAGTATAATATATATGTTATATAGGTCAAATATTTTCATTAATTTCATTCTTTATACATTCCATGTATTGCATGAACGAGTCACGTTACTTGAGGGGGCGGTAGTCCACACTTCCTCATATGAAATTATCGCATTTGCACAACATGAAAAGAATAAAGATATGTTTTAAATATAAAATACATAAGAATATAGTAAACATAAATACCATATATATCATATATAAAATACAGTGACATCATAATGTCCACCTTTAAATGTGTTAAAAGAATATTGAACAATCATCGTTTCGTGAGGCAGAAAATCACCAACCATAGAAACAGTATGTTCTTTAACCATTAGACGAAGATGTGTGTAGGTGTTACTCTAATATATATCATAAAAACATCCTAGTATATTGAAGATACTGGTGTTGTTACAAAAGAAAGGAATAAAAATATTTTAGGGGGTTGGAGAAGCAAAATAAAACATAAGAACACAAGAGAAGACACTACCTTTAAATCGGGTAACTCTTTTTGATTTGAGCTCAAAGGCTTCCTTGGAAAAACTTCTGCCCAAATTGAGGCTTCTAGGAGTAATAGAGGGATGTGGAGAGACAAAATGGGCAGGTTTGGGCCGATCCAAAGGCTTGATAGGTTTGGGTAAGGTGGTAGAGGTGGGGGCCTTTTATAAGAGGAGAGGAGGGGCACTCTTGGAAAGTCTTGAAAAGTAACATTATTATAAAATGCTTTTCGGATTTTATAGGGACCAAAATTATATATTTTGAGTATAAGGTGATAATAGTTCGAAATAAACACATCCAATAGTTTTTTTACAAGTTTAGGTCTTATATTTTACATTATCGTTTCATTTTATTTAAATCGTTAAATAATGAGGTAATCACTGCATCATCATGGTGTCAAAAATAATTTAATTTATTTAATGTCTAAAAATTATAAAACAAATATAATGATTTAGGAAATATTTTTATATTTATAATGAATATTTATACTCAAAAATATGACTTTTATAACCTCATTTAAAAATTGTTTTAGTAAAACAACACATGTTTGTGACATTTTTATTTTAACATTAAATAAAAAGTTTTTAATGCCATTTTCCTACCAAAGTGGCTCCATGGGGTCCCCAAGTTTACCCATGGATTTTCTTGGTCGTCCATGACACATACAATAAGGGAAGGATATGTGTCAAGGTCATTTCATATTATTAAAACATTATTTTTACCTTAAATTACACTAATTACCTCTAATCGCGCTTAAAAACTTAAAATTTACTATTCACCAAAAAAAATATTTTAATCACATTGAACCAAATTTTACTTCCTAATGAAAACCATGTATGTCGGATTTTGAAATTCAAAACATAGGGGTGGTAAATTTTCATTTAAATGAAAAATCAGTTTTTTTAAGTACCACTTAGTGGTTTCACTATTCATCAAAAATTGAAGTTTTTCAGAAAAATACCAAAAATTCACCCTAAGCTATATTTGATATTCGAAATTCAAAAGTGATGTATATTTTAAAAAATTCAAAAAATACAAGTTACATTAATTAATTTAATAATTAATTCCTACTGTCAAAACAAATAGCGTGTTTTTATGAAACAATATATATCAAAAGATTGACACTAGTTTAAGTCCAATTTAAAGTGAAATTAATTCCAATTACCACTATTGGATTAAATGGTAAAAATATATTATAATTTCACTCTAAAACCAATTCAAAAGATAACCTAATCATATAAATAAATTAGATTAAAAAGAGGTTTTGAATTAAAATACAACATTTTTCACTATTCATTAAAAAATGAACTTTATCGGAAAAATACCAAAAAGTTACACAAAGTAAATTTTGATGTCCCTATTCTAAAAAAGAATTTTATTTTGCCAAATGTAACACATAAAATTGTCAAAAAGTGGATTTAAAAGAGGTTCGCCATCAAAAGGCGGTTAATCGACCTTTTAAAGAATATTAGAATGTTTACGCTTAAAATTGGATTCATTCGCATTTTTAATCCTCTAACATTTATTGTAAAAAGTAAAAATATTTGAAAAACATATATAATCATTTTGTAGTTAGTTCTTTTCATTCCCGTCATTACAGCGGTTAGGTGTTAACTACCATTTAAAATAAAATTATTTTATTATTAGAGTGCAACATAAGATTTCAAAGGAACTCGTTGTTGCGTATTGGGTAAGCCATCGAGAATAGCGTTCCCTTTAAATTAATATTAACATTTTATTCACAAATAGGGATAAATATAAGAATGTCATATTTTTTATTTACCTAGGGTGTTACATCATTCACCCCTTTTGGGAATTGCGTCCTCACAATTTTAAAATTGGGCTCGGAAACATCATTGAAAGTCCCACATCGGAACAAGAGTCGGTAAAACAATCACTTTAAAAGAAAGAAAGAGAATTACAGAGGTCACCCAAGTTAACCCATACTAGGATTCCCTGTAGAAAAAACATGGATATGGAAGAAAAAGTAATGGGTCATATTCTGAGGGAGAGTGATAGAAAACATGTTTAGGAGAAAGTTAACCACAAGAAAATCACAAACTTGTGGTGGGTTAAACGATATTTGATTCCCCAGTAGAAAAGTTAATAGACAACATTTTTGTTTTAAGTTCCTTTTCATTGAGGAATTTATTTTTTATCTTAAGGAAACATACTTACTTGTCATGTTGACTTTAAACTTTTACTAGATTTCTTACACAAACTCATACTTTCCCCAAATGATGAGTATTTAGGAAGACTTGTTCGCATTAAGAGTACTATAATAAAGTTCTTGAGAATCACCCAATCCACAAAAGAGAACTATATATTTCCCATGTATTTAGATCTCAACCAAAACCAAACGAAAAAGTTTAGTACGAGATCAGATAATACCCAAAAAAGGATATTTTTTTTACAAAAAGAAAAAATACTCCTAATCTCCAAAATTTGTCAAACAAAACCCAAAGTTCAACGAAGACCATTCAATAAACAATTTTCCCATAAAATTCTTCAAAGTAAACCCAAATAAGATTGAAACCCAAATATTTGAAGGATTTAATCACATAGTCTCCCAAGGTACAAATTAAAATTTATCTCAAAATAACATCAGTTGCTCTTAAAGTCTCATACTAAAAAGTAATTAACCTAATCACATATCCTCCATGATAGGTTAATAATTTCCATAGATAACCCAAAATCAACTTACTATTGATTCATAAAACCATCTAACTAAAAATAAATAGTCAAAATAACCAGGTACTTCACGTAGTCCAATGGTAGGCGATAAATACCAGTCACACTTTGGTTGTGGGTTCAATTCCCGTAGCTTTGTCCGACGCAACGGGTTGTCACACGCTCTACGTGTTGTCCTTTTTATAAAACTCCAAAAATAACCCTAAAATGTTTTAACCTCAATAGTTTCCTTATACCTCTCATTTTCATCCAAATTCATTATGATCTCAACGTCATAATTCTTGAAGTCTTATTTCACGACCATAAAATAAAATGATTCCCAAAATGAATAACAGCATACCTTGATCATTGCATACACTCGGTTTTATCATCATCTCGTTCACGTAGGTAGAATTCCCATGCATTACAACAATGATATTGAGAAACATCAAAATCATTTGCTTCCTCCATCCAAATACACCTTATACAACATGGGGCATATGGGTGTTCATAGAAAAACAGTTTTGGAAAATAATCATGTATGACATATAATTCCAAAACATCTGATAAAACATGATTTCTATAAAATAGTCAGACAGAATTTGAGTTGAAACATTCTATTATTTGTCATTTTAAAATACCATAAGTATGTGCTGAGAGACTATATTTTAAAAGAAAATATAAATAGGTTTCGCAAGTATCTCCTTCCTCATCACTATTTTTTAAATCATAATATTCTTCAAATTCTTGTGATAAGGTAAAATATTTGAAAATACCTTAATAATATTTACCTTTGTTTAAAATATGAGAATATTGTGAAAATAGTATTTGTCAAAATACAACCCATTATTCACGATGATAACGAGGTATAGTGGAGGTGTTTGATATCTCAAACAACTACTTTCAAGTGAGTTGTATGCTAGAAAATGTTTCACAATCATCTGAACATGACTTTTCAATAATTATTGCAAGCATGACATCAGGAATAGATAGGAATGTCATTTGAGATCCTCCTCCTTCCATTCGTAACTGACTTTACTTGACCTGAAAAAAGTTATAAAATAAGGAGTTAACTAAAATAATAGATATAGGGACTAACCATGTGTCTAACAAAAACTCATAATCCCAAAAGTTGTCTAAACCAATCCCTTTGATACCAATTATAAGGACCCGGCCTTAAACATTACTTATTATTGAATTAAATAAATAATTCACATAGAGGATCTTTTCAGGTTTAGAGTTTTCGAGAATTAGATCATAAATCATGCATTACATTCCACATTTAAACAAAGTGGTTACATAAAAGATAGTATTCATTTTTTTCCCATCGACGGAAACATATTTAAAACAAAACATGGATTCTTTCATGACACTTCCTTGACCCTATCATCACATCATGTACCTTTCCCTTGACCTGTGAAAAACATTTCAAAAACTTGGGATGAGCATAAAAAGCTCAGTAAGGGATATAAAAGTACGAAATGAAGACATTAGTCCATGTATGAAATCATACTTTACTCATAAAACATAATCACTTTAACATACGTCATCAAATAATGAATAAATCATATAAATCATAATACATAAAGGTAACTTGACGCATTCATAACATTCTTACGTATGGAGTAACCCTCTTGGTTACGTTTGGAATACCCATTACAGTATATTCCCTAAATCTCCTCGGAGAAACCTTAACATTTAACTCCTTCGCGTTACCCAATGCATTGGAGAGCTATATCGGGCTCACCCAGCCTTAGTTTATCACAGAACCACCTGTATTCATTATAATTCCGAAGAACCATAACATAATCGTATCACATAAAACATGCATAAAGGAAACATAACATTTCCATATTTCAATCAAAAGATATCAATACAACACATTGATATAATAAAAACATTATGAAAACCATTTTCAATACCAAAATAAAAGAAAAGTCAAACATGGTATTTATTTTTCATTCCAAAAAAGTTATGGATTTTATAGGAAGCCGAAACTCAAATAATGGTCACGGAAGTGGAGAAGTCATTGTCGCCACATACGTATGACAAAAAAAACATTCCCTTTTGTCGTTTAGTAAACGCTTCGTATAAAAATATTCTTTCTGAATGAACATAAAAGTCAAAGGGGTTTATACACCGTATAAAAGAAAGTTTTGTATAAAACAAAATATGCCTCAATTAAAGGAGATTGAGAGGACTTCCCTTACAAATACGGAATCCTTGGATTAAGGATAAATTGATTACATGATTATGTGTGAAAAATGAATACACCAAATATAAGTGGATATTAAGTGTCAAAAAATCAGAGTTCATTCACACATATTCATAGAATGACATATTCAAGGAGTACAAGTTTATCCCAAAGAGTCAAAATTGGGTTAAGAAGTTCCCTTGCAAAAATTCGACAGCCCTACGACGTCACTTAAAACTTCAGAAAATGAGTTGATGAAAGATAAAATAGGAATCTAATCACTTGGACCTAAAATTTACATCAATAAGGATATATAATAACATATCCCAACATTACAATATGTAAATTAAAATACCCAACAAAAGAAGTCTTTTAAAAAGAGAAGGGTGAAAAGTTCCCTTACCGACTTGGGTATCTTTCAAAACATACACCCCATGAAAGAAGGACAATACAACATTGATGTAAATACTCATAAACGAAATTATATTACACAAAGAGTAGAATAATGGGCAGTACATATACCACTCAAAGGAAATGGTGGCAAATGTAGCATAAATCTCACTGGAATAAAAGTGAGATGAAAAATCCCTTACGAAAACTCGGCAGCCTAACGGCGCCACTTACAACTTCCAAAAATGGATTGATAAGATCAAATAGGGTATCTCACCATATTAACATAAAATTTTAAAAAAGAGGAATATAAAAGAACATCCCCCAACATAAAAAATAGGAGCTTAAAATAAGTGGCATAAAGGAGAGTACTTAAAAAGAAAGAGAGGGGTTGGATCTCTTACGAAAATTCTGCAGCCTAACAGCGCCAATCAAAACTTCCAAAATGGATTGATGAGAGAAAATAGGGTCTCTCATCAAATGAACATAAAAAATTACAGTAATATTAATATAAAATAACATCTCAATCATAAGAAAGATGAGCTTAAAATAATGACATAAAAGATTGTAGTTAAAAAGAAAGAGAGGGGTAGGTTCCCTTACCTCAAGTCCGACTTGTCTTGTTCGTTTCTTTATATTCCTGAATAATAAACTTTGGTAAATTTATAATTTCTTAAGGAAATATTTTAAAGATTATTATTCATTTCATATCACATATTATAATGTTATAATAATTGTTTAATAATGTTAGTTCATATTAGACGTTTTTGCCGATGTTTGGTACATGAGTAAAAGGTGAACTTGTCTGAAAATGATTGCCCATATATTTATAAGTAAATAATTTCCATAATAGTATTAATGATTAAAATATCATATATATCCAGTACATATTCATTTTATACTATTCCATAACATTTGGAGATAAAAAATGAAAAGCACCGTTCATGGAGACGGTAGGCCGTACGTACGTAAGAACACTACTTTCTTTTTTTTGTCATATTAATTGAATTAAAAAATAAATGAGAGATATATATATATTATAATTAAATTATAATATATTTTTTATATAGGTCGAATATGTTCATTAATTTCATTCTTTATACATTCCATGTATTGCTTGAACGAGTCACATCACTTGAGGGGGCGGTAGTCCACACTTCCTCATATGAAATTATCTCATTTGCACAACATGAAAAGAATAAAGGTATGTTTTAAATATAAAATAAAAAAGCATATAGTAAACATAAATACCATATATATCATATATAAAATAAAGTGACATCATAATGGCCACCTTTAAAGGTGTTAAAAGAATATTGAACAATCATCGTTTCGTGAGGCAGAAAATTGCCAACCACAGAAACAGTATGTTCTTTACCCATTAGACGAAGGTGTGTATAGGTGTAGCTATAATACTTCTTATAAAAACATCATATTATATTTAAGATACTTGTTTTGTTAAAAAATAAAGTAATAAAAAGATATTAGGGGGTTGGAGAAGAAAAATAAAACATAAGAACACAAGAGAAGACACTACCTTTAAATCGGGTAACTCTTTTTTGATTGGAGCCCAAAGGCTTCCTTGGAAAGACTTCTGCCAAAAGTGAGGATTCTAGGAGTAATAGAGGGATGTGTAGAGACAAAATGGGTAGGTTTTGTCTGATCCAAATGCTTGATAGGTGTGGGTAAGGAGGTAGAGGTGGGGGCCTTTTATAAGTGGAGAGGAGGGGCACTCTTGGAATGTCTTGAAAGGTAACATTATTATAAAATGATTTTCAGATTTTAAAGGGCCCACAATTATATATTTAAATTATAAGGTGATAATAGTTAAAAATCCACACATACAATAGGGTTTTTACAAGTTTAGGTCTTAGATTTTACATTATCGTTTCATTTTATTTACATTGTTAAATAATGAGGTAATCAATGCATCATCATTGTGTCATAAATAATTTAATTTATTTAATGTATAAAAATTTTAAAATAAATATCATGATGTATGAAATATTTTTATCTTTATAATGAATATTTATAGTCAAAAATATGACTTGTGTAACCCCATTTAAAAAAAAAGTTAGTAAAATAACACATGTTTGTGACATTTTTATTTTAACATTAAATAAAAAGTTTTTAATGCCATTTTCCGACCAAAGTGGCTCCATGGGGTCCCCAAGTTGACCCATAGATTTTCTTGGTCGTCCATGACACATCCAATAAGGGTAGGACATGTGTCAAGGTCATTTAATATTATTAAAACATTATTTGTACCTTAAATTACACTAATTACCTCTAATCACGATTAAAAACTTAAAATTTACTATTTAACAAAAAATTATTTTAATCCCATTGAACCACATTTTACTTCCTAATTAAAACCATGTATGTCTGATTTTTTGAAATTCAAAACACAGAGGTGGTAAATTTTCATTTAAACGAAAAATCAGTTTTTTTAAGTACCACTTAGTGGTTTCACTATTCATCAAAAATTGAAGTTTTTCAGAAAAATACCAAAAATTCACCCTAAGATATATTTGATATTCCAAATTCAAAAATGATGTCTATTTTAAAAAATTCAAAACATATAAGTTACATTAATTAATTTAATAATTAATTCCCGCTGTCAGAACAAATAGTGTGTTTTTATGAAACAATATATATCAAAAGATTGACACTAGTTTAAGTCCAATTTCAAAGTGAAATTAATTCCAATGAACACTATTGGATTAAATGGTAAAAATATTTTCTAATTTCACTTTAAAACCAATTCAAAAGATAATCTAATCATATAAATAAATTATATTAAAAAGCGGTTTTGAATTAAAATACAACATTTTTCAATTTCCATTAAAAAATGAACTTTATCGGAAAAATACCAAAAAATTACACAAAGTACATTTTGATGTCCCGATTCTAAAGAAGAAATTTATTTTGTCAAATATAACACATAAAATTGTCAAAAAGTGTATTTAAAAGAGGTTCACCATCAAAAGGTGGTTAATTGACCTTTTAAAGAATATTAGAATGTTTATGCTTAAAATTGGATTCATTCGCATTTTTAATCCTATAACATTTATTGTAAAAAGTAAAAATATTTGACAAACATATATAATCATTTTTTGGTTAGTTCTGTTCATTCCTGTCATTACAACGGTTAGGTGTTAACTACCATTTAAAATAAAATTATTTTATTATTAGAGTGAAATGTAAGATTTCAAAGGAACTCGTTGTTACGTATTGGGTAATACATCGAGAACAGCATTCCCTTTAAATTAATATTAACATTTTATTCAAAAATAGGGATAAATATAAAAATGTCATATTCTTTATTTACCTGGGGTGTTACATTTATTTATTTATTTATTTATTTATTTATATACACACACAAAAAAACATATTTTATAAATGTATTTGAAACTAATATTAAAAATATGTATTAATATATGAATAAATATATAACTAAATATATATATTAATATATCAATAAATATACAGATAAAAAATATAACTATATATATAAATTAATATATATAAATAGTTATTAATATATGAATAAACATATATATATACTAATATAACTAAATATATATATACATTAATATAAATATATTTTAATATATGAATAAATAAAACTAAATATAAATATATCATTAAATGGAGAACAAAGTAACATGGAGGAGTGGTAAAGTGTCCAGCGCGCAGGGAAGAGGTCTCGAGTTCGAATCGAGGGAGAGGCAGGGGCTCTCATGCATATATAGGGGGTCTAGCAATTTTAAAGGTCTGAGGAGGGCACTGTTAAAGGCTAGATGGTGAGGGTGGGTGCGAGTGGGGGTTACTGTTAAAAGGGGGTGTTGGGCACTATTAAAAGTGTTCTCCATTTTTTGGATTTTTATTTTATTTTATTTTTTTAAATTCTGAATTTTATCATCACTTTTTTTTGCACTGATTAAAGGGACCCCCTTTAACTTCACTCAGATTAACAATGCTAAAAAACTATTAAAAGTTATTTCTAGCACTGATAAAAGGGTTATCTGTATTAGTGATTGACATTCGCACGGGATATGCACGGTTAGTAAAATGGTGCAGGTTATTCATGCATGATAAAATAGGTGTCCAGTAGCGGATGGAGGGTCTGTTCATGGTTTGTCAGACTGTGCAAGTCAAATCATGCAGTTTACCTGGTTTTGAGTTTCATGTTAAATTATTTAATTAAATTCTAGGTGAAAATGGATTTAATTCAATGTTGTGAAATGGGGGTTTTATTTAATTAAATTCAAGATTAAGAGGAATATAATTAATTGATGCAAAATAGGGGTCCCATTTAATTAAATTTTAGTTTTATAAAATTTAATTAAATGAAGATGAATTGGTGAATTTATTAAATTAAATTTGGTTGAAAGGTTTTTAATTAAATGATGTGTTTAAATGGGGAGTCAGGGTTTATTAAATAGGTGTAATAAATGATTTTTTTAAATAGGTAGTTGGGGTATATCAAAGAGGTGTAATAAATGATGTGTTTAAATGGGAAGTTGGGGTTTATTAAAGAGGTGTAATAAATTTGGTGTTTAAATGGGGAGTTGGGGTATATTAAAGTGGTGTAATAAATTATGTGTTTAAATGGGGAGTTGGGGTTTATCAAAGAGGTTTAATAAATTATGTGTTTAAATGGGGAGTTGGGGTTTATTAAAGAGGTATAATAAATGAGGTGTTTAGATGGGGAGTTGGGGTTTATCAAAGAGGTGTAATAAATGATGTGTTTAAATGGGAAGGTTGGGGTTTATCAAAGATGTGTAAAATTAAATGGTAATAATAATAATATAATGGTTTTTATTATTATTGATATTATATTAATCATTTTAGTTTATTAGGGTTTTTAATTTATTTTAGGGGGGAAAGAAGGAGGGAGGCTCACCCACCCCCCCTTTCTCCCATACGTGAGGCGCGACTCCCCTCAACTCTCCCATGGTGGTGCGCTACCCCCTCAACCTGACTCCCTCTCCGTGCATTGGATCATGGTGGTTCCTTAAAGAAGTTTTTCTGTCTCTATGAGGTGATTCCTTCTCCATGTGTTTCATTGTTCGCATCGGTTGTTTTGTCTCTGTGTCACCCACAAGGCACCCATGGTGTAGCACCCATGGGTGGCGCACCACCCCTCCTCCTAGATCCTCTTCATGTGTCTATCTGCTTTAGTTTCCTTCATAAATGTTGTCTATCATGGTGAGGTGAGGCTTTCTCCATGTGTTTCATTGTTCGGATCGGCTGTTTTGGCTCTCCGTCTCCCGGTATCTATTAGGTCGAAACCTTATATTTAGGTTTAATTCTATTTCTTCTTTTTTTCTAGTTCTAGGTGGTGTGGAAGATGTATTGGGACCCGTTGGTCTGTATTCTGACAACCTCCATCGAAGGTGAAGTGTTTCAGCTCGATTCGGTCCACCGCTGTCATTTTCAGGTAAGGCTATATACCCGATAATTGTTTTCTGACCCCTTGAAATAGGTGATTATGGTTTATTTGAGTTTCAGTTAATTAATTTGGTGTGTGTTGTTCCCAACCACACTAATTTTGGGTGATGGTATTGTTGTTAGGGTGTTGTGATTCATTTTCAAGTGAGTAAGCATTTATGTTGAAATGTGTGTGTGCGAGCGAGCAGTAGATTTGAGTTAGAAATCATGACTTGGATATTCTTTAAGGTAGGGTTCTCAACTTTTCCTAATTAATAAAATTTAGTTTTTTTTATTTAATACTTTTGATAAAGTTAACTTTAATTTTTGAATAAATTTTTTATTTGTGGGATGAGATAATTAATTGTGAATTAATTTTATGATTTGAGATTGAAATTGAGATAATTAGTCGAGGGATTAATTATGAGATATTAAATTAGTTAAGATTAGATAATTAATTATGAATTAATTATGTGATTTGAGATAATATTTATTTGTGGATTAATTATGAGATATTAAATTGGTTAATACGAGATAATTAATTATGAATTAATTATGTGATTTGGGATAATAATTATCAGGGGATTAATTATGAGATATTAAATTGGTTAAGTTGAGATAATTAATTATGAATTAATTATTTTCTTTGATATGATAATTAATCCGAATATTAATTATAAGATATTATATTGGTTAAGTTGAGATAATTAATTATGAATTAATTATGTGTTATGAGATTTTAATATAGATAACTAATTAGGGGATTAATTATGAGATTTTGATTTGGGGTTAAGCTGAGATAATTAATTTGTGAATTAATTACGTGATATAGAGATGGTTATCTGGAGATAATTAATTTATGAATTAATTATGTGGTATTGACATGGTTTCCTTGTGACTAGTTAATTGTTGAATTAACAAGAGTAATTGTTGTGATAAGTTAATTACTGAGTTAACTAAATGACTTGTTGTGTTTAACTAATTATTGAATTAGTAATGAGATTTATGATGATAATTAATTGAGGAATTAATTATATTAGGAAGTGGTGAGTGGTAACATGGACATTCATGGGTTAGTGAGTATGGAATGGTAAAATAATCATTTATGGGTACATGAGTATGGAATGGTAAATGGACATTCATGGTGCATGAGTATGGAATGGTAACATGGAAATTCATTGGTTCATGAGTATGGAATGGTAACATTGAAATTCATGGGTGTGTGAGTATAGAATGGTAACATGGATATTCGTGGTGTGTGAGTATGTAATGGTAACATGGACATTCATGGGTGTATGAGTATGGAATGGTAACATGGACATTCTTGGTGCATTAGTATGGAATGGTAACATGGATATTCATGGGTTCATGAGTATGAAATGGAAACATGGACATTCGTGGGTGTATGTGCATGGAATGATAACTTGGACATTCATGTGTGTGTGAGTTATGGAATGATAACTTCATTCAAATGGGTGAAATATAAGAATTACAACATGATCATTATTTTTTGTGGTTAAACAAAGAATATTAAATAATGTGATAAATAGTTAATTATACATTATTTATATATATATTGTTCATGTTCAAACTCTTATTTTGACTACAAGCCGAAGCAGGTATCATCGTCAGGTGTCCCTTTAGAACCTAGATGGGTTGTTGGTTATTTATTAAATTTGGTTATTTCTTAAATATACTTGCATGATATTTAATTTTATTGCATTGTATAGATTGATCTAGACACCGGTGGTCCTAGCCTACTGAGATTTATATCTCACACCCTATTCGGACTGTCATTGCACTGGGGTACCAGAGTAGACTCTACTTGTTTAAAGGACCTTGGACATTTCTTATTATTGTTTTCCTGTACCTAGGAGTTAGGAGCGAAGGACCGAGTGGGAGCTTGGGATGCTCTTAGAGATCGCCCTTAGGGATTTGGGCCTTTTTATTTTTTCTGTACTGAGATGTAAAGCATGCTAATTTGTTTACTTCTTTCAAATATGTAACACCATGAAATTCATACATTGTATAAACTGGTGTTTTCTATTTTCTTTATTAAGTTGTTATGTCAACTGACATCTTCTACATTGGTTATTTCTTTATAATACTTTCGTTATTGTCATCTATTTATTTATTTCTATACTACTGTGAAAATTATGATATGAGGGTATAGTATCCCCACTGACTATCCTTACACCCTCACTACTAATCGGTAGGCTCTGGAATATGGGGAGGCGGGCTTGAGGTCATGTGGTGACCGTTTCGGCTACCGGTTCGATGTTAAGATGAGTTGGGAAGTTATAAAGAGAATATTAAATAATATGATAAATATTTCATTATACATTATTTATATATATTGTTCCTATTCATAATCTTATTCCAGTTATGAGCCGAAGCAGGTATCACCATCAGGTGTCCCATTGGAACCTGGATGGGTCGTTGGTTATTTATTTAATTCTTTTATTGGTTCGATATACTTGCATGATGTTTAAATTTATTGTATTGTCTAGATTGATCTAGACACTAATGGTCCCAGCCTACTGAGATTTATATATCACACCCTATTCAGGCCTCCATTGCACTAGGGTTCCTGATTAGACTCTACTTGTTTATAGGACCTTGAACATTTCTTGTTGTCATTTTCTTGTACCTAGGAGTTAGGAGCAAAGGACCGAGCGAGAGCTCGGGATTCTTGTGGAGATATCCTTTGGGGATTTGGGCCTTTTTATTTTTTCTATACTGAGATGTAAAGAATGATGATTTGTTTACTGATTTCATATATATACCACCATGACATGCATAAAATGTATAAACTTGTGTTATCCATTTTCTTTATTTAGTTGATATTACAAATGAATTCCACTACATTAGATATTTTTTATACTTCTTATATTGTTTTCATCTATGCATATATCATTATACTACTGTGAAAAATTTGATATGAGGGTATAGTCTCCCCACTAACTATCCTTACACCCTCGTTGCTAGTTGACAGTCTCTAATGTTTGGGGAAGCGCGCTTGAGGTCATGTGGTTACCGGTTTGGCTACTGGTTTGATGGTAATCTGGGTCAAGATGTTACATATACCATGTTTACATGAAAGTTTTATAAATGTGTTTCATTGATTATTAGTGTTGAGATTTTAGAAAAACATTATGGGAATATTTAGGTAAATATGGGGGAATTATAGATACATGAGTTATAATATAATGGTCACACATTTATTTTACCCCTATCTTAGGTCTCACACCCGCAACTGGAATTATCTTCTCAATGAGGCCATTAATGGTGAGTTGATTATGTTTCATTTTTTATTGCAATAATATTCTAGTGTGATGATTCCCTTAATTTTTCAACTAAGATTATCTCTTTAGGCCTTTGGTAGGTACCCCTTGATGGTTGATGCTTGATATTTTATTATTATTTTATCTTATGGTTGTATCTTGGTAAATTATATGTTATTTAAAAGAAAAATATATGTTTTGTTAGTTTTATTTACTCAAACCTGTGTAATAATATTATTTTCATTATTTTCCCTAAAACTAGAATTTTTTTATTTGTCTTAAAAAATGAATGTTATAAAATCTTTGAAAATATCCTACTAGGATATTTTCTCACACCATACATATAAACATTAGTGTCTATATAGACTTAGTTGTATATGGTATAGGTAAAAGTAAAGGGTCGCACTTTTATAGTGGTGTTCCATAGTCACTTGTTAAAGATATAATGATAATGGGATATATAGGTCACCATATGGAATAAAGAGATAATATTAATTTTGTGTTATTTTAAGATATTTACTATAAAGTTTCTCTCTTGAAAATAAATTTATTTTTTGTTTAAATTTATATTTTTTATTGTTTTTAAACCTTTTATAGATTTATATTTTACAAAATGTTGGTTATTTTTTATTTATGTGTCTTTTATAAAGTGGCTCTCTTGGGATTCATGTCTTTGTGAAAATGCCTAAGTTGATCTTTTAAAATGATTCAATTGTTTTGGGATGTTTCTTAAAAAATTATGTGTTTAACATACCCTTTTTGGTTTTAAATATCTTTAAAATGATTTAAACTCTTGTCATGGACTTAGGTTTCAAGACAAGTGTTTGTCAACTCACCTGATTGGATTTCATAAAGGAATGTGAATGTTTTGAAAGAATATTTAATGTTGGTTTAATGTTAACAAGGATTGTGTTAATTTTTAAATGAAAATTTGTAAAATATAGAGGGTTCTCTCTCATTTTAAATTATTAAGAATATAGGTTCATGAATTTTCCTTGAATTCTTCAAAAAAATGAAACATGGTTTTGTGAAAGAGTTCTTGGAATTGATTAGTTTATTTTAAAAAGGGTGTGTTATTTTAAAGAAGAATTTCTTTAAATGGATGGATTTTTTAATGGGATTTAAAGTGTGATTTTATAAATAGTTTTTAAAGGACATATGAAATGTAGTTTTTCCATAATCTTTTGAGTTTATATTTTTTTTAGAATTTGGAAAACCATTACATTATATAGGGAAGACAAGTAGATTGATAATAATATTATGGAAAGGTCATGTTAATAACTCTATCCAACCCATAGGATATCCATAATGACCTCACTCCCACAAAAGATGAATTAATGTTTAACCATATCGAAACTCCTAAGCCTACTTTGCATCTAATATCACCTGCATGGTTTAAATTTGGGTATTCCTCTACAATTACATCTTTTTTTTAGGTTTGGTATTAGCTTCTAAAGGGATGAGTCTCAGGGAAAAAAATAACTATCATTAAAATGTTGAGTTTACCTTATTTGAAAGGCCCCTTTCATGTATTTATTTTGTTAAATATTAATATTACCAAATCAAATAGGATGGATATGAATAAAGAATGGATAGATTCTAATCATCTGAAAAAATAGTATGAAGATGGAGTGAAAGAGTTCATCATGTTTGCAAAAGATCATGCATATTACCCTTCTTAAATCATTTTTCCATGTTTATGCTATTTTTATTCAAGAATAATTAGTCCAGAGGAGTTATAAGAACACTTGATCTGTAAAAAAATAGATCAAAGTTATAAATGATGTAATAAACATAGGGGAAAAGCTAATGTATCCAGTGGCTAGGATAACAATGCATTTTATGGATCATCTTATATTATTACAAGTGTGTAAAAAGAAGAATATTTTTTCGATTATGTGATTAAATATGTGAATGATGATGAATATTGTATTAAGGAAATGATAAAGACCATTGAAGATGAACTTTGTGATTGCCCAAAAAAATTGAGAAGTTAAAGAGTTGTGAAAATATGACACTGTATGATGGTTTCACTAAATATACAAAATTTCTAGCCATAATAAAGTTGTATAATTTTAAATTAGAAAATGGATGGGGTACCCCTATAATAAAGTAAGGATGTGGTATGCTTCACTTAAAAAAAATTGTATGTATTTTAAGTCTAGCATAATACTTTTATGTGACATGAAACAACATCATAATTATGTTCCTCTATTTATATGCAGATTGATGACTCCAAATCCAAATAAACTTCCATACCACACCATGTTCTATGGAATGAGGCACATGTAAATAAATATGGGATGCTAAGAGACGAAAACACACAAAAAATGTGGGAACCATGTGTAATTATGACATAATAAAAATTTGTTTTGCTTTAAATTGATATTACATAATAATGATTACTTATTTTTCTATATTTTATATCTGACATAGTTATAGGAATTAGAAAAACCTATACCAGATGAACACATACTATCAGTGGCCTTGAAGCATCCAAAATAGTATGGCCACATCCGAGTTGTGGGTTTTGGGTTGACACCCCGAATATATTTTGAGAAAAAAAACAAGAGGATAAAGGTGAAGAAATGAAACATATGAAAAAATACTATCTACCCTTGAAGGACCATTCCAATTATATATAGAGATTATAGAAACTTTTATGGGGGGAATAAAAGATAAGAAATAACTCAAAAACAATCATTACCTAACGACCCCCCCCCCCCACCACCATCTTTGAGGTGAGCCATTCTCCTCAAAGAGGTATCTTGGTTGTGGTAATCAATGTTCTAATAATTGTCTATATAAAATATGAATCATAAATACAATGATATATTTCCTATACTAATATTATACTGTGTGATAATGACTATGATTTATATCTATCAACACCCACCCATCACCTTGTAGTGAGGGATATAGTGTTCAATGTCCAAAACGACATGCTACATAACAAACCACTTCCAACAGGTCATGTGAGAGTTTTGATTAGAATAGCCCATAAGCTGACCACTGAGCTACCTATTCCAATTGATGAGGAAGATATTCACAAGGTCGAAAAAGTTATTGGAATATTCATTGCATGGTTATCACATCTTGTAAAAAAAATTCAATAATGAGGTATTTATCTCTAATTTGTTTTTCAAGATATACCTTTAAAAATTAATGAAAAAATTTCTAAACTGATGAATGTTATTATAGATAGACAAAGAGAAGATGGTGAAATGAAATACCAACTCAAAACTATCTAAATAATCGACCAACCGATTGAAAAGATCTATCGAAATCCCATTTACCCTTCCCATTCTATATCTGCATTTACTATCATTGAAGGTTCATGTGGATACAAAGTTAAAAAATGGTTGTAGTAACATAGTATATTTTGAAGGAAAATATGTATGGAGAATAAGTTCAAGACTTCATTGGTGTTGAGACTATAAGTGAAATATTTTATTATGATTAATTAGGCACCTAGGTTGTAAATGTATACATGAGATATGTTTTCATGATTTGATTTTCCAAAAAATGATATACTATGTTAATTATGAATAATTACATTTCATATTTTTGGAAGGCGTATCTATAAAAAATAAATTTATGGGATTCACCATGATTTTTTTGACTCATTAGTCCTCGTATCTCCTCTACAGAATAACCAAATATAGTAAAAAATAAATTTATAGGATTCACCATGATTTTTTTGACTCATTAGTCATAGTATCTCCTCTACATAATAACCAAATATAGAATCCAAAAAAGGATGAAATAGCGGCAGGCCTGGTCAAATCATTTGAAAGAAAAATTTCGAATGATAAACTCTTTTTAATATTAATGATGTAGGGGTAAAACTATACAATTTAATCATATCAAATATATTTTCATTTCATTCATTACTTATTCTTTTTTTTTAGACAATATTGGATGCTCATTGCAGTCAATTTGGATACTCCAAATATTTATTTCCTTGATTCAATGAGTGGATATCCAAAAAAACCCACCACACATAATGGCATTTGTCAATTTTTAATACACTACATTCAAAATTTTATAACTAAACATAAATTTATATAATTTAGATTATGTTTTAATGAGGATTCAGTTATGATAGGGTGATGCATCAATATTGTGAAAAATAAAGAATGAGGCCAAGGGTAAGTATGAGGACCACGATAAGTTCTACGATTGAAAAAATATCAGGGTATATATGTTAATATTTCACTATCCAGAAACATATCAAAACAAATTACTTATTCTTTTCAATGTTTCTATAGTGTTATAAATAAACAAATAGATACGATTGTGGTTATTATGTTTATAAATTTATGAGATAGATCACATTCCATCAAAAAATAGCATCCCTGAAGAGATATTTTCAAAGAAAATTAATATTTTATTTAAAATATTTATTAATCTTTTGTTTATTTATATTTTTTTATTACTACTTTGACTTCCGAAAGGAATCATATTCACAAGATGGTATAGATTTTCTTATAAATTAATGGGTAGCATACCTGATGTAAGAATTTACACAAATAAAAAGAATACGAGACTTCCATAGAAGTGGTGTATTGTTTAGTATTTTTTTTAATTTAATTATTCTTAATATTATACACATAAGAATTGTTTTCTTAAACAGGTAGATTCCTTTGTTCGAGTCGGGGTGGTTTGTTGAAAGTTTCTCATGATTGTGAGAGATTGGTCTTTGAGGCTAAAAATCAAAATTTAATGATAAGGTAATTTTTTTAATATACTATGTGTTTTCACATAATATTATATGTTCTCTAATACTTTAACTTAATCTAAATAAAATGTTTGACTACTTAATTTAAAAATGATCACTCATTGAAAACTAATAAAATGTGCTCGGATTATCTTGATAATTTTGGATAGTGATTCATAAGTCATTTGGGATGTTTAGGAATGAGTCTCATTTCTAAATGATACACAATGTGATTGGTGTGACTCAAAATGTGTGTTTCTATATTGAAATGAAATTTTAGTAAAAAAACCCAACTGGCATACTGAAAACCTATCAAACATATTCATATTGTTTTTATAATTTATTAAAATGATCTATAACTCATTTGTGACATTTAGGAATCAACTACACCTTAATATGATGCATGGTGTGGTTAGTATTACTCAAAGTGTCTCTTTTTATTTAAAATTGACATTAATTTTAGAAAAAAGAACAAGTGACAAACTGAAAGCCAATAAAATGAATTCATATTGTTCTAATATTTTAGGAAAGTGAAAAATGACTCATTTTTTATGTGTATGAGTCAACTGCGCCTCAATACGATGCGCGGTGTGATGGGTATAACTCCAATTATGTCTTTTTATTTAAATTTGACATTAATTTAAGTAAAAATAACAAGTGACATACTGAAATCCAAGGAAACACATTCATATTTTTTGGGTAATTTGGTAAAATTATACATGAGTCATGTGTGACATGTAGAAATATACCACACCTCAATTCGATGCATAGTGTGACTGGTATGACTCAAAGTGTGTGTTATCAGTTTAAAATTGAAATTTTAGTTTAGAACATGTCCCTCACTAAAAACCAATAAAAAGAACTCTAATTATATTTAT
Source organism: Viscum album (assembly GCA_963277665.1). Classification (NCBI taxonomy): domain Eukaryota; kingdom Viridiplantae; phylum Streptophyta; class Magnoliopsida; order Santalales; family Viscaceae; genus Viscum; species Viscum album. The sequence goes on along the minus strand of OY728155.1, from coordinate 1,287,218,156 downwards.
AATTTAGTACAAAAATTCATAGCTCATTTTTTGATTTATATGAATTAGTATCACATCAAACCGACACAGGATGAAACCAATATCACTACTACAAAAACATCCTATATCAGCGCTCAAAATTGGATTTAACAGCGCTAAAAAAACACTACAAACCTCAACGCTAATATAGGGGATCCCTTTTATCAGCAATCCGAAAAGTGATTATAAAGGCCATTTTTATCAGCGCTGATAAAAGACCCCTTTATCAGTGCTTTGTTTTAGCGCTGATAAAAGGGGCCTTTATCAGCGCTTTTAAAAAGCACTGATAAAGGTCAAAAAAATAAAAAAAAATTAAAAATAATGCGGGGAGTGATTTTATTAGCGCTTCACACCCCCTTTATCAGCGCTATGAGGTCTTCTATGCGCTTCCCTTCCTGTGCATCCTCATACGCGCGCACCCCCTTCGCTTCCACCCGAACTCGAACCTGAGACCTCCCCCATTTCGCGGATGCACCTTTACCACTAAGCCATTTCGTTTTGTTCTCTATTTAATGATAAATCTATATATATATATAGTTATATTTATTCATATATTAATATATATTCAAATTAATATAAATATATTTATTCATATATTAGTATATATATATATATTAATTCGTATATTAATATATTTATATATATATTTTTAGTTATAATTTTTATATGTATATTTATTTGTATATTAATATATACTTATAAGACTAGTTTTAAATACATTTATAAAAAAATATGTTTTTTATGTGTGTTTATAAATAAATAAATACATACATATATACATAGATATATACAACACACAGAGAGAGACACACACACAAACACATATATATTTACAAATAAATACATATATATGTGTGTTTGAAAAGCCATAGAATGTACTTATAAGATTAGTTTTAAATACATTTTATGAAAAAACATGTTTTTGATGTGTGTTTATAAGTAAATAAATAAATATATACATATATACATATATACAACACACAAACACACACATAGACACCCACCCACACACAGACACATATATATTTATGAATAAATACATATATATGTGTATTTGAAAAGCCATAGAATGTTAAAATGACCATAAATTATAATCTAGAATTATGTTTCAACGCCACAACCAGAAAAATCAAAGAAAATGAAACAATATTCAATATGATATGTTGTACAAGCCTAACGGACATCCGGATCAGAAGTTATACTTGTTTGAATGTTAAAAAATCGGGGTATCCCGACTAAAAACTCAGTTTTGGAGGACTTTTGGTCCTCTTTTGGGCATGAAAAATGTGACAGAGGCTTTTCCTATATCACTAGCATGTAGAGCTCGTTACAGGCTTTGATTTGATATGCTGTAGAGCTCAAACGGACACCCGGATCAAAAGTTATGGCCGTTTGAATTTTGAGTTACATTTTCAACATATTTTAGATCTTTTATTAATTTTTTTTATTTTTAGTGTCCTAAAATTGTTATTAAATGATTTTTAATCAATAATAATTAGAAAATTATTAATTAATAATATTTTTAAAAAATATTTTAAATCCATTTTTACTAAATTTCTTATATATTAAATGTAATAGTCTATTTATACGTATCTATAACATATTTAAAATATATATATTGTATTTATATCAATAAAAATATACTTATATAACAAAATATTATTTTTAATGAAAAAATATTTTTTTTTGAAACTTAACATTTATCAGCGCTCGGGAAAAGCGCTGATAAATCCCCCCTTTATCAGCGCTACTAAAAGAAGCGCTGATAAAGGAGGCCTTTAACAGTGCTTTTTTTAGCACTGATAAAAGTGAAGCGCATCCCTTGCCTGTTTTTGTAGTAGTGTATGACTCAAAATGCTCATTTCCAGTTTGAAAATATATTTTAATAAAAAAACTGGCATACTAAAAACCAATAAAATGCATTTGGGTTGTTTTGATACTTTAGGATAAAGATCTATAAGTCATTTTTAATGTGCAGGAATCAACTACACCTCAATATGATGCAAAGTGTGGCCGGTATTACCCAAAGTGTTTCTTTTTATTTAAAATTTACATTAATTTTAGTAAAAAGAACAAGTGACATACTAAAAATTTAGAAAACTCATTAGTATTGTTTTGATATTTTAGGAAAGTAATCCACGAGTCAGTTTTGATGTGTAGGAGTCAACCTCACCTCAATAAGATGCATAGTGTTACCGGTATGACTCCAAGTGTATATTTTTTTTAAATTGACATTAATTTAAGTAAAAAAGAACAAGTGACATACTAAAAACTAAGAAACAAATTTTTATTGTTTAATAATTTAGTTAAATGACCCAGGAGTCATTTTTTATGTTTATAAATCAACTACACCTCAATCTATTGCACGGTGTGACCAGTATGACTCAAAGTGTCTGTTATCAGTTTAAAATTGATGTTTTAGTTCAAAATGTGTCCCTCATTAAAAACCAATAAAACATTATCTGATTGTCTTGATAATTTCAAAAAGATATTAATAAATCATTTTTGATGTGTATAAATCATTCTCATGTAAAACTGAGGCATGATGCGACTGGTATGACTCAAAATGCTTGTTCCTAGTTTGAAATGATATTTTAATAAAAAAAACAACTAGCCTACTAAAAACTAAGAAAATTAATTCGTATTATTTTGATACTTTTTAAAATTGATATATAAGTCATTTTTTATGTTTAGGAATCAATCATACCATAATATGATGCATGGTGCGGCTGGTATAACTCAAAGTGTCTCTTTTTATTTTAAATTGACATTAATTTTAGTAAAAATAAAAAGTTACATACTAAAAACCAAGTAAATTAATTTTTAGTGTTTTAATATTTTATTACAATAATCTATGAGTCATTTTTTGATGTGTAGGAGTCAACCTAACCTCAATACGATTCACAGTGTGACTAGTATTACTCCAAGTGTGTCATTTTATTTAGATTTGATATTATTTTAAGTAAAAAGAACAAGTGACATAATAAAAACTAAGAAAACACATTCATAATGTTTTGATACTTTAGTAAAGTGATCCATAATTCATTTTTGTTATATAGGAATCAACAAAACCACAATTTGATGCACATTGTGACCGGTATGACTCAAAATGTATGTTATCAATTTAAAATTGACATTTTAGTTAAAAATGTGTCCCCCAATAAAAACCAAGAAAATGATATCTAATTGTCTTGCTAATATAGGAGAATAATTCAAAAATAATTTTTGGCTTCTATGAATTATCCTCAAATCAAACTAACACACGATGCAACTATTATGGCTCAAAATGTGCTTTTCTAGTTTGAAAAGACATTTTAATAAAGAAACACAATCGGCATGCTGAAAATCATGAAAACACATTTGGATTGCTTTTATACTTTAGGAAAAATATATATAATTGATTTTTAATGTGTAGGAATCAACCACAACTCAATATGATGCACAATATGGCTGGTATAACACAAAGTGCCTCTTTTTTATTTAAAATTGACATTAATTTTAGTAAAAAGAACAAGTGACATACTAAAAACTGTGAAAACGCATTTGGATTGTTTTTATATTTTATTAAAGGGGTCCATGAGTCATTTTTGACATTTATGAGTCAACCTAACCTCAATACAATGCACGGTGTGACCGGTATAACTCAATTGTGTCTTTTTATTTTAAATTGACATTAATTTAATTAAAAAAGAATGAATGACATGCTAAAAACTGATAAAATGCATTCATATTGTTTTTATAATTTAGGAAAATTATTCATGATTCATTTTTTATATATAGTAATCAACCACACCTTAATCCAATGCATAGTGTGATCGGTGTGACTCAAAGTATCCATTATCAGTTTAAAATTCACATTTTAGTTCAAAATGTGTCCCTCACTAAAAACTAAGAAAATGTTATATGATTTTCTTGATAATTTAATAAAGATATTAATAAATAAATTATGATGTTTATGAAGCATTCTCACATCAAACTGACACACGATGCAAATCATGTGACTCAAAATTCCTGTTTCCAGTTTGAAATGATATTTTAATAAAAAAACACAACTTGCATACTGAAAACTGAGCAAACACATTCTAATTATTTTGATAATTTTGAACAACGATATATAAGTCATTTTTTATGTTTAGGAATCAACCACACCTCAATATGATGCACAGTGGGGCTGGTATAACTCAAAGTGTCTCTTTTTATTTAAAATTGAAATTAATTTTAGTAAAAAGAAATATCTACATACTAAAAACCAAAAAAATGCATTCATATTATTCTAATATTTTAGGAAAATGATCCATGAGTCATTTTTTATGTGTATGAGTTATTCTAATCTCAATATGATGCACAATGTGACCGGTATGACTCCAAGTATATATTTTTATTTAAATTTGACATTAATTTAAGTAAAAAGAACAAGTGACATACTGAAAATTGAGAAAACACATTCATATTGTTTTGATACTATTGTAAAATGATCCATGAGTCATTTTTGAAATGTAGGAATAAACCAAACCTCAATCTGAAGCATGGTTTGATCAGTATGACTCAAAGTGTCCATTATCAGTTTAAAATTGACATTTTAGTTCAAAACATGTCTCACTAAAATTCAAGAAAACGTGATTCTATTGTCTTTATAATTTAGGACAGTGATTCCTAATTCATTTTTTATGTTTACAAAGTAGTCTCATGTCAAACCGATGCATGATGTGACCGGTATGACTCAAAATGTATGTTTCCAATTTGAAATGACATTTTATTAAAAAAAATATAACTGACATACGGAAAACCAAGAAAACACGTTTAGATTATTTTGATACTTTAGAACAACTATCCTTTAGTAATTTGAGATAGGTAGGAAATAGTCTCACCTCAATCTGGTGCATGGTGTGATCGGTATAACTCCAAATGTTTCATTATTTAAAATCAACATTAATTTTATTAAAAGAACAAATGACATACTCAAAACTGAGAAAACACTTTTGTATTGTTTTGATTTAGGACAACAATCCATAACTCATTTGTAACATGTTGGAATCAACCCCTCCTCAATACGACACATAGTGTGACCAATATCACTCCAATTGTGTGTTTTTTATTAAATATTATCATTTTATTAATGTATTCTTTCATATTAATGTTTAATTTATTTATCAATAGTATTAATAACATAATATTTGTTTTATTATATAAGAGGAATATTTTTCTTGGGTTAAGATGATTTGTTCAAAAATTGATATCATGGATGGACATTTATGAGAGGAGATCATGAGCGTCAAAATATGAAATATTAATGTCTTTAAATGTTCGTTGGATAATTGTAAATGAATTTATATAAAATATTGTTTGAAATGTATATAGAATTGTTTTTTATATACTGTGGGTGGAATTTTTTGTATTCATGATGTCAATTAAATGTATATAGCATTTTTTGAAATTTCAGGTTTTTTATGGGTGTGTTGTATTAACAGCAGATTGCATCCAACTAAGCCTTTTTCAATGCTATTTTTAGAACTGATAAAGGGCCCCCTTTATTAGTGTTATTTAAAGTGCTGATAAAGGATTTCCTTTATTAGAACATTTTTATCATGGATAAAGGACCCACTTTGTCAACGCTTCTTTAGCACTGATAAAGGGCACCCCCATTATCAGTACTACGATTAACAACGCTTTTTTAGAGCTGTTAAAAGCCTTTTTGTGCATAGTTAAAGTTCATATGTGTAGTAGTGAGTGTTATAAATGATAAGGTCTATAAAGGATTTCCTCTATATAGAAAATATCAATTTGGGGGGAATCAGGGTCACCCCATAGTTTTTTATACTATCTATCATATCCTTATTGTGCTTGAAAGAGGTTTTAATAAGCTTTAGAGTTAAATTTATCAGACTACATACGTGTTAAAGTGAAATATTCATCTTCATCCACTGATTGAAAGTTCTGAAAGAGTTCCTTCTGGTGATCCTCCAGAACCGAGTCAATAAAGGATGGGAATATATTAATCATTCTAAAGTTTATATTCAGAGTGGGGAAGCCCAGAAAGAATAGTGGGGAACCCGCCCAGTTATCCTTATAAAAGGATACAATTTCTCTACCATTTATCCAATGAGAATTATCATTTAAGATATGAATAGGTTCTAATTGGTTATTCCATAGTGGTTAAACTAAAGGATTCTGGTTGAGAAACACATCCAAATCAAAGCCATATTTTCTCCTATCAAAATGAGACTATAGGTTTTGGCATGTAAGGTCCTCCTAGGATAGTTTAACGTATCTTGTATGTCATACATAGAAGGTTTTATGCCATAATAAATTGTAAAATATATTCTCTATATTCCTGAGGACCATTTTAGTAAATTTTATTATCAATATAATATTCATAGACATAGAAGTATGTACACTATTAATCAAAGTGATTCCACCACCAAATGAGAGGAACATACATTTCCAAATGAGGATTCGACCAAATATTTTGTTCATTATGCCATCAAATAGATGATTCACTATTCTTCCATTTGAAAGGGGAGCACCAAGATACTCCAGCAGGAGATATCTCTTAAAGAGTTGAAGATAACCTTTAATATGTTATACAATCCTGGATGATCACCTTCTAGATATATATAAATTTATCTTGAATGAGTCAAATTTTTTTCATTCCAATTTTTATAATTCTTAATGATATCTTTGAAATCCTTGACCAAACTCATTTTTTCATTAAGGAAATACAATAATTCATTCATAAATAATAATTATTTGTAACTAAAAGGTCGTATTTTCCCTTTAAAGGATGCATCATCCCAACCCGAACAACATGGTTGATGTTCCTACTGAGAGAATATTTCACAATATAGTGATCTTTTCTCTTAATATCTTGGATGGGATATTTTAGGATAAATTAAACATACTAATAGGCTAGAAATCTTAGAAAGAGTGGGTTGTTTAACCTTCGGTATAATGAAAAGAGATGTGGCACAAGATTTCCTAGTTAGAGATCCCCTTTGAAGAATTTATTGATAACTGAGGTAATATCCAACTTGATGACTTCTTAGCTATAGAGTTGAAAAAATATTCCTTATTTAGAGCTCCCCATTTGAATAATTTCTGGATATCAAAGGTAATATCTAACTTGATGACTTCTTAGGTATCAAGGTATAAGGATACAAGAAAACCTTTTGGACACTCTCTATATCAAGGATTTTAATTATTTTCATAAGTTAATCCTCCTCAAGTATGGTAGAAATCATATCTTTCCACCATCCATTCACATCCTAAGGCATTGAGTTGATAAAAGGGTTATTGGGATAATGTTCTAGATATCCCCCTTTGTACTCTGGGTGGATTTTGGAAAGTAGACCTATGAAATGATCTACTACCAACGGACCTGTGATGGATACATCATTAGTGAAGGATTCATCATAAAGATTGAATTTAAGGTTTCCTATATATTTATGTTCCCTAATATAATAATTGAAGTAGGAAGTCTTTTTCTTACCATACCTGAGCCATCAAATTATGGATTTTTCCCAAGCCACCTTCTCCTCTTCCGATAGAAAACTCATCGCCTGTTTTCATTTGGTGATCATGGACATAAAAATATCATGATATCGAAAGGTTGGAATATATTTTCAGGTTATTGGATCTCACCAAGAAGGATCTCTTGATTCCCCGAGGTCACATGTCCGGCCTTAACCCAGTCCTAGAGAACTTCTTTCAGTCTTCTAATATTTTTATGGATAATCTCCCAAGGATTCCCCTGTATAAAGATGTTTTATGAGTCATGGATTCACCATTTATAGAATTAGAATGGGGTAGTGGTTTTTGAATCTCCCATCAAGATAATCAAGATAGGAGAGTGTTCTGGGAGATAATGAGCAAGATAGGTGATAGATTTAAAGGTTCAGGGCATAGAGTAAGTGTCCTTTTATTGTAAAACTAACATGTCTATTAGTATTAATTTAAATGTAATCATTTTTGCACATGATTAAAACATAATGTCCTAAAAATATCATAAATTAATTGACCAGATTAAAATTCCAAAACCAGAAAAGGATTATCTTCACATGTAATTTATAATTAATTTATGAGAAGATATAGAATTATCTCAACTTATAATTCATCTTTCATTGATGATCTAATGGAATAGATTTCTTCGTATAATCGTTTCACTATAGGATCCATGTGAGTTTTCCCTATAATAGAAATCCATGTATGAACCAAAATCTCTGAATGTCTCCATTGAATCATTAGGTGCTAGCATGGATGATCCTGATCACTTTTGTTGTATATGTTTTATCACATCAGTATTACTCTCGAAGGAGGAAGAACTATTGGTGGTCTCTCAAAGGCTTGAGAGTGGAGGAAGATAGATATAATTTTAGATCTCTATATCTCTCTCTATTCATTGTTAAAACTAAAATTGAGTTATGGAATGTGATATAATTAGATATTTATTATGGTAGGTTTAGGGTTGGAAAATTACCCAAAGATCCTTAACCATGTTTAATATTATTAATTAACCTATTATCCATTAATAGTAATATTATTATTTTAAATCATTTTACTTGTGAAAAATATTAATAATATAAATAAATATCACATATACCATTTCTAATCATAACATTAAGCTTGATTCTCTTTCCATCATCGACATTTATCGATCCTCAAATAATGACTATTTAATAAATAAATGTCACCTCATTATTCTACAATAAATATAAAAAAAATTATTTGATAGACTTGAAAATAGATATTTATTATTATTATTTAACTCACTTATTATTTTGAATAACCTGTGATAAAAATATTATTATCAACCAAAAAGAATATATCTCATTTATTCTAACTTGTAAAATTCATTACTTGTATGTAACTAAGACTGTAGATACACTAAGTGTGTGACCCTCTACACCTATTTCATAGTCAAAATTGGCATAATATCCTGAAGTATGGTTTTATCATCTAAAAACATGGCATCTATCCCATATAGAAATAATTTAATGTTTCAACAACTTTCAACCTCCTATGAAAGCTTACCATGTGATATAATCTCTTTATCAAGATATCGTGAATAAAGTAGGTTGCATGCCAGGGTCATCAACCTAATGCAAGATATATTCTTATTTGGATTTCCATAAATGAAATATCCCACCAAACACCACGGTCAGGGATTTAGGAAGATAGTTTCATTCTTATCAAAAGGCACGATATATCAACTTCTATCAAGGGAAGGAAGTAGTAAATCCTTTCTCACATTTTCCATTGATGCAATATCACTCAAGACGCAACAAATGTATCCTACCACACTGTAAACATATGTCATAATGGTTTTCTTAAATATATCAAAGAATGTGAGATATGATATCCAATAATGATAATCATAAAATCTAAGTATTAATTCATACATATGCAATTAAGAATATCCAATGACTCGTGGAAATATGGATTTATTATTTAAAAAGTTTATTATGAAAACCTTATATCTTGGAGACTACCAAAGGAAAACACAATGAGAATGTGTTTTAATGTATTTTTAGCCTCCTACCTATAATATACTATATTGTTTGTTTCCTGTCACACAACATCATTAGACCATATAACATTTATTCAAGAATGGTGTTGTGGCACTTCTAGGTTCTCATCATAGTGGGGAACATCAATGACCTTTCAACATGCCATATATTCTTAGGACATTATCACATACAAATTTTATATAGAGTTGAAATAATGAAATTTTTAAAAAACCTCATTCATACTGAAAACATGTAATAAAATGTTAAAGAAGTTGGTTCTAGGGAACCAAATTCAATAGACTCTCACTTTCACTAGTGCCAACTGACAATAACATTCCGTCCAAAAGATCTCATATGATATTTATGACTTTGCTAAGATAAATTCTTGGACAAGGGGTCTTCCATGTTTCAATATATGGATAATCTACTCACTAAAACTTCACCTAATTAAGAAATATAACTCAAGATATGAAAATTATGAAGTATATGATTTATCCTTTTGTGTTACCTCATCAATTTGGAGAGATTCACTGCTATAGTGTTATCATAGTAAACTATGATACATTATTTACTTTTAGGGACCAAATAAAGATCTTATAAATATATTTGAATCCAAACTACTTCCTTGGATACATCGAAAGCTACAATATACCCATACTCTGTTGTAGAATCGGAAATAACTGGATTTTTTTAACTCTTCCAGCTCACAAACCCTCCATTGATACAAAATATATATCCATACTATGACTTCATATCATTATGATTTATCTAAAATCTATCATATATATAAACCCTAATGACTAGCCCTTCATCTCCTCCATACAATAGAAACATATCCTTAGTTCACCTTAGATACTTAAGTATAGTTTTAACAACAGTCCAATATTATTCCCTAGTATTTGATTGATATCTGTCTACCATGATCAATGAATACGAAACAAAAATCCTCATACATAACATGAAATACATTATATATCCTATCACATAATCATATATATCTTACATAGTCTCTATGTTTCCTCTAATTTCTGAGGACACATACTGAACTTTAGTATCATGTGATAGTGGAACCAATATCCTCTTAGATTGTTCCATACTTAACTTTAGTATCTAGTCAATGTATGTACCATGACTTAGTCCAAGAAAACTCTTGGATATATCATGAATGATCTTGATCCCTAGAATATATGTTGTTTCACCTAAGTCCTACATGGAGAAGCACTTTCACAACCATTCATTAACCTCTTATAAGGTTGGTATATCATTTCCAATTACTAATATATCATCAACATATACTACTATGAAAAAAATTGAACTCCCAATAAACTCATTATAAACACATGGTTCACATTAATTATTAATGAAACCAAATTCCTTTATGGAATTATCGAATCAAATGTTCCATGACATAGATTCTTTCTTTAATATATAAATGGATCTCTGTAACTTTCATACATTTTTGGCATTTACTGGAGTCACAAAACCTTATGGTTGTATTATATACACATTCTCTTGATGGTTCCAATTAAGGAATGAAATTTTGACATCCATTTTCTAAATATCAAATTCATGGTAAGTTGTTATGAAAAATAAAATTCTAATGGATTTAAACAAGGAAACTAGAGAAAAGGAATCATCATAGTCAATGCCTTGACATTGCCTAAACCCTTTAGCCACTAGTCTTTATTTATATGTATTTAATTTAACTTACATGTATAAATTTATATTGAATACCAATTTACACCCATTAATTTTTACATCAACTGAAATATTGATCAAAACCCAAACATTCTTTTGATTCATGGAATCCATCTCAAAATTCATGGATTATTACTGACTTGCAGTTTATGAGCTCTCTACTTCTTCCTTGTAAGATAGAGGATCGTTATTTTAAAAAAAATAATGACTCACCATTATTGGTGACTAGAAAACCATATCTCTCTAGTTTTATTACCTCTTTGGATCTTTTACACATTACTTTTGTTTTAGGAAAAACTACTTCCACGGGGGGCGGTGGAATCGGTTTTTGTACCAACTCTTATGTATCTTCAGCATCAATATCATCGAAGTAAATATTTCTCCTACTATACTTCTTGAGGATGTGCTCTCTATCAAGAAAGATGATATGTCTAGAGATATTCACTTTATTTTTTGAATTATTGTATAGGTAGTATCCCCTTGTTTCGTTGAGATACCCTATAAAGATACACTTCTTACCTTGGGGTTCTAGTTTGTTGTTCGATCAAGAAATAAAAAATTCCTCACAACCTCATGCATGAACATGTGACAAAATAGGTTTATTTCCACTCCATAACACAAAGTTAATATTTTTTTTTTGCTTTATTTGGTACTCAGTTAATTAAGTATGATGTCGTCTGTAATGAATGTCCCAAAAAAGATAACAGAAGGATTGTGTGACTCGTCATTTACCTTACTATTTCCAATAAGGTATGTTTCCTACTCTCACTAAAACCATTCCACTATAGTGAATGAGGTGGAGTGAGTTGAGATAAAATCATATGCTCTTGTATAAAGTTGATAAAGTCTTTTTTATAAAAATAATAACTCTTATTTCCAAATCTGAAAATAAATCCATCCAAATAAGAAAATGAAATAATATTCTTGATAACACTAGTTACATGATAAAAATTTATTAAAATAAAAATCAATCATGTCGGAATTGTGAGATGGTAGTATCCAATGGATAGGTTATCCAACCTTGCTCTATTGGTATCTCATAGATCCACATCATATCTATTAATCCAACAAGATCTACTTGGTTCCTATATTTGGATACAAATGTAAGCACTAAAATAAGTATCTAATACCCAAATTTTAGATATGGAAAAATTATAATCAATAACAAACATAACTAAATATTCACATTGCTTCTTCGGATGGGTATAATTCACCTTCAAATGGACCTGTTTTCCACATGAAAAAACATATTGTATCTTGTTCCTTTCATTTCCTTTCGACCTTATTCTTCTTGTAAGGACAGTACTCTAAAGCCTTAGACTTGGAATGAGTCTTTGGCTCATTTTCCTTATTCATATTATTCTTATTCACCATATGTATAGTAGGTTTTTCATGCCTCGTGTCTTTAACAACTTGGAGAATAAGTGTAAGAAATTTTGAACGTGTCTTCTCACTTGTGTTCATATTATAATTTACAATAAAACTGGGGATGTTTTTAGGTAGTGGGGATAAAATGAGATCTATGCATAGGTATCTTGAAAACAAAGATGTAAAGGTGCTCAATGTAGTCAATCATATTGGCTAAATGTTACCTAGTTAGCACTGACACTCCAAGATTTCTTGTGAATAGTGTATTAGAGATCTCATATCTCTATGATCTTGATTTTTCATGATAGAGATCCTTAAGGTGATAAATTATTCTATGCACACCCATATTCTCATTTTACATTAAAATATAATTGTATATGGAGGGTACCATGAAAAATTATACATCCATAACATCATATATATTCTTCAAATAGAGATATATTTCTTCCTCAATAGCCTCTTTGGAAATAAACTCAGGAACTGGGGTTTCTAGTCAATACAATTTTCATTTTTGGTGTAGTATAATGCACAAGTTCTTATACCATTCCTATAAATTAAAATTTTTGGGAAGTTTATACTTCTAAAATATATATCACAGTGATATTGTCAATGTCATTTTATTTTCCATTTTTAAAAATTAAGATCGTATAATTAGTACTTCTTTAGATTAGAAAAACAAATTAATAAATTTTTAATTAAATTTCATTTTCTCCCATTTTTTTTGAAACCCAATAACCCTCACCATCAGTTTTGGAATATATTATCACTTAGATATTTCAGTTGCAATGATCCATATTCCCTTTCTCACACTACAAAAAAAACTGGGTTTAGCAGCAGTTTTGTGGCGGCGGTTCACAAAACCGCCGCTAAACGTTTTCAGTGAAAGGTTTCGCGGCGGTTTTTAATAAACCACCGCGAAACCCTATTTTATTTAAAAAACCACGACCCTTTCCCCTACCCCTTCCGTGGTTCCCCCACAAACCCTCTCCCCTCTTCCCCGATACCCCCTCTTCCCCGATCCCCCCCGGCCCCGGCGACACCGGCGCCCTCCGGCGACCCCCACGCCCTCCGGCGAACCCCGCACCCCCCCCCCGGCGCCCCCCTCAACCCCCAGCGACCCCCGCACCCTACGCGCCCCCACGCCCCCCGTGCCCCCTGCGCCCTCCGGCGACCCCTGCACCCCCCGTGGCCTTCGGCGACCCCCGCACCCCCCGCGCCCCCCACGCCCTCCGGCGAACCCCGCAGCCCCCCGACGCCCCCCTCGACCCCTAGCGACCCCCGCGCCCTGCGCGTCCCCCACGCCCCCCACGCCCCACACGCCCTCTGGCGACCCCCACACCCCCCGCGGCCTCCGGAGACCCCCGCACCCCTCGGCGCCCCCCCCCCCCACAACCACCTTCTATTTTGGTAATTTTTAGTTATTTATTGGTTCTTTGATTCGAATCATGAATTTTTTACACAATTTGAATCTACTATAGGGTAGATACTATGAGTTTGGTTTAGATCTTGAAGAATTATAAGTCATAAAACATTTTCAAGTTTTTAATGGGTTGATTAGGATTAATTCAAACTAAGGATACTTTTTTGGGTATTTTTATAAATCGTGGAATTCACACCATGAAAGGGGTTCATGAAATTAATTATTTAGAACCAATGGTTTTATCATGATTTACATATTACCCTTCTTCTATTCAATGTGAAGACCTCCCTCATAAATCCTAGAAGGATTTTAGATAATATTGGGTATCTTCCTCTACCAGATTTCTTTTCTTGGAGCATTTGTTCACTAGTGTGGTGGGTTGTATTCCTTTGGGTACGTGTAATATCATTCACTCTCTTTATCATTTATGTTCTTGGTTTTGTAGTTTTGTGTGATATGGTTTTGATGGTTTCATAAATAATATGTGTTATCAATCAATCCATTGTGGGTTTCCCTCATTCCTTTTCTATTTGAGGAATATCTTCTTGTTTCCAATTTATGTTGTCGAAGGATCTTAGGTTCCTTATGTTTATAAGGTAGGTGTATCTATACAAGCGGTTCTAATTTAAAATTTCCTTATATTCTTATTAATTTCTTTGGCTTGTTTCATGAAATTGATGGATTTAAATGGATTTTATGGAAAATATACATGTTTTTAAAGAGGTCTTTCTTCAAAAATGGTTTTTATCACAAAAAGTGGTTGACTAAATTCTTTATGGTTTGGCCTATTTAGATTGAATTTTTTATACTAATGGATGTTTATCTTTATTTTTTATTTTAATTTGGTTTCATAACATTATTCTCTAAAACAAGATACTACTTTCATGTCTCTTTATTACACATCTCCATGTATAATACCCTCTTGGGAGACTTTCCTAGTTTTCCCTAGTCGGTTCTTTATAAATTAATATCAAAAGGAATATTGAGCCTGGAATGTTACGACACTTCCTATTTTTGGTTTAGTTTCATTGGTAGACTAGATTTAGTAGCACTAGAATTTAGTTAATATGTGTGGGATGGTGCCTAGACATCTCACCTCCATGTATGAATTCAAGTTACTATGGGTGGTTAGTTATTTTTGAAAATATTGTCACTTGGTCTTTGTTGTTGATTGTATAAACTAGATTTGGTGTCTATTTAAAAAAACTATTCCTTTCTTATGTTTTATATTTCATTAATAAAATTCATAAATTCATAAAATTATTATTATTTTAAATCATTAATATGGATTATGGAAGTTGTTCTATGATTTAGGAATTTTCTCATGACTAAAGGTGTTTTCATCTTGTATTTGTTAGACGATTCCTACTAGAAGAGGTTTTATGAATCTAAGTGATAGATTTGTGAGACGGGTTTAATAGGAGAATCCCTTAGTGGTATCTTCTTTAGTGGAAGTTATAATATGCACTATTCATACTTTGGTTATGAAGGTATTAAAAACCCAGGAGGAGTAGTGGATCATGACTCATAATTTACTAACAAGAATCCACCTATCTTTCATGGTGATAATGGAATCTAGAAATATGAGGAGAGGATTGAGTAGATTGGTAGGAGATTTAAAATTATAAATATTCCCAAGGAATCTAAGGGGTGGGGGTCAACATATATTCTTGATGGATTGGGAAGGAAATGGTGAGGCTCAGTTGTGCATGCTATATTTTATGAGGATCTTACGTGGGAATCCTTCAAGAAAATATATAAACTATAGTTTTATCAAAAAATGTTACATGTAGAAAAGACCTGATACTTTCTAACATTATAA
Organism: Viscum album; assembly: GCA_963277665.1. Classification (NCBI taxonomy): domain Eukaryota; kingdom Viridiplantae; phylum Streptophyta; class Magnoliopsida; order Santalales; family Viscaceae; genus Viscum; species Viscum album. The sequence goes on along the minus strand of OY728155.1, from coordinate 1,287,202,327 downwards.
AAATGGGAATGTATTGTTATAGTGTATTCCACTAACTTTTCTAGGTTGGTGCATTTCAAAGTGGATATTATTACCAATGTTTACATGAAATCTCTAAGGTTTGAGATTGTGCCAAGTGTCTCCTAAGAAACCTGAGTGTGACATGGATTTATATTTATAGTGACAATTAATTTTGATATACCTGCACAGTATTGTTTGTTTTATATTCGTGGACTAGATTATGCATTAGAAACCATTAGTGGTGGCCTACTTAATTTACCTCACACCATATTCAATACATGGATTGGTACCCAGATAGTCTTCTTTGTCATAGGAAATACGACTTTGATATGGTTGGTTGTGTATGAAACCATTGAGAAACATCATTCCTCTTGGAGGACATCTAAGGTCAAGCCTAAACAATCACATAATGTCTCAGGTTTAAAATTCATTTTGATCAGTTTCGATCACACATCAATGGGGTGTTGTTTGAGGCAACATAAATGTGTGATCGATAGTGTTATGATAAGTGTGTAACCCGATATTCTTATTGCTCCTCAATGAGGTGTTGACGCTTTCTCCTATGGACCAGACTTGTTCGGTTGGTCTGAAGTGGTAAATGTGATCAATGAATCATCTTTATTATATTATGCATACTTTATGATCAATGGTTCATCTTTATTATATTACGTTTCTGTAATCTTACACTATCGTATATTTTGTGTAGGCACATTGTGATATACATGGATAAAAGCTGGATCACATTACCGAGGAACACACCTCAATATGTTAAGGGTTTGAATGAGTTTTTAGATTTTGCAATTTCTAATAGATCCATTGAAGGGAGAATAAGATGTCCATGTCCTAAATGTAAATTTAGAACATGGTTGAAGAGAGATGAAGTTTATGAACATTTAATACTGAAGCAATTCCCTGATCAATATTTGTGTTGGATTTGGCATGGAGAATCAAACAATACAGAAAGATTGAGTACTGATTTTAATCCACAGAATGAGGTCCCAAGTTTGTCGCCAATGGAAAATGAAATGCAAAACCTCTTATATGATGCATTCGGCACTGCAAGACACCACTATGAGCATCAAAACATATCAGAACAACCAGAAGAGGGTGCTACAAATTGCAACGTGACAAGTGATGTTTTTGAGACTGTAACACAAGAAAATCAATATTGTAACATATAATTGGATCCTCCTCTTGATTCTGTGGATCCAAATGTAAGGGAAAACTTCAGTGAGGAAAATTAGTTTCATGATTTATTTGACGATTGAAATCAAGAGTTGTATAGTGGGTGTTTGAAATATTCAAAGCTTTCATTTCTGATGAAGTTGTACCATATCAAATGTCTATGTGGAGTTACAAATAAGGCAATGTCCATGTTATTGGAATTGATTTGTGATGCATTTCCTGAATCAAAAATCCCAGAATCGTTTTATGAGATGAAAAAAGTTGTAAACAAGCGTGGTCTGAATTATACAAAAATACATGCGTGTCCCAATGATTGTATGCTTTACTAGGGAGAGGATTCAAGTAGACAGAATTGTAAGAAATTTTCTTCTTCTAGATGGCATTCAAAAGGTGATGTTGGAAGTATGACTGAACATAATTTCATGGAGAAGAAGAAAAGGAACACACCTGCAAAAGTTTTGCGTTACTTTCCTTTGAATCCTCGATTGCAAAGATTATTCAGGTCATCAAAAACCGCCGAACACATGAAGTGGAATTCTGTAGATAATAACAATAATTGGTTAATGAGACATCCACGAGATTCCCAATCGTGGAAGACATTTGATTCATTACATCCAGATTTTTCAGCTGATCCTAGGAATGTTCGATTGGGATTGGCTGCCGATGGATTCAACCCATTTGGGACTTTGAGTACGAGTTATAGCATTTGGCCAGTTGTTTTGATCCCATATAATCTGCCTCCGTGGATGTGTATGAAACAAACATATTTTATCATTTAGATGATTATTCCTGGAAAACAAATGCCTGGAAATGATATTGATGTATACCTGCAGCCTTTGATTGAAGAATTGCAGGAGTTATGGAGCAACGGTGTTGAGACATTTGATGTTTCTTCTAAAACAATGTTCAAAATGCATGCTGCTTTAATGTGGACCATTAGTGACTTCCCTAGGCTTGGGAATTTATCTGGTTGGAACACTTATACGGGTTTGGCTTGTCCCGTTTGTAACTTTGATTTCGAGCCCAAACGGCTACCTCACAGTAGAAAATGGTGCTTCTTGTGCCATCGAATATTTCTTGATGCATCTCATAGATTTCGGCTGAACAAATCAAAATTTAATGGTTCCATTGATCGTAGACCCCTTCCAAAGTTGTTAACCGGTTCTGAAATATTGACACAACTTGAAAATGTTAAAACAGAATTTGGGAAGATTCATCATTTGACTGATAGTGGAAAACGAGTGTGAAGTGCATCGTCAAGTGAAATCAGAACGCAACAATGGAAGAAAAAAAGTATATTCTTCAAACTTCTGTATTGGGAATTTAATTATTTTCGCCACAATCTTGATGTGATGCATATTGAGAAGAATTTATGTGATAATTTGATTTTCACATTACTTAATGAGCATGGAAAGTTGAAGGATCATCTCAATGCTCGCAAAGACTTACAAGTAATGAACACAAAACATGATCTCTAGCCAGATGAGAATGAAAAGTATGCTTCGGCCATTTTTTCAATGAAAAATATGGATAAAGATGCGTTCCTTTGAATTTTAAAGAATGTGAAGGTATCTGATGGGTATTCGAGTAACATCTCGAGGTGTGTTGATTTGAATAATCGTAAGTTATATGGATTGAAAAGTCATGATTCAAATGTTTTGTTACAACAGTTACTACCATTGTCATTGCGTACATTATTACCTGAAAAAGTTACTACTGTTGTACTGCAATTCTGCACATTTTTTAGGAAATTATGTGAGAAAACTCTACATCCATTATAGCTTGACAACCTACAGGAGAGGTTTGTATTGACCCTTTGTGCAATGGAGATGAACTTTCCTCCATCGTTTTTTACTGTCATGATGCATTTAACTGTGCATTTGGTTGACGAAGCTAAATTAAGAGGCCTCGTTCATTATCAATGGATGTATCCAATTGAGAGGTATTTTATTTATATGTTTCCAGTTAAGTAAAAAATATTTGGAATTTAAATAAATGCATAATATTATTATTATTTTTCACAGATATCTTGGGCATTTGAAAGCATAAGTGAGAAATAAAGCTCAACCAGAAGGCTCTATTACTGAAGGCTATTTGGCCGAGGAGTGTCTCACCTTTTGTTCCAGATATTTGGATGATATTTGATACAAGATTTAATCGAGTTGGACGTGTTGACGACACATCAACTCAATCTCAAATGCATCAGAAATCAAAAATATTTCCTGCTATTGGCCGATCAGTTGGGAGGACCTCATACGCGACACTGACCAAATTGGAGTTATTACAGGCACATAGATATGTGATGCTAAATAGTGAAATTGAAGATCCATTTATTGAAGAGTTGAGGATACAAACAAAGAGACGAATGAGAGGCCGAACACGAAATGAAAAAGATATAACGAAAGCTGTGAATAAAGAGCTGGTAGAATGGTTTGCACGACGTGTAAGTTTATAAATACTGCAATAAATACGAATATTAGTTTGACACATACAATTTGAAAATCTATTAAATTATATTTTTATTCTTCAGATCATGAATACTGATACTCGAGCAGACTTGTTAGAATATTTGAAGTTTCTTGCTAGAGGTCCTATAAAACAAGTTAGAAAGTTCGACGCTTATAATGTGAATGGTTTTAGATTTCGTACAGTCGATCGAGAAGTGGGTTTGAAAACACAGAATAGTGGTATATTTACATTTGCTGAAGTGGAATACTATGGAAAGTTTCATGATATTATTGAATTAAACTACTAATGGCATTTTTCTGTTGTTTTATTCAAATGCAAATGGGTCGATATTATCAGAGGTGTTAAAAGAGATTACTTGCAATTTACTTCTGTAAACTTCTCTCGCTTGATGGATGTTGGTGATCGTGAACTGCATGATCCATATATCTTAGCATCACAGGAAAAAATTGTATATTATGTGAATTATGTTGTGGATGAAGGGTGGAGTGTAGTTACTCACGTAATACAAAGAGATTTGTATGATATGGGTGATGAAGTGGAAGATTTGACCTCTGCAATTGAATTTCATCAACAACAGGAAGCAGAATTATTTGTCCATCATGATATTGAAAATATTAGTCTAGAAAGGATGAATGAAGTGGATGAATAAATGGAGCAGTAAACTGACATTATTGAAGGGGAAAATGAATGTATGTACAATTATTTATTCATTCAGCAACCACTTGTTTCATTTCTGTAGTCATTCATTATCATTGTTATATATATTTTGTTTGTTAGTACTGGGCATCTATTATCATTTTTAATTTTTTTTCTGCATAAATTTTTTGAAATATATATTCTGAACTTAATTTTATTTGATTAAATGACAGGAATGCCAAGGAAGAAGTGGTACACCATTTCATCTACTTCTGCGACAGATGACGATCCGTCTGTCCCCACGGCATCTGAGGTAGCAGCTGCCTACATCCCTGCATCATCTCCCCCTACACCATCTCTGACACCGTCAGTGGATGTCTCATTAGAGGATGATTCATCGCCTCCCCCTATAGGAGCCTCAGCAGTGGGGAAGCGACACGCCCCTTCCAGTTCATCACGAACATTCTGGAGGGTCACAGTTATAGGTACAAATTTTAATTAAATTAATTTATTGAATTTTGTTTATAGTAATTGTTTTCTAATTGTAGATGAATAAAATGCAACCATAGAAAAACACTTAAAAAGTTCAGATGTTTGGAAGATGAATGGAAAGAAGATAGTGGTGCCATTTGATTCTTATGGGGTCCCGACGGATGACGCTACAGGTTTACTTGGTCAGATTATAGGTCAGCTGGCAGTGGAGCCCATTTCCCTACCTATTTCATATGATGATTGGAGGCATATGCCTCCAAACTGGAAAAATGAAGTTTTTCATTCTCAGATAAAGGTAATTTTATTACTTTATGGTTTAATTTAATGTCATGTTACTAATATATTCAAAATGAATTTCTATATATAGATTTTCTTTCACTTTACTGTTGCTGATGTGATAGCACGAAAGTGGACATTGAAAAATCTTGGAAAAAATGGAAAGATTTCAAATGGAGGTTGTGGCGTGATGTCAATGATACTTCATTGACCATGCAGTAGATGTATGAGAAGCTACCCAGTGGGGTACCGAAAGAACAGTGGAATGTTTTTGTCGATAGCCATCGTGATGAGAAGCGGATGGTATTGAAATATATATTATTATATTATCCTCATTTTACATTTATACATGTACATGAAGAGGAGATAGACATTGAATACATTACTGTTAAATTGAATTTTATTTATTTCAGGATCTCTCAAGACAGAATGCATCAAACCGGGCAAAGCAAGTCATCCCGCACACTACGGGCTCAAAAAGCTTTTCTAGAAGCCGAATGTCATTGGTAATATTTTAATTAGTTTAAATATTTATAAGACAATATTATCTATTTAACATATTTAATTGTTGATTTTTCTTTGTTTAATGCAGTCACAGAGTTTAGGGCATGAAGCATCCCGAACAGAACTGTGGCTGGATGTTCATAAAAAAACAGATGGAAGTTTTGTTAATGAACCTGCCAGAGAAGTTGGGGTATGAAGTCAATTATTTATTATAATAACTTATTATCAGTTTTTACTGTGTTAATATATATTTATATTTGATTTATAGGTAAAAATTAAAGAAATATGGGATGTCAATCCTGGGAAATCCTACTCAGTCTCCCAGGATGACCTGGTTGGTAAAGTCCTTGGGAAGGAGCATCCTGGTAGAGTGCACGGGATGGGTTTGGGACCCTTACCATCTGAGGTCTTTGGCAGGCCATCAGGGATTTCAGATACATCTACTCCTAGTTATAGTCATTTCATACCTGAAGATACTCAGAGGGATGTGTATTCTCTACGAAACACAGTTCACCAGCAGGGGGATTAGATATCTGCTTTGCAGAAAGAGTTGCTTGAAATACGTCAGCATATGAGCAGATATGCCCCCGGTGGTAGTGCATCGGCTAGTGGTGAGTAGGTAAATCACAAAAAAATCAAAATCATTTAGTTTGCACACTTTTATTGGTTTTAAGTTTAATTATAAATATGCAACAATATTTAATTTTCATTATAATGTTCTTATAGGTGGCAGCAGGTAATGGAGATGAAGGTGGAGAGGGTGACGATGCAGCATCAGATGATGAGTAGTAGTGTTGTTGATGTGTTGAACAAGTATGAGAACAGTTGGTTTGTATATGTAACATGTATGGAACATAGTTTCCACCAAACATTTTCATGTCCTAACATTTTCTTGATTTCTCATGTTCCCTTCTATGCATTTTATTTATTTATGATGTTTCATTTTATTTCTTGATTTCTCGAGTGTGGTATACATCATTCCATTTAGGCTTGTGTTTGAATTGTTACCACATCCAATGAGAATGCCATATATGTAACCCATATTCATACCATTTCTACTATATAGCAGCATTCGGGTAGCCACATTGTGTAAACTCAATTCATACCATAACTGATTCATAGAAGTACCTAGGCAGTCCAACTGTGTAAGTCCCATTCATATCATTGTTTCTCCATAGTAGCACCTGGGTATCCTAGCTGTGTAAGCCCAATTCATACCATCACTATCAAGGCCCAATGAGCCACAACACATTACACAGGCATGAAGAAATTCTATCACATACCAAAGCCCCAAACATTCAATGGTATAAAGACAACCAAAACAACATAAGATAAAAATCTCACTGAAGGGATTCCATAAATTCTAACGCATCCTTAGGTCTACGCTAGGTTGGTCTACACATGCCCAACCTATATACATAATCACAACCAAAGTATATCCCCTTAGAATAAAATCTCAGGAGGGAGGAACAGTCACCCCATGTAACACTCAACAAGGCAGAAGTTATTAGGTAACATATTGGTTTTATATATGCCAATTTTTACTAGATACTCCCTTTTTCAATCAATTTCCTTACTAAGTGGAAGATAAATCACCTATCTGATGGCCCAATATGTTTTAGTTTAGCATATACATACCCCTATTGGATCCATATCCAATATGTATCACACTAAAAGGCCAATCCCATGACCATAAATGTCTAAGGAATGAAAGGTTAATGATAAAAGGCTCTGTCATGGCCTTAAAATTTTTACACCACCCAAATGGGTCAAGGAATACCAATTTGTTTTTAGTTTAAGGTTGATATAAAACAAGAGATGAGACCACATATCACATGTATCATAGAATAATGTATAAACCATAGGAAGAATGTTCAAGGACCATCTAATTGTAATAAAAAATGCATCAAAATATGTGTCATTTGGTATCCCAATGCACTAACCATCTTGAGAAACCTGGCGTCTCCGCAATTGAACAAACCCATAAATTAGGAAAGCATCACATGAAACAACCATGGATTGATAATGTCCACATGACCAAATTCCCAATAGTCACATTACCTTCATCACTAAATCTCTCTATCTATGAGATCTATGAAAATCCAACAATTATTATAAACCACATGTTAACCAAGTAAAACTACACCTAATAACTACCCAAATCCCCACCTGAAAGGCTAATCTTAGACTATACAACCAACATACCAATTATGCTGATAAAGAACTCACGCTCTTACTGACATGGAAAGAGTGTATCTTGGAAGCCTCCCACAATACCTAAATTTAACCGTTATCAGTATAACATGAATCTAAGCATGTATACACTCTATTAAAACACCTAATATGCATCATTACAATAACATCCAAATAATCATAGTTTAACTTAACTTATCCCCCAAATAACCATGTCAATTATTCATGTTAGACTTAACAAAACACAAGCACTACCCATGATTTTACATTCACAATACCAAATACAATGATATTACTAATTGAATACCAAACCACAATCCACCTATATACCATCACTATAGAACAAAGTGTCTAAACTTGCTTTCATTTATTTAATGAACTCATATACATAGGATAAGTCCTCTCTTGGATTACATACATACAAGAAAACCCTCATCAGGTGGAAATGAGAATCACTATTTCACTTGATTAGAACACTCCAATCACCAATATCCCAAGATACATCTCAATATTACTAGTCTCTCTCAACCCTAGTTCACATGTCACATCCTATATAGGATACAACCCATGGAGAAGCATCTATGAACCCATCTCAAATATCACGAGGAAAATCATAGGCCAATATACCCACTCGAGGGTTCTCATGCATATCACAAATCCCATACCCAATCCAACTATGAAATCTAGGTTACTAATCCTAACTAGAAATTGACACACCATACTTCCCCTGAAGGATAAAGATCACATACATGCACATATATATTAATGACATTATCTTATGATAATAACTATTGTGAAAAATCAATATCATTTGGTTTGGTTAAGTATTTTCCACCAATAAGGTATTTAGGAAAACATTAGATAAGTTGTTGTTGAAATTTTAAAAAACTCAAACCTATTTTCTTTAACGAAGTCAATAACAACTATATCATGATGCATCCCATCCAACATGCAGCATGATGAACATCTTGGGATGTATACATGAAACTTTTATCTCATATCCTATGACATAACTCAAATCCTCAATAGGAATCATGTATAACCTACAAGATCATAAACCATACTCTCTCAAGCACCATGCACAGTTAGCGTGTTGTCCAACCTAAAACACATGCCAATTCACAAGTTACCCATTTTCTATAGTAGGCATTAACAACCAACCCAAAACACACAACAAACCATACCATAACATACATTCTATAACTACTCAAACATCCATCTTTGGAACAAATTATATACCCATATAAACATAATTTTTTCTATCCCATAACACAAATCCATTGTTAAAAAAACCCAACCCATATCACAATCCACCCATGGATGTTATATCGGCCAACTTAGAGCATAACCAATTACATATCATTACACATAACCATGGTTAGCATGATCACATAAATTGTATCAAAATTCATAACCATTTATTATATAGAGTATTAGTATCCATATAATATAAATCAACCCTTCTTAAAACACATAAGAAATTAAAGAAGCTAAAAACACATATACATCTTGGTGGTCACATGGATTGGTTACTCACCAAATTGTGATACATACCTTTCCTTATGTTGGACTCCATAACATACAAAATTTACTCATATCCTATTTTTCAATGAATAATACCATGTTATTTGTTTGTATGGTGTCTCCTGTTCAATATTCTGGTTTGATTTGTTTTTCAGGGTAGTGGTGTGGTAGGAGCAGAATTATTTTTTTTTCCAGGTCAACATTTCGCGGCGGTTTTAACCACCGCTAATGCCTTACTGGTCAGAATTTAGCAATGGTTATAATTGTCGCTAAATGTATTATGTTTAAATTTAATGGCAGTTTTCACCGCCGCAACATAGGCGCATCAAACGCCAGAATATAGCGGCGGTTAAAACCGCCGCGAAAAAAAAGTATCATCTACGCATAAAACCTCTGTGAAATGGACAAAAACCATCACAAAAAGAGGCATCTATGATGCTTTTCTTAAATCACCACGAAATAGTAAAAACCGCCGCTAATAGATTCTCGACGCCCAGTTTCACGGCGGTTTTTGTAAACTGCCGCCAAACCCTATAGCGGCGGTTTAAACCGCCGCCAAATGAAAAAAAAAATCGCCGCTAGGGGACGGTTTTTTTGTAGTGTCATAACCCATACTTGGTTCTAGAACGCTATTTGAAGGGTTTTAGGTAGGCTTAACTTGAAAACTACATTAACTCATATTTCCTTGATCTATTGAGTGGAATAACCAATCCTAAAATATTGTTTAAAAGAATATCCTCAAAACTTTCATCTTAGTTACACCAAGTACTACTTGGGAAATTAAATATTGATGTGAATCAAGTTAAGTCAACCCAAAACTTAAAGCATAAATTTATACAATAATTAAAATAAAGTCAAACTGTGTTGGTCAATCACTTTGAACTATGAGTTTTATTCTAACTTAAGTAATGAAAGTATATACCAATTTAATATTTTAGTTAATATATTTGTATCCCTATGTGTAATTATCATTTTATCTTTTCACGTGCCTTGTTAATATTATGTGGATTTTACTTAAGTGACTAATCATGTCTGATAAAATATTTATGCATAATCAGGTTATATTTTATTTCATCTTATATAATTGTTAATTCATTTATTAGGTGATCTTTCACCATCAATATAGTGAACCTACTTTTTCTTACATGACTATTACATCATTTTAAAGATAAAAAACATATTGGTTATACATTCAAGGATTGAAAGGTTTAGTGACTTGGATAAATTAGGATCATAAATAAATTTTACATAATAGAACTTAAAAATTTATTTAAATCCTTCTTCTTTATCCTTATATAAGATCACATTTTCCTTAGTACATTTAGTCACCTGAGGATATACATCAAAGAAAGGGGTGAGCTAAAAGACCAGTAAGAGGATGAATAAGGGACATGAATCAATATAACATGGGTGTTCTTCATCATCATAATCATGAAGGAATAATTTTATAAATGAATGTAAAGTGGAAATGAATAAAAATAAAACATCATGTCATAGTAGTCAAATACCACACATAGTTGTGAAAATATATAACATCATGTTCACGCATAACATATGTGCATAATCATAACATCATCGTTGTGAATGAATCTAGAATCATGTTAATGCATAATACACATTATATCATGAGATAAATCACATTACCAAATCCATTATATGGCTATATAATTTTGGTCCCGCTCATCACATCATAATATTTATATAATCATGCGTGCCATATAAAATATATAACAGTCATAGTCAAGAAATAACCCATAGAAAGGAATGAGTTTCATAAGGATTTCATAAAGAAAAAAATCATGAATAAAATTTTAGGTTTATAAATGAAAAATTGAGATCATACTTTGGAATAAAAGATCATTTTTCTTTGGATAATAAACAACACATGAGGATTCAAATATTTATTTTGAAAAGAAAAGTATTTTTGAAGAATCATTATATTTGGCTTAAAAATCAAGGTGGAAAACATGCATATCTCTAAAATAAAAGGAATATTAATGAAATTGTATTTAAGGAACATTAAATGAATATCCATACTGAACATGATGTGAAAGTGGGGAATCCCAAAGAAGGGGAGTTGGGTTCGAGAATCCCCTTACCTTAATTCTCGCTTTATTTCATCACTTTTACGACTCTTGAATGATAAACATAGGATTATTAAAAAATATTTATTGAAGTGAATTATGTAAATTTTTTACACCATTTATCCATAATAATTAATTTATTTTATTTTATAACACTCTTTGTTAAATGTGAATTATTTTGATATCATGTTTTCATTAAATTTTCCTATTTTATTTTGATTTCTCTAATTTTATTAAAAGTCATTATACATGAGCATAATTAATTACATAAGCTTATAATAAATATAAATAAATGTTTATATATTATATATAATTCATAATATACATCCATGATTATGGATATATACATTGATAGGGAAATGTCTCAATATGTGGTTAATTGACCTGTGACGAGACATTTTCGGGGGAGCGAGAAAGGGAAGTTTAAATTTTATATATATTGTAAATATAATATTTTAAAGTAGTTTAGAAATATTAATGTAATTTTAACTTACTTGAAAATTAATATTATAAGGTTTGGTTTTGAAAGGGGTGGCAAAAAAATAGAAGAATAAAAAAAGAGAAGAGTTGATCGAAACTTACTTAATCTTCGGTGTAGCTTCTCTTAAACGACACTAAAACTCCCTTGATGCTTAGAGTTGGAATACTCTATAATATCCATAGGTATTATAAGGGTATTTATAGAGAGGATTTGGGTAGAACATTGGATATTTTAAGTGAGGTAGGAGTGGTTTTCCAATGGGAGGTAGAGGCTTATTTACACTTGAGGAGAGGGGTATTTTTAGAATAAAAAATTAAATAAAATAATATATCAAATGTAAAACTTGTAATAGTAAGATTTTGAAAATATAAATCATATATATATATATAATATAATGTTTCTTAATACTTTAAGACTCTTTATAATTCCAATTCATAATTTATTAAAAAGGAAAGTGGAAAGAAATAAAAATTGTTATTTTAAGGTATCACTTTTGACTTTAGGTTTCAGAAAATTCTTTTTATGTTTGGAATTTAAGTTTATTAAATTTTAATGAATAATTTAAGAAAATTAAAAAAAAATTACTTAAATTAAAGTTTTATAAATTATTAGGACATTATTACATTATCAATGATGTAATCTAGATGCAACAATTATAAGAAAAACTGTATTTTTACTATTCATCTAAAAATTGAACTATTTCAAAAAATTACCAAAAAATCACCCTTGTAAAATTTCAACATGATGATTTCATAATTGATATTAATTTTATCAAAATAAATTTATAACATATGCAATTTTAGTTTTTAATATAAAAATTAAGATTTTTCCAAAATACTTTAAAATTTAGTTTATTAAAAATATGATTATATTTTATTTAATTTTTTTAATTATGATATTTATATTTACATAAATTAATCATAATAAATATTATTTTTATAAAAATTTATTATTTTTAGGTAAAATTAATATTCCAACGGTCATTTTACAATTCACAATGGTCAAGTCACTATCCCAACGATCACATTACCATTATAATGGTCACATTACTATTCCAATACTCAAATTATTTATTATAAATGCCACTTCATTATTTCACTCAATATTCACTACAATTCCTCCCAATTATATATATTTTTATTTTTTAATATGTTGATTGGTTTACTAATATTTTTTTTCTTTTCTATAGTGTTGCCAGTGGGAGAAATTATTCTAATAGATTGGGGAAATTCATATCTTCCCATTTTATATTTTCTATTGTATATTTCTTATACAATTGATTTTTTTGAATTTTCATTGGTTTCATTACTATTTAATGTAATATTATTTATTAATGAAATGATTTTTTCAGTTTCTTTATGTGTATAATACTATATAGTATATTTTAACACACATTTATTTTAATAGAAAAATACCATTTATATACTTTGGGTTGTAACATTATTTCCCCATTTAGAGATTTCATCCCCAAAATTTAAACTCGTATTCTTTGTTGAGAATATGTGATGGTACTTATATTTCATTTTTTCCTCTAATTTCCAATGTCACCTCTGCATACTTATGGTCCCTCCACAACACTTTGACAATGTGAGTTGTCTTTTTTCAGAGACATTTGTCTCTACAGTATAATATCTTCATTAGATGATCCTCACAATAGTTTTCATTCTCTATTTGTACCACCTTTTAATTCAATACATGTAAGGGGTCAAGTATGTACTTCCTCAGGAGAGTTACATGGAACATATCATGAACTTGATCCATATTTAGTGGAAGTGAAAGCCGATAGGCCAATTCTCCTTTGAGATCAAGGATCTAGAAGGAGATAATGTACCTAGGTATATGATTCCCTTTCTATTAAACACCATGACTTTATTATATGTTGATATTTGAAAGAAAACTTTGTCTCCAACTTCAAACTCCAAGTCCCTTTGATGGTTTTCAGCAAAGCTCTTTTTCTGACTTAGAGAAACTTTTATATTTTTTGGATGGATTGAACATTATCTATCATTTCATTCACAAGTTTAGGTCTAAGTACCTTTCATTCACCAACTTCCTCCTAACAAGTATGAGTTTTACATTGCTTCCTATATAGAGCTTTATATGGATCCATTTGAATAATTGAGTGAAAGAAATTGTTATATGATAACTAAACCAATGGGAGATGATGATATCATCCTCCTTTAAATCCCATTGAGTAGAATCTTATTATGTATTCAAGCATCTGAATAGTTTTTTTAGGTTTTCCATCAGTTTGAGGGTGATAGGACGTACTGAATTCAATTTAGTATTTATAGCATGTTGAAGGATTCTCTAGAATTTAGATGTGTACTTTGGATCACAATCAGAGATGATCGAATATAGAACCCCAAACAGTCTCACAACTTCCATTACATATATCTTAGAAATTTGTTCAAGATAGAAATATTACTAAATAGTAATGAAGTAGGCGGCCTTGGTGAGTCAATCCACCACAACCAATATCACATTGTTTTCTTTGGATGTCTTCCAGAGACTAGTAAAAAATTCTATAGTGACATTCTTTCATTTCCACGTGGTTATATGAAATAGTTGAATCATCCATTTGGACTTCATTCACTCCACATCAACTTGTTTACATACCAAAAACCTTGAGATATAATCCACAATATACTTCTTCATGTTGTCCCACCATAATTTCTCTCAAATATCTTGGTACATCTTGGTACTTCTGGGATGGATAGAGAAAGACGATCTATGTGCATTATCCAATTTCTTCTTCTTTATCATAGGTGATGAAGTAATATAAAGCCTCATTCCAAACTGAATCACACCATCATCATCAATGTGTAACTCATGTAGATTCCCTTCATTAACTAATTTTTCCTTCTGTTTAATCTCTAGATCATCCCTTTGTTCTTCCTTGATCTTCTCTTGGATATATTGTTGGGATATCATTTGGGAAAGGTAAGATTTATTCCCTATCGTTATGATTTATAGATCCATCCATTGAATATCCATGAAGATAGAGTATTTATTAATCGACATCATGAATAAATTATAAGGTTTTTTTCTGATAAGATCATCACCTACCTTGTTTTCCATTACTGAATGGCATTTAATAGAGAAATAATAGTCCTTAATTTTCTCTAACAATATTATTTGATGCATGTTGAGCTCTTTCTGTGTGAATATATACTTTAGATTCTTATGATTTGTATATATTTCACCCTTATCACCATAGAGGTAGTACCTCTAAATATTTAAGGAAAATATTACAGCTGTTAACTCCAGATCATGCATTGGGTAGTTTTTCTCATGGATCTTCAACTATCATGAGGCATTAGCTATAACTTTATTATTCTTCATGAGTATACAACCTAAAAATTTCTTTGAAGAATCTTTATATATCACAATACCTTCTCCACTTGTGGTAGTTTGAGTATTAGATTAGTGATTATCCTCTTCTTGAGTTCCTTAAATCTTTACTAAGATTCTTTGGTCCATACATACTTTACCCCTTTCTGTGTTAACATAGTTAGCAGGCTAGATAACCAGGATAATTTTCTCACAAAACATAGGTAGTACAATAATAAGCTAAGAAAACTATGGAATTCCATGACACTAGCGGTTCTGGTTCATTTCTCAGTTCCCTTTTTCTTTAAAGGTTCCACATAAATTCCCTAATTTGTGATCACATGCCCCGAGAATTTTACTTGTTGCATCCAAAAGTTAAACATCCTAAACTTACCATACATTTTCTCTTTCCTTAATATCACCAACACAAACCTAAGAAGCTCTTAATATTCCTCCATACACATGTAGTATATGATAATATATTCAATAAACACTACCACAAATCTTTCTAGGTAGTATCTAAAAACTCTATTCATAAAATCCATGAAGATTTTAGGGGCATTAGTAAGTCTGAAGGTAATCACTAAAAACACATAGTTCTTATACCTTGTATGAAAGAATAAATTATGAATATCTTCCTTATTTATCTTCAGCTGATAGTATCCAAAATGAATATCCACCTTTGATGAGTATTTATCTCCTCATAGTTCATCAAACAAGTCATAAATCCTTTATAAGGGATACATGTTATTTATAGTGATCTTGTTGAGATCCTAGTAATCGATACACATCCGCATTGATTTATCCTTTTTCTTTATGAAGAGAACTAGAAAATCCCATGATGCACTAGGTCAAATGAAAAATTTGTCAAAATTCTCTTGCAGCTACTTCTTTAACTCCACCAGTTCGATCAGGTCCACCTTATAGGGGAATTTAGAGATAAGAGTGGACTTGGGTATAAGTTCAATTGATAACTCTACCTCATGATCTGGGAAAATTCCAAGAAACTATTCAAGAAATACATCAGTGTACTACCTAACAATGGGAATTTCCTCCATGTTAATACCTACCTTTGACTCAAAAATTTGGGCAAGGTATGCTTCTTTACAGGGTATCATCACCCACACCATCAAGGTATTTTCAAAAGGCGATTCATGATATTCTTTGCATTTATATAGAATAATTGGTTGGTTTAGAATATGGAAAATATATTTTATTTTATTAATATTTGATATGTTATCTATGTAATGAGATCTAATCCATGCCTAGTATATCATCAAATTTCACTAAGAGAATCATTATGATATTTTCTAGAAAAATCTTCCCACATATGCTAACATGTGAATATTCTGATACTTAGTTTTCAATGATCACACCACTGCGTGTTTTTATAAATATCTATAATTCAAGGTATTTTGGATTCAATTAAATAGTTATAGAAAACTTATAGGATATAAATGAGTTAATATTACTATAATTAAATAAAACTTTTTTCATTATTTAGTTAATAAGAAGTGTACCTTGTACGACTTCATTTTCACCCTCCAATTCAGCAATAGTGATGAAATAAGAATTTCATTTATCCTTTTTCTTTGGTGTTTTTTGATTTTTATTACCCTCAAGGATCTATGGTTTAGTTCACTGGCTTACATAGTTCCATTTCTCTCTAAAGTTAAATAATTGGACCTTGTTTCATGCATTAGGTGGTTCCTTCCTTTACTCCATCATGTTGGATGGATTTTTCATGTATCTTTTACATTCATGAGATTGGTGTACTTCTCTATCCCACTTAAATAATTTCCCAGTACCTTTGAATCAATTTCCATGATGTTTCTTCCCACATTTATGACATGTGTGTGGTTGTATCCTCTTTACTTCTTTTTCATTTGACACACTAGCTTGAAACTCTATTCTTATCTTCTTATCTCTATGACCATGGGACCATTCTCCAAACTCCATCTCTACTTTAAGAGCACATTGAACCACTTATTCCTAACTCCTGAAGTCTCAGATAGCTAGATCATTTCGAAGGTGTGGTTTTAAACCATTAAACAATATATCTATGTTGATATCATTATTGACAAAAAAATCTAAGATGTATTTGGAAATCCTTGTGAAGTTTTCTTCATAATGCATGAAATATTTAAATTACTTTTTGTTTATACCTATGAATTATCTCTCTATATTTGTTTAAAAATTTATAGGGAAAAACTTGTAAAGAAATATTTTCTTAATTTTTTCTGACTCCATCTCTTTCATTTCAACCTTTGGATCAATGTTCTTTATCAATGCCTACCATTGATTAGTTTATCCATCCAAATGATAGACTTCCAGAGTCACCTTATCCTTCTTAGAATAGTGTATCATAGAAAATATCTTCTCTATTGAGTTAAACCCATGTTCTGTGATAAGTGGATTGGAAGATCCACTGAATTTTAGAGTTTGGTGTTTCGTAGTGGACTTAATGGATAGTAGCTCCTTCTTGGGTGAAGGTGGAAATTCTTCATGGTTTAGGTTATTATTTATAGCTTGAGTCATTTGGGTAAGCATTTCCATGAAGTTTTTAACTACACTTACCATAGAATTGGGCATGTCGTTCAGGAAATCATTGCATTATCTCTCAAAAGGGTTTTTTGGCCCAGCTTATCATGGTTCCCACCATTTTCTAAAATAAAAAAGGTTTGAGAAAACATAAGTCAATGAATAATGAATAAATAATATATTATTTTGTGCAATTAAATCTTAAATAATATATTATGGGATCCTTATATTTATATTTTTTCTAAAAAAATTCTTGGATGTTCACATATACTTAGACTTATAAATTTCACTAACATTTTCTAATAAAAATTCCAAAATTAACTAAACCATACCTATTATACAATCTATAACAACCCTACTTTTTCTTATATGAATATTACATAATTTTAAAGATAAACAACATAATAATTATACATTCAAGGAACAATATATTTAGTATCTTAGAAAAATTAGGATCATATGTCACTTTTACACAAAAGAACTTATAAATTTATTGAAATATTTCTTCTTTATACTTCTAAAATATCATTTTCTCATTAGTACATGTAGTCACTTGATGATATACATCAAATAAATGGGTGATATAAAATCCCAGTAAGAGGATGAATAAGGTACATGAATCAATATAACATGGGTGAGTGTAATCATCATAATCATATTAGAAGAATATGATCATCATAATAATCATGATAGAAACATTTTATAAAGTCATGGAATCTAGCAATTCATAAAAATGAAACATCATGTCATAATGGTCAAATACCACACATAGTTTTGAATAAATATTGCATCATGTTCATGTATAACACATGTGAATGATCATAAAATCATCATTGTGAACAAAGTTAACATCATGTTCATGCATAATACACATTATCTATTTAGATACAATACATTACCTGATGAATTATAGGGATGTATAATTATGATCCCACCAGTTACATCATAATATCTATATAATCATGAATTCCACATAGAATGTATAATAATCATAGTCATGAAATAAGTCATAGAAAGAAATGGGTTTAATATAGATTTCATAAAGAAAAAAATCACTAATAAAATTTTGGGTTCCAAAATGAAAAAATTATATCGTATTTTTGAATAAAAGACCATTTTTATTTGGATAATAAATAATATATAAGGAGTAATATATTGTTTTGGAAAGATAATTATTTTTTGAAAATAACTGTATTTGGATTAAAAATCAAGGTGGAATAGTTGTATATACATAAAAGAAAAGGGAAGAATAATGAAATGGTATTTAAGGAACATTAAAAGAATATTCATACTGAAATTGATGTAAAAGTGGGAAAACTCAAAGAAAGGGATTTGGTTTCGATAATCCACTTACCTTAACTCCCACTTTATTTCTTTAGTTTTTTGACTCCTGAAAAATAAACTTAGGATTATTACAACATAGTTCCAAAAGTGAATAATGTTCATTTTTCACTATTTAACCATTATAATTATTTTATTTTATTTTATAAAACTTTTTTTAAAACGTTAATTTTTTTTATATCATGGTTTCATTAAATTTTACTATTTTGTTTCAATTTCTCTAATTTGGTTCAAAGTCATTATACGTGGGAAGAATTAATTCCAGAAGATTATAATACATGTAACTAAATTTTTATATATTATATATAATTCATAATATCCATCCATGATTATGGTTATAAGTGTCGACATGGAAATATCTCCGTAGGCGGTTAGCCGACCTTTAATGGGATATTATCAGGAGAGTGGGAAAAGAAAGTTTGAAATTTATATATATCACAAATATGATGATTAAAATATTTTAAAATTATTAATATAATGATAAATTATTGTCTAATTAATCTTATAATATTTTTTTTAAAGGGGTGGTGAAAAAAGAAAAGAATAAGAAAAAAAGAGAAGAGTTGATCGAAACTTACTTAATACTCGATGTAACTTCACTTGTATGACACTAAAATCCCTTGATGCTTGGAGTTGGATTAATCTAGAACATCCCTGTGACCTTATAAGGGGATTTAGATGGAGTATTTTGGTATAAATTTGGCTTGTAAAGTGAGGTAGGAGTGGTTTTTCATGAAGAGGGAGGGGTTATTTATACTTGAAGAGAGGGGTATTTTTAGAATAAAATATTTAATAAAATAATATATCAAAGGTAAAAATTAAAATAGTGAATTTTTTATAATATAAATCATATATAAATATAATATAAGGGATTTTTAGACTTTAAAACTCTTTATAATTTGAATTCATTAGTTTATTAAAAAGGAAAGTGGAAAGAAAGAGAAATTGTTATTTTAAGGGATCACCTTTGACTTTAGGTTTTGGATAATGATTTTTAGGTTTGGAATTTAAGTTTATTGTATTTTAATGAATAATTTATGAAATTAAATATTTTTTGGACCAAGATAAAGTTCTAAAAATTATTACATCATTACTAAAACATGAATGGTGTACTTTAAGATACATCGGTTATGAGAAAAACCATATTTTTATTATTCATCTGAAAATTGAAGTATTTCAGAAAATTACCAAAAAAATAACCCTTGGAAAATTTTGATGTTCTGATTTAAAAAATGATAATTATTTTTTAAAAATAAATTTCTAACAGATTTAATTTTAATTTTTACTACAAAAAATATTATTTTTACGAAATACTTTAAAATATAGTTTATTAAAAATGTGTTTTTTTAGTTTTTTAATAATGATATTTATTTTATTGAATTATAATATTTATATTTAATTAAATTAATCATGATAAATATTATTTATTTCCCATTTTATTATGTTAATGTAAAATTATGATTCCAACAGTCAGTTTTCTATTCTTGATGGCCAGGTTACTATTCCCAAGACTTGGGTTACTATTACAATAGTCACATTACTATTTCAATGGTCATGCTACATCCTATAAATACCACTTCATTATTTCACTCAATATTCTATATAATTCCTCCCAAGATTATATATTTTCATTTTTTAATATATTTATTGGTTTACTAGTATTTTATTTCTTTTCTATAGTGTCAGTGGGGCGATTGATTCTAGCATATTGGGGCGATCCATATTTTCCCATTTTAGCTTTTCTATTTTACATTTTTTATCTAATTGTAATGTTTTTAATTTTAATTGGTTCGTTTATGATTAATTTATTAGTATTTATTAATGAAATATATTTTTTTCGATTTCTTTTATGTGTATAACATTATATAGTATATTATAACACACATTTATTTCAAGAGTTGTAAACTCTGGGTTGTTAGAATAAACATACATAAATAAATAACCATGCAAAAATGAAAAATAAAATATAAGAATAATGATCATGAGATTATTTAATGGTTAGTTAATATAGCAGATGATAAACTGACCCTCATCCATAGGGGAAAACATACGTTGAACAATAACTTGGTTTGTGTTTCCTAATTCCACCTTTGTTCCAATGTATTTCCTTGATTGGTTTCTCCTTAGATCCTTAACTTGGACCGGCTCCTCCAACTAAAATCCATGTCCTTACATAATATTTTAACTCACTCATAGGTGAGGGGATCTAATAGATTTGATAAAGTGGTTTTATATAAAAGAAATTAAGGGTACACTGTCCCTTACATAATTTGGAAGAGGGGATGAATTATGGGATATCATTTACATTTAATAATAATAAATTAAAAGAAACTAATCCTATACAAAGGGCCGATCTAATCTCATGATCATCTTGAAAACATGAAACGATCATACATTTTCAACATTTTTATCAATTACTTAAATTTGTTCTATAATTAAGATAAAGATCCATGAATTGGTCCAGTTAAGTCATTTTATCTTAATTCAATCCAAGAATCCATAACCCACCATCATCTATAATTTTAAAAAAAAATTAATTTCGTTTAGAATTAATAAAGTAAACAAGTGTAATTATAAGAAACTTCATGTTTATATCCAAAATTTTAACATGGAAATAGATTTAAAATGTAATTATCAATACTATGACATGGAAAGTACTTTGTAAAAAAATGACACACAGAACACATGTGAATAAGTTTAATTATATATTTAATTTTTCTCTTCGTAAAAATGGGCACACTATCTATAGTAGACTACAAGGTGTGTAGTATTTTACAAGATGTGTATTGTCTTCTTCCCATGTCTATAGCACATTCCTTGGGACTAGCCATGTTTCCTATTTTGGACTTGTTCAAGGTACATAGCGTGTACTCAGAATTGTATGGATTTTCTATCCTCGTGTTGTATATCTGATACACATCATGCTATGAAAACCCATGTTCTCACCCATGAGAAACATAGGACTACATTTTGTGTGCAATGGTTACAAGACATTTAGTTCTTCAAGTTGTGTTCTAGTCTATCTAGAACTACATGTCGATCCGATTTTGTCGGATCTTAAATATTATTTCATCATATCTATCCAAATTTTTTATGAGATATAGATAGGAAAAAATATAAGTACATTATGTGTATATGGGAAGTACACACCATGTATTTTGGGTTTTTTTAAAATAATATTTTTACACCTCCAAATGGTTTTCTTCAAATGCTTATTCATTTATAAAACTCAATTAATTACTGGTTATGTCAGTAATAACAAATAATGTGATGAAGATGTTAGGATATCCAAACAAATTAATATAAGTAATATAAAAAGAAAAAAAATTAAATCATTAAATGAATAATAAATAATTATAAATTAAATATGTTTCACCCTAATACCACTTGAAGGTTCTCAGTGTAGTGTAAGTGTCCTTTGATGGTAAAAGCAACTCAGTTTTTAGTCTTAATTTACATCTAATATTTTCCAAAAATGATTTAAATGGAATGTAAAATGAAAACCAAAGATTAATTGACTAGAGTAAAATTCCATAACAAGAATATTAGAAACTTCATATGTAATTTATAATAAATTTATAAAAAGATATATGATTATCTCAACTTGTAATTTAGCTTTCATTGATGATCTGGTGGAATATATCTCATCGCACCATTGTTGTGTTGTAGGATCCAAGTGCAGAATCTCTCTAGTGGTGATCCACACATGCACCCCAATATATATGCATTACCATAGAATCATCAGGTTCTAGCACTGATGATCCTGATCACATGTGTTATTCATGGTTGATTGTAATAGTATTCTTTTTGAAAGAGGAAGAATTCTTGGTTCTCTCATAAAAGATTATGATAGGAGGAAGAGAGATCTCATTCTAGATCTCTAGATATTTCTCTATCCATTATGCAAACCAAAAGTGAGTTATGGAAATTGATATGATTAGATATTTATTATGGAGATTCTAGGGTTTAAAAATTGCACACAAGTCCTTAAACATCTTAAATATTCTTAGTTGACCCCATGTTAATTATTATTATTATTAATCTCTTGAGATGTTCAACATATTAATAATATAAATAAATATCACTTATATCATTTATAATCTGTCCAATAATCTTGATCTGCTTTACCTCTTTAACATTTACTGATCCTCAGATAATGATTATTTAATAAATAAATTTCACTAAATTATTCTATGATGAATATAATAAATATTATATTCCCTAAATATGAAAACAAATATTTATTATAATTGTTTAAATCGCTTATTATTTTGAATAACCTATGATTAAATTATGGCGATTAACCAAACTGAATAAATCTCATTTATTTTAACTTGTTAAAATCATTACTTAATTTAACTTAGATTGAAAATACACTAAGTGAGTGACCCTCTATGACTCTCTCTCAGTGGCATTAGGTATAACTACCTAAATTCTAAAGTTGGAATATTTCAACATGATAAGTCTACCATAGAGAGATAAATTAATATCTTAATAACATCTAAACTCCTACAAATGCTTGCCTTGTAATATAATATCTTTATCAGGATATCTAAAATCAAGCAGGTTGCATGCTAGTGTCATCAACCTATATGTTCAATGTCTCTTTCTTTGACTTTCTGGAAATGAACTCACCCACCAAACACCATTAACATGGATTTATGGAAGCATATCCATTCTCATCAAAGGTCGTAATATATCAACTTCCGTCAAGGGACAAAAGAGATAAATCATTTCTCACATTATCCATTAATTTAATATAACTTGTGATACACCCTACATACTCTTACTCATTGTGAACATATGTTATCATAGTTTTCATAAATATATCAAAGTATGATAGTCATGGTATCCATTAATGATAATATTAAATTCTATTGATCAATACATATGTCCACATATAGGAATATCTAAAGACACATGGAAATGTGGATTTCTTATTTAATAGGTTTATTCTCATAACCTCTTATCTTAGAGATTATCAAAGATAAACATCATCAGAAGGTTCCTTAATGTATTATGAGCCCCTACCTCAGATATCCTATATTTTCTATATTCCATCAAACAATATTATCTAACCATATAACATTTATTCAAGAATTTTTTTCATGGAACTTCTAGGTTCTCATTATAGTGGAGAACTATTATGACCTTTCAGCGTGAAATATATTCGTAGGACATTATCATATAAAAATTTTAGGCAGAGGAACATAATTAATATGATAAGAAAACTTAATTAATAATTAAAATATGTAATCAAGTAATAAATAAGTTAGTTCTAGGGAACCAACTCCAACAATATGTGTTGGAGAAATCAAAGATACCTTACAGATTGGAGATTCACCTATTGAGGTGGCTACAAGTTCACCTGCCACCTTTTTTATTATTACACCAAGTGTAACAATAACTTGGAAATCCTAAGCCTGACAGTTGATTCAACATTAATATGTGATTAAATTCTAGTATTCTCCTCCTCAAGAAGGTACACCCTTCGTTGTTTTCCAATTAGTCTGTAATGTAATTGAACTCTCCTCCAACAAACAAAGGAATAGATCCTAAGTCAAAAGTGATTAAGTTATGCCAGATTAGTTCTCTGTTAGCCTGATTAAATTTTTCATAAACAAAGGTAAAGTATCCAGTTTGAGATTTCCAATCCGCCTTAATAGTGATATACTGAGCAGAAGAGTTAATCAATACCACCCGAATGTTGTCTTTCCATAATATCTATATATGATCATTGTACAGGCTATCAAGAAAGTAATTCTTAAAACATGACATGGATGAGACGTCCTTGAGACCGTTCCTTCTGATAAAATACAAGCACCACTAAAATAGAAACTTGCAAGGAAAATTTTTCAAAGGCTAAAAACCTATATTTCATTGAGGATCCAATCCCCTTGGCATTTCAAATGAGATGAAAATCTTGATGAATGTAATATGAGATCCATGATGGACTTTCTAGATTTCCCCTAAAGGGATGATACAACCCTTACTACCTGGATCTGGTAGACATGCCATTAGTTCTCATAAAATGTGGAGTAATTTTCCTCTTTCCATTAACCATCAAGAGAGTAAGATCTTGGGATTCATCCACTAAAATCAGAAAAGCATTGAAGGGGTTCCCTAAAGGAGTGATGGAGAAGGAGGGAGATTCTTTATCCTTAGACACTA
Organism: Viscum album; assembly: GCA_963277665.1. Lineage (NCBI taxonomy): Eukaryota > Viridiplantae > Streptophyta > Magnoliopsida > Santalales > Viscaceae > Viscum > Viscum album. Next base: position 1,287,177,097 of record OY728155.1, on the reverse strand, counting down.
CCACAGATCATGGCATATGCGTCACCTACTTTTATCAGTTCTAAACAAAATGCACCAATAAAAGATCTACATTTATTAGTGCTCATAAAGGTGACTTTTATTAGTGCTAAAAAAAGAACTGATAAAGGTGTACCCTTCATCATTGCTTATTTTAGCACTGATAATGGTTGATCTTTATCAGCAATATTATTATCACCGAAATAAATTTTAATGAAAAATGTTATTAATATATATATAATTATCATATTTATATTCAAGGAATAATTTTTACTTATATACATTAATTAAAAAACATATGTTTATAATTAATATAAATATGATATATTAATATATTTTTTTAATAATTAATATATATATATATAATGTTTTATAAAAATATTTATAGAATTATAAATATATATATTTAAATAATTATAAAATTATATTAAATATATTAAATAATTATAAAATTATAATAAATATATTTAAATAATAAATTTTTTATTATATTTATAAATATATATATTTTTATAAATATATATATTTTTATAAATATATATTTATATTTATATATCAATATATATATATATATAACCATGTATAGTTATATAATTATATATAATTATATATAATTACCATTAAAAATAAATATTTATTTATTTTAATATTTATAAAAATATATTAAATATATTTAAATAATATATATTTATTATATTAATAATTATATACACATATATATTAATAAATATATATAGTTATATATATATATATATAATTATATAAATATATATAATTATATAAATGTATTTACCAAGAAGTTTAGGATTTAAGCATGCACGGACCAAAAAAATTATTAAGGAAAATAAATTCCAAACAAAAAGAGGATGGACAGAGTCAAAAAAAGAGGCATCACCTCTTCCATGTGAAACATATTATGAATCAAGAATAGTGTTATTCCCATAATCATGATCTAATTCATCATTGTCATCAGTAGTTTCCCACTCTGACTGTGAGTTCCTTTAATTGAAGATCACATAATATTTTTCCTTGAGATTTTTCTATTCCAGTTTGATCCTCTTGGAAGAGGCCCTAGAAGACCAATATTTCTCACAACCACATCCTCTTCCATGAATTTTTGGAAGATGTCCCTGTCTCAATGACTTGGCTTGTGGCTATGTCTCATCTAGTTCAACCTTTGTCACTTCCTACTTATCCTGAATGCCAGTCTCTAAAACCATCTCACTTTGAGAATCCAAGTTCGTTAATGGTTTCTCAATTTCCATCACCTCTTCCATTAAAACTTGTGAGTCTTCAGCACACCTATTTGCATTTTCTGCAGAATAGTCATAAATCTCATCCAACACAATCTATTTAACCAGAGGTGGGGAGCCTTGGATTTCCTATGAACAAGTTGAAATTCGTCCTCATACACCACTTTTTCCTTTCCATTATTCTTATAAACAAGGTTTTCCTCTTGAATCAAATCATGGTCTACATCACTCTGAACCATATCCTCATGATCATATTATCCAGATAATATCTCATTTTCTTGCAATTCTTTCTCCCTCTCTACGACATCAGCCCATGAGACCCTCTGGTCACGCTTATCCCCCCCATCAGTTTGGCCACCAACCATTTCAAATAATTATAAATATATTTATTTATAATTTTTATTATAAATAAAAAATATATATATTTATATATTTAAAAAAATATATTACAATAATTATATATATAAGGTAATATATAAATATGAATTATATAACTTTTAATAAAAAATGGATCTTATTTTCATAATTTTATATATATATAATTATAAAATTTATATTATTCAAAATTATTAATAGTTTATTTATTTAGATTGATTTAAAAATGTGAATATAATTAAAATAAATATAAAATATTAATATTTTATTTAAACAATTATATAATATCTAAATGAATATATTTATTTAGATATATATTTGTATTTTAATTAAATAATATAAAATATATGTACATGTATAACTGCATGTATGTATGAATATGTGTATATATACATGTGTGTGTGTGTGTGGATGTGTATGTGTACATATGTATGTTTGTAATTCATGTAAATGTTGTGAATTAATTTTTTAATATTTTTGTTATTTATTTAATTTAATTTATTCATTTATTATTATATATTCATTATCAATGTCAAAAATATTTATAATAATTTTTTAAATTTATTTATACATATTTTTATTTAATATAAATGTAATATTTTCATTATGTTTTTAATTTATATGAATATTTTTTATTCATTTTTATTTGTTAAGTTTTAACATTTAAAATATGTTTGAAATTTATATAAGTAATCTACTTAATTTTTTTAATAATTTTGTAATTTAATTATTTAATTATATAATTACAATTATAATCTGGTTTTTGGTACATTGTAGCCCAAAGGAGCTTTCTCCTCAATGAATAGGGAGATATAAGGTTCTGAGAATTAGCAGAATGTTAATAGAGGCACATCCACACCAAATAATCATGAAGAGAACAATGTTGGTGTTTCCCTTAAGTGTAGGCATGTCTCAATGCCATATGCTTCTACAGCTCCTCTAGTGATGGAGGGTGTAGAGGCATGACATACCACTGCCACATATGATGTTGGTTCTAGACAATGCATGCAGGCTGTTGAGGTTAGTAGCAGGGATGTTGCTTCATCCAATTATTTTTCAATGATGGAATCTATCAATAATATATAATTTTATGCTCTTTACAAGGAGATTCGTGAGAGGAAAGGTACCAATGTCTTTATACGTTCTGATTTTAATGTATCTTCTCCTCCTTTGATGATAGCACAGGATGAAAAACAGGGTCCTTATATGGATGGTCCCCACTGTGGGCAGTCCTCAAATGTCACCCAAGGCAAGGTGGGAGATAGGTCTCCACCTAATGAGGCCAAGAAGATTGCATTAACTCATTATGACTCTTCCATGACATCAAAAAATGTTTTCACTAAAGGTTAGAATTCTAAAACACGTGAGGAAGAAGATGATTAATTGGTCATGGATGATCATGATGGTACTTGGTAGACTCTGAAGCAGTGGAGATGAGGTAGACACCCAATAGGTTGAGGTGGCTACTAAGGTAGGGGTGGTAGGCATAAAAAATGATATTTATTGTTTGTTTCTCTATTTTGGTGGAATTTTCCCACTTTTTTCTCTACAGCCTATCATGCCCTTTATTACTGTACTCTCTTTTTATTAATAATTTTTTTAGGGCCATGGATTCTAATCCATAGCTCACACCATTCCTAGTAATATTTTTAAATATAGTTATTTATAATTATATTTATAAATATATATATATATATAATTATACAATTAAAATAAATATATTTAAATAATAAATATATTTATTATAATTTTATAAATATATATATTTATATATTAATATATATATATATATACATATATAAATATATTTATAAATATATTTATTTATAATTATAATTATAAATATATATATATACATATATTTAAATAATTATTAAATTATAATAAATATATTTAAATAATAATTATATTTATTATATTAATACTTTTATAAATATATATAATTATATAAATATATATAATTATATAATTATATATAAATATATAATTATATAAATATATTTATAATATATAATTATAAATATATATATTATTAATATTAGATCTTTATCAGCATTTTTTAGCACTGATAATGATATATCTTTATTAATGCTAGAATTTTAGCAGTGATAAAGACTAGTTTTATCAGTGCTTTCTATTTTAGTGCTGATAAAACTAGTCTTTATCAGTGCTTTTTTTAAAGTGATGATAAAAGCCTTACGGGTTCTTTTAAAAATAACCCAATCATATTTATCTCCTATGTGAACCTTCAAGCTCTCATGGAACCCAGCCCTCATGGAGCTGAACCCTTACAGAACCAAACCCTCATGGAATCAAACCCTCACTGCTCTTCATCAAAAAAGCATCACTCTTCATCAATAAATTTATCCTCTAAATATATAAGGTATGGGATTATTTCTTCTAATCTTCAATAAATTATTTCATCTAAGTCTTTACCCCCTCCTACGTCCATGCATTTAGTATCGATGATGTCCAAAGCACATAAATACTTTTGTCCATTTACTTTCCTATATTTGTTTATGATCCTTATTTTTGTTTTTTTTCACTACTCTTTTGTTTCATGTTTTCTCCTTCCTGGATTGAATTTCTTTATCAGTCTTTCTCTTTTCATTCTTGATTAGGTTAGGTCTATGTTGTTCAGACTAGATTCACTAGTTTCATTATTAATGGTGAAGTCATAGGTTATGTGTGACCCTTTAGGAGGTGTGTCAAAGTGACCCTTTGTACCCTTATCTATTTATTATATTCTTGGAGGTTTAGAATTATATGAGTACCTTTTTTGTGAAATAATCCTATAATTATCCTTACCTCACCTAATAAGGATTCCAAACTACTCTTCCAGTGTGATTTTCTTCCACAAAAATATAATTTTACCTATATTATAAATATAAATGTCTTTAAATAAATAAGGAATAATAGTAGTCCACATATGATTTAAACTCAATTGATTATTGAAATATTTAATCACATTCAATTTCTTCCCATGAAACCTCAATATATGAATCAAATAATTCAAATAGGATTTAAGAAAATAAGAAAATGTTTCAATGTTAGTTATTATAAAAAACCTTAAATGTGATAGATGATCCTTTAAGACTAGTGATGTGTTTGACATAAATTATTCAATCAATTATTAAGTGTTTTTGTGTGAGTATTTATATATTTTTAAGTGATCTTGAAATAATTGTTTTATAAAACCAGTATGGAAAACATAATATAAGTGATAAATGGTATAAAATAAGTTATATCAAACAATTCCAAGAAATAATTCCCTTTAAAAGCACAGTGATGTCTTTGGTTTCACTTGATAACCCTCAAAAGAGTTTATAGCTCTAATTACTTTTGATGTAGATATATTAAAAAATAATTGATGATTGTTTTTTTTTAAAATATTTCATTTAATTTTTTTTGAAATTAAATAATTCATAAAAAATAATTCTTTTTTTATAAAAATTTTAGAAATCCAAAATGGGTGAAAGTACATTTAATTAGTATTTTCGAATGAATATTTAGGATATTCTTGAAGAAATTACACAAAATTTATCACTTATAATAGTTGGTTTTAAAAAAAAGATAGTTTTGTTTTATTTGTTTTAATAACTTAATATTAAATTCATAGAGAAAGTCATTCAAATTATACACTTTTTTATATTTCTTGAATTATTTAATTATTATTTTAAGATGAAATAAATTATTGATTGTGAGTTAACCAAACATTTTTCATCATCTAAAACATAGTTTAGTTTTTGTAAATATTTTTTCAACCACTTTGCTTCATATTTTTTATTAATAATGATGTCTTTTGTTGAAAAAATAATTTTTTTGAAATTATTGTTTCTTTTTTCATTGAAAAAACACATTTTAGAAAAAAAATATTTTTCTACCTTTCAAAGATTTATGTTGATTATATTTTTACCCTAAAAACCATTTTTTATTAGCCTTTTAAAACTAATTTTGAAATTGAAACTCTAGTACTTTTTATAATATACACAAAAAATATTTTTTTCTATTTTCTCAATCATTTTTTAAACTATCCTAAAGTTATTTATTTTTTAAAAATTGAAAAAATAGATTTTCATGAATAAAATTATTTTAGTAGTATAAAATAATTTTATTTTATTTTAGAATAATGAAATAAAACTAATGCATTTACAAACTATAGAAACAATGACAAACATGGTTACAATGACCAAGAATTTGATACCCTTTTGTTTGAATCCTATTACCTTAAGAATGTCTTACATATGAAAGCATTTCCCAATAATATACAACCAAACACTCACATCCAACATTAATAATATTTTAAAATATTATGCAAAGAAGTCATGCCACTTGAATAATGTTGAAACTCTATTTATAGAGATGAATATCGAGATATAAAACTCAAGATAAACATAAAATACCAAATTTAAGCTAGAGAGAAAGTATATATGATATACCTATTTGAATAGATCAATCTTAGATATATCCATACCCTCATTATTTAAGAATTCCAAAACTATATTTCTTACTGGATTATACTCTATATCATTCCACTAATTTAAAAAAAATTGAACCTGAGATAATAAACTTCCTTTTAAGGTGATGTTACTGACACATAAAAATCTCCAATATAGATGATTCAAAAAATTGTAAAATATATTATTATTTTAGTTATATGGATTTCATTGTCTTCCAAAGTAAGAAACAAATTTAAAAATAGATTTAAAAATGGTTTTCTTTAAAATTATTCATGGAAAAGATCATGTGGAAAAGGATGCGGTGCTTGGTTTTAGGGTTTCTCATCATGTTGATCCCTCGTTATCTTGGGTTTGTGTTGTTAATGGGCGATGAAGATATTACTTGGAGGGATGTTGTGTTGCTAAGAGTGTGTGGCGTGTGTCGAGATATGGAGGTATCAGATGATGTAGTTTTAAATCAAGAGGACTATACACATTGTTTGGATCTACTCAGTGCTTGGAGGGTTGTTGTGATACCCTCTAGAGTGGGAGGAATGTGTTAATCTATGGTAGTAACATATGCTATAGTGTTAAATGAAGAAGATGAGGTGCATATACCAAATATACTTGATTATTCAGTGATTATAAATAGAAGACCAGTTGTGAATTTGAATCTAAAATTTGATGGTGTATGGTTGGATTTGGGATCATTCAAGGATTCTTTTATAAGAATAATTATTTTAAAGGGATATTCAACTCACATTAAAGTGAATTCTGAAGTATTTTTCATGAGACTTTAAATTGGGAAACACTCCCTAATTTCATGACTCATTTTATCTACGGGTGATAATACTTAGAAGATAGATTATTCAGTTCATCGTATTTCATTTTTTAGGGATTTTCATACTCTAGGTGCATCTCACTTGGGTGTGGTTTTTTTCACCGCCTCTTCTCTGGGGATGACTCTTAGCTTTGGGCGTGGAGGATTGGTTCCCTATTATTGAAGTCTGAATATATTTATCTACATTATTTATTTTTTGGATTTCAACATATCGCGGGCAATAAATTACTTATCTCAGTTATGGTTTTTTTTCAAGGACTCAATTGGGTTCTTTGGTACTCAAAGATTCTATATGATATTAGCACAACAATTGGGACTCTCATCCATCTTGATAAGTAAAATAAGAATGTGTGGTTTGGTAATTTTTTCTAGGATGTTAGTAGAGATTGATCTCATCTCCACTATTATTGATAAGGTAACTTTATCCACTCCCACATATGACATTCAAATCGATATTGAGTATGAGATAAAAGCTATTTTTTTCAATTCTTGTATGGATATCGGTCACTCACTAGAGTTATGTTGGAGGAAGGTCTCTTATAAGATGTGTGGGATGAAGGGACATTTAGCTAATCACTATCAAAGGAATCCAAAAATGATATCAAATTCCCTTTTTCATGGTGAAAATGTTCTTGTAAGGATATTTTCTAATGGGGTTTACATGAAGGTTACTGATAAATACAAATCTTAGATGTCTAATTTGAAAGGAAAGGGGATTCTATTGAATGAGAAGTCTCCAGTTAGAGTTAACACTGCACCCACTAATGCTTGGTAAGATTATGAAAAGGAGGTAACATCAAAGGATGATTTTGATACTATATCCTTAGGATTGGATAAATCTTGAGTTGAGATGTAGATTTATCATGTGGGATCTGAAGTGGTAAAGGATGGTACTATTATTTTTATAGACAATAATGTTGACTAGGGATCAATTTTGGAGCCTGATGGTCCCACTACTATGGATTTGGATTCTTCTCTTAGTAAGGTTTTTAATTTTTAGATGAGCTCTCCAAAGGGTATTTCATCTGACATGTCTGATGTTTCTTCTGTTATAATGGTTATCTTGGGTGAGGTTGCCCAAGTTGGGGATGGAATTGATCAGGTCATTTCTTTTGATACTAATCTTGTTGGTATGGAATTTAGTTCTCCCTTGAATCCTCATCATGCTATGTAAGATGAGGACTTGCAGCATGAGCCTGAGGTTTTGGACTTCCACAAATCTATCCAGGATGCCCAGAAAATCCCTAGTTCCTCAATAATTGATTAATGGGGTAACATCTCAAATGATGTAAGTGATGAAGAGCAGCAAATGATTTTATCAGACACCACACAACCTTTAGGTAGTAGTGGAGTTGTTCCATTTAAGGATGTTCTCATAAATGGAAGGGGAAAGATGAGCGGCAATGAAGGTTCCAATATGGATCCTTCAAAAAGAAGGCCATGGAAGGACTATTTTACTCTACCAAGGAATGTTTATACCAGATCATCCTTCGTATCTTTAAAGGTCATACCCACTCTAGAGAAGGAAAGGTCCAAGGCAATGATGCTTAGTATTCTCAATCAATATAACTCACATTTGAAGTGGGAAACTACTAATGACTATGAATATGTATTTTAAAATTATGTTTCATTTTATGACTCTTAAACCAATTTTATTGATGAGGACTTGCCTCTTTGTTTGACCCCATATGTTCTCTTGTTATCTTTTTCTTTTATCTTTTAATAAAAGTTCAGGATATTTGCTTCTAGATAGACCTCTCTCATATAAAGGATGTGTGTACAAGATTGGTTGGATAAGGAACCAAGAGAAATGTCATCTTAAATAAATTTTAATATCTTTAAATACTGTGTAAGATAACATTGTGTAAACTAGGTATGTAAATCATAGGTGTGACAAAGGGGAATCTAAAAGCAAAGATACTGGAGGGAGGGAGGGAGGTATACTTATAAGGTTTCTTGGCTTCGGTACCATGTAGAAGGAATAGAGAAAAAAATTCTTATTTAATAAGGTAAAATATTTATTTATAAAAATAGATAATGGGATAAAATACTCAAGATATATATAAAATTAAATTTCAAACTAATAAGAAAGTGATAGGATTTACATATTAAAAACAGTGATAGATAGATCAATATATTAATTCTTTAAGAACCCTAATAGATTGGTAACACAAAATCCTTATTAAATTCAACATATACCTTGTAATTTTATGTAACAAAGAATAACCCAACTATATTATAAACTTTATTGGTTCAATAGTTAAAATTCCCTCCCACACACTAGAAAATAAACCTTCTACCAAGCTAACAATTGAGTCTTCACCAACAAGAATATACCACCATTAAAAGGTGAATTAATGTTTAAAATAATTTCAACTATTAAATCTAATTTTCCTCCAACACCAACTATATGGTTTAAATTAGGGTAGTCATTCACAACTATATCTTTTCTCTATTTTAGTGTTAGCTTCTGGGGGTTGATATCAACAAAAATTTGAGGAAATATGGGATGAGAAACTATGGTAGTTCTTTAGTTGGGGAAAAGGTAGAAACCAATATAATTAGTCATAAGATTTATGATTTTTAGGTTTTGGAATGGTAGAGGTAATCCTTAATTCCTAATCCAAATAAGGGAGAGGAAGGAGGCTCTGATTTCATATATATGACAACAGACCACATGAATCAGTATAAAAAGATAAATCCATAATTGGTTTCCTACGTTAAGAAGTAATTTGAATGAATTTACCACATCACCCACTTGAATTAGATTTTTACTTTGGTCACTGTCCTATTATAAAAATACATCCATAAAATTAAGGATTGGTTTGATTTTTATATGAAGTATGAAATTTGAAAAATGAAATAATGCATTACCTTGGTATCATCCAAGAAGACCATCCAATCCAACCAAACCAAAGGAATGTTGAAACTTTTAGATATAAGACTAAGAAATTTTGTCCAGTTATTTTCCAACTCCCCGGCTTGGGAACATTTATATTTAAGGATAAAACTTCCATCCTCTTCACCTTTATCTCCTGAACAATTAGTATTAAATTTTGATGTCTAATACCTGTCCCCCATATCTTATAGACATGAAAATATGTTTCATGAACTACCATGATCAGTATTTATCCCATACCAGGTATTGGTGATCATTTTGGATGAATTCAGAGGATAGAACCTACCACTAATAGAGTAATTATTTTCTTAAATTCAATTACCAATTTCCTTAAAAGCATGCTGATTTTTTTTGAAAATTAAAATTTTGGTTTCCCCTTATTTGAAAGGCCCCTTTTTTGTATTTATTTATTTTGTTAAATATTAATATTACCAAATCAAATAGGATGGATATGAATAAAAAATGGATGGATGTCAATAATATAATAAAATAGTATGAATATGGGGAGAAAGAGTTTATCAAGTTTAAAAAATATCATGAATATAACACTTCTAAAATACTTTTTATATATTTATGATGTTGTTATTCAAGACTAATTTGTCTAGAGGAGTTGGAAGAACACTTGATATTTTATGGAATAAATTGATGTTATAAATTTTGAACTAAATATGGGAAAAAAATAATATAGCTAGTGAATAGGATAACACTATGTTTTATGGATCATATCATATGATTATAAGTGTGGACAATAAATAATATTATATTGAGTATGTGATTACAAGTGTGAATGATTATGAAGATCGTATTTAGGAAATGACAATGGTAGTTGAATATGAACTTCATGATTTTACAAAATTATTTTAGAAGTTAAATATTTGTACAAAGACACCATTGTATGATGGTTGTATTAAATATACAGCATTGTCATCCATAATGAAGTTGTATAATTTAAAATCTAGAAACGGATGGAGTGATGCCAATTTTATTGAACTAATTTCTCTATTTAATGATATGGTCATAGAAGATAATGATATTCCTAGTGAAACATATGATTCTAAATGAATTCTATGTTAAATGGGTATGATATCTAAAAGAATACATGAATTTCCAAATGACTATATACTATTTTAAAAGGACCAAAAATCACTTAAAGAATCCCCAAAGTGTGGTGCTTATTGATACAAGAAAGATGAATTTGGTCCTATGAAAGTTATATGGTACTTTCCATTCATTCCAAGGTTTAGTCTCCTATATGGAAGTGAGGATACTAAAATGAAATTGACATGGTATAAAGATAAAATAAATAAATATGAGAAACTTCATCACCTACCATAATTTTTTCAATGAAAAAGAATTGTTCATGAGTATCATGGATTTTGAAATGATCCAAGAAACATTCATCTTGTGCTATATTAGATGAAATGAATCCTTTTGGAATATTTCAACATGATAAGTCTCCCATAGAGAGATAAATTAATATCTTAATGACATATAACCTCCTAAAAATGCTTGCCTTGTAATATAATCTCTTTATCCTGATATCTAAAATCCAGCAGGTTGCATGCTGGTGTCATCAACCTATATGTTCATTGTCTATTTCTTTGACTTTTAGGAAATGAACTTGACCACCAAACACCATGAAAATGGATTTATGGAAGCATATCCATTCTCATAAAAGGTCGTAATATATCAAATTCCGTCAAGGGACAAAAGAGATAAATCATTTCTCACATTATCCATTAATTTAATATTACTTGTGATGCACCCTACATACTTTACCTCATTGTGAACATATGTTATCATAGTTTTCATAAATACATCAAATTATGATAGTCATGGTATCCATTAATGATAATATTAAAGTCTATTGATCAATACATATTTCCACATATAGGAATATCTAAAGACACATGGAAATGTGGATTTCTTATTTAATAGGTTTATTCTCATAACCTCTTATCTTAGAGATTATCAAAGGTAAACATCATCAGAAGTTTACTTAATGTCTTATGATCCCCTACCTCAGATATCCTATATTGTCTATGTTCCATAAAACAATGTTATCTAACCATATAAAATTTATTCAAGAATTTTGTAATGGAACTTCTAGGTTCTCATCATAGTGGAGAACTATTATGACCTTTCAGCGTGAAATATATTCATAGGACATTATCATATATAAAGTTTAGGCAGAGGAACAACAATAATATGATAAGAAAACTTAATTAATAATGAAAACATGTAATCAAGTACTAAACAATTTAGTTCTAGGGAACCAACTCCAACAATATGTGTTGGAGAAATCAAAGACACCTTATAGGTTTGAGATTCACCTATTGAGGTGGAAACAAGTTCACCTGCCGCCTTTTTTATTATTACACCAAGTGTAACAATAACTTGGAAATCCTAAGCCTGGTAGTTGATTCAACATTAATATGTGATTAAATTCTAGTATTCTCTTCCTCAAGAAGGTACACCCTTCTTTCTTTTCCAATTAGTCTGTAATGGAATTGAACTCTCCTCCAACAAACCGAGGAATAGATCCTAAGTCGAAAGTGCTTAAGTTGTGCCAGATTAGTTCTCTGTTAGCCTGATTAAATTTTTCATAAACAAAGGTAAAGTATCTAGTTTGAGATTTCCAATCCGCCTTAATAGTGATATACTGAGCAGAAGAGTTAATCAATACCACCTAAATGTTGTCTTTCCATAATATCTATATATGATCATTACACAGGCTATCAAGAAAGTAATTCTTCAAACATGACATGGATGAGAAATCCTTGAGACTGTTCCTTCTGATAAAATACAAGCACCACTAAAATAGAAACTTGCAAGGAAAAATTTGCAAAGGCTAAAAACCTATATTTCATTAAGGATCCAATCCCCTTGGCATTTCAAATGTGATGAAAATCATGATGAAGGTGATATGAGATCCACGATGGCCTTCATAGATTTCCCCTAAAGGGATGATACAACCCTTACTACCTAGATCTGGTAGACATGCCATTAGTTCTCATAAAATGTGGAGTAAGTTTCCTCTTTCCATTAACCATCAAGAGAGTAAGATCCTGGGATTCATCCACTAAAAGCAGCAAAGCAATGAAGGGGTTCCCTAAAGGAATGATGGAGAAGAAGGGAGCTTCTTTATCCTTAGACACTACCACAGATCATGGCATATGCCTCACCTACTTTTATCAGTTCTAAACAAAATGCACCAATAAAAGATCTACATTTATTAGTGCTCATAATGGTGACTTTTATTAGTGCTAAAAAAGAATGGATAAAGTTGTACACTTCATCATTTCCTATTTTAGCACCGATAATGGTTGATCTTTATCAGAAATATTCTTATAACCGAAATAAATTTTAATGAAAAATATTATTTATATATATATATAATTTTCATATTTATATTCAAGGAATAATTTTTACTTATATACATTAATTAAAAAACACATGTTTATAATTAATATAAATATGATATATTAATATTTTTTTTAATAATTAAAAAAGATATATATAATGTTTTAAAAAATATTTATAAAATTATAAATATATATATATATTTAAATAATTATAAAATTATATTAAATATATTAAATAATTATAAAATTATAATAAATATATTTAAATAATAAATTTTTTATTATATTTATAAATATATATATTTATATATTAATATATATATATATAACCATGTATAGTAATATAATTATATATAATTATATATAATTATCATTAAAAATAAATATATATTTATTTTAATAATTATAAAAATATATTAAATATATTTAAATAATATATATTTATTATATTAATAATTATATACACATATATATTAATAAATATATATAGTTATATATATATATATAATTATATAAATATATATAATTATATAAATGTATTTACCAAGAAGTTTAGGATTTAAGCATGCACGGACCAAAAAAATTATTAAGGAAAATAAATTCCAAACAGAAAGAGGATGGACAGAGTCAAAAAAAGAGGCATCACCTCTTCCATGCGAAATATATTATGAATCAAGAATAGTGTTATTCCCATAATCATGATCTAATTCATCATTTTCATTAGTAGTTTCCCACTCTGACTGTGAGTTCCTTTAATTGAAGATCACATAATATTTTTCCTTATGATTTTTCTATTCCAGTTTGATCCTCTTGGAAGAGGCCCTGGAAGACCCATATTTCTCAGAACCACATCCTCTTCCATGAATTTTTGGATGATGTCCTCGTCTCCATGACTTGGCTTGTGGCCATGTCTCATCTGGTTCAACCTCTATCACTTCCTACTTATCCTAAATGCCTGTCTCTAAAACCATCTCACTTTGAGAATCCAAGTTCCTTAATGGTTTCTCAATTTCCATCACCTCTTCCATTAAAACTGGTGAGTCTTCAGCACACCTAGTTGCATTTTCTGTAGAGTAGTCATAAACCTCATCCAACACAATCTTTTTAACCAGAGGTGGGGAGCCTTGGATTTCCTAGGAACAAGTTGAAATCTGTCCTCATACACCACTTTTTTCCTTTCCATTATTCTTATAAACAATATTTTCTTCTTGAATCAAATCATGGTCTACATCACTCTGAACCATATCCTCATGATCAGATTATCCAGATAATATCTCATTCTCTTGCAATTTCTTCTCCCTCTCTGCGACATCAGCCCATGAGACCCTCTGGTCCTGCTTATCCCCCCCATCAGTTTGGCCACCAACCATTTCAAATAATTATAAATATATTTATTTATAATTATTATTATAAATAAAAAAATATATATTTATATATTTTTAAAAAATAGTTATATTACAATAACTATATATATAAAGTAATATATAAATATGAACTATATAACTTTTAATAAAAAATGAATCTTATTTTCATAATTTTATATATATAAAATTATAAAATTTATATTAGTCAAAATGATTAATAGTTCATTTATATCGATTGATTTGAAAATGTGAATATAATTAAAATAAATATAAAATATTAATACTTTATTTAAACAATTATATAATATCTAAATGAATATATTTATTTAGATATATGTTTGTATTGTCATTAAATAATATAAAATATGTGTACATGTATAACTGCATGTATGTATGCATATGTGTATATATACATGTGTGTGTGTGTGTGGATGTGTATGTGTACATATGTATGTTTGCAATTCATGTAAATGTTATGAATTAATTTTTTAATATTTTTGTTATTTATTTAATTTAATTTATTCATTTATTATTATATATTCATTATCAATGTTAAAAATATTTATAATCATTTTTTAAATTTATTTATACTTATTTTTATTTACTATAAATGTAATATTTTCAGTATGTTTTTAATTTATATGAATATTTTTTATTCATTTTTATTTGTTAAGTTTAAAAATTTAAAATATGTTTGAAATTTATATAAGTAATCTATTTAATTTTTTTTAATAATTTTTTAATTTAATTATTTAATTATATAATTACAATTATAATCTGGTTGTTGGTACATTGTAGCCAAAAGGATATTTCTCCTCAATGAATAGGGAGATAGAAGGTGATGGGAATTAGCAGAATGTTAATAAAGGCACATCCACACCAAATCATCATGAAGAGAACAATGTTGGTGTTTCCCTTAAGTGTAGGAATGTCCCAATGCCATATGCTTCTACAGCTGCTCTAGTGATGGAGGGTGTAGAGGCATGACATACCACTGCCACATATGATGTTGGTTCTAGACAATGCATGCAGGCTGTCGAGGTTAGTAGTAGGGATATTGCTTCATCCAATTATTTTTCAATGATGAAATCTATCAATAATATAGAATTTGATGCACTTTACAGGGAGATTCGTGAGAGGAAAGGTACCAATGTTTTTATAAGTTCTGATTTTATTGTATCTTCTCCTCCTTTGATGATTGCACAGGATGCAAAACAGGGTCCTTATATGGATGGTCCCCATTGTGGGCAGTCCTCAAATGTCACCCAAGGCAAGGTGGGAGATAGGTCTCCACCTAATGAGGCCAAGAAGATTGCATTAACTCATGATGACTCTTCCATGACATCAAAAAATGTTTTCACTAAAGGTTAGAATTCTAAGACACATGAGGAAGAAGATGATTAATTGGTCATGGATGATCATGATGGTACTTGGTAGACTCTGAAGTAGTGGAGATGAGGCAGACACCCAATAGGTTGAGGTGGCTACTAAGGTAGGGGTGGTAGGCATAAAAAATGATATTTTTTGTTTGTTTCTCTATTTTGGTGGCATTTTCCCGCTTTTTTCTCTACAACCTATCATGTTCTTTATTACTGTACTCTCTTTTTATTAATAAATTTTTTAGGGCCATGGATTCTAATCCATGGCTCACACCATTCCTAGTAATATTTTTAAATAAAGTTATTTATAATTATATTTATAAATAAATATATATATATATATAAATATATATATATATATTTAAATAATTATACAATTAAAATAAATATATTTAAATAATAAATATATTTTTTATAATTTTATAAATATGTATATTTATATATTAATATATATATATACACATATATAAATATATTTATAATTATATACAAATATTTATAAATATATTTATTTATAATTATAAATATATTGATATATATACATATATTTAAATAATTATTAAATTATAATAAATATATTTAAATAATAATTCTATTTATTATATTAATAATTTTATAAATATATATAATTATATATAATTATATAATTATATATAAATATATAAATATATAAATATATTTATAATATATAGTTATAAATAAATATATATTATTAATATTAGATCTTTATCAACATTTTTTAGCATTGATAATGATATATCTTTATCAATGCTAGAATTTTAGCACTGATAAAGACTAGTTCTATCAGGGCTTTCACTTTTAGTGCTGATAAAACAAGTCTTTATCATTGCTTTTTTGAAAGTGCTGATAAAAGTCTTACGGGTTCTTATAAAAAGGATCCAATCATAGTCATCTCCTATGTGCACCTTCAAGCTCTCATGGAACCCAGCCCTCATGGAACTAAACCCTTACAGAACCAAACCCTCATGGAGATGAACCCTTACAGAACCAAACCCTCATGGAATCAAACCCTCACTTCTCTTCATTAAAAAAGCATCACTCTTCATCAATAAATTTATCCTCTAAATATCTAAGGTATGGGATTATTTCTTCTAATCTTCAATAAATTATTTCATCTAAGTCTTTACCCCCTCCTACCTCCATGCATGTAGTATCGATGATGTCCAAAGCACATAAATACTTTTGTCCATTTACTTTCCTATATTTGTTTATGATCCTTGTTTCTATTTTTTTCACTACTCTTTTGTTTCATGTTTTCTCCTTCCTGGATTGAATTTATTTCTTAGTCTTTCACTTTTCATTCTTGATTAGGTTAGGTCTATGTTGTTCAGACTAGATTCACCACTTTCATTATTAATGGTGAAGTCATAGTTTATGTGTGACCCTTTAGGAGGTGTGTTGAAGTGACCCTTTGTCCTCTTATCTATTTATTATGGTCTTTGAGGTTTAGAATTATATGAGGACCTTTTTTGTGAAATAATCCTATAATTATCCTTACCTCGCCTAATAAGGATTCCAAACTACACTTCCAGTGTGATTTTCTTCCCCAAAAATATACTTTTACCTATATTATGAATATAAATATCTTTAAATAAATAAGGAATAATAGTGATCCACATATGATTTAAACTCAATTGATTATTTAAATATTTAATCACATTCAATTTCTTCCCATGAAACATTAATATATGAATCAAATAATTCAAATAGGATTTAAGAAAATAAGAAAATGTTTCAATGTTAGTTATTATTAAAAAACCTTAAATGTGATAGATGAGCCTTTAAGACTAGTGATGTGTTTGAAATAAATTATTCAATCACTTATTAAGTGTTTTTGTGTGAGTATTTATTTATTTTTAAGTGATTTTGAAATAATATTTTTATAAAACCAGCATGGAAAAGATAATATAAGTGATAAATGGTATAAAATAAGTTATATCAAACAATTCCAAGAAATAATTCCCTTTAAAAGCGCATTAATGTCTTTAGTTTCACTTGATAACCCTCAAAAGAGTTTATAGCTCTCACTACTTTTGATGTAGATATATTAAAAAATAATTGATGGTTGTTTGTATTTTTTAAAATATTGCATTTAATTTTTTTTTGAAATTAAATAAGTCATAAAAAATAATTCTTTTTTTATAAAAATTTTAGAAATCCAAAATGGGTGAAAGTACTTTTAATTAGTATTTTCAAATGAATATTTAGGATATTATTGATGAAATTACACAAAATTTATCACTTATAATAGTTGGTTTTAAAAAAAAAGATAGTTTGTTTTATTTTTTTAAATAACTTAATATTAAATTCATAGAGAAAGTCATTCAAATTATACACTTTTTTATATTTCTTGAATTATTTAATTATTATTTTAAGATGAAATAAATTATTGAGTGTGAGTTAACCAAACAATTTTCATCATTTAAAACATAGTTTAGATTTTGTAAATATTTTTTTCAGCCACTTTGCTTAGTATTTTTTATTAATAATGATGTCATTTGTTAACAAAAATTGAAATTATTGTTTCTTTTTTCATTGAAAAAACACATTTTAGAAAAAAAATATTTTTCTACCTTTCAAAAATTTATGTTGATTATATTTTTTCCCTCAGAACCATTTTTTATTATCCTTTTAAAACTAATTTTGAAATTTAAACTATAGTAATTTTTATAATTTACACACAAAATATTTTTTTCCCATTTTCTCAATCATTTTTTAAACTATCCTAAAGTTATTTATTTTTTAAAAATTAAAAAAATAGATTTTCATGAATAAAATTATTTTAGTAGTATAAAATAATTTTATTATATTTTAGAATAATGCAATAAAACTAATGAATTTACAAACTATAGAAATGATGACAAACGTGGTTGCGATGACCAAGAATTTGAGACCCTTTTGTTTGGATCCTATTACCTTAGGAATGTACTACATATGAAAACATTTCTAAATAATATACAACCAGACACTCACATCCAACATTAATAATATTTTAAAATATTAGGCAAAGAAATCTTTCCACTTGAATAATGTTGAAACTCTATTTATAGAGATTAATATCGAGATATAAAACTAAAGATAAATATAAAATACCAAATTTAATCTAAATAGAAAGTATATATGATATACCTTTTTGAATAGATCAATCTTAGATATATCCATACCCTCATTATTTAAGAATTCCAAAACTATATTTCTTACTTGATTATACTCTATATCATTCCACTAATTTAAAAAAAATGGAACCTAAGATAATAAACTTCCTTTTAAGGTGATGTTACTGACACATAAAAATCTCCAATATAGATGATTCAAAAAAATTGTAAAATATATTCTTATATTAGTTATATGGATGTCATTGTCTTCAAAAGTAATAAATAAATTTAAAAATAGATTTAAAAATGGTTTTCTTGAAAATTATTTATGGAAAAGATCATTTGGAAAAGGATGTGGTGCTTGGTTTTAGGGTTTCTCATCATGTTAATCCCTCATTATCTTGGGTTTGTGTTGTTAATGGGTGATGAGGATATTACTTGGAGGGATGTTGTGTTTCCAAGAGTGTTTGGCGTGCATCGAGATATGGAGGTATCAGATGATGTAGTTTTAAATCAAGAGGACGATGTACATTGTTCGGATCTACTCAGTGCTCAGAGGGTTGTTGTGATACCCTCTAGAGTGGGAGGAATGTGTCAATCTATGGTAGTAACATATTCTATAGTGTTGAATGAAGAAGATGATGTTGATATACCAGATCTACTTGATTCTCCAGTGATTATAAATGGAAGACCGGTTGTGAATTTGAATCTAAAATTAGATGGTGTATGGTTGGATTTGGCATCATTCAAGGATTATTTCATAATAATAATTCTTTGAAAGGGATATTCAACTCACGTTAAAGTGAATTCTGAAGTATTTTTCAAGAGACTTTAAATTGATAAACACTCCCTAATTTCATGACTCATTTTATCTATGGGTGATAATACTTAGAAGATAGATTATTTGGTTCATTGTATTTCATTTTTTTAGGGATTTTCATTCTGGTGGTGCATCTCCCTTGGGTGGGGTTTTTTTCACTGCCTCTTATCTAGGGATGACTCTTAGCTTTGGGCGTGGAGGATTGGTTCCCTATTATTGAAGTCTAAATAGATTTATCTACATTATTTTTTTTTTGGACTTCAACACATCGTGGGCAATAAATTACTTCTCTCAGTTATGGGTTTGTCTTCAAGGACTCAATTGGGTTCTTTGGTACTCAAGGATTCTGTATGATATTAGTACAACAATTGGGACTCTCATCCATCTTGATAAGTAAAATAAGAATGTGTGGTTTGGAACTTTTTTTAGGATGTTAGTAGAGATTGATCTAATCTCCAATATTATTGATAAGGTAACTTTATCCACTCCCATATATGACATTCAAATCGATATTGAGTATGAGATAAAACCTATTTTTTGCAATTATTATATGGATATTGGTCACTCACTAGAGTTATGTTGGAGGAAGTTCTCTTATAAGATGTGTGGGATGAAGGGACATTTAGCTAATCACTATCAAAGGAATCCAAAAATGATATCAAATTCCCTTTTTCATGGTGAAAATGTTCTTGTAAGTCTATTTTCTAATGAGGTTTACATGAAGGTCACTGAGAAATTCAATTCTCAGATGTATTATTTGAAAGGAAAGGGGATTCTATAGAATGAGCAGTCTCCAGTTAGATTTAACACTGGGACCTCTAATGCTTGGGAAGATCCTGCAAAGGAGGTAACATCAGAGGATGATTTTCATACTCCATCCTTATGATTGGATAAATATTGAGTTGAGATGTAGATTTATCATGTGGGATCTGATGTGGTAAAGGATGGTACTATTATTTTTATAGACAATAATGTTGACTAGGGATCAATTTTGGATCCTGATGGTCTCACTACTATGTATTTGGTTTCTTCTCTTAGTGAGGTTTTTGATTTTCAGATCAGCTCTCCAAAGGGTATTTCATCTGATAGGTCTGATGTTTCTTCTGTTATAATGGTTATCTTGGGTGAGGTTGTACAAGTGGGGGATGGAATTGATCAGGTCATTTATTTTTCTACTAATCTTTTTGGTATGGAATTTAGTGCTCCCTTGAATCCTCATCATGATATGTAAGATGAGGACTTGCAGCATGAGCTTGAGGTTTTGTACTTCCACAAATCTATCCAGGATGCCCAGAAAAACCCATGTTCCTCAATAATTAATAAATGGGGTAACATATCAAATGTTGTAAGTGATGAAGAGCTTAAAATGATTTTATCAAACACCACAAAACCTTTAGGTAGTAGTGGAGATGTTTCCTTTAAGGATGTTCTCATAAATAGAAGGGGAAATATAAGCGGCAATGAAGGGTCAAATATGGATCCTTCAAAAATAAGGTCATGGAAGGACTAATTTACTCTACCAAGGAATGTTTCTACCAGATCATCCTTAATCTATTTAAATGTCAGACCCATTCCAGAAAAGGAAAGGTCCAAGGCAATGATGCTTAAGATTCTCAATCAATATAACTCACATTTAAAGTGGGAAACTACTAAGGACTATGACTATGTATTTGAAAATTATGTTTCATTTTAGGACTTTTAAACCAATTTTATTGATGAGGACTTTCCTCTTTGTTTGACCCCATATGTTCTCTTGTTATCTTTTTCTTTTATCTTTTAAAAAAATTTCAGGATCTTTTCTTCTAGATAGACCTCTCTCATATAAATGTTGTGTGTACAAGATTGGTTGGATAAGGAAGCAAGAAAAATGTCATCTTAAATAAATTTTAATATCTTTAAAGACTATGTAAGATAACATTGTGTAAACTAGGTATGGAAATCATAGGTGTGACAAAGGGGAATCTAAAAGAAAAGATATTGTAGGGAGGGAGGGAGGTATACTTATAAGGTTTCTTGGATTTAGTACCATGTAGAAAGAATAGAGAAACAAATTCTTATTCAATAAGGTAAAATATCTATTTATAAAATTAGATAATGGGATACAAGACTCAAGATATATATAAAATTAAAAATTCAAACTAATAATAAAGTGATAGGATTTACCTATTAAAAACAGTCATAGATAGATCAATATATTAATTCTTTAAGAACCCTAATAGATTGGTAACACAAACTCCTTATAAAATTAAACATATACCTTGTAATTTTAAGAAACCAAGAATAACCCCACAATATTATAAACTTTATTGGTGAAATAGTTAAAATTCCCTCCCACACACTAGAAAATAAACCTTCTACCAAGCTAACCATTGAGTTTTCACCAACAAGAATATACCACCATTAAAAGGTAAATTAATGTTTAAAATCATTTCAACTCTTAAATCTAATTTTCATCCAACATCAACTATATGGTTTAAATTAGGGTAGTCATTCACAACTATATCTTTTCTCTGTTTTAGTGTTAGCTTCTAGGGGTTGATATCAACAAAAAGGTGAGGAAATATGGGATGAGAAACTATGTTAGTTCTTTAGTTGGGGAAAATGTAGAAACCAATATAATTAGTCATAAGATTTATGATTTTTGGGTTTTTTAATGGTAGAGGTAATCCTTAAATACTAATCCAAATCATGGAGAGGAAGGAGGCTCTCACTTCATATATATGACAAAAGACCACATGAATTAGTATAAAATGGATAAATCCATAATTGGTTTCCTACATTAAAAAGTAATTTGAATGAATTTCCCACATCACCCACTTGAATTATATTTTTACTTTGGTCATTGTCCTATTATAAAAATACATCCATAAAATTAAGGATTGGTTTGATTTTTATATGAAGTATGAAATTGGAAAAATGAAATAATGTATTACCTTGGTATCATCCAAGAAGACCATCAAATCTAACCAAACCAAAGGAACATTGAAACTTTTAGATTAAAAACTAAGAAATTTTGTCCATTTCTTTTCCAACTCCCTGAATTGGGAACATTTATATTTAAGGAGAAAACTTCCATCCCCATCACCTTCATCTCCTGAACAATTATTATTAAATTTCGATGTCTAATACTCATCCCCCATCTCTTATGGACATGAACCTATGTTTCATGAACTACCATGATCAGTATTTATCCCATACCAGGTACTGGTGATCATTTCGGATGAATTCAGAGGATAGAACCTACCACTAATAGAGTAATTATTTTCTTAAATTCAATTACCCATTTCCTTAAAAGCAAGATGATTTTTTTTGAAAATTAAAATGTTGGGTTCCCCTTATTTGAAAGGCCCCTTTTTTGTATTTATTGATTTTGTTAAATATTAATATTACTAAATCAAATAAGATGGATATGAATAAAAAATGGATGGATGTCAATCATATAATAAAATAGTATGAATATGGGGAGAAAGAGTTTATCAAGTTTGAAAAATATCATGCATGTAACGCTTCTAAAATAATTTTTATCTATTTATGATGTTGTTATTCAAGACTAATTTTTCTGGAGGAGTTGGAAGAACACTTGATCTTTTATGGAATAAATTTATGTTATAAATTTTGAACTAAATATGGGGGGAAATTAATATAGCTAGTGAATAGGATAGCACTATGTTTTATGGATCATATGATATGATTACAAGTGTAGAAAATGAATAATATTGTATTGAGTATGTGATTACAAGTGTGAATGATGATGAAGATCATATTTAGGAAATGACAATGGTAGTTGAATATGAACTTCATGATTGTCCAAAATTGTTTTAGAAGTTAAATATTTGTACAAAGACACCATTGTATGATGGTTGTATTAAATATACAGCATTGTCAGCCATAATGAAGTTGTATAATTTAAAATCTGGAAACGGATGGAGTGATGCCAATTTTATTGAACTAATTTCTCTATTTAATGATATGGTCATAGAATATAATGATATTCCTTGTAAAACATATGATTCTAAATGAATTCTATGTTAAATGGGTATGATATCTAAAAGAATACATGAATGTCCAAATGACTATATACTATTTTAAAAGGACCAAAAATCACTTAAAGAATCCCCAAAGTGGGGTGCTTATTGATACAAGAAAGATTAATTTGGTCCTATGAATGTTATATGGTACTTTCCATTCATTCCAAGGTTTAGTCGCCTATATGGAAGTGAGGATACTAAAATGAAATTGACATGGTATGAAGATAAAAGAAATAAATATGGTAAACTTCATCACCTGCCATAATTTTTTTAATGAAGTAGAATTGTTCATGAGTATCATGTTTTTGGAAATGAGCCAAGAAACCTTCATCTTGTGCTATATCAGATGGAATGAATCCTTTTAGTTTTCAAAGAAACACTCAAGTAAATTATAACTTTTTATTATGGTTATGCATGGAATGAAAATAAATTATATTATCAATGCTTATATCAGGACCAAAACAACCTGGTAAAGATATTTATGTGTGTTTGTCTTTATTTATCAAAGATTTGAAATTATTATGGGATTCATGTGTTGCATTGTATGATACTTATAGAAATGAAGATTTCACATTGATATCCATGTTTTATGGGATGATAAATGACTTTACTACTTATAGAAATTTTTTAGGATATAAAATTAAAGTAATTAAAGTGTATTCAATTTGTGAACAAGGTACATGGTCAATTAGGTTGAAAAATTCATCAATGTTTATGCTTATAGGACATCGTAAATTTTTACCTCAGTGACATTAGTACTGATCCTAGATGAAATCATTTTATGATATTTTAGAAGAACATACATCGCCATCTACACTAACCAAGTGATCAACTATTTGTGAAATTAAATGATAAGGAAACTGATTTTGGTTAACATTTTTTAAAAAAATCTTATGAAAACTATTCAGAAAAATAGATCAATTATTTTTTAATTACCATGATAGAATTATTTCTATGTCCTAAAATTTCTTAATGTTATGCATGATGAAAAAAATCTATGTGATAGTTTCATTATCACATTACTAAATTCACCTAGAAAAATAAAGGTTTTAATTAAGGCTAGGTTGGACATGATTTAAATGGGAATACGGGAAGAGTTGGCACTAGTGAAGGGTGAATACTGACTTTTATTCCTCTAAAAACTTACACTCTTTCCAGGAATGGTGTCAATGATTTATTTAAAGTTAAGGGGTCTGAAATTACATGAATTTCATTTTTTATGCAATATCTAATGCATATAACTTTAAATTTTATTTTTTCCAAGAATGTTCATCTTTCATTAACCAAGATATGTATCCTTTTCAAAGGTATATGTAGTAAAGTTATAGAACTTATGAAACTACCAACTATGGAAAATGAGATTTTTTTCATATTATATTAATTAGAAATATCATTCCCATTGAAATTATTTGATATGATAGTTCACTTGGTAGAAGAAATTCAACTATGTGGTCATGTACATTATAGATGGATATACCCCATTGAACGGTAAATAAAGATTTTGAAAGGATATGTCAAAAATAAAATGTTTCTAGAATTTTTTATTATAGAGTGATATATTTTTAAGGAAGTAATTGAATTTTGTATTGACTACCTTTTCGGTGTAGGAAGAATTGGTCTACCAAAATCTCATCACACTAGGAGGCTTGTGGGTGAATGAATTTATAGAATAGATGATGTCAACATCACTATTAAAAATCAGGAGTAGGCCCACCTTTACATTTTTATAACATTTTATAGGTTATCCCATATGTTGAAACCCACAAATAAATTATTAGTAATTTGAATCTATAAAGGGTTGAAAGATGGATATCAGATACTCATAATCAACAGTTTATAGGATAGTTTCAAGACAATATTTTTAAGGATTCATATGAAAAATTGAATTGAATTTTAAAACAACTTAAATGGATAGCTAGAGGACCAAGTGTGTATGAATTATCTTAAAATGTTTATATAATTAATGGTTATATGTTCTATATAAATTAACATGATGAAGGAAGTACCATGAAAAATAGTGGAGTTACAATTGTGTCTACAACGATGCATGTATCTGGAACCAAGGATAGAAATAAAATTTATGAAAATACATCATACTTAAATATCATAAAAATATCAGATTTGGATTATACAGCATTCCAAGTGCCGATTTTTCAATCCATGTGGGTTGATAATAGGAGTTATGTTAAAATAAACTAATTGGGATTCAAGAAAGTGGATTTCAGTAAGGAAGGGTAAAAATATGAACCATTTATAATGGAATCATAGGCAATACAAGTATTCTATGTTCTATATCCTATAAATAGAAATTGGTAAATTATTTTGTTATCGACCAAAACCATTGAAGGGTTAGATAAAAATTCAACTGCTGATGACACTTTCATTGGGGAATTTCTATAATTTCACAATGGTCCCAATGTAGAAAGTTTTTTTTATGTCATAAGAGACCATAATGAAGGTATTTTGATACTCAATAGAGTGGTAAAAATAATTAAACCATTAAAAAAATAAAGTTAAATAATCAGGTTATAAATTATTTTTAATATATATTTCATTGCATCATATTATTATATGTTCGCTATTGTATTTACATAATCTTAATTAAATATGGAACCACTTTTGAAGATAATTACTTATACACATGTTAATGCTCCCAATCATATGGAACAAAAAATTTATCAACATTCTGGTTCTCCCAATTCATAGGAACAATAATATTTTTCACATGTAGACACTACCAATCTAGAGGAAAAACATATTGATGATGTTGAACCTGAGGAAATGGTAGATGGTGAACAACTGATGTCCCTAAAAAAGGAGCACCATAGCATGACAGTGTTAGAAAAAATTATTAAGGTGAGAAATAAATGCATCAAATTTGAGGTTGGATGGAATGCACACTAACATCCTGTTAACCCCAACAAGTCCATGTTTAGTAGTTTCATTGGGCTCACCACTCGACAGCATGTGCTGATTGATGTAGATTCATGGAACCATGTTATGATATCAATTAAGAAACTGATTTGGGAAGATATTAAGGAAAAATTATGATATCATTTCTTTATTTTACTAAAACAAATAATAAAATATTGAATTACTCTTCATTATACCTTGCATATTGCATTAATAGTAGATGACTCCTGAAAGAAATTTGTATTAATGCTTGCTGGAAAGTCTCATAGAGTTTTTCAAAAAATTCTAACAAAGTTTCATCTCAAATATAATTAAGGTAAAATAAACCCACACCAACCACATATGTAAGCACACTTTATAAGACAAAAAGCATGGTATGGGTTTACTAGTCGTCATGACAAGATATATTTTCAGGTACATTTTTTCTAGTAATACATTATTTTACAATATGTGTATTAATCAATTTGATTAATAATTTTTAATTTATTAAATAAAAACTAAGTGATAAAAATAATCAATGGGCATAAAAACCAATATACCCCTACTATAAAGCAAGGATGGGGTACACTTCACTTGAAAAAAATGGAACATATTTTAAATATAGTAAAATAACTTTATGTGACTTGAAACAACAACACAATTATGTTCCGTTTATATGTAGATTGATGAATCCAAATCCATAGCAACTTCCATCCCACATCATGTTCTATAGAAATAGGTACATGTAAATAAAGATGGTATACTAATAGATTAAAACACATACAAATTGTGGGAAACATGTGTATGTATGATATAATAAAAAAATCTTTAAATTTATATTAAAAATGATGATTGCTTATTTTCCAAATATTTTTTATCTGAATTAGACATTAGAATAATAATTAGTTTTACCGAAAGAATAACTACTATTAGTGTCCTTGAAGTGGCCAGAATAGTATGGTTGTGTCAGAGGTGCGGGTTTTAGGGTGACACCCCAAACATATTTTGAGAAAAGAAAGAAATAAGCAGATAAAGATAAAAAAATATAAGAGATGCAGGAATGATTAATTGCTCCTGAAAAAAATCATTGGAATTATGATTTGTTAGAAAATTTTATGGGGTGTAATAAAAGAGAAGAAAAAAGACTCAAGAACAACCACTGCATGAAGATCCCCCTCCCACACCCCACCATCTTTTAGGTGATCCATTCCCCTTAAAGAGTTGTCTTAGATGATGTAATAAATATTCTCATAATTGTTTTTGTGAAATATGAATCATGAAAACACTAATAACTTTCCTATACTAATATTCTTTAGGGTGATAATATTTTTATTTATATATATAAACACCCACCCATCACTTTGTTACAAGGGATATTGTGTACAATATCCAAGAAGATACTTTACATAATAGATAACTTCCAATAGGGCATGTGAGAGTGGGAATTAGTGTAGATTATCAGTCGAACACCAAGCTACCTATTCCACTTAATGACTTAGATATTCATATGGTAGAGAAAAATATTGGAACATTTGTAGCATTGTTATCAAATCTTGTAAAACAACAAGTAGAGAAGGAGGTATTCATTTACAATTTATTTTTCATGCAAAATCTTTACCAATTAAGTAAAAAAGTTCTAAACTAATGAATTTTATTAAATAATGATAAAGGGAATGGGGTGAAACAAAAGTTCAAATCAAAACAATATAAAGGATCAACCAAATAATCAAAAATATCTTCACAAATCACTTTTACGGTGACTGTTCAATAACTACATTTACTAACATTAAAGGTTCATGTAGATACCAGATTAAAAAATGGTATTAATTTCATAGTTTATTTTTAAGAAAAAATGTATGGAGATGCCAATAATGACAACATTGGTCTTGAGAATGTAAATTAAATCATCAAGTATCATGGTCTAATATTCTCAGTTGTAAATTTATACATGATGTTTTTTTCATGATTTTTTTCCAATAGCTAATCTACTATGTTAATTATGACTAAATACAATTCATATATTTTAGGAATCTATATCAATACTATTTAAAGATAAACCCTATGAATAAAAATATGGAATAATTACTCCTCACATAACTTCTATAGAAATAACCTCATTAGATTCAAATATAAGAGTGGAAAAATTGGACACGCCATTTGAAATAAAACTCATGGATGATAAACTCTTCTAATTAACAATGATTCAGGGGTAAAACTCTACAATTTAATCATATAAAATATATTTTCATTCCTTTCATTAATTATTAATTTTTTTAGGAAACATTGGATACTCATTGTAGTCAATTTGGATACTCCAAAAATTTATTTTCTAGATTCACTATATAGATACCCAACAAACCAACCAAACATGATTATGTTTTTCAATTTGTAATATAGTACATCCAACATTTTAGAACTAAAATTTAAGTTATATATTTTACATTATGTTCTAATGAGAATTTTTTTATGATAGGGTGGTGTTTAAATATTGTGAAAATCATGGCATGAGGACATTCTATACGTACATGGAGTCTATATACTTTTATGAGTGGACTAGTATTATGATATATATAATAAGATTTCACTATCAAAAGATATATCAAAACAAATTAATTATTTTTCTCAATATTTTTGAAGTTTCTGAAACAAACCAATGTAAAATTTCATGGTTATTATTTTTGTAAATTTATGAGAGATATCATGTACCATAAAAACTATCATTCCCAAAGAGGTATTTTTGAAGATAATTACTATTTAATTTAATATATATATTAATAATTTGTGTATTTATATTTTTCCAGTACTACCATGACTGTATAAAGTCCTCATATTAAAAATATAAAATATATTTGTCTTAAAATGATTGGTAATCATACCTGGTGTTATAATGTACACATATATCTGGAATATGTCACTTCCTACTACTTATTTAGTTGATTTTATCATCATTTTACTTATTTTTTTAGTTAATTTATTCATCATTTTTATCGAATAATTATTTAGTTAATTTTTATAAAGATTATAAAGAAATGGCTTTTTCAACAAGGATGATTCACTCTTGTGTTATGATCATTCACTCAAAAAGGATAATGCACTCATGATGATGAAATTTCTTCTAATTCTCCGATGCATTCAATATTTTGGGATATCAAACTGAAATATTGTTAAATGACCTAGAATGTTGAATTCATTGTAGGATAAAAAAGACAAGTTGGAATCAACCATACCACAATTGGATACATGGTGTACTCGATATGAATCAAATTGTGTGTTTTTAGTTTAAAATTGACATTTTATTAATGTATTATTTCATATTTATGTTTAATTTATTTATTTATAGTATTACTAACATGATTATTATTTTATTATATAGGTGGATTATTTTGCTTGAGTTGGGTTGGTTTGTTTAAAGCTACTCATGCTCATGAGTGATTGGACTTGAAGGTTGTAATTGAGGTAATGGTTACAAAGAAATGGGTCAATCAGCCTCACCTCAATCTAATACACAATATTCTCGGTATGAATCAAATTATATGTTTTTAGTTTTTAATTTACATTTTAGTTTAAAAAACACATCACATACTCAAAATAGATCAAACACATTCAGATTATTTTAATAATTTAGGAAAAAATTCCATAATTTATTTTTGATGTGTAGGAATCAGCCGCAACTCGATCAAATACACCGTGTAACCGGTATGAATCCAAGTGTGTCTTTTTATTTAAAATTTACAATTAGTAAAAAACATAAGTTCCATACTCAAAACCAATAAAATGTATTTATATTGTTTTAATACTTTATAAAAATGATCCATAAGTCATTTTTGATGTATAAGAATCATTCATACCTCAAATATGATAGACGATGTGACCGGTATGACTCAAAGTGTCCATTATCAGTTTAAAATTGACATTTTAGTTCAAAAAGTGTGTCACTCACTAAAAATGAGAAAACACACTCTGATTGTCTTTATAATTTAGGGAAAAAATAATAAGTCATTTTTTATGTGTAGGAATCATTCTCACATCAAACTGACTTGTGATTTGATTGGTATGACTCAAAGTGTGTGTTTTCAGTATGAAATTAAATTTTAGAAAAAAACACAAGTGACATAATCAAAACCAAGAAAATTAATTTAGATTTTTCTAATACTTAATAAAAATTATCCATAAGTCATTTGAGACATATAGTAATTATCCATACCTCAATTTGATTCATGGTGTGACCGGTATAACTCCAAGTGTGTTTTTAATTAAAATTGACATTAATTTTAGTAAACATAACAAGCGACATACTAAAAATGGATAAAAAACATTCAGACTATTTTGATACTTTAGTAAAATGATCCATAAATCATTTTTGACATTTAAGAATCAATTATACCTCAACCTGATGCACGGTGTGACCGGTATGACTCCAAGTGTGTCTTTTTATTTAAAATTGTCATTAATTTTATTAAAAAGGAAAAGTGGAATACTTAATACTAATAAAAAACATCAATATTTTTTTATACTTTATGAAAATTATCCATAAGTCATTTTTGACAAGTAAGAATCAGTCTAATCTCAATCTAATGCATTGTATTCTCATTATGACTCAAAGTGTCCGTTATGAGTTTTAAATTGACACTTTAGTTAAAAACGTGTGTCATTCACTAAAAACCAGTAAAAGTAACTCTGGTTATCTTAATAATATATTAAGATGATTCATAATTTATTTTTTAAGTGTAAGAATCATTCTCACATCAAATCAACACATGATGTGACTAGTATAACCCAAAGTGCATGTTTTCAATTTAAAATGACATTTTAGTAAAAAATACAAGTGTCATACTCAAAACCAAGAAAATGGATTTATATTGTTTTGATACTTTATAAAAATGATTCATAATTTATTTTTAAAATGTAGGAATCAACTGTACCTCAATCTGATGCATGGTGTGACCGTTATGACTCCAAGTGTATCTTTTTATTTAAAATTCATATTTTAGTAAAAAAAACTCGAGTGACATACTCAACACTGATAAAACACATTCTCTTTGTTTTTATACTTTAATACAATAATCCATAAGTTTTTTTTTTTGATGTGTAAGAATCATTCATACATCAATATAATACACAATTTGCCCGGTATGACTCAAAGTGGTTGTTATTAGTCTAAAATTGACATTTTAGTTTAAAATGTGTCTCACTCATTGAAATTTGGGAAAGTTAACTTGGATTGTCTTGATACTTTAGAAAAAATATACATTGATCATTTTTTGATGTCTAAGAATCATTATCACATTAAACCAAAACATGATGTGACTAGTATGACTCAAAGTGTGTGTTTTCAGTTTAAAATGGCATTTTAGTAAAAAAGACAAGTGACGTAGTCAAAACTGGGAAAAATTATTTGGATTGTTTCAATAATTTTGGACAATGATCCATAAGTATTTTTTATGTGTAAGAATTATCCTCACCTCAATCTGATGCACAGTGTAATCGATATGAATCTAAGTATGTCATTTTATTTAAAGTTGATATTTTATTAATGTATTCATTCATATTTATGTTTTCTTTATTTATTTATAGTATTAATAACATAATATTTTTTTTATTATATAGGTGGATACTTTTTATTGGGTTGGGGTGGTTTGTTTGGAAACTGATACCATGGTCAGGATTTTTTGAGAGGGGTCACAGGTGCTAAAGACAATGAAACATTGATGTTTTTAAATGTTTTTGGATCGTAATTGAAAATGTAATTATACAAAACATTTTTTGAAATGTATATAATAGTGTTTTTTATTTGTGATGTAAATTTTATTTCAATTAAATTATGAATTTTAGTACGGGTTTATTTGCATACAGGTGTATAAAAGTGTATTTGGTGTAGTCTACTGTTATTCAAACATCACACTATAGCAGTTGGGCCTTTATTAGTGCTATCTATAATTATGATAAAGGACCCCTTTATCAGATCTAAAGACAGTTTTGATAAAGGGTTACATTTATCTCCACTGATAAAGGGGTCCCCTTTTAATGGAAATGAGGACAACAACACTTTTTTAGACCTATTAAATCCCTTTTTCATGCTATTAAAGGACCAAAATGTGGTGGTTGGAGGGATGATCCAAATTTTCATCCAGAAAATTAGGCACAGTATCTTGTGGGAGCTCAGTAAGATGTAGTGGAGAATATACATCATAGCTCAAGCTAAACTCCTAAAGAGAAGATATTAGACAAACAAGAGAACCATCAGGGAAGATCACTGTAAGAGAAAGTGGAGGGGGTGTTGGTTTCACCAAATGATAGGGTTCCTCCTGGTTGATCTTTTTGAAGGCCCCTAAATTCAAGGGAGAAACCATGGGGTCACTCAAAGTGGGACACACCTTGTTCGTTGATGTTATCTAAGAGGGTATACCCAGAGGTATTTCAGGGATAATAGAGGATATATGATTCATAGGCCTAGGGATAACCATTAGACTAGGAGGAGAAACATGAGAAGGGGTCTATGGAGAATTAGGGACCACACACCATTTCTTACAATGGGATAACACATTCCTTGGAGATGACAACCTAAGAAGAATCCAATTTTGTTGAAGAAGAAGAAGAGATATTGCCAAAAGGTGATAGAAGACCCAACATGATAGAGAATTTATTTTGGGAAATGGAACAGAGAGATCAATTCCACATAGATCCTCAAATCCATAGTGTATTTCATCATCAGGGTCATTGTATCATCACACATGAAATGACCAAAGGATTCAACAATCCCATTAAAGATCGAGGGGTTATAGAAGGGGAGAGGCAAGCCAAGAAGCTGAACCCAAACAATCACCGACTTGGGGTCACACACTTCTTGTAACTCCATGGACCACTTGAAGTGAAAGAACTGGCATATCTCACACACCCATATATCTTGATCCCAAGCCTTAGTGAAGTCTTCTTCAAAAAACAAGTTGATGTTAAAAGATAAATGATTGAGGGTGGAGATAACTGCTAGCTATGAAAGGTTCCATGAGCCAATAAAGCGCTCAAAGATTGAAAGAGGTGGAAAATCAATGTTGAGTTTTTCAACCAAGGTCCATCTATGACATACTACTGACAAGTCAAATTTCTTTAATGAAAGGAATAGAAAAAGGTATTTTTCTGATATAATGGAAAATTAAAAATAATTTCCCAAAATAAGTAGATTGGGAAACTATTTTCCAATATATCGATGAAATTGGGGGAGATTTGGGTAGAAGGCTGGGAACTGTCTTAGGCAGCACCCTCTTTAAAAATATTACGATGAAGGCAATGTCCAAGACAGTGTCATCTTTAGAAGATTTTTTAAGAAGGAATTGTTCAGGACAATGCCATCTTCATAATATTTTTAAAGAGGGTACTTTTTGAAAATCAATATTCCCTATATTTTTTAAAAAAATATTTTTTTTTATTTTTTTTTTTGTTTATATATATATATATAACAAATTAAAAGTTTAACAGTATTTAACTATTTTTATATTTAGTATTACTTTAAGAAAAGTATTCTGAAAATATTATATAAAATGTCACACAACCTCTCCTTTTATAAGGGTGCGCTACTCGAAAACTTTTCCAAGTTTTCGATGTGGGGTTTAAACACCACTTTCCCATTATTTAATGAATAATATATTATTTACAATAACACGTTAATGATAATAAATTATAAATCATAACACATTTTCAATAAATAATAATAATGATAATGATAATAATAATGTATATAACTAAAATAATTTAAATAAAATAATAATATTATTATTAAATATAAAAATATAAAAATAAAAATTATAAAAATTATAAAAAAACTATTTTTTTCATTTATTAAAATAATTAACAATTTCTTTTATAGTGGAATAAATTACAATCATGTTATAATTAATTATTATTATTATTATTAAATAATAATTATGCATATATATTCATTATATCATAATGATTATTTATAAATAATAACATTATTAATTATATTATTATTTAGTATTATTAAATAAATAATTAACTAAATTATATATAATATTTAAAATAATTAATTAATTAAGTTTTTTATTATTAAAATATTAATTATATTGTTATAATAATTATTATAAATGACTAATAATTGTATTATAAATTGTTAATAATATTATTATTATTAAAAATTAAATTTTTTATATTATCAATTTAATTAATATTCATATTAAATTATATTATTAACTAATTTATAAATTACATTAATAATTATATTGTTTACATCAATATTCATAATTATTATTTTAATTCTTTTTAAATATTTTATTATATAATTATTATTTATTAAAAATGTAATTCTCAATATTTAAAAATAATAACATAATTAATAATACTTACTAATTATCTAATTAATAATATAATACTTAATAATAATTATACCCATAAATTTTTTAAAGTGTAAATTTCATATTTTTATTCAATAAATTTTGCGTCATATGAATTATTTTTGGTCAGTTATATTTAGGATTTTTTTATTTTCAACTATTTTTTATATTTATCATCCAAGTTTTAATTTTCATTTATATTGTACTTATAGTTTATAATTTATAGGTTTCAAAAGTTACATACTTGAAACAAAATAAAGTTTCAATTAGGTGACTTTTAAAGCCACTAAAATATAAAGGTTAAATACAATATAAATTAAATTTGAAACATTTATTAAACATATAAAAAATAATTGAAAATAAAAAATAATTATTTAAAACGTGTTGATGCAAGATAATTTCAATGGCATAAAATATTGTTATTTCAAAATATGACATTTTAAATTATAATTTTTTTGTATCAAAAATTTATTTTGTAAATTAAAAAAAAAATTATGTTCCTTTTATTTTCAATTAATTTTTATTTGTACATTTAATATTTTAAATTTCATTTAGATTTTATTTATACTATATTTTATGCCCATAAATTTTTTGAAGGGTAAATGTTGTATTTTTAATCAATAAAGTTTGTTTCAAATAAATTAGTGTTAGTTTATTATATTTATGAAATTATTTTTATTTTAAACTATTTTTTATATGTTTAATCCATTTTTTAATTTTTATTTAGAATGTACTTATAGTTTATATTTTATAGGTTTCAAAAGTCACCTACAATAAATATAATAATAGTTCAAGTAGGTAACTTTGAAAGATTATAAATTATAAAGTATAAATACAATATAAATTTAATTTGAGACATTGATTAAACATATAAATAATAATTCAAAATAAAAAATATTTAAAAAAAAACATTTATTTAAAATAATTTCAATTGCAAAAAATATTATCATTTAAAAACATAACATTTGTACTTATAAATTTTTTTGCATCCAAATTTTTTTTTGTAAATTAAAATTTTGTGTTTATTATTTTTTTTACATTCCTTTTATTTTAAAATAATTTTTATTTGTACATTAATGTTTTAAATTTCATTTAAATTTTTTATACTCTATTTTATGTGCATTAACGTTTTAAAGGGTAAAGGTTATGTTTTTATTCAATAAAGTGTGGGTTATTTAAATTAGTGTTGGTTTGTTATATTTATGAATTTTTTTATTTTCATCTAATTTTTATATGTTTAATCCATGTTTTAATTTTTATTTAGATTATACTAATAGTTTATATTTTATAGGCTTCCAAAGTCACCTATATGAAGGGTAATAATGTTTCAAGTAGATTAATTTGAAAGCCAATAAAATATAAATTATAAATAAAATATAAATAAAATATGAAACATTGATTAAAAAAATAAATAATAATTAAAAAT
The DNA here is from genome assembly GCA_963277665.1 of Viscum album. Lineage (NCBI taxonomy): Eukaryota > Viridiplantae > Streptophyta > Magnoliopsida > Santalales > Viscaceae > Viscum > Viscum album. The sequence goes on along the minus strand of OY728155.1, from coordinate 1,287,140,558 downwards.
AAAATCAATTTTTTTTAAAAAAAAATTATTGAAAAATAATTTCAATTGCACAAAATAATGTTGTTTGAAAACATAACATTTGTAATTATAATTTTTTTTCATCAAATTTTTTTGTGTAAATTAAAATTTATTATTTATTATTTTCTATAAATTCCTTTTAATATCAATTAATTTTTTTTACATTAAATGTTTTAAATTTCATTTAGATTTTATTTATACAATATATTATGCGCATAAATTTTTTGAAGTGTAAATGTTAGGTTTTTAATTAATAAAGTTTGTGTGAGGTAAATTATTTGGTTTGTTATATTTTCTAAATTCTTCTTATTTTCAAATATTTATTATATTTTTAATCCATTTTTAATTTTCATTTAGATTTTACTTATAATTTATATTTTATAGGCTTCCAAAGTCACCTACTTTAAATGTAATAATGTTTTAAGTATGTGAGTTTGAAAGCCTATAAGTTATAAAGTATAAATATAATGTAATTGAAAGTTGAAACATTAACTAAACATATAAAAAATAATTAAAAACAAAAAAACTCAACAAAAATGTTGAATAAAATTTATTTTCATGGCATAAAATATCATTGTTTCAAAACATAAAACTTTTACTTATAAAGTTTTTTACAACAAACATTTTTTGTGTAAATTAAAAAATTTTATTTATATTTTTTAAAAAATAATTTTATTTTCAATTAATTTTTATTTGTACAATCAATTTTTTAAATTTAATTTAGATGTTATTTATACTATGTTTTATGCACATAGTGTTTTTAAAGCATAATTTTTATTTTTTAATGAATAATGTTTATGTTATGTAAATTATTTTTGATTTTTTATATTTATGAAAATATTTTTATTTTAATTTATTTTTAATCTTTTCAGACAGTGTGAAAATTTTCATTTAAATTGTATCCACAATTTTTAATCTTTATGACTTCAAAATCAACAACTTGAAAAATAATAATTTTTCAAGTAGGTGACTTTTCAAGCCTATAAATTATAAAGTATTGATACAATAAAAATTAAATTTTACAAAATGAATAAATATTTAAAAATAATTGAAAATAAAAATAATTTCATAAAAAATTAATGAAAATTAATTTTAGTGGCGCAAAGCATTATTGTTTCAAGACATAACATTTGTACTTGTAATTTTTTTCAGATAACATTTTTATGTAAATTAATTTTTATTTTTATTTTTATTTTTGAAATTACTTTTAGTTTCAATTATTTTTTTTACAGTCAATGTTTTAAATTTCATTTATATGTCATCTATATTATATTTTATGCACATAAATTTTTTGAAGCATAATTTGTTTTAATCAATAAATTTTATGTCATTTAAATTAATTTTGGTTTGTTATATTTATGAAAAAAAAATTATTTTCAAATATATATTTTTATTTTTAGTCTATATTTTATGTTTTATTTAAATTATACTTATAGTTTATATTTTTTAGGCTTTCAAAGTTACCTACTTAAAACATAATAAGTTTTTTCCGTTTCAAATGAGAAAATTTGAAAGCTTATAAAACATTATTATCATGGATTTAATTGAAGATAATTATCATGACTTTATTAACATGTTGCATACATTATCATTCTTGCATAAAAATTTCTTATAGCATTCAACACTCCAAGAAATGTTTTAAAAAAAAATCAATTTATGTATATCTCATTACTGATCAATATAAATCATGTATCACTAATTTCACTCTTTAAGTATAATGTGGAGTTGACATGTATCACAATATTTCATTTAGACTCACTTACTGAGAAATAACAATTTATTACTAAAGCATGATTTATAAGAAAATTATCTCATACTTACATATTTAATTTAATTGAAACAAATTCATGAGTTATTAGTTTATCTTAATAAATGGAATAATATTTTGTTCCAAGAAGTTCATAATCTAAAACATGTTTTCAAAACATTTGTTTCAAAACATTTTTACTTGATTATATGTTAATCAATGGGAGCACACCAAATCAAGAAGGATTCTAGAAAAAATTAATCATGATAAAACAATCTCTTAATCATGCTTCATCATTAGGGGGAAACATATTATCATCATAAATCCATTTTTGTAAAACAATGCATTTAATACCTCGCATGTGTTGGAACTGGGCATGCAGCGGAAGCCCAAACAGGGTGGATTTTAAAAAAATTCCACTAATGATCGACATAAACTTGTCAACATCGGTGCATAGTAGCCCGGTCTTAGCCGAGGACCATGCGTGAAGGATTTTAAGCACAAAAATAAACCGTAAAATACCTAGTTTAATTATTAAGTTGTGCATGATGTTTGGTCGTCATTGGTGATCCCTGTTCAAAGAATATGACATCGAACTCATCTAGATCATCCACACATGCTTAAAGAAATCTATGGGAGCTCCATTCATTGTAATCTAGGTGATAGCACAGAATTTTAACAACACCTTTGACGCTCTAACGATCACTGCATCGCTTCACAAGTGATACCTGAGAGAGTGATTGATCCACGATCCTTGGATCTAGTGCTTCTCTCTCTCTAGATCATGGGAGAGAAGAGAAGAGAGAGAAGTGCCATGAATAGTATTTGTTAATATCCTCTATTCTTATATTTATAGTGTCATGTAATTACCATGAATGCCAACTTGGCCCCCGAATAATCAGCGCACTATTAACGAAATTTTATAACTACTAAATTGATTCATAAATATAATTATCATTTACTTGTAATATATTAAAATATATTATGTGATAATAATTGAGTCCAAACTTGACTTTTCGTTCCCATAAATATTAATTGAACCTTGAATATATTTAATATTCATCAATTAATATTTTTCATGTATTTACTTAAAACTTGTAAATACATTTAATAAATAAATTCAACACTCTTTATTCTAAACATGAATAATTTGAATTTATTTATAGAATTGGTGATCGTTTTTCCTTGGACAAATCTTGGACCCCTGTGGTGGGTACCACCATGTCCAAAACTCATATTAAACTTAATAGGGTAGATTCTTGAATACGCTATTATGTGTGACCCTCTAGGATCTTATCTCAATAGTAGTGAATAGTATTCATATAATAAGAGTGGGATCTAGCAACCCATTATAGCCCCTGAAGAGATAAGGATTGTCACAACAGCAACAACCAACGTACAAAAACACACTGTGTAATATAATCTCTTTGCATGTAATATCTCATAAAGCAGGACGCACTCTCGGGTCATCGCCCTTTTATTGCTTTATTGTTTGCTGATTTAACTGGATGGATTTACCCTTGAATGTCATGGTCATGGTCTTATAAAGGTACTACCATCCATATCAACATGGCCTAAGATATATTACTTCTATAACTGAGAATCAAAAAACCCTTTCTTGATCATTCAACCAATTTCATGCCACAAATGACACACCCAACACAAACTACCTCGCCACGACTTCATTTCCATGGTTTTTATCTTGCATCAAAGTACGAAATCAAATGACATAAATTGGTAATTATCTCAAGTCAGAATACTATTACACATGATCATATATAGGAACATACAATGACACCTGAAACATGTGGTGTTCCTATTGGCGGGTCATTCCTTATAATCTCACTACTAGAGATCGCCAAGTGAGAACTTCATGAGAAGAAGTCTCAATGCTTATGAGCCCCCAGTACCTGATAGTCAAGCATCTACTGTGTCTAGTCAGTAAGATATACATAGACCATATAAAATATATTTAAGATTAATGTCATAGTATCTCTAGGTTCTCATTATAGCCTGGTAACTGCTATAACCTTTCGATACAGTAATTAATCTTTGGAAATTACCATTTAAATAGTGAATGTAGAAAATTCTACACTATAATGGTAAGATAACATCATGTATAGCTAACTGTATACATGATATGGTAATCAAAATCACCTAATAGTCGGTTCTAGGGTACCCACTATTTCAACACTCCCACTTTTACTAGAGCCAACTTTCTAACAAAACTCATTAGCTACTCACATGATTAACATCATGTTTCTGCTGAGTAATGGCTTTAGCCACTGGTCCTTCCATAGTTGTGTCGCGTGGCAATTCTGCTATTGTGACCTTGTCTCCTTGAGTAAAACTACTCAAGAGATGGTATCCTAAGTATATCTCACTTGTCCTCTGTCATGAATTGACATCTTGGCTATTAAGAATATCATAATTTACATTATGATAATACTTTTCTCATCAGGTAAGATTCCAAGAGCTGGAATAAATCATTACATTTAACTTCTTATTAGCTACCTCAGAAGCTGCAACGTACTCAGTCTTATAGGTATGGCCACCACTAGCTGATATGATCTTGACTCTCTCATCGTCTTTAGCCTAACTCCGATATTATATCACATTGATCTATGGTAGACTAGTTTGTATCCCTGAAAACTAGTATCCTTTCTTCTCCACTTACTAGGTACATATATTTTGTACTTGTCAAAGTACAATTAGATAGTTCTGACTACATCCCTTGTAGTGGTCCTAGATATAACTGATATTTGCCTATTGTAAAATATACATTGAAAATATTGGTTCTTGTACATATCATGGAATACGTGATTGAGCCATCACTTGGAAGTATGTATTTAACTCATCACGTTTATCTCTTCCATGTCTTGGACATGTCAACCTGAAGAGATTATTCCCTATGACATAGGTAATAATTAATCTCTTGAATTGTTCCAACTTTTATTTTTCAATACAATGTCACTATGTGTATGATTGAGTAGGAACAAGGAACCTATAGATCTACTTCAGTAGATCTCATTCCCTAGAACTTAGGTTTCTACTTTAAGTCAATCACTAGAGAATAAATTTCATTTTGATCTTAACTAACTGTAAGACCAATGTATGGTTTCCATATGTTGCTGAACATATTTTTACTTGGAAAACTTTAGTGCTCCCACTAACCCTTGTAGACACATAGAAATAATTTGTTTCAAATGTATATTCCATGTTCACATTGAATAATGGATCACCAACCGTGGTGAATATAAAAACCATCACCATGGTTTTATCCTTCCTATGCAGTATGTGTCTCTGGAACATACTCCATTCCACATACGCTTGTGGAACTAGTTCCTATGTCAACTATTTGTGTATCTTGATCATTTAATAAAAACAATTAAATAGATCTCCCACTATCTCTAATAGATATGTGCACCCCTTATATGGAAGTGTTTTCTATTGCTTGACTACCTAATTTTCAATCTTAGGGATTTATGTAACTTCCTAAAAAACTGTTGGGATTATTACAGTAAAGGTGCAATGTGTTTGTCTTGATGAAATTTTATTTTATGTACTAATAAAATCTTTGCATCCAAACACATGTCCTTATGAAATATTGGGTTTACATCATACTATGACTTGTATGATATCCATTTTTCATTATCCTTGGCATATGGTTGTGGGATATCATCATTATTTTCAAAGCACGTCATGAAATATAATGAAAGTTTCTGCAAGTTTCAACATTGATAATACTTAAATAAATATTTTGATGTATACCATATGTGTTTAGGAATTGATCCACGCAACATGTTTTTTAATCAATGTTGATATGTAAGACTTCATCAGCAATCCTTCTCATTAACATCAATGTCATGATGTCGATAAATTAATGTGTGTTTAGGAATTACTCCATGCTACATTATCATGATTGATGAATTCTTGGTCAAGATATTCTTTAGTATCCCTACCTGAAGCAACTCATATCTTCTAACCATGCATATACTTCACTTTATTATTCATTAATAACTTAAAGAAATGTTATGAAGTATATATACCTCTAGTTTATACTTGGAATAGTTCACTCTTACTTGTTGAACTATTTCCAAAAGCTTTGTGGTGTACCTTTATTATTAAAGGATCCTTTTTCCAAACTAAAGAGGTAGATAATACCAAAAGTATTTATCTATGTCGATCCTAAATACAATACTTGATATATTGATGATGTTCACTTCTAGTATTACGTGAAAAATAATTATCTTGTTACAACTAGGTATAAGTCTTACATTTATATTCATTACTAATTGCCTATGATTAATGTATTACTGAACTTGTGATTGAGTTTACCCAAAACAACATTCATTCTAGAACCTGAAGGAGTGCCTCCTTACGTCCAAGGACACATGAGATTAATGTTTTTGGTTATACTCAATAATATTTCAACACGAATCTTTCACTTGGAAATTAATAATTCATTTACTTCACAACATCGGCCTAGGTATCACCCTTTCACAGCCACTTAGAGAATACACTTGACTTCCAGTAAGGTTTCTATACTTACTTGGTAATTGTATTTAAATACACATATGTAAAAGCATATAGTATTAAATACCCAAGTAGTAAAAAGGAAACATTACATTGATGAATATGCCTGATATAGAAGAGGAAACTTTCTTCTTTAAATTAGTTTATTTCTTTTAAACTTCCACAGTATTATTTTATAATATGCAATGAAAATAACCCTTGTTAATACCTCATTAATTGAAGTACGCCATGAATGTGTCATTGGAATTAAATGACTTTGACCTTTTCACATTTTCTTTCAATTTATTCTCCATAATAATTAAAACATAATTGTTTTTTATTCTTATCCACTTGGAGAACCTTACCTAGATAGGTAATGGAGAATTTACTCAATAATTGCTCGTTTTATAACTTAAAATGAGACTTGAGTAATGGGGTGAAAATGATATGAGAAAGGGATCCATTTAAATATCATGATCAATCATTCAATTTACACATTCTGGTGTAACCATTGCCTTATTCATATCATTGCTTCACTTTATCCTTTCAAACGTCCCAGAGATGAGACTTCATGTTTATATCATCCATGTCCTGGTGTGGCGACTGCAACTAACATCGGACATTGATGAAAGAATAATGATATAACTAACATATGCTTTGTATATTCTTCTCTTGTAAGAAATTTTCACCCTCGCTTATTGAGGTAGTTTAAAAGGTGTTGGGGACACTAGCACCTTGAGTTTCCTATATCATAGTACTATGTGCACAAGCCTATACTATTTATTGATAATTGTGTCACTGTGGATATTTACATTGTCCAATATTTATCGTAGTTTAAAATTGTGGTATAACCTTCCATTTTTCAACAAAAAATAATTTTAGCGGATGAGTGCCTTTTATCTGGATTTTCGGTTTAGAAATTTTGAATATTTACTTAAATCATTTAATGTCTCCCAATATTTTATAGGATTATAGGAACCCTCTGTGATAGAATGGAAATACTCTATCACTTGAGTATTCTGGTGGAAAGGATCCCAGAACCACCCCTCATAGTCTACAAGCTATGGCTACACCACTACTTAGAGGGTTCAAGGTAGGATTTTGGTTGGATGACCTCTTTAACTTGCAGTTTCCTTGATCTATTGAGTGAAGTCTCAGATTCTTAAAATAAGAAATTGATTTACTCAATGCTTGCCTATAAAATTACAAAAAGATAGATATGGATATTCCTTCGCTACAATTTTAGTTAAGTCAAACCATCATTCTTATAAGGACTCCCCGGTAGTAAGAGCCACCCTCAGTTATGGCATGACCAGCACCTAAAATAGTCGGTTTTGTCCAAACTTGAATGACAGAAGGCGGTTATGACTTAATATATATTTGAGGGTTTTATTATTTTTAATGTGATGAAAGAAATCATTTTCTATTTTTATAAGAATCTACTATGTGATCAAACTCACAACTGAACATGTATGAAATAGAAAAATGTATCATGTCACATGTTCATTTTATCTTTCATGCTTGTTTATTATTATTCTATGTGATCGTGCTCTAAATACACATTCAAAAATTAATAAACCATGTAGAAATAAAATGAAAAACCTGATCATGAGCTGATTCTAATGGTTGATCTGTTGAGTGAATAATGGACCAACTAAAACCCTAGGGGTAAGTACATTTAGTCGTGTGGCTTGCAACTTGAAAAGCAATGTCTACTCATACAATGCAACCAACTCCTGTTGGATGCATCGTCATCACTTGGTGCGAAGTGCGTCATACCTCGTCTCGTCATTATACAACAGTACTCGCACGCAGGCGATGGGTCTTAGGGTATAAAAATACAACTCTAAGAATGGGCGTGCAGGCCCTTATACATATAATGACCCTTGAGATGACATGTAGATCTTCTTTTATTTAATTAAAATAATTATTACAAAAAATCATGAAATAATTAAATAAATAATAAAATAAAAAATCACCAGACATACAATGGTCAGTCTAAGGCTCGTGATCAGTCATATACGCATTAAACTTGTGTATATTAAATAAATGCAGAATAAAATTAAACTTTCATTAAAATAAATTCTGAGGCCATTATTTATTGAATTAAATTTTCAATATGATTTTAATTCAACAAATCTCGTCGTTTGGTACCGTTTAATTAATTTAATTTTAAAACTAAAAATTAAATTAATTAATTGATTTAATTATCACCAAATTAATTTAATTTAACTATATTAAAATATAAACCAAAATTATTATGTATTTAATTTAATTATGAATCAAAATTAAATTAACTAATTTATTTTATTTTTTATTCAAATAAAAATACTCGAGACCCGGAATCCTCGGGCAGGGCTTGTGTGGGTCAGGGAGAACCTACACATGCCTAGTCCGGGCCGTGTCGAGGTCGTGCAGAGGCGTTCTGGGCTGGGTGGGTTTTCTCAAGCCCATTTTGGCTGGGGAAGACCTGCAGATGCCCATTTCGGGGCCAGTCTGATAGTATGGGGTGGAAAAGGAGTTCCTCGCCGGAGGAGATCCTAGCCTGGGTGGTGCATAGGTGGAGGGAGTCAGCTTGACAGAGCTGTTTGCAGCCAGCAAGGTTAAGGCAGCACAAGGATGGGCGGTGTGGAGGTCCGCTGATGGGAAGGAGGTCGGACCGAGGCAGTAAGGCATCGTTGCACCTGTTGCACCTAGTGCGGTCGGCAGTCAATGGAGTAGGAAGGAGGAGAGGGTGGAGGTCGGTCAGTTGGTGCTCTTCAGCGCAACGCCGACGGCGGTCTTAGGTTTGCCGGATGCTTCCAACCTGGACGAGGTCTCTACAAGGGAGGAGGTGTGGGAGAGGTTGGGGCTCTAATGCCGGTGCGCGGGTGTTGGTGAGAGCATTCGGGCACTGCCATACCCGGTTTAGGAATGGAGGTGGCGACTTGGTTATTGTGGCATGGCCAGCTGTTGGTGCAGGAGGCCAGGACAGGGAGGGAGCCATTGGGGTGTCGGCTTAGCCTAGTGTAGCGTCTAGCTGCGTGACCTGGTGTGTTGTCGCTGCAGCGAGGTGGCGAGAAGGCAGCCCTCTGGGGCCTCCACACACTGCACCTAGTTTGGGGAAAGAGGTGCACCGGCGACCTCGAGCGCTGGTTCAATGGGAGAAGACCAAGCAGCAGCCTGGTGCTGGTGTGTCGCACCGCACGGGGAACGAGAAGACCCAGGGGGGCGCTCGTCCCCCCAACCCTATCCCCTATGCCCTTTTTTTAATTTCATGACTTGGACATGCAAGTACTCCCCCTTGCTTCCTTTTTTTAATTTGGACACCTACAAATTAGGTCTCCCCTCCTTTAATATTTTTTTTGACTAAGACTTGCAAATCAAGTCTTTATCTTTTATATAATTTTCCAAAACCTATATTAGGATTTGGAAAATTAATAATAATATTATTATAATATTATTATTATAATATAATTAATGTTATTATTATAATAAAAATCATAATTTTATTACAAAAATAATACAATTAATTTAAAGAAATTAATAACTTATCAAAAAATTGATTTTTTGGTGAGTATTTCGTCCATGAGATTTCCATTCGAAATATGAAACACCATCAAAAATCAACCTCAAATCCGAATTCAGAACTTTGGATGGCAGCAGACTGTCCATCCGATGTCTGATTAAAATTCCATCTGTGGCATTGGGACCGTATTATCTCCCTTCATTAAATTTAATGAAAATTTAATTTATACATGGCTTAAAAATGACATACACCCCCTATGATACCACTTTTTGGAATCAGGCGTGTAGTGGAAGCCCTAAACAGGTGGTATTTTAAAACTTTTTCCACTTATGACTGACGTAAACTTGTCAACATCGATGAACAGAAGACAGGTCTTAAACGAAGACCACACATGAAGGATTTTAAGCACAAAAATAAACTATAAAATACCTGTTTTAATTATTATGTTGTGCACAATTTCTGGTCATCATTAGCAATCAATGCTCAAAGAATCCAACATCGAACTCCTCTATATCATCCTCACGTGCTTCAAGAAATCTTTAGGAGTTTCGTTTGTCATAATCTGGGTGCTAGCGTGGAATTGTGATGATGCCTTCGAAGCTCTAATGATCACTACATTACTTTACAAGCGATGCCTGAGAGAGTTCTTGATCAATTCTCCTTGGAGCTAGAGCCTCTCTCTTTATAGATCATGGGAGAGAAGACAAGAGAAATAAGTTCCATGAATATTCTTTTTCAATCTCCTCTCTTCTTATATTTATACTGTCATGTAATTACCCAGAAATGCAAACCCAGTCCCTGAATAATCAACGCACTATTAATGACATTTTATGACTACTAAAATGAGTCATAAATATTATGATCATTTACTTGTAATATATTAAAATATATTAAGTGATAATAATTGAGTCCAAACTTGACTCATAGTTCCAATAAATATTAATTGAACCTTGAATATATTTAATATTTTTCAATTAATATTTTTTATGTATTTACTTAAAACTCGTAAATACATTTAATAAATAAATTCGACACTCATTATTCTGAACTCGAATAATATGAATTTATTTATTGCATTGGTGATAATTTTTCCTTGGACAAATCATGGACCCCAATGGTGGGTCCCACCATTTCCAAAACTCTTATTTAGTTGAATAGGGAAGATTCTCGAATACACTATTGTGTGTGACCCTCTAGGCCCTTATCTCAACAGTAGTGAATATTATTCACATAGCAAGAGCGGGATCTAGCAACCCATCATGGCCCCTAAAGAGATAAGGATTGCCACAGCAGTTACAACCAACCTACGAACACACACTATGTAATATAATCTCTGTTTTTAATATCTCATAAAGTAGGACGCACTCTCGTGTCATCGCTCTTTTCTTGCTTTATTGTTTTTCAATTTAACTAGACGGATTTACCCTTGACTGCCATGACCATGGTCTTATAAAGGTACTTACATCTATATAAACATGTCATGACATATATTACTTCTATAACCCAGAAGTGACAAATCCTTTCTTGACCATTCAACCAATGCCATGCCACTAATGACGCACCCAACACAAACTACCTTTCCATGACTTCACTGCCATGGTTTTCGTCTTACATAAAAGTACGCAATCAAATGACATACATTGGTAATGATCTCAAGTCAGGAGACAATTAAAAATGATCATAGATAAGAACATCCAATGACACCTGAAACATGTGGTGTTCCTATTGGAGGTTCAGTCCTCATGATCTCACTACTATAGATCACCAAGTGCAAACTTCATGAGAAGAAGTCTCAATACTTATGAGCCCCCAGTACCTGATAGTCAATCATCTACTGTGTCCAGTTATTAAGATGTATCTAGACCATAGAAAATATATTTAATATTAATGTCATAGTATCTCTAGGTTCTCATTATATATTGGGAACTACTATAACCTTTCGATACAATAATTAATCTTTAGACATTACCATTTAAATAGTGGACGCAGAAAATTCGATACTATAATGGTAATATGACATCATGTATAGCTAACTGTATATACGATATGGAAATCAAAATCACATAATAGTTGGGTCTAGGTCACTCACTATTTCAACATCATGCTTCTATAGATTCATTATTTAACAACCATCAAACCTTTAGTTATGACTAAACATGGCATACTAAGGGAAGAAAGTATGACAACATGTCATAAGTTTCCCAGAATATATGTTTAAATCTAGAATGAATCAATTTATTAAAATACATGAAATATAATTATAATGATAGAATTATATCATCATAGGATATTATAAATAAACAGGCCAATCATAGCCATAAAACAAAAATCCAAACTTAGAATGTGACCTAAGAGAATGATCCATGCACCCTACTTATATTATCTATCTCGAAATCAGTGTACTCTTACCTAAACATGATTAGTATACCAACAATTTCCTTATATAAAATCATAAGAATACTTAAATACTCATTCCCTAGCTGATCTCTTATGACTACATCACCTGAAAGGTTTAGGTGACATTTTTTACCTCCTAGAATCATTCAATCCTCACTTGTGCATAATTTCATTTTTCATTATATATATTAACCAAAATCTTTGGTACCACTCTATGATGGATCTACCTCACTAAACCCCCTCTCATATTAGTAGAGAAGATATGATTAACCCACAAAGATTACCTTTAATAGGTCGTGGGTTGGAGACTAGCACCAAGGGTATTTATCACAAGTACAGGATCCACTGCCATATTAATTACTAGAAAAAAAATAACAATCCACCAATCAACACAAAATATATAAATTAAAGGGTTAATATTTTCTGATCTTAATTATAAGTTGCATGAAATAAGGTGCAACACATTCAAAGATAATGTAAGACAGAGCTCCTAAGATCCACTCTCACTGCCCAAACAAAAGTATTCCTCAATATTCCTCAAATTACCCTATAAAAATCTCAATAAAGGGGGGTGATAACCTAAGAGTACTTGGTTGGATCACATATCAAATCATAATGACATCCATATTAAATCAATGTGTTAGGACAAATATTTGAGGGAACAACTAAGCATGACAAGCTGAAAACAAGAATAATTTCAATCAACCAATCAATATCAAAGGAGATGTATCATATCCAAATAACAACCAATCCACCCAACTGGTATACTAAGCCACCTTGGATATAGGTTGGACCTCATCCCTATCCACCCCATCCACCCACAAGGCCCAATGTTCTCTAATTGTCCCTAGCTAATCAATCTGCCGTATTGAGTCTCCAATGATATGGGTTGGGCCTCGGTATTAATCACCCCATCCTCCCACAAGGGATACCGTTCTCTTATTGGAATTAGTTAATCAATCCATTATTTAAAGTCACCTTTGATGTAGTCTGAGCCTCAACCCTACTTACCCTAGCCTCTCAAAAATCCTAATTTCATCTCATTTGCATCATTTTGAAATAGACACACTGAAATTAAACTCATGTCACCATCACATCTTATACCCCATGTATCCCATCAAAATCATTATTAGGGAAGAGAATATGAAAAAAAATCTCTTTTACTACCAATAAAACCACTAAAAGTACGATCGAAAAAACATCATAAGTTCCTACAAAGATCAGTGTAGTAAAAAACCAAACCTCCATAAAATCACATCCCTTCAACTAATTGTATAAAAATTAAGTAGTCACTACACCCTACACACCACACTAAGTAAACCTCACATGTGCATCGGTAAAAAAAATACTAAAAATTAATTCAATGGTAAAACATGAAATGAAAATATAGAAAGCAATAAATAATACACATAGATTAATGTGCTTTGAACTATGTCCTTTATTCATGGGAAAACACATTGCTTCTTAATTTTATTATGATCAGAAAATTACTAGTGATATAAATTTATTACCAAGACAAGTAACCATCACCAACTTCATATTTATCCAATAAATGCATGGTTAAACCACACATTGAACTAAATGTCCCACACACTTATTTACTAAGAATAGATACTCAGATAAGTTAAACTTTCTCCCCTAAAAACCCAAATCAAGAAACATAATCGCATTATCTTAGTTACTAACCCAGAAAACCATCAACTTTATTGAACTTTCAGACCTCCCAATTCTTTACTGTAGAACCATCATTAGATTAGAACTTTTGATAGACCTACTATGATTAGAGAAGTTCTGTTTTCATTTCCCATGCTTTACATTCATCCCATCATCCAACACATAAAATTATGGTGAATATAATTCCGATGGATAAAATTTCAATAAACTGAAATAGAATTAACTCTCAATAATCTCCCATTTGAATTTTGTTTTAGGTAACCTTAGTAAATATCCAACACTTAGAATTTATCTTCATTCCCCTTCATTTCCATCCTTCATTCACCCAAGGTCCTCTAATGCTCGATACTGCCTTAGGATTTTATGAACAACCACCTTGGTGAATATGTGTATTATATTTTTTCTCCATGTTATCTTTCATATCTCTAGCTCATTTTCCTCTAGTAATTTTTTTATGAAATTTCACTTTAGGTTTTTATTCTTTATCTGAGCATGGAACAACAAATTTTTATATAAGTGAATATAACTTTGTTCATCATAGTAAATAATTTATTTCAATTAAACCCTTCCTATATCCTTCATCAATTTCTTCATCCATACCATTTCCTTCCTATATTCCATTGAATATGTATACCCATATTATTTTTAACTTAGAGTGACAAGATTTTTCAAATTTGATGACCAACTAATAGTTGTTCCTATAAAAGTAAAAACATAAATTATTATACTTTTTATTGTATTCATGTCAACCCTAAAGTCTGATTCCAATAATCCTAGTAACAATCCATCCATTCCATATCATAGGGCTTGAGTTTTTTATCCATTCAAATACCAAAGAAGCCACTTCACATCCTACCAATATATTTTTATCATATTATCCATATACCAAATCACAAATCCCACTACATAGAAAATGTTTAGTCGAGTAAAAAAATTTCATGCAAAAAAATTCCAAACAATTATGCTTATGGTACTTTATATGTGTTCTTGGACTTGACTTTGATTGTTGGATCCTATGACTTGGAAAATTTGAAGTGAGAAATAAGAGGGGTTTAGTCTGGTATACATCCATCCATCCTAAATCATTCCATGATCTTTTGAATATAATATTTCATAGATAAAACCAAAGTCCTATATTACTTATCTCCCTCAATATTCATCCCCAAAATCTTCCTTATCTATCCAATATCATTCTTCTCAAATATTCCAAAAAAATCACATTTCAAATTTCATATTTTTTGAGTATCTGGTCCAGCTATCAACATGTCATCCACATATAAAATAATTATAAAAAATGTATCATTTTACCATTAATCTTTATAACATCAATGATACACATTGTACCTAATTAACTCTTCTTAATAAGTAAATAAATTGAATTTATGATTCCATTATCATGGGTATTAATTCAATCTATAGATACTTTTCTTTAGCTTACAAACCAAATTAAGATTCATGGAAGCTAGTAAACCTATTGTTTGTTACATGAATATATCCTCCCCTAAATCACCATGAAGTGACATGGTATTTACATCCATCTTCTATAATTATAGATATTATAATGTAACCATGCTTAACATTGTTTTAATGGTAGGATGTTTAACTACTAGTGATAATATTTTTGATAAATCTTCTCCTTCCTTATATGGAAATCCTTTCACTATCATCCATTCTTTGAACCTCTTCTTTCCATTATATTCTTATTTAATCATGCAAGATAACTTATTCTCAAGTTCCTTTTTATGCTCTCTAAGTTCATCCATCTTTAAAGTTATGTTTAACTTTAATTAATCTATCTCCTCATTCATGGTTGAATCCCACTACTTAGAGTCACAAAGAGAAGCTACTTCCTTTATAATTTTAGGTTCTCATGCATCCATTGGGAGTGATCTCCTCAACAAAAATTGGATGAAATGAGATTCTTACCTATTATCTTTCTACTAGTACCTAAACTTTTTATAATCATACTTCAAGGGTACATAATTATGGTGTTCGCACTCAAGATTAGACTACTCTTTAAATTTTTGGTCTCTCATATGTCTTACATATATACTTCTAGTTCCTTAGTCACCTACATATGATTTATCTAGTTCTTTCAAGCTACAATTACTCTGGTTAAATTGGAATTCAACATTTTATTTTTCTTAAACTTTCTACTTAGCCAACTTCTGGTCATTAAATAGAAAATTTTCATCAAATAAAACATCTCTACTTCTGATGATCTATTTTATTTCACCATTCCACAATATATATCCAAAATTTTCATCTCTATAACAAATTAAAAAATGCATTTTGGATTTTGAATCAAGTTTTTTTCTATCCTTAGAATTTTCATGCACATAATTAAAACTACCAAATAATTTTATGTGATGAATTTGTAGTCATTTACAAGACCATAAATCTTGTGTAAGTTCATTCCCAACTACCGATACTAGACTTCTCTTAGTATGATACACTATTGTGTTGAGTGCCTCTGCCCAAATCACCTTAAGAATTCCCAAGTGCAACCTCATACTCCAATATTTCTTTATTAGAGTCCTATTCATTCTTTAATATAGTTTATTATTATGTGGTGTTTTGGGAATTTTATACTCATTCCTTATTTCTTACTTCTTATATAAATTTGTGAATTTGTGTCCAGTGTACTCAATACCATTTTATGTCTCAATTCACTTTAAATTCAGGTTTCATTCCCTTTCTTTCAATTCTTTCCACTGAATAAACAACTAAAATACATTAGACTTATTATTCAAGAATTAAATCTATAATTTTCTTATATCATCATAAATGAAATTAAAAAATAAATAAACCCACTATATTACTGAACAGGGTAGTTTCCCAAATGCTTGACTATACAAGATTCAAATTCCAGTCCATGGGAATCCAACCATCTAAGTTTAAAGACACTACTTTCTACTTTCCCATCAAAAAAAATTCATACTTTCCTATTTCCATTTGATCAATATTCAATAGTACCTTATCCCTTAGAACTATTATGTTCTTATAAATGTGGTTACAAAGCCTAAAGTTCCACAAATCTAGATCATTATAATTTGAAATTCCAACCATTTAATTTTTTTTTGAATATTTAGTTAATTAAAGAGTCTCATCCTTTACTCCTTTTTCAATCACCATGGATCCCTAAGTCACTTTCCAGACTCCATTTTCAGAGGTAGTTCCAAAAACATCATCATATAATTATTCTATGGTAATAATATTCTTTCATAGACTAAGAAATTGGTAAAATTATAATGGATTAAAGAATCCTCCATTATTCATATGGATGTTGACCCCCCCCCCCCCCCTTTCCAATAACTTTAGTGATTCACTATCTTATAAATGGATGTTCCAAAAAAATTCAATGAATCGTTGATCACTAGTTGAATGATAGGAGGCTAAAAAGTCAATTATTCAAGATTATACTTAAGTAGTGGTACATAATAAGTAAGCCTTGATATCTTCCATTGTGTTAACATAATTTTAACTACTAATCATTAATGTTTTTCAGGTGTTATCATTGAGAATTTTTAAATATTTATAGATATTTTCTTTATTCCCACATTTCTATTAGGTTATACCAGGAACAACCAACCTTCCTTAGCTTTTCACCCATTTCCTTTCTTGATAATTATTTATCTATGGATTATTCAAGTAGATTTTATTCCATTGAGGTAAATTTACATGCCCATTAGTATTAAGGTCACTACAAGTTGGCACATGAACTTAGATTTGTCGAATCTCCTCATTGATTATCAAATTCTTGATATCATCAAATGCCAAGTCTTTTTTTATTAGAGTTACTGAATATTGTAACCATTACATCCATGCTCTCTGGAAGTGAAGATAATAATAGAAATTCCCGTACATCATTAGAAAAATTTACTTTTACCAATTGGAGCTACCCATGAATCATGTTGAATTCATTAACATGATCTTTTTTTGTTATTCCTTATAATAGCCTTAATCCAAACAACCATAACACCATAAATAATTTTTTAATCATCATCAATTTTCATATTTATCTTCCAAGGTCTATATAAAATCAGTTGTGTTGTGTCCTGGGCCCAGGATTGTTGGGCCCCCGCCAGGATTGTTGGCGCCTGTGCCCCGGTAACCAATCCCACATCGGTTGTGGAGGGAGATTGGTGGGTGCTTGAAATTCCCGTGCCTACCTTCCCCTCAGCAACGCGTTTTAAAGCCATGAGGCCTGGGATAGCAACTGGGCCAGAGCGGACAATATTGCTGGGCCGAGGGATCCGATCCATCAATTGGTATCAGAGGGTGGTTGGTCTCGGGACCGGTGTGGGCTTGGGGGGGGGGGATGTTGTGTCCTGGGCCCAGGATTGTTGGGCCCCCGCCAGGATTGTTGGCGCCTGTGCCCCGGTAACCAATCCCACATCGGTTGTGGAGGGAGATTGGTGGGTGCTTGAAATTCCCGTGCCTACCTTCCCCTCAGCAACGCGTTTTAAAGCCGTGAGGCCTGGGATAGCAACTGGGCCAGAGCGGACAATATTGCTGGGCCGAGGGATCCGATCCATCAATTGGTATCAGAGGGTGGTTGGTCTCGAGACCGGTGTGGGCTTGGGGGGGGGGGGATGTTGTGTCCTGGGCCCAGGATTGTTGGGCCCCCGCCAGGATTGTTGGCGCCTGTGCCCCGGTAACCAATCCCACATCGGTTGTGGAGGGAGATTGGTGGGTGCTTGAAATTCCCGTGCCTACCTTCCCCTCAGCAACGCGTTTTAAAGCCGTGAGGCCTGGGATAGCAACTGGGCCAGAGCGGACAATATTGCTGGGCCGAGGGATCCGATCCATCAAGTTGTAGTCTTCTTCTATTGAATATTGAAATAAATATTCCTTCCAAGAGACATTATTACCAGTGCTAATGATTTCTTATCCAAGTGTTCTCATTAATATTTCTCCATTAGGACTAGATTGACCCTAGAAAAAGGTACTTCCAAGTACTTATAAATTAGATTGTATTCAATATTCATTTTTAAGAATCCAAAATTCATTCCAAAATATCTGTAGTTTCCATTCATCTGATATCATGCCTGAACTATTACTAGTGTTTTGAACCTACGAACACAGAACCACCCTATAATACCACTTGTTGGGGAAGAACCCATGAAAAACCAATCACTTATACTACTGATAAAACCATTGGAATTAAGATCAATAGACCACCAGAAGTTCCTATATAGATTAGTGTAGTGGAAAAATGAACCTCCAGAACTTTACTTCCCCTTAGCTAGGTTTCTAGAAGTAGGTAGTCACCACACCCTACCCAATGCACTAAGTCAACCTCGAACACACTTCAGTACAAAAAAATTACTGGAAAAACATTTAATGAAAAAACGTGAAATGAAAGTACATATATTAAGAAATAAAACACATAGATTAACATGCTTTAGACTATTTCATACGTTCATGGGGGAAACACACTACTGCTTTCTTTTATTATGATCGAAAGTTTATAGGTGATATGAATATATTATAAAGACAAGAATCCTTTACAAATTAAAAAATATCTAATAAATTCTTAGTATAACCAAAATTTACACTGACTTTCCCACACACTTATATACTAAGAACAACCGATCAAACAAGATAAACCTACTCCCCTGAAAACTCATATTAAGAGTCATAATCGCCTAGTCTTGTTTATTAACCTAATAACCCATTAACTTTTCTGACCATTTGAACCTCCTAGTGCTTCACCATATAACCATATATATAAGTGAACTTATGATGGACCTACTAACATTGGAGAAGTTCCATTTTCATTTAATGCGCCTCATGTTTATCCCATCATCTATCACATGAAATCCAGTGAAATTAATTCCAATGGATGAAATTATAGTGAAAAAAATAAACTTAACCACCCAACAACCACAACATGACATAACTAAGTATAGATTCCAAGAAACACATCACATCAAATATAAGTCTATATTTAAACTAATCTCTATAACCAAAATCAAGAAACATTTAATAATCAAGTGGAATGATCAAAGTAAACAACGATCATTCCTATGTCACTAGATATCACAATAAAGTAGTATTTCCACCAATAATGAACTTATCTACTTTCCCATTCCATTACATGGTTGAAATTTATCCTATTATCATTTAAAAATCTCTGATAATTTCAAAATTAAGATATCCTAATTGTCAAATGGTTCATCATTATTCATATTCATCACTAAATCCCCAAATTAGATTACCAATTTATTCACTTTATTCAACATTGAACTAACCATATAAATGGTTTCATTCTTAAAAATATGTCCCAAATTCTGATTAATGTTTCAGTTAAAACTTTATTTGTTTACTTAGGTATGATAGTCAATAGTTAATTCATGTTATTATTCCACATCCATATTCATTAGATTATTTATGTTTGTTAAATAAACATAAGAATATTCCCACACCTTTAGATAATTAAGACTCATAATTCAACCTCATCCAACCATTATAAATGAAAACCTAATATAAACCTATAACTATGAAACTCTCTATTCCCACATAACCTATCATATAATAAGAGGAAACTCCCACTCAAGTCCTACCTCAAAACCAACCAACTCCTATTACCTAATCTAATTTAACAATAACCCTGCACATCCCTCTTCTAAATGAGTATCTCACAACATACCTAGACCAGCAGCACCATCCAGGAAGGAAACACTAGAACACCTCCCCTAAAATACCCCTAGATCATCACTATACAACCCATGGTTCAAGGCATCACTATAAGGAAATTAAAACTTACAAGGAAATTCCTTATCTAAAAGGATGGTCAATATTATTCCTTCATCAGGATATACTATAATCTAACCATCACTAATCGACTAAAAGGTAAAGGAAAATACTAGGACACTAATCATACATATTACTATAACCTACCATAAGATAGTAGATTCCAAGAGACAAGAACCTGGACAACTCCTGTGACATCCTAAAACAATAAGCACCTAATTTAAATCATTGAATAATTATTCATATCATGCAATACTCATTATATATTAACTTCTATTAAAATTCCAATTTTAAATATACATTATATTTCATTAATTTGATTCCATATTTACATTCTCAACCTATTTTCCATTTCCCATGAATATATTTCATCCCAATCTATTAATATCAATACAGAATATTTTAAATAGAACTTTGGTAATCATATTAAACATAGAATAAAGAGGGGGTTCACCAACTTAATCAACTTTCCATATCCAAAACATGAACCAGTTCATTTATCCTATCAATAAACTTTTAGATCAATTATATAAAAAAACATAACAATGTAATGCTAATTTAGAAAATTAAATAAGAAATATAGGGTTTATAACAAAAATGGAATAATTAATCTTGAAAATCACAAAATGGATCAATAAAAAAATTCCCCATCCCCTAGGCTAATCCAACAACATTGAGATTGAGAGTAGGGAGTATAAAAGTGATAAAGGAAAGTATATAATAACCCCTTTCCTCAGACTAAAAAGGGTATAAAGATAAGAGTATGAGAGTAATTTCATCAATTACTTACAACCCCTCCATCTAGAATAAACCATCTTTATCAAGCCTTAGGAGATAGTAGAGACTTATTGTGTCTAAAGGTAATTCTGATTTGGGTTAATCATCAATGGTTGAAGTGGTAAAAATAATCATGGATCGTAGTATTGAATAGGTGGATTTAAATTAAGGGAATGATTGAAGCTCCAATAATTTATGTGAAGGGTATAATAATCAAAAGGGAATGATGTAATTTCAGTCATTCAATTAAAAGGTCTAAGGAAAAAAAGATATTCAGGGCCAATAAGGCTAACTCATGAAGTTCTATATCATATCAATAAATATTTGATTTAGATAGATAGAATAAAACTCTAAAATACCCTACCTCAAGGAATCTAAAAAATTCCACATCAAAATAATTGAATTTGATCACCAATGAATCCATGAGAAGCTTCCATGAACCTATAACATCACATTCATCATCAAAAAGTCAACCATTGAAGTACTGAAATAATTTAGTACACCACTAAGAGGAGGTGAATCATTGGTGATTATTTTTATAAATTATTTTAATTTTGAAATTAAAACCCTATGACATGTTAGAATCGTGATCAACTCTTGAAATATCTTCCTCACCCATATAAAATAATAATAATAATAAATAAGAACACGAGATTTTTTAAAAATTTTGGACTTAATACGAGAGCCTAATAGTTTCTAGGTTCTACTTCGGTAATGAGTCCTAGATTATAACTAATATAATAGTGATTACAAGAGAGGGAAAATTTAAATCCTTAACTCTTGATGATTTTTCAAAAAACTGGTATAAAGTGAGGGAAGGAGACATCCTTGAATGAAATTTAAATAGTAAATTAACTACATTGTTTATCCTGGTAAGACCGTCCTTTGAATATTTCCTCCTCTCTCTTGGTTAAATAAAATCTTCATAATAGGATAGGATGACTCTATTTAGAATCCCACACTAACTTTTCACACTAGAAGTTAATTCACCAGATGTTAACATTGGTGGAAAAAAATCATTAAAAGTAGATCCTCACAATGGAAATGTATTAAAACTAGGTAGAAGAACCACCACTACAATCACCCCTCTAACTTTCACTTACTCAGACCTGTTAACTCCAACTCACACAAACATTCAATTGTAATAAATAAAAAATAAATCATGTAAAAAGACACAAAAAGGATTTTTTACATAGGTTGGACTTTTTTCCTATATCCATGAGAATAAGAATCACAACTCTTCATTTAATCATAATTAAAAATTTTATAATCACTGTAAAAAATTATCCACCTAGATCAGTAACTCACATTAAATAATGGAACCTTAGAAGAGTGTTCCCAACCCTAGATATAAATGGTCGCATATAGTCATCCAATCACACAGACTTACTATATTTATAGGGTTCCATCTATTTTACTATTAAATCATTGATCTTATATAGCTTTCCTTAGTCTGATTACCTATCACTGGTACAAAAATATTTTTCCTGGTTCCATAACTTTTTTACCAAGTCCATGAATCATAGTGATTCAAACACTCACTATCCTCTTCCAGAAAAAAAAACACCTTCTGAACTTCTAGTAGATCATACCACCATATTGAGCAACCATTAGAAGTTAAAAAAACTTCCAAAAACTACACTTTCATTCATTGAAACATGATAGTACTTCTCTAACAAGGCCAAAGGGTCTTTCATAGTTTCCCAATCTAGTGAACTTACTCATACACATGAAGAATCTTCACAATCCTAGAAATATCCCACATGAATATTGCTTCAAGTATTCCACAAAATCATTCAACACATTGTAAAACATCACACTCTGAACTTATATTACATAGAATTTTCTTTTATTTCGTTCTATTCACCCAAGTCCAACTGAGGCATGGTGTTACCTCAGAATCCCATTAACTAAAGTCATGGTGAACATTTTTTTGGTTTTTATCATCTAATTATCTTCTGTAACCCCCAACACTCCATCTTTAAGTATCTTTTGGATATAATGGTGCTTAAGGTTGATTTTGTAACACCTCAACTCTAATAAACTAAATTTGATGGTTATTTTACTAAATTGGAACATGATACAAGGGATCATATCCCCAAAGATCAAATAGTTTAGTGTTATTGGGAGACTAGATACATATATAATTCTCAAATTTAATTTGAAAAAATAAAATAAAGATTAATATTCTAGTTATAAATTTATCATTTTTTCTAGTATATCCCCAAAATTCTTCATAAATTTATTCTTGTTAACCTGGAGGAAGTAATACATGATAAAGGGTGAGAATATATGCTTATTAAGGGAAAGTGTACAGTAGAATCTATTATAGGATAAATAAATCATGATCAATATAGTAGAGATAAATAATAACAATATAACTAATATCATAAAAAGGGGAATAAATCTATGGATGAAATAGAAACATAAATAATCACATGGATAACAAAAACTAGTTTAATATTGATAGTATTCACAATGTCAGACATCATAATTTTACTAGCATGTCCTTGTGCCATGATGTCATACATAAATAGGTAAGGTGCATGCTAAATGACCAAACTAGTTTGATTTGTGAGACCTACTAATACATCAAGGGGAAATAATAGGTCTCGATCATTAATTATTAAGTCTAATGAATTTATCAAGTGAAATAAATAAATAAAAATTCAATACATAATCAATATAAACATTCATATTTGAAAAACTAGTGTGAAGTGTGTTAATATTTTCCTTAGTAAATCTCTAGAGTAACATGATAATAAGACATCCAGAGTAATATGGTGGATGGTATCTATATGATCCCATCTTTTTCTAGGTACGTACCTCTTTGAGTTTTTGTTTAAGCCTCTTTTATATGTGTTTGTATTCTTTTAAACCTCAGTGGTCTAGTTTATTTTTGGGTATGGAGATCCTTTTTTGGAAAATGACCTAAATTTTGAGTGTATATATTTGATTGAATTAATGGATTCTAGGTATAAATGTGCCAAAGGATTATGAGAGTTCCCTATGGGTCTATAAATTTTAAGAGGTGGTTTGGGTTTATTCTACAAAATATGGTCTATGTTTTATCTATTAGAAAATTTCACATCGCAAACATGTTACATGATGTGAATAGTTCATATCATGAAATTTTTACACACCATGAAACTATTTCACATCATGAAAAGGTCTATTAGGGTTATTTTAACCAAAGGAAAAAACTTTTCAATGTATACTCTATGAGGTAAATTCACATCATATGAATAAAAAATTCACATAATGAATTCCTTGGACGCAGTGGGTTTTTGTATGGTCACACTTGAAAAACTTTTCATTCTTCATCCATCCTCTTATCTCAGACTATAGGGTGACTCCAGGTGATTTATAGGTGATTCCTTCCCTTAAAAATGTATCAATATAGAATTTGATCTCTGGTGAGTTTCTTCTCTTTGGTTTTCTTCTTTATTATGTTATCCTCTATTATAGCAGTGTTATTTCCTTTCAGTCATTGAATATGGATTTTGATCTTGATTTTTGTGTGATATAGGTTTTATTTGATGATCTCCTTCACCTTTATTAATTTTTGGGAGTTCTCTATTATGAGTGTTTCTTTTATTTCTGGATTAAGGTTGGTGGTCTAGAGCTTTACCCTAAAGTTTATTCCAATTATCTTAGTATGTGCAATAATTTTTATTGTATCCATAAGCCATACACGTGACCCAAATAATTGATTAAATCTATGTTTTATGAAAAATAATTTCTTAGACCTCCCACTACACCATAATGGGTCTATTAGCTTTGAGACTAGGCTTGCGGCCACCCACACAGTGAGCCTTACCTTGAAGTTACAATGAATCAGCAATTATGAAAATTGGTTTTTGGATTAATAATGTGAATTAATAATTCGAAATATTATGCCTTGAAAAATTAATTGACATAATTAGAAACTTGGAATGGTTTGAAAGTGGTGATTCATCCTATCATAGGACAATATACCAATTGGGAATACATGCCCAGTTAATAGAATGAAATAAATTAACTAACTAGGCATGTGATATAAATGGTGATGAAAGGTATACATTGTTTTCTTGTATATATGTTTTCTCACAGGATGCCTAAGGTCTTGGACCACTATCTTGTAAGATGTGGAACTAGTGGTCCGTCTTGTCATAGGATAACCCATCGCTTGAGTTGAGATTCACCCATTGTGATAGGCACATAGGAAGACGTTAGTGACTCCAACATGTGAATTCACATAGAGTCTAGTATGAGATGGTTATTTTCCTCGTGGCATGGAATTCTTCCCTGGGAATATATAAATGACTCTATCATTATAAATCGCATGGATCCTAGTTTTTCTTATTGAGACATGGTACAAATAGTTCATCCTAATGTAGGAGGATCGGTTTTGTGATAGAGACATATGGTATGGAGGTGAAGTAGGTTTGGCTGGCCATAAGTGTCAACCTAGAACTTGAGGGTTGGTGGGCTTATTTTATGTATTATATTAATTGATTAAATAACACCCTTTTATTTATTTATTTCATTCAATTACTATCAAACTTTTAATGACCCCATCCCACTAAAGATATCATAATTAGGGTAGAGATATAATGACCCCTGAGTCCCACCATCAGTAGGCCCTAGGTTGAAAACCAACACTGATGGTGTAAAATTCTCACAGTATGGGAGGCATTACCCTCTATAAATGAAATAGGATCGAGATATAGGATAAAAAATCACCAAAAAAAACTATAAAATAAAATATAAAGGTAAACCAAAAATCATCCCACAATGCTTGAATAATTTAAAATTGATATAAATAATAGCCTTCAAAGTAAATACAAAAAGATAGGTTTATGACAGCAAATCAACAATAGATCCAACTCAGCCAGTAATTTCTATCTTAGTACCCAAAGTCCTAATACAAACCTAAAAATATTATATATATATATATATATATGTGTGTGTGTGTGTGTGTGTGTGTGGTCAGAATAATATGTATATTCAGTAGGGATATAACCAAGGCCTCAATTTCACAAGTAAAAAGAGCATGCTAAATCACCTGTGAAAAAACAACAGAACCAATAAGAACCTATATGGGTTATCTAAAAAACCCATCCTCACCATGGATCCCTCACCAAATCATGCATCCAATATAATAATATAACATCAAGATCATAACAAATTAAGGCACCCTAATTTCACTTCCCCGCTAATTTTCTACTCTCACGCCCCAAATTTAAACATCCTATTCTCTCATCTCTTACACATATACCACATCACATAATTTCCCTCCTATAGACACCTGGGCCACACATCACATCATATGACATACTTCCCATAGACACCTGGTCTACACATCACATCCCACCTACAAACACATAGGTCACACTTCACATCACATCACATCTCACCCACAGACACCAGGGCCACATATCAAATCACAACTAGAACCAGAGCAGTAGGATATCATGAACATAAAGGAAATAAACCTTTTTCTCTCCTATTATCATGCATGACCCCTACCACATATCACATCCCAACACATCATGTATCACCTGTAGACACCTGGTCCAACACATCGCATCCCTCTTGAAGACACCAGCCCATCACATCACTATTGGGTGATCTCCAAGACCAACCTATATCAATACTACTGAAGGAAGAGTGGGGAAGAGAGGTAGTTGTCCATCTATACACATATCACTACCATCCTAGATGTTGGAGACAAGACTCGGAACTCATCACTTCTGAGCATTGGTAAGGTTATCCAACTTGGTAGGGGTGCATATAAAATAACATAAACATACATGGTATATAGATAGCACACAATACCCATCCTATGGGTTCACATCAACCACACTAAATCATACCAAATCACCACCACCATACCACACATCAGTCTTCATAATCACTTTCACCACTACATGAAACCCCACACAACCACCATAAAAAACACACAACATTCCACTTTTCACTTAAAAGTTTCACCACATTTATTCATTAACCATTTCATTTAACATTACATTACTCATTCATTCATTCAATTGAGTATAATCTATTTATCAAATATTTATTTCTAGTTCACCTTATTTATTTTCCAGCCTATTTTATTTTGTTTATCATCACATTTCATCTTATTTCTAACTAGGAAACTAATGCAACCATGACACAAAAAACTGGACCAACTCACATAACCATCATCGCAGCACCACACATACACCATTTTCATCGCATCACATGAACCAATCCATCTCATAACACAACCATCGTATAACGCTATCACCACATACAACAAAAAATCTACTTTCCACAACCATTGCACCACAACCACTATGCCATAACCACTACACCACAACCACTACACCACATCCACTATGCCATAACCACTACGCCACAACCTCTATGCCACAACCACTTTTCCACAACCATTATGACACAACCACTATAACACAACCTCTACGCCACAACCTCATCAAATCATATCACATAACTACCCACATTGCATCCATTCTAACTAACCTCCACATCACAACCCCATACACCAAATGGAATAGTCGGTCACCTCCATCCTTGTACAACATCCTAAACAATGTAGGGAAACCCAAAAATCACAAACACGCAATAGAAACAAAAAATGGATTCCATGATTATTCAGGGTAATTATCATATATCTTCTTTATAAAGAATGGGTATTATCACACAAACCTGATTTCAAAGAGAAACCAATTATTAACCAAATATATTTTATTTAACATTTTATCTAGGGTGTGATCACACAACAAGATAATAAGGGCCACTACATCATAACAAATAAAATACAAACAATGCTCCTAAAAGCCATTATTTTCATAATTGGAAACATGCATACATAATAACATCAACAACATATGTCAAAGTAGTAAATCATGAAAAAACTCCCTATTCCCATCAATTTTATTATGCCAATTAATTATCCAATTATGTAGACCCTTACTATCCACCCAAAATTAATAAATATCATGAAAATATCATGAATAGAAAGTAAAAGAGTGAGAACAAGGATCCCCTCTATCAAGGAATCTTTCCGATCTTGTTGTGCAGCATAGGGTGAGGAAGAACTACCCGAAAACCAAAACTAAACCACAAGGTCACAGATCAACCTACATTACATCAAAGGGTTCCCAAAATATCTCCCATACACACTAAAAACCAAAAAATACACCAATGCAATGGATCTATAAAGAATAACAAAAGGAAAATCATAGGTAAATAGAGGAGAAAGCACCACAGATCACGAATAGGCATCCACCAATATCAATTGACCAAATAAAGATAAATTCGGTTGAAGATCCTATGAGATCCACCTTGGGTTCTCCAAAAATTAGAGAAAGGGAGAATGACCAAATGAAAATAGAATCGAGTGTTAAAGGGTCAAAAATAACCTAAAACTCGTTACTTTCATGTCATGTAACCCATTCATGACATGAATTCCCATTTTTCCAACATCCATTGAAATTCATGTCACCTCAGCTTGAATTAATTACACATCATGAATTCACCTTTAATGATATGAATATGTTTAATGTTACACACCTCAACTGAACAAAAGTCATGAACTCACCAACTTCACAATATGTGGATCACAAATTTATGTCGTGTACCCCTTCCCATTGCATCTTTACTGCACCTCTAACCACACGGAACCTCCTCAAGACTCCTCCAAAAATACCTCAAACACCCAAAACTGGTAGAATAACAAATTGGAAAGGCACATGTCATTACATTAGATAACTCTCAAATGATTCTCATCCTTGATAATAAAAACTGAACATGGGAAAAGAATGTGGTCCAAAAAACACCTTGAAAGATACCTCTCAAGTATCTCATCACTCCTCAAATGATGCCACTATCCAAACATTCCAATCGAAACACCCATGAAACACACTACACAACCACATCACTACCTTTTATTAGGCACAACACTTCATCATCTGGTACCAACCACATCCACCACATTTCTACATAACCACACCAACCTCTGCACAACCCAAACCCACCACTAAAAACAACCACCACATAGAACTGCACCAAGCACATAAATCATGGAATTATATCATACATGTCAAGATACTTTCCGATTTGGGTAGCACTAACTTGCCTTCACTGGTTTAATCACATATTATTATAATTCATATTTATTAGGATTCATGTCCTCCCCTTTTCATATGTTGGGGGGTTTTATTACACATCACACATCAAGGGAAACAACACATACCATAACATAGAAAGATACAAACATCACATCATTAGAAAAATAGAGTAAATAAAAACTCAAAATAGCTCTGGGAATTGGGCATGCAAATGCATCTCTCTCTCCCAGGTACTCTCCTCTAGTACACCATGCCTATATAACACAAAAACCAAGGTAATGTTATGCCCATTAATCACCTTATCTCAATAATCTTGGATCTCTATTGGACACTCCATGAATTTCACATCATCCTTGATATCCAAATCTCACCAGTCAATAATGTAGGAGTAATCATGAAGATACTAACAATGATAAGACATGTGGAAGATATCATGGATCCTCTCTAACTCTAGTAGAAACTCCAACAGATATTCCACCTCTCCAACTTTCCTCAACACCTCAAAGGGACCAAAAATAATGGTAGAAATCTTACTCCCCCACCAAAACTCTACTTCCCATACTAAGGGAACACTATCAAGAACACATCATCTCCAACCTCAAACTCCATGGGCCTAAACCTATAACTAGAATAGGCCTTATGATGGTCTTATGATGTCCTCGTCCTATCTCAAATCAACTGGATATTCTTAGTTGTTCTCTTCACTACATCAAGACCAGTAACTACTAACTATCTAACCTCTTTCCAACATAATATAGAAAGACATAGCCACCTATAGAGCACCTCAAATGGAGCCATACTAATGGATTAGTGATAGATATTGTTGTATGAAAACTCGAACAAAGGTAGGTGTCATACCCAATATCCACTAAAGTATAAGACGCATTCCTACAACATATCCTCTAGCATTTAGATGGTTTGCTTTGTATTCCCATCTATATAAGGGTGGAAAGTAGTGCTAAGGTGAAACTAGGATCTAAAATCATGTTGTAATCCCCTCATGACTTATGAGGTAAAATGAGGATCTCAATCATAGATGATGGTCCTCATTCCCCTATGAATCCTAACCACATTATCCATGTACCACCTCACCAAAATATCCATGGTACTCAACTCACGGATTTCCAAGAAGTTTCATTATTTCATCAGTAGGTCCACTACCACACAAACTGCATCGCATCGTCCCTAATATCTAGGAATACCTGTGATAAAATCCATAAATATGTCCTCCCATTTATACTTTTTGGAATAAAAGGACTAAAATAAACCTCCTAGAACATGGTGCTCCGCTTTCACCTTCTGAAAAACTATACATCTTTCCACTAACTCCACTACTAAACATTTCATCCCTAACCACCAAAGTTATTTAATCAATCCATGATAAATCTTTTTCACCCAATGATGTATTGTTAAATGTGAGATTTTAAACTCATGGAAAAATCCCTCAAACATTTCTTTTAGGAAAAACAATATCCCCTAGAATAGCACCAAGTTCTGATCATTCTCTGACCATCCCTCAAGAGAATCACCATTGACAAAACAATTTCACATCACCTCTTCCATTGAGTCTCCCCACTGAGACTCCTCCACCTACTGCATCAAAGATGACTCCATGGTCATTTGATCAAGAAAAACCCATCCACTACTATCCCCGATATCAATATGCATCACTTCAAGATCCACCATTCCTTTCTAAACATCTGCAGACAACTGAGCCACATCCTCTCGGGATTTCTTACTCAACGCATCAGCAACTACATTACCCTTCCCCAGGGTGTAAGAGATGTAAAAATTTTAATCTAAAAGAAACTTCATCTACATATACTGGTGTAAATTAAGATATCATTGAGAGAAAATATATCTCAGGCTCTTATGATCTGTGAAAGACAAAAAATGATCACTGATGAGGTAATGCCTCCACAAATTTAGCACGAACACAATTAACACTAACTCTAGAACATGGGTGGAATTGTTATGCTCGTATGTATGTAAATACCTAGAACCATAGTATATCAAAACTATTTACTACATCAACACGCATCCCAATACCATATGTTATGCTTCACATAATACCTCAAAAAACACACCCTCCTTGGGTAATTAAATAACTGGATCACAAACCAACTTCTCTTTTAAGTAATAAAACAATTCCTGGCATTGATATTTCCACAAAAAAATCCTAATAATTACTATTAAACGATTTTTAAGGGACTGAAAATTGGTAGGAATCAAGTTTAAACCTCCAATAATAGCTCATGAGACCAAGAAAAATATAAAACTATGCCACATTCTTGGGTGATTCCCAAGAAACAACTACCTCAACCTTTGACGGGTCTATTTACACACCCTACTAAGACACCACATGTCCAAGGAAATGTACCTCCCACATCCAAAACTCACACTAGGAAAAATTCTCATAGAGATAGTGGTGTCAAAGGACCTAGAAAATAACTCTGAGAGGCTCAGCATACTCCTCCACTGACTTTGAGTAGACCATGATGTCATCAATGAATATGATAATGAATTGATCTAGGAAATAATAAAACATGGAGTTCATAATCCCTAATAACATGGCTAGTAAGTTTGTAAAACTTAATGGAATGAATAAAAACTCAAATTTCCCATACCTATATCTAAAGGAAATATTTTGGACATCCACA
This sequence comes from Viscum album, assembly GCA_963277665.1. Classification (NCBI taxonomy): domain Eukaryota; kingdom Viridiplantae; phylum Streptophyta; class Magnoliopsida; order Santalales; family Viscaceae; genus Viscum; species Viscum album. Next base: position 1,287,108,386 of record OY728155.1, on the reverse strand, counting down.
TCTTTCACCCTCAACTGGTGATATCTAGACTATAGGTGGATCTTATAGAACTATATAGCTCCTTTTAATGGGTTGAATAGATCATTGACCCTTAGAAGAGGGTAATTATTCTTGACCATCACTTGATTCAACCTTTTATAGTCTATACACAACTTTATACTACCATATGGCTTCTTGTAGAACAACATTAGAGCACCCCCATGGTGACACACTAGGTCATATGAAACCTATATGCATCAGATCATCCACCTATAGCCTTAACTCACACAACTTCATAAGAACCATCTGATAGGAATACATTGATATTGGAGATTCCCTCGGCTGCAACTATATCTCAAACTTGATATCATGTCGAGGGGGTAGTACTATAACCTACTATAGAAAAACATCTAGTAATTCCTCCAAAACCCTAGAAAAATCCCTAACCTAATATTTTACTAATAGCTCCACCAAATTTGACAAAAGAAACTCTACTTTCCTACCACCCAACCAACAACCTCTCTTGCCAATGAATTTTGCATGCTATCCCTCCACATCAGAAAGAAAAATTCTTCTCTGAAAGAATTAAATTATTTAATGTATGGAATACTTCCAATATATACTGAGGATAATATTTTATGGTTTTATATACAATAATAATAAATCCCCCACTTATTGGTGCAACCCCATTACTAGTCTACATCCCCAGCACACATCAAACAAAGAAGCTTGACCTCCAACCAGTGTAGATAACACTAGTGGAACTAGAAGTATCTCCACATCCAATACCAACATATAGACCAAATGATGAGAATAAGAAAAAAATAATTTTGCGGCATCTAAATCAAACAGACAACACACAAGGGTAGTCGATAAACTAATCATACCATGAACAACTCTGAACTCTATTGGAGCTACGACCTCTAACACGTGCATACAACCACGCCTAGCTCCTCTGACTCTTTACTATCAGCCTCAATGGACATGATATAGCCTAGGTACCTAGGGATGGGGACCATAATGAGGCCCCCTACCCCTCCCCCCCAACAACTCTACCTACTCTTAGCTACTGAACAATAACCCATGGTCCCGGCCACTGAAACTGCCTCGAAGGAAACTGTTGTTACAAAGAAGGGGCCTGAAAGCCCATATGAAACTAAAATCCTTGAGAAATTAAACAATAAGCCTGGTTGTTCCCATATCTCCTATATATATGGAAAAAAAATGGAAAACCCTTACAAGGCACTTAGAAACAACCTTACCCTGATGACTGGGAAAGAAACTATTGCAGCCAGTTCCTCACTAAATGGAACCCTGACTGCCTGAACACCCACTACACACTGCCTAAATATATGCTCCTTAAAACACATTGTTGGCCACCCTAATTATCCTCAAATACCAAGTAAATAATCCACTTTATAAAATCGTTCATTTACTATACATCTAGATACATCAGGAGAGTAAATGTAGTGATTGCGGTCCTGATCATTGGGCACAAAGCCTCCTCCATATGTCGCGCTCTGGACTCCTCATATAAAAAAACATCTGGAGAAAAGTGTAGGAGCTCCTTGAACCTAATCCCAAGCTTCCACACACTCAAAATACCTTTATTAAGGGAGATAAGTTTCTTTATATTGGCTTACCTTGTCATTAATGATAGAAACTCTACCTATAACTCCCTATGAAAGTATGTCTATAACACATAAGACTCCCTGTGATCACCAAGAAATAGTTCCCACCACTAACATGGAGCTCCCCAAATCAGACTAACTGCCAATGGCACCCAAAACATAGATTGTTCATAGATTATACCAAAAAATGATCTTAATCTCCTCCATCAAGCACCCCATCTCTAAATCAGAGACACTCCCCTCATACTTACCCAAACTCTACTGCTGAAATACACGCAAAGCACAAATTCATGCATTATCCTCTATTATCGGGTCAAACCTCTAACAATCAATCAGATCATCCTACTAGAACTCAATTGCCTAAGCAACTCGTAGATAGAAAATAGGATTCATTCTTAAAAATAAGAAGAACATCCTAATCCTAATATCTTGGAATTTTATCCAAGCTTATTTATTTAATTCATTTAATTTTCCAAAAACTCTAAATTCTGATGTGAACACAAGTCATCATGATGCATGTACTTATCCTAGGTATCTACCCTGCAAAAAGATCCACCTTACTTCTTTATTCAATAATCTTAGAGTCTGTGCATTGGATCACTGGGGGGCCTAAAATCCTATGTCCTAGCCGATCTTCCTGACCTATGTCTTGCACCAAGTTCAACTGGAACTACTTCCATACCAAACCATGTAAACCTCATTGTTCCTAACTCTAAAATCCATATTATCTCTCAACCATCAGCCTTTGATACCACTTTTTCATTACCCCCTCCTACCAAAGATATCACAATGATGGGAGAGAGATAATGACCCCCGAGTCCCACCTTCAGTAGGCCCCGAGTTAGATACTAGAATATAGGGTATAAAAAACTCAAATTATGGGAGTAATTTACCTTTATAAATAAAATAGGATCAGGATATAGGATAAAAACTACCAAAAACTATTGCAGACAATATGAAGGTAAAATAAAAACCATCCCATATTTCATGAATAAAGTAAAAATGATACAAATAACAAGTAAATACCAAAAATAAAAGTTTATGGTAGTGACTAAACAATATCTCCAACCCGGGTTGTAATGTCCAGCTGAGTCCCTAAAGTCCTACTAGAAACCTAAAAACAGTTTATATGTGTAGGTTGAGGATAACATGTATACTCAATAGGGACATAACCAAGTCCTCAAGTGAACATGTGAAAAGAGTATGCTAAAGATCCAATGAACAAACAGTAGATCCTACAAGCACCTATACAGGGAATCTAACCAAAACCAGCCTCACTATGGCTCACTCACCAAATTGTGAATCTAATTTAATAATGTATCATCGAGATCATAACAAAGAAAGACTCCCCACTACTGCTTCCCCACTAATTTTCTACTCTCACACCAAAAATGTTGAATGTCCTATGCTCCCATCCCTTACACATATACCACATAAAATCACATCAAATACCTCCCACATACCCTTGGGTTACACATCAAATCCCACCCACATACACCTTGAACACACATTAGATCACATCCCACCTACAAACACCTGGGTCACACACCACATCACATCACATCTCTTCCATAGACACCTAGGCTACAAATCACATCACAACCAGAACCAGAGTAGTAAGGTGCCATGAATATGAAGGAAATCGACCTCATGCCCACATCCTACCACACATCACCCCCACTACATATGACATCACACCACATCATGTCTCACCCATAAACACCTAGGCCAACACATCACATCCTTCCCAACGATACCTAGTACATCACATCACTATTGGGTGATCTCCAACACTAGCCCATATCACTATTTTTGAAGAAAGAGTAGGGGGAGGGGTGTCAAACCATCTATATCACTACCATCATGGATGTTGGGTAAAACACCCAGAACTCGGTACCTATGAGAATTGGTAATATTATCCAACTTGGGTGGGGTGCATATAAAATAACATAAACATACATGCTATATATGTGGAATAGAATACCCATCCTATGGGTCACATCAACCACACTAGATACCATATCACCACCATCTTACTAAACATTAACCATCACAACCACTTCCACCACTATATGAAACACCACACAACCACCACACAACATTATAAATTCTAATTACAAGTTTTACCATTATTATTCATTATACATTCCATTTCACATTTCATTCCTCATTCATTCATTTAATTTAGTTTAATCCATTTATCACATATCTATTTCCAATCAACCTTTTTTATTTACTAGCATGTTTTGTTTTGTTTATCATCACAATACATCTCATGGATAATTGGGAAACTAACTCAACCATGCCACAAAAAAACTATCCCAACTCACATAATAACCACCACACCACTACACATCCACTATCATCACCTCATCACATCACCCAAGCCATCTCACAACACAACCATAGTAAAATTCTATCATTGCATACCACATCAAAGCCTTTGTTCCATAACCACTATGCCACAACTATTGAACCAAAAAAAACTATGCCATAACCAATACTCTACAACCACTTCTTCACAACCACTAGCCCACAACCACCACACCATGACCTATGCATCATAAACACTATGTTACAACCACTACACCATAACTACTATGCCATGACCACTACACCACAACCAGTGTGCCACATCCTCATCACACCACATCGCACAACTTCCCACATTGCATCAATGATAACCAACCTTAGCATCACATCCCTACACACCACATGGCCCATCTAGTCCCCTACTTCATCTTACAACATCCCAAACCATATAAATAAAACATAAAAAACACAAAAACACAATAGAAACACAAACTATCTTCCACAATTATTCAGGGAAATTATCACAGATCTTATTTATTTATCATGAATATTATCATAAAAATAAGATGTCCAATGGAAACTAATTATTATCCAAATATTCATTTTTTAACTTTTATTTAGGGTTTGATCACACAACAACACATCAAGGGCCATTACATCATAACAACTACCACAAAAACAAGGCTCCCAACAACCATTATTTTTTAAAATTGGAAACATGAATTCATAATAACATCAAAAACATATATAAAAAGCACTAAATAATGCGACAAATCCCTATTCCAATAAATTTTATTATGAAAATTAATTATCTGATTACGTAAACCCTTACTATCCACCCAAAGGTAAGAAAAATCATACCAATCTCACACATGGAATATAAAAGAGTGGGAATAAGTATACCCTACCTCAATGAATCTTTTTTATCTCACTATGAACTACAGTTCGAATAAATAACCAAAAAATACAATAGCACCACAAAATTATAGATCAATATACACCATATCAAAATGTAGTCAAAACAAAACTCATACACATCCCAAACAAAAACCACACCACCAAAGTGAATCTCTGAAGATGAATGGTTGGAAAACCAAGAGGAATGAGAGGAGAAGTCACCATGGATCACCAATGTGCATCCACTATAACCAATGGATAAAATCAAAATGAAGGGTTTTGAAGATCCTATGATATCTTAATAGGGTTATTCCAAGACAAGAGGAAGGGAGAGAGGCCAAATGAAGAGAGAATTGGCCATGCAAGGTTAAAAATAACCTAGAACCTGACACTTTCATGTCGTGTAACCTATTAATGACATTAATTCCCATTTTTGCAATATCTTTTGAAATTCACGTCACCTTGGGTAAACTTAATTACACATTGTGAATTCATCTTTCATTATGTGAATCCATTTTACATTGTACACCTCATTCGAACACAAGTCGTGAATTTAACGGATTTAAAATTAGTGAATCAATAATTCACTTTGTATAAACCTTTCAGGATGAAAAATTCCCACTATAGATCTACTACACCGCCAATTACACATAACCTCCTCAAGCCTCCTTTGAAACACCTCAAACACACAAAAACTAGAAAAGTAATAGACCAATAAGGCTCAAACTATTACAAGATTGGTTTTGTTTAAACATGATGGTGTGTACCCATTGAGTTTTACTCACACGCTATTTAGTTCTTTGTTTAATACCCAAGAATATTTCATGGATGAAGGTTTATATATGGTAAAATTACCTTGTTGTGGATTTTTTTATTGAATGGGTTAGAACGTGGAGACAACACTGACATGGGATTCAGGAAAGGGGACTTTTTAGTTTATTTTTGTCATCTTGGTATTTTATCTGTTAACTTCTATCATATAATTTAGTTAAATTTCTTCATAACATTACATGGTTCATTATTATTTGGTTTTTTTAGTTCATCCTTTGTATTCATGTTGTATGTTTTATTGTTTCTACTATTTTCATTACTCTTATATTTTTTTATTTATATTGTATTGAAACATTGTGCTATGGGGTATAGTCTCCCAACTATATTCTTTACACCCTAACTAATAATTGGAAGCCTCTAGCATATGGGGAGGCCTTCTTGAGGTCCAATAACCAACCTTTCTTGTACACATGATAGGGTTTCAATATAGGGGATGTTACAAAGTGTCATCCGATCACTCATGTATTTTTTCTATTATTTTACTATTTGGGAAAGTTAGAAAGAATACTAAGAATGTTTTGGGACTTTGTAATTATCTTTTTCATAGGATTATCTCACTTATGTATGGGGGAAAATCTAAGTACACATGTATGGAATTGTTGTTCATGTTTTTTCACTGGTTATGGCTGATATTATTTCACCTCAGGTGATTCACATATCATTTGATGTTATTGTTTCTAAAGATTTATACATGTGGCCCAGTGTTTCCAATGAAAATGTTTTTGGTGATGTTTTTTTTGATGGTTTTATTATGGGGGTTTGAATGGTTTCACAATTATTTACATTGGATTCACTATTTCTGAATGGCTTCCAATGGGTTTGTTCATGGGGACAGAAACACCCAATGGTTCTCTTATTTGTATTGTTTTACAAACCTACTTTAAAAAGTTATTTGGTTGTTGAGAAATGGTCTAACAATGCTTATGGATTCAGATTTATTGAGAGGATGTGAGTTCGGCCCTGTCACACCCTTTTGGGGGGAAATTATTTCCGACTCTGAGACCCTCTTGAAGATTCAAGACATATTCATGAATCATTCATTAATTTCCAAGTATAATATTGGTTTACCTTAGGTTAAAAATCAATTATTAATATGAATTTAATTTATAATAATCTATATGTATCTGAGGTTCTTCATTGATAGAGAAATTTGTATGTATCTAAGGTTCTCCATCAATAGTACCCTTTTATGAACGGATTATATATTATTTTTTCATTTATCATCATGATGCTAGTTTCAAGACATAAGATGGGAAAATCTTGAATTTAATTTCATCTAGGGAGAAAATAGTTGTTTTGATGTCGGGATTAGGCCCCTAAGATATTATTCCTACATATCCTTGTGAAATTAATCAAAAACCCATGTAGTTTAATGCCACTTAATGGGACACATCATGCCTTTTAAGTCCATGTGACAAGCATCAAGCCATACATTTTAACTTCATGTGGAAAGGATGTCTAGGAGAAAGGTACCTAGTAAAATTTGTTGTGGGAATTATACTAAAGTATCCTAGGAACCTAGAAGGTATATAAGATCCCAGATTGGATGTGACCCTACTGGGAAAATGGGCTAGAGGAAATTAGGGTTTATTTGGGGTGTTGGGATTAGACCTTAAGGGGGCTTCCTACATATACCATTTGGATGGGAATAAAAGACCATATAGTTCAATTTTGGGGTGTTGGGTTTAGACCTCAAGGAGGATTCCAACATATCCCATTTGGATGGTAATAAAATTCCACATAGTTTGAATTAGGGTTGAGGACCCATTCCTATAGAGGTTATCTAAAGGTTTGTCTCAGAGAAAATGTGACCCTCTGAGAGGATTGTGTTGGGAATTATATCGAATAGGAGTCCCTTTCTCTCATAGGTAATTTGGACTTTGAGAGGATTTATTTGGGGCTTATACCTAATAGGAATCCCTTTGTCTCGTAGGGAATGTGTCTCTTTTAGAGGATTGAGTTGGGGCGTATAACGAATAGGTGGCACTTTGTCTTGCATGGAATGTAGCACTTTGAGAGAAAAGTTGAATATTATAATGAATATGAGGCCCTTTGTCTCACTGAGGATGTGTACATTTGATATGGATATGTGGATTTGAGGATTTATGACTACGGAGGCCCACTAATGAAAGGTGAGAGGAAGTTCTATAAAAGGATTATCTGCCAAGACATGCATTTGACTATGTGGATGTCATGGTCATATCTAACCTATAATACCACATGATTAATGATCATGTATGAGAAACAAGAGGAATAATAATATTTATAAAACCAAAAAATCTCATTTCTCTACTGGTGGATGAGGTCAGAGGAATGGGAGAAGAAGAAAGGGATTTGACGTGCCTATCTCTTTCTCCTTTCGTAATTAGGATAGTCACATCAACTACCCATATAGATACCACATATAAGAAATTACAAGGGATTAATTCATGATGGATTCCATTTCTCCCAGTTCTATAGAAGATATGTGTATAATCCAATAACCCTCAAATGGAAATTCAATCATGCCCCCCACCCTCAATGTCTAAAACAGGAGGTCTCGGGCCTCATAGATTATGATTTAAGGACATTTCCCTATCCCTTGTGTATGAGATACAAAGAGGGAAGGATAAGGTATTTTCCCTTGTTTATGAGACTATAAGGTCCATGGAACTCCCCCTAGGGTTGTTTTCATCATGACTAAAGTGATTCATAACTGCATGAACCCTGAGGACCTTACCCATCAGGCAGGACAAGTGCAAGACACCTCTAACTGAAGGAATGCAAAACTGAATAGGAGACATTTTGGTGTATGTTTCCCTAGTTGTACAAGTTTTGAGGATTTAGTGGAGGATTTTTATTGGTCTACCTTATATGTGAGTCTTAATTAAGGATGTTCCCCACCATTAGTGGCATGAATAGGGCTTATAGGAGGCTTGTGAAGGTTAAGGCTTGGCGAGCTGTAAGGGTCTCACACAGGGTAAGGCTTGGGAGGATCAGAAGTTCTTTGTGCAATGTAGGCCTTCACAAGCTAGATATAACTTCTAGATGATATAAAACTTTTGAAACAAAACTTGGAAGAGACCTTTCTCTAGGATTTAAGGGTTTCCTTAGGTTTACCTGGAAGGGCCTCGCATAGGTCCTAGGTTTAGAAGGGGACCTTCACACTAGTATCTATTGATTAGGGGGTATGTGTATCCTCATGAAAGTGTTTTGTGTTTCACACCCTATAGTAACTTTTATCCCACTTCCATTCTTAATTACCACGTCTCTTGGGTTTTGGAGAGATACCATGGTGGATTTTAGGGCATGGTTGAAGGACTAGGGTTACCAGTGCTTTGTGGATTTTTAGAGTTTTTTTATCATTTAAAATGACGAGACCTAGGGTCCTATTTATAGGAAATTTAGGGACCCAAGGTGAAGGAGGTTCTTCAAACAAATAGTTCACACTGGTTTACATGTAGGTATGACCTACAGAGTTCTCTTGGTAATGCTTATCAGGGGCATGTGAATTGTCGCTGGTGCACAGGCGTAGCCTAAGTGGTGATGGTTATTCGGACCCTGCACATTGTATCATTGGTGAAGCACGCAACCCTTAGAATTAATCAATTATCCTTTCCTTTAAGTATTTACCTTCATAACTTCTTATTTTATGAAAAAAAAAGAGTTTTAAAAAAATCCCGCCCCCTTGTAATTAGATTCATTTAACATGAAAATAATCTATTTCTAAGGTAACTATAGGTAACTTTGATGCATTCCAACATCATTTTGGGGGATTTTAATATATCTCAAGTTTGGAAATATGCTCTAATTTTTTCATAATCCATAGGTCCTAGCTATCACAATTCAACTATTTCTAGGGTCATATGATAGACCCTACAAACTTTGTGTCTCTTGTTTCATTGCCCTAATTTTTTCTTAAGTCAAAATGAAGACAACTTGGTGAGACTTGGATTTTTCTTAGTCCTACCTTTTTGGGACTTCATCCTAACAAGTTTTGTTTATTTTTCTTTCATTGATCAATTTTTGCTAAAACCACATAGATTGTGTTGGAGTTAGTGCCATAGAACCAAAATCTATGTACTTTATGATATCTTGTATTCATTAGTTTGAATATTAATAAACTACTTATCACATCATGATTGTTCTTCTATATAACATAGTATGTGATAATGTCCCTAGAGTATTTGTCACACTGAAAGGTCATAGAAATTCCCCACTATAATGAGAACTCTAAAGTGATACTAAATTATTAGTAAATATAGGTTCTATATCAAGATGATATCATTTATGGGACAAAAATGATACATAATATTAGGGTTGGAGACTTATAAAACTTTGAGAAAACTTCTTAGAGTGTACTCCCTTGGTAATATCCAGTAGGATACTATAAAAATGATACCCACCAGTAGTAAATCCACATATATTTGTTTCATTGGATGTTCCTATTTGTGGATGTGTGTATTGGTCCTTAGACTTTAAGATTACTATTAATTGGTATTATGAGTCACTTACTTTGATTTATTGACAAAAACTGTGATGATAGATGTTCGTGGTGAGGTGGGATACTTTGGGTGTGTCACAAGTAATATTGCATTAATTAATAATGTGATAAAGGATTTATCCCTTATATTATTTAGCAGAAGCTAATATCTCAGGCACTTTCATGGAAATGATATCGCCTAAATAAATACTTTTCCATGGTGTTCTATAGGAAATTTCTTTTTCCAAAAAGTAAAGAAAGAGATATTGAGCACATAGGTTTATGGCATTGGGATGCAGCCTACTTGATTTGATATATCATGATAAAGAGATTATATTATATAGTAATAATCCATATGTGGTATTATGTCATTATAACATTAAATTCTTTATGTATGGGTGCCTTGGAGTGTGTCTAGACGCTAACTTTGGACTTTAGGCTTCTTCGTTTAACACCACTAAGAAAGAGGCATAAAGGTTCATACACTATGTGTATCCAAAATCTCAGTTAAATAATATATTAAAAATTATTATTTAAAAAGTTGAATAAATATTATTTTTGTATTTGGTTTAATAATTGTTTATATTTTCTTGATTTCATTTATTATGTCACCAGTTATTCAAGAGAATATAATGTGATCGGAATATTTAATAAATATTTATTTTTTATTTAGTGAATATAATATTTATTTATTTATTGGTGAAAATGAATTTATATTTATTTAATAAATAAATAGACATTATTCAAGGCCCAATAAATATTATGGAGGAATAACAGACTGGGATTTTAGGTCTAGTGAGAAAATAATAAATATTTAATATTACATGATTAAATAATATTTAATTATAATTCACAAGTTAAGTACATGTTGAGAAATATTATTATTATTATTATTATTATTATTATTTGACATGGGGTTTTATATATAATTAAATAAATAATTAAGGGAAGTTTTAAAATATTTTATTTTAACCCTAGTGATATATAAACCCAGTTATGTTATTTTCTCATAAGAACAATTAATTTGTTTGGGTTGTGCACAATGAAATTGGAGAATTCTCTCAAGACCTTGAGATCCCTCTTCTCCAAGATATCTCCCAATAATGGAGATCAATATTCCTCCACCGTATCATGGAGAATGCTTTAGAAGCAATTCTCATAGCGATCAAAGGCAGACGATGAAAGCGCAAGGATATTTTGTGCTAGCACCTGGAGATTCCTTCGGTGACATCTAGGGATTAATGGAACATATGTGAATCACCTCTAGAGGTAATATATACTTGATTCCTATAATGAAACGATGGTGCATCATAGATCTATTTCCAGATCTATCAATGAAGAAATAATTCCATCAAAGGTAATTCTTTATTTAATTAAATTGATTATAAATAATAGGTGATGATCCTTTCTTGGTTCCAAAATTATATCCCTTTTCTATATTATTTAATTCAATTTTGTAGATCATGAAGTTTATCATTGTGTAAGTATTTGATTGATCATCGATCATGGAAAAAATAAATGTTGGGAACTTCCCATCACATGCTTTCTCTATACCCAAAACCTACAAAGTGTAGGTCTAGCAAGCTGAGACTTGACTTTTTCACAGGGTTCCCTTTTGTGGGTTTTAAACTTGGTGAGTGTTGTGTCTCCTTTGGGGGATTTTTAGTGACTTTCAATCAGGGATAATGTGACTGGTGTTTTAGGTAGAATTTCTTTGACCATGAGTTATGGAATGATGACCCAGCCAAGTCTTGCTAGCCGATAATGTTCCGACTTTCTCCAGATACCCAAAGGGGGATTTTGAGTCACTGTTTTGTGATTTATAGATCTGAAAAATGAGATAAGACAAACATACAAGGAATGACCATGGAACATATTCAAAAATTGGTTTCCAAAATGATGTTATCAAGTCTTATGGATATAGAATAGGACTATCTAGGGAATGAATGTGCCTCTGGTTGACATTCCCTTTTGGTGGGAGACTTATACAAAGAAAAATAGGGTGTGTTACTGCACAGTAAAACAATTAAGAAAATGAAATTCTATTACCGATGTCTAGGGAGTTCATGAAGATACAAATTTCTGAAGACCACAAAGGGTGGTTTTTCAAGGGAAGGTGTATGATAATGAAGGGAGCATATTTATTAGCACTAGTTATGAAGAAACCTATCCTACATGAATTTGGCTTGTGTAAAGGAAGGGTAATTTTGGTGGGTGACTAATATCAGAGGGAAATTCCCCTCTCTGATAAGGTTTTAAGCATAGTAAATTTTAATGTTAAGTGACTAGGACATGGACCATGCAGTTTAACGTCTTACAAAAAGGAAATTGGGGGTTATGGTTTAAGTTCATTTAGATTTAACCAAAAGATTAGGGATTTTACCTTTCATAGAAATCTTTCCATGAATGTTCCATCATTTCCAGGAATGAATGGATTATTTTTTAAACTATAATCTAGGGTTTTCTAGATCCAAAAGGGTATATGGGAAAAGTATGCAAGGAATGACCATGAACCAATGTTTGAAAAGCGATCTCCTAGAATAATGGATTTTAGGCTTACAGAGATAGAAGAGGTATCTCCCAAGGATGAATATGCCTCTAGTTGACAAGACCTTTTGGTGGGTGAATTATTCAAAGCTATAATAGGGTTTGTTAATGCATATTTTAATAGTGTTATCCTCTGGATGACATTCCCTTTTGGTGAGAGACTTATGAAAGGCCAACAGGGGAGTGTTATAGCATAGCCAGAAAAAGGTATCCTTAGGAATATGACATTCCATTAATGATAGCTAGAGAAAGTTTATGGAGATTCGGATTTCTCTGAACACGTAGTTTGGTTTATGGGAAGGAAGTTCCTGAATATATAATGATCATTTCATATCAAAATTATCAAGAATGGGGATAAATTCTTCCCTATGCAGGTCTAACCCATACACCAGAAAAGGGAATATTTTTTATAGATGGACCCAAGACATAGAATATGGGAGTCACTATATATCCCATCAAAGAGAGAATCAATCCATACATAGTTCTTGAGAGATTCCTTACACTGATTGAATTCTTGTTTAGAGAAGGGGGGTTTTAATACAGGATCATGAATGGTCTGAGAACCCATATCGGATCCTCTCTATGTAGATCTGAATCATATAAAGAAGATTGGGGTAATTTCTTGTTTTTTTGTTGGACCAAGATGTAGAACCCATGCATAACTACATATCTCTTTAAATCAAGAATCAATCCATATGTAGTTCTTGATTTTGTTTCATGCAAGATTCATCAACCATGCAGTTTAATGTCATATGGTAAGGATGTTTGGTGTTCCTTCTAAGGTCTTGCATTAAATACCATAGTAACCCTAATGTGAACTGATGTGCCTTGATCATGCAGTGAATCCTTTACCACAACTCCTAATCCCATGTGATCTTCTCTTGGTGTGAGAAATAAGGAGTGGAAAAGTTTTATTCCGCAACAAAAATGTGATAAAAAGGAAGGATAGGTTAATTTCAATTTTTTATGTCTATACCATGATTTAGGATCTAGGAATCAATATATATCTTATTTTAATGAGAATAAATCCATATGTAGTTCTCAAAAACCATGCAATTTAGTGTCATTTGGTGAGGACATCAGCCATGCAATTTAAAATCATGTGGTAAAGATGATTGTAACTCTATGTGAAAAACTAAATATTGTTTTTGGACCCATGATTGGAGATCTAGGTGTCACTACATATCTTTTAATGTAAGGAATCAAGTCTCATGTTGTTATTAAGTTTTAACATTGAATAAAAGGGATGGTAACCATGCAGTTTAGTGTCATGCGGTAAGGAATAAGGCTACCCTACATAGAAAATAATGCATAAATCCTTACAAACATTTTCCAGGTATTCAGAAGATCATCTATTGAGAGTCATCTTGTATTTTTTATATGAGTATTCTTGAGCTTATTTCCCAGGGCATCCTATGCTTGGTACAAAGGTTAAGGCTACACTTTAACATCTTGTACTGAAGATTTTATCATATAGTTTGGAATCATGTGACTAGGATGATATATTGTCTTGTAGTTTTAGGTCATATATTTAGGACCAAAAATCTCATGGAAACAATGATTGATGTAAGGATTAGTGGGTCAAGGATGTTCTGGAATAATTCAGACATGGAAAATGGATTTATAAACCATGATCTCAGGGGTTATTGGATCAGGAGGAGTGATATGGGAAAAAAAAGTAATAACCTTTGACCATGATCAAAAAGTGTTTTTTATCTTGATGTTTTTGGGGATTACAGAGATAGAAGATATATCTCCTAAGTATGAATATGCCTCTAGTTGACAGGCCCTTTGGTGGGTGACATATGAAAATCTGAATATGGCATGTCAATTTATAGTCAAACAATGAGATTATCTAACTGAAAGGACCTTTTGGTGGGTGACTTATGAAAATTCAACTGGGGTGTGTTACTGCATATTCAGAAAAAGGTCTCTTTAGAAAACTAACATTCCACTGTCGATGGCCGAATAAATCTTATAGAAGTCTAAAATTTCCTAGGATAAGGAGTATGAAATGTGGAAGGAATATTTCTAAGAATAAAGGAAGCATTTAGACTAGAATTGACCATGGAGTTTGGAGTCCCCTTCATATATTTTTTTTATATGTAAGATAGGGATATTTTTTATTTCCATGATGGGATCCCAGATGAGGGAACCTGAGTTAAGGTATCCTTCATAGATATTTGTTTGTTTACAGAAGTGGGGAAATTTGTTTTTGTATCATGGAAATCCCCATAACATAGGTTATAGGAATCACTGAGTGTCTCATTTGAGTAGAGAATCAATCCACACATAGTTCTTGTAAGGATCCCTATATAGGTCTGACACATACATAGGGAGGGGGCATTAATTATGTTATAGTTGAACCATGATTGGGGATCTGGGTGTCACTACATATCATGTGATATAATGAATCAATACACATGTAGTTCTTGAACAAAGGTGTGGTGGAAGACCATCACCAAAGATAATAATCCACTCAATCATGAACTAAAATGCTATGTAGTTTTATATCCTGCAACTAGGACATGAACCATGAAGTTTTACATCATGAAGAAAGGATGTTGTCATATAGTTTAACATATTGTATCTAGGATATTAGGCAAGGTAATTTAAAGTCTTACATATTGGAATATGATGACTTGCGGTTTTAGGTCATAAAACTAAGACCATGTGATGTGCCTTTTAAGGTCATGCATACAGGACCATGATATTATAGATTTAAGTCACTCCAATTCATACATGCATTTTTGGGATGTTCATATGTGGATAATTGATCACAAATAGAAATGAATAGTGAGGGAAATTGGATTTAGTAGGTGCATTTTTCCCGTATACAAATAAGTACGGGGTTTCCCATTTAGAAGTATTGTTTGTAGTTTGGTAGTCCCATGAGGCATGCAAGATCTTTTCAGGCCATGAATTTTTATTCGTATCCACCAACTTCTGGAGTATATTTTATAGGGTATTATTAAATGCCTCTATCTTTCCATTAGCTACCACATGATAGTGAGATGAATGGTTGGATTTGATATTATACTACTTATATAGATTCTCCAATTTAGCAGAATAGAAATTGGTGTTGTTGTATATCAATATTGTATGGGGGACACCAAATTTGGTAATGGTGTTGGCCTTCTCAAAGATGATGATGCTTTTGGTCTTGAATTCTTTGAGGTGTATTATCTCGGCCCATTTATTATGTTTGTAGAAGTTAATATATATTTGAACTAATTGTCTATAGCTAGAGTATATGGCCCTACAACATCCATTCCCCATATGGAAATTTTTTTGGAGTATTTGGTTTTGTGTAGAAACTCAAGGGGATGATGGATAAAGTTGTAATGCACTTGGTAGGAATGAAACCTTTGGATTAATTGTGTGAATTTCTACATCATCGAAGGATAGAAATATCTAAGCCTTCATATTTGATTATAAATCTTGAACCCAAAATAATGGGTACCACAAGACCCTGTATGTACTTATTTCATGATAGTGATAGTCACTTCTCTATTAATGAATATATGAATAATTTCATCAAATACTCATTTATAGAGGACTTTCTAATGATTGGGTCCATCATAAAGAGTAAATTTGGTCGCTCATTGTCATATTTTTTATTTCATGGATCTATCTGATGAAAGTTTTCCATTTTATAGGTAGTCCACAATGGATATCATCCAATCAATCATTATACCATCTGGTTCATAGATGGAATTGACCTCATTTATTTTTTTCATGATGACAGAATAAAAGGTGAGACCATGTATCCATGATCAATGTTGATGAATATTTAATCCCAATTTGGATCTTCCAAAGTAGTAGTTTCATTCACTAATGTATCTTCCTATGAATTCTGTGATCTTGGGATTTGATTCAATGTTGGATTTGAGGTAAATTCCTCCATTATCCCCTGAAAATAATCGAGAAGGGGGATTAGATCATCCTTTTTGATAGTATAATCCCCATTGATCTTCTAGATTACCAAATCTGAATCACATTTCCCCTTTAAGTGGTCTAATGAAATTTGAAGATCTAGTTTTATCCCCATGAGTAGGGATTGATATTCTACATCATTGTTCATATAGACTTTTGAAAACATGGAGTAAGGAAAGACTGAATTTACTGGAGAGATGAGTAGGACTCACAACCTAACTTTTTTGATCTTGGGGTCTTCCATTATTCTTCTTATTGGGCTTCTAGATGATCCATCAAAATATATATTCCATACCTATGGACCCTATTTAATAGAGAATATATCTTCATTGGATAATTCAATATTCAACAGCATTGTTTTTATAGATGGATGTTCTATAAAGAAATCTAAAAAATCCTAGCCTTTTACTTATTTTTGAGGTATAAACTGAATATAAAACTATTGCAGGATAACCTCTCATCATGAAAAACATCTAGTAAACATAGAAAGACTGAGGATATATTTGAGTGGGTTATTACAAGAGACCAAATGGATCTCATGATGTTGTAGATAGTGCCTGAGTTTCTGAACCACAAATATTAACACCAAGAAGCTCTTCTTTATATTTTAATAATGAGTCTCGATTTAGAGTATGGTTCAAATGAGATAATAATGGTTTTTTTCATTCTTGAATTCATTATTTTTTTTGAGGAAGAATCCCAGTGATTTATTTAGGGTTTTCATGCATATAATGATTGGTTTCCCCTAAAAAGGTTTCATCAACACTGATGGAATCAAGAGATATTTCTTGAGGCTATCAAATACTTTCTGACAGTCATAGGTCCAAATATACATGACCCCATTCTTCATCAACATAGTGAATGGAAAACACTTTCATGTGAGGTTTTATATAAAGTACCAAATTTAGGCCATGTGTCCCTATAAACCCCTAAACTCTTTGAAGTTCCAAGGCGGTGAAATTTGGAGTATATCCTTTGTCTTCTCAGGGTTGAATTTTATGTCATGATAGCGTATGAAAAATCTGAGAAACTTCCTAGATGTGGCATTGAAATTTCATTTAAAGGGGTTTATCTTCATGCTATGCTATCATAGTTTGTTTAATATGGTCTCAAGATCATCTAGGTGATTAAATCTATAACAATAATTAACCACTGGGTCATTGATGTGTCATTCGACAAACCTTCCCAAGAAGGGTTTAAAGATGAGATGCAAATATGTAGAACTAGCATTCTTCAAGAAAAAGGGAATTACCCAATAGAAAAACACTCCTTAAGGGTCCTTGAAATGATGGATTCTTTATCTTCTTGGTCCATTTATATTTAATTATACCCTGAATATACATCCATGAAGAAAAGGGCTTGATAGTCATCCATAGCATCAATCAGAAGTTATGTGATAGGGATTGGGAAATCATATTTTGGACAGTGCTGGTTGAGATATCTAAAGTTCATGCAGACCCTAATTTTCCCATTCTTATTATTTAATGAGATGATATTGGCTATCCATTTTGGATACTCGACTTCCTAAATAAAATTATCTCTGATAATCTTGTCAACTTCAGCCTCAATTTGTGTGGCATGAGTCAGGTGTTTTCTTATGGTCACATGTTTGTAACCCCAATGGATCTATGGAAAGCCTAGATAGTGCGTAGCTACCTTGGGATCAAGTTATTGTATATTTTTATAATTCCAGGTGAATATGTCCTCATATTTCTTCAAAAAAAAGGTTTGTACCTTCTGTTCTTCATAGGACATGGCCGCACTGATCAAAGTCAGTCACAGGTCCTTCTATATACCTAGATTTATTTTTCAAAGTTCATCGTTGGTGATAAAAACACCTTCCTTATATATTGGAGTAGAATCCATAAGTTACTCCTCTTCCTCCTCTTACCCTTCCTCTTTAATTTCTTCCTTACTCTAAGAGGAAGTAGGTAATGAAGGAATCTCTCCTGATTCGTTAGAGGGGTCCAAATTTTGACATAAGGAAGATAAGGTAGCTTTCTCTGATCCAGATGACAATGGTAGGTCTTTTTAAAGATCTGAAGGGGGTGGGGTGAGGGATAGAAAATGATAATATTCATTCTATCTTAGTGACATGACAACCTATTCTAACTCAGCTGATGAGATAGGGATCTGTTGAAGCTCAGGGGATGGAATGAAGGCATTTTTATCATATCTATTTCCACTATCTAGAGATTCAATGACCTTATCTATGCCTCTAGGCTCAGTCATCATGTTTGATATCATGAGGGTTGTTAAATATATGAATTAATTTATAACTATTCCTTCGATCTAATGTATAGGGAGAACATATTCTTCACTGATCTGTTTTAATGGGTTGTTTGGGGTCATTTCAATACCATTCAGGGTCGTGCCCAAGAAACACCATCGTTCATGGGTTGTTTCCCTTACCTCTGGTAGAATCCTGCATCAATGTATTGAGTTTCACAACATTATATGTAACATCCCAAGTAAGTAATGAATAATAGATAGTTTTATCTATGTCTATTAATGATTAAGATAGTGTTTAGAGGCTTAAAATGAGAATAAATCCAATCTTAAGCATGGAATACACTAATATTCTTAAAAGATTGTTTTACTGCCTTATGATGGAAAACCCTTTTTAAATCTATCTTTTGACAATTTTATAATCTATATTTGTCAAAATAACCATATTCATTATTATTGGTACATTGAATTTTACATTGGATATTTTTTTGGTATTTTTCTGACAATGTTCATTTTTTAATGAATAGTGGAAAATACTGCATTTTACATCAAAACTGCTTTTTAATCTAATTTTTTTATATGATTAGATTATCTTTTGAATTGTTATTAATGTTTAATATGAATATATTTTTACCATTTAATCCAATGGTGGTCAATGGAATCAATTTCACTTTGAAATTGGACTTAAACTAGTGTCAATCTTTTGATACTTATTGTTTCATAAAAACACGCTTTTTGCTCTGGCAGCGGGAATTAATTATTAAATTAATTAATGTGACTTATATGATTTGAATTTTTTAAAATAGACTTCATTTTTAAATTTGGAATATCAAATATATCTTAGGGTGAATTTTTGGTAATTTTCTGAAACACTTCAATTTTTGATGAATAGTGAAACCACTAAGTGGTAATCAAGCAAACTGATTTTTCAGTTAAATGAAAGTTTACCACTAACGTGTATTGAATTTTTAAAATCCGACATACATGGTTGTCATTAAGAAGTAAAATTTGGTTCAATGATATTATCATAATTTTTTGGTGAATAGTAACTTATTAATTTTTTAATCGCGATTAGTGGTAATTAGTGTAGTTTAAGGTATAAACAATGCTTTAATAATATGAAATGACCTAGACACATGTCCCAACCTTATTGGTTGTGTCATGGCCGACCAATAAAAGCCATGGGTCAACTTGGGGACCCCATGGATCCACTTTGGTTGGGAAATGACATAAATTACTTTTTATTTAATGTAAAAGTAAAAATGACACAAACATAATATGTTTTACGAAAACAATTCTTACATGGGGTTATAAAGATCAGATTTTTGATTATAAATAGTAATTGGAAAGCTAAAACGATTTCCCACATAATAGTATTTTTTTTATAATTTTTAGACATTAAATAAATTAAATTATTTATGACATAATAATGATGCAGCGATGACATCATTATTTGACAATTTAAATAAAATGGAAAGATAATGTAAAATCTATGAACTACAAATGTCAAAAACCAATTGGATGAGTGTATTTCGAACCCTTATCACCTTATACACTAATTCTATCAATGTGGGACCTTTAAAAACCGAAACACATTTTCAAATAAAGTAATATTTCTTTACTTTCCAAAAGTGCCCCTCCTCTCCTCTTATAAAAGGCCCCCACCTCTACCTCATTTCACACACTCCTCAAGCCTTTGGCTCGGCCAACCCCTGCCCATTTACTCTCTCCACATCCCTCTCCTCATCCTAGAGGATTCCCTTTGGGCAGAATACTTTCAAAGGAAGCCTTTAGGCTCAAATCAAAAGGAGTTACACCTTTTAAGGTAATTCATTCTCTCATGTTCATTTGTTTTATTTTGCTTCTCCAACCCCCTAAACTCTTTTTATTTACTTCTTTTGTAACAACACCAGTATCTTAAATATACTAGGATGTTGTTATAAGATTTATTTGATCTAAACTCTCACACAACTACATCAAATGGTTAAAGAACATACGGTTTCCGTGGATGGCGAAATTCTGCCTCCCGAAACGATGATTGTTCAATACTCATTTAACACCTCCAAAGGTGGCCATTATGATGTCACTATTTTTATATATGATATATAATATGTTTATGTTTTCCTTAAGCTTCTGTTTTTTTCATTTTGGGCATACCTTTATGTTTTCCATTATGGGTAAACACGATATCTTCATTTTAGGAAGTGCGGACTATCGCCCCCTGAAAGTGATTTGATTCGTTAATACCGTATGTGGGATGTGTAAAGGATAAAGTTAATGATATTATATATGTTATTATACTGGAATTATAATATACTCTTATATCATTATGAATCCATTCCAAAATACGAAATAGAAATGGAAGTAGCGTTCATGCGTACGTACGGCTTACCGTCTCCATGAACGGTGCATTTCATTTCTTACCTCTAAATGTGATGTAATATTATAAATACATGTATATGCTGAATATATATGATATATATGTTATCAAAATCATTAATATCATTATGGATATAACGAAACTTTGACCAAATTAACAACATGTAAGTGTAAGAAGTCTATTTTTGACTTAAGAACCAAATACTGACAAAATGAACACTATTAACTTAAATGATTACATGATGTTCATAACATGGTATAAAAGGAATAATTAACTTGAAAAAGGTTCATAAGAAAGTAGATATTAACTCAAGTTTATTATTCAGGAGATTAAAGAACGGTCGGGTCAAGTCGGATACGAGGTATGGGACTTCGTCTCAATCTCCTTTCGTTGAGGCATATTTTATTTTATACACAACTTTCTTTTATACGGTGTATAAACCCCTTTAACTTTTACGTTTATTCAAAAGGAATCTTTTTTATATGAAGCGTTTACTAAACGACAAAAGGGAATGTTTTTGTCGTACGTATGTGGCGACAACGACTTCTCCGCCGTCGTGACCGTTATTTTAGTTTCGGCTTCCTCTACAAGCCATACCTTCTTTTTAAAAGAAAAATAAATACCATGTTTTACTTTTCTTTTATTTTGGTATTGAAAATGGTTTTCACAATGTTTTTAAATCAATGTGTTGTATTGATATCTCGTGATTTAAATGTGGAAATTTTATGTTTCCTTTATGCATGTTTTATGTGATATGATTATGTTATGGTTCTTGGGCATTATTATGAAGACGGGTGGTTCCGTGATAAACTAAGGGCGGGTGAGCCCGTTATAGCTCTCCAATGCATTGGGTAACGCGAAGGAGTGAAACGTTAAGGTTTCTCCGAAGAGATTTTAGGGAATATACTGTGATGGGTATTCTAAACGTAACCAATAGGGTTACTCCCTACGTAAGAATGTTATGAATGCCTCAAGTTACCTTTATGTCTTATGATTTCTATGATTTATTCATGATTTTATGAGGTGTGTTAAAGTGCCTATGTTTTATGGGTAAAGTATGATTTCATTCTTGTGTATATATGAACTCATGTTTCCTTTCCATGTTTTTTTTAACCCATACTGAGTTTTTATGCTCATCCCAAGTTTTTGAAATGTTTTTCACAGGTCAAGGGAAAGGTACATGATAAGATGATAGAGTCAAGGATGTGTCAAGAAAGAATCCATGTTTTATTTTTAAATATGTTTCCATTGATGGGAATGAAGTATACTATCTTTATGTAACCACTTTGTTTTAATGTGGGTTGTAATGAAAGTTTTATGATCTAATTCTCTAAAACTCTAAACCCGAAAAGATCCTCAATGTGTAATCTTGTAATAACTCAAGATTAAGTAAGGTTTAAGGCTGGGGCCTTATAGTTGGTATCAAAGGTCGGTTTAGATAACTTTAGGGGTTAGAATTCTATTAAATGATTATCCAAAAATATTTTTTTTCGAAATGATATAGCATTTAAAGATTACCATGTTTCTTCATCTAAGAGATGTTTGTTCAGAATGGTTTTCCGCAGAGGAAACAGGGAAGCAGTGCTAGGAAGGTATACAGAAGGAAATAACCTTCTGAATCCGCATCCAGAAATGGTCGGAATTGGAACTGAACAGTTTTTTGCAGTAATGGCGCAGTTGACTCAAGTGATAAATGGCGGTGGTATCCATGCACGAGATCATCCAGATCAACCGCAGAAGAACATGTCAGTGGTGGAACATTTCATGAGGAAACATCCACCATCATTCAGAGGATCATCTGACCCTGTTCTAGTTGAAGGGTGGATTAAAGCACTGGAGATGATTTTTGATGTCATGGGGTGTTCAGAAAATCAAAAGGTTAGTCTTGCTATTTACCGTTTGGAGGGTGAAGCAGATCAGTGGTGGTCTATGGTTAAAAATATCAGGGACGCCGATGAGATTGATGCTCTTGACTGGGATGAATTCAAAGGTATGTTTCTTGAGAAGTATTTTCCTAAGGCTGTTCGACTTAGGATGGAAAAGTAATTCTTGGAATTGAGGCAAGAGGAAGACTCATTGGCTGCCTATGAAGAAAGGTTCACTCGATTGGCAAGGTATGCTCCAAATTTTATACGGGACCTTGATAGTAAAATCAATCGTTTTTACTCAGGATTAAAGCCAAAATATCGAAGGGCATTAGCTTCTCGTGAGTTTAAAAGTTATGAAAATCTTGTTCGATGTGCTGAGAAGGTGGAAATGGAGTTTTCTGATGACCATGTTTTCTATAACAACCAGCAGAAGAAGAGACCGAGGTGGCAGGATAAAGGTAAGAATTCTTCAAAAAAGTCTGATGGTAAGAGAACTAAGTTTCCAGTTTGTGATAAATGTGGCAAAAGGCATGCTGGGGAATGTCTTCTGAATTCTGGGAAGTGCTACTGATGTGGTAATATGGGACATAAGGCTCGTGATTGCACTGACAAGGATCAAGGTGAAGGTAAGAACAAATTTGATTTACAGTTAGTGAAGTGTTATAAGTGCAATGAGATGGGTCACTATGCAAACGAGTGTCCGACAAAGAGCTTGAGTGATGGGAAGAAGTTAGACTACAAGCAGAAAGGGGTGGTGAAATCCTTTGCAACTACTTCAGCAGATGTCGGGCTATCAAATGAAGTTGTATCAGGTACTTTGTTTGTTTTTTCAGATTATGCCAGTGTGTTGTTTGATTCGGGGTCTACACATTCTTTCATCTCTGAAACCTTTTCTAGTAAAATGGGAATACCATCTCAAGAAGTGACTCCTGAACTTTTGGTAAAAACACCTGGGGGAAATGCTGAGGCAAAAAGAATTTATAAGAATCTTCCTATCCTTATCTGTGGAAAGAACCTACTTGAAAACCTTATTGTTCTACCTCTTGTAGAGTTTGATGTTATCCTGGGTATGGATTGGCTCTCTATTTACCATGCTAAGATTGACTGTAGAGCTAAAGAAGTTTCTTTTCAGAAAGACTTTCAGTTTGTTTACAGGAATGAACCCTTACTGTTGATAACATATCAAGAGGCCGAAAAACTTGAAAAAGATGGAAATGAATGTTACCTTGCACACGTCGTTGAAAATAAAGGAACTATTCAGATTAATGATGTGCCAGTGGTAAATGAGTATCCTGATGTTTTTCCTCATGAGTTTCCTAGAATAATACCAGATCGAGAAGTTGAGTTTACTGTTGACTTAGTTCCTGATGCTAAGCCAATTTCAAAACCCCCTTATCGAATGGCACAAATTGAACTTTTAGAGTTGAAGGAGCAATTGCAAGATTTATTAGAGAAAGGTTTCATTAGACCTAGCACATCACCATGGGGTGCTCCTGTTTTATTTGTTAAAAAGAAAGATGGTTCTATGAGACTTTGCATTGATTATAGAGCCTAGAATAATATCACTGTTAAGAACAAATATCCTTTGCCTCATATCGATGATTTGTTTGATCAGCTCCAGGGAGCTCAGTTTTTTTCAAAGATTGACTTGAGATCGGGGTACCATCAGCTGAAGGTAAAGGAGGCAGATATTCCGAAGACCGCGTTCCGTATGAGATATGGCCATTATGAATTTGTAGTAATGCCTTTTGGGATAACCAATGCACATGCTGTATTCATGGACTTAATGAATAGAATTTTCCATGAGTTCTTGGATAAGTTTGTGGTGGTTTTCATTGATGATATTTTGGTGTTTTCTAAAAGTAAAGAGGAGCATGAAAAACATTTAAGGGTTATCTTTCAAACCTTAAAAGAAAATAAACTGTATGGGAAATTCAGCAAGTGTGAGTTTTGGTTGCAACAAATTTCTTTCCTTGGTCACATTGTTTCTAAAGATGGAATAACTGTTGATCCTGCAAAAACAAAAGTTGTGGAAGAATGGCCAAGACCCAAAAATGTAACCGAGATTCGTAGCTTCCTTGGTTTGGTGGGCTATTACCGAAGGTTTGTTAGAAATTTTCACGGTTATCTAGTCCAATGACTAAGCTAACTCGGAAGGGTGTTAAGTTTATCTGGACAAAAGAATGTGATGATTGTTTTCAGGAATTGAAAAGAAGATTGGTGAATGCTCTAGTTTTGGCACTACCTTCCAGGAATGGTGAGTTTGTTATATACAGTGATGCTTCATTGAAAGGACTTGGTTGCGTCCTAATGCAGAATGATCAGGTAATTGCTTATGCTTCACGACAGTTGAAAACTCATGAAGTAAATTACCCTACGCATGATTTGGAATTAGCTGCTGTCGTTTTTTCTTTAAAAATTTGGAGGCATCATTTGTATGGAGTAAAGTGTGAAATATATACCGATCACAAAAGTTTAAAGTATATATTCACTCAGAAAGAGTTAAACATGAGACAAAGGAGATGGCTGGAATTAATTAAGGATTATGATTGTACAATTCATTACCATCCGGGAAAAGCAAATAAAGTGGCTGATGCTTTGAGTCAAAAAAGTAATGCTTCATTAACAATGTTGCGTTTGGAACGTGATCCTTTGGTTAAGGATTTGATGAACTTTGGAATAGAATTTGTTGGTGTAGGAAGTCCTTCTGTTTTGTTTCAGGTATGAGTGAGATCATCTCTATCAGATAGAATCAAGCAAGCACAGAAGCAAGACAGTGAGTTGCAGAAAAAGGTAGAGTTGGTTCAGAAAGGTAAGTTGCCTGAATTCAACATTAATAATGATTGTGTTTTGAGATTTGGGAAGAGATTGTGTGTGCCTTGTGATTCACAGTTGAAGAGAGAGTTGTTATGTGAAGCTCATAGTTCTTCGTTTTCAGTTCATCCGGGCAGTACTAAGATGTATAGAGATCTGCGGGAGTATTACTGGTGGGATGGAATGAAAAGAGATATTGCTGATTTTACTGTGAAGTGTTTGACTTGTCAGCAGGTTAAAGCAGAGCGGCAGTTACCGAAAGGGATGCTTCAGCCTTTACCAGTGCCAGAGTGGAAATGGGAGAATATATCTATGGACTTTGTTGTTGGATTACCGAAGACATCTCGAGGTAATAATGCAATCTGGGTTATTGTTGATCGCTTGACCAAATCTGCTCATTTCCTTGCTATACGAGATACTTTCTCTCTTGATCAACTTTCCCGTTTGTATCTTAAAGAAATAGTCAGGTTACATGGAGTTCCTCTCTCCATTGTATCGGATCGTGATCCCAGGTTTACTTCTAACTTTTGGAAAGGCCTTCAGAAGTCGTTGGGTACTGAATTAAATTTTAGTACAGATTTTCATCCTCAATCAGATGGGCAGTTAGAACGAACAATTAAGACATTGGAGGATATGCTACGAGCTTGTTCTATTGATTATCAAGGAAGTTGGGACCAACATCTTTCATTGGTTGAGTTTTCATATAATAACAGTTTTCATTCCAGTATACAGATGGAACCATTTCAGGCATTATATGGGAAGCGGTGTTGAACTCCAGCTTTCTGGGATGAAGTGGGTGAAAGGAAGTTGATGAGACTAGAATTGGTAGAAGAAATGGCAGAAAAAGTTCAGCTGATTCAGAAACACATGAGAACGGCTCAGAGCAGGCAGAAGAGTTATGCAGATGAACGGAGGAAGGATCTATCTTTTGAGGTAGGTGATCATGTTTTTCTCAAGGTTTCTCCTTGGAAAAGTGTGATGAGATTTGGTAAGAAAGGAAAGTTGAGTCCAAGGTTCATTGGACCATACGAAATTCTGGAGAGAGTTGGATCAGTTGCATACCGAGTGGCTTTACCTCCGAGTTTATCTCAGGTACACAATGTTTTTCACGTTTCGATGTTGAGAAAGTATATGCCAGATCCATCTCATGTTTTGAGTCCAGAGGTAGTTCAGCTGGAAGAGAACCTATCTTATGAGGAACAACCGGTCCAGATTCTTAACCACAGGGAGAAAGTGTTACGGAATAAGGTGATTCATCAGGTAAAGGTTTTGTGGAAAAACCACATGATTGAAGAGGCAACATGGGAATCTGAAAATGCAATGAGGGATAAGTACCCCCATTTATTCGATAAGTAAATAAATTGCGGGGACGCAATTTTCTAAAGGGGGGAAGGATGTAACATCCCAAGTAAGTAATGAATAATAGATATTTTTATCTATGTCTATTAATGATTAAGATAGTGTTTTAGAGGCTTAAAATGAGAATAAATCCAATCTTAAGCATGGAATACACTAATATTCTTAAAAGATTGTTTTACTGCCTTATGATGGAAAACCCTTTTTAAATCTATCTTTTGACAATTTTATAATCTATATTTGTCAAAATAAACATATTCATTATGATTGGTACATTGAATTTTACATTGGATATTTTTTTGGTATTTTTCTTACAATGTTCATTTTTTAATGAATAGTGGAAAATACTGTATTTTACATCAAAACTGCTTTTTAATCTAATTTATTTATATGATTAGATTATCTTTTGAATTGGTCTTAATGTGTAATATGAATATATTTTTACCATTTAATCCAATGGTGGTCAATGGAATCAATTTCACTTTGAAATTGGACTTAAACTAGTGTCAATCTTTTGATACTTATTGTTTCATAAAAACACGCTTTTTGCTCTGGCAGTG
The DNA here is from genome assembly GCA_963277665.1 of Viscum album. NCBI lineage: Eukaryota > Viridiplantae > Streptophyta > Magnoliopsida > Santalales > Viscaceae > Viscum > Viscum album. The sequence goes on along the minus strand of OY728155.1, from coordinate 1,287,080,583 downwards.
GGAATTAATTATTAAATTAATTAATGTGACTTATATGATTTGAATTTTGTAAAATAGACTACATTTTTGGAATTCGGAATATCAAATATAGCTTAGGGTGAATTTTTGGTAATTTTCTGAAACACTTCAATTTTTGATGAATAATGAAACCACTAAGTGGTAATCAAGCAAACTGATTTTTCAGTTAAATGAAAGTTTACCACTAATGTGTATTGAATTTTGAAAATCCGACATACATGGTTGTCATTAAGAAGTAAAATGTGGTTCAATGAGATTATAATAATTTTTTGGTGAATAGTAACTTATTAAGTTTTTAATCGCGATTAGTGGTAATTAGTGTAGTTTAAGGTATAAACAATGCTTTAATAATATGAAATGACCTAGACACATGTCCCAACCTTATTGGTTGTGTCATGGCCGACCAAGAAAAGCCATGGGTCAACTTGGGGACCCCATGGATCCACTTTGGTTGGGAAATGACATAAATTACTTTTTATTTAATGTAAAAGTAAAAATGACACAAACATAATATGTTTTACAAAAACAATTCTTACATGGGGTTATAAAGATCAGATTTTTGATTATAAATAGTCATTGGAAAGCTAAAACGATTTCCTACATCATAGTATTTTTTTTCTAATTTTTAGACATTAAATAAATTAAATTATTTATGACATAATAATGATGCAGCGATGACATCATTATTTGACAATTTAAATAAAACGGAAAGATAATGTAAAATCTATAAACTACACATGTCCAAAACCAATTGGATGAGTGTATTTAGAACCCTTATCACCTTATCCACGAATTCTATCAATGTGGTACCTTTTAAAACCGAAACACATTTTCAAATAAAGTAATATTTCTTTACTTTCCAAAAGTGCTCCTCCTCTCCACTTATAAAAGGCCCCCACCTCTACCTCATTTCACACACTCCTCAAGCCTTTGGCTCGGCCAACCCCTGCCTATTTACTCTCTCCACATCCCTCTCCTAATCCTAGAGGATTCCCTTTGGGAAGAATACTTTCAAAGGAAGCCTTTAGGCTCAAATCAAAAGGAGTTACACCTTTTAAGGTAATTCATTCTCTCATGTTCATTAGTTTTATTTTGCTTCTCCAACCCCCTAAACTCTTTTTATTTACTTCTTTTGTAACAACACCAGTATCTTCAATATACTAGGATGTTGTTATAATATTTATTTGAGCTACACTCTCACACAACTACATCAAATGGTTAAAGAACATACGGTTTCCATGGATGGAAAAATTCTGCCTCCCGAAACGATGATTGTTCAATACTCATTTAACACCTCCAAAGGTGGCCATTGTGATGTCACTATTTTTATATATGATATATAATATGTTTATGTTTTCCTTAAGCTTCTGTTTTTTTCATTTTGGGAATACCTTTATGGTTTCCATTATGGGTAAACACGATATCTTCATTTTAGGAAGTGCGGACTACCGCCCCCTGAAAGTGATTTGATTCGTTAATACCGTATGTGGGATGTGTAAAAGATAAAGTTAATGATATTATATATGTTATTATAATGGAATTATAATATACTCTTATATAATTATGAATCCATTCCAGAAAATACGAAATAGAAATGGAAGTAGCGTTCATGCGTACGTACGGCTTACCGTCTCCATGAACGGTGCATTTCATTTCTTACCTCTAAATGTGATGTAATATTATAAATACATGTATATGCTGAATATATATGATATATATGTTATCCAAATCATTAATATCATTCTGGATATAACGAACCTTTGACCAAATTAACAACATGTAAGTGTAAGAAGTCTATTTTTGACTTAAGAACCAAATACTGACAAAATAAACACTATTAACTTAAATGATTACATGATGTTCATAACATGGTATAAAAGGAATAATGAACTTGAAAAAGGTTCATAATCAAGTAGATATTAACTCAAGTTTATTATTCAGGAGATTAAATAACGGTCGGGTCAAGTCGGATACGAGGTATGGGACTTCGTCTCAATCTCCTTTCGTTGAGGCATATTTTATTTTATACACAACTTTCTTTTATACGGTGTATAAACCCCTTTGACTTTTACGTTTATTCAAAAGGAATCTTTTTTATATGAAGAATTTACTAAACAACAAAAGGGAATGTTTTTGTCGTACGTATGCGGCGACAACGACTTCTCCGCCGTCGTGACCGTTATTTGAGTTTCAGCTTCCTCTACAAGCCATACCTTCTTTTTAAAAGAAAAATAAATACCATTTTTTACTTTTCTTTTATTTTGGTATTGAAAATGGTTTTCAAAATGTTTTTATATCAATGTGTTGTATTGATATCTCGTGATTTAAATGTGGAAATTTTATGTTTCCTTTATGCATGTTTTATGTGATATGATTATGTTATGGTTCTTGGGCATTATTATGAAGACGGGTGGTTCCGTGATAAACTAAGGGAGGGTGAGCCCGTTATAGCTCTCCAATGCATTGGGTAACGCGAAGGAGTGAAACGTTAAGGTTTCTCCGAAGAGATTTTAGGGAATATACTGTGATGGGTATTCCAAACGTAACCAAGAGGGTTACTCCCTACGTAAGAATGTTATGAATGCCTCAAGTTACCTTTATGTCTTATGATTTCTATGATTTATTCATGATTTTATGAGGTGTGTTAAAGTGCCTATGTTTTATGGGTAAAGTATGATTTCATTCTTGTGTATATATGAACTCATGTTTCCTTTCCATGTTTTTTTAACCCATACTGAGTTTTTATGCTCATCCCAAGTTTTTGAAATGTTTTTCACAAGTCAAGGGAAAGGTACATGATAAGATGATAGAGTCAAGGATGTGTCAAGAAATAATCCATGTTTTATTTTTAAATATGTTTCCATTGATGGGAATGAAGAATACTATCTTTATGTAACCACTTTGTATTAATGTGGGTTGTAATGAAAGTTTTATGATCTAATTCTCTAAAACTCTAAACCCGAAAAGATTCTCAATGTGTAATCTTGTAATAACTCAAGATTAAGTAAGGTTTAAGGATGGGGCCTTATATTATAAGGGGGGTTTATCACCATAAAATGTCCCAAATTTTTTATTAATGAAATATTTGAGGCATTGATGGTATGGAGAGGGGATTGACACATATTGATGAAACCAATTCCTTCCCAATAGAACATTGAAAGTTGTTTCTTGCTGAGCAACCATAAATTATAAGTCGGATATAAGGTCCCTAAACCATTCCTTGAGCTTAATCATTAAATTATGATTATACTCACTCTTTTAATAACCATGTATCATCAAAGAGAAAGGGGATAGTTGGGTCACATTGTAAACCAATCGACGAAGTGTTCAGACCTAAATAAGGTTTACCCCTGAGCCATTATCAATAAAATCTCATTAGATGTCAACACCATTTATCCTGCCAGATACATACAAAGGTTTGATGTTTCCTTGTATAATGGAATATTTTTCCTTCTCTATAAAAGATATGATCATGTTTCATTATACAGGATTGGTCTCTTCATGATATATTTCATCAGCAATAACTTTAGCTTCAAATTCTTGAGGTGTTAACAAAGCCTCTATGAGTCCTTCCTGAATGTATTTTGATAGAAATAGAGAATCTATGATTGAAAATTTGGTTGACACTGAGGCCAATAGTTAAAATTTTCATACTTCTAGGATTAAGTTTTATGCTCTCTAGAATGAGGCTATTATCTAATGGTAACTTTATTAATTTAAGTATTTTATGCGGTTATATTAGTCCTTGGGGCAGGACTTGAATGCATTTCTATCCTTGTTGGGTTAGGTAGACCAGGTATTCCTATGCATCGAGGTTGATTTGACGATGATACCTTCTCTAATATATCTTTTAGGATAATCAATATAGGTAAACTCCTGAAAAATATGGGGGATCATTCCTACTCATGTTGGACCCACTGGAGGTCTCTCCCATGAGTTTCTTCTGTTTAAACGGTCTGAGCGGGGATATAGCCTGAGTGTTGATTTCTATTGTGACTACATATTCCTTTGTATCCTCATCCCTTTTGGAATCTTCCCCTAATTACTTAATCAGATGTAGGTAATTTGGTTTCATGGTTTTATTCTTCATCATATAATAGATCCATTAAGTAAATAAAATTAATAGACCTGGAGATCAATTCTTTATTTGATGAGGACTCTGCCTGGCAGGTCGACTCTTGTTGTACCATTTTATGGGGTGGTGCCCATTCTTTTGGGAATGAAAGCATTAAGTTTGAGAGATTCATATCCAAATTTATCATTGGTATAGTTTCATCTTATCATGTTTTATTCCCACCCTTCTATCTATATTATTTCTTAGGATACAGGATTTTGGAGGATTGCGGTGTTTATTGAGTCAGTTGTGCCATAGAAAAAGTGCTTGGGGCATAGTTGGTTATTTTAGATATTCCTATAGGATAGCATGAGTCTGTTTTATTTTAATTCTAACCATATAATCACTAAAATTCAACATATATTTACTAGTAACTTCCTACCATTCACCCTATTCCTCCGAATTGGAGATATAAATACACACTACCTGTGCGGGTGGATTTCCCAAATTTAATTTTCTAGAGTCCACTGTTTTCAATAGGATTTATTTTAAAAAAATCATTCATGAATATTGTTCCCTAATATCTAATGGAAGGGTAATTAGTTTTGGAGATCTTTGAGAACATCATGATCATACCTCTTGGGATTTAACAACTTGAGAAAGTTTTTTTCCAAGGTCGTGATGAAGTAACCAGGGACTTGTTCATCTTAAAAAGAATAAAATTTATTCTTTATTTCCTAAAAATGGTTTTTCCTCCGAACCATTTTCTCATCCTGATGAGGCAAGTGTTTTTTCATATGCTTATGAGGGGTTGTGATGTGAAATAGTGTGGGATTTTGAGTTAGAGCGGGTATAGGGGTTGTATTGAGCTTAACTATCACAACCTCTGCCTTCCCTATTCTCTTCTCTTAAATGCAATTACTTGGGAATTGGACTTAGTCTGTAGAATATAATATTATATTTTTTGAATTACTATAGTGATATCTTGAAACCATCCTTTATATTCCATAGGTATGAGTGGTGTATGAAACTCATCATGGAGGTTATCTATATATATATAAAAAAACTTCTTAAGAAAGTTGTAGGTTTAGGGAGAAAGTCATCCCTATAATACCCTATTATCATTCTATTAGGTGTGTTCAATTTTACCGTTTGGTATATCTTTTGTTGGGTGAGTTTTTTTACCATGAATTGGGAGGATACTTTTAATGGTGAAGTAAGAGAGTAGTTGGAATTATCAACATAAAACATAGACTTTCTACTGATCACTAGGAACTTACATGCCATGTAAGTTAAATACATGTCGTGTAATGGATTCTTTGGAGAATCCATGAAAAGGGTACATAGAGTGAATGGTTTACACACATTATAAGTATAAAATATGTTTTTTAATTGAAATGTAAATGAGTTTTTTGGTGAATATGGACCTTGAGGATTACACCATATGCAAATTAAAAATGTTCCATGTAAATGTCACAGTGTTAGTTCTTAGGGTGTTCTACGAATAATATGATTCATTATTTCCTTTTGAATCCCTCCTATATTAAACTATAATTCTCCCCATACATTTTTGGGTGATTCCTTATCATCCAGATCAATTCGTTCAACGATTTATTAGTAGGGATTGGCACTTCATCTCTTCAAGTAAGCCTTTCCTCTTGGTTTCTCTATCATTGTGATTGAGACAATGTTTTTTGAAGGGATTAGTAATAAGATTGTGTTTTATATCAATCATTTTTAGTATTTTTTTCATTCCTTATCTTACGAAGACAAATCCTATGGTTTCCAATCCCTATGGTCAAAGGAGACTAGGTTTTTTATGTCCTTGAGGGAGGTGAATCTATACAAGTATTTTAATCTCTTGAATTTTTGGTTGTTTCTATTTATTTCCTTGAGATTTGAAATGGAATTGCATGTGTTAAATTTGAAAAGGGCATGGGTTCTCATTTGAAATGGGTTTTTTCTTTGAAATGGAATTTCATTGATTTGAAATGGAAAATGGATTTTTAAACACTAAAGCATATTTTCTTGGATTTGAAATTGTTTTATAAAATGTGAGCATGGTTTTAAAAAAAAAAATTGACAAACATTTCATGGTGGGAACCTTGGGTTCGTTGGGAAAGAGACACGGGTAGCCTTAGTGTGTGTGACACTACTAGGAGGTAACCTCTTGTATATCAATGGTCTATATTAGACCTCGATGTTAGTTGGATCCATCCTTATTCTTTGTTAGTCTTGTGAGTTTCTATTATGTATTTTCCCATAGGATGGATCTCAGGTAAGATTTTCATTGTTGTTTTTAGTTGTTTATTACATGATAGATTATTTCATGGATGTTGGTTCACTTATTTATTTATATTCTATATATTTACCATCTTTGTATTTTATTTGGAAAATATGACATGAAATTTTTGAAAACTAATGGATTATTTGAAAAATGTTTTCAAATTGTTATATATATATATAAATTCTTGTGAAAATATTTCATTTTAGATCTTGAAATTGTACATTATTATTATTAGAACTTGTGTGTATTCTTTGGTGGTATCATACTGGGTTATATTTCTCACACCCTACTTCTGACCTTAGGATATATGTATACCATGTTTTGTAGGATTTGGGTAAAGGGAATGGAATTCTATATCCTGATGGATTTTATTTACATCACTGTTTTGGTTTGGGGATGGTTTGGAGGTGATGGCTGGTCACATGGAGAATTGTTATCTACACTTGTCATACTTTCTAGTTTATCCTATTTGGATCAGTTTTATCTCTATTATTTTCACTTTATACCTTGTTTGTATGTCTTGTTTTCCATATATATGATACTTTTTTGTTATCTTTGTTTTACCCCATCTCGTAATGGGCTAACATGGGAAACTGGTCTAGTTGACCCAGGTTGGTCTATTAAAATTTAGTATTAGATGGTTTACTCAGCGTAAAGTGTGTTAGTACTACCTAATTTGGTTATGTGTCTTGGGTATACAAGAGTAGGATCACCATAATTTGAAAAGTAGGTACGGGAAAGGCGCTTGGCCAGATCACTCCCATGAATTAATTCGAGTTTCCATGGGTGGTCAAAAAATCTTTACGAAGTCCAAGACCAAGTTTTTAGGTTTATTTGAATAAATTTTATGGGAAATTGGTTTAAATTTAATATCTAAAATGTTGGTGGAATTATTTTGTGTATGGTCATTTGAATAAACTAAGTGAGGATTTTATTTAAATGGACTTATTCCTTTATAAAATTGTTTCCATTTTTGTGGTATAATTCATAACTACTTTAAATTTTTATTGTTTTAAATAATTGTTGGGATTATTGTTTTTGGTTAGGTGGTTCTGGAGTTTCTCATGTCTAATGGGTTATTTTATTATATTTAACAAACAATTTCTCCTAGAATAGATCTTCCAAATACAATAGGGAAAGCTACGAGGAATGTTTTGTAGATGGATCCTCCAGTGGACCCTTATTTGGTTGAAGTAGTGATATGTACCATTTAGATTCTAGGGTCAATGGGCATAGTGAACCTGAGATGAGTAGTGGATCATGTCTCGGAATTTACCAAGCAGATTCCACTTGTCTTTCATGGTGACAAGGGACCACAAGATTCATAGGAGTGGCTTGAACATATTGAGAGGATATTCAACTTTTTTAAGACATCTGAAGATTCTCACGTGGATTTTTTCATGTATATGCATGATGGACTAGGAAGAAGATGATGGGATTTGATAGTGCGAGCTAAATTGAATGAATGTATTACATGTGTTTATCTCAAGAATATATTTAATAGGATGTTTTAGCCTAAGAATTTACATATGAAAAAGACCTGAGAGTTTATAACATTAGAGTGAGGGGAGTGAACCATCCAAGAGTACTCCACCCACTTTGTTGAGTTGGTGCACCTGGAACCAAATCTTGTCACCAATGATTACCTAAAGGCCCAGAGGTTCGATATGAGGATGAGACCCAATGTTCAGCCGATTCTAGTTATTTTGTGCCTTATTTCATTTTTAGAGGTAGTTGATAAAAAATCTTTGGATGAGTTGGAAAAATTAGGGAGAACAGGATTGTATGGAGATTTAGTTGGTGTCGTAGTTAGCTAGGGCGCTTCTTCTAGTCAGAAAAGGAAGCGCAGAAGTGGTCAATTTCTATAGGACCAGTTTCAGGGTATTCTACAGAGAATAAATAGGTTATTTTATATCAGTGTGGGAGGTGTGTTCATACTAGTCCTTAGTGTATGGAGGTCCTCTAACCTAACATTTTTATGGTAGGTTTCTCCATCTAAAACATTTTTGTGATAAGATTTCCTAAGACAGTAAGGTGGGATCCACTTTCACCAATGGAAAATAGGTTCATGTTGATGCTTACAAGGATGGTGGGACTCATCCTTAGGACAAGTTGGATGTCTAAGTGTCTATGTTTATATGGATTTATAAATAAAATTCTCCGCTAGAGGAATCTGAAGTAAGGCAAACTACTATTATAGGTACGGAATTTATTTCATCTTCTATGGTGCTAGATTATTTTAATACAGGTGATGATCATTATTTTATATCATAAAAATTGGTTTATGTGTTGGTATTGTGTTTGGATATTATTTCATTCTTGTTGGATTTTCCCATGCCTTTAGGAAATAGGTCTGAACAAGGTTTTAAGTTCCCCATGTGTCGGGTGGTGACAGGTGACTTTGAGGTGTTTTGGGACTTCATAATGCTTAAAATTTACATATATGACTTTATTATTAACATGTATTGAATAGTTAGTGTGAAATATTAGATAGAATGTTATCATCTTCAGGTATAATTCTTATCTTTCGATGGGGTCACTCATGTTTTCTAGGGTGATTTGGACTCTAGATTAGGAAGGGTAGGGCATGTTGTTCCTTATCTTGGTATAATATCATTCTAGTTGTCAGAAATTTTTCTTGATGTAGTTAACCCTTTCTTGGGTGTTCAACTACCTATTGTTGTGTGTTCATACCCTAAGGTCTTTTTGGATTATTTATCTTGTTTACCTACATGGAGAGAGTTCAAGTTTACTATTTACCTAATCCTTAGAATGATGCCCATTTCCATGCCATCCTATCAAGTGGCACCTATGGAGTTGGTGGGACTTTAGGTCCAGCTTGAGGACCTGGAGGTGAAAGAATTTATTTTTTCAAGCATGTCAGTATGGTATTTTCCTGTACTCTTCACTAAGATGGTATAAGGGAGTCTAATACATTGTATTGACTAACAAAAGTTGAATTAGGTAACCATTAAGAACAAGTATCCTTTACCTGGAATTGTTGACCTCTTCGATTAGATTAGAGGGGATTTTTGGTTTTCTAATATTGACCTATTGTAGTGGTACCACCAGTTGAGATTCCGATAATAAGATATACCAAAGGAAAAATTTAGAAGTCGATATGGGCATTTTGAGTTTTTGGTTATTCCATTTGGTCTCAATAATTATCCCATGGTATTTATATATTTTATGAATTGAATATTTCATAAATTCTTGGAATCTTTTGTAATTGTGTTTGTAGATGATATCTTGGTGTACTCTTGGTCAGAGTAGGAATACACAGACAATTTGGATATCATTATTCAAACCTTTAAAGAACATCATTTATATGGTAATATTTCCAAGTGTGAGTTTTAGATTTGGGAAGTGAAGTTTCTGAGGCATGTGATATCTGAGAGGTGCATCTCAATAGATATTGAGAAGTTATAGGTAGTTTTTTCTTGGTATTTTCCTAAAAACATGTTTGATATATAGAGATTCTTAGGTTTGGTAGGTTACTATATATGGTTTTTTTGGAACTTCTCCAAGATCGCATCTTTGATGACATATTTAACCTATAAGGGGGTAAAGTTTGAATGAAATGATAAGTTTCAGAGATATTTTGAGGAGATCAAGATGAGGTTTATTTCAACACAAATTTTTATTCTTCGGGTACTAGGTTTAGGTTATGATGTTTTCTACGATGCTTCTAGTATAGGTTTGGGTTGTGTCTTAATGTAGGGGAAATGTGTTGTGGATTATGGATCTCTCCAGTTATTCCCTCAAGAGAAGAACTACACTACCCATGATCTTGAGTTGGTATTTGTTATGAATGAACTCAAAACATGGTGGCATTATCTATTTGGGGAATGGTTTATGGTATATTCTGATCATAAGATCCTGAAATATATTTTCACTCATAGGGATCTGAACTTATGGTAGAGATTTTGGGTTGAGTATCTTTAGGAATTTGGTTTTGATATTGTATATACCTATGGGAAATGAAAATTGGTATTCAATGTGTTGATAATAAAATTACCAACTCAAGCTATAAATGAATTGGTTGAGCAGTGGTATCTTATGAGTTTGTTTATTGAAATGAGATTGAGAGTGAAAGAGGTTGGTGGATAGGTTTTCTTGACTTTAATAAAGGTAGAATCATATTTTTATGAGAGAGTTTAACTTGATCAGATGATAGACACAGAGATCCAATGCTTGGGAAAATCATAAATAGTGGGGAGACCTCAAGTGAGTGATCTTAGTCTCCCAGTGGATCTTTGTTATTCCAAAGTAGGTTGGTTGTTCCGTCTTCCTTGAGACAAGAGTTTCTAGATAATGTACACTGGTCATGTTGGTCTGTTCACCCTGGGTCTAAAAAGATGTACCATGATTTTATATGTTAGTATTGGTTTTTGGGGATAAGGTAGTCAATTTTTGACTTTTTATCATGGTGCTTCACTAGTCAGAGAGTTAAAGAAAAACACTAGAGAAATACAGGTTTGTTGTAGCCTTTACCCATTACAGTATGGAAGTGGGATGATATTTCCATGGATTTATTCATTGGTTTACCATGGACTTCTAATGGGAAGGATGTGTTTTGGGTTATTATTGACAGACTCACTAAATCAGTACATTTATTACCAATAAAGAAAATTATGAAAGTGTAATGGCTGTGGTACTTATATGTCTAGGAGATTGTGAGGATTCATGGAGTTACCTTTATAGTTATTTATGATAGGGACTCGAGGTTCACATCAAGATTCTAGATATGTTTGCAGGTGTAAATGGGTTCTTAGTTGAAATTGATCATGGATTATCATACATAGATGGATGGACAGACATAGAGTACTATCTAAGTTTTTTAGTATATTCTATGGGATTGTGTGCTTGATTTTGGTGGATCTTGGGATAGACATTTGCCTTTGGTCAAGTTTTCCTATAACAATATTTATCAGGATTAAATTAGGATGGTGCCCTTTGAGGCTTTATATGGGTGTCCATGTTGATCACCCTTGTGCTGGGTAGAGTTGGGAGAGTGGTCCTTGGTTGGGTCAAGTATGGTTTAGGAGATGAAAAATGTTTTAGTTGATCCAGAGCCATTTTATCATGGCACAAAGTCATCAGAAATCTTTTTAGGACTATCATCATCGACCGTTGGAGTTTGTGGTTGGTGATCGATTATTTCTCATAGTTTCACCTTTCTTGGGACATCATCATTTGGGTAAGAAATGTGAGTTGGCACCAAGGTTTTTGGGCCCCTTTGAGATTATTGAGCAGTTGGGGTGACTGGGGAGGGTGTATTGTCGGTTGATTTTACCATATGGATTGATTTCTATGCATGACGTGTTTCATGTTTCCCAATTGAGGAGGTATACATCAGATCCTTACCATGTGATTACATGGGAGTATGTTGATTTTGATCCTGATACCACTTTGGTTGAGCATCCAATTCATATTATGGATCAATAGGATAAGGTACTACATGGTAAAATGATCCCCCTAGTCTGGGTATTGTGTCGGTGTGGATAGGATCACCATAATACGTGGGAGCAGGAGATGTTAATGACCTAGTATTGGCCTACTCTTTTTTTAGATCCAATATATTCATCTCTTTCTATGGACAGAAATGTTTTATGGTGGGGATATTGTAATGCCCCATTACCTTTCTGTTAGGTATGTTTAATTTTTACTTTTGGTATCCTTTTTTTTGGGTGATTTTTTTCTGGAAATAAATTAGAAGGATACCTATAATGGTGAAGTCAAAGATTTATTATAATTTTAAACATAAAAATTATAATTTATTATGCTCACTAAGAACTTACACACCATGTAATTTGAATATACATTGTGTAATGGCTATTGGGAATAAGTCATGAACTAGTTAAATGGTGTGAATGGTTTACACATCATGTAGCAGTTGCACATCGTGTGAGTATAAAATCTAATTTTTTATTAAAAAGGCAATGGGTTTTTTAGTGAATATAAACCCTAAGGATTAAATGATGTCAAAATTAGTTACAATCCATGTAAATTTTATGGTGTTGGTTTTTAGGTTTTCATATGAATGATATGTTTCATTATTTCCTTGTGAATCCATCCTCTCTCGACCTGGAATCCTTCTTAGGTGTTTTTTGGTGATTCCTTTCCATCCAGATCGATTCATTTAGTGATTGATCAATAGAGATAGGTTCTTCATCTCTTCGAGTAAGCCTTTACTCTTGTTTTCTCTCTCATTGTGGTTTAGGCAATATTTTTAGTAGGGATTGGTAATCAGATTGTGTTTTCTATCAATCCATTTTAGTCTTTTTTTATGCCATATATTCCAAAGGAAAATCTTGTGGTTTTCAACCCCCATGGTCAAAGGTGGTTAAATTTTCTACATCTTTGAGGTAGGTGAATATATCCAATTGTTCTAATATCTTGAATTTATTTTTCTTATTATTGTTCCCTTGGGATTTGAAATATAATTTCATGTGTTGAAATTGAAAAGGAAATGGGTTCACGTTTGAAAGGGGGGTTTTGATTTAAAAATGAAATTTTCTTGATTTGAAATATAAAATGGATTTTCAAACTCGAAAGTAGATTGGATTGGATTTGAAATGGTTTTATAAAAATATATCATGGTTTTTAAAAACATAAATTGACAAAAAAAAATCATAGTGGAAACCTTGGGTACAATGGGAAAGAGACATGGGTAGCCTTAGTGTGTGTGACACCACTAGGAGGCAACCTATTTTATCTCTATGGTCTATGGAAATCCTTGATGTTAGTTGGATACAACCTTATACCTTGTTAGGATTGTGATTTTCTAGTATGTATTGTACCATAGGCTAGATCCTGGATGGGAGGTGCATTTTTTTCTAGTTATTTATTACATGATATATTATTTCATGGATGTTGGATCACTTGTGTATTTATATTCAGTATCTTTAAATTCTTTTTTCAATATTTGGAAAATATTTTATGCAATTTTTGAAATTTCAAGGACTGTTTGAAAAATGTTTTCAAATTTTTTTATGTATATATATTTTTATAAAATTATTCTGTTTTAAAGCATGAACTTGAGGATTCTTGTTATTAGAGCTTTTGTATATTATTTTTTGGTATCATAATGGGCTCTTTAGCTCACACACTACTTCTTCTATTGGGACATTTGTAGACCATTTTTTCAGTATTCGGGTAAAGGGAAGGGAATTTTTTAGAATTTCAGATTTCCTTTACATCACTGTTTCAATTTGGGGATGGTTTGAAGGTGACAGTTGATCACATAGAGACTTGTTGTCTAGAATTTTTTACTTTCTACTTTATCCTATTTTGATCAGTTGTAACTCTCTTGTTTTTACTTTTTTACTGTAGTTTTATGTCTTATTTTTTTTATATACAAGAATTTTTTTGTTATCTTTGTTTTACCCCACCCCATAATGGGATAACTTAGGTGACTAGTCTGGTTAACCCAGTTTGGTCTGTTACAATCCCTTTTCATTGAGAAATTAAATATAAACCCTCTCATTCTCCCATTGTTTCTAGTTTGAGAGGTCAAGTATTATCGTCTTCACCATCATTGATCTGAATTGAAAGATAAACTATCAATGGAGAACTTTCCATATAATTATTTATCGATTTGGTAAAATAGGGTACCATATGAAGGATGGACCTTTCTATGTTTGCATGAATCATTTGAGTCTAATTGCTTCTTTTTGTGTATGGTTCCCCATCATGGGATCATATAGGAATATGAAATGCATCAAATGATGCTCTGGATCTCCTGAACCATTAAAAATCAGAAATGTAGGGTTCCTAAAATTTGGAGGTGGAGAGGTCAGATCCACCCATTCGAGGTAAGGCCTTTTTTCTGGCTGCACTAGTGCATGCCATTCTTCCATAGCTTTTAATCGAGCTTTCAATGACTCAATAGTATTGATGAAACCTTGAGGGATTTATGGATAAAGAGGATATTGATTTGGGGCAGTGATAGGTAGATTTATTTTTTGCATCCCAATGTACACCTGTGGTGGCTAACTTACAGTGGATAGCCTGTGAAGATGTGTCTGACCCAGTCCTATTTGTGTTCCCAAGAGAGGGAACTCCTGATATATCACTATCATGGGGTCCACATATATTGTTCATTGGTCCCGTATATTGAGAGGATGTTCTGGTACAACTTTAGTTACCAGGGTGAATTTTCTTTTTTTAGTCACGCTGATTGGGAGTGCAAGTTGAGGATCTATTTGTAGAAAATATCTTATAGGAATTTTTCCTCAGAGTAATTCTATATTGAGTCTTCTCAACTCTTTTATCTCTTCCTCTTTTTGAGTGAATCTTTTTTTGAGTGTGATGGGTTCAACATCTTCAATAGGTGGGTGATATACAAACTTACCTTTTCCCTTCTATTAAGTGGATGCTTGTTGAGGAGGTAGTAATGGAGTAGTTGAAAGAAACCCTAAATTTAGGTAAAGCCTCTAGTTTTGAGTATGCTCACCTTCTTTAATTATTTCAGTGTAGACTATATTAAGGAATAAAACTTTCTCCTTCTACTCCTCTATAATGGAATCATGTTCTTTAGCATCAGTAGGGCTGGTGTTAATAGTGTTATCCAATTCATAACGCATTACAGGAATTTCATTAGTCTCTTTGAGAGATTACTTTTGTTTGTGCCCACCATGAGGCCTCTTCCTCTCCTTCATTTGTCCTCCTGTAATTTTTTGGTGAATGGTAATACAAATGGAATCTCTAAAAAATGTGTGTGTTTTGAGGGAGGACACTAGATCATGGGATGAGACGAAATAGGAGGATTCATTCTGAGGCATTACCCGTAGTCAGGATAAGACTGACTTTAACTGAGGAGGAGGTTTTTCAGGTATAAAATCCCCCATCCCTATGGGATGGGGTTTCTCCCATTCCACTTCCACAATATTTTGATCATGTTTTTCTGATCTCAAATGTTATGTTAAAAAATCCCCCAACCCCATGGGTTGGGGTTTCTTTTGGATTATCATGGATACTACTACCACAACTGCTTTCTTGATTTTATAGAACTATGTTTGAACATGAGAAAGATGCATGGTATGACCTTCACCTGATCTACCAGCTTTAAAAATAAATTTGTGATATTTTCAACATTTTTTCTATCTAACGGTTGAATTATATTAATTAGGAGGCTTGCTCAATATTTTCATATGCCTAACACAAAAGACTTTTAATAGCTTACTCTCTTCTAGCCCGACATCTACAAGAGTCAGTCAGGGACGACTCCTACCAAGTGTACCATCTGTTGCAAACATAGTTCATATATTGAATTTGGTCTGAAGCTACATCATTTCAAGATGTCTCTTTTAGATGTCTTTTCTAATTTGGGAGTGTAGTGAAATGAAATACTCCATGTTCACCTCATCCTTTGATGTGGACACTATATGGGGTATCAGAGATCAGCTGGCACAATTCTTTTAACGTGTTGAGACATGTGCACTAAAGGTATCCTTGTAGCTTTTCCACTTTTGAGTGTTGTTCATCTAGGATGGCCTTTAATTCAATTCAATAGTGTATCAATCCAATTATCTTGACATGAATTGGATATTCTTTGTAAGGTAATAATTTTTATTCTAATTTATGAATAGTGATTCATATATTGAGGTGGATTTTGTGCACACAATATTCCATGAATTCTTCTAGAAATTTGTATTGGGGAGTGGATAAAGTATAAAAAATGACTGATATGTCATTTTTAGCCAACTATTTTCTCATGTTCAACATGTCTTCTTTGTATTTTTACAAAGGCTATGCAACCTGGTTTAACCAAAGTGGATTCTTCCCTAATGATTTATTATAAACAGAAATATTGGTAGGGACTTCCTTTGTCATATTGAAAGGCAGGTGATCCAAAGGTGGTTCAGAGAATGACTATTGTCTTGGGATTCCTTCTAGATGGTAAAAGATGTCACTTATCAATGGTGAGGTATCATGCATGATGGGTCACATTTTTGAAAGTTCCTCGCGGTAGGATGGTTTTCTCATCATTAAATTTCCAAGGGGAGGACCTTCCTGATGAATTAAAATGTCATTATGGGGAGGACTACAATCACATATTTTCATCTGAATATGAGAAGATTTGCTACAGTGTATACCCTAGGGAGGACCATTAGGGAGAATGATGACAACAGGATAACCTCCTTTCCATTTGATCTTATGGACATAGGGAGGAATGCTATGGTGCTCATTAGAATATGGGATCTCAAGATCGATCATGTTCTAGTCATAAAAAAATAATTCATGGTAAGATGTCTAGGGAGGACCTCTGAAACTACTACTACTACTTCCTTAATTTGGTAACGGAAGAGTAGGATCATTAACTACCATAGATAAATGTATGAGGTCTTCAAGAACTCCAACATTAAGTAGAGTGTGATCATAGATTGCCTATTCATTTTACAGACTCCTTTAATGATAATTATTCTTCTATTATTTCTTGTGGGTGACTAGGGCCTCTTGTTGGGGAAAGAGGTTTTCATTTTTTGAAAGCATGTTTGGTTATCTCTCATGTCAGCGTCATAATTTGTTGAAAAGTTTCTGTCATTTTAGAAAGGTTTATGCCTACCTTGGAGTGGCCATTGGAAGATACTAATTACCTCTAATTGGAATGATGGTATGGACCCTATCTATTTGTTTGTATATCATGGGGTAATTTTTTCCATAACCCACCTAGATGGAATCAAAGGTGTGTGTATGCTCCAGAACGACCCTTGTTTTGTACTAATGAGTCACCTTATATGTAGGTATGGAGTTTTGTATCATCCCCTATACCACTTACATTGTTTTTATTATATTTTGGAAGGTTTGTAAGATGTGGGAAGGTATTTGAATCTACATATTCACCATTTTCAAGATGTTTTTGGTAACTTCAACACATGGAATGGGGATATATTCGCATTCTGTGGATGGAGTAGGGGTGTATTTCACTCATGTCCTTCATTTCCTATCAGTCTATACTGAAAGTACTCAGGTATGGGGGTAGAGATGTGGATATTCCCCCTATTTTTTACCATGACTTTATGGATGATTTCTCCAACTGCTAATAGGTTAGGCAGACATCCTTGATATATACAGACAGGTGTGTGCTCCTACTTGCAGTTTACAGCCAAATTTGACTGGCGGGATGGATTGTTGTGGGCTGGTGTTTGTACCTACTCACAGATTTCCACCATATTTTATTGGATGGATTCTATGGGTGTTTCTAAAATATGTAGGTAGTCTATGTTAGCGTGTGCTGGTGTTTGTGCTTGATCGCTATTTGTCACTGAATTTGGCTAGTGGTATTGTTTGGTGTAGGTAGGTGTTTGTTTCTACTCGCATTTCATCACCAAATTTGACTCGTGAGTTTTGTAGGGAACATATGTTCAGACCTACTCCCTATTGTATGGTTGTTTTACTAATTAGTCCATCCTGAGTTCCCAGGTCTGAGTGACCTAGGCCGAACTCCCAAGTAAAACACCCCCATCATGTTGAGGGTTTGTCACTGTGTGGTGTTGGAGGAGATGTTTTCTTATAGACGTCCTTTTGAGGGATACCTATGTTATCTAAATGAGGACTTCAATGTCCTTTTGATTTGACTCCCTAAGATATGGTAGGATCTGACTACTTCATTTTTAGGATAGACTCCTAAAACAGTTCGAAACTGTAATTGGTGATGTCATCTTCTTGGCCTCCAACCATCGTTGAGTGGATGGATGGTGGGGTTTCATAAGTTGGATGGCATATTGAGCTTCCTCCAAGGTTGGGAAGGTACCATTTTAGTGGTACTCCCAAACCACCACATTTGAGACCCATCATTAAAGATGGCGGGTGGGTGACAGTATCCTCTGTTTTCTTGAGGACCCGTCTTGTACAGTGTTTGAAACATATGTCTACGTGAACTGGTATGATGCGATTTGGATTTAAGGGAGATCTGGTTGAAAGTTCCTGAAATATATGTGACAAAAAAATCAATAAAACACTATCAAATCATCATCTCAATAAATTATCTCATGCATAATCATTTTTTTGGACCTCTTTCATTTTGAGATATAAAGGGGCCTGACAAGTGGGTGAGATAATCATCTTGGTTAAGGATTCACAATGAGTTCACCATCCTTTTTTTGATGAAATTTTTTTTGGTGATATTTTTTTCGATGGTTTGATTGATGGGGTATGAATGGTTGCACAATAATTTATGTTGGATTCACCATTTTCAAATGGCTTCCAAAAGGTTTGTTCATGGGGCTGGAAACACCCAACAGTTCCCTTATTCAGAGTGTTTTACAAACCTACTTTCCAAAAGATGATGGTTGTTGGAAAATGTTCCAAAAAAGATTAGGGACTCACAATAGTCAATAGGATTGGAGTTCAGGCTCATCACACCCTTTTGGGATGAAATTATTTCATACTCTATGAATCTATTAAATATTTAATACATATTCGTGAATCCTTCATTAATTCACAAGTATAACATTGGATTCCCACAATAAATTATTAATATGCATGGAATTTATAATCATCTACAAGTATCTAAGGTTCTTCATTTATAGAGATATCTATATGTATCTGAGTTTCTCCATCAATTATAACATTTAATGAATGGATTATATATTCTTTGTTTATTTATCATCATGATGCTGGTTTCAATCCATGTGATGGGGCACTCAGGAATTTAACATCATCCAGGGAGATATGAGATGTTTTGATGTCAAGATTGATCCCTTGAGATGCGATTCCTATGTATCCTTATAAATGGAATTATAACCCATGTAGTTTGGTTTCACTTAATGGGAAATATCATACCTTTTAAGTTCATGTGATGAGGACCAAACCATACATTTTAACGTCATGTGGAAAAGACGTCTAGCTGAAAGGTTCCTAGTCAAAGTTTGGTGTGGGAGATATGCTGAATTGGACCAGGAACCTGGAAGGGGTGTAGACTCCTAGATTGAATGTGACCTTACTAGGAATTTGTCCTAAATGAAATTATGTTTGATTTGGGGTGTTGGTTTTAGACCTTAAATAGGCTTCCTATGTATTCCATTTGGACGACAATCAAAGACCACATAGTTCAATTTTGGGTTGTTGGGTTTGGACCTCAAGGAGGCTTCCTATGTATCCCATTTGGATGGGAATCAAAACCCATGTATTTTGAATTTTGGTTGAGTACCCAAACCTAAGGGGGTCCTATAAAGGTTTTTATTCCAGGGAATGTTTCTCTTTGATGGGATTGAGTTCAGGATTATACTGAATATGAGGCCCTTTGTTTCATAAGTAATGTGGACCTTTGAGAGGATTTATTTGGGTATTATACTGAATAGGAGTCACTTTGTCTCACAAGTAATGTGGCCCTTGGAGAGGATTGAGTTCGGGCTTATACTGAATAGGAGGCCCTTTGTCTCGTGGGGAATATATCCCTTTGAGAGTATTGATTTGGGGATTATAATGAATAGAAGTCCCTTTGTCTCATAGGAAATGTGTACCTTTTATATGGATACATGGATTTGAGGACCCACGCCTATATAGGCCCTCTGAAGGAAGGTGATAGTAAGATCCATAAAAGGATTCTTTCTCGAGACATGCATCTGACCATGTAGATGTCATCATCATAGCTGACCTCTAAGCCCACATGAGTTATGCTCAAATGTGAGAAACAATAGGAAGAGGAAGATCTGTAAAATTACACAATATCCTTCATCCACTGGTGGATAAGGTCAGGGTGATGTGAGAAGAAGAAATGGATTTGATGTGTATGTATCCTTTCTCATTTCATAACTAGTATAGTAACATCAACTACCCATCTAGATATGGACCATAAGAAAGTATAGGGGATTACTCCATGAGGTATTCCCTTTCTCCCAACTCCAAAGAAGAGAGGGGGATATGCCACTAACCCTCAAAGGTAAAGGAAATCATGATCCCCCCCCCAATGTCTGAAATGGGAGGTCCCTATTCTGAGAGATGATGATTTAAGGGCATTGACCCATCCCTCATATCTATGAGATAATGAGGGAATGATAAGGTTTGTTACCTTATGTCTATGACTAGGAGGTCCCTTTAACTACCCTCAAGGTCAGGTTCATCAGGACTAAAGGGATTCATAACTTCATGTTCCCCAAGGGACCCACCTCTTGGGTAGGACAAGTGAAAGAAACCTCTAACTAAAGGAATTAATAAATAAATGGGAGACATTATGGTGTGTAACTTTACATGGTTTTAAAAATTTAGGAGGATTTAATGGAGGTTTTGGCATGGTCTCCCTTAGATAATATTCTTAAGGAAGGATCTAACCTACCATTTTTGGAATGAAGAGGGATCAGAGGAGGCTTGAACAAGATAAGTCTTAGAAATCTAGAAGGGTCTCATGTAGGGTAAGACCTTGTCAAGTCAGAATTGTTTTATGTAGGGTAGTCATGTGTGATCTAGAGATGAATTTTAGATGACATATAGCCCTGGAAACAACACTTTCTCAAGGCCTTAATCTAGGATTCAAGGGTTCCCTCAAGTGTCCTGGTAAGGGCCTCATGCAGGTCCTGAGTTTATGAGGGGACCTTCATGCTAGTCTCTGTCAATTAGAGAGTGTGTTCCTCCTTGCATGGGTGTTTTGTGTTTCACACCCTGGAGGGACTTTTGTCCCACTACCCCTCTTAATTCCTTCTTTTCTTGGGTTTTAGAGAGCTACCGGGGTGATTTTGAGGACCTGTGAGAAGGAATAAGGAGAGAGAATCTTTAGGTATTTCTTGGATTTTTTCATCATTTCAAATGAGGAGACCCATAGTCATATTTATAGGCAATTTTTTGGGACCTAGGGTAAAGGAGGTTCCTCGTGCAGCTGGTTTTCTCTAGTTTACATGTAGGTATGACCTATGTATTTCTATTGGGAGCACCTGTAAAGGGAATGAGAATTGACTCTAAAGTATAGGTGTGGCCTGAGCGGTGACACTGATTCAAGCTATACATGATGTGTCTTCAGCAAAGTATGTGACCCTTTGCATTCGTCAATTCTCCTTTCCTTGAAGTATTTCCCTTCATAACTTTTTTTTCACAAAAAAAAATGTGTCAAAACCTGGTATGGCATGATATGAGTATGAATCCATCGTGATAGGTAGATAGGGATATATATATATATATATATATATATATATTGACATGCATTGTTCATAATTGGTACATATTTATTGCGCGTGATATATTTTCCTCTATGTACTGTGAAATGAGATTCGGGTTATATCTAATAAATGAAATGAAAAAAATGATGTGTTATGAAAATTCAATTTTAATATAAGTATAAGGGAACCTTATGTAAATAGTTTTCTATTTTTGACACCTGTTGAGGTTGAACTTGATTTTTATATAGTGTTATAAGGAGTGTATTTGTCTTGTATAGAAAATGTATCCTCATCATCTTCAAGTAGAGAATCAGGAGAGTGGAAATCAGCATGATCCTAACACTATTAAACCAGATCTTCCATCATCTCCTAAGAATAATATGTATGATCAGCTTCATGATATCTTCCTAAGGGTCATATGATCCATATGTAGGGATATTGTTCGCACTGTACAATCGATGTATGAGTTGATGAGAGAATGTCAGCTACAAAATATACTTATTTTCACTGATGAGGAAGGTCCCTAGGAAGCTAAGTTATGGATCAATTCATTCTATATGATCTTTAAGAACCTTGAGACACCTGCTATAAAGGGTAAAACTTTATGCCTATATGTTACAGGGACCATCCAATTGTCGGTGGGATATTTTAAAGCAAGATGATCTGTAGGATGAGCTAACCTAGAAGGACTTTGATGTGAAGTTCCTAAACCTCTTTTATCTAGATATGTTGAGGTATAGGAAGTCTCATGAGTTCATGAACCTGAAAAGGGAGAGATTTCCAGTGATGGAATACATTGGACATTTCACCGACTTATAGTTCTTTGTGCCATCCTTAGCAGCTGATGAGGTTTCTTGGGAGAGATATTTTTAGGATGGTCTTTTATAAAAGATATGATCATAGTTTAACATCCTTCACCTGATTCCCTTTGAGTACATGATGAATCAGGCTCTCATCATGAAGGGGAATAAAATAGAGGCCCAAAATAGTGGCCAACTAGTTTTAGCAGGCTGATATGGGATCTCTTCTTCTAGCAGCAAGAAGCATCATTATGATAGTTACCTACAGTTCAGTAGTAGAAAAAGTAGTTAGGGGATTGGAAAACCATCTCAAAATCATGGCCCATTAGATTTATTTTAGTGTGGAAATAGTGGCAACAAGTTCCATCAATTTACATACCTCATTCTAGAGTGTCATTCTTATGGAGGGATGGTCCATATTTAGAGATTATATAATATCTCATAGATGTAGAGTGGTGGTAGGGGATCAATATAGACACCTGATTTTGGAAAGGACTCATATACCCCTTAGAAAACAAGTAGTTGTAGTTCCATCGGATGTTTACGTTAAGGTATGGGATGTGGTGATCCAATGTAGGAGTGGCAGTTCCACTCAAAAGGAGTAGTGTAGGGGAGTTATACTAGAGACCAAGGTAGAGTGGAAAGTCAGTTGCATGCTATGTAGTCTAATTTATCTAGTTTGGATGCAGGACCTTCTATCATCATAGGTAAGATTCTATATCATCAACCCTTTCTTTTTTTTAATATAGAATCATCACATTACTTTATATCTTTCTTTTTTCAAATGGTTTGGTCTTGGTTGTGGAAAGCTTGGATGGTTTCTTGACTATCTATACACCATTGGGAGTGCGATCAGAGAATATCAATCATTGTAAGGCATGTTCTCTAGAAATTAGTGGTTACAGTTTCTTTTTGGAACTCTTTTATGCTATAAACGATAGTTTTGATTTTATTATTAGTATGGATTGGTTATTTCTATACTATGATCATATCAAATATTATCGGATGATATTTTACTTTATATATCAAGAATGAGATAGCTATTTTCACTAGGGTGAATGGGATATTTAGGCTAGTCATATAGGACCAAGTGAGTACATAATGGATTGTCTTGTAGCTCATATAGAAAATATTTCTCTAGATGATAGTATAATATATAAGTATACTTTTTCTCTAGTGGTAGACTATTCTCAAGATTTTTTTCCTGAATATTTATATGGCTTACCACCCAAGCAGAAGATCAAGTTCCTGATCCAGTTGGTGTTGGGAGTAGAACCAGTTTTAGTCCCACGTTATAGGATGATACCATTATAGCTTCATGAGTTTAAAGTTAAGTTGTAATATATAGAAGAAAATGGATTCATATTCCCTATTATTTCACCTTGGGGTTATTCTATGATTTTCACTAAGAAGGATAATGGTAATTTATGATCATGTTTAGACTATCAGATACTGAACCATATGAAAATAAAGAACTAGTATCCCCTTATGTGCATCAATGATCTTTTCTATCAGCATATAGGTTCTAAAACCTTTTATGAGATTGATTTGAGGTTAGGGTATCATTATTTGATAGTGATACCATCATAGATACCTCAGACTGATTTTATAATATGGTATATATTAAATGATTTCATGGTGATGTCATTCGGTTTGAAAAATTCATTGATGGTATTCATGGCCTTGAGTAATCAGATCTTTCAACCTTTTCTGAATTAGTTTGTGGTAGTTTTTATCAATGACATCTTAATGTACTCCTAATCACCAGATGATCATGACCAACATCTTGAAATCATCTTGAGTACATTGAGTGAGAATCTTATTTATTCTAATCTATTTAATGTAGATTTTTAATTGATAAAGTTCACTTTTTAGGTCATTTCAACTTAGAGGATGTAGAGTCAATGGACCTAGATAAGGTTGCGGCTATGGTATCTTGGGAATGGCCCAATAATGTCTTTGAGATTCAAATATTTTTGTGTTTATCAAGTTACTATCTGCATTTCATCTGGGACTTCTCTTGTATGGTGGCACTAATGTCCAAGATGACCAAGGAAGGGGGAAGTTTGTTTGGTTAGAATATTATGAGAGAGTTTTTTAGGATCTAAAGAGAAGGTTGAAATCATCATCGATCCTCACCTTACCTATGTTGGGTAAGTCATATACCGTGTACTATGATTCATTTGGATTTTTACTCAGAGTAGTTATGATGAATGGGAATCAAGTGGTTGCTTATGGCTCCAGATAGCTAATACTACATGATATGAATTATCTAACTCAATATCTAGAGTTATCTGTAGTGGTAAAATCCCTAAGATACTAGTGACACTATGTTTTGGGTGAGATGTTTGTGTTGTACATAGACCACAAGAGCCTTAGGTACATATTTTCTCAGTGGGACCTGAGCCTTTGGTAGAGGTGGTGGGTCAAGTATCAGTAGGATTTTTACTTCAAGCAGGATTATACACCAAGAAAAGGAAATTCCATTGATAATGACTTGATCCAAAATACATAGATGAAGGTAGTGTGGGAGTCTTACAATGATTGGTCAATGATTTCACTCATTAAATACATGCATCTATATGTTTAAGAGACCTAGGTATGAGTATCTCTGACATCAATATCTTTTATACCCATGCTTTTGGGCCAGATCAAGACTGAGCAATTATTTGATCTAAAGAGCTTAGATCAAAGGGATAACATATATGGTAAGGAATCACCACCAAGATGGCCTCTTGGAAGTAGTGATGTTATTATTATCCATGGATGATTATGGATTCCTATAGGCTTTCACAAGAAGCTGAAGATAGAGTTTTACACTTCTAGATGGGTGGTACATCTAGTGATGAAAAAGATGTTTCTTGATCTCAATAGATAGTACTGGTGTCCATGAATGAAAATGGTGGTAGTGGGATTTTTGTTAAGATGCTTCACCTGTCAGTAGGTGAAGGACAAGCATCAGAGTTGATTTGGTATATTGTGTCATATTCCCATTCCTAAAAAGAAATGGGATGATGTCGTGATAGACTTTGTAATGGGATTACCCAAGAAACCTCATAAGAATGATGTAGTATGGGATATCGTAGATCGACTGAAGAAGGTATCCCACTTCTTTCCCATCAGGTATACCTTCACTGTTGATGATTTTAATAGTCTCTATATGTGGTAGATAGTTAAACCGCATGGTGTTTTGAGTAATATCATTTATAATAGAGGTATTCATTTCATGTCTTGGTTCTGGCAGGGTCTTCAGAAGGTTTTGGGTTCATAGGTTCTTTTGAGTATAGATTATCATCCTCAGACTGGTAGACAATCTAAATAGATGATTTAGATTCTAGAGTATATTTTATGATCATGTGTGCTAGATTTTAGTGGTTTTTGGGTACATCATATGAGACTTTTATAGTTTGCATATAATAACAACTTCTAGGCATCTATCTAGAGGGAAACTTTCGAGGATTTTTATAGGACATGTCATTTTCCTCTTTATTGGTTAAAGGTGGGTTATTTAAAAATTATTGGTCCTATTCTCATATAAAAATGGTTTAAGTAGGTTCAATTGATTAGGAATTAGTTGGTTACTATGTAGATTAGGCATAAATATTACATTGACTAACAGAGAATACCTCTGGAGTTTGAGGTGGGTCATAATTTTTCCTTCGGGTGTCACCTAGGTTTGGGAAAGGCCATATTAGGAAATAAGGAAATATAGAACCCAGTTTTATTGATCTGTTTGAGATAGTGGGGAGGGTTGTTCTAGTGTCATACCGATTGGACGTTCCACAACACTACAGTTCCATGGAAGATTTGTTTCATGTATCATAGATTCAGAGATATCATCCTAAACCTTATCATGTGGTAAATGTTGATGATATTGATCTTGGTGTAGATTCATCCTTTGAGGAGGATCTGATATGGATTATAGACTGTAGTGAGAAGTAACTCTAGGGAAAGACTATACCTCTAGTTTTAGTAGTGGCATCATGGTTGAGTTTAAGAGGAGACCTGGGAGAAGGAATATGATATGCAAGAACAGTGGCCAGAATTATTCACCGAGACCCCACAGTGATTATTGGAGTAGCTTGGGATGATATTTTATATTATGGGGAGGTTGTAAGATCCCATATTTTTTTAGGTACAACCCTTTTGAGTTTTTTTAAGACTATTTTAGTTGGGTTTTCATCTTTTAAACCATAGTGGTTGAGTTTTTTTAGGGATAGAGATCCTTTTTAAGGAAATGACTAAAAGTTTGGGGATGTGAGTTTTTTTTAATTAATGGAGTTCATGTATAAATGTGTCAAAGGCTTATGAGGGTTTGTTATGGGTTTGGAAAACTTCAGAGGTTATTCAGGTTTTTTCTAAATAATTTGGGTTGTGATTTGTCTACTCAACACTTTCACATCATGAGCAGGTTACATGATGTGAACCTGATGTTGGGAAGATGCTATGAACTAGTTCAGAGTGTGAAATTTTTACTCATCATGAAACTAGTTCACGTCGTGAAAAGTTCGATCTGGGTTATTTTAACCCAAGGTGGTGTATTTTTTAGTATATATGACATGCAGTACATTCACGTTGTGAATATAGTATTCATGTAATGAATTCATCGGGTGTGGTAGTTTTTGGTATGGTGATGCCTAAAAATATTTCCATTCACTGTGAAACTTATTCTCTCAAACCCTTGGGTGACTCCAGTTGATTTTTGGGTGATTTCTTCCCTTTCAGTCATCTCGGTCTAGCGTTTGATCTCTAGTTAGTTCATTTTCTTTAGTTTCTTCTTAATTCGGTTATCCTCTGTTATAGTAGTGTGATCACCTTTTAGTAATTTAATCATGATTTTGATCTTGATGTTTGAGTGATCTTGGTATTCTTTTTTATCTCTTTCACCTTTATTTCTCTATGGTAGTTCCTAATTGTGTGTGTTTCTTTGATCTTCATATTATGGTGGGTGGTATATAACTTTACCCTAAAGTTTGTTCCAATTATATCGGTATGTTCAATAATTGTTATCATGTTGTTAACATGACCCAAATAATTGATTAAATCTATGTTTGATGAAAATTAGGTGATTAAATCTCTCATTACACCCCGATAGGTCCATTGGAATTAAGTTCAGGCTTTTGGCCACCCGTGAGGTGATCCTTCCCTTGAATTTATAATGAATTGGAAATTATGAAAATTTTGTTTTGTGGGAGGGTGCCCGGATCTCTTTGGATGCCCCTATTTCGGCGTACAACGAGGCAGGTTTTGGTCTTAAGTGGAATCTCATGGTGCGCTTCATCTCGGAGAAATCTTCTCTCTTAGCCTTCAAGAGCTTTGTGGCTTCCTGGGGTTTGCAAGATGAGGTTAGGGTCTTGTTGCTTCACAGAGTCTCTTTTTGTATCATGTTTCAGTCAAAGGAGGAATTCGTGAAAGCTTAGTGTGTGGTCCCTCAAGTCTTGGGCCGCTGGCATTTCAGTCCATCCCGTTGGTCGATGGAAGCTCACCAGGGTAAGGAAGGGTCCTAGGTGGCGGTTTGGGTGGGTTTCCCCGGTCTCCCCCTACCGTTTAAGAACCATACCTTTCTTAAGAATATGGGATATTTTTTGGGTGGTTTCCTGTGCTTGGCTACGTGTACCTGTAGTGGTGAAGAGTTCATGGAACCTCGGATTTGTGTTGAGTTGGACTTATCTTCTTCTATCCCGGAATCGATTTCTATGCAGGTGCCGGACTCTGTGTCTTGGAAACAGGACTTAGTGTTCCCGATGTTCCTAAGGTATTGCTCGTATTGCCTCCTCTAAGGGCACTCAGACCAACTCTGTAGGCGTGGACACCAAAGGGTATGTTTGAAATCCGAACATCATTCCAATATCAGAGGTTCTGTTGCCAATCAGATCGGGAGTTCATCTATCCCCCGTCCCTCCCATTTAGCTTTAGAGGAGGTCATTGGGTGTGGGGTTTCTGGGGGTTCCAGGCCAGAATCATCTTGCAAGTTTTTGGATACCAATGTTGTAAGCTATTCTTCAGGATCAGGCGGGGAGTTGTTCCCTACTTCTTTGAGACCCAGGGGCCACTGTGAGAAGAAGAATTCATTTATCTTCACCCCTGGGGACTTCAAAGATTGGATGGATGTTTTCATGTCTTCTCTACCGAAACAGGTGGTGTTTGATGTTCAGGACCTCTCCCTGCTACCAGGCACTGTGGATGAGGGGCTGGTTAAGAAGAGGGCAGCTCTGATGGCCAATCACCCAGGGTTGTCTTTTATCTCTATGGATCAAGGAGGAGAATTGGGTTTTGGGGAGCAAAGGGTCAAGGAAACTTCGGGTCCATCCCCTTTGTCCCCTTGCAGGGGATTGAAAGGGAAATATAGTATTCCCAATTTGGAAGGTACTCCAGTTGCACCAGTGAACAGCCCGAGGGTCACCACGCGGTCACAGAAGAGGAATCGTATGGAGGCTTCCACTCCTATCAGTAAGGGGACCAAGACGCCTGGGGCCAAAACCGGGCCATGTGGTTTTTAATGTTGTCCATTCCCATTTTGAATGCTTGTGGCCTGGGGGCCCAGGTGAAGTTGGACTTTATTGCTTCAGAAGTCAGGAAAAACAATATTTGTTTTGTTGCGATTCTTGAGCACAAACAGAGGAGTGATAAAATCAGCACTTTGGCTTGAAAAATTCGCATGCATGGGTCTATGCATGCTAATATGGTTAACAAGAACATGTGGATTTTTTGGAATAGGGAGTGCTCGGTGGATTTCGTTGATGCAGGAGATCAGTTCATCACTTCGAAAGTGAGGAGGGGGACAGAATGTTTCTTCTTATCATGCGTGTATGGGAGCTGTAATCCTCAGGAACGTAAAACTATGTGGCAAGGTCTTGGGGCCTTTAATCTAGTGGACACACCCTGGATTGTTGCGGGAGATTTTAACTCCATTTTGGACCCCCAGAAGAAGAAGGGTAGAGGTGCATTCCCTTGGAGGGCTAGCATGTACTTTGCTCAGTTCCTGGTGGATAAAGTTTTACTCGACCTTGGATACACGGGGGACAATTTCACATGGTGCAATAAACAATCACGTAGGAGAAGATTCTGGAGCAGGATTGATCGGTGCTTTGTTGACAACAACACGATCTTCATGTTTCTAGATACAAAGGTTAAACACTTATTTTGAGGGTTATTTGATCACTTGTTGATTCTGGTTTCTCTGGTTCCCAGGCAGGATCACCAGGAGTCATTTCGCTTCAACCCTCGGTGGGCTCAATGGAATAGCTATCTTTGGTTTGTGGAAGAGTCTTGGAGGGAACCGGTTCAGGGGAACATGTGGGTGCCAATCCATAATAAGCTCAGGCATTTGAAACAGGGGCTGATGACTTGGGCTAGGGAGCTTCCTCCTTTTGATCAGAGCCTGGAAAATCTTAAACAAAGTATCTAAGGCTTGGAGGCTAGCTTGGAGGAGGAATGGGATGGCTTGGTTTTTGACGACCTCATGGATAAAAAGGATTGTTGGGCTGTGGAGCTTCTCAAACAGGAAAGGTTGGCTCGGGACCACTCTCGGGTGAGGTGGCTTCAAGAGGGGGACTGTAACTCGGCTTACTTCCATGCCTGCATCAAAGAGAGAAAGCGCTTATCCATTCTGAACCTGCTGTTGGATGATGGTTCTTATTCGAATGATAGGGATACGGTGGGGGGTGGGGGGGTTCAGTTTCATTCTTTAAGGATCTTCTTGCTGGACCTAAGATGGGTATGGACTCAGGGTATCCTAGTGGCTAGAGTGTTCTATGGGAGGAAATTCCGAAGTGTGTCTCCCAACCGGATAATGTGGTCCTTGAGGCTACCCCTAATGAGGAAGATATCTTTGTGGCCATGCAGCATATCAACCTGAATAGTGCCCCCAGACTTGACAGCTTCCCAATATCCTTCTATAGGGGGGCATGGGGAGTGGTTAAGGAGGATATCATTGTTTCGGTTCAGGATTTTTTTCGAGGGGGAATTATTCCCAGGGTGGCTAGTGCAACCACTTTGGTGCTTATACTCAAGGTCAGTAATCCTTATTCTTTGTCTCATTATAGCCCAGTGAGTTTACGAAATTTCACATATAAGATTCTGGTGACTATCATAAATCAGGGGCTGGAAAAGTTTCTTCTTGTTTAGATTTGTCCAGAAAAACATGTTTTTGTGAAAGGGCGCTCTATCCAGGGAGCGATAGCGCTTGCTCAAGAGATGTTAAGGGATATTGATTTGAAAACTCATGGATTGAACTTGGAAATCAAGGTGGATATGAACAAGGCTTATGAAAGTCTTGAATGAAGCTTTATTAATAGAGTTCTTTCATGTATTGGCTTATCAAGCAAGGTGGTGGATCTCTTATTCAAGTGTTTCAGCTCTTCATGGCTGTTGGTGGCTATTATGGGGAAGGTTCATGGTTTCTTCAAGTACACTAGAGGTCTTCGAAAAGGAGATACTCTATCTCCCAGCATCTTCATCCTGGCGCAAGACTCCCTCAGCAGGCTCATTAACATAAGTTTAACCCAAGGGAGAATAGTTCCTTTCAGGAGGAGGATGAAGGTTCCCTCGGTTTCCCATCTTATGTTCATGGATGATACCATCATTTTCATTAACGGTGGGAAGGATTATATGAGAGGAATCATGAACATACTTACGACTTATTTTTACTGGAGTGGACAGAGCATCATCTCTTCCAAGAGAAATTTCTTTATCCCGAAGTAGAGTACTGATAGTCGGGCTGCTTCCTTATGTAGATGGCTGGACATGCAGCGTGGGGAGTTGCCTCAGGAGTACCTGGGCACCCCGATTTCCTCAGGGAGACTTTGGGTACGTGAATTTGATCCTATTGTGTGTAGGATATCAAATAGAATCTTGAACTGAAAAAACAAATTTCTTTTGTTTGGTGGCCGGATAGCTCTGGTTAACAGTGTCCTATCCTCCATTCCCATGCACGCAATGGTTGCTTCCAATGTACCACAAGGTGTGGTCAAGGCTATTAACAAGATTCTTTGTAAATTTGTTTGGGATGCCAAGGCATAGGGTAAGAGGCACTGGGTTTCATGGGGTAAAATGGAAAGGCCGGTTGTAGAGGGAGGGATTGGTGTTAGGAGCCTTCGTAACTCGATCAACTACATGCATGAAAAGTTGGATTGGTAAGTACTGTAAGAGCGTACTTTATGGGGGAAATCCATGTCAAAGATCAATGGGGAATTCAAAACAAGAGATCATGGTTACATGTCTCCCCTGTGGTTGAATATTTACCCCCTGATTCAGCTCTATTTCCATACGCTCGTTGGATTGTCGGTGCAGGGGATCTGTTTTTCTAGCATAAGAACTGGGATAGTTCATCGCTTGCCTTCTCGGGTTGCCCTGCCCCTTTGATCACGGTGAAGGAGGTGATTCTTCATCCCAGGTTTACTAAGGCGGTGCTGAGAATGGATCATCAGGATCTTCTTGCATCCGTTGAGTTAAATTCAGGACCGGATCTGTGTGTGTTTTCTCCTACGGCCTCGGGTGCTTTTTCTATCAAAGAGTATCGAAGGTTGGCTTCAGAGAAGATTCATCAGGATGAGTGGAATGGTGTGGTGTGGTGTCTATTTATTCCTGTAAAATAAAACTTTCTTCTTTGGTGCATCAGGAGGAGGGCAGTGGCCACGGATGATAACGTTAGGAAACTCGTCTTGCATTTACCATCTGCATGCCATTGTTGTAGGAGCAGGAAGGTGGAGAGTGTGAGTCATTTATTCTTTGAAGTGGAATGGGAATAAGCAGTGTGGAAGTACTTATAAGGCCTTGTTTTTAACATGGCATGACAGTGGGATGTCTCATCATTCCTGAGGGAATGGTATCAGGGCTCTAACGGCCTAGTGAGGGAAATCATGGCTCGGTCGGGGATTCTGAACACAGGGTGTTGGTTTTTATGGCAAGCCAGGAACCAGGCATGGTTTGAAGGTGCAGAGTCTTCGGCTAGATCCATTATATCAAGGATGAGATTCTTTCTCCTGGACTAGATCTCTCTTCACAAGGATTGGAGGGATGATTCCTCATTTGGTAGCGTTCAGGTCAGAGGCCTCCAATCCTTCTCATCTGCTGCCGAGGTGCGGGAGAGATGGGTGTCTTGGCATCCACCTGATTCTGGTTACAAATTGAACATGGATGGGTCATGTTTTTCTGGTGTTATGAAAGGAGTAGGAGTGGTTAGAGACTCTCAGTGAGATGTTAGGTTGGCCTTCTCTTCTAATTTTTACATGGGCAACCCTCTTATGGAGGAGACCATGGCTATGCTCACGGGGCTCTTATTATGCATTCAGGAGGGTTTGGTTTTATCTCAGGCCGAGACGGACTCCCTTATTCTTCATGCTTCTTTACTGGGTAAGGGTGGTGTCCCGTGGTCCATATCATATCCAGTTAGTGAGTGTAGATCAATGATTCAGGATTCCATCTATGTCTCACACACATGGAGGGAGGGCAACAAGGTGGCCGATCACTTGGCTTTCTTAGCAGAGCAGACGGCGGGGAAAGTGTGCCTCATTCATCCTAACAGTTTGAAATCAGAGTTGATGAACTTAATTAGAGTGGATTCCCTTGGTTTAAATTACTTCATACCTCCTTGATTAGGGGGGTTCTTTTGTAGGTTTCGGCTCTTTTCTTGAATAAAAATTTATCTTGGATGGATGGATATGAATGGAGATAAAAGTTATACATTGTTTTCTTGTATATATGTTTGTTGATAGGATGTTTGAGGTATTGGACCACTGTCTCATGAGATATGGCACCAGTGGTTCATCCTGACACAGGATAACCCACTTCTTGTGCTTAGATTCACCCCTTGTGAGGTTCACATGGGAATATGTAAGTAAATCCAGCATGTGAATATGCATGGAGTCTGGTATGAGATGGTTGCTTTCCCTTTATCATAGTATTCCACCTTCTAAAGATGTAAGAAAATATGGCATGGGAATTATCATAAAACCCAGTTGTGCTTCTTGATACATGGTACTATCAATACATCCTGATTCAGTAGGATCAACAGTGTGATAAAGACATCTTCCATGGAGATGAAGTGAGTTTTGATGGCCCTGAGTGTAAACCTAGAACGTGAGGGTTGGTAGGTTTATTTTATTTGTTGTATTAATTGATAAAATAACCCCATATTATCACTTTAATTCATGTAATTATAATCAGACTGGTTTTGTTTAGACACAGTGGTGTTCACCTACTGAGTTTTACCCACACCCTATTTGGGTCACCATTGGGTACCCAATAAGATTTCATGGAGATAGTTTTTGACAAGTAAAAATGAAATTATTGTTGATTTTTCTTTATATATGGGTTGGAACTTGGATATGGGACTAGCATGGGATTCTATATTGGGGTATTTTGATTTTATTTGTGTCATCTTGGTATTTTTTTATGACTCCTAGCATTTCATTTAGAGAAATTTCAGCCTGATATTACATGGTTCATTATTATTTGGTTTGTTTGGTTCATCCTTTATTTTTCAGTTTTATATTGTACCATTTATACTATTTATATTACTTTGATATTTTTTTATTTTCACTATATTTCAACTCTGTTATTGGGGGTATAGTCTCCCCACTCTGTTCTCTACACCCCCACTACTAATCAGAAGTCTTTAGCATATAGGGAGGTGCACTTGAGATCCTATAATCAACCCAGCGTGTCCATGTGAGAGGGTTTTAGTATAGGGGATGTTACATTATCATTAGATTACATCTCTAGTAAAGAATAAAATTTCGCAAAGGATGCTGACATAGATGAAAGTACTTTTAAAATATCACTATAACATTTCTATAAGAAAATCCTCTTTTCATTTTTAAATCACGTATTTAAAATATAAAAAATTATTGATTATTAGGAAAACCATTTTCATTGAAAATAAAAATGGAAACATGTAAATTAAGTATCAAGGGAAAAAATAGTCATGATGGTGGGAAAATATGTTCGTGCAGTAAACATTAAAACAAATATTTCGTTCACACCTTTGATAAAGTACCTAGTTTAGAAAATGACAAGAATGTTCCTTTTAAAACTTTTTATAGAAATTAAAACATGGGTCAAATTAATTTAATAAATCATTGGATAAAAGTAAAAACATTCTTTAAAATGTATAAAAAATATGTACATGGAAGAAAAATATTCCCAATCAAATATAAAAATAAAGTCAATTTTTCTTAAAAATGTTCTTTTAAAATTTTGAGTACATAGAAAGAAGAAAATGAAAGGAAGAATTTTAATTTCTAAAAAAAATA
Organism: Viscum album; assembly: GCA_963277665.1. Classification (NCBI taxonomy): domain Eukaryota; kingdom Viridiplantae; phylum Streptophyta; class Magnoliopsida; order Santalales; family Viscaceae; genus Viscum; species Viscum album. Next base: position 1,287,046,075 of record OY728155.1, on the reverse strand, counting down.
GAGGATAATAAAATATATTGGGTTTAATATATAAATACTAGATAATTACCTCAATGTAATCTTAAACATAAACAATCTCAAAAAATGTTGAGATTGTGAAATAAACTCTTACCTCAAGTTTGAAATGTATCATAAGTGATTTTAACCTCAGGTACAATAAATTTAGATTTATTACACTTAATAAAATAACCATGTACATACTTATAATATCATATATGATCCACTTATAAAATTTCAATACATTTTTATTAATAATTATTTATTAAAATCATCATTTCAGAGTGCTAACTGTTTCATTTTTCATGTATATTTCGATTTAGAAGTTATGGTTCTTGAATCTTGACAATGGTTCCATTATATCCATAATTTTAATCATGATATAAATATCATATACATATTCATAATAATCCATGAAATTTATACATGAAAAATAAATCACAATGCTCCATGGAGGTGGTAGTCCACACGTACGCACGTGCAACGTTCCTATTTTTAACAAGTGAAATGGTCAAAAGGTAGATGATATATTATATTTAAATAATAATAACTATTATATAAATATAATATATATTCATTATTTCTATATTTATAATCATACAAGAAAATGGTGGTGAAAAATGAATTGCACGACTATATGTAGATGTTGGGCTATACGTACGCCGAGCGGTGTTTTTGTTTTCAATATGATGGAAAAGTGATGGAAACTGGTTATATAATAATCATAATAAAATATCATTATATTTATGATACTAGATTCATTGTGTTAGAATGGATATAATATATTTATGGTAAATATAAGAAGAAATAAACTTTTAAAGAGTCGGTAAAGATGATTTTCTCTTCTTTGAGGGACCTCCTTTGGTTTTCACCTTAAGACTTCTTAGGATGGTATTAGAAGAATAAAAAAATATCAATATAAAATTTAATAAATATATAAAAAAATTTGGGTACTTATTAGATGATATAGAGTACTCAATTTTTGTGAATAAGGGGGGAGAAGAGGTTTACTTTTATCAGTGAGGGGTAGGACACACATAGTAGTACTTAAAAGATTTAAATAATATAATGCATTTTCTTATGTAAGTGAAAAAAATGGAAATAAATTCTAATTTAAGAATATATAAGTTATAAATATTTTCAAACAATAATATTTAGAAAATTTTATGTGGCATATTTACCCTTATCTCTTAGTTTACTCCCCCAATAAACCCATTTTAACCCTAACCCTGGTAACAAATTTTTACTATCTTTACTATTAATTATGCCAATAAAATTAATTAAACTTATTAATTAATGTTAATTATGATGATTACAAATATGGAATACATTTTAAAATATTAAATTTTTATAATTAGTAGAATTTAATTTTTAATATAAGTTCACAAAATGCAACGAAAACCATTTTTAGATAAATATTTGTTTTAAGCATAAAAATGATTCTATAGAAAAATAAAATATAATTTTGATTCCAATGTAATTAATTGTATTATTTTAAATAAAATTATAATTATTTTTCTTTAAAACCAAACCAAAACCTAAAGTAACCTTGTATATATTTTATTAATATAGAATAACTAAAAAAGTTTTTATTTGAACAAAAACATTAGTTAGATTTCTGAAATGTTAAGAACATATTTCTAAGTTCAACATTATATTTTTATTATGATATATATTAATTCTTAAAATATATATTTTATCTATAAAAATGTTCCATTTTATTTCAAATTATCATTATATCATTATAATTTCATAAAACTGATAGTTTTTGAAAAATCGGTATTCTTCGTTATTTGCTCAAAAATAAACTATTTTTGAAAAATATTAAAAATTCAAACTAAGATAATTTTTACATGATAAATTAAAAAATTAAATTTATTTAATCAAATTAAATTTATAAAATTCATTAATTTAGGTTTAAATTACATTCTCGAATAAATCTATGTGCATTATGTTGTTGTTTCGCTAGAAAGAAAAACTTACTATAATTAAATCTCGAGTGTTACATTATTCCATATTTCAATAATTTCACCATAAAAATTTCTAGAATGTAAATTCGTGAATATATTTGTTAATTTATTCATCATAACTTATTTAGGTTCCCACTTCACCACTTTTTTCTTATGATTTCTCCAAATTACCTTTACAAGTCTAGTTGTCTGATTCCTCAATACTTGTTCTCTAGTGTCAAGAATCTAGATAGGATTCTCATAGTAAGATAAATCAAGTTCCAATTATATTTCCTCAAAGTTCAGCACATGTGTTTGGTATTTAATTTACTTCCTCGATAAAGAAATATGTAACACACTATAAACTTTAGATATGTTGGGTGATATTTATAAACAGTAATCCAAAACTCCTATTCTTTACAGAATTTCAAAAGGCCCGATATACCTTGGACTTTGTTTCCTTTTCTTATATAATATGATAATACCTTTCCATGGATATACCTTCAAGAAAAAATTATCACTCACATAAAATTATAAATCCTTCCTTTGGTTACTAGTATAAAATTATTCTCCACTTTGAGCTACCTTAATATGATTCTGAATTGTATTCACTTTCACCATTTTATCCTCAATAATATTTGGGCCAACATGCTTCATTTCTCTAACTTCTCCCTAAAAATTTGGAGTATGAAACCTCTTTCTGTACAATTCCTTATATATTTCTATTTAAATGCTTGAATGGAAGAAATTAGTATATGAAAATTACACAAAATGTAAATACCAATCCCACATACCTTAAAAGTCAATTGATAACAACCTCAAAATATATTTCTGAATAGTACTTTCATACTACCCATCGGTTTGAGAATGATAGTTGGTTATCAAACATAGCACGATGTCAAGTTCCTTTTAAATTCTCTTCTATAATTTTTATGTAAATCATAGATCATTATTGGATACAATCAAAATAGGTGCACCATAAAGTATAAAAAATTCATTAATATAGAGTTGTGTAAGGATCTTAAGAGATAGATCTTCCCTTATATTGAGGAAATGTGTAGACTTGGTAAGGTGATCAACAATAACCCATATGGAATCATTATTTCTATGAGTATTTTTAAATCTGGTGACAAATTATATAGTAACGTCATCCCATTTCCACATGGGAATAGGTAGTAGTTGTATGAATCCTTCAGGATGTTGTCTCTCAGCCTTTTCTTGATGAAAAACCAAGTATCTTCATATGTAGTCTATAATTTCCCATTACATATTATACCAAAAATTGTTCCTTTAAATCCCAAATACATTTTTGTGCTACCAGGGTGTATATAGAAATTTTATCTATGATATTATTCTATTAATTCTATTTTTATCTTAAAAATGGATGGAACATGTAGTCTCTTTCCAAATTTAAATATACCACCTTCATAGATGAATTATACCAACTTTCTATCATTCACACCTTTTATTTTATTTTGAATATTATTATCACCAATATGGGAGATTTTTATTTCCTCCAATAAGGATGGTTTGGAAATCATTTCAAATAGATGTGATGTTTCCCCTTCCTTAATGATTCCCATATCCAAATTTAATAAATCAATGAATATAGGATCATTTTTTATACTAATTTTAGTCAAAATTCCATGAACTTTCCAACTCAATGCATCGACCAGCTGGTTTGTCTTATTGGGGTAGTAGTGTATTGAGTAGTTATAATCATTAAGTAGTTCTAACCACCAACTTTACCTTATATTGAGAAATTTTTGTGAGAATATATATTTAAAACTTCTATGATCCATATATATTTCACATATTTCACCATATAGGTAATGCATCCATATCTTTAATGCAATGATTATGGCTTCCAACTTAAGATCACGGGTCGGATAATTCTATTCATGAATCTTTAACTACATTTATGTATAGGAAAAAACTATATCATTTAATATATGGACACATTTAATTCCTTTATTTAATACATCATTATATATCATAAATATGTACCTTTCTCATGGTAAAATTAATATCAATGCATTAAAAAATCTCCACTTTAATTATTTAAAACATTATTTAAATTATTTTGACTATATAAAATTAACCCCTTTATGGGTCAACTTGGTTAATGGGCCAGCTAATAGAGAAATATTTTGAACAAATCATCAATAGTAACTTGCAATTCCAAGGAAACTACATACCTCAGATATATTCACTGACATTGACCATTATATTGCTGCCTTTTTATTTGAAGGATCACCATATATTTCATCCTTAGAGGTAATATGATCAATAAAATAAGCTTCCTGAAGCCATAATTTTCATTTTTTAAATTTTCTATACAACTACTTTTTCCTGAGAGTATTAAGAATGATTCACAAATGAATCTTATGTTTATCAAAGATTTTAGATTATATCAAGATACCATCAATAAATACCAAAATTAAATTATCAAGATAATCCTTTAATACTCTATTCACTAAATCCATAAAAATATAGGGTTCATTAGTTAATAAAAATGGAATTACTGTACATTTTTAATGTTCATACCTCATTTGAAATGTAATATTTGGAATATCATCCTTCTTTACTCCTAGTTGATGATACCCATAATGAAGATCAATATTTGAAAAATATTTAAATCCTTATATTTAATTGAACAAGTCATAAATGCAGGGAATATGATAATTTTTCTTTATGTTAATGGAATTGATTTCCCTATAATCCATACACAACCTCATAGACTTGTATTTATTCTTTAAAAAAAGAACAAGTGTTCCCCATGGTGAAATACTAGGGAATATAAATCCCTTATCACACAACTCCTACAACCGTTTCTTCAGTTTCACTAATTCCATTATGTTCATCCTATAAAGAGTCTTTGAAGTAGGTTTTTCTTCATGTATGGGATCAATAAAAAACTCAACTTCATGATCAGGTGGATGTCCATGTATTTATTTAAGAAATGAATTAATGTATTCTTGAAAAATAGGTACACAAAATATTCTAATGATTTATTTACAATTCATAGGTTGTGTCTCCTGTTGTTATCTAATAATTTCAATAATAAGAGATACTAGAGGTGGATCCAGACATGATTCAGTTGATTTAATCCTTTTAAGATAAGGTATTTTACATCTCCATCATGATTTGTAATATCTTTCTCTTGGAAATAATTTTTTTCATTATAATTTAAAATTAAATCCATAGAAAGGATTATATAAAATTAAATCATAGGAATAATTATCAAGTTTGAAAAGTGTATGTCTATGTGTAATAATGGGAACTGACTGACACATCCTTATTGAAATAAGATTTTCACTATGATTCTTTATTGAAAAATTCCTTCTTATGGTTCTAGGGAAATATCTAATTTTCTTGGAAAACATGGAAGATATAAAATAGTGAAAATATCTAGAATAAAATAAAGAATTAGCTAAATCTGATGTTAAAATAGAAGTACTTTCACCACATCTTTGGTAACTCCATCCTCAAGTACAGTAATCACATAATATTGGACTTCTCTACTTAGCCTCTTATATGGTAGGTTCCCTTGATACTTGGGATATTAGTGTTGTCAATTACATAACTATATTTTTTTAAGGATCAGCTGATATTTTATCCTTAGAAACAATATAGTCAAGGAAATAAACTTCCTAAATCCATAATTCTCCTTTTCTAAATTTTTCATATAAATACTTTTCTCTAAGATTATTAAGAATTATTTGAAAATGAATCTTATTATCATCATAGATTTTATAGTATATTAAGATATCATCAATAAATATCAAAAAATATATCAATATGATCATTGAATACTCTATTTATAAAATAAATAAAAATAGAGGGTGTATTAGTCAATCCAAATGGAATTTCTATAAAATAATAATGTCCATGCCTCATATGAAATGTAATCTTGGGAATACCTTCCTTATTTACTTTCAGTTGATGATACCTAAAATGAAGATCGATATTTGAAAAATATTTATCTCATTGAAGTTGATAAAATAAGTTATAAATATGAGGCAGAGGATACTTTCTCTTTATAATAATGGAATTATTTCTTTGTAATAGATGAACAACATCATAGACCCATATTTATTCTTACAAAAATGAATATGGGATCCACGTGGAGAAAAAATTGTCACACAAATCCTGTAGATTTTTCTTTAGTTCCACAAATTCTAAGATGAACATAGTAATGAACTAACTTAGGTCAATCCAACTCATCACACAATTCTACCCTCCACACAGCCCAAATAACATTCTCGATCACCATGGGCTAGCAACAAGCCCCATACATAACCAATAATCTCTTCAGAATGATTCCATATATGGTAACTAGCATGATCCATTCATTAAATGGGACAACCATGCCAATATAATCAGAATCTACATACATAAATAAATATTCAGAGTAATGTAGCATATGAAAATAAGATACCACAAGAAAAACTAAATATCATAAAAACAAGTCATGCCCAAGGGTTGTATACCAGGAATATCCTATCATAGATTAAAACACAAAATAATGGGAGAAATTCTAAATAATTCCTTTATATACATCCCAACTAAAATAAAATTCCTAAAAAAAGACTCCTTTATAAGCCAACCTAGTGAGACCATGTCACCTCTAATGAAACACAGACGATGGTAATCGAGAAGATCCACCCAGGTACATGGTTATCTTTACCTTGTTTGTGACTTGAAAAAAAATATGAAACTAAAGGAATATGTAGGGTGTGAGAAACAAAGACTATTATGATACATCCATGAATCTATTTAAGTATTTTAGCCATGAAAACTAATAAACTAGTTTGAAACTCATTTTCAAAACTAAATCACTTTGAAAATATTTCTCTTTTAAACAAGCCATTTAAATCCCTTAGGTTTTCCATTTCAAATAAAACCCATTTTACAAAATAGAACCCATAAGTGGTTTAAATAAATAAACAAGGCCCCAAGTCAAAACATTCTCAATCTATCTAATAAAGAATAATAAATGTGACCATAATCATTATCATCATCATATATTAAATAAAAAAATGGGTGTAACATATCTCATCACAAAAAATATGGTACTAACAAGATGTATGAAGCATATAAAACAACTTATAATGGGTAATTTAACTTGGGGATCTTACCATAAGGGTATAATGTGAATGAGTCAAAACAACGTTTACTATCCAATTAATCAAAGTGGAAGTTCCCATAGTCTTCCTTGGTCCCAAACTCCGAGATCTCTTATGGTCTCTCGATGAAAAAAGGAATATCTCACAATATTCCTATCCAAAGGCTCCCATAATCCCTTGAATACTCTCATGGTCCCCCTCACCGATGGCTATCATGATCCCTTAGATGACTCCTCACTCACACACAAGTTAACCCATGTGATATATCATGCCATACAATCACAAAGCAAGTTCCATATAATTCAAATCCATTTTCACAAATATACAAGACCATTTTATCAAAACACCTTAAAAAAGGTAAAACCATTTCTAAAAACATTTTATGATTCCTTTCAAAACCATAAAACTCCTTTTATCCATTTCATCAAACACTAGGTGTGCACACAAGCCACACCTATTTGGAAAACCCTCTTTAAGCACCCAATTTCCAAACTAAGTCGATAAATAAATCAATAATGGGATATACATAAACCATAAATAATATATTTATAAATTAAATAAATAAAAACCAAATGAGATTCATGATTTAAAGGTAATCCATGTAAAATTCCCTTAAATAGATACACATACCAAGTATTTGGTCCAAAACTCATCACCTTCAACGAAAACCACTCGGAAGAGGTAAAACAAGGCCTCACACACCTAGGAAAGAAGAAATCAAACCAAAATCCTCATTAAACACCCTAGATTTATCCAAAACCCCTTATAGGTTTACATATCTTCCATGAAAATGGATGGACAAGGATTGAGAGGGGGAATAAAACTCAAAGAAATTGACTTACCTTGAGCCAAACCACCAATAATCCAAGATGAATCCACCACCATATGAGAGATAAAGCTTCACCACTAAGGATAAGGGGTTTTGTAAGATGGTGGAAATAAATGAGGACCAAATGAGTATAAAATAGATAGAGGAAATGATAAAATACTAATTTTCAAGTGACCTGGATAGGCCACATGGTTTGGCCGCACGGTCAAGAAAACCATGCACCAATCGTATGAGTGATACTACCCCATCAAAAAGAGTCCACACGGTTACCCATATATTTCATGTAGTTTAGTAAACCATGAAAACCCCCACTATCACCCCCTACAACACCCTTTCATAGTTAGTGTCATGGTTAGGAAAATTGTCCGCTAATTGTGCACCTTGGTCTATCTTCCCAAAAATTCCCATTTTTTGACCCCTAGCACCTTAGAAATCCAAGGTTACACCAAATTATAAATAAAACTCAAAATTAAATGTACCAATGACCTGTTGAGTGTCACAAACTCCCCAATATTCCACTTTATACCCCCATAAAGTCCTCAGGCATCCACATAATAAAATAGGTGAGGCCACTAATACCTCACTAAAGATTCCCACTCTTATGTCTCGTGGATATCTTCACCACGCTACTAGAGAACATGGACCAATGGGATTGACTTACCATAGATGACCTTATTCTAGTAATCCAAAATACAAACAGGCTTCTCCACAATGGTGGTGTGAAGATAAAACTCCAAATCATCCCACTCCAACACATGAGATGGGTTTTAATGGTATCTCTTCAACTGGGAAACATGTAAGATTTTAGGTATTAAGGTTAGGCGTTGGTGTAAACTCTAACCGATAGGCTACCTTCCCAGGATTATCTATAACCAGAAAAGGCCCAGCATAGGGTGGTGCCAACTTCACCTACTAACCTAAGTGATGGTTTCCCAACCAAACAAATACCCGATAAAATACCTAATCACCAACCTAAAACTCCAATAGGTGAAGGAAATGATTGGAATACAACTTTTTGGTGAATTTGAGATATCTATAACCTTTTCTAAATTAGTTAAACTATCTCGTTCATCTATTGGATGATTCTCATCTCGGCCAATGAATGCTCACCCACTTCATCCCAACACTGTAGGGATTGAAATGGCTTCCTATATAATGCCTCAAAAGGGTCATCCTAATCAAGGATTTCTAATTTTTAATATAAGAAAACTTGGAAAATGGTAGGTTCCTTTCCCATGAACCTCTAAAATAAAGCACACATGCTCTCAACATATCCTCAAGATTCTAAATTTTACTCTCAAATTTTCCATCCATCTATGGGTAATATGTGGTGCTCAAATTCAGATTAGTTCCCAATGCCTCATGGAGTCCCTTTGAGAATGAGGGAGTAAAATGGGAATCTCGGTATGAAACTATCACTAAGGGCGCTCTATGAAAATGAAAAATCTCTCGAACATATCAGAATCTAAGTTCCTCTACCTTCATTGAATCTCTGATTGGAATAAAATGGGATGATTTTGATATATGATCAATAATCACCCATATATCATCATTCTCACTCAGAGTATAGGGTATAACGATTATGAAATCCATAGATTTGTCATCCAAATTACACATTGGAATGGTAAGTGGTTGTAATAACCCATATAGTCTCTAATTCTCAGATTTGATCCTTTTACAAGTCAAAATTTTGGAAATAAAGTATTTCACTGCATGTCATATCCTAGGCCACGAATACTGACCTATCAATGTATAAAACATCTTGTTTTTACTAGGTAGGATGGACCAAATAGAATGATTCATCTCATGTATCACCCCATGCCTCAAACACAAAGGAAAAACCAGCCACTTCCTAGAGATGATAGAACCATTAGGAGACCAAGACCAATCAATCGAGGTCTCCCTGCTATTTAAAGAATTGTTAATCTTCTAGAACTGGGGTTCAGATACATTCTCACTCCTAACCCAATAAATAATAGTGGGCATGACCTACACACTAGTAAAGAAAAATCATTCTCTATCATCATGAATTTCTAGGATCATATCAGAAAACATGCTCCTCAGGCCCCAATTATCCCCCAATTCTCAAATACCCTACACTTGAAGCTTCCTTCTCAACACATTAGTGACCACATTCCCCTTCCTGGGAATATAATCAATGTAAAAAATTAAGAGTCTAAAGGTACTCTACCCAATTCCACTGTCTAATATTCAAGTCTCTCTAGGTGAAAATGTACTTTAGGATTTTATGATCTGAATATACTATAAACCACTCCCTAGAGAGGAAATGTTTCCATGTGTTCAGCACGTGCATCATGGATGTCAATTCCAAATCATTGGTGGGGAAATTTCTCTAATATGGTCATAGATTCTATGAACCATAGGCCACCACATTGTCACCATTCATCATCACACACACTAATCATACACTATAATCATCACAATACACTTTATAATCATTTCCTATCTTATGAATATTTGAAACTAGTTTGAATGTCAAGAGTGCCTCCAATAGCTCAAAAGTGCTCTTAAACTTCTCATCCCACTCAAAATTCACCCCTTTCCTGATCAAGGTTATCAAGGGAGTACCTAGCCTTGATAAGTCAAAAAATAAACATCTATAATACCCATCCAAGACTATAAAACTATAGATATCAAATAAATTTTTAATCTTCTCCCAAGTAATAACTATTTTAATTTTCTCTAGATCCACTAAAAATCCTCCCTCAAAAATCATGTGGCCCAAAAACCTAACCTCCTGGATCCAAAATTAGAACTTAAAAAACTTTTCATACCAATAGTTCTCTTTTAAGACACCTAAAAAATCCCCATATGGTCGGAATGATCCTCCTTCATCTTGGAATACACTAAGATTTCATCCAAAAAACACAACCATTAAGGAGTCCAAAAATAAGTGGAATATCTGGTTCATCAATGCCATGAAAATTACAGTAGAACTGGTAATCACAAATTGAATAACTAAATACTCAAAATTTATATATCATCTCTGAAAGGTAGCCTTTGAAAATCATCTTCTTGGACCCTCAAATGGTGGTACCTAGATCTCAAGTCAATCTTATAAAACCAACAGGCTCCAATGATCTGATCAAAGAGATCATAGATTTTGTGAAATGGGTATTTATTTATCATAGTGACTTGATTTAGCTTATGATAGTTTATATAAAGTTATATACATTCTTATGAATTATTTGAAAATAAACTAGATAATCCCATGGTGACATGTTGGGGAAGATAAATCCATTTCCCTAGAGATCCTATAATTGAGCATTCAACTCTTTCAGATCGTTTGGATATATATAATAAGATGTAAAGGAAATCAAACTCATTCTGGGGAGCATATCGATGGTAAAATTGACCTCTCACTGGGTCATAAATCCCAATAAATCCTCTGGAAATACATATGGGTGCCTATTTATGACCACTAGGATTTCACTCATATAATTTTGATAAATAGAATCAAGAAACAACCTAGACAACTAGAACAAGATCAACCCCAATTCTATAGAAATTGTTCTTTCCCTTCTTGATCATAGATCCCACTCATCCTAAAATATTTGATTGATCATGTTGGTAGTAAGGAACTGGACCTTGTGATGATAACAATAAATAATCACCTAGAATTTAATCATAAAATTTATTCCTAAAATGAGGTTGAAAACATCCATGTCTAAAATAAGGAAGTCCCAGATGACTTCCACATCAACTAAAAAAACATGAAACTTAGGGCACTTGAATCCTTAATCCCTCCATCTACCCAATAGGGTTAGAAGGTATATAACATATGTAATAAAATCCTCTAAAATAAAAAAAACCTCAAAATTCTTAAGTGAAATAAAGTAATGGGTTGTTCTAGTGTCAAATATAGCTAATTCCAAGGAAGATGAAATACCCATCGTACCTCTCATAGTGGCCAGCTCAAAATTTTAGTTATCTGGAATAATCTCTACTGCATGGATATTCCATATATCATACCTTAAATAATTCTTATTCCCCATTTGGGAATATCCATTACCACTATAATGATATCCCCCACCCTTAGAAGCCTTTGGTTGCACCTAAGAGCCCTTCAATAAAGTGGATCATGCATTGCTCTCTCTATGAAGCCAACTGTCAAAAATGTTAAAGATTCCCCAAATGTCTACATTGGTGGAACATCATAAGAATCTATAAACAATTAGTTTTGGTATTTCCTTCATTCCCACACTAATAATATACAACAAGTTAACACCTTTAAGTATCTATAGGAGTTGAACCTAAAGACTTCTAGACACCATTTCGATTGCCCCATGAATACTCATCTCACTTCTGCTTATGTCTTTATAAAGAACTATGGCTTCCACCCACTAAAAGGAAACCACTAAGACCTATATTTCTATTCAAATCTTGATCTTCTATATCTTCCTTGTCAATCACATTTTAATAGGTTAACAAACACATAAAGATAATTATAGTCCTGATATATTGCCTCAAACCCATCTCAAAACACCAAGACTTGAGGTAGTTATTCATGAGGATATCTAAAGAAACATAAACCAACTCAATGAATCTGGAATAATACTCCATTTTCAAACAATAACCTTGATTCAAATCCTAGAACTCATGATCTTTCACCACCCTCAAAGTTTTTAGGAATAACTAATGGTTAAAATAAACCTTGAAAGTGGTCTATGTGATATTCTCATACTTCCGTAAAATCACCATCGACTCCCACCATTTCCTACATGGTAAATACCACTTTCAAGGCCTCATGTGTTTTCAAAAACTCAAATAACCTTTTGATATAGCCTATCTATTCCTTAGGCTCATTGGGTTTCTTATTTCCATGAAACACTGGTGGGTTCTACCTCATAAACTCCTAAGCATGGTACATCATCCGGGTCTTCTCTTGAGCACCCACTTGACCCAAGTATTGGATCATATAAATCATTGACTCCATGAGATCTAGATCGATAAGAGGGTTCATATATGGGGTATTATTCATAGCACCCTCTCTATTCCTAGATGAGGTTCTTCTTGGAGACATTTTCTACAAGACACAAAACATAAGCTTCATCAAGACAATTCAACCTTAAACCATATGAAAAGAACCAAAAAAAACCTCCATCAGGGGTATCAATAAGAAACAAAAGAATCAAGAGAAATTCCAAATGAAAAAGGAGGAAAACATCAGAATACCATGTATTTTCTCTTATTCCTGGTTTGGTTTCACGGTTTATCTAACTTTTCACTAACTGTGTGGGAGACATCAGGAACTTGGAAGACATGGTTGCATGGTTATCACACAGTTACTACTAATTGTGTACCTTAACTATGAATCCACTATAAGATCTCCCATTTTCACCCCAAAACCCAAAGTAGCCTATAGTCATTACCCATAATTCAAAACCATTCATTAAATACGTCAAAAATCCTCAACAAACTGATAACCAAGCTCAAAACATAAACACAATCCCATAACACCAATGGTAACTTAAGGTTCGACACAAAGAATAGTTGGTTAGGCACTCCCTCATTGACACCACTCAAGTCATGAAGGTCCTAGCTATAGTATAACACTAAATTACCAAATAAAAACCACTCTGATACCATTTTTTAATGAACCAACCTAGGTTAACCAACCCATCACCTGATCCATCCTACCACACATCCTTAAGTACATTCCCGATCGTTAGGGGTTGGTGACAAGCACCGAGCATAACCAATAATATCTTGGGAATTATTTTTCCCATGGTAACTGGAATGACCCATCCATGAAATGGGATGGCTACACCAATATAATCATAATCCACATATAGAAATAAACATCTAGAGAAATGTGGTATATAAAAAATAGATACCATAAGCAGAAATAATCATCATAAAAATAAGTCATGCCTAAGGGCCATATATATGGTTTTTCCAATCATACCTCAAAACTCAAAAGAACAGGAACAACAAAAAACAATTCATGTACATACATCCCAATTGAAAAAAATTGCCTAAAAATGTATCCTCCATAATATAACCCGGTAAGACCACATATCCTCTAATGAAACACAAACTATGGTAATCATGAAAATCCACCCAGGTATATGGTGCCCTTTCCCTTTCTTGTGTCCTATAAAACAAAATCTACATACACCCAAATGTATATATAGGGTGTAAGTAAAAAATCCTAGTAGGATACCACCATGAATCTATTTAATTCTTTTACCCATGAAAACCAACAAACTAAACAAGACTTTGAAATCCATTTGGTTTTCAATTTTAAATAAAACATGTTTTACAAAAAAACACAAATGTGGATAAAATAAATAAACAAGACCCCAAGGTACAAAATTATCAATATATCCAAAAATTCATAATAAAGGTGAGTATAAGCCTCATCATCATCATCGTCATCATATAGACAATAAAAATGATAGTAACATATCTAATCACAAGAAACATGGAACTAAGAAAGATGCATGAAGCATATAAAAAACCTATCATGAGTAAGTTTACCTAGGGATCTAACTATAATGGTCTAATGTGATTGATTATAATAAAATTATGCTAGCTGGCTAAGCAAATTGGAAGCTCCCAGGATCTTCCTTGGGCCCAAAATTCAAGAGATATTATGGTCTTTCGGTGAACAATGGAAGCTCTCATGGTATTACTACCCAAAGTATCTCACAATAACTTTAAAACCAAATGGAGGCTCTCATGATCCCCCTCCCTAAATGATCTCATCTCCCCTCAAATGATCCCTCTCTCACACCCCAATTACCAATGTTACACTTCATGTTGCACAATCACAAAGTATGTGTCATATCATTCAAATCCATTTCACAAGAAATTTTCACAAATCAACATTCTTATTTTATAAAAATACTTTAAAAATTTTAAAACCATTTCTAAAATAATTTTAGGAATCCTTTCAAAACTATAAAACACCTTTTATCCATTTCATCAAACACTTGGTGTGCACACAAGCCACACCCATTTGGAAAACCCTCTTTAAACACCCAATTGCCAAACCAAGTCAAATAACACATCAAACATGAGATATAAATCAACCATAAATAATATATTTTGAAATTAAGCAAACAAAAACCAAAGATGATTCATAATTTAAAGGTAATCCATGGAAAACTCCCTTAAATAGAGACACCTACCTTGGATTTGTTCCAAAACTCATCACCACTGATGACACCCACCTGGAATAGGTAGAAGAAGGCCTCACACACCTATTACATAATAAATCAAACCAAAACCTCCATTACACACCCAATATTCATCCAAATCCTCGTATAGGGTTACACATATTCCATGAAAATAGAAGAAAAAGGCTTGAGAAGGGGGAATAAAACTCAATGAAATTGACTTACCTCAAGAAAAACCACTTATAATATAAGAGGAATCAATCACCAAATGAGTAGGAAAGATTATTCACAAATTATAAGGTGATTTTCATGATGGGAGGAAGAACTAAGGGATAAATAAGTACAAAATCGATAGGGTAAAATGGTAAAATGTTGTTTTTAAGTGACCTGAACATGTTGTAGGGTTTGGCAGCATGGTTAGAAAAACTGGGTGCCAACCATGTGGGTGCTACTACCCCACCAAAAAATAGGTCACATGGTTACCCCTAGGTATCATATAGTTTGAAAAACTATGATTAAACCATGAAAAATCCTATTGTAACCCCCTAAAAAACCCTCACATGATTAACCGCATGGTTAAGAAAACCATGCACTAATTATACACCTTGTTCAGTCTTCCCATAATTCCAATTTTTGACCCTCATCACCCGAGAACTCCAAGGTTACAAAAAACGATAAATAAAACTTAAAATTATACATACCATTGACCTAGTGGGTGTAACAACCATCCTATAGGGAGTATTAGATATAGGTTTTTCATTAAGGATGAGATTAATGAAAAACTCAAGTTTACACTTAGTTGGGTGTTAAATTAGTTCTTTAGGAAACACATCAATGTATTCTTGAAAAATAAGAACATCCTTTATTATAAGTATTAATTTCCCATTCATAGGTTTTTTATGCTATTATTCTCTAAGAATTTCATTAAGAATGACTACTAGAGGTGGATCTTGACATGATTCAGATGATATAGTTTCCCCTCTGATGATAAGGGATTCTATATATCCACCACAAATTGTAATGTACTTCTATTAGTAATAAATGTTTCTCATTATAATTTGAAATACAATCCATACCAAGGATTATATCAAAGTAAACCTTGGGTATAATAATCAATTTTCCAAATAGGGTATAATTATGTTTCATATAAGGAATTGACTGAAATATCCTTGTTGTGGTAATATTTTCACTAGGATTATTGACTGGAAAATCCCTATTTAAACTAATGGGTAAATATCTAATTTTATTGGTAAACAAGGAATATGTAAAAGTATAAATATCCATAATAAAATAAATAATTATTTAAATATGAGACTATGATAAATGTACCTTCCACTAAATTTTAGGAACTTGAACCTAAACTGTAGTGATCACATAATTTTTTCCTTGATCCCTTGGCCTTTTCTAAGGAAAATTCCCTTTCTATTTGGGTAATTTATTCAAATAGTTCCCTATCTCCTTCAAATTTAATAATTGAACATTGGAAGCTTCTTTCCTACCCTTTCAATCATGATCCTGATAGCCTTTATCACCGCACTTGAAAAAAAATCCCATTCACATCAATCTTGTTTCATGGTGTTTCTCTCCAAAATTATTAAAATTTAAAAATTTCACCCTTCCTTTATTCCCTTTTGTTGTATTTCTTTTTCCAGAGTGCTTCGTCACCCGCTTATTTTATTGTTTTCCTTGTAAAACATAAGACTTGGATAATTATTTCTCTATCATTATGAAACTTGATAATATATCCTCATATACTAAAAATGTCTAATATACTAATTCCATTAAAATTATAGACTTTATCCCATCAAATAAATGATCAATATTACTCCTTATATTACATACATAATTTGTAGCATGAGTTTATAACTTTATAATGTTATATTTATATTCATAAATATTTTATCCTTTTTTTCCTTAGATTGAGGAATTTAATCTCAATATTATCTCATTTCTCATGAGAAAAGTATTTTTTGAAGAATATCTCCTTGAAATTATTACATTCCATACTATTTATTCACTCAAAATCTTAAGTGTTCTGGATCAATAACCATCATTGATCAATGTATCCTTTAAGATGATAAACTATAATTATAACTTTATCTCTTTCACTACTTTCTTAAGAGAAAAATATCTTCTCTAGGGACTTGATACATTGATCAACTACTAATATATTATTAGTCTCACTGAATGATGGAGGTTATTGTTGCATGAAGTAGTCCAAAATTGCTACACCTTGTTGGGGATCAATAGGATACTCCATAAGAGCAAGGATATTTGTCATAACCTGAGTTATATATCTGAATATAGTTATAATTTGTTTAGATCCACCTCCAACTCTGGATCTAGCTTCATTGTCTTTCCTAAGAGGTAAATCCCAATATAGATTATGTGCATTGATACAGTTTCCATTTATTTCTCTAGGAATAATTTCTAAACAATGATGTATACCAAATTATCTCATAACATTCTGAATTTTAAATCATAGTATATAATTCTAAATATGGTGTAACACTTAATATAAATTTAAAATTTATATATAGATAATCTCATAATCATTGGGAATATTCTAAAATCATAAAAATATTTTCAAATATTTTATAATGGTTTTTAAAGAGCATGTGAATCAACCAAATAAAATCCCTATGGAGTGTCTATCCAGGTTTCTATTCTTAGGCTCACTCATCATGAATCATTGATAATTGAGTTAATACCCAATACGTCATTTTTAGAGATGTTACCCCTATGTGCATTTGTGACAAAACCATATCCACTTTCTAGTATCTATACATGGATGTATTTTCTATTAAAACTACACAATATCTACTTTAATAAATCTTTTTGATATTTTCCTATACTTATATTTATCCTTAGAGTTTTTCATATGGTTAATTTCTCTAATCTATGTTTTTATAAATCTAGTTCCCAAGGTTTATATTAAACTTTCTTTAATAAAAACTGTAATGAACTGACCAAGTATTACCCAACCTATCACCCGAGTTGGTACATCGTAATTCTTGAATCATGTTCTTGATCACATGGGATGGCGACAAGCATTGGGAGTAATAAATTTCCACTTGGGGACGGTTTTGCCCATGGTAAACCAGAATGACCCATCCATGAAATGGGGCATCCACACCAATATCATCAAAGAAAACATAGATATAAATAAACATCCAAATATATGTATAAAATACTAAATATATACCATAATAATAAATATACATCATATCTAAAACATTCCATAACAGGACATATACAAGGTATCTCAAGTAAAAATCTCAAAACTTAAAATAACAAGAATAAAACCAATGAGGGTTATACATTCATCCTAAGGCGAAGACCCAAAATGAATCCTCATGAGCCAAACCCGTGATATCATGTCACCTCCACAAAAATAATGGACGACAGTAATCAAGAAGAGATACCTATGTATATAGTTCTCTTACCTTTACATGTGTCCTGCAAAATAAAGTCTACACATGCCCAAAGGTATGTGTAGGGTGTGAGACACAAATCCTAGTAGGATTCTACTATAAATATATTTAAGGATTTTAGAACCATGCAAACCAGTAAACTATTTTGAAACTTATTTTCAAAACTAAACCATTTTGAAAACATCCTGATTTTAAATAAGCCTTTGAAATAACATTGGTTTTCTTTCAAAATGAAACAAGTTTTCCAAAAACATTTATAAAAATGGATCAAAAAATTAAATAAGGACTTATGTAAAAACATTTTCTTCATACATAATAAATCACAACATGGGTAAGCATAAACATCATTAACATATAACTATATAAATTGAATTGGGCATAACACATGATACTACGCCAAATAAGGAACTAAAATAATGCATAAAATCATAAAGATAAAACTAGCATGGGTAAAGTGAAAAAAGAGATATAACCATAAGGCTTTAATGTGAGTGATACTAAAATAAATCTTTCTAACTAGATAAACAAAGTGTAATACCCCAAAATATTCCTCAAACCCAGCTCCAAGAGCTCTCATGGTCTCCTAGCCAAAAAAGTGGAAGCTCTCACAGTCTTCCAACCAAAGACTCTCACATCCCCTTGGAAAACTAATGGAATATCTCTTGTTCTTACTACCAAAGTCTCTCATGGTCCATTGGACAGCCCCCACTCACACCATAGGTATTCCCCATGTGATACTCAATTCCAATCACAATCACATCACAAGTGCCACACATAAAAATCCATTTCATAATCCAATTTAATAAAACAACATGATCATTTTATAAGACACCTTCCCACAAGGTAAAAAAAATTCTAAAATATCTTTATAAATCCATTTGAAATCTTAAAATCCATTTTATTCATTTTATCAAACATTTGGAGTTCACTCAAGTCACCCCCACTTGGAAAACTCACTTTAAACACTCAATTGTCAAACCAAACCATTCAAAACATCAAGCATGATATAAACATAAACCATAAATCATTTAATTTTAAATTAAACAACCATAAACCAAATATGAATTAGAATTTAAAGGTAGTTCATGGAAAATTCCCTAAAATAGAGACATCTACATTGAATATGGTTTTAACCTCATTGCCTTCGACAAAAAACACCCAAAATGGGAAGGAAATGGAATCACACACCTGGTCCATAATAAAACAAACCAACCAACCCCCCCCCCCCATTAAACACCCTAGGGTCATTCAACCCACCATATATGGTTCCACACTTACATTTAAATTGAATAAAAATGGTAAGTAAGGGGATAGGATGAAGAAAACTCAATGAAATGGACTTAACTCCAGCCGCAACACCTTGGATCCAAGGAGAATCCACCAAAAATGGAGAGGAGGAATCTTCAACACTAAGGGGGAGGGGGTTTGAATGAAAGGATGTAGAAATGATTCCAAGGTGTTAAAATTTTAATAAAGTAATCTTGGTAAAAATACAAAATTTTAATGTATTGGACAAACCACAAAATTTGGTAGCACATTTAAGAAAAACATTTTTCAACTATGCGGGAGCTATTGCCTCTTATAAAATATGTTGCATAGTTTCCTCTATAATTTTCATGATTCTAAAAACCTTTCTTAAACCATGAAAAATTTCATTATCCTCTGACCACCAACCCTCGTATAGTTATCCACATAGTTAGAAAAATTGTTCTCCAACCATGAGCCTTTTCCTTTTTCCCCTATAAATCCAATTTTTAACCCCCAACACCCTGAAATCCAAAAAAACAAAAGATAAATGAAATCTCAGAAATATATATATCAATGACCTAGAAGGTGTCACAAAATCTCCATGATTCCACTTTCTTCTCCCTAAAATTACTTAGGTATCATCATAATAAAACAAGTGAGTCCACCGCTCCCGAACCAAAGCTTCTCACTCCCATGTCTTATAGATATCACCACCATACTTCCAAAGCACATAGACCAACTAGATAGACTTTCCATGGAACAAATTTTTCAGATAATCTATTATATGAATAGGATGTTACAAAATGGTGGCCCTAAGATCAACCTCCAAATCTTCCCACTCTAACACATGAGATACATGTGGATAGTATCTCTTCAACTGGGAAATATGGAATATGTCATGGATCAAGGTTAGATATAAAGGAAACTCCAACTGATATAATACTTTCCCAAAAACTCAGAACGTCCTGACATAATGCAGTGCCAATTTCTCCTTCTTTCCCAAGAAATAGTGTACCAGTTGAATAGATACCTAAAGAAACACCTATTCACAAACCTGAAACTCCAATGGGAAATGGCATCGATCATCATATGAATTCTGGGGATTCTGAGTGGTCGCTAACCTTTTCTGAATTAGTCCTAGTGTCTTTATAAACTCTTGTATAAGACTCATTATTACAAAGGAATTATTACCCACCTCATCCCAACACAGTAAGGATTGTCATGCCCACCCATATAAATTTTCAAATAGGGTTATCCTGATTAAGATCATATAAATTTTATTGTATGAAAACTCAACCAATGATAGGAACATTTCCCAAAAATATCAGAAATCAATCACACACACTCACATCATATCATCGAGATTATATATGGTTCTCTCAGACTAACCATCTGTATATAGTTGATATGTTTTTCTTAAAATCATCTTAGTTCCCAAATCCTCTAGGAGTCACTTCCAAAATTGATAAGTAAAATGGTAATCCCAGTCAGAAACTATTGCAAAGAGAACTCCATGAAGCCTAACAACCTCTCGAACATACAATCGTACAATATTATATAACTTCATCGACTCCCTAATGGGTAGAAAATTTTGTATTGTAAGATTTTACTATAATATACAAAAGGGGATAAATTTTAGTTTAGAAAATTAAACTAAAAAAATACAAAAATCCTCTTAAGTAAAAATGATTGGACTCAACACTGCCCAGTGATCAAATCATTAGAATCAGAATCACAAATTGACTAATTATATCAGAGTATATTTTATTGGTATTATAGAAACACTGATAAATGGTTTATTAGAAAGATAAGTATTACAACTAACCTTATAATATAATGCAAAGTTGAAAAAATAGATCTTGCACAAAAAAGATATATAAATCTTAAAAGTAAGAATGACTTACAAGATATATTAAAATATTTTACTCTTTTAACCTTATGATATAAGGTAGTTAGAAACCATAACTAAAGGTATCTACAATTTTATACTTATTGTAAAGTCTCTCTTTCCTTACCATGAAATCCCATGATATGAAGATCATAACAAGCTTTCTCTTCCTATCCACTAAATCCCTTGATACAATGATCGGCATCTATCTTCCTAGCCTTTAAATCCCTTGATCTTATGGATTGGATTCACTGTCTTCCTATCCCCAGAATCCCTTGATTTGTACAATGATAAAAAATGAGATTATAAAATCAAATTTGTTCTTAATAAATTATAATTTACATAGGAATTTTTTATAATTTCAACTCTATAAAGTATTACAAAGACTTTGTAATGAGATGTTCGTATAGAGAAAACTTTAGACAGATTGATTTATGAATTTGATCATCTCCCATCTCTTTAAATTAACTAATATTTATAGTAAAAGATCTAATGATCATAATTCTAAGTTAGTTACAATATCCTCAAACAGCTTGCACTTAACATCTTAGTAATAATAGAATGTTCAGTGTTGTTTTTTAGCACCATTATAGTGATATTTTGTATTTATTATGATATATATAATTCTAATCAAACTAATTATAAACTCTGGATAGTCAGATGGGATTCCTTATTTATGTTTAACCTGATAAACTATATGAGTGTTATTCTGATGTGTCGGTACTAGGGTTAGTCCAATGATCGGGACTATTTTCATAAGGCATAAGTTTAACCAATGATAAAACCACTATTCAATCGGATGTAACATATGACCCTTCAATATTATGGATCAAAATGAATAATAATAGGTTTATATTTGTTTTCATTGGAACTATTTATACATTCAGTATAAAGTAATGTTTTTTTTACCCCAGTTAAGTTTTGAATGTATTTTTTTCAATAGATCAATATGTTTATGAAAGGAATTATATTGAGAAGTTATGGAAATCTGGATTGAAAAAGGGTGTAAGTAAATCTGTCAAATTGGATCCCAAACCATAAGGGTGATAATCGGATCTAGGAGGATTATATTCAAAATCATCAGCATTGGATCCAGATATCTGTATGAGTCAACATATCTAGGAATCATAATGATACTTCTATGAAAAATTTAGATCTCATATTGATTCTGGAATGAAAGTAGTTATGGTAATGAGGAAGTAGTTTCAGAGTCATAATGGCTCCAATATTAGTCTAATGATGCTTTTTTGTTTTTTAATTAAAAAAATCATAAGTTTTCTAAGAAACTTATGGTGAAAGATTGATGAAAGAAAGGGGGAGAAAAGGTGCTTCCAATTGTATTCATTCCAATCATATTCAAGAAAACCATATTCAAGTTTTATTAGAAATAATTATGTTGCTGAAAGACAGGGAAGTTACAATGATTTCCTTGGTATGCTAGATGATGTTAAAGATAATCTTTAACATTTTCAAAGTCATGAAGAAGTCATGATACAAGAAAGAGTTTGTGGAAGTAGAAATTTTATTGAAGGAAAAATTTATGGTCTCAAGTTCATTGGTACAAGATCTCCATATTTAGAGTTATTTGAAGGTTGGATAACTTAGTGTATTGTAATCAAAAAATAAATTAAGTTTCTAAATTTTAAGTTATAAGAATCGTTCCATCAGACGTGGTATGGCACTGATACATTGTAATAGATTCTAAAACTGATTCATATTTTTTGTATCCTTTGTATATAGGATGCAGAGTTTTATCAAAGGAATAATGTTTGAGAAAGTTTGAATCGTATTTCAATCAGGTTAAGAAAAAAAAAGGTCATACCTTTTTCTCTTATAATTGGGTCAAGAGAAAAATAACAAAAGAATTGATTGTTTCTCAAGAAGAGGTGAAGACTCTCAATGTTTACAATAGTTCATCATAATGGGACATCTTCATATGAATTCATCATAATAATGAATCTTAATGAAGAATGATAATATTTGTATTTTAATTGATGTGGAGAAACGTAGGGAGGAATTTGTTGTTTCACAATAGTATTCATTATAATGAGGTATATCGTAATCAGAGAATCAGAATTGGACTCAATATTTGTAAGAAGTCTGAAGCATTGAAAAATTCAAAGATAGATCCAAAAATCAAGAATATTTGAAGGTTTTAAAAGGGATTTAATGAGTCAAAGATTGATATGAGATTTAAGGAGAATTGAAGATTTAGAAATTTTGGTTAATCAAGAAAGGCTTTTAGAACCCCACCTAAACTAATTTTGAGGTCCCTATAAAAGGAGAGATGATCTCATTTGTAAAATTGACTCTATACAATTCTAAAACTTGAGCTATGAAATTTTCGGAATAGGTATTGAGTACCAAACCAAACTTTATTATTTCAAGTTGATGTTGAGGAATTTCCATCGGAACAAGTTCATCAGAGTAATCCCATCAGAGTGAAATCCATTGTATCCAGGTTCATCAGACTAAGTCGCATCAGACATAGGAATTGTGAGCTACCGATTGAGTTTCTACTCAATTGAATAAGGAAGAGTAGAAGGAGAATCATAATAGACTGACTATTGGATAGATACCATCATATTGAGGTTTACGAATTGGGAATATTTTACTGACTTTGCTAAGAAATTTTTCTGGAATGAGGATCTGGAATAAGTTTCAAGACAAACAAGTTAATTAAATATTTTTGATGTTCTTGAAGATTGTACATAGGTAATGTTTGATTTGTCTTACTTGTGTATGAAGTGAATAATTTTTTAAGTGGATTAGAAAAAGAATAAGGAAAGTGAAGCTTATGACTGTGGATACTTACCAGTTGCTAAAAAGGCTTGTTTGTGGGAAGTGGATACTAGAAAGGATAAAATCAACAATGGAAGTAAAGTTGATACTGGGATTGTATATTTTTTATTTTCTTGTGCCTTTTTATTATGGAAAGAATATAGTAAAAGAATCCATGTTGGTGGGACTATCCAACATGGAAATGGGTAGGTCTTTGTACCTAACCTTATAAATTTCATGTGTTTCCTTCTATTTATATTTTTTACATATTAAAGGATAGGATATGAGTTATATTTTATAGGATCATAACTCTAACAAGTTTCATATGTTAATAAAGTTTTTGTTAAAGAGTTAAGAAACTTTCTTATAAAATAAAAAACACTGATTCACCCCCCCCCCAATGGTCTTGATCCTACTTCAAAACTAAAATTGGTATCAGATCCAAGGTTTCCTTTGAAAGATCCATCTTAGGAGTGGATAATTTGAATTCCATGAACCATAAGGGGATTTTAGTTTTCAAGGGAAATAACTATCATATTTGGAAAGATATAATGCTTCCATATCTTATACCCCTTGGGTATTGATAAAAAACTATTTTTTTAATATTTTATTGATAATAAATGATATAATTTCCTCACATTATTATAAATATATTCATTTATAAAATATTTGGGATTAGATCATTCATTTGAAAATTTGATGAAAATTACATTTTTACCCTTTTAAAATGTATTGTAGTATTTTGAAAATAAATATTTTAATATTTATTACTTGAAAGTAATATTTTGTAACAGTATTCCTAACTTAATTTTCTACAACTTTAATTCAGGACACTAGAGCTAAAGAGTGCATTTGGATGGAGTAAATGTGACATTAAGTCAATGGTGGGATGGAATCGGTAGAATGGACATGGGTTCTGTATTTGGGTCATAACTTCTCCATCCGTGCTTGGATCAGGCCCAAATTTTGATAGGAGCTATATGACTCATTTTTTCGCGGATAATACATCTGGAAGGATAGCTGATTCACGCGTTTTTGTGGTAAAATGTGCGTTTAATGTTGGAATAAAATATTTGGCCGAGATTCCCCATTCACACTTGAAACCTCTTTCAAACTAGCCTCCCCACCACTCTATAAATTGGTGTTTTTATAATTTGGTGGGGTTGGGACGTGAATTGGGATGTTGATGATAGAGGATAAGTGGATCCACTCTAATTATCCAACCATTTCAATAAGGGTAGCTCTTGAAGTAAGGATCCCTTTGACGAAGCCTTCTTCTTCTCCTTCGTGTTGTAATGCTTTTGTTTGTGTAATAAATTTCGTTGTACTTCTTTTATTTATTGTATTTTCTTCTGCTTTATTCAAATTTATTCTTCTCTTAATCTACTTATTTGGGCTGGAATTCTTGAGTAGAAGATTTATTGGGTTATACCCATTATAAACTGTTGCAAATGCAATTCGCTTCTACGATGATTACGCCACCCATGGAAGAGTAGTCTTTTAGTAATCGATCTATCTCTTACCTTATACATTCATTTATTTTGAATCAATGATATATTTTAATTCACATAATATGATCAATTAATTGAGTTTTTAATTTTAATGAAACTAAGAAAGCAATTGAATAGTTAACACAAAACACACGAGGTTGGGAATTGTGTGAACTGTGAGAGCGCAACCTTAACCGGTAATTCAAAACCACATGGGATTAATTTTTAGAGTTAAAAATAATCCCTAAACTCAATTATTAATCATTTAAAGAATGAATATGTGCCTTAATTTTCCACTAACCATAAGATATCCTTATAACATCAATCAAAGCAGGGTTTTGCGATTACATGTTCCGAAGATAACCTAGGGTTTAATTCACTTCATCTTTGTGGTAAGGTTAATTCTCATAGGGTTCGGGGGTTAACAAGTTAAGGGATCATAATTAAGTGGATGTTAATTTAAATTATAATGATAAATAATTTATTTAATAGGTATAATTAGATTGATTATGTCTTTTAAATATTGTCTAAAAACATCTTCTTGTTGTGTCATTTTAATCGAAACTCATTTTAAAACTAAAAACAAAAAAAATATACAATCTTCTTCCAGAAAAATTCTTCTAGATTTATAAACTATAACAAACACCCATCCTTTCAAGTAGTGTTTTCATTATATTTTATTCTATTTTTATAATACCTCTAAAAAGTTGTTTTAATTCACTTTCTTCTTTGAGAGACGAATTTGTTCAACCACTCTACAGCACCTAAGTACCCCAAAATCACAATAATCATTTGAGGGCACCCACGACAGCGCCCTTTAAAATTGGTGCCATTACCGGGGAGGCGAGTAATTTATTCAACCATTTAGAGTTATTTCTTTTATTATTTTCTTCACCTATCTCTTTCATCTTTCCCCTTTCTCAAGTTTTCATTTTTTTCATCCTCTTCTTTTCTTTTTGGACCATCAACTCAAACTTCTCATTTTTTTATGGTATACTTTTCCTATTTTCATTTTTTGATTTATGACACAAACTAATACCAAGGATCTCTTAGATATTTACTCTGAGATTGAATGTAGCTTTCGATCTCGAATCAGACAGTCTCAGTTTACGGGAAGTTTCAATATTCAACCAGTTGGTGAATTCCTCTCTTCTGGAAACATTGAAATTGGAATAAATTTAAATTCAAACATAAAATAAGAACCAATGGTGTAAATAATAACAATGAGCTAAATAGAACAATTCAAGAATTGGCTGCACCTAATATTAATTATCAACCAAATTGTATTACATAC
Organism: Viscum album; assembly: GCA_963277665.1. Classification (NCBI taxonomy): domain Eukaryota; kingdom Viridiplantae; phylum Streptophyta; class Magnoliopsida; order Santalales; family Viscaceae; genus Viscum; species Viscum album. The sequence continues at coordinate 1,287,018,891 of OY728155.1, read as the reverse complement.
CCAAATCTCGAATCAGACTTTGAACTAAAATCTGGGTTAATTCACTTACTTCCAAAGTTTCATGGACTCTCTAGTGAGGATCCCAATAAACATTTGAAAGAATTTAATGTGGTTTTATCAACACTAAAACCTATAAATTTCTCTGAAGATCAAATCAAATTAAGATCATTCCCATTTTCACTTGATAGAGCTACAAAGGATTGGATATACTATTTATAGCCTAAAGATGTAACATGTTGGAATGATTTGAAACATCTTTTCTTGAAAAGATTTTTTCCATCATCTAGGACCACTTCTATTTTTAAGGAGATCTTGGGGATCAAGCAAGCACAAGGGGATTCAATGTATAAGTACTGGGAGTGATTCAAGAAGTTGTGTGCAAGCTGTCCACATCACCAAATCAGTGAGAAACTCCTCATTCAGTACTTCTATGAAGGACTCACACCTATAGAGAGGAGCATGGTGGATGTCGTAGGAGGAGGGGAATTGGTGGAAAAGACACCAGTAGCTGCATGTGCATTGATCGATAAGATAGCCCAAAACTCCCAATAATTTGGCGATAGAGGTACACCACATGTCAGGGGAGTACATCAGGTAAGTCCTTCTCTTGAAATTCATTTGATTGATACCAAGTTTGAAGAATTGACCACTATAGTGAGGTATATTGATTTGGCTCAAAAGATATACCAAACCACTCCTTCAAGGCCTTGTGGAATTTTCACTGAGATAAGCCACCCAACTGACTGTTGCCCCCAACTACAAGAAACAGAAGATTGTGCAGCAGTATTCCCTGGGATACCATATCAGCAACAACAACAACCACATCCCCAAAAGAAGTATGACTCTTTTGCACCAACATTCAACCAAGGGTGGAAGTATCAATCAGACATGAGTTATAGCTCCGGGAAACAACAAAGGCCCCCTTTTCAACCAAAATTCCAGTAGCCTCCACCTTACCAACAGGGTTTCCAACAACCCCAAAGGATATTCGAAGCTCAAACATCAACAAGTCGGAAACAAGGAAATATACAACACAAGGTAGAATCTAACACTGATGATCTTTTGAAACAAATTGTTCTTAATCAATAGAATGAGCTAAAGAGTCAAGGTTCAGAGTTGAGGGAGTTGAAGACTCAAATGAGCCAGATTGCCACTGCCCTCCATGAACTGGTAAGTAAGAATTTTGGAAATCTTCCTTCCCAACCTACTACCAATCCAAAGGGGAATGTCAGTGCCATAACATAGAGAAGCGAGAAGCAAACAACTGATGCTTCTCCACCTATCATTCCACCGAGATTCACCTCAACTCTGGAGAAGCCCCATTCCATACCAACTGATGAGAAACCCAAGGATAAAGATAAAGGTAAGAAAAATATTGATTATGTTCCACCTAAACCGCTTCCCTTTCCAAATAGTGTTGTTCAAACCAAGAAGATGGTTGAAGAGGCAATGAAAAAAGAGGTTTTGGACACATTCAAGCGTGTTGAGATCAACATCCCTCTACTTGAAGCCATCAAAAAAATCCCAAGGTATTCCAAATTCTTAAAAGAACTCTGCACTAATCGAAGAGGGCTCAAGGGAAATGAAAGGATCAACCTTGGAAGGAATGTCTCAGCACTCATTACACCAACTCTAGCAATTCCAACAAAGTGCAAGGATACTGGGACATTCACCATCCCATGTACCATAGGGGAGTTGCACTTCTCTGATGATCTTTGTGATTTAGGAGCTTCAATAAATGTGATTCCTCGCTCTGTATTCTCTTCTTTATAGGTTGGTGAGTTGATGCCAATGATAGTAGTGGTGTAATTGGCAAATAGAGCTACAACATATCCAGCGGGAGTCCTTGAGGATGTACTTGTCCAGGTAAGAGACATGATCTTTCCAGTAGACTTCTATGTGCTCAAAATGGAGGATGATCAGGTAAGTTATCGTGCTCCCATTATCTTAGGTTGACACTTCCTCAAAACTAAAAAAACTATCATAAATGTTCATGAGGGTATACTTTCCATGGAGTTTGGAGGTCAAGTTGTAATTTTTAATGTTATGGACTCCATTAAGTACCCCTCTGAGGACCATTTTGATTTTGTTATCTCCCATTATGAACCACCAAGTAAAAACTCCATGTATTTTGATTGTCCTATGATTAGGTAGATTATGAGTATTGATTCTAGTTTGATGTCTAAGAGTAATTCCACACCTGTTTTTGATAGAAAAACCTCTCTTGGATTTTATTTTGATGTGGATTCAAATTCTGATCATATAAACTCTGATTATGACATGGTTGTTGAGTATGTTGATGTATTTGATTCATTATTTTCTAATTTTGATGATTTTTATTCTGATACTAATGTTCATTATGCAGATATGTCTATTGCATCAATTTCTCCATCCATACATCACCCCCTATATTGGAACTCAATTCATTTCCCCTAAATCTTAAATATGCATACTTGCTGAGTGGTGATAGATTACCTGTTATCATTGCTAACAATATCTATTTTGAACATGAAGAAAAACTTTTGAATCTTTTGAGAGATAAAATTAGGGAAATTGGTTGGACATTGGAAGACATATCAGGTATTAGCCCATCCATTTGCATGCATAGGATTCTCTTGGAGGATGGGGATAAACCGATTAGGTAGCCACAAAGGAGACTTAATCCAACACTTTTGGAATTTTTTAAGAAATAAGTTGAAAATTTACTTGAGGCGGGTATTATTTACCCTATTTATGACTCACAATGGGTTATCCCTGTCCAGGTTGTACCAAAGAAAACCGGTTTCACTGTTATAAAAAATGAAAATGATGAGTTAGTTCCTGTGAGAGTACAAAACATTTGGTGAGTGTGTATTGATTATAGGAAACTAAATCAATCCACTCATAAGGACCATTTCCCACTTCCATTCATTAACCAGATTCTTAAGAGACTTTCAGGTAGGACACATTATTGCTTCTTGGATGGTTTATTTGGATATTTTTAGGTTCCCATTGCAGCAGAGGACTAGGAGAATATGACATTCACCTGCCCATTAAATACCTTTGCTTACCGAAGGATTCCATTTGGACTTTGCAATGCCCCAGGTACCTTCTAGATATGCATGGTGAGTATTTTCTCAGATTTCATTGAGACCTACATGGAGGTATTTATGGATGATTTTATTGATGCTTCATCAAAGATTTTAGTAAGATCTCTCTACCCTTATATCGATTGCTTAAAAAAGATATTGACTTCAATTTTGATGATTCATGCAGGGTATCATTTGATGAGCTAAAGAAGTGTCTGACCACTCCACCGATCATACAGCCCCTGCGGTGGGACCTTCCATTTGAGCTTATGTGTGATGCATCCAACTTCGTGGTTGGATCTGTCTTATCTTAGAGGGTGGAGGGACGTTCACATGTGATTTCATATGCATCGAGGATGTTGGGTTCTGCCCAATCAGACTACACCACAACAGAAAAGGAGTTTCTTGTTGTTATATTTGCTTTAGATAAATTTCATTCATATTTATTAGGATCTAAAGTACTTGTTTTTTCTGACCATGCAGCTTTGAGGTACCTCCTAAAGAATCCAGATGCAAAGCCATGACTTATCCATTGGATGCTCCTTATTCAAGAGTTTGACATTGAGATAAAGGACAAGAAGGGGTCAGAAAATTTGGTGGCAGACCACATGAGTAGTCTTACTCACACACCAGAGGGTGACACCTTGGACGAGGTACAACTTTGGGACAATTTCCCCAATGAGCATCTCTATACCATCTTAGGTATGCATCCTTGGTATGCTGATTTAGTTAATTACATTGTTGCCTCTGAAATCCCAGTAAATTTGAAGAAGCATCACGTCCAAAAATTAAAAAGTGAGTCTAGGTTTTATGTGTGGGATGATCCTTACCTCTGTTGCATGTGTAGTGACTAAGTCATTAGGAGGTGTGTTCCCGATCATGAGTTTGAGTCTGTTTTGAATTTCTATCATACACTTGCTTGTACTGGACACTTTGGACCCCAAAGGACAGCTAGGAAAGTTTTGGACTCTAGATTATATTGGCCTAGATTATTCCATGATGCCCATGTGTTTTGTAAGTCATGCTCCCATCGCCAACACACTAGGAAAAATTCTAGGAGACATGAGATGCCCCAACAACCCAAACTATTCTGTGAGATTTTTGATGTATGGGGAATTTATTCTACGAGTCCTTTTCCTAGTTAATTTGGATTTTTTTTATATTTTGGTTGTTGTTGATTATGTGAGTAAATGGGTGGAGGTTAAGGACACCACGACTGATGATTCTCATGTTGTTGTGGACTTTGTCAAAGCACAGATTTTTTGCAGGTTTGAAGTATCGAAGGCCATCATCAGTGACCAAAGGACACACTTCTGCAATCGGAATTTTGCTTCCCTTCTTCGGAAGTATGGGGTGACACACAAAACATCAACATCATACCACCCTCAAACAAATGGTCAGGATGATGTTTCAAATAGGGAATTAAAACAAATTTTGGAGAAAATCGTGCATCCAAATAGGAAAGATTGGAGCAAGCGCTTGGATGATGCATTGTGAGCTTATAGCACAACATACAATACACTCATTGGTATGTCACCATTTTGTATTGTTTTTGGGAAAGCGTGTCATCTCCCTGTGGAAGTTGAGCATCAGTATTATTGCGCAATGAAGAAATGAAACATGGATTTGGCCCAAGATGGAATCCAAAGGAAGCTGCAAATTCAAGAGATTGAGGAGATTTGATTGTCTTAATATGATAACTCAAGGCTCTATAAGGAAAAATAAAAATCATCTCATGATAGAATGATCCAACAAAAGGAGTTTCATGTTTGAGAGAAAGTCCTTCTCTATAGTTCACGACTGAAGCTGATGTCTGGTAAGTTGCATTCCAGATGATTAGGTCCTTATGTTGTGACTAATGTTTTCCTTATGGTGTAGTGGAGATCACACAAGAGTACATAGGAAAGATCTTTACAGTCAATGGGCAATGTTTGAAGAGATACATTGAGGGACTTCCTACTGATGCAGTGGATTTTATCACACTGCATGACCCCATCATCACTTGAGCACATCAGGCTGTTCCTAACCCTTTAAATTTTTTTATTCTTTTTCCTATTTAAAATTATACATTTCATGTGCATATATAATCTCATGGGTTCACATTGAGGACAATGAAATATTTTAAGTTTGGGGGAGGGAACCTTTTAGTTTAGTAATTTCAATTGTTTTCCAGTTTAAAAAAACAAAAAAAAAATTATGTTTTTCAAATTTTGTGTGTTTATTTTTCAATTTTTTATGTGTTTTTGAAACTTTTGAGCTGAAATGATTCTCATAGCCATTTTTAAATCCATATCAATAAGTGAAACAATTTATCCCTTGAAACTAAGCTTAAATTAATGCTGAAATGACTTTGTTTCTAGTTCAAATATTTAGTAATTTCATGAAAAGTACACTGAATTTTGAATCACGTGCCACATCTCACTATCTTTATATTTGAAACCAATTTCCTGTGAGGCTTCTAAACCATTATTTTCATATTATTTACATTCACCTCACTTCTTAAGAGAACCAAACCATGCTTTATTTAACCATAATTTGATTTATTCCTGTCAAAAATTGAGGGTTTGTGGTACTTATGTTTAAATGATTAAGGCATTTGTTTGGTATTAAAGCCCCTATTTCAAAGAATCCTTTTTTATAATGGTATAACTTGAACATTTAATCCTTTTAGACCTTATAATCCATGCACATCCTGTTAGGTTAGCCACATTACAAGACAATTTTCCCTATCCAACCAACTCTTGAAGTGAAATTGCATAATCTAGTTGAGCTTAAGTGTGGGGGAAGTTGTCTTGTGTTGTGCTACCACATTTTGTGACACTTCGGGTGAAAAATTAAATTCTGAAGAGACGTGTTTACTTCTGAATAAAAACATTATATTTAAAGTTATGCCTTTCTTGAGATTTCATGATAAAAGAAGTTGGTCCTTTCTGGAGCTTCTAATAGAGGGGGAAAGTTGTGCCTATCTAGAGCTTTTAAGAAAATCATGTTCGAGAAGATTGACATTTTTACTACTGAAATGTTGAATGGTGTGCACATTCATTTATTTTTCATGATGATGAACATGAATCAATGCTATGTCGATTGAGGAGGATACCATATTTAAGTGAAAATTAGATTAATGCAATTTTTCTTCAAAAATAGTCAAGCCCTCCTCATTCAGCCTCAGAATTTTTCACATTTAAATCCTACCAACCAAAATCCACAGAATAACACTGAAAAATCCTCATGATAAACATATGTCCTTGATTCACATTGGGTAGTGATGTAGGAATTTATTAAGCCTATGGTGACCCTTTTATGATTTTGTATGAGAAATACATTGCAAAAAAATTGACATTTGTGTGATAAGATAAAATTCAAGTGAGGTAAGTGTTTTGTGCATGGGAGGATAAATAAAGTGGAAATATATTGAATGATATAAATTAAGAACTTGAAATAATGTTTTTTTATGAGGCATGATATCTTTTGTTTCTTGGTGTGGAATTGTTGAATCTCAAGGATATGTGTTTTAAAATTGGTTTTGATTTGATATTGATGTTTACTTGATATGAGGTTTTGCCCAGAAGTGCAAAAGGGTAAGTGTGGGAGAGTTAATAAAAAACTATTTTATTGAATATTTTATTGATAATAAATGATATAATTTCCTCACATTGTGCAAAATATATTCATTTATGAAATATTTGGGATTAGATCATTCATTTGAAAATTTGATGAAAATTCCAGTTTTACCATTTTAAAATATATTGAGGTATTTTGAAGATAAATATTTTAATATTTATTATTTGAACTTAATATTTTGTAACAGTGTTCCTAACGTAATTTTATACAAATTTTCTGCAGGACACTAGAGCTAAAGAGTGCATTTGAATGGAGTAAATGAGCCATTAAGTCAATGGTGGGCTGGACTCGACAGAATGGACATGGGTTCTGTATTTGGGTCATAACTTCTTCATCTGTAATTGGATCAGCCCCAAATTTTGAGAGAGATACATGAATCATTTTTGTGCAGATAATCCTTCTATAAGGATAGTAGATTCACACGTTTTGGTGGTCAAATGGGCGGTGCAAGTTGGCATAAAATATTTGGCCGAGATTTCCCATTCACACTTGAAACTACTTTGAACCCAGCCTCCCCACCGCTCTATAAATTGGTGTTTTCTCATTTGGTGTGGTTGGGAAGTGAACTGGGAAGTTTATAACAGAGGATAAGTGAATCCACTCTAATTATACAACCATTTAAATAAGGTATCTCTTGAATCAAGGAACCCTTCGATAAAGCCTTCTTCTTCTCCTTCGTGTTGTAATGCTTTTGTTTGTGTAATAAATTTCTTTGTTCTTATTTTATTTATTGTATTTTCTTCTATTTTATTCAAATTTATTCTTATATTAATATTCCTATTTGGTTTTTAATTCTTGATTAGAAGTGTTATTGGGTTATACCCATTATAAACCGTTGCAAATGCAATTCACTTCTACGATGATTACGCCACCCATTGAAGAGTAGTCTTTTAGTAATCAATATATCTCTTACCTTATACATTCATTTATTTTGAATCAATGATATACTGTAATTCACATAATATGATCAATTAATTGAGTTTTTAATTTTAATGAAACTAAGAAATCAATTTAATAGTTAACACAAAACACGCGAGGTCGGGAATTGGGTGAACTGTGAGAGCGCAGCCTTAACCGGTAATTCAAAACCACATGGGATTAATTTGTAGAGTTCAAACATAATCCTTAAACTCAATTATTCATAATTTCTAGAATGAATATGTGAATTAATTTACCACTGACCATAATATATCCTCAGAACATCAATCAAAGTAGGGTTTTTTGATTACATGTTCCGAAGATAACCTAGGGTTTAATTCACTTCATCTTTGTGGTAAGGTTAATTCTCGTAGGGTTCAGGGGTTAACAAGTTAAAGGATCATAATTAAGTAGATTTTAATTTAAATTATAATGATAAATAATTGATTGAATAGGTATAGTTAGATTGATTACGTCTTTTAAATATTGTCTAAAAACATCTTCTTGTTGTGTCATTTTAATCGAAACTCATTTCAAAACTAAAAAAAATATACAATCTTCTTCCAGCAAACTTCTTATAGATTTATAAACTATAACCAACCCCCATCATTTCAAGTAGTGTTTTCATTCTATTTTATTTTTTTTTAGAATACCTCTAAAAAGTTGTTTTAATTCACTTACTCCTTTGAGAGACGACCTTGGTCAGCCACTCTACTGCACCTAAGTACCCCAAAATCACACTAATCATTTGAAGGCACCCATGACAGCGCCCTTTAAGGTATGATGTTTTGGAAGATACTATAGAATTATTTCCTCCTTGTATTTAGAATGCTCCTCTTACAGTTAATCATAATAAAAATATTGAGAATTATGGAAGAGTGAATTTTTTTACTGTCATCACTTACTAAAAGTGAGACTCTTAGAGTAAAGGGATTTGGAATTGATAAAGGTATTTGGGATAAGTTGAAAATATTTATAAAAGTAAATACATAGGTGAATAAGTAAAAATTACAACTTTTTAGGATGAAGTATGAAGATATTAAAATGGATAAGTATGAATCTATTGGTGACTTATTTACAAGGGTAAATGATATTGTTAGCACCATAATATGTCTGGGTGAAAAATTAGAAGACTAAACTATTGTTGAAAATATCTTGAGAGTTTTTTCTGATAAGTTTGATGCCAATGTTTCATCTTTGGAAGATATAGATCCTGAAACCTTATCTTTGGATAATCTACACAGTATTCTTGATACTTATGAAATGAGAAGAGAGAATGTTATGGAAAAGTAATAAAAGTTTGATAAGGAAATTTCTTAAAAATATTTGATAAAATAGAAAAAAGATAAGGAAATAAAATAAGAATAAATTGATTCCAAATTAGAGGAAGAAGCTAAATATTTCAAATGGAAATGTAAAACTCTCAAATGTTGGAATTGTGAAGGGAAAGGACATTTCACACAAAGTTTTCCTAGGGAAAAAATTGAAGAATATGAGTCCAAAGGTGATAATGAGAAACCTCGTAAAAAAAAGTCAAAGAAACATAAGGGAATATTTCCTTATGAAAAAACAAAGAAAATTTATCTAAGAAGAATAAATAAGAATGATTCCTCATCTAATGATGAATTTTATCATAAACTCAACTTTATTGCTCAAGTTATAAATGGAATTTATTCTTCATACAGTGATGATAATAATGAAGAGATGAAATAAATGGAATGTATTCTTAAAAATAATTTGGATAATGAACATGAAAAAAATACTCAAATCAAGAAATAAAGAAGGAACTTGAAAAAATATGTCGAAGGCATAACTTTTGAGAATGGAGAGATTGAAATAAAACTAAAAATTTATGAATAAAAGTCAACTAGTAGTGAGAATCTAAACAAGATAAAATCTAAAATTGTTGAATAAATTAAACAGAACAAGTTGAAGGTAGTTGAATCTGAAAAAATCATAGATGTTCTAAAAATTAAGTTGGCAGAGAAATAAGAAGAGTTGTTAAAAACATAGTTAATTCTTCTTACAACACAAAGTGAGATAAGAAATATGAGAGAAAACTTCACCAAGGCTGTTGAAGTTAATGGTAAAACCTCTAAATAAGGTGAAAGAAAGGTTTATAAAAGAAAGTTTTGGAGAAAATATATTTCACCAAGAAATATAGTAATTATTTAGGAAAGAATCCTCCTAAACAAAGTGGTTAATTATTTGTGAAGAAATGACAAAAACAACAAAGGTCTGAACAATTTTACTATCAATATGAAAAATCAAGATTCAAAGGTTGTTGTTGGTGTTGGGGAATTTTCAGACACATAGAATATTCATGCTGATATAACATGTCTCTAACAAGAAATAAGTATGAATAAATGGGGGGATATGATGAGCAAAGAAGATCAAATATTCCAAAAAAAATTGGAATCAAACAAGGAAATTTAGAAGGTGAAGAAAACTGATAAAGTTTAGTGTGTTAAGAAAGTTGAGAAAAGTAAACATACTAAGTCAAAAAGAAAGAATCACTACTAGAAAATGGACATGTACCCACAGTTTTGGAAAGCACGAGCATAGGGATAGTATGGGAACCTATACCCATGGTTTTGGAAAACTATGGGTATGGGTGACCAATAGCCATAGTTTTTTCAAAACCGAAGGTATAGTTTTTTTCAAGACCTATACCCATGGTTTTTCCATAATCTCGGGTATAGGTTTTTCTTTAATACCAATACCCATGGTTTTACAAAAACCATGGATATAGGGTTTTTTTTTTTGAAGACCTATACCAATGGTTTTTCAAAATAGTGGGTATATCTTTCCCGCGTTATGGCGGGAAAAAAATTATGCAGGACAAAAAAATATTTGGAGGGAACACCTATACCTATAGTTTTTCACCTGTGGACATGGTTTAGATAAATATATATGAGAAAATATATATTTATATACCAATAAGTTAAAATGGGGTAGTGGTTATGTAACACCCCAAGATTTTATGAGAAATATTATTTTTAATTTCTTTGATGTCTTGTGTTGTAAGATACACCAAGATTATCTTGCACTATACACAACACCGTATTAGCTTATAGTATACTCAAACACTATTCTTGGCTTGTGTTTCATGCAAGAGCGACCTTCCTCAATAGCGTGGGTTGTATGCAATACCGAGTTTCACTAAACAACGATATATTGATATAAAATTATTATGAATTAGCCGTTATGAATAGTATTAACCACATTTTGAATTTTATAACAATATCATTCATCTTACACATATTCTAGAACATGGTATGAGAACAATATAAATTGTTCGGGTAAAATAAGTATTTTTCAAAAAAATGCAGTTTTGCAGCCTTTTGATGGCGCACCCACTTTAAATCTAGTTTTTGACACATTTATAAGTTCAATTTGACAAAATAAACATATTAATTTCAATAATGATATAAAAAGTAACTTTGGATAATTTTTTAATATTTTTCTGTTAACTTTCATATTTTGATGAATAGTAAAAATACGCTAAATTTTAATTAAAAACAACTTTTTTCATCAAGATAATTTATATGGTTAAATTATAATATTGAATAGTTTTAAAGTATAAATAGAATATATTTTTACCATTTAATATTATTTATTTCATTATCATTAATTTTACATTGAATTCATAGCTAAAAACATTTCAATCTTTTGTAATGTTTTAACTTTTAAAACCTGTTTTCTCAACAGCGGGATTAATTTTAAATTAAATACTAAAACTTCTGTATTTTTAATTTGGAAAAATTTATTCCATATTTGGAATCATTAGGTCCAAATTATGTTAATAGGCTACTTTTTATTTTTATACATTATGAATAGTAACTTCGGTAAATTTTATTTACTACAGTTAAAGGTAAATCAGGTAATTAAGCGTAAGAATAATATTATAAAGTTACCCTAACACATGTATTAATATAATTGGATGATTATATTTAGTCTTAAAATATAGTTGGGTCTAAATGGTATCTTTTGGAACCCACTTGGATGTGATTAAGACCTTTAATTTATTTTATTTAAAGAAAGTGAAATATGTCTCACTCAAACTTTAATAATTAAAGTATTTTTAATATAAGGTTATACAGAATATAAATTCAATTATAAATACTCATTTTAAAGATAAAATGTTTTTCTTCATCATGGTAATTTATTTTTTATTTTTAATAAATATATAATTATCTTAATAGCTTATACATTAATGCTGCAGAAATTATTTATTTAGTGAAAAATCAATAATATAGTTTTTATTCAAATAATAATACCCATCAAAAGGACCATAAACTTGACCAAACCTTATTGGTCGAGTATATATATACCCTAATCATCCAAGGTTCAACTTGTAGACCATTTGAAGCCTTATAAAACAAATTATGACATTTATATTATTTTATTATAAATGATGTCAAAGTTGTCACCTTCATACTTTAATAAAGATAACATTTTAAGTTGGTTGTTTTAGAAGATAAATTCGAATAAAAGTATTTTTAGGAAATATATTAGATTTATATTCGTCTTAGTATTTTATTTTTAATTTTTATCAAACAAATAAGTATATTAAATAATTATACAAAAATATTGTAGTAATTATTTTATTAAGAGAAATATCAAATAAATGGTTTTAAAAATATTAAATAAATATTATATGAACTAATTAATGTGCTAAAAGAATTTTATAGATGAATATGACATGTTAGGAATTTATTATATATTTTTTCTAATATATCCTCTGTGTGGATTTTATTTAAATTCAAATAAATGAATAGTGTCAAAATTGACACTATTGATATTTTATAAAAATAAAATATTATTAAATTGTTTAAAAATCACAAAAATATTTAAAAATTTTAAATTTAAATTTATATAGTCGGAAATTTTATAAATTATCCAATTATGGACAATTCACAACACATAAGTAATTATTTATAACCATTTAAAATTTAGAATATTATTACCACAAATAAAATTAAATAGATTAAATAAGGATAAATCAAATTGATAAGGTTTAAAATAATTTCCCAACATGTTTAAATTTTATTGTATGATGAGATTACAACCCTATCTCATCTCATCTTTGAATTTGAGTCATTGTGGAGGTTTTTAGGTGGGGTTTGAGTTTTTTATAAATTAATATTTCAGAGGTTTCCAAAAGTTCCCCTCTCCTCTCTTATAAAAGGGAACCTCCTCCCTCTTCTCTTCACTATATTTTAAGACTTCAAGCTCATACAACCCCTAAAAATTACTCTTCTCAAGCTTTATAGTTATATTATAGAGGTTCGGGTCTTCTCAAAAGACCAACTCTAGTGCCGTAAGAGGAAGTTTAAAAGAGACACGTCGAGGAAGAGGTAATCTCTTCTACCGATTCTTTCATGTTTATTTCTTCTTATACTTCCTCTTCTTTAGTTGTTTCATTATAAATTAATAATATAATTATCACTAATATACTGATATGTTATTATAAATATCAAACAAACCTATTTCACCTTATATCCATCCTATGAAAAACAAGATCATCGTGTGTGCGTACGTACGGCTTACCGTCTCCACGTCGTGGTGTAATCTGTTTTTCCACCAACACCATACTTGGATGGGTATAATGGTGGAAATAATAACTATATATTATTATTATAAAATCATATTGATTCTTAGATATTATATCATCCACTCCAATTCCATTCAATAATTATGGGAACGATATCATCGCTCATGCGTACGTACGTATTATCGTCTCCACGACGCGATGAGATTCATTCTCCATGTTAATCATTCCAGAATGATTATAAAATATATATATAATAAATAATAATGAAATATATGACATAATAATGATACTATATTTATTTATATTTTATTTACTTCCATTCAATTTAATAAATAAACGAAAACAGCATTCATGCGTACGTACAACCTACCGTCTCCATGAATGGTGTATTTCATTCCATTTATCAATATATTATATATATATATATTATTATTATAAATATATATTGTATATAAATCATTTTTTAAATTCTATAGGTAAGTAATCATGATCTAAGTAATCATATGAATAATTACAAGTCAAAACGCGTACGAATAAATGAAATGATTTTACCCAAAACGCTGCTTTAACATGGAATTGACAAATGAATGGGTAATATAAAGTCGTAAGTGAATCATATATTATATCATAACTATTATTATGGTTCTTTTATAAGTTAATAATATGTTTAAACCCACTATATAGGAGTCTCAAACACATACGGAATAAATTGTACATAAGGTAAGGGACAATTATTCCAATCTCGTTCTTATCTGAGATTGTTTATTCGTAAGTATTTACTGGGGTTATATTTATCATCCATGTCCATGTTTTATAAAAAATTTTTTCATAAAGTTTTTACTATTCTTACATGTATGTTTAAAGTTGTTTTTACCTCTTTTTTTACTTTTACCACATGGTATGGAAGGAATCTTTCTTTTGTTTACTATATGAGGTACTTTTTGACTTTTCCGACCAAAGTAAGAGAAGAATGTTTTTCTTAACTTATACAGCATGAATGGATTTTTACGGTTTCATAACGCCTTATTTTCATAAAGCTTCCTGTACAATATTTCATGGTTATTTTCATCAAAATCCTTTTCTTTTAAAATTTCCTAGCATTTTGAGAAAAGAAAATCATTTTAAAGAATAAAGGATATTTTTCTCAAGAATTCATTTCAAGTATTTTATCAAAACTATTTTCCATCTAAGATGACATTATTTAGTATGTTTATGTTTCAAGTATAATGTCTCTATTATTTACATGGTTTTATTTTTCTTATGATGAAATGATATCCATTTTTTATATGGATTATGTTATGATGGGATGATGTTTATGAAACCCATTTTATTCTTTGGGTTATGATGAATGATTTATGTTTATTTTGTGGCACACGTAAGAATGATTTCATTATGAGATGGGTGGGACCTATATCTCCCTCCAATGCATTGGGTAAATATTTATATCTCATGATGTTGACATGGATGGAACGACAAGTAAAATCTAGTTTAGTTATACAGGGCTAGAACGACTGGTAAACCCGGTTCTGTAATGGACTTTATCCACTATGATAGTCTTGGCAGCAATGCCTTGGCTACTATGGAAATCATATATTGTGCTTAATGGTTTTCCACAATTACATGTTTTATTACCATGTTATTTTATCATGATTAATGTTCCTTTGTGATCTATTCCTTATGTACTACCAAGATTTATGTCATTACTCATGATTTTGATGTTTTATGTTCATGTTTTTACGTTAAAATGTTTATTGATTGTTTTATGTTCTACATGTTTACCCTTACTGAGCATTTGATCTCACCCTTTTTATTTTTTCTTTTCCCTAGGATATAAAGAAAGGTTTTAGGTAAGAAAAAAAGGGGAAGATATTTATGGGGGATATTGAAGATCTTTCACCATGATTAGAAGATTATGTTCCAAGTTTCCAAATACACTAAACTAATACAGTCTTTGGGCATCTGTTTTTGTCATTTATTAATTATTCTGTAAAAGTAATGTAATGTATATGTACTTAAAGCTTGGGTCTCTACTGTTGGTATCAGAGTGAAGGTTTAGTTAACCTTTGTAAACTAGGATGTGAAAACTTTAGTGAGATCCCTCGAGATATTTCTAAGGTATGTCTAAGGATTTCCCTAAGGTTAAGTATAAGTATAGGTTATAGTCCTAGAATTATGGTAACGATCTTAGAATTAAACCTATGATGTTAGATATTGAAGGTACTCCCCCTTTATTATGTTGTTTTCTTAGCATGATTTTTTCCTCTCACACTATTCTTTTTGGGTTTTAGATGATGGATGGAATCCGAAGGAACCATGTTGATCAATGTAATGGGAAATGCAATGATTTTCCTCCTGAACAAACCAATGTTATGGGAGATGGAGTGAAAAATCTTATTTCTATACTTACACAAGCTATGAATCATTCTGGACTTCCAAGTGAGCAGAGAAGGGAAAAATATTCTATTGAGTCCTTCATGAGGCAACGTCCACCTTCTTTCAATGGGTATTTTGATCAACTTATTTCCGAACAATGGATCAGTACCATTGAAAAGATATTTTCCATACTTCGTTGTCCAGAACATGAAAAATTCATTTTGGTTGTTTATCATTTAGAAGGTGAAGTAGATCAGTGGTGGTCTCTAATTAAGAATACAAGTCCCCAAGATGAAATTGAATCCATGGAATGGGACAAGTTCAAGAACTTGTTTTTCAATAAGTACTTCCCTAATATTCTTCGAACAAAGATAAAAAATGCGTTCCTTGAGCTTAAGCAAAAGGATGATGAAT
Organism: Viscum album; assembly: GCA_963277665.1. NCBI lineage: Eukaryota > Viridiplantae > Streptophyta > Magnoliopsida > Santalales > Viscaceae > Viscum > Viscum album. The sequence continues at coordinate 1,287,002,940 of OY728155.1, read as the reverse complement.
CTGTTGGTATATACGAGGAAAATTTTACAAGGCTTGCAAGGTATGCATCTGGCTTTATCATCCAACCTGAAAGTAAAGTTGATCGATTCTTCAGTGGCTTAAAACCAAGTCTTCAATGGGAATTAGCTATAAGAGACTTCAGTATCTATGAAGAAATTGTGTGTTGTGCTATCAAGGTAGAAATGGAAGTTGGTGTTACATATCCATCTCATGGTTTTGACAAGAAACAAAAGATGGAGTTCAAGGAAAAATCTCAAAACAATGGTGAAAATAAGATGAATTTTTATTTATGATCAAAGTGTGGAAATAAGCATGGTGGATATTGTCTTAAAGATACTAGAAAATGTTTTAAATGTGGAAAAGAAGATCATAGATCAGCTGAGTGTCTAAGTAATGGGAAAAATGTATCTAATGATGTGAATAGAGAAAAGACTATAGAGAACACACCACCAACACTTCAATGCTACAAGTGCAAGGAAATGGGTAATTATTCTAAACAATGCCCTAATCCAAGGGTTAATGATGATCAACATCAACAACCTCTTAAAGAAAATGACAAAGGGAAGTCACATGCGATCACTATTAGTGATTTTAAATATGAAAATATGAAGTGGTGGAATGATTAAGTGTATATATAACGGGATTCCAAAAATAGTGTTGTGGAATCTCATTTATAGTATTATGGAATATTGGAATATCTATGTATTGGTTTTCAATAATTGTATGGTACTAGTAACCATGAAAAGTGATTGAAATTTTTTTGGAAAACAGATGATATGCGCATAATGAAGGGATAAGGAGAAAATAATATGTTTGATAGTATTAATGATCTCATGACTGATATAAGGACAAAGTGATATCATGGTTTTAGTATATAAAAATTTTGGGATTTTAGTATGTGGAAAGAGTTAACTTTTGACAGCATTCATGTTTTCACTAAGATTATATAGTAATTCATGTTTCAATAGAATACATTATTAAGGTATTCACATGTTTTTAATGTGTCCAACAAGATATATCTTATGATATATGGGGGATAAATGATGGTATTCACATGCTTGGTAGATGACCTCTCTAGTAATCTTTTTCTTTATACTATGAGATTGGATAGAAGTATTTTGGATAACCCTAAAGATTAGAATGGATTAAGTTCTACATTAGATAGTATTGTTTAAGGCTAAAATTTTTTGATATTATTTCTGAAATGTTATAATTATATAGTTTTAGAAAAACTATAACCCATAGGATGGGTGACAAACCGTCGCGTCGGACAAGGCTACAGGAATAAAACCCACAACTGAAGTGCGACAGGACTTTATCGCCTACCACTGGCTTACAGGAAGTCCCTGGTTTGTAGAAATTAGTTTTATTTTATTAATATGTATTATAGATTAAGTATAAGTATATTTTTGGAACTATATACAATTAACCTCACCATATATGGACTTATGTATATTTAATATCTTCTGCTAACTTTTTTTTGATAGAGATAAATGGAATGACCTATCATTCTATCGCGTGATCTGCAAATACTTCAAGAATGACAAATTCAACTTCATTTCTTTAAATAATAGATGAAGTGGAATTTTTTCATGGAATGACCGAAGATGATATTACACTGAAATCAAGTAAGTATTTATCCTTATTCAAAAATTCATTAACTTTAGGGAAATGATCTTGAAAACCAAAAATGTTGTTCTAGTACCCTCATATTTGATGAATCAGATGGTACCTTAGCTCATCACAAATTTATGGCCTTGTGATTTTTGTCTTTTTCATATCCATGTTCTCTACCACTCTTCATCAGAACATTATGGTTAGATTTCTCTTCCATATCCATATTTCCACCTATATTCTCCTGTGTGGAAACCGAGTGCTGAGTTACTTTGGGTGACCGTTATGTTTCTAACTTTCCTTTTTAAAATTAAGTTTTAGTATTACATTTTACGATGTGAGTTTATATGAAATAAACTTTCAAGTAGTAAATGATTTATAACCCCAATGAATTTCGAGGGCGAAATTCATTTTAAGGGGGCTAGAATGTAACACCCCGAGATTTTATGAGAAATATTGGTTTTAATTTCTTTTATGTCTTGTGTTGTACGCTACACCAAGATTATCTTGCACTATACTCAACGCCGTATTAGATTATAGTATACGAAAACACTATTCTTGTCTTGTGTTTCATGCAAGAGCAACCTTCCTCAATAGCGTGTGTTGTACGCAATACCGAGTTTCATGAAACAACGATATATTGTTATAAAATTATTATGAACTAGCCGTTATGAATAGTATTAACAAAATTTTAAATTTTATAACAATATCATTCATCTTAAAAATATTCTATAACATGGTATGAGAACAAAATAAATTTTTCGGGTAAAATAAGTATTTTTCAAAAAATGTAGTTTTGTCGCCTTTTGATGGCGCACCCACTTTAAATCTAGTTTTTGACATGTTTATACGTTAAATTTGACAAAATAAACTTATTAATTTCAATAAGTATATAAAAATTAACTTTGGATAATTTTCTAATATTTTTCTGTTAACTTTCATATTTTGATGAATAGTAAAAATAAACTAAATTTTAATTAAAAACAACTTTTTTCATCAAGATAATTTATATGGTTAAATTATAATATTTAATGGTTTTAAAGTATAAATAGAATGTATTTTTACCATTTAATATTATTTATATCATTATCATTAATTTTACATTGAATTCATAGGTAAAAACATTTCAATCTTTTGGAATGTTTTTACTTTTAAAACTCATTTTCTCAACAGCGGGTTTAATTTTAAATTAAATAATGAAACTTCTATGTTTTTAAATTGTAAAAATTGATTCCATATTTTGAATCAGTAGGTACAAATTATTTTAAAAGTCTACTTTTTATTTTTAGACATTATGAATAGTAACTACAGTAAATTTTATTTAATACATTTAAAGGTAAATCAGGTAATTAAGGGTAAAAATAATATTATAAAATTAACCTAACAATTGTATTAATATAATTGGATGATTATATTTCGTCCTAAAATATACTTGGGTCGAAATGGTATCTTTTGGAACCCACTTGGATGTGATTAAGACCTTTAATTTATTTTATTTAAAAAAAGTGAAATATGTCTCACTTAAACTTTAATAATTAAAGTATTTTTAATATAAGGTTATACAGAATATAAATTTAATTATAAATACTCATTTGAAAGATAAAATTTTTTTATTCATCATGGTAATTTATTTATAATTTTTAAGAAATATATAATTATTTTAATAGCTTATACATTAATGATGTAGAAATTATTTATTTAGTGAAAAATCAATAATATAGTTTTTATTAAAATAATAATACCCAGCAAAAGGACCATAAACTTGACCAAACCTTATTTTTTGAGTATATATATACCCTAATAATCCAAGGGTCGACTTGTGGACCATTTTGGAGCTTTATAAAATAGATTATGACATTTATATTATTTTATTTTAAATGATGTCAAATTTGTCACCTTCATACTTTAATAAAGATAACATTTTAAAAGTTGGTTGTTTTAGAAGATAAATTCAACTAAAAGTATTCTTATGAAATATATTAGATTTATCTTTGTCTTAGTATTTTATTTTTAATTTTTATGCAACAAATAAGTATATTAAATAAGTATAAAAAATTGTTTTAGTAATTATTTTATTAAGAGAAATATCAAATAAATGGTTTTAAAAATATTAAAATAAATATTAGATAAAATAATTAATGTGATACACGAATTTTATAGATTAATATTAAATGTTAGAAATTTATTAAATATTTTGGTTCAAATATATCCTCTGTTTGGATTTTATTTAAATTCAAATAATTGAATAGTGTCAAAATTGACACTATTGATATTTTATAAAAATAACATATTATTAAATTGTTTAAAAATCACAAAAATATTTAAAAATTATAAATTTAAATCTATATAGTTTTAAATATCATAAATTATCCAATTATGGACAATTCACAACACATAAGTAAGTATTTATAACAATTTAAAATTTAGAATATTATTACCATGAATAAAATTAAATAGATTAAATAAAGATAAATCAAATTGATAATGTTTAAAATAATTTCCCAACATATCTAAATTTTATTGGATGATTCTATTACAACCCTATATCATCTCATCTTCGAATTTGAGTCATTTTGGAGGTTTTTAGGTGGGGTTTGAGTTTTTTATAAATTAATATTTTGGAGGTTTCCAAAAGTGCCCCTCTCCTCTCTTATAAAAGGGAACCTAATCCCTTTTCTCGTCACTTCATATTAAGCCTTCAAGCTCATCCAAACCCTACCAATTCATCTTATCAAGATCTCTAGTTATATTATAGAGGTTCTGGTCTTCTCAAAATACCAAATCTAGTGCCCTAAGAGGAAGTTTAAAAGAGGCACGTCGAGGAAGAGGTAATCTCTTCTACCGATTATTTCATGTTTCTTTCTTCTTATACTTCCTCTTATTTAGTTGTTTCATTATAAATTAATAAAATCAGTATCACTAATATACTAATATGTTATTATAAATATCAAACAACCCTATTTCACTTAATATCCATCCTACGAAAAACAAAATCACTGTGCGTGCGTGCGTACGGCTTACCGTCTCCACGACGTGGTGTAATCTGTTTTTACACCACCACCATACTTGTATGGGTATAATGGTGGAAATAATAACTATATATGATTATTATAACATCATACTGATTCTTAGATATTATATCATCCACTCCAATTCCATTCAATAATTATGGGAACTATATCATCGCTCGTGCGTACGTACGGATTACTGTCTCCACGACGCGATGAGATTCATTCTCCATGTTAACCATTCTAGAATGATTATAAATTATATATAATAAATAATCATGAAATATATTACATAATAATGATACTGGATTTATGTATATGTTATTTACTTACTTCCATTCAATTTAATAAGGAAACAAAAACAGTGTTCATGCGTACATACGACCTACCGTCTCCATGAATGGTGTATTTCATTCCATTTATCGATCTATTATATATATATATATATATATATATTATGAATATATATTATATATAAATCATGTTTTACATTCTTTAGGTAAGTAATCATGATCTAAGTAATCATATTAGAAATTACAAGTCAAAACACGTACGATAAATGAAATGATTTCACCCAAAACGCTGCTTTAACATGGAATTGACAAATGAACGGGTAATATAAAGTCATAAGTGAATCATATATGATATCATAACTATTATTAGGGTTCTTTGATAAGTTAATAATATGTTTAAACCCACTATACATGATTCTCATACACATATGGAAGAAATTGAACATAAGGTAAGGGATAATTATTCCAATCTCATTCTTATCTGAGATTGTTTATTCGTAAGTATTTACGGGGGTTATATTTATCATCCATGTCCATGTTTTATAAAAAAAGTTTTCATAAATTTTTTACTATTATTTCATGTATTTTTTAAATCGTGTTTACCTCTTTTTTAACTTTTACCACATGGTATGGAAGGAATCTTTCTTTTGTTTACCATACGAGGTACTTTTTGACTTTTCCGGCAAAAGTATGAGAAGAATGTTTTTTTAACTTATAAGGCATGAACGGATTTTTACAGTTTCATAACACCTTATTTTCATGAAGCTTCCTTTATAATATTTCATGATTATTTTCAAAAAAATACTTTTCTTTTAAAATTGCATGTAATTTTGTGAAAAGAAAATGATTTTGAAGAAGAAAGGATATTTTCCTCAAGAATTCATTTCAAGTGTTTTATCAAAACTATTTTCCATCTAAGATGAAATTATTTAGTATGTTTATGTTTAAATTATAATGTATCTATTATTTAGATGGTTTTATTTTTCTTATGATGAAATAATATCCACTTGTTTTATATGGATTATGTTATGATGGGATGATGTTTATGAAACCCATTTTATTCTTTGGGTTATGATGAATGATTTATATTTATTTTGTGGAACACGTAAGAATGATTTCATTATAAGATGGGTGGGATCTATATATCCCTCCAATGAATTGGGTAAATATTTATATCTCATGAGATAGACATGGCTGGAACAGAAAGTAAAATTCGGTTCAGTTATACAGGGTTAGAACAGCTGGTAAACCTGGTTCAGTAATGGACTTTGTCCACTATGATTGTCTTTGCAGCAATGTCTTGGCTACTATGGAAATTATATCATGTGATTGATGGTTTTAAAAAATTATATGTTTTATTCCCATATTATTTTATCATGATTAATGTTCCTTTATGATCTATTCTTTATGTACTGCCAAGATTTATGTCATTACTCATGATTTTAATGTTTTGTGTTCATGTTTTTATGTTCAAATGTTTATGGATTGTTTTATGTTCTACATGTTTACCCTTATTGAGAATTTGAGCTCACCCTTTTTATGTTTTCTTTTCCCCAGGATATAAATAAAGGTTTTAGGTAAGAAAAAAAAGGGGAAGATATTTATGGGAGATGTTGAAGATCTTTCACGATGATTAGAAGATTATGTTCTGAGTTTCCAAAGACACTAAACTAATATAGTCTTTGGGTGTCTATTTTTGTCATGTATTAAGTATTACACAAAATTAATGTAATGACTTTGTATGTAAAGCTTTGGGCCTCTACGGGTTAGGTGTTATAACCATAAATAGGTAGTCCAGGGATCGAACCCCATGGCCGCTTATTTTTTAAAAGTTATACCCATGATTTTAAAACTGTTGGTATTGGTTTAATGACATTGTGGAATACACTTATACCTATGGTTTAGAAACTATGGGTATAGTTGTATCAAACTATGGGTATAGATCAATGTTATACCAAAACCTTGGTTGCCCACGATTCCTTGAAACTGTGGGTATAGCCAATACCCACGGTTTTGTGGTCTATACCCACAGTTTCAAACCATGGGTATAGGAAAAATTTTGAGTAGGGAATTCTTAGTTATTTGGATATAAAAAGTTGACAGGAATAGGAATTTATAATAATCACAAAAATCAGCTGAGTTAAAGGAAAATAAAATGGTTTCTAAAGATGTGACAAAATTTGATAAAAAGGTATCAATAGATTGTGAGTTGAAAATTCAGAAAAGATGTAAGAGATGTGAGAAAGAATGGCATGATACTAAAAGTTATTTGACTATACTACTGGAACAAGAGGAGGGAATAAAAGAGTTGTTACAAAATCACTATAGAAAAAATGTTTCAATATGGTAAAATAAATTTAAATCCTTATCATAAGTGACTTCAGATGAAAAGAAACTTGTTACAAAATCTGAGAAGGATTAACTAAAGGAAGAAAATGCATCCAATGAAAAATAAATTAAGAAGAAAAAAAGACAAGGATGAGACAGGACGCTCATTCATAAAGGTGTTTTTGAAACCCTACTAAGGTTCCTCCTTATTCCCAAAATATTTGTATTTATACTAAATTTTATAGAATTGAAGGAGTTGAAATAAAAAGATGAAAAATGAGTCTATTGCTATTCTTGAAAAATAAGATAATGAGATTATGAAAAGTTTGTTTTGAAATTTATGCTTATACACATGAACTTTTTAATATGTTTTTTGAGATGTGTGTAGGTTGATTTTATATTAAAACAAATTCTTTCAAGAATTACCCCAGACATAATAATTTTGAAAGAAACATGAAAAGGTATTACATGAAAATTGTGTAATAGAAAACATTGATAACCGTGATTATACACTCTTGTTTTCTACACCGGGTTCACCCATGTAGACTTAGAGTTGTTTAGTAAAAGGATCTTTGTTCATGTGATGCTTATGTTCTCCTAAAGAAGAGTTTCAAGTTTTTGAGATGAAAAGTTCCAACCCTTTCAAATGATACAATTTGTCAATAAGGAAACATGTCATGATAAATCCTTTGAATTTGTTTTTCAATAAGGGAAAGAGATGAGGAATAGGGGGTAAATAAAATAATACATGTAGAATAAAAAGTGAGAAAATAAAAGGGGCTGATTGTAGGTATTGAAGTGGGTATCGAAAACAAACATAAGGGGGATATTGTTGGACCTCGATTAGGTTTTGGTTGCATTTGTTGTCAATAGATTAATATGTTGATGAAAGGAAGTATGTTGTGAAGAAAATGGATATAAAAATTGAATAAGGGTGTAATTAAAGTTGTAAAATTGGATCCAGAACTATATGGATGATAATACGATCCAGGAGGATTAGATTTAGAATAATCTTTATCGGATCTATACATCAGAATGAGTCAACAAATCCAGTAATTGTAATGATACTTTGATGAAAAATTCAGAAATCATATTGATTATAGAATGAAAGCAGTGATGGTAATGAGGAATTTTTTTCAGAGTAAAAATGGATCCAATATGAATCTGGTGATGATTTGATATTTTTTAATTTACTAAAGTCATAAGTTGTCTGAGAAACTTGTGGTGAAATCTTGATGAAAGAAAGGGGGAGAAAAGGTGTTTCCAATCATATTCATTCCGATCATATTTATGACATTTGTATTTAGGTTTTATTGGAAATAAATATGTTTCTAAAAGAGAGGAAAGTTACAATACTTTCCTTCATAAGTTAGATGATGCTAAATCTAATATTAATCATTTTCAAAGTCATGAGGAAATCATGATACAAGAAAGAGTTTGTGGAAGTAGAAATCTTGATGAAGGAAAAACTTTATAGTCTCAAGTTCATCATTATGGGATCACTATATTGAGAGTTTTTTTAAGGCTGGATGACTTGGTGTATCATAATTAGAAAAGAAAATAAGTTTCTAAAGTCAAATTTATAGGAACCGATCCATCAGAAATGGTATGCCACTGAACCATCGAAATAGATTCTTACATTGATTCATATTATTGGTATCCTTTGTATATTGGATGTAGAGTTTTATCAGAGGTAGAATGTTTAAGAAAGTTTGAATTTTATTTTAATCTCATCAAGAAAACAAAATTTCATACTTTGTTCTCTTGAAATTTGGTCAATAGAAAAAGAATAAAAGTATTGATTGTTTCTCAAGAAGAGGTGAAGAATCACAGTGTTTACAAGAGTTCATCATATTGGGTCATATTCATATTTCTTTATCGTAATGATGAATCATAATGAAGAAATCATAATGAGAATATTTTTCTGTCAATTGATGTGGATAAACTTAATGAGGAATCTATTATTTCACAATAGTCTTCATCATAATGAGGCAGATCATAATGAAATAATCAGAATCGTACTGAAGATTTTTAAGAAGTGTAAATAATTGAAAAATTAAAATAGATATCTAAAAATAAAGGATATTTTAATATTTAAAAAGGAATTAAATGAGTCAAATATTTATCTGATATTTAAGAATAATTGAAGATTCAAAAAATTTGGTTAAGCAGGAAAGGTTTTCATAACCCCACCTAAACTACTTTTGAGTTACCTATAAAAGGAGATCTCGGTTCATTTATAAAAGTGACTCTAAACTATTAAAGTGCCTAAGATTCAGAATTTTTGGAATAGGTATTGAGTACCCAACCAAACTTTTTTTTTACAGGTTGATGTTTAGGATGTTCTATCATAACAAGTCCATCGGAGTGATCCAATTAGAGTGACATCCAGCATATCCAGGTTCATCGGACTGAGTTATATCAGACATAGGAATTGTGAGATTCCAATTTAGTTCCTGGTCAATTAAATAAGAAAGAAAATAAGGATAATTGGACTAGAGTGACCATCAAATAGAGACCATCAGATTGTGGTTTTCGAACTGGGAAGATCTGACTAACTCTTCTAAGAAAGATTTTCGAACTGAGGTTCTAGAATAAGTTTCAAGATTAAAAATTTCCTTAGAGAGATATTGAAGTTCTTAAATATTGTATGTAGGTAAATTTTGATTTGTCTTACATGTGGGTGAATTTAAGACTTTATGAATTGGATCATAAAAGAAGAAGGAAATTTAATCTTGTGATCGTGGATACTTACCAGTTGTTGAAGAGGCTTTGTTTGTGAGAAGTGGATACTAGAATGAATAGTTGGGGTGTATAAACAAAAATAGCAGGAAAGTTTTTAAAATGATTATAGAATTGTTCTTTTTTTATTCCTTTTTTATTATAAAAAGAATATAGTAAAATAATCCATGTTAGTGGGACAATCTAACATGGAAATAAGTAGGTCTTTGTATCGAACCATGTAAATATTATGTGCTTCCTTCTCTTTATATTTTTTGCATTAAAAAGGTGAGGTTGTGAGTTATATTTTAGAGTATAATAACTCTAAAAAGTTCTAGAGGTTAAGAAAAAAAATTTATAGAGTTAAAAAACTTTCTTATAAAAGAAAAAGGAACCACTAATTCACCCCCCCCCCCAGTGGTCTTGATCCTACTTGGGAACTACAGTTTTCTAAAAAAAATACTAAAACACTTATGATATATAAAATTTAGTAAAAGTAGTTTTAATAAATGTGTTTTTCATTTCTAAAACTAAAGGAATAGAAAATTAAGTAGTAATACTTCTGAATCAACAATCTCCTCCTTTTTGAAAAGAACAAAATAAAATACGTAAAATGAAAAAATAATAACACTGAAAAACTTACAACCCTTTATTATTTTAGTATCTCTAAATATATGATTTATTTCTTTACTCTACCTGATTTTATAAATCCTTTATAATATGATGTAAATAATTAATTCTTCTCCCCTTTATAATAATATCTCCCCCTAAGAATAAAATTTGGAAGACTTCTCCCTTTAAAACAAAACTTCTCCCCTTTTATATATTTTTCAAAAACATATCCCCTTTTTAAGAAATATCCCATTTAAAAATATATTATCCCTAAAAAACATTCAAGAAATTAAAATTTCTCCCCCTTTTTTATTTTAAAAAATAAAGAGGAAATTATATAACCTAAAATATTAGTAATAGATAACATAAAAAACAATTTTTATGTGAAATAACTACTCATCCAATAAATAATAAAAATAACATGCATCCAAATAGAATTAGAATATAGTCATAAAAGTATTTGGATAAAAATATAAATCAAATTTAACAACCATTAAAATGTTTGAAAATATGCATCAAGAGTTCAAAATGAAAAAGTGGTCATTACTTCTTCATTAGCTTCTTCACAATAGCCTTCATATTTTTGAACTCATCTTTATCCTTCTCAATATTCACAATTTTTTCTTCCAATGCTACTTGATTCCAGAATTCAATCTTCAAATTTTCAATATTCATAGTAATATTTTTATTCTATTCTTTCATAAGGATCAAATAATCTTCACAAGATCTGAGTCTACTATTCTCCAACTCTAAACTGTGAAACTTTTCATTCAAAAGTTTTAATTCCTCGGTCTAATCATCATTTGTGTCTTTGAACTCTTTCAAAAACTTCACACTATCATAAATATCTAAAGATAACTTGTTAAAATATTCTACAATTTCCAAATTAATTTTCATCATTTATTACAATTGGTTATCATGATCACTCAGCTCACTGTCGACTTGATTAGACCACTTCACCATATAATTGTATGGCCATTTCTAAGTCCTAGATTTTTCTTTGAATATTTTCAACTCTGCCTCAATCTAAATAACTAATTCAGTTAGAAATTTCAAAGATTATTATTTCTCATTAAGAATATTCTGGATAAGTTTAAACCTTTCCTCGAGATTATAAAAATATGTAATCGTGTCACTTAACCTTCTCAAAGTCTAGAATATAAAGTAAAAACCTTTCCTAAGAAAATGTTGTTTCCAAATATGATGATCCTAATGATTCTTTAAGAGGTTTATATCTTGAAAATTTGGAATTAGGTTTTTTTAATTCCTTGTATATTTATTTTCCTTTCTTTGAAACAATATTTTCATCATAAACTTCTATAATATCTACATTCCTTTTAGATTAAACTTTTTCAGAAATGTTGATTTGTGATTGTTGATCTTCTTCTTTAACTTCATAGGATGAATTTTATTTCTTTTCTAATGATGAATTTTATTTATTTGATGAAAAGAAATTATATTATTGTGTCTATTTTAACTCATCATCCTTATCAGATTGGAAAGTTAATGGAGTTGAGTATTCTGATGAGTCTGAAGTTTTCTTTTCTTTTGACCCTTCTTCAGTATGTGTTCTTTCATCATTATTTTATTACTGTTGTTCCTCCTCCTACTCCTCCTCCTTTTCTTCGTCTTCCTATTATTTTTCTTATTCTTTATCTTCCTTTTATTCTTCTTCAAACTCCTGAGCTAATTGTCAAGTGGTACTTAGTACTCCTTTTCCAACCATTTTAGGTACCGATTCTTTTTTAGGGATAGATGTTGTTACTTATTTAGCTATTTCTTTTCCTTTTCCCTTATCAGGAATAGAAGGAATAAATTATGGTACTACTAATGTTTCAAAAAATTCTAAATCAACATTAGGAATAAAATGGTCTGTATAAGAAACTTGTATAATTGAATTTTCATAGGCTCTCTTTACACCTTTTGACAAACTTTAACCAACTAAGGCCTCTTCTAATCTATTCTTTTGTTTCTTTATTCTATCCTATTATTTTAACTGATCATTTATCTGTATTCTAAAATACCATGAATTATTTATATCAATTCCAAATTATAGATACCCTAGTTTATTTTGATCCCTTTTATCTATGAATTTCTTTAATTCCTTATCTTTCATTTTTATTGTCTTTATTTAGCCTCTTTGGTGGGGAATAAGTTTTAGACTTTATCTTCTTCTTAACATCCTTTAATATCTTGGAAGTTTTTTCTTCCAATGCAGCACCATCAACCTTATCAAAAAAAATATTTGACTTAGAATCAAATGCCATATTTATTCTTGAAATGGTTTATTCACCAATTAACATAATCTTTTCTCACATCAATTAGGTTTTGTTCTAATCTTTTAATAGATCCATACACTTTACAATAATATTATTTATAAAGTAATGTATCATAATTATCATTTAATTTATCGAAGAACTTTTTATGTCTTTCACCATAGTGGAGACAAATTTAACTATGTTAATTTGCCTCATGTTGATCAAGAAATCTAAAATGAATATATCAGAAACCTTAATGGTGTCTTTATCACCCTTCCTTGGTATTAAATATCCTTGCATCTATAATACTATAACCCTATCATCTAGTGATAAGTGTGATACTTTCCTGAATTTCTCATAACATGAAAATAATGAAGCTTCAGCTTTTTTCTTTTCAAAAGATCCAATCCTATCTATTAATTTTTGTGAGGTAGATAAGCTTCTCCTCCGAAAAGAATGACAACTAAATTTATAAATATTTTTGTATAAAATTATATACATATTCACAAAAAAGTGAAGGGGTATTTATCCTTACCATATTTTTTCAAATACTCAATAGATGCATAAAACTCTTTAGTGATTTTAGGATAATAAAAAATCAAAATCTTTATCAGGTTTCTCTACATACATGTTCTCCGATCCTTGTAAAGAAATAATTATTTTTAGAATAGAATCATGATTATTAAACCAAGATCTCTCCACAATACATTCTCTAAAAACTTTCTTGTTCATGTCATCCTCCTTGGTGGCCATCATACTGAGAGATGTTCCAGTAATCATGCAAACACCAAAATAATCAGAATGATCGCTAAAAGGGATGGTGATAGTCAATGTTGAAATATCTAGAAACCAATGTGGGATAGGGGGTGTCCCATAATTATATAGGCATGGAGAGGTGATGGTTCATATTCTGAAACTTTTAATAGTTGATATTAAAACCTTTATCTGATCTAACATCCAATATTTAATAAAGTAATTTTTAAATGTATATTTGAACTCTCAAAGTTTTAAGAAAAACTTTTCATCGGAGTATATAATAGTCCGATTATAAAAATTTTAAGTTTGGAAACAAATCAAAGTTTTATAAAAAAAAATAAGTAATGAAAAAATGTATAAAATAAAGTAAAGGATTAGTGAAAGAACTAAAATAATAGAAAATTACCTTTCAGAGTATAAATTTTTCATTGATTAAGGTAATATGTTATTCTTCATATTTTTAAAAGAAACTGATTATGATAGTTTATAATCAAAAAACTGATTACAATAGTTTTATAATGAAAACTGATTATGATAGTTTTAAGATAAAAACAATATTATCATGAAACTTTTATAAAGGTTTTTGAGTCTAAAAAATATTTTAAAATTTTTCAGTCCAGAAAATTTATTATGATAAAAACTTTTAGAAAACTAAAAAAATTAAAAAAACAAAAGGTTTTAGAAATCCAAAAAAATATGTACTTCCCCTATAAAAATTATTTCATTAATGTAAGGATATTGGTAAAAAAATTATATGTGAATAAACATTTGATATTGATCATTCCTAGATTCTGTTTAACATATTCAAATCTATCAAAACTAAGAGGTTTAGTAAAAATATCCGCAAGTTGTTTTAGAGTTTTGATGAATTGTAAAATTATATCTCCTTTAAGTGTGTAATCTAGAAGTAAATGGTGTCTTATATCTATTTCCTTATCATGTGAGTGATGTTCTGAGTTTTTACTTAAATAAATGGAACTTTTTTTGTTACAAAGTATTTGAGTTTTAGTAAAACTCATTCCATAGTCAGTGGGTGTGTGTTGCATCCACAACACTTAAGCACAACAACTTCCAACTGTTATATATTTGGCTTCAGTAGTGGAAAGTACTACTAAGTGTTGTTTCTTACAAGAATAAAAAACTAAAAAGTATCTTAAGAAATGAAAATTTCCAAATGTACTTTTCCTATCCATTATAAATCCACTAAATTTAGCATCTGGAAAAACTTTTTATTTCAAAATCATTTCTAGAATAATTGAGTAGTCCTAAATATATAGTTCCTTTAATATAATGAAAGATTAATTTTACATATTTAAGATGGGATTACTTTGGATTGGATTGATATAAATCACATAATCATACTAAAATATTAAATCCTAATGACTAGTTATTAAGTAATGTAAGCTACGAATCATACCTCTAAAAGTCTTTTGATAAACTGGTTTCCCAGCCTCATCAAGATCTAAAGTATTGGAGGTACCAATGGGAGTAATAATACTTTTATTATTTTCATACCTATATTTTTTAAGAATATGTTTTATATATTTATTTTGATATATAAAAGTTCCTTATAGTTTTTGTGATATTTGAAAACCTATAAATTATGTTAACTCACCCATCATACTCATTTCAAACTCAAACTTCAGAAGATCCACAAAGTAGTTCATTAAAGATCTTTTAGTAGAACCAAATACAATGTCATCAATATATATTTTTACAATCATAATGTTTTTATTAATTTATTTTATAAAAAGTGGTGTATTAATATCTCCCTTAACAAAAAAATTTTGTAACAAAAAATCAGTTAACCTATCATACTAAGCTCTAGGGGATTGTTTAAGTCCATAAAGTGACTTGGTAAGTTTATAAAAGTGTTTTAAATGTTTTTATTTTCAAAACTAGAAGGTTTATCAACATAAAATTACTCTTGAACATATTAATTAAGTAAATAATACTTCACATCAATTTGAAATAGTTTGAAATTAAAGAATGTTGCAAAGTTTAGAAGTATTCTAAGAGCTTCAAGTATTACTACTAGTGCATAGGTTTCTTGATAGTATATTACCTATTGTTAGTTATAAACCTTAGTAAAAAATACAACTTTATTTATAACTATTATTCAATTTTCATCACATTTATTATGAAAAACTCATTTTACTTCAATTACAGAAGTATCTTTAGGTCATTCAACTAAAGTCCAAACTTTGTTTGTTTCAAATTCATTGAGTTCATATTGAATTGATTTTATAAAATCTCTATCACCTAAAGCATCATCATAATTATTAGGTTGTATTAAGATAAGAAATCTAGATTTTCAATTTAATTTCTTAGGGAACTTATAGTCCTAACTAATTGATCTACATCACCAATGATACTTTCACTAGGTTGATTCATAAGGAACAACTGACTTCTTGGGTTTTAAAAAGTTTTTTCTTCAAAAATAGGTTGAAATTATTTCTGAGGAATAAATTCATATTCATACTCTTGGATTATTTCCTTATTAGAAGATCTTTCTACTATAGGTTAAAAATAAGTTTTAGAAATAACATCAAAGGATGTAGGTTGAGGTTGTTTGAAAAAAATAAATGGATTTCATCAAACATAACATTCACTATTTCATCAATGGTATGTGAATTTTTATTAAAAACTTTATAAGCCTTACTAGTTGTGGAATAACCTAAAAATATTCCTTCATTAGATTTGAGTGAAAACTTATGTAAATTATATTTAGTATTTAGGATGAATAATTTGCATCCAAAAACTTTAAAGTAATAAACTTTTGGTTTTATTCATGTCCACAACTCATAAATATTTTTATTAATAAAAGGTATAATTAAAACTTTATTTATAGTATAATAGATAGTACTGACTACTTCGGCCCAAAAATGTTTAGCAACTGAGTATTCACTTATCATGGTTCTAGTAATCTTTTAAATAAATATATTTATTATCTAAACTACACCTTTTTTGTGGACTTATAGGTGACAAAAATTTATGTTCAATACCATTATTACTACAAAAAAATTCAAAATCGTAATTTATAAATTCTCCACCATGATTACTATGGATAGTTATCAAAGAGAGTTTTTTCTCATTTTTAACTATAGGTATAAAAGTTTTAAAATAACTAAAGGATTCATATTTTCTTATTATAAAATAGAATCATGTGTATCTAGTGTAGTAATTAACTAAGACATGTACATAGTATTTTCCACTAATAATTCTAGTTTGTGTAGGACCAAATAATTCCATGTTCACTAACAATAAATCATCAGAAGTTGAAACTTCACTAATAGATTTAAAACTTGACTTATGTTGCTTACCAATTTGATAAGGATCAAAAACTTTATAAGTATCAAACCTAAGTTCTAGTAAGTCCTTAACAAGTCCTTTCTTAGTAAACTTAGTTAAAGTTATAAGGTTATAGTGTCCTAACCATCTATTCTATAACCAAGATTTATCCTTCATTGCACTAAGATAAGGTAATTCTTGTCTCCTAAGGTCTTTTAAGTTTAAGGTGTAAACATTATCATACCTATTTTTTGTTATATAAATTATGAAAATATAATTGATAATGAATTTTTATTTTAATATGGACTATATTTTTAAATATACATTATATATTTCAAAATATTTTTCTATATTTTTATTTTTATTTTTATACTTTGTAATATATAATCATATATATAAATACATGTAAACACATACACACACATAAAATTATAAATTTATATATGTGTGTGTGTAGAATAAATATATATGCATATTATAAATCATATAATATGGATATAAATATATAAATTTATATATAAACTATATTTAATGTAATTATATACTTATATATAATTATAAAAGAATATAAAAGAATAAAAAAAGTCTAGATGATTATATATATATATATATATTGTATTTATATATTTTTTTATTATATAAATCATATTTAAGAATATGTAAATATGTAAATATAAAATATATATATAAGGTAACCTTTATGTGTGTGTGTGTTTTTTTATGAAAAATGTATATATATATATAATGATAAATATATATATAAATTATAAATCATATTTTAAAATATATAAATTAAATTATTCCTGGTGATCTTTATCAGTGCTAAAAAATGATGACAAATGATGCCCTTTTATCAGTGCTAAATAAAGCCTTGATAAAGGGTGGTCTTTATCAAAGGTAACAAAAATTACCTTTTTATCATTTATTTTTTTAGTGTAATAAAATTTCACCTTTTATCAGTGTTTTTATTTAGCACTAATAAAAGGTATCACTAAATTTAGATGAATCTGTAGTAGTCTATCTTTATATCAATTAAAGATGCCAGTAATTGTTTTGGTATAATAAATTATGATAAACCAAAATTAAATTATAATAAATATAAATTGAATTTAAAATATATTTAACTTATTAGTAATATATTTTGACTCTTAAAGAAACATCGATCCTTAAATTTAGGGATCACAATGGGTTGGATACTCATGAAATTTTTGTTGAGTCAGAAGTTATACTTCTTACTTTTCCATTCCTTTTGTTTTGGAAATAACAAACTATTTCTTAAAAGCATATTTACTAAATTTTTATGTCCAATTTGTTTTAGAATATTTTTATAGAAAACATTATATTTTACCATACTTATAAAAAGTTATTAAGTATTATGAATATAAAATTTATATTCTTCATTATGATTATTGTAATGAGTATGTGTCTGACAAACATCAGGCTCACCTTTATTAGATCATATGTTAAACTTTCTATCTTGTCTTTCATATCGAAAAAGTCTTAACAATCGGACTGATACCGGTACTGATAAACATCGGACTAATACTCATAAATATTATCATATTGACATTTTTTAGGTAGTACATAAATCTAAATAAGTTTATAATCGGAATACGGAAGACCTGTTTCTATTAAAAGGAAAATATTTGATGCTATAATGGTGTTTACTAATACAACATCGAACTTTCAGTTACGCTAGGTTTCCATGAGTTTTCAAGTGCCAAGTTTCCGATGTCATCACAAAAAACTCGAAGAATATGATTGTTGTAAGGATGCCTATAAATACCAGGTCATTTGAAGAATTTGGAGCTGGTTTATTTCATTCTCTCTCAAATTATCAAAAAAATACACTGTGTGAACAGATTGTTCTTAATATTTTTATTTCTGTAAAGATTTGTCTTCTTAATGAAACCTTGTCAGGTTGTCTCCTTAATAATTTTTTTATAATTATTTATGCATCTAATCATCGTAATGATCTAGGGAATTTGGGGATATAAATATGGATAATCTAATACATAGAATTGAGGGCTACCAAGGCTAGGTATATAGAGAATCTAATCATCATATCAATGGATTCTAGGAATATGAATATAGAGTCATTCCAACCATCGTATTGATGGATTTCCTGGTAAGGAAAGATAGAAATTTTTGTAAGTATAAAACAGTGTATACCTTTATTCTAGGTTATATACTACCATTATCTTAAGGTTAAAAGAGATATCTTTTTAATATCTTGAAATTCATTCATTCTTTTGTATGTTATTGTATTACTTGTTTTATACAAGTTTTATATTATTCTGCACATTTAATAGAAAGTGAATAATCATAAGAACATATTGAATTAATCATATCTACCGTGATTGATATTCTTATACTCTGAAAAATCAAATCCATAGTGATTACAATTAATACTCTGATTTAATTGGACCATAGCTAGGTTCCAATTCTATGAATTTGTTAATCGGACTGAGTCTGATTTTTATAATCATACCCTCTTTTAATTATTTCCATCATAAGAAAATTCTTACAATCCTATAATCAATTTTATAGATATACTGATCCAATAATTGGTATTAAATGAGGTTTCCAATTCTACAAATTGTTGAGTTTTTACTTCTTTACTATTGAAAGTTTGTTAAAGTTTTGTTGATAAAATTTTTAACACTAATGTTTCTGTAGAAAAGAATATTTTTATTTGATTTTAAAAGTAGAAGGTCTTAATTTCATATCTGTATAAAATCTTAATCCAAAAATACTATCGATCTTTAATGGTGCTGACTATGAGTACTGGAGGGGTAGGATGAAGATCTTTATCATCAGCATGGGAGTTAATAATTTTTTTATGATTATTAGAGATTATAAAATTACTGATAAGGAATTTACTGCCTTTACCCATCAAGAAAAACAAGAATATCAATTAAATTATAGAGTAAGGAATACTTTTTTATGTTCTATGACAAGAAGCATTTATAGTCATATTTTTTCTTATGAAGCTACCAACAGTATATAGAAAAATTTTGAGATTACACATTTTAGTACATCTAAATTTGTTGAGACTCGGAGATCAATTCTTAGAGATGACTATTAATCCTTTGACTTCTTACAGGGAGAATCTATTGCAAACATGAATCAGAGATTCATGAATATTATAAATAGTTTACAAGACATTGGTGAGAAAGGTCTTGATGATTATATCCTTGTGGAAAAGATAATTGATATTGTGACCAATGAGTGGTAGTCAAAGAGAATGATAGTTGATAAGACTATAAAGTTAAATAATCTTACCTTGGATTATATTATTGGTACCCTTGTGAGGTATGAGGGTTGGCTAAAAAGAGATGCTGAGAAACCGAAAATGAAAAATGGTGGTGTTACCTTTACTACAACATTTACCTTACCCTCTAAAGTACAGTCTTCCAAAAAGGTTGTTAAATATTTAAGAAATAATTAATTGGTTGTTTAATCTGATTCAAGAGTTTCTGAACATTCTGAGAATTAATTAGAAAATTTTTCTAAAAGGATGAATAAAATAGTTTGTAAGAATGATTTTCAATATCAATACAAAAAAGGTCATAAGGAAAGTAGTGATAATAAAGATAAATTTAATTTCTATGAGTGCAAGAAAGCTGGAAACATCAGACCATATTGTCCAAATCTGAAGAGTAAATATAGAAAAGAAAATAATTTAGAGAGTTATGATAAAAATCAATATAAATTTAAAGGTAAGAAAGTGGTGAAAGATGCTAACACATGGAGTTCTAATAAAGGTGATTCTTCTTAGAGTTCTACAGACAATGAAAGTTCTTGTTAGAGGAACAAAGTTCTTTTTTTCCAATGTACCTAAAGTTGATCATTGTTTCATGGCTAAGGTATTAATAGATGAAAACATAACCAATATGTATTTAAGGGATAATTATCCTGATGAGAAGGATTCTATATCTTCTGATGAAGAATATTCCTTAACAAAATATAATTCTCTTCCTTATTATGATGAAGTTTCCCACTTTTCTAAACTTTTAGAAAATGAAAATTGTAAAATTTGAAAAAGACTTTATAATGCTAAGGAAAAACATGATATGGTTGATTCAAGGATAAATGTTTTGACAAATGAAATTTCATATCTTTCAAAATATCTTTATGAGACTAACTCTAAGAAATTCACTATTTCTAAAGATTTTGAAAACGTATTTTTTGAGAAAAATGTTTTAGAAACTAAATTTAATTTTAAAACTAATACTAATGAGGATATAGATTTAGTTGTAAAACTAAAATCTGAAATCTCATGTTTGAGAAAACTTTTATCAAAATTTACCATTGGAAAGGAAAGTTTTAATAAAATGTATAGAAAATCTATCCTCATGTTAATGGTTTTGGAATGGTTTATACATATAAAAAACTGTTTTTAGTAACAATTTTGTGTTACTAAAAATGTCCCTTTTTCACTAAATGTTAAAGAGGTGGTCATTGGAAAAATAATTTTTCAATAAATAAATTTCAATCCCTAGAATTTCACAAATCCTATTTTTTTAAACAAATGTGGATTCCTAAAGTTTTTTTAACATTAACATACCCAAGATGGTTTGGGTGTCGAAAATCTTATATTCTTATTTTTAGGAAAGAAAACAAAGTTCCAACAACAAAAACATATGGTACATGGATAATGGGTGTTCCAAACACATGAATGGAAATAAATACTTTTTCCAGAAGGTTATCAAGATGAAGAGAGGTAAAGTAACTTTTGGAGATAATTTTCAAGTAGGGATTATTAGTATAGGTAATATTATGCTTCTTGGAAAATCTATTATATCAAATGTTTTGTTTGTTAAAGGTATTAAAAAAAACCTTATAAGAATAATTAAATTATGTGATGAAGGTTACCTTGTAACCTTTTTTAGTACATAGTTCCAAGGATGAATTTATTCTTTCTTCTAATCAGCATGATAATGTTTATACACTTAACTTAGAAGACCATAGGATCCAAGACATACCTTTTATTAGTGAAATAGAAGAACAATCTTGGTTATGGAATAGAAGGTTATGACATTGCAACATTAGAAACTTATCTAAGTTGACTAATAAAATAATTTTTAAGGATCTACCAGAATATAAGTTTGATACTTCAAAATCTGTGACCCTTTTCAATATGGTAAGAAACATAAGTCAAGTTTTAAATATATTAGTGAAGTCTCAACTTATGATGCTTTATAGTTAGTGAACATGGAATTATTTGGTCCTACACAAACTGAGATTATTGGTGGAAAATACCATGTATATGTCTTGGTTGATGATTAAACTAGATAAACATGGGTTTATTTTATCACAAAGAAATCTAAAATCCTTTTTTTATTTAAAAACTTTTGTAGCCAAAGTTAAAAATGAGAAAAATATTCCCTTGATAACTATTCATAGTGATCATGGTAAAAAAATTGTAAATTATTATTTTAAAAAAAATTGTAGTAAGAAAGGTATTGAATATAACTTTTCAGCTCTTATAACCCCTCAGCAAAATGGTGTAGTTGAAAGAAGAAATATAATTATTCAAGAAATAACTATAACCAAGTTGACTGAATACTCAATTACTAAGTATTTTTTGGATAAAGTAGTTAGTACTTCCAACTATACTATAAATAAAGTTTTAATTAGATATTTTTTTAATAAAACTCCTTATTATTTTTGGACAATAAGAAAACAGAAATTTTCTTACTTAAAATTATTTGGTTTCAAATTATTCATTTTTAATACAGAAGATAACCTATATAAATTTTAACCCAAATCTGATATAGGGATATTTTTATGTTATTCCACTACTTATAAGTATTATAGAGTTTTTAACAAAAATTATTATACTATTGAGAATATATTGCATGTTAAGTTTGATGAAACCGATCCTTTTGTTTTTAAATAACCTCAATCAACATCCTCAGATGTGATTTTAAAAACTGATTTTCAAACTTTGTTAGAAATTTCTTCTCATAAGGATATAACTCAAGAAATAGTTTCAGAATTTATTCCTCAGAAATATTATCTGCCTATTGTTGAAGAATAAACTTTTCAAAACCAAATAAGTCAGTGGTTTCTTAGGAATCATCCTATTGATAGTATCATTGGTGATGTAGATCAACCAGTTAGGGTTAGAAGTTCCTTAAGTAATGAAATTTAATATCTAGATTTCTTATCCCAATTTTAACCTATGAATGTTGATGAGGATTTAGGATATGAGTATTTTATTAAGTAAATTAAGTATGGTCTTGATTAATTTTATAGTAACAAAGTTTAAACTTCAGTTGAATGACCTTTAGAAAATTATATAATTTGAGTAAAATGGATTTTTCAGAATAAGTGTGATGAGAATGGAATAATTTTTAGAAATAAATATAGGATTGTTGATAAGGTTTATAATCAAAAATAATGTATAGGTTATGAATAAACCTATGCACTGATAGTAAGACTTGAGGATATCCAAATACTTCTAGAATTTACAGCATTATTTAATTTCAAACTTTTAAAAATGGATGCGAAGTGTGATTTTCTTAACATATATATTCAGGAAGAAGTTTATGTTTAACAAAATCCTAGTTTTGAAAATAAAAAACATATTGAATGTGTTTATAAACTTACCAAAGCTTTATATGGACTTAAATAATCCCCTAGATCTTGGTATGATAGGTTAACATGATTTTTTTTACAAAATAATTTTGTTAAGGGAGTTGTGGATCCAACTCTTCTTATAAAAGAAGATAATAAAAAAATTATGATTGTAAAAATTTACATTTATGACATTATATTCAGATTAATTTAATAATATTTAATATATTCCTTTGTAAATCTCAATAAAATTGTGTTTTAAATGAGTATGATGGGTGAGTTAACATATTTTCTTGGTTTTCAAATTTCACAAAAAATAAAAGGAACTTTTATCTCTAAACATAATTATATAAAATATATTCTTAAGAAATTTGGTAATTAAAATACTAAAGGTATTATTACCCCTATTGGTACCAAAAATACTTTAGATCTTGACGTGGCTAGAAAACTAGTTGATCGGAAAATTTTTAGAGGTGTGGTAGGAAGTTTACTTTACTTAACTACGGGTCATTCAGATTTAATGTTTTATGTGTGTTTATGTGAAAGATATTAATAAAATTATAAGTAATCCCACCTAAAATGTGTAAAACATGTTTTTTGTTATCTTGAATGAACTATAGATTTAGGACTTTTTTATTCTTCTAGAAATATTTTCAAACTAAAATTTTTTTTAGATGCAAACTTTGGTGGTTATAGAATTGATATAAAAAGCACATTCATGAATTTTTATTTCTTAGGAGAGTCTTTAGTTTCTTGGTGTTGTAAGAAACAACACTTAGTAGAGATTTCCACTGTGAAAGGTGAATATGTGGTAGCTGGAAGTTTTTGTGCTCAAGTGTTGTGGATGCAACACACACTCACTGACTATGTCATTAGTTTTTCAAAAAATAAAATATTTTTTATGACACAAGTTCCATTTCCATAAGTAAAAACTCAAAACATCACTCACATGCTAAGAACACAGATATAGAACACCATTTCTTTTGGGATCACACACTCAAAGGAGATATAATTTTATAATTCATTTGAATCCAGTATCAACTTGATAACATTTTTAAAAAACCTATTCCTTTTGATAGATTTGAATATATCAAACAGAAGAAAGGAATGATCAACATAAAGTAATCATTCATATATACTTCTTGTTAACTTATCTCCTTACAATAAGATACTCCTTTTCACAGGGAAAGTACATATGTTTTATTTTATTTAAAATTTAGTCTTTATTAAAACTTTTAGTTTTCTAAAAAAGTTAAGTTTTATTAAAAAAATTATCATAATGAGTTTTTTAGAATCATATTTATTTATAAAATTTCTGGATTTAGAGTCCTCAAAAATATCCTCAAACTCTAAAAATATTCTAAAAAAATTTGACTCAAGTTTTGTTATAAAGTTTTCATATTCAAAAATATTATAGTGAGTATTTCTAATAAAACTTATACAATTATTTTTCTTAAATGAAATCATCATAATTAGTTTTATTTAAAAAACTATTATAATAATATTTTCTATCAAAAACTTTCATATTCAATGATTTGTAATCAAAACTATCATAATATCTTTAGTTTATAAAAACCAATAAGAATAGGTTATTCATACCGATGGTACTATTCAATCTAAAAGGTGTTTCTCTATTATTTAATGAATTTACACTATTTCATTATGTTAGTTATTTAATTTTTTTTTCACACTTTTACATTTCATAAAAACTTTGTTTTTTTTTACTCTAAATTTTTTTCCTTAAAAGGATTCATTCTTAATCTGATAATTTTATTTAAAGACCTTGAGAGTTCAAAATTATTTAACACTTTCTTCAGATGAATGTCAGCCATTAGATCTGAAATCTTTCAATCTCAACCATTGGATATCTTTTGAAAGAAAAACTTTCATTTCAATCACCTATATAAAGGAGGGAGACCCCCCATCCCACATCGGTTGTCTCAATGATTTTTTCATGATTTGTTATTACCTTTAAGTTGCTCAGTCAGATAAGATTCCTTTACGTATGATCCATCAGATTCAGTATTAAAATATGATGGCCACTAAGAAGGATTTTCCAAAATGTTATGTTTTCATGGAAAGATTTATTGAGAGTTATTTCTATGATAAGTATGATTCAATGTTGAAAAATAATATTTCGTTTCAAGGATGTGATTCTTTTTGTGTTGAGAAACCAGATAAGGACTTTGATTTGTTTTATTCAGATATCATTCATGAATTCCATACCAATGTTAAGTTTTTAATTAAAGATGACAAAGATAAAATTTATTTCATAGTTTATGGAAAGAGATATAAGATTTCAAATGAGAATATTTCAGATTTAGTTGGAATACCTTTTGGAGGAGAAGAATATTGTCTATCTTATCAACTTCCTGATAGTCTTGGTACTTTTGATAGAAGAAAAGCTAAAAATTATTTTTTTTCTAAATACAATAATATTATAAAATTTTCCCATATTACATCATAAAATCATTTTTTTTTGCCTTTTAGATGCAAGGATTCCTGATTACAAGGAAATGGGACCGAGATACCCTAAAAGTTTTAGATGTTTTCGTATTGGACTAGTTGGTGAACTTGAGGAAGATTGACTTAGTAAAGTTTGTTCTTCTTACAGTTGATAATATCAAAACTGGAACAATATAATATAATATCATTATATTTTATTCTTTCTTAAGAAATATGGTAGTGGAATGCATGAAAGTTTTCAAAGTGTCAAACAAGTCGATTCCAATGAGGAAAAAGATCTCATTCCTCAGTGACGATACAATGAATAGGATAAGATTTGTATTTTGATGAAAAATATAAAAAGTTCATTGAGAAAGTTGGAGGTGCTAATTTTTAAGTGGAACCATAAAGTAAATCATTGAAGGTTGATAAGAAGAAAAATAAGAGGGTTGATATCTCCCCACTGAAAAAGAAAAATAAAAAAAAAGATCCTGATGAAGTGTATGAAGAGTGGATGAAAAAAAAATAAGAAAAGAAATCAAGAGATCTGAAATTTGGACTTGACCCTAATGAGTCAAAGACCTTGAAAATTCATTCTTCTGATACATTAGATAAAGAAGAAAATAAAAAAAATCAAAAGAAGAGGTTAATAGATTCTCAACTTTGTGGGAATATTTTTAAGGGATTTGAGAGATTTTTCGTTAATGTAGTTCTACCTACTTCTCATATAGATCAAATAATAACAAAATCAGGTCTAGTATTTCAATAAACATCATTTTTACATGTTGAGATTCCTTATGTCACTGAAAAAGGAAAGTAAAAGGTTGTTGATGAAGAATTGGTACCACCTATTCAAGAAAAAGAATCAGAAAAAGCACCAGTAGGTAAAGGATTTTTAAGAACGTCCAGACAGATCGAGGAGCAGCTTGATAAAGTAGCTAATTAAGAAGTTGATAGGAATGAAAAAGAACAGAAAGAAGGAGAATAGGAATAATGGAGTTAAAAATTTTAATATGAAAAAACTAAAGATTGAATTAAAGAAGAATTAGAATATGATCAAAATGAATAGGATGATAATGAAGAGGAAGATGCCAATGAAAAAAATCAATCTGATAAGTCTTCATCAGAATCATTATCGGCATTCTCATCGAACTTACCTTATAAGGAAAACAAGGATATTAAAGTTTGAAGTTATAAAGAAAAGGAATCCTCATCATAAGAATAAACATATTTATCATCCAAAAAAATTGAGGAAGATAAAAATTCAAAAAAAAAGGCTGATGATAAAGCTAGCACTGATGATGTAGATATTATGGAATTGTATGATGATAATAAAGATGATAAAAAAGTTTCTAAATTTGTTGAAAATGATGTCTCAAAGAAATAAAATAAGAAAGTAAAGGAATCTGATATTGGAACAAGAAGAATAAAACCTCCTGAGGTTCAATAAGAACAATCGGATTCATCTAGAACCATTGCTTTTGAAGGAGTTGGCTATATTCTTCAATCTTGGAAAAGGTCTATAAGGAACAATTCCTTAATTTCTAAACCTTGAATATTTATTTTGGTTGATTAAATAAATACTTAATGAGAATTCAGGATCAATGAAGTTTTTAACAGAGAAATTTATTCATCTTGAATCCTGGTTGAATTTTTTTCAATAAAGTTCCCAAACTCATAGAAAGTCATGTAATCAGATGGTTAAATAGTCTCATCAAGTTGATGTTGATCTAAAATTACATTATTATAATTTATATGATGTGAATAATATCATGAATGAATCAACTAAATCATTTAATCAGTTGACTAAATACATGAAAAAAGGGTGAAGTTTGTGAAAGTTTTTTGAGATCCTACATATGAAAGAACTGAGGAGGTTAAAGCTTTAAAGAAGAACATATGAGATATGGAACTTGAAATGTCCATACTAAAATCTTGTGAGTATGACGCTATTGTACTAAGGGTCCAGAATAAATAATTATTTGAAAAGGTTTTAATTCAAGAAGAGAATATTAAGAATCTTGAAAAATATGTACATGAGTTCAAGAAAATCAGGGATTTTGTGAAGACATTAATAATGAAGGACTAATTTTTTTTCTAAACTCTCATTGTATCTATTTTGGAAAAAAAATTGCAATTATTTTAATATATGAATTTACATTTTCATCCAATTCTGATTTTTTTGAATGTTTTCCAATTCTGATTGGTTGAATGTTATTTCATAAAATTATGGATGATTAGTTAGTTCATTATATTGTTTCATATGTATGTTTGTCTAAATTTTTAGGAAACTTCAAATTTATTCCTCATTCCTTTTTGAAAATCACAAATGGTATAATTTTATTGAGAGGGCGAGAAATCATTATGGGGAGATTTTTTTAAAAGGGGGGATATTTCTTTAAAAGGGAGAATATGATCCTTAAGGGGAGATTTTATCATAAGGTGGAGTTAATCGTATTCAAAATTATACTCTCCATCATATTCATAAGAGTTATAAACTCAAGGGGAGTTAATAATTAAATATTAACTCTGAATATGAAGTAATTAAAAGAAATGGACTATAATTTTTTCAAAGATTTTTTCATTTAAGTTTTGGGTTTTGTGACTTCCAAAAAGGAGGATATTGTTGTGTCAGAAGTTATGCTTCTTACTTTTCCATTCCTTTTGTTGTCACAAACCAAGTCAGAGTGTTATATGACCTGAAATCCAACCTAGTTTATGGAATGGCTCAAAGGGTATTCTCGATCCCCACGGTCTGGAAACTAGTGTTGGTCATCAAGGAAAACACTTTGGGAACAATTTATCCTAATAAACCATGATATAATAAATAAAACGAACAAGCAAAGGAACCAATGAAAAATGAATCCCAAATAAATATAAAAAAAATGATTCAATTACAACAGTTGAAAAAAGTAGAAAATAAATAAAAAAATAAAAATGGACCATGCCAAAAAGATATACATGTGACCTCTTGGTCACCTCTAACCACAAAACCAACCTGCTCCAACAACAAGCACTCAGACCGAAAACCTAAACCTACAAAATAGATCGGGTCTACCGACACTGAATGGTACAAGTAGGGTGTGAGATTAATATCTCAGTAGAAAACCACCATAGAATCCATACATATCTTTTCCCAAAATATTCCACAAACACTAGTTTGAAAATACATATATAAAAATGGGTTTTTATCATTTTAATTAATGAAAACATCTTTCCACAAGTTCCCATTTTAAAACAACACACACAGTTTTCCTTTTCGAAAATTAGTTTCACTTCCCACACCCCTTTTTATTTAAAAATGAACCCAACCACCAAATCCAACCAAGTAACCAAAATTGGGCTATGTAGAAAATAAAGGGGACCAAAACAAGCAGATAAAAACTAACAAGACTAATATCAAACATGCAGTTGAACAATAAATAGAACAAGTGCAAGTAGTAACCATGGGATTTTCCTAAACATCCCTAGAGTAATCCCTAGATATATTTAGGTTAGACTCACCTATTATCATATGGTAAAACTATATAGTTTATAACCAACTAGACTCCCTAAACTAACCAATCCAGTGGAACATCCCACCAATCCTTATCAAGTCAAGGGGGTGCCAACTCATCTAATTGGGTTTGACAAGAAACTATCACTCAATCCTCTATAAGACACTCAAGAAACACATGGTAATAGTATATTGTGTAATTAGGAGGCCCTCGTAAGCATAACTCACCTTACCTACCATCATCACACTTTCCTACCCCAAACACTTACACCACCTACCTGATAACCCATATAAGGAAATCCTCCTTAGGGGTGCCCAATATACAACAATCCATACACAAGTTTCAAATGAGCCATCATATCACATGATATTTCAAGTCATTTATCAAGACATTTAAATATTCTCATTGGTAATTTATGCTTCCAAAATCACAATTTATTTCCAAAACATTATAAAATGACAATCAGGCCTTACATCGAGTCTTTTTTTCAAGTGCACTTACAAAGCATTTCTAAAACTTCTCTAAAATGATCTAAAATGGCATTTTCAAATAAATAATTACAAAATGGAATTTACCTTCCAAGATCAATTCCATTCAAATCCATGATAAAAACACACAATATACTTAAAGATGCAAAACATGTTTTACCTCCATTTAGAAACCATCCATCCTTCCTAAAGTGAAAAATGGTCCATAATTTTGAAAATAGAATTGAAAACCACATTAAGACCATAAGAAATTTAGGAAAACATGTAGTATTAAAGATAATGGGAGAAGGAGGAGGAATAAAGGTTAAGTGTTTTGGAAACTGGGTTTTATTGTAAAAAGGACTTTTCCAATACCATTTTCATTTGTGTTCCCATCCATGTGTGGACCCATGCACACATGGATGATCCCAAATACAATGGAACAAGTCATTTATTCATAAAATCACTCAAAAACCACCTTTAAATAAACACTGCATGCTTTCAAACTAAACCCAATACTTTCACAAAATCATAATTAAGTATTTCAAAATTAAAAAAAACTTTTCCAAACATTTCACCGCAATCATCAAGCCATAAAGAGGCATCAATAATCACACTTCAATCCAAAATTACCATTCCATAAAGCTAATAAAATATAAAAAGGATAAATATTACCACAATAGTTCAATTTCATTTTTAGAAAACAATAGGCATTTCATAAAACTCCTTTCATGCATTTCAATATAGGCAAAACTAAAGAAACCATTTTAAAATTCATTTTGAACCAAGTTTCCACAATAAAAATACCAAATAAATTTATTATAACACCACACAAGCATTATTATAAAATTTTTAATGCGCTCAAGGAAATATAAAGTGTTAGTGGCATGATCTAGGAAGGAAATAATGGAAACACATACCTCAATGGAGTCTGGATGCGATGAAACTTCAAGAGAAGGGATATCCAAGCTCGAGACAAGATCTACACACCCTAACATCCAATAAATCAATCAAAATCATCTAAACCAAACCCTATAGTTCATCTAATGGATAACCCACCAAGGAAACACCAAGAAACTATAAGAGGAGGAGAGGAAGAGAGTAAAAAAGAGGCTAAAACCCTAAGAAAATCACCTTGGGAACTTAGAGGAGCATCCATGGAGGGAGAAGAACCAAGGGAGGAGGGATAGTGGGATCCCTTCATGTGTCAAAAATAAACCAAGGGGATGAAATACCAAAAGGGTCTAAAAATGGGTGAGGGTAGATTAGGAATTTTAAGATTTTAAAAATCTGGGCAGCTCGCACAGTTTACCAAACTGTGCGCCAACTGTGTGGTAGCTATTGTCCAAGAGAGAATTGAACACACAGACAGTATGCTCAGTTTGACCTACCGTGCGGTATTTTCTATCCCAAATCCTATACCTTCCACATGGTTACCTAAGTTGGGGTGCACTATTTCCCAAACTGTATTCAGACCAAAAAAACCACCTGAAAATTCCAAAAACATTAAAATTTAAACCCAAACTCAACTTGAACCTCAACCCAAGGATCAAGATCAAGAAAATAATAAAATAAAAATATTTTCAAGGTCAAGGTTTGATAATTATCCCCACCAAAAACAATTTCTTTCCCCAGAAATTCACCTATATGAAAGGTAAGAAAAAATTGAATCCATACCCGATCAAAATTCAAAGAAAACATGAACTTAGGGGTGACCATTTTTCTCCACAAGTCACACCCTACCATACCTAGAGGAAAACATAGTGTAAAGGAAAATAGGAGAACATGATAGGGTTATCCCCACTATAATAACTCTACTAACATGATCGATATTTAAACCCCCTATACAACAACATCCAAATAGGAATGGGAACTCCATCTGATCTACCCTAAGCTATCAAATGTGGGAACAAGGGAACTCCCAATAAGAATAAGAAACCTCCCACACAAACCCAATTCCAAAACACTAAGGAAACCCATGAAAAGGACTTGAACTGAACAAAAAACCTGAACATATATACAAACATTGATTTTCTACAAGTATGAATATCTCCAAACAAACATGATAGAAAGCGAGGAACTGATTCGTGAAAGGCTAACCATTTAAAGGTTCAAATTCAGATAAATAGAATCATTTTAACCATGAAAGGAAAATTCCATCACACTTTTACAATGAAACTATGAAATTACAACATCCACAAAAAAAAAGGAAACTCCAAACATCTACACTTCAACATGGGAGTCAAACTGAGCTAAGGTTTTCCACACACCCTTGGAAATTACTAACTGTGTGAGAGCTTAACTCTAATTCCTGTGGATGGATCCTTGATGAATGAAGCATATTCTATCTCATAGTTAGGCATTGAAATCCTATGATCAAAATGTATTCTTCAAGCGATGCTTCCTACAAAACTTCTCCAGATGACCCAGACAGCCGCAATGATGACATGTTTTTGTAGGATTATGATAAGATGACTTTGAATACCCGAACTAGCCACACTTGTGGCACACAACCAAATGGTATGAAGAAATAAAATCCAGAACTAGTGGAATAGTATTTTTAGAAAAAATCTCCTCTAGCACACACCTCTTTATAGATGGGGAACCTTCATGAGTGGCAAGAGATATCATATTTCCAACCTATGCTCTAGAAACCAACTCAGTTAGGAACTCTTCATACACAAGCTTATCAAAATGAAGATCCTTTGAGGATATATCTTTCACCTTGATCTCTGTATGAATACCCCCAATAAAGAGAGAATCCTTAATTAGATCCTGCGACACCACCTCTAAAGAAAAGGAGACCATCTCCTTGAAATTTTCAACATAAGCCTTCACCTTCTATTGTCCTTGCTGAATGTTCATGATATCTTACTTTTTCTTCATTTTCACCTCCTCTAGTATAAAATATTGGATGAAAATATACTTGTACACATCCCACGTCATCCCAACTTGCATCAATGGTGAAAAAAACACTCTCATTTTTTCAAAGCTGGACCCTCAAAAAAACCCAAAATAGAACGCACTCGAACAGCTTTAGGAGTTCTTGACGATCTAAAGACACATTCAACTTAATCAATCCATTACATTGCCTCTAATGAACCTTGATCACAAATAAGGATAAGAAAAAACCAAGAATAATTAGGAACTGGGCATGACTCACTAGAAATTTAGGGGACCTTTTTGGGCAGCATATTCTGATCAACAAGAGGAACACAAAACCAGAACCAATATCAAATCAAAGTAAAATCGAAAGGAACATATCAATCCAAAACAAAAATCTCACAAACTAAACACATAAAACACAACTAAAAATACTCTTTTCAAAAATCACCATTTTCATTTAAATTTTAGAACTGCCTCTTCCAAGGCCACCTTTCAAAAAATGAAATCCATTTTCACGATACAAGAACCCTCTTTTTCAAGAAAAACCAAACCTAAATCATTTTCCACTCAAAATCCATCTAAAAAAACCAATCCAAACCATTTATTTCAAACTTTCACTTGTGGAATTCTAGGAACCATCACATGTGTGTCCATCCACTACCACTTACATCATCCACTCACACGTGCTGATGTTCACTTTCCACACATACCCATACATGTGAGAACATTCATAAGAAACACCAAGGGTTTCACAGACCGCTTTATTATCAAACTCAAGAATTTATATAATTATTAACTCAAATTGATTTCTATTTTAAAATCCATTTTTTTAAGTCCAAAATCATTGAAAGAAATCATTTTTATTTTCACAAATTGTTTTCATTTTAAAAGTTTACTCACATCACCTGAGACCAAAACAAAACACGACTCACACCAAGCCACCGGAATGAGGAACTTGTGTTTGTACCTAACTTCGAGACATAGTAGTGGGTCATTCCCCAAGTAATAATCAACAACTAGGAGTATCTTGAAGTGTTTACTCAGACTTCACATGGTTCACTACTTCATGTGAGATCACGACATAACACTGGCTCGCCTCCATTGCCATTCCTCATCCAAAACAATCCAAAATCCCAAATGAAGACTCAAAACCCAAACTACCCCTGGAAACAAAAGGATCATTACAAGAAAGAGTTCAAAAATCTATTCTCATACCTACCTCCCGAGTTTTTACAATCCTAATCTCTAATCTACCTGACACTCCAAATAACTAGAACCTTCCTCTGATACCATTTTTTCACGAACCAATCTAGAGTTCCATCTAATCCAACATCTAAACTGATTCATGGCATAGCCTGAAGGGTGTTCCCAATACCCATGGGATGGAAACTATTTCCAAGAATCAAGGAAATCACTATGGTAATGATTTATCCCAATAAAATAGGATCGAATAAATAAACCGAACAAGCATAAGAACCAAAGACAACTGAATCCCAAATAAATATATAAAACTGATTCAGTTACAACAGTTGAAAAAAACTAAATATAAAACTAAAACTATAACACACCAACAAGATCTCCATGTTACCTATTGGTATCCTATAACCATCAAACCAACCTGGTCCAACAATGATTAATTGGACCAGAAACCTAAATCTTCAAAACAAATTGGGTCTACCGACGTTGAATGGTACAAGTAGGGTGTGAGCTTAACATATCAATAGGAAACCACCAAATAATCCATACATTTCCTTTACCAAAATAGTCCACAAACACAAGTTTGAAAATACATATATAAAAATAGTTTTTCTCATTTTAATTAATGAACACACCTTTCCACAAGTTCCCATTTTAAAAAAACACACATAGTTTTCCTTTTTAAAAATTAGTTTCAATTTCCATACCCCTTTTCTTTAAAAACAAACCTAACCACAAAATCCAACCAAGTAACCAAAATAGGGTTTTATAGAAAATAAAGGGGACCAAAAAAATAGATAAAAACTAACAAGACTAATATCAAACATATAGCATAACAATAAACAAAACAAGTATAGGTAGTAACCATGGGATTTTCTTAAATATCCCTAGAGTGATCCATGGATATACTCAGGTCGGACTCACCTACTAGAATATAGTGTAGCTCCATAATCTATAACCAAATGGCTACACTAAACTAAATAATCCAGTGGCACGTCCTACCAAGCCCTATCAAGTCAAGGGCGTACCAACCCATTTAATCGTGGTTGACAAGAAACCGTCACTCAACCATATAAAAGACACCCAAGAAACCCATGGTAATAGTATACTATGTAACTATGAGGCCCTAACATGTTTGAATCACCTTACCTGTTGTCACTGAACTTTCCTATCCCAAAAACTAACACCACCTACCTGATAACCCATATAGAGAAATACTCCTTAGAGGTGCTCGAAATACAACAATCCATACACAAGTTCAACCCAGGTCTTCATATCACTTGATCTTTCAAATCATTTCTCAAAAAATCCAAATATTACAATTAGGCATTTATGCTTCCAAAACCACAATTTATTTCCAAAACATTAAAATGTATCAATCGGGCCTTACATCAAGTCTTTTTTTTCAAGTACACTTAAAAAGCATTTCCAAACCATTTATAAAATGATCTAAAATTCCATTTTCAAATATAAAATTTCAAATAGTCCTTTACCTTAAAATCTCAATTTTATTAAAATCCATGATAAAAACATAAAATATTCTTAAATATTCCAAATGGGATTTACCTCCATTTAGAAACCAACCATCCTTTCTAAAGTGAAAAACAAGCCATAATTTTGAACATGGAATTCAAAACCACATTCAAATCATATTGAGACCATAAACCATTTAGGAAAACATTTGAACCTAAAGAGAATTGGTATAAGGAGGAGGAAGAAATGTTAAGTGTTTTGGAGACTAGGGTTTATTGTAAAAAGAACTTAACCAATACCATTTTAATTTGTGTACCCATCCATGTGTGCACTTGTGGACACATGGATGATCCCACATCCAATGGAACAAGTTATGTATTCTTAAAATCACCCAAAACCCACCTTTTAAGAAACACTACAATATTTAAAACTAAACCCAATAGTTTCACATAATCGCAAAATCATAATTAAGTATTTCAAAATCAAAAGAACATTTCTAAACATTTCACCACAATCATCAATCCATAAAGAGGAATCAAAAATCACACATCAATCCCAAATTATCATTCCAATCAACCTACTAAAATATAACAAGGCTAAATATTACCACAAGAGTTTCATTTCATTTTTATAAAAATAATAGTCCTTTCATCAAACACCTTGAATGCATTCCAATATAGGAAAAACTAAATAAAAACTTTTTAAATCCATTTCGTACCAAGTTTCCATAATAAAAATACCAAATCAATTTATGATAACACCCCAAAAGAAATATTATAACATTTTGATGGCACTCAAGGAAAGATAAAGCATCAATGGAATATTTTTGGAAGGAAAATAATGGAAACACCAACCTCAATGGAGTGAGGATGCGACGAAAATTCAGGAGAAGGGAGATCCAAGCTCAAGACAAGATCTTCGCACCCTAATATCCAATAAATTAATAAAAAACATCCAAACCTAACCCTAGGGTTTGGAAAAGGAATAAACCACCAAGGAAAAACTAATAAAATAGAATAGGAGGAGAGGAAGAGGAGAAAATATTCCAAAACCATGATAAACTCACCTTGAGAACTTAGAAGAGTTTTCATGGAGGGAGAGGAACAAAGGGAGGAGGGATAGGTGGATCCATTTGTGTGCCAAAAATAACCCAAGGGGAGGAAATCCTGAAAGGGTCTAAAAAGAGGGGAGGGTAGATTATGAATTCTAAGATTTTAAAAATATGGGTAGCTCGCATAGTTTGGCCACATGGTTTACCAAACCATGAACCAACTGTGTGGTAGCTACTGTCTAAGAGGGAATTGACCACATGACCATCCCACGTGGTTTAACTTACTGTGCACAAACTGTGTGGTAGCTTCTATCCCAAATCATATACCTGTCACACGTTTACCTAGGTTGGGACGCATAGTTTCTCAAACTGTGCACCCAAACCATGCGTAGACCAAAAAGCCACCCAAAACTTCCAAAAACATAAAAATATAAACCTAAACTCAGCCTGAACCTCAACCCAAGATCAAGATTAAGAAAAGAATAAAATAAAATGGTTTTTAAGGTTGGGTTGTGACATTTGTTTTGGAAATCACAAACTCTTTCTTAAAAACATATTTACTAAATTTTTATATACCAAGTGTTTTAGAATGTTATTATATAAAACATTATATTTTACCATACTTAGAATAAGTTCTAAAGTATTACGAATATAAACTTTATATTATTCATTATGATTATCATAATTAGTATGTGTCTGATAAACATCAGATTCACCTTTATCATATCATATGTTAGACTTCCTAGCTTGTATTTCATACTGACAAAGTCTTAATAATCAGACTAATACTAGTACCAATAAACATCAGAATAATACTCATAAATATTATCATATTGAAATTTTTTAGGTATTCCATTAGACTAAATATGTTTATAATCATAATACAGAAGAATTTTTTCTATTATAAGGAAAATATTAAACATTTTAATGGTGTTTAACAATACAATGTCGAACTTTAAGTTATGCCAAGTTTTCATGATTTATCAAGTGCCAGGTGTCTGATGTCGTTGCAACAAACTCAGAGAATATAATAATTGGAAGGATTACTATAAATACTAGTTCATTTGAAGAGTTTGGAGCTGGTCGATTACATTCATTCTTGAATTTTCAAAAGAATACACTGTGTGAATAGATCATTCTTAATCTTTTTATTTCTTTAGAGAGTATTCTTATTAAGGAAACCTTGTCAGGTTTTCTCCTTAAGAAATGTTTTGTAATTTTTTTTATGTCTGATGATCATAATGATCGAGGGATTCTATGGATAAGAAGACAGAGTATCCAATCCATCGGATTAAGGGATACTAGGTCTAGGTAGATAAAGAATCTAATCATCATATTGAGGGATTTCAGGGATAGGAAGATTGAGTCATTTCGATCATCATATCGAGAGATTTCCTGGTAAGAAAAGATATACTTTTCTATAACAATAAAATAGTGGATGAATTTAGTCTAGGTTATATAATAACTTTCTATTACAGTTAAAATAGTTATCTTTTTAATAGCTTGAAATTCATTCATGTTTTGTATGCTATTATATTACTTGTTGTATACAAATTTTTATATTCTATTATACTTTTAATAGATATTGAATAATCGTATTCATATTTCTATTCTGTTTGTTTATCTTTATTAATATAATTATAATAATAACAACATATTGAATTAATCGTATCCATCGTGATTACGATTATTATACACTGAAAAATTGGATCGATAGTGATTATGATTAACACTCTGGTTTAATTTAACCATAGCCAGGTTCTGATTCTATGACTTTGTTAATCAGATTGAGTCTGAGTCTGATAATCATACATAAATAGGCTTTGGGTTTGGTTAGTTTAATTCTTTTAAACTAATTTTTTTAAATAAAATTCACCCCCTCTTGAAATTATTTCCATCATAATAAAATTCTTATGATGATACAATCAATATTATAAATATACCAATCCAAAAATATGGGGTACCCAAACCCTAACCCGTTTATTTTTAAAAAACTCTAAATCTAATCCTAATATGTTTAACTTTAAAATTCACTACCCTAACCCTGCCTTATTATATTTTTAAATACATTTTTAAAAACTCTAACCCTTTCAATTATCTGACTAGAAATTCATATATTTAAATTTTATTTATAAATTTATAATAAATATATCAAAAAAATAAGTAAATATATTTTTTATTGGAACTTTCACTACTACACATATTCCCTTTAACAACACACAAAAAGGCCTTTAATAGTGCTATTAATCACAGCACTGATAAAGGTCTGGTTGGATTCAATGTGTTGTTAATATAACATCACACTCAGCAAAAACCTATAATTTCAAATAGTGATTTATAAATTTAATTGACATCATGAATACAAAAATTTCCACCCATGGTATATACAAAAAAATTCTATATACATTTCAAACGATGTTTTATATAATTAAATTTACAATTATCTAAAAAACATTTAAAAACATTAATATTTCATCTTTTGACCCCCATGATCCCCTCTCAAAAAAAATTCCCATGGTATTTGTTGCCCAACAAATCATCTCAACCTGAGAAAAAGATTCCTCCTATATAAGAAAACAAATATTATGTTAGTAATACTATAAAGAAATAAATTAAACATTAATATGAAATAATAAATTAATAAAATGTAAATATTTAATAAAAAAGAAACATTTGGAGTGATAATGGTCACACCATGTGTCGTATTGAGGTGTGGTTGATTCCTACATGTCACAAATGAGTTATTTATCATTTTCCTAAAATATAAAAATAACCTGAATGTGTTTTCTTAGTTTTGAGTATGTCACTTGTTCTTTTACTAAAATTAATGTCAATTTTAAATAATGGAACATTTGGAGTTATACTGGTCACATTGTGCATCAGATTGAGGTGAAGTTGTTTCATACCTATCAAAAAAATTGATGGATCATTGTCCTAAAGTATCAAAAAAATACAAATGCATTTGCTTAGTTTTCAATATTCCAGTTGTGTCTTTTTACTAAAATGTTATTTCAAGCTAGAAACACACATTTTGAGTCATATCGGTTGCATCGTGCGTCGGTTTGATGTGAGACTACTTCATACACATCACAAATGAATTATGAATTTTTGTACTAAATTATTAAGTTAATAAAAGTGCATTTTCTTGTTTTTTAGTGAGGGACATTTTTTGAACTAAAATGTCAATTTTAAACAGATAACGGACACTTTAATTCATACCGGTCACACCATGCATCGGATTAAGGTGTGGTTGATTCTTACACATCACAAATGACTTATAGATAATTTTACTAAAGTATAAAAATAATCCAAATGTGTTTTCTTGGTTTTCAGTATGCCATTTGTTTTTTTTACTAAAATGTCATTTCAAAATAGAAACTTTCATTTTGAGTCATATCAGTCCCATCATGCATCGGTTTGATGTGATACTACTTCATACACATCACAAATGATTTATGTATCTCTATTCTAAATTATCAAGATAATTAGTGTGTATTTTCTTAGTTTTCAGTGAGGAACACATTTTGAACTAAAATATTAATTTTAAATTGATAATAGAAAATTTGAGTCATACTAGTCACAATATGCATTAGATCGATGTGTGGTTGATTCCTATATGTAAAAAATGACTCATGGGTCATTATCCTAAATTATCAGAATAATCTGAATGTGTTTTCTCTGTTTTTAGTATGTCACTTATTCTTTTTACTCAAATTAATGTCATTTTTAAATAAAAATACACACTTGTAGTCATAATGGTCACATTTTGCATCGTATTGAGGTGAGGTTTACTCCTACACTTCAAAAATGACTCATGTATAATTTTCATAAAATATTAAAACAATCTGAATGTGTTTGCCTGGTTTTTAGTATGTCACTTTTTATTTTTACTAAAATTAATGCTAATTTTAAATAAAAAGAGACACTTTGAGTCATACCGGTCACACCATGCTTCGGATTGAGGTTTGGTTGATTCATACACATCACAAATGACTTATATATCATTATCCTAAAGTATCAAAACAATTTGAATGTTTTTGCTCAGTTTTCAGTATCCCAACTGTGTTTTTTTATTAAAATGTAATTTTAAACTAAAAACATGAATTTTGAGTCATACTAGTCACATCGTGTGTTGGTATGATGTTAGAATACCTCATACACATCAAAAATGATTTATGAATCACTGTCCTAAATTATCAATACAATTGAAGCATGTTTTATCAGTTTTTAATGAGTGACACTTTTTAAATAAAGTAGTAAAATATTTAATTTAGATTATGTTAATGTAGTAGAGAACAGATAATATTATGAGAAAAAACAAAGTATATTAATGTTTCTGATGCTTTTATCAGGGCATGTTTTATCATACTGCAACGCGTTGGCTGTTGCCCCGCATTCCATCTTTCCAAAGGTGGGCAGCATCCATTGCTTATTCAGGGACATTTTCTCCTTGATTGAAATTGGATGATGGGATGTCTTTATCTCCTTCTATGGATTCCTCCTCAGAATTCGTCACCTAGTTTGGGTCTCCCTTAAAGATTAAGACTTTGTTCATGAAACTCTTCCCCGGTGTCATATCTTCATGGATGCCGGTTAATTATACTGCTTCTGTCAGGACATTCCAAGGGGTCAAGTTAGGGAAGAAACCTTCAGTCAGAGTAGATGAAAACATAAGGAATGTCAAGGAATATATGGATTCATGGACATCGACTTTATTCTTCCTCATAATAGAGAATCTCAAGGGCACAGAAATCAAGGCATCCAATGTCAGCCGCGGGGTATCTTATGCCTAAGGTATTTCTCTAAGGTTTTCCTTAGCTTCAAATGTTTAAAATAGGGTATGCCATGATTTTAACATCTTATGGAGATGGTTACGCTGAAGTCGTAGTTTCTGAGGTTTTCCTCAGACATCCCATGTTCAACATAGGGTATGCTGCAAGTTTAACGTCTTGTGGATATGGAATGAGAGTGATCGTAACATCCAATAGAGATGGATCTGATTAGTATATCCCTAAGATGGAGAACCTAGAAGTTTTATCATATGGATGGATTAGAACGCCCATTGAGGAAGGATATGAGGTGGTGTATCCTATAGAGGGAATATATCACACTGTGAAGACTGATCTAGACACCACTAAGGGCAGATCAGGGAAAGTTCACCCTAGAAATGGGAACACCAAGGTTTACCATTGGCTAGGATTGAACCTCATGGATGTTTCCTACATACCCTATATAGAAAACAGTTATTAAAACCCACATAGTTTGAAGGGGTGATGAATCGGGTTGTACACAAAGGTCAATGACATGGATACATGTTGGGGGTTACGTATGGATAGTGGCCCATCACAATAGGGACGCTCTCGTTTGGATTGTTATGGATTGTTTGGGGCCTATGTATGGTTAGCTTCCCAAATGTATGGCATGATACCAATGGGATGTGGCAGCCAGGGTAAGAATCAGGATGTATGATGGATGGTTGAGTGAAGTGGACGGGGGGTAATGGGATGGATCCAATGTGACGATGATGGTGGTGTTGGGCTTGAACCTCAAAGAGGATTCCTACGTATCCTTGTATAAAGCAATCAAAGTCCATGTAGTTTAGTTGGGCGATGGAACACCTGAGGAGGCAGCCTATGAGAATGGATGCATGGATGGGACCTGGAAGAAGTAGAACCCCCTGGTTGGAGCATGACCTTCCTGAAACACAAAGTCTCTAGGGAGAGACCATGATGGTACATGAGCGCTAGGATTGAACCTTAGGGAGGATTCCTATGTATCCCCGTGTAAAGGAATCAAATCCCTCATATTTCAAGATGGGTCATGGAATCGAGGTGTACACAAAGGACAGCGACCCGATGACATGATGAGGGTTACGCATGGTTAGTGGCCCGAGAGTTGGTCTGCTGCCACTAAGGGATGGACCAAGGATGTGGGTCACAGCAAAGGGGACACCGAAGTTTACCAGTGTTTGGGGTTTAACCTTAGGGAGGCTTCCTATGTACCATATCCTGAGAGTCAGGGATCAAAACTTGTGTAGTTTGAAAGCATATAGTTTAACATCATGCGGAATGAAGGTAAACCAACATGAAGTGATCGAGACTGATGGATGATGGGATTGAACCTCAGGGAGGCTTCCTATGTACCTTTCTTGAAAAGGGAAAGGATAAAAGTCCACATAGTTCAGTGGGATGGGGGTGGGGCTTACATACTAAGGCGGACCAAAGAGGATGTCATGGTAATTGTTTACTCTAAACTCATGTGAGTCATGCTCTGTGTGAGAAACAAGAGGTAATAATAGACCTTATGATCATGGTGAAAAGGTTCGGCCACAAAGGGTGGTGAATGGGGATTACACATGGAAGCAGCTCGGGTGCTACTAAGGAGTGGAAATGATGAATGGGGCTTATGCATGGAAGCTGCTTGGGTGCTGCTATGGAGCGGAAATGGTAAATGGGGCTTATGCATGGAAGATTCTCATAATGTCTTCCTCATTTCTAGCCATGAGGTAATCCAAACTCACTGGTGGGTTGAGGTATATAATTTAGGCCTACACTTATGCGCTAGTGCACAAGCAGGATAATGCCAAGGGAATTGAAATCAGTCTGAATAAAGGGGGATGAAAAGTGTGAATCACATGCCCAATATTTAGAACACAATGGGGGCAGC
Organism: Viscum album; assembly: GCA_963277665.1. NCBI lineage: Eukaryota > Viridiplantae > Streptophyta > Magnoliopsida > Santalales > Viscaceae > Viscum > Viscum album. The sequence goes on along the minus strand of OY728155.1, from coordinate 1,286,959,792 downwards.
TTGATGAAGGGAGATAACTACGGAGCATATTTGAAACACAACATCCACATCGCGTTAGCCTGATATGGAAACAAACAAATGAGGTCCAACTGCTGACCGTACTCGAAATACGGGGCCAAACTCGAAGGTCGTCCAAAATTTTCCAAGGTGTTGGCCTAGAATGGTAGGTGAGTCGAAGTGGTATGGGACCAATCCATTAGGGGGTCCCTTTAGGCATGAAAGATGATGAATATCTAAATGAAGGACACGCAAAACGTGAGGTGGAGTGATCGAATGTTTGAATAGATTCCACCGCTCTTGAAATTACGCCACTGTAATCATGGAATGAGGCATCTTATGCTTGTCACATAAGTCATCTCATATTTGAACAAGAGGCATCCTATTATTGAATGATAGGGCATGTTATAGTTTAAATTCATGTAGTGGAGACTATTGGAATCTTATGCTTGGTGCATAAGGCATCTCTTAATCAAAATAAGAGGCATCCTATATTTTTCGCATAGGGCATACTAAAGTTTATAGTCATGTAGAGAGGACTACTTGCATCTTATTCTTAGAGAATAAGTCATCTATTATTCGGAACAAGAGGCATCCTATGTTTGTCATATAGGGTGTACTATAGTTTAAAGTCATATAGATAGGATTATTGGCATCTTATGCTTGACGCATAAGGTGTAAGAACCTAGTTTTTTGTATGAGGTACTATTCCTTTTTTTAGTTTAATTGCCTTTTTATAGCCTTATCTGAATGCTTAACTTGATCACGGGTGTACTAGAGGTGTCTGGGGATTTTTCGGAGGCTGGAACCAAGTTTTGGGATGAAAATGACCTGGTGTATGGCTTGTACATGGCCTACGCACTGTTAGTCTAAACCATGTGAGATGTCTGAAAAGTGAAAGTTTTTTGCAGAACACTCTCTCACTGTTAGTAAACCGTGCGGGGTAATAGTGCGAAGGGCCCCTTTCTAGACAGTGAGGTGCGCACAGTTTATGCACAGTTTGGGAAACCGTGCGAGTAAACCGTGCGACCCTGCTGTGTTGTTTTTTTTTTATTTTAAATTAAAACCTTTATTTCTTTTTAAAACCAATTGGGTTTTCCTCCTCCATCGCACAACAGCCCTCCCAGAGCTCTCCCTTGAGGCGCCTATCATAGGCTTTGATCCAATTCCTCTATTCGACCTCTATTTTGATCACTGATTGTCTCATCAGATCCGAAATGGTATGTCCTTGATTCCTTTTTAGCCATCCTTGATTTTTTGGAATTATGGTTGCACTATTTGGATTTAGGATCATATGTCCTAATATTTCGTTCTTCGTTTTTTCTTCATATTTCTTCCAAACCAGGACAAATCAGAACTTGATACTAGACAAGATATATACTACCGAAACGAGGTAGTTGGTATATACTTTCTTTCGACTTTTCTTGGTGTTTTTCAGGCGTTCATCCATTACGCCATCCATCAGACTTTCCAAAGAGGTATCGTTTTTTAGCGATTTTCCTTTAGTTGTTGTAGTCGGACCTAGTGATGATGCTCGTAGGTTCTTTTTAGGTGTGTTGGTACATGTTGCTCATTTCAATGTCACCCATGGGGTGTGCCTTTTGGATTTAACCTATTTATGGTTGTTTAAAGCACCCAAGGGGTGTGTTCTTGTGCTTTCCTAGTTAGAGAAATCCCATTAATGCCTTGATAGATTGAATATCTTTCTTAGGAGATGTATTTCCTCCTTGCATGTTGATATCTTGTAACACCATACCTATTTTGACAGCTTGGCTTAAATGAAATGTGTTGATATAGGTGGGTATACCTATATAAAATGGTTCATGTAATGTTAAATAGATAATATGGGAGGTTAGTCCCATATAAATGGTGAATGGTAAATGGAATGCATGAGTGGGTATACTCATGGTTGTGCTTGTTTATGTGAGTGGGTATACTCACATGGTTTTGAATTGTTTAAATTGTATGAATTGAATTAATGGTTTGGAATGTGGTAGTGTATGTATTGGGTTGACTTTGCCCCTTTAGTCTTGATTCCATGGGATTCCTCAGGACTTGCTACCCCGTGGATCTGGCTTTCTTGGGCTCATGTAGGACTTACTATTTCCATTCTCCTAGGACCCCAACCATTGCCTAATCGAGTTTCCACCAGGGATGCCCATGGGACTCGATGGGATTCCTTGGACAAGATCCTTGGATCCAGACCTCCGTGGTCTAGATATATATTATATGTATGTCTTAGTACATGACATCTTGGATCCAACTGTTGTGGTCTACACTTCACTATACGATGTGGCCATGGAATATTTGACATCACTATACAGTTTGGTTGTGGGACACTTGATTTCTCTATATAGCATGGTTATGGGTTAGTGGATATATATGGATGTATGGCATGGATGTTTGACTTTCTTGTTTACTTGTTATAGCTACCTTGTTAGGATATGACACTCTTTTGCAGGTATCCTTGAGGGTTTTTTGGTTTACTTTTTATAGTATAATTATTCCATGGCTATACACACTTACTTTACTAGTTGTTTATACTTGCTAGAACTTTTTTATAATTGTTGTTAGAATTGTATAGACCTAGGTGGTTTCCTACTAGTATGTTTATCTCACACCCTTTTTGGGCCTCCTTGAGGACCCAAACAGATTATATGGTTGCAGGTGATAATAGGGGAAAGTTCTCTAGTACAGGTTGTTGACTGTGGCTTTAAAGAAGGGGAGCATAGGAAAAAGTTGAGGCTTGCGATGTTGGGTTACCTTTTTGGTCTTTTGCTCTTTTTAGGATACTTTTATTGTAATTTTTTCCATGTACCTATTTGGATAATTTCTAGATACTTATACCATCTACATCATTTGTATATAAGACACTTTTGGTTATTGATATACATTCCTGCTTGTCTTACTTTTATTTTTCTGCTTATTTATTCGCTTCTGCTATTTATTATATGTTTGACTTCCACTGTGAAACTCTGGTAATGAGGTAATAGTCTCTCCACTGACTCACCTAGTCCATTGCTTCTAGTAGGTAGCCTCTGGTGTTTAGGGAGATGTGCTTGAGGCCATGTACCCAACCAGGCTCGGGGCACTATAGGGTGGCATTCGAGTCTGGAATGTTACAAAGTGGTATCAAAGGACGTTTTATTTTCTGGTTAACTTGATGTTTGGATAAATTATATAGGGATAGGAAGGAAATGGAGTTTGGTAATAAATTGTGTCTGGGAGTAGCTACCCTGCGTACAAGGAAAATCCAAATTGCCTCAAATTGAGTTCTGATTTTCTAGATTTTGACTATTACAATTGATTTGATTTCACCTTTGGGTGATGCACTTGATTTATGTTATTACTATTGATGTAATTGTGGGTTCTATTTTAGTTAAAATCTAATGAGATGAGGTTGTGCCATCTCATGCATCATATAAACACTTGTTAGAATCACATTCCATGCATTATATCATGCCATCTAGGATGCATTAGATATTGTATGTTGTTGTGATAGTTGAAGTGATAGTTGTGCCTATTGTTATGTTAGTTGGGTGTAGTATATAAATGTGTGACATCATATTTCAATTCATAAGGATTATGGGCCCTTATGAATTTTGATATGACGCACCAATGAAATGTAAATGTTGAATGAACTTGTTACATGTATGGTTTTAATGGGAACCAAGGTTGGGTTCGTGAGGTGTTATGGGACCTCATGGATTTAGAATTGGTAACCCATGGAGAAATTTCCTGAATAATTTAATGGTAATGGAAACTTGAATGGTGAATAGATACTTGACCTAGACCCGGCTTTTGAGTGGTCAAGAGGCATAGTTTCTAGTGGTTCTTTGGTTATTATTTATACAGTCCTAGATTTAGGAGAAGGATTTGGGTTGACTTGGTTTTTAGGAGGGTTTTGACCTATCCTATGCTTTTGAGCTTTGTGCTTTGATGTTTTTCTCTCCTGAGGCATGTGTTTGGAATTGTAGAGACATGTAACCATAACGACCTCTAGTGGTACGCCGCCATGGAGTCGATGACCATACTTCAGAGATGGTGGGCCATGGGATACTATTAGATCCTCCTATAGTGCCAGTTGTGGCACCTGAGGTTGTTCCAGGCACAGGGGTTGAGGCACAGTTCTGTGAGTTTTTCTTTCATTATATGTAGAAGATCCAGGGAGCACCACAGCTAGCCTTGACTATGGCTGAGCTAACACGAGTGTTCTAGTAGAAGAATCCTTCTACATTTTCAGGGTTTGGCATAACACAGGTTGGGGAGCTATGGATGGAGACCACGTTAGAAATTTTTGAGCATCTGGAGATGCTTCCGGAGTAGGGGTTCAAGCTCGCGACTTACATGCTACATGGAGCGGCAAAGCGCTGGTGTGACATTTTGAACCAGACTGATGGGCTGCGAAATATGGGATGGTATGAATTCCAAACCTGATTCTATGAATACTTTTACCCCACAACTCTGTGAGCAGAGAGGGATACTGAGTTCATGCCTCTAGAGTAGGGAATGATGACAGTTATGGAATACTCGATGCATTTTACAGAGTTGCAGCATTTTATGCTAATGTATCTTACTGATGAGATTTCGAGGGCGAGGCATTTCGAGGAAGGTCTCAGACATGCTATTAGATCTCAAGTCAGCATGTTCAGGTTTCCTTCTATCACTAATATTGTGAATCAGGTGCTGATTATAGAGCGGAGCCTAAGGGAATTTGGGGGTACAAAAAATGGGAGTGTTGTTTCTCACCCTAGTGGATCTACGTATTTAGAAATGAAGTTCCATTTTGAGGCTTCTCACGACAGGAGTTCTAGTCAGGATATGGGTGAAGGCAGGTTGGTGTATTTCCATCAGTGTGGTAGGTAAGGCCATGTGAAAAATCAGTGCAACCGTGACCCATTCGAATTCCAAGCTTGCAGCAGGATGGGACACATGCAGTGGTTTTGCAGGACCTTACCTCTAGCTGTGAGTGGTATGGGGTCAGCTTTGACATCGGGTTTAGGATAAGGTTCTTCAGCTCCACATCAGACTAGGAGCTAGAGTAGTGCAGGTTGGTCAGGACAGGGCAATGGTGGTCATGACTATGGTATCCAGACACCAGGTTCTCAGAGGCAGCAGGGTAGATCAACTCAAGGTAGCCAGGTAGGGTTACAGGGTCATGGTGTAGGCCAAAATTATGCAGTGCAACAGACCTAGTAAGAGTAGGATCCCAGAACATCTATAGTGAGAGGTAAAATATTAGTATCTTGTACTATTTCATCTTCTCTTTTTGATATAGGTTCCTCTTATAGCTTTATCTCTGCACAAGTGGTAAAATTCTTTAGGCTTGTTTTTTTTCTTTCTGAGGGCATTTTGATGATAGACATGCCATTGAAAGTCAGAACGGGTGATGTACGCTAGTGTATGGAGTGTCCCCTTAAGGTCATAGGGTGTCACTTCATTTGGGATCTTTACATCCTCTGAATTAAAGGGTTTGATGCCATTCTCAGAATGGACTGGATCATGTCTTATTAAACGTATGTTGACTGCTATCGCTGGAGAGTGACTTTCACATCACCAGAGGGTGCGGTGTTTATTCACAAGGGTGAGTGGGATGTCCAAGAAAGAAGAGTTTGACCCAAGCATCATGGGATAGGTGGGATGAAAACCCAGATTGATAGTTTGTTTCTGGATGATCAGGGAGTGAGTCAGGTGGAATTTCCTCCGGTGGTTGATTGCTTCAGGGATTTCTTTCCAAACTAATTTTCTGGTTTACCTCTTGAGAGAGAGGTGGAGTTTTCCATCGAGCTAGTTCCAAGAGCTGCACTGGTATCCATTCCTTCTTACAGGATGGCTATGATAGATTTTCATGGGCTCAAGAGGCAGCTAGAGGATTTGGAGGCAAAGGGGTTTATCAGGCCCATTACTTCTCTGTGGGGTTTTCCAGTCCTTTTTGGAAAAAAAGTAGATGGAACTCTTAGGCTATGCATGGATTATCGGAAACTGAACCATATGACAGTTAAAAATTAATATCATTTTCCATGGATAGATGAAATGTTTGATCAACTTCAAGGTGATCGAGTGTTCTTGAATATTGACTTGAGGTCATTATATCACCAGGTGTGGGTTCGACCTACATACATACCTCGTACATCCTTTTGTAGTAGGTATGGATTATATGAGTATATGGTTATGTCTTTCAGTCTCACGAATGAACCAGCAGTTTTTATGGCCTTGATGAATCGAATGTTCCATCCTTACTTAGATTCTTTTGTGGTGGTTTTCATGGACGATATCTTGGTGTATTCTCACAATCGACATGACCATGCCAACCATATTGAGATCATTTTGAGTACACTAAGAGAGAATTAGTTATATGATAAGATCACAAAATGCCACTTTTTTATGGATCAGATTCAATTACTAGGTCGCATAATCTCATAGATAGGAGTGTTAGTAGACCCATGGAAGGTGAGAGATGTAGTTTCCTAGGAACATCCGAAGAATGTTTTTGACATACGGAGTTTCTTGGGGCTAGCTAGATACTACAGGAATTTTATATAGGACTTCTCATGCTTATAAGTGACATTAAAAGGCTTTAATAAGAAGGTTGTGAAGTTTTTGTAGTAATAATATTGTGAGATAGCCTTTCAAGAGCTGAAGGGAAGGTTGACATCAACACCAGTCCTGATACTGCCAGAGCAGGGCAAGAGTTACACGGTGTACTGCGACGCTTCAGGTATTGGGTTGGGGCCAGTGCTGATGCAGAGATGCCGATTTTTGGTTTACGGGTCTCAGTACTTGAGGTATCACAAGATAAATTACCCTACACATGATCTCAAGTTAGTTGTAGTTGTTCATGCATTGCGCTGTTGGAGGAACTATTTACTGGTAGATCATTTTGTGGTGTTCACGGACCACAAAATCCTTAAGTATATCTTTATGCATCATGATTTGAATTTGAGGCAGCGAAGGTGGGAGAAATACCTATAGTACTTTGACTTTGAGCTTTCCAACATGCCTGGTAAGGGCAATGTAGTAGCCGATGCACTGAGCAGAAGGACTCAGATACAGGCAGTGTAGTAGGCCAGTAGCGAGTGACAGATTATGGATTTGTTTTCTAAGATGCATCTAGAGGTGCATGATAGATAGGGACATATTTTTCTTTCATCCTTATCTTTTACCTCTACCCTACTGGACAGAGTTAGGATGAGGCAGCTATCGATTTCAGAAGGCATAGTTCTATGGGAATGTGTAGTAGGTGAGGACCCTCCTCCTGGTTAGATGGTAGGTAATGATGATATCTTGTATATCCATGAACATTTTTGGGTTCCAAGGGATATACGTGAGGAGTTGATGAGGGAGTTTCATATTTCAGCTTGGGCAGTTCACCTTGGAGCCACCAAGATGTACCATGACTTGCGACGTCATTACTGGTGGCTGAGAATGAAGAGAGTGGTAACTAGTTTTCTTACAAGGTGTTCCACCTATTAGTAAGTGAAGGCAGAACATCAGTGACCAGTTGGGATTTTATAGCAGTTACCTATCCCGAAGTGGAAATGGGATGATGTCACGAAGGATTTCATGACTGGTTTTTCTAAGATTTTCTCGAGGTAACGATGTTGTGTGGGTTATTGTTGATATGCTTACGAAGGTCACACATTTCTTTCCAATTAAGGAGACCTTTAGTTTTTATGATATTGGAAAGTTATACATCCAAGAGGTGGTACGACTTCATGGGGTCCTTCACACTATCGTTTTAGATAGGGATTCCTACTTTACGCCTCATTTTTGGAAGATTTTTCAGAGGGTGATGGGTATATAAGTGCTTCTGAGCATAGCATACCACCCTCAGACTAATGTCCAGTCAGAGCGTACGATACAGGTGCTAGAGGACATTCTTAGAGCATGTGTCCTGGATTTTGGGGGATCTTGGGATAGGCACATTTCTTTAGTTGAGTTCTTCTACAATTATAGTTACCAAGCGATGATGTAGATGGAACCTTATGAGGATTTATATGGTAGGCCATTCCGTTCTCCCCTGTGCTAGTTAGAGGTAGGAGAGGCAGTTTTACTGGGACCGTGTATCATCTTGGAGACTTCTGAGCAGGTCCAGATGATTCGTAAGCATATGGATACTGCACAGTCTCATCATAAATCATACGACAATCTCCACAAACGGCCTCTAGAGTTCTAGGTTAGGGATTGGGTTTTCTTACATGTTTTACCAAGGTTGGGATACTAGCGGATTAGAAGACAGGGTAGACTTTCACCGAGATATGTTGGGTTGTTTAAGATTTGGGAGAGAGTCGGGTCGGTTGCCTATAAGTTTTAGTTACCTCAGAGGCACTGATCCATGCAAGACGTCTTCCATGTATCTCATTTGTGTTGTTATCACTCAGAATCATCTCATGTTTTTCATCCTGATGAGGTTGAGCTTCATGTTGATGCATCCTTTAAGGGGCATCTGATTTGTATCGTTGATAGGAGTATGAAGGTTCTTCGAGGCTGTTTAGTTACTCTAGTATGAGTGCAATGTCAGCACAATCATTTACAAAATGATACTTGGGAGAGGGAGGCTGATGTATGTGCTCAGTGTCTGGAGTTGTTCTCAAATGAATCTTGACCACCCTTCAGAGAGAAATTCAGAGATGAATTTCTATAAGGGGGAAGATTGTAAGAACCTAGGTTTTTTATGAGGTATTGTTCCTTTTATTTTCAGTTTAATTGCCTTGTTATGCTCTTATGTGAATTCTTAACTTGATCACGGGTGTTTTGGAGGTGTTTGGGGCTTGTTCGGAGGCTGGAACCAAGTTTTGGGATGAAAATGACCCAGCGCATGGCATGCGCATGATTAGTCTAAACCATGCGAGATGTCTAAAAAGTGTAGGTTATTTTGCATAATGCTCTTACATGATAACCACATGGTTATTAAACCATACGGGGTAACCGTGCGAAGGGACCCTTTCTAGACAGTGAGGTGCGCACAGTTTATGAACAGTTTGAGAAACCATGCGGGTAAACTGTGTGACCCTGTTGTGTTATTTTTTAAAATTTTAAATTAAAACCTTTATTTATTTTTTAACCCAAGTGGTTTTTCCTCCTCCATCGCACAACAACCCTCTCATATCTTTCCCTTGAGGCGCCTAGAATAGGGTTTGATCTAGTTCCTCCGTCTGACCTCTATTTCAATCATTGATTTTATCATCGGATCTGCAGTGGTAAGTCCTCAATTCCTTTTTAGCCATCCTTGATTCTTTGGAACATCGGTTGAACTATTTGGATTTAGTCTCATATGCCCTAATATTCTGTTCTTCCTCTGTTCTTCATATTTCTTCCAAACCAGGACGAATCAGGACTTTATACTGGACAAGTTGTCTACTACCGAGGCAAGGTAGGTGGTATATACTTTCTTTCAGCTTTTCTTAGTGTTTTTCAGGCGTTCGTCCATTATGCCATCTGTTGTACTTTCCGACGAGGTCTTGTTTTTTAGTGATTTGCCTTTAGTAGCTGTAGTCGAACCTAGTGAGGATTCCCGTAGGTTCTGTTTAGGTGTGTTGGCACCCATTTCTCATTTAAAGGTCACCCATGGGGTGTTTCTTTTGGATTTAAACTGTTTATGCCTATTTAAACCACCCAAGGGGTGTGTTCTTGTGCTTTCCTAGTTAAAGGAATCTATTTTATTCCTTGATAGGTTAAATAGCTTACTTAAGAGATGTACTTCCTCCTTTCATATTGATATCTTGTGACACCATACCTATTTTGATAGCTTGGATTAAATGAAATGTGTTGATATGGGTGGGTATACCTATATAAAATGGTTAATGGAATGTTAAATGGATAATATGGGAGGGTAGGCCCATATAAATGGTGGATGATAAATGGAATGCATGAGTGGGTATACTCATGGTTGTGCTTGTTTATGTGAGTGGGTATACTCACATGGTTTTGAATTGTTTGAATTGTATGAATTGAATGAATGTTTTGGAACGCGGTAGTGGATTACTTGGGTTGACTATGCCCCTTGGGTCTTGATTCCATGGGATGCGTTGGGAATTTCTACCCTGTTGATCCAGCTTTCTTGGGCTCGTGTGGGACTTTCTATTGCCACACTCCTAGGAGCCTAACCAGTGCCTAACCAAGTTTCCACTAGGGATGCCCATGGGACTCGATGGGATTCCTTGGAAAAACTCCTTAGATCTGGATCTCTGTGGTATAGATATATATTATAGGGATGCTTTGGTACATGACACCTTGGATCTGATCCTTGCGGCCTATACTTCACTATACGATGTGGCTGTGGAATATTTGACTTCACTATACGACATGGTCATGGGACACTTGATTTCTCTATACAGCATGGTTTTGGGTTACTGGATACAGATGGATGTATGGTGTGGCCCTGTGACTTGGTTATTTACTTGTTGTATCTTCCTTTTTAGGAGATGACTATCTTTTGCAGGTATCCTTGAGGGTTATTTGGTTTACTTGTTACAGTATACTTATTCCATGGGCATACACACTTACTTTACTGGTTTTTTACACTTGCTATAACTTTTGTATAATTGCTATTAGAACTCTATAGACCTGGGTGGTTTCCTAATAGGATGTTTATCTCACACCCTGTTTGGGCCTTCTCGGGGACCCAAAAAAATTATATTATTACAGGTGATGATAGGGTCAAGCGACCTAGTATAGGTTGTTGACTGTGGATTTGGAGCAGGGGAGCAAAGTACCAAGCTGAGGCTTGAGATGTTGGGTTACCTTTTTGGTCTTTTGTTTTTTTTTGGGTTACTTGTACTGTATTATATTTCCATGTACCAGTTTGGAAGATTTATAGATACTTTTACCATTTTCATAATTTGTATATGAGACACTTTTGGTTATTGATATACATTCCTTCTTGTCTTACTTTCAGTTGTCTGCTTATTTATTCGCTTACTCTATTTATTATATGTTTGACTTCTTCTGTGATACTCTGGTAATGAGGGAATTGTCTCCCCACTGACTCACCTAGGCTCTCACTACTAGTCAATAGCCTCTGTTTTTTGGGGATATGCGGTTGAGGCCATGTAGCCAACCAGGCTCGGGGCACCATAGGGTGGCATCTAGGTCCGGGACGTTACATAAGGCATCCCTTGTTTGGAGCAAGAGGCATCCTATGTTTTTCTTGTAGGGTGTACTATAGTTTATAGTCATGTAGAGAGGATTGTTGGCATCTTATTCTTGGTGCATAAGGCATCTCTTATTTGGAGCAAGAGGCATCCTATGTTTTTCATATAGGGTTTACTATAGTTTAAAGTCATATAGATAGGACAACTAGGCATAAAGCGCCTAACAATGGCCGGTGGAAGGTGGGTGTGCATAAGGGAGTAATGGAAAATTTCAATGCCCTGGACCAAAAAGTTCGCGGTTTGACTATTCATTTTTCATGGGGGTCAGTGACGGTAGCGAAGGGATCGGTTCGGAGGGTTGGGATCACATCTCGACACTGATCCCGAGCAGGGGGTGTGGGGGTGCATCCCCCACGGTATGGACTACTGGGCGCCAATTTTAGATCTTCACTAAGGATAGGGCTTCGCAAAGGAATGGGGTTCTCATAGCTTAGGGTATCACGAATAATGGAGCTTCACGGAGCTTAGGGTCTCACGGAGCTTAGGGTCTCACGAAGCTTCTTTACTAAGGAAAGGTGATCGTGAAGCATAGCCTCACCTTAGCATAAGCTGCATTATTAGGAGAGTTATCTATGAAGTATTAATTCTTTGAGGAGCCTCGATAAACCCAAATGGGTCTCCCTCCTTCTCATAGGGCAGAGGCCTTCACGAAGGGCATCACTTTGCGGTGCTTGGGAGCACCGTGAAATGGGAGATCGACCGCTGAAGGGGCAGCATAACCATCCCTATAAATGGGGGTGATCTGGATATTTATAGGTGATGGAGGTTGGTGGATCTCTCCAAAAAGAACAAATGTGCACCACGAAGAGAAAATGATGCTGCAAAGGAAATCATGCTCCACTACCGGAGGTAGTTCCCTCAAGTTTCTCATAGCCGTGGAGGCTACCATCATAGCCTTTGTGGTTCTCGCGGAAGCTCTGGTCAAGTTCCTCGGACTTGCAGAGGCTTTTTTCATGGAATTCAAGGTGATCTTAGAGGCTTCGGTCAATTTTCTCAACTCCACGATCATGGAGGGAGCTCTGTGAATGGGCTCCACAAACCAGTTTTCTAGCCCAACTTCAAATATCTATAACTCTTAATCTGTAACTTTGTTTGGGCCCTACAAACAGTCAAATTGAAGCTTGATAAATGGGATACGCTCTTGTATCATGTATGGAGGCATTTGGAATATCTTGTGGATGCATTTTCCGGTGCTAAGAATTAAAAAAAATTGTACCTTCTCATTGAATTCTAAATTGGAGCCTCGAATCCCAATCTTTCACAAGCATGAGTAGCTTCGAAAAAACCATCCCAATTAAAATAAATGAATCCACCTATATAAGAAAAAAATTATTATGTGAGTTATATTAAAAATAATTATATTAAACATAAATATTAAATAATCCACTATTTCTATGGAAGTCACATCTTCATGTCATTTGTGTACATTCTTTCATCAGGTATGATGCACATTCATTTCTAATAAAATCTATATCGTCTTGTAAATATGAGTCTTTTCGACAGTCATAGTAGTATTGGAAAAATACAAATACACAAAGGATTAATAAATATTTTAAATTAAATAGTAATTATATTCGAAAAAACCTCTTTGGGGATGCTAGTTTATTGATGGAATATAATCTCTCTCATAAATTTACAAACATAATAACCATAATATTTTCCATTTTTTTGTTTCAGAAACTATAGAAACGTTAAAGAGAATAAGTAATTTGTTTTGATATGTATTTGTATATTGAAATATTATTATATATACCCTGATAATTTTCCAGTCGTAGAACTTTTCATGGTCCTCGTGCTTAGCCCCTGGCCTCATTCCTTGTTTTTTATGATATTGATGCACTGCCCTATCATAATAGAATAATCATTAAATAATAATCTAAATTATATAACTTTATTTTTAGTTCTAAAATGTTGAATGTAGTGTATTAAAAATTTTCAAACGACATCATGTGTGGTCATTTTGTTGGATATTCATGCATTGAATCCAAGAAATAAATCTTTGGAGTATCCAAATTGACTGCAATGAGCATACAATGTTGCCTAAAAACACAAAAAGGAATAAGTAATGAAATAAATGAAAATATATTTTATATTATTAAATTTTAGAGTTTTACCCCTTCATAGTTGGTAGTAAGAAGAGTCTATCATCCAAAATTTTTATTTTAAATGATTTGACCAGGCTTGCCACCATTTCATCCTTTTTTTATTCTATTTTTGGTTGTTCTATAGAGGTGGTGTGAGGAATAACAAGTCCAAAAAAATCATGGGTAAATCCCTTCAATTGTTTTTGATATATACGCATACCAAAAATATGAAATGTACTTAGTCATAATTGACATAGTATATCATCTTTTGGAAAATAAAATCATGAAAACACTGCATGTATACATTTACAACTGAGCTGTATATCCAATCATAGTCAAGGATTTCACTTACAGTCTCAACACTAATGAATTCTTGAACTTCCTCTCTATAAATATTTTCTTCAAAATCAACTATGTGACTACAACCATTTTTTAACTTTGTATCCAAATGAACCTATAATGATAGTAAATGTGGATATAGAATGGGTGGGTTAAAGATGATTTTGGTAGGTCTTTTTGATCGGTTGGTCGATCCTTTAGATGTTTTTGAGTTGGTCTTTCAGTTCACCCTCTTCCCATTGTCCATCTGTAATAACATTTATCGGTTCAGACCTTTTTTCATTAATTTTTAAAGGGTTAGCTTGAAAAATAAATTGGAAATGAATACCTCCTTATTGACATTTTTTTTACAAGATGTGACAGCCATGTGATGAATGTTCCAATAGCTTGTTCGACCTTGTAAATATCTTCCTCGTCAATTGGAATAGGCAGCTCGGTACTCAACTCATAGTCTATGCTAATCGACACTTTCACATGACCTGTTGGAAGTGGTCTATTGTGTAGCATGTCATTTTAGATATTGAAAATTGTATTCCTCTCTACAAGGTGATGGGTGGGTGTTGATGGATATAAATCACAGTCATTATCACCCTATTGAATATTAGTATAGGAAAGTTATCAGTGTCTATCTGATTTACATTTCACATAAACAATTATTAGAACATTGATTACCATGACCAATACATCTCTTTGAGGGTAATGGCTCACCTCAAATCTGGTGGGGTGGGGGGATCATCAGGCAATGGTTGTTCTTGAGTTGTTTCTTCTCTTTTATTCCCCCCATAAAAGTTACTAGCTCTCTTTTCCATTGGAATTGTTCTTTAAGGGTAGTTATTCTTTATCTAATATGTTTCATTTCTTCACCTTGATCCTCCTCTTATTTTTTTATCAAAATATGTTTGGGGTGTCACCCCAAAACCCGCACCTCTGACATGGCCATACTGTTCTGGATTCTTTAAGGCCACCGATAGTATGTGTTCATCTAGTATAGGTGTTGTTGAAAACTATGACTATGTCGGATAAAAAATATAGGAAAATAAGTAATCATTTTTATATAATAGATATTTAAATCAAAAAAAATATTATGTTATACTTAAACATATTTACCACACTTTTTGTGTGTTTTCATCTATTAGGATCCCAACTTTATTTACATGTGCCTCCTTCCATAAAAAATGGTGTGGGATGGAAGTGTCTTTGGATTTAGAGTCGTTAATCTTCATATAAACATAGGAACATAATTATGATGTTTTTTCATATCACATAAAACAATTACAGTATATTTAAAATACGTACCAATTTTTTTCCAAGTGAAGTGTGTCCTATACTTGCTTTATAGTAGGGGTATGTTGGTTTTACTGCTCGTTCCTTATTTTCAGTACTCATTTTTTGTTTCATAAATAAAAAATTGTCAATCAAAGTGATAAATACACATATCGTCAAACAACATATTACTAGACACAATGTACCTAAAAAGACACATCTGCACGATGGCCAGTAAATGCATCCCACGCTTCTTGGGTAATTAGTTGTGCATAGATAAGTGGTTGGTGTGGGTTTATTTTCCCTTCATCATCTTTAAGATGATTATTTGTTAAAATTATGCGAAAGCCTCTATGAATCCTTCCAGCAAGCATTAATACATATTTCTTGTGGGAGTCATCTACTATAAATGCACTCTACAAGAGATGATGAAGAGTAAGTCAATTTTTCATTATTTTATTTTTTAGTAAAATAAAGAAAAGATATCATAATGTTACCGTAATTTATTGCCCCATTAGTTTCTTAGTCCTGGGCACAACATGGGGCCACGAATCTACATCAATTGGCACATGTTTCTAAGTGATGATTCCGATGTAACTACTAAAAATGGCCTTTTGGGGTTAACATGTTGGACTTGTTCATTCTATATGACCTTGTATTTGATGCCTTTGATTTTTACCTTAATGATATTTGCTAACACCGTCAAACTACGGTGGTCTAATTTATTTTGTGTCGTCGATCGTTTATCGCCTACCATTTCCTCAGATTCAACATCATCAATATGTTCCTATGGAGTGGTAGCATTGTCATGTGCATATGGTCATTGTACCACTACAATGGGAGTAGAAATAGTTAGAGAAACATGTTGTTCCTTGGTATTGGTATCACCAGCATGTAAATAAGGTCTTTGTTCCTTTGCACTACGAGTAACAGTAGGTTGATAGACCAATTGATCCTTAGGATTGGGAGCACCAGTGCAGAAGTCATTATTTTTAGAAGTGGTTTAACATTTAATTTAGATTACATAAATAGAGTAGTGAACGGATAATGATATGAGGTAACACAAAGTATATTACAAAAAAATATATAACCTGATTATTGAACTCTCTTTTTTTAAAAGGCTAAAGGGATTTTACCTCTCTATAGACTATCCAAATCCATTAATTGTGATATCTTATGACATACAAAACGTCATCTACATTGGGATTTCTGTAAAGTGATTGTGATGTCCTAATGAAAGGGTCATCCTCAGTTGAATTTTCATCTAAACCTTCAGTGGTTTTGGTCGATAACATAAAAATTGACCACTTTCAGTTTGCAGGATCTGGAACATAAAATACTTGTATTGTCTGTGATTCCATTGTAAATAGTTCATCTTTGTACCATTCCTTACTAAAATAAACTTTCACGGATCCCAATTCATCTATTTTAATATCACTCATGTTATCAATCCAGTTTCATTGAAAAAATGACTCTTGGAATTTTGTATAATCCAACTCCCATATTTGTTTGATGATGCCAAAGTATGACATATTCACGTAAATTGGATTTATTTTCTTAGTACCAGAAACATGCATCGCTTCACCCATAAGTGTAACTCCACTATTTTTCATGGTATTGTCTTCATCATGTTTATTTATATAAAACGTATAACCATTAATTACATAACCATTATAAGATAATACATACAAACTTGGTCCTTTATCTATCCATCAAAGTCATTCAAAAATTGAATCTGGATTTTCATATGACTCTCTAAAAATATGGTCCTGAAACCATCCTATAAATTGTTTATTATGTGTATTTGATATCCATATTTCATCCATTAATGGATTCAAATTCCTAATAATTTCTTTGTGGGTTTCAACATATGTGGAAACCTCTAAAATGTTATACAAAACGTAAAGGTGGTCCTTCTCCTGATCTGTAATATTGATTGTGACAATATCTCTTCCAGAAATTCCTTCACCCGCAAGCCGCCCAATGTGACGAGATTTTGGTATACCAATGCTTTCCACACCGAATAGGTATTTGGTACATAATTCAATAGGTTTCTCAATAATATATCGATTCTAAATACAACCATCTAGCCGAATTTTATTTTTGACATTCCCTTTCAAAATCTTCATATACCGTTCAATGGGGTATATCCATCAATAGTGTATGAGACCACATAGTTTAATCGCTTTCACTAAGTGAACCATCAAATAAACCATAATATCAATTAATATTGGTGGGAATAACATTTCAAATTCACATAATATGACAACAATTTCTCTTTCTATAGTCGGCAATTTTGTCGGGTCTATAACTTTGTTGCATATAGCTTTGCAGAAGAAATAGAGCTTGGTTAATGTATGATAGACATTCTTGGGGAAAATACAATTTAAAGCTATAGTAATTATATATTGCATCAAAGCATGGCAGTTGTGTGATTTCAGACCCTTTGACTTTAAATCGGTCATTGACATAATGTTCTTGATATTCGATGAATACCCCTCTGAAACCTTTATATCATTTAAGAAGTTGCAAAACTAATATCTCTCCTTCCTGGAAAGAGTGTAAGCATCTAGAGGAATAAAAATTCATTTTTCACTGCCAACTCTTCTTGTATTCTCATGTCAACCATTTCTAACCTAGCATTAATTTCATATTTTGTTTTTCCATGTGCATTTAACAATGTGTCGATGACACTATCACATACATTTTTTCAACATGCATAATATCAAGAAAATTTATGACATACAAACAATTCTAGTATGGTAATTCAAAAAAAACTGATCACTTTTTCCAATTAGTTTTCATAAGGTTTTTCAAAAATAGTTTACCAAAATCAGTGTCCACATATTTTACTTTCTCAAATAGTTGATCAGTTGTTAGTGGAGACGATGTTGTGCATTCTTCTAAACTTCCATAAAATGATGTCATCCAAGATCGATACTTATGTCGTTGGGGTATAAATCTACAATGTCCTAGAAACATAGTTTTCGATGAATGTTTTGACCTAATTGACTATGTATCTTATTCGCAAATGATACACCCTTGAGTTCCTTTAATGATATATCCTGAAAATTTTCCATAAGAAGAAAAGTCATTTATCATCCCATATAACATGGATATCAATGTGAAATTTTTATTTTTGTAAGCATCATACAACGTAACACCTAAATCTCATAATAATTTAAAATCCTCTATCAATAGATCCAAATAAACATCAATATCATTACCCGGTTGTTTTGGTCCTGATATAAGCATAGATAAAATGATTTATTTTCATTCCATGCATAATCAGACTGGAAATTTATAATTTTCCAACATAATTGGCCATGTATTGTGAGCACTACTTTGAAAACTAAAAGGATTCACTCCATCTATAGATAGCGTGAGATGAAGGTTTCTCAACTCATTTCCAAATTCAGTATACTCATGATCAATTTTCTTCCACTAAGGAGAGTCTTCCGAGTGACGTAGTTTCCCATCTTTATTTATTGTATTTGTGTGCCACATCAATTTCCCTATAGTCTATTCACTTCTATATAGGCCCCTAAACCTTGGAATGATTGGAAAGTGTCATACAACTTTCATAGGACTAGATTCATCTTTCTTGTATCGAGCAGTGTCACACTTTGGTTATTTTGTAAGTGATTTTTTGTCCTTTCAAAATAGTATACAATCATTCATGCAAACGTGTATTCTTTCAGAGATCATACCCATCGAGTGTAGCATTCGTTTGGCATTGTATGTTCAGTTTGGGAGCTCATTATCTTTTAGGATCATGTCATTCAAGAGAGCAAGTAGTTCCATAAAACTGGCATCACTCCATTTGTTGCCTGCTTTCAAATTATACAGCTTTAGTATGGCTGAAAATACTGTATATTTAGTGCAACCAGCATACAATGGCATCTTTGCACAACTCTTTAACTTCTCAAACAATTTTGGGCAATCACGAAGTTCGTCTTCAACTGTCCTTTTTATTTCCTCAATATGATCTTCATCATCATTCACATTTGTAATCACATCTTTGATATGGTCTTATTTATTTTCCACACTTTTAATCATATCAGAAGATCCATAAAACACAGTGTTATCCCAACCACTAGCTACATTTGTTTTTCCCCATATTTATTCCAACATTTATAAATTCGATCTATTCCATGACAGATCAAGTGTTTTTCCAACTCCTCTGGACTAATTAGTCTTGAATAACAACATCGTAAACACGAACAAAGGATTTGAGAAGGTTCATATACATGATCTTTTGAAAACTTGGTGAACTCTTTCACTTCCTCTTTATACCCTTTTGTCAGAAGATTGGCATCCATCCATTCTTTATTCATATTCATCCTATTTGATTCAGTAATATTAATATTTAACAAAATTAATACACAAAATGTTGATATAGAAATTAACCAAGGAAAAAAAAGTGGTTTTAAATATAGATCACAAGGGTTAACTCGCCACTTTAAAAATAAAACAACATTTTCAAACATTTTTAACACTTTCAAATCCCCAAAAATCTTGGTTTGAAATCCAATTAACATGAGAATAATTTTTAAAACATCAAGTTAGTGATTACCATTGATTCCTCTTCGTCAGTAGTGTTCTACAGTGAGTCTTTATATCATCCGAAGTTCAAATCCAAAAACCCCTTTAATGGATCATCCATTTTGAAAGAGTTATAGCTCCACTAAACCATTGATATATCAAAAAACTAATTTACAACCTTCCAGTGATCCTTCCCTAGATTCACCATTAATCTTTTAACTAAAACAACCTCATAAATGATATTAGGTCTTATACACACCATGATGTAAATCAGGTATGCTATAACTAATGCATATAGAACCTTTTCTATTAACTTGAACTCATCATCTATTTTAGGTGACTTTTTTGAATGTTTTAAATGTCCAGGTAAGGGAGTTCTCACAGGTTTTAACTCGCTTATTCTGAATATTTTCAACACCTTCTGGATATACTCCAACTAATTCAGGAAAAAGTTATAGATTTTAAGTCTCTTTCAATATTTATCCCCAATATCCACTTTTCAGAACCAAGGTCCTTCATTTGGGATCTTCTATATAAATCAATCTTCAGCTCTTCCATCATTTCCTTCATCGGTCAAAATAAGAGAAATTCATCCACATAAAGAAGTAAAATGACAAAACTCTTGTCATAATACACCTTCATATAGTAGCAATTATTTGCATTACTCTGCATGAACATTAATTCTACCATAAAAGCATTGAAATTCCAGTTACACTGAACTATTATATGCTTTACAGTGGGAGATAAAATCTAAATGAAATATAATCTTTCTAATTATTGAAATACATTTACAACTTGAGACACTTTGCACTATTTCCTATCATCCACTTTCTCCTTTAGATGATAAATCTAATTGTTCTATAGATCCCTCTTTCCTGGTTCCAATTTTATTATCTGCAATATATCAAAATCATATAGGGGATTCATTTATTCATTCATTTTGTACTCACACTACAATGAGGTCAATAGTCAGCCTATGTTAAATCCTAAAAAAATAGAAAATCCACCTAACTTTCCCACACATGCCTCATTCGAGACACTCCTATAGACTAAGCAAACCATACAACTAGGGGAAACTAGCTAGTGTGTGAGCTAACTAGTGTAGTATACATCTCGACCTATTTCTTAATTCATAGGGTTCTCATGCAGCCAAACAAGTGGAAGTGAGAAACAACAAGTCAATGATCATCACATGAATAAATATAATATAAGTAGTAAATCACATCTCAACTCTAACACCCTCACAATAAATAGATCATTTTCACATCCATGGATAATCATCAAGTGTTTCATATTAATAATCAATTGCATCCCTCTTAGAGAAAATGCCTAAATTGACATATCAAACATGGGACCCAATTTTGAGGGTTTGACAAACATCAATTTAAATTCCTTTTAGGAAGTGAAAAATATTCCCTAGAAATATAGCTTGGGATGCCAAGTTATAAAACTGAGATTTAAATATATATTTATTTAAAATGTATTTTAAAAGAAAATTTAGAAATCAAAACCTCCCATGGAAACCATTTCAAACAGAAAAGCCACTTTGAAATTGTGAATCTTCCTCATTAAAGGGTCATTCAAAAACCAAACCACTCTTTAATTTTTTTTAAAATGACTTCTTAAGAAACTCACATTGGTTTCAACAACCCTTTAAAATTCTATATTCATTTTAAAATGACCCTTAGGTGATGTAAATATTTACTTGGCATTCTAAAACAAACAATTTTAAGATTTAAAACATAAAACCATAGGGAAGCATATGTTCCAAGTGATAAATTCCATGAAAACATTTGAAACTCATCAAGGGAACAATATATAGTTATAATTTGACAGGAAATGGTTTTAAAGAAATTCAAACATCCAAGATATGTCAAGAAAATAGATTACATAGAAACACATACCTTATAATGAAGAGGAACTAATCTCTTATAACATGAGGATCCCAAACAATTGTGAGGATGATGTCTACATTCCTTATACATCAAAATCCCCAAGAAAGGGAAGGGGTGATGCCTTAGCTTGGAGGGGGCTCAATGACAGCAGTAGGGTTCAATAGCAACGGGGCGGTCGACAGCAACAGCGGCGGCGATGATGACGGTAGAGGAAGGTTTCGGCGGTGGAGGAGGGGTTCGGCAGCGGAGGGGTTCACAGTAGAGGTGGGGTTCGGCAGCGACAGAAGTGGGGTTTGGCGGTGGAGGTGGGGTTCGTGGCAGAGGTAGGGTTCACGACGGCAGAGGGGTTCGGCGGTGGAGGAGGAGGGGTTCAACGGCGGCAGAGGTCGACTTATGCGAGATCTTGAGGTGTGCGAGAGAAGAAGCTGACTGTTGTGGTTCATTTATAAAATCGGGTAAAGATTTTATCAGCACTATTTAAAAAGCGCAAATAAAGGTATGTTTTATCAGCACTAAAATAGAAATCGCTAATAAAGACACTGTGTATCAGTGTTTTTTAACGCTGATAAAGACTTATCTTTATCAACTCTAAAAAACACTGATAACAATATAACCTGATTATTGAAATCTCTTTTTTTAAAAGGTTAAAGGGATTTTACCTCTCTATAGACTATCCAAATCCATTCATTGTGATATCTTATGACATAAAAAACGTCATCTACATTGGTATTTCTGTAAAGTGATTGTGATGTCCTAATGAAAGGGTCATCCTCAGTTGAATTTTCATCTAACCCTTCAGTGGTTTTGGTCGATAACATAACAATTGACCACTTTCAGTTTGCAAGATCTGGAACATAAAATACTTGTATTGTCTGTGATTCCATTGTAAATAGTTCATCTTTGTACCCTTCCTTACTAAAATCGACTTTCACGGATCCTAATTCATCTATTTTAATATCACTCATGTTATCAATCTAGTTTCATTGAAAAAATGACACTTGGAATTTTGTATAATCCAACTCCCATATTTGTTTGATGATGCCAAAGTATGACATATTCACATAAATTGGATTTCTTTTCTTAGTACCAGAAACATGCATCGCTTCACCCATAAGTGTAACTCCACTATTTTTCATGGTATTGTCTTCATCATATTTATTTATATAAAACGTATAACCATTAATTACATAACCATTATAAGATAATATATACAAACTTGGTCATTTATCTATCCATCAAATTCTTTCTAAAATTGAATCCGGATTTTCATCTGACTCTCTAAAAATATGGTTCTGAAACCATCCTATAAATTGTTTATTATGTGTATTTGATATCCATATTTCAGCCATTAATGGATTCAAATTCCTAATAATTTCTTTGTGGGTTTCAACATATGTGGAAACCTCTAAAATGTTATACAAAACGTAAAGGTGGTCCTGCTCCTGATCTGTAATATTGATTGTGACAATATCTCTTCCAGAAATTCCTTCACCCGCAAGCCGCCCAATGAGACGAGATTTTGGTATACCAATGCTTTCCACACCAAATAGGTATTTGGTACATAATTTAATAGGTTTCTCAATAATATATCGATTCTAAATACAACCATCTAGCCGAATTTGATTTTTGACATGCCCTTTCAAAATCTTCATATACCGTTCAATGGGGTATATCCATCAATAGTGTACGAGACCACAAAGTTGAATCTCTTTCACTAAGTGAACCATCAAATAAACCATAATATCAATTAATATTGGCGGGAATAACATTTCCAATTCACATAATATGACAACAATTTCTCTTTCTATAGTCGGCAATTTTGTCGGGTCTATAACTTTGTTGCATATAGCTTTGTAGAATAAATAGAGCTTGGTTAATGTATGATAGACATTCTTCGGGAAAATACAATTTAAAGCTATAGTAATTAGATATTGCATCAAAACATGGCAGTTGTGTGATTTCAAACCCTTTGACTTTAAATCGGTCATTGACACAATGTTCTTGATATTCGATGAATACCCCTCTGAAACCTTTATATCATTTAAGAAGTTGCAAAACTAATATCTCTCCTTCCTGGAAAGAGTGTAAGCATCTAGAGGAATAAAAATTCATTTTTCACCCTTCACTAGTGCCAACTCTTCTTGTATTCTCATGTCAACCATGTCCAACCTAGCATTAATTTCATATTTTGTTTTTCCAGGTGCATTTAACAATGTGTCGATGACACTATCACATACATTTTTTCAACATGCATAATATCAAGAAAATTTATGACATACAAAAAATACTAGTATGGTAATTCAAAAAAAACTGATCACTTTTTTCAATTAGTTTTCATAAGGTTTTTTAAAAACAGTTTACCAAAAGCAGTGTCCACAAATTTTACTTTCTCAAATAGTTGATCAGTTGTTAGTGGAGACGATGTTGTACATTCTTCTAAACTTCCATAAAATGATGTCATCCAAGATCGATACTTATGTCGTTGGGGTATAAATCTACAATGTCCTAGAAACATGGTTTTCGATGAATGTTTCAACCTAATTGACTATGTATCTTATTCACAAATGATACACCCTTGAGTTCCTTTAATGATATATCCTGAAAATTTTCCATAAGAAGAAAAGTCATTTATCATCCCATACAACATGGATATCAATGTGAAATTTTTATTTTTGTAAGCATCATACAACGTAACACCTAAATCTCATAATAATTTAAAATCCTCTATCAATGGAGCCAAATAAACATCAATATCATTACCTGGTTGTTTTGGTCCTGATATAAGCATAGATAAAATGATT
Source organism: Viscum album (assembly GCA_963277665.1). Taxonomy (NCBI): domain Eukaryota; kingdom Viridiplantae; phylum Streptophyta; class Magnoliopsida; order Santalales; family Viscaceae; genus Viscum; species Viscum album. The sequence goes on along the minus strand of OY728155.1, from coordinate 1,286,935,715 downwards.
TATTTTCATTCCATGCATAATCAGAGTGGAAATTTATAATTTTCCAACATAATTGGCCATGTATTGTGAGCACTACTTTGAAAACTAAAAGGATTCACTCCATCTATAGATAACATGAGATGAAGGTTTCTCAGCTCATTTCCAAATTCAGTATACTCATGATCAATTTTATTCCACTAAGGAGAGTCTTCCGAGTGACATAGTTTCCCATATTTATTTCTTGTATTTGTGTGCCACATCAATTTCCCTATAGTCTATTCACTTTTATATAGGCACCTAAACCTTGGAATGATTGGAAAGTGTCATACAACTTTCATAGGACTGGATTCATCTTTCTTGTATCGAGCAGTGTCACACTTTGGTTATTTTGTAAGTGATTTTTTGTCCTTTCAAAATATTATAAAATCATTCGTGCAAACGTGTATTCTTTCAGATATCATACCCATCGAGTGTAGCATTCGTTTGGCATTGTATGTTCAGTTTGGGAGCTCATTATCTTTTGGGATCATGTAATTCAAGAGAGCAAGTAGTTCCGTAAAACTGGCGTCACTCCATTTGTTTCCTTCTTTCAAATTATACAGCTTTAGTACGGCTAAAAATACTGTATATTTAGTGCAACTAGCATACAATGGCGTCTTTGCACAACTCTTTAACTTCTCAAACAATTTTGGGCAATCACGAAGTTCTTCTTCAACTGTCCTTTTCATTTCCTCAATATGATCTCCATTATCATTCACATTTGTAATCACATCTTTGATATGGTCTTCTTTATTTTCCACACTTTTAATCATATCAGAAGATCCATAAAACATAGTGTTATCTCAACCACTAGCTACATTTGTTTTTCCCCATGTTTATTCCAACATTTATAACTTTGATCTATTCCATGACAGATCAAGTGTTTTTCCAACTCCTCTGGACTAATTAGTCTTGAATAACAACATCGTAAACACAAACAAAGGATTTGAGAAGGTTCATATACATGATCTTTTGAAAACTTGGTGAACTCTTTCACTTCATCTTTATACCCTTTTGTCAAAAGATTGGCATCCATCCATTCTTTATTCATATTCATCCTATTTGATTCAGTAATATTAATATTTAACAAAATGAATACACAAAACGTTGATATATAAATTAACCAAGGAAAAAAAAGTGGTTTTAAATATAGATCACAAGGGTTAACTCGCCACTTTAAAAATAAAACAACATTTTCAAACATTTTTAACACTTTCAAATCACCAAAAATCTTGGTTTGAAATCCAATTAACATGAGAATAATTTTTAAAACATCAAGTTGGTGATTACCATTGATTCCTCTTGGTCAGTAGTGTTCTACAGTGAGTCTTTATATCATCCAAAGTTCAAATCCAAAAACCCCTTTAATGGATCATCCATTTTGAAAGAGTTATAGCTCCACTAAACCATTGATATATCAAAAAACTAATTTACAACCTTCCAGTGATCCTTCCCTAGATTCACCATTAATATTTTAACTAAAACAACCTCATAAATGATATTAGGTCTTATACACACCATGATGTACATCAGGTATGCTATAACTAATGCATATAGAACCTTTTCTATTAACTTGAACTCATCATCTATTTTAGGTGACTTTTTTGAATGTTTTAAATGTCTAGGTAAGGGAGTTCTCACAGGTTTTAACTCGCTTATTCTGAATATTTTCAACACCTTCTGGATATACTCCAACTAAGTCAGGAAAAAGTTATAGATTTTAAGTCTCTTTCAATATTTATCCCCAATATCCACTTTTCAGAACCAAGGTCCTTCATTTGGGATCTTCTAGATAAATCAATCTTCAGCTCTTCCATCATTTCCTTCATCGGTCAAAATAAGATAAATTCATCTACATAAAGAAGTAAAATGACAAAACTCTTGTCATAATACACCTTCATATAGTAGCAATTATTTGCATTACTCTACATGAACATTAATTCTACCATAAAAGCATTGAAATTCCAGTTACACTGAATTATTATATTCTTTACAGTGAGAGATAAAATCTAAATGAAATCTAATCTTTCTAATTATTGAAATACATTTACAACTTGAGACACTTTGCACTATTTCCTATCATCCACTTTCTCCTTTAGATGATAAATCTAATTGTTCTATAGATCCCTCTTTCCTGGTTCCAATTTTATTATCTGCAATATATCAAAATCATAGAGGGGATTCAATTATTCGTTCATTTTGTACTCACACTACAATGAGGTCAATAGTCAGCCTATGTTGAATCCTAAAAAAATAGAAAATCCACCTGACTTGCCCACACATGCCTCATTAGGGACACTCCTATAGACTAAGCAAACCATACAACTAGGGGAAACTAGCTAGTGTGTGAGCTAAATAGTGTAGTATACATCTCGACCTATTTCTTAATTCATAGGGTTCTCATGCATCCAAACAAGTGGAAGTGAGAAACAACAAGTCAATGATCATCACATGAATAAATATAATATAAGTAGTAAATCACATCTCAACTCTAACACCCTCACAAGAAATAGATCATTTTCACATCCATGGATAATCATCAAGTGTTTCATATTAATAATCAATTGCATCCCTCTTAGAGAAAAGGCCTAAATTGACATATCAAACATGGGACCCAATTTTGAGGGTTTGACAAACATCAATTTAAATTCCTTTTAGGAAGTGAAAAATATTCCCTAGAAATATAGCTTGGGATGCCAAGTTATAAAACTGTGATTTAAATATATATTTCTTTAAAATGTATTTTAAAAGAAAATTTAGAAATCAAAACCTCTCATGGAAATTATTTCAAACAAAAAAGCCACTTTGAAATCGTGAATCTTACTCATTAAAGGGTCATTCAAAAACCAAACCTCTCTTTAATTTTTTTTAAAATGACTTCTTAAGAAACTCACATTGGTTTCAACAACCCTTTAAAATTCTATATTCATTTTAAAATGACCCTTAGGGAATGTACATATTTACTTGGCATTCTAAAACAAACAATTTTAAGATTTAAAACATAAAACCATAGAGAAGCATATGTTCCAAGTGATAAATTCCATGAAAAACATTTGAAACTCATCAAGGGAACAATATATAGTTATAATTTGACAGGAAATGGTTTTAAAGAAATTCAAACATCCAAGATATGTCAAGAAAATAGATTACATAGAAACACATACCTTATAATGAAGAGGAACTAATCTCTTATAACATGAGGAGCCCAAACAATTGTGAGGATGATGTCTACATGCCTTATACATCAAAATCCCCAAGAAAGGGAAGGGGTGATGCCTTAGCTTGGAGGGGGCTCAGCGATAGCAGTAGGGTTCGATAGCAACGGGGCGGTCGACAGCAACAGCGGCGGCGATGATGACGGTAGAGGAAGGTTTCGGCGGTGGAGGAGGGGTTCGGCAGCAGAGGGGTTCGCAGTAGAGGTGGGGTTCGGCAGCGGCAGAAGTGGGGTTTGGCGGTGGAGGTGGGGTTCGTGGCAGAGGTGGGGTTCACGACGGCGGAGAGGTTCGGCGGAGGAGGAGGAGGGGTTCAACGGCGGCAGAGGTCGACTTATGCGAGAGCTTGAGGTGTGCGAGAGAAGAAGCTGACTGTTGTGGTTCATTTATAAAATTGGGTAAAGCTTTTATCAGCACTATTTAAAAAGCGCAAATAAAGGTATGTTTTATCAGCACTAAAATAGAAAGCGCTAATAAAGACACTGTGTATCAGTGTTTTTTTAACGCTGATAAAGACTTATCTTTATCAACTCTAAAAAACGCTGATAACAATATAATGTTAATAATTTATTTATATTATTATATATATTTATAAAATTATATTTATAATAAATAAATATTTATTTATTTATAATTATAACTATAAATAAATATATGTTTATTTATATTTATATATATAATAAATATATTTATATAATTATATATATTTATAAATATTATAAATAAATATATGTTTATATATAATTATAAATTTATAATAAACATATTTATTATATTTATAATTATATATAATAAATGTATATAATTAATATATTTATTATAAATAATTATAAATATATATTTATTTATATTTATAACTATAAATTTATATATAGTTATTTAAATAATTATAAAATTATAACTATATTTCTTATATTTATAATTTTATAAATATATATAATTAATATATTAATTATATATTTATAAGATTATAAATATAATAAATATATTTATTATAATTTTATAATTATTTAAATAAATATATATTTATTTATAATTATAACTACATATATATATATTTAAATAATTATAAAATTATATGAACTGTATTTATTATACATACGATTTTATAAATTTTATAATTATTTAAATATATCAATATTTATTTAGAATTAGAATTATAAATATTCATATTTATTTATAAATATTTTTATATATTTATAAATATATTTATTTAATTATGTATATTTATAACATTATAATTATAATAAATATATTTAAAATAATTTTATAATTATTTCAATATATATATTTATTTACTTATTTATAATTATAAGTATAAATAAATATTTATTTATTTATAATTTAAAAAATATAATAAATATATATTTATTTATAATTATAATTATATATGTATATATATTTATTTATTTATTTAAATAATTATAAAATTATAACAAATATATTTATTATATTTATAATTTTATTACTATATATAATTAATATAATTTTTATAATTTTATAATTATTTAAATACATCTTCATTTATTTATAATTATAATTATAAATATTTGTACTTATTTATAAATATTTGTATATATTTATATATTTATTTATTTAATTATATATATTTATAAAATTATAAGAATAATAAATATATTTTTTATAATTTTATAATTATTTAAATAAATATATATGTATTTATAATTATAACTATAAATAAATATATATTTTTTTGTAATTAAAAAAATAAACATATATTTATTTATTTATTTATTTAAATAATTGTAAAATTATAACAAATATATTTATTATATTTATAATTTTATAAATATATATAATTAATATATTTATTATAATTTTATAATTATTTAAATATATCTATATTTATTTAGAATTATAATTATAACTATTTGTATTTATTTATAAATATTTGTATATATTTATAAATATATTTATTTATTTAATTATATATTTATAATACTTTTTTATAAACATTATATATATATATATATATATATATTTGAATTATTAACAAATATATATTAATTATAAACATGTGTTTTTATTTAATTTATATAAATAAACACTATTTGTGAATATAAATATAATAATTTTATATAAATTAATAAAAAAATATTAAAAACTTTTATCAGCGCTGATAAAGACCTCTCTTTTATCAGTGTGTTTTTCTTAGCGCCGATAAAAATCAGTGTTGTCCTTACACCGATATGTGGTAGTGTTTATTTAATAATATATAGTCAACGAATTCAAATCTTAAATTTACATATGAATATAATATAAACAGAACTCAAAATAAATAAATATTTTTTTATAATTGTAATGTCATTTACAATTTTATTATTGATTAATTAATAATAATTTTCATAATCAGATTTGGATTTATGTTACCTTAAGAGTAATACCCTAACTCCACCCATTTATTAATTGGGTTTTCAATTTGTCACTCTAACCCTGTAAACATTCGTTTAACCAATAAGATAAACCTATATAATCGGGTCAAGTAGTATCGAGTATCCAGTCAACACATACTCGTGGTCATCCTTATTTAAATTCAATTGAAAATATAATGTGCATGGAAATACAAAAATTAGAGCAAAATATAAACGGTAATTTAAATTTGGTACATTATTTTTTATGTCATAGACACATGATTTATGAAGGACCGATCAAATTATTCATCTCAAACCCTAGTTAAGGCTAGCGAGCAGTATATTTTAATGTTTATGATATAGTTTTATAGAATTGTTAGTCAGAATAAATTTGAATGACCCAAAAAAATCAATTTTTATCCGAACGCCATCCCCCGATAAGTCATACTCTGCTCGACCAATGCAAGTACCAGACCCCGGATTATGAAAGCACTTTTCGAAGAAACTTGACGGTCGCCCTCCACATTTTAAATAAATTTAATAAGAATTACACTAATCGATAACAGGGATGCATAAATTATCATAAAATCCCTTTTCATTAAAAAAAATACCACAAAGCTTTATTCAACCAACATCCTGGTTTTGCAATACTTTTTCAAGTCATTTGAGGAGGCTCCATGAAATCCATTCTCCCTTGTTATTCATGATGGGACTGGGCCTACTACGAGGATGATGGAGGAGATTTTAGAAGATTTGGTCCGGTAGGAACATGCCTTTTGCCAGATGTCATCAACATAGGAGTCTCAGGTGGTTCAGCTAGATTTGGCCCGGTTGGAACACGCCTTTTATTTGAAGCTGCCGATAGAGGGGTCTCGAGAATATTTGAGCTAGCTGAAACATGCTGCTTATTTGATACCAACTATGAAGGAGGAGTCTTAGGAGGCTCAGCTGGATTTGGCCCGGTTGGAACAAGTCTTTTATTTGAAACTACCGATAGAGGGGTCTCGAGAAGATTTGACCTAACTGAAACACGCTGCTTATTTGATACCAACAACGAAGGAGGAGTATCAGGAGGCTCAGCTGGATTTGGCCCGGTTGGAACACGTCTTTTATCTGAAGCTACCGATATAGGGGTCCCGAGAAGATTTGACCTAGTTGAAACACGCTGCTTATTTGATACCAGCGATGCAGGAGGAGTCCGAGGAAGATTGGGCCTAATTGGAACATGGCTGTTGCTTGAGACTACCACCATGATAGGTGTAAATGGGGATCCTGAAATGAAATGGGGGGACAAAAAACAAAATAACAGAAACAAAAACACTCTTAAAAAATCCATATTGCACCCTAATGTGAATGGTAGAGACAGACATTTCAGCCCCTTATATAGCGTGAGTTTGAGAAATTTTTGCGTGGGTGTTATTAATGGATTCCCCTAAAGGGATCTTAAACCTAAGCCATCATAATGTTCTAAGTATTTAATTGGCTTTGTCACGACCCCACTTTTGCACACGAATTAACGCAGTCAACAATGCAGTAATGGATGTCCGGGATTCGTTATTTGTTCAATTTAAAAAAAGAATGAAAAATGATAAATTCGGTTTTAATGAATCAATTAGGTCCCATAATTTCAAATCGTTTAAATTTCAAATCACAAATAAATTAACCCATATATATTTTTGACATTCAAATAAGGTCTATTGGACTTTTATTTTTTATAGTAATATGCAAATAGAATTTGATTAAATTAGCGACCATAAATTATTGCTCCCATTCATTAAAATTACAAGGATCGTCGGATTCAAGCACATAAATTATTCAGAATTTGAAAATTCACATTTAAAACTTATAAGAGTTGATTTTGATGCTATTTTAAATATGAAAATCAATTTTCAATACATAAAAATTTGGCGTCGGGAAAAAAATATATTTTCAAGCCCCAACTTACACTCTGGATTGATCAAAACATTTATATTGTTGACTTTTATATTTATTACTCATACAAATTATATCATATGATATTATCCGTAATAATTTTTCATGATACTGAATTTATGAATAATTATTTTGAAGGCTTTTTTTTCTACTTTGACTTTGAGAATGAATTGAATTCGATTGTAAATTAAAATAATAAATGTACAGGAAAAGATGAATGACAATTCATATAGAATGATTACCAACGTTTTAATATAAAAAAACAAAAAAGATTGATCTGGGATGCAGTGTTCAAATATTGGCCGGACATCTACTACCAATAGGCTCGCACCACCCGATAGTCATCCAGCATTTGACGAGCCGCTGAGTATTCATCTCCCGCTATAAAAGCGCAAGAGGGGTTTAGAGCCAGTATCAAAACATCAGTTGTGTAAAAAACAGGCAGAGAAATTCTAACAAAACGCTTTACTTCAGATGAAAAAAAAGACTGCAAAACACTAAAATTCCACTATTTTCCTCCAGAATGTTGGGGTTGAGCTCAACATCCCAGCAGTAGTAGTTGCAAACACCAGAAATAATTCACCCAAAGTCATTTTATCACCTAAAGAAAATTTTCACACCACCTGAAAGAATTTTTACAACACACTCAAAGATTTCTCTCTCAACACCCAACGAAATTTTTTCTCAACCATAGACATGTCATTTTGTTGTACCGCCAATCATCACAACTGGGACACATTATTTGAACTCCGCAGCAAAAAAAATGGCTCTCCATCATGGATCTATTCACAAGCCATCGTCGACATTTCTCTCACCATCGCCGCATACCATTGTCTTCATCTCGTTTTGTTCACCTTCATCAGCAGCTGGGCCGCCACAAAGGTGGCACCCCTTTCCCCGTTCTCTGTAATCTCGCTTTGTTCACCTTTATTGAAAGTTAGGGCAGCCACAAAGGCAGCACCCCCTTCAGACATCTTGCCAGCCCTCCTCTCCACAACAGTTGTTTATAGAAGCATTCTGCTGCCCACTTCCCACTATTCCCATGTTCATGTGCATCTGTTGCTCTACCCCACGAACACCACTGCAGCCTTTCCCACACCCCTTGCACATGAGGCCCATCATCTCCCACGTCTGATTGTTTCTGATAATTTTAAATATTCCCAACACAGAATACGTAAGAGTCGAGACCCATAGCTTCGGATCAGCCTCCCCCTAGAGAAACAACCTGGAAAGTAAACAGTAAAGGAAGTCATCAGTTCTGCTAGACCCAAATATTAATCCCTGAACCTAAGCCCTCCTTCAAAACCTGATGCTCATCCAACAGCCCCTGCCAAATAAAATGCGACCTGAACTTGCACCCAGTTGAAAGAACTCGTGCCAATCACGTGGGAAAAGGGATGGGTGAACCTGGAGTATTTTCTATAAGAAGGGTCACTATTCACCAGAGAAAGCAGTTGCTTCCGCAATCACTCGATTGAGCTGGGGTGTTGTTGTTCTTGTTCTCTTTCAATTGCATTTGTTGTATACTCTCCAATGATGGCACACTAGGCCAATAGTAGTCGAGCCTAAGAGAACTCTCTCACCTCTGTGATGAATTCTGGTTTTTAATGAAAATTATTCTCTGTTCAATTCTCTGGATGTGTTGGGATGCATAGCTTATAGGAGATTTTCAGTTGTATTTGTATTTAAATTATATGCGTAGCTTAAGGATATTTTCATTTGTCATCACATTTAAATTATTCTTGAATTTTTCACTGGCGGGTCGGTCAACAGAGCGTCGGGAAAATCCGCACTACGGGCCGGTCGTCAAAGCGCCGGGAAATCCGTAATGTCGGGCCGATCGTCAAAGCGCCGAGAAATCTGCTCGGGAGGGCCGGTCGTCAAAGTGCCGAGGAAGCCGCAATGGCGGTGTCGGTCGTCGAAGCGCTGGGAAATCTGCAATGGCGGTGCTATTCGTCGAAGCACCGGGAAATCCGCAAGAGGAGGCCGGCGATTAAGGCAGGAATGCCGCAGGAAGTAGGAAGAGGCAGGCATGGAGGGAGCACCCTGGACCGGTTCGCCTGGAAAGAGCCGGTTCTGGAAGGGAAGTAACCGGATGGGCGGGCGCCGGCGTGAAGGATCCGCTAAGAAGGGAGCAACCGGACAGAGAGGGGCAGACGTCGGAGAGCCGCTCTGACGGAGGCGGGCCAATCTGCTAGGGCAGGGAGAGGCAGGCCGGACAGAACCGAAAACCGCAGGAGAGGCGCAGGAAGATGCCGGCAAGAGGAGATACGCCGGAAGAGAGTCACGCAGGAGGGCGGAAGGAGCCTCCGGACAGCAGCAGACCGCCGGGGAAGGGAGGTCGCTGGTGAGGTTGGTCTTTTGGGAGCCGCTAAGGGAGACAGGAGGCGGGGCATCACGCGCTGGGAGGGCGGGGCTGTCGCGCTAAGAGGAATCCCGCTCGGGATCGCCGGGAGGGAGTAGGACTGGAAGTCCGTCGTGCGGGAGCCGTGCATGAAGGCCGTCGCACGGGGGGTTCGTCGCGCAGGGAGCCGCGCATGGATGAGGGGGCCTGCGCATGCAGCGGTGAGACTCCAAAAACTGGAAGTCGTCGCCGGAAGAGTCGCGCCTGGGTCGGGAGTAGAGGAACGCCGCGGATGAGGGACGTTGCGGGAGGAGCGCCGTCGGGGAAAACCGCCACGGGAGAGCGTCGCCGGGAATGGAGTGTGCCGCGAGAGTCGCCGCCGGGAAGGGCGCCGCTGCGGAAAGCGGGGCTAGGATCGGGACGCTGGAGTGCGGCGCAGTAGAGGAGGGATTCACCGGAAGAGGAGATCCGAAGCAGGGAGGTTGCCGCAGGAGAGGGCGTCATCCTCCGTCGAGCGCACCAGGGAGACGCGCACAGGGATCCACGCAAGGAGTAGGACCGCAGGAGGCGGGCTGCCGGGAAAAGCCGCAGGGAAGGAGGCGGTGCCAGGAGAGAAGGGGATCCAGCAGAGGGGCCGCCTGAGAAACGCGCCCGGAGGGGCGGCGGCTGAAAATAAACCTAGCCCTACTTGGGCGGTCGCCGCCCCCCACGGGGAGGAATACTGAGAAACCCTAGACGGGGAAAATTAAATGGAAGGAAGGTTCGGGATTAATTTCCCTCTAATACCATGTAGAATGAGAAAATAGGATGACCCGAACCCCCAAGGTGTTCTCTCTAAAAGAGCCCTTGGGGTTAATTTATAATGAATATTAAAGACCACACCGGACCTCAAGTCTGATGTGGGATACAAACTCCAACAGTTAGGATAGGCTAATCAGGGGGATTTCTTTTGATTAGAGAATCACTAGAAATGAAATTGAATAATGATTCATGGGTAAGTTAGGAGAGTAATCGAATGTTAGACCACTATCTTTTAAACTGATTCTGAAACCAATTTAATTAAAGTCAATGTTAGGACAATGAGAGAGAATAGAAAAACAACACTGTATTCACTATTTAATAGCAGCAGAATCGTGGATTCAGGAGAGGAAGGTAGAAGAAGATAGATGAAGAATATCTCTACGGAAGAAGGTCACCCTCCCGAAGAGCCCAAGCTGAGACCATCGGCCGAACCTACTGCCAAGAAAATCCTAAAATGAATTGTGTCCCCTCCCTTCCAGTCGGTCCCCCTTTTATTACTCCACCAGAACAACCAACAAACCCCCTATCTGCCCTGACAACTAAAGAAACAAATTACACCACTACCCCTTGGCAGTTATTCCCCTTTACCCGCCCACCAACACATGCCCCTCCAGCACAAGCCTTTTCAGCGCATGCCCAGCCAGCCCACTGCCCCGTACAGCCTCATCCATGCTGGCCAGCCTTCAAACATACACGGACAGTAGCCACACGACAGCACTCAGCTGACACTCCTAACATCCTCCCCCGCTTAAAAATCACCTTGTCCTTAAGGTGAGGAGGCCCAACACTTTCCTCGTTCATGGGTAGAAGGATCCTCCTTCCAAATGTTGAGTATGATTTCTGCCTCCAGGGTGGTCCACCCACAGGACTTGGAGTCTTCAACACTGGAACAACAACCCCATCCTTTGAAGATAACAGCCTATTGAGCAAACTAGGGCAGTCAAAGTTGAGAAAAAACTGCTGGTCGCATTTACCCATGCCAGAAAATGCACCATGTGGGCCAAATGAATAACTCCATGCATCCCAACTGAAGCCAATCATCGCCAAGATCCACACTTCTACAGTAAATATAGGTGGATGGTGTTTCCAATGCAATTATACTTTGTAACCTTTAACACCACACGCTCCTGATTCGGCTTCACCTATGAGTACTCCCACACAAATTCTGGAAGGAACCTTTCGGCCAAACCTGAATCTTCCGCTCCTTATCCAACTAAAATCACCAGTAAATGAAATCTCCTCCAGAATGCACATATAAACAGGCCTGAAACCACCTACTCCAAGACTATTTGAAATCCCTAAAATGATTACAGTAGTTGGGGGTGTTGAAAACCGATCCAATAGGTAATCCATAATTTTTGAAAACTCGGGTGCAATGTCACCCTTGCTGTAGCCTTCCGACTCCTTTCTAGTAACCAATGAATGCTCATCCATAACCCACTTGGCCTGAGGAAGAGGCCCTGGCCCTGCTTGGTCAGGATTCTACTCCTCTACGAATCTCTGGACCAGCGCGTAAACATTCTCCACATCGGTTGCTGTGCTTGTCACTTGACTAGCTTGACTCTCACTGCCAGTGGCGGAAAAACAACGCTCACAACCAATCTGAGTATCTGTGGAGGAAATACTTATAGATGTCTCACAGCAACTCTACCAGCCTCCACAAAATTTTCCACAGCAGCTCCAACATCGATCTTCGAAATACCTTTCTGCTTTGATGATCCAGCCACACGGATCCTCTCCAGTAAAATCTGGTACTACAACTCTTGTTATCATTCTGTGTAGCCAACTCAGCTAATCACACAGCAGAGAAACAGGTAAAGGAAGGAGAAAAATAGTCACAATCGTGACTTCCTCAGTGGCGATCACGTCTCACAGTAGTTCGCTCAGTAAAAGTAGGTGGAAGAAAGAGATTACCCTGCACAACTGAATCCTTTTTTTTCATCAGTGTCGTGACTTCTCCAGCCTTTCAACGATCCCCTAGTTGCGTTCGTGGTGCTCGATTCAGCGGTCGGCAAGGTGCAGCGGCTTCCTTACAATGCCCGGCCTGCGCTGCATCAACGATCTCCACCAGCACTGTATGAAAACTCCAAAATTACCAGCACACGTGTCTGTGCTGCAACAAACATTCTTATTTCCAGCGTTCGGGACTTTTTCCAGCAATTCGTTCCCAGGTGTCCAAGCCTCACTGCAGCGATGGCGATTCTTTTATCGGTCCCCTCTACGATCGTCTCTCCCACACTAATTCCCAACAGAGCCGCCAAAATTGTTAGGACAATGAGAGAGAGAATAGAAAAACAACACTGTATTCACTATTTAACAGCAAAAAAATCATGGATTGTAGGAGGAGAGGAAGGTGGGAGAATATCTCTACAGAAGAAGTCCACCCTCCTTAAGAGCCCAAGCCGAGACCGTCGGCCGAACCTGTTTCCAAGCAAATCCTAAAATGAATCGTGTCCCCACCCTTCCAGCTGGTCCCCCTTTTATTACTCCACCAGAACAGCCAACAAACCCCCTTCGGTCGAGTCCGTGAGGGGGTTGCCGAGTATTAGGGCAGTGTTTGATGATATATGGCACCGATAGATATTGATTATGTGTTAGCATCATAGCTCTATCATAGGCAGTCTCAACCAACACCCTAGATCCCATGACACTGGTTTTACATGTAAGCTGTTTTAACACAGGCTATCCTTTACAAGGAATTTACTGAAATGATTTTCATGTTTTAGAGCTGTTTAGAAAAATGTGGTGAAAGGTAGTTTTTAAAAAAAATGGAAGTTTGCTACTTGTTTTTTAAATAAATAGAAAACCCTGTTTTTATATATCTTATTTTCAAACTAGAAAGATTAGATTTCACTTTAAAGGTAAGGCATAAGGCGTTGTTTATCCTTGGCATCCCTACCAAGCATCTCGGTGTTCACGCTTATTTTCTTTATCATTTTTCAGCTTTAGGTTCTCTCAGATCTGGATAGCTCATGGAGCGAACGCGGTTCTTTGGTTAGAAGTAACTTGTGAGGTCACATGGAGGTATGTTCCATTTTTATTTTTTTTCCGCAGCCGGTTTATTTTTGTCTTTATTTCTCTTATACGGGCTAAATCGTTCCCAATTGAGTATGCATGATGCCCGACACTAGTTGTCAGCCTGAAAGGATCGGGGACGTCTCTCGGGCCTTGTCGCGGATCGGCTCAAGTGACCGATTCGGGGTCGACCTGGATTGGTTCGTGACAAAATGGTATCAAAGCAATTATCCCTTGTTATTTGGGGATGTTAGGTAGTTTAGAGCTAAGATTGTTGGAATTCAAGTGGTTAGTCGTGTTGGATTGGTGTAGCCCGATCCGGTTGGGCCGAATGCTTGTGGCCAGCAACTGTTGCGGGTCGAGCTCCGCGGTGAGCTTGTTGGGGGTTGCAGGGGGCAACGGCCCCTACTCTGGGGGTCCGGGGGCCGAAGCCCTGTCGGCCCAATTTTTTCGGCATTGTAGCATCTCTGACCACTGTAGCAGAGCTGACTGACCGACACCAACAGACACTGTAGTAGTGCGGACTTCGGGGGTCAACTGTACTATAGCACTTTTGACAAAGTTGGTCGCCTTTCACTGTAGCGACGCGGGCTTACTTTTGGAATAGTGATCGTCTTCTTCATTTTATAGCCCATTTTCAAGCTAGGGTTATCACAAGAAAAACTCTGTAATTTTGTGCTCCCGAATTAGTGAAGTTCTGCCTCTCCGTGGACGTAAGGATTTTTCCCAAATCACGTAAATCGTTTTGTTCTTGTTGTTTTTCATTTCTTCTACGTTCTTCTTCCATTTCTCGTTTCTATCGTTGCGACTCCCGGCGATTCCACAACAAGTCGCGGGTAGGTGCTTGATCACCACTTATTCAGAATGACACTTGAATTGTCAAGATGGTCTGGGATGGTTGCACCTTGAAATTTGAGTTTGGTTCTTGAATGTTTTCGAGGTTTTTGATTTTGGTTTGGGAATTTCTGATTGGTTTTGAGATTTAGTGGATTGTTTTGCAAAACTCCAAATGTTGGAGTGGATTTTTGGAGGGGACTTAGATGATGCATGGTTACTGTGCATGTGCAGAACATGCAACTAGCTCTGTTGACCTCCAGGGTGCTCACACGAATGGTGCACAATCCGCCAAACCATGCGGCCAAGACGTGTGTAGCTGATGTTTTTCTAAGTTTTGGGATTTTTGACCTGTTGAGTGTTGAGTTTATTTTGTTTATTCTTGGTGTGAGTTTGAGTTGGTTTTTGGGTGTTTCCCTTGGGTTTGAAATGATGTTTGGTTTGTCAAAAATTGGATTTCTAAAATGAAAGCTTTGAGTTCTTTGAAAATGAGACGGGAATTGCTTTGAAAATGAGATGGGAATTACTTTAGGGTTTTGAAAGGTTTTGAAAAATTTTGAATGAAAGGCGAGTTGGGAATTTGCAAATGCTTTGCTTTGATAACAAAAGGTGGTTTTCAATTGGTCGGAATATTTTAAGAAATGATTTAGAAAGTGATTTACCATTGGTATTCCTTATGAACGCCCACATATATGAATGCATGTGTATAGGCTCATTAGTATGCACGGACGAGTGCATAAGTGGATGCAGGTTGTGTGTGTGTGTGTGTGTGAAGCTTCATAGAATACCATTGGTAAGTTCCAACCTTTTTGATTTATTCTTGTTTTCTAAAGGTCTTTTCAAAAGAAGGATTTCAACTTTGGATGGGTGAGGGTTGTTTGGCATTTCTATTTGAGTTTTCAGATTTCCTTATTGGAATGTTTTGTTTTGTTTCATTAAAAGTGTTGCTGGATTGGTACTTTGATCTTGATTTATTGACTTATGTTTGAGACATGGTGTTTTGACTTGTGGGATGTCCTGATTCAGTTTTGTGTTTCTTGTTTTTAAAATATGCCCACCAAGCTCTGAGAAATTATAAAAGGATTTACGGGTGGCGCATCCACCGCATGTTTGGAAGTTCCAAGAGTCGAACCCTCATTTCTTCGGGCAACCGGAGACTGGGAAAGCCAAAAAATGGCTGCGAAGCATTAAGGATAATTTCGTTCAGCTTGAGCTCCCCAAGACTCTTAAGCTCAAGCTCACGACCTTTATGCTGGAAGGCCCAGGCTGGAAGTGGTGGAAGTCCGTTTACCAGTCAAAACCACAGAAGGTCCATTCGTGGGAAAGCATCAATGCCTTGTTCATTCAGAAGTATTTCTCTAAAGCCATGAAGGTACCGAAGGAGATGGAGTTTTACCGTCTCAGGCAAAGAGATTCGACAGTTTTGGAGTATGCTAAGAGTTTTGCCAAGTTGGTGACGTATCTCCCAAAACCTGTCGAAGATGAAGCCTTGAAGGCTCGATTCTTTGAAAAGGGCCTCCGATCAGAACAGTTTAAAGTAGTGTCATCATTTCCCGACACTTGTGAAGAAATGGTGAGGCAGGTTGTTCGGATCGAGGCCGGTTTAGACGGAGAGCCAAAGATGATTGATGTCTCACCTATCCCTAGAAGCAATGGTGGTGGGAAAGGGAAGGGAGCTGCATCTAGCCTGTTGGGAAGTGATATGAAGCGGTCGTCCTGTTTCTTCTCGCCAGAATCGTCCGGGAGTAAGCTCTGGGTGTGTCATCGGTGTGGAAAGATGGGGCATAAGAAGTCGTCGTATCTAGAAGCACCAAAGACTTGGCATACCTAGGGACGGGTCATCTGCAACGGTTTTGTCTGGGTGTTGTTAGGAAGCGACGTGGAGCCAGATCCGCCCTTTCGAAAGATCCCCCAGCCCGTTTGGAGAAGCATGGTGCTGATGCGGATTCCGTTTAGAGTTTCTTTTGTTGTAAATGTTTTCTTGTTTTAGGATGTCGAGCATTGTGGTGTAGCATTTTGTTGGGAATGGGGGAAGATGTTGTACATCTTTTGGAAAGTCCTATTCTTAATGGAGGTGTTTTTGAAATTATGAATCTTGTGGTTATGGAATAGTGATGTTTCTTGTTGTAGGATTGGCGTAGCCCGATCCGGATTGGATAATGTTTGGGCCAAATGTTTGTGGGTCATATTGCACACCAGGCTGCAACCTTTGCGGGTCGAGCTCCGCGACGAGCTCGTTGGGGGTTTCAGGGGCAACACGCCCCTGCTCTGGGGGTACGAGGGTCGAAGGACCCCGGTCCAAATTTGGGGGGGGGGGCTGTAGCATCTCTGACCATTGTACCAAAGCTGACCGACCGACACCGACAGGGTACTGTAGCAGTACGGACTTTGGAGTCAACAGTATTGTAGCTTTTTGGACTTCCAGCCGTCAGTCACTATAGCACTTTTGACTTGGGTGACCACCTTTCACTGTAGTGATGCAGACTTCCTGTGCGGTTGGTGGAACAGTGGATCGTCATCCTTCTTTTGTAGCCCATTTAGAGCTAGGGTTTAGTTAGTGACTCTTTGTAAATTTTTGCTCCCGAATCATGGTGAAGCTCTGCCTCTCCATGGACGCAAGGACTATTCCCGAACCACGTAAATCTTTGTGTTCTTGTTCTTTTTTTCCATTTTACACTTCTCCGAATCGTTTCTTTCTGTCGTTGTGACTCCCGACATTTCCACATCACTTGTTTTGCGCCTCATCACGTCTCGTCACTCGTAGCTTTATTTTTCGTTTGAATTTGTGAGCTTGTTCTGGTTTAAGGAATCAATGTTTAACCGAGGTTTTAAAATGGTGGGGAGACCACCCTCGGTGAGCTCGCGGTGAGCCTAGCTCTCTAGTCCTTGTTTTTTTCTTTGAAATTTCAAACTCCAGTTGTCTGTGTGACTCCTTGATTTCGCCTTGCCTGACCTCAACCATAGTAGTTCGGCTGGCTGGGATAATGGGTCATGTGACGGATGCTCGTGGAGATCCCGAACAAACCAGGATGTGTTTCCTTGGTTATTTCTATGTTAAGGGTTGGAGTGTTTCATGTTTTGAGATTGTGTTTGGAGGTTCCATTGGGGCCCTTATTGGATGGTTCAAGTTCTTTAGTCTTTCTCGTTTTCTCCTCTAGTGTAGTTTTTTTTCTTTAAAGATGACCTCTTTAGTCTCTTTTGGGGCTCGAAGTTTCGCAAGAAAGGTGAGTGTTAACTCTTGGTCTTCAGGTTTCAAGAACCTCGCCTCGTGTAGTGGTTTTCTTTCGTCTAATTTCGTGACCAACTAAATATTTGGGACTTTATGGGGGCATAAAGTGTCATGATGGAAAGAATTGTCATACCCCGAGCCTAGCATATTAATTATTTATTATTATTTAATTATTTTTAGCCTTGCTTTTGAGTTTCGGGTCGGACCGAGTCTAAATTTTAAAATTTTGGGTTTTTAGTACAAACGCACGGTTGGCGCACAGTTAGTAGAAACCGTTCGCAACTCGTGCAAGTCGTATGTAGTTTTTGACAGATCCAATCGCATGGTCGGTGCACGGTTTTCTTAACTGTACGTCTTGCCCGTACGGGTTGTCCAAAATCCCGAAGAGGGGCGCACCGTTGGTGCACAGTTTGCCCAAACGTGCGGTCAAACCATTCGTAGTGTCCGGCCTTGAAAAAAAAAAGAAATTGTTTAAATAATAATAATAATAATAATGTTATTATTGTTTTTATGATTATTATTGTTGTTGGTGTTGTTATGTTTTTATTATTATTATTTTTCCTCTTACCCTCAGACTCTTGTCGCGCGACCCCCCTTCTGTGCCGCGGGAAACCCCTCGCTCGGACAGCCACGCGCGCTCCACCCCCTTCCCATGCCAATTCTTTCGCCGATTCGGTGTACAAATCATCTCCGGTAAGGTTCTCCTCCTCTCCTCCCTTTTCCCAAATTTCTTCTCTTTTTCCTCCGGGTGGTGCACCCGCCATTGCTGAACCGTAACTCGTTTTGGGGTTTTCTTTTGGTCGGTTTTTGATGTCTAAGGTTCGTGAGCCCCAATTATGGTCGGTTCTAGCCGCAGCGGCGGTTGTAGGCAACGAGTGCGCCATCGATTTTGGGTAAGGTTTCTCTGTTCCAATTCTTTGGCCCAATTTTAAGTAGGGCTTTTGTGATTTTAGTTTTCTTTTTATTATTTAGGGTATGTTGCGGCTTTTTGAAGGCGCCTATATGTATATACATAGGTAAGCACATATATATCTATATCCTCATTGTACATAAACCCTCATGGCGAGGGGAATATGTACATTGGGTAAGGGGTACATATATATATCTATGAGGGTGTATATGCGTGTAAGTGCAAAGTGGTTTCGGGTTTTCTTCATCAAAATCAACGTGTTTTGAGGAAGTTTCCCTATGTCTGAGCCTTTAATTCAAATTGTTTGACTGCTTGACTGTTTTAAAATTGTGTTTTTATTATTATGTGATATACATATGTTATGCAAAATTGATTATGCAAAATTGGTTATGCCTCTTGGAAATGGTTCACTTTTGTTTACAAAGTTTACCTAACCTTCCACATGGGTTCTTCATATTAAGAATATGTTTTTAACCTTGTTTTGAAATGGAATGTGTTTTCATAACATTATGAGGCCCGGTTGACACTTTGACTTGTTTGGAAAACCCCTCTTAAGGCATGCCCCCTTGATTTGGAAATGTGGTGCGTGTGATAAATGTATGATTTGTATTATGTGCCTAGTGAAGAGTCTTGTGCTTGGTTCGTGCGTGACTTAAAAAGGGCAGTGTTGTCCAAGGTGCGCGCCTCAGCGCACCTTGGCGTGAGGCGAGGCGAGGCGCACCTAGTGCACCTCAATATTGGTGAGGCGGTGCGACCTCACTGAGGCACGCCAAACCAAGGGGCGCTAAAAGTGCCAGACACCGTAAGGCACACCAATGGCTGCTAGGATCGAGGGCGACAAAAATCATGGGTACAGCCTACAGGTACAACAGACAGGGGCGACGGAGATCGAGGGCGACAATATTGGGGGTGGCGGTAGAAATCGGGGTAGAATAAAAATTTGGAGTACAGGCGGAAATCTGGGGTACAAACAGGGGTGGAAGAGATCGAGGGAGACGAAATCTGTTGTGGAAACGTCGGGAGCAACGAAGCAAATAACGGATCACAGAAGAGTAAAAAAAGAAAAAAAAAAGAACAAGGACACAAGAATTTACGTGGTTCGGGAATAATCCCGACGTCCACGGAGAGAGAATAACTTCACTATGAAAAATCAAGGAGCATAATTTTACATGAGTTTCTCACACACAGAAACGCTGGCCCGAAAATGGGCTAATGTAGAGGACGAAGCACTATTCCACCAACCTCAAAAAGTCCGAATCGCTATAGTGAAAGGTGGTCACTCAAGTCAAAAATGTTACGGTGGCTGTCGGTTGGAGGTCCAAGGAGCTATAGTGAATGGCGGCTGGAAGTTCGCGTCTTCTACAGTGCTGGTCGGTCAGCTCTGCTACAGTTGTCAGAGTTGCTACAGTTCCCCAAAATTTGGGTCGGGGGTCAAAGGCCCCCGAACCCCTGGAGGAAGGGCGTGTTGCCCCCTGCAACCCCCAACGAGCTCACCGCGGAGCTCGACCCGCGAAAATTGTGGGCTGGTGCGCAGTACGGACCACAAGCATTCGGCCCAACCGGATTGGGCTACACCAATCCAACAAAATCTGGGGTGGCGGTGGGTGAGGGCGATCGGCGGAGATCGGGACGATGGAAATCGAGGGTGGGTGGGTGAGGGCGATCGACGAAGATCGAGGTAGGAGGTGGAAACCGTGGTGCACCGCAATGGAAATAGGGATAAGTCATGAGTTCAATTAAATAGAGTATTTAATATATTAATAAAAAACATAACACTCAATAAAAACATCACTCACTGCAGAACCTCGTTGCACCATGAATTGATTATGATTTTGGTTGTAATTATCAGCATGTAATTTAATTTGTATTTTTTTATTGAATTTAAGTTTTTTTTAATTTAAAATATTGTAAAAAACTGTATATAATTAATTATGTGCTCATGCGCCTTAGTTGCGCCTCACGCCGCACCGCATCCCCAAGATTTTGTGCCTTATTGCGACACGCGTCTTTGACAACGATGAAAAAGGGGATTCACTTAAGGTAAGAGTTCGGAGGTGCGAAGGCGGGTGAGATTTTATGTAAGGTGATATATATATGTACCTTGATAAAACTCACCTCCATTTTAATTTTCATGGGTAGCCTTGGATAGTTAGGCGACAGCCTTAAGCACACATGTTGCACTAGTTGAGATTACGCACTGGCTAGTGGCCCTTAGTAGATAACCTGACTGCTTTTGGGACGAACCCCTCGGTCGAGCCAATGAGGATGACGCGAGTGTTAGGGAAGTGTACTGGTTTTACAAGTACACTGTTTTTCAATGTTCCTAGATTCTTTGTAAAGTGACATTTTTGTTTTGTTTTTCACATCGGGACAAATGTTTTACCACTGGCAATCCTTTACAAGGAATTTCCTGAAATGTTTTTCATGTTCTAGAGTTGTTTTGAAAAATGTGATGAAAGGCAGTTTTTCTAAAAAATGGAAGCTTGCTACTTGTTTTTGAAAGAAATAGAAAACCCTATTTTTATATATTTTATTTTCAAACTAGCAAGATTGGATTTCACTTTAAAGGTAAGGCATAAGGTGTTGTTTATTCTTGGCATCCCTACTGATCATCTCAGTGTTCACGCCTACTTTATCATTTTTCATCTTCAGGTTCTCTCATATCTAGATTGCTCATGGAGCGAACATTGTTCTTTGGTTGGAAGTGACCCGTGAGGTCACATGAAGGTATGTTCCGTTTTTATTTCTTTTCTCATGTCTGTTCCTTTATTTTTTTCTATTTTTTTCTCGTATAGGGGCCAAATCATTCCCAATTGATTATGCATGATGCCCAACACTAGTTTTCAGCCTGGGAGGATTGGGAACACCTCTCGGGCCTTGTCGCGGATCGGCTCGAGTGACCGGTTCGAGGTCGACCCGGGTTAGTTTGTGACAGGGAGAAGGAAACACATGTTTTACCGCTTTTGATTCTGCTATTATTGAGATTGTGCATACTTGATGTCATTACTAAAAATCACGACTATTGAGAGCCTTGTTTGTGTTGGAATTGATATTTTTGTGGAACCCATGTTTGTGTGATTGTTTGATATCATCTTGAATAAATGACTAATCACTTATATATGGCTAATGAACCGACCCATGGAAATCTGGAATTGTGTGATAATACCCCATGTTAAAGATGATGTGATGTTATGACAGCCCATGAACCTGAATTGTGAAATATGTAGAAGTCGGGATGTGTTGTTTGGTGTGGTTGTGCTTGTTTTGTTTCCTTGTGTGGTGTGGGCTGTTGTGTGGCGGTTGTGGTGAGATGTGGTTGAAACATGAGGCGATTGTGATGAGAAAGTGGTGGTGATGTGTGGTGGTGATGTGTGGGGATTGTTGGCATGAGGATGAGTTGTGGGTTGTGTTTGTGTTGTGCTAGTTTCCTGGTAGTAATGGAATGAAATGCTAATGATGAAATTGGAATGGCTGATGGATTGGGATGGCTAATGAACACTGGAACAAAAATGAGATGTGTGGTTAAAGCGGTTGTTGTTAACGTGAAATGAATGGACTTAAATAACGAAGATGGTTGGCAATGTGGAAATCGAGAATTTGGATCAACTTGAAAAGAAAAGTGAAATGTGTCTTGTGGTGTGGTTTGTTTGTGTAGTGTATTTAGAGGTGGCAGCGAAAGTGGTGAAGGTTGTGTGGCCTTGTGGCGATGTTTAAGGTGGGATAGTTTTCTTATTATGATCTCATAGGTTGGTCTTGTGTATGTGGCTATTATATATATACATTGTATTTTCATTGTGATTTTTATACGCACCCCACCCGCTTCGAGTATTATATGTCGTCACTCAAATGTTTTGAGGGTGTTTTTCTCAAAATCCAAATGGTGAGAATGGGTGGTTGGCCACCTCTACTTCTCCGCTCTCTCTTCCAGACAAGATGATATGTACGGGTTGTGATGGTCAGAAGTCAAAAGTGCACTAGTGGTGATTTTTGACGTGATGATAAGGTGGTTCATGGTGGGGGTCATGCATAGTAGGAGGAAGACAGAAGGTTGATGTTCTTCATGTTCATTATACCCTCCTATTCTGATTATATGGTTGTTGCGAGATGTGATGTGATGGTCAAGGTGTCTTCGAGCGAGATGTGATGTGATGGCTCAGGTGTCTTCGAGCGAGATGTGATGTGATGACTCGGGTGTCTTCAGGCGAGATGTGATGTGATGGCTCAGGTTTCTTCGAGCGATATGTGATGTGATGGCCTAGGTGTCTTCAGGCGAGATGTGATGTGATAGATCAGGCAGAATTATACGGAATAGATGGGATCACCAGGATGTGCGTCCTTGGGGCGTGAGAGTGGGAAAGCGGTGAGAGGTACCCTTCTATCGATATGCTTCTTAATATGTTATTATAGTTGGATGCGCTATTTGGGAGTGTGTCATGGTGAGGATGAGATTGGTTAGTTGACCTGCATAGGTGTTGTTGGTTCTGTTGTCTACTCACGGGCACATTAGTATGCTCTTTCCACAATTGCACGTGAGACCTTAGGTATGATCCTACTAAGTATACCTATTATACTCACCCCACATATATACAAATTCTTGTTTCAGGTTTACAGGAGGATTTCGTGGACCGTGATGAACATTACTAGCTTGGACCTTGGAGGTGGTGTTGTCTCGCTGCCTTAGGACTTTCTTTTGGGTATTTGTTTGAAGATTCTTTGTATTTGTTTATTTTACACATGCATGTTGGGATGGTTTTGGTTTCCTCTTTTATTTATGTCATGGAGTTGATTTGTGGTTGATTTTCCTATCTTTTGATCCTACTTTATTTGTTAAGGGTAATGTATTCCACTTGTAAGATTTTTGTACCCTCAGTGTTAATCGTCAACCTAGGGCCTACAGAAGGCGGGACTCGAGGGTCATCATCTCAGTTCGTTGTCGGCCCAAGAGAGACATTTGGAGGGAGGGGGTCGTGACAATATATTACTCATGGAAAACGAGATACCAATCTTATAATTCGTTAAGACATGGTTGAACAAATGTTTCTTCATGAAAGACTTAGATGAAACAGCCTACATTCTATGGATCAAGAACACTGATGATAGATCTAAGAGGTCGCTTAGACTAAGTCAGGGTACATATATTGACAAAGTACTGAAGAGATTCAATATGTAACAATTCAACAGGGGATCATTTACAATGTTACATGCTATACATCTCTCCAAGAAAATGTGTTCTCAAACTCAAGAGGAGGGAGAAAGAGGATGAGCAGGATTACTTGTGCATCAGCGATAGGATTTGTCGTGTATGACATGCTATATACTAGGCTTGATGTTGCCTACGCCTTGAGCATGGTAAGAAAATATCAATCAAATCCAAGAGAATAACAATGGACTTCTATTAAGACTATCCTGAAGTATCTAAGGCGTACTAAGGATTTGTTATTGGTTTATGGAGAAGATGAAAAACTAGTTATGAGAGGATACACACAGATGTTAGTTTTCAGACAGATCAAAATGATCTGAAATTGCAGTCCAGGTATGTCTTCTACGTTAATGGAAGAGATGTGAGCATGAAGAGCTCAAAGCAACCAGTGGTCTCCAATTATATAACAGTCCGAGTATACCGCAACTTTTAATGCACCTAAAGAAATGGTTTGGATACGCAGCTTTATCCAAGAGCTTGATATGGTGTCTAGCATTAAATATTCTATCACATTGTATTACAATAATACTACAATGGTGGTTCATGTCAAGGATCCAAGGCCACATCAATCGATGAAGCATATATTTCAAAGGTATCACCTCATGAGAGATTTTTCTCAAAGTGGTGATATAACACCTCAGATTTAATACACTTTATTTCATGATTTATTACATAAATATACACTTAATACAATCCCAAGAGATCATGAGCCTTGGTGTCTTTGGGAAATTAGATACATAACACAATAACTTAAAACAGGGGTACACCGACATTATTTAAACTCCTTAACATGCTCTTAAAATTTCATTGTTCTTCTAAAACTGCATGGGATAACCTGGGACGTGCATAAGAAAAGGGTAGGTTATAAAGCCCAGTAAGAGAATAATCAAAGCATAACATAATGAAAGTAATACATGTAAACCAAGAGGCGTATCAAGATGACATAAAAAGGGTGAGAATCGGGAACATAAACATCGAAGCATAATATAAGATGAAAACATAAAGACAACATGAGATTGTGGTGACAATATAAAACATGACATCATAAACATAAATCAAAGCTAACCGCCGAGACAACATAACATAGTTTGTTTTGGATAACCTCTTGTACACCATACATGGTATCTCATAAGATAAAAACATTACCCAATGCATTGGAGAGCTATATAATTTTGGGTTCACCCGTCAAATTCATATCATGTACATGCATTTGTGCTCCACATAAATAATACAACATAAGAATTCATTTCATCATTTTTAACACCACGATCAAGGAATGTGGGTTACAAATATAAAAGCCCCCAATCAATGAAGGATAGATACATCTAGATGAATACGCATGAGTGGAAATGCGAATGGGTATTCACTACACAAATGCTTGTCATGGAAAATCACATAATAATTTCACCAGTATAACGGGTGTATATAAAGGTTAATGGATGGGATAAATGAGGGCGAAAGAAGGGTCTCTCATTTCATGGACATCAATGAAAATGATTGAATAAAGAGGAGAGGACCTCTTACCTTGATAGAGCGCTTCTAAAAGGTCGGGAGGAGCTTCTTAAAATCTTGTGAACACTTTGAGAAGGCTTTAGAGAGTGAGAGGGAGAGGGAGAGTGATTTCGTGTTCAAAGGGTTTTGAGTGAAGAGGAGTGGGAGGTTGGGTAGGTATTTATAGAAAAAGGAGGGGAATTCTTTATTAATTTATAAACTTAGGTTTTGGACTCTGTTTGATAAAATAATCAAAACTACAAACGTTCTCATGGTTTTTGTCTATAATTTCTAGAGGAGTGGTTTTCAATATTTTATTAGACTAAGAACCAAACTCCTTAAAATAGTACCCTTGATAATGTGGAAATGAGTCATTTTCATAAAGAATTGATTTTAAAACCTTAAAATATAATATAGATTTTGGAAGACTCATTAAGGGTTACCGAATATTTATACCGTATTTAATTTTTACCCAAAAAATTGACTGTCTCAAAAAATTATGAAAAATTCACCGTTTGCTAATTACGACTTGATGATTTCAAAAACAATACTTATTTTATCAAAATAACTCTCTAAATTTGAGAATTTCACTTTTAAATCAAAATCCTCATTTATGGAAAAATACTGGGGTTTTTTACAATAACAGTTTTCTGACCCTTATAAAGATTACATTAGACTTCATTAAATTATATTATCATTTGTATATAAATAAATATTATTTAATAACAGTATTATATGAAAATAATATTTATTTCAAAATTCTTAAATTTATTGAAAAGAGTGTTAATTAAAACCATACAATTTTGGTTTCTTCGTATAAAAATCTAATTTTCATCAACTCATATATAATTGTAATAATAAAAAGGGATAAATATAATAATTGTTTAATTACAAAGAAAACCAACAAATTCATACTACTACGGTCTAGATACATAACCCTGTATTACACCAACGCACGCCTAAGGTGTGCGATGGTGGGGCTTTTTTGGGGCAGTTTGACGAACATGATTTGGGTTGTGATCTCGATAAACTTGAACTTCTCCCATCAACGGTTTCATACTTCAGTTGTTGAATCTCAACTTGGGTTTTATCAAGGGCAAAGCCCCGTGATGTCATCTTCATAGGAAGCTCCGATAAATGGGCTTCATGGGGTATAATCCTATTGGTCAAGGTCATCAACTCTTCTGTTCGTGTCAATTGGACTTTATCGTAACCCTAAATATATTAATCTTAACAGTCACTGTACAATGGCTATATTATCAACGGTTATGATGCTTTAATGGTCTTTTAAATCTGACAGGAAATAACGGTTCAAAATAAACAAAGTTCATGTGTTTTCTATAACTACATTACTTAATAAAAAATATATTCATTTATAAAGGGAATTTCATTTATAAAAGTTCAGGTCGTTACAGGTGAGACCGTGGTAAGCAGAGTTTCCACGAAGGAGAACGTGAGGACTCGTTGACTAAAGCCATATCTCAGTAAAAACATGAATATTATGTGAGAGTTAATAGACTGAAAATTGTTAGTTGTTGGATCTAGTGAAAGTAGGAGTTTGTTAGAGTTGTACCCTAAAACCAACTTACTTCGTACTTTTGATTACCTATATATTCAAAGCCCTAAATATTTATAGATATCTTATCATATGATTGTTATTTTGCATGACACTAATGTGATAATGTCAATGCCTATCGCATCGAAAGGTTATATCAATTTCACTCTATCATGATACCATTGAAGTGCTATGACATATTCTTAAATATATGTTATATGGTCGAATGACATCCATCTGATGGGACACAAATGATGTTAGGAATATGTGGGGGCCGGTTTGTTATGGTGATGGCTAGGGCATGTAGTTTGTTAGTAACCAGGAGGCGGGCCCACTGGTTAGCCCACGCCCTCCAATAATCTTTACCTGCCAGCGGAGGGGTACAAAGCGAAAACGAGATTTATAAGGCAGTTGGGCTGTTAGGAATATTCTCGGTTGGGAGGGGGACCACCTGGACACACGCACAGACAATTGAATTGTTAGAAGTGGGTAGAAATGCGAAACGGGCGGGGCGGGGCAGGCCAAGCCCGCGCGGGCTAGACCCGCAAAATCCCGCATAAAAAACTGGTGGATTTATCAAGCCCGCCCCGCCCCGCAGCGGATGCGGGCAAGCCCGCGAGCAGCCCGCGAGCAGCCCGCATTCATTGAAATTTTATGTTATGCAGAATAAAAATATGAAAAATATGAAAAATTAAAACTAAAAATTAAAATAATTTTATGAAATAACATAAATCAAAAAATTAAAAAATTAAAATAGCATGTCGTTGCAGTACCAGAGGAGGAGGCGGGTGGGGACACCTGGGGGTGGCGGGGACACCTGAGGGTGGCAGAGGAGGCGGGAGAGGCGGAGGAGGTGGGGGTAGTGGGAGAGGGCTAGGGGCGAGCAGGGGTGGTAAGGAGGCGGGGGGTCGCAGAGGAGGCGGTGAAGGCGGGGTTGCGCGGAGGCGGGGGTCACGGCCGTGCGAGGGTGGCGGACGAGGCGAGGGTGGTGGACGAGGCGAGAGTGGGTTGGGGGCCGGGCGGGGGTGGCGGACGAGGCGAGAGTGGGTTGGGGGCCGAGCGGGGGTAGCGAAGTAGGCGGTGAAGGCAGGGGTCGCAGAAGAGGTTGGATGGGAGGGGGTGGGGGAGGGGGTGGCGGGGGTGGCAGTAGAATGGTGGGGCGGAGGGCGAGCGATGAGGAAGTTGGCTAGGGGTGAGGGACGAGAGCCACAGCGTTGGTTGGGGGGCGGGGGACGTCGGCTACGACCTGAAGTAGCAAGGGGAATCAAAACGGGTCGGCCGCCAGCGACGGGTGTGAAGCGGGGCGGCGGGGTCGGTGAGTTGGGATAAGGGAGGCCGAGGCAGGGGACGGATGGGGGGGGTCCGATGGAGAGGCCAAGGTGGGCGAGAGATGGTGAGTCGGGGGGGAGGCCGAGTTGGGCGGGCCGATGGCGAGTCGGGAGGGTGGAGGTCGACGATGAACCAGTGGACCAGAGCGAGAGAGGGAGGGAGGTGGGGGGATCTTTCAGCACATCGGGTCTAGAGGGAGGTGGGCGGTCGGTGCATCGGGTAGTGGGAGGTCGGATGGTCGACATATTGGGACTGGAGGGTGGTCGGTCAACGCATCAGGACTGGAGGGAGGTGGGAGGTCAGTAGCTACATCGGGTATAGAGGGGGGAGGGAGCCAAGGCGACAGTCTGTGGAAAAGGGAGGTGGGAGGTCGGTCGCTACATTGGAACTTGAAGCTGCATGTAAGCATGCAAAATAGGCGACTTGGTAAAGGATGGCTCGAAATTTGAGTTGCGTGCGGGAGAATAGTTTATATCATATGTTTTTTATTTAAATTTAAAACAGTATGCTCGACTTCGTGTTATTTTAAAGAAACCAATAAATTTTATTTAAGTTAATTAATATGTAAAAAATATTATCTTGTAAAATATTTTACTTAAAAAACAGACTCGCGGGCTAACCTACACCCGTGCGGGCTTAGCTCGCATAGGCCCGCACTCTAAACGGTCAAATTTTTTTGGCCTGCCTGTCCCGTATCTGTTGGAGTTTGTGGCCTAGAACCAACTACTTTGTACTTTATTCATTAAATAAACACCTTATCAAATCTTGATTGTTCTTCTACGTGACAATGCATGTGATAATATCCTAAGGATAGCTGTTGCATTAAAGGGTCATAACGGATCTCTGCTATGATGAGAACCCGGAAGTGTCATAACACTGTTCTTGAATATATGTTCTATGGCCGGATGATGTTATTTGAGGGACACAAATAATACAGACCATTAGGGGTGAGGACTCATAAAACTTTGAGGCACCTTCTCATGATGTGCGCACTTGGTAATATCCAGGAGGATATTATGAGAACGAAACCCGCTAGTAGGAAATCCACATTTCATAGTGTCATTGGATTTTCCTATCTGCGGACGTGTGTACTGGTCCTTAGACTTTAAGATTATTATTAATGGGTATTACAACTCGCGCACTTAGATGTATTGACGAAAACTGTGACGACACACTGTTCGCAGCGAGATAGGATACGTTGGGTGCGTCACGAGTAATACTGCATTAATAAATAATGCGAGAAAGGATTTTTCCCTTCCGTTCCATAACAAAAGTAGATATCTCGGGCCCTTTGATAGAATTGATATAGCCTAAGTAAATTCATGGTCATGGTAAGGAATGGACAAGTTCAATTCCGGAAAGTCAAAGAAAGAATAATCGAGCATATGTGTTGATGGCACTAGCATGCAACCCGCTTGATTCGAGATATCGTGACAAAGGGATTATATTACACGGTAAGCGTTCGTATGAGGTGACACGTCAATGTGGCGTCAAACTTCTTTCTCTTGGGTGCCTTGACCCGTTGCTAGATAGTAACCTTGGACTTTAGACAAGTCCGCCTAATGCCAACGAGAAAGAGGTCTAGAGGGTCACACACTAAGTGTATCCAAGTATCTCAAGTAGAATAAAGATTATTCTCGTATGTGGTTTAATAATTATTCAAGGAATCCTAAATCGTTTTAATGTTGGAGGAAAAATAAAATGAAAACAAGATATACACACCATGTACATTGAATGTACACGCCGTGTAGTTTTCATTTAGGAAAGGAAATGAAAAACGAGTACACGTCGTGTATTAATGATTACACGCCGTATAGTTTTTCCAGTCGAGATTCTGAGGAAATAATATTGTTTTATTAAAAGATATTTATTATAATCAGCGTGGTCGCATGTCAAGGAATTAATGATTCGACATGGGGGTTTTCAATAAGAGTTAATAAAATAAATAAAATGCGTAACGCGTTTATTTATTGTCATAACTCTATAACCCCAAACCCGATTATAAATATCTTCACAACCCCAACACTTTTCCCTAATCGTTGTGCACAAAAATTCTGGAGAATTCTCTCAAGGCTGAAAGAACTCTTTCCTCCAAGAATGCTCTCAAGATCGAGAGAGATCCTCCTCCATCGGATCAAAGCGATCTAAGGCGAACAACGCAAGCAAAGGCTTCTCCACGCTAGCACCCGGAGATTCCTTTGGCGACGTCCAGAGATACATGGTGCACGTGTGGATCACCGCTAGAGGAAGTATACACTTGGCTTCTGCGACGCAACAACGGATCACATCGGATCATGACCGGAAATATCAACAAAAAATAATTCCATCAAGGTAATTCTTGTCAATTAATTAAATTAATTATAACCAACATATGATGATCCTATCTCTATGGTTTCGGGACTCCCTCTTTCTTTTTCGTTCTTCATTCTATTCTGAAGATCCGACGTTTTATTATTGTGACGGATCTCAGATTGATCGTTGTTAACG
Organism: Viscum album; assembly: GCA_963277665.1. Taxonomy (NCBI): domain Eukaryota; kingdom Viridiplantae; phylum Streptophyta; class Magnoliopsida; order Santalales; family Viscaceae; genus Viscum; species Viscum album. Next base: position 1,286,904,986 of record OY728155.1, on the reverse strand, counting down.
CTAAAATGAAAGTTGGGTACACCCACCAACGCGCTTCCGCTACGCCCGGAACCTACAAGTGGTATCAAAGGGGTCATATCGTTGATTATAATTATTTAGTTTTTCGTTGGTGATTTACGCATTTAATAATTTAGTTGTTTCAATTCAAGTTAATCGTTCTTTAAAATCTGAATCTCGAGATCCGTTCTTCCCCTCTCGTTTCTCGTTCACCTTACAGAAACGAATTTTTCTTTTAATTTTGGTTAAAATAAAATAGAGGATCTCATCCGGAGGTGTCAAACGTTCTTGGCCGTACAACACCAGAATACACGGCGTGTATTCGGAAGTACACGCCGTGTAGTCTAGGTTCAATGCATTGGACTGGTCCGCCAAATCAAGTTGTGTAAATGGATCCTACCTGAGTCATAAATGAAACCGTGTGTTGACCAGGAATAGGTGGCACACGGTTTTCGGATTACACGCCGTGTGGTCAACTGAACACGACGTGTAGTCCATTCGGGCTGGGGTTGGACCGTGTACCCCGTATACGGCTTGCCCGGATGGAAATCGTGTAACGCGAATATTACACGGCGTGTGTCCAACTGAACACGCCGTGTAATCCGAAAATTTCCGAAGTACATCTACACGCCATGTCCTCGGGCGTGTACTTTGGATGGATGGTGAAGAAAAGTACACGTCGTGTAGTCGGAACTACATGTCGTGTACTCATCCAAATTACGCATATTTATTAAAATTTATTATTATATTATACAAACTCTTGAGACGTGTACCACAGTGCAGGCGTAAAGCTGAGGCACAATATGTGATAGGTGTTTTATATATATGTGTTTAATTTAACATCTGCGTAATAAACAGGAATTCACCGGGTTGCCTCCAAGGTACGAGTTACGTACAAAGATAATTTTAAATGAATTTATTTGTTTAAAATTATGATAGATGAGAATCTCAAGGAAATTCAGAAAAAAGGGTTTAAGATAAAAGGATTGATTAATTAAAGATAATTAATTGATTCGAGTGTGATTTATCTAAAACAAGAACGATTAAAGAATTTAATGATAATTTTATTTATGCGTAAATATCGTTGCATTCATGGATGATCATGAGCTAGACCAAGACCTTTATATGTGAATGGTTTATTTTAATTTATTTATTTAAATTAAATTTGTTGGCCTGCGAGCTTTCCCCTCATTAATATGTAGGGCCTGCGCGCCCAAGGTTTCTTTTATGTAAAACCCCGTTTTACCCCTCACCTATGAGTGAGATAAAAGCATATGTAAGGGATGGAGCTCTCAAGCTAGTGGAGGCGGCTCAAGTCAGGAGCCAAGGTGAAACCAATCCAAGAAGATACAAAGGTGGACAAATGGAAAGCTGTAAACATGAACCCGAAAGGTTCAAGGTGTTTCTCCCTTAGGTCTTGGGTTAGTTTATCAACCGCTAGATAAACTAACCAATAGAACAAGCTCATGATCATACAATTTATTTTATTTCTGTCAGTTGCATGGTTTATTTATTGTGGGTGTGTTGTCACGATCACACAATTAATGAATTTAACAAGCATGCAAGATGGAACTAAAATAAGACTGGCTTATGCGTAAGTATTATCTTAGACATGGTTAATCACTTAGGTATATCCAACTTAATATTAACAAGCATGTCATCAAATATAATAAATTGGCAATTTACGTATAAGGATAAAATCCCTCAAAGAAATATTAAGTCGGTATAGTCTTCCATAATCTTGGTTAGAATCGAACCATAGTTCAAAGTGTTTGACCAACCCTAGTCGAGGTGCTTTCAATTATCGGGGAATTCTAATTCAAGGTTTTGGATTGACTTGACTTGGTTCGCATCAAAGGTTGACTGCCATAGCAGGACTTGGTGTGACCAAAAGGCAAAGGTTGAGGAAATCCAAAATAAAAGGGTTTCAAGATTGGGGAGTCCACTCAGCGGATCAAGGAGTTGCGAGTTAATGCAGTTGGAATTTAAAATGCCTACCTAAAACCCTTCAAGTTGCTTGACCAACCCTAGTTGGGGTAATGTGAAGGGCAATGTGGATCCTTGCCACTAGAATATTCAGGCAATAGAATATTCTGAAATCAATGGTGAGGGCTATTAGATTTTGATAAAATAGTGGGAGACTAATAAGTATTAATTTATTTATTTGTCTCAGTTTTTATAATAAAGTACTAAACATTTGCTCATTTTAATTTGTAGAAACGGCAAGAAAAATGACTTCAAACATATCATTGCGAACCATACTCGAGAAGGAAAACCTTCTCACCGACACCAATTTCCAAGAGTGGCAGAGGCGTTTACGCGTCATCCTTCGTCACGAGAGAAAATTGTATGTGCTGGAAGAGCCTATTCCAGTTGCGCCTGGAAACGAGGTCAGTGATGAGGAACTATCTCTCTATGAGAAACATATGGATGATGCCACATATGTTCAATGTTTCATGGTATCAGCCATGTCTAATGAGCTCTTGAAGCAACATGAAAACATGGACGCGTATAGCATGATGTCTCACCTTAAGGATCTCTACCAAGAGAAGGCGAGACAAGAGAGATATGACATTTCCAATGCTTTGTTTACAACTAAGCTTGGAGAGTCTACGCCAGTTGGGCCTCATGTATTCAAGCTTATTGGCTACATTGAACGTCTGGACATCTTAGGGATTAAATTCCCGGATGAGTTGCGTACAGATCTCATCCTATCATCACTGCCCAAGACCTTCTCTAGCTTTATTGTCAACTACAACATGAGCAACAATGAGAAGAGTCTATCTGAACTTCTGATTTTAATTTTCCAGGTAGATAAGGACATGGGGCGTGACAAACCCGCAGTCCTTATGGTGAATAAGAAAAGGAAGGACAAGGCAAAGGGGCCAAAGACTTATAAAAGGTCTGAAGCCCCCGAGCGTCGTCCCTCCAAGAAGGGGAAGATCCAGAGAGAGGGCAAGGAACGGGAGGTGGTATGTTTTGCATGTGGAAAGCAAGGCCACTGGAAGAGGAATTGCACCCAAAAGAGTGGGGACGCTAAAGGTGCGTTCGTTATCGAGTGTAATCTTTCCATTTCTACACATTGGGTATTAGATACAGCTTGTGAGGCTCACATTTGTATTCAAATGCAGGAACCAAGTAGATTTAGAAATATTGTCAGAGGAGAGGTGGATCTTCGAGCTACCAATGGCGCGAGGCTGGCTGCGTTAGCCATTGGCGATTGCCACCTCTCATTGCCAACTGAGATGATTTTGGTTTTACATAACTGTTATTATGTGCCTAGTGTTACCAAGAACATAATTTTTGTATCTTGTTTGGATATGGATGGATTTATTTTCAAGTTTGGAAATAAGGGTTGTCTCTTTTATAAAAACAACATATGTTATGGTATGGCGTATTTAAATAATGGTTTGTATGTATTAAATTATGAAAACCAAGTGTTGGCAATCGATAACGAAACAAACTCACATGACTCATACATCACCCAGTTGTGGCATCACCGTCTCGGTCATGTAAACGAGAAGCGCTTGAAAAAGCTCTGCCAAGAGGGTTATTTAGACTCTACTGAGCTAAAACCACTTGATAGGTGCCACGCTTGTTTACAAGGAAAAATGACCAAGCCACCTTTCGGTGGACAATGTGAAAGGGCCACAGAGCTTCAAGGTATGGTGCACACAGATGTGTGTGGACCATTTCCAATAGAAGTTATAGGCGGATATTCATACTTCATTACTTTTACTGATGATTTGAGTAGATATAGCTATGTCTACTTAATGAGGTATAAGTCAGAAGCCTTAGAGAAATTGAAGGAATTCAAGAATGAAGTAGAGAATCAGCTTGGTAAGAAGATAAAGAAGCTTTGATCGGATCGAGGTGGAGAATATCTGAACCAAGAGTTCATCGATCTTCTACAGGAGTCTGGGATTCTATCTCAGCTCACTCCTCCTTATACACCACAGTGGAATGGTGTAAGTGAAAGGAGGAACCGCACCTTGTTGGACATGGTGAGGTCGATGATGAGTCATACAGATCTTCTATTATCCTTTTGGGGATATGCATTACAAACTGCAGCATACACATTAAACCAAGTATCAACTAAGGCACCAAATGGAATTCTATCCGAGTTATGGAATGGAAAGAAACTCATTTTGTCGCACGCACGTGTATGGGGATGCAAGGCATTTGTTAAGGCCTTCTCAGACAACAAACTAGAACCCTGGGGCACGAAGTGAATCTTTATAGAATATTCCAAGGAAACGAAAGGATATTACCTATATAACCCTTCAGACAAGAAATTGTCTGTCGCCAGACAAGCCGTCTTTCTTGAGAGGGAGCACGTCCTCAAAAAGGATAGTGGGAGAAAGATTGACTTCGACGAAGTTGATGCTCAAGATACACAGGAGTTGGTACAGGAACAAGTTCCACAGATCCCCGTGGAAGAGGTTCCAGAAACACAAGTACTGCGTAGGAGCTCAAGAGAGGTAAGGAAACCAGAGAGATTTGGTTTCCTAATCAATGAGGATGGTGAATCGTTATTGTTGGACAATGGTGAACCTCTCTCCTGCAAGGAAGCAATAAAAAGCTCAGAAGCTGCAAGATGGATAGAAGCTATGAATTTTGAGATGGATTTCATGTATCAGAACCAAGTCTGGGTTCTGGTCGATGAGCCAGTTGATGTAAAGCATGTTGGATGTAAATGGGTATTCAAGAGAAAACTGGACATAGAAGGTCAAGTTAGCACCTATAAAGCAAGGCTAGTGGCTAAAGGATTTAGACAGCGTCAAGGAATTGACTATGATGAAACCTTCTCGCCAGTTGCCATGTTTAAATCCATAAGAATCATACTTGTCATAGCAGCTTACAATGACTACGAGATTTGGAAAATGGATGTCAAAACAGCATTTCTTAACGGGAACCTTCAGGAAGATGTCTATATGACACAACCAGAAGGGTTTGTGACACCAGGTGAAGCCAAACGGGTTTGAAAGTTGCATAAATCCATTTATGGATTAAAGCAAGCATCCAAGTCATGGAACATTCGATTTGATGAAGCCATAAGGAAATTTGGGTTCATTAAGAACGAATGTGGGCCATGTGTTTATAAGCAGTTTAATGGGAATGTGATCGTTATCCTAATAGTATATGTTGACGACATATTGCTTATTGGAAACGATGTACCAGTCTTACAGTCAGTTAAGGACTGGTTGAATAAGTGTTTCTCCATAAAGGACTTGGGTGAAGCAGCCTACATTCTAGGGATCAAGATCATTCGTGATAGATCCAAGAGGCTGCTTGGACTAAGTCAGGGTACATACATTGACCAAATACTAAAGAGATTTAGTATGAAACAATCCAAGAGGGGATTGGTTTCAGTGTCACATGGCCTACATATTTCTAAGAAAATGTGTCCTCAGATACAACAAGAGAAATAATGAGTAAGATCTCATACGCTTCGGCTATAGGATCCATCATGTATGTCATGTTATGTACCAGGCTTGATGTTGCCTATGCACTGAGCATGGTAGGAAGATATCAAGCAGATCTAGAAGAACAGCATTGGACTGCTGTTAAGACTGTCCTTAAGTATCTGAGAAGAACTAATGATATGTTCCTGGTGTATGGAGGAGACGAGGAGCTTGTCATCAGAGGGTATGCTGATGCTGGTTTTCAGAAAGATCAGAATGTTCTGAAGTCGCAATCTGGATATGTTTTTTGTCTCAATGGAGGAGTTGTGACCTGGAAGAGTTCAAAGCGGCCAGTTATCGCCGATTCTACAGCGGAGTCTGAATATATAGTGGCTTCTGATGCAGACAAAGAAGCCGTCTGGATTCTAAACTTTTTCCAGGAGCTTGATGTGGCGCCTAGCAGTAAAGATCTTATCACGTTGTATTGTGATAATACTACAGCGGTGGATCTTGCAAAAGAACCAAGGTCACATCAATAAACAAAGCACATACTCCGAAATTATCACCTCTTGAGGGAATTCTATCAAAGGGGTGAAGTTGCAGTGAGCAGAGTGTCCATGAAAGAGAACATGGCGGACCCCATGACTAAAGGTTTATCTCAGAAGAAGCATGAATATCATGTGAGAACTAGCGGGTTAAAGGTTGTTAGTAGTTGGCTTTAGTCCAAGTGGGATTTTGTTGGAGTTGGTGGCCTAGAACCAACTACTTTGTACTTTAATCATTAAATAAACACCTTATCACATCTTGATTGTTCTTCTGTGTGACAATGCATGTGATAATGTCCTAAGGATAGTTGTTGCATTAAAGGGTCATAGCGGATCTCTGCTATGATGAGAACCCGGAAGTGTCATAACACTATTCTTGAATATATGTTCTATGGTCGAATGATGTTATTTGAGGGACAAAAATAATACAGGCCATTAAGGGTAAAGACTCATAAAACTTTGAGTCACCTTCTCATGATGTGCGCCCTTGGTAATATCCAAGAGGATATTATGAAAACGAGACCCGCCAGTAGGAATTCCACATTTCATAGTGTCATTGGATGTTCCTATCTGCGGACGTGTGTATTGGTCCTTAGAAAGATTATTATTAATGGGTATTACAACTCGCACACTTAGATGTATTGACGAAAACTGTGACGACACACTGTTCGCAGCGAGGTAGGATACGTTGGGTGCGTCACGAGTAATACTGCATTAATAGATAATGCGAGAAAGGATTTGTCCCTTCTGTTCCATAACGGAAGTAGATATCTCAGGCCCTTTGATGGAATTGATATAGCCTAAGTAAATTCATGGCCATGGTAAGAAATGGACAAGTTCAATTCCGGAAAGTCAAAGAAAGAATAATCGAGCACATGTGTTGATGGCACTAGCATGCAACCCGCTTGATTCGAGATATCGTGACAAAGAAATTATATTACACGGTAAGCGTTCGTATGAGGTGACACATCAATACGGCGTCAACTTCTTTCTCTTGGGTGCCTTGACCCGTTGCTAGACAGTAATCTTGAACTTTAGGCAAGCCCGCCTAATGCCAACGAGAAAGAGACCTAGAAGGTCACACACTAAGTGTGTCCAAGTATCTCAAGTAGAATAAAGATTATTCACGTATGTGGTTTAATAATTATTCAAGGAAGCCTAAGTCGTTTTAATGTTGGAGGAAGAATAAAATGAAAACAAGATATACACGTCGTGTAAATTGAAGGTACTCGCTGTGTAGTTTTCATTTTGGAAAGGAAATGAAAAACGAGTACACGCCATGTATTAATGATTACACGCCGTGTAGTTTTTCCAGTCGGAATTTTGAGGAAATAATATTGTTTTATTAAAAGATATTTATTATAATCAGTGCGGGCTCATATTAAGGAATTAATTATTTGACATGGAGGTTTTCAATAAGATTTAATAAAATAAATAAAACGCGTAACGCGTTATTTATTGTCATAACTCTATAACCTCAAACCCGATTATAAATATCCTCACAACCCCAACACTTTTCCCTAATCGTTGTGCACAACAATTCTGGAGAATTCTCTCAAGGCCGAAAGAACTCTTTCCTCCAAGAACGCTCTCAAGACCGAGAGAGATCATCCTCCATCGGATCAAAGCGATCTAAGGCGAACAACGCAAGCAAAGGCTTCTCCACGCTAGCACCCGGAGATTCCTTTGGCGACGTCCAGAGATACGTGGTGCATGTGTGGATCACCGCTAGAGGAAGTTTACACTTGGATTATGCGACGCAACGACGGATCACATCAGATCGTGACCGGAAACATCAACGAAGAAATAATTTCATCAAGGTAATTCTTGTCAATTAATTAAATTAATTATAACCAACATATGATGATCTTATCTTTATGGTTCTAGGACTCCCTCTTTCTTTTTCGTTCTTCGTTCTATTCCGAAGATCCGGCGTTTTATTATCGTGACGGATCTCGGATTGATCATTGTTAACGCTAAAATGAAAGTTGGGTACACCCACCAACGCGCTTCCGCTGCGCCCGGAACCTACAGTATCTGCCCCATATCCACAAAGCCCGTGGGCCGTGCGGGCCCGTTTTCCATTCCTAAAAGTGGGTTATTAGAAGAAAGAGGGGCTTATAATCGGTTGAGAGGGGGGCCGCCAGGGGACTATCAACATTTTTCTGTTTTGGATTTACGGGATTGAAGGACGCAATCTAGAGTGGAAGTGGACTTCCACGGAGCCTTCTCACCTACAGCAAACTCGGGCCAGGGAAGTGGTCTTCAGGTTCAACTTTGTTTTTCCCTTTCTGCAAGCTGTAACTAGAGTAGAAGTTTGTTTTTACTGGGAAAACTTACTAAATTCTATACGGATTGAATGATAACCTCTCCCTCAAAATTGTTCTAACATTTTTGCGACTTCGCTGGGGAAGATCACTGGAGAGAGAAGTCGATGCTGAGAAGCAAAACACAAGTGTGTTGCAGCGTAGGTTTTTCCTCTTTCTTCAGTTTATTTTCTGCAAAGAGACATGTGCATTGTTGTCGCGCATGGGCTGTGTGGTTTAAGCGTTGTTGGACGATCATTGGAAGAAGAAAAAGTTAGTTCTCTTCCTTTTCTGTAAGCTGTTGGAGGCTTTTTAGAATGGAGTCATATTTTGCTGCATATGTAAGATTTATGCAAGCTCAGGTGGTCGTGATTCAAGAACTACTAACAAACGTAAAAGAACAGTTGTGGATCTTGTGAGCAGAAGAACGGGTGCTGGAGACGCGGGAGTCTCGTTGCTTAGATTCTGGAAAGCGAGGTGATGAAGTCGCTACATGTATGCTTGGTAGCGGCTATGCCAAGGAGCGGTAGCTTAAAACTAAATCGGTATGTCATGAAGAGGTAATATTTGATTCTTATTTTAGCGTGGAAGCGGATCAAATGGAAGTGAATAGAGAGGCAGAAAGCTTGAGGAGTCTTCAATCCAGACAAAAAGGGATCAACAGTGAGAAGCTTAAATCCTACCTAAAATGGCCTGATGTGGTCGATTATGATTCGATTTCTTCAGAGGATAAGCGTGAAAGGCATATTAAGGAGGGGCAGCATGTTCCTGTCCTAATGAAACCACTAGCTAAGGAAAAAAAGAGTTTGAGAGTTCTGCCCGAACAAAGCGAGGTGAAGTGAAAATTAACAACAAAAATGAGCATTTTGTTTTTGTTGAAGTAGAACCCATGGAACTAGAAGTGATCGATGTTGGACCTGATATGGAAAATTTTGCGGAGGCCGGAAGAGTTGTTGTGAGACGACTAAGCATTGCCTCTGCAGATACTCAAATAGGATGTGAGCGTTGTTTTTCTGCCGGTGGCAGCAAGAGTCAAGCTAGTCTAGCGAAAAGTGCAGCGACCAATATGGAGGATGCTTACGTGCTGGTCCAAAAATTCCTAAAGGAGTAGAAGCCAGACCAAGTAAGGTCAGGGCCTTTTCCTCAGGCTAAGAGTTTTTTAGATGGGTAGTTATTGGTTACTACAAAGGAGTTGGAAGGATACAACAAGGGAGACGTTGCACCTGGGTTTTCAAAGCATTATGGATTACCTATTGGATCGGTTTTCAACACATGTAATCACTATAATCATTTTCTGAACATGGCAGTGTGTTCCCCCAGATCTAATTCGTGGCCAAGGAGGTTATCATTGTTTGGGAAGTTGCACGCTCCATTTGTGATAGCTCTGTTTTATGTTTCTAAAGTAGCAGGTCTTTTCCAGTGGTTTCTGAGTTTTACTTATTCCATGAGGATGCAGATCCTGTAAAATTGTTGGAAATAACGGGATAAAAGTTATTTCCCTTCGAAGAAGTTGATGAATTTGAATAGATTATAATGTGGAAATCACAAGTTCAACTGGAATTGTAAAGGATGTTGAATCAAAAATTGGAAAAGAAACGAACAAGAAAAATCACTGTCTTTCTGGAGGATGCCATTATAAATTCAAGATTTGTGAATTACAATGCTAGGACACATGATTATTTGTCTAGTTGGACACCTGAATGCATAGATTCCAATTTCATTTAAGCAGTGTTGTGCAATATTTGTCAGAAGGGTCGGGTGTTGTGCTTGTATTTAAGTCTGGAGGGGAAAACGTTCGCTGCTTAAGGAAACAATTTAGAGTCCATCCCCTTCTGGGAGATCCCAATAGGATGTTACTGCTTCCATGTTATGCTACTTTGGCTACATCAGAACCGAAACTCATATTTGGGAAGTCATCTTCTGTTGCTTGCAAAATTATGCTCGTTATAAACGCATCAAAGGATAGCATAACTACTAAAGAAGTTGATTTTGCAGTTGATTGCGGACAGGCAAGAGAGACGACCAATTAAGTTTTGAATAATGAACCTTATATATTACCAACACGAGGTACTTATGGATTTTCTAAATTGGCCAATAATGTTTCTCTAGATTTCATACCCGCTGTGGGAAACAATTTTTCTACTGACGAGAAGATTAAGGTTGGTTTGATGAGTTACGAGACAAGGGGAGCCGGTGTTGTTAGAGTACACACACTTAGTGTGAGTGGTCGTGTTGACGGCTTATTGCAGGAGCAGGTAGAACTTTTTGTTGTGACTCACCTGAAACTTTGCTTTCTAGAGTCCATGGGGGATGAAGGAAAGCGGGCTGCATTCCAGTTTTTTCTTTTGGCATGGAAAGCGCTACCTGGCTGCTAGAAGTACAACAGTTTTGAAGCCTACTGAAATGGCGTGAGTCGCTTACTTGGAGCTGGTTGGGGAGAGTAGCAAGTTCAGTTCACCTACTAGAGGTTTTCTTCAGTCTACATCCTTCTGGTTGAGAATAATTCAGCAAGTTCCGCAAATAAAATCAGATTTTTCTATGGTTGATCCTGCTTCTGAACAAGCGCGCCGAGACTCACCGGTGTCAGTGTTTATGATTAAAGCTTCCAACATTTGGTCTGAAGAGAAAAATATTGGTTCTCAGCCTGTGATGTTGGTACGAGAGGAGTTGTTTGAAGTTCTTATTCGGGGGCATGAAGCTCCATTATTTGAACCGGGTCTTCCATGTGTTTGGTTTATTTGTGATGGGATGCTAAAGATGGGCCAACGAAGTAAGTCTGCTCTAAGGAAACGCCTGTAAAAGGTTGCATTAATGCTTAGGCCGCTGCCAAAGCCGCCTTCAGGGGTTGTCATTACAGTGTTTAAGAAAAGGCTGTCGTTCCAGCACTTACGCAGTCGGGCAGAGCTATTGGAAGTCCACCTTGAGGACAGTGAGTTTTTAAGGGGGAGGTAATGTTAGGAATATGTGGGGGCCAGTTTGTTATGGTGCTGGATGGGGAGTGTAGTTTGTTAGTAACTAGCAGGCGATCCCACTAGGCAGAGGGGTACAAAGGGAAAAGAAAATTTATAAGGCAGTTGGGCAGTTAGAGGAGAGAGGAATATTCTCGGTTGGGAGGAGGGGACCACCTGAACACACGCACAGGCAGTTGGGCTGTTAGAAGTGGGCTGTTAGAAGAAAGAGGGGCTTATAATCGGTTGGGAGGGGGACCTCCAGGGGACTATCATCATTTTTCTGTTTTGGATTTACGGGACGGAGAGGAAGTGGACTTCCACAAAGCAACTCGAGCCAGGGAATTGGTCTTCTCCAGGTTCAACTTACTTTGTTTTTCCCTTTCTGCAAGTTAGAGTTGGAGTTTGTTTTTACTAGAAAAACTTACCAAATTCTATATGGATTGAATGATAACCTTTTCCTCAAAATTGTTCTAACAAATGGTGTAACGTTATCAGGTGTTGGGGGCTCATACGACATTGAGGCTTCTTCTCATGAAATTCATACTTGGTAATCATGGAGGGGAGGCTATGAGAACATACCCACCACCGATAGGAATTTCACACATGTTTATGTGTCATTAGATATTCCTATATGCGGATGTGTGTATTGATTCTTAGCCTTGAGATTATTATTAATGCATATCATGAATTGCGTATTTTAATGTGTTGATGAAAACCATAACGACATATCTTCGCGGCGAGGTAGGATGCGTTGAGTGCGTCATAAGTGATATGAAATTAATAAATAAGTTGAGAAAAGATTTGTCCCTTCTATTTTAATGGAAGTAGATATCTTTGACCTTTTGATTGAAATTGAACTGTTTGATCAAGTCCATAGTCATGACAGTTCATCGACAAGTTCATTTCAAGAAGTCAAAGAAAAATATATCAGACATATAGGTTGATGACATAAGTATACAACATGTTTGATGAGATATCGATATAAAAAGATTATATTACATAATGAGCGCCCGTATGATATTGTTATCGTTGAAACATTAATATCTTTCTCTATAGGTGTTTTGACGTGTTGCTAGATATTGATCTTGGACTTTAGGTCAACTCATCTAATGCCACTAAAAAATGGGTTAAGAGGGTCATAAATTAAGTGTATTCAAAACCACGGTTAAATTTTATTGGAATTTAATATTAGAATAAATATTATTCTCAAGACAAAGGTGTGATAATTATTCAGGTTATGTTGATTACATAGATTGAATCACCAGTTATTTGAAAGAATATATGTGAATTGAATATTAATTAAATATTTATTCATCAATTAGTGATTATAATATTTATTCATTTATTGAATGAAAAATACAATAATATTTATTTATTTAAATAAATAGTTATTATTCAAGGTTCAATAAATGTCGAGGATAGACGGGCTGAGTTAAAGGGTCCGGAAGAAATAATATATTTTAATTAATATTATTTAAATAAATATTGATTTATTTATTTAAGAAATGATTTTAAAATATTCATGAGTGCGCGCACATCAAAAATAATATTATTATTATTAGACGTGGGGTTTACTTAGAATTAAGAAATTAGTTAAGGGTCTTTGTGCAGTAATTAATTGTCTAACCTAAGTATATAACCCAAATTATATCATTTATAGGGTGTGGGAAATGTTGTGCACAACATGTTTTTCTCAAGAAAATTCTCTCAAGACCGAAGAGAAATCTCTCAAGAACAGAGAGCGAAGATCCTCTTTCTCAAGACTGAGAGAACTATATAGAATCCTTCAAGACCAAAGAGATTCTTGTTCTGGTCAATAGTGAATGACGTAAGCGGTTTGGTTCTTCCGCGCTAGCACCCGAAGTTTTGACAGCGACGTTCTGAGGTTCGTGGAGCATGAGTAGATACCGCTAGAGAGATTCTACTTTGGATATTTCATCACAAGGACGGTGCGACAAGAAAGGTCAACCGATTCAACAACGAAGAAATAATTGTAAGTGAAGGTAATTTTTATCCATATAAATTAATTATAAATTATATGTGAAAAGATCCTCACTTCGAATCTATTGGGGTTGCGTTAGTAAAGTTTTGAGGATTTAATTCAAAGAAACTGATGAAAAGCATTGTTGACTGATTTAGCTGCGCCCTAGAACCTTCACTCCTCGTCTCTTGTACTCCTCGTCTCCTCAGAGACAGCCCTCTGAGGGAAGAGAATCATATAACAGCAGCCAGCAAAATAATTTCATCTTGGCCAGAATACATCTACTACCAATGGGATGCCCTTGAAGCCACACAAGACATGCTACAACCATTCCCAGATAGTCAGCCAACATTCAACAAGCCATCGAGTATGCAGATTGAACTGTAAAAGAACTGTTGGAGTCTGTATCCCACATCGGACTTGTGGTCCGATGTAGAGTTTATCATTCATTATAAAAGAACGTCTCCTCCTCACTGTGAGGTAAGGAGGTGAGGGGAGTTTTCTCATTTTACATGGTATCAAAGGGATTTACTCCCGACCCTCCCTCCCTAATTTTTTTTCCTCCCATCAGCATTTAGGGTTTTCCCCGTCCGGGGGGCGGCGGCTCCAATCCAAATAGCCCCCCCTCCCTCCGCTGCTCCTCCCGGTCACGCAAGACCTCAGTCACGGCGCCTTCCCCTCCGGCGTGCGCTCCTCCTGCGAGCGAGCCCTTCCAGTCCGGCGGGCTTCTTTCCCCGGCGTCTCCTCCGGCTCGCGCTCCTCCTGCGCACAACCCCTCCCTGTGGCGGATCTCTCCCAGCATCAGGCCCCGCCTTCGGCTTCCCTCGCGCCGGCATCCCTCGCCCCGGCTCTCTGCGAGACTCCCGGCCCTCTCTCTCCTGCCCGGCTCCCGGCGAGACTCCCGGCCCCCAGCTTCAGGCGCGGAACCCGGCGACCCCTCCCGCCGGCCCGCGTGACTCCCGTCCGGCCTCCATACGCGTCAGCCCGCGGTTCGCCTCTTCCCTCTACGCGACGGATGCCGGCTTCCCCAATCCCGGCGGAATCTCCCGCTCGGCTCCCTCCTGCGGTTTCCCGACGCCCTCCCGCTGCGCCATCCGACTCCCTCCACCGCCCCCTGCCAGCGATCCCTTCCCGGCGGATTTCCCATCCCGACGGCTCTGTCCGGCGACCCTCTCTCCCAACGGCCCTCCTCCCTGCGCACGCCGGCCCGCTCGTCGCCGCCACATCCCGCAGCGCCTCCTGCCGTCTTCCCTCCCGATGCGGCGTATCCCGACGGCTTTCCTCCCTCCCGTGGCGGATCCTGCATGCGATGGCTCCTGCGCGCGACCCCTGCGGTGATATTTCCGGCTCCCCACAACTACCGGCACCCACTTGCGCCCTTCCCAGCGATCTTTTCCGGCTCCAGCAACTGCCAGAACCGGCTCCCGCTTCTCCAGGCAACCAGAACAGACGGATCCGCCTCTATCGCAACCACTCCCGCATCTCCCGGCGAGAAGAACGGTCGGTTCCCGCAGATCCCGTGGACGGTTCTTCCCGGAGGCGGTTCCAAGCGCGATTCCCGGCGGCCCTCCTGTGCCCGCGGCTCCCTGCGCGCTCTTCCAGCGGCGCCCCGTGCCTCCCAACTGCGGCCTCCCTTGCCCGGCTGCTCTCTTCACCAGTGCCTCCGAGCGCGAATCCCTTGCCCGGCTGCTCTCTTTCACCAGCGGCCTCCCATCCCCGGCGATCTTCCCCCTGCCGGCGATCTTCGACAGGCGGCCTCCTCCGGCTTCCAGCTATGCCTCCCGCTGTCCTGCTCCTTCGTCGGCCTCCCTCTTCCGACAGCCAGCCGGCTCCAGTTTCTCCCAGCAGCTGCCCAACTTCAGTTTCGGCTCTCCGGCACCTCCTACGGCATCCCCGCCTCGCCGGCATCTCCCGACGACTCCCGGCAGCCGCATCTCTATCCACCAGCATGCCCATTCGCTGGCGTAGCAGCTCGACCACCTAGGATTTGGTTCCGTTGGCACCGCCAGATCCCGCAACGATTTCCGCGGAGTCCCCGCCTCCCATCGCCGGCCCCGCAAGTGCGGTTTTCCCGGTGCTAGTTTGGATTTCCCGGCGTTTCATCGACCGGACCCACTAGTGTGGCATTCCTGGCGCTCCGTCAACCAGCCGATCTGAGTGGTTTTTTTTCTGCTACGCCCGCAACATCATTCATCCATCATCTTGAGGGGGAGCTTCGATCGTGAGGGGGGGCAGCAGCCTGTCAGCTTTCTCTATAATTCTGCTTTATTTCGTCTTGTTTTGTCATCAAGCTGGGCATGTCCAGCTTGAGGGGGAGTGTTAGCATCTGTTTTGTTGCTTTCTTTTCATTATGTGTCCAAGCTAGGTACACCTAGCTTGAGGGGGAGTGTTGGAGTCTGTATCCCACATCGAACTTGTGGTCCGATGTGGAGTTTATCATTCATTATAAAAGAACGTCTCCTCCTCACTTTGAGGTAAGGAGGTGAGGGGGTTTTTCTCATTTCACAAGAACCAAACGGGTTTAGAGACAATATCAAATGGAAGAAAAAATAGACTGCAAAACACTAAAATTTCACTATTTTCCTCCAGAATACATAAGAGACGAGAGCCCAGACCCGTAGTTAAAGAAAAGGCCTGACATTCCAAAGTTAACCTTTTGGCCCGAGATAAGCTCATAAAAATTAAGGATCTCCACAAGAGCCCAGTAATTTCAACCTGAATCCCTTAAAAAAAATAATGATGCCATCCACAGAAAAAAAAATGAGAGACCACAGGCCCTGATCTACTAATTTGGGATCCATTCAAAACCCCCTTCTTACACACCTTCACCAAAAGTGCAACCAAAATCTCCGAACAAATAAGAAATAAATATGCTGCCAAGGGATGGCTCTGCTGCAGCACATGAGATGGGTTAACTCTACCCCTAACTTCCCCATTTAGAATAAAGGAATATGACCGCGTTGAAATACAGATCATAATGATATCGGCAAACCATGACTCAAAAGACCGATTGCCAAATAGCCACCTCCAAGAAATTCCACTCCATCCAGTTGTAGGCCTTACTCATGTCTAAATTAGCAACCAACTTACCATGCCCACCCCTCATGATAGTCTTAAAATGATGCATAAATCCGAAGTAAATAACAATGTTATTGAATATTTTCCTCCCGTGGGGGGGGGCAAAACACTACCTCTCAGAAATGACAGCCGAGAGAACTTTTCCCAATCTATGAGCAATAGATTTTGTGCAAATCTTATACAAGGCATTACAAAGACTAATCGGACTAAACTCATTCAATTGATTTGGATTCATTACTTTGGGAATCAACACAATATCAGTCTCATTAACATCAAAAGATAACGAACCACAATTAAAAAATCCAAGCACAGCCCGAACAACATCACTACCTATAATATGCCAATATTTATAAAAAAAATAAAGCAGTCTTACCGCTAGGCCCCAGGGCTTTGTTAGGATCCATATGAAAGAGAGCGAAGTGAATTTCCTCCATATTTTATGAGGCATCTAGAATACCATTTCCTCCGTAACTTTCCTGTCAAGAAAACTCTAGTCGAAATTCGTACCTGCTTGGTGCATAGAAAAGAAAATCACCCAAAAGTGATGCTCAATCAAGCTCTCTGTCTCGTTTCCATTAGTAACCCAAGAACCATTTGGGTCCATCAAACCTTAAATCAAATTATGATGCATGTATCATGAAAGAACCTGGTAATTGAATCCCCTTCCTTCAGCCAGAGAGTTTTAGCCCGTTGTCTCCACATAACCTCTTCATAATCAAAAAGCGTAGATCCTTAGCCTGCTAATCCAATTCTACAGAAAATATCGTTCTCCACGCTCTATTGATTCCAATGGCTGAGTTGCTCCTGCTTCCTCTGAATCAGTTGTTGGATGTTGCCCATAGAAATCCTATTCCAGTGACTTGGGTTTCTCCTCATTGCACCAATACATTGAACCACCTCAGCCAAAGTCAAAATAGGTGATGCCCCCTCCAGGAATGCTGAATAACCCCTTCATAATATTTAAGTTTTCTCGAGAAATTCTCAAAATTATCCATGTGGGGCAAAGACTGCCCTCCACTCTTAAGAACCCTAACCAGAAAAAATGATGGTCAGAAGATACCACCGACAAATGTTGAGCACCTGAGAATGGAAAACAGATCCACCACTCTAGAGTAAAGACCTCCCTATCCAATCTAGCACAAATACGATTAACACCTATCCTTCTATTAATCCAGGTAAAAATAGAGTTATCAAACCCCATGTTGTCAAGCTTACCAAGCTGCCAGCGCCACCTTGAAATCTGTAATCTGGTCCCAATTGTGCTGCCTTCCCCCAATCTTCTCCCCATTCCTAGTAATCTCATTAAAATCTCCAACACACAACCAAGGCCCTGGAGCTTCTCGCCCCAGCAACCTCAACATACACCACAAACGAGCTTGCAACCTTGAAATCAGATGACCATAGAACCCGGTGATACGCCAGAAATCATTTTCCGAAGGAGAATGTCCTAGCACATCAATATGAGAATTGGAAAATGATTGAAGAAAAATATCTAAAGGGCACCGAATGAGAATCAGACCACCAGAGCGCCCCCAAGATGGAATATAGAGCCTGAAACAGACCCCGAGTTTAGCTCAGAATCTCTCAAACTCATGACTCATCAACAGTCTCCGTAAGAAAAACTATATCA
Source organism: Viscum album (assembly GCA_963277665.1). Taxonomy (NCBI): domain Eukaryota; kingdom Viridiplantae; phylum Streptophyta; class Magnoliopsida; order Santalales; family Viscaceae; genus Viscum; species Viscum album. The sequence continues at coordinate 1,286,887,093 of OY728155.1, read as the reverse complement.
AGGCCTTCCCTCCTCAGGAGACTAAGGAGATCTTGAATTGTCTGAGGGTTCCCAAGCCCTCGGCAGTTACAACTTAAATGCATGGTGGCTGTCGGCGGGGCTGCTTCACAGCCTCCGTCGTTGGTTCCATTGAAATCGAAGAAGAAATATCCAGACCTTCCCAGCCTAAGCGTACATCTGAGGACTTCCACCGGGCCCAAGGGAGCCTTCTTGCGGAGAAACACCAGAATTCACCAACAGACGTGCCAAATGCTTAGGATGGGGACCACAACGAGGATTCTTCCCTGTGACTACCCCGCCAATCTGTGAAACCTTCCCATCTTCCAAACCCGCAACCTCTCAAAAGCCAAAACCAGTCGAACCATCTTTGTACTCCAGCCCCGAACAATCCCCGAGCTTTGGGAACTCAACAGACCCTGAGATTTCAGAACTCGTCTTTTTCCTATCTCCGAGAAGAATTTCAAGAACAACAGCCATAATTTCCTTTCCAGGCAACCTTAAATCCTTTTCTGATTCAACCCGCTGAGTAGCAACTGTACCAACACTTGTTTTTGTTGCTCACTATCAAAACCTCTACCCGAAGGAAACCTATCTAAGATCCTGAAGACAAAGAAGCTTTGCCCGCCATACCTAATCCAGAATCCCAACCAACAAGACCTCCTCAAATCCATCTTCTTACCGAAGTCCGCCCGAATCCAATGACCATACACCCTTCCCGATTTAAACCGCCACAAATCACCCTTCCCAGGAATGTCCAAGTCTTCCTATAAATAACAAATGTCGGGCAATATTCGAAATCTCAATTCAACCCACAACTCTTTTATCTCGTGGGAGTATTTTCTTCTTCATACCCCCGTATTAACATCCCATTCAAATATGCATGAAAACTATATAAAAATGGAATATATCCCTATGGTGGTAAGATATATTTCATATCAAAAAAATTGTAGTTTTTTTTAACAATGATATTTATATACTGATTTTTTAAAATATACTTGTTTCATCCGGATGATAGATTTTATTAGGTGGTGATCGAATTAAAATGATGTCAATATCATGTCAAAAGAGATGCAAAAAAACACACAATCAATTGATATACTTTATTGATCACTTATTGTATTTTTAATTTTATAAGTTTTATGTTTTTTTAGAATATATGTATTCACGGACAAATTTTATTGATTTCCATTGAAATTAAATTGATTTTAACAAAAAACAGATGACGTGTCGTCGGCTTTGTTGAATTACTCTAAGTGAGACGGATCTTTTGGCTTACTCCTCCCGTTGTTTGGATGCAGTTGGAGTACGGTCGGGTTGGTTTTGCCTTAAAAACCAACCGGGCCCCTGGAACGAAAAAGCCAATAACTCTCAGACCGGGCGTCCGATTGACGCGCCGTCTGTGGCGTTGAGTTCCTGTTGACGATACGGAACTTTTGGATACATCAACTCTGAACTATGTGTCAGTTGATGTATCAGTATCTCGGCTCGTGGAGCGGACCCTCCCGAACGAGCTTGCTGTGTGCGGGAACCCTAGAGATGGTTGCGACGACGATGACGACTGTGCAGAGATCCTCAGTGGATTCGACAATGACTACAGCACTCAGAGATCCTTTGTGGGTCAGTGCTACCGATCCTGTGTGGGTCCGATCTTGTGTGGGTCAGCGCTCAGCGGTCCTGTGTGGGCCAGCGCCTATAGATCCTGTGTGGGTCCGATCCTGTGTGGGTCATTGCGGGGGTTAGTTACCTATCGATCCTGTGTGAGTCAGATCATTTGTGGGTCATTGCGGGGGTTAGTTACCTATCGATCCTGTGTGGGTTAGATCCTTTGTGGGTCATTGCGGGGGGTTAGTACCTATCGATCCTTTGTGGGTCCAACGGCTTAGATGAGTCAGTGGATATATCTGATCATCTCTATCGTCATTCAAGAAGTATACCTGTGTGAGATGAATCCTGTATTGGTTTCCTATGTGGTTTGTGTTGTGCTATCCTGTGTGGATTTACGTTTTTCTTTCCTATGTGGACTGGGTTGTACTTAGGCTCGGATGTTGGAGCCGAACGAGAATTTGTGACTTAAGTATATGTATGGGCATATACCTAAGCAGTGTCGGGTGTTAATTCGTGATTGTATCTTTCCTTTGTGGATTATCCTTTTTGGATTCTGGGAGACCTTCGAGGGTCTCGGGGTCCCTACTAAGTAGCTTATACTCACCCCTGCACGGGCTATACCCGCACTACGTTGTGTTGGTTGCAGACGACGGACAGCGCTGATTGTGGTTGAGGCTTGTGGAGTAGGACGGTACCTGGAGGTGGACCACTAGACGATACATACTCGGAGCGGACGGCTGGACTCGAGGAGCTGTGGAGGCTATCTATACCCACCCTTCAGGTGGGATTCCCAGTGGACAGCTCGGCGTTGCGGCTTTACTTTACAGTTGTTGTTTTCCCTTCCAGTTGTACATTACCTTCAGTTTGGGTTTGTATTCTGGCCCACTTACTTTTCCGCACTTACTGTTGTACCAGTTTCTACTTAGTGTTTACTTCTGCATGCTTGCTCTGTGGTGTTTTTTGTTTACTTTACAAAGGTAATTCCTTCCCTTTTTCTGGGATTTACGCCTTGGTGCTAGTCGCCAGCCCCTGGCCTATGGAAGGCGGGCTTGGGGTAGTCACGGCACGGGCCCCGAGGACGGGTCATGACAATCTAGGTTTGTTATAATCTGTAAGTGGTGGTTTTTTCTTCTTACTTGGAACCTAAATAGTCATTCTGTAATCAATTAGGTAGGCATAAACCACTTTCCTCTCATACTATTTGAGATTTGGTTGGGTATCAGTATAGGGTTAAATAATTTAAATTAAATAGATGTTTTTAAATGATAAATAATATCTTAAATTAACTTTCTTAAATTATAAGAGTTTTTTGGTATTTCTTTGATTTTTCATTCATTTTTTACAAGCATCCCTTGAATGATCTTTTTTTTCTTGTACTTATGTTCATGCATTTTCCTAGTATATAGAATTTAATGTTTAACTATTGATTTTATTTACTAAAATAGAGACCTATATCATGTTAAAAAAATCCCATGATGTAATTAAAATCATTCTCAAATGTATTTACTATAATAATAATGATATTTAAAGGTATATTTTTAGCGTCGGTTTGTGAAACTATTTCTAAAATATTATTCATTTATTTAACCATGGTTTTTAAAAAAAACTTCCATGAAATATAAAAAAAATACCTTCCTACTTAAGTCTATAAATCCTCCCCTGAGTCTCACCTTCCCTCTCTAAGCCCCACCTTCCCCTTCCCCTCCTAACCTTAAATGGTCGATCAACTGCTCTTCCTTCCCACTGATCAAAGGCTTCTCCTTCCTGGAGACACGATGATGCCTGGTGACATGTGAGCTCCCCTCATTCCTAGAATGTTTTGTTATATTTACCATATAGTACTCCTCGATCAACAATGTAGTTCACCCTAATTATATATGATAGATTATTCATATTTTCAATTCATTAGATAAAACATTCTATTCTAATTCATTAAATAATAGTAGTCCTTTCATGACTTTGCTGATTTACATGGTTCTAAATCAAATGTGTGTCTTATATGGATTAATCTAGGTAGTTATTTGTGTATAATACATCAATTGATAAGTTTAATTTAATTTAAAATTAAATATTTAGTTCAACTATATCAATTAGTTTATTCATCCAATTAAAAAGAATAATATTATTATGTTAATCGACTATGAAAAGAAAATTATATATGAATACTAATTCTCAAAAAATGGATATTTATGGTTCTTTAATGGTTAAGGGAATATATTATATTAAATTTAATGTAGGTATTTATAGATAATGACTGGACACCAAGTCTTGAATAAGTGGAAGATAAACCATTTCTCTAGATGTTGGTTAAGTGAAAATAAAAATTATATAAATCTCAACAATCAATTTACATACATGAACCAATAAAATGGAAACTATAAGATAATATTCTAAATTATGAAATTTTTAAAGCTTTAATGAATCTTGGAATCCTCAATATAAAGACTATAATATTTCACTATTAAAACATATATGATCACTCTATTTTTTCTCAATTTTATATTCTAGATAACATTATTTCACAATATTTTATATTTAAAATTTTTAGTCATAATTTTCACTATAAATAATGATATTTAAATAATATCTCAATTTATAATTAAATTACATGTACTCATATGATTTGAAAAAAAATATATGATTAAAACTTGGGTAGTTTTTGTTATTTTTTACTAGGGCTAGGTTGTTGACTTGATCTATAATAGAGTATATAATAATCAGTTTAAAATTGTTGATTTTATTGATAAGGTAACAATCATCATAGTACCATACTGCATGGTGACACATGGAGATATGTGATCTCCCCTCCTTCCCACTAACTATCGGTATACCACCCTTATTAGTGATATGAAAGCTTTACACCTTCCCAGAGATGATCAAATATCCTAGTGATGAGCACTCTTCCTGGTGATATGTGATCTCTCTAATTTTTGAAGTTATAATATTATTTTAAAGAATTTTACATAATTAAATAATGTTTAAGTGTATATTTTCATATAATATTGGTTTTTAGGATCACACAGCAATCTTATTTTTCTAATATATTTATTTGAGTGTGTTTATATTCTAAATAAATACACGCATGGATCTATGAAATAAAAAATGTTGGAATAAAGTACATTGATTATATTAATAATTCATTCCTAAAATATTAAGGATTTAACATCACATTGTAAAACATACAAGGATTTAATAGTTTTATTTTAGTCCTAAATTATTATATAACTATATTTTTTATGATAATTTATTGAGTTGGTGATATATGGATAAAATTTGGTTCATGTTACCTAGGAACACATCTCAATATGCTAAAGGTTTAGAGGATTTTTTAGATTTTTTAATTTCCAATCAATCCATGAATGGGAGAGTAAAATTTTTATGTCTTAAATATAAATTCAAAACATCGTTAAAGAGATATGAAGTTTATGAACACTTGATATTAAAGCAATTCCCTTCCTAATATGCGTGATGAATTTTTCATGGAGAATCGAATGTTATAGAAATTTTGAACACTGATGTCAGTCAGTAAAATGATCACACAACTTCCCCAACAATGGAGAATGAAATTCAAACCTGGTAAATAATTATTTTAGAATTGTAGGTAAATATCACCAGATCAAAACATTTCAGTATAACCAGTTGAGTTTGTTGTATATATTAACTTGAAAATGATTTTTTGGAACTTCAGGTTAACTAGATCAAGATTATAACTTATCAGTGGATCATCTTCCTAATGTTACAGAGACTAATATAATAAAAAGTTTTATTGATCATGAAAATGAATTTCATAAATTATATGATGATGGAAATAAATATTTGTATGAATGTCATCTCAAGTATTAAAAACTATCTTTTCTACTGATGTTGTTCCATATCAAGTGTCTATGTATAATTATAAATAAATTAATGTTCATGATATTGGAATTATTACATGACACATTCCCTAAATTTATGATCCCAAAATCTTTTTATGATATAATTAAATTTGTTAACATGTTTATACTCAATTTTAAAAAATACATGCATGAACCAATGATTGTATTCTATAATGGGGGGAAGATTCGAGTATACAATATTGTAAAAGATATTCAACTTTTATATGGAATTCAATAAGTAATTATTACAAGCACATAGATATGTTCTAATAAATAATAAAATTTAAGATCCACTAAATAAATAAATGAGGATAAAAATAAATATATTTCTTATAATTCAAACACTAAATAATATAGAAATAACAGAATCTATTAATAAAAAATAGGTAGAATGGTTTTCATGTTGTGTAAGTTCATAAGTACCTGAACTTATCTATAATTTGTTGACATATATAATCTCTAAATATAATAATTTATATTAATTCTTATAGATCATAAATATTGATATTTGAGTCGAAGTGTTGGATGATTTGAATTTTTTGGCTCTGGGTCTTCTAAATCAGGCTAGGAAATTATATTCTTATAATGTGAATGGTTTTAAATTTTCTATAGTTGATCAGGAAAAAGGTTTAAAAAAAATAATGGTATATTTATGATCACTAAACATAGATATTATGTATATTTAATTGATATTATTAAATTAAATTACCATTGTAACGTCCCAAAAATTTACTTTAAAAGAATAAAATGCTTGATAGATTTTATAACAAGCAATACTGATATTTAAATAAATCGTGATATTCTATAAAAATATTATTATTTAAATGTGACCATTATAACCATGTCGTTAAATTGGAAGTATGAATAGGAATAACCACACTATGAGAAATATGTATAAAGATTTTATATAATTAAATATTATTTATTAATTTATAATAAATAAGTACTCAGTTTTCAATAAAGTCATTTTATACTTCAAAAATAGGTTTTCTTAAAAAATGGTTTTTATTGAATTTTATACACAAACATTATAATGAATTTATAAAACTTTATGAAATATTTTAGGAAATTAATATAATTTTTGAAATCATTATTTCAATATTATCATAGGGTGAATTTTTGTAATTTTTATGGAAAGAATTATCTTTAATTGAATAGTGAAAATATCGATTTTTGTAAAACTATCATTTAATTTCATTAAATAAAGTAATTTAAAAGTAAAATTATGTTTTTAATTTATATTAAAGTAAAATTAGTCTCATTTGGTTATAAATAATTTAATTAATTACATAGGAATCAATATTATACTTGATTTTGGTATAAGTTCATTTTTGGCATAAAATGCATTTTTCTAAAAACTATTTTTCATTATGTTTTTCATTTATAGGGATTTAATTTGATAAAATAGATTACATATTTTTAATCATAATGTCCAATTTTTTTAAATAGTTCAACTTTATTTTTTTATAATGAATAGTAACCATGGTAAAATTAATCACCACAATAAAGGGTAAATTATGATAATTAGAGTTAAAACTAATTTGAAAAGGATTTAAAATCACCCTAAAACTTCCCTTTAATCTATTTAATGGGTTTAATTTTATCATAACCATAAAATATTAAAAAATATATCATTTTGGTTTTATTTTTCCTTGATAAAGATCTTTATATTATTTTAAGTAATTAATAATTTCAAAATGTCACTTTCTTGATTTTGATATTGATAATGTGTTTCAAAAGGATAAAAATAATTAATGAATGTTTATAAATGATTATTTTGAATATAAATATTTTTTTGTAGTGGTGATTTATTTTTAATTTTTATATATGAAATAATCATCTTAAATTCTTACGCAACACTGGCACGGTGCTTGTGCAAGTAGTACACAAATCAAGTAAATGATTTTAAAAACTTACAAAGTAATATTTTTTGGAAGGGTTATGATATTACACAAATTTTTAGGATAAATATAATGTATTATTAATGTGTTAGAATTTTATATTCAAACTAAATTACTATATTTATGTTTTTTTTAATTCAATTATGTGACTAGTCCTGAAAATGACTTTAATGGTAATTTATGTTAAATAATATTTCATTAAATGATTTAAACTTAATAAAAATATTATCTTTCTAATTTAATGGGGTGTGGTACATAATTTCAACCATTATCCACTTATGTTTCAATTTTCCTTTTATGGTAACTTTCTTTCCCCCTAAAGATTAAACAACTTTGATATGGTGGTAATCATCAAAAGGGTTAATAGGGGTTATAATTAAGAGATAATGGTAAAAACATCACCTAAAATTGTCTAAATTTTATTTTATGTGATTATTTATACTTATTTACATCTTAAATTATAAATATACTATTTTTATCCACATTACCCAAAAAATTAATTTATATTAATTTAAAACTTTAAGTAATTCCAAGGGTGCCCCTCTCCTGTCTTATATAAGGACACCAACTCTCCTATCTTTATCAAAAAATGATCCTTTTATATCAAAAAAATTCCAAAACGTCTTATTAAATTAATTATATAAATTATATATGTTATTTAATTCTTAAAATAACATCCCTAGGGTACTTGAGGAGATATCCAAAGGGGGTTATTCAAAGACAAGGTAATCGTTATAAACGAGTATTTTAATTTTACTTCTTCTTCTACCTCCTTCAATTCATTACTAAACATTAAAATACAATAAAATTAGTATATAAATATACCCATATGTTATTATTCAAATTAAATAACCTTATTCATCTCCTTTTCCATCCTATGGGGAATGAAAACATCATTCATGCGTACATGTGTACTACCACCTCCAAGAAGCGATTGTTTTATTTTCCATCACAAACTCTCATGGATATTTATAATGATATATTTAATGTATATATATGATTTTTATGACATAATTATAGTTATATAAAAATAATATATAACTTATTTTCATACCCTTCCATCCATTGTAAAATGGTAATGTCGTTCATACATATATGGGATTACAATCTCCACAAAGCAATGTGATCCATTTTTCAGATACGCCTTTCATGGATGGTTATAAAATCGTATTTAATGTATAAAAATTTTATTATTATTATTCTACATATTATTTAACCATGACCTCTTTGACCATGGATAGAAAATTCATTTTGAAATTATGAATTGAGCATCCTCAAAACATATGAGGTGGACTTGACCGATTAAGTAATTAAATATGTCATTAAAATAAATGAAATAAATTGTTTTATAATAAGGGATTAAAATTTTAAAAGTTTCTTAAACAATTAAATAATTAATATAATTTTATTATATAGGATTTAAAGGACATACATAGCAATTTGGGACTTGAGGTAATGGGTTTCTTAACTCAATTTCCATTCATTGGGTTATACTTTATTGACTATGGTGTGCCAAGATTATGTTTTAAATGACATTTGATTATATTATGTTGTATTTACTCTTTTTTTTTGGTTTTACAATTTTTAAACATAATAACTTCATTTGTTTATTTCTAACTTCAATTATATGATCTTTGTAAGGATTATTCATTTCAATATTGTTTCTTTGAGACATATCTTGTATTATGAACCTACTTCCTTTTATAAGGTGTATATTATGCCTATTGAGATATTATATCATGAATTAATCATTTTTAATGATATTTGATGTTCCTTTTAAGTTTTATATTTCATGATATATTGACTCAAATGTTATAAATGGTTCAAGGGTTTTTATAGTCTCAATTTCAATTATATGAGATATAATTCATGTTATGTGTCATGATTTATTTTATATGGCATACTTAATTATACATGAATTTATTTTAACAAATTATTTCATTGAAATTATGTGTTTTATAGAATCATGTTATTTTCCTTAATTAAATGTTTTTTTATTCAAGTATTACCCAAGTTGCAAGGGTTTCACATCTCAAACTTCCTTCTTCGAGACATATTTTAATTGATGCACCTATATTCATTTATATAGTGTATAAATTGACTATTGACATATAATATCATGAATATTTTTATACTCATAGTATTTTATGTTACTTATTATGTTCTTTCTTTTAAATGGTTTTTGGTTTTAAAAGTTCATAAAGGGGTTTTCTTTAAAAACATTATTTTAAAGTTTTTAAAGAATTTTAACTTAACTATTCCTCCATGTTATTTATCTTATTTAAATAATGTTATTTTATAAACATAAATGATTTTCTAAATTTATTTTCCATGATCTTTGACCATATTTTAAAAGGTTTTAAAATTAAATTTCTTAACTTTTTCTATATTGGTCACTTTTCACTCTCTTTACAAAACTTTAAAAAACATGTTTATTTATAACATTTATGACATGAATGTATTTTCCCTATATAAATATAATTCATTTATTTAAATATTCCTTTATAAGTGTCCATGTTTATTTTCAATGAAAATATTTTTCCCAATATTATGTAATTTTTTATAAAATATTATTAAAATAAAATGATATTTTTCTTATTTTTAAAAAAATGCCTTAAATGTTTTTTAAAATGTATTTTTCATCAGTATAAATATCCTTTATTGTTATATTATACTCTAGTTGTAATATTTTCTAATGATATTATCCTTATTCTTTCTATGGATGGCTTATGATCAGTTTAAAGATATTTTCATGGAACCCATTTTATTTTCGAAGGTTAATCAAGATAAAAATGAATAATGGTTGTTTTCAAGGTTATTATGTTAAAAAGTAAAAGATTATAAATAATTTTTTAATTATATGGTATTTAGACAAATTTATGGATGATTTATGGGTGGTTCTGTTATAAAATAAGCATGGATGGGTTCATTATCTCTCTAATGAATTGGGTAAAGCGATAGAGTTAACTATTATAAGTTACTCATAAGAGACAATGGAGTTAACTATTGTAATTTACTCTTAAGATATGATGGATTTTACTAAATATAAGTATCTCTTAAGTGATTATAGTGTTAAATATTGTGAACTACTCTTAATAGTGTTATAATTATCCTATTTAGGTAATTCCTTTATGAATGTTTGATGTTCCAATATACATACAGATTTTTTCAATGTTTTCTATGAGTTATAATGGATCCTTTTCTCAAGGATTGTTTTCACATGGATCGTGATTTTTAACTTATATGATTTTTGTCTTATGTTAAATCATTATATCATGTCTCGTGATTTTTTATCCATGTTTTTATTGATATGAATTATCTTATGTTATAATAATACACTATGATTATGTCATTATACCCTTATTCTTATATTATTCCCACTGGTGAATTTAAATTATTAATTCTTATGTTTACCTATGATGAGCATTTGAACTCATCCTTCTTATGTTTTCTATTTCCCTAGGTTATTAAGAATGATGTTAAAAAAATTATGTCTAGAAAAGTTTCATGTGGAAATAATTCTATGGAATATGTTAAAGACATATTTTGAAATAATAAAAGTTGGGTATAGTAGAAAAATGATCAATTGAAGACATGGGTATTTTTATGTAATATTTTTTCTTAATTCTCTAAAACTTTATACTAAAAAGTTCCAAAAGGTTATTTAAGTGATCCAATATTTCTATTTTATATTGAATGGAAAAAAATTGGGTTAGATTTATCGGTATTAAATCCAGAAATGTAAAGATTATGTTTTTAGAATAAGATCTGAGAGAGTAGGTTTAAATATATAATAATGAAAACCATTTTCTAGTTGTTTTATTCAAATACAGGTGGTTCAATATTAGCAAGGTTATTAAAAGATATTCCTTATATTATAATTTTTTAACCTTCTCTAGCTTAATGGATATTGTTTACCATAAATAACATTATCTTTATAAATTCACATCATAAGTAAAAATAGTATATTATGTGGAATATGCAGTGTATGAAGGGTGGAGTGTAGTTTTTCACATGAAACGAAGAGACTTGTATGATATGGGAAATGAAGTGGAAGAATTAAGTTGTGACATTGAATCCCATCAATAATAAGACATTGACTTATTTGCTTATAATGGTATTGAGAATATTGATCTTTCAATGGTGGATGAAGTGAAATAAGTAATTATGGATCATCATAACAATAATACCATTGAAGGATAAAATTATTTTATGTGTAGTAATCTATTAACTTATCAATTAAATATGTATTATATTATTTATTTTTAGTATTTTCCATTAATTATCATATTTAAATTTATTTTTAGGAATTAAGTGCTTGATTTTGTAAAATTAAATTTTATAATTATTCTAAAATATATGTTCTTAATTTTTTTACTTCTTTTAATGATAAAAATGTCATGGAAAAAATGTTTCAGTGATAGAGTTAGTGGGAAAATTTAAAAAATTTATAATCATTTAGAATACTAATTATTATTATATTAAGCTAATATATACCTATGTGGATGCATGTGTGTGTCTATGTTTAACTTTCAAATAAATTATAATGTATATGTTAGATGTAGGTAGTGGATATGGATATGATCATTTATCGTTAGGATGTAGTTGTAGTGATTATTGATTTTGAAATTCATGTTGGTGATGTTATTGTATAACTAAAATGGGTACTTTTGAATTATTATGTCTAATTAAATATAATATTATATTGTTTGAATTATTATTAGAGGTATATGGATCTAATTTGGTCATATTTATATGATTGACTTTAGATCAAATTGGTTTATGTAGGTATACAACGATTCTATTTATATTTGTTTAATTTTTTTAGATTTTTTTGAGTTGGGTTTATTTGATTCAGTTAGATAATGATCGGTTGAGTCTAGTTAAATTTGGTTTATGCTAGGTTATCTAGGGTCATGTAAATTTGGTTCAGTTCAATTCAATGTATTCCAACTTAAGTTTATTTGGTTATGTTTGTTAATGTTAGATCAGTTTTGGTTAGTTCAATTTAGTTTTAATCCACATAGGTATGTTCAGTTTAGTTCAGCATGATTTATTTTTATTATGTTGTATTTAATTTGACTTGGTTTTTTATTTTAATGTATTTAAGTTGAATTGGTTTTGTTCAAGTTGGGTTTGTTGTATTATATTCTATATAGTGTAAGTTATATCAAGTCAGTTTTGGTTAATTTCAAATTTGTTTAGGTCAATTTAAACTAATTTTATTTAGTTTGGTTTTATATAGTTTAGTTTGGTATGATGTATTTTTAGGTTGATTTGGTTATTTGGTTACATTACTATTGGTTTTAATTATCATGATTTGGTCCATTCCTTATTTGTTCAGTTTAGTGCAGTCAATTCATTTTGGTGTAGATTTATTCAATTTGGAATGATTCAGTTTGAAATGATTTCATTTTGGAATAGTTTAATATTTTTTTAATCTAGTTTATTCAAATATGGTTAGATTGATTATGTTTGGTTCAATTCAAGTTTTTTTATTTTCATTCATTTAGTTAAGATTGATTAAGTTATATTTGGTGTGGATCTGGTTGGGACTGGTTAGGTTGGGTCAATCGTATATATTTTAATTCAATTTAGGTTTGGATTATTAAATTTAGTTTAATTCATGTCATAATTAGTCAATTCTATTTAGTTTTGGTCTCTTTAATTTAATTCACTAAAACTAGAGTCAATTCAAATCCTTTCATTCAATTTTATTTATCAAGATTAAATTTGGTTTATTTCAATCTATTTATGTTTAGTAGGGTTTGATGTTATTTATTGGAATCTAGAGTGCAGTGGAAGCCCCAAACAGGTGGTTTTTAAAAAATTTCCACTAATGATCGACGTGAACTTGTTGACGTTGGTGAAGAGCAGCCTGATCATATCTAAGGATCTCGTGTGAAGGATTTTAAGAACAAACATAAACCGTAAAAATACCTTGTTTAATTTGAAGTCGCACATGATGTCTGCTCATCGTTGGTGATCATTGCTCAAAGAATCTGAATTCGAATTCCTCCATATCATCCACACATTCTTCAAGGAATATGTGGGAGTGCCTTTCATTATAATCCGGGTGCTAGTGTGGAATTGCGACAATGCCTTCGATGCTCCAATGACCATTGTATCGCTTCGCTAGCAATGCTTGAGAGAGAGCTCGATCCGAGCTACTTGGATCCAGAGCCTCTCTCTCTCTAGATTATGAGAGAGAGGATAAGAGAGAGAAGTTCCATGAATAGGTCTTGGCAAAATCCTCTCATCTCCTATTTATAGTGGTTAATTAAAATACTCGGTATCACCTTGCCGGACCTGAATACTTAACACACTATCAACGACATTTTATGACTACTAAACTAAGTCATAAATATTATTATCATTTACTTGTAATATATTAAAATATATTACGTGATAATAATTGAGTCATTAACTCGAATCATCGCTCCCATAAATATTAATTGAACCTTGAATAATTTAATATTCGTAAATTAATATTTTTCATGTTTTTACTTAAAACTCGTAAATACATTTAGTAAATAAATTCAATACTCATTATTCTAAACTCAAATAATATGAATAAATTTATTTCATTGGTGATCATTTAACCTTGGACAAATCCTGGACCCCATTGGTGGGGCACACTATGTCCAAAACTTATATTCAACTGAATAGGGCAGATTATTGAATACTCTATTGTGTGTGACCCTCTAGGACCTTATTTCGATATTAGTGAATAGTATTCACAGACCAAGAGTGGGATCTAGCAACCCATCATGGCCCCTTAAGAAATAAGGATTGTCACAGCTATGACAACTAACCTACAAACACACACTGTGTAATATAATCTCTTTGTCAGTATTATCTCATAAAGTTGGATGCACTCTCATGCCATTGCCCTTATCTTGCTTTATCGTTTTTTGATGTAACTGGACAAATTTACCCTCAACCGTCATGGCCATGGTCTTATAAAGGGACTGCCATCCATATCAACATGGCTCGAGATATATTACTTCCATAACCTGGAAGTGAAAAATCTTTTCTTGACCATTCAACCAATGCCATGCCACCAATGACGCACCCAGCACAAACTACTTCTCCACGACTTCATTACCATGGTTTTCATCTTTCATCAAAGTACGCAATCAATTGACATACATTGGTAATGATCTAAAGTCATGAGACCATTACACATGATCATATATAGGAACACATAATGACACTCGAAACATGTGGTGTTTCTATTGGCGGGGCAGTCCTTATGATCTCACTACTAGAGATCACCAAGTGTGAACTTCATGAGAAGAAGTCTCAATGCTTATGAGCCTCCAACACCTGATAGTTAGACATCTACTATTTCTAATCAGTAAGATGTATCTAGACCATAGAACATATATTTAATATTAATGTCATGGTATCTAGAGGTTCTCATTATAGCCTAAGAACTGCTATAAGTTTTCGATATGATAATTAATCTTTGGACATTACCATTTCAATAGTGGATGCAGAAAAGTCTATACTATAATGGTAAGATGACATCATGTATATCTAATTGTATACATAATATGGTAATCAAAATCACTGAATAGTTGGGTCTAGGGCACTCACTATTTCAACACTCCCACTTGCACTAGATCCAACTTAATAACCAAACTTGTTAGCTAATCACATGATGAACATCATCTTTCTGCTTAGTAATAGATTTAGCTACTAGGTCTACCACGGTTCTGTTGTGTGGCTATTCTGCTATAGAGACCTCATCTACTTGAGTAAAACTTCTCAAGAGATGGTATCCTAAGTATATGACTTTTATCCACTATCATAACTTGACATCTTGTCTAGTAATAATATCATAATTTACATTATGATAATACTTTTCTTACTAGGTGCGATTCTAAGAACTAGAAAAAATTGTTGCATTTACCTGCTTCTTAGCTGCCTTTGAAGCTGCAATATACTTGGTATTTTTAGGTATGGCTACCACTGGATGATATGATCTTGACTTTCTCATCATATTTATCCTAACTACAATACTAGATCATAATGATCTATGGAAGACTAGTTTATGTACCCTGAAAACTAGTACTCTTTTTCTCCATTTACCAGGTACTTATCATTTGTACTTGCTGAAGTACAATTAGATAGTTCTGACTGCATCCCTTGTAGTCCTCTTGGATATAACTGATATTTACCTACTATAAAATATACCTTAGAAATATCTATTATTTTACATATTATGGCATGAGTGATTGATCCATCGCTTTGATGTATGGATTGTAACTCACCACTTTTATCTCTTCCCATGTTACAGACAAGTCAACATAGGGAGATTATGCCCTGTGACATAGGCAAAAATTCATCTCTTGAATTGTTCCAACTTTTATTTTTCAATACAATGTCACTATATGTATGATTTACTAGGACCAAGAAACCTATAGATCTACTTTAGTAGATCTTTTTCCCTAGAAATTAGGTTACTACTTTAAGTCAATCACTGGAGAATAAATTTTATCTTGGTCTTAATTAACTATGAGACCAATCTATTTTCCATATGTTACCGAACATACTTCACTTGGAAAACTTTGGCACTCCCACTAACCTCTTGTAGAAATATGGAAATCATTTTTTTTTTCAAATGTATATTCTATGATCACGTTGCTTACTTTAATCCCAAATTGGATTTCAGTAACTAGAAACCTTTATTAGCATTCTGTGACGTGACCACCCCTTTCTGGTTGTGTCGTATAGACACCATACACAATTAGTGGTCATGACATCCAATGCTAAATAATTTTATCATATATATTAGCTATGATAAGTAAATTTCTAATGGATTTAGGCCTAATGACTTGGTGAAACTAATCGAGCCTTTTTGGTACTACACGTGTACCATCCATGTATCAACTCACTTGAATACCCACTATAGTATTCAAAAATAATAATCCCCCTTTATACTTTGATATGTGGAATCCATTAATTGAATTTTAGTTAGTCTTATCGATTTTATCTTATTATCATACACTACTTACTTGAATGAAATATTATTCACATTGAATAATAGATTACCGACTACGGTGAATATAGAAACCATCACCATGGTTTTATCCTTCCTATACAGTATATGTCTCTGGAATATACTATGTTTCACATGCACTTATGAAACCAGTTCATATTCCAACTATTTGTGCATTTTGAGCATTGACTAAATACTAGTCAATATAGCTCCCACTATCTCTGATAGAGATGTGCACCCTATTATAGAAATACAATCTATAACTTGACTATATCTTTTCTATGATAAGGATTTTTGTAATATCCTAAGAAATTGTTAGGATAAGTACCTTATATGCACAATGTGTTTGTCTTGATTCAAGTTTGTTTGTATCCGAACAAACTATTTTCATCCAAAAACATGTCGTTATGAAATAATGGATTTACATAATACTATAACTCATATGATATCCATTTGTCATTTTAGTTGGCATATTTTTGTGGGATATCGCCTTTAATTTCAAATCATTTCATAAAAATATAATGGAATTTTCTACTAGTTACAACATTGATATTACTTACATCAATACTTTGATGCATAAAATGTGCATTTAGGAATTTCTCCATGCTACATGTTTTTTTTATCAAGGTTGATATGTAAGACTTCATCATCAATCCTCTTTATTAACATCAATGTCGTGATGTCGATAAGGTAATGTGCATTTAGGAATTACTCTATTCTACATTATCATGATTGAGGAATGATTGGTCGAGATATTCTTCGGTATCCCATCCCGAAGCAACTCATATCTCTTGACCATGCATATAATTCATTTTATTATTCCTTAATTACTTAAAGGAATCATATGAAGTATATATACCTCTATTTTATACTTGGAATAGTTCATGCTTACTTGTTGAACTATTTCCAAAAGCCTTGTGACATACCTTTATTTCTAGAGGCTCCTTTTTCCAAACTAAAGATGTCGATAATACCAACACTATTTAGCTGTGCTAAGCCTAAATACCATAATTGGTATATTTATGACATGCACAATTAGTATTAATTGACAAAGAATTATATTGTCACAACTGGGTATAATTATTACATTTATATTCATCACTAATTTCCTATGATTCATGTATCACTGAACTAGTGATTGAGTTTACCAAAAACAAAATTCATTACAAAACCTGAAATAATGTCTCCTTGCATCCAAGGACACATGATATTAATTTTTATGGTCATACTCAATGATAGTTCAACACAAATCTTTCACTTGTAAATTAAGAAGTCGTGTACTTCTCACCACTGGCCTAGGTATCACCCTTTCACAGCCACTTGGATAATACACCTGACTTCCAGTAAGGTTTCTATACTAACTTGGTTATCATATTAGAATACACATTTTTCACTAGCATATTATATTTAATACCCAAGTAGTAAAAGGGAAAAATTACATTAATGAATACACATGATGTAGAAGTGGCATCTTGCTCCTTTAAATCAGGTTATTTCTTTTAAACTTCCATAGTATTATTTTATAATATGCAATGTAAACAACCTATGTTAACAACTCATTAATTTAAGGACGTTATGAATGTGTCATTGGAATTAATGCCTTTGACCTTTTCACATTGTCTTTCAATTTATCCACCATAAGAATTAAAACTTAATTGTCTTTAATTCTTATTCACTTGACAAACCTTACCTAGATAGGTAATGGAGTGTTTACTCTATACTTTTTTGTTTTGTAACTTAAAATGAGACTTGAGTAATGTGGTGAAAATGATATGAGAAAGGGATCCAATTAAAGATCATGATGAATATTTCAATTTACACATGTCCGTGTAACCATCACCTTATTCATATCATTACTTCACTTTCACCTTGAAAACATCTCAGAGATGAGACTTTATGTTATATCATCCACATCCTGGTGTAGCGACCGCATCTGACACCGGATGTTGACGAAAGCGTAGTGATATAACTATCATATGATTTGTATATTAGTATATTGTAATAAATTTCACCCTTGCTTCTTGAGGTAGTTTAACAGTGTTGGGGACACTAGCACCTTAAGCTTCCTATATCATAGTATTATGCGCACGCGCCTGTACTATTCATAGATACTAGTGTCAGTGGGGACATTTACGTTTTCCAATATAATATCGTAATTTTTTTTAAACTTGTGGTATATCTTTCTATTTTCTACAAAAATGAATTTTAGCATATGGGCACCTTTTATCTAATTATTGTTTATAAATTTTGATTAATTACTTAAATCCTTTAATGTCTCCCACTATTTTATCGGATTCTAGGGACCCTCTATACTAGAATTAGAATACTCCATCGCTTGAGTATTCTAGTGGAAAGGATCCTAAAACCGCCCCTCATAGTCTACAAGTTATGGCTACGCCACTACATGGAGGGTTCTAGGTAGCCTCTTGGCTGGCCGACTGCTTTAACTTGCGGTTCCTTGATCTGTTGAGTGAAGTCCTAGCTTCTTAAAATCAGAACTTGATTTACTCAATTATTTCCTCTAAAATTACAACAAGCTATCTATGGCTATTTCTTTGTTTCAATTTTATTTAAGTGGACCCATCACTCTTATAAGGACTTCCCAGTAATAAGAGGTACCCTCGGTTATGGCATGACCGACACCTCAAACAACCGGTTTTGTCCAAATTTGAAGGATAGAAGTCCGTTATGACTTAATATATTTTTGAGGGTTTTATTATTTTTAGTATGAAAAAAGAAATACTTTTCTATTTTTATAAGAACGTACTATGTGATCTCACTCACAACTGACCATGCAAGATATAGAAATTTCATCGCATCACATGTTCATTCTATCTTGCATGCTAGTTTATTATTATACTATGTGATCATGCAATAAACTATACATGCACAAAAATAATAAACCATGCAAAACAAAATGAACACCGGATCATAAGTTGGTACTATTGGTTGATCGGTTGAGTGAATAACAGACCAACCGAAAACCTAGGGGTAAGTACCTTTAGTCGTGTGGCTTGCAACTTGAATAGTAATGCCTTCTCATCCAATGCAACCAACTCATGTCTGGTGCGTCGCTGTCACTTGGCGTGAAGTGAGTCACTGGTCGTCTGGTCATTATACAATTATACTCACATGCAGGCGAGGGGGTCTCGAGCTATAAAATTATAACTCTGAGAATGGGTGCATAGGCCCTTATACATATAACGACTCTGAGACGACACATAGATTTCCTTTTATTTAATTAATCTAATTATTACAAAACCATGCAATAATTAAATAAATAAATTAAATGAATTCACCAAACATACATTGGTAGGTACATGGATTATGACCATTAATATATGCATTAAACTCGTGTATATTAAATAAATATAGAATAAAGAATAAACTTTCATTAAATAAATTCTGAGGGAATTATTTATTGAATTAAAATTTCACTATAATTTTAATTCAACAAATGTCGTTGTTCGATCCCTATTATTTAATTTAATTTTAAAACTAAAAATTAAATTAATTAATTAATTTAATTATCACCAAATTAAATTAATTTAGTCGTATTAAATTTTAATAACCAAAAATTAATACTTAATTAATTTAATTATCAAATGAAATTAAATTAATTAATTTAAATAATTTTTGATTAAATTATTATTTCCAGGCTTCTGGAAAACCGAGTCGGGCCTGTGCGGGTCAGGGCAAACCTGCATAGGCTCAGCCTATGCCATGAAGACCCCGTGCGATGAAGTTCTGAGTCAATCAGGTCCACCCATGTCAGTTCTGAGCTGAGAAGACCCACTCGAGGCCAATTCAGGACAAAGTAGACCATGCATTGTTTACCTGTCCGCTCGAATGACCGAGAAGTGACCAAAATCGGGTTGGGTCTAGGGAAGCACAGGATGGCTGGTGAAAAACCTGCCTGCAAGGTGTCCATGTGATATGCTGAATTGTACTGGATGTCGACAAGGAGGCAGGGGCTCGGGTGAGGCAGCGGCTAGGCGAAGTGAGGAGGTCGAACCAAGGGCGGAGGGGCTGGTTGGCTGTACGCAGCTCCGCCACAGAAGGAGAGGTGGCCCGAGGCTGGGAGAAGCCTATTGGGTGCGCCGATCAAGATCTAAATGAGGGGAAGACTAGAAAAGGGGTGTCCTGGGGTGTAGGTGCAGGGTTGGGTGCGATACCAGCCTCTGCGCGGAGAGCTGGGGGTCGTGAATGAGTGGCATCGGGGTGGCACGCGGGGTGAAGTGCCCTGGTTCTGCACGTTGTAGTGCCTCTCCATGTGGGAGGGAGTCCAAACGAGTGTGGCTCCATGGTAGAGGCTAGGCGGTGGGGTTCCGGGGTGCGGGACGCACCAGCTTAGTAGGAGAAGAGCAGTCATGTGCAACATGGAGGGAACAAGCGGGAGGCATCAGGTCGCCGAGTGGGGTGGCACGAGGGTGGTGTAGGTGTGACTATGCGGGATGTATGTGCATGGGCTGACTACAGGGGTATCTGGGTGTGATACGATGCAGCTAGGTGCGCTATTGTGCACCAGTGTGGTCTGGGGCGAAGCTGGTTCTGTGGGGTAGGTGAAGACACGGGGGTTCGCTCGGCCCCCCAAACCCTAAACCATGACCTTCCATGTAGTTACACCCCTTACCCTTGTTTTTTTAAGTTTTAGACCTTCAAAGTAGGTCTCCACCCCCCCCCCCCCTTATTTTTTTTGACCAAGACTTGCAAATCAAGTCTTTCCTTTTTATTAAGTATTGCACCCCCTTTCCCCTTTAAAATTTCTAAAGCCTATTTAGGCTTTAGAAATTAATTATAATAATCAAATTAATATTAAGATAAAACCATTATTATCATTATAATATAATTATTATAATAATAAAAATTATTAGAATCACTGGAAAATACTATTTCGGTGACCCATAATTTTTTCAATCCGAATTCATAACTTTGGATGTCCGCAGACTTGACATCCGACATCCGATTCATATTATGATTGCGGCATTGGGACTATATCAGCACCCTCTTTAAATTTTAATGTAAATTAAATTTTAATTGGCTTAAAATCGACACACACTCCCTTTAATACCACTTTTTGGAACCGGGCACGCAGCGGAAGCCCCAAACCGGTGGGTTTTAAAAAAATTCCACCGATGATCAACATAAACTTGTCAACGTCGGTGAATAGTGTCCCGATCATATCTGAAGATCTCACATGAAGAATTTTAAGCACAAACATAAATCGTAAAAATACCTAGTTTAATATGAAGTTGTGCACGATGTCTACTCGTCGTTAGCGATTTCTACTTGAATAATCCAAAGTCTAATTCCTATAGATCATCCACACATGCTTCAAGGAATCCTCAGGAGCACCATTCATAGTAATCCGGGTGCTAGCGCGGAATTTCAATGATGCCTTCGATGCTCCAATGACCACCGCATCACTTCGCTAGCGATGCCTGAGAGAGAGCTCAATCTGATCTTCTTAGATCCATAATTTCTCTCTCTAGATTATGGGAGAGAGGAGAATAGAGAGAAGCACCATGAATAGTTCTTGTAAAACGCCCCTCCTCTCCTATTTATAGTGGTTAATTAAAATACCTGGTATTGCCTCACTGGCCTCGAATACTTAATGCACTATCAACAACATTTTATGACTACTAAACTGAGTCATAAATATTATTATCATTTACTTGTAATATATTAAAATATATTACATGATAATAATTGATTCATTAACTCGACTCATCGCTCCCATAAATATTAATTGAACCTTGAATAATTTAATATTCGTCAATTAATATTTTTCATGTGTTTACTTAAAACTCGTAAATACATTTAATAAATAAATTCAATACTCATTATTCTAAACTCGAATAATATGAATATATTTATTGCATTGGTGATTATTTAACCTTGGAAAAATCTTGGACCACATTGGTGGGTCCCATCATGTCCAAAACTTCTATTCAACTGAATTGGGAAAATTCTTGAATACTCTATTGTGTGTGACCCTCTAGGACCTTATTTTGACAGTAGTGAATAGTATTCACAGATCAAGAGTGGGATCTAGCAACCCATCATGGCCCCTAAAGAAATAAGGATTGTCACAGTAGTGAAAACCAACCTACGAACATGCATTGTGTAATATAATCTCTTTGTCAGTAATATCTCATAAAGAAGGGTGCACTCTCATGTCATCGCCCTGATCTTTATTTATTATTTTTTTATGTAACTAGACAAATTTACCCTCGACTGCCATGGTCATGGTCTTATAAAGGTACTTCCATCCATATCAACATGTCCTGAGATATATTACTTTCATAACACAGAAGTGAAAAATACTTTCTTGACCATTTAACCAATGTCACGCCACTAATGATGCACCCAACACAAACTACTTCACCATGACTTCATTACCATGGTTTTCATCTTGCATCAAAGTACGCAATCAAATGACATACATTGGTAATTATCTCAAGTCAGGATACCATTACACATGATCATAGATAGTAACATCCAATGACACTCGAAACATGTGGTGTTCCTATTGGAGGGTTAGTCCTCATGATCTCGCTACTAGAGATCACCAAGTGCGAACTTCATGAGAAGAAGTCTCAATGCTTATAATCCCCCAACACCAGATAGTCAGATATTTATTGTATCTAATCAGTAAAATTTATCTAGACCATAGAATATATATTTAATATTAATTTCATAGTATCTAGAGGTTCTCATTATAGCATGGGGACTACTATAACCTTTCGATACGATAATTAATCTTTGGACATTACCATTTCAATAGTGGATGCAGAAAAGTCTACACTATAATGGTAATATGACATCATGTATAGCTAACTGTATACATGATATGGTAATCAAAATCACTAAATAGTTGGGTCTTGGGCACCCACTATTTCAACATTATTAAATTAAATAATATTTTATTTATTTTTTTTCAAGTCAATTCAGTTTTTTGGGTTCTATTTGGTTCGATTCTGTTCAGTCCATTTTAAAGGATTCTAGTTCAATTTAATTTGGTTATATTTAGTTTGATTCAGTTTAGTGTATCTTGGTTAGTTTCAATACTAGTTGATTCAGATTAATTAAATTAGGTTTGGTTTGATTTTATTTTATTCAGTTCATTCTAATTTGGTTTAGTGCTTTTTAGTGTGGATCATGTTAAGTTCAATCAAGTCAGTCGATGTCTTTTTGTTTGATTCAATCTGATTTAGTTTGAGCAATTGTATTTTATTTGAATTAGATCAGGTTAGGTTAGGTCTGGTTGGATTTTTTAGGTTTTATTATGTTTAAATTGGTTCGTGTCATTTTGGTTTGATTTATTTCCACTCCATTAAATTCAATTCAATACAATTTATCTCTATTAAAGATGATTATATTCTAGTCAATTGCATTCAATTATTTTTTATTCTAATAGAATATAATAAATTAATTTTGATTTAGTTAGGTTGTGTTTAATTAGATTCAGTTCTATTTGGTTGATTTTTACTTAGTTAATGATTCGGTTTTTTCGATTTAATTTAATTTTGTTCATTTTTGTTTGGTTTAGGTAAGGTTAGATGCGTTTTATTTAGTTAAGTTCATTTCATTTTGGTTTAATTAAATTTAGTTTTTTTATTGGTTTTTTCATTTAGGTTCTATTATTTATAATTGGTTAGGTTTAATTTTTTTTATTTTACATTTATTAATCATAGTTTAATGTGGTTTTATTCTATTTAGTTCAGTTCAGTTCATTTATGGTTAAGTCAAATTGCTTCATCTTAATTTTTTGGGGGTTATTTTTAGTTTAGTTAGGGGGATATTAAGTTTGGTGAAATTTAGGCCGAGTTGGGTTGGGATATATCAAATTGGTTTATCTCAATTTGAGTCACTTTATTTCAATTTGATATTTCATGGTTCAATATGGATTTGTTGGTGTATGTTTGAATTTGGGGGTATATATTCAGAATTGTTACATGTATGTAAATCAGTTGGTCTTTATTTTTTATTTATGTTTGTTCTGTCTACTTTGATATAATTTTTTTCCACTACAGATTCTCATGGCACTTCAAACCATGACAAATTAATTTTCATTATTTTGATACAGTTTAAACCTTTGTGTGATGTCAAGAAAAAAATCAAAATAAAATAACTGTGAGATATATAAAAAATGCCGCTAAAAATTATTTTTGTTAAATTTTCATAACACCATTGCACAATCCAAAAAACCACCATAAAATATTTCCCAATGCCTTATTTTATGATGGTTTATATTAACTACTACAAAAAAAATCATGGTTGTTTAAATCACTAGAAAACCAGAAAAAAAAATACTACTAGTGACACTTTTTCAGTAGTGGAAATTATGGTTGGATTGTTATTGGTAGCACTTGGTTTAGAATAACCATAAATGAAAACAAATAATATATTTCAGTAATTAAAATTTTAATTGAGTGGAAAATATAAATTAAATTTAATACATACAATTAGGTTGTAGATTCTCAAAAAACTTATTACTAAATGTGTTGATCATAACACATGAATTAAGAGAATCTCTTAAACTATGATGGTTTTAAGATTTTTTAATTTATAAAAACACATTGAAGTAGTTAAACGTTATGACACATAAGTAATTAAAGGAATAAATAAGTTTGAGAAGGAAAAAAAGTACCATATAAGAATGTAGTTGATAAGGGAAAGAATTTGGAAGTTTTTAATTCATTATTAGTAGATGAAATTGTATTTAGTTGAATAATATTTGTTTCAATGTTTGAATGTGAAGAAATTTATATTCTATATATACTTATAACTTAAAAATGTAATTTATTAAATAATGGAAAAACCATTTACTTTTGTAGTATAAAATTAATTTTTTTGATAAAATCGCATGACCATATTGTTTCTTTTGCAACCACCTTAGTTTTCTTTGGAATATGGACCCTTTATAGTCTTGTTCATAGTTTCAATATAGGCATGACATATCTAGGATTATGTTATGATAAATATTAAAATATGGGAATAAAACTAAATAATTTATTTTCAGTGTTATTATACAGTGTATAGAGAATATGTATATATAATGTTAATATACCGTGTGCATATAAAGAAAATATAATCATTATATGTGAATTTATGGTGTGTATGTACAATTTTTATAGTTTTCATATACAGTTTTTATAGAATATTTTCATTTACAAATAAGTAATATCATGGTTTTACAGTAATACTAATATGTATCTAATAGATTCAAAATTATAATATGATATAATTGTATAATGAAAGGAGAAAAGGGGGATATTCATATTAGTAGTAAATCACAATGTTCTTGAATTTCATGTGGAAAATATAAAATAAGGTTATAGATTTATAATACTATAAAAAGATATCGAGAAGATAAGAAATGCATGTAGTGATAGAGAAGTGACTACTTATAACATGTAAAGGAGTATAACATGATCAAGATATTTGAAATTTTTAGAATATAATATATTAGGAAAAAATAAATCACTATAAGTAAATGAATATAATAAATAGTGAAAGAAGTTACTGTAGATATTTTAAGGTTTTCTTAGAATTGTAGGTGAATTTACAATAACAGTTGGAGTAATATTGATATTAAAGACTTTAGGAAAACCTGAAATGAATATAGGATTTAAATACTATTATATATTTATCACTTTATTTGAAATATAATTTTGAAAAAAATACATAATTACATTTATATGGGACATTTTGTGACATCATATAATTTATTCAGTTCATTCCTTTATATGTTTTTAGAACATCTATGTCGTTGGCTAAATTTCAAAGATTATTATTATATAAAGAAACAATTTTGAAATTAATTCAATGTTAAATGATAAATTTTAGAATAAAGAAAAATTATTTCAAAGTAAAATTTATAGAAAGCATGTCATTTAATAATATATTTGATAAATGAAAGCTGCTTGAGGTTTGTGAGTCTAGGTTGGTATATGACATTGTATCCATTTCAATGATATATGAAACTTCAATACTTGAAATTAAATAACCTTAAATGGTAGATATATATATATATATATATATATTATAATCAAATTAATTCTATCTTGAAATTAAAATATATTTAAATTATATCATTAAATTATATCTAAAAACATATATGACAATCAAAATTATTCTGCAACCTTGTTAAAGTTGTGAAAGTGGGTACCTTATACCTAACTTAAGTAGTACTTCTTGATTACCATATCATGTATATGATAGTTATTCATGATTTATTATTACCATAATATTTTTGATACTTTTGTTTCAACTATTTACAAGGTAATATCCTTGGATTATTTATCATATCAAAAGGTTAGTGTGGTTCCCAACTATAATGAGAACCTTGAGATACTATGATAGTAATCTTAAAACATATGTCATATAGTTGAGATATATCATACTAATAAAACATTGGCGATTTATGAGTATTATGTGTTGGGATCTCATAAGCATTGAGACTTATTCTCATGAAGTTTGTACTTGGTGATCTTAAGTAGTAGAGATTATGTGGACTTTCCTAGCAATAAGAACAACTCATGTCTTGGGTGTCATTGGATATAAATATTTACAAGCATGTGTATTGGTTTCTCTACTTGTGATCATTATCAATGTGTGATATTTTATTGTGTACTTTGATGAAAGACAAAAACCATGACATTTATATTCTCAAGAGGTAGCTTGTGTTGGGTGTGTCATTAGCGGTATGACATTAATTAGATGGTTAAGACAAGATTTATCACTTCTAAAAGGATGAGATATATATGGACCAATTGACTATAATGATAGTAAATTTATTAAATCCATGGATATGTTAGAAGAAGGTAAGTCTGCATGGATAGTCCTAAAATAATAAATAAACAAGGATGATGACACTAAGTGTGAATCCTGCGTTATGAGATATCATGAGATAAAGATATTATATTACTAGAGAGTGTTCATAGGAGGTATTAATGGCTATGAATTATCATTATCTACTTATAGTACATGATTTATTTCTAGATACCACTCTTAGTCTTTGGGTATTACTCGCTGCTATTAAGATAAGGTCATAGAGGGTCACACACATAGTGTATCCACAAGTTCCACCTATTCGAACAAATAAGAGTTTTGGATGAAGTGAGCCCCGTATGTGGGGGTTATTTAATAACCAAGTGTGATCAATCAAAAGTAAATTAATTATATTATATTATTTGAGTTTATAATGATAATTAAATTTATTTCTTAAGTTATTCACAAGTTATTTAATTATAAAATTTAATATAAGAAAATACTATTTTTTGAACAAATGTAACACATTCAAGGTTCATTAAATAATTAAGTGGAGCTTAAAAGTTGATTAAATGGTTTATATTTTATCATATAACAAATTAAAGTGTTACAAGTGAGTGATGAAATATTTTTGATATTTATGATTAGTTTAATTAAGTCTTAAGTGTAAAGAAGGGTCTAAAATTAAGGTTGTAGATTTCTAGGGACCAAAAGACAATTTGGAAAGTATAACCTAAGTATATAACTAAATTTTAGATTCGTGAATAGTGGATCATTAATTTTTAGGAATTTTAAAGCTTCTAATATCTCTCTTGGGATCCTAGAGAGAAAGACCGAAAGGAAGAACACCGATCAAATTCTCGATCAAATCGATCATGTGTTCCTCCTGTGTTCAATGGTACATCATAAGAATCTTATGTTTCCCATACTATCACCTGGTAATTGAATAATTACATTCCAAGAGCTATAGTTCATGTGTTAATGATCAAGTATACATCTCTCTTGGTGCCTTTTAGCTATAGAAAACTAAAAATGAGTGAATCAAATTAGAGTTTACAAATGAACAAGGTACCATTGATGGTTTTATTTTATTTTTTTCCATATTTATTAAATTATATTTCACAGAATCCATGGTTGAATTTGGGAACCAATATACCATATTAGAATTTAAAGCACTAATCTGGTTTATTTTTTTAAAAAATACCAATATTTCATGTTTTTTCAGCACTCTGGTTCCTACAAGTGGTATTAGAGCGGTCGTGCGGTTATTTAAGTTGAATTAAAATTTATTTTTTCTATAATGAATGGTGGCACCATATAGGAACCACCCCCTTTCCTGCTTCATGCATGGTCTCATAATGGGTTGTTGTACCACTAACTTAGTAGTTCAGCCAGGTTAGATCGGGATGGGTCTGGTCCTACTCGACCCGCCCAACCCTTCCTGGTCTAGTTTGGGCTAGGAATGCCTCCAATAGGTTTAAAAGTACCCAGGAAGATAAAAAATTTAGAGAAAAAATCTAAAAAAAATTAAGAAATATTTGGGATGAAATAAAATTATTTTTGGTCCCATGTGACTTGTATTTAGTGAATTAAAATTAGTTTTATTTATTTTAATTCATAAATAATACTCTAGAGTTGAATTAATTATATATTAATTTTTATTATATGATATTATTTCATTTTTATTTATCATTATATGATACCAAACTCATGAAAGTTCAATTTTTATATATTTAATTTAATTATTGCATTTAAGTTTAAAAAATGTGATAATTATTTATTAAATATCTTTTTAGATGATCTATGAATTGTATCTCCATTATTAAATGTATAAGGGTCATCATTTCCATTTTTTGAGTGATAAAAATTTAATTATCACATCTCATGTGCCCCTCACCAATGCATGATCATATGTTGTGAAATGGAGGAGTTCACAATGATTTGATTCTAGTCGAGAGCTGGATTTCCTCTAGAGTCTCGATTGATCCACCATCCACTCAATGGATCAATTAGTATAAATATCCCATGATCATGAAATTATTTATTTATTTGTTTTTCATGGTTAATTATTTCTTAATGTGTGTATGATTCATGATGATATAGTATAATTAACAAACATGTATAGAAAAAATAAATGAACATGTGTGATGAATGTATTATATTTATACTTGTTTAAAGTTGTGAATTTGGTCACCTTGTAATGAGAAAAATAAATAGAATCATATTTCAATCACAAATAAAAAAACTAAAAAATACTATATATTAAGACATTAAATGCGCATTTCATCGCTTAAGTATGAAAAAAACTATACATTTAAGGTGTTTTTCATTCCTAGATGAGGGTGCCTCTTACTACTGAGGAATTATTATAAAATTTATGGGTATACTTAACTAAAGTTAGGAACAAATAATTATCCATAACTATATTTTTTCAACTTTATAGGCAAATAATTAAGTAATTAAAAGTTATGCTTTGTGGGAGATGGGAATCCACTCAATGGATCAAGGAACTGCGAGTTAATGTTATAACAACCCTGCTATTTATTACACACATGAACATGATTTATTACATAAAATTTCACTTAATACAACTCTGAGGATTGATATGTCTAGTGTCTTGGAAAATTAAGAACATTACATAACAACTTATAACATAAAACACAACATCTTTATTGAAAAATTCTTTTACATGACCACAACATTCCTTTGTACTTAGCATTTCATGGGATAACCTGAGGACATGCATAAAAAAGGGTGAGCTATAATTCCAACTAAGGGAGTAACCAAGGAATAACATGAAGAATATAGTACATTTTAGGCAATGGTAATATCAACGGAGCACAAGATAAACATTAACATAAAGTCATGATATAGCATGACTATCATAACATGGAAATGTGGCAACAACATTTAACATGATATTAACATGATCCAAGGCTCATTTAACATGTATAATGAGTAAACCATAATTTCAATTGAATTATAATTAGTAAACCCTCATTTCTCTTGACATATCATGATACTAATCTTTACCCAATGCATTGGAGCATTATCAGGGCGCACCCTTCTTAATCATTTCATTTCATGCATAAGTGTGCCACCTAGATCATACAACATAGATTCATTAAACATAATAATTTATTCCATGAATAAGAGATATGTAATATATAAATGTAAGTCCTCAATCAAAAAGTTCATGTTCATAAAGGTGAATACCCTTGATAGAGAAATGGGCACGATATTCACTTATATGATGATTTTGTCATGGAAATTTTGGTGTAACTTCAGCAGCATAATGACATTAAATAGAAATATTAAAATGGGTTGATGAGAGAGAAAGGGGTTTATTATCATTTATAAATGAAATTTATATTAAGGGGGTCATGGAACATAATATCTCAACATATTTAATGGAATTTATATGCATATTATAAAATAATTTCTTGAATGTAAATTAGAAGGTCTAAATTCCTTACGGAATTTCGACAT
Source organism: Viscum album (assembly GCA_963277665.1). Taxonomy (NCBI): domain Eukaryota; kingdom Viridiplantae; phylum Streptophyta; class Magnoliopsida; order Santalales; family Viscaceae; genus Viscum; species Viscum album. The sequence continues at coordinate 1,286,856,440 of OY728155.1, read as the reverse complement.
GCTAATGGGTGTACAAGGGAGACATTAATGAGAGAGAAAATTTTCTATCATCATTAAAACATAAGGAGGTAAGTATGGGGGAGGTTATAAATCATACCCCAACATTTTTAATTGAAAAATAAGGTATAACAACATAATGAAATTTGGAAAAAAATGAGAAAGGAAGAAATCCCTTACAGAAATTCAGCATGGTAACAGGTGTACATGGGAGGAATTAATGAGAGAAAAGGGGGTCTTTAATAATGAAAAAATAATTAGGTAAGTATAGTGGAGGTGAAAAAACATACCCCAACATTTTTAATTGAAAATAAAAGGGTTTAATAACATAAATAAATTTGGACAAAAATAAGAAAGGAAGAAATCCCTTACTTGGAAGTGTGATCCCTAAGGCTTGGGAGAGGCTTGAGAGAGGATTCTTGGGAGATTGGGAACCTTGGGAGGATTATATAGAAAAAATTAAAGGGTTTGGTATAGATAAAAATGGTTTTAGTGAATAGTAATAGGAGTTTGAGTGGGTTTATATAGGAAAGGAGAGAGAATTCTTTATTATTTAGGTTTTGGACACTACACATTAAACTAATCAAAACCACAAACCATCCCATGGTTTTTTCCCATTGTTTTTGCCAATGGGGATTAAAAAACATTATTTTATAAGTCCAATTTCCTAACTTATTAAAATATTAGGATTTCTTATGTGGAAGTGAGTCACACTCTCAAGGAAATCATTTTAAAATGTTAAAATGTTTTATAAGTCTTAGAGGGTCCACTAAGGCTTTGTAAAATAAATCAAAAAAATATAAAATCACATTATTTTAAATTTAAAACATATATTGGCCAAAAATAACTTTTATATAATTTTATTACATCACTATTGTGTCATTTTGATGTCATAAAACACATTATATATTTAAACAATATTTAATTTTTACCCAAAAATTAGACTGTCTCAGAAAATTATGAAAAATAACCTCTGGATAAATTTGAAATCCTAATTAAAAAATTAATATTCATTTTATCTAAATAATTTTCTAAATATATGAATTTTTACTTTTAAAATAAATTCCAACATTTATCGAAAATTCATGGGTTTTGACAAAAATAGCTTTCAAACCTTAATAAAAATTACAATTGTATTCATAAAAATTATATGATAATTTATATTTAATAAAAATTAATTTAGTAATAATATTTTTATTAAAATATTATTTAATTAAAAAATCCATTAATTCATAAAAATGGATTTCTTAATTGAATATTAACTAAAAAATACTATTTGTGATTTAAAAACCATTTACAAAGTAATAATAACAAAATGAATGTAAATTATTTATAAAAATATAGCATATAATCATAGTTCTAGGGTCTTGTTACATAAACCCTTATAACACCCGCATAATACCTAAGGGTATGGTGTGAAATGGTGACAGACTCTTGGGGTGGTTCAGATAACATCGCTCGGGCAGTAATCCCTATTAACTTCCACTTATCCCATAGGTGGTTCCATTTATGCTTAACGTGTTGAAGCTTGGCTTGGACTTGGTCAAGAGAGAATCCCAATGATTCAACCTTTTTTTTGAGCTCTAAAAAATGGGCTTCGTATGGAGAAATTCTACTGGATGAGTTCATCGCTTCCTTTATCAAAGAAAATTGGATTTGTAAAAGCCTTATATTTATACAAATCATGTGATCACTATTCAATGGCTATATTAGAAATGGTAAAAATTCTTAACGGTATTTTGAAATCCAAAAACATAAAATCAAATAATTTCATATGTTTTATATAACCATCTTACATAATAATATATTTAATCAGATCAAGAAGAAATTTCATTAGTAAAAGTTTGGTTTGTTACAATCTTCCCCCCTTAAGAAATTTCACCCTCAAAAAATCTTTTTCCCACACTAAAATAGATGAGGGTAACTCTTCTTCATCACTTCCTCCAATTCCAATGTTGCTTCTTCAAACTTGTGGTTTCTCCACAACACCTTTACGAGGGGCATTGTCTTATTTTGTAAAACTTTTTCTCTACTATCAAATATCTTCATCAGATTATCTTCATAGAAGAGGTAATTCTCCAATGGTACCACCTTTGGATTGAGTACATGTGATGGGCCAGGTATGTACTTCCTCAAGAGTGATACATGGAATACATCATGTACTTGAGATAGTTTTGGTGGGAGTTCTAGTTGATAGACCGCTGCTCCAATGTGATCAAGGATCTCAAAAGGGCTGATGTACCTTAGACTAATTTTTCCCTTATTCTCAAATCTCATAACTCTTTTCCACGGCAATATGTGGAGTAATACCATGTCTCTAACATAAAACTCTAGGTATCGTCGGTAATTATTATCATAACTATTTTTTCGACTCTAATTATCTTTAATGTGATACTATATGGTCTTAATCTTCTCCACCATTTCTTCGACCATTTATGAACCTAAGATTTTTCTCTCCCCAACTTCATCCCAACATGTTAGTGTTCTGCACCTCTTCCCATGAAGGGCTTCATAAGGAGCCATTTGGATTCTTTAGTGGAAAATGTTATTTCAAGAGAACTCAACTAGAGGAAGATGTCGATCACATCCTCCTTTAAAGTCCATTGAGCATGCTCTCAACATGTCCTCAAGTATTTGGATATTCTGCTCAGATTGGCCATCAGTTTAAGGATGATAAGTTGTACTGAAGTTTAGCTCAGTATTAATAGCATGTTGAATACTCTTCTAGAACTTAGAGGTGAATCTTAGATCTCAATAAGATACAATAGATAGTGTTACTCCATGAAACCTTACAACTTATCTTATATATATATGTTCCAGTTGATCTAATGAGAAATCCTCTTGAATTTAAAGGAAGTGTGCAGTCTTTGTAAGATGATCCACAACAACCCATATATCACTATTTCCTTTAGATGTCTTTAGAAGTCTGGTGACAAAGTCTATGGTAATGTTATCCTATTTCCATGTTGGTATGGGTAATGGTTGCATCATCCCCTTGGAATTCTTCCTCTCAACATTCACTTGCTGACATACCAGGCACTTTGATGTATACTCAACGATATCCTTCTTCATGTTATCCCACCAATAATGCTCTTGGAGATCTTGATACATCGTTGTGTTTCCTAGGTGAATGGAGAAATTAGAACTGTGTGCATCATTCAAAAGTTCTTTATTCAACTCCGGACTTGATAGAACACATAGTCTTTTCCCAAATCTCACAATTACTTCTTCATTAACATTGAACTCTGAGGATTTCCCTTTTATGATGGTTTCCACTCTATTCTAAATTCCCACATCATCCTTTTGAGTATCCTTTAACCTTTCCAAAAGAGACGGTTGATCAATCATTTGTGATAGGATTAATGATATTCCCTTATTTATTATTACCATGTCCATCTTTATCAAATATAAGAATGTTGGATCCTTTTCAATTCTCATTAATGATAGAATCACTAAGTTATTTCTACTTAAAGCATCTTCCACCTAGTTCTCTTTCCCAGGGTGTTAATGGATTGAGTAGTCGTAGTCTTTGATTAGCTCTAACCATATTCGTTGGAACATATTCAACTCTTTATATGTGAATATATACTTGAGGCTTTTTTGGTTCGTATATATTTCACACTTATCCCCAAAGAGGTAATGTCGCCAAATCTTTGAAGTTAAGATTACCACAGCCAACTCCAAATCATGTGTTAGATAGTTTTTCTCATGAACTTTAAATTACCTTGAATCATAGGCAATGACTTTTACATTTTTCATCAACACACATCCCAAACCCTTCTTCAAATCATCACTAAATACCACAAAAAGTTCTCTACTTGTGGGTAGTGTGAGAACGAGCATAGAGATAAGCCTCCTTTTCAACTCCTTGAAGCTCTCTTCATATTCATCACTCCAAGAAAACTTGACTCCCTTATGAGTTAGCTTGGTAATAGGGTTTGAAAATCCTGAGAAATTTCTCACAAATTGGTGATAATATATATCTAGCCCAAGGAAGCTACGGATATTCGTCACCGATTTTGGCCTCGGCCATCCCTCAATTGTAGTTTTCTTGGAGGGATCCATAGATATCTCATTTCTTGTGATGATATGACCCTATGAATGAGACTTCCTTCAACTAGAACTCACTCTTGTTATACTTTGCATAGAGCTTCTTCTTTTGCAAGGTCTTTAGTACAGTGCTTATATTCTCTTCATGAACCTCATTGGTTTTGGAGTATATTAGAATATTGTCTATAAAGACTACCAAAAATTTTCCAAGTTAATCTCTAAAGACTTTATTCATCAATTCTTTGAATATTTTTGGAGCATTAGTGAGTTTGAAAGGCATTACTATGAATTCATAGTGCCCGTATCTTGTATGAAAAGCAGTCTTGGGAATATCCTCCTTCTTCACCCTTACTTGGAAATATCCTAACCAAAAATCCACCTTGGATAAGTATTATGCTCCACATATCTGATTGAACAAGTCATCAATTTGGGGCAGAGGATACTTATTATTTATCGTGATTTTGTTGATCTCACAATAATCAATGTAAAGGTGCATTTATTCATCCTTCTTCTTAATGAAGAGGATTGGTTCACTCCATGGTGATGCACTTGGGGGTATAAACCCTTTATCCAGATTCTCATATAGTTGTTTCATAATCTACCCAATATCTAAAATAGACATTCTATATGGAGTCTTAGATAATTTCAATTCCCCAAGTATAAGATCAATTGAGAATTCAACATCTCTTCTAGGAGTAAGACCAGGAAATTCCTCACGAAACACTTCAACAAATTCCCTCACAATATGCATGTCTTCAAGGATGGTTGCTTCCTTAGACTCGATCATCTGAGAAAGATGCATGTTCTCATAGGGTAGTAATATTCACTCTTGAGATGATGTTGATAAGGAATATTCATCCTACTCCTTGCACTTGTACAGAATCGAGGGTTGATTCTCCATATGGAGAGTGATTTCCCTCTCACGGCAATTTATGTTGGTGCTATATAGGGAAAGTCAATCCATGCCAAGAATTGAATCAAATTCCACTAAAGGGTGTATAAAGAGGTTTTCTGAGAATTTAAAACCACAAATTGTGACAGGGGAGGAGTTATATTCATGGGATGTAATGATCGCACCATTTTCCATTCTCACCAATATCTTTACTTCCATGATTTTTGGTGGTGTTGGGATTGTTCTATTAAACTTTAGGGATATAAAATAATGTGTAGAACCATAATCAAAAATTATATTCTATATTCTTGAATGAATAACTATCATACCTTTCAACACTTCATTATCGGGGTTCGCTTCGGTGGTATTGATTGAAAAAGCTTGCTCTTGCTGCCTTGGAGGTTGTTGGTTGCCTCCAAAAACCCTTCGCTTAGGGTACTAGTTTGAAAAGTGCCCTGGTTCTCTGAATTTGAATCAATTAACAATGAGTTAAGGGTATAATGGAGAGTTCCTCTCCTCTATCACAGTAGCAGTTTTTTCTTGTCATCATTTAATATCTAGGTGCTCTTCTCTTCCACACCTAAATCATTTCCTAATCCCCTTCAGTCAATTTTAGGGGTGCTTCTTTCCGCACCTTTGGAAAGTGGGGTGATGAAATTTCTTAGTACCATTGTATTTATCCATTAGACCACCAAAATTGAAGTCCACCTTATGCTTATTATCCCCATCATACCCTTAAGATTCGCCAATCCCAATTTCGAATTTGATGGAACATCGGACAATTTCCTCATAGCTCTCAAAGTCATGGATCGCTAGGGCGTTCCGTAGGCTAGGTTTTGGCCCACCAAATAAGAAATAAACCTTGTATTTAGGGGTAATGACAAAGCCATATTCATATCATGTAATCCTTGTGAAGTTTTACTCGTACACTCTGATGGATTTTTTATCTTTTTTTAGGGAAAGGAAGTCCCTTTCCATCTTAAGTTGGAGGGTGTGAGGAAAATATTTATCAAAAAACATTTTCTGGAAATCCTTCCATTCCAACACCTCGATATCCTCCTCAGGAATCATATTTTTAATTAATTTCCACCATTGATAAACTTAACCCTTCATATGATAATCATCCAGAATAACCTTCTCTTGTTCAGAACATTGAAGGATGGAGAAGATATTTTCAATGTATTTGATCCATTGTTCGACGATTGAGGGATCAAATGATCCATTAAAAGTAGGAGGCCTTTATCTCATGAAGTTTTTGATTGCAATTTGTTATTTATTGGGGGGGTTAAACATTCCTCTTGACCCATGTTTCTATTCAAAACTTGAGTTAATTGAGAGAGTATCTTGACAAAGTTTTTGATTCCTGCTCTCATCGGATTGGGAATCTCATTTGAACTGTCGTCACATTGATCTTTGCATTAGTTGTTAGCTCGAGTATTCCTATTTATAGACATTGGCTGAAATAAAAGGAAAGTTAGGGGTAACACATAAAGGGTAATCCAATGAAAAAAGGGATAACTTATAAATTTTATTTTATTTCCTTAACTTATGAATTTATATACTTCAATCTATGTTATCTGTGATCTACTTCCCAACATATTTTCTTAGGGGCATTTTTTTAAATTCCCTTAATAATGGTTCATACTAATCTTATGAATTTACCAAAGCATATCTCCTAGTAGTGTCGTAACCAAGAGTGCAGCAAGGCCCATTATCGTGCACTAGTTCCCATTCGAGTCTAGCTCAAAGCAGTGTTTTTGGGTTTTAACCCTAGATACATCTGTGCGAGAGTTGCCTCTACCTTCTCATATCCAGACAGGGATGTATTTTCTTGATAAACCACTAACTCAATACTCACCAAAATTTAGGGATGTTTTTATTATACTTAGTCTTATCTCTAAGGATTTCACTAGGGTTTCCTAAATCTTAGATCCCAAAAATAACTAAACCTCCCTATAATACCAACTATAACAACTCTTCTCTTTATTACACACATGAACATGATTTATTACATAAAATTTCACTTAAGACAACTTTAAGGATTGATAGTTCTAGTGTATTGGGAAATTAGGAACATTACATAACAACTTATAACATAAAACACAACATATTTAATGAAAACTTATTTTACATGACCACAACATTCCTTCATACTTATCATTGCATGGGATAACCTGAGGACATGCATAAGAAAATGGTGAGATATAAATCCTAGTAAGGGAGTAAACAAGGCATAACATGAATAATATAGTACATTTTAGGAAATAGTCATATCAATGGAGAAAAGAGAAATATGAACATAAAGGAATGATATAGCATGATTATCATAACTTGGGAATGTGGAAACAACATTTAACATGATATTAGCATGATCCAAGTCTCATTACTCATGGATCATGAGTAAACCCTCATTTAATTGAATTAACATGAGTAAACCCTCATTTAAATTGATGTATCATGATAATAATCTTTACCCAATGCATTGGAGTGCTATCAGGGTGCACCCTTTTTAATCATTTCATTTCATGCATAAGTGTGCCACATAGATCATATAAAATGGATTCATTAAACATCATAATTTATTCCACGAATAAGAGATGTGGAATACATAAATGTAATTCCTAGATAAATAAGTACATGTGCATAAAGTTGAATACCCTTTATATAGAAATGGGTATGGTATTCACTTACACGATGATTTTGGCATGGAAATTTTGGTGTAACTTCAGCAGCATAACGACATCAAATAGAAATTGTAAAATGGGTTTATGAGAGATAAATGGATATCTTATTATTTATAAATGAAATTTATAGTAAGTGGGTCATGGAACATAATATACCAACATATTTAATGGAAATTATATGCATATTATAAAATAATTTCTTGAATGTAAATGAGAAGAGAGAAATTCCTTAATGAATTTCGGCATGGTAATGGGTGTACATGGGAAGAATTAATGAGAGAGAAAGAGGTATCTAATCATTAAAAAATAATAAGGGAAGTATGGGGGAGGTTAGAAATCATACCCCCAACATTTTTAATTGAAAAAAAGGGTATAGAAATATAATGAAATTTGGACAAAAATGGGAAAGTAAGAAATCCCTTACAAAAAATTCAGCATGGTAATAGGTGTACATGGGAGGCATTAATGAGAGATAAAGGGTTATATAATCATTAAAAAATAATTAGGGAATCATATGGGAGGTTATAAATCATACCCTAACATTTTTAATTAAAAACAAAATGGTCTAACAACATAAATAAAGTTGGAAAAAAATAAGAAAGGAAGAAATCCCTTACTTGGAAGTGAGATCCCAAAGGATTGGGAGAGGATTTAGAGAGGATTATTGTGAGCTTAGGGAAACTTTAGAGGATTATAGAGAGATGATTTCATGGGTTGGTTGAGCTCAAAATGGTTTTATTGAATATTAATGGGAGTTTGAGTGGGTTTATATAGGAAAGGAGAGGGAATTTTTTATTATTTAGGTTTTGAACACTACACATTAAACTAATCAAAACCACAAACCATCACATGGTTTTTGCACATTTATTTTTTCAAAGGGGAGTGAAAAACATTATTTTATAAGTAAAATGTCCAAAATTATTAAAATATTAGGATTTCTTATGTGGAGGAAAGTCACACTCTCAAGAAAATCATTCTAAAATGTTAAAAAGTTTTATAAGTCTTGGAGGGTCCACTAAGGCTTTGTAAAATAAATCAAAAAAAACTAAAATCAAATTATTTTAAAGTTAAAACATATATTAACCGAAAATACATTTTATAGTATTTTATTACATCACTATTGTGTTATTATGATGTCATAAAACACATTATATATTTAAATGGTATTTAATTTTTACCCAAACATTCGACTGTTTTAGGAAATTATGAAAAAAAATCACCATTAGATAATTTCAACATCCTGATTCAAAAAATAATATTCATTTTATCTAAATAATTTTATAAATATTTGAATCTTTAATTTTAAAATAAATACTTACATTTATCAAAAATTCATGGGTTTTCAAAAAAACAGCTTTCAAACCTTAATAAAAATTACAATTTTATTCATAAAAATTATATGATATTTTATATTTAATAAAAATTAATTTAGTAATAATATTTTATTAAAATGTTATTTAATTCAAAAATCCATTAATTCATCAAAATATATTTCCTAATTGAATATTAACTAAAAGAATACTATTTGTTCTTTAAAAACTATTTACAAAGTAACAATAATAAAATGAATGTATATTATTTATAAAAAAATATATCACATAATCATAGTGCTAGGGTCTTGTTACATAACACCTTATAACACCTGCATAAGACCTAAGTATATGTTGTGTGATGGTGATAGACTCTTGGGGTGGCTCAGATAACATCGCTCGGGTGGTAATCTCTATTAACTTCCACTTCTACTGTAGGCAGTTTCATTTAAGATTAACATATTGAAGCTCATCTTGGGCTTGGTCAAGATCAAATCCCAGTGATGCTACCTATTTTTCAAGCTCTGAAAATGGGCTTCATATGAATTAATTATATTGTATGAGGCCATCGCTTCCTTTGTCAGAGTAAATTGGATTTCTTAAAGCCTTATTTTTATACTAATCATTTGATCACTGTCCAATGACTATATTTGCAATGGTAACAATTCTTAATGGTATTTTGAAATCCAAAAACATAAAACCAAAGAAGTTTATATTTTTTATATAACCATATTACATAATAATACATTTAATCAGATCAAGATTAATTTTCATTCATAAAATTTTGGGTTATTACAAAAGTGGTTTTCCATCCAAAGTTATGCCTTGAAAATATTTGAGTAGTGGTATAGACATAGCTTAGACTATGAGGAGATGTTTTGATGATCCTTTAACCTAGAATACTCAAGTGAGTGGGTATTTTTAATCAGTTAGTTGAGGGATAATGGTATTTGATAAAATAGTGGGAGACATTTTAGATTAATAAATCCATATTGTCTAATAATAAATAGTCAAGATAAAAGAACAAATCTGCTAAAGTTTCATTTTGTAGAAAATGAAATGTGATACCAAAAATTTACTATGATAAATCTTAGAAAAATAACACATCCTTACCAGCACTAATTTCCAAAAGTGGTATAGGATCTTGCATAAGTACTATAATATGAAAATAAATTATATGTGACAGAGTCCCCACTACCTAATAAACCATGTCGAGAAGAAAGTGAAAGTGGATAAAGGATTGAATGGGCATTAAATTACACCTAATACATGTAAATAGAAATATATATAATTTAATATGGTCTTTATTTACTCAAGTTGATAGAGTAAATTGATTAAATAAATATCTTTCAATGAATCCCATTCTTTCATCCTTATCACCTAGTTTCTCTAGCTTATTTTTGGAATATAAAATGAATATTATGAAGAAGTTACTTCAATATCTTTTGGGTAAGGTTCTCCAAGTTGATATAAACATAAAGAAAGTTAAATATATAGTTCTTATGGTGTCTAAAATGAATTATAAGGTTTAAAAACTCATGAATATTTCTATGTCAATGGATATTTTACAAAATATTTCTAATAAACCAAAGGTAAAGAGGGATTACATCTAATAGGAGGCAATTTTCTTTTCATGTGGCAAGGTAAATCACTAGAGGAAAAATTGAAATTAATTGAAGAAGAAGTAATCAGAAGTTTCAACTTCAGGTATAGCCATCATTGTATGTGATATTTCTATTTTACTTCTTAGGTGTCAGATGATATATGTATTTCACACACTTTTATCCAAATACAATAACCAATTAAGTTTAGAAACATTATAATATATAAGTTGAATTCTTGAAGTGATTAAGAAAGGGTGATTCCTACTTCAATGGTGAGAAATACAAGACTTCTAATTTCCCAGCGCATTGGTTCTATTTGAACTAATATTTAATATTACCAAAAAATATATATTGATGCATTTGTTGGACATAATGAGACATTATTTTATTTTGGAATAAATGATGTTTTTGGTTTCTCATAGTCAACTAATAGTTTGGTAATACTTGAATCATCAGCAATAAATAATGAATATAAAATTTAATACCTAATACCCAACTATGGAAAGATAATTCTTTATAAAGTGAAACTAAAGGTAGTTTTTAAGGAAATAATAGATGTGGTGTTTAGATACTTTGGAGATAAAAACCATAAGTATTATTGATAAACTTACTTACCAAGTTTTATATAAAGAAACTTTTTGAAATTAACGTGGGCTATAGAGATTCTATAGATAGTTCAACTTGATTTTTTAAACTATTCTAAGTTGAATCTAGAGGTAATTTTATATACTTTATAAGATACCTTTAAGATTTAAAGAATATAAAATTGAAGTAAGAAACAATAATGGTTAAAAGTTATGAGTTTCTTTAATCCTATGAGATAAATAATATCTTAACTGAGCATTCATAAATCATGAAAATGTAGAGTGGATTTATTATTAAAATCACATTTCCTTATACACATCATAGTCATATTGTTAATAAAAATAGGATTGATGATGAGTCTTACATGCATACATTTATCATTAAAATGTATAATTAATTTATTCCTATACTCATATTTCCTTATAAACACCATAATTATGATTTAAGTACAAGGATTATCAATAATGATACATACATGTCATGAAAAGTCTTTCATTATCTTTTTGAGACATGCTTTACAAATAGCGATGTTAAACCATAACCATATTCAAACTATAATGATTAATGGATATCATATTAGTTATATTATGGGATAAATATATTATATCACAAAAAAATTGTTTATATTCAAAGATTTTTTTAAGGATATGGAAATAAAAAAACTTGAATCAATAAAAATACAAAGTTTATTTTAGGTAATTATCTTAAATTTTTAATTGTATTACATAAATCCCAAAGATAAAAAGGTTATAAAAAATGATAAACTAAATTTCCATAAAATTTTGCACATATTTGTTTGAGATGGTGGGAGATAGATTGACTTGGATAAAGTCAATCCATGAAATTCCCAATTTTTCAACATAGCAAAAAGTCCAACAAGAACTTATAGAATATAAGTTTCTATATAGACACAACTGTGTGGGATGAATAAAAACAAAAGGTTAGTTTTATATTCACCATGACTATAATGACCCAAAATTTTCATACAAAGATATCATATCTTAGTATATGAATATTCATTACTTTACATAACGATCCATTCTAGAATCATATAGGTTTGCTTCCTTTAGAAACATGGACACATAAACAACTTATTCATAAAATAATACATCATATCTAACTAAGTTCTTCATAACTAGCACCCTTCTTAGACATATCATACTTAATATATTTCTTCATAACTTGGGGAATAAAAACATAAGAAAGGGTGATCTCATATTCTAAGTAAGGGTAATAAAGGGAGATATCAATGATCACTTGAAAATAAAATGAACATAAGGGTATGAGAACATTAGAATAACATTTTAAAATCATACCCTGCATATCATAAATCATAATCTTGATTCATGGAATAAATTTTTTTATTTCATAAGACATTAATCATAAATGAATCAAAAAACATGAGCCATGAGATCATAACATTATTATAAGACATAAGTCTGTGTCATACACATAAACATAGAAACCCATTTTTTTAGTAGTAAAGGATTATTTACAATAAAATAATATTAGAATGGGTTCACTCTCAAAACCATTGTAGTAGTCAAGGTTCACTTCCAATACTATCATAGTGGACAAAGTCCCTTACTAAACTAGGTTCACTCCCTATTCTAGTCTTGTTTATCTCATGAGATATCAATCTTTATCCAATTTATTGGAGGGAGATATAGGTTCCACCATTAATTTGTTATAATTTTATCATTATCTTTGGTTATAATGTAACCACCATCCTTGATTATAACATAACTATCATAATTGGTAATAATGAAACCATTGTCCTTAGTTATAACACAACCACCATACTTGGTAATAACATAACCACCATCATTGGTTATAATGTAACCACTGTCATATAATTAAATCCATGCATATGTGTTCCACAAGATCAAAAAACATTTATCATATCATAATCCATGGAAAATAAATGGGTTTTATAAAAATTTCATCATTTAATTACAGTATAACCTGTAAAAAAGGAACAGGTTTTATAAAAATATTATCATCATAAAAATAAAACATCCATAAAATTAATAAGGATGATATCATTAGATCATAACCCTATTAAATCTTATATATCACTAAATTATTTCATCTTAGATGGAAGATTATTTTTAAAGATCAATTGGGACATTTTATATGGAAAATATCCTTTTCAATTTGAAATAACATTTTTAAAACATAAAAATTTCCAAATTTTTATGGAAAAAAATTTATTTGAAAATAAATTTAGAAATTTTTTAAATAAAATTAAAATTATTGAGTGGTCATGATGTTATAAAATTTCATTCATGCCATATAAAAAATACATTTCACACATTTTTAGAAAAAATCAAAAGGTACTTCATTCAGAAAATGACAAGAAGATTCCTTTTAAACATTTTTTGTTAAAAGTAAAACATGGGTAAAAATGACTTTAAAAAATAAAAAATAATAATAAAAACTTTATTTAAAACATTTTTATAAAATAGTGATATTGAATAAAAAAAATTCATCCGAAGAGAGAAATATAGTTTATTTTTATTAAAAACATATTTTTTGTATCTTGAGTAGTTAAGGTGAGAAAAATGAAAGGAATTTTTAAAAAAAAATAACTAGAGGATAATAAAATTCATAAGTTTATTGAGAGGTATATCATAATATTTCATCATCAGAAACTTAATCATAAATAATCCTAATAATTAATGAGATTATAACATAAAACCTTTACCACTTTGGAAACTTTTGAATCATAAGTCCCATGAAATAAATAGCATTATATGGATATTTAAATCCTTATAAGTTTAATAATAGTCATAATAAAATACATTCATGGTTTGTATATATACCATAAAAAATAAACAAGTGGTGTATAAGGAATGTGTCCCATAGAAATAAAAGTGAGACAAAACTCCCTTACGTTAGGTATAACTTCCTTCATACACATTAGAACCTCCTGTATAATAAATATAGATTTATTATAAATATATTTAAAAATAATAATCATATATATCATACTATATATTATTTTATAATAACCTTTTATAACTTTATTGTTAACAATTCTTTATTAAAATAATTATTCCAAGTGATGTCTATTTAGTTTTTCAAGTATGTTTTGGTTTGGTAGTTTTGGTCCTTATAATTTTATAATGGTTCCAACATCTATATAATGTTAATAATGATATAAATATCATATATATTAATTTTATACATGTTTATAATCATTCATAAAAGTATATATAGAAAATTGAATTACACTGTTCATCGAGACGGTGGGTCGTACCTACGCATGAACATTGTTTTGATTTTTCAACAGATGGAACAAAAGAAAGGTAAATAATAAATAACCTTTAAATAATCATTATTATATCATATATATTCATTACATCCATCCTTATTACCATCCAAGTAAATTATAAATGAAAAATAGATCACATCGCTTCGTAGAGGTGGTAGCCCACACATACACATGAGCAATGTTATCATTTTCCAATGGTTTAAAAGGTAAGAAGGTGGATATGATATTATAATTATATAAGAATAAAAATTTCATAAAATAATATATAATCATTAAATCCATAAAAACTTCCATCCCTAATTTTTTTTATCATAAATGAATTGTATCGTTATGTGGAGATAGTAACTCGCACATACGCACAAGCGATACTTTCACTTATTATTTGTTGGGTAAAGGGTTAATAAATATGGTTTAATAATAATAATAGTAGTATATTTAGGATAAATAATTTATTAATTTATGAATAATATAACATATTTATATGAGAAAAAATATTAATTAAAAAAGTGATTGGTTAAGGTGATTACCTTTCCTTTGAAAGAACTCTTTTAGATCTCCGTTTAAGGGCTCTAGGGTTGGTATTTTGGGAAGAACAGAAGCTCTATGTTGTGGATATAGAAGTGGATGAGATAAATTTTCAGATTTTGGTTGATCTAGAAATCTAATATTGGTGTGAATAAGAGAAATTATGGGTACCCTTTTATAATTGAGGGGAGGTACACCCTTGGAATTTCTTAAAAGATTAAAATATATTAAATTTATTCTCAAGAAAAATGGTTCCAAATGGCCTATAAATGGGAAAGGTGTGAAATTTTAGACCATATAATATTTACCTTATCCTATTTTAATATTTTTATGATTTTTAAGTAATTTAATAAAATATTATTTTCATAAAATAACATTGTTTTTTATTTTGATATTGTTCATTTGATTTGACTTAAAAGACATAGATACAAAGTTGGAATTAGAATATAATTATTTAAAATAACACTAATATGTAATATTTATCTAAAAAATTCATATAATACATTAAATAACTCAAAATATATTACTTTTAATATTTTTAAAATCATTTATTATATTTTTATTAATTGGAGAAATACTGAATCAGTGTTGCATAAGAATTTAAGCTAATGATATAAAAATTAAAAAATTAGAAATAAATTTATATCATAAAAATAATTTAATTAATATAAAAATATAAAATTATATTCTTTTATAACTTTATGTTTCCATATTTTGACACATAATAGATATTTAAAACTAAAAGAGTGACATTTTGTAACTTTCTTCGATTTAAATATTTTATAGGTCACTTTCATGGATAAGAGTCAATTAAACAATTAAAGTTCAAGAATGTGGTGATAAGGGTCAAATTAAATTCATCCAATAATAATTAGGATAAAAATTACGGTTTTATCACTTAGTTTTAACCTAAATTAACTTGATTTACCCTTTACTGTGGTGATAAAGTTTACCATGGTTACTATTCATATTGATAAAAAAGGGGCCTATTTACCAAATTTTAACTTCATGATTCAAAATCTGGAATAAATTTTATTAAATTCAATATATACAATTGGAATAAATTTATTTTAAAATAATTTCTCAAAATGTGATGAAAACTACTTTTAGAAAAATACAGGTCTTAAGCATAAAAGTGGATTTATTTTTACCCATGCATGGTAATAATATTATATGAATGTTTAAAAAAATTTATTGAATATAATATATATATCATTAAAATCATTCACCAATAATGTTTAATTTAATTTATTAATATAAAAACACAATGCGTGCATAAAATTGTTTTTCAGGAAAATGCAATTTACGTATAAAAATGTTTTTTATATTAAATTCAAACATAAAATTTATTCCAATGAACTTAATTGGATTATTTAAAATAAAATTGAACTAATTTTAATCTTAAACCATTTTAAAACCAAATGGAACTTTCTACATTCCTAAAAAACTATAGTTTTCATTAAAAATATACATTTTTCACTATTCACTAGAAAATCAATATTTTCATAAAAATATCAAAACTTCACTCTAAGATAATTTTGATATGATGAGTAGAAAAATGTATTTAGTTTTATGAAATAAATTTTTTAAAAGTTTTAAAAAATAAATATAATATTTGATCACAAAAATCAATAAAAATCATTTTAAAGGAAATCTATTTTTTTAAGCATAATAAAACTTTGTTACAAAATTGAATGCTTATTTCCTAAGCATTAATCAATACATTTATATTCAGTAATATATTTTTTTATATCTCATAAATTATTTAATACTATTCATACCCTCAAATTTAATATCTAGGTTATAATTATCACATAATAATATTTTAATAATCTATCGTGGTTTATTTAAACTCGGTGTTGCATGTAACACAAGCTATCGAAGAAATTAAATTTATGTGAAAAATTATTTTATAAAATCTCAGGGTGTTACATTATACAACCCTTAAAATGAATTTCACCCTCAAAATTCATCACTTTGATATAAATGAATGGGGATATCTTTGTTTCATTACATCCTCAGGTTCCCATGTAGCTTCTTTGAATTTTGATTTCTCTAAAGAACTTTCACCATGTGATAAGTCTTGTTTCGTATCACTTTATCTCTACTATCAAAGATTTATACTACTTGTACCTCATAATAAATATAATTTTCCATTTTTATGACCTATAAGTTTATTACATGTAATGGATTAGGAATATACTTCCTCATGAGAGATACATGGAACACATCGTGAACTTGAGAGAGGTTTTGTGGAAGCACCAAGTGAGAAGATACCATTCTAGATCAATCAAGAATCTTGAAAGGGATAATATACATATGGATCATATTTCCCTTCTTTATGAATCTCATAACCCTCTTACATGGAGAAATTTATAGAAAAACATTCTCACTAACTTTAAATTCCATATCACACTAACTATTGTTAGAATAACATTTATATTGACTCTGATATGCCTTAATGTGTTGTTGACTAGCTCTAACTTTATCTATAATTTCCTCAGATATCTCAGATCCCATTATCATTCTTACTATAGTATCATCCTTTGGTTGTGCTTTGATCAATTTCCATTTCATCTCTTACTCCAAGAAATGAATATTCAAGATTAATTTTTTTTATTCCTAAAGAACTAAAATTAAATTTTGATGAATCATTAGATCCATAAGTCGTTCCTTATGACTCTAAATATTTACCAAAATGGATATCACAATTTATCCAATAACATCTAAGGTTCAACTTAATACATTCCATAAATAGTTAACCTTAAGGATCTTTCAAAATATGTCCGACCAAAATTGAATCCCAAAGATTGGAATGTTTTAATCCCATATCCTTCCATGATCAACTTAATGATCATGTTGAAATAATTTTAATCATTCATAAAGTATCATACTAAAATTTGTATACCCTAATAATTTACCAAAATTAGGTTAGAATAAGATCATATATTCTTATTAAAGACAATTCACCTTTTATTCCTTAAATAATCTTCTTTATTAACCAAAAACATTTCCATTGGAAGTCTGGGTTCATCTATGCACTAATAGATAATCATAATTTCATTCATAATATCAAATTTTATTTCGTTATTCCATAATATATGTAGAGAGAGCTAATCAATTCTCAAAATCACATCAATTTGCACTAAATTATGAACAAAAATATTTTTATAGGGTGCATTCATACAAAATTTAACATGAAATAACAAACCCTGGAGTATAGGATAAATGTTACTGAATTATCATAATTCACTTCAATTGTTTTTATTTTATATATTTTCCATTTTTCCTTTGACTTCAATGGTTTTTTAGGCTTATTATCCTCATTATCCCTTTGATTAGGTCATTGATTCGCATAATTCCCAAACTCCTTGCATTTATAATAATGGAGTGTGAGTGGTGAATTATGTGGAGCTTTCTCTCTATTCACGTCATTAGTTAACTTATTCCCATCAGTTTGATATTAAATTACCCAATGACCTTTCTTTCCACACTTGAAACCTTTACCAGTTCCCTTAAGACAATTTACTCCATGTTCTTTTCATACTTTGAGCATAAAGGAATGATCATTTTTTCTATTGATTGTTTTTAGAATTTATTTTGAATTCCTTATTTCTTTTATTATAAAAATGATGTGATTGGTGGGTAAATATGATCCCCATATCCACCTTTATGGAGCATTGAACAATTTCTTCATAGTTTTCAAAGTCCCTGATGGATAATTCTTTTCAGAGACTTGGTTTTAAGCCACTGAAGAACTGACCAAACTTACTTTCAGGTTGGATGATAATACCAAAAGTGTACCTTGATAGTTTTATTAAATTTTCCTCATAGGTTCCAATGGATTCATCATCCTTATGTTTTATCTCAAGTAATTACTTCTCCATTTTCATATGAATAATATGATAAAAGTAATTATTGAAAAACAGACTCTTAAACTCATCCCACTTTTATTGAGTCAATTTATTTTTGTTTCCTCATATTCTTGATAAGATTACACCATTGATCTACTTCTCCTTCCAAACTATAAGCATAAAAATTTAATTTTTCATGTTTTAAACATTGGATAATGAAAAATATATTTTCAATGTTATTGATCCATTGCTTAGAAAATATTGGATCAACAAAACCACTAAAAGAATGTGGAAATTCCATTATGAAGGACTCAACAGAAAATTGTTCCTTCTTTTATTGTTTATAAGTTTAGAATGATTCTAGATTTATAAATTTGTGTCAACATAGCAATGAGATTTTTCATCCCAACTCCAATAACATTTGGTTTCTCAGGAGAACAATCATTACATTTTCCATCGCATTCAAAATTAACATGATTCCTTCAATTTCCAGACATTGAATAGAACCAAAATCATGGTGTGAGAAATAATAATCATAGAGTAAAACTACATGATCATGAAAAAACACTTTTATGATGTCTATATCGTGACACATTATTCTATGAAACCTTAGTTTTAACCTAGTTCATTCATGGTCATTACAAAAACTTTACGATTCTATTCTATACTTATAATTATCCCTAGGGTTCTCAATAAAGTTTTCTCATCATATTTTCTAAAGGTTAACTAAACATTGATCTGATACTAACTATAACAAACCTAACTTTTCATATATAGATATCATATCTTAGTATATGAATATTCATTACATAGCATAAAAAATCAATACCATAATCATATAGGACTAGTGCCTTTGAAAACATGGACACATAAAAAATGGTTCCTAAAATATATACATATTATCCCACTAAATTATTCATAAAAAGAACCCTTATTATACATATCATACTTAGTACCTTTATTCATAACTTGGGGAATGGAAATGTAAGAAAGGGTGAGCTCAAATGCCCAATAAGGGTAAAGGAGATATCAATGATCACTTGAGCATAACATGAACATAAGGTTATGAGAACATGAGCATGACATTTTAAAATCATACCTAGCATATCATAAATTATAATATTGAGTCATGGAATAAATCTTGCAGTTCATAATACATGAATCATAAAGTAATCAAAGAACATGATCCATAAGAGCATAACATTTTCATAAGACATAAGTTTTTTGTATACACATAAGCATAGAAAATAATTTATTTAGTATTCAAGGATCATTTCCAATCATAGTGGAATGGGTTCACTCTCCAAACCATCATAGTATTTAAGGTTCACTCCCAATATTATCATAGTGGACAAAGTACCTCATTGAATAGGGTTCACTCTCCATTCCAGACCTATTTATCTTATGAGATATCAATATTTAACCAATACATTTGATAGAGATATAAGTACCATCCATACTTGGTTATAATGTGACCATAATCTTTGGTTATAATTAACCAATATCCTTGGTTATAATGTAACCATCATACTTGGTTATAACATAACCACCATCCTTGGTTAAAACATAACCACTGTCCTTGGTTATAATGTAACCACCATCCTTGGTTATAATGTAAACACTATCACACAATTAAAACTATACATATGTATTCCACATAATCATAAAACATTCATCATATAAGAATCCATTAAAATAAATGGGTTTCATAAATATTTCATCATTTCATCATAGTATAACTCATAGAAAAGGAACAGGTTTTATAAACATCTTGTAATCATAAACACTAACCATCAAGATAATGAATAATGATTATATCATTTGATAATAACCTTAATAGAGATTATGTAACATCAAAGGATGTCATATTAGATAGAAAATGATTTTTAAAGATCACTTAGAACATTTCTTGAGGAAAATATCCTTTTCACTTTGATATAGCCTTTTTAATACATAAAAATTTCACAATTATTAAGGAAAACATTTTATTTTAAAATAACATTGGAAAATTGTAAAGTAATATTTAAATAATTTAATATTCATGATTTTTTTTAATTCCATTCATGTTGTATAGAACATTACTTTATCACTTTTATAGAAAAAGTCAAAAAGTACCTCATTCAAAAAATGATAATAAGATTAATTTTACCGTTTTTTAAAAAATAAAACATGGTAAAAAATGAATTTAAAAATCATAGGATAATATTAAAAACCTTATTTGAAACATTTTTAGAAAACATGGATATGGAAGAAAAAGGTCTTAAGATGGAAATTAAGTAGATTTTCCTTAAAAACATATTTTTGGTATCTTGAGTACTTGAGGTGAGAAAAATGAAATGAAAAAAAAGTTATTTTCAAGAAATAACCATAGGAGAATAAAATAAATATTTTTTTTGAGAGGTATATCATAATATTTCATCATCAGAAACTTAATAATAAACAATCCTGATAAACAATGAGATGGTAACATAAAACCCTTGCCACTTCAGTAAATTTTGAATCATAAATCCCATGAAATAAGTAGCCTTATATGGATATTTAAATACCCATAATTTTCATAATAATAATCATAAAATACATAAATGGTAAGTATATACACCACTAAAAGAAACAAGTGGTGTATAAGGTATGTGTCCCACATAAATAAAAGTGAGACAAAAATCCCTTACCTTAGGTTCAGATTCCTTCATACATGTTGGAAAATACTATACAATAAATAAATGTTTATTATAAATATATTAAAAACCCTAATCATATATATAATACCGTATATGATTTTATTATAACCTTTTATCACCTATTTGTTAAAAATTATTTATTAAAATCAATGTTTTAGGAGATATCTGCAACGTTTTTCAAGTATGTTTTGGTTCGGTAGTTTTGATCCTTTTACTTTGATCATGTTTAAATCATATAGAGAATTTTAATCATGATATAAATATAATATATATTTATTATATACATTTTTATATTCATTCATAAAATTATATATAGAAAAATGAATTACACCGTTCATAGAGATGGTAGACTGTACGTACGCATGAACATTGTTTTAATTTTTCAACATATAGAATGAAAGAAAGATAAATAATAAAACACATTTATATAATAATTATTTTATCATATATATTCATTGAATAATTCCTTATTATCATCCAAGTAAAATGAAAATGAAAAATGGATCACATCACTTTGTGGAAGTGGTAGTCCACACATAAGCACGAGCGACGTTATCATTTTCCAACAGTTTTCAAGGTAAGAAGGTAGATATGATATTATAATTACATAATTATAATAATTTTATAATTATCATATATAAACATTAAAACCATCAAAATACCCATACATAAAATATGGTGATGAGAAATGAATTGTATCGTTATGTGGAGACGGCAAGTCGTACGTACGCACAAACGATACTTTCACTTACCATTTAATGGAAAGAGGGTGAATAAAGGTTGTTTAATAATAATAATAACATTTAAGTATATTGAAAATAAATAATTTATTTTTTATTAATATTTTAATATATTTAGAGGAGAAAATGTAAGAATTAAAAAGAAAGTGATCAGTTAAGTTGAAAACCTCTCATTTGAAAGAAATCCTATGGATCTTCTCTTAAGGGCTCTAGGGTTGATATTTTGGGAATAAAAAAACCTCTATAATGTCTATATAAAATTTTAGAAGATAAATTTTTATATTTTTATTGATCTAGAAGAATTAATGTAGTGTGGATAAGAGAAATGTGGGGTGCCCTTTTATAATTGAGGGGAGGGACACCCTTGGAATTTCTTAAAAGATTAAAATATATTGAAGTCATTACCAAGTAAAATGGTTATAAATAGAATATAAATGTTCAAGGGATAAAAATTTAAATAATTTATTATCCCCATTGTCCTATTTTAATATTTTTATAATTTTTATGTAATTTAATAATATACTATTTTTATAGAATATTATTATTTCCAATTTAGATATTATTCATTTAATTTGAATTAAAAGGTATAAAAAAAGTTTTAATTAGAATATAATTATTTAACATAACACTAGTATGTCATATTCATCTAAATAATTAGTGTTACACCTTAACTAACTCAAATTATATTAATTTTCATATTTTTAATATCATTTATTATTATTTTTATTAGTTGGAGAAATACTGCATTGGTGTTTCATAAGAATTTAAGGTCATTATATAATTACTAAAAAATATAAATAAATTTATATCATGAAAATAATTTAATTAAGATAAAAATATACAATTATATTTGTTAATAACTTTCTCTTTTCTCTATGTGGATACATGAGAGATATTTAAAACTAAGAGAGTGGCATTTTGTAACTTTCTTTGATTTAAATATTATATAGATATTTTCATGGATGAGTGTCCATTAAAAAATTAAAGTTCAATAATAAGGTGATAAGTGTATAATTAACTTCATTAAATAAGAATTATAATGAAAAAATTATGGTTATAATACTTAGTTTTAACCTAAATTAACCAGATTTACCCTTTACTGAGTTGATAAATTTTACCACGGTTACTATTCATATTAACAAAAAATAAAAGGGGCATATTTACCAAATTTGAATGTACTAATTCCAAATATGGAATTTATTTTATCAAATTAAATACCTATGAGTTTTAGAAATTAATTTTAAAATAAGCACGCAAAATTCCATGAAAACTGCTTTTAGAAAAAGTATAGGTTTTAAGCATAAAACTAGATTTATTATTATCTCATGCATAGTAAAAATATTATAGAAATGTTTAAAAAATTTGTTTGAATAATATATATATCATTAAAATCATTTTAGAATAGTTATTAATTTAATTTATTATGATAAAAACAAATTGCGTGCATAAAATAGTTTTTTAAGAAAATATCTTTTTACGTATAAAAATGTTTTTATATACTAAATTCAAACATAAAATTGATTAAAATTAAATTAATTATATTATTTAAAATAAAATATAATTAATTTTAATCTAAAACCATTTTAAAAAAAAATTTAACTTTTTACATGCTTGAAACAAAAATACAGTTTTCAATAAAAATCAGTATTTTTCCCTATTCACTGGAAAATCAATCTTTTTAGAAAATTCTCCAAAATTCACCATAAGATAATTTTTATATAATGATTTAAAAAATATATTTATTTTTATGAAATATAATTTTTAAAATATTAAAAAATTAAATATATTTTTTTCTCACAAAAATTAATAAAAAAACATTTTTGAAGGTAATCTATTTTTTAAGTATAATATAACTTTGTTAAAAAAATGAATGCTCGTTTACTAAGAATTAATCAATAAATTTATATTGAGTAATTTATTTTTATATGTCTCATAAATTATTTAATCTTATTCATATCATCTAATTTAATAGTTAGGTTATAACAGTCACAGAATAATATTTTGATAATATATCACGGTTCGTTTAAACTCATTGTTGTGTGTAATGCAAGATATTGAAGAAATTAAATTTATTTGAAAAAAATATTTCATAAAATCTCAAGGTGTTATAATGAAGGGTAATAAATTATTCATTAATAATAATTAATCATACAGGGAATAAATAAATGGTAAAGTGATAAAATGATAAGTTAATATGGATTTAGAAAAATGGATTACATGTGCCAAAATCAAGTTTGTATTTTGGTAGTTTCTACAATTGATATAAATTAATTGGTGGGTTTTCAAGAGAAAATATGAATGGGTAGTATAATAATGGTATAAATATGGATCTATTGGTTATACCAAGTTATCATTCTTAAATTCATTAGAATTCTACATGTCATAGAAACATTATATGATCATTATATTGGGAATAGGATGTTAAGACCACCTTAATTGAAGGAAACCTTATAGAATATGTCTATACAAAACAACAAAATAGGTTTTTTGACATTATAGTATTCCAATAAGTAATTAAAGTTTTAGAGATACATTTATATATTAATGTAAGAATCGTGATCATAGAATATTCATTTGGAATGAAATTTTTCTAGGTTTTTATAAGAGGTTAGTGGTAGTAGTATTGTTTTCTAGTAAAAATAGACTGATAACATATGGAAAATAATTTTTAGTCATACAGTTGCTTAAAAAAGATTAAAAATAACTCTCCAAAGATTAAATTAATGTAGTAACCCATTTTCTAGGGAACAAGATCTATTGAGGTAGATCTAAGGCTTTATTGGATCATTTCAAAGTACATATACTAATGAGGTATTAAAAAATAATATCTAGAATAAATTGAGAGATAATTGTTTTCAATGTCAAATTGAATAAATATCTCCAATAATACATGTATAAGATATAATATGATATTATAATGATGAGTAAAACTCCATACTATTCAGAAATGGATCTATCACAAATGTCATTCTATGTGCTAGATATGATATTTCCAACACATTTATTGAAAATATCTAATAAATCTAGGAGAACTACATGAGAAGTATTCAGATCTATCCAATAGTACTCGAGAAAGTATAAGGGATATATACCTACTACCTCGATAGGAATGAGAACTGGTTATCAAGGTAATAGAAACTATTATTCATATTTATAAATATGATATAATATCATAGTTAGGATGAGTAAATGAGTAACTATAACTCATTAAAACTAGTTGTGATAATGTCAATATATACTAATTATGTTTCAGCTTCTGATGTAGCTAAAGAAGTAGTGTGAAATACATAATGATGTGTTCTAGTTCTTGGAATCATACCAAGAAAGTAAATTATTATCATACTGTCGGAACCAGATACACCCTAAGAGGGGGTAAATCAGGGAAATGGATAAATTTAAAGTTTTATCTATAGTTTGTTTCTCTTTCTTTAAGGATCTTGTTCCCACATTAGTAAGAACTATGTTCAAACTTTCACTTGATTACTCCTTCCTATAGACCTCATAGAGTGATAAATAAATATGTAGGAAAGTAAAACATCCACAGGGCATAAGAATTTTTAATTCTTTCACCACAAAGAGATAGTCTAAGGAGCATATGCCGAAATTTTGTTGGTCATACCAGAATCCATCAAGCTTTACTAGTTTAATGGATACAAATGATTCAAAAATAGTCACTCAATGTCAAGAACACTACCTTTACAATATTTAGGGTTTAGAAACTCCTCACCCAAGGAAAACTACCACTTCCTAACCTCTTAACACTCCATTGAAGAAGGTACTTCCACAGTTTATAGACTTGTAGGCCTTCTTCGGTATATTGGAATCATAAGGCTTTATCCCTGATCATCATGAGACTATTCTTGCATCATATTTATGACTTGATTCTATCTGAATGAATTGTTCATTTAAAATATATATTCAATGTGTTTCTTTCATGGAACTTCTCCTTTCATAAAACCATCACTTTCACACAACTTCTCGAATTTCATGAAACTTTGGTTGTGTTACAAAACTCCACATTTTCACATAACTCCTAAATTTTCATGAAGATTTCATTATGTTATGAAACTATACACTTTTCCACAACTTTTATTGTTTTATAAAACTCCAAAAAAAAAATTAGACTTTCAATATTTATCTAATCTCCCTTGGTAATATAGAAATGAATTCTTTCTTCACACAATTGATGTTAACATTACTACTTCATGTGAGAGGTTCATTCATGCAACTAATTTCTATGTAAATGAGTTCATGAAAATCACCTAGTCAAACTAATGCAATTATTTTCTTCTAATAACTTATGTTTTTATTACTTCTTTACGCAACACTTTCATGATTTTGAGCCTTAGTATCTTCAACAACTTTGGATCCTCTAAATGAAGGGGGTAGCGACCTATTTATAGACATGGTCAACCCTTTACACAACTACCTTGCATGTCACTGACCTTACATTCAATTTTCCTAGTTCACTAAAATTCTATGATTTGACATCGCCTTTATCATGAAACTCAATACTATCACACAACTCCCATATGTATTTTGTGGGTTTCCATAAATTTTTATGAATCACGCAACTCTGATTTTTTTGAAACTACAAAAGTTTCATGAGACACTTTTCTTTTCTATATTTTGATAAGGAATCCATTAATCTTCATTGTCTCACAATATCACAAATTTCCTTCACCCTTTTTCACAAATTTTTCATTTATGTGAAAATATTTCCTTCTCCCAAAACACATTTTCCTCTTCCTCTAAATTTTAGACCCCAAAAATTTAGAAGACACTAAGAAATACCACCACCATATATGCACAACTTTATGTACCTTTTCTAGGTTTTTGAATTCACGTGCATTGCTTCACTTCTTAGATATTATCTTTTATATTCCATAAAACCATATGATACCAACTACTTGAGATGAGGGTTAAGTCTATGTCATCCATAAATCACAAAATCATGTGAAAAAATATTCAGTTGAGAATAATTCTGCACTGAAATCATTTTTTTCATTCATCCTTAAGCATCCAAAAATCATCACTCATTATATATATTCAACTAGTTATTTATTTATTTCAAGAATAACTCGTAATTATAACCTCCAGATATGAAATTTATATATTCTAGAAAGTTCTCTTTTTGTTTAATTCTCCTAGACTAAGTAGTATTTGTATGTCTTTAATATCTTCTATGTGCTAACAATGCTCATTACCTTTCAAATACTATAGTCATACTGTATATCACTACAATTGAAAAAAATCCAACACCAAACATAGGTTAGGGTTCAAAAATCTCCCCCTTTGTATTTTTTTTTCAATACTATCATAATTCAATCCTCAGTCAGATACTATAAACATTTCAGAGATATGGATTGATGATACCTCATTTTCCTTCCTAATGACTTTTATCTCCTCCTTTGGCGACAAAATGTAAAGGGCCATGTGAAGTAAGATTTATTATTCAGTTCATCTTCCCCTTAGGGTCGTCAGATATTCCTTTAATGTCATCTTCCCCTTCCTAAATAATATAAAGTCATTAAACCAAAATTTCCTTAAATATCCTCCCCTGGAATCATGAAGTCCATAGGGGATTTATTCATCAAAACCCCTACTCCCCCTTAATCAATAATCTTCATTAAATATATTTAAAATGTGCTTCATAAACCTATGGGGGCACAAATTTCTCTTTAAACTATAGGAAAAAAACATATAAATAGATTTTTCTCCTCATTTTAGCTCCATCTTTCACTTTTGACACCATATATCAACTTTTTCTTGAAAAAATTTCACTTATTACCACCTTTAAAGCTCAGATCCATTTTTTTATAATTACACTCTTTTGATATATTTTTAGTGAGTTAAATTACCACTTTTCATTAAGTCGTCGAAAAATACTCTAAGACTACTGAGTTAGAACTAATTGTAGGAAACAAGAGTTTAATCTAAAAAACACCAATGTTTTCCATGTCAATCACTTACATCCATAGATACTTGTAGTATAAATGTATTTCTTTTGAATAAAATCCTATGATCGTAATCACACTAACACCAAATAGTTAATTAATAATAAATTAAGTACATGTGTATGAGACATACCACATGTTAAACCAACTAACACCAATTTTTTAATATAACATCATGGTATTACTTGGTATGCATGATCTCAAATTAATCACAAGACTCCATTATCAAATAAGGCTAAACAACCTAGAGTGATATTCCCCAAATCTACTTGAAAATATCCATCTTTGGACTGATACTAATCATTAAGCTACTTCAGAAAGTTGAATTCCTCTTTAGAATGGGGAGAACGCTTTAGGAAATGATATTGATTTTCTAGTAGCTTCTTGGTATCTTAAAAGTAGTTAGTTGATACCACATTATCAGAAAAAAAACATGAAATGCATGAATTTTTTCACTTATATACCAATATATTTTTTTATTAATAGCCAAATTCAATTTTAATTGAGGCCTGATACCAATGGTTGAACATTCAATGTGACTTGAAACCACTAAACTATTCGAATATATCTTTGATTTCTCTTTAGTTTCACATCAGTCACTTCATCACATGATCTTTCATTTCCACAGCATGATACTTTCATATATAAATTAAAAAAATAGTAGTTGTTTAACACCACTTATTAAATTTGATACCATGTAAGAATTTCAAGTATTCTAATTATTCTTGTCACATGTATATTTATTCAGTTTATGCTTATGTGACCTTTCATCACATACACATTCCATGGATTGTATCTCACTCATAATCTTGTTCCACTTCAAACATATATTATAAAAAATTAAATACAAGGGTTGAGGGGTACCTTGTCATCCTCAAGAAGAGTATTTTGTTTATCCAAATGGACCAAATCATTGATATTTTATTTCATAGAATTATACTCTTTTTATGCTTGTTCTAACCTCTTGTCCAATTCTAACTGATTTGGACATATAATTTGGCATTATTTACACGCATGCTCAATCTTCTTTCTATATTTAGGTTTATTGGGATTGTAATTATTCAAAATTTTGGGTTTGAACCCACTTGTATATATTTCTTTCTTTTATTCACCACTTTTACATCATTTTTCAGGATTCTTTCTCAGAGCAGGAATCATACCACTAGCCTTCTGCTCCTAATTATTTCTCCATTAGATGGATCTTCTTCTAGATTTCATTTATCATCTTTATATATTTCTTATAAGTTCATCAGGTATAACTATTTATTGTTTCTATTTAAAAACCATGTAAGACACCTCACCCTTTTTCATTTTAGGTTAGTCTTCTTTTAAGTGCAAAACATTCTTACTCACAATTGGAATGAACTCTCCCTTATTTTTTCAGATTTGGTTCATTTCTATCTAAGAGTCCTGTTGTGAGTTCATCATGATAGGTATTTTGTACACTGATCATTGAACTTCATGTTTTTCTTCTAGTATAGTGTACTTATTTTATATCTTAACAGGTCCTTTTCCATTATAGAATCTTTTCTTATAATCCATCATAATGGAGGACCTCCTTATAGAATTTTTTCCTTCCATTCATTCTTCCAACTACATTTCCTTTCAAAATGACCCGAGTGAGAAAAAATAAATCGCATTCCATTGAAAACATACCCCGTATCATCATGTATCAGTTTATATGTTGATGTATCCATTCTCCTTCCACTATCAAGCCTTCAGGATTCTTAACACACACTCATAGTGTGTCTCATTCTTCTACAGTAATAGAATCTCATGGATATCATCTTCTTCAGTTTATAAATATTATTAATTTGAATTTAAAATTTCATATTCTTAGACTTGTATACTCTACTAGTATATTATTAATTAAAAGGAAACTTAAACTTATCTTTTCCCTTAGATAGATAGATATTTTACTCAAGCTCTCTTATCTTCTGATATTTCTCCTTTAGACAATATTAAATATTCTTTAACCTAGATATGGATTTATTCTCATATATCCTTCTCTCCTATAGTTGTGTCTTGAGAGGGGGGAAGTTTTCTTTCATCGCCTTCTTTGTGATTATCTACTTTCTAATATTTTATGACATTTCTTCAAGCATATCACTTTGTTCTTTCATCTTGGAACCCATATTATGTATGTCAACATTTAAGGCCACCTCTTCAAGAATTTCATCCTCAAGAGACTCAATTATTTTATTTCATTTTTCAATAAAATCCTTCAAATTTTCAACCTCATTAGCATGATATTTAGTTTTTTTTATTATCTCTATTGATTATTTCAAGTTCACCTAACTAGTTTATGGATCTATTAGTTCTTTCACTAGTTGGTCAATATCTTCTTTTAAATCACCCATATAATTAGTTTATTCTTTTAATAAACTGCTAATTTTATGATTTTCACTCTTTGAATATCTAGTTCTTTAAAATTACCTTCTAGTTATATTTTTAGGTAAACTATACCTTTTGGTTGTGTATTTTAAAGGTAGGAATCTAAACTTTTAGATTTATAAAAAAAATTATAACATGGTTTGAATCATATGAAATAAATAAATTAGAATCATTTTCCTTAATTCTCATATCTGATCTCTCGATGGTCTACTTCTTGTTATTTTTCTTCTTCATTCATTTTTTCATAAATCACTATTCATTATTCTTCTTCATAGATTTATACTTTATATATTTTCCATACACATATTCCATATTATTTTAAATATCATAAGTAGTATCACAACAAGTAGTTTTCTTATACACTTCATTTTAAAATGATCAATTTAGGATATTTTTTATCATTACATTTCCAATTTTCTCACCATTCTTTCTCAAATTATCATCTCTTTGGATATAATTTAGAACCTCATCACCATAATAATGTAGGAATATGAGAATTTATTTCTATCATCCATCAAAGTTAGTTCTATCAAAAAATGGAGGCTTCACCATAGAATATATGTGCACAAATCTAATCTCTTCTTCTGAGGTTAAACACTAATTCTAAAACTTTATGCTCAGATTACACTTATTGGAAATAGATATACCCTAGGAGGGGGTGATTAGGGGTTATAGATAAAATTAAACACTTCTCAATAGTCTAGTAAACTTTATTTTAGGATCTTATTCCCATGTTGGTAAGAACTGTGTTAGTCATGAACTAGCCCAGGTTTCCATCCAACCCAACACTCGAACCAACCCATAGCATGGCACGAAGGGCATTCCCAATCCCCATGGGCTAGAAACTAGTTTATAAGCAATAGGTAAAACCTTTTGGAATGGTTTATCCCATTAATAACAACCATCATTATCACACAAACTCGCATCAAATCACAACCAACAACCATAACATGATAGGTCATAAGAAACATTTCAAACATGAGTTAAAAATTTAGATTCTTCAATAAAAAACCAAAATGACTAAAGGGGGAGGGGATAAAATAGACAACCAAACCTCCAATGAAATATGTAGGATGATTCCCTCATTACACCACCACCAACACTTGTCCAAGAGAAACCGCTATCACAAATAACTACCATTGCCGCCATAGGGAGCACTTCATCTACTTGGTTCAAACATAACAAGGTCTACATACACCCAAGGGTGTATGTAGGGTGTGATCTAAATTTCAAAGTAGGTCACCACCAAAAGGTTATATGTATAGCTATCATAATATGATTAAATATTTTGGTTTTTAAAATAAAGAAAACAATTTAATTGAAAACATGGTTTATTATAAAAGAAAAAAAGTAATCAAAATAAAAGAACATAGTATAAGAACAATGGGAAATCTCCAAGTAACTAGGGTTAGTGGGGACATAGGATACCCATACTCTCAGTGATCAATCTTTGATGTGAATTTCCCTCTCCTTCTTGAGCTAATAAATCTCTATCATAAATGTTTAGTCAGTGTTGTATCATGAACTAGCTGGGTAGGGCAGGTCATGTGTAGTGTACTTATCCTAGTTTTCCTGCCTAGATACCCAAGATTCCTAGGTAATTTCCCCCTTTTAAAATAATGGGACCCTTTTCTTTCACAATTTAATATATCACATAATTATGAATTCCTTCAAGAAGGGGGTTTTCCACTTTCAAACCATAAGCACACCCAAAAACCCCAAGTAAAACATTTTAACACACACCAAAACAATTTTTATAAATTATTTAATAGGAAATAAAGCACATATAAATCTTTAAATAATATCAATACATGTAACCACCTACCACTTTCTGAGAAACTTCAAAAATCTGAGTGGAAAACACCAACCACACCAAGGAGAGACCCTATAAAGGAAAGAGTACATAAAAACTAACAATATTTAACCACCAAGAAATGATATTGAACCCTTCATAGGTCAATATAACTACTAAAGAAGAGATAAAACAAAGAGGAAGGGAGAATAAACCAAATTAGGAGAAGGGAGAATAAAAGGAAGGACTTACTTAATGGGTTCTTAAAGATCTAAATCCAAATCACCCACAAAAATGGATCCCAAGGGACTGTAGGAGGAGAGGGAGGTGTGAATAGGGTGTGGTAGGTCGAGTGGGGTTTAAACGAGGGGTTAAAGGGTTAAAATCAGGGAGGGTAGTTTAGTAATTTCAAAAAAATAAAGATCTGTTAGGTTGTAGGGTTTGGCCGCACAGTCTTCCAGACTGTGTTCCAATCATGTGGCTCATTTGTCCTAGAGGAAAATACACATCATGGTTTTCTTATAGAGGATGCATGCTCATGTGCCTAGCTATATAGATCATTGACACAACTCATAATTAGGCTGCTCTTCTTGAATCAATTCTATAAGAGATGGAATCAACTAAATGTTAGGCAAGAACGCACCTCTACTATGCTCCCTGGATTCCAAGTGCATCTGGAAAAAATGCCCCATAAAAGTCCACTCATTGCTGGAATATTTTACAGATTACACTGAAATCTTCCTACTTAGGGCATCAACCACCACATTTCCTTTTCTTGGGGTGTATATGATATTAAATACAAACCCCTGGAGGTACTCAACTCATCGGAACTGCCTCAATTTTAAATTCTTATGAGAGAAAATTTAGGCTAAACTCTTATTATTTGAATAAACCATGAATTTATCCCCAATTTTTTTTTGACTCCACATCTTTAAGGCGTGCATTATTTCTGATAACTCCATATCATGGGTTGGTTAGTTCTTTTCATGTGGTCAGAGCTAGTGAGAACCATACACCACCACATGGTCATCCTATATCAACACACACCCAATACACATACCTGAAGCATCATAGTAGACCATGTATCCCTTTTAAAATTCTATTAGGATCAAAATAGGTTCATTAGTTAATCATCACTTGATCTCCTCAAAATATTCCTGATATTCAGTGCATATTCAAACATTACCCCTTTTCAGGTAAGCACGGTCATGGGAAAAGTGATCTAAAAAAATACCTAACAAACCACCCATAGTATCTCACCAGGCCCAAGAATATCATGATCTTAAAGACATTACTCAATTTATCCCATGACATCACTTCTTTGATTTTCTCAGGTTCCACTGAAACCCCACATTCTGAAATCATGTGGCCCAAAAACTTGACTTCTCATATCAATAAAGTAAACTTAGAGAGCTTAGTGTAGAGACGGTGACTCTGGAGAGTGACTAGCATAATCCTTAGGTGTTTCCCATACTCTTCATCTATCTTGGATTAGACCAGGATTTCATCCAAAAACATCATAAAAATGGAGTCAAGAAACTTATGGAACACCCAGTTCATAAGATCTATGAAAACTTCTAGAGCATTTGTCAACCCTAATGGGATGAACAAATAATAAAAGTGTCCACTCCTAATTTAAAAGGTTGTATTGGGAACATCTATCTATTTGGTCCTGAATTGATGATACCTGAATCGCAATTCAATCTTGGAAAACTACCTTGTCCTTTTGATCTAATCAAAGAGATCATCAATGTAGGGAAATGGGTATTTGTTCTTGATTGTGACCTTTTTCAACTTTCAGTAATCAATGCACAACCATAGGGATCCGTCAAACTTTTTTATAAAACAACATTTGGGTGGGCCAAGGTGAGATGCTCAGGAAAATAAATCCTTTGTATTATATATTTTACAATTGTATCTTTAATTTCCTCAACTTTTTTGGGTCCATGCGATATGGGGGAAGAGATACTGGTTGTGTTCTCGGCACTAGATCGACGGTGAAATCCACATCCTACTCTAGAGGTAACCCTAATAAATCGTCTGGAAAAACATTGGGAAACTCATCCACCACATAAGGTAACCCATTCTCAAAACCTCTACCATTATCCTCTAACATGATCAAAGAGACCTGGATAATGAGATTTCCTAGCTCCATAAGTGGAGGTCTAGCTCTCCTAGATTAGGGATCCCATTCACCTTGGAAGACATGTTTACTCCCATCAGATACCATAAAAGTTATTTATTGGTGATATAAATCGATGTAAACCTTAAAACTAACCATTTTTTCCATACCCAGAATCACCTCAATGAGGTACATTTCCAAAACTAAGAAGTCCCGCTCTAATTCGACTCCTGAAAAGGTGAGATCACATGACAGACATCTGAAACCCTATTCCCTCTTCTTACTAAGTGGTGTAACCAAATCCATCGCATATGGTATAATTTTGGTCATTAATTTCAGAAGTTCCACAAGATGGGTATAAATGAAAGAATTAGAATCACCCATATCAAATAAAGTGATGGTTATAGATGATGTAATAAAAACAATACCTTGAACCTTTGCAGGACTTGTATCTAATTCTACTAGTGCCTGATCCATATAATGATGGTTATTTGTATCTATTGATTATTGTGGTTGATTATTGACTTTTGGCTCTAGCCTGATCTAACTCTAGCCATAGGAAAATCTTTCCTTTCCACCTATCCCAACTGTTTGAGAGACTACAACCGTCGATGCACCAGACTGAGCTTGTAATTCTCTATGCGCTAAGGAGCCTACCCCACTCTGGTTAGGTGGTACACTTTTAAAAAACATTTTTATGTGTCCCAAATTCCCACATATATGGTATTACTTAGGTGATTTTGGACATACATATCACATATTCCCATGTTTCTTGCACTAGTGGTACACAATAAGTCCACCACCTGAGGCTGATGACATGGGCTATCGGGAGAGGTATCAAGAGCTGAACCAATTCTTCTTTCCTAGATCCTCATGATTTATATTCTTTTTAGAAATGCCACTATAACCTTAGAGAATAGTTAGTTTCATCCCAAAGAAACCTAACTTACCTACTGGGTCAATTTTCACCATTAGGGCTCGATCCACCAGCTCAACATATGTATTTCGATTAAACAAGAAGTCATGGGATCAAATATCTAACCAAAAACCTATTTCAAACACTTGAGACTTTATCATCTCATTAGAAACTAACTCAAGTGTGAAACAAACCATTTATAAAAAATAGTTATCATACTCCAACATGGTTCAATCCCCCTAATAGAGATATAGAAACTCTCAAGTATTGGAAATAGATAAAGTATTCAAGCAATACTTCTCATTGAAATCAACCTTGAAGTCCTTCCAACCCATATTATCATGCTTCTGAACTTGTACTAGAGAGTCCCACCACCTATGACTGGGTACTTCTGATATGAATAAAGCACATTTTACCTTGATTGCCTTAGGCATCTCGAGAAACCCAAAGATCCTATCAATATTTTCTACCCAATATTCAACATCCTAGGGGGTCCACACTACCCTTGAAGAAAGGAGGATTTTTCTTAAGGAACTCCTAAGATTTTTCCTTTTCTAGACTTGGTTTGATATCCTTATAATGACAAGGACCAGATCCTACTCCCTGGTATAAGGATTAAATATCTTGAACCAATGCTTACAGTAATCTCTAATCAACTGGCGAGGTATAATTCTCTCCAGATTATTCCCATGGTTACATAGGAGGTCTCTGTGTAGGAATGATGCTACATAAATTAACAAATAAAATGAAATCATAAATACATAACCCATAATAGTTTACAACAATAATATGATTTAAACATCCACATAAATTTAAATGGAACTATAACAAAAACAAGCAACTGATCAAACCACTCCACCCCACCTCAGTGCCCATGCATAGTCTATAGCATGTGCATCGGGCCTGGAGGGGGAGTCGAACCAATTCCTAGACATCCCATGGTGACCTAAGTCCTATCACGTGGTGTATTGGCTAGAAACCAAACTCACAGCTAGAACCTTAATCTCTAACATTCCTATATTTTGTTTATCCAAACTTTCCCAAATAACAAAACCCCAAAAGAGGGAATAAACCTACCTATGATACCATTTTTTCACAAATTGGCCTAGGTTTCTATCCAACCCGACACCATACCTGACTCATGGCATGGCCCAAAGGGCATTCCCAATCCCCACGGGCTAGAAACTAGTGTCTGAGCATCATGTAACACCTTTATAAATAGTTTATCCCATGAAGAACAATCATCATCATCACACAAACTCTCATCACATCACAACCAATAACCATAACATGATAGGTCATAAGAAACATTTAAAACATGATTCAAAAATTTATCATTTACAATCAAAAACCAAAAATGACTAAAGGATTAGGGGATCAACTATGCAATAGAAACTCTAATGAAACTTGTGGTATGAAACCCTTATGCCACTACCACCAACACATGTCCAAGAGAAATCACTAACACAAAGAAACGCCATTGCCACCATGGAGATCTTTTCCTTTACCTAGGTCAAACATACCAAGGACTACAAACACCTAAGGGTGTATTTAGGGTGTGAGCTAAATTTTTTAGTAGGTCACCAAAAAAATGTTCCATGTGTAGATATCATAAGACAATTAAATATTATGGTTTTTTAAAGAAATACAACAATTTAATTGAAAACATTCTTTGTTATATAATAAAATAATTAATCTAAATAAAAGAATATAGTATAATCACCATGGATAATCTCCATGTAACTAGGGTTAGTGGGGAACTAGGATACTTGTACTCTTAGTGATCAATCCTCAATGTGAAGGTATGTCTCCTACTCGAGCCAACAAATCCCCACCATAAATGGTTAGTTAGTGTTGTATTTTGAATCTTCTAGGTAGGGAGGGTCATTCCTAGCATACTTATCCTAGTCTTCCCACCAAGATACCCAATATTAAAATGTTGTTTTCATGTTTTTAAATAATGGGACCCTTTTCGTTCATAATTCAATCCATCACATAATTACACATACCTTCAACAAGGGGGTTTTACACTTTCAAACCATACACACACCCAAAAACCCAAAGTCAAACCATTACACACACACCAAACAAATTAGAAATTATTTAAGAAGAAATAAATCACATCTAAATCATAAAATAATAGCAAGACATGGAACCACCCACCTCTTTCTTGGAAACTTCACAAATCTGAGTGGAAAACACCAACCGAACCAAGAAGAGACCCTATAAAGGAAATATCACACAAAAACCAATAATATTTAACCTCAAGAAATGAGATTTAACCCTACATAGGTCAATCAAACCATTAGATAAGAAAGGACACAAAGAGGAAGTAAGAAGAAACCAAGGGAAGTGGATGGAGAATAAGCGGAAGGAATTACTTGATGGATTATTAAAGATCCAAATCCAAATCACCCATAAAAATGGATCCTAAGAGAATGGTTGAAAATATTTAGGTGTTCTTAGTGAATGGGAGGTCAAGTGGGGTGAGGATGAGGGGGTAGAGGGTTAAAATTGGGTAGGTGAAGTTTAGGAATTTCAAAAAAAATTAAATATATAGAAGGCCACATGGTTTGGCCATATAGTATGTCAGACCATTAACCAACCATGTGGATACTCTATCCTATAGAAATAGGCCACATGGTTTGACTGGAGGGGGAACACTCTTGTGTACCCAGCCGTGCGGCCTGGACAGTGCCACTATCCTAGTCACATGGTTATTCTGGGAGGGTCACACGCCTGTGTGCTAGTTCTTGCAGCCTACACAGTATCAATGTCTAGGGTGAATGGTCTCTATTGGGCTGACACATGGTTTCCCCTAATCATGTTCCAATCGTGCGGCTCCTAATGACCAACCTAAAAACCACCATTTTTTCTCAAAAACACCTAGGAAATCCATATGATAAAGGTAAAACCAAAAATAAAAGATAAAATACCTCAAGATAACACCAAGGATGTGAAATTGTTCAACCTGTCACTTGATTATTCTTTCCTCTAAACCTCATGGAGTGATAAAAATATATACAGAAAAGTAAAAAATCCATGGGACACATGTATTTTTACTTGTTTCACTACAAAGGGCTAGTACAAGGTTCATATGTCAATATTGTTTCATTCATACCAAAATCCTCTAAGATTCACTAGTTTATTGGATACAAATTATTCTTCAATGGTCACTTCATTCCAAGAACACTTCCTTTACAAGTTTTAGGGTTAGTACACTCCACATACAAGGCTCCTCACCTTTGTACACTATGTTCATGAAGGTAATTCAATGGTTAATAGACTTATATGAATTCATAAATATATTTGAATCATAATTTTTTTCCATATTTGGAACGAGACTCTTCTTTCATCATAGTCTTGGCTTGATGCTCTATAAATGTATTGTTCACTTAAAACAGATATTTAATGTGTTCTTTTCACATAAATTCTCCTTTTATAAAACCCCCACTTTGTGAAACTTATTAGTATTTTTGAAACTTTAATTATGTCATGAAACTCCACACTTTCATTCAACTCCTCATTTTCATGAAACTTTCATTATGTTATGAAACTACACATTTTTTCACAACTTACACTGTGTCGTGAAACTCTAAGATTTCATGAGATTTTCAAAATTTGGTGATCTCTCTTAGTCATATAAAAACATGTTATTTATTCACACAAATAATGTTAACATTACTAATTTACACAATAATTTTTTTTCATGCAACTGCTTTTCATGTGAATTTTTTCATGAAACTCACTTGGTCAGACTAATACAAGTCATTTCTTCTTATAACTTATGTTTTCATTACTAATTAATGTAAATATTTCATGATTAAGTGACTTTAGATCTTAAACAAGTATTGATCTTCCAAATTATTGGGTAGAAGCCTATTTATAGACACATCTGAACCTTCATGAAACTACCTTGTGAGCCACCCACATTACATGCAACTTTCCCAGTTCGTTGAACTTTAATGATTTGGTGTCACCTTTAGCTCATAACTTACTATCATTACACAACAACCATATGTATTGTGTAGGTTCACAAAAATTTATCTATGTCACAAAACTCTAACTTTTTTGAAACTAAAGAACTTTCATGAAACAGTTTCTATTGTTTTATTTTGATGTGGCATCCCTAAATCTTAACTTTCTCACAGCATCATGAAACTTTTTAACCCTTTCATGCAACTTTTTCATTTGAATTAAAATATTTCCTTTAATAAAAATAATTATTACTATTACTATAAATTATGTACCTATATAATTTGGAAAACACTAGGAAATTACACCACTATATATGCACAAATATTTTTACCTCTTCTAGGATTCTAAATTCATGCTTTGTACTTTATTTCTTGTTTGTGCTCTTATATCTTCCACAAAACTAGATAATGCCAACTCCTTGAGATGAGGGTTAAGTCCATGTTATCCATCAATCACAACATCATGTGAAACTTTATCTAGGTGATAATGATTCCACACTAGAATCATTATATTTAATTTATCCTTTAGTATCTAGAAATGATCACTAATTGAAAATATTCAACCATATATTTTTTATTCAAGTATAAATCCTGATCATAAATTCTAAATATACAATTGATATATTTTAGAAATTTATATCTTTACTTCATTTTACTATACTAGGAAGTATCTTCATGTATTTAATATCTTCTCTATACTATAAATTCTCATTAACTCTCTAATACTCTAGTCATACCATATAACACTACGATTGATAGAAAATCCAACACTAAACATAGGTTGGGGTTCAAAAATAATATAAATCATGATAAACTTATTATAATAGTAATATCCATGAAGTTGAGATTATGATATAAGAAAAGGAGGATATATTTATGTATATAAACTCTTGAGGAGTTTTACTTGAGGGGATGAAGTTATAGATAGTATAGTAGCCATATAATAAAACATGACATGCCCAATGACTAAAACCATAACATAATAGAAGCATGATTTTATCATGTGAGATCTAATAGGTTGATTTTTAGAAAGTTGGATATAGTGTAAGTGAGATTTTTGTGGGATATAGTTCCCTAGACCCAACTTAAACAGCACTTTTCGATTGCCATATCATTTATATAGAGAGTTGTGCATGATGTGCTATTACCATAATATTATTGATACTTCTATGTCCACTATTTACATGGTAATATCCTAGGATTATTTTTCATATAATATGGTTATAGTAGTTCCAAAATATAATTATAACCTCAAGATACTATGAAAATAATCTTAAAACACATGTCATATAGTCTCTATCAGGTGTTGGAATCTCATAAGAATTGAGACTTATTCTCATGAAGTTTGCACTTAATGATCTCAAGTAGTTAAGATCATGAGGAAGGACCTACCAATAAGAAACCCCCATGTTTATGGGTGACACTGGAAGTTCCTATTTATGATCATGTGTTTTGGTCTCTCTACTTGAGATCATTATCAATTTATACCATTTTATTATGTACTTTGAAGAAAGAAGAAAACCATAACATTTATATTGTGGTGGGGTAGCTTGTGTCGGGTGTGTCATTTGTGATATGAAATTGATTGAATGGTCAAGACAATATTTGTTGTATTTTAAATTAATAAATACCTCAGTCCCAATCAAATAGGATATTAGTACCTTTATTAAATCCATAACCATGGTAGAATAAGGTAAGTTCATCTAGAATAGTCATTAAATGAATAAATAAATTAAATTAATATAATGAAATGATGTATGTATCCCACATTATTATATATCATGAGACAAAGAGATTATATTACATAGAGTGTGTTATTAATAGGTGGTCATATCTATGAATTATCCTTATCCCCTTAAGGTCTATTATTTATTTCTAGATATAAGTCCTCATGTCTATACGACCATTGAAATTTTGAGGAAATTTTAAATTTTCCAATTAATGGTCAGGTCATTTTAAGAAATAGGATTAAAAATAAATGAAAGGGAGTTTGAACACATTAAAATGGGTGTTTTATATATGTTTGGAGGCTTAAGAGACATATTGAGGGCTCAGAGGATCCTCATGAGAGGTTGGGTGGCTACTGCTGCAAAGTCTGCAATGGATCCACCAACTCATCAGTGCTCTCTGACAATAGCAGGAGCTACTATCAATAGATTCTAACCAGCTAGTGGGCCCTTTAGAGAGTGAAATTGCATTTCACCCCGTGTTTAAGTGGTTTATATCCCCTTTCCTTATTTATTTATCCCATACATGGTAGGAGTACTTCTCCACCTCTCTTCTCTTATTTAAACCCCTTTAAGGGGGTGTTTTTCTTGTATTTTCACAATAATTTTAGGTAAGCCTAACACTCTGGTGATCTTTTCTTCTCCCTTTCTCCCCTAATTTATAATTTTGACTTCTTAAACTTAGTCTTCCATTATAGATTTCACTTGAGTACAGTGAAATTTTCTATTTCTCAAGGGCCTTTCATACAACCTAGAATGAGGGTATCCCAAGATTACATCTACACCTGATTTCTCAGTGATTTGGAAAGTTATGTTATCGTTGTGGATTTTCTTAGCCTTTCACTAAATTTTAAATTAAATTTAAAATTTTATTGGTGTTATTTTTTGGGGATTTTTCTTGATGTAAGTTTTGGGATATGATACAAACCCTTGGGATGTCGTTGGACTTGGTTCTAGTGTAATAAGGTAGCCAATTATATTTTTTATGATTATTTCATTTTATAATTAAACTGATAAATTAATTTTAAATGTTTTAGATAATTGTTTTAAGCTTCTTGGAGAGATTTGGGATCTTTCTTAATGATGTGGGATGGTACTGAGCATGGAAAGACC
This sequence comes from Viscum album, assembly GCA_963277665.1. Lineage (NCBI taxonomy): Eukaryota > Viridiplantae > Streptophyta > Magnoliopsida > Santalales > Viscaceae > Viscum > Viscum album. The sequence goes on along the minus strand of OY728155.1, from coordinate 1,286,814,246 downwards.
TTGGCGGGCCTTGTAATCTTCTTCCTACCTTTAGGAAATAATTAGAAAATCATCGAATAAAGATAAGCGGTATGTATACTTTACCTTGTGGTATTTATACTTTTTATTTATTCTCATGGTTTTCAGTATTTCTATTGAAGTGATAAATTTATTTAAATTAAATTAACCACATAACCAATATATAAATTAATTTGTTTTAATTAATTAATATTTTTTTAATTAATTAAATTTAAATTCATCGACTATGATTTATAAAGTTCTAAGTCCTTGATGGACCTTAGTACTAGCTGTTTTACCTTAGACACTAATAGTCTAGACCTTAACTTGAGACACACATAGTCTAGGTGGATATACCCTAGGTTGTGGACTTAGTTTGGGTGAGTTGATAGACCTTATGAGACCTTGAAGACCAAAATGGGTCATGTGACATCTTTTGAGTCTTGTCAACATGACATATCTTGTGTAGTAGAAAAGATTATGTTATATTGATTATGATTCCAAGAAAAATAGTATTACTATGAGCATCAGGTCTTGAACCGAGACCTGGATTGAGAATGAATACTTGTGTGAGGGTGCGTCTATTATAATATAACCTAGGGGACCCCAATGGGTGCCCCGTTGACTAACCAACCCTAAGTGGGTGCATATGGCCTTAGTAGAGATGGTAGTGGGTGTCACCTTAGAACTTACATCAAATATATAATCCCATGGGGTTGTGAATTATAGTGATGGGTTTGGGAATTTGGAAAAACCTTAACTTTTGTTTATACCTTCATATGTTTATTTTGGATGAAACCATAGTGCCCGGATGTACTTCTTGAGACCTGGCCTATGGGCCTAATGTGACAATGGTATAGTGGTTTCCTAAGAGTGTTTCCTAGGATCAGACCTTGGGCCTTATATGGTATGGTTGTGAGAAAAATTATACATGATGGTTTCATTATGGATTCCTGACATGTATCCTGGGATTCGGTTGTTGAACCATTTAAAGAAAGATTGGGATGTTGGGATTTGAACTCAGATCTATATGGGATTCTCTAGATGCCACAAGTCCCTAGGATGCCCAGCCTAACTAGGATCCAACTGATTTGGATTAGGGGATTATTTATTTTTATTCAAGATTATTTTTATTAAGATATGAATATGTTATCCCTAGGATTATCCAGTAAATCCTAATGATTTTACTTATTCTTGATCGGGATGCATGGGATCTAGCCTTTCGGCATGGTGACTTGGGGGATGTTTTTTATTTAGTGATTACCCGAGGTGCCTAGGAATCAACCTCAATCCATTAATTTTATTGGAGTTTATAGATATTCTCATGATTCTTGTAATATATTCATGGAGCTATTCATGATGAGTAGTTAGTTGTTTGAACCTGAGAATTTGGTATGCCTGGGTTACACCAAGATATGATATTTATATGGTTGGAATGATATCATGAAATGCTCAGAGTCTCACTAACACTGATAGAATTAGGTATAGTCAATTGAGGTCATGGGTATAAGGATTGACAATAGTATAGTTTTGGTATATGGTTGGCATAGTCCATGAGACATACTCAGATATATTCTAACAATAGGCTGAAGTAGGTATTATTGGTTTATTTTATTCATTTTTTAGTTGTTATTTATTTATGTTAAGCATTTCACATGCACATATCACTTACTATACCAATTGGGATGAGACCATGTTGGTGGTTCCCTACTTATTTTTATAATCACACCCTACTTTGTTCACCATTTCACATGGGTACACAAGAAAATCTCACATGGTCATTGTAGGAACATGTTTGGGAAGAGGTTTGTGTTGTCATGGTTAAGTGGGATAGCTCAGATAAGTTTGGGGATATATATGAGATGAGTCTCAGTGTGGTTTTGGGGATATCATCTTTTATTTATTTTTCATTGGTATGTATATGTGATTGGCCCAGTAGGTGGTCAGCTATGTATGGCATGGTTTTTTGGGCCTTATTGCATTTCATTTATTATATGTCTTGTTTATATTTATTATTTCTATTTCAACTTATCATGATAGATAATTTTTGGTTATTTTTTATTCCACTTTTAACTCTGATACAAGGGTTATAGCCTCCCTGTGATACCTCCTTAAACCCTCACTGCTATTCAGTAGCCTCTGGTGTTTATGGAGGTATGCTTGAGGTATTTTGGTGAACCTAGTCATGGAACTAAACAAGTATAATTAGAACTGGGAAATTACAAAGTGGTATCAGAGGGGTTTTCTTTTGTATTACTATTTTGGGAGTTGGTAGACAAGATACATAGGGATGTGTCAGTGCATGTGATGGAACTCAGACTAGTGCATCATAAACACCATTTCTAGTGAGATTCCAAGTTACCATGGGTATGGGATTGATGATCTTCGCTTGAATTGTTATGTTTATTCATGATTTTTACCCATCATGACACACATGATGTTTTAGGTTTATGATTGGATTATGGATCCTTGGACCATTATCAAGAGGTCAGTTATTGGGTTTTTAATTCTTGGATTATATAGGAAAGAGGTATCTCATGCATCATATTAGGCATATAGGATTCACATGATATAGGATTTCTAGAGTGATTTTTTCTACCAACGACTGAGGATCAGCTATTTAAAGTGTCAGAAACTTATCATATGGTGTTTTCATGTATAAGAATTTAATGGAATTATACTCAGTTTTTCCTACTTGTATATGTATTTTATTTTGATGGTGGGTTATGTGGATCCTTATTGAGGTGCTTTATGGTGATATAATATCTCATTTTCACATGAGGTGTAGTGAACCTAGTAGGTCAATGTGATAATTTGGTACCTTCATGACAAACCCCATATTGAGTGCTTTTATTTAGGTTTGGTTAGTTAAAGTTTCAGTAATAGACTATATAGTATTTTCTCATATATCTGGGAATGACACTCTACTTAACTGAGCTAATATCAATGTTTCCTTTGATGTGTATCATCTAAGATGACATCATTGGTTGTGGTAGTGTTGACTGGTGAGTTTTTATTATCAAGGCAGCATTATTGTGTATGGATTCTCAATGAGAGCCATTGCCTTGGTATAATATTGAGGTGGCATGTGATTTCATTGTGTTAAGAGACCCTCGAGTGGGTATTTTTCATGTTTTATGTTGGGTGGTATTTAAGATATTATCATGGATGATGTTTTGTGGGTTATAATTTTGGTGAGAGGCTTGACTAATTGGGATATGTGGGAGACCTAGAGGCCTTTAGTTTTGTCTTGGACCATAGTGATTTTATGTTTAGTACTATTTGAGGGAAACTCGTTTGAGGGGTTATCCTAGACTTGTAGTGCCTCCAGAGGTGGTGAGTAGGGTTATATGATTGTGTTGAGATTGATGCACAGAGATTACATTGAGTGTGTAGTATAATAAAAATGATTCCTTGTCTTGTTTTTTGTGCCAAACACCTTGGGTTCTGATAAATTTGGGTATCGAGACTGGTTCTGAAGGATGGGACCATTTAGGTATCTGACCATATTGAATTTAGATGAATTTTGGAATGTGGTGCAAGTGTGAGAGGATGATTTTAGTCTAGTATGGTGTTTATTAGTGGATAATCATGTATATGATATTGACATGTCTTGGGGAATGGATGGATGCCTATGGTTTAGGAATGATACAGTGTGGTGGGTGATCATTAGGTAGATCATGGCATAGGTAAGGTTCCTGATTTTGGAAAGGAGTTCTAAGTGAGATCCTAGCTTAGTAAGTTTACATTTCATAGAGCATGGTCAAATCATTTTGTTGGTGTGTGGATCATGGGATCATGACTCGGAAAATAGATCATGTGGCATAGGATTATACACACACTATATAAGATGGTGTGGAAATGTTTTGCATTGTTTTCATGTGGTTCACATTTAAATTGTAAACTAGTGAGAAACCATGAGAAATCCTAGGAAATATGGAAATTTGGATGATATTCTTGCAAACATGGTGACCCAAAACTTCATATGAAACAAAGGAAGTGCCTCTGAGTGAGATCAATTTTGGAATTGGATAAAGTGTGGTGGAATTTGAAGTCTTAGTCAGGTATTAACAGGATGATGTGAGCAGGGCCCGGGATGTGCAACATGTAAGTGATGTTAGAACCTATTGAGTTGATTCTAGAGGATCTGTATAAGGTAAGTCATATGGTGGGGAGTGTGATATCAATCTTGGGTGATGCGACCCTCATACTAAAGGGACATGGGAGTGTGATATAAGTCATTGTAAAATATTTCTTTCATTTTGATTCCAGTGAGTAAATGAATCTAAGTATATTTGGATTCCTTAGAAAATTCCAAGTGTGAATTCAGATACAGTATCGGGTGGAGTATGAGCATGGTAATTAGGATTAAGATAGTTTTTAGGAACCAAATGTAGTTAGGTTGGTGGTGTGTTGGTTCTCACATTATAGAATGATGGTGGAAATGGATTGTGGATGATTTTTCCATGGAATATCATTGGAAGTCGGGTAAAGGATTTAGTGATCATGCTTAGATGATCACAAGATACCTTTGGGATAAAGGGAATTGGGGTCAAGTGTTTTAATAACAAATCCATAGTGGGAGCCGAGTGTTTCTAATAAGGATCATCCAAATGAGGTCTAGCTGGTGTTTTTTCATGATATGTAATGTAGTGAGATAAAAGTTGCATCAATTATGTAGTTTTGGATATGATTGGTATTTTTTTACTTTGTTCAGGGATTTTCAAGGAGAAACCAACATGTTCATTTTGTGCTTAGAAGAAAGAGGATTTTCATTTTTTTGGGATTTTAAAAATAAGGAGAGGCACTGGTATTGGAATGGTGGTTCCACATATATTTAGGTATGGTATGATAGAAACCACATTGGGTGAATCGATGGAACGTGGGTATTGAGCTCCAAATGGGGAATTCCAATGTATGGGGGTTTCAAAGCATTGGAATTGGTAGTTATGAATTATTTCCTATGGTAGGGAGTATTGTAGGCTGGTTGTTGTTTTGGACAATAGTATGTTCATGTCTCGGGTTGTACGAGCTCAAGTAAGTGTCGTATTGATGTTTGAAAATGGTTATGAGAGTCACCTTTTCAAGACCCGACCAACCAGATCCCACCTAACTAGTGATAAGCCGAGTGTGACTACCCCAATCCCTCCTATAATAGTCTATGGGATGGATACCATTTCCGAGTAGGCATAATACACCCATGGGAGGCCTTAAACTATGGTACCTATATGCATGCACATACATCCATCTCCACAAAAAATGCATATATAATAATATAATTGATACCAAAATTCATGCATGAATATACCTTGAAATAATATTATATAAAAATTACTATAAATAAATAAAAAAGTTAAAAATAAAATCCCATTATAAAATGATAAAAGCATCCAACCTACTCAGTAGGATGGGATTGTTATCAAATGTAACCACTAGTGCACACCTCATTCTTTATAACTATCTATGATCTTCCTACTCTAGGTCCTCCTAGGACTCTATCAAAAGTCTTGTAATCTACATAATACATGACATGTGTAGGCAGACCCCATGTAGGGGTGAGTATAAAAATACTAAGTAGGTGCCCAAAAAAACCCAAAATAAAATAGATCAACTGAAAGACAACAACCTTCTCAACCCATATCCAGAAGGTACAAAAAACCCAAGCAAGAGAGAACGATAAAACTCCATCTCAACCACTCATTGACTATATATGACTATTCAGCTCATCGCCACTTGGTATTTCAATAAAATATGATTCATACAGAAAGGAATCCCATAATAACCCATATATAATCATCTCAAACTCTAAATATCATGGTATAAATCATACAACCTACCATGGGATTCTACTAGAGGCTCAAAAATATCACTTTTCTAGGATAACTCACTCCATGATCCATGATATCCCTGATTTCACTCATCCAAGAGATCTCACTCATCAGATATCACTAAGCCAATAGAACATCCTCACCATCCATGTTGGAATCCATTTGAGAGAACGTGCTCATCAGGTATCACCATGAAGAAAGTCATGTTGCAGCCCAGTGGATCTTGATACTCAGATAGGGGATCCTTCCCATGTCTCATGGGGGACTCCACAAACCCTATTGTCACTAATAATATCTCAAAAATAAAATAGGGAATCACTCCCAGGACCATTGGGGGCACCACAAACCCAATATGGAACTTTGGAGATCATAATGCTCAGATAGGATATCACACACAGGACTACTGGGGGACACCGCAAACCCTACCAAGACTCAGAATCCTGATACAGAAATAGGTTATCCTAACCAATACCATTGGGAGATCCCACAAACTCAATCTTTAACTACTCAAAAAGTTGGGTATCGTATAGATGGGGATACCTTAAACCCTAATGGATCAAACATCTAATTAGATGATCAAATTCCATGCATAAGAGTCACACTGATACCATAAAACCCACTTTGGAAAATTTTAAGAGATGATAGAGGATCCCACCTCATTCTCATATAGGGATATCAAAAACTCTATATAAACTAATCTCATAGAGAGGATAACAATCCTATGTTGAGGATGTGATGCCACATTGTACCCTTAAGGGGATAGGCCAAGGGAACACATCCAACTAATATTGTCCAAGTGTTTCTGAAAGAATCACCCCACTGGAATCACCTCACTTTGCACCTCTAACACCAAAACCATGGCCACCATCATGTTCTACATGGAAAACTACTCAGTATAGGATATTTGTATAAAATTATAGAATTATTTCCGGTGGAATATAATTGATACCTATCAGGGAACTATATGAGTGGATACACCTCCTGGGTGGGACACGACACCATCCCCGGTGGTATCCCTTTCCTCATGAATCCCTTGGGTAGAAAGACATGCTTTATAAAACACTCACATGTGAGAGTTACCAAGGATCATATTCATTCTTTTTCCTCTGATACCAACTATGATGGCCCAAACCTTTTATACATATTATTACATGATTTTTAATATAAAAAACATTAATACAACACAAGGATTATAAATTCCTAATATATTTGGAATACTAGGTTCATAAAACATCAAAGTGAGACTAAAAATAAAACTTTTTATTTTATTCTTTATAATGAGATACTAAATTCTTTAGAGCTCCTAAACTATATGGGATAACCTGGGAAATCAGTAGAAAAAAAGGGTGACATAAAAATCACAATAAGTGAATAAACATAATAAGGAAACTTAATGTGTGAGTCAAAATTATAACATGATATTATATAGATAAGGCTCATGAGTAATCACATGGAAGCATAAAATAAATAACATGGTATCATAAGATCATAGTAGCATATGAAATTTTTAAACCAAAAAAATGATATAAACATGATTCAAGGATAATTTCCTAAAAATCACATGGAGGAAAAATTCCCATAATAGATTAGTTTTACTCCCTAATCTCATACATGATATCTCGTGAGACTAAATATTTACTCAATGAATTAGAGTACTATACCCATCATAACATGTTCATGATCTGTAGGTTCCATATAAACTAAATCAATCATAATTCATAACATAAAAATTACCCATGTATATAAAAAGGGTTTCATAATCTTTCTTCATATCATATTTCATAATGAATGCATTTGAGAAATGATCATAAGGCATGTATTACCCCATAAAAGCAAGGAGTAATAAACTATATATATATATATATGGGAGACATATATACATACTTTATAAGAAATCAACACCATCAAAGGTTTTTATCATTGATGAAAATACTTTTTAAATAACCTTTTCACTTTGAGTAACATTAAAGGATTTCATCTTAGATAAAAAATGATTTTGAAAAATCACTTTGAACATTTCTTGAGGAAAATATCCTTTCCATTTTGAAAACACTTATTTAAAATGTAAAACTTTATTTAACATTAAAGACAACATTTTTTAAAAATAAACTTTGAAAATTAAAAAACAATCTTTAAAACGTTGAGTAGTCATGATGGTGGAAGAGTTCCGTTCATGCCAAATACATTAAAAAACAAATATTCCTTTCACATTTTTATAAGAAAAGTAAAAAAGTAACTTGTTTGGAAAATTAAGGGAAGATTAATTTTAAAATATTTTGTAAAAATATAATTAAGGGTAAAATTTAATTTAAACAATCATAGTAAAAAAAAATTTAAAACATTTTTAAGCAACATGTATTTGGATGAAAAGGGATTTCTAACTGAAGAGAGAAATGAATTCAGATTTTTATAAAAACATTTTCTAAATAATTTTAAGTACCAAAGAGATTAAAATGGCACTATTACTTGAAAAATAATGAATAAATAAATTATAATAAAATTTAAGGGTTTTATTAGTAAATTATTAAATAATTTCCAGTAATGGAAATTCAAGCATAAATAATCCTGATTAAAATGAGATTGAAACATAAACCCTTACCACTTCAGTAACTTTTGAATCATAAATTTCCATGAATGAAGTAGATCTATTATAACTTAAAACATCATGAATTAGGAAGGATTTGTGATATATTATGTAAATGAAAATTATACACACCATTTAAAAGATATTAGGTGCATAAAATAACATGTGTCTCAAAGAAATAATTTTTTAGATGAAACATTTACAAAGTTTGTATCATTGAAGAGAGAGTTAATCAAATAAGTGATTATGTGTAACAAATTTAAATACAAAAAAGTGAAAATAAAATGACAAATCAATAAAAAGTCATTTCACCCATAATATTGGCATAATATAATCAACAAAGTAAACATATTACCCAATGAATGGAAATTGAGTCAAGAATCCCCTTACCTCGTGCTTCCCTTTAGTTGAGCACTCTCTAACCTCATGTATAGTGGTTTTAAACATTTTATTAACTTATTTAACCATAATATTAATATTTATAATATCATATATGATCCCATATATAACATCTTATCACCCGTTCATTAACAATCTTTTATTGTCACTATTGTTTTGGGTGTTAATTGCCTTGTTTTCTCATGCATGTTTTATCATGAAAGTTATGGATCTCAAACATAGGATATAGTTCCATAATATCCATAATGATATTAATGTGATAAATATAATTTTTTTTCATTAGATACATATTTATAATCATTATTTAATTTTGAAAATTAATAATGAATCGCATCGTTTCGTGAAGACGATAGGTCGTACGTATGCACAAGCAACATTATCATTTCCTTAATTTGTGAAAGGGTAAGGAAATGGATTTTATATTAATTTTATAGAATAAATATAATGTAATATACATCACATATATTCATTAAATTTATCCTTTATTTCCTTTCATGTAAATTATAAGTGAAAAATAGATCACATCACTTTATACGGTGGTAGTACGTCGTACACACGAGCGAAGTTATCGTATTCCCTACGGAATAAAAATTAAGAATTATTATGTGATATTATAATTAAAAAAATTATAATTATATAATATATATAATGTATATTCATTATATACATCATTATATCCATCCTTTAGAAGCAGTGATGGAAAACGAATTATGTCGGTTTGTGAGGTGGTAGTTCGTCGTACACACGATCAACAGTTTCGTTTCCCATTTGGGAGAGGAGGAGATGGTTGTAGGTTATGAAAATAACATAAAAACGTATAATTATATATAATATACTGATTTAATTATACTATCATGGTTTAATATGGTTCTAAGTATATGTAAAAAGAAATAAAATAAAATGCTTGGTTAAGGACATTACCTCTTCTTCGGAAAACTTCTTTAGGTTTACACCAAAAGCATTTCTAGGTTATAATTATGATAAATTAATGGATTATAGGATGAGGTTAGGAATTAAGTATTTGATTTTGGGTAGTTATTTTCTGAACCAATTAGTTTTGGAAGTATGGAATAGATATGATAGGGGGTGGCCTTTTATAAGTGGGGGAGAGGACACACTTGGAATTTTTAAAAGAAAAAATTTAAACCACATTTTTCTCATTCCAAAAGGCTCAAAAATGTAACATTTTATGACTTTATAAGTTATAATGTCTAAATATGACCATAAAACAGTAATTATACAAGTTTATTGTCATTTTTAATCCTTATAATTTTAGTTTAACCACCCAGTAAACTCGTTTTTACCTTAACCGTGGTAAATAATTCTTACTATTTTCACTATTCATTATGCTCAAAAATTAAGTTTACATTATTAGATAATATTAATTATTATAATTATAAATATTCAATCCATTTTTATATATTTATCTCACAGAAGTTTCAGAATTTTATTTAAAATTAAACCTACAAACATGTCGAAAAAATGGTTTTTCGAAAGAAAAACTTTCAAAAGTTGAAAAGGTTTTTAAATAAAAAATAAATATGAAATTGCTTCCAATGAACTAATTTGTATTAATTAATATATAATTGAACTAATTTTACTTTTAAAACCATATTAAAATAAAATGGGGCTTGTAAATACTTTAAACGAAAAGGCAGTTTTTAATAAAAATTAGTATTTTCACTATTCATAGAAAAATGAAACTTTTCATAAAAATCCCAAAAATTATTCCTAATATAATTTTGATATACTGATTTTAAAAATAAAATAATTTTTTTAAAATAATTTTTATAAAATTGGTAAAAATTAATTTTCCATTATGTGCTCAAAGCACAACTAAATCATCTTTTAGACTAATATAGTTTTTCAGAAAACATTTCTTTTTATTTAAAATGGTTATTATTTTATTTATAATCAGTAGATAACCATTGAATTTATTTTATACATGTTTAAACCATATAATTTTCATAATTTAGTTATTACTATTAATACTCTATAAATTAATAACTACGTTATAATAATCATGTTTAAATAATAATATTTTAATAGAGTGTCATGTTTTGTTCAAACCCGATGTTGCATGAATTGAAAGCTATCAAAGAGATTGAATTTATTTAAAAATAAATATATATCATAAAGTATCAGGGTGTTACCTTCTCTTCTAATCTTGTTATTTTTTTCATATATACTCTTGAACATTATGTTCCTATTTTAAAATCTTGGGGTGTTATATTCTACCCCCTTAAATAAATTACATCCTCTCAATTTAATCTTAACCTTGGTAATCAAGGGATTAAAATTTGAAAATACCTTTATTGGAAACACAAATCGTAAAAATGGTTAACAAAACTTCCTCTTAAATGAGAGAAGGGTAAATATTATGGTCATCTATAATAACACCTAATTAGGGTTCCAAGTTAGAGAACATTAGTGGGAAGTGAAAATATGGACATGGAAGAAAAATCATAAATAATTATGGAGAGTTATAGAGATCATTGATCAAAATAAAGTTAATGATCAATAGAAAGTTAACGATCACAAAGGTACAAATCAATGATGAATTAAAAGACCATTTATTCATTGTATATGAAGGTGATAGGATAAATTTTTTTTTCCAAAATCATTTCCCTAGAGTTGAGGGATTATAGAGAACACTAAAAATATAATTACTAGATATATTTTTATTTCATAAATATAATTTCATCCTTTGGTTATACTTCAATCACTTTCCACCTCACCTCTTTCTCTATAGAATTAATATCCAATATGAATTTTTTTATGATTGAAGCACTAAAATTAACCTTTAATAGATCATAAGATCCATAAAAGAGTAACAATTTATTCCTCTTGTCATTATTAAAACAAAAATGGTCAGAAAAAATTAAGATAATACCCAAAATGAATAAGAATTTATTAATATTAAAAATTCAACAATGAAACCAATGGTTTAACATAGAACATTCCTTAAATAAATGACCATATATACCAAATAACCTCAATAATATCAACATGAAATATTGTTTTAACCTAAAAGGTTGTCTCCTGCCCTTTTAACTTACATATACAAAAAAACATAATAGTATTGTTCCTAAATAATAATTTATGTTAAACCAAAAGGTTATATATACTTCAAACTAATAAAATGTCTCTTGAAATATCATTATTCACCCCAAAATAAAATGACTTGATATTATAATATTTTTATCAAAATCAACATAATATTTAACCTTCAAACTACCTAAGTAACAATAATTTCATACTAACCAGAACATCACGTAGGCCAGTGGAAGGTGTTCCACCCTTATCGCCCTTCGGTTGTGGGTTCAGGCCTTATGTCCTTACTGGATGCGATGGGTTGTTTCCCAACATATGGGTTATATTTTTTATAAAATTATATTTCCTATAATGTTCCCTAAAATATGATTAACAACCTTAATATAAAATTGATCATCAAATCAATTTGTAATCGCTAATGTTTTCTATACAATTTATTTTTCCCACAACATCAAATAATTTTAATTAAATATTATTACCTTAACATAAAAAATAGGATAAACCCTAAAGTTTACCAATACCATTAAAATTATTTCCAAAAAATATAAAGTAATTCTTACTTAAATAACTTTATTTTATTTACTAAAAAACCATACTAAACCCAAGGGTTATATTACCATATATATCTCCCAAAATACTCTCAATCATCATATAATTCCCTAACTTAAAACCTAAAGGGGGGAAATTATTCCTTTAAACTCATGATCAACCTTAGACTTATCAACCCAATAAACTTTGGGTTTAACCTAGGTGATCCATGATTATCATCTATTTAATTCCTTCATGATGGTTCATCAAGAGTCTGTGAATTTACAAAGAAAATCCCCTGAGAGTGTCAAACAAGGTGCACAGTAAGGCCCATTTTCATGTACCAGGTAATGATCGAGTCATGTATAATGCACCTTTTTTGATTTATTACCCCTAGATACAAATTTTCCAGAACAAAGTCCAATTTTAGTATCCATACAATTATGTAACTACTCGAAACCACTCACTCTAAACTTCACCAAAATTCCAGGATATTTTCATAAACATAAACTTATCCTTAGAATTATCCCTAGGGTTTACACTAAATTTCTCTCATCCTAGTTCCAAATTTTCACTAAACCTTTCCTCTAATACCAACAGTTATATTCTGGAATTATTTCCAGTGGACTATAATTGATACCTATCAGGGAACTTCATGGATGGATACACCTCCTAGGAAGTACACACCACCATCCCCAATGGAAGCCCTTTCCTCATAAATCCCTTGGGCAGAGATCTATGCTTTATCCAATTCTCACATGTGAGAGTTCCCATGGATCGGATTCCTTCCTTTACCTTAGATACCAACTATGACAACCGAAACCTTATACACATATTATTACAAGATTTTTAACATAAACATATATTAATACAACACAAGTATCATAAAGTCCATGTGTTTTTATAAGAATAGGTTCATAAAATATCAAAGTGAGACTAAAAATAAAAAATATATATTTTATCCTCCAAAATGAAATCCTAAATACTTTTGATCTACTAAACTACATGGGAAAACCTGAGGAATACATAGAAAAAAGGGGTGACTTAAAAATACCAGTAAGGGGATAAACATGATAAGGAAAAAAAAGTATGAGTCAAAAGTATAACATGATATCATAATGAGAAGGCACATGAGTAATATTATGGAATCATAACATAAAGAACATGGTATCATAAGATCATATTCGCATAGGAAATGTGGAAACAAAAAAAACATAACATAAACATGATTCAAGGATAACTTCCTAGATAAAATCAAATGGTGAACAAATTCCCAAAATGGATTAGGTTTACTCCCTAATCTTATACATGATGTCTCATGAGACTAAATATTTCCCCAATTCATTGGAGAGATATATAGGTTCACCCATCATAACATGTTCATGATATATGTGTGCCACATAAAGAAAATAAATCATAATACATAACATAAAATTTACCCATTGAAAGAAAATGGGTTGTATAATCTTTCTTCATGTCATATTTCATAATGAAGACATTTGATAAATGATCATAATGCATGTATTACCCTATCAAAGGAAGGGAAAATAAACTAGGTATATATGTGGGAGACATATATATATAGTTTAGAAGAAATCCATAACATCAAAGATTGTTTTCAATGATGAAAATACTTTTAAAAAAAATTATAAAAAATCTTAAGGAAAATAAACTTTTCACTTTGAGTAACATAAAAGGATTTCATCTTAGATGGAAAAATGATTTTAAAAGTTCACTTTGAATATTTATTGAGGAAAATATATTTTCAATTTTGAAAACACTTATTTAAAATATAAAACTTTATCTAACATTAAATAATTTTTTTTGAAAATATCATTTGAAACTTAAAAGTTAATATTTAAAATATTGAGTGGACATTAAAATGGAAGATTTCCATTCATGCTGAATATGTTAAAAAACAAAGATTCCTTTAACATTTTTTGTAATAAAAGTAAAAAAGTACCTTGTTCAGAAAATTATGAGAAGGTTTATTTAAAAAAATATTGAATTAAGGGTAAAAGTGGCTTTAAACAATCATAGTAAAACATTTTTGAAAACATTTTTATAAAACATGGATTTGGATGAAATTTTATTTTCGACCGAAGAGAGAAATAAAGGAAGGTTTTCTTAAAAATATTTTCTCAATAATTTTAAGTACCAAAGAGAAGAAAATAGTACCTTTAATTTAAAACTTAATGAATAAATAGATGATAATAAAATGGAAAGTTTTTATTAGGTAATTATCAAATAATTTTTAATAATGGAAATTCAACCATAAATAATCCCGATTGAAATGAGATTGAAACATAAACCCTTACTGTTTTGATAACTTTTTAATCATAACTTACTATGAATGGAGTGGATCAATTGTAACTTAAAATATCATGAATTTGGAATTATTAGTGATATAGTATGTAAAGGTGAAGTATATACACTATTTAAAATAGATTAGGTGTGTAAAAGAATATATGTCTCAAAGAAGGAAGTTTTGATATGAAATTTTTACAAAGTTCGTATCATTGAAGTGAGAGTTCATAAATTAGGTGATTATGTGTAAAAAATTTAAATCCAAAAAAAATAAAATTGAAAATACAATAATAAATAAATCAAATTTCATTTCATACATAATCTTATCATAATATAATCAATGAAGTAGACATATAACCCGATGAATGGAAATTTAGTCAAGAAACCCCTTACCACTTGATTCCCTTTAGTTGAGTGTTCTTTAACCTCATGTATCATTGTTTTAAAAATATTATTAACTTATATAATAATCATATTAATATTTATAATATCATATACAATCCATTTTATAACATCTTATCACTTTTTTCATTAATAATATTTCATTGTCACTATTGTTTCGGGTGTTAATTGTCTTATTTTCTCATGCATGTTTTACCATGAAAGTTCCAAATATTTAAAATAGGATATATTTACACCATATAAATAATTATATAATGTTATAAATATAATTTTTTTCATTAGATACATATTTATAAACATTATTTAATTTTTGAACATGAATAATGAATCACATCGCTTCGTGGAGACGGTAGGTCATACGTACGCACGAGCTACGTTATCATCTCCTTAACGGGTGAAAGGGTAAAGAAGTGTATTGTATATTAATTTAAAATAATAAATATAATTTAATATATATCACATATATTCATTAAATTTATCCTTTATTACCTTACATGTAAATTATAATCAAAAAATGAATCACATCGCTTCGTGATCCGGTAGCCCACCATACACACGAGCGACATTATCGTATTCCCTATAGAATGTAAAGTAAGAAGGTTTTTGTGATATTATAATTAAAAATTATAATTATATCATAAATATAATATATAATTATTATATAAATTATTGTATCCATCTGAGAGAACCAATGATGGAAAATGAATTGAGTCAATTCGCAAGGTGGTAGTCCTTCGTACACACGATCAACAGTTTCATTTCACATTTAATGGAAGTGGGAATGGTTATAGTTCATGAACTTAACATAAAAAAATATAATTATATATAATATATTGAGTTAATTATATCATCATGTTTTAATAA
Source organism: Viscum album (assembly GCA_963277665.1). Lineage (NCBI taxonomy): Eukaryota > Viridiplantae > Streptophyta > Magnoliopsida > Santalales > Viscaceae > Viscum > Viscum album. The sequence goes on along the minus strand of OY728155.1, from coordinate 1,286,798,283 downwards.
GTTTTGTAGGAGGTGGAAAAATAAATAAAATTAAAACACTTGGTTAAGGAAATTACCTCTTCTTCAAAAAAAAACTTCTTATGGTTTGCACCAAAATCTTTTCTAGATTGGATTTATAAATAATAAAATTCTTCTAGGATGATTTTAGGGAATTAATTATGTGATTTAATAATTTATTGTCTGAAAAAATGGGTTTTTTAAGTGTTTAAATGATAGGATAGTGGTTGTCCTTTTATGAGTGGGGGAGAGGACACACTTGGAATTTTTGAAAATAAAGAATTAAGACCATGTTTTTCTCATGACACAAGGCTAAAATATGGACCATTTTAAAAAATTATAAGTGATAAGGTATAAATATGACCATAAAATAGGAATTATATATGTTTTGGGTTGTTTTTAACCCTTATCTTTTTAGTTTAACCCCCAGTAAACCCATTTTTACCTTAACCACGGTAAATAATTTTTTCTATCTTCACTATTTATTATGGTAAAAATTAAGTTAATATTATTAAATAATATAAATTATTATAATTCTAAATATTTAATCAATTTTTTCAATTTCAACTCATAGAAGTGTCATAATTTTATTTAAAATTAAACCCACAGACGTGTCGAAAAAACAGTTTTCCAAAAAAACTTTCAAAAGTTGAAAAAAATAAATAAAAATTCAATATGAAATTAATTAAAATAACCTAATATGGATTAATTAATATGAAATTAAACTAATTTTACTTTTAAAACCACATTAAAATAAAATGGTTCTTGTAAATTCTTTGAATGAAAAGGTAGTTTATAATAAAAATCAATATTTTTCACTATTAATCAAAAAATGAAAATTTTCATTAAAATTAAAAAAATATACCCCAAGATAATTTTTATATGATTATTTAAAAAATGAAATTAATTTTTTAAAATTAAATTTATAAAATTGGTAAAAAATAATTTTAAATTATTTTCTCAATGCGTGATTAAACCGCCTTTTAGAAAAATATAATTTTTTAGAAAACATTTTTTATTTAAAATGGTTCTTATTTTATTTATAATAAATAGATAACCATTTAATTTATTTTATATGTGTGTAAACAATGTAATTTTCATAATTTATTTATTAATATTCATACCCACCAACGTAATGGCTAGGTTATAATGGTCATGTTTAAATAAAAATATTTTAATAGAGTGTCGCATTTCATTCAAACCCAGTGTTGCGTTCATTGAAAGCTATCAAAGTGATTATATTTATTTAAAAATAAATATATATCCTAAATTCTCAAGGTTTTACCTTCTCTTATAATCTTGGTGTTGTGTTTCATATATTATATTGAACATGATGTTCCTTTTTAAAATATATGGGTGTTACAACTCGCAGGCCTCCACCTGAGTCTTGAAGATGGAGATGTGCAAGGGTGAAGTCCCTAAGGGGAGTATATGGTGTGTACCCATAGTACACAGTGAATATCTAAACACCAAACCCTATTTGTGTCCCCATGATGTTCTCATCATGTATAAGTAAAATACATAGCTTGTACATCCGGTTACACAGCGTGTAACCTCACATGATCACCTGGGCATGTCCTTACTCGCACACGGCTTGGCTTACCACATTTCCCTAAACAACGTGTGTTATTGGTATACAAAGTGTACCTATAATCCTATCCCAATCCTATTTCCTTGGTCATTCCTATGTAAAGGAGCTTGTTCCTGTGTACCTTAGCTTGTGCTTGTGTACCTAGTCATGTCCTTCGGCCCGTGTACACATGGGGTTTGGCCATGTACTTACACAAGACCATGTACCCTCACATGGAATGTCTTCCCATGTACTCAACCACTAGGAAAAGACTCACTACATAGATTGTACCCTCGGTACACGACGTATAGTTCCCAAAATTCATCTTCCCCAAATAGGAATAACACATGACGTGTGCTCCTACACTACATGTTGTGTGATCAGGACTATGATCCATAAATCATTTGAAGCCTTCCAAAACCCCTAATTTTAACCAAAAACCCACAAATCTACCCCCCATAGGATCTCTATAAGTCATAATAGGTCTTTAAAACCTTAAAAATTTGATAAACAAGGATCAAGACGTAAATATCACAAATCTTCCTACCTCGTGGAGAAACTCCAAATCTTTTGGTCTAGATTTACACCCTAAAGATGATGCACTACGATCCAAGAGTGATCTTCATCATGATCAAAGTATGTAGGTACCTTCTATCTTCCATTTACTCTTTATTTCATCCATAATGTAATGGAGAAGCCTCCCCTCTCCTCTTTCATGTGTGAAAAACAAAGGCGAAGGGGTAGATTTATTAATTTTATTTTATTTATTTAATAAAACCTTCATCAATTTCACACCAATGGTCACCTCTAACTGAGTGCCCGATGTCAACTACCTTCATGTTGTGGATAAGGTAAAACCCAAGTTCCAGACTCAATTTTGGTCTCATATTTTCTATCAGATACTCCATTTCAGAGTTAAACCATATTTCCTGAAACAATGTGTGCATGATAAAATATATTTAATATTTTTAATATCACTGTACCGAGGCTCTCCAAGCCCTCATAATTTTGTGCTAACTCAACACCTATCTTCATAAATATTACTAATAATATTCCAAAGTCTTACACGGAAAAACTAGAGTCTCCACACTCTCCCCACCTTCATGGATTTTCATCCTGAAAAATGAAAGCCTACGTACAAGGGTAAAATTCAGTTATCAACTAGTTCTCCCACACCAATAAGATCTCCAAAGGGTTATTGTGTTGTCAACAAACACACACCCAGGGGAAAAAATTACCCATAAAGAGTATCCTCTCTATAGATCTCAAACACCAATGGGTACCTCAAAAGGTAACTCCACACCCAATGCCCAGCTCATCTGGGTCAACATCTTGCAACAAGGCGTGCATGTGTCTTCTCAGTTGTGATAGGTGTAAAAAAACCAAACACTCAGTTTGACTGTGGTCACAGGTTCTAGTGTCATTATACCTTTCTAACCAATAAAGAAACTAGATAAAGGTAATATGAACCCCGAAGATATCCTACCTACCTAGTTAACTCTCCACTAAGCTCTACTCTCATATGGTTAGGAAGTGTTTCAAACTGGTGAATCAACCTAGGATCAATAAGATTGTTCCATGGAATCTCATTGATCAAGGAAAGCCCATTAATAAAACCATAGTCTCCACACCATTTAAACTATCATTTTTTCACCTTGGTCTCCATCTAATGATAGGTGATACATCAAGAGATAACTCAGTAACAAGCCAATGCTTCCTTGGCCACTAAACCTGATTCAAAAGGATCTTGGTATAACCACCCCTCTACTAAGTGTGCTACTGAGGGAAAGAAACAACCTCAACACCTCATATCACAGTGTTATTGGTGTCATCATCAGTCTTCAGAAGGATGAAGTACTCCTTGACTTCATAAAATCCAACAAGAACATGTTTAGTGGATATCTAATCACATGATACCCTGTAGAAAAAATCTCAAAGTTATTCCTCCCTGACTCACTATAAAAGTGGAGGGTTAATAACCATCGGTTAGAGATATGTTTCACCATTCTCACCCATAAGGTCCCAATGAAAATAGGTCCACTAATCTACTATGATTCTCAACAATAGTGGACAAAAACCTTGTTGTGAGAATTAACTAGTATGGCCATGCTCTTGGGTGACCCTCAAGATAACATGGTATCAACCTCTATCGGGTCCACTATCACTTCCATGTCTGAGAGGACATATCATAAGAAGTGGAACTGCTAAATATAGAACCGACTTAATGAGTGCTCCCCAAGAAGTTGGTACTCTCAGAGCATGTCAAGAATCCATCACCAATTATCTCGCTTGAAACTCTGACACCAAGGGCATGAGGGTATCAATGAAGAAGACTACTAGGAATAGATCTAAACTAGGTTGAAGGATGTGATTCTCAAGTCTCTCATCTACCTACTAGGTTAACAACATAGGCCAACCCAATTGAACATACTAGGTCTTACCAGTACCTCCTTCTATAAACCTCTAACCGCACCTTAGCTCATGAAGCTTTGCGAAATCCATCTGATATGATAACGTAAATATCAAGGTAATCACTAAGTACTGGTATATATAGAATTCCAACCCTAAGTGGGGAGTTAAACCTGGAACATCCATAGAAAAAACATCCTCACACTCCACCACTGCTCTAGGGAACAGAATGCTCATAGCATCTACTACTCCAAAGGTCATGCTATCCAACTAACAAAAATCAATTGTATCTTCCTGCACAAGAGCTCATCCTACTTTATTTGGGATCACTCCTAATAACAGAAGTAAATTTATCAAAAAATAAAGAAAAACTTCCATTACCACTAGTATCAACCATCTGAGCATGGATGGTAGGCGACCAATCCACATTGAGGAAAGCATCATAGTGTCTCTCTACCACTGTGGAAAGATTCTATGTGAGGTTATCTATCTCCCAGATTTATGTCGCGCTACCAAAAGTAGTGAATGAACTATAATCCTTTTTTATGTATCCTCCAAGCATAAGGGTTAATTAAAAAGGATCTACTGGTATCGCTAGGCCTCGAATAGGGATAAGATTAGGGAAACGTGGTTCGGGGTTCTATGCTAACTGATATTGGGGTAGTAAAGTCCCATTTCATACCTCAAACCATACTCAAGCCTCCAGGATATAATCCCCTTCTTATTGAAGCTCATACTCTCCCTTTCCTACCTGTTCACTATAATCAGGTCCCACCTCAATTCCTTAATACACTAAATGGCCTAAAACACACAAGTTAAAGGAATTTGTCTTCCACACCTCAACAATATCCACTTTGTGTGCCACTGATTCACCCACACAGTTTTTATCATGTCACAAGAACATATCCCAGTGGGGGAATTTTCCCTATTTTATATGAGTTTGAAGCTATGTCAAATATCACCATCACAAGGGTCCACCGACACCCCGCATCACCTAGGAATACCTTGATCAATAAGTGGAAAGAAAAGAGTAAATCACCCATGTGTCTAATAGTACCACTAAAAAGGTATAAAGGATAAAATTCATACATCTAAACACTCTTGGAGCCTCTGTTTTATAGGCCTCCATGGCCTAAAATTGTCCTTGCCCCCATCCTCCAGCTCCTCAAGCCTATTGCGGACCACCTAGGGGTATTTGTGGAAACATATTGAACAATTTTCTACCTCCTGCTACTATCCTCGCTTCTCTTACATGTTTGTCATCATATGGAACTACTTTTTATTATTGTTCTCTTGGATGAGGTGGTCCATTTACTATCTCCCTATTAGTGACACAACGGTTCATACAATCTCATGTGGTATATCTCTGATCATCAAAATAAAAACACCACCTCTCTTTTGGCTGACTAGAACCAGCCTGAGATCCCTAAGCCATAGAACCCTCATCCTGGAATTTTATACTGAATCATCTCACATTATTAGATCCCTAAGCCTATCATCGGCTGCCAGCTTCCAAGGTTGCAGATCCTATGTGCCCAGCACCAACAGTCGGTTTCTGCTCATCCAGAAAGCTCTCCACTAAAAAGTCCCTCTCAAGAACTCCAGCATAGGTGCGAATTCATAGAGATAACATTGAAATCAAGATATATCAATTTAATACTTTCTAAAAGGTCCATGATTATAAAAATAAATCTCAAACCATATCTATTGAGTCAATAAGGTTTTCCTTATGACTTTTCCATTCCTTCTTGTTTTGAAAATCACAAACACCTTAACTTTAAGGAAAATATTTTTTACCCCTACTTTTCTTTTATAAGGAAAAATTATTTTCTAAGGAAAATTATCCTTATCATATATTCATTATCTATATACATATATTTATTAAGTATAAGAATCAGATTCATTTCTATATTCTCGGAATTGTTTAAAACTTTGATATGAAGCATTCTGTTTTAGGCTCCAAATTCTGGATAAGAACTGTAATGAAGTTCCACTCCGAATTCTGGATGTGAACTATAATGAAGTTCCACTCCAAATTCTGGATGAGAACTCTAATGAAGTTCCACTCCGAATTCTGGATGAAAAATGTAATGAAGTTCCACTCCAAATTCTGGATGATAACTGTAATGAAGTTCCACTGTGAATTTTGGATACGAACTCTAATAAAGTTCCACTCCGAATTATGAATACGAACTCTCATGAAGTTCGACACTAAATTCTGATGACGAATTCTGATTATGAATTCTCATTCTGAATTCTCCTATTAAACAGAATCTAATTATCTTTCCTTTATACACTCTGAATTTATTTAGACTCCGAAAATTATTTTTTATTAGACTCTGAACTTTCATTTTTCTTACACTTTTATAATTTTTCTACTCTTTAATATTTTTTCTTACACTCTGAACCTTAACTCCGAACTTTTGAGTTAAACTTAAAACGATGGCGTACATTCTGTTACACTTGTTTTGTTATAAAATGATGTCTTTTATTCCGTTATAAACTAACCATTGACCAAGTGACACGTGTACAGGTCCCTCCGATTTTTAAGGAAGATATGACCGTTGGAGGAGGGAGCCGACCGTGACTATAAATAGGATCTCATTTGAAAGAGCTCCAAACTTCTTCGACATTGTTCACACATGTTGTTGAAGTGATTTCTAGAGAGAGAGGCTCTTATTAACTCTCAACTTCATGCAGAAAGTTTGAACTGCTTGTTCAAACTTTTCCTTGTGCAGATTTGCTTCGTGAAACTCCGATTGTTGGTGATCACAATCGAGGGCTTCCAGGGATAGTAAGACAGATGTTTCCAACACCTTGAAGTTGAGGGCTTCCTTGCTGAGGAAGATATAGGTTTCCAACTACCTTGAAGTTGAGGGCTTGCGGGGATAGCAAGACAGAGACTCCAATCTTTGTATCGAGGGCTTACCTAGGTGTGGGTAAGACAGACTTTCTTGAAAGTATAAATCAAGGGAACTTTATCCAAGGTTGTTGGATACCCTTCTCTTTGGGTTAAAAGATTTACATCTTATTACTATTTTTGTTACAAGTTTATTTCCACTGTGTTTTGTATATTAAGTAAAGTATAACCATATTGTACTTACTTACTTTTTTACTCTATTAAAGTTAGATTCTATATGATTTAAGGTAGAATAACTTTTTGTAATATTTTGATTATATTAGAGGTGTTGTGAATTTTCTTGAGTTTAACTTTGTTAAACTTTGATCTTTCCTTTGTTTAAAGAAATCCTTGTTATTTGTAATCAACTTTAAAGGTACCAAAGGAATTTTTTAAAGTATACAATTCACCCCCCCCCCCCACCCCCCCTCTTGTATTGTTTGCATATTTGATCCTACATTTGATATATTTGAGTATATCATACTCACATATCATCTCACAATTGGTATCAAAGGATTGGTTCAATCTGAATTAATCTCATGATTAGATTCAGAAGGAAATTTTCCGGAGTTAGTTTCTAGGAATCTATTTTTCGGAGTCTTAGTTTCTCAGATTCACTTTTGATTACATCATCTTAACTGTTATATTTTTGTTGCTTATATTTTTTGGAGTCACACTTTTCGGAATCATATATTTTTTGTTTCGTTATGAGCTTTTGTTACTAACAAGCTTGTAATTTGAGGATATCTTAAGGATGGTAGGTATGAATATTGGGTCAATTGACAACCTAAATCCTTCTAGACCTCCTATCTTTGATGGGAATGATTATGAGTACTGGAGAGATTGAATGAAGACATTTGTGATCAATACTGGTGTAGACAATTTTATAATGTTTATTGGTGGTTACAAAATTCCTGACAAAGAATTCAATACTTTTACTAATCAAGAGAAGCAAGAATATCAACTGAATTACAAGGTACGCAATACTTTATTATGTTCTATGACCAGGAATATATACAGCTAGATATCTTCTTGTGAAGCAGCTAATTATATTTGGAAGAAATTAGAAGTCACACATTTTGGTACATCCAAGGTTATAGAAACAAGAAGACCGATGCTTCGTGCTGAGTATCATGGTTTTGTTTTTCCTTATGGAGAGCTTGTATGTAAAGTGAAACAAAGATTTATGACAATTGTCAACAGTCTACAATCTATGGGAGAGAAAGGTCTTGACGATGAAGTGCTTGTAGATAAGATCATCGATATAATGCCAAATGAATGGGAATCGAAGAGGACAGCTATTTATGAAAACAGAAAAGTTTCCCAGATTACTCTTGATGAGCTTTTTGGAACCCTTTTACAGAATGAGACAAGAATGAAAAGAGATGCTGACAACCTAAAAAAGAAGAATGGTAATGGTAGTGTAGCCTTTGCATCTAAAGCTAAAACTCCTGAGAGAGTTACCAGATCCAAATATAAGAAGGTTATTATCCAATCTGAATCTAGTGAGAGTGAAGTCTCATAAAATGAGTTTGATAATATTTCTCGTAGGATGAACAAGATAGCTGGACAAAGAAATTTCCAATCCAAGTATAAGAAGGAAAGGAAAGATTCAGAAGTTACATGCTATGAATGCAAGAGAGATGGACACATCAGACCGGATTGTCCTTTGCTCAAAAAGAAAGAAAGAAAAGAGAGGCATTCTGAAAGGAACAGAAAGAAGTATTATAAGTCCAAAGATAAGAAAGTTCTGAAAGCCAATGACACCTGGAGTTCTAGTGGTGGTGACTCTTCAGATGAATATTCTGATTATGAATCTTCTGGACAGAAGCATCTTGGTCTTATAGCCAGACTACCTATTGACAATCATTGCTTTATGGCTAAGGTACACAATGCTGAATCATTGACCAATGTTTCTCTAAATGCTAATGATAGTCAATATTATAACTCTTCAGGTGAAGAATCCTCTTCTGATGAAGAAAATACTTTACCAACCTATGAAGAAGTTTCTAGGTTTGCTGAACTTCTTAGGATTGAGAATTCAAAACTCAACAAAAATATTGATAAGGAAAATTCTAGGAATACTATTCTTACTAAGGAGATATCAGATCTTTCTAAAGATCTTGATAAGAAAAATGCTGATTTTATAAGTATTTCAAAAAGTCTTGAGGAAGTAAATTCTGAGAAGTATAAACTTTCTAAAGATCTAGAAAAAGTAATTTCTAAGAAAAGTGTTTTTGAGCCTAGCTCTAGTTTCAAATCTAATGATTTTGAAGATAAAAACTTGGTTATAAAACTCAAGTCCAAAATATTTTCCTTAAAGAAGTGTTTGTCGAACTTTACCCTAGGTAAATAAAATTTTGATAAGATGTATTCGCAAATACAACCTTTAAGAAACAAATCTGGATTTGGTTATACCCATGCAAAACCTATTTTTAATAACAATTATTTTGTTCCTCAAAGTGCTCCATTTTGTACCAAGTGTCAATGTGGTGGTCACTGGGCAAAGAATTGTTCTTTAAACAAAACCCAGTCTCTAGGATTTCATAAGGCCTATTTTACTAAGAAAATGTGGGTACCAAAAGTTTTGTTGTCTAACAGTCTCGGATCCAAGAAAGTTTGGATTCCGAAAGTCTAATTGTCTTCTTGTTTTCAGGAAAATAGAAAAAGTGCCAACAGCAATTTATGGTACATGGATAGTGGATGTTCCCAGAACATGACTAGTAACAAAAGCTATTTTGTAAAGATTATAAAAACAAAAGGTGGGAAAGTAACCTTCAGAGATAATGCTCAAGGAGATATTATTCTTCAGTTTATCAGAACGCAAGATCAACTTGCTGATATTTTCACAAAATCTTTGCCTTCTGATAGATTTGAATACATTAAACAGAAGTTAGTAATGATAACCGTAAAGTAATATTTCTTTATTAACTTTCTGTTGAAAAAATCTCCTTACAGTAATAAAATCCTTTTCATAGGGGGAGTACATATGTTTGTTATTTTCTTTATTTTTAAATGAGTCTTTACAAAAAAAAATTCATACTGAAATGTTCGGAATGAGACTTTTGTACTGAGACTTTCGTAGTAATATTTCCGTATTGATACATTCGTAATGAAATTCTCGTACTGAAATTATTTTAATGAAATTTTCATACTAAAATTATTATAATGAATTTTCATTTTTTTTATTATTATTCTTTTTGTACCGGGTTTTCCGTACTGAGTTTTTCATAGTGTGTTTTTCGATCTATGTCTTTTCATAGTAAATATTTTTCGTAGTCAATTTTTTATTCAAGAAGGATGTTACCCATTACGAATAATCCTCCTAATCCAATCCGAAAGGTATGATTTCCTTACTCAAGTTTTTGTAATCATACTTTACTAGCTGGTGTTTTCTTATATGTTGTTTTCGGATTCTAGTTTTCTTAAATCTTTGTTTTAATAAAAACCTCAAAAGATCAGATTCAAGTTTTCTTGAGAATTGGTTTTCAACCGTCAGATCTGATCTCATTATTTTACAACCGTTCGATCAACCGAGGAAGATGAACCGTTATATCGTTGCCTATTTAAAGGGGACCCCAAATGGTTGTCCCACATCAGTTTTTCAAGATCCAGCGTCCCGAAGCTTTGTCTCTCCGTTTTAAGGTCGTTCCGATTGTCAGTAATCTCTGTTCCGAACTTCTCAGAAGTCTTCAGATCTGAATGTCTTTGTAAGTAGCTTCTCAAGACATGTCAACCTCTAAGACGATTTCCATGTGGTTAGTATATAGAGAAAGGTTGGTTCACCCTGATTTCTTCAACAATTATGATTCTCTTATCTCCAAGAACATAAAGCTCTATGGATGAGAAGATGTTGATGTGTCTAAACCAGGGAATCAAGATGAAGTATATTCGGAGTTTCTTTTTGAGTTCTATGAGACAGTTTCCTTCTTTAAGGAAAATGATAGGGAGAAATTTTCGTTTAAATCTTATGGAAAGACTTATAAGCTTTCTTATGTCAAGGCAGCCATCTTGGTGGGGCTGACCTATGATGGAAAAGCCGAGTTCATCACTCATGTTTTTACAGATTCAAAGGGAAGATTCAATAAGGAAAAGGCATTGGAGACTCTCGGACTATCAGATAATAAGGCTCCGAAGATTTCTAGTATGTCTATGAATTTTTGGATTCTAGAATTATGGGTACAAGGATTTATCGTACCGAGAAAGGGTGACAAAGATAGTTTGAAGAAGAGCGAGATCTTTATCCTAGATTTTATGATAAATCTAAGAAAGTTTAATCTGATGAGGCACATTCTTATTACCATTGAGAATGTTAAGAAAGGGAATCTGAGAGATCATATCGTAATGTATCCAGCAATCATCTTGAAGTTAATAGTTCGGTGCCTTGAGTCTTTCAAGGAGGCTTTCAAGTCTAAGCCAAGAGCTTGAAAAATTATGTTGGTGAGTGATGGTACCCTTAAAAGGATGAACGTTTCTTTCTACAAGAATATTGGTGAGTTCTTTGATATGCCAGTTCAAGAAGAAGGGGTTCCGAAAGTTACTGAACCTGAATCTTCTAAGCCAGTGAAGAAGAGAAAGTTGAAGGAAGTTGAAGTTAAAGCAAAGAATCTTAAATCTAAGGAAGTTCATTACGCACCTCCAAAACTGAAGAAGAAGAAAGCTTACTCTGATGAGGTAGTTGTTAAGTGGAGGGAAGTCAAAGAGAAGAGAGTTCAAGGGGAGCCTCAGTTTGGCTTGGACCCTGCGGAGGCTAAGGCCTTGAAGGAAAAAAACAGTGGATGAACTAGAAAAACAAGTGAAACAAAATAATCTTAAGAAGAAGATGCCTGAAGCTGAGGTGGCTCAGACTTTGTTGAAGTTTAATGAGATGGCCTCCGGAAACATTCTAGTCCCGAGATATTTCTCTGTGGAATCTCTACCTGAGACTCTAGGAAGAAACTATGTCTCTCCGGAGAAGGTAAAAGCTAATCATGTTGAGGAAGTTGAGCAGTTTGAGCAAGTGGAAGAGGAAGAAGTAGTTTCTGAAGGTAGTGGTGAGACCGGAGATCTAATGAAGCAAGTAGAAGATTATAAGGAGACACCTTCGGAACTGTTGTCACTCCGAACTTCAGAAGCTGAGTCCTCTAATATAGTCACTCCAGGGAAGGATGAGGAAAAAGGAGAACAAGAAGTAGCTTATCATGCAGAGGAAGAACATCTTTTACATGATATTTCTCAAATGGAGAACATATAGTATGGTGCACAAAAATTTGTTGATGATGAAGACAATGTTTTTCAAGTGTCTGATAGTGAACAGAAAACTCCAGAACAGGAATCCATTCAGAAAGTGGACAAGGGAAAGCAACTTGTTGTCGATACCCCGAGATCAGTGGCTGTAAAGAGAAGAAAAGTTGGTGGTTCTTCTAAGAGAAATGTTGAGCAATTTGAAGAAGAAAATTCTCCAAGAAAAGTCTCGGATTCTGAGTAATCTTTTTTGGGGCATGACTTTGTTGTTCAGTCATTAAAGAAGTTGGTGGGTTCTATTCTGACCTTCTCAAGTATTGATTCAATATGCCAAATGCTTCAACATACTTTGAATCAGAAAACAGACTCTGTATCCATGGTTATGGATAAATGTGTAGAGATGTAGGCTCACTTAAAATCTTTTATTGTCGGCTATGAGTCCCACAAAAGGCCTTGTAATAAAATGACTAGTTGGTCGAAGAAAACTGTAGATGAGATGAGGCTCTTGGATGAATTCCAAGATAATGTTAAAGATGCATTTGAGACAGAAGACAAGAAGCTAAATGATCTTACCTCCTCCTTTGATGAAAAGTTGACAGCTGAGAAGAATTCCCAGATTCAAGAAGACAGAGATCTGAATGGGAAGTTGAATTCTGTTGCTCAAAACTGGAGGAATGAAATGGATCGTCGGATTGAGGTTGAAGAGAAGTTGTTAAAGCAAGAATAATTTTTTAAAGCTCAGGAAGAAAAGATTGAAGCTCAGGAAGAAAATCTTGAATCTCAAAGTGCAAGAATAGTTGTGTTAGAGAAGCAAGACGAAGAAGACCATAAAGACTTAAAGAAGATAAAGATTATTCTCAAGGGTCTCATGTCCAAGGAAAAAGATCCAAAATAGAAAAATCCGATCTTTTTTTGTATCTTAGCTTCCTTGTTTTTGATATTTCAAACTTAATTAAAATCTTGCTTGCTCGTCTCTTTTGTTGTTGTTACTAATTTTTCAGGTACTTTGTTATATTTTCCATTCCCTTGAATTCTTTTTTAAAATCACAAAGGGGGAGAAGGAAAAATAACCTTAACAAAGGATGATAGAGAAAAAGAACTCTAATAGAGTTTATCTAAGGAGGAGTGTTCATTAAATAAGACATTCTTATTCTTAATGAAATACTATTCCGGAAATCTAGATTATGATCCTTATATTTTCAAATCCTAAGGGGGAGTTAGTCGTATTCATCAGCATCCATAAGAAAAGGGAGATAAGCCTCAATGTTTTTTTTCTTAGTCTTTATTTTTCGTAAGTATGTTTGTGCTTTCCAAAAAGGGGGAGATTGTTGAGTCAATAAGGTTTTCCTTATGACTTTTCCATTCCTTCTTGTTTTGAAAATCACAAACACCTTAACTTTAAGGAAAATATTTTTTAACCCTACTTTGCTTCTATAAGGAAAATTTATTTTCTAAGGAAAATTATCCTTATCATATTTTCATTATCTATATCCATATATTTCTTAAGTATAAGAATCGAATTCATTTCTATATTCTCAGAATCGTTAAAACTTTGATATGAAGCATTCTGTTTTAGGCTCCGAATTCTGGATGAGAACTATAATGAAGTTCCACTCTGAATTCTGGATGTGAACTGTAATGAAGTTCCACTCCGAATTCTGGATGAGAACTATAATGAAGTTCCACTCCGAATTCTGGATGAGAACTGTAATGAAGTTCCACTCCTAATTCTGGATGAGAACTGTAATGAAGTTCCACTCTGAATTCTGGATACGAACTCTAATAAAGTTCCACTTCGAATTCTGAATATGAACTCTCATGAAGTTCGACACCGAATTCTGATGACGAATTCTGATTATGAATTCTCATTCTGAATTCTCCTATTAAACAGAATCTGATTATCTTTGCTTTATACACTCTGAATTTATTTAGACTCCGAATATTATTTTTGATTAGAATCTGAACTTTCATTTTGCTTACACTTTTATAATTTGTCTACTCTTTAATATTTTTTCTTACACTTCAAACCTTCACTCAGAACTTTTGAGTTAGAATTAAAACGATGTCGTACATTCTGTTACACTTGTTTTGTTATAAAACGATGTCATCTATTCCGTTATAAACTAACCGTTGACCAAGTGACATGTGTACAGGTCCCTCCGATTTTTAAGGAATATATGACCGTTGGAGGAGGGAGCCGACCTTGACTATAAATTGGAGATCATTTGAAAGAGATCCAAACTTCTTCGACATTGTTCACACATGATGTTGAAGTGATTTCTAGAGAGATAGGCTCTTATTAACTCTCAGCTTCGTGCAGAAAGTTTGAAGTGCTTGTTCAAACTTTTCCTTGTGAAGATTTGCTTCGTGCGACTCCGATTATTGGTGATCACAATCGAGGGCTTCCAGGGATAGGAAGACAGAGGTTTCCAGCACCTTGAAGTTGAGGGATTCCTTACTGAGGAAGACAGAGGTTGCCAACTACCTTGAAGTTGAGGGCTTGTGGGGATAGCAAGACAGAGACTCTGATCTTCGTATTAAGGGCTTACCTAGGTGTGGGTAAGATAGACTTTCTTGAAAGTATAAATCAAGGTACCTTTATCCAAGGTTGTTGGATACCCTTCTCTTTGGGTTAAAAGATTTATATCTTGTTACTGTTTTTGTTACAAGTTTATTTCCGCTGTGTTTTGTATATTAAGGAAAGTATAACCATATTGTACTTCCTTACTTTTGTACTCTGTTAAAGTTAGATTCTATATGCTTTAAGGTAGAATCTCTTTTTGTAATATTTTGATTAGATTAGAGGTGTTGTGAATTTGCTTGAGTTTAACTTTGTTAAACTTAACTCTTTCCTTTGTTTAAGGAAATCCTTGTTATTTGTAATAAACTTTAAAGGTTCCAAAGGAATTTTTTAAAGTATAAAATTCACCCCCCCCCCTCTTGTATTGTTTTCATATTCGATCCTACATTTGATATAGTTGAGTATATCATACTCACATATCATCTCACAATATCCAGAGAGTATCTTGAGAGGTCGGTAAACCTCACCGAATACTCTGTCATGGCCATGCTACCCTGTTGAAGCTATAGAAGCTCTTGGATACGCATCGATTGTAATTTTTATAGATAAAACACTTTCCTGAAGATACATTAAAAAACTATCTGAATGGTCATCATCGCATCATGTTTCTGAGTCACCATACACCACCATCACCCCACAAATCCTTGCATAGGACTCTCCACTAGGACCATCATCTGATTAGGAGGTGTCCTCACAAGGTGGAAAATATGTGCAACTACCTCAATCCAGTCATCAGCTACTTAGATTTTAGTATCACTCAAAAACCTGGATGTTCAATACCTATGAAAATCATAAAGGATTATCAAACAGCACATGTCCTCAGTCGGTATCGCTAGAACAACCTGCTACTTGACAGGTGGTGGCATGGCTAGAAAACTACCCAAAGGCACCATCTCATATATAGACCCCTTCACTGAAGACTCATCACTAGTTGAATCATTATCATGATCCTATCATGGAATCCTAGTCAACTATCATCATAGAGGCATCCTGAAATAATCAATACATACCACAGTTAAAGATTATATTTGAGGATCTGACTCAAGAAGAATATAGAAACCACAACCTAGTCCTATATAATTTATGTACCATAGTTTCCATGTAACCAATTACTGCATTTTCTAAGTCAACTAGAAGGTTATT
Organism: Viscum album; assembly: GCA_963277665.1. NCBI lineage: Eukaryota > Viridiplantae > Streptophyta > Magnoliopsida > Santalales > Viscaceae > Viscum > Viscum album. Next base: position 1,286,782,461 of record OY728155.1, on the reverse strand, counting down.
AGAGTCCTAGTGAATGGATATGTCAGCCATCATACCAAAACTGGAGTCTCTGGCCTGAAATCTAAACTCGAGACACTTAACACTATTGCTATAAAACCCAAACTAATCTCATAGCTAGACAATATCGACATTATGGTACCAAAGTGGAAACCTATATAATACCACTTTTTCATGACCTGACCCACCGAGGTTCTCCTGGCCAATGATAATCTGAGTGTGACTAACCCAAACCCACCTCCAATAGGCCTTGGTCTAGAGACCAAAACCAAGTGGGAAAAACACACACATAGGAGGCCTTATCCTGTGGTATGTGTACACACACACACATCTCCATGAAACAATGAAGAGATAATAATATATCTTATACCAAAATTCTTGCATACATCTACCCAAAAATCATAGTATAACAAAAGTACTATAAAGAGATAAAAAGGGAAAAATACAGGCCCACCAAAAACTGATAAAAGATTCAAACCTTCTCAATTTGAGGGGTCTATTTTCAATTTAAACCACCAGTACACACCTTGAACTTTCTATCTCTTTATTCTCCATCTTCTCCAGGTACTCCTAGGAATCCATCAAAAGGCCTATCATCTACATAAAACATGACATGTGTAGAAAAATCCCATGAAAGGGTGAGTATAACAATACCCAATAGGTGCCCCCAAAAACCTAAAATAAAAGAGGGAAACTAAAAGACAACATTCTACTCAACCCATAGCCAGAGGTTACAAAAAACTTAAGTGAGAGATAATGGGAAAACTCCATGTTGACCACTCCTCAACTATATATGACTATTCATCTCATCACCACCTGGTATGTCGATAAAATATGATTCATACTAAAAAGACTCCTAGAATAACCCAGATATACTCATCACAGATTATAAGTTTCATGGTATCAACCATAAAACATGTCATGGGATTCTACTTGAGGCTCAAAGGTATCTCTCATCCAAGATAACTCATTCTATGATCCATGTCATCCCTAATGAAACTCATCCAAGAGTTATCACTCATTATATATCACTAATATGATAGAACATCCCCATCATCCCTGATGGAATTCATCTGAGAGAACATGCTCATCGGGTATCGCCATGAATAAATTCATGCTACAACTCAATAGATCTTGATACTCATATAAAGGATCCCACCCATGTCTCATGGGGGGCTCTAATAACCCTACCAAAACTTATAAGATCTCGAAATTCAGATATGGGATCACTCCCAAGATAGTTGGGGGGAACCACAAACACAATCTAAAACTATATAGATCATAAAACATAGATATGGGAGTACACCTAGGACCATTAGGGGATGATTCAAACCCTACCGAGATAGGGGATCTTAACTAGTACAGCTGGGAGATACTAGAAACCCAATCTAGAAATACCTGCTAATTAAGGGATCATGTAGATAATGATACCATGATCCTTATTGGATTAACCCTCTAATTAGGGGATCAATGTATATGCATAAGGATCACACTGATACCAAAAACCCTACTTAGTAAAGATAAATAGGTGATAGAGGATACCACCTTAGTCTCATGCATGGATACTATAAAATTTATCTAAAATAATCCCTTAGAGAGCATCACAATCCTATGTTAAAGATGCGATGTCACACTGTACCCTCAAGGGGATGGACCAAGGGAACACACCCAACTAATATTGGTCAATCATCATGAAAATAAGCACCCCACTCGCATCACCTCACATCACATCTCTAACTCCAAAACCATGTCCACCATCGCATTCTAAGTGTAAAACTACTTGGGATAGGCTACTCGCAGGCCTCCATCAAAGTCTTGAAGACAATGATATGCAAGGGAGAAGTCCCTGAGGGGAGTACATGGTGTATAACCATAGTACACTATGTGTCTCTCAACACTAAACCTTGGTCATGTCCACTTACTATACTCAATGTATATAAGGAAAATACATGGTGTGTTCATTTGGTTACATGGTGTATAACCTCACCTGATCACCCGGGCAGGTCCTCACTCACACATGACCTGGATTTCCATGTATCCCTACACAACGTGTGATTTTGGTGCATGAAATGTGCCTCTTGGCCTATCCCAAGCCTATTTCCTTGACCATGCTTGTGTATAGGATCATGTTCCCATGTACCATGGCTTGTTCCCATGTACCTGGCCATGTCCTCTAGCCTGTGTACCCCCAGAGTCTAGTTGTGTACTTCCACACAACCATGTCCCCTCACATGGAGTGTCTACCCATGTCCTCTTCCACCTAGACAATCCTCGCAACATGGAGTGTACCCTGAGTACATGGTGTGTAGTTCCAAAATTCCATCATCCTCGAACAAAAAGAACACACAATGTGTAATCTCGCACTACACGTCGTGTGATCGGGATTTCCGATTTGGAAATTGGTACGATCCTCCCAAAACCCCTAGTTTCCACCAAAAACCCACATATATACCCCCAAGGGATATCTAAAAATAATTATAGGAATCTAAAACCTTAAAACAACATATAAATGGTGATCATTATGTAAAGATCACAAATATTTCTAGATTGTGGTGAAACATTGAAACTTCAAGTCCAGATATACAATAGGAATCCACTGCACAACAATTCGGGAGCGATAGCCATCAAGATTGAATCCCGGTGGTGCCTCCACTCTCCTAGTTCCTTTTTAGGTCATACTTCACATGAGGGATAAGTCACCCCTCTACTCTATTATTCATGGAAAACAAGGGGTAGGTTTATTAATTTAATTTTATTAAATTAATAATTCTGTTATCAATGTTCTACCAGTGGTCGCTTCCAACTGGTCGTCTAACAATGAAAAAAATTATGTAATGACCTAGAGTAAAACCTATGTTCTATGCTCAACTGAGGTCTCATATTTCTGATTCAAGACTTCATTTATGAGTTAAACCACATTTCCTAAAACATTATGTGTGCATGATAAAATATTTTTAATATTTTTAATATCACCACATCGAGGAACTTAAGGCCCCTGAAATTCTATACAAAATTATCACCGAGCTCCATAAATATTCCAAAAAATATTAAAAATTATTACATGGAAAAACTGGAGTCACTATACAGCTCGTGGTTTGGTGGATTAATCAAGTTTCACTTTAGGGGCATGTTTAATGTTTCAATATGGGACTCGATTAGTTGGTGGTAAATCGATGACCTGGATAGTTTGAGATGTATGGTTAGATAACCACTAATACTTATCAAGGAATATAAGTGTTATGGTGGGGAGATAGTAAGACCTAGTGTATGTGCATGTAAATTTCTAGGGAAATTTGAATTTTCCAATTAGTGGTCGAGTTATTTTGAGAACAAGTATTCAAAATTGAGTTTCGAGAGTTTTAACACCTTTAAAGTAGTGTTTTAGATATGGTTAGAGTCTCAGGAGACATCATAGGGTCTTAGAGTAGGCTTAGGAGGCATCCTGATAGCTTAGAGAAGCCTTAGAAGAGGTTGAGTGGCTATTGTAATAGAGCCACCAACTAGATGGGGGGCACCATCCATTAGCTAGATGTGTTTGGTAGTTGCAGAGGTTACTTCCAGTAGCTACCATCCAGCCAAGGGATACCACCAGTTATTCAGTGGGCCTTTGAAGGAGGTGAATTGCATCCCCCCACTCCACCCTCAAGTTTAAGAGGGGAATCCCCCTTTATTTCCATTTTTTCTCCCTCACGACACAAGGTTTATTCTTCCCCTCTCTTCCCTTCTTCAATACCCTTTATGGGGGTGTTTTTATTGGATTTTTTTCTATTATTTGAGGTAATATTAACCTTTTAGTGATCTCCTCTTGTCCCCTTATCCCCTCATTTCTAGTTTTGAGTTGTTTGGTTTAGGTTTTTTGTTAGTGATTCCACCAAATCATTGTGGAATCACTCTTTTCTCAAGTGTATTTCATGTAACATAGGATGAGGGTGACCTGAGACACTATTTTCACCTAGTTTTATAGCAATTTGGCAAGGTATGTCACTGTTGTGGATTTTATTAGGCTTTTTCTCAATTTTAAATTAAATTTCAAATTTTCTTGTCATTGTTTGTTGGGTATTTTTCTTAGTGTGTGTATGAGGATATAAGACAGACCCTCAAGGTGTCATTGGACTTGGTTCTAATGTGATGAGGCTATTGGTGAGCTTTTCAACAGTTATTCCCTTTTATAATTAAACTGGTAAATTAACTTAAAATTTTTTAATTAATTATTTTGAGATTATTGGTGTGATTTAGGAACTTGGTTGGTGATGTGGGTTGAGATTGAGCATGGACATACCTTGTTGGTTCCCTACTGAGTTGTGCTTAAAGATATTCTAACAATGGGTTGAATGAGGTATTATTGGTTTATTTTATTCATTATTCAATAGTTATTTATTTATTTTGATCATGTCACATGAGCATATAATTGTATATGTTGGTTGATACGGGACCACGTTGGTGGTTCCCTACTGAGTTTTGTAATATTATCTTATCTGGACTGCTAATACATATGGGTACTCGAGAAATTCTCACATGGTCATTACAAGCATAGGTTTGGGAAAAGTCCCAAGTTGTAATGGTTGAGCAAGAAAACTCAGATGAGTTTGGATATTTGGATGAGATGAGGCTCTATGTAGTCATGGATCCAAAATATTTTATTTATTTTTTATGAGTATATATATGTGACCTACCCAGTGAGTGGTTGGTTTTTTATGTCATAGTTGTTCTAGGATTATTGCATTTCATTTATTATCTATCTTTTTTATATTTATTATTTCCAATTTATCTTATAATGATATATGTTGTTTGGTTATTTTTTATTATATTGTGCACCCTAATTCAGTGGTTATAGCCTCCCCACAATACCTTCTTAGACCCCCGTTGCTAGTCAAAAACCTCTGGAGTTTGGGGAGGTGTGCTTAGGGTCTTGTGGAGAACCAGGACAGGGACACTAGTCGAGTGGAATTTATACTGGAATGTTACACTAGATACCACTCTTGGTATGTGGTTGTGATTCACATTTATTAAGATAAGGTCCTATAGGATCAAACACAAAGTGTATCCACAAGTTCTACCTATTCGAATAAATATAAGTTTATGACAAAGTGGGAACCATGTGTGAGATTTGGTTAACATCTGAGTGTTAATGGTCACAAGTAAATTAATTAAACTATATTATTTTAGTTTCGAATAATAATTGTATTTATTTCTCAAGGTATTCACAAGTTATTTAATTATAAAAATGAATACAAGAGAATATCATTTTTCGAATAAACATAACACATTCAAGGTTCTTTAAATCATTAAGGGGAGATTATGAGATGATAAAATGGTTTAAATTTTATCATGTAAAATATTAAAGTGTTAAAAGTGAGTGATAAAATATTTATGAAATTTATAAAAAGTTTAATTAAGTCATCAATATAAGGAATGGTCTAAAATTATGGTTATAACTTTCCAGGGACCAAATTACAATTTTGGAAAGTATAACTCAAGTATATAAATTAATTTTTGAGTAATTAATAGTGTATCATTCATTTTTAATTAATTTTAGAGATCATAATATCTCTCTCGATATTCTATAAAGATAGGATAAATGTAAGAACAAGAACTGATCGATTTCATCAATTGAATCAATCGCATGTTCTTCCTGAGATTGATGGTATGTCAAAAGCATATTCAGTTTCTCAATCTAGAACCTGAGAATCAAATAATGGAGTTATAGTAGCTATAATACATGTGTGGAATATCTATAGGATGCCTTTCATGTAACCTTCTAGCTATAATACATCGACAATGAGTGGATCAAATCAGTATTGACAAATTGATAAGGTAAAATTTACGGTTTTGTTTGATTTTTGTTATTTGTGATTAAATTATATTTCACATGATACATGGGTAAATTTTTGCATTAGTATAGTGTATTAGATGTTATAACACTATTATGGTTGATTTTTTTTGAAAATATTAGTATTTCATGCTTATGTGATGCCTGGGTTCCTACAATTAATCTTCTATGAAATACTACTTCCTTGGAAGTTTATTAGAAATCAAAATTCATGTGTGACATATTTGTAATTATTTGATATGAAGTATAATGTAATTATGTTATTTTAAAATATTAACACATAACATATTATGAAATAAAAATAGAAAAAAATATTTTTGATATATACTATGAATAGTAAATCTAATATCATGTATATCAAAGTTTGTTTCACAAAACTTCTCATCGTACATTACTATAAAAATATGAATATATTGTTAAATGAAATAAGTAATTTTAAGATAATGAATATGTAATATACAAATTATATTATAAAAATTTAAATATGATTTTATAGTATAACTAAATTGATTATGCATTATACATATATAAAAAATTAGTATACTAAAAATTGGATGTATAATATGATTATATAGAATATGTATATAGAATATGCACATGATGTTAGAGGTGAAGTCTATTTCAGTTCAATAGAATTTCATTCATTGGAATTATTTTCACTAAAATTTCATGTATTGGATTATGGGTTAGGCGTGAGTTGAAGACAACAACAGTAGGACTTCTCCAACAGTAGGAGGACCATTAAAAGTTTGCATCTACAAATGGTTTTATGGTTAAGCACCAAAGTTATGGAATTTCTGCAAAACTAGAGGGTCACTAGTCTAGTAATAGAGCTTAAACAGTCATGACTTATTGACCAGTATTTGAGGGGAGTAAGTTTGACTAGTTTAACTAGCTAAGCTTAGCATTTAAGAAAGTGGGAACTTCAATGCAATGTATAATTCAAGAGGGGATTTAGAAAATTAATTATGTGACTATGAATTTGTTGAGGATTATTGGTATTTTTTAATATATTTTTAATCATCTATATATTTCTATTGTTATAAGAAAATTTTGAAGTCATGTCTCTCCCATGAATATAAGATTCATTTCCCAAAGCATGTTAATCTCTTGTGTTCATTTCTTACTTTTTGTATTTCTTTTGAATGTTGTCCTGGAATCTTGGATGTTTGTGAGTTTTCTTCTCTATGTGATCAAGGATGGATTCATATGGCGAGTAGGGTTATAAGTCTACTTACTATTAGTACACTTAATCAGGGAAGACTTCTGAAGGTTTAACTTTTCCACTCTTCCATTGCTTGTGGTCTTTTAGTGGATTGAAGTGCAGAATTTCCGGAAGTTCTATCATAAGCACAGAGGATCAGGATTTCCCAACAAGTGGTATCAAATCTTATGGTCTGGTTAAATCACCCCATGCTTTCTCATGCTTGCCTTGAAAATATCTTGATTTAAATGGGGGTTCACTATTATCAAAAGATATGGAGTCAAATGATAGCAAGGTTTGGGTGGAAAAAATTGATGGAATGGAATTTGATTTCTAGAGGATAAAAATGGAAGTTCATCTAATTTATAAAGACCTTGATGCTCTAATTACCAGTTTTTTAGAGAATTTGTAAAATGAGTAATGGGAACATATGAATACAAAAGCATTAACACTGGTGAGGATGTATTTGGTGATGAATATTTCTTTTAACATTCATGAAGTGAGACAATAGAAAAATGATAAAGGTGTTGGAATATATTTATGAGAAACCTACAACATTGAACAAAGTGTTCATGATGCGATGACTATTCAATTTAAGGTTATCAAATGAAATATCAGTGGCAGATCACATGAATGATTTCAATATGATTCAAGGGTATCTTGAATTGGTGATAGTTAAGTTCACAAATTATGTGTGGGTACTCTTATTGTTGTCATCGCTACTTGAGAGTTGGGATGTGATGGTCACTATAGTAACTCTTCCAAAAAAAATAGACTTGGTGTTCGATGACATTTGGAACCTAGTCCTGAATGAGGAGATCAAGCGTAGGTAAGTATAAACAACATCTAGTAGTGATCTTAATGATGATGTATAGGTATGGTTACCTAAATCGAATCAAGTATATTGAAATAAGACATCATAAAACAAGCTATGGGAAAATATTTAAGGCAATTCAACTGGCCCTGACCCTATATATTGGAAGTGTGGAAAAATAGGTCACTTCAAGAAGGATTTCAAGAGTCATCATGAAAGCTCTAGATGACCATTAACTTTTAGAATCTCAAATTGCATTGGTATTATAGAAGGAGGTAGATATTTTTTGCTAAGTGTCAACATTCCAGTGGAGTCATGGGTAGTTTAATCAGGTGCATGATTCCATTCAATGAGAGAGCAGTGATAGCCCTGTGGGCATCGTTAATTCTCACAGGGTTACCGAATTTAGAAATTTATAACATGAAACAAACAAACCACTAAACTATAGGGTAATATAGGAATTGAAAGTCCGAGGTCGAACCCACAGAGATAGGGTTGGAGAAAATGTTAATTAAATAAAACAAAACCTAAACTAATTATGATTTGTAGAAATTAAATCTAAGCTAATGACCATGTGATCGGTGGAAAAAGTGGGAGAAGAAAATATAAAAAGGGTGTCAGGCATCAATGAATCATGGATCATGGGATAACAAGGTGTGAAATAATTAATTAACAATAATTCAATCATTGGAATAAAGTCCTAGTGAGTCCAATAGTCATGGTAAATGCTCCCCATCCTAATTTCTCCTTTTCTCATGGCCAGGTACTTCGGATTATAAAGAATGGGTAACCCAAAACCTTATTTAAACATAGGACAAAGACAAATCCAATTGTCATGGTGGAAGTATAAATTGTAGAGACCCAAATCTTGACGTACATGGACATTACATTACTTTTTTGGAATAATTAATACATAACAAAAATAGACACCCAAGGACCATAATAATTTAGTGTCTTTGGAAACTCTAAACATAATCTGCTAATCATGGTGAAAGATCTTCAACATCTCCCATAAAGATCCTCCACTTTTTTTTTCTTACCTAAAACATTTCTTTATATCCTGGGGAAAAGAAAACATATAAAGGGTGATCTCAAATGCTCAGTAAGCGTAATCATGGAGAAAATAAAACATACCATATACATTTGATCTTAAAAACATGAACATAAAGTTTAAACATCAAAATCTTGAGCAATGACATAAAACATGGCAGTACGTAAGGCATAGATCATAATGGAACATCAATTATGATAAAATAACATGGGAATAAAACATGTAATTGTGGAAAACAATTAATAACATGTTATGATTTACATAGTATCCAAGGCATTTCTTCCAAGACCATCATAGTGGACAAAGTCCATTACTGAACCCAGTTTACTTGTTGTTCCAGCCCTGTATTACTTAACCAGATTCACTTGTCATTCCAGCCATGTCTATCTCATGAGATATAAATATTTACCCAATTCATTGGAGGGAGATATAGGTCCCACCCATATCATGATGAAATCATTATTTTGTGTGTCGCAAAATAAACATAAATCATTCATCATAACCCAAAGAATAATATGGGTTTCATAAACATCATCCCATCATAACATAATCCATATAAAACAAATGGATATCATTTCATCATAAGAAAAATCAAACCATGTAAATAATAGATACATTATACTTGAAACATAAAAATACTAAATAATGTCATATTAGATGGGAAATAGTTTTGATAAAACACTTGAAACTAATTCTTGAGGAAAATATCCTTTCTTCTTCAAAATAATTTTCTTTTCTCAAAATGCCATGCAATTTTAAAATAAAATAATTTTGTTGAAAATAATCATGAAATATTTTAGAATAATCTTCATGGAAATAAGGCATTATGAAACCGTAAAAATATGTTCATTCCATATAAGTTAAAAAAACATTCTCTTCGTACTTTTTTCAGAAAAGTCAAAAAGTACTTCGTATGGTAAACAAAAGAAAGATTCCTTCCATACTATGTGGTAAAAGTCATAAAAGGATAAAAATGACTTTAAAATTACATGGAAGAATATTAAATAGTTTATGAATACATTTTTAGAAAACATGGACATGGATGATAAATATAACCCCAGTAAATACTTACGAATAAACAATCTCGGATAAGAACGAGATTGGAATAATTATCCCTTACCTTATGTCCAATTTCTTCCATATGTGTATGAGACTCATGTATAATGGGTTTAAACATATTATTAACTTGTAACATAACCATAATAATATTTAGGATATCATATGTGATTCACTTATGACTTTATATTACACGTTCATTTGTCAATTCCATGTTAAAGCAGCATTTTGGGTAAAATCGTTTCATTTATCGTACGTGTTTGGACTTGTTGTTCTTGATATTATTATTAATTATATCATTATTTACTTACTTAAAGAATATAAAACTTGATTTATATATCATATATATTCAGTATATATATATATAATAGATAGATAAATGAAATGAAATACATTGTTCATGGAGACGGTAGACCGTACGTATGCATGAACGCTGTTTTAATTTCCTTATTGAATTGAGTGGAAGTAAGTAGATGGAATATATATATATATATATCCATTAGAATTATTATGTCATATATTTTATGATTATTTATTATATATATACTTTATAATCATTCTTGAATGGTTAACATGGAGAATGAATCACATCGCGTTGTGGAGACGGTAACCAGTACGTACGCACGAGCGATGATATCATTCCCATAATTATTGAATGGAATTGGAGTGGACGATATAATATCTCAGAATTAGTATCATGTTATAATAATCATATATAATTATTATTCCCACCATTATACCCATCCAATTAAGGTGGTGTTGGAAAACGGATTACACTACGGCGTGGAGGCGGTAAGCCGTACGTACGCAAGCGCGGTGATTTTGTTTTTCGTAGGATAGATAGAAGGTGAAATATGATTTTTTTCATATTCATAATAACATTTCATTATACATGTGATACTGGATTTATTACTTAATAATTAAACAACTCATATAGAGGAAGTAGAATAAGAAATAAATTTGAAAGAATCAGTAAAGGATATTACCTCTTCTTCGATGCGCCTCTTCTAAACCTCCTCTTAGGGCACTAAAGTAGGTCTTTTGAGAAGACCAGGACCTATATTATGTTTCTATGGAAGTGAATAAGGTAAATTGGAAGGGTTTTTTCAAGCTTGAAGGATCAAAATGGTGTGAGGAGGAAAGGGAGGAGGTTCTATTTTATAAGAGAGGAGAGGGGCACTTTTATAATAAACTCAAACCCCACCTAAAAACCTCAAAAATGACTCAAATTAGAATATGAGATGATATAGGGTTGTAATATCATCATACAATAAAATTTAGACATTTGGGAATTTATTTTAAACCTTATCAACTTGATTTATCCTTATTTAATCTATTTAATTTTATTTGTGGTAATAATATTCTAAATTTTAAATTGTTATAAATACTTACTTATGTGTTGTGAATTGTACATAATTAGATACATTATGAATTTTTCGACCATATAATTTTCAATTTGTAATTTTTAAATACTTTTGTGATTTTTAAACAATTTAATAATATGTTATTTTTATAAAATATCAATAGTATCAATTTTGACACTATTCATTTATTTGAAATTAAATAAACTCCACACAGAAGATATGTTCGAAAAAAAATATTTAATAGATTTATAACATGTCATATTTATCTATAAAATTAGTGGATCACATTAATTAGTTCATATAATATTTATTTTAATATTTTTAAAACCATTTATTTGATATTTCAATCAATAAAATAATTTCTACATCACTATTGTGTCACCATTAATGATAATTATTTAATCCCTAAAAATTATAAATAAATTCAAATGATGTAGATAATTTTATTATATTTCTGGTGACTATTTATATTTGAATTTTTATGAAGTTTATCACTAAATTAAAATTATTACACTTATAAGATATAAGAGAGTGACATGTTGTCACTTTCTTTGGTTTTAATAATAATTACATCATTTTCATGGTCAAAAGTCCATGAAATAAATCTATTCTGACCATTAGATTATATGGTTCTACTTTTATTCATCCAGTTGAATTTTTTCAGGTGTTAGTGTAATTTTATAATCTTATTTTTACCCTTAATTACCCGATTTACCTTTAACTATAGTAAATAAAATTTACCGTAGTTACTATTCATAATATGAAAATAATAATAAAAGTAACCTATTAAAATAATTTGGACCCACTTAATCCAAATATTAAATCCATTTTTAAAAATTTAAAACACAGAAGTTTCAGTAATTAATTTAAAATTAATCCCATTATTAAGAAAACGGGTTTTAAAAGTTAAAACATTGCCAAAGATTGAAATGTTTTTACCTATTATTCAATGTAAAATTAATGATAATGACATAAATTATATTTAATGGTAAAAATATATTCTATTTATACTTTAAAACCATTCAATATTATAATTTAACCATATAAATTATCTTGATTAAAAAAGTTGTTTTTAATTAAAATTTAGCGTATTTTTACTATTCATCAAAATATGAAAGTTAACAAAAAAATATTAAAAAATTGTACAAATTTATTTTTTATATCATTATTGAAATGAATAAGTTTATTTTGTCAAATTTAATTTATAAATGTGTCAAAAACTAGATTTAAAGTGGGTGCGCCATCAAAAGGCGGCAAAACTGTATTTTTGGAAAAAATATTTCCTTTATACAAAAAAATGATTTTGTTCTCATAAATTGTTCTATAAAATGATTAAGATGAATTATAATGTTATAAAATTAAAAACTAAGTTAATAATATTCATAACTACTAGTTCATAATATTATTATAACAATATATCATTGTTTAGTGAAACACGGTATTGCGTACAACACGCACTATTGAGGAAGGTCACTATTGCATGCAACACAAGCCAAGAATAGTGTTGTGTATACTACAAGCTAATAAGGTGTTACATATAGCGCAAGATAATCTTGGTGTAGCGTACAACATAAGACATCAAAGAAATTAAAAGGAATATTTCTCATAAAATGTCGGGGTGTTACATTCTACCCCCCTTAAAATGAATTTCACCCTTGAAATTCGTCGAGGTTATAAATTTTTTACTACTTGAAAGTTTATTTCATAGAAACCCACATCGTAAAAAAGGAATAATAAAACTTAATTTTAAAAAGTAAAGTAAGAAACGTAATAGTTACCCAAATTAACTCATCATTGGGTTTCCACATAGGAGAATATAGGTGAAAATATGGATATGAAGGAGAAATCTAACCAGCATGTTCTAATGAAGAGTGGTAGAGAACATGGCTATGAAAAAGTCAATAATCACAAAGCCATAAATTTTTGATGATCTAAGGTACCATCGGATTCATTGGATATGAGGGTACTAGGACAACATTTTTGGTTTTCAAGATCATTTCCCTAAAATTGATGAATTTTTTCATAAGGATAAATACTTACTTGATTTCAGTGTAATGTCATAATTGGTAATTCCATGAACAATTTCCACTTAATCTCTTATTTAAAGAAATGAAGTTGAATTTGTCATTCTTGAAGTATTAGCAGATCATGTGATATAATGATAGGTCATTCCATTTGTCTCTATCACAAAAAAGGTTAGCACAAGATATTAAATATACATAAGTCCATCTATGGTGAGGTTAATTGTATATGGTTCCAAAAATGGACTTATACTTCATCTATCATATCGGTTAATAAAATAAAACTATTTTCTACTAATCAGGGACTTCCTGTAGGCCAGTGGTAGGCAATAAAGGCCTGTCGCACTTCGGTTGTGGGTTCGATTCCCGCATCCTTGTCTGACGCGACGGGTTGTCGCCCATCCTGCAGGTTGTCCTTTTTCTAAAACTATACTATTATAACATTATAGAAATAATATCTAAAAAAATTTCTATCCTTAAACAATACTATCTGATGTCTAAATTGATCCATTACAACCTTTATTCTTATAAAAAAAATACTTATATCCAATAGTAAAAAGAAACAATTACCAGAAAGGTCATCTAAAAAGCATGTGAATACCATAATTTATCCCCCATATATCATAAGATATATCTTGTTGATAACATTCCAAACATGTTAATACCTTAATCATGTATTCTATTGAAACATGAATTACCATAGAACCTTAATGGAAACATGAATGGTGCCAAAAGTTAACTCTTTCCACATACCAAAATCCCAAAATTTCTATATACTCAAACCATGATGTCACTTTGTCCTTATATCAGTTATGAGCTCATTAATACTATCAAACATATTATTTTCTCCTTATCCCTTCATTATGTGCATATCATCTTCTTTCCAAAAATATTTCAATCACTTTTCATTGTTACCAGTATCATACAATTATTGAAAACCAATACATAGATATTCCAATATTCCATAATACTATAAATGAGATTCCACAACACTATTTTGGAATCCCATTACATATACACTTAATCATTCCACCACTTCGTTTTCATATTCAAAATCACCAATATTGATCACATGTGACTTCCCTTTGTCCTTTTCCTTAAGAGTTTGTTGATGTCGATCATCATTAACCCTTGGATTAGGGCATTGGTTAGAAAAATGTCCCATTTCCTTGCACTTGTAGCATTGAAGTGTTAGTGGTGTGTTCCCTGTAGTATTTTCTCTATTCACATCATTAGTTACCTTTTTCCCATTACTTAGACACTCAGCTACTCAATGACCTTCTTTTCCACATTTAAAACATTTTCTAGTCCCTTTAAGACAATATCCACCATGCTTCTTTCCGCACTTTGAGCATAACGAAATATTCGTCTTCCATTCACTATGGTTTTGAGATTTTTCCTTGAACTCCATATTTTGTTTCTTGTCAAAACCATGAGATGGATATGTAACACCAAATTCCAATTATACCTTGATAGCACAACGCACAATTTATTCATAGCTATTTAATTCTCTTATAGATAATTCCCTTCGAAGACTTGGTTTTAAGCCACTAAAAAATTGATCAACTTTACTTTCAGGTTGGATGATAAATCTAGATGCATACCTTGCAAGCCTTGTAAAATTTTCCTTGTATATACCTACAGATTCATCATCATTTTGATTAAGCTCAAGTAAATACTTTTTCTATCTTTTTTTGAAGAATACGAGGTAAGTACTTATTAAAAAATAATTTATTGAACTCATCCCATTTCATGGATTCAATTTCATCTTGGGGCCTTGTATTCCTAATTAGAGTCCACCACTATTTTGCTTCACCTTCTAAATAGTAAACAACCAAAATGACTTTCTCATGTTCTGAGTAGCAAAGTATGGAAAATATCTTTTCAATGGTACTGATTCATTGTTCAGCAACAATTGGATTAGAAGACCCACTGAAATAAGGTAGACGTTGCCTCATGAAGGACTCAATAGAATATTGTTCTCTTCTCTACTCATTTGGAAGTCCAGAATGATTCATAGCTTGTGTAAGTATAGAAATAAGATTTTTCACTCCATTTCCCATAACATTTGGTTGTTCAGGAGGACAATCATTGCATTTACCAGTGCATTGATCATTAACATGGTTTCTTCAGGTTCTAGCCATTATCTAAAACCCAAAAAGAATAGTTTGAGAGGCAAAAATCATACTAGGAAAATAACATAATCATGGGAAGTAATTTCAATATCTAACAACTTAGGTTTAATACTAGGTTATTCATGATCATTATCATAATTATAGGACTTTAACCTATAATTATAATTAATTGTAGGGACATCCCTAGACATACCTTAGAAATGTCTCTAGGGATATCACTAATGTTTTCACATCCTAGTTTCCAAAGGTTAACTAAACTTTTACTCACATACCAACAGTAGAGACCCAAATATTAACGTACATGGATATTACATTACTTTTCTAGAATACTTAATACATAAAAAAATAGACACCCAAGGACCTTAATAGTTTAGTGTCTTTGGAAACTCAGAACATAATCTTCTAATCATGGTGAAATATCTTCAACATCTCCCATAAAGATCTTCCACTTTTGTTTTCTTACCTAAAATCTTTCTTTATATATTAGGAAAAAGAAAACATATAAAGGGTGAGCTAAAATGATCAGTAATGGTAATCATGGAAAAAATAAAACAAACCATATACATTTTATCTTAAAAATATGAACATAAAGTTTAAACATCAAAATCTTGAGCAATAACATAAAACATGGCAGTACGTAAGACATAGATCATAATGGAACATAAATAATGATAAAATAGAATGGTAATAAAAAATGTAATTGTGGAAAACCATTAATAACATGTTATGATTTCCATAGTAGCCAATTCATTGCTTCTAAGACCATCATAGTGGACAAAGTCCATTACTGAATCGGGTTTACTTGTCATTCCAGTCCTATATTACTGAACCAAATTCACTTACCATTCCAGCCATGTCTATATCATGAGATATAAATCTTTACCCAATTAATTTGATAGAGATATAGGTCCCACACATCTCATAATGAAATCATTCTTTTGTGTGCCCCAAAATAAACATAAATCATTCATCATAACCCAAATAATAATATGGGTTTCATAAACATCATCTCATCATAACATAATCCATATAAAACAAATGGATATAATTTCATCATAAGAAAAATCAAACCATGTAAATAATAGATACATTATACTTGAAACATAAACATACTAAATAATGTCATCTTATATGGGAAATAGTTTTGATAAAACACTTGAAATGAATTCTTGAGGAAAATATCCTTTCTTCTTTAAAATCGTTTTCTTTTCTCAAAATGCCATGAAATTTTAAAAGAAAATAATTTTGTTGAAAATAATCATGAAATATTGTATAATTTTCTTCATGTAAATAAGGTTTTATGAAACTGTAAAAATCTGTTCATGCCGTATAAGTTAAAAAAACATTCTCCTCGTAATTTTTCCAGAAAAGTCAAAAAGTACTTCGTATGGTAAACAAAAGAAAGATTCCTTTCATACTATGTGGTAAATGTTATAAAAGGATAAAAATGACTTTAAAAATACATATAAAAATATTAAACATTTTATGAATACATTTTTAGAAAACATGGACATGGATGATAAATATAAACCTAGTAAATACTTACGAATAAACAATCTCAGATAAGAACGAGATTAGAATAATTATCCCTTACCTTATGTCCAATTTCTTCTATATGTGTCTGAGAATCCTGTATAGTGGTTTTAAAAATATTATTAACTTGTAAAAGAACCATAATAATATTTATGATATCATATATGATTCACTTACGACTTTATATTACCTGTTCATTTGTCAATTCCATGTTAAAGCAGTGTTTTGAGTAAAATCGTTTCATTTATCGTACGTGTTTGGACTTGTTGTTCTTGATATTATTATTACTTATATCATGATTTAATTACTTACAAAATTTAAAACATGATTTATATATCATATATATTCCGTATATATATATAATAGATATATAAATGAAATGAAATATATCGTTCATGGAGACGGTAGACCGTACGTACGCATGAACGTTGTTTTCATTTCCTTATTGAATTGAATGGAAGTAAGTAGATGAAATATATATATATATATATATATATATATATATATCCAGTAGCATTATTATGTCATATATTTCATTATTATTTATTATATATATACTTTATAATCATTCTTTAATGGTTAACATGGATAATGAATCTCATCGCGTCGTGGAGACGGTAATCCGTACGTACGCACGAGCTATGATATCATTCCCATAATTATTGAATGGAATTGGAGTGGATGATATAATATCTCAGAATTAGTATCATGTTATAATAATCATATATAGTTATTATTCCCACCATTATACCCATCCAAGTAAGGTGGTGTTGGAAAACGGATTACACCACGACGTGGAGACGGTAAGCCGTACGCACGCACGCACGGTGATTTCATTTTTCGTAGGATGGATAGAAGGTAAAATATGATTTTTTTTATATTAATAATAACATGTTAGTATACAATTAATAATGAAGTTATTACTTAATAATTAAACAACTCATATAGAGGAATTAGAAGAAGAAATAAATTTGAAAGAATCGGTAAAGGATATTACCTCTTCTTCGACACACCTCTTCTAAACCTCCTCTTAGGGCACTAAATTTGGTCTTTTGAGAAGATAAGGAACTCTATTGTGTTTCTAGGTAAGTGTATAATGGAAATGGGTAGGTTTTGGTTGAGATTTAAGCCTCAAAATTGTGTGAGTAGGAGAGGGAGGAGGTGCCCTTTTATAAGAGAGGAGAGGGGCACTTTTGGAAACCTCTAAAATATTAATTTATAATAAACTCAAACCCCACCTAAAAACCTCCCAAATGACTCAAATTATAATTTGAGATGAGATAGGGTTTTAATATCATCATATAATAAAATTTAGTCATGTTGGGATTTATTTTAAACCTTATCAACTTGAGTTATCCTTATTTAATCTATTTAATTTTATTTTTGGTAATAATATTCTAAATTTTAAATTGTTATAAATACTTACTTATGTGTTTTTAATTGTACATAATTAGATACATTATTACTTTTTTGACCATATAATTTTTAATTTGTAATTTTTAAATATTTTTGTGATTTTTAAACAATTTAATAATATGTTATTTTTATAAAATATCAAGCGTCAATTTTGACACTATTCATTTATTTGAAATTAAATAAACACCACACAGAAGATACGTTCAAACCAAAAATATTTAATAGATTCATAACATGTAATATTTATCTATAAAATTATTGGAGCACATTAATTAGTTCATATAATACTTATTTTAATATTTTTAAAACCTTTTATTTGATATTTCAATCAATAAAATAATTTCTACATCACTATTGTGTCACCATTGATGATAATTATTTAATCCCTAAAAATTATACATAAATTCACATGATTTATATAATTTTATTATATTTCTAGTGACTATTTATGTTCAAAGTTTTATGAAGTTTATCACTAAATTAAAATTATTACACTTATAAGATATAAGAGAGTGACATGTTGTCACTTTATTTAGTTTTAATAATAATTACATCATTTTCATGGTCAAAAGTCCATGAAATAAATATATTCCGACCATTAGGTGATATGGGTTGACTTCTATTCATCTAATATAATTTTGGAA
Source organism: Viscum album (assembly GCA_963277665.1). Taxonomy (NCBI): domain Eukaryota; kingdom Viridiplantae; phylum Streptophyta; class Magnoliopsida; order Santalales; family Viscaceae; genus Viscum; species Viscum album. The sequence continues at coordinate 1,286,763,396 of OY728155.1, read as the reverse complement.
GGTGTTAGTGTAATTTTATAATCTTATTTTTACCCTTAATTACCCGATTTACCTTTAACTGTAGTAAATAAAATTTATCGTAGTTACTATTCATAATATTAAAAAATAATAAAAGTAACCTATTAATATAATTTGGACCCACTGAATCCAAATATGAAATCCATTTTTCAAAATTCAAAATACAGAAGTTGCAGTAATTAATTTAAAATTAATCTCGTTAAGAAAATGAGTTTTAAAAGTTAAAACATTGCCAAAGATTAAAATGTTTTTACCTATGAATTCAATGTAAAATTAATGGTAATGACATAAATTATATTTAATGGTAAAAATATATTCTATTTATACTTTAAAACCATTCAATATTATAATTTAACCATATAAATTATCTTGATAAAAAAATTTGTTTTTAATTAAAATTTAGCATATTTTTACTATTCATCAAAATATGAAAGTTAACAAAAAATTATTAAAAAATTATTCAAAGTTAATTTTTATATCCTTATTGAAATGAATAAGTTTATTTTGTCAAATTGAACTTATAAATGTGTCAAAAACTAGATTTAAAGTGGGTGCCCCATCAAAAGGCGGCAAAACTGTATTTTTGGAAAAATATTTCCTTTATATGAAAAATTGATTTTGTTCTCATAACTTGTTCTATAAAATGATTAAGATGAATTATAATGTTATAAAATTAAAAAATCAGTTAATACTATTCATAACTGCTAGTTTATAATATTATTATAACAATATATCGTTGTTTAGTGAAACTCGGTATTGCGTACAACACACGCTATTGAGGAAGGTCACTCTTGTGTGCAACACAAGCCAAGAATAGTGTTGCATATACTACAAGCTAATATGGTGTTGCGTATAGTGCAAGCTAATCTTGGTGTAGTGTACAACACAAGACATCAAAGAAATTAAAAATAATATTTCTCATAAAATCTCAGGGTGTTACATAAACCCTAGATCTCATATTAAAAACAGTATCAATCAACTCAGGAAATGATCATTCTCAAATAAAAAAAGAAATAAAACCCACTTACTAACCCCACTCACAATGGTCATGCAAGAAGAAATAAGGGAATATGTAGGAATGGCGAACAAACATGAAACCCCAACATAAATTGCAATCAAAAATAAAAAACCTCATATAATCAATCCATGTTCATCACGCATGCCACAACACAAAGAAATAACCCCCTCATGATATCCATGAGAGGGTGCAGAAATGGAATGAAGAGAAATATAAAGAGAGGTGGAAGCAGGGCACCATAATGGTGTGTGTTGGGTCGACGTCTCCCATCATCGAGCCTCCCATCTAGATTGTCCGCTAATGTGTGGCTGGGGGGATATTTTATAAGATTTCAATTCAAAACCCTTGGTCGTGTATCATTTATTTTTTTATTTATCAAAACAATCATGATGTGTAATCTCTTTAATTTTCATAGTGTGAATAGAAACCATAGATTTTGGCGTAAAATTTCCTCGATGAATTCACATTGTGTGAATTAAATACACGATGTGTAAATGTTATGATCCAATTTTTCAACTCCACTGCATCCTCAAAAATCCTGTGTTGTTCCACTTCACTTCGCTCGTGGCGCGAAGTGTCTTTAAGCTTCTATTTTCATCCCTTTTCTCTCCTTTTCCAAAGATAGGTTTTATCCTTTCATAAAACAAAAAACAAATAAAACATTACTAATCTTGGAGATATTAATCAATTAAATATAGAAATAAATGTTTTAAAATACCATAAATTATATGCATGAAATACAGATATCATGAAGATATGCATTGAAAATTGTATATTATAAAGTTTCAACAAAGTACATTTGGTAGATGATGAAGCTCTAGCGATCATTACAAAATGATATGTAAATATATGAATAAATAATTGGGGTTTCTTAAAGGTAAAAGATATTAGTGTTATGTTGGAATAATACAAAGATACAAAAGATGGGGTGAATTATGTATTTTTTCAATCTTGATAGATTTTAGATTTTGAATTTTCTTTGTGATTGATATAGATATGCAGTGTTTTGTATTGTAAGTAATTGAGTAGTATATAATTAGAAAACAAGAACATAGAAATTTTTATAGTGGTCAAGGGTACAAAGATCCCCCAGTCCACTCCACCAACACCCTCTCTATGAGCTTAGTGATTTTCTCTATAAAGTTCTACTTATCACAAGACCTTCAAATCCATAACTAATTGTAGACAGTTGACACATTTACAATAAGGATAAACAGAACCTTTTGGTTCTTTTAAAGGGAACCAAAATAACCATAGCTTAGTATGAGAATCTAACACTCCACCATGACTCAGTATAAGTAGTCAAAAATACAATAAATCAAAAGAGTTTTATTTGTTTATGGTTTGGGTTGATACTTCACAGTTGCAGTAGCAGTAACTGATAATAGATAGATCTTCTTCATCGATGAGAATCTTCAAGTGGGAATAACTTTAAATAAGTTGTTATTTAAATTGATATTTAGTTATACACAAACAAACAACCAGTAGTTTAACAGCAGTACAAGGTTGAAATTTTAGAACTTTCAAAGTGTAACCTCTTCTAGAAAAATAACAGAGTCGATCATTCTTTAAAAAAGGTATGCAATGATACTCAAAGAAAGTATAAATAATTTTATATTGAAAATGAAACACTATGAATATTTTTATCTATGTATTTTTACAAAAATTATTTGATCATATATATAACAAAAAGTCTTTTCATTCAGTAGAGCATATCCAAGAAATCCACCAGATAGATCACAGATATTCAAATTTGAATCATCCAGGGGAGTCATAACTTCCCTTAAGAATATGAGTGTTTTCTCCATTGAATATGGTTCTTTTAATCAATCATAATGAGACTTTTAATCATCCGTATAATATCTTGCAATCGATCTTTATTTATGTCAAGACCGTTGCAGAAATCTTGGATAAAATCAAGAATTTAAATCTTCATTGTTGAATAGAAAAATGTAGGGTTAAACTTCATAGTGTAGGGTTCCTTTTCATAACATAGGGTTCCTTTGTGTATCATAGGGTTCATTTGGGTAGCATACAGTTTCTTTGCATAGCATAGGGTTGAGAAACCATACGTTCATTCTTCAAGCATAGGGAATGAACAGTGATTCCAGACTTCACCGTTGAATTGAAATTTCACATGATTATTCAAACATAGGATTGATAATCTATACGTTCTTTTACCAAACATAGGGTTTTCAATCCATATGTGTATTATTCAGCATAGTGTAGGGATGATTATCCATATGTTCATTTACCAAACGTAGGGTATGAACAGTGTTTACAGAACATATCTTGTAGCTTTATATTCCACAAATAAAGATACGAGTAAACATGATATAAATTTCTGAAAAATACTTAAAGAAAATTTATTAGAAAATAAACAAGGGTATTTTTTAGCATAAAAATAAACATATATTTCATAGTATTGTTGAGAAAATACATGCCCAACAATCTACCCCTTTTTTATGATCCAAGACCCATAAAGTAACTTATAGAAAATATATGATTTGTAAACATTTTTAAATAACACATTAATTTTTCTCAATAATATTTTTATTTAATAGTATTATTTCAATTAAAGAAAAAGATAATTTTAAATTGATAGTGTGTGCGTTTACCCAATTTTCTCCCTCTTTTTGTGATACCAAAAAGGAAAAAAGGTATAAACCACAATTATTGGTGAACTAAACTGTAAATAAATAACTATTAAAACTCATGAAAGATAATAAATTCAGAAATGAAAGTTTAAAATATTATACATAAATAATAAAACAATTAAATAAAACTCATAGATAAAAAATAAATCAAATTTAATGGAAAATAAAATGTTTTGAAAATAAATTATAATCCACCAATCAACATGATAAATGTTTCTTAAAAATTTAGGCTCGGGCTATATGGGGTGGCTTCTTATTCTTCGTATTCACTGGGAGAGGATGCATAAGGATAAGGAATGGATTGGAAAGCACCATAGATATCATTTAGCTTTACCAACAAGCTTTGAAAATTATTATTAGAAACTCCTAACCACTGCTAGAGCGTCTTCCTAGAATATTGATAAATCATCAAGCTCTCAACCAATTTTACTTTAAAAAATTCATTAACTGACTCTTCAATATGAATGAAAGTAGACAACTGATCTTTCACTTGATGAAGAACTATCGCCATCCAGGATTCACTTAAGGTTAGTTGATTAATCAAAATTCTCTAATTATCCAACAAAACATTCAAAGGAGTATTTTCACATTGAAGAGTGTGCATTATGTTATTAAAATTAGATAAAATAGTTGTTATTTACTAAAATATTATGACTAAATATAGATGTTTGTTGTCTAGAGGTGTATGTATGATGACTTGCTCTGATAGATTGAAATTATATGCCCAAAATTTTCTTTAACTCAAAAAAAATCTGATTTATTCACATATTATTCCTTTAAATTTATGATTTCTCTAGCTAAAGTTCTAATAAAATCTTCAATGTATCCCACAGGAACAAAATTTTCTTTAATATCCCTGAATTGAGTCTAAAGAGATTCAAACTCAGCTCTAGCCATAGTAGAAATTCTTAAATCTTCAAATTTCTTCTTTTCCTCTTCCAACTCTTGTCTTAGAGACAAGTTATGTTCATCCAAAATATTATACTTACAAATTAGGGCTTTAGTATTTCTAGTCAAAGAGTCATAAGACTCTGTAGAAATATCTCTTGAATTTTGTTTAGCCTCTAAAAAATCCAATCTTGGTTCTCTCTCAAAACCAATGATTTCTTGAACTTTTTTTCTTTCTTTTAATGTAGACACCTTGATATTTATTGAATCATCAACAACCAATGAAATATTGGAAGGTGTGGATTCACTTGAAATAGGTGGAAAATACCTTTGTTCATATTTACTTTGAGCCTCTTTCTCCATATTCTTAGCCACTTCATCTCCATTCTCACCTCTTCTTCCATATTTTGTTTCAACTAAATTCACAACCTCAAAAATGTTTATTGAAATTATTATTATTTGAGAAATAGAATCCTATGCTATTGATTCAAATTCTTCTTCTGGTCTAGGTTTTATAGATCTAATAGATGGTATCATTCTCTGCCCCCCTAAGTAGTTGCCATCATCTTATATTGTTCTAACATCCCAACAGGCAACAAACCATTATAAGAGTTTCTCTAAAAATATCCTAGCTTCCTTACAGTTTTAGCATTTAAAATATTATTATGATGGAATATATGTCCTAATTAGATGTCCCAAAATTTTCCCAATCTAAATAAAATATGATAAATAATCCTTATATAGAGATAAAAAATCATTCTTGCTTATTTATAATAGCAATAATTCATATACCTCAACATATACTTACTAAAATTCAGTTTGATATAGTTCATCAACAAAAAAAACATAGATATCAGGATACAAAGCTTTTTCTAACTTCTCTATCCTTGGAAAAAATTTTGATTGGATAAACATTATTAAGACCTTTTGATCAGGATTTAGGTATTTAGTCCTCATCTTCTTGATAGATGAAGTTCCAAATAGAAATGACATTGTATCCTCTAATCTAAATATTTCATGAAATATATTTCTCAAATCAAAATGAGATTCCACCTCATGGGGATAGACTATTAGCTTATCAATTTGCGATGAATAAATATAAAATTCTTCATGATAAATCTTAGATGCAATAAAATCTTCATCAACTCCAAAACTGAATGAATAATTCTGATAAAACTATTTTACATCAATATAAAATATAAATGGTGTATTACTATCTTTAAAAAAAATATTCCCATCCCTAAAATTTGATTTCATTCTTTAAAAATAGATTTTTTCATTTATCCAGTCAAAATCGATTACCTTTCCTTGAAGTATTTTTGATAAATCACATGATGGTGAATGGTCTCAATCAAATTGACTTCATCAATTATGCCTAATACTTAAATTTAATAAGGTTTAAGGATTTAAGGTTGGAAGGTCAGGGATTTAGAGAACTGGAATGAAAGACACTCTAAAATCCAAAGGGTCATTAAGAGTAGGAATGGGGTGGGATAGTTTGATGTTTTGGTGATGTGGTATGGTTTCACACACCAATTATGTAGGTAGAAATCATTAAAAAAATTAATTTTGAAAATACATGATAAAAAAAAGATGAAATAAATATTTTACTTAAACAAATAAACAAAAAAAATAAAAATAAAAATAATTGACATAGAAATCAACAAAATAAATTAATAAACATTTATTTAAAATTAAATAATCCTGACCCCCCCCCCCCCCCTTAATAAAATCAAAACTTGCAGTGATAAGTGATTTAGTAAAAATATCTACTAATTGATGTTTGGTATTTACAAATTCTAAAGATATATCCTTTTTAAGAATATGATCTCTTAGAAAATGATGTCTTATATCAATATACTTAGTCCTAGAGTGACTTACAGGATTTTTTGAAATATTTATTTCACTAGTATTATCACATAAAATAGGTATATTATTAAAATTTAGTCCAAAATATGGTAAGGTTTGTTTCATCCACAACACTTGTTCACAGCAACTACCAGCAAATATATATTATACCTTAACTGTTAATAGGGAAACTGAATGTTGTTTCTTACTTGACCATGACACTAAAGATTTTCCTAAAAATTAACAGGTTTCTGAGGTACTTTTTATATCTAATCTACATCCTCCAAATTTAGTATATAAGTATGAAAATAAATTAAAATCAGAAGTTTTAGGGTAAATAAGATATTGAAAAATAGTTCCTTTTAAATACATAAAAAATGTTTTAATAGTAGTAAGATGGGATTCTTTTGGAATTGAGTAAAATCTAGAAAAAATATGTATAGAAAACATTATGTCTAGTCTACTAGCAGTAAGATATAATAAACTACCAATCATACCTCTATATAACTTGTTTTCTACTGGTTTTTCATCTTCATCCAAATCAAGTTTTATATTGATACACATAAGAGTTGTATAAGTCTTACTATTTTTAATTACAAACTTTTTCAATAAATCAATAATATATTTAATTTGATTTAAAACATTTCTAGAATATTTTTGATAAATTAAAATTCCTAAAAATAAATTAAATTCTCCCATCATACTCATTTAAAGTTCTTTTTTCATTAGATTTGAACACTCATTACAAATATTTTTATTTATTTAACTGAAAATAATATCATCAACATAAATTTGTACTAATAGAATATTAGAACAAACAGTTTTCTTAAAAATAGTAGAATCCTCTAATCCCACATAAAATCCATTTTCCAACAAAAATGGGATTAATATTTTATAAAAATCTCTAGGTGATTGTTTAAGGCCATAGAGAGATTTAGTAAGTTTAAATACAGAATTTGGTTTGTGTGGATTTTCAAAACCCAGGGGTTGTTCAACATAAACTTTCTATATTAAATATCCATTTGAAAAGATAGATTTAACATCCATCTGGTATAACTTAAAAGTCATATGATATGAATAATCTAAAAGGATTCTAATGGCTTATAATCTAGATAAAGGTGCAAAGGTTTCATCATAATATATCCCTTTTTCTTGGTTATATATTTTTTCTACTAATCTAGCTTTGTTTTTGGTAATGATCCCTTGATCATCCTATTTATTTGTAAAGATCCATTTAGTTCCTATTAATGGATAATTTTATCATATTTCTACTAATTCTAAAACTTCATTTCTTTTAAATTGGTACAGTTATTCTTGCTTGGATAAAAACCAACTCTCATCCCCTAAAGATTCTTCAAAAGTCTTAGGTTTTAACTGAGATATAAAGGTAGAGAATTCATCTATGTTTCCTACATTTCTTCTAGTTCTAACTCCTATGTCTAGGTTTCTTATAAAGGTTTCTAAAGGATAGTCCTTTAAGGTTTTATACTATCTAGGTAAGATACTTTTAGGTTCTTCAGTTTCATGTTCTTCTAAACTGGACTAAATTTAATTTTCTTTAGTTTCAAAAAAAAATTAGGTGAATCAAGTCTCATGATATCTAAAGAGTCAATTATTTCATTTTTTTGGTTTTTTTTATTAAAAGGTGCAGTTTCATCAAAATTCACATGAACTAATTCTTCAAAAATCTTTTACTTTTTATTAAACACTCTATAGGATTTATAAGTAGCAGAATAACCTATAAAAATTCCTTCATCAGCTTTTGGATTGAATTTATCAAGGTTATCCTTAGTATTCAAGATATATACCTTGCATACAAAAACTTTAAAGTACTTTACTTTAGGTTTTCTATTATTACAGAGTTCACGAGGTGTATTTTCAATAATTTGTCTTATTGAAACTCTATTCATGATATAGCAAGTTTTACTTACAGCTTTTTCCTAAAAATGGGTAAAAAGACTGTATTAATTTAGCATAGTCCTTGTAATTTCTTGAATAGTTTTTTTCTTCTTTCAACAATCTCATTTTGTTGAGATGTTCTTAGGGCATATAATATGTGTTTAATACCTAAATTTGAGAAAAAAGAATTAAATTATTGATTCTAAAATTCTCCACCATGATCACTTCTCAATGAAGTTATTTTAAAATCCTTTTCATTTTGAATAATTTTTCAAAAACTTTCAAAAATACTGAATACCTCACTTTTGAGTTTTATAAAATATACCCAAGTAAATCAAGAAAAATCATCAACTAAAACATAGATATATAATTTACCAGCCAAAATTCCTACCCTAGATGGTCTAAAAAATATATAGATAATTTATAATGGTTTATATGTAGAAATTTTGTTAATTGATTTGAAAGACGATTTGTGTTGTTTTCCAATTTGACATGCATCTCAGAATCTATTATTTTCAAATTTAAGACTAAGAAAATAAAAAATTAAATATTTATTAGATAATTTATGTAAAGAATATATATTGAAATGTCTAAGTCTCTTATGTCAGATCTACGACTCATTTGTTTTAGTAGTTAAACAATTCACTTTTTGTTTATATAAGGAATTTATATCCAAAGTATAAACATTTTCAGTTCTTGGTGCTTTAAATTTAAGCAATTTATCTTTGAAAAATGAGTAGGAATTGTGAGAAAAATAAAAATAAAACATCATCACAAAGTTGATAAATGGTTATCAGATTGTGCTTTTGACCTTATAAATAAACACTTTATTGATTGAAATTTTCTTTAGATCTCCAAAAGTTCCAAATCCAACAATATTTCTTTTTTCATTATCACCAAAGGTGACTAGAGCTCTATCCATTTGTGTTAGTGTATATAAATTTGTAGAGTCTTCATTAATGTTCCTAGAGAAACCATTATCCATATACCATATAGCATGTTTGTTCTTGTGGTCTTTAATCTATAAAAACATTTAAACATTTGTTTTTTTTTGTACACATATTTTATTGGGTCCATATTTATTAGCAAGTAAAGATGTGGGAATCCAAATATGCCTTATCTTTCCAAAATTTGTATTACTAGATTCAGACATATTTTTGGAAATAAAATCCTTTTTAATACCACTTATTTGAGGATTTCTTAAATAATAGTTGTTAGTGTAATGACCTTTTATTCCACAATAATAGCAGGTAGCATTTTTTGAATATGGGCACAAAATAATTTTTGTATAATTTTTTATTTTTCACCCTTGCTTCATATTCCAAACTTTTCTCTTTTAATAAAATTCTTTCCAAGAATTTCATTCAAAGTTTTATCTCTATTTGTTAAAATACTAGCAGCACTTTTATAAGATTCTACTTCATCCTATAATTATTTTATCCTTTTTAATGATCAATATAGTTTGATGTAGATGAATTGAATTTTTCAATTAATTCTTGATATTGTTCTAGCATTGTGTCTCTTTCACCTAAAATAGCATTGTGAATATTTTTTAGTGATTTATGTTTCTTTATTAAAGAATCGTATTTCTCTTCTAGTATTTAATAGTAAGCAGCTAAATTATTATTTGGACATCTATCGAAGTCAGAGGAATAAGATTAATAGTATTTTACCTCTTATTATTATTTATCCATAAAGCACATATTTTCTTTCATATTTTTTGTCTCTTATTCTGAATCATATTTATAAGAGTTGTTGGAGTCTTCAGATACACTTCACGTAGCTACCATAGCTCTCTTCTGTTTATGTTCATAATCAAATTTCTTTGGTATTTCTTTTCTTTCCTTCTTTTTTTTACTTTCAATTGAGGTCAATCAAGTCTAATGTGGTCCATATTTTTTTGAATTCGTAAAATCTTAATTCTCTAGGTTCTCCTTTATCCTTAAAGGATTTTCTGAAGCCTCTTTTCTTCTTATAGAATTTGTTAAACTTTTTGAATAGCTGAGTTAGTCCCATTTTAGAGTATGAGGAATCTAAATTTTCGCTTTTGACTTCTTGTTTTGATTTTATTTCATGCTTCTGAGATGTCACCTTAAGGGCAGTTCTTTCCCTTTTTACTATTATCTTGTGATCTTCAAATTCATCTTTCATTTATACTTTTCATGTCATCAATGTTACAATTAATTCCTTCATAATCAAATTCTTAACAGGTGTTTATTGATGAATATCTATGAATATGTCATTCCATTTTTTAAGTAGTAACCTAAGTACTTTCAACACTTGATTTGATTGTGAAATTATATCTCCCAATGCAGTAATATTATTGAAAATCTATGTTAATGTTCCATTCATTTATGTGATTCTTTCACCATAAAACATTCTAAAGGTTTCAAAATTTAGTTTTGCAGTAGCATACCTCATCTATCTGATATTGTATGCTCCTTCATATGAAATAGTGATTGTATATAACATTTCATAGGTAGTAGGACATTGTGATACTCAATTGAATTCATCAGGTCTAAGTCCACAGATGATAGCATGCATTGCCTTTGAGTTGATATCATATTCAGATTATGTTGTGGCATCCCAAGTTTTTGGTTTATCATGAATTACATAAGGAGTGATGATCTTCAAATAAACTTTGAATCTAAGATTCTTAAGATAGATTATCATACATGATTTCCAAATCCATAGTTGTCCTCATTAAAATATGGATCACGAATCATAAACATACCTTCTTTCGGATCAACCATTGGAATCTTCTTTTTATAGACCTTATTATTTTGATCTTGCTATAGCTTTATCTAATTTGTTAAAAATATCACATTTTATACCAATTGTTAGGTTGTAATAATACAAAGATACACAAGATAGGGTGAAATGTTTATTTTCGACAATCTTGATAGATTTTAGATGTCACACCCCAACCCAGTATCTTGCGGTCATGGTTATTTTTATTTTTATTTGAGTCTCTTGGTTTCTTAAAGTTTAAAATTTTATTAAATTAAAACCAAAATGAAATAAAATAAAATAAATGGAAACTGATTTAATAATAATGATTATGATGATGATATTATTATGGATAATATTATTATTATTAAGTTTATTATTTTTATTATTAATTTATTAGTAATATTATTATTATTATTATTATTATTAAATTTAAGTTTTTTTTGTTTTTTTTTCAAACCCTAAGTCTCTTACTCCCCTTTCCCATGTGCATCACCTCCCACACCTTACCCCTTACACGGCCCAACCCCCCTTCCCTCTCCCACTTGCACTACCCCCCCACCGGCTGAGGGCCCTCCAGTGCGCCTCCCTCCCTCCTCCAGCAACAACTCCCCTTGTGTATGGATGACTCCTCTCTCACGCGGTCGGCCTCCCTCTTGTTCAAGCGACCCAGCTAACTAGGAGAAGCTTCGGCATGCCACTCTCTCCCTCTGGCGACCGAATCTCCTCCCATTTTGGTGTGAGAATCCCTTCGATGAGCCTTTTATCCCTTCCTATTCCCCTATTTTGGTGTTTTATTTGATTTAATGGAGTATTCATACCTTTTCTCACCCCTAATGTGTTTGGGGTTCTTCTTTTGATTGATTATTGTTATTTAGGGTTCGTCGGGTTCCGTCAAAGTTGGTTCTGATCATTTCCATCAAGGGTAGTGGGTTTGTCATGGTTTTTGAGTAAGGGTTCTTCAATTTCTTCATTGTGGCTTAATTTTAATTTAGGGTTTTTATGATTTTTGATTTTTCAGCAATTTATTTTGAGTGTGTGGGTATTTTCAGCTATTTTTGAGTTGTTGGAAAAAATTATAATGTGTATTGGACCTCGCTGTGATGGTTTTGGGTTGTGGTTGTCGAGGATTCCTACATGTACATGCATAGGGTAAGTCATATATATATATATATGCCCTCTTTTACATATTCTATCATGGAATGGGAAATATGTTCAATGCAGCTAGGGGTGTATATATGTGTGTGTGTGTGTCTAAATGCACGTGCGTGTATGCACCAAGGGTCGATTATAGTGGTTGTCGACAAATAGTGACATGTTTTAGGTAGGTTACACATGCCTTGATCTTTAATTATAATTTCCATTATTTATTTATGTTCCTTTAAAAGTATTTCCTTGGTTTTTATATGAAATGCATAAGTACTATATATATGTGTGTGTGGTAGGTGTTCCTGTGCTATAGCATCACTAGATGAATTTAATTATGCTTGTTTGAGGTTATAAATGTATTATTTGATTTGATTATGTGGTACAAATGGTATTTTTGGAATGTTTAGTGTGTTTATAAGTTATAAATGATTTTTTTATAAATTAAATGGCAATTTTTTGTGCGTGATTTAATGTAATGTTTTTAAGATGAGTTTTAGGGGTTTTTTGGATGGAGCGAAATGCATTTTCAAGGTCTTTGAGGTGTGTGTATATTTTAATGGAGATTTTCAAAGGAAAATGAATCACTTTAGGTGTGTTTACCTTGTTAGGAATTTTTTTTGTAATTTTTGAAGTGTTTTAAAGTGTGAAAAGCTTGTTTAAAAAAATGTTTAAAGTATGAGTGGTTTTAGGAGGGGACTTGGCATGTTATTTTGGTTAGTCTTAATTGGGTGTTTTCTTATGGTTTAAGGTTGTGTGAATGGTCCCCTGAGACCTATTCTTATGGATTTCATTAACCACCGCTAAAGGCGAGGCAGTTCGGGATGTTTCGGTTCGATGTCATCATCCAAGGTATGGATTTTATGTCGTTGTTTGGTTTCACACCATCTAAATATGGGTCTTTATTTTTTTTAAGGATTATAGTATTTGTGGTGTAGTGCGTTGAACTCTGATTTACGGTTTCGAGTCGTCGAGTCTAAGGCGAATCGCCTACGTGTGCATAGGTAAGTATATATGTGTGTGTGGGCTCCCTTTTTACATGTATAATCATCCATGGTAGTGAATGTACATGTATGGGTCTAGGTGTGCCCATGTATATATATGAAAATGGATACGTAGGTGAGTGGTGAATGATATATGCATATAATCATATATGTAAGGATTCCCTTGCACATGGTCATGGCCATGCAGATGCTTGCATAGGATTTAGGTGTCCTTACATGTATGTTAAAGTGCATATGCTTAGTGGGGGAGCAGCAGCTTTTAGTTAGAAAGCGCCATGGGCCGAAAAAAAAATTGGTTCCACCTTGAGGTAAGCCCCCTATGCCTATGAATTTAATTTGAATTCCATAATTACTTTCTTGTTTTAAAAATATGTTTTATATTTATGCTATATAAACATGTAATGCGGTTTCTAGAAATGATTATGACTTTGTTTTGGAAATTGAAATATGTTTATAATGCTCATTGGTCTTAAGTGACTTTTCTTGAAAATTGATTTCCTAAGTGGTTTTGAATTGGTAATAAATATTTCCAAAATCATTTGTCCTTTCAACCGGTTAGTTATAAAAAGTGTTCCCTGTATGTAATTAATCTCGTTTGGCACCATAAGAATGGTTTATGAAAAATAAAAACCTCTCTTTAGGCATGCCCCCTTATTTTAGAAAATGATGTGTGTGTTGAATGTGTGATTTTTTATATGTTCCTAATAAAGAGGCTTGTGCATTTTTGTTTGATGGGAAAAGGGGGATACGCTCAAGGAGGGAGATCAGTGTTGAGAGGTTGGATGTGTTTTTAAGTAAATAAAATGATAAGTACATATATTTTTTCTTGATAAAGACTCACCACCACTTGAAATAGAGCACAATGGGAAACCTGAGTATCTAGGTGGGCGGACTAGGACTAGTACACTAGATGATATGTAAGTGGTTCCTCCTAGTTTCATCTAGAATTATTGACTCTACAACACTAACTAAACATTTGTGATGATCAGAGACCACTAGGTTATGGGTGTGTTCCCTACTATTGGATCGTGCATGAGAACATAGATCATTGTGGTTCCTATGCCACATTTCACTAAGGTATGAGGATCCTAGGTCCCCAACTAACACTAGCTTCTTAGGGATTTTCCATGGTGCTTGTGGTGTGATTTCCATTTCAGTCATTTAATACTTGATGTCTTATTTATGAAAACCATATTTTAATCTAAATTAGTTTCCAGTCATTTTGAAATGTTAATGTATGCTTGGAACCTATTTTGAAAATGTAGTGGGAGAGAAATGCTTTACATGAAAATGAAAACTTGTTACTTTAATTTGAAAATAATGAAAAAATGTTATTTTATTTTGTCCTATTTTCAAACTAGCATGTTTTGGATTTCTTATAAAAGGTAAGGGCATAGGGTGTTGTTGTATCTTGGCATCCCTACTGAGCATCTCGGTGCTCACACCTAATTTAATTTTCATTTTTAGGTTCCTCTACTTTTGGATCACTCTTGCAGTGAGCATGCTTTTGTGTTTGGTAGAGACCCATGAGGTCACTTGGAGGTATGTTTATCCACCCAGTTCTATTTTTATTTCCACCACTAGTGTTGTATTTGTTTTGTTCTTTTTACTTTTGTTTATTTATTTTTCATTTTTTATGGTCCAAATCATTCCCAACTGTTTAATTTTGATGCCTAGCACTAGTTTCTAGCCCGTGGGGATCAGGAACACCCTTTAGGCCTTGTCGCGGGCCAACTTGGATGACCAATTCAGGGGCAACCTAGGTTAGTTCCTAACGAAATGGTATCAGAGGAGGTCCTTGTTATTTGGGGTGTCAGGTAGCTTAGTGATTAAGTGTTTCAGGACTCGGGAGGTAGGTGTGGAAAGGACATCATGAACTCTTTCCCATCCTGAGCCTCGAGTTTCCAAGGGTAGTTTGGGATTTGAATTTTTTCTTTTGCTTAGTTTGTGTGGATAAAGGATGAAAAGGTAAGTGAGTCGGTGTTACAAGATGAGCTTGCATGGATTAGAGACCCATATACAACTTGAGTGCACAGTTCAAGATACTTCCTGTGGTGGATGATTGCTCGGAGCATGGTCTCTTAAGCCATGTTACCAGGTTGGCATAACCACTAGTCCCTTGTTTTTGGAAGTTTTGATGTGAGTTATGTTTGGGATTAGTTTTGACTGGATTGAGTGGATTTTAAAAATGAAAATGGTTCATAGAAAGGGGTTTTAAATATGTAATGTGGTTTTGGAGTGGAAAAGTGGTTTTGAAATGGAAATTTTTTCTTTTAATGGAATTTGTGGTTTCAAAGGGAAAATGGGAGGTGTTTTGGAAGTTGTTTTGGGATATTGGTAACACTTTTTTGTAATTTTAATTAGAAAAGGATTTGGAAATTGGAAATGTATTGCTTTAATGATAAGTTACATTTTCAAATTAGTTGATAATTTTTTCTTTGTGTTGAATGATCCATTTTAAAAATGATATGTGTTTTGAATTGACTCTTGGTATTCCTATGAGGGATCACATATATAGAGGTACACATGTGGCATAGGGATAATTGACGGTATGTGTGGATGGGTTCATGAGCTATCACAAGGGTATATGTATATGTGAGACTTTATGAAATACCAATGGTGGATATTTAAGTTGTTTTGTTTACTGAAAAATGGTTTTCAAAAAATGTAATTTAAATGTTTTGAAAAGTGAGTGAACAATTGTTTAGTGTTCTCTTTTCATTTTTGGTATCCTTTTTCATGGGTGCTTGGTTTTGACATACTAAATTGTGGTCGGAATGGTGGTTTGATTTTGAGTTTTATTTTTTGATTGAAGTGTGGAATTTTTATTTATGATGAGTTTTGATTCATATTTGTGGCTCTTGTTTTTTATTATGTCGCCTAGAAAATTCCTAGAGGGTTCTAGTGAGTCTCTTCTGGTTATTGGTTCTACCCAAACTCTTAGTGGAGTGGTGGAATTGAATTACTTTTTATTGTTGTTCATCTTATTTGGTGATCATGATCTATTAAAGGTAGCGGACTGGCTTGGGGAAATCGTTGGTGTTTTCAAGTTATTGGGAACTCCCAAAGCTATGAGAGTCTGTGCTAGTTCGGGTTTGTCTGAAGGTTCAACTTTGGATTGGTGAAGTAGATAATCCTAGTGTCATTGCATGATGGGATGTCTTTGAAAGTGTTTAAGATCACTTTTGTCTGATGGTTTAATCCTGAGGAGGTGAAGGTGAGGAAAGTGGCAGATCTCATGAGTGTCTAACAAGACCAATGAACTATGGAGGCCTACATTGGGAATATCAAGGAGTTGGTTCCTTTTTCTTAAAAGATAACATCACGAAATCAACTAATATTTCACTTGTGTGAGGTCTCAGTACAAGGTTCAAGGATTGATTCATTTTGGTGTTCAGGAAGGTTCCCCATCCAGTGAGGAGAGAAAACCGTAGAAACTTGTTTTAGACAATTATTTTTCCCAAATCCATCTTCTATTAGTTAGTACACTCTTGTTTGCTTCTGGTGTGGCCAGTTTGGGTACTTTAAGCCACCTTATCTTCATCCTCTGAAGGCTTGTTGTTTGTGTGGCCGTTTGGGAGACTTGGAGAGGTTCTACTAGTGGAATCATTAGAAGAAGTCTTGACCAGAGGATGTTAGATCCTAACTGTGGGATAACAGATGCTTCAAGAAATTAGAGCTACAACCACAGGTCTCAGAGTGAATCTTTTCACGCAGTCATGAATCATTGGGTGTGGGGCACCTTGATCTAACTTTTTTCTTCAGTGCTGAAATAGGTATAGTTTAAATTTCTTTGTTGTATCTCCCATGTCTTTGAAGGTTCTTTTTTGCTGTAATAGGTGTAGAGTTCTCTTTTTCTCATTGTGGTCCCTATTTTTGAAAGCTCCTCTTTGGTTGAAATGAGTCTTGGTGATCTCATTTTCTTGTAATTCCAGTGGTTGTGCCTCCTCAAATGTGACCCTTTGAAGGTTGTCTCTTTATGGGAGTCTTGAGATTATTGTCTCTCTTGTGTGGTTAGATCCTTTTGTGACCCATTTTTGTTTTAGTGTGTGCTCATCTTGGAGATTCTCATATCTTGTGGAAATGATGAGTCATGGTTCAATTCACTATTTGGTGGAATTATTTTGTGGGTTTTCTCATGTGTTAGTGGTTTCTGGTTTGGGTTGGAAGTTCCCATGTCATTCTATACTAGTTGGCCTAAGCTGGCCAGTTCTTAACTGGTGAGAAGACCCACTATAGATCTTATCGTGCCTTCTTCAAGAGTTAGTTTTTGTGGGAGTTTTGGTCTGTGTTGGTGGTTTCATCTTTGGATCAAGTTAGAAGTTCTAGAGTTATCCCATGTTGAGAGTCTCAATGTTGTTTGTGCTAGTCAGGTTCTTGCGGTGGGGAGAATCCTCCTCATTTCTTGATGGCTCTTCTCATTACAGTTTCCCTTAGAGCTAGTCGGGTGTGATCGGTGGAGTGAAAAGTCACACCGATTTCGTGATTTTGTTGGCCTTGTTCAGTTTCGAACTCAAGTTTGATTCCTCATTTGGTTGGGTGAATTTTTGGGGGCAGAAAGTTTTTGTGGTAGGAATAATTGTCACACCCCGACTTGGCATCTTGTAGTCATGGTTATTTTTATTTATATTTGAGTCCCTTGGTTTTTTAAAGTTTAAAAATTTATTAAATTAAAATCAAAATGAAATAAAATAAAATAAATGGAAACTGATTTAATAATGATGATGATGATAATATTATTATTATGGATAATATTATTATTATTGTTAAGTTTATTATTATTATTATTAATTTATTATTATTAATAATAATATTATTATTATTATCATTATTATTATTATTATTACATTTAAGTTTTTTTTGTTTTTTTTTCAAACTCTAAGTATATTCCTCTCCCTTGACCATGTACAGCGCCTCCCACCCCTTACCCCTTACGCGACCCGACCCCCCTTCCCTCTCCCTCTCGTACTACCCCCCCCCCCCCACCGGCTGAGGGCCCTCCGATGTGCCTCCCTCCCTCCTCTGGCAATGACTCCCCTCGTGTGCGGCCGATTCCTCTCTCGCACGGCCGATCTCCCTCTTATTCGCGCGACTCGGTCGATCGGGAGAAGCTCTGGTGTGCCACTCTCTCCCTATGACGACCGAATCTCCTCCTGTTTTGGTGTGATAATCTCTCTTGTGAGCCTATTCTCCCTTCCCCTTCCCCTATTTTGGTGTTTTATTTGATTTCATGTTGTGTGCATACCTTTTCTGAACCCTAATGTGTTTCGGGGTTCTTCTTTTGATTTATTATTGTTATTTAGGGTTCGTTGGGTTCCTTTAAGGATGATTCTGGTCACTACCGTCAAGGGTAGTGGGTTCTCCATGGTTTTCGAGTAAGGGTTCTTCAATTTATTCATTGTGGCTTAATTTTAATTTAGGGGCTTTATGATTTTTGAGTTTTTGGCAATTTATTTTGGGTGTGTGAGTCTTTACTATTGTGTTTAAGTTATTGGAAAAAAAATTATAGTGTGCGTTGGACCTTGCTATGATGGTTTTGGGCTGCAGGTGTCGAGGATTTCTATATGTACATGCATAGGGTAAGGAATATATATATATATATATATATATATTCCCTCTTTGTACATATTCCCTCATGGTCTGTGGAATATGTGCAATGCAGCTAGGGGTTTATATATATATGTGTGTGTGTGTGTGTGTGTGTGTGTATATGTATAAATGCAAGTGTGTGTGTGTGTGCCAAGGGACAGTTCGAGTGGTCATCAACAAATAGTGGAATTTTTTAGGTAGGTTCCCCATGCCATGATATTTAATTATAATTTCCATTATTTATTGATGTTCCTTTAAAAATATTTCCTTGGTTTTTATATGAAATGCATGAGCACTATATATATATGTGTGTGTGTGTGTGTGGTAGGTGGTTTTGTGCCCTATAATCACTAGATGAATTTAATTATGCTTGTTTGAGGTTATAAATGTATTATTTGATTTGATTATGTGGTGTGAATGGTGTTTTTTGAATGGTTGGTGTGTTGATAAGTTAGAAATGAATTTTTTTATAAAGGAAATGGCAATGTTTTGTGTGTGCTTTAATGTAATGTTTTTAAGATGAGTTTTAGGGGTTGTTTGGATGGTGTGAAATGTGTTTTCAAGGTCTTTGAGGTGTCTATATATTTTAATGGATATTTTCAAAGGAAAATGAATCATTTTGGGCGTGTTTTCCTTATTGTTCATTCTGTGTGTAATTTGTGAAGTGTTTGAAAAGGAGAAAAACTTGTTTTAAAAAAATAAAGTGTGTGTGGTTTTATGAGGGGAATTGTATTGTTATTTTTGTTAGTCTTAATTGGATGTTTTCTTATGGTTTAGGGTTGTGCGAATGGTGCCCTGAGATTTATTCTTGTGGATTCCTTAAACTGCTCCTGAAGGCGAGGAGTTTCAGAATGTTTCAGTTCGCCGCCACCATATGAGGTATGGATTTTATGTCATTGTTTGGTTTCACACCATATAAATTTGGGTATTTATTTGTTTTAAGTTTTGTAGTATTTGTAGCACCACCACTATTTGAGGTATGGATTTTATGTCGTTGTTTGGTTTCACATCATCTAAATTTGGGTCTTTATTTGTTTTAAGGTTTGTAGTATTTGTGGTGTAGTGCGTTGAACTCTGCTTTACAGTTTTGAGTCATTGGGTCTAAGGTGACTCGCATGCGTGTGCATAGGTAATTATATATGTATATGTGGATTTCCCCATTAAATGTATAATCATCCATGGTAGTGAATTTACATGTATAGGGCTAGGTTTACCCATTTATATATATGAAAATACATACATAGGTGAGTGGTGACTGATATATGCATATAAGCATATATATAAGGATCCCCTTGCACATGTTCATGGCCATGCAGATGTGTTCATAGGGGCTAGGTGTCCTTACATGTATGTGAAGATGCATATGCCTAGTGGGGGACCAACAAATTTTAGTTAGAAAGCACCAAGGGCTGAAAATTTTGTTTGGTTCCACCCCGAGGTAGGTCCACTATGCCTATGACTTTAATTTGAATTCCATAATTGATTTCTTGTTTTAAAAACATGTTTTATATTTATGTTATATACACATGCTATGAAATCTGGTTGTGGTTTCTAGAAATGATTATGCCTTTTTTAAAATTGAAATGTATTTCTAACGCCCATTGGTCTTAAGTGGTTTTTCTTGAAAAGTGATTTCCTAAGTGGTTTTGAATTGGTAATGAATGTTTCCAAAATCATTTGGCCTTTCAGATGGTTGGTTATAAAAAGTGTTCCTTGTATGTAATTAAGCCCATTTGGCACCTTAATAATGGTTTATGAAAAATAAAAACCTCTCTTGAGTCATGCCCCCTTGTTTTAGAAAATTATTGTGTGTTGAATGTGTGATTTTTTATATGTGTCTAGTAAAGAGGCTTGTGCATTTTTTTATGATGGGAAAAGGGGGGATGCGCTCAAGGAGGTAGATCGGTGGTGAGAGGTTGGATGTGTTTTTAAGTAAATAAAATGATAAGTACATATATGTTTTCTTGAAAAAAACTCACCACCACTTGAAATGAAGCATAATGGGAAACCCGAGTATCTAGGTGGGAAGACAGAGACTAGTACACTAGATGATATGTAAGTGGTTCATCCCGGTTTTGTTTAGCAAGATTGACACTACAACACTAACTAAACATTTGTGATGATCGGAGACCACTAGGTTATGGGTGTGTTCCCTACTAGTGGCTCGTACACGAGAACGTAGATCGTTGTGGTTCCTATGCCACATTTCACTGAGGTACGAGGATCCTAGATCCCCAACTAACACTAGCTGCTTAGGGATTTCCTATGGCGCTTGTGATGTGATTTCAATTTCAGTCATTTCATACTTTATGTCTTATTTATGAAAACTATATTTTAATATAAATTGGGTTCCTTTCATTTTTAAATGTTAATGCATGATTGAAACCTATTTTGAAAATGTAGTGGGGGAGAAATGTTTTAATTGAAAATGAAAACTTGTTACTTGAATTTGAAAAAATGAAAAAAAAATATTTTATTATGTCCTATTTTCAAACTAGCATGTTTTGGATTTCTTATAAAAGGCAAGGGTATATAGAGTTATTGTATCTTGACATCCCTAATGAGCATTTTGGTACTCACACCTACTTTACTTTTCAGTTTCAGGTTCCTCTAATTTTGGATCACTCTTGCAGTGAGTGTGCTTCTGTGTTTGGTGGTGACCCATGAGGTCACTTGGAGGTATGTTTATCCACCCAGTTCTATTTTTATTTCTACCACTAGTGTTGTATTTGTTTCATTCTATTTACTTTTGTTTGTTTATTTTTCATTTTTTTATGGTCCAAATCATTCCCAACTATTTAATTTTGATGCTCGACACTAGTTTCCAGCCCGTGGAGATCGAGAACACCCTTCGGGACTTGTCGCAGACTGACTCAGGTGACCGGTTTAGGGTCGACCAGGGTTGGTTCATGACACCGAGTTTTTCCTTTTCTTTTTGATTTATGCGGATATACAGTGTTCTGTACTATAAGTAATTGAGGAGTGGATAAACAAAAAATATGAACGTAGAAATTTTTATAGTGGTTTGGGTTACAAAAATCCCCTATTCCACTCCACCAATGCTCTCTCTATGAGCTTGGTGATTCTCACTAGAAAGGTCCTCTTATCAAAAGACCTTCAAATCCAAAACTAAGTGTAGGTAGTTTATACCTTTATAAAAAGGCTAAATAGGGACTTATGGTTCTTTTACAGGAAACCAAAAATAACCACAGTTTAGTCTGAGAAGTTGACACTCCACTATGACTGAGTCTGAACAGTCGAAACTCTAATAAATCAAGAGTTTTATTTGTTAATGGTTCAAGTTGAGACTTCACGGTTGTAGCAATAGAAACTGACAGTAGATAGATCTTCTTTATTGATGAGAATCTTAAAGTAGGAATAACTTTGAATAAGTCCTTATTACAAATGATATTTAGTTATACAATAATAAATAACCAGCAGTTTCACAGCAGTACGAGGTTGAAAATGTAGAACTTTCAAAGTGTAGCCTCTTCCCAAAAAATAATAGAGTCAATCATTATTTGCAAAAGGTCTTCAAAAGATACTCACAAAAAGTATACATGATTGTATATTGAAAATGAATCACTATGAATTTTTGTATCTGTTTATTTTTCATGAAAAAAATATGATCATATATAGAACAAAAATGTTTTTCATTCAGTAGATCAAATCTAAGAAAGTCTCGTGATAGGTCATAGATATTCAAATTTGAATCGACCGGGGGATTCGTAACTTCCCTTAAGAATATGAGTGATTTTCTTTATTAATTATAGTTCTTTGAGTAAATCATAAAAATATGTTGAATGAGTCATAGAATAGATTTCAATCGATCTTTATTTCTTATTAATACCATTGTAGAAATATCAGATAAATCACGAATTTAAATCTCTATTGTTAAATAGACAAACGTAGGGTTTAACTCCATAGTGTAGGGTTTTTTTGCATAGAGTAGGGTTCCTTTGCATAGTGTAGGGTTACTTTATGTAGCGTAGGGTTCCTTTACGTAGTGTAGGGTTCCTTTTTTTAGTGTAGTGTTCTTTTTCATAGTATAGGGTTGAGAAACCATATGTTCATTCTTCCAGCATAGGGAATGAACAGTGATTCCAGACTTCGCCGTTGAATCTAAATTTCACATGCTTATTCAAACATAGGGTTGATAATCCATACGTTCATTTACCGAATGTAGGATTGTCAATACATATGTGTACTATTCAACATAGTGTAGGGATGATTATCCATACGTTCATTTATCAAACGTAGGGTATGAACAGTGTTTACATAACACATCTCGTAGCTTTGTATTCCACAAATAAAGATACAAGTAAACATGATATAAATTCCTGAAAAATGCGTAAAGATAATTTATTAGAAAACAAACAAGGGTATTTTTTTAGCATAAAAATTAACATGTATTTCATAGTATTATTTAGAAAATAAATGACTAACAATTAAACATATCACAGGGCTATAGAAAAACCTAATTTTAGTTGGACAATTGGATGAGGTAGGGTATGGAACTATAATAGAGTATAGAAAGCTACCTAGGGCTCCATGTTGGTTGTGAAAGGACTAAAACATGGGATGTTTTACTTGACCAGAAATTCAAATGATATTATAATTAATGGGAGCTCAACTTTTGATGATCCAAAAGTTTGACATTGCAGGTTCGACCATCTCATCAAGAAGAACATGAAAGTTCTAAAGGCGAAAGTCATATTGAATCTTGATCATGTGGACATCAAAATATATGAAATTTTTGTGATGAGTAAGCAAAGGAGGGTGTCCTTCAATTTAGATAGAATGGATCTCAGGTCCTGGAAGTTAGATTTCATTCAAACTGGTGTTTGGGTACTTTATTTAGTTCATTCCCTTGGGAGATCCATGTATTTTTAACCTTTATTGATAATGAAACAAGAAAATTTTGGATATATTTTATGAATAATAAGTCTAATTTTTTCAGGTTTTATTCAATGGAAGGATCTATAAGAAAGGGATAGTAGTCATAAGTTGAAATGTCAACATTCTGACAATGGTTATGAGTACACCAGATACAACTTATAAAATTTTTTCAAGAAGAAAGGGATAAGACATGAGATTATAGTGCTTGAAACTCTAGTATAATTGAGTGGCTAAAATAATTAATGAGGCATTTATAGATAAGGTTATAATAAATAGGTTTCATTGTGAAGTGTTCAAGGGAATTTGGGAATAAGCTCTCAATACAGTGATATATATAGTTAACATATGTCCAACATCGATAGTAGGGTAGAAAATTATGGAGGAACTATGGTTCAAAAATTGGCCAAAATTTATCCACCTCAGAGTTTTCAAAAGCTTGGAATATATGAATATTGTTGCTAAGGATGGGGACAAGCTTAAGGATAAGTCTAAAGTTTGTTTTTTCATTAGTTATGGTGGTGATAACTTCGACTATTAATTATGGGGTGAGAAAAAAAGTAAATTCATTAAAATATGAGATGTTCACTTCGATGAAGGGGTTTTATGGAAGGATCAAAACTAAAAAGATAAGGAAGTTTTTGATAAATCAACTATCTAAGTCCAAGTTGGTCCGAATAAGAATACCAGTGGTTCATAAATTATATATAACTCAGATGGAATCACCGTAAATCTAGTGGTGAGGCCAATGAAATATGTGCTAGAAAGTCCAAATACTTCTAAAGATTGAGTGGGAGTACCTAAAATTAGGGCCCCGAATTTTAGAGTACTGAATATTTAAGTACTATAATAAAAAGCTAAGTCAATAAGTATAGTAAATCCAACTCAGTTGAGGAGTTCAACCATACTTATAAATATAATTCAAAGTTTTGAGGTTGATATGAACTTTATACTCTTAACAGATATAGGAGAACTAGAGATCCCAGAAGAGGCAACCACACATAGTGATGTCAAACAATGGAAGTTAGCGATGAATGAAGAAATGGATTCATTGAAGTTCAAAAAAACTTGGGAACTCACCGACTTATCGAAAGGGAAGAAGTCTCTAAAAAATAAATGGCTTTTCCATTTTAAATAATAGGTTGATGGAAAGAAGTGTTATAAGTTGCAACTGGTGGTAAAGAGATTTCAACAGAACAAATATGTTAATTTCTTGAAAATTTTCTCATCGGTGGTTAATCATGCTATAATCTGGACAATGTTGAGAATGGAAGCATCTGAAGATTTTTACCTCGAATAGATGGATTTTAAGATGATCTTCATTCATGATTATTTGGATAAATAAATTTACATGAGGCATCCAACATGCTTTATGGAAGATAAAAACAAAAATTTGGTATGTAAATTGAATAAGAGTCATTATGGGATGAACAAGCACCATGAAAATAGAATCATAAATTCAATTCATTTATGTCAGGATAAGGTTTCAACAAATGTAATTAAAATCATTATTGTTACTAGAAGTAATGGGAAGATGAGACATTCATCATATTTATTTTATATGTGGATGACATGTTTCTCATCAAATCAAATGGTAGAAGAATCCAAAAAACTGAAACATGATTTTTCCAAAAGATTCAAGATGAAAGATCCCAGTAAAACCAATAAGATTTTATGGATGAATATTGAGAGTGATAAGAGAGCCAAGACTTTGGTACCATCTTAGAAGAAATATATCCTGAAGGTGATCCAAAGGTTTGGGATGAACGGATGCAAGTCAATCTTGATTCCTTTTACTGAACACTTTATGTTGTCCAAGGAACAATCACCCAAAACTAAAGTTGTGACCATGTAAATGGAGAAAGTTTCATATGCTTAAGAGGTAGAAAGTATGATGTAATCTATCAGTTTCACATGGATAGACATTGTCCTTGCAGTGGAAGTTGTGAGTCAGTACATGGAAAATCTGGGTAAGGTACATTGAGAGAATGTTCAGTGGATCCTTCAGTATTTGAAAGGAATAAAATCTAAAACTTTATGCTTTTTAAGATGATCCTTTGAAATGTTTCATGGATTCAAATTTTGTTTTCAATAGGGATAAAAGGAAAAGTACAACCAATTTTTTGTCTACTTTTAGAAGAATGACCATCATTTGTTCATCAAAGATACAATAGATTATTACTATAAGTTCAACAGAAGCTGAGTATGTAGCTGCAACGATATCCATGAAAGAAATGGTGTGGTTAAGGAGACTGTTGAAGGAGATCATAAGGATTCGGGAATGAGGAGTTCTTTTTTGTAACAACCAAAGTGCAATCCACTTGGATAAAAATTCGATTTTCCATGCTCAAACGAAAACACATCAACCTAAAGTATCACTTCATTAGAATTTTTTTGGAGGATAAGGAGTTAAAGCTAAAAAAGATAGCAAGAATCCAAAATCCAATATATGTGTTCACTAAGATAATAGTTTGATAAATTCTAAGGTATGATCGTTCCTTAATAGGACTTGGGTGAATGGAAGAAAGTATGGAGAACATTGTTGCATGCTAAGTCTTGGATAGTTGTTGAGGTTCTCTGAAACGAGTCTTCAAGTGAGAGATTATTGGGAGGAAAACTCTATTTCAGTTTACTAAAAAGTTTATTCATTATAATTACATTCACTAAAATTTCATGCACCAAATGATGGGAAGGATGTGAGGTGCAAACAACGACAACAAGACTTCTCCAATATCAAAAGGACTATTAGAAGTTCACATCTACTGATTTTTCTATAGTGGAGAGCCAAAGTTTCGAAAGTTCATCAAGACTAGAGGGTCACCGGTTTGGTCACTAAACTGATACAATTATGCCTTATTAACTTGGATTTCAAGGGAGTATGTTTAATTGATTTGATCAGCTGATCTTAGTCTTTAAGCAAGTGGGAACTTCAATGTAATGTGTGATTCAAGAGTATATTCAAAACATTAATTGTGGAACTGTGAAGTTGGTGATGATTACTAGTCTTTTGTAATCTATTTGTAATCACCTACATTTTCCAGTTATTATAATCAAATTGAGTAGCAGTGTTTCTTTTGTGTGTGAAGGACTCATTATCCAGAGCACGTTAATATCTTGTGTTCATTTTTTCACTTTTTGTATTTCCATTGAATGTTTTTCCAACATCTTGAATGTTTGTGAGTTTTCTTGTACATGCGATCAAGGATGACTTTGTGCTGTGAGTATGGTGCTGAGTCTACCAACTTCTAGTGCACTTGTTTGGAGGGAACTTCTAGAGGTGTGACTTTTCTGCTACACAACAACGTGCAAGATTCTGGTGGATGAAAGTGTGGAAATTCTAGTGGTTTTATCGAAGCACATATAATCAGGGTTTCCCAACAAATATTGCATGGAACATAATATACACAGAGTAAAAGGGACAAGGTATACAATATGTAGTTAGTAATTGATACAGACTACATGATATACATATATGAAATAGAGTATACAAAATCATGTATATAATGAATTTAAGAGGCTAAAAATATATGTTGATAGAGGGAAACATGGTTTTCTTTTTTAAATTGGGATCTTGAATTGAAAAGGAAAAGGGTTATTGACATTAACATGAATGTCATACACAATACTTCATCAATGAAACCTAGTAAAAGAAATAAAAGAAACCCAACAATCATTGATGCAAGTGGTTAAAGAAACAAAAAGAAACCCATAAATGCCAAAAAATATACTTTCGTAATGAAAAACATTGTAGGAAAGGGAGATAATCATGGGGTTTGAGGATATCATGCCTTTGGGTATCCTGAGAAACAAAAAGATAATTAATAAAAAAATTAAATTTTTATACAGCTTTGTCGAAATAAGAGCATGGAGAATAAAAATATAGTTTATTTTGTAAGTATAGAATATCAAAGAAGAAAAATTCAATTACTTAACAATGAGAAGTTGTCCAGTAGAGGGAGACATATTTTTCTACAAATAAGAAAAATAATAGATTACAATGGAGGAGGTATGCTACGATCAAAGGTGTTATAGTTCAGTGAGCGAAGTCGGAGAAGATGTGTCTTAATGGAGGAATCATATGTGTAATATCCTGATTTTTACAATGATAATAAAAACCCTCTTGTGATAAATTATTAATATCTTAAGTGAGAAAAAAATTATCAGTGAAAATAACTTAATAAATGTGTTAAAGGCTTTACATAAGGGTAAAAACTCGGTTAACTATTTAAAATATTCGATCGAATGTTTTTAGAGTCGGACGCTAAGTTGGTGCGAGATTCTAAAACCTGTAAAGTTTCGACGAAGACAGAATAAAATTGTTAAATATATTATATTAAGTTCACACATTTTATTCAAAATAATTTAATAACTCTAAAATGGTGCGTCGTATGAGAAATCTAAGACCATCACTAGGTCTGGGATGTGGTGTTTATCCTAGGTAGAGTATAACATTTTTAAGCGTCAGAATTTTTGATGGCTCGATCGCAATAATAAGTTATTTAATATCTCTCAAATGGTGCATCATATGAAAATTCTGAGACCATGGTTAGTTTCAGAATGTGGGGTTTACCCTAGGTGATGTATAAATTTTATGTGCGTCAGGTGTTTGGAAACATTGCACACGATAAAACCTGTTTTATTTTTAATTATTTGTTTATTTCATTTTTTAATTAATAAATAATTAATATCTCTCAAACAGTGCATCATATGACAAATCTGAGACCACTGTTAGGTCAGGAACGCAGGGTTTTCCTTGGGTGGGGTATAACTTTCATACGCGTTGGGAGTTTGGTTAGATCGGTCGTTAATTTAAGTTATTTAATTATTATATTAAATAATTAATTATATTAATTTAATTTAATTATTAAAAAACGAATGTTATTGTTCATCATCTCCTATAAGCGCCAAAACCTCCATTTTTCACGCCCCATCGATCCCAAAGCTTGAGAAAACACTGTTTTGAACCGTTTAAAAATTAATAATGCATTAATGGATGAAATTAAGGTCATCATGATCCGGTTGAAAGATGAATCAAACTTGGTGTTTAAATTTTTAGTTTTATCAAACCTCGAACGTATACGGTATAAAATACCCAAATGATTTTGTTCTTCCTTGGTTCATTTCATTGAGTCTGAATAATCCCGGATCTCTCTTCCACGTGATCGGTAAACCTTAGTTATCCGATTCAGATCCAATCGCTACCTCCTTCTACCATGTCCCTGTGTGTGGATCGTGAGGCCTTCTTCTTCCCAGGTTTTTAATTGTTTTTATTTTTTTTATTTTTCTTCTCTTTTTCTTCTATTATCAAATTAAAAGAAATGGTTGAAATTAAATAAAAAAATAAAACTGAGCTTATCTAGGACAATCGTTTTTATCGAGGGATTGTCTTTTAAAAAAATATTTTTCTTTGATAATTGTATGAGATCATCTACGGATAATTATAAAGAACTATCGATCGATAAATTCGTATAATTATCGGAACATGATTGCAGTAAGTTATCAATGATAATTTTCTTTTATAAAATAATAATCACATTGTATATTCAATGATAATTTATTAAAATTATAAAGGATGGTTATTAAAAGAATTATCAAGTGATGATAACCACAATAATTCATCATAGGATAATTTATCAAAAGAGAATGAGTCATTTTGAAATTGTAACCATAGGTCATTTTTTTTAAAAGGAACAAAATGAAATCAATAACTTACCGGTTTAAAAAAAAATTGAACTTTTAAAAAGAGCACTTTAATCAATTGAAATATGAAACTAGTAAACAGAGAAATTTCTCCCCCTTTGGGATTATCAAAATAGGAGGGAAAAAGAAAAAAATGAGAAGAAATTAGATAAACAAAAAAAATGTGATAGATAAGACAACTTGAAATTTATAAAAGATGAAACGTTACATATAAAGACAAGTCAAAAATCAGGAAAGGCTCTATTCACTCCTAGAGGGCCGAGAGTGACGAATGGGAGGGGAAGGGTTTAATTTTAATTTTAACCCTTCCTCCGGCCGGCCTAAAAAATAGTTTAAATAACTTAAAAAAACATAAGCAAGCCAAAAGAGTCAAATATTTAATAGTGCTCATTGACGAATCATTCCTAACTCCCCCTTAATAAAATCAAAACGTTCAACCGGGAGCAGTTTGGTAAAAATATCAGCTAATTGGAAATCAGTAGAAATGAAGTCCAAAGTGATATCACCTTTTTGAAAATGGTCATGAAGGAAATGATGCCTTAAGTCTATATGCTTTGTTCTAGAATGTTGTATTGGATTCTTAGAAATACTAATGGCACTAGTGTTGTCACACCGAATAGGGACATGATCGTAGGAAAGGCCATAATCCAAGAGAGTGTGCTGCATCCAAATAATTTGGGCACAACAATTCCCAGCAGCTACGTACTCGGCCTCTGCAGTAGAAAGAGCAACACAGTTTTGCTTCTTGCTACTCCATGATACAAGGGACTTGCTTAGCAGATGACAGGTTCCACTAGTACTCTTTCGATCTAATTGACATCCGCCAAAATCAGCATCCGAATATGAAGAAAGTTCGAAAGAAGTATTAGAAGGATAAAATAAACCAATGTTTTTGGATCCTCTTAAATACCTAAAAATCCTTTTGACCGATTTAAAATGAGATTCTTTGGGATTGACTTGAAAACGAGCACAAAGGCAAACACTGAACATGATGTCAGGACGGGTCGCAGTTAGGTAAAGTAGACTCCCGATCATACTCCTATAAAGCTTGTTATCAACCGGTTTCCCGACTTCATCTAACATAATCTTACAGGAAGTACTCATGGGGGTACTAATTTCCTTTACTTGATCCATACCAAAACGACTTAAGAGCTCGTTTGTGTATTTTCCTTGGCTTAGAAAAATACCTTTTGAATTTTGAAAGATTTGAAAACCGAGAAAAAATTTCAATTCCCCCATAAAGCTCATTTCAAATTCTTTTCTAATTAAATCTGAAAAATCAGTACAAAGTGATTCTCTGGTAGAACCAAAGATAACATCATCGACGTAGATTTGGACAATTAAAAGATCTTTTGAAGTGTGTTTTAAAAAGAGGGTACAATCAGCTTGACCCATTTTAAAATCATTTTCTAAAAGGAATTTTGTTAACCGCTCATACCAAGCCCGAGGGGCTTGCTTTAAGCCATATAGAGCCTTGGTTAATTTAAAAACATGATTTGGAAATTTTGGATCATCAAAACCGGGAGGTTGTTCAACAAAGATTTTTTATGAAATAAAACCATTTAAAAAGGCGCTTTTAACATCCATTTGAAAAAGTTTGAAATTTAAGTGGGCGGCGAAAGCCAACAAGATCCTAATGGATTCCAATCTAGCAACGGGCGCAAAGGTTTCACCATAATCAATTCCTTCTTCTTGATTATAGCCCGTAGCTACTAGGCGAGCCTTGTTCTGGGTTATATTTCCTTGATCATCAAGTTTGTTCCTAAAAACCCATTTAGTGCCAATAATTGGATGATCATTGGGTCTTTCAACAAGAGTCCAAACATCATTTCTAGAGAATTGATTTAGTTCATCTTGCATTTCAAGAACCCAATTCTCATCATTAATGGCATCATTAATGGTTTGAGGCTCTAGGTGAGAAATGAAGGCTTGATGTTCAACCTCGTTGAGGATTGATCTTCTAGTTTGAGTACCGGCTTGAAGATCACCTATAACATTTTCTAAAGGATGGTCTCTAGAAGGTTTCCAAACCTTAGGCAAGGTGGAAGGAAAAGAAGGTGAAGAAGGTTCATGATCATCATCCTCCTTGAGAGGAGAGGAGGAATCATTTAATTCAAGTTTATCAAGCTTATCTTCAACATCTTCAATGACCGGATGGGGTTTTGGAAGATTTTCATCAAACTTGACATGAGATGATTCTTCGATGGTTTTTGAACGTTTGTTGAAGACACGATAGGCTTTGCTTGAGTTGGAGTACCCAAGAAAAATACCTTCATCGGATTTGACATCAAATTTCCCTAGGTTATCTTTGTGTTAAGGATAAAGCATTTACAACCAAACACTTTAAAATAACCAATTTTGGGCAATTTGCCTTTCCAAAGTTCATAGGGGGTTTTCTTAAGAAGGGGTCTTACAAGGACTCTATTGATAGTATAACAAGCAGTGTTAACTGCCTCGGCCCAGAAAAATTGAGGGAGGTTGAATTCACTAAGGAGGGTTCGAGCAATTTCTTGGAGAGTTCGGTTTCTCCTTTCAACCACTCCATTTTGTTGTGGAGTCCTAGGGGCAGAGAAGGTGTGATTGTATCCTTGAGAGGAACACAATTCATCGAATTCTTTGTTCTCGAATTCACCTCCATGGTCACTACGGAGCGATATAATTTTATATCCTTTTTCGTTTTCTACTTTCCTAGAGAATTTCAAAAAGGTTCTACAAGCATCATTTTTATGAGCTAAAAAGAAAACCCAAGTGAAACGAGAAAAGTCATCTACTAGGAAAAAGGTATAGGATTTTCCACCTAGACTTGCTACAGGGGTAGGACCAAAAAGATCAAGATGTAGGAGCTCAAGAGATTTTGAAGTGTACACTTCCTTCTTAGATTTGAAAGAAGACTTGTGTTGCTTGCCAAGTTGGCATGGCTCACAAATCAAATCTTTCTTAAACTTAAGTTTAGGAAGGTCACGGATGAGCTTGTTCTTATTAAGCTTTGGAAGTGAATGAGAGCTACAATGCCCCAACCTTCTATGCCAAAGCCAAGACTCATTGTCAAGAGCACTTAAACATTTAACATTTTGGCTAGCTAAATACTTTAAATCAATAATGTAAACATTTTGAAAATGGGAAGCAGAAAATATCAATTTGTTTTGAAAATCAAACACATTGCATAAATCATTTTGAAAATTCACCGAAAAACCACTATCACAAAGTTGACTAATGCTAATTAGATTATGTTTTAAACCTTTAACAAATAAAACATCTTTAATTAAAGAGGTTCTACCAAATCCAATGGTACATATTCCGACGATCTTGCTTTTTGAATTGTCACCGAAGGTGACGTATCCTCCATCGAATTCTTCAAGGGAGTTGAACTCGGAGGGATCGCCACACATGTGCCTCGAGCATCCGCTGTCGAGATACCACGAGCCTTTTGAAGTTCTACTTCTTTGGCGTTTATCCTACAAAATCAAGAGAGAATAGATTTTGGTACCCATATAAGTTTGGGTCCGGAAAGATTAGCTAAAAGAGACTTTTGAACCCATATTTTTCTAGAGGGTTTCCATCTAAAATACTCATCCGAGTAGGTAATGGTTTTGGGGCTTCCATACCTTGCATTTTTACAATCACATTCATAAATCATGTGCCCGGTATTTTTACAATAATTACAAAATTTATATTGAGAGCTCCCCCTTACAAAAGTAGTGGGTGCTCTAGAAGAAGTGGCTTGTTTGTTAAAGCCAAGTCCATGTGTTGTTCTAGCCGAACGCTGAGAACCTAGTAATTTGGTCAAATTTTGTTCACCTTTGGTGAACTTGGCAAGAGACTCCCTTAGATCTTTAATGGTTGAATTCAAAGAATCAACATTTGGAATATCTTGGATCTTAAGGGTAAGTTCCTCATTCTTTTTTAGAAGTTGTTCTTTTTCAGAAATGAGAATTTTATTTTTCTTTTTCAAAGCCATAAATTTAGAGGTATGTTCGTGAAAACCTTCCTCTAATTGATCTCTCGCATTTTGGAGATCTTCATAGGACATGTCATTATTGAAAGAGGAAGATGAGGAAGAGGAGTCAGAAGAAGATACCTCATCAAATGCCATTAGGCATTGTTCACCTTCATCGCTTGAGTCGCTTGAAGACATGGAGTCGTCACTTGCACTCCATGTGGATGCTTTGAAAGCCTTCTTGTTTTTCTTTTCTTTTACCCTTTTCTTGAAAATGGAGCACTCCGGTTTGATGTGGCCTTTCTTTCCACATTCAAAGCATGTAACTTCATTCTCCGCTTTGGGCTCTTCCTTTCGTGCCCTTCGAAATTTCTTCTTTTTCTTCATGAATTTGCTCATTTTTCTTGCTAGTTGAGCAATCTCGGATTCGCTATCAGCGGAGGAGCTTTCTTCCTTTGCTTTGAAAGAAATGTTCTTTTTCTCCTTGAAGGTTTTACCTTCTTTATCGGCTTGCCTCTTCATGGTGATCTCGTAGGTCATGAGTGATCCAATGAGCTCTTCAACCGGCATTTTCTTGACATCTTTTGCTTCTTGAATTGCGGTCACCTTTGGTGCCCATGAGCTTGGTAGGACCCAAAGAATCTTCTTGACCATCATTTCTGCAGAAACATCCTCACCAAGAGATTTTCTTCCATTGCAAACGTCAGTAAAACGAGTAAACATTTCAGTAATTGATTCGTGTGGGTGCATGGTGAAACTTTCAAAATCTTGGCGATACATGTCTAATCTAGTGTCTTTGACTTTGTTAGTGCCCTCATGGGTCACTTCTAAAAGTTTCCAAATTTCATAAGAAGAGGAGCAAGTAGAAACACGATTGAATTCATTACGGTCTAGCCCACAATGAAGAGCATTCATGGCTTTGCCATCAAGCTCAAAATTGGCAATGTCTTCGGGGGTCCATTTGGACTCATCCTTGTTAGATAAAGTATAGCCTTGCATTACAATCCTATAGATAGGATAACCAATGCTTCTAAGAAAAGTAATCATGCGAGTTTTCCAATAAGTGTAATCGGTTCCATCAAAGAATGGAGCCCAAGTCATAGAATACCC
The DNA here is from genome assembly GCA_963277665.1 of Viscum album. Taxonomy (NCBI): domain Eukaryota; kingdom Viridiplantae; phylum Streptophyta; class Magnoliopsida; order Santalales; family Viscaceae; genus Viscum; species Viscum album. The sequence goes on along the minus strand of OY728155.1, from coordinate 1,286,728,956 downwards.
TTCGGGAGCATGCGAGGAATTAGCCATCACTAAGGATCTTAAGTTTGTAACCGGTTAAGGTATTACACAAACGCACCCTCTGATACCAAATGTTGGGTCGTAGAGGATGGCAAGAGGGGGGGTGAATTGCCTTTTCAAAAATAATTAACAATTTAAAACAATTATCAATGCAGCGGAAATAAAAAAGGCAAGACACAATTTGATAACGAAGTTCGGCTTAATTCCCAAGCCTACGTCTCCGCTCCCAACAAGAACCGTTGAGAGATTAATACGTCAGCTTGCTTTTTAATGGTTGTAGCAAGAAACCCACTAGCCGTTTTAAGGTAGGCTAGAACACCTTCGTACAGCTTGCTTTTTTATTATGGTTGTAGCAAGAAACCCACTAGCCGTTTTAAGGTAGGCTAGAACACCTTCGTACAACTTGCTTTTTTATTATGGTTGTAGTAAAAAACCCAATTGAAAGAAAGAATGGAAATGAGAGGTTTGTTTTAATCCAAACCCAATGAAGAACTAAACAAATAAAATAATAAAAACACACGGAAGCCTTGAGCGCCAAAAGTGTGAGAGCAGCTGATGGAGAGGGAGCTCAAGCTTCAAGGATGGCAATGGATCACAAGAGGCCTTGGAGATTTGTCGTTAGAGCATCAAGATATCAAAATATCATTCGATTGTGTTCCCGGCATCCATGGTTTCTTATTTATAGGAGAAATACCCATAAACACTTCAATATGGCCGTTGGAGGGCTTCCGGAGCCGTTAGGGGTCAAAAGTACAAGTCTGGTCAAAGCCCAACGGCTAGTTTGACTGGGCACACCGGCTGGCCGGTGCTGAGCTCCCGGCTGGCCGGTGGTCTAGACAGAGCAGACTTTCTGTCTGGGTTCCACCGGCTGGCCGGTGGGCAAGAACCGGTTGGCCGGTGCCCATACCGGCTGGCCGGTGCGCTAACACCGGTTGGCCGGTGGACTCAGAGAGTCCACTATCACCCTTCTTGGGCCAACTCCTGAGCAACCTTTTTCCTAGCATCAAAACACTTGAAAACAAGTTAGAACACGATGAGAGTGATTGCGATCATTAAAATCCAAGAGAGAGGGGTACAACACTTGCCTACGAGGAGGCACGCATGAGGTTATGTGACATTCCAGCTCGGACCGGTGGTTCAGGTTGGGATGTTAAATATGTCTCTACGTATGATGAAAAGAACAGGTTGTAACTAAGGAAATGATATTTAGTATAATTATAGATAGTTTTTAATATCATTTAATTAATATTTTGTTAACGATACCTAAATTTAGAATTTGGTGCCCTTTCCCCCCCTTTTTTTTACCCGGCTGTGGATCGCGATTCGGGTTCCCATCGCTGCTGCCGTCGCTCTCCCCCCATCTTCTGGCCCGTCATCGGCCGCACCGACCTCGTCTGCTGCCAGTCGCCTGCCTCCCCGACCTCGACCGTCGCCTGCCTCCCCGACCTCGACTAGCTGCGCTGCGTCTGGTAGATTTATTCTGCGTTGTGTCTGATAGGCTCAACTCCATTATACGTAGATTTATTCTTTTGTACTTGGTATTCTCAGACTAGTTAAAACTCTTCTGTCCTGGTCGTGGGATTCGATCAAACTAATCAAACCACGTTAACTGCTTGTGCCCAATCTTCGCTTGTGATTTTATTTTATTCTTCTTCGCACCGTTCGTTCTCATTTTCACGCCCCCGACAATTCACTCAGTTCCAATTTATTAATAAAAAAAGTGGGATTTTTTGTGTCCGCACGTGGCAAAGTCTACGGAGGTGGCTTCATGATTCAGCGAAGATGCTGGTGAGGCGCTTTCGTTGTGGCTTCGTCGTGCTTGGGTTCATCGCTTTAGCCATGGCTGGAATAAACTAGAATCTGTCAATTAGTGCAGGCTACTGGGTTTGGCACAGGTATTTCATACTCAGTCGTGGATCAACACCTACTCTAGGACACGTTTGGTTGTGTTAGCAATGCCGGCCGGTCAACTCACACGAACTCACACGAACTCACACGAACGCCTGAAACTTGAAGGACATAGCAAGAACACAGAACACTGAACACATGAGTGATTCTGTGCTGCAAAATCACAGAACACAGCAGCTTTTCTGATGGTTTTTCATTGCTCTATACAGAAAAAAGAAAAAACTAAACTAAACGTGGGAGCTACGAAGATCTCAATCAAACCATGTTGAGGGAATGATGAGAAAAAAAGGAAGAAAGAAAAACGTAGCTGTGAACGTGCTGAAATTATTCAATATGATCACCCCTTAACTTTTGTGGCCTTCAACAGATCTCGTCGACGCCAATATTTCATGTAGCTTTTGGAACTTAGCGCGCGCAAGTGGCTTTGTGAGAATGTCCGCGAGTGTTCTTGAGAACGGTCTTTCCTCCGTCAGCGCTCGTCCTAATGAAATTGAATCGGTTGTCGATGTGCTTGTTCTGGTCGTGAAAAACGGGGTTTCTGCTTAAGGTAACGGTGGACTTCTTGTCCACCTTGAGTATCGGCACACTGAGCTCCGAGCAGAGAAATTTTCCCAACAGGCGAACCATCCAGATGCCTTGGCACGCCGTGGTCAATGCGACAATGAACTTTGCTTTGCATGAAGACAGTGCCCCCACCTTTTGATTCCGCAATTGCCAAGCGATTGGACTGTTTTCGAGGAAGGACACCCCAGTGGTGCTCTTGCGGTCGTCAGCGTCACCAGCCTTGTCATCGATCATGTCACTATTGCTGAAGCCCAATAGGATCGACTGACCGTCTACCTTCTTTGTGTAGCGGATGCTGTAGTTGCGTGTCCCGACGATGTAGCGCATTAGGTGCTTGATTGCGGCCAAGTGATCTTCATGTGGTTTCTTCTTGAATTGGCTTATATAGCCCACCGTGTAGGCTATGTCTGGCCACATGTGCACTAGGTACCAGAGGATGCCGATGATGCTCCGGTATGGATTAACATCGACCAGCGGGTAGGTTCTTGACTTGCTCAGCTTTAGGCGGGCCTCTATCGGCACTTGATAGGGGTTGCACTCTCTCATGCCGCTCTTATCCAGTAGCTTTGATGCGTAGGCGGATTGACACTGGGAAATGTCACTCGACCCTTGTCTCCCTTTGATGTTGAGGTAGTAGGAAAGCAAACCAAAGTCATTCATTTGGAATAGCTTCTTCATCTCAACCTTGAACGCGCTAATGTTGGCGACGTCGGTGTTGGTGATGATCAAGTCATCGACGTACACCCCAACAATCAGATAATCAAGTCGTTGCTGTTAAGTTTGGCGTTCCACACTCTAGGTGCTTGACGAAAGTCGTAGAGCACCTTTCAGAGCTGGAGCACCTTGTGCTCGTGGTTGTCGACAGCAAAACCAGATGGATGCTCGATGTATGCCTTTTCTTGGAGGTTGCCATTGAGGAATGATGATTCGACATCCATTTGATGGGCCTCCTATCTTTCTTGCACTACCACCGCGATGAGGAGCGCATCGATTCAATGCGCGTGACGGGGGAAAAGGCCTTGAAGTCGATCCTTTGTTGCTGGACGTAGCCCTTGGCAATGAGTCTTGCCTTTTGCTTTGTCACCGCATCGTGCTTCCCTTGAAGACTCATTTGAGCCCAATTGGATGGTGGCCAATGGGGAGATCGACGAGCTCCCATGTGTCGTTGTCCTTGATCGACTTAATCTACCCACGCATCGCCTTGCACCAACACTAATGTTGTTGTGTTTTGCCGAGTGAAGCGTGGCTCGCCGGAGTCGAGCTCACACAATGCAAACCCAGGTGGTGTTGTCGGCTCGATGATGTTGTCGATGGTGCAGAACTGAAGCGGGGCGTCGTTGTGATCGACCTCGAGTGCTCTGCTAAGTTGGATAGTGACGAGGCGAATTCCACCGCAACTGATGGCACAGGCATCACCGCGTCTATGTCTGGTGTTGCTATGTCTGCAGAGCACGCGCTAGTGGGTGTGCGTGATGATCATTGGTCTTCGACAATGTTACTGGTCTCCGCTTTCTCTAGTACATACACCGCAGTGTACTCAACGGTGAATGACTCATCACTACTCAACATACCTTGCTCGTCATTGGCACTCCAATCCCACCGCGTTGCCTTGTCGAAGACGACGTCACGTACACGCGTTTGTTGATGGGGTTGTAAACGCTGTACGCCTTGGACCTGGACTCGTACCCGACGAAGATCACCAGCGTACTACGGTCATCTTGTTTCTTCAGGTGCGACTTCACATTTTTAATATGCATGATGCAACCAAAGGTGCACAGAAAGTGCATCGCCGATCACTTGCTATGCCAGGCCTCGTATGGTGTTATCCCGTTGAGGCTTCGTGTCGACGCGTGGTTAAGGATGAAAACGGCGGTGGAGATGGCCTCATCTCATAACATTCTGGGGAGACCCTTTGCCTTTAGCAAGCTTCGAGTCATGGCGACCACCGTCTGGTTAGTGTTCAACGACCCCATTCTACCGTGGTGGATATGGAGTTGTGAGCTGCCGTTGTATGCCACGCTCGGCGTAGTATTCGCTAAATTCCACCGAAGTGAACTCGCAGTCACAATCGGTATGGAGTACCTTCAGCTTGCGTCCCGTCTCCACCTCCATTATGGCCTGAAAGCGCTTGATCACCGACTGAGCTTGGTCCTTGCTCGCGAGTAGACCGATAAATATGTAGCGACTCATGTCATCCACGAGCAGTAGAAAGTAACGACTTCTGCTCGGTGTCGTTGGCGTGATCGGCCTGCAGAGGTCACCGTGGACAAGGTCGGAGATGTGTTCTGCGTGATGCTTCGCTTGCTTGGGCAGTTATTTACGGTGCATGACGCACAATGACAATAGGGATCTTTGGCACAAAAGCACATTGTGTGTCGCACGACACGTGACAATATTGTCTAATGGCGAACAGTTGTCATATGAGAAAATAGTAACAATAAAATATTATGTCAATAATTTATAATCTATACATCAAAAAGCAAATTAATTAAACAATGTCACTCATTAAAAATTTTCAATAATAATAAGATTGTAAAAAACAACAAATATTCATTAATTACAGTGTCATTATTTTGAAAAATATTCAATTGTTAATAAATAATCATTAGCAATTTATATTCAAACAAAAAATAATTTCAACCATAAATCGAAAAAAAACACAAATAATTGGATATAACAACAACAATTAAAAATATTTTCAAAAAAACAAAAGGAAAAGAGAATAAAAAATTAAATAAAAAAATGCTTATGTAATTAAAATAAAAATACGTATCAATTTCAAATTGAAAAGCAAAAACAAAAAAAAACGTATGATGGCTTGGTCGGGTCGCTGCGCTCAGTCGCGGGAAGGAGGTCGAGGTGGTTGGGTCACTGGCTCTGCCCAGTCGTTGCACCCGGTCGATGCATCACAATATGTTAGGGGGGGGAATGAGGTCGTGATGCATGACTTGCACATGCTGAATAAGTTTTTTACTAACAAAATTGGTTAATCGATCTGATTTGGTCACGGCGAGTTAACAACACCACCAAAAAAGAAAAAAAGAAAAAAGAAAAAAGAAAAAAGAAGATTGCGTAATAGCGCGCAACCTCACACCCCATGACGCAATATCACACACGTTACGATGCGCCATTCTAACCGAGTGAGCCATTACGCAGACGTTGCATGGCACAATGACACACCATGGTGCACTCTATTAATAACTATGTGCTCGGGGAAAAACATCTGTCGCTACTTTCCAGCGAGGCAACCGTTGAAGACTTCATCCACCTGATCGATCCGTGGTAGCCCTCGCACCATATCGCGTTGAGCGAGTTTGCACAAAGCTTGGAAATTCAGGTGGTTGTACCTCGCGTGCGAGCGCCATGCCGCTTCCGAGCCCCTTGGTGACAAACATACTGGTTGTGCTATGTCGAATATGAGCTTGTACAACCAACCGGGGAAGCGCTTCACCTTGGTCAGCAAACGCCGCTGTTGGCTGCGGATCTTCATGATGTTGTCGTCGATTAGTACCTGACAATCATTCTTGTCAAGTTGTCCGATGTTGATGATGTTGGTGGCGAGCCTCAGGATGAAGTACACCCTTGTGAGCACACGGTGCTCACTGATCTTGTAGGTGAGCAAGATCGTCCTGCACCCCTCGATGTTGACGACGAAGCTGTTGCTAAACTTGAAGGTCCCTTGGATCCCAGAGTCGAGCTTGAAGAAGAGAACGCAATACCTAGTCATGTGGTTTGTGACACCAATGTTGAGGTATTACAGGTTGTTGTTGCACGCCTTCTCCCAATCCAGCTGTGCAAAGGCCTTCACCTTGACCAACCAGAGATGGCTGCATCGCGGTGGTGAGGAATTGGGAGTGACGGATCCTGGTAGTGGGGTATCAGGCACTGTGATGCACACCCTTCCTATGAGCGTGAGCTCGTCGTTATCACCCTGCGTTAGATGGGTCTCTACCCGTTTTAGCCTGCGGTGACAATCTTTGACTCAATGACTCATTTTGCCACGATAATGGCATGTCCCTTGAGACATCACGACCGCCGCCGGATCCCAAGTCATCCCTTTCATTCTCACCACTAACGCCGTTAGTCTTTTGTCGCGGTGGTCTGCGATCCTGGGTGCTGGACTTGGAGTCATTGGAGGATCCCTCCCTCGGTTGTCGCTCCTTTATTCGCGCAACCCACTCTTCCCCAGAGAGGGGTAGCTTTCCTCCAGCGTCGGTGATGGGTGCCGACTCAAAGCGGTCCTCGACTGTTTTGAGTCTCCCTGTTACCTCCTCTACAAAGAGCATCGAGAGGTCGAGTGACGTCTCAATTGAAAGTGCAATTTGGGAGAACCTGGAGGGGACACCGCGCAAGTATTTATCAACGACCTTGTGTGGAGGCTTTGAATCGCCGAGGATTGTGAGCGGGTTGACCAACCCGGTGAGCCCCATTGTGAAGTCGCTCACCGATTAGCCGTTGTAGAAAGCATTGCCTTCACACTCTTTGCGCATGCGTTGATTTTGTGCACTCAATACCAATGTGCACGGTCTTGACAACGCCTCCTTGGCGCTTGCTTCGCCATTCTGTCTTCCTGGAGTTCAACACCGTCAGTGTCGACGACATCTCAAAACCCGCGCTCTTCGAGCATAATCTTCACCATCAAGACCCGGTCGCCGTAGTGAGTTGGATACGCTGCCGATCCCCTAATCTCCTTCACCACTTGATGTACCACAAGAGGGCCGCTGCCGCTGTCAACGTGGGTGCTGGAACGTGCCGATGATGTTTGGGAGCATCGGGGCGACTTGAGCATGGATCACGGCATCATGGATCAGGCCAGCCTGGCTCCGATGCCAAATGTTAGCATTGCTGGCCTATCAGCACACACGAACTCACACAAATGCCTGAAACTTGAAGGATAGAGGAAGAATACAGGAGTGATTTTGTGCTGGAAAAACTGGGCAGCTTTTCTAGTGGTGTTTCATTGCTTTATATACAAAAAAAAACTAAACTAAACATGGGAGTAATGCGGACTAGTCAAACCTTGTTGAGGGAATAATGCGAAAAAAAGGAAGAAAAAAAAAACGTAATTCAATAGGTTGGAGTACCATTTTAAACATTGAATCTCAGTTCTGGTCCAAAAATTTATAATTTTGCAAATACGGATCATAAATCCTAAAATCAACATCTAAAGGTACAGTGACATTTAACCATTTAACAAATCAATATTTGCTGAGAAAGAAACCCATTTTAGTATCTTAAACATCTCTTAAACACATCTAATGTGAAAGTTTTTTTGCAGTTCATGGCATGTGTAATTTCTTGCAACTGCAACTGCAATTGGATCCCTTCATCAATTGGATGCTCCTGCAACTGCAACTGATTTTTGATGCTGGTTGGTGGTTGCTTTTGATGTTCGTTGCACTGCTGGTATTCTGTTTTTGATTTTTTTTATGAAGTTCTTTGATGATGTTTTTTTGCATATGCTGCGGGGTTGCTTTTGATGTTGGCTGCATTAGGGTAGATTGAGCAAGTTTTTTCTTTCTGTAAAGAATTTCATTGGTTTTCTTGAAGTGATGACTGCTTTCATATGCAAGTGTTTTTTTTGGGAATGCATCGGCCTTAGCTTTTTTCCTCTTCTTGGGGAAAACCCCATGCTATATCTTGTGTATGGAGTGTCTTGAATGGGTTGTACTTGCGGTTGGTTAATAGGATTTTGGTATTTTTCTCTTCTAGTTCTGGGTGAGCTGGATTTGTGCATTGACTGCTTCACAACCACAGGAAATGATTAATAATTTGGAGGATGATAACCTTTTTTTTTTTGGTTTGTTTTTTTGCAACACATGTTTCAATGGAGTGGGTGGAATTGGTAAAATATTTTGAAGGTAAATTCTTTTTTTATTGTTGATTTAAAATGTTTATGATAAAATAGGCCCTACTTTTTAAATCTTCTAAATTATTCTGGTTTTGTTTTGCCGACGATGACAAATGTGTGTTGCCTACTCAAGCACCTAAATCTTTACAAAAATCAACTTTATAAGGTACAAAATTATCTTAAAGCCAAGAAAACCTTCAATTTACAATTTTGAAATCATCCGTTTCAGTTGGTTGTTACTCCGTTGCAATGAAAAGACCATGTTCTTGAACACTTTCTTTGCTTTGTTCTCTTTGTTTTCTATTTTTTCTCCATAAACCCCCCTCTAATTTATTATAAACAGAATCGTCATATTCACACGGCATGGTGAGCATAAGTTCTGGCTGACGCCACTCTGCAACCTCAATTCGGCTCATGAGGATCGTATCTGGTTCCTGGAACATCGGATAGAGTGATTCGTTGACCCTGAGATGATGATGTTCAGCTGGCCGAACCTCAGAGATTTAAGCAAAATTATACATTCCGGCAGAAGATCAGTCTTCTGCCCGGCTCACAGAGGAGGAGATTGGGGCCGCATCAATGCCCTGAGGGGGCGTTTCCCAAATCTTCGTGTGAAATGGCGGAGGGAGCAGTTCTATGAATGTTTTGATTTCATACACGACCTGAACAAGCTGCAGCCGGTGATGCTGCTGAAGAACCGCATCGCCAGAGACCCTGACGGCTGCATCTCCATTGCAGAGGTGTCAAGGAGGAAGGTGGAATTGAAGGTGCGAGGCCCCATGAGGGTTGCGGTCTTTCTGCGGCGGTTCCCCTCCGTGTTTGAGCAATTCACCCGGGCTGAGAACGGTGTCCGGTGGTTTCGGCTGACGCGGGAGGCTGCCGTGCTCCATGAGGAGGAGAAGGCAGCCTACGAGGCCGGGAAGGCGGACATTGTGGACCGGCTGAGGAGGCTGATACTGATGAGCGTGGAGAAGCAGCTGCCATTGAAGGTGATCAAGGAACTCACCTGGTATCTAGGCTTGCCCCACGATTTCTGCGAGGACCCCCTGGCCCACCTCGATGGCTCCTTTGTGCTCCGGCCAATGGATGACGAGACTGTGCTGGCCATTGCTAATCCCGGAGAGGGGAGGGTGCTGTCCGCATTGCAGAGGAATGCCATCAGGCTGGGGGTCTTCTCCGCAGCCTCTGACGAGTTCCCCCTGTTCCCTGCTGTGGTGCTGAAGTGGAAGATCCGGGAGTGGCTGCGCCGGTTCCAGAGGCTGCCCTACGTGTCGCCGTATGATTGCTCACTGGTGAACCCGAGGAGCATGGCGGGGGAGAAGCGGGTGGTAGGGGTGGCACACGAACTGCTTGCCCTCTTTGTGGATCACTTTGCGAGAAGGAGGCCGCTGCTGCGCCTGCGGGAGCACTTGCGGCTGCCTGTGCAATTCAAAAATGTGTTCGAGCGGCACCCCCACATCTTCTATATTTCCCGCCGGAATCGTGTCATCACGGTGATCCTCAAGGAAGCCTACAGAACCGCCAGCAGCATCGAACCCCACCCACTCGCTGCTGTCAGGAGGAAATACGTCCGGCTGATGAATGAGTCGGAGCTCATACTGAGGGACCGGAGGAGGGATCCTAAGCGTCGGGGAATGGAAACGGCGGATCGGAATTTGGAAGTTGGAGGATGTAGGAAAACGTCATGAGCCATTTCACACTCTATCTTCCGTTAGTCAACTTCCCTTTCTCCATTCACATTTCAAAGTTGCAATATGCATGAATCATACAAGTGTTTCCTATGACATTCTTTCAAGATCCTAGATGAATTTTAATCATAGTAGCTAAACCAATTAAGAGTAGCATACATGTGATTTCAAACTACAATGGTAAACTGTTGGAACACATTACACCACTGCTCAAGGAAGATAAAACCCTAGTTGCAACTAAGACAATGAAGCACATAAGATGCACAATTGATATATAATGAACGTTTAGATAGTCACTAAGCTTTGTTGTGGACGGATCCTTTTGTGGGTGCTCTGCATTTTGGTTTTTTGTTCCACTTATCTGACTTTTGATACCGTTCTCTTGATTACTGGATAATTGTTTGTGGGTGAAGTTAGAATTCCAGAAATATATGTTTAATATGTTGTTGATTTGTTAAATCTTTGTTCCTTACTAAATGTTTTTTGTGGTCTGGGTTTGTTGCCCTGAACTAGTTGTTGGTTCTTGGAATAATTGGTGTTTTATGAAACAAGGGTCTATATGTAATGATATGTTTTATTGTGCACAGTTACTGGCAAATCATTTTGACGTTCTTGGTTTGATGATTTTGTGCTAAATAAATTTTAGTGTTGTGTTGCTTGAATTTATTTTTTCTTTAATTTCTTGCAATGGTTATTATGCTTGGAACGTGTCCATGGGTTTTTTTTTGCGCAATAAAATGGGGGTGTATTATGTAGTGTTATTTATCACGAAGTTTATTGTTGAATCTCTGTAGGTGCAATGGTGCAATTAATTCATTCATTTTGAAGATTTAGTTGAAAACAATTTTGGCCTATGTCTCTTTGGACTAATGAGCCTAAAAATGAGAACACTACTACAAAACAGGTTTTTAACAGTGCTAAAAATGACTTTTATCAGTGCTAGAGAAGCGCTGCCTACCAAAGCACGATTAAAATCCTTATGCTTTTATCAACACTTTTAGAAATGTTGATAAAAGATTCTATTTATCAGCGTTTTTATTTAGCGTTGATAAAATACTTCTTTATCAGCGCATTTATTAGAGCTGATAAAGGGGCATACCGCAGTGTGGTGTAACATCACATTGCAGTACCAGAAACAATATTAGAAAACATCAAAATCAAGTACCAATACAAAATTTAAATTAAATAAAATTTACAATACAAATACAAGAAAAAAACATTATATTATAGATATTTCAAATATTGGTTTATATAATTAATGAGCAAGTATAAATTATTACATACATTAAAAAACATCAATGTTTCTTTGTAGTTCCTCTTCCCCGACTGTTTGTAATAATAGCAGATGGAATGATGGAAAAACAATCTAGGCTCGTTTGCTCGGTTTTGGTGATGTAATGCAGGTTTTAAATTAAAATGACACTTATTAAATAAAAAGACGCACTTGGAGTTATATCTGTCACATCGTGTGTTAGATTGAGATGAGACTGATTCCTACACGTCTCAAATGACTTATGAATCGTTGTCCTAAAGTATCAAAAAAATACGAATACGTTTGCTCGATTTTAAGAATGTCAATTGTCTTTTTTACTAAAATGTTATTTTAAACTGGAAACACGCACTTTGAGCCACACCGGTCACATCGTGTGTCGGTTTCATGTGAGACTGGTTTCTACATGTCACAAATGACTTATGAATCGTTGTTCTAAATTATCAAGACAATCTAAGTGTGTTTGCTCGGTTTTCAATGAGTGACATTTTTTGAACTAAAATGTCAATTTTAAACTGATATCAGACTCTTTGAGTTATACTGGATACATCGTGTATTAGATTGAGGTGCGGCTGATTTTTACACATCACAAATGACTTATGGATCATTGTCATAAAGTATCAAAACAATCCGAATGTGTTTGCTCAGTTTAGAGTATGTTACATGTCCTTTTTACTAAAATTAATATCAATTTTAAATAAAAAGACGCACTTGAAGTCATTCCAGTTACACCATGCGTTGGATTGAGATGCGACTGATTCATACATGTTTCAAATGACTTATGAATTATTGTCCTAAAGTATCAAAACAATCTGAAAGCGTTTGCTCGATTTTGAGTACGTCACTAATCTTTTCTACTAAAATGTCATTTTAAACTGGAAACACACATTTTGAGTCATATCGGCCACATCGTGTGTCGGTTTGACGTGAGACTGATTCCTTCACGTTAAAAATGACTTATGAATCATTGTTCTAAATTATCAAGACAATCCGAGCGCGTTTGCTCGGTTTTCAGTGAATGCCACTTTTTGAATTATAATGTCAATTTTAAACTGACAATGGACACTTTGAGTCCCACTGAGCACATCATGTATCAGATTGAGGTGTGACTGATTTCTACACGTCAAAAATGACTTATGGATCGTTTTCCTAAAGTATCACAACAATCTGAATGTGTTTTCTCAGTTTTGAGTATATTATTTGTCCTTTTTATTAAAATTAATGTCAATTTTAAACAAAAAGACGCACTTAAGAGTCATATCGGTCACATCGTGCGTCGGATTGAGGTGCGACTGATTCCAACACATCTCAAATGATTTATGGATCGTTTTCCTAAAGTATCAATACAATCTGAGTGCGTTTGCTCGGTTTTGAGTACGTCACTTATCTTTTTTTTATTAAAATATCATTTTAAACTATAAACAACACTTTGACTCATATCAATCACATCATGTGTTAGTTTGATGCGAGACTGATTCATACACGTCACAAATGACTTATGAATGGTTGTCCTAAATTTTCAAGTCAATCTGAGCGCGTTTGCTCGGTTTTTAGTGAGTGACACTTTTTGAAATAAAATATTAATTTTAAACTAATAACGAACACTCATACCGAGTACAATGTGTATTGAATTGAGGTGCGACTAATTCCTACATGTCAAAAATGACTTATGGATCGTTATCTTAAAGTATCAAAACAATCTGAATGCGTTTGCTTGGTTTTGAGTATGACAATTGTCTTTTTTACTAAAATTTATGTCAATTTTAAATAAAAAGACGCACTTGGAGTCATATTGGTTACACAGTGCGTCAGATTGAGGTGCGGTTGATTCCTACACGTCTGACTTATGGATCATTGCCCTAAAGTGTTAAAACAACCTGAATACGTTTGCTCGGTTTTGAGTATGTCACTTTTCTTTTTTACCAAAATCTCATTTTAAACTGAAAACACATGCTTTGAGTCATACCAGTCACATCGTGTGTTGGTTTGACGTAAGACTGATTCCTACATGTCATAAATGACTTATGAATCGCTGTCCTAAATTATCAAGACAACCTGAGCGTGTTTGCTTGGTTTTTAGTGAGTGACACTTTTTAAACTAAAATGTTAATTTTAAACTGTCAACAAATACTTTGAGTCATATTGGACACATTGTGTATCAGATTGAGGTGTGACTGATTCCTACACGTCACAAATGACTTATGGATCGTTTTCCTAAAGTATCAAAAAATCCGAATGTGTTTGCTCGGTTTGAGTATGTCAGTTGTCTTTTTACTAAAATTGATATCAATTTTAAATAAAAAGACACACTTGGAGTCATACCGGTCACACCATGCGTCAGATTGAGGTGTGGATGATTCTTACACATCCCAAATGACTTATGGATTGTTGTCCTAAAGTGTCAAAATAATATGAGTGTTTGCTCATTTTTGAGTACGTCACTTGTCTTTTTTACTAGAATATCATTTTAAATTGGAAACACGCACTTTGAGTCATATCGGTCATACCGTGTGTTGGTTTGATGTGAGATTGATTTCTACATGTCACGAATGAATTTTAAATCATTGTCCTAAATTATCAAGACAATCTAAGCGTGTTTGCTCGGCTTTCAGTGAGTGACACTTTTTGAACTAAAATGTCAATTTTAAATTGACAACATACAATTTGAGTCATACCGGGCACACCATGTATCTGATTGAGGTACAACTGATTCCTACACATCAAAAATGACTTATGAATCATTTTCCCAAAGAATCAAAACAATCCGAATGTGTTTGCTCAGTTTTGAGTATGTTAGTTGTCTTTTTTACTAAAATTAATGTCAATTTTAAATAAAAAGACACAATTAGAGTCATACCAGTCACACCATCAGATTGAGGTGCGTCTAATTCCTACACATCCTAAAGTATCAAAACAATATGAACTGCCAATGTTACCACACTTTCCATTTTTTTTGTCGAACTGTCGACACTGCATATTGAGTCCAAGTTCTTAGTTGAAATTAACTTAGAAATAGTAGATAAAATGATGAAAAAATTAATTAAATAAGTATTAGGAATTCACCTTTTCATGTTGGTTGTATACATTCTTGATCCATTTCCTTGTTGTCATTATCTCAGTTGTAGCCTCGAAGTCCAATCTCTCACAAGCATGAACAACTTCGAACAAACCACCCCAACTCGAACAAAAAAAATCCACCTGTATAAGAAAACAATTCTTATATGAGTAATACTAAAAAGAAATAAATTAAACATAAATATGAAACAATACATTAATTATATGGACAATGATTTTACTGTGCAAAACATCAAGATTACCTCTGTGCTTGAGCAGATGCAGCGTCGTTGCTCTTCTTGTAAAGGCATTGGAGGGAACTTGAAGGAAGATGATAAATGCCAACACTGTAGGGGTGAAAAGGTTTTGAGGGAGAAGAAGTCTATGAAAGTTTTGGTGTAGAAAGACATAAAAGATGAACACAAATCTTCTAACTTTGCAAAGAATAATGGTTTCATTATATAATTTTTTGATAAAATAGAGAAAGTATATCGTAACATTACCTTTACATCTTCCCAATGAGTTTCCTTTGTTATAGTCCGTTCTTCTGCGTGATTTGTAACACCATTACGTGAAGAAGACATTGTCTGCATGAGTAGTCAAACATTTAATTTAGATTATGTTAATGCAGTAGAGAACAAATAATATTATGAGAAAAAACATAGTATATTAAAAAACATTTTTACCTTCTCATTGAACTTTTTTTATTTTTATAAAAGTTTTAGGGATTTGGCTCCTCTATCGAGAATCAAAATTCCCTCTTTGTATTCTCCTCTAACGTACAAAAAACTGTCTACATTGGGACCGCCATGAATTGATTGTGATCCCTCAATGAAAGGGTCATTCTCAATTGAATTTTTATCTGACCCAACAGTTGTTTTAGTCACCAACAGGACAATCATCCAATTCTTGTTTACTGGATTTGAGGCATAAAATACTTACACTTATTGTGATGCCATTATGAATGACTCGTCCTTTTCCCCTTCCACACAGAAATTCACCTTCACAAAGCCCATTTCATCAACTTTCTTTGCGCTCCTATTGTCAACACATTTGCAATAGAAAATCGGCACTTGAAATGTTGTATAATCCAACTCGTATATCTCTTCAATAATGCCAAAATATGTCATATTTACATAAATTGGATTTCTATCATTGGAACCAAATATGTGCATCGCTTCTGTCACAAGCGCAACTCCACTATTTTGCATCGTACTTATAAGAACCCGGCCTTATTACATACATAATCTTGAATTTAGTCAAGAAAACACTTCCTTTACATTGAGGATATTTTCAAGTTTAGAGATTTAGATAATTGGGACAATACATTCATAACATTACACATTATTACAAAGTGTATACCATAAAAACAGTTTCCATTTTTTTTTTCAAAATATAAAATATTAAAACTTAAACATGACTCCTTGACAATTCTTTAACATTTAACATGACTTCCTTCCTTGTCCGACACATCCATTAACCTCTGAAAATCATTTAAAAACTTGGGATGAGCACAAAAGCTCAGTAAGGGATGGAAATGAAGGAAAGAACACATTAGTCCATGAATACTCGTAACGTATGAAAGCATTTACAAAAGACATGCTTGTCACCCATATATACTTACTTTGGGTAACATGAGATTTATACAAGATCCATAAAAAACAAGAGAACATAAATATAATCATAGAGGTATCTTGGGACATTACTTACATAATCTTGTAACCCTCTCGGCTACCTTATAATTTGTAACCCTCACAGCTACCTTACAATTTGTGTAACCATCGCAGTTACACTTGGAGTAACCATACGACTGACCTCCAACATACACATACCCAATGCATTGGAGGGAGATATAGGTCCCATCCTTCATCATAAATAATTCCCAAGAACCAAAACATAATCATACAACATGAATAATTCCATAAAAACATTGCTTTGGAATTTCGTAAAACCGAATTTAAAAAGAGGATTTTTAAAGAAAAACCCCTTATAAATATCATAAAATTGAAGAGAGACTTAATAGAGTGAATGGAGTTTGTATATATACTGTAAATATACATAATAAAACATAATATAAACAGAATTCATCACACAAACAATTTAAATAACACATAAATAATGAAGTAGAAGGTTGACCCAAAGAATGAAAATCAGGTTTAGAATTCCGTTACCTCGGGTTTGTCTTACTTCAAACTTGTTTAAACTTCCTGTATAATGGTTAAAAGAGTGTTATTAGTATTTTATAGAAACATGTTCATGTTTATAACATCTTATATTATCATTTCATAACATCATTTCACCCTTTAATTGTTAGTATTTTTCTCCTTGCACTTTTTTTGGGGTGAGTTCTTAACATGATTTGCATGATTGGTTCATGGTGGATCTTCTTGTTGATTGGAAGTGAAATTCCATAATTGGAATGGAAAGGTATTTACATATTTCCAGTACCATAATTTATATAATTTATCATTTTGATGTTTTATATGAGGATGATTCATAAGTTAAAACATTAATGATGTTCGTTTAGATCATTTTAGTGGTTCTTTGATAATAACAACCTCATTT
Organism: Viscum album; assembly: GCA_963277665.1. Lineage (NCBI taxonomy): Eukaryota > Viridiplantae > Streptophyta > Magnoliopsida > Santalales > Viscaceae > Viscum > Viscum album. The sequence goes on along the minus strand of OY728155.1, from coordinate 1,286,712,038 downwards.
TGTCTTATAAATTATAACCATAAGTAAAAAAGAATTCTAGAACCATGGGTGAGTCATAACACATATATTATAACCTGGTTCAACCATAAAAATGGTTTAATGACCAGACTTGAAAGAATTAATGGAAATTGAAATCACATTGTCCACGATGTCGGTAATTCGACACATCACAGACAATGTTTTTATTCCTTAAATAAGTGGGAGAGGAGAAGAATAATGATGAGTAATTTTCCATAAACATGATAACATACAGAATATACATGATTTTTGGAGATTTCATGCCTATTGGGTAAGGAGATATGAAGAAAGAATAAGGAAGACACTCAAAATAAAAGAAAAAGTGAGAAATCTCTTACAAAAATCCGGCAGCCTAACGGCTACGCAACATGGTTTTAGAAAATATTAAAAAGAGAGGGGACAGGGGTCACCCATCCAGAAATGAATCATAATATAGAGTAGATCAAGAATAATAAGGAAATAAGAACATGGTATGGAAACTTGAAAGTTATACCACATAAAAGAGAACTTGAATGGAAAATAAAGAAATTGAGAATTTTCTTACCTTGTAGAGTAACCCTTAGAACTTGAAGGTTGGGACATTGGGGGCTTGAGGAAACTTTGGGAGGACTACTAAGAAGGTAAGGAGGCCAAAGCTTCGTTGATGAGGAATTGAGAATGAAGTTAATGAAGGGATGAGTTGGTATTTATAGGAAAAGTAAGGGAATATTTTAATAATTTTCAAGGGACACCTCATGAGTGGTATTTGCAAAACCATGGGCTTGCCCATGGTATTTTCCCATGGTATAAGCCACTTGGGACACCTCAAATCTTATTTAACTATACACAAGTCGACCAGATTTATGACATCATGATTACATCATTAATGATGTCATTAACACACCAAAACTAAAAACTGTATTTTTTACTATTCACAGAAAAATCAACTGTTTCAGAAAAATTCCCAAAATTCACCCTAACCATTTATAGATGCGTAGAATTCAAAAATGAAGTCCATTTTTTGAAAATAAATTTCTAAATATTTTTAATTTAATTTTTAAATAAAATCACACTAAATTCAAAAATTAATTATTTAAAAACTATAACTGCTTTTATATCACATTGAAAAATTAATCAAGATGTCATTATCTTAAAGCCTTAAGAAGATAAATTAATAATGCAATTTACTATTCATTAGGGTTATATTACTATTCATAAAGGTATGTTACTATTTACCAAAAAAAACAAGTTGGTTCTAATAGACTCTAAATAACATACTGAACACAATTGTAGAAGACCATTTTTCGAAATTAAAAACATATAAGAAATAAAATTATGTTTAAAGGTTATTTATAAATATCTACTTTAAAATAAAGTTCCATGCATTTCTATTTGTTTTTAGAAAAACTCGGGGTGTTACATTATCCAAACCTTCTGGAAATTTCGTACTCACAATTTTATTTACTTATTAAACAACTGAGGGTACTTTTCCCTCATAGCATTTTCAGACTCCCATGTTGCTTCTTCAACCATGTGGTTTCTCCAAAAAACCTTTACCTGGTGGATTACCTTATTCCACAATACCTATTCCCTTCGATCAAGAATCTGAACTGGTTTCTCTTCATAAGAAAGGTTCTCTTCTAGCTGAACTGCTTTTGGGCTCAAGACATGTGATGAATCTGGCACATACTTTCTCAACATTGAAACATGAAAAACATTGTGTACCTGAAACAAACTCGGAGGAAAAGCTACGCGGTATGCAACTGTTCCAACTTTCTCTAAGACTTCAAAATGACTGATGAACCGTTGACTTAGCTTCCCTTTATTACCGAAACACATCACACTTTTCCAAGGAGAGATTTTAAGAAAAACATGGTCACCTACCTCGAAAGAGAAGTCTTTCCTTCTGTTATTTGCATAACTTTTCTGTCTGCTCTTAGCTGTCCTCATGTGCTGCTGGATCATCCTCACTTTCTCATCCACTTCTTCAACTAATTCTGGCCCGATCAACTTTTTTCACCGACTTCATCCCAAAACGTTGGAGTTCGATACCGCTTCCCATACAAGGCCTCAAAAGGTGCCATCTGAATACTGGAATGAAAACTATTATTATAAGAAAACTCAACTAAAGAAAGATGTTAATCCCAACTTCCCTGATAGTCCATTGAACAAGCTCGAAGCATATCTTCCAAAGTTTGAATAGTTCATTCGGACTACCCATCTGATTAAGGATGAAAAGCTATACTGAAATTTAACTCTGTGCCCAACGACTTCTGAAGTCCCTTCCAAAAGTTAGAAGTGAAACTGGGATCTCGGTCAGACACAATGGAAAGAGGAACTCCATGTAACCTGATAATCTCCTTGAGGTACAATCGGGAAAGCTGATCCAAAGACATTGTATCTCAAATAGAAAGAAAATGTGCAGATTTTGTTAACTGATCAATAATAACCCAAATCGCATTGTTACCTTTAGAAGTCTTTGGTAATCCCACCACAAAGTCCATGGATACGTTCTCCCATTTCCACTCTGGTACTGGCAAAGACTGAAGCATCCCCTTCGGTAACTGCCGCTCTGCTTTAACCTATTGACATGTCAAACATCTCATGGTAAAATAAGCAATATCACTTTTTATTCCATCCCACCAATAATACTCCCGAATGTCCCTCTACATCTTAGTACTTGTAGGATAAACTGAAAATGGAGAACTATGAGCTTCACACAAAAAATCTTTCTTCAACTGAGAATCACTAGACACACATAACCTTTTTCCAAATTTAAAACACAATCATTATCAAGGTTAAATTCTATCAACTTACCCATTTTAACCAATTTTACCTTTTTCTATAGCTCACGATCTTCCTTCCGCGCTTGCTTAATTCTGTCCGACAACAAAGACTGCACTGAAACCTGAAACAAAAATAGATATATTCCTTGCAACAACAACTTCTAATCCAAAATTCATCAAATCATTAATCAAGGGATCATGTTCCAAACATAACATGGTTAATGATGCATGATGTTTCCGACTCAAGGCATCTGCCACTTTGTTTGATTTTCTAGGATGGTAATTGATCATGTAGTTATAATCCTTTATCAGTCCAAGCTATCTTCTCTTCTTCATGTTTAATTCCTTCTAAGTGAATATATACTTTAGACTTTTATGGTCAGTATATATTTGGCATTTGGTTTCGTATAAATGATTCATCTAAATTTTCAAAGCAAAAACCACAGCTGTCAATTCCAAATCATGTGTGAGATAATTTAGCTCATGAGGTTTAAGTTGTCTTGAAACATATGCAATTACCTGATCATTCTGCATCAAAACACAACCAAGTCCCTTCAAATAAACATCACTGTAGATGACAAACTCACCATTTCGGGAAGAGAAGGCCAAAACTGGAGCATTCACTAATCTCTTCTTCAGTTCCTGAAAACAAACATCACATTCCTCTATCCAAAAAAATTTAACCCCTTTCCGTGTTAACTTAGTTATCGGGCTAGATAACCGTGCAAATTTATTAACAAACCATCTGTAATAACCTTCTAACCCAAGAAAACTATGAATCTCTATAACATTTGTGGGTCTTGGACATTCATCAACTACTTTTGTTTTGGCAGGATCAACTGTTATTCCATCCTTATTTACAATGTGCCTAAGAAAAGAAATCTGTTGCAACCAAAAATCACACTTGCTAAATTTTCCATATGGTTTCTTTTCTTTCTAAAGTTTTCAAAACAACCCTTAGATGTTTTCATGCTCCTCTTTATTTTTAGAAAATACCAGAATTTCATCAATAAATACAATCACAAACTTATCTAAGAACTCATGAAATACTCTATTCATAAGATTCATGAATACAACAGGTGTATTAGTTAATCCAAACGACATAACAACAAATTCATAATGCCCATATCTAGTACGAAAGACTGTTTTCGGGATGTCATCCTCCTTCACCTTCAGCTGATGGTATCCGGATCTCAAGTCAATCTTAGAAAAGTACTGAGCTCCTTGGAGCTGATCAAACAAGTCATTGATATGAGGCAAATGATACTTTTTTTTAACAGTGATGTTATTCAAAGCTCTATAATCAATGCAAAGTCTCATGGAACCATCTTTCTTTTTAACAAAAAAACAGGGGCTCCCCATGGTGAAGTGCTAGGACGAATGAAGCCTTTGTCAAGAAAATACTACAACTGATTTTTCAATTCAAGAAGTTCTATTGGAGCCATACGATATGGAGGTTTTGAAATTGTCTTAGCATTAGGAACTAAGTCAATTGTGAATTCGGCTTCTCGATCAGGTATGACACCAGATAACTCATCAGAAAAAACATCAAGGTATTCATTTACCACTGACACATCATTAATTTGAATAGTTCCCTTGTTTTCAACAATATGAGCAAGATAACTTTCATTTCCATTTTTCAATAGTTTCTCAGCTTCCTAATATGTTATAAATTGTATGAGTTCATTCTTGCATAAAAACAGAAACTCTTTCTAAAAAACAACTTTTTTAGCTCTACAGTCAATTTTTTCATGATAAACAGAAAGCCAATCCATTCCCAGAATAACATCAAACTTGACTAAGGGTAAAACAACAAGGTTTGTAGGTAAAGTCCGTCCACACACCACAATATAAAGATTCTTATAATTCCTCTTTGCAATAATATTTCCCCCTGGTGTTTTAACAACAAGTTTGGGTCTCATTTGTTGAGGTGATATTTCCAATTTACCAGAAAATTTCTCAGAGATGAAGGAATGTGTAGACCCAGTATCAAATAAAACTTTAGAAAAATATGAGTGAACAAACAAAGTACCTGATATAACTTCATTGGATGACCTAACATCTGTTGACGTAGTCGTAAAGGATCTCACTACACCTTTCTACTTGTATTCTGACTTCTTTACATCATCCAGATCTCTCTTTGGGAATACATTTGCATAATGACACATTTCACCACATTTAAAGCACTTTACACTTTTCTTATCATGATTATTCTTAGGATCATTTTCATTGAAATCTCGGGCTATATGTCCAAACTTACCACATTTAAAACACTTCCCAGTTTTGCTAAGACATTCCCCAGGGTGTTTCTTTCCACACTTTTCACAAACTGGAAATTGGATTTTCTTACCATCAGATTTCTTTGGTTGATTCTTACCCATCACTTTCCATCTATACCTCTTCTTATCTTTATTTCCAAAATGAACATGATCATTAGAAAACTCCATCTATACCCTCTCAGCACATCAGACAAGTTTCTCATAACTTTTGAATTCATGGGAGGCCAACGCCCTTTGATACCTTGACTTCAGTCATGAGTAAAAGCGGTTGATTTTGCTATCAAGATCCAGAATAAGATTTGGAGCATACCTCGTCATTCGAGTGAATTTCTCTTCATATACTTCCACTGAATCTTCCTCCTTCTGTTTTAATTCAAGGAATTGATTCTCCATCCTAAGTCGCACCACCTTAGGAAAATATTTTTCAAGGAAAAGACTTTTAAATTCATCCCACTCTAAGGCATCAAAATCCTCTCTACCCCTGATATTCCTTACCATTGACCACCACCGACCAGCTTCCCCTTAAAAATGATAAATGGAAAGACTTACCTTTTGATTGTCTGAACATCCCATAACATCGAATATCTTTTCAAGGGCTTTGATCCATCCTTCAGCTTCTACTGGGTCATAGGATCCATTGAAAGCAGGAGGGTGTTGTCTCATAAAATGTTCCACTACTATCATGTTCCATTGTGGTACCTTTGGTTATTCTCTTGAATGAATTCCACCACCATTTATTGCCTGCGTTAGATGAGCCATTACTGTCACAAACTTCTCGGTTCCAATCCCTACCATTCCAGGCTGTAGTTCTGGAAGGATGTCATTCTGTCGGTGCCTCTCCTCTTCAACATCCCTGTTCCTTCTGCGGACAACCATTCTGAACAAACATATCTTATATGAAGCAACATGGTAATCTTTAAATACTAAAACATTGCAAATTAATCATAGAGTAAAAATCATTTACAGTATTCTTTTAACATCACCCTAACCCCTAAAGTTATCTAAACCATCTTCTGATACCAGCTATAAGGACCCGAACTTATTACATACATAATCTTGAATTTATTCAAGAAAACACTTACTTTACATTGAGGATATTTTCAAGTTTAGAGCTTTAGAGAATTGGGACAATACATTCATAACATTACACATTATTACAGAGTGGATACCATAAAAATAGTTTCCATTTTTTTTTCAAAATATAAAACATTAAAACTTAAACATGACTCATTTACAATTCTTCAACATTTAACATGGTTTCCTTCCTTGTCCTACACATCCATTAACCTGTGAAAATAATTTAAAAACTTGGGATGAGCACAAAAGCTCAGTAAGGGATGGAAATGAAGGAAAGAGCACATTAGTCCATGAATACTCGTAACGTATGAAAGCATTTACAAAAGACATGCTTGTCACCCATATATACTTACTTTGGGTAACATGAGATTTATACAAGATCTAAAAAAACATGAGAACATAAATATAATCATAGAGGTATCTTGGGGAATTACTTACATAATCTTGTAACCCTCTCGGCTACCTTATAATTTGCAACCCTCACGGCTACCTTACAATTTGTGTAACCATCGCAGTTACACTTGGAGTAACCATACAGCCGACCTCCAACATACACATAACCAATAAATTGGAGGGTGATATAGGTACCAACCTTCATCATAAATAATTCCCAAGAACCAAAACATAATCATACAACATGAATAATTCCATAAAAACATTGCTTTGGAATTTCGTAAAATCGAATTTAAAAAGAGGATTTTTAAAGAAAAGCCCCTTATAAATATCATAAAATTGAAGAGAGACTTAATAAAGTGGATGGAGTTTGTATATATATTGTAAATATACATAATAAAACATAATAGAAACAGAAACCATCACACAAACAATTTAAATATCACATAAATAATGAAGTAGAAGGTTAACCCAAAGAATGGAAATCGGGTTAAGAATTCCCTTACCTCGGGTTTGTCTTACTTCAAACTTGTTTAAACTTCCTGTATAATGGTTAAAACACTACCAAAAAACTGGGTAAGGCCAGCACCAGCATTTATCAGTGCTAATGAAAAAGAACTGATAAAGGGGGGTACGTTTATCAATGCTAAAAAAAGCGCTGATAAACGGTATCTTTATCAGCGCTAAAAAAAGAACTGATAAAAGTACCCCTTTATCAGCGCTTTTTTTAGCACTGATAAAGGTACCCCCTTTAATAGTGCTTTTTTTAGCGCTGTTAAAGGGTACCCCTTTATCAGCGCTTTTTTAGTAGTGCTGATAAAGGGGGTCTTTATCAGCGTTTTTTTTAAAAGCGCTGATAAAGGGTCTACTTCCAAAAATTTTTTTATTAAAAAAATATATTAATATTTAAATATATAGATATAGTTATATTGATATAAATATAATATATATATTTTAAATATATTTTTAAATATATTTTTGATAAGTATAAATATACAGTTACACTTAATATATAAGATATTTAGTGAAAATGACTTATAAAAAAATTAAATTTTTTTTTTAATAAATAATTTTCTAATTATTATGGAGTAATAGTCATTTAATAACAATTTTAAGACTAAAAAAATAAAAAAATTAAAAAAGATCCAAAATATGTTGAAAACGCAACTCAAACTTCAAACGACCATAACTTTTGATCCGGGTGTCCGTTTGAGCTCTACAACATATCAAATCGAAGCCTACAACGATCTCTACGCGCTAGTGATTGAGACAAAGTCTTTGTCACATTTTTCGAGGACAAAAAAGGCCCAGAAGGCCTCAAAAACTGAGTTTTTAGTCGGGATACCCCGATTTTTTAACATTTTTTGGATTTTCAGCCTCATTTAAGGGGGTATTATTGGTTTTTTTTGTGGGGACTGAATTTATTCCAAGGTATTAAATTCATATTGATATTATGTCTTTGAAATTTTATCATTTTTTTATAATGCACTGCTATTTATAATCAAATATATAACAATATATACATATTTTTTATATATTCACACATAAAAATTTAATTATAAATATAAATAATAAAATATATTTACATATAAAATACATTAGATTTATCTAAATAATAACTAATATCCATTTTATTTAAAATACCAATATATAAATATTTATATACCTATATATTAATCCAACTATATATATATATTAATATAACTACATATATATATTGATATAACTATAAATATTTTCAACATGCATGACATCAAGAAAATGTACGACGTACAAATAATTCCAATATGATAATTCAAATAAAATTGATATCTTCTTCCAACATGATTTTGTAAGTTTTTTTTAAAATGGTTTATTGAAAACAATGTCAATATCTTTTACTTTATTGAACAATTGATCACCTGTTAGTGGAGACAATGTTGTACCTTGCTCGATATTCTCATTGAATACTATCGTCCAGGATCAATATTTATGTCGTTGAGGTAAAAATTTACAATGTCCTAAAAACACAGTCTTCAAGGAATGTTTCAACTAAACTGAGTGTGTGCATTCTTCATAAATGGGATACCCCAACATTCCTTTAATGCTATAGCCTGATAAATTTCTGTAAGCAGAAAAGTTATTTATCATCCTGTACAACATGACCCTCAATGTGAATTATTCACTTCTATGAGCATCATACATTGCAACATCAGTATCCCTCATCAATTTTAGATCTTCAATCAATGGATCCAAATAGACATCAATGTCATTACCGGGCTGCTTTGGTCCAGATATAAGTAGAGACAATATAATGTATCTACGCTCCATGTATAACCATGATGACAAGTTATAATTTACCAACATGATGGACCATGTACTGTGAGTACTACTTTGTACACCAAAAGGATTGATTCCATCTGTTGATAACGCAAGTTTCTCGGCTCATTTCTAAATTTAGGATACTCATAATCAATTTTCTTCTACTAAGGATAATCCGTTGGATGTTGTAGATTCCGATCGTTAATTCTTGTATCTACATGCCATGTCAATTGTCTTGCGGTTTCTTGACATCTATATAGTCTTCTAAACCGTGGAATAATAGGAAAGTAAAATAAAACTTTCGAAGGGCTTGATTCATTTTTTTATATTGATCCACGTCACACTTAGAACATTTTATGAGTGATTCATGGTCCTTGCGAAACAATATGCAATCATTTGGACACACATTCATTTTTTAGTGATCATACCCATTGAATGTAGAGTTCGTTTAATGTCATATGTTCGACATGGAAGTTCATTTTCTTATGGAAACATATCATTTAAGAGACCAAATAGTTCTATAAAGCTGGTGTTGCTCCATCCGTTGTTACCTTTCAAATTATATGACTTCAATACAACTGATAATGTTGTGTATTTAGTACAATCGGTATACAATAGTCTCTTAGCATAACTATTTAACATGTCAAACAACTTTGGACAATCACGAAGGTCATCTTTAATTTCCATTTTTATTTCTTCCATATGATCTCCATTATCATTTACACTGGTATTTATATCAAATGATCCATAAACCGTAGTATCATCCCAATTGGTGTGCACGTTCAATTTTTCCCCATGTTTAGTCCAACATTTATAGTTTTGATATATTCCATGATAAATCAAATGTTCTTCAAACTCTTCTTGACTAATTTCTCTTGAATAAAAACAATGTAAACATGGACAAAGGATTTGAGAAAGATTGTATGCATGATCTATTGAAAACTTGATGAAATATTTAACTCCATGTTCATACTATTTTGTCAAATGATTAGCGTGCATCCATTTTTGATTCATATCCATCCTATTAGGTTAATTAATTATTCATTTTGTATAATAAATAAATAAATACACATAATATATTCATTATCAAAGGTGAAAGTTATAGATAATTATAATAAGGGGATCCCAACATTGATTGTTTCAAATAATTTCAGTATGGTTTGAAGGAAATTGGTAATTGAATTTAAGAAAAGAATTAGTCCACTATGGTAGGTGTTATCCTCTGAATTCATCCAAAGGTGAGAGTTATAGACAACTCTTATCCTCATTAACTTCATCTCTCAGAAAATTATTATTGCATTTTATTGCTTGAGACTCATCCCCCATCTCTTATGGACATCCACACATGTTTCTTAAACTACTCTAACCAAAATTCATCCCATACTAGGTATTGGTGATCATTTTTGATGAATACTACTCAAATTAGTTCAAGAAACATAGAAGAGATGAGGGGTGAGTCTCAAGCAACAAGTTGAAATAATAACTGTTCAAGAGATGAAGTTGATGATGATGAAACCAAACATTTCTTATCTTAAATAATGGGGGGGGGATGCTTAGCATTTTTTAGAATTTCTATCCCTAAAAGAAATATAATTGAAACTAAAACAATTAAATAAGTTTTTCCTATGGAAAATAATAATAAATCATATAGAATAACTCACATAGAAGCTAATGTCATTTTTGAATCTAGAGTTGTATACATTTTTAAGAATAAATTTTATAAAGACAATTAAAATAAAATTATTCCTCATAGTCATAGATTTAGTGTTTTATATAGTTAAGACATAATGGCAGAGAATAAAGATGATTCTTGAGTTGAACCTAAATGAAGTACAAGACCCAGAAATCAAAAATATCCATATCATGAATTCATATATTTCAAATCCTTCATTTTTCTTATCGATAGAGATCAACATAATAATATTTTGAAAAAATATCTTATAGGGCTAACCATAGATGATGATATCAAGTTATATAAAGAAGCATTGTCTTCAAAATATGTTGCATTCTTGAAAGAATCATTTAATGATGAAATAGATTATATTATGAGAAATAATACTTTTATATTTACAAATTTTCTAAAATATTCAAATCATATTGGTTGTAAATGTGTATTTAGAAGAATGTATGACTCCAACGATAACATTCAAGTTTTTAAATCTAGATTAGTAATCCAAGGTTTCAAAAAAATGGGATGGATTGGTTATTTTTATACTTATACTCATTTAGTTCAAATTACGACAATAAGGATATTCTTTTCCTTTAAATTCGATAAATCATTTGTGTATTCATTAAACAAATGTTAAAACTGTATTTTTAAATGGAAATTTAAATAAAGAAATTTATATGGAATAATATGAAGATTCTAAAACTTATTTGATGAAGACCGTAAAGAACATTTCCAATGAAATAATCACTAATATTTTTGGAATTTTTAGAAATATTTATGAGGTGATCACTGACTATGGTGATGAAAATAAATAAATGGAGAAGGTTTTATAAGAAAGGGTATAAATGTATTTTAATATCTCCAGACAAGTAGGAGAAACAAATACAATGATTTTGGAATTTAAAGTATAATGCACCAATTTTAAAAATGTGTATCTCACTATAATTCAAGAAAGGAAAGATGAAAATAAAGGGTTTGAGGAGATAACCCCAAAATTAAAATAAGTAATTGTTATCAAAGATTATCAATTGGAGATTAGAGGCAAAAGGATTAAAGAGATTGAACATCTACTAAAAGAAAACTGCAAGCTTTTAGTTCTGAAAAAACTAGACAACATGTGGTTCAAAATAATAAACCATGGTTTACGAGTCATTGTATTTTCTATAATAAATTTTAACATAGTGAATTGGATATTTTGTACAATTTACAAATTCTAAAGCTACAATGGAAGACTATTTTTAGGTGGAAAATATCTCAGATGAAGCAACATCCATAGAAATTGAACACACATATATTAAAATCAATTAGAGTTGAAATGATTAGAAATATATGTGGTATTTGTAATGGAAGTAGTCACAGTGAAGTGACATGTAGATAAAAATCATTCAAGCATGAAATTAGCGATGAATGATGAATAACAAGAGATAACGAACAAAAAAAATACAAAAATATATCGAAAAATAAACAAAACAAGTGAGGGGAAGGATAAAAATTAACATACATTGGATTAAAGCTTTGATTCATCTAAGAGAAACAAAGATATCGTGCACAAAAGCCTGGATTCATTCGAGCCTTGAATTCTTTGAGCCTTGATTTGTTCGAGCCCTGGATTAGACCCTTAGATTTGTTCGAGATGTGATTTGAGGTTGGATTCAACAAGGAGGAGCGATGATGGGAGGCAGCTTCTGCGAATAGCTTGAGAAATCACGATATACTCATTCATGGTTAGGGTTATTAAATAAACCAGGGACACATTTATCATCACTTCTAAAAAAGTGCTGATAAAGATCCCTTTTATTAGCGCTAAATTAATAAGCGCTGATAAAGATAGAGATTTATCAGTACTAAAAAGGCGTTGATAAAAACCATCTTTATCGACGCTAAAGATTTAGCACTGACAAAACTCCATCTCTATCCATGCTGAAGAAGCACTGATAAAATGAATATCTATCAGCGCTAAAACTTTAGTGCTGATAAAGGATTTATAATTATAATTATAAATAAAAAAATTTGTAAATATATTTATATATTTATTTATTATAATTTTATAATTATTTAAATATACAATTATTTATTTATAATTATATAGATACTTTGCTAAAAAAGTTATAATTAATTATTTATAATTATAATTATATTTATATCATTATATATATTTATATAATTATATATATATATATATATATATTTAATAAATATATATAAATATAAATATAGTAAAAATATTTATTATTTAAATATATTTATTATAAATTTATAATTATAATTATATTTATATCATTATATATATTGATATAATTATATATATATTTAATAAATAAATAGAAATAGAAATATAAATACAGTAAATATATTCATTATTTAGATATATTTATTATGATTTTATAATTATTTAAATATATTTATTATAAATTTATAATTATTTAAATATATAATTATATAAATACTTTAAAAATAATTATATTTATATATATATATCATTATATATTTATATAATTATATATATAATAAATATATATAAATATAAATATAAATATAGTAAATATATTCATTTTTTAAATAGATTTATTATAATTTTATAATTATTTAAATATATATAATTATTTATTTATAATTTTGTAAATAATTTTAAAAAATAATAATATTTATTTATTTATAATTATAGATATATAAAATTATAAATATAGTAAATATACATTTATAAATATATTTAATTATACATATTTACATGTATACTTTTGACATTATTAATGAATATATAATCTTAAATGCATGCATGTTAAAAATGAGTGAAATTGAATAATTAAAAATGAGTACACTTTAAAAATATTGAAAAATAGATAAGTTTTATTAATTAAATATAAATTATTAAAAAAATATGGATATATATTGAAGTAAAGTACATATTGAAAATATTAAAATATAGTATATATATATATATAAATAATAGAAAATGATTAAATTCCCAAAAAAATAAAAAATAAAAAAAATAAAAAATAAAAAAAATAAAAAATGAACTAATACCTAACTGTTATAAAATTAAAAATAAATAAACAAATTTTACCGATTAAAGACATAATATATTAAATGTATCATGCTATAATGAAATTATAAAATGAATACTAAAATTTGAATAAATTACATAAATATTAGATGCTTGTGTTTCAATATAAGATTTCATTAATTATGTAAATATTTGTGTGTCTGCATCGTATATAAAAATGCATTAATTACGTATATGTATGTAAAATCAATATAACACACGTTTGATATATGTTAAATTAAAAAATCAAACAACATTCAATTATGTATATTACTCGATGCAATTTGTTAGTATTTTTAATTCATTTTAATTTTTAATTATAAACCATTCTTCACTAAATATATGACTTATTTAATGTAAAACATAAATATTTTGTATTATATAAATCATATTTAGGAAATTTTATATACATTCATATATATCTATATTTAATATATACTATTTATTAATATTTATAATATATATATGTATATTAAATTTATTCATTTTTATAAATAATTACTTAATTAATAAAATGTTTAATATTTTTCTTAATTTAGTCATTTTAATTTTTATTTGTTTAATTATTTCATTTTACATATATATAATTTAATATATACTATTTATTAGTATTTATAATTTATATATAGTATATTAAATGTATTCATTTTTATCAGTAATTATTTAATTAATAAAAATTTGAATATTTTTTTTTAATTTTTATTTGTTTGATTATTTCATTTTATTCGGGGCCTTTATGAGCACTAAAAAAGCGCTGATAAATGATCCCTTTATCAGTGCTAAAAATAAAGCACTGATAATGGGTACCTTTTATCAGTGCTAAAGAAAAGAGCTGATAAAGGTTACCCTTTATCAGTGCTTAAAAAAAGCATTGATAAAGAGCACCTTTATCAGTGTTTTTTGCTAGCATGGATAAATACTAGCGCTGTTAAAGGCCGAATCTGTAGTAGTATAAGCAGAATGCCAAGATGAAAAAATAAACTTTGTGTTCATATGTATTATCAAAAAATGACATTTAGGAATCACTTTATCCCTACACAGGAAAGGAAAGAAATTAAAATCCAAAAAATATGTAATAATCAAGTTCTTTTGATAAAAATAATAATAACAAAATCATTATTTATAAAAAAACCATAGAAATTTGATTTTATCTCCACTATAAAAAGGGCCACTAGCAATTGTCAAAAGCGATCATTGTTTGTAACGATCTGAACATTCATAAAAGAAACTTCATTTTTTGAATAAATGTATTATTAAGTAATATAGTTATAGAAAACACATGAATTACTTTAGTCTTTGGACTGATATAACTTCTCAAATTTTAAAAACTATTAAACATATCAACTATTGATAATATTATTGTTGTATAGTGAATGTTAATGTTAGTATATTACCATTAATGTTAGTATATTAAGAGTTATGATAAATTCCAATTAATATAGACAAAAGAAGCAATAACCATGATCGGTTGGATTGTATCCTATGAGGTCTATTTATCAGAGCTTTCAAGAGTGATGACATCACTGAGCTTTGCCTTTAACCAAGACCAAGTCGTGATTCAACAACCGAAGCATGAACTAAACCATTTACAAGAGAAGTTTAAGCTTATCAAGATCATGACTCGAACCATGTTCACAAAACCACCCTAAGAAACTGTCACCATCGCACACCTTACTTGTAGGGCGTATGCTGGTGTAATAAGGAGTTATGTATCTAGACCACATAAGTATGAATTTTTATATTTTCTTTCTAATGAAATATTGATTATATTTATTTCATTTTATTATTACTTTATAAATGATTAATGATTTTGATAAAAATTAGATTTTGATATGAATAAATCAAAATTGTATTTTTGGGATATATAATTCAATTAAAACAATCATTTTCAAGATTTTTTTGAAATAAATGTTATTTTTATAAAATATTCTTATCAAATAATATTTATTTTAATATAAATGATAATATAATTTAATGAAGTCTAATATAATCTTTATAAGGGTCATAAAACTGTTATCGTCATAAAAACTAGTATTTTTCAAAACGAGGATTTTGATTTAAAAGTTAAAATTCTCATATTTAGATAATTATTTTCATAAAATAAATATTATTTTTAAAATCATCATGTCTAAACTAGTCGATGATGATTTTTTCATATTTTTTTGAGACAGTTGAATTTTTGTGTAAAAATTGAATAAAGTATAAATGTACGGTATGCATTATGATATTATAATAGCCCAAAAGTGATGTAATAAATACTATTAGTAGTATCCACAAATAAATTATGTTTCCACTTTAAAATAATATTTTTTTGAAGTTATTTGATTAATTTTATAACCCTTTAATGAATCCTTCAAAACCTATATTATATTTTAATGTTTTAAAATCAATTCTTTATATGAACATGTCCCACTTCAACATCACCATTTGTATTATTTTAATGAATTTGATTCTTAAACTTATAAAATATTTAAAACCACTTATTTGGTGGAAACCATAGGCAAAAACCATGAGAAGATTTGTGGTTTTTATTATTTTATCATATAAAGTCCAAAACCTAAGTATAAAGAATTTTCATCTTTTGCTATAAATACCCACCCAACCTCCCACTCATCTTCACTCAAAAACCATTGAGAACGAAGTAACTCCACCTCTCCCTATATAAATCCCTCTCAAGGTGTTCCCAAACTCTTAAGAATCTCTTCTCCATCTTTTAGAAGCGCCCTCTCAATGTAAGGAGATCCTTCCTCATCCTCCTTATTCAAGCACTTTCTTTATATTATGCATTTTTATTTCTAATTTTCATGTTATAATATGGTTTTACACATCCCTCTTATTGTCCTTATATGTACAAGTTATGAGAGACTCACTTTTACTCTCATTAAACCCTTCAACTAATCTTTATGTACACTTGTTATGTCATTGAAATTATCCTGTGATTTTCCATGCCAAACATTTGCGTAGTGAATACTCATATCCATTTCCACTCAATGTTATTCACCTAGATGTACCTATACTTCATTGATTAGGTAATTTCATGTAATTAACCCACTCTTTAATCATGGGGTTAAAAGAGATGAAATATGTTCTTATGTTATATGATCTATGTGACACACAAATACATGTACATGATATGAAAGTGATGGGTGGGACAAAAATTATATAGTCTTATAATGAATTGGGTAATGTTTTTATCTCATGATATACCATGTATGGTGCAAGAGAGGTTATCCTAAGAACACTAAATTAGCGGCTAGCCTTGACTTATTCTTATGATGTCATGTTTTATGTTGTTTCCATATTCCTATGTTGTCTTGATGTTATTATCTTATATCATGATTTGATGTTCAAGTTTATGATTATCACTCCTTTTATGTCACCTAGACATGCCTCTTAACTCACATGTATTAATCTCATCATGTTATAAATTTATTATTCCCTTACTGGGATTTATAGATCACCCATTTCTTATGTACATCCCTAGGTTATCTCATACAGTTTTAGAAGATCAATGAATATTAAGGGAATTCTGTGGAGTTTTTAAATAATGTCATTATATCCTTGTTTCAAGTTATTATTTTATGTATATAATTTATCAAATACACTAGGCCTCTCAATCTTTTAGGATTGTATTATGTTTATCCTTATGTAATAAATCATGAATTAAAGTGTATAAAAGACACGAGTTCTCATAGGTTGTATCAGAGAAAAGTCTAGTTATTTTTGGGAATTAGGATTAGAAAAAAGAATTAGGTAGAAAAATAAACAAGGAAAACATCCCTAAATTTTTTCTAAAGTATAGATTAAGTGGTTTCCATGAAACAAAATCTATGTCTGGATACTACAAGTATATGTGGATCTGACACAATTGTACCCAAGGGTAATAACCCCAAAAAGGGTGCATTGGGAATTGACTCGATCGTCACATAGTGCACGACACAAATTATTTATTGTACACCTAGTTTGACACTCCTAGGGGATATGTTTTGGTAAATTCAAAAGCTCCTTATAAACCATTATAAAGGGAATAAAAATTCCTATAAAATTTTATGTTAGGAAATATACCATGGAAAACATAGATTGAAACCTATAAATTCATAGGTTAAGGAATATATTTCATTTATGAGTTATCCCTTCAAGGTTCATAGTTTCTCTTTTTGTGTTTAATAGTTCAAAAATTCACATCCCTAATTTTACCATTATTTTAGTCAATGGTTGGAAATAGGAGGAACTAATCCAAAAACCAATGTGATGAACAATGTAATAATCACCCAAATGAGATGTCCAACCCGATGAGAGTAGGATTCGAGAAATTCATGACAATTATTACTCAATTAAATCATGTTTTGAACATAATCATGAATTAGGGGAAAACCCACACCCCCTAAGAAAGATCAAGTTGCAATTGATACCTTTATGTGACAAAGGTCTCTGAATTTCAATGGATATTCTGACCCCTTAATCACAAAATAATGGATCAACTCCATTGAAAAAATCTTCGTCCTTAAATTCTTTGAGCAAGAGCAGGTCATGCTGGCTGTTTATAATATGGAGGGAGACACTGAACAATGGTGGACATTGATAAAAAATATCAAGCCTGAGGAATATATCTAAGTGATGGAGTGTAAATAATTTAGGAAAATGTTTTCAATAAATACTTCCCTCACACTCTCCAGCTTAAAATAGAGAGGTATTTCCTTAGCTTTAAGAAAAAGGATGACGAATCAATCAGGGCGTGTGTGGAAAACCTCACAAGACTTGCATGATACACATTCATCTTTGTCATTGAACCCGAAAGTAAAATTAACCACTACTTTGGTGGGATAAAGAAGAGTCTAAGAAAATTTTGGTGATTCAAGACTTTAAAGAATATGAGGAAATTTTTTGATGTTCCCTCAAGGTTGAAATAGAGATCATTTGTCACGACCTGTCCACCAAGGCTCGTGTCGTGACTACCCCAAGCCCACCTCTCGAAGGCCAGGGGCTGGAGACTAGCACCAAAGATGTCAACCTGCAAGTGGGATACATTTTACTTAGTACCTATATTCACACACACGCCAAACCACATCCCAACACACAGAAAGGGGGAAAAACCACTAAAACAAAGATAAGTGCATGTACAACTGAAAGTAAGTGATCCAGAATACAAAACCAACAAAGAACTGAAAAAAACAAGATATAAAAATAAACTCTAATGTCCATATATAGAAATCCCCACCTGATCATGGGAGTAGTGAAACTACTGGAAGCTGAAACAGTATATCCTATCCGCTCGGTCTTACTGGACCCTGCCTAGTCCTAAGCCACCAAGTCCACCATCGTAGCATCTGTCAGTCCCATATCCCTGAGGAACCATGTCAAAATGTCGATCATTTACACCAGACACAACACGTGAAGGCGAAGCCCATGCATGGGTGAGTAACAAAATACTCAGTAGGGACCCCAAAACAAAAAGAAAATACCACACAACAATCCCTCAAAATAAATCACAAAACACAAGACAACTCACACCAGGTATATTCTAGGGTAGTAATAATAGCATCATCAGTCACATCGTTAAACACCTCAGTTGCTAGAGAACTCCTCCTCTAGTGAGTACAGTGGGCTTTCCAAGTCACGAAGAGGTGCTTCCCACTAACCTCAAACTGCTTAGGTACTCCTCATCGCGTACCGTGGGCCTGCAAAGTCACAGAGAGGTGCTTCCCACTAGTCGTGGCCAATTGATGTACTCCTCCTCATCATGTACCGTGGGATAGAAAAGTCATAGAGAGGTGTTTCCCACCATGGTCCTACCAATTCATAGAGAGGTTCTTCCCACTCGGCCCAAAGTCAGCAGTCTTCAGGTCTCAGCCAGTCGTAGAGTTCTATACATAGTGCACTTGGGAGAACCACTCCTCAAGCCCTTCGTCACATATCAAATTCCAAGAAAGTCACCATAGATCATTCCAAAAGACCTACCTCGTCGAGAGGGTCCCAAAGCTGCAAATGGCTCATCAAACAGACATACTATTTGCAAGATACAAGCGTTTTAGTAACCAGGGGACTGGTGCGACGGGGCCCGGTCTGACCCAGTCAGACCGACCAGACCAACCCGGTCCGGGGGTCCCACATACCCCGGTTCATTAAGACAGACTTGACCTGACCTGGTGCGGGTCGATTCTGGTCTGGTTCGGCCTGGCCAGTGGGCTAGGCCCAATAGGCCTCACGGGACCCAGCCCGGTTGGCCGAGGGTCTAGGCCGCCGCGTCGCCCGACAACCCGGTCTAGTCCGACCCATCCCGAAGAGGGCGTGGATCTAGCTTGCCGGTGAGAGTCCGGCCCGCTGGGTGTGGGTCTAGCCCACCAGTGTAGGTTTGGCTTGTCATTGTGGGTCTGGCCCACCGACGCCATCCGACCCATTGGGTGCGGGTCCGGCCTGCCAGGCAGCGGGACTGGCCCGACCCACTGGGGGCTCGACCCACTAGCTGGGGACCGGCCACGCTGTGTGGCCGGTGGTGCCGACCAGTTGGGATGCAGCCTGGATGCCGCATCTGGCTCCCCCCTATGGCCTCGTAAGCACAGGGACCTTCCACCAGCCGCGGTCGATAGATCACGGCTTCGCCAACCGTCTGGACAGCCCGAACGCGAGCCGTCCCTTCACATGACACCCCGCCTAGTGCTGCGTCCTCTAGCGTGCTTCCGCGCCTGACAAGCTGTGTATTCCCGGTCAATGTGGCCCACCGGTGTGGAAAGCCTCCTCCATGCAGCCGACGGGGCTGGCCACCGCTACTGCCGCCCCGGTAGGGGGTTCAGCGGACCCCCAGACGCGCTCCAGTGGTCCATCCTTCGAGCTGTCTGCGTTTGTGGCCTTCAGGGAGTGCCCTCTTCCCCATGAGGATCCCAAACCTACCTTTCCATAATTTCAAGGGTACGACCAACAAGGACACACATGCATAGGTGCTCGAGCTTTGTTCATGTTAGCCCGGGGCCTTCGTGTTAGAGGTTTAAAGATGGGGGAGGTTCAAGGAGTTTCCGTTCAATCATTCCATGCCAAGATTTTGACCACAAATAAAATAACCCCAATAATAAATCACCCTCCTGCATAACGCATGAATCATGGATCAAACTATTCATGGGTTGATCCATGTTCGTCATTTTTAGAAAATGACGAGGAAGAACATCAAATCAAAAACCCCTACCTCTTTTGACATCTGATGCCACGACATTTGTCCTTGAGGGATTAAGACGTTGACGTCACTTCCCAGCTTCGATCTTCAAAAAGCATCAAAGATGATGAAGTTATTCCAGCATTTTTCATTCTTCACTGGGGTGGAAGTTTGTCATAGGTTCTCCAAAGAATCTTCCAAATTTTTAATCCTTATTTCTCTAGCACGTTGAACTATAAACAGGAGCACGTCGCAATGTTTCCATTATGACGAGACATCGTGTTGTTATGTTTATTATTTATGAAACAATGTCACTGTTACACATCATTAAAGCGTCATTATGTGTGAGTTAATGAGCCATTAATGAGCCTCATAAATGTGCATCGTCGGCGCCTCGTCGGCGCCTTGTCGGCGCCTCGTCGCTGCCTTGCAACGTATCCATCCATCACTCAGCTGTGAGAAATAAAAAAAAATAATTCATTTAAATTATTTTATTATTTTTCTCGAAAAGTCCAAAAAATAACTTTTCCACTCGACCCTTGCTGGATGAAGTTAAGTCAATTCTAGGAGAATCTCAGAATTCTGAATTCAATGATGCCCTCATATTTTTAATCTGAGCACCGGTTCAAAAGATATAAAATCCTACTCGCATGTTTACTGAACATACCTAAAAAAAGTTCAAAATTACATTCTAGGATCTTTGGGCCTCGGAATCACGTATCGTTGAATTTCACAATCTTGAAATAATTCTATATAAATAAAAAAAATTACATGGAATTTTGAGACATTACATTCTCCCCACCTTAGGGATTTACATCCCCAAAAGCCAAAATAATAACTAAACAAAAAATATGAGGGTACTGAGCACAAATCTGGGCCTCCCTCTCCCATGTGCTCTCTTGGAGATTCATGTTCTACCATCAGATGTGCACTAGAGAAATTGATAGACCTCATAGAACCTGATCCTATTGATCCTATATCTCTACTGGGAACTTTTTAAATGTCGCCCCATCATCAATGTCCAGCTCTCCCTAGTCGATAACGTGTGATGGATCATGCAAATACTTCCTCAACTGCGACACATGAAAAACATCATGCACTCGATGCATCTGTGGGGGAAGGGCTAGGCGATACATCACCTCTCCAACTCTGCTTAGGATCTTAAAAGGTTCAATGAACCTCAAATATAGATTGCCGCCCTGGCCAAATCTCCGCAATCCTCATCAGGCTGAGTCCCGAAGAAACACATGATCTCCCTCCTCAAACTCCAAGGGTCTTTGTCTTCAGTTGGTATAAGACTTATTCTTACTCTATGCAGTCCTCATATGCTTATGGATGATCTGCACCTTCTCGGTAGTAGCCCGTACCAACTCTGGACCCATGAGTGCCGACTCCCATGGGTATGTCCAGCATATGGGTAATATATAAGGCCACCCGTACAAGTCCTCAAATGGTGCCATGAAAATGATGGATTGATAGTTGTTATTGTATACAAAATCCACAGTGGTAGGAGATCCTCCCAACTACGACCAAAGTCTAGGATGCATGCATGTAGCATGTCCTCCATGGTTTGTATAGTTTGCTCTGTCTGACCATCCATCTGGGGATGAAAATCTATACTCAAACACAACTATGTCCCAAACGTCTTTTGTAATCCCTTCCACAACCGGGATGTAAATCAAACATCATGATCTAATATGATCATCAAAGGAACCCCATGGAGCCGCACTATCTCCTGGACATAGAGGCGTCCCAAGACCTCTACCGATCCCTACTCCCAGATGGGTAGGAAGTGAGCCGACTTGGTGGTCATTCAACGATCACCTAGATAGAGTCATGACCTCTAGACGCACGTGGTAACCCCATCATGAAGTCCATTGAGATACCATCCCATTTCCACTCCGGTACCTCGAGTGGCTGAGTCAAGCCCGTTAGAACCTGGTGCTCGACCTTCACTTACTAACAAGTGGGGCATCATGAAATGAACTCATCCACTACTTTCTTTATCATTGGCCACCAGTACTGACGCTAGAGGTCCTGATACATCTTTTCCACACTAGTATGTACTGCCAGAGGAGAATTATGGAACTCCCTCAACACCTCCTCCTATAACATCACTGGAACTATGGTGCACCCTCTGAAAAGGATGACGTGCTCCCCACCTATTGAAAATCTATTAGGAGCTCATTCTGAGGATATCTGAGAACTTCAGGATTCACAGTCAACATCCACCAACTATGCCTCCCCGACTCACTGTAAGAGTGGGGGAGTAATATCCATCAACTAAAGGTACATAGCTTCACTATCATCCACGAAGGATATCTGCATCGCAGCTAACTACTCTATCGCCTCACTTAGCAGCTGCAACCCGGTCCTCTTGCTGAGCATGTCCGCCACCACGTTCCCCTTTCCAGGAGTATAAAATATCTCAAAAGCATAGTTTTGGAAGAACTCTATCCGTCACTTATGTCTCAGGTTCAGGTCCTTAGAGGAGAATATATAACTGAGAATCTTGTGGTTAGAGTAAACAGTGAACCGCTCACCCATCAAGTAGTGGCGCCCCATCTTCAAGGAAAATACCACTAATGCTAACTCTAGGTCATGGGTCACGTAGTTCTTCTCATGCTTCCTCAACTTCCATGAGCCGTAGGTGATCACCGCTCACTCCTGCATTAGGACACAACCGAGCCTAGTCCCTGATGCGTTGTAGTAAACTACATACCCAATGCCCTCCTCTAGTAGTCTCAAGATGGGGGCACTAGTCATTCTCCACCTCAGCTCTTGGAAACTCTGCTGGCATTTCTCCATCCACACGAAGGGATGTCCCTTCCATGTCAATGCCAATAAGGGTGCTTCTACCCTAGAAAAGTTGGGTACAAATCTTCGATAGTAACCAATGAACCCCAAGAAGCTCCACACATTAGTCACGCTCCTAAGTGGCTCCCAAGCAAGCACCTCCTCTATCTTTGTTGGATATACTACAAATCCATCCTATGAGATGATGTTTCCTAAGAAATGGACCCCCCGAATCCAAAACTGACACTTCGAGAGCTTACCATAAAGTTGGTGCTCTCAGAGTTTATCCAGGACTATTTGCAGGTGCACAATGTGCTCCTCCCCCGACGCTGAGTACACTAAGATTAAATCAATGAAGACTATGATGAACTGGTGAGGTAGGGTTGGAATATACTGTTCATGAGGCCCATGAAAACTTCTGTGGCATTGGTTATGCCGAAAGACATTACCGGGAACTCATAGTGGCCATACCGGCACCTAAAGGCTATCTTCGATACATCCTCGTATCGCACCCAAAGCTAGTGATAGCATGATCTGAGGTCTATCTTTGAGAACCACTTCAATCCCTTTAGTTGGTCGAAGAGGTCATCAATTCTTGGTAGTGGGTACTCGTTCTTCACAGTTTTTTAGTTCAGGCGCCATAAGTCCACACACAACTTCAAACTCCCATATGCCTTCTTGGCAAAAATCACCGGAACTGCCCATGGTGAAATGCTAGGCCTTATGAAACCCTTCCCTTGCAAGTCCTCCAGCTGTACCCTCAAATCATGAAGCTCTTTAGGAGCCATTAGATATGCCGGTGTGGATATCAGTGTCGTCCCTAGGTGCATGTTGATATAGAATTATACCTCTCTATAAGGAGGTAGCCCTGGAACCTCATTAGGAACAACATTATCGTTATCTTACAACACTAAAGGGAATATTGAACTCATATCCTCCACTACACCGAGGGTGAATCTAGACAACTAGTGAGTGATTGACTATGCCCTCATCTAAGAGAGTCTGTCCTGCACTGCAGGGGTTTTCTTCTCACCGGTGAAGGAAAACCTGGTTCCATCTCCATGGACACACCACACTGTATGCCTAAAACAGTTGATATGAGCATAGAATTTGGATAACCATTCCATACCCAAGATGACGTTGTAAGGCCATGATGCTGCTACTTGGATATCCTAGCTAAATCTATTACCTCATAGAGTAAGCTCACACTGCCGACACCAACGTTTAATCATCGAATACCCTCCCGTAGGAGTCTATATCCATAAGGATCGAACCAAAGACTCCACCAAAATCTATAAGCTCTGAATGAGAGCTGTGGAAAGGAAGGAGTGACTATCACCCGTGTCTATAAGTACTTCAACTAAGGTGGAGAAGACACATATCGTACCTCAGATCATCTCTGGAGCACCGTGGTTATAAGCCTCTTCTACTTGAAACTGAGCTCTCCCCTATACGCCTTCTCTCTGAGGTAGGGGTGGAACACCTGGGGGTGGTGGCGGTAACACCTCAAACCATCTCCCATTTCCTGTCGCTCACCCATCTCCACTGCCATGTCTTCCACCCTACAGAACTCCTTGCTTGAACCGCTGATGCTGCCTCGACGGTGCCTCGACTGTCTGCTAGTCATCTATATGGAGGGTCGAGCAGTCATGTGCCATGTGTAGAGAGTATAAAATCCTGGCCCTTGGCCAACTCCCTCTAGTCTGGGAGCCTTGCACTGCCGACCCTGAGTCCTGGGGTCAGCCTCTAAAAGACCTGGCCCACTTGGGCCCACATGTTTGCTGTCTGCTGCCTGCCAAAGAATCTACCACCTGGGGTCTGTTGGAATCCCATCTCTCGACACCTTATCCACTAAGAATCTCTCCATAAGAAGGGCCTGCTCCATCACCCCATCCTAGGTATGGATGCTAAGAGACACCACTGAAGCCCAGATCTCTCCCCTGAGTCCCTGCTTAAAGGCTAGAGCCCTGAAGAAAGGGCCTCACACCATATTTGTGGAGTAGTGGGAAAGATCCATAAACCTTGAAGAGTACTTGACCACTTTCATGTTGTCCTGCTGTAGGTGAAGCAGCTACTGGATGCACACAGAGTGCAAGGTCGCGAGGAAAAACTACTCTCGGAAAATCCTCTCGAAGTTAACCTAAGTGAGGGTCACCTCATCATGAGTCTGGATGTTCAAACTCAACCATATCCCTACTAAGCCCTCTAGAAGGCTCGCTACCAAGATCGCCATCTCGTCAGGTAGTGTCCTCACTAAATAGAAGACCCACATCACAGCCTCCAGCCAGTCCTTAGTGACCTGAGGATCTGTATCTCCCCTGAACTTGGGAGGTCTCTGTCTCTGAAACTCACGTAGGAAACTAAGCCTATGAACATCCTCTGCAGGAACCACCGGAAGTAGAGGCTAACCATCAGGTGGTGGTAGCACTGGTGCACCACCTAGTGGGGCCATCTCAAGCACTAGTCCCTGAATGGACGACTCGTTGCTGGGCAAGCTTTCCTCACGACCTCGTATCGAGATCCTTACTAGTCATCCACATGGAGGTATCCTGAGATAAATCAATATGTACCATGGTTAGAAGGTTATACCTGGTGAGCTGACTCTTATTAAAAAATAAGACACTTATGCAACTAGTGTTTGCATGTATTGATCCAAAATCAGAATTCAAGGTCTTGGTGTATGGATACATCGATCGCCGCACCAACACTGGACTCCTCGAATATGAAAGTTGAACTTGCAACACTTAACACTGTTTCCCAAAAAAAAAAAAAACAGAATCCCAGTCTTTGAGGGGGAACCAACCACCCTATGATACCACTTTGTCACAACCCTTCTCCCAGGGCCCATGCCGTGACTACCCCAAGCCCACCTCCTATAGGCTAGGGGATGATGACTAGCACCGAAGATGTCAACCTGCAAATGAGAGGCATTTTACTTATTACATGTACACACACACACGCCAAACCACATCCCAACACACTGAAATGGGGAAAATAAAACCACTAAAACAAACCTGAGTGCAAGTACAACTGAAAGTAAGTGGGCCAAAATAAAAACCCAACAAAGAACTGAAAACAACCAGATATAAAAAGAAACTCTGATGGCCATCCGCAGAAATCCCCACCTTATCGTGGGAGTAGTGAAGCTACTAGAAGCCAAAGCACTATGTCCTATCTGCCTAGTCCTACTAGGCCCCACCTAGTACTAGGCCACAAAGTACACCTTCTTATCATCCATAAGTTCCGTCTCCTTGAGCACCCATGTCAAAACATCGGTCCTCTACACCATACACAACTCGTGCGGGCAAATCCCTTGCAGGGGTGAGTAACATAGTACTCAATAGGGACCCCAAAACAAAAAGGAAAGACCACACAAAAATTCCTCAAAATAAAGAATGAAACATAAGACAACTCACACCGGGTATATTCTAGGGAATTCACATCGTCGAATACCTTGGCTGCTGGAGAACTCTTCCTCTAGCAAGTATAATGGGTCTGCCAAGTCACGAAGAGGTGCTTCCCACTAACCTTGGACTGCTTAAGTACTCCTCCCCATCACGTACCATGGGCCTAAAAAGTCATAGAGAGTCGATTTCCACTAGTTGTGTCCAAATAAGGTACTCCTCCTTGTCACGTACCATGGTCCTACAAATTCACAAAGATGTGCTTCCCAC
The DNA here is from genome assembly GCA_963277665.1 of Viscum album. Taxonomy (NCBI): domain Eukaryota; kingdom Viridiplantae; phylum Streptophyta; class Magnoliopsida; order Santalales; family Viscaceae; genus Viscum; species Viscum album. Next base: position 1,286,684,879 of record OY728155.1, on the reverse strand, counting down.
TGGGCCAAAAGTCAATAGTCTTCAGGTCTCAGTTAGTTGCAGGGTTCTGTACGTAGTGTACTTGGGAGAAATGATCATCAAGCACTTCTTTGAATATCAAATTCCACTAAATTCACCATAGAGAAATAAAAAAGATCCTCCTCATTGAGAGGGTCCCAATTCTGCAAACGGATCGGCAAACGGATGCACGGTTTGCAAGATACTGACGTTTTAGTAACTAGGAGGCTGGTTGTGATGGGGCCCAGTCCGACCCAGTCAGACCGACCTGACCAACCCAGCCTAGGGGTCTCACACACCCTGGTTCATTAAGACAGGCTCGACCTGACCTGGTGTGGGTCGACGTCGGTTTGGTCCGGCCTGGCCAGTGGGCTAGGCCCAATAGGCCTCACTGGACTTGACCTGGTTGGCCGAGGGTCCAGCCCGCCGAGTCGCCCGACGACCTGGTCTAGTCCGGCCCAGCCCGATAAGGTCGTGGGTCCAACCTGTCAGCGTGGGTCTAACCCATCAGTGTGGTTCTGGCCCTTCGGCACGGTTCGGCCCACTGGGCCCGGGTTTGGCCCACTGGGCAGCGGGACCGGCCCGACCTGATGGGGGCTCAGTCCGCCAACTGGGGACTGACTGTGTGGTGCGGCCGGTGGTGCCGACCAGTTGGGACGTGGCCTAGCTGCCACTTCTTGCTTCCCCCCTATGGCCCTGTGGGCGTGGGGCCCTTCTACCAATGATGGTCGATGGACTGCAGCTTCACCAACCGTCCAGACAGCCCGGACACGGGTCGTCCCTCTGTGCGGCATCCCACCAGGCACCGCCGCGTCTAACAAGCCACGGTTTCATGCTCAATACAGCCTGATAGTGTAGGATACCTCTTCCATACGACCAGCAGGGCCGGCCGTTGCTGCTTCCGCCACTGGCGCCCGTGCCGGAAGGGGGTTCAGCGGGCCACTGGATGCGTTCCGATGGTCCTTCCTTCGAGCCGTCTGCATCTGTGGCCTCCAGGGAGCACCCTCTTCCCCATAAGGATCCCAAACCTTCATTGCCATCATTTTGAGGGTATGACCACCAAGAATACACATGCGGAGGCACTTGGGCTTTGTTCGTGTCAGCCCGAGGCCTCTGCATTAGAGGTTTAAAGACGGGGGAGGTTTGGGGAGTTTCCATTCAATCATTCCATTCCAAGATTTAAACCCCACAAAAAGTAACCCCAAGAATAAATCACCCTCCCGCATAACGTACAAATCACGGATCAACCTGTTCGTGGGTTGATCCGTGTTCATTATTTTTAGAAAAGGATGGGGAAGAACATTAAATCAAAAACCTCTACATCTTATGACGTCCAATGCCGTGATGTTCATCCTCGAGGGATTAAGACGTCAATGTCGCTTCCCAGCTCTGATCTTTGAAAGGCGTCGAAGATGATGAAGTTTTGCCGGCATTTTTCATTCTTCACTGGGGTGGAAGTTCGTCAGAAGTTTTCCATAGAATCCTCCAAATTTTTAATCCTTATTTCCCCAATGCGTCAAACTATAAATAGGAGTACATCACAACATTTCCATTATGATGCGATGTCACGTTGTTACGCTATTTTATTTAAGAAACAACGTGTCTGTTACGCTTCCTTAAAGCATATTTATGCTGTGAGTTAATGATCCATTAATGAGCCTCATAAATGTGCATTGTTGCCACCTCATCGCTTCCCTACAACTTCATCATTCGCCACTCAACCGTGAGAAAGAAAATAAAATAATTCTTTTAAATTCTTTTATTATTTTTCTTGAAAATTATGAAAAATAACTTTTCTTCTCGGCCCTTTTCGGCTGAAGTTAAGTAATTTCTAGGTGAATCCTAACATTATAAATTCAACAGTGCCCTTATATTTTTAATCCGAGCACCGGTTTAAAAGATAGAAAATCTCACTCACATGTTTACTGAACGTACCTAAAAAAGTTCAAAATTACATTTCGGGATCTCCGGGCCTCAGAATCATGTGCCGTCAAATTTTGTGGTCTCAAAATAATTCCATATAAATAAAAAAAATTACACGAAAATTACGAGATGTTACATCATTGAATCTCAAGGGTCTCATGGGTCTGGAGATATGAAGTAGAGAATGGAGTTTAATTATAATGGAGTAATGGAGAAATATCACAGGGGTAAAAAGGTCCAATATACCACTTGTTAAAAATGTGGGAATAAGTATCTCAGAAATTACCTGAAGGGGACAAGGGAATACTTTATGTGCAGGAAGGAAGGGCACTGAGCTAGAAAATGATGATGGGAGAAACTCACCAATTTGATAAAAAAAGGAATTCTATAATCAACCCTCATCCTATTGTCCAATGTTTGAATTGAAAGAAATAATAACACTATGAAAATCAATGCACTAAGCCAAAAGTTGTTGATGATAACCAAAGGGAAAAAACTCCAATGCCCGAGATCAAGGGAAAAATTAGGTCATCATAACTACTAAGGTGGATCCTAACAATGATATGGTGATAGGTACACTATTAATTTATTCAAGGATAGTTAACATACTATTTAATTTTGTCTCTATACATTCTTTCATATTACAAAAGTTTAGTAGAACTAGTTAAACACCCCCTCAAAACATGGAAGTTGAGCTATCAGTGAAAATGGAAAATGAAGCAATTATTGCATCCCAAGTATATAACTTCTCCCTTGTCCATATCTATGGGATGAATTTCCTAAATAACCTTGTGATACTCCCTTTAGTGGAATTCAAGACTATTTTGAGTATGGATTAACTTTTATTATATAGAGCCAACATAAATTTCCGTAAGAAGGTAATCACCCTTCGTATCGCAAATCGTCCTATGATTATACATAAGTGAAAGGAGGAGGATGAATATCCATTGAAATAATCATCTCAAGAATGGATATTATTACCTCATGACCAAGCATATCTAGCTCAAAATATTTATACTAAGGAAAAGATCATCCTTGATGACATGCCTATTGTGAGAGAATATGCTGATGTGTTTCATGAAGAATTATCCGGTCTTCCTCTCAGGCAAGAAGTTGAGTTATTGATTGAAATTAGGCCTAAATATTTTCCAATATCCTAAAATACATATAGAATAACCACTATTGAACTTGAATATCTAAATAAGAAACTAAAAAAGAATCTAGATAAAGGGTTTATATGCTCAAGTGTTTTACCGTGGGGTGTACCGGTCCTTTTCACCAAGAAGAAAGATGAGTAAACATGCCTCTGAATTGATTATCATGATCTAAAAAAGACCATGATAAATAACAAGTATCCTCAACCATAGATTTATGACTTGTTCAATCAGTTATGTGGAGCCCAGTACTTATCCAAGGTAGATCTTCAGTCGATTATTATCAAGTAAAGTTGAAGAAGGAGGATATCCCCAAGACTGTTTTTCATTCAAGTTACATGCACTATGAGTTCATAGTGATGAAATTTGGACTCACTAATTCTCCAACCATATTCATGGACTTTATGAATAGAGTTTTTAGGGATTACATCGACAAATTTATTGTAGTCTTTATAGGTTATATTCTTATCCACTCCAAAAGTAAGGAGGAACATGAGGAACATTTGAATGTTGTACTGAAGACCTTGAGAAAAGAAAAAGTTATATGTGAAGCACATTAAATGTGATTTTTGGATGGATCAAGTAAAATTCACAGGGAATGTTATCACCAATAAATGGATATTTGTGGATCCTTTCAAAATAGAGGAAATTGAAGGATGACCTTGATCAAAATCTACGATAGAAATTCATAGTTTCCTTGGATTAGTTGGGAACTCTCATCGATTTGTGAGAAACTTCTCACGATTGTAAAGTCAACTAATGAAGCTAACTAAAAAGGGAGTAAAGTTTTTTTGGACTGATGAATATGAGGAGAGATTTAAAGAGTTAAAGAAGAGGCTAATCACTAAGACTGTGCTCACATTACCCCTAGTGGGGAAGGATTTTTTATTTATAATGATGCTTACAAAATTTTTTTGGGTTGTACGCTCATGAAATATGAAAAAGTGATAGTTTATGCCTCCCACCAATTAAAAATCCATGAGAAAAACTACCCAAAACATGATATAAAATTGGTTTCAGTGATCTTAAGATTAAATATTTGGCGACATTATCTCTACAGGGAGAAGTGTGACATATATATAGATCATAAAAGTCTCAAGTATATATTCACACAAAAGGAGATCAATATGCATTAGGGAAGGAAGTTAGAGATGATTAAGGATTATAATTACACAATCCATTACTATCCTAGGAAGGAAAACAAAATAGTAGATGCTTTGTGTAGAAAGGATCCTGCAACCCTATCCATGGTGAGGATTGAAAGAGATCTAATCTTCTTGGACATCAAAATGATGGACATGAGAATAATAAAAGGATATTCATCCCACCTTTCTCAAATAACCTCTCAATCATCCATTCTTGAGAGGATCAAGGAGACCCAAAAATATGATGAGGTTCTACGGAAAAAAGTAGTGAATATTTTGGAATTCAACTTTGATAAAGATGAAGTTATAAGGTTTGGAACTTGAATATGTGTCCCATAAAAACTAGAGTTTAAGAGGGAACTTCTATATGATTCACATAACTCATCCTTATCTATTCATCTAGGAAGTGCTAATATGTATAGAGATCCGAAGAAAAACTTATGGTAAGATAACATGAAGAGGGATATTTTAGAATTGTATCTCAATTCTTGGTATACCAACAAGTCAAGGGTAAATGATAGAAGTCTAAGGGTATGATGAAATCATTTCCCATACTAGTATGTAAATGAGAAACCATAACCATGTATTTAATCATAGTAATTCCCAAGATATTTAAATGAAATAACATCATATGGACAATAGTCGATCACCATATAAAGTCAGTGCATTTCATTGTTATCAAGTAAGAATTATCTATTGACCAACTAGACAAGATATACATAAGGGAAGTGATAATACTTCATGTAGTGCCACTCTCCATTATATCTGGTCAATATATTATGTTTACCTTGAGGTTTTAGAGAAGCCTTCAACAGGAATTAGATATAGAGCCGAGTTTTAGTACTTCTTATTTCCCTCAGATTGATGGTTAGTTTGAGTGAACCATCCAAACTCTAGAGGATATATTGAGATCACGTTCAATGTATTTACAAGTATGTTGTGATTAACACCTTCCCATAGTGGAGTTCTCATATAACAACAGTTTCTATTATAGTATTCTAATAGCACCTTATGAGGTGCCTTATAGGAAGAGGTGTTAGACTCCAACATGCTGGAATGAAGTTATAAAGAAAAAGACAACGAGACCTGATATTATCCAAGATATGATATAGAAGGTTCCAACCATCCATCTTCATATGAAATTCATACAAAGTCGGCATAAAATATATTCATACAATCATCGACGAGACCTGGAGTTTGAGATTAGAGATAAAGTGTTCCTTCATATATCACCATGGAATAAATTCATGAGGTTTGAGAATAAGGGAAATCTTAGTCTGAGATATATAGTCTCCTTTGATATCCTTGATCACATCAGATATATGACTTACCAACTAGCACTCCCACCTAACCTATCTCAAGTGCATGATTTTTTCCATGCATCCCTCTTGAGGAAGTATATACCAGACCCATCACATGTATTGAATCCAGAGGTGGTACCCTTAGAGAATTATCTTTTATATGAGGATCATATAGTGAAGATATTAGATTATAGAGATAAAGTTATATGAAACAAAACAACTTACTTAGTCAAAGTGTTGTGGCAGAAACACAAGTTTGAGGAAGCAACTCTAGAAACATAATAGGAGATGAAACAAAAGCAACATTATTTGTTTTAGTGTATGAAATGAAATCTTGAGGGTGAAATATCTGAAAGGGGGAAGAATTTAATGACCCAAACATTCATAAATGAAACTTCATTTTTTAAACAAACATGTTATTAATTAATGTAGTTATAGAAAACACATACACTACTTTGGGTTTTAAACCGATATAACCCGTCATATTTAAAATGATGTTAAACATAACCATTGATATTATAGTTGTTTTATTGTGACCGTTAAGGTTATCATATTAAGGGTTTTGATAAATTCCAATTGAAAAAGATGAAAGAAGTGATGACCTTGACCAGTAGGATCATACCATATGAGGCCCATTTATTAGAGCTTCCAAGGGAGATGACATCACAAGGTTTTGTCCTTGACCAAGCCCAAGATGATATTTAACAACTGAATAAAAAATAAATCCATTTACAAGATAAGTTCAAGATTATAGAGATCATGACCAAACCATGTTCTCCGAACCACCCAAAGAAAGTTTCAGCATCGCACACCTTACCCTTAGGTTGTATGTTGGTGTAATAAGGGGTTATGTATCTAGGCCCTAACAGTATAGATTTTTATATTTTATTTTAAATGAAATAATTATTATATTTATTTATTTTTATTATAACTTTATGAATGATTAATGAGTTTGATAAAAATTTTATTTCGATACAAAGAAATTAAAATTGTATTTTTGGGATATATATATATATATTCAATTAAAACACTCTTTTTTGATAAATTCAGGATTTTACGAAATAAATTTTATTTTAATAAAATATTTTTATTAAATAATATTTATTTTAATATGAATGATAATATAATTTAATGAAGTCTAATATGATCTTTATAAGGGTTAGAAAACTGTCATCGTCGTAAAAACCAGTATTTTGTAATAAATGAGGATTTTTATTTAGAAGTGTAAATTCTAATATTTAGAGAATTATTTTGGTAAAATAAATATTATTTTTGAAATAATAACATTTAAATTATCTAATGGTGTTTTTTTCATAATTTTCTGAGATAGTTGAATTTTTGATAAAAAAAATATGGTATAAATATACAGTATATATTATGACATCATAATAGCCCAAAAGTGATGTAATGAATACTATAAGGAGTATCCATGATAAAAATCGTGTATTCCAATTAAAATAATTTTTTTAAAGTCATTTTATTAATTTTACAATCCTTTAATGAATCCTATAAAACTTATATTATATTTTAAGGTTTTAAAATCAATTCTTTATGAATATGAATCACTTCAACATCACCAATGGTATTATTATAATGAGTTCATTTCTTATCCTTATAAATTATTTAAAACTACTACTATGAAAAAAACCATGGGAAGTTTTGTGGTTTTGATTATTTTTTCATATAGAGTCCAAAACCAAAGTATAAAGAATTCCCCTCTCTTTTTCTATAAATACCCACCCAACCTCCCACTTGTATTCACTCAAAATCCATTGATCATGACGTTAATCTTCCTATACTTCGCTAAATATCTCTCAAGGTGTTCCCAAAGATCTTACAATGCTCCTTCCAATATTTTATAAGTTCCCTATCAATGTAAAGGGATTTTATATTCCTTTTTATTCTAGCACTTTCTTTGCATTATGCCTTTTGATTTCTAATTGTTCATGTTGGAATATGTTTTTACACATCCATATTACTGTCCATATGATTTCCAAGTTATGAGAGACTCACTTTCATTCTCATTAAACCCTTTTATGAATCTTTATGTACACCCGTTATGCCGCCGAATTATCTTGTGATTTTCCATGCCAAACATTCGTGTAGTGAATAATCATCCCCATTTACACTTAAAGGTATTCACCTAGATGTACCTCTCCTTAATTGATTTTGTACTTCCATGTATGTTTCCCACACTAAATTTTGAAATTAAAAGTGATGAAATATGTTCTTATGCTGTATGATCTATGCGGCACACAAATGTATGCACATGATATGAATGTGATGGGTGAGCTCGAAATTATATATTCCTCCAATGCATTGGGTAATATTTTTATCTCATGAGATATCATGAATGGTTCATGATAGGTTATCCTAAACACACTATGTTATGATGTCTCGGAATTTAGCATTGACTTATGCTTATGATATCATATTTCATGTTGTTTCCACATTCCTATGTTTCTTTGATATTATCGTCTTATATCATGATTTGATGTTCATGTTTATGATTCTCACCCATTTTATGTCACCTTGATATGCATCTTGAATCACAGTTTTAATTTCATCATGTTATGATTGTATTATTCTCTTACTAGGATTTATAGCTCACTTATTTTTATGTACATCCCTATGTTATCCCGTTCATTTTTATAAGATCAATGGATATTAAGGGAATGTTGTGGAGTTTTTAAATAATGTCCTTGTATCCCTATTTCAAGTTATTATGTTATGTATCTAATTTTTCAAATACACTAGGCCTCTCAATCTTTCAGGATTGTATTATATGTGTCCTTATATAATAAATCATGAATTAAAGTGTATAAAAGAAAAGGAATTGTCATATTGTTGTCCTATCACTATATCCAATGGTGATTTACATATAGAAATCACCATAGGCCATGTCGTGAGAGCCTAAAGCGACCACCATATTGAAGTCACTATAGTTCATATCATGGTAGAAAATAGTAACTACCACATGGAATCTTCTACATATTTTTTTTAAATTTATAATTAATATACATTTGTAGCTTGCATTAAAAAAACAAAAACAAAAATCAACCATAACTTATAAATTCAATATATTTCTACACCATGAATAATTTATTTAATAATCTCACAACTAACCTCATCAAATCATTTTCCGAGTTCCACACTCATTATCTCATACATGAAAATCAAGTAAATTAAAAATAAAAGTTAGTAAAATAAAAAAATAACAAAAAACAAATAATTATAAACCATTATATTATTTAAATTAAAAGTTAGTATAATAAACAAAAAGACCGTGGTCATTTTTTTTCAACATATTACTTATTTTTAATCATTTTTAATCTAAAACTTTTTTTCCAGTCATTTTAAGCACACAACACATAAGATTGATGCATTTTCTATTTGGAAATGTTATGAATAATTCAAAAACTCTTGTCCTATTATTTCCCATCAATTCATGGTTGTTTTCTAGTTTTTGACTATTACCCACATGTTTTAGAGTTTAGAAGCCTTAAAAATGTGATTTTAGTCATCTCAATCAAACCACAATTTTGATTGACATGACATCAGTTCCTGTATTTCAAAAATCAACTAGAAATAATTTTCCTGTGATTTTATGGAAATCTAAGGTCATTTAATTAGTTTTGATCCCCTTGAAAAATGTTTTTAAAGACTTAAATATCTTTTAAAACTACTTATTTAATCATTTTGAGCACACCATGTGTGATATTGATATGTCGTCTATTTAAACATGTAAAAAATAATTTATAAATAACTATCCTATGATTTCATAGTGTTTTGAGTCCATTTTCTAGGTTTTGATCATTACATGCATATTTTAGATTTTTAAAACATTAAAAATTCATTTTCGATCATCTCGAACAAACCAAAACAGATTGATGTGACATCATTTACTACATTTAAAAAATCAATCATTGGTCTTTTTCCTATGATTTCATGGAAATATAAGGACATTTCATTTATTTTGACACCTTAACAGACACTTTTAAAGATTCTATATCTTTTTAAACCACTTATTTAGTCATTATGAGCACACCAAATGTTGGATTGGCATGTCTTCTATTCACAAATGTAAAAAACAATCCAAATATAATTTTCCTATGATTTCATGGTAATATGAGGTCATTTTTTATGTTTTGATCATTATACAAATGTTTTGGAGTTTTAAAACATAAAAAATGTGTTTTTCAGTCATCCTGAGAAAACCACAACTCATATTGATATGATGTAAGTTATTACATTTTATAAATTAATATATGGTAATTTTCCTAAGATTTCACGACAATATAAGTTTGTTTTCTTGGTTTTGACCCCTGACACATTTTTAAAGACTTTGATATCTTTAAAAACTACATATTTAGTCATTTTGAGCACATCTCACACTGAATTGATGTGTCTTCTATTCATACATATCAAAAATAATAAAATATTTTTTTACTATGGTTTTATGAAAATATGAGGTTACTTTCTAAGTTTTTATCTTTATAAGCACATTTTAGAGTTTTAAAACACTGAAAAATCATTTTCACTCATCTTGATAAAAACAAAACTTTGATTGACATGAAGTCTACTCCTACAGTTCAAAAATTACTCTATGGCCATTTTACTATGAATTCATGGAAATTTGAGCCTGTTTGCTTAGTTTTGACCCCTTAATGCATGTTTTTAATGACTTGAATATATTTAAAAACTATTTATTAAGTCATTCCAAGCACACCACACATCAAATTGATGTGATATCTATTCATACATGTCAAAAATAATTCAAAGATCATTTTCATACGATTTCATGGAAATCTGAGTTTATTTTCTAGGTTGTGATTATTATACACATGTTTTAAAGTTTTAAACATTAAAAATTCATTTTTGATCATCCTGAGAAAACCAAAACTCAGATTGATGTGAAGTTTATTCCTACATTTTAAAAAATCAATTAGCAATTTTTTTCTGATTATTTCATGGAAATATGAGGTTATTGATTTTATTAATATTTTAATGACTTATTATATACCCCCTTTACCGATTTTATATGAAATGTGCATAATGTGTTTGAAATATTAATTTTTTAATACTAAGTATAATTTTTGAGTATTTTTAGAAGTAGTCCAATTAATTCAGTTTACTATTTTATTTATAAATATCAACATACTAATCTAAATTGTGTGGTTATTATTTTTAAGGATTCAAAATTCAATATACGACATTTCATTAGAAGGGATTATGGGCCAATTCTTCCATTTGAATGCTCATATGGACCACACAAGAATGCCCACAGAATTTGTAAAGAAACTGGATCATCCACAAAGATTGAATTACTGGGCCCAATACAAAAGTTAAAATTCATTAATTCTCCTCAAACATTTGGATAGAAATGTAAGGAGTCAGGGATAAAAATTTCATGGCCCAAATCCAAAAAAAGGGGGCCAAATGATGTTTTGAAGTCCATCCCATCATTCTTTCTAGGAATTAAAATCCAGACACTATTCATAACATATCTCATGATGTAATCATAAAATCAAGCTAATATTTTTTCAGTGGGAAATAGTAGATATATACAGCAGACTTTGTTGAAGAAATCATTCGGATTTGAAGTCATATTCATATTAAAAAACCCATTCACATTTTAGACTTTAAAAAGATTGGATTGAAATGAACAGATTAACTTTGTTTAATCAACCAGCCATAACTTTGGCTCCTTAAGTCCAATGGCTTCCAAAGTTTCAGAGTAGACATAGGAGATATTTATCTACCACTTGTAAGAAGATCGTATCTCGAGATTCGGCTGTCTAATTTATCAAAGTGGTGATGCAAGTGGAGGGGCAGTTTTGGAATGCAAATAGACCACAAAATTGGGCTATAGATACATCCCCCTCATCTCCTTGCAAGGAGTTGGCATTTCAAAAAATAGGAGAACATATTGGCAAGACCAAAGCCTTGCCAAGGGATTGAGAGGACCTTCCATACTCAAGTTTTCACTTGAGAGACCTTTCCTCCTCTCTTTATTTTCATTTACTTTTGTGTTCTTCATTTTTGTAATCTTATAAGTCTCTTTATTTGTAATTCTGTTTTAATGCAAGTTTCTTATTGAATATCTATTATTCTCATCCAAATTATGTAGTTTCATATTAATTTTCTTAAAATAGTTTAAATATAGTTGAATCCCCTTCCCTTCTTTCCCTTTCTAATTCGATCTAATGTTCGTTTTTAATTCTGATCACCCTTCGTGTGTGTGTGTGTATTCGACGCACAAATCTTTTCTTATCCCATTATTTTTGTTCTATTTATAATTCATCACCATTAACATATATTATCAGATTAATAACTATATTAATGGATGAGTAAGTCTATTATTGGGATGAGTCAAAATTTAGGGATGCTAAGTGATTGAGAGTATTTACTCAATGAATATTCTTCAAATTAACATTGTGTATGTTGGACTTAACATGTCATGGATTAATGACTTGTTTTGTTTAATGTGTGGTTTCTATGGATTATTGGAACCATAAATACACTACCATCAACAATATATAATTGATATTAGAACCCTAAGTTAATTTAAGGCTTGGATTAAAGCATTAACACTTAGGAATTCCAATCAACATTATCTTGTGAAGTGAGTGTTAATTTAAATGCAATATAAAGCAAAGCTCAAGGATATCACAAGCTTAACTCCCTAAAAATAAACTCACCCCAATCTTTATAAATTTGTTAAATCAATCTTAATCAATCAATCATTTTATAAGCTCTGTAAACAAACCCCTCCAATCAGAATACAATCAACTAAAAACAAACAACTATTAAAAGGTATCATCACCGAGGATTCAACCCGAGTGTTGCTATACACATTAGCAGAGCATCGGAACTTTGACCGATCTATAGGCAAAAATAGGTTGCGCATTTCAAATGGAGTCATTTCCGGGGATGGTACATTTAAGTAGTCATTAGTTTATAGTTATTGTAAAAAAACAAAATTTAAATAAAATTTGAAAAAAACACAAATAAAAACCCGCCTTCCTCATAAAAATCATAAACGGAAAACACAAAGAAAAAATTTGTCTTAATCTTTCTTCCATATCTCTCTAAATGCCCTGTAGCCTCCCAAAAAATACCTCAGATTTGTTTGACCCTGAAATTGAGCGAACTCTTCACCAAATTAGGAGGAACATAAGAGATAATCAAATAATTCAAGAACCAGTCCTTGTACAACTAGTTGAATTAGAAATGGCCAATCCTAGGGAACAAAACCTTTAAGAACTTGCTGCCCCTGATATAAATTACCAACCTCTTGGTATTCAATATCCAAACATAGAGGGTGACTTCGAACTCAAATAGGGTTTGATCCATCTTCTTCCTCATTTCCACAGGTTAGCTGGTGAGGATCCGCATCTCCTCCTTAAAGAGTTCCAAGTGGTGTGCTCTACCATGAAGCCTCAAGGGGTTTCTAAGGAACAAATAAAATTTCGAACATTCCCTTTCTCCCTAGATAACTTTTCCAAGTCATGGATTTACCACCTTCCTCTTGGTTCCATAAACACATGGAATGATATGAAGTGACTCTTCTTAGAGAAATTCTTTCCTACTTCTTGTACTACTTCTATTCAAAAGAAAATAAGTGGTATCCATCAGTTACCAAGTGAATCACTCCATGAATACTGGGAGAGGTTCAAAAATCTTATTGCAACCTACCCACACCACCAAATCCCTGATCAAATATTGATCCAATACTTATATTAGGGGTTATTGGAGATGGAGAGAACTTTCATTGATGCCGCAAGTGGCAGTTCTCTTGTTGATAAAACTCCTGCAACTACAAGAGATCTCATAAGTAACATGGCTGAAAACACACAAAAATTCCATACTTGAGCACATACTCAAGTTAAAGAAGCCCAAGATAATCAATCAATAGATCCGAACAAAATGATCGAGTGGATGAGTGAACTTACAGGTCTTGTGAGATAACTAGTTGTGGCTTCCAAATCCCCAACCTCATCTTCTATGCAATCAATGTTTCCTATACCTATCAAAATCTGTGGAATCTGCAACTCTTCATCTCATCCAGCTGACACATGTCCACAACTTCAAGAGGATCAATCCGATTCATTTAGACCAATGGATCTCAATGCATCATATGCTCAGTGGAACACCAACCCTCAACTATCAGGTCACTTTGTTAGAAACTTCAACCAACCTCACTCTGAGCCCTTGTCTTCTTCCTATAACCAAGGCCTGAGGTATGATAATCCCATCTCTCATCCCCCTCAATTCCCTCCTCAAAACCCAAACCGGTTTCAATATGGTCAAGGTGTTGGTAACTTCCAACAACCTTATCCTTTTATTCCTTAACCTCAAAGGAACAATCCTCCTCCTGAATTCCATTATCCTAGTGATACTTCCCAATTCACAAACCAATACAATCGTTTTCCCAAGAAACAAAATCAAGTCAATCCCAATCCGGGACAAACCTCTTATTCCAAGCAACCATGGGAAAGTTCAGTGGAAGATCTTGCCTCCTTCACCCATTATAGCCTCAAAAATATTGAAACCCAAATTAGTTAACTTGCGTCCCACCTTAGTCAGCAGTAACCATCCAATTCTTCCCAACTCACAGCTCAACCATTACCCAACCCCAAGGGTAATGTAAGTGAAATTGCACCTAGATCGGGAAAGAAAATTTCTATGCCTCATGTTGGGTCCTCCAACCCTCCTTTGAATGTTAACCTAGAAAATGAAAAGAAAAAGAAACTTGAAAAGGAATCTAAATCCATTCCCTTACCTCCTTCTATTCCACTTAGGAACCCAATTCCTTTTCCTAAAGCTGTTTCTAAGCCAAATAAGTCCTTTGAACCCAATCTTGAAATGCTCGACATGTTTAGATGTGTTGAAGTCAACATTCCCCTCTTATATTCCATAAAACAAATCCCTAAGTATGCCAAGTTTCTTAAATAATTGTGCACCCACAAGAGGAAACTTAGGACCATTGAAAATGTTTCCACCTAGCATTATATTCCCATAAAGTGAAAAGATACAGGGACCTTTATGGTTCCATGCCAAATTGGAAGTTCCAACTTCGATGATGCACTCATAGATCTAGGAGCCTCAATTAATTTCATGCCAAAATCCATCTTCTCCAACCTTGGTCTTAGTCCCTTACATCCAATGGGTGTTGTCATTTAGTTATCCAATCAAAGCACTGCTAGTCCTGAGGGTATAATTGAGGATGTCCTTGTTCGTGTGACTGATCTTATCTTCCCTGCTGATTTCTATATCCTTGACATAGAAGGTGAGACGAACTCTTCTCGATCTCCCCTAATTATAGGAAGATCATTCCTCATGACTGCTAGAACTAAGATTGATGTCCATTCATGCATCTTATCCATGGAATTTTGTGACCAACTGGTCAAGTTCAACATTTTCCAAGCCATGCGATACCCATATGAGGATCACTCTACATTCTCAATCCATGCTTCTGAGGACACTTATAAGAGTCAATTGAACCCCATTCCATCATGTTCATCATGTTATAATGGAAAAGGATCTTGTGAAATCTGAACCATGATTAACCAAGTCATAAATGGTGAAATTTATGTGGACCTCTCATTTATAGACTCCATCAATATAGAGGAACTTGAAAACTCTCTTGAATCCCACATCAACTTTGATTTCTACTGCTCCACATTGAACAGTATTAAGGAAAATGAATCTGAAGAAACTGAAGTCCCTTCCTCCATTCCTGATTTGTCTAACCTACAAATGAAATATGAGATTGATCTAAAACCTCTTCCTGAACACCTGAAATATGCATTCCTTTTCCCTGATAACTCTTATCCTATCCTTTTCTCTTCTTCACTTATCGAAACCGAGGAGTCCAAACTTGTTCAAGTGTTAGAGGAAAACAAAAAGGCCTTAGGTTGGACCCTATATGACATACCAAGAATCAACCCTGCTCTTTGCATGAATCAAATACATCTTGAGGAATCATTCAAACAAATTAGACAACCACAAATAAGACTCAATACACTCATACTTGAGGTAGTTGGGGAAGAGATCACTAAGCTTCTTCAAGAAGGTATTATCTATACAATTTCTGATAGTGAATGTGTTAGTCTAATTCAAGTTGTACCTAAGAAGGGTGGGATAACTACTATCACAAATGAACATGGGGAGGTAGTCACAACTAGAGTGAAGAACAAATGGCGTGTGTGCATTGACTATAGAAAATTGAATGTTGAAACAAGAAAAGATCACTTCCCTCTTCCATTCCTTGATCAAATGATGGAACGGTTAGCCGGAAAGTCACACTATTGATTTCTTGATGGGTACACCAGCTACTTCCAAATCCCAATCTCACCTCAGGACCAAGAAAAGACAACTTTCACTTTCCCCTTTGGAATATATGCATACAGGATAATGCCTTTTGTCCTTTGTAATGATTCTGCAACATTCCAAAGGTGTATGATGAGTATATTTTCTAAATTCATTGAACATTTCATGGAAGTATTCATGGACGACCTCCCCATTTATGGTGATTCATTTGAATCTTTCTTGTATTCACTCTCTCTAGTCCTTCAAAAGTGTGTCAATTGTAACCTAGTGTTAAATTTTGAAAAATGTCACTTCATGGTTGCAAATGGGATTGTTCTAGGGAATGTAGTTTCAAAAGATGGTATTGAAGTTGATCCTTCCAAAATTGAAGTGATCCAACCACTTCCTGAACCTACTTCTATTTGATACATCCATTTATTCCTTGGTAATGCCAATTTTTATCGGTGATTCATCCATAACTTTAGTAGTATTTCCCTCCCACTCACTAAATTACTCCAAAATGATGTCACTTTCCATTTCGATGAGGTTTTCAAGAGAGCCTTTGTTGAACTCAAAATTGCTCTTACATATTCCCCAATAATCCAACCCCCAGATTGGTCCTTACCCTTTGAGTTGATGTGTGATGCTTCTAATAGAGCCGTTGGGGCTGTTCTTGGTCAAAGAAGATAAAAAATTCCTCATTTAATTTATTATGCCTCAAAAACATTGGATGAAACTCAATCTCACTATACTGTCACCTAAAAAGAACTTTTAGCAGTTGTTTTTGCCTTAGATAAATTCCGATCCTATCTCTTAGGTTCCAAAATCATCATCTTCACAGATCATTATGCTATAAAGTTATTACTCAAGAAAAGTGATTCAAAACCGAGGCTAATAAGATGGATTCTAATGCTCCAAAAGTTTGACCTTGAAATAAAAGATAGACCAGGAAAATAAAATCATGTGGCTGATCACTTGAGTAGAATTTCTAATTCTTATCGTTTTGAAATAATTGATCAAGAATTTCCAACTGAGCACCTTTCGTCTCTCACTCCAAAAATACCATGGTATTCCCCAATTGTAAATTACTTTTTTTTTCTAGTGTTTTTCCTGAAAATTTTTCAAAAGAACAAAAAATGAAGTTGAAAAATGATTCAAAATACTATTTTTGGGAAGAAAATAAACTTTAGAAAACTAGGGCTGACATGGTAATTAGGATATGTGTTGATGAAGATGAACATTCCTCCATCTTATAATTTTGTCACTCACTTCCTGAAGGTGTCCACTTTGGACCACAAAGGACCTCCCGAAAGGTCCTAGATTCTGGATTCTTCTGGACTTCACTCTTCAAGGACTCATATGAGTTCTTTAAATCATGTCCCACTTTCCAAAAGTTTGGAACAATTTCAAAGAGAAATGAAATTCCCCAAAAGCCTTTAATTTTTTATGAGATCTTCGATGTTTGGGGCATCGATTTCATGGGACCATTTCCCTCTTCCAATGGATTCTAATACATTCTTATTGCATTTGATTATATTTCTAGGTGGTTTGAGGCCAAACCCACTAGAAAAGATGATTCAGATACTATTAGTGAGTTCCTAAAGACACACATCTTCCACCGATTTGGCACACAATGTGCCTTCATAAGTGACTTAGGAACCCATTTTTATAATAAAACCATGAAATTCCTTTTGAAAAAAATGGTGTTGTACATAAAACTTCAACTACATATCACCCCCAAACAAATGGAATGGATGAACTTTATAATAGATAAGTGAAAATAGTGCTTGAGAGAATTGTAAAACCCACCAGAAAAGACTGGCCTAAAAGACTTGGCGAAGCACTTTGGGATTATCGAACTGCCTATAAAACACCCATTGGGATGTCTCCTTTTAGGCTAGTTTTTGGTAAAGCATATCATACGCCAGTTAAAATCAAACATAAGTCATTTTGGGATGTGAAAACCTATAATTTTGATATTGAAAAATATGGTGAAGAAATATTTTTACAATTGGATGAACTAGAGGAGTTTCGACTTGATTCTTACGAGAATTATAATCTCTACAAAGAAAAATCTAAGGCACTCCATGACAAACACATCCTATGAAAGGTATTCCATGTAGTTGAAAAGGTATTTCTCTTTAATTCTCAATTTCAGCTTCACCCTGGTAAGCTTAATTCTCGTTGGGAAGGTCCTTTTGTTATTACTAATGTTTACCCATTTGGTGTAGTGCAAGTCCAAGACCCCTCTTCCAAAAGGACATTCACGGTTAATGGACATCATTTAAAGAATAACCATGAGAGGATGCACAATCCTTGATCAACATAGACTTCCACTAGATCCCAAACTTCTGTAGTTGACCCACCATTAGATGGAGATGGCAACCCACCAAATCCAAACCAGGTGGCACCTCTTTCCCTTTAACTCTCTCTGTCTCTCTTCCTCCCTCTACCTATTTCTTATTCTTAATCTCTATTTAATTTTTTTACCACTTTCTTCATCAAACCCTTTATTTTTCTCTTTCTCTTTTGTGCGGGTGTGTATTTTAAAAAACACTAAAAAAACAAAAAAATAAAAAAATGTAAAACAAAAACCAAAAGAGTCATACATACTCACCTTCAATTTTCAAAATTTTTCTAACCATTTTGGGGATTCAAAAGACACGGTTTCATCTATTTTTTTTTTGTGTTTTTATCATATATTTGGATAAAGAATATTGTGTAAAACCCAACAAATTTTTAATGATCAATTTTTAGTTTGGAAACTGATTTTCACCACCCGTGAGGAACACTATTTTCTTTCATGCCAAGGCCGCCTATGGCCATATTTTCAAAATGTGTGTTTTTCACCCCCATTTGTGATTCTTGAGTTTGTGGACCTTTAAGATGAATTTCCTACTTTAGTGTGAATTAATATGATAGAGGCATTTTCTAAGCCACATGAGAATTATAATAGCCAAATAGACTTACATTAACCATACATTAATCCTCCTTTTGAAAGACCCTTTGATCCTATGAAAACATTTTCTTTGTTAGCCACATTACAAGCCCAATACCTTATCCCACCCAATATCAACATTCTTTTTTCATTGCATATTTTTTTTTGAAATTTAAGTGTGGGGGGAATGGATTTCATTTTGGACACCCTTTGTTGATTTCACCATGTTATCATGTGCTTGAGGGTATGCATCCATTTCAGTGTGGGGGAGAGGTTTTCATTCAGTGTGTTTTTGGGAATGTAAATATGCTTATGACACATTGTTCAAATTTTATTGACAAGTATTCAAAAAAAAATAAAAAAAAATGAAAAAAAGGGTTGTGTCTTGGGTAGGTCAAAAATTATTATTTTTCAGCCTTTGATCTTGTTATAACTATTAAAATTAGTGTCGTGAGGAGATCAATCATGGGTTGGGTTACGAGTGTGAGATCTTTTTCAAGTTCAACTTTCAAAAAAAAAGAAAAAAAAGAAAAAAAGAAAAAAAAAGAACACTTATGTCATTGAGAGAAGTTTTGTGTTTTGTAAATATTTAATCTTCTAATTACCTTCATATTTACTTCCACTTTTGTGTCTTATTTTACATTTTCATTCCCTCATAAATATGTGTTTCCATTTTCTTTCATGCCTCATTTCAAAAAAAAATGTGCATTTCTTTTTCCATGTTGGTATTTTACCCCCCTTTTCCCTATCTCTTGGACAATATATTCCTACCATCCCATAGCCACAGAAAAACCCCTTCAAAAGAACTCTTGATTCTTGTGCACTTTGGATAGGGAGTGGAAGCTAAGAGCTCTTACAAAATCTAAGATTTTCACTTTTGGTTGGTGAATGAGTGAAGCTCCATAAATTAATTTTATCATCTTGAGAGGAGTAAGTTTTGTGTGCCACCATTTTCCATTTTTAAATTTGAGCATGAAAAAAATTAATTGTTTTTGGAACATTGTTTCTATAAAAATTGGTGGTGGAATTCAATATTGATGAGTGATATTGTCTAAACCTCCCCTGATTGGGGAAAACAAAATTTTAATATTTTTTGGTGAGTGAAAATGATTTTGTCAGGTTTTTATAGTTGTTTCACATGAGGACATGCACAAGACTAAGTGTGGTGGAGTTGATGTTATTAATATTTTCATGACTAATTATATACTCCCTTTACTGATTTTATATGAAATGTGCATAATTTATGTGAAATATTAATGTTTTAATATTAAGTATAATTTTTGAGTATTTTTAGAAGTAGTCCAATTGAGTTAGTTTACTGTTTTATTTATAAATATCACCATACTGATCCAAATTGTGTGTTTCTTATTTTTTAGGATTACTAATTGAATATCCAACATTTAATTAGAAGGAATCATGGGCCAATTCTTCCATTTGAAGGCTCATATGGACCACACAAGAAGGCCCACAAAATCTATAAAGAAACCAGATCATCCGTGAAGATTGAATTACTGGACTCAATACAGAAGTTAAAATTAATTAATTATCCTCAAAAATTTGGATAACAATTCAATAAGTCAGGGATAAAAATTTCAGGGACCAAATCAAAAAACAAGGGGCCCAAATGATGTTTTGAAGTCCACCCCATCATTCTGTACGGGAATTAAAATCCAGACACTATTCATGACATATCTCATGCTGTAATCATCAAATCAAGATAAGATTTTGCAGTGGGAAAGATAAGATATATACGGCCGACTTTGTTGAAGAAATAATTCGTATTTTAAGGCATCTTCTTATTTAAAAACCCATTCACATTTTGGAATTTAAAAATATTGGATTGAAATGGACAGATTAACTTTGTTTAATCAACCGGCCATAACTTTGGCTCCTTAAGTCCAATGGCTGCCAAATTTTCAGAGTATATAGAGGAGATATTATATAAAACTTGTAAGAAGACAATATCTCTAGATTAGTCTGTCTAATTTATCAAAGTGGTGATGAAAGTGGAGGGGAAGTTTTGGAATGCAAACAACCCACAACATTGGGCTATAAATACACCCCCTCCTCTCCTTGCAAGGAGTTGGCATTTCAGAAGAGAGGAGCACATATTGGAAGGAAAAAAGCCTTTACAAGGTCTTGGGATGCCCTTACATACTAAAGTTTTCACTTGAGATACCTTTCCTCCTCACTTTATTTTCATTTACTTTTGTGTTCTTCATTTTTGTAATCTTGTAACTCTCTTTCTTTGTAATTCTGTTTTAATGAAAGTTTCTTCTTCAATATATCTTATTCTCATCCACCTTTTATAGTTTCATATTAATTTTCTTAAATTAGTTTAAATATAGTTGAATCCTCTTCCCTTATTTCTCTTTCTAATTTAATCTAAAGTTCATTTTTAATTCTGATCACCCTTCGTGTGTGTGTGTGTTCGATGCACAAATCTTTTCTTATCCCATTATTTTTGTTCTATTTATAATTCATCACCATTAACATATATTACCAGATTAATAACTATCTTAATGGATGAGTAAGTCTATTATTGGGGTGATTCAAAATTTAGGGATGTTAAGTGATTGAGAGTATTTGCTCGATGAATAGTCTTCAAATTAACATTGTGTATGTTGGACTTAACATGTCATGGATTAATGAATTGTTTTGTTTAAGGTGTGGTTTTCATGGATTATTGGAACCATAAATAAACTACCATAAACAATATCTAATAGATATTATTACCCTAAGTTAAGTTAAGGCTTGTATTAAATCCTTAACAATTAGGAATTCCAATCAATGTTATCATGTGAAGTGGGTGTTAATTTAAATGTAATATAAAGCAAAGCTCAAGGATATCACAAGATTAACTACCTAAAAATAAACTCACCTCAATCTTTATAAATTTTTTAAATCAATCTTAATCAATCAATTATTTCATAAGATCTACAAACAAACCCCCCCAATCAGAATACAATCAACTAAAAACAAACGACTATTAAAAAGTATCATTGCTGAGGATTCGACCCGAGTGCTGCTATACACATTAGAAGAGCATCGGAACTTTGAATAGTTGATAGGTGAAAATCAGCTGTGAATTTAAGTTTTTTTCTTGGTTTTGACCCTCTTGGCGCCAAAAAATCGGAAGAGAGAAGGAGAATAAGAAAGGTCCCAAAGCTACCTCGCGAAACCCTTTCGCGGAGCACCATGGCCCCACGAGCCCACCACGAAGCCAGGAGGTGGGATGCTCTGCGATCCTTGTTGAAGTTTGCAAGCCCGACATGAAGACAAGAGGCGGGATGCTTTGCGATCCCCCTTAACGTTCGCGAACTCGCCGCGAAGCCAGGAGGCAGGATGCTCCGCGAGCCCCCTTGACGTTCGTGAGCTCGCCGCGGAGTGGAATCCATCTTCGCGCCGAAAAAGCACTTATTTGTGGCACATATTGCCTAAAAATACTGGCCTCCCCTAGGCCCAAAGCACAGATCATCCGACCTTTCCTCTTCCCGGCTCCTAAATTGCGAAACACTTTCTGTTCTGTGAAACATGAGCTGCTCAAGGTACTTTTGCTCCATGAAGTGCCTTCCCTTTGCCTTGTTTTCACCCCCTCTTTCTAGAGGGATGCCTTTCGCAAATCCCACAGGCCTTCGCAAAGGAAGGAGATCCTCATGGGGACTTGGGTCATTGCGGAGCATTTATGCTTCACGAAGCACCCCCATACACATGTGACTTGAATTCTAAAGCCAATTCACTGTGCCTCGTGAAGCACATTGCTTCACATGACCTTGATTCCTGAGGCACCCATGTTTCATAGGGATTTTCTTCGCGAATTCCCTTCCAATTAGTAAAGAACTTCTCCTATGTACCTATTCCCTATGCCTAGGCTAGGACACTTCACTTCGTAAAGCCCACACCTTCACGAAGCCCTTCCATCGCATGGAGCACCAGAGCTGTACGAGGTCTCTACTCATAAACCCATTTGCTCTGCAAATCCCTCTCCCGTTCAACCTCCTAGGTTCGAATGAATCAAACTTCAAAGTCCCCTGGAAGTCACTTCCTATTGCATTGCTTCACCTCATGCTTCTTCGCATAGGCATGCTAACGACTATTGTTTCTTTGCATAGCCATGATAATGTGGACCCCACAATGTTTTTCTCCACGACACCCCCTAGCCACGGTGTTGCCCATCCCATCTCTTCACCAAGGTGTAGAGGGTACCAGTTATGTAAGTCCTAGGGGTGCAGAGAGAACCCATCTCGTTCGAGCTGCAGGACGTTAAACTGCCAAGAACCATCGTCCTCAGCACATGACGTTAAACTGTGACCTCACCCCGTGCATCATACATGGGGTGCCCCCACCTTGGACATTCTGCATTCCCATTGGTCTCCACAAGAGTGAGATCATTCCTCAAATGGAATGAGATCCTCTTTATCAGAGCGAAGTTTGTCTGTGGGGAAAGGGAAACCATCTCGGTGTAGGCCCCTATCTCTTCTTGCAGGATGTAGCACCATTGATCCTCCTTTCTTCTTCAGTCCTAAGGACCAGATAGAAAGGGGGGAGGGGGTGATGGATGCCAGACCCCTCCTTTCTTCGGTACCAAATCCCTCTCCTGCTAGGCTTTGTCTCCATTGGGCCTCCATCCTAGAGTAAGTCCCAACCTCTTTGGGCCGATAACCATGTGTAAGCCCCTGTTTCCTCTCTGGGCTGCGAACCATGCATAAGACCCTGTTTCCTCTTTGGGCTGCGATCACGTGTAAGCCCCACTCCACTTCCCATAGACACACCTTTCATGATGTGATCGTTAGGCCTTTGCTGTCTCTTATTTCTCACACCGAGCATAACTCACGTGGGCTTAGAGTAAGCATCAACCATGACATCATATCTGGGCATCCTAGAATGTAAGCCCCAAACATACCTAAACTATGAGGTCTTTGATCCTTGCCAAGGAAAGGTACATAGGAAGACTCCCTAATATTCAAGACCAACATCCATTGGTTCCCACCACCCTAGTCGTTTCGACCATCTTTACGTCGGTTCACCAACACTTTGGGCTGCCTTAGAGCATAAGCCCCAAATGCCCTCTTCCGAACTATGTGGAATGTGATCCCTTCCAAGGAAGGGTATGTAGGAAGCCTCCATGAGGTTCAAGCCTAACACTCGATCACTCCGACCACCATCACGTCAGTTTGCCCCCGTCCTGCATGACGTTAAACTGTGGACCTCAATCAGTGGTAAGTCGTTGCTTCCCCAGCCAGCAGTAAGCCATTGCAAACAAATCCTACCCTAAACTACGAGGTCTTTGATCCTTGATAAGACAAGGTATATATCAAGCCTCCCCAAGGTTCATTCCCAACAGCCATTGGTTCCCACCACCCATTGTTCACTCCGACCCCCTTCACGTTGGTTCACCAACGCCCTGGGCCGCCTCAGAACGTAACCCCCAAATACCCCATATTAGAACTACGAGGAATTTGATATTTTCCAAGGCAAGGTATATAGGAGGCCTCATTGAGGTTCAAGACCACAATCCACTTAGACCCCAGGTCCTTATTCACGTCAGTTCACCGACTCTTTCCCCATACCCGAACTACGTGGACTTTGATCCTTACCAAGGAAGGGTACGTAGGAAGCCTCCCTGAGGTTCAAGACCAACAACCAATGGTCCCGACCACTTCATGTTGGTCCAACCCCATCCTGCATGACGTTAAACTATATTCTGCTTTTTGCAGCAAGCCGTTGTCACCCCATTCACCGGTAAGGTATTGTCATCCTCTTTTAGCGGTAAGCCATTGTCACTCCATTCAGCGGTAAGCCGTTGTCAAGATGAACTACGTTCACTGAACTATGCATACTTTGATTCCTTTCCATGAGGATACGTAGGAAGTATCTTTGAGGATCAAGCCCAACTTCACCGTCACTCTTGCGATGGTCCTATTTCATTCCCCCTCCACTTCATTCATCCATCATCCATCCTGATTCTTATCCAGGCTGCCAAATCCTAGTAAAATCATGCCATCTCATTCCCCATTCCCCTAAATAGTGACTGAGAAGTCAACCATACGTTGGCCCCAACATCAATGTTCCCTCCAAGGGTTTCACCCATATGATCCACTCTAGTCAGTGTTTTGATTAGTCCGATCTATCTCCGTTGGATGTTAAACTTGCGGCATACCCCGTGTTAAACATAAAAAGCTGAGGAAAAACTCAGATACATGCCCAGGGAATATGATTCCCCACGTTCAATTTGGGATGCCTTGGGCTTCTACGCCCTCGAGAAGCCCTATAATAAGGGACATAAGATAGACGCGCCAGTGTCCCAACTCCCAGACACGCCAGTGATGCCCAACATGACTACTCCCCTGACTGAAGG
Organism: Viscum album; assembly: GCA_963277665.1. Taxonomy (NCBI): domain Eukaryota; kingdom Viridiplantae; phylum Streptophyta; class Magnoliopsida; order Santalales; family Viscaceae; genus Viscum; species Viscum album. Next base: position 1,286,659,749 of record OY728155.1, on the reverse strand, counting down.
TTGCTTCTCTAACCAGACCCCTTGGAATGTCCTGACAGAAGTAGTGTAATTAACTGGAATCCATGAAGATATGGCACCAGGAAGAGTTTCATGAAAAACATATTAAATCTATAGGGGAGACCTGGACTTGGTTAAGAGTTCCGAGGAGGAATCCATGGAAGGAAGAACTGACATCCCATAATCCTCATTTTGATCAAGGAGAAAACATACATGAATAAGGAGCGGATGCCGCCTGCCTTTTGAAAACGGTAATGTGGGGAAACAGACAGCGCCACCATCCCCCCAAAAGAGACGGATGCACGTGCCTCAACGAAAGCATTGAAAACAAAAATGGTGAACCCGACGTAAAGTTATTCTCCTCAATATAGAGATTAGTAGCGCTCGAGGAATCAATGGATTGACATGTCACCAGATTCAGTTATTCGGTGTTGGGTCCTACCAATAAAATAACAAGCCTGGCATGAAACTCACCAAAAGTTGGGGTAGTAGAACTTTGGACATCCCGTTCTGAGACGTTGTTAGTGTGGATCCCTCTTATTGGCCATGGAAGACGGGATGGGGCTGAGGCATTGGTCATCAATTCCTTTTTCTTTCAGCACTGACGAGTTAATATCCCTACTTCTCAGGAATCAGGTTGCTGTACTCAGAATGCGATCACCTCCTGCACACCGATGTAGGGGTAGGTGAAATTCCAATGCGGTAGTCCCACGCGGCTCTGCCTCTTCTGAAATGGCCTCTACACCCATGGCCCTAGGGTGCCCACACCCCATCTCCCCATCTGAGGTTATTCAGTGGAGGGTACTCAACGACCTCGTATTCCATTACGAGGAGGGAATAATCCCAACTCGGGGTATGGACCACCTATATCTGGAGGCATCTGCGCCTAGTCACCAACACCGCCCCCGAGGGCTGTGCAGGGAGACGTTTCTCCCCACGCCAACGTATAACTGTTTCGAGAGCCTCTCCCTGGAACGCTTTGACGACTCTCTACCTTACGCTGATGAGGTAGGTAACGTTCGGCCCATCCCGGCCAGAGTCCCATTCTAGAGGCTCCCAGTGAGGGCTCTCACCCGACCACGTCAGCGCCGCCACCCGGTCTTGCTAGATGAGGAGTAGGTAAGTCACGCACCTGCACCACCAGCTCCGGTTCGTCTGACCCGATACTAGCGTTGGGCGCAAGATAAGAAGGATGCCTGCTAAGGGGCATCAATGCCGACAGCTACTGTGGCTTGAGCCACCGCTGACACGTACCATCAGTTCCCTGAATACACTGAGCAGGGGTACTTATACGCCCGACTAGGATCGAGGCTCCAACCACCCCACGGGCAGGTTGGGTCAACTCTCTTGGTTGCCGACATGAGTAGTGGCCGCCGTGAGCTAACCCACAGTGATGCCACCCAGTACGGAGGTCCTCCCCATACCACTACCATGGAAATCATGGGACTTCCCCACTTTGAGGCTCGGCATGGAGTTTCACCCCGTTCCACCCTCAATTCGAATGATGGTCTTCCCCGCGACAGTGATACTCGGTAGAAAAGCCTCTCCCATTCCCATTACACTGGGTATGGAGTCATTTATCCTGCCCCTGACCACTGGTGTAGGGACATTGACCATCCGGTCTCTCTTCAACATAGAGATCCTCCCCATGTCCTTTTAAGATCTGGTGAAGTTCCTCCTCGCTTCGGCAACCAGAGGGGTGAAGGCCAGCCTCGCTCCACCCACACCCAGCACAGAGGTCCTACCCGTGTGTAGCTAGACTGGTACAAGGACCCTCCTCATTCTGAGGTCGCTAGGGAAAAAAAGTGTGGAGGTCCTCCCCATGCTTCTGCCAGTTCCAGCGGAGTTCTTTCCCACTCCAGCACTACCCATGGGGGTCCTCCCCATGCCCCCTTTGGCATTTGTCCTGGTGCTCCTCACAACCTGACTTTCTTAGGTGGAAACCCTCTCCGACCCAGCACCAGTGCAACCGAAGGACCTTGTGTCAGAAATTTACCCTGTCCTGAAGAGCCATCCAGGGGCAGGAAGGTGGGTCGTCGCCACTATAAGAAGAATTCTTGGAAGGCCTGGATAGAGATCAAACCGGTCCGCTTCTTAGACTCTAAAGCGGAGTACGACTCAGCATGAGAACCCTCATCTTGCTCATCCGAGTTAAGGGCTGGGACGGGAACGAGGTGCATCAACTTAGTACTCCCGGAATGTGAGGTCCATAGGATTACTGCCTCCCTCCGTAGGTATATCTTGGAGGATGAAAATCTGAAGACCCCTCAGGTTACAGTCGTGCAATCACCACCATCGTCACCAGAAGCACTCTCTACCTCGACAAGAGATCACAGAGAACTATTCTGGGGACCAATGGCGGGCAAGCAGCATCGAAACCTATTTCCAGTAGCCCTAGCCCCTAAGCCAGGAACTGTAGTCATCGGCCCATATTATTGCGACTTAGTGGCCAGGTCGCTACACTCTTCAGAGGATAGCTCGAGATTCGGCGTCCAGTCAGCCCGCTCGCCGTACTCTCCACCGGCCAGCCTGTCGTCCCAGCGGTCTGCATCAGTACCGCTTCCGGTTCCTCAACCACCCCTAGTTGAATAATGGAAAAATCAAGGGATAGACCCTGAATCTGAGCCTAGGATCTTATGGAACATCCTCGTAGTGGTCCACTTTCCCAAGAATTTTTGGCCCGTGGCAGCACCAAATTTCTGCATACCGAAATCCCTCACCCCGGAGGAAGTTGAGTGTTTCTGCCACACCCTCTGGGAAACATATTTTAGTTTTCTTCATCAGCGAGTGGTTTATCCCAGGAGCCAAGCGCATTTCTAAGACATCAATGAGCAATGCCGTCTGGTCGATTTGGCTGCACTCCCTGTGGCCCAGTGCCTCGAGTCACCAGGTCTCCATGAGGCCCTCCAACAGAAATGTGTTTAGAGTATCAAGGTACTCTGAAAAATTATCAAGGAGGATACCACCACATAAAAATCCATGGATAGGGGTAGTATCCTTCCCTCCTCTTCAGTCCTATCTCATGACAGCCTGACTCTCTAGGCGATATCGAGGACATACCCCCAGGAAGGGTCACGGTCAACATGGATGACATAGTGGACGAGGAGAACGAGCTGAAGCTTCTCAATGGAGACTTACCCCCTGAGGGAATTCCACCACTATTGGAACCATCGAGGAGGGTCACGTGCCAGCAGAGGAACCTACTAGGTCTCCCTGCGCCCACCGAGGCATTGGTACTCAGCTGGAATTTTGGTAAGGGAAAAGAGCACGTCAGAGTTGCCAAGAAATCCGACCTGTCCACCTTAGTGCAGAAGACGGAGGAGGACCCTGAGAAGGTTGCGTTGAACCAACAACTTGCCAAGCAGAAGAAGTTGGTCAAAGACCTCCTGGATAAATGTGCTGTAGAGTGACGGCCTGACTACGACAATCCTAGGCCAGTACAGAAGGGTCAAGAACAAATTCCCCTAGGTGAGCTGCCTCTAGGAAACCCTGATCACACTACTCCCATAGACAAGGTTGAGGCCGGAACTCACGGAAAGAGGGCACGATATGTCTCGCCAAACCCTTCCGAACAATGCGACAATCCAAGGGACCCAGCACGGACTCCCCCAGCCGCCCTGAGGGTCATGCCGCCAGCTGCTCCATGAGCTGCTGGGCCTGGTTACCATGTTGAAGAACCTGCCAATGCGCTCATGGTTAGGGACCCCCACCCAGATGATCCTATGGAGGCACTCATTGCTTGCCTTGAGGCGTTGGAAACACGATAGGTGGAAATCCCACCTGATGGTAAGCCATACCTGGCATGGGTGGATGATATGTTGGTGCCTCCAGGTTTCAGGAATCCCACCTTCTCCCACTTTAATGGGATGAGAGACCCACCACAGCACCTAGACCACTTCAACTCAAGGTGTGGGCCCATGTTAGGGAATCCAATGCAATAGGAGACTGCCAAGCTCCGCTGTTTTGTTCAAACATTGGAGGGGCCAACATTATTCTGGTACAACCAGCTCCCCATCAGATCAGTAACCAACTAGGAGGACCTTCGTAGGCAGTTCCTCTACTAGTTCAGTTCCACCATGTAGAAAACAAGTATCGCAGAACTTTTCAAGTGCAAACAAAGTCCTGATGAGCGTGTCGTGGAATTTATCGCCCGATGGAAAGGGCTTACATACTCCCTTGACATGCCACTGACTTAGGAGCAATTACTGACGATGTGTGTAGGAAATGTTAGAACGGAACTAGTTCTCTCTCTGATAACCCAGAACTACCCTAGGGGATTTCGATACTTCTTCGATAAGGCCCATCGCCTGGAAGAAGCCTTACAACAGGCTGGCCAGGCATGACCGTTGCCTCCCGCAATTCCTGTGAGAAGAGCTATCAGAGTTGAGCTCACTGTGGTGGCCTAAATAGAGGCCCCCAGATAGCTAGAATTATTACCAGTGGAGCCACCTCCGCAACCTCATAGAGGCCCACCACCAAGTCATAGCCTCCAACCCAGCAGCGTCCTCCTCAGAATCAGAAGGTGCCCCCGTGAAATGCGCCACCACCACCCAGGTGAGACAATCAGGGTCCGCCTCCTCAACAGGCTCCTCCAGCCCCTCTTTAGGGCCAGGCTCCAGGGCCCCCTTCCCAGACAGAAGAAACTAGAACTACTCGTTCAACGAGAATCAGGTTCCTGACTATTTTATAAGTGCCTTGGAATAAAGGATTGTGTGTTTTCCTAAGTGCAGAAGGCCAGAAGAGGCAAACCTCACTGACCGAACCAACTACTGCCCCTATCATTGGATCCTGGGGCACACCCTCAAATAATGATATGTGTTCAAAGAGTGGCTTCAAGACCAGGTTGATAACAACATAGTCAGGCTGGGCTTGACTCTAGCACAAGTGGCATGCATCGCCATAAGGCCAGACAATAGCAGTGACAATGAGGGCGAGTGGCAGAAGGTTTCTAACCGCGAGTCCCAGAATTATGATGACTGGATGGATCTCAAAACGGTTTCTCATTCCCATGGTATCATTCATGAGTGATTGAATCAGCCAGAGCCTTGAGAAGCTGCAACCGCTACTTCTACATTATCATCTCAGCCGACCTCTTCCCAGAAGAGCAAGAATCGACAGCACAAGGGAAAGCAACACACCCCCATGATTCCATCATCGTCCCACACTCTTGGCAACTTCATGACTCAAGAGATGGAGATTCCTCCCAGAATCCACCTAGTAATGGATGAATCTTAAAGTGATAGTCAAGGGTACGCTTTGGTTAATACCATAGAGTTGGTAAATCCCTATATGACTCTTGACGATGGGGAGTGCCAGATGAACCTTCCCAACATCCCCAGCCGACACAAACATTGGAAGAGCCGAGACCATATGGGTTATCAAGGCACATTATTTGGAACCTCCATCTAGGCCGTGCATGCCACTATGACCAGACAACAGGCTCAGCGCATGGCTTAGCATGCGTAGCCTCTTCGTCCAGTGTCATCAGGCCCGCCTCCAACGCCGTTTGTATTGCTGGATCAGGTAGTGCCACTTAGACCATGCTGCAACTAGCCTCACCCCGCTATAGGTCAGTCTCAGTCAGTTGTCCCTCATCTGATAGCTACTTTTTTGGCTTCAACTAGTGAGAAGTAGGATATTACCAGCACCAGTCAGCCACCGGCCCAGCCGGTAGATCCCACCATGCCTCTTGTCATAGAGCGGCCTCCTGTAAGTGGATGTTCGCACCTGGCAAGAAAGTATGATGTTCTTAAGCACCTTGCCAACATCCTAGTGAGGCTTTCTATCCTCGAGGCCCTTTGCCTATCATCAGATATGCGTGAGGCCCCCGCTGAGGCTTTAAGAAGCCCCCTCTAGTTTGAGACGGAGGTAGTAGCTACAGAATCCTTTCATGCTGAAGTGGTCGAGAATGATGAATGTCTGGCCATCATTTTGTTCTCTGGAGAAGACGAAGGCTCTCCCATAAAGGGGCACATCCACCCACTGTACATCACTAGCCAATTTAACAGCGTGGAGGTTCGTCACTGTCTTGTTGACACCAGCTCCAGGATTAACCTTATCCCGACTCAGACACTGCAGAATCTGGGCCTATCTGAAGATGACCTGACTCCCTCCGATTTAAGAATCTAGGGATACGACAAGAAAGAGCAGACCCCAGTCGGTAAGATCCATTTGAAGACCCAGTTCGATGTCCTAGTAGCTAGCACTAAGTTTATGGTTGTCTCCCAAGACAGTGCATACAATGCATTGATGGGAAGACCATGGCTCCACCTGCACGCGGCGATACCCTCATCATATCACCAGTGCCTCAATTACTCCCTTAATGGTCGAGTAGGTGTAATCCAAGGTGATGCATCTCCTTTCACCTCTTATGAAGCCTTATACCTAGATGCCAACTATTACAAGAGCAAGGATAAGCAGATTCAGGCTAGTGAGGTCAAACCCGTCACGGTTTCAACTGACCCTTGGGCAGGTCTGGATAAGGCCTACATCTTCCCGATCCATTGATTGGAGGCCATAACCCCCGACATGGGTCAATGTATTGTTGTCTATGGTACAAGGGGGAATCATATTACCAAGTACAAGTGATGGCAGAAAATCACCTTGTACTCTTACACAAATCAGGCTCAGGTGATTGATTCATGCTCAAATTTACCCAAGAGATGAAGGTAGAACGGTTCTTGTACTTTAGCTTGGGTTATCAAATCCTCAGAGACCTAAGAAGTAACCTACAGACACGTACATTCTATAGATTGTTTTTGGCTATGAAGTGGCCAACTTGGGTTAATTTAAGATGTTTTTAAAGGATCACTAATATATTTAATTTAATTCAAATTAAGGTAATGAGTTGATCCTAGGTTATCGCTTGGGGTGGATTGGATGAATTCCTTTTTAAATGATTTCAATTTCTTATATTTGAGATGAGTTCATTTAATAAGATCAAACAATATCATTACTTACTGGTTTAATACCTACACCCTTTAATACTAATCACCTACACACTTGAAGGATCAATTTTTTGAGCACTTCAAGGTAAAGGTTCGTATTAGCACTTGAAGTGTGTGGCCTTAAATTCAACAAGGATGATGGAGTTTAAAAATCATCAAATAAAAATCTCAATTGAATAAGTGATTAGACATTAATGGGGTGATAAATAACATCCAATCCATCCCCTTGCTACTCCATTTGATCAACCCATAAGTGGTTTAGCCCTCCATTTATTATATGGTTTCAATGGAAGTGGTAAGTAGACTCATAAGGGAGGAATTGAATAAGTAAAGAAAACAATAAAAAGGAAATGATCACTCCATCGTTGTGTGAATAATTTCACAAGGTTTGCTGTAAATAAATTCACACCTTGAGAAAACAATATCAAATTGATATATAGAAGAATAGAATAATAAGATAATAATAACTTTTATTAAGAAAAAAGGATGAATTAAAATAACTTACATGTGGAAGACAAATTTGAGATAACAAAATCATAGCATAACATTACAATGAAAGAAAGATCAAAAGATGATAAACTCCTCCACCAACACTATCTTAAATAGGCATTTTGGGAGCCTTGGGTCGAGCCTCTAATAGTCCAAGTCTTCTCAATAAATTTTGGTAGGCCATAGGTGGGTGGAAAGTTGAGGGAGAGTTGATTTTTCCACCCTTGACTCGTGGTGGCAGCCAACTTGCTTCCACCGAACAGATGTGCCTGGAAGACCTTATATATGGAATAATTAGAGTGGACCATAGAAGAAAAACATGAAGCTCCGGATGTCCCCTAACCTTATGTAAAGTTTCAGCCCAAAATAGGTTATTTTTAACGAGATATGTGTAAAATAGTGGTCTGTTTTTCTGGACTGTAGAATCTGGACCAGAATTCTATCTTCAACCTGAGCCACCTGAATAACTACAATGGAGGCAGAATTAGCACTGGATCCTGAAAAATTATTTGTTCCTATAGATGTATTATATCATCCCAAGAAATTTAGGTTTCATTGGGACTGTATGTTGGGCCCCATATTCTCATCAGTGGGCTGGTGTCCAATCTGCCTTCTCTAGAATTATTTACTTTTATCACCAAATATCCCCATCTTTCTTTATGAATACTCCATTGATCCCTGAAATATTAAAGTTTATATCAATTTACCAAAATATAAAATTAAAATATGGATAATTACATTCCTTAAAATCCGATGAATCATTGGGCCTAAATTGGTGTACATTAGGCATGAAGTGCATGAATGATGAGAATGAATGTTCAAAATTAAAATCCACTAACTGAGGCCCATAAGATCAAAAAATGAACATTTAATACCATTAAAATGTAATTAAAATATTTATTTTTATTGGATAATCACACCCCCTAACTTGAGATTTTCTATTCCTGAGAAAAATGTATCTCAATAATATGAAATTCGAATTCCCTTTTCCAAAAACATTTTAATACATAATGATCACCAAAAACCCTTATACCAAAAAAGCATGAAACCCATCAAAATATTTTAATACAAGATAGTTTCATAAGCAGATCCCAATCCCAAGCCCATTCCTTTGTTCAAATCCATTTCCATATTTCATCCAATATCAATTAAGAGTGATGATGTGTTGTGTATCGCATTAGAAAAGGGGGTTCATCTTTATTCAAGAGGGAAATGATGGAAGCACTAGGTGGAATAACATTTCAATATTAAGATGAATATTCAATTTTTTTATTGTATTTTTTTGCAATTTTTCCATGGTAATTGAAATTTCACTCAAAAGAGTCAACCCCTGTAGCGAGACTTTGCCGATGACTCCTAGGCTCAAAGACCTTAGGGCACAAAGTGAAGCCCACATACTTAGGCATCATCTTGAGTTAACTCAGTCAAAAACAAATTCAAATGATCAAAAATAGAGATAAAATTACTAACTTTGGGCTAGAAAAATATGGAGTCACGATCCCCAAGTGCTGAAAGCCACGCATTAGGTCATTTCATTGCTCTATGCGCAAATTTATTGTTTTTCTTTTTAATTTTTTTATTGAATACTTATATTAAAAATAAAATGATCACCAAACCTATGCTATTTATTTGGGGGACCCCATGAACTCAAACTAATACCCCACTATCCAAAGGATGTGCATTGTGATTTTTTTTTATTTGGATGAAAATATAAACGATGAAATATCACATTGGATAGCCACACTTTCCAAAATCTATGCTCATAAAATTATACAAGGATTAAAATCATAATAGGGGCATGCTAAATTATTTGATATTGATTTTAAAAGTGTAAAATGTGTATTACTATGTTTAAAGTTAAAGGAATTTTTCCTTCTATTTACACACATTTTTTTCAAATCATTCATTTTTTGACACAAAATCATTTTTTTTAATTTTATCTCCCCCCAAATTAAAATAATACTGTCCCCAGTGTTTGAAGAAATGAAAATTTAGAAGGAGTAGAGGTATATAAGGTAAGTTAAAAAAAATTGAAATATGAGGATCATGGAATGAAGTCACCTGGTGGTTGAAGTTGAAGTTCTTGCTGTTCCAATTTAGTCCCTTGATCTCGATGTCACTCTGAGAATTCCCTAGTGAAAAAAACTATAAATATACATATTTATATAATAAATAAAGTAAAATATAAGTATATATATATAAAAATTATAGAATAAGGAAGCACAAAAAAACCGTAGGTTAGTGGTAAGCACGCGACCCTGTCTCCCTTCGGTCCTGGGTTCGAATCCCCGCAGCTTTGCCGTTTGTGACGGGGTTTGACCCACGACCCACGATGTGTCCCTTATTATTATTATTATATTATTATTATTTTTATTTTTATTTTAACCTACGAACACATAAAATAAAATAAACTGATGATCCATTGTCTTCTTTTTAAATTTCTGGGTAAGGTATTACTCAAGGATCACACCACGTGACACAGATGAATATGGTGCTCCCCTTTCGTACCCATCCATACTCATAATAGAAGAACATGTCAACAATATATTTTTTTAAAAAAAATATCAAAATGATTCATTAATCCTATTTAAAAAAAATGATTCGCAAAGATGAAAATCATGGGTTGCCTCCCGTGCAGTGCTTTGGTTTAATGTCGCTAGCTCAACTTAGACCTTTAATTATTTAAGTATTTTCCTCATCTAAAGTTGGTTCACTCAAGTTTTCATCAACTTCATTTTTTTTTGGAATGGTTCAATGAATGGTTTGACTCTACGACCATTAACTTTAAAGGTTTGACCATTGGTGGGATCTTGAATTTCTACATCCCCATGGGGGTACACCTTATGCACTATGTAAGGACCTGAACATCTAGACCTTAACTTTCCTGGGTGTAAATGAAGTTTTGAACTATACAAGAGCACAAATTTTCCCGGTTCAAAATTTTTGACTTTGATATTAGTAGATTGGTAGGCTTGAACTCTAGCTTTATTGATACTTGAATTTTAATAAGTCTCCATACTTAGTTCCTCAAGTTCATTGAGATCTAATTTTCTTTTTGTTCCGGCCAATGAGAGGTCATAATTCATTTTCTTAATTGCCTAAAAGGCCTTATGCTCAATTTCAACAGGTAAATGGCATGATTTTCCATAAACCAACCTATATTGTGACATTCCTAGGATGTTTTTGTATGCTGTACGATATGCCCAAAGAGCATCCAAGAGTTTCTCAGACCAATCTTTCCTAGAAGGATTGACAGTTTTTTCAAGAATATTCTCAATCTACCTATTTTCTAACTCAGCTTGACAATTGGTTTGAGGATGGTACACAGTGTAAAGTTTATGAGAAATCCCATACTTAGAAATGAGTGAAGAGAATGGAAGGTTGTAGAAATGGGTTCCTCGATCACTGATTATAGCCCTAGGAATTCCAAATCGAGAAAATATGTGCTCTTTCAGAAATTGGATCACAACATGATGGTCATTAAAATTAGTGTGAATGGATTCAACCCATTTTGAGACATAATCAACAGTTAAGAGGATGTAGAGGTACCCCCTAGAGTTTGGGAAAGGACCCATGAAATCGATTCCCCAACAGTCAAATATTTCAATCACTAATATGGGAGTGAGTGGAATTTGATTCCTTTTTGTGATGGACCCTACTTGTTGACACATAGGTCAGCTTTGAAAAAATGTGTAGAAGTCCCTTGAGAGGGTGGGGAAGAAGAGACCACACTGAAGAATCTTAGTAGATGTTTTATTAGAGGAAAAGTGACCTCCACATGCCTCACTATGACAGAATTTAAGGATGGACTCTTGTTCAAATTCTGGGACACACCTTCTAATGACTTGGTTAGGGCAGAACTTATAGAGGTATGGATCATCAAACACATAGTTTCTAACATCAAAAAGGAATTTCCTTCAATCTTGAGTCCCTAAGAATTTTGGGATGACTCCTGTAACTGTGAAATTAGTTATGTCAGCATACCAAGGGCAGTCACTCACAAAGTATAGGTGTTCATCAGGGAATTAATCAGACACAGAAAGGTGATTTGAGTCGTCTTTGAATTCCATCCTAGATAGGTGATTAGATACAACATTTTCAACACCTTTTTATCCTTTATTGTGAGGTCAAATTCTTGTAAGAGAAGGACCCACCTAATCAGTCTAGCCTTAGCATCTTGTTTTTGGAAGAGGTATTTTAGTACAAAATGGTCAATGAACACAGTGATGGGGGATCCTAAGAGGTAGTGCCTAAACTTCTCTAAGGCAAACACAATATAAAGTAACTTATTTTCAGTGGTGGTGTAGTTTATTTGAGAATTATTTAAGGATTTTCTTGCATAAGAAATGACATAAGGAGTTTTATCACAATGTTTTCCTAACACAGATCCTACAACAAAGTCACTGGAATCACACATAAGTTCGAAAGGAAGGTTCTAATTTGGAGATTTCATAATAGGAGGAGAGGTGAGAGAGGATTTGAGGGTTAAGAATGAACCCTCACAACTTTCTGTCCAAACAAATGGATCATCCTTTACTATGAGAGAACAAAGGGGATGAGAGATTGAACTGAATTCCTTGATGAATCTTCTATAGAAACCAGCATATCCTAAGAAATACCTCACTTACTTAATAGTTTTGGGTGATGGAAGGTGACAAATGATGTCAACCTTTTCTTTATAAACTTCAATCCCCTACCCAAGACCAGATGTCCTAGAACAAGTCCCTCTTTAACCATGAAATAAAATTTTTCCCAGTTTAGGACCAAATTATTTTCTTCACATCTTGATAATACTCTATCTAGATTCTACAAACATCCCTCAAATGTATCCCCAAACACAGAGAAGTCATCCATGAAGACCTCAAGAAAATCCTCTACCATGTCTAAGAATATTCCCATCATGCACCACTGGAAGGTTCTAGGGGAATTGCATAACCTGAAAGGCATGCATTTGAAAGAAAAGTTTTCGAATGGACATGTGAATATAGTCTTCCCTTGATCCTCTAGGGAGACCTCAATTTGATTATACCCCGAGTACCCATATAAGAAACAGTAGAAGGCATGACCCGCTACTCTCTCAAGGACTTGGTCAATAAATGGTAAGGGGAAATGGTCCTTCTTGGTAAACGATTTTATCTTCCTATAGTCGATGCAGACTCTCCATCCACTACTCACCCTTGTTAGAAGAATCTCTCCATCCTCATTGGTTATCACTGTGATTCCAAATTTTTTTGGAACCACTTGGATTGGGTTCACCCATTCACTCTCAGATATGGGATATATGATACTAGATTTTAACAATTTCAAAAGTTCTTTCCTCACTACTTCCATGAGATTATGATTGAGTCATCATTGAGGTTGACGACATGGATTTGAATCAGATTCCAGAACAATCCTATGAGTCCCGATAAGTGGGATAATCCCAGGAATATCAGACAGGGACCAAACAATGGCTTTCTTATGTTTTATAAGGACATATAGAAGCATCCTCTCATTATTGGATTCAAGAGAAGAAGAAATGACAATAGGATGTGTTTGATTGTCCCCTAGGAAGGCATACTTGAGTGCAGCGGGAAGTTCCTTCAATTCAAGATTAGGTTGGTTTAGAATTTCAGTAGAATATTAGGACATTGGATCAATATCAATTTCTTTTTTTAGAGTTTTAGATAGGATTGATTCCCCACATATAGAATTTTTAGCTACAAGATTGGTTTGATCATATTTAGGGAAAGAAGTTTGATTGGTCTCCATGAATGTGGTTTACTGAAAGGTTTCACTGATTGTTGGACCTAAGACTTCATCATAAGAGAAATTTGAAAATGATTCAAGACAAGGAGATAAACTTCCTTCATGTGAACAAAGGAAATCAATCTCATCCTGACTTAAACATCCATAAAATATTCCTTGATGTTCTATGGATTAATTATCAATGATTCCTATCATGTTTACTTCATGAATGTCCTCATCATCCCCTATTTGTGAGCTTTCATTATAGATGTTCAAGTCTAGACTCATGTTTCCAAAGGTGATGGTCATGTTCCCATTTCGGACTCGGATAACAGAGTTGATTGTTTCAAGGAAAGGAAGACCAAGGATGATTGGGGTTTGTTTTTTATTTCTTAAGTTTGTATGGTTGTTAAGGACAATGAATTCATCAGGGTAGATGAAGTTTTCAACCTTTACCAGAACGTCCTTTAAAATCCCCTTTGGAACCCTAATGCTATGATCAGTAAGTTGAAGTGTGACAGATGTGGGTTGGAGTTCTTCTAGGCCTAACTAGTAGTACACAACATAGGAATGAGATTGACACTAGCACCTAGGTCACACAAGGCCTTGACAACTTTTCTCTCTCCTAGTTCAACATTGATGTAAGGGCAACCCGAGTCTTTAAAATTAGGAGGAATGGTCCCTTGAATGGTGTTACTCACATTATTATCCAAAATGACTTGGTTTTTATGTGAAAATTTTCTTTTAAAAGTGCACAAGTCCTTAAGGTACTTTGAGTAGGCATGTATGGTTTGGATGGAATCGAGAAGGGTAATGTTTAACTTGACTTGTGAGAAGATTTCCCTCAATGTTTCACTCAATTAAGGCTTGGTTTCCCCCCCACCCATGAGTTGAGGAAATGGTGAAGGTTGTGGGGTTGTTTGTTGAAGAGCTGTTTCTTTGACAATGTTATCGTGTTTTTTAGTTTTATCATTTGGTTCATTTGAATTTTCATCCAAGTTTGAATCTTCAGGTGGGTTATGAATTAGTTGTTCAAGTTTCTCAATTGATTTCCCACTTCTTAAAACAGTCACAACCTTTAGTTATTCATGAGTTGTTTGAGTGCAACTTGAATCTCCCCTTGAAGTTGAGGATGGTACCGCCTGAGTAGGTATGGGTGCCTTTCCAGTTTTGATGGTTTGAAGTTCTTGTTTTAGGGAAGAGACTTTCGAGTTCATCCTTTCCATTTGTTTTCACATTTGTTCTAGTAGGATTTGTGGAATAGTTTGGGTTGGTGCTTGAGAAGACTGGTTTATCCCAGGGGAATATTTTGGAGGTGGGATGGTTTGTTGAAAATGGACCTGTGGATGTTGGTATTGGATAGGTTGGGTTTGGAACTGGTTATGAGTTTTGTAGGATCTAAATAACAATGTAGATGCTCAATATACAAGAGGGGGGGGGGGTGAATTGTACACTTTAAAAATTCCTTTGGAACCTTTAAAGTTGATTATGTATAACTATGTTTTCCTTAGATAAGGAAAATCTAGGTTTAACAAAGTTAAACTAAGAAAATTCACAACACCTCTGATCACCAACTGAAGAATTGAAACCAAGGTTTACAATATAAGATTCTACCTTAAAGCGTATAGAATGTTAAACTAATCAGAGTATAAGTGTAAGGAAATACAAGAAGGTTATACTTTCCTTACAATACAATATGCAGCGGAAACAAACAAGTAGAAAAACTACAAGTAACAAATAATAACTCTTTTAACCCAAAGAGAAGGGTATCCAACAACCTTGGATAAAGGTCTCTTGATTCATACTTTCAAGAAAGTCTGTCTTGCCCATAACAGGATAATCCCTCGATACGAAGATCAGAATATCTATCTTGCTATCCCCACAAGCCCTCAACTTCAAGGTAGTTGGAACCTCTATCTTCCCCAGCAAGGAAGCCCTCAACTTCAAGGTAGTAGAAACCTCTGTCTTCCTATCCCCGGAAGTCCTCGAATGTAATCACCAACATCCGGAGTCGCACGAAGCAATCTGAATGAGCAGTTCAGTATGCACAAGGCATGAAAAGCTTCTCTCTCTAGAAATCACCTTAATAGCGTGTGTTCTCTAGATCGATCAACTTGTTTTTGAGCTCTTTCAAAAGATCTCCTATTTATAGGAAAATTTCCAACGGTCAGCTACCTCTTCCAATGGTCATATTTTCCATGAAATTCGGAGGGACCTGTACATGTGTAACTCAACCAACGGTTAATTAGAAACAGAATAGACGACATTGTTTTATAACAAACCATATAAAACTGAATGTATGACATCGTTTTGAAATAAATCATATGTAAGTAAAAGATAATCAATATTTCAGAGTGTAAGAAAGTTAAAAGTTCGGAGTCTAACCAAAATGAAGTCCAGAGTCTATGTTAAGAAATATTCGGATTCTGTTTTATAGGAATTCGGAGTTTGGTTTCACCAGAGATCAGATTCTGAACTTGCAGAGTTCGGAGTTGAACTACTTAAGAGTTCGGAGTCGAACTGATTAAGAGTTCGAAGTCAAACTACTTCAGAGTTTGGAGTCGAACTGCTTAAGAGTTCAGAGTCAAAATTCTTCAGAGTTTGGAGTCAAACTTCTTCAGAGTTCGGAGTCGAACTACTTAAGAGTTCAAAGTCGAACTACTTAAGATTTCAGAGTCGAACTGATTAAGAGTTCAAAGTCAAACTTCTTCAGAGTTCGTATTCGAACTGCTTAAGAGTTCGGAGTCAAACTTCTTCAGAGTTCGGAGTCAAACTTCTTAAGAGTTCTGAGTCGAACTTCTTCAAAGTTCGGAGTCGAACTTCTTCAGAGTTCGGAGTTGAACTACTTAAGAGTTCGGATTCGAACTTCTTAAAAGTTTGGAGTCCAGAATTCGGATTAGAACTACATTACTGATCTCATCCAGAATTCAGATCCTAAAAACAGAATGCTCCAAATCTTTTCATTATATGGCTCCGAGATTTTGGGTATGAATCCGATTTTGAATTTAAGAATAATATTTTTATGTACAAGAAAATCTAGGTTAAGGTAAATTTCCTTAAAGAAGTAGATTTTCCTTATAGGGCTAAAAATAATATTTTCTTAAGTATAAGGTGTTTGTGATTTTTAAAACAAGAAGGAATGGAAAAGTCATAAGGAAAACCTTATTGACTCAACAATATCCCCCTTTTTGGAAAGAAAAAACATCCTTTTGAAAAAGCATATAAGGATTTTGAAAAAATTCATTAGACTTTTAAAATTAAAACTTATCTCCCTTTGTTCATGAATAGAAGTGAATACAACTAACTCCCCCTTAGGCATTGAAACTCTAAGGATTGTATTCTGAGTTTCCGGAGTGGAGTTTTCATTATTGTAAGAATGAAAAAATTCTTAGTGGGAAACTCCCCCTTTCTTTAAGGATATTTCTCTTAGAAATTTTTCCTTTCTCCTCCTTAGTAGTAGTTCTTTTTCCTTCTCCCCCTTTGTGATTTTCAAAAAGAATTGAAGGGAATGGAAAAAAAAGTATGGTACCTGAAACATTAGTATATAACAAGATACAACCAACCAGATAACCATTTCATTAGAGTTGGGAAAAAAAATTTACAAGGAAAGATAAGTACAACAAAAGATCGGAGTGGATTCATTTGTCTTCCTTTTCCTTTGGAATGAGCTGCTTCAACAAGGCTTTGAGTTTCTTCAAGTCTCTTTGATCTTCCTCTCGTTGCCTCTCTAAGGCTTTTACCTTTTCTTCTTGAGCTTTTAAAGCCTTTGCCTGAGCCTCCAAGGATTCTTTCTGAAACTTTAACAACTCATTTTGCTTTTCCATCTTCTGCTGAAACTCAATCCAGAAATATCTTTCAGTTTTCTAATTTTGAGATATTGAGTTAAGCTTCCCATTCAGATCCCTGACCTGTTGATTCCGGAAATTTTTCTCCTGGGTCAACTTCTCAAAAAACTCATTAACCTTTTTATCCTCTATTTAAAAATCATTTTGAACTTCAGTCTGAAAATTATCAAAGTGAACTAAATCTTCATCAACTCTCTTAGAACACTTGGTTACCTTACTGCAGGACTTCCTATGCACATCATAATCGATAAGAAAACTTTTCTGTTCAGCTTCCAACTTCACAAACTTATCCATGACCATGGATAAAGAATCCAATTTTTGATTCATAGATTGTTGCAGCAACTGGAATCTAGAATCTATTGTTGGAAGAATCAGAATTGTGTCCACCAACTTTCTCAGAGACTGAACCACAAAATCATGTCTGTGAGATGATGATTCTGAATCAGAAACTTTGCTTGGAGACTTATCTTCTTCAGCTTGCACCAACTTTCTTCTAGAGGTTCCACCAACCTCTTTCTTCCTAATGGCATCTTTTACATGTGTCTCCATGAGAGTTTGCTTCCCCTTATCAGCTCTCAGATCATGTTCCTTATTAAGGGATACTTTCTCGGATTCAGATACTTGAACGATCTGGTCTTCATCTGGTTTTTTTTTCTTGTCCTTCCACAAGAAAATTCCTTTGATAAGATTCTTCCTCATCATACAAGAAATTATCTTCTTCTTCTTGCTTTTGCTTTCTAGATTCATCATCTCCCTTTCCTGGAGTAACTAACTTTGCAGATTCAGCCTTATCTTTATAGTCTTGTACTTGCTTGATCAGAGTATCCAGATCCTCACTCTCCTCCTCTTCTTCTTCTTCTTCTTCATATTTTCCTCTACTTCTTCAGCAACTTCCTTCTCATCTTCTACAACAATTCCTTTAACCTTTTCCTTTTACGGAGTGACATAGCTTTTGGCTGGAGTTTCTGGTAAAGAAGGTTCAACACCAAAAGATTCCAGAACTGGAAGCATTTCGGAAGCCAACTCTGTATCTTTCAGCAAAGATCGCACCAGTTCAGCTTCAGACATCTTATTTCTCATTTTCTTTTCCTTCGCTTGTCTCTCTAGCTCCTCAGCAGTTTTTTCCTTTAAGGCTTTAGCCTCGGTAGGGTCCAGTCCGAATTGAGGATCCCCTTCCTTCCTCATTTCTTTATCTTCCCTCCACTATGCTGCTACTTCATCCGTATATGTTTTCTGCTTCTTCGTCTTGGGGGGAGCAGATTGAGTTTCCTTATCCCGAGGAATTTCTTCATCAGCAACCACTTCCTTAGCCTTTCTCTTCTTCCTTTGCTTTTTTGATGGTTCCGAAGATTGTGTTTCTTTTTGAGCTACTTCAAACTCCTCCATAGATAAGGGGTAAAATTTACGGATTCACTGGAAAATCCCATCTTCATCCTCTTAAGAGTATCATCACTGACTAGCATGAGCTTGCAATTCCGGATCTTTGATTTGCAGGAAACCTTGAAATATTCTAAGCATCGAACTATCATCTTAGATAACAAGGCTGGAAACATGATAATCTGAGCTCTCAAATTTCCTTCTTTGATATTCTTGATCATAACCAAGACATGCCTCATCAAATTTATCTTTCTTAGATTTACCAAAAAATCTAAGACATAGATATCACTCTTCTTCAGATTTTCTTTATCACCTCTTCTTGGAACCAGAAAACCTTGCACCCATAGTTGAAGGATTCTATTGTTTGGAGTGAGACGAGCAATCTTAATTGTTGAATCATCCTTAAGCCCAATACACTTCAGTGCCTTCTCCTTATTGAAACTCCCTTGCACATCAGGAAGTTTGTGAGAGCAGAATTCAGCTTCTCCTTCATATGATAAACCAACTAGGCTCGCTGTCTTAGTGTAAGAAAGCTTATAAGTCTACCCATAAGACTTGAAAAAAAACCTCTCTCTGCCATCTTCCATCTGGAAGGAATGAGACTTGTAAAATTCTATCAACAAATCAGTATAAACCGGATCCTGTTTATCTGACTTTTCTATGCAGACATCTTCCCATCCATTCAGTCTAATATTCTTTGAAATAAGAGAATCAAGCTTATAAAAATCTGGGTGAACTAATCTTTCCCTGAAAACTAACCACTTTGAGATTGGTTTCGCAGTTGACATATCTTGAGAAGTTTCTTCAACAGACATTCGGAGTGAAGTAATCTGTAAGATTCAGATCAGCTTCACAAAGTTCGGAACCGGCCTTAAGAAGATCAGCAGAGCTTCGAGATGCAAAAGCTTGAAAGACCGATGTGGGACGAGTCTCGGGGTCCCCTTTATATAGGCAAAGAATTTGACCGTTGGTCTTCCAAAATCCATTTAACGGTTGAAAAATCTTTGATCTGATCTGACGGTTGAGAACAATCCCGCAAGGAAAAATTTGACTCCGATCTTTTGAGGTTTTTAAACAAAACATCCGGATTTGAGGAAAAACTAGAATCTGAACTTTTAAAAATAAGGAAAATACCAGTAAGCAAAATTTGATTACAAAACTATAAGTAAGAAAATCATAACTTATGGATTAACAAGAAAAATTGTTCGTAATTGGTAATATTCTTCTTGAAGGAAAAAAAAAATTCATTACGAAAGTTCCAGTACGAAAACCTCGTTACGAAAACTTCAGTCCGAAAATCTCCATTCCGAAACTTATCAGTATGAAAATTCCATTCGGGAAGTTTTCAGTACAAAGACTTCCATTCCGGAAGTTCTCATTCCGAGAATTTCAGTCCTGAAAATTTCAATTCCGGAAATTCCCATTCCAGAAATTTTAGTTTCAGAAATTTCCATTCCGGAAGTTTAGTTACGAAAGGTTTTTAAAAAAAATTTAGTTACACTAACAATCAAATGTACTCCCCCTATAAAGAGGAGTTTATTACTGTTAGGAGAATTGTTCAACAAGAAGTTAATGAAGAATTATTACCTTACAGTTATCATTCATAACTTTTGTTTAATGTATTCAAATCTATCTGAGGGTAATGATTTTGTGAAAATATCAGCAAGTTGATCTTGCGTTCCGATAAACTGAAGAATGATATCCCCTTTATCAGATTTTGGTGCGAATTTATGTAAGTTATATTTAGTATTTAGAATGAATACTTTGCAACCAAAAACCTTGAAGTAGGATAGTCTTGGTTTTCTACCATTCCATAACTCATAAGGAGTTTTATTAAGAAAAGGTCTAATCAAAACTTGATTTATAGTATAACAAGAAGTACTTACAGCTTCAGCCCAGAAATGTATAGCTATAGAATATTCACTCAACATGGTTCTAGTTATCTCTTGAAGAATTATATTTCTTCTATCAACTACACCATTTTGTTGAGGAGTTCTAGGTGCTGAAAAATTGTGAGTAATACCTTTCCTACTACAAAAAGTTTCAAAATCAGAATTTTGAAATTCTCCTCCATGATCACTATGAATAGTTTTCAGTGGAAGATTTTTCTAATTTTTAACTTGTGCTCTAAAACTTTTGAAATAAGAAAAAACTTCAGACTTGTTTGATAGAAAATAGACCCAAGTAAATCTAGTGTAATCATCAACTAGAACAAACACATAGTATTTTCCTCCAATACTTCCAGTTTGTGTTGGACCGAAAAGATCCATGTGCACTAACTGTAATGCATCAGTCATTGAGACTTCACCAATTGACTTAAAACTAGATTTATGTTGCTTTCCATATTGACAAGGATCAAAAACTTTAGAAGAATCAAATCTAAGCTTCGGTAGATCCTTAACTAGTTTCTTCTTAGAGAGTTTACATAAGTTTCTAAGGTTACAGTGTTTTAGTCTTCTATGCCACAGCCAGGAATGATCTTCCATTGCACTTAGGAAAGGTAAATCTTGGCTCCTTAGGTCTTCTAAGTTCAAAGTGTAAACATTCTCTTGCCTATTGGCTGAGAATAAATTCTTCCTTGGAATTGTGTACTAAGAACTTATCATTCCTAAAATTCACAAGGTACCCTTCATCACATAACTGACTTATGCTAATGAGGTTGTGCTTAAGAACCTTAACAAATAAAACATTTGAAATCAAAGTTTTACCTAGAAGAACAATATTACCAATACCAACAATTTCTCCCTATGCATTATCTCCAAAAGTTACCTTTCCTCCTTTTGTTTTGACAATCTTTTCAAAATAGATTTTGTTACCAGTCATGTGCCGGGAACATCTACTATCCATGTACCTTGTATTGTTGTTGGTACTTCCTCTATCTTCCTGAAAACAAGAAAAGAATTAGACTTTCGGATTCCAAACTTTCTTGGATCCAGAATTTCCAGACAAAAAATTTTTAGGAACCCACACTTTCTTAAAAAAATAGGCTTTATGAAAACCTAAAGATTGGGTTTTATTTAAAGAACAATTCTTTTCCCAGTGACCACCACATTGACACTTGGTACAAAATAGGGCACTTTGTGGAACAAAGTAGTTGTTACTAAAAATTGGTTTTTCATGGGTATAACCAAATCCGGATTTGTTTCTTAAAGGAGGTATTTGAGAATACATTTTATCAAAATTTTCCTTACCATGGGTAAAGTTTGATAAACATTTCTTTAAGTAAAAGATTTCGGACTTGAGTTTGATAACCAAGTTCTTATCTTCAAAATCATTATATTTATAACTAGATCTAGGCTTGAAAACACTTTTCTTAGAAATTAATTTTTCTAACTCTTTAGAAAGTTTGTTCCTCTCAGAACTTACTTCCTCAAGATTTTTTGAAATACTAATAAAATCAGCATTTTTCTTATCAAGATCTTTAGAAAGATCTGATATCTCTTTTGTAAGAATAGAATTACTAGAGTTTTCTTTATCAAGTCTCTTATTGAGTTTAGAGTTCTCAATCTCAAGAAGTTCAGCAAACCTAGAAACTTCTTCACAGGTAGGTAAAGTATTTTCTTCATCAGAAGAGGATTCTTCATCTGAGGAGTTATAATACTTATTATCATTAGGATTTAAAGATACATTTTTCAATGATTCAGCATTTCGTATCTTAGACATAAAGCAATGATTGTCAATAGGTAATCTGGATATAAGACCAAGATTCTTCTTTCTTGAAGATTCATAATCAGAAGATTCATCTGAAGAGTCACCACCACTGGCACTCTATGTGTCATTTTCTTTTAGAACTTTCTTAGATTTGGTTTTGTAATACTTCTTCCTCCTCCTTTTAGAATGCCTTTCTTTCCTTTCTTTCTTTTTGAGTAGAGGGCAATCTGGTCTAATATTTCCTGCTCTCTTGCATTCGTAACAAGTAACTTCTCCATCTTTCCTTTCCTTCCTTTCCTTTTTATTATACTTGGATTGGAAATTTCTCTGGCCGGCTATCTTGTTCATCCTTTGAGAAAGATTTTCTAACTCATTTTCTAAGATTTCACTTTCACTAGAATATTATTGAACAACCACCTTCTTAGACTTGGATCTAGTTACTCTCTCAGGAGTCTTAGATTTCATATAATTTGATGTTGTTGTAAAAGCAACAGTACCATTCCCATTCTTCTTTTTGATTTTGTTAGCATCTCTCTTCATTCTGGTTTCATGTTGGAGAAGAGTTCTGAATAGATCATCAAGAGAAATTTGAGTGACCTTCTTGTTCTCATCTATGACTGTTCTCTTTGATTCCCACTCATTGGGCATAATATCAATTATCTTATCTACAAGTGCTTCATCAACTAACCCTTTTTCTCCCATAGACTGTAATCTATTGACTATAGTCATAAACCTCTGTTGAACTTTGTGGATTGGTTCACCATACGGAAAATTGAATCCATGGTATTCAGCTCTAAGCATAGCTCTCCTAGTTTCAATCACTTTAGAAGTTCCAAAGTGTGTAACTTCTAACTTCTTCCAGATACAATTAGTTGCTTCACAAGAAGAAATTTGGCTATATATATTTCTAGTCATTGAACATAGTAAAGTATTGCATACCTTATAATTGAGTTGATACTCTTGCTTTTCCTGGTTAGTGAAAGTTCTAACTTCCTTATCAAGAATTTTATAATCACCAGTAAGCATAATGAAATTTTCCACTCCAGTGTTGATAACAAAAGTCTTCATTCAATCTCTCCAGTATTCATAGTCATTACCATCAAAGATTTGTGGTCTTGTAGGATTTAGATTTTCTATAGAACCAACATTGATTCCTTCTATACTAAAGAAACTTGGGCAACCAAACCAGTTAGTAGAAAAAGTTCATAACCACAAAGTTCGGAATGAAAAAGTTCGGAATGACAATTTTCAGAATGATAAAGTTCGGAATGAAAAATTTCGGAATGACAAAGTTCGGAATGACAAAGTTCGGAATGATAAAACGAGCAAGAAAAACTTATACGTGAGTATGAGTATTTCAGAGACCTCCTCTGATACCAATTGTAGGATCGAAATAACAATGTAGATGCTCAATATACAAGAGGGGGGGGGGTGAATTGTACACTTTAAAAATTCTTTTGGAACCCTTAAAGTTGATCATGGATAACTATGTTTTCCTTAGATAAGGAAAATCTAGGTTTAACAAAGTTAAACTAAGCAAATTCACAACACCTATGATCACCAACTGAAGAATTGGAACCAAGGTTTACAATATAAGATTCTACCTTAAAGCATATAGAATCTTAAACTAATCAGAGTATAAGTTTAAGGAAATACAAGAATGTTATACTTTCCTTACAATACAATATACAACGGAAACAAACAATTAGAAAAACTAAGAGTAACAAACAATAACTCTTTTAACCCAAAGAGAAGGGTATCCAACAACCTTGGATAAAGGTCTCTTGATTTATACTTTCAAGTAAGTCTATCTTACCCATACCAGGATAATCCCTCGATACGAAGATTGGAATCTCTGTCTTACTATCCCCGCAAGCCCTTAACTTCAAGGTAGTTGGAACCTCTGTCTTCCTCAGCAAGGAAGCCCTCAACTTCAAGGTAGTCGGCACCTCTGTCTTCCTATCCCCGAAAGTTCTCGAATGTAATCACCAACATCCAGAGTCGCACAAAGCAATATGAACGAGCAGTTCAGTACACACAAGGCATGAAAAGCTTCTCTCTCTATAAATCACCTTAACAGCGTGTGTTCTCTAGATCTATCAACTTGTTTTTGAGCTCTTTGAAAAGAGCTCATATTTATAGGCAAATTTCCAACGGTCAGTTCCCTCTTCCAACGGTCATATTTTTCATGAAATTTGGAGGGACCTGTAAACGTGTAACTCAACCAATAGTTAATTAGAAACAGAATAGACGAAATCATTTTATAACAAACCATGTAAAATTGAATGTACGACATTGTTTTGAAATGAAGCATATGTAAGTAAAATCTAATCAATATTTTAGAGTGTAAGCAAGTTAAAAGTTCGGAGTCTAACCAAAATGAAGTTCGGAGTCTATGTTAAGAAATATTCAGATTCTGTTTTATAGGAATTCAGAGTCTGGTTTCACCAAAGATCAGATTCTGAACTTGCAGAATTCGGAGTCGAACTACTTAAGAGTTCGGAGTCTAACTTCTTAAGAGTTTGGAGTTGAAATTATTCAGAGTTCGGAGTCAAACTGATTAAGAGTTCAGAGTCAAACTTCTTCAGAGTTCAGAGTCAAACTTCTTTAGAGTTCAGAGTCGAACTACTTAAGAGTTCAGAGTTGAACTACTTAAGAGTTCGGAGTCGAACTGCTTAAGAGTTCAGAGTCAAACTTCTTCAGAGTTCGGAGTCGAACTGCTTAAGAGTTCGGAGTCGAACTTCTTCAGAGTTCGGAGTCGAACTGCTTAAGATTTCAGAGTCAAACTTCTTCAGAGTTCGGAGTCAAACTTCTTCAGAGTTCGGAGTCAAACTACTTAAGAGTTCGGAGTCGAACTTCTTAAAAGTTCGGAGTCCAGAATTCAGATTAGAACTACATTACAGATCTCATCCAGAATTCAGATCCTAAAAACAAAATGCTCCAAATCTTTTCATTATATGGCTTAGAGATTTTGGGTATGAATCCAGTTTTGAATTTAAGAATAATATTTTTATGTATAAGAAAATCTAGGTTAAGGTAAATTTTCTTAAAGAAGTAGATTTTCCTTATGGGGGTAAAAATAATATTTACTTAAGTATAAGGTGTTTGTGATTTTCAAAACAAAAAGGAATGGAAAAGTCATAAGGAAAACCTTATTGACTCGACAGGTTTGGTAGTTCTGTTGGGGGTAAGGATTTTGTCCCTATGGTTGGCTAGGTTATTGGTTATCTTTCCAGTGGAAGCCTGGGTGGTCATTATACCTTGGGTTGAATTTGTTTTGGTATTAAGGCTTTTGAAAGTTCAAAGCATTTAATTCAACTGGGGGTCCTCCTAAAAGAACATCCTTGATGGATGGAATGGTTGGGAAGTTGTCTGTCTTATGGTCATGTTTGTCACAAATTGTGCAAACATGGTCTACAGTTTGGATTTCATGGACTTTTCTAAGGAATATCTCTTCAACCTTCCTAGAGAGTGATGCGAGTTTAGCCCTAAGGCTTTCCTCTTCTCTAAGTGTATGAATTCCAGAAGTTCTTTGTGTCTTTTCAGAATAAGGTAAAGTTCCCCATGATTGTTTTTGTTTAGAAAGGTTTTCTAGATACTCGTAAGCATCATTTAGGGCTTTGTTTTTAAAGGTTCTATTACACATCATGTCAATCAATTGTTTGTTCCCCGGACCCAAACCTTCATAGAAAATTATCACTTGTTCAGGAATAGAAAAACCATGGTGTGGAACCATGTTTAGAGTGTCTTTGAACCTCTCCCATGTTTCATATAATGACTCTCCCTCTTTTTCAAAAAAGTTTTGGATATTCTTTTTAAGTGCAATTGTTTTGTGGTGGGGAAAGTATTTTTTGTATAATTATATTTATAGTTGGTCCCAAGAGTTTATGGATGATGGTATCAAATTGTTTAGCCAATTTTTAGCTCGATACTTTAAAGAAAAAGGAAATAGCCTCATCTTAGCTGATTCTAGTTGATGTGGGGGACACATGGTTTCTACAATGTCATTGAACTCCTTAATGTGAAGGTAGGGCATCACAGACTCCATTCCATGGAATGTGGTAAGATGGTTTAGGACATGGGGTTTAAAGATGTAGTTGGAATATACTAGGGAGTTGTGTCTAATTCATGAGGGGGCATTGGTCCAGAAAGGTGTGAGGTAGTCATTCATGGTTTGATCAACTGCATTCCCCAAGTTTGGGGCTGCCTCATTTGGGTTTCCATTTTGGTTTCCACCCAGGTTTATGAGTTGGTTTCTTTGAAGACCTTATATTGAAATGGGCTCAGTTTTGGACTCTAGAGTATTAGTAAGATTATTATCTAATGGAAACAATCCCCTGTGTTTACTTGACTCCCCAACCCTAGGACTTTCCACCCTAACTAGACGGTTTGATTGATCGTGGGTGTAGGCGGACATGTGCCAAAAGAAAAAAAAATGAGAAAGGGAAAAGATAAGAGATCTTGGGTGAGAATATAAGAAATGGGGGAGAATAGAATGGGTGTTGATATGACTTAATTGGGTCCCTGATAATGGTGCCAAATTTGATTCATGCTCAAATTTACCCAAGAGATGAAGGTAGAACGATCCTTGTAGTTTAGCTTGGGTTATCGAATCCTCAGAGACCTAAGAAGTAACCTACAGACACGTACATTCTATGGATTTTTTTTGGATATGAAGTGGAAAACTTGGGTTGATTTAAGATGGTTTTAAGGGATCACTAACAAATTTAAGTTAATTCAAATTAAGTTAATGAGTTGATCCTAGGTTATCGCTCGGGGTGGATTGGATGGATTCCTTTTTAAATGATTTAAATTTTTTATATTTGAGATGGGTTCATTTAATAAGATCAAACAATATCATTAATTACTAGTTTAATAACTACACCCTTTAATACTAATCACCCATACACTTTAAGGATCAATGTTTTGAGCACTTCAAGGTAAAGGTTCATATTAATTAACACTTGAAGTGTGTGGCCTTAAATTCAACAAGGGCGATGGAGTTTAAAAATCATCAAATAAAAATCTCAATTGAAGAAGTGATTAGAAATTAATGAGGTGATAAATAACATCCAATCCAGCCCCTTTCTACTCCCTTGGATCAAACCATAAGTGGGTTATCCCTCCATTGATGATATGGTTTCAATGGAAGCGGGAAGTAGACTCATGAGGGAGGAATTGAAGAAGTAAAGAAAACAATAAAAAAGAAATGATCACTCCACCGTTGTGTGAATAATTTCACAAGGTTTGGTGTGAATAAATTCACACCTTGAGGCAACAGTATCAAAGTGAGATGGATAAGAACATGATAATAAGAGAAGAATAACTTTTATTAAGAAAAAAGAATGAATTAAAACAACTTACATGTGGAAGATAAATTTGAGACAACAAAATCGCAGCATAACATTACAATGAAAGAAAGCTCAAAAGATGATAAAATCCTCCACCACCACTACCTTAAATAGAAATTTTGGGAGCCTTGGGTCGATAATACAATAGTCAAAGTCTTCTCAATTAATTTTGGTAGGCCATAGGTGGGTGGAAAGTTGAGGGAGAGTTGATTTTTCCACCCTTGACCCGAGGTGGAATCCAGATTGCTTCCACCAAACAGATGTGCCTAGAAGAACTTCTAGATGCCGAATTGGAGTGGTCCATAGAAGAAAAAAATGAATCTAAGGATGTCCCCTAACCTTCTGTAAAGTTTAATCCCAAAATAGTTTATGGTTAATGAGATATGTGTAAAATGGTGGGATGTTTTTCTGGGCCGTAGAATCTGGCCCAAAATTATATCTTCAACTTGGGCCACCTGAATAACCACAATGGAGGCAGAATTAGCACTGGATACTGAAGAATAATTTGTTCCACTAGATGTATTATAGAATCCCACGAAATTTGGGCTTCATTAGGCCTATATATTGGGCCCCACATTCTCATTAGTGGGCTGGTGTCCAATATTCCTTCTCCAGAATTGTTTCCTTTCATCACCAAATATCCCCATCTTATTTTAGGAATCCTACATTTATCCCTGAATGAAAAATGTTCATATTTAAGGGTAGATAAATTTACCAAAATATCAAATTAAAATATAGATAATTACATTACTTAAAATTAGATGAATCATTGGGCCTAAATTGATGTACATTAGGCATGAAGTGCAAGAATGGTGAGAATGGATGTTCAAAATTAAAATCCACTAACTCAGGCCCATAAGATCAAAAATGAAAATTTAATACCATTAAAATATAATTAAAATATATATTTTTATTGTCTAATAAGTGATCCCAGAACCTCCTACCCCCGTAAGGTATTGGGATGTCTGCCCCATGGCAACAATAGTACGTCATAGGTGTCTGTTTCGCCAGGATGGAATTAACCGGCTCAAGCCGACAAGCCACTACTGCTTTGATATCACCAAGAGTAGCCCCTTGGGCCGAAGACCATACGGGATTGGGTCAATATCCTTCATTGCTATGGTTTCGGCAGTACCGAAATTTCCCGATGTAGTGACCACTACCGCTCAGGCTGGTACCAACCTCCTGTCAGAATTTGCCGACCCAGAGGAAGCTTCTCCCATGGGGGGTCCCTCAACCATTGAAGAAGAGGATCTGGAAGGCACTTCCACCAATTTTGAAGAGTTAATCTCTGATATGGTTAATGAACTGGTACAGGTGAACCTCGTTAGCGAGGTGGACCCAAGACCCATGTTAATCAGTGTCACTATGCCTCTCGAGGAGCAGCAACGATACATAGACTTCCTAAAACAACATCGTGACGTGTTTTCCTAGAGTTACAATGAGATGCCAGGACTAGATCCTTAGGTAGTCATCCACCGCGTCAGTCTCCCAACAAATCATCACGGGTTCAAGCAGCCTCCCAGGAAGATGCACCCTTCTCATGGTGCCATGGTTGAGGCTGAAGTTGACAAGATCATCAGATCCAAATTCATCAAGGAAGTCCAGTACCCTAAGTGGATAGACAAAATTGTGCCAGTTAGGAAAAAGAATGGAAAGATCAGAGTCTGCATCGACTTACGTGATCTCAACCGTCACTGTCCGAAGGATAATTTTCCCCTTCCTGTGACGGGATTGTTGATCAATGCTACAGCTAGGTTCCAAGCCATATCCTTCATGGATGGTTTCTACGGATACAACTAGATCTGAATGACCCCCGAGGATGAAGAGTCCATAGCTTTCAGAGCGCCCCAAGGTACTTCTTGTTACCAGGTTATGCCCTTCGGCCTGAAGAATGCAGGTGCCACCTATCAGCGGGCCATGCATCGCATATTCAAGTCAATCATCAGGACATTGGTGGAATGTTATGTGGACGATCTGGTGGTAAAATATCACCAGTGCTAGGACCATCTCAAGGATCTTGATAAAGTGTTCTACTTCCTTTGTTCCTACCACCTGAAGACGAACCCACTGAAATGTGCCTTCGGGGTTACCTCTGGAAAGTTCCTTGGCTTTGTTTTCAAGTACAGGGGCATCGAAATCGACCTAGAGAAGATCAAGTCCATCAGCCAGATGCCTTCCCCGAGAAATATCCGAGAGCTTAGAGGTTTCCAATGCCACTTAGCCTATAGACGCTGATTCATCGCAAATATGGCTGGCAAGTGTAATCCCTTTTCTCGGTTCATAAATAAAGGCTCCGCCTATGAGTGGGAAGAAGAGTGCCATAATGCGTTTGAGGAAATCAAGAAGTATCTGCACCAGCCACCAGTTTTGATGCCACCCATCTCCAGAAAACCACTGATCTTGTACGTGACTGCCCTGGAATGATCTCTTGGCACCCTTCTGTCCCATAAGAACAATGAGGGAATTGAAAACAGCCTCTACTACCACATTTGTATTATCATCGATACGGAGACCAGATACTAACCCATCCAAAAGAGATACCTTGTGTTGGTATTCGCAGTACAAAAATTGCAACACTACTTGCAGCACCATGAGGTACAACTGGTGTCTCGGGTAGACCCGCTGATGTACATTCTGAACTGCCCCATGTTGACAGGTTGACTAACACGGTGGGTAGTAATCCTCCAACTATTGGACATCAGGTTCGTTCCTCATAAGGCTATCAAGGGACAAGCATTGGTAAATTTTCTTGCTGCCCATCCAACCCCCACGGACCAGTCCCTGGACCTGGATTTTCCCGACAAGGCAATGAGGCAGAGTATCTGGCTCTTATCACTGGCCTTGAGCTGGCCCTCGAGATTGATGTGCCCCATTT
The DNA here is from genome assembly GCA_963277665.1 of Viscum album. NCBI lineage: Eukaryota > Viridiplantae > Streptophyta > Magnoliopsida > Santalales > Viscaceae > Viscum > Viscum album. The sequence continues at coordinate 1,286,629,487 of OY728155.1, read as the reverse complement.
TCATGTGAAAGGGGATTTTGAACTAGTCATCAAGAAAATCAACGGTGAATACATCATCAGAAAATTGTAGCTTATACCATTGTTGGAGCGCACCCTCCAACTAATGGCCTAGTTCCCATCTCGGCCGGAAGTTACTCATGTCCCTCGATCTCAGAATAATTGAGCGGATGCCCTGACCAGCCTAACTACATCACTCATAGAACCCGAGTAGGATGATATGATTATACACATGGAACATCAAAGAGTCATTGCTCCCGTCACCCCAGATGATGATGACGACCTGTGGGTAATCTATCTTACCATTGGAGCCTCTACATCAGGACCCCTAGGTTCCTCAGATGTAGTGGTTGAAGTGACTCTCGACTAGAGAAACCCCTTTTTTGGGTATCTCTAAAATGATTACCTCCTAGCTGATCGGGATGAGCGCGATCGAATCCGATGCCGCGTGCTGCAGTTTACCCTCCAGAGTGGTCCCAGTCTTGAGCAGATCCTCTACAAGTGCGGGTTCGATAGTGTTCTCCTCCGTTGCATCCAAGGAGTCAAGATTTATCAGGTCATGCGGGAGGTTCATGCCTGTTCCTGTGAGCCTCACCAGACTGGGCCGAAGCTGTCCCATCAGATCCGGAGACTGGGGTACTTCTATCCCTCCATGATCCATGATTGCATCGAGTTTGCCAAGAGATGTCACGCATGCCAAATTCATGCTAATTTCATGCATCGACTGCCAGAACCTCTCCACTCAACCAAGTACTCTTGGAAGTTTGCGGTGTGGGGACTTGATGTTGTGGGACTATATCCACCGGTGACAGCTCACCAGTGCAAGTTAATCCTGACCGTTACAGATTTATTTTCCAAGTGGGCAGAGGTAGTTCCACTCAAAGAGGTCAAGGCCCATTCTATCATCGACTTCATGAGCTCCAATATCATATACCGGTTTGGATTCCCTCACGCCGTCCTCATCGATAACAACACCAACTTCCGAGCATCCAAGCTGAAGAAATTTTATGCCAAGTACAACATCCGTTCTAACCATACCTCCTAATACCACACGCAGGAAAATGGATAGATTGAGGCATTCAACAAAACCCTCTCTAAATTTTTTCAGAAAATGGTTGGTCAAAACAAGAAGAGTTAGCCGGACAAGCTCCCCAACGCCCTCTGGGCTTACCAGATGATGACTCGTAATTCCACCTAGGTGACTCCATACTCCCTGGTGTACGGAACTGAGGTTGTCCTGCCCATCTAGATCCAGCTGCCTTCATTATGCAAAATGGTCTATGACCAGCAGGCTCTAGATAAGGTAGCCGAAATTCGTCTGGCTGAATTGGAAGCACTTGACGAGAATAGGTTTCATGCCCTACACAACCGGTAAAGGCATCAGAATAAGATAGCTAGAGCCTTCAACAAAAAGGTTCACCTTTTCTCTTTCCTTCAAGGATACTTGGTATTGGCCCTCCAGATGCCAATGATCCCCAGCAGGAAACCACCCAAGTTGGAGATCAAATGGGAAGAACCTTACATAATCCACAGGGTTTATCCCAATGGATCATACTCTCTGGTGACCATGGATGGTGAGCATATAACTCCTCCCACCAATGCCAAGTTTCTCAAGCAATACTTTGCCTGAGCCAGTTGGTCCTACCTGACCCTAAACTGCATGATGGTCCAGCATGACCTTAAACTGTTCAGTCCTACATGACTTTAAACTGTGCATCGTACTGTACGACATTAAACTGCATATTAAGAACTAAATATGGATTGATTCCCATCCTCACGGAATATGTAGGAACGCCCAGACGCCCCATATTGAGTCCAGCCTAACTCCCTCTTTGATTATCCCCTCTTAGGAATAGTTCTTTTGGAAGATCCCACATGGCATCTTGTAGGCTTCTTTGGCCCCACCCATGTCAGGGCTACGATTATTTCACCATGTTACCTCTTTCATTCTTTTAACACCACCTCTTCGTCCCACATGACGTTAAACTACACCCCTAGAACTATGTGTGGCTTGATTCCCATCCGCATGGGATACATAGGAACGCCCGGACATTTCGTCTGTTGGCCCAGACCAAATGCCAGAATCTCCCCTTGGGTCAAGAAATATGGTGTGGTGCAAGATTTTACCCCAATCCACATCGAGATCATCTCGATCCAACCATATGTCCCACTACACAGAGGTGTTCGCCTCTTTCACAGATGGGAACAACTATGCTTCACCCACTCCTTTGATTGGGACTCCATCATCTTTCCCATCCAGAAGGGCCCCCGAATGGCAGGGATGCTAGGAACAAGGGCTCTCATACCACTCCGGGCCAATACCCTCGAGGATGTTGAGCAAAAAATTGATATAAGTCCCCTGTTGCGAATATGGTCAGTGGTCGATGCTCATTTGTTGTTCCCATTTCGGGTCACTATGAGGATGCTGTGTTTTGAATATGGTCAACATCTATCCTTTGTCGTTAGGGCCACCCCAAGATGTCCCAAACACTAAGTGTAGTGGTTCATTCCGCCCCGTTGTATCTCCAAGTGATGAACTCCCTTTGGGCGATGCTAGCTATCTGACCCTTATATGAAAGGTAAAGCCAAATATGGCTCTTTGTTTCCCACACCGAGCATTTCTCACATGGGCTTAGGAGTTGTGATGAGGTGGTAACCACATAAGAGTTCATATGGCTATAATGAGCCAAGACGCCCAGCCTAAGGCCCCTTGGCCTCAAGCCCCTTGGCCTTTTCCAGCCCCTGGCTCAAGTTCTCATTTAGGGTTGTTCAGTGTGGTATGAGATTATGTCCTCATTCACGTTGGGTTACTCTCCGCGCCACACACCTCCCTTGTTTGGGGTATCTTCCCCTTTCTTCGTCCCCACTAAAAGATGTTAAACTACGAATTGACCGAGCCTTCCCATCTAAGGCCCAGCCTCAGGCCCGTTGGCCTTTTCGGGCCCCCATCCCAAGTTCCTATTTAGGGTTGTATAATGTGGTATGGGATTATGTCCTCATTCACGCCGAGTTACTCACCGTGCTGTACACCCCCCTCGTTGAGGTATCTTACACCTATGTGCGTCATTTACAGAACTATGTGTGGCTTGATTCCCATCCTTGTGGGATACATAGGACCACTCGAGCATCTTGTCTTTGGGTCTATCCCCATCTTGGCCCCTTGTCCCGCATTCCCATAGAGAGAGGAATATATTTTGTGGTGTGGGATTATGTTCTCACTCACATCGGGTGTTGTAGAGACCATGACCTGTACCTCCTTCTCCTAAGATTCCTTCATCCCCTTGTTCCATAATCATCCTTTTCAAATCGGATACCCTCTAGTTGGCCCCCCTAACCCTCTTCGACGATTCACCAATGTGCCTAAGAGTACTCTGGTTCAACACCCAAAGCGTCAGATTCTGACCAAACATTCTTTCACCCATTCCTCAGACTTTGTGTTCCCCTTTACTAGGGCTTCCATCACCTTTCACACCCAAAGGGACCTCTAAATGGCATGGATTCTAGCCCCAAGGGACCTCCTACCATTACGAGATAACGTACTCAAGGGTTCTGAGCAACAAATTGATACAAGTCCTGCATTGAGAATTTGCTTAGTGGTCTATGCTCATTTTTTGTTCCCATTCCAGTCTAACACGATATGGATGCTATGATTTGAACACGGTCAATAGTTATCCTCCACCATCATTCCAACTCCATTAATCCCAAAATTTCAGTTACATGACTCACACCCTTCTCCAGCTCATCATGTCCAAGTAGAATTTTGAGAGTCTTGGTACTATTCCTCAGTGCGCATTCGCACATTAGGAGGAAAAATACGCGATAAGGCAATCATTCGGGGCTCCACCGATTTCCCCTTGGCATGTATTTCATGTGTTGCAAATAACTTATCTACCCTTGTTTCCTACACCAAGTTCAACTCACATAGGCTTAGGGATCAGGTTAAGGTCCACACTTACTTGGAATAGTCCCGCTTCTCCATGGTCCAAGTTCTAAGACCTTAAACAAAGATATTTTCATATTGCCACTTTTCATGAGAACTACATACAACTTGATCCTCATCCTCATGGGGTACGTAGGAACACCTTTGCACTTTTCCTCGGGCCCAAATTAACTTTCTTTTTCTATCCCTCGACCTAAAACCTCCCCAAGGAACACATGGTGGTCAGAACCCCATGTTCCCATTCACGTCGGGTTTTATAATTACCTCACCATGCGTCTCCTGCGTTTCCTACAATATGTGGTCCTAGCTCTATGACTATAAACTAATACAACTCCACATACTTTCTGCAAGACATTAAACTGCATGACATTTTCCAGAACTATGTATGGCTTGATTCCCATCCTCATGGGGTATGTAGAAACGCCCAGGCATTTTTATATTCGGGTCCAGCCCTAGGAATCTACAAATCTTGTCCCTTCTTTTTCAGCCCCTTTGTACGAACTAATTTGGGAACATGTGGTGGCAAGTACCTCTTAGGTTCTCATTCATGTCAGGTTTTTCAATAGCCACACCGTGCACTTCCACAACCTTTCGCATCTTGGTCCGAGTTCTATGACCCAAAACTAAGATCTCCCCAGGGGAAACTGCGCATCACGTATGGCTATTTCACCACCCTGGGAACAGTCCATTAAATCAATCCCCCCTCAATGGTCTACCCTAGGACCTTAAGTTGAAAGTGTGCTACCACATGACCCTTTTCCTTGGGAAGGGACTTGAATCCCTCTATCTGATACGTCTTATAGTCGTATTCAAACGCACTTCGACAAGGATCCTGAAGTGTGGAAATTTCATGGGGACATTCCCCTCGTTCCATGTCCAAGATTCGTGAGCCCGTTATTTGGATCCTCATACTCTTCCACATCTTAAGGGACCCCCTTCATGGCCTGGTCTCATGCCACCTTGGCTCACCTACCGTTTCAGGCCAATGTCCCTAAAGATCCCGGATGGCATTTGCGATAGGTCCCACGTTTCGAACATGGTCAACAGTTGACCATCATTTGTCTGTCCCCATTCCAGGATAAAACAATATGGATGCTGTGTTTTGAATACGGTCAACATCTATCCCCTATCATCACACCACCATCATTGTGGTCCAAGTTTCGAGCATCATGATTCACATGTTTCCACTCCCTTATGTTCAAGTGGAATTCCAACATACTCAGCTTTACTCTTCAGCGCATCTAGGTGAATTATATAGGCGGGTCATAATCAGTGGGACATCAGTCATATAATTACCCATCATCCCTAACATGTGCCTCTTTGTGCTAGGAAAGTCCCATCACTACTTCTTTTTTCCCACATCGAGAATGATTCATGTGGGCTTAGTAGTTCTTGTAGGATGTGTACTGGCACAACCATTGCCACACATGCCTTTCCTCATCCCGCATGACGTTAAACTATGCTCTTAGAACTATGTTTGGCTTGATTCATATTCTCATGGGATACATAGGAACCCCTGAAATCCTAACTCCAGTTCTAGCCTTAGGAACCATAATTCCCGTTTCCCCCTCCTTTTCCGGTCCCTTGACCTGAGTTCTTTGGGGAACCATGAAATTGCGGCTTTACCCTGAACAAGTTCGGGATGACCCATGATAAATGTTGGGAGGCAACAGTTTCCTCATCAGAGAGGTCCTATTTAGAAGTATGTTTGATATCTGATCAGGCCGGTGTATCCACCTAATACGTTACCACCACGGTGGTGTAATTTCAAGAGTGTTGGACTCTAGTCGAACAACCCATCACTCCACTCTTCACACTTTGCGTGACCTTTATTTGGACCCTATTCCTCTCCCACGTATAAAGGAACCCCCTAATAGTATGGATGCTCATCCTATGGATCACCTACTGTCCTGGGACAACATTACAGAAGGCTAATCAATGACATTCTGAGTTAGACCCCATGTTTCGAACATGGTCAGCGGTCGGCCCTCGTTTGTCATCCCCATTTCATGCTAACACAATATAGATTCTGTGTATCGAACGCGGTAAACATTTATCTTTTATTATCGCGCCATACCCACAATGTTATGAATTTGGGGTATTGTAATTCACACTTTCCATTCCCTTATGTTTAGATTTATTCCAACACCCCTGGTGTTACCCCGCTCATGCACAAGAGCTCGTTGGGAAAATGGTAATTCGACTGTTCTGAGAGCTTCATTACCCAGTCAGATCTCTCCTTTCTATTCCTAGGAATCTGGATTGGTTGTTCAAAACCCCAGATACCCGAATACTTAGTTTTCACGCCTACATTTGAACAGGAAAATAAGGTGGTCGTCCCTTATTTCTCACATCGGGCTCAACCCACGTGAGCTTAGGGATTGACCACTTGATGTTCCACGAATGTCACAAGAATGCAATTAACTAACCCAAATAACAGAAATCATGCATGTAGTTTGCATAAAATAATAAAAGCATGAAAGTGCGTTCAAAGGTTACAGGCATCACAACACCCGAGAATCGACCCCTCCCATGGACAGGTTGACCTCGTCAAAGGAGCTTAGCAGCTTCGCCAACCTTTGGCTGGTGGAATCCAGGATTTTCTGCCGCCTGTTCAGTTCCCACTCCTCCTTGGTAGAGATGGGGCGTAATTCATTAGCCGTAATCTGGGCCCGTTCCATGCCGGTCCATATGATGATCATTTCACCAGAGGCTCACTTCATGCCCTCTTCAACCTCTGCCAACTGGCCCTTCAATCACAATATTAGCTCAGATTGCACGTTGAGGGAGTCCAAGTGCTCGTCCTCCCGATTCTGAAGCCAATAGACCTCATATTCAACCTCCTAGAGCCTCTTAATGTTCACCGTTTTCCTCCACTGACAACCCACACCAAGGCCATGATCATGCTCCCGAATATTCTCCACCATAAGATCTCAAACGAGTATGTGAGGGATTTCGGAATACACTCCTCCAACACATAGTTCACACAGTTATGAGTGAAGTCTGTCCATATCATCCATCCATAGTACTTGGGGGGTGTCATCAATGAAGCGATTGATCTACTTCCATGATCGGTGACAAACTATTCTGCTGTCCTCTTCATCAGAGGCCGTCTAGTCCTAGTCAGTGTGGTTGACAGGCTCATATGCAGGGAATGCCCCTAGGAACTCATCAGCTAGATCCACATTCAGTGTTTGATAAGGCATGGCGGGACTCGGGTTGTCTGACCGATACTCTTCATCGGACCCCACCTTGATGATCTCAGGATCAACCTCCCTGACGGTCCCACTGGTGATTAGGAGTGCCACTGTTCGGTCAATCTGGACCTCCACCTCCATAGTCATTGGCATTCCTCAGGGAAAGGTGCTGCCAGGGATACCGAACGACCTCTCCAAGGAAACCCACACCATTTAGAGGACTATGCATACCAAAAAGGGAGCATGCATGTCAGTTAACATGGTCGATGGATGACAGTCATTAATTTGGTAGAGGAGACTTACAGAGATAGAATTCTCAGTCTCGTCCTTGGGTTGATGCCATCGGGACCCCTAAGCGTGTCCCTCCATATATTATTGTAAGGTCTGAAGATTTAGAAGCCACTTCAGGTATCCCGACCCCTCTAAACATGCTGATCTCCCTAACAGCAGGCATGGACCCCGAAGGTCCCGCATTTATATCTCTCGAAGGGTGAGAATGAGATCTGTGCACAAGGACCTTCTACATAATTTATATTTTAGCAAAGAGTTTAGAATGACCTAAAAGTGGGCCCTGAAGAAGGGGTGTGGAATCTTTACCTCAAGGGCCTTGGTGAACTCTTCAAGATCCGAGTCTTGATCCCCAATTTCACCCTCCTCTAACGGGATCCCTCTCCCGACCTCATCTCCCCAAGAAAATTCATCTGATTCTTCTGACATAGGGAACTGTTCCCTCAAGTCAGCAACTGACAACTGTGGGGGAGTGTTCCGATCGAGAAACACCTTGACTCAATCCATCATTGAACATGGGGTACCCCGAGAGTGCACGAATTCCTCCAGATCTGTCAGGTATTGCTCCACCTCTGCCTGAGATACCGCAAAGCCGGCCCTGATAGGGCCTATCCTTGGCAAATCCATCCCAAAATGGTTCAAATGTTTCCACATCTCTGATGGGTCGAGGAATTTCCAGTTAACTTCCCAGATTTCCTAGGCCTCCGAGAAGACAACATTATCTGGCATATCAATGTGGCGCAACCACTTCCCTGGAGCCTGAGTGGATATTCTACGGAACCCTCTAGGTGGCCTCCCCTCAGGATAGCTCTTCTCTTCTGGGACCACCGGGTTCGTTGCAACTGCTGCCTCTCCCTCAACTCGTGTGGGCACCTCCACTACGGTAGCCCCGCCAACACGAGATGCCCCTATCACCTTCTGACCTTGACCCTGAGGCTTGGGAGGCATGCCATCATCAACTTAAATGGTTGGTTTCTTCATAATTTCCCCTAGGTAGGCAGCCTCCTAACTCTGGGCATATTTATTCACTAACCCGATGACAACGGTCGACGAGGGCAACTGGTTCCGCATATTCCCATCTTCCTGTGTAAACATAAGCCACATATAACTCATCACACATGGGTAATCCTCGTAGTGCACCCCCAAATAGACCTGCAGGGTCAGTCACTGCATGCACCAGAATTGGTGAGCAAATCAGTGCGGGGTGTACGACTCGCAGAGTGGATCTCGATACACCCTTGCCACCAAAACTCCTCCTCAAAAGTCTAGGAGATAAGCATGATGCTAATCCATTACCCAAACATCATCAGTGAATACCCTCATCAGTAACGGGAATGGGTGGAAATTGAAATCCTCCACCTTCCACACTCGGTTCAGAACCGACGGTGTGGTTATCTTGGATGGAAATCTCCCGAAAAAATTCAGGATGGATGGGTGGAAGTTTGATATTAGAGGGAAAATGGGGTTCAGGTATTCGTAAACCCCCCTGACGTGTGCTTCTATCCACCCATATAGGAGGTGGAATGGCCCACATATTCTCTATAGCCTTTTTCCCTCACTAATTTACCGCAACATCTTATACAGCTTGGCGAGCATCGAGATCCCGAGGTTGACCCGCCCTCATTTCTCTAACACAGATTCCATAATGAATGTGCTTGGCCACACTACCATGTTCGTGTCCCTCATCGGTAGGATCCAACCGCAGATGAGAGCCGCGATGAACGCTGCCAGCCTGACTATCGGTTTTTGTTCGGTGATGACACTAAATCCCCACTTCTTCCACTGGTTGTCCTCCAAAAGTTGCCAGTATGAGTGATCCTTACTCCTGGCCCCCTTAAGGAAAGTTCGAGGCCTCATTGAAAACTGTCTATTCTCTGGGAAGCTTAGGAACTATTTGAACCACCACTTGAAATGGACGTCCCTCACCGCCTCCTTGTCCTCTCCCGACACAAGCTCGATCAAAGCCATTGCCAGTGGTGACATTTGATCTGGGTCCTCCCACACACTCATGACGGGGAGGAATTCATCATACATAGCCCCCAGTATCAGGACCCTTGAGATCTTATGGGCATCCCACAAGATGATGCCGACTTCCCCATGGTGAAAATGGAATGTGTTGGTCCTCGATGACCACCTGCTCAATAGCTTCGGCATCAGCTGCTTCAGCTGGTAGATATAAAACTGGGAGGCCCAAGCTGCCTCATACATGCCCACTCTTCTCAGCTCTTCCCCAAAATCCTCACACGAGGTGCCTACCCAATTGGCCCAGGCCCAATCATCTGTGAAGTTGCCGCCCTGGAATAGGTACCACTCTTCAGACCACCCCTTCTCTGGGTTCCCCAGAGCCGCCTTCAATATCATCCGATGCATGGGGGGAGACATCTCCAGCTACAACTCCTTCCCGTCAACGTTATTCAGGTGGTTGTATAAGCAGTCAACAATGACGAGTGTGAATTCCTCCTGGGCATGACCGTCATCCGCCCTGAACCATCGGCACTGGCATGGTGTGCTCCTAAACCAGTAATCTGGTTCGTCCTGACTCCCTTCTAGGATGAAGAATTCATCCCTCAGCCTGAAGCCATACAAATGAAACCTCTTGCACAATGGTTAGTTTCTATGGCTCTCTGATAGTAGCTCCACCAAAGAACCATGGTCTGAGTGGATCCGATCTATCTCTCCTAAACCTAGGATGTTTGCCATCTCGTCCCTTTGGAAAGCATCTGCAAGGACCCCCTGGACGACTTCTTGACGATCCATTCAGCCTTTGATTGGGGCGATTGTTTTGGTTCGATCGTGAAGTTTGTTCGTGGAGTGCATTCGCGAATTCTGTTCGCAGATCCCTGCCTTGGCCTTCGAACTCAGAGTCGTGAAGCACACAGATGCGAAGTCAAAGACTCGCTATGTGCCGCGAATCTGAATGCCCGATTCGTAGAGTGCAGTTGTGGAGTATGTGGAGCTTCATGAATCGAGAGCTCTAAAATCCAAAATCATTAAGGAGAGAAAGGACAAAATAGAATTCATCCCCTCTATATATAGGCGACGAACCTCGCCACTTCGTGGCATGTATTGACCGCGGTGAGCTTCACAGCGCACCTAGCTGACCAATCGCTTTCCCACTCGGCGATCCTCCTTCGTGATCCATATTCACGAAACGGCTGAGGAATTTTGGTGATTGACCCTCAGACTTTGATTCTTGATTTCTCCTTGGCTCCAAGTCTGAGGGGGGGAATTTGTTGGCGCAAAAAATCGGAAGGGGGAAGGAGAATAAGAAAGGCCCTGAAGCTGCCTTGCAAAGCCATTTCATGAAGCGCAATGGCCACATGAGCCCACCGTGAATCTAGGAGGCGGGATACTCTACGATCCCCATTGACGTTTGTGAGCCCGCTGTGAAGCCAGGAGGCGGGATGCTCCGCGAGCCCCTTGACGTTCACGAGCCCGCCGCGGAGTGGAATCTATCTTCGCACCGAACAAGCGTTGCTCCACAGTGCCTCTTGCCTATAAATACCAGCCTCCCCCAGGCCCAAAGCATGGATCATCCGACCTTTCCTCTTCCCATCTCCCAAATTGCGAAAAACTTTATGCTCTGTGAAAAATGAGCTGCTCAAGGTACTTTTTCTCTGCGAAGTGCCTTCCCTTTGCCTTGTTTTCACCCCCTCTTTTGAGAGGGATGTCTTTCTCAAAGACCACAGGCCTTAGTGAAGGAAGGATATCCTCATAGGGACTTGTGTCATTGCAGAGCATTTATGCTTTACGAAGCACCCACCATGCACAGATGACTCAAATGCTAAGGCCGAGTCACTGTGCCTCATGAAACACATTGCTTCAAAGGACCTTGCTTCGTGAGGCACCCACGTTTCTTAGGGATTTGATTCACAAATTCCCTTCCACTTTGTGAAGAACTGATCCTATGTACCTATGCCCTATGCCTAGGCTAGGACACTTCACTTCGCGAACCCCGCACCTTCATGAAGCCCTTCCATCGCATGGAGCACCAGAGCTCTACGAGGTCTCTACTCATAAACCCCTTTGCTCTGCAAATCCCTCTCCCATGCAACCTCCTAGGTTCGCATGAAGCAAACTTAAAATTCCCCTGGATGCCACTTCTCGTTGCATTACTTCACCTCATGATTCTTTTCATAGGCACACTAATGGCTATTGCTTCTTCGCATAGCCACGCTAACGTGGACCCACCAATAGTTCACTCCATGACACCCCCTAGCCATGGCGTTGCCCATCACCTCTCTTCACCAAGGTGCAGAGGGTACCAGTTATGTAAGTCCTAGGGGTGCGGAGTGAACCCATCTTGTCCGAGATACAGGATGTTAAATTGCCAAGAACCATCATCCTCAACACATGACATTAAACTGTGACCTCAGCCCGTGCATCATATACGGGGTGCCCCCACCTTGGACATTCTGCATGCCCACTGGTCTCCACGGGAGTGAGATCATTCCTCACATGGAATGAGATACTCTTTATCAGAGTGGTGTCTGTCTGTGGGGAAAGGGCAACCATCTCAGTGTAAGCCCCTATATTTTCTTACAGGAGGTAGCACCACTACTCCCCCTTTCTTCTTCGGTCCCAAGTACTAGAGAGAAAGGGGGTGGGGGATAGATGCTAGACCCCTCCTTTCTTTGGTACCAAATCCTTCTCCCGCTGGGCTTTTTCGCCACTGGGCCTCCATCATGGAGTAAGTCCCAACATCTTTGTGCCGCTAACCATGCATAATCCTCTGTTTCTTCTTTGGGATGCGAACCACGTGTAAGCCCCTATTTCCTCTTTGGGCTACGATCACATGTAATCCCCACTGCACTTCCCACGGATGCACCTTTCACGATGTGATCGTCAGGCCTTTGCTGTCTCTTGTTTCTCACACCGAGCATGACTCACATACGCTTAGAGTAAGCATCGACCATGACATCCTATCTGGGTAGCTTAGAGTGTAAGCCCCAAACATACCTGAACTATGAGGTCTTTTATCCTTTCCAAGGCAAGGTACTTAGGAAGCCTCCTCGAGGTTCAAGCCCAACAACCATTTTTTCCCACCACCCCAGTCATTCCGAACATCTTTACATCGGTTCACCAACACTTTGGGATTCCTCAGAGCATAAGCCCCAAATGTCCCCTTCTGAACTACATGGACTTTGATCCCTATCCAGGCAGGGTATGTCGAAAGCCTTCATGGGGTTCAAGCCCAACACTCGGTCGCTCCGACCACCATCACGTCGGTTCTCCCCCATCCTACATGACGTTAAACTGTAGACCCCAATCAGCGGTAACCCGTTGCTTCCCCAGTCAGTGGTAAACTATTACACACAAATCCTACCCTGAACTACAAGGTCATTGATCCTTACTAAGGCAAGGTACGTAGGAAGCCTCCCTAAGGTTCAAGCCCAATAGCCATTGGTTCCTACCACCCATTGGTTGCTCCAACCCCCTTCACGTTGGTTCACCAACACCTTGGGCCGCCTCAGAGCATAACCCCCCAAATGCCCCATATTCGAACTACAAGTACTTTGATATTTTCCAAGGAAAGGTACGTAGGAAGCCTCCCTGAGGTTCAAGCCCACCATCCACCTGGACCCCAGGTCCTTATTCACGTCGGTTCACCGACTCTTGCCCCATACCCGAACTATGTGGACTTTGATCCTTGCCAAGGCAGGGTATGTAGGAAGCCTCCCTGAGGTTCAAGCCCAACAACCGATGGTCTCGGACACTTCACGTCGGTCCACCCCTGTACTGCATGATGTTAAACTGTATTATGCTTTTTATGGAAAGCCGTTGTCACTCCATTCAGCCGTAATCTGTTATCAGCCTCTTTCAGCAGTAATCCATTATCACTCCATTCAGCGGTAAGCCATTGTCAAGATGAACTACATTCACCAAACTACGCATAATTTGATTCCATGCCACGAGGATACGTAGGAAGTCTCTTTGAGGCTAAATCCCAACTTCACCGTCGCCTTTGTGATGATCCTATTTCATTCCCCTTTCACTTCATTCATCCATCATCCATTCTGATTCTTATCCGGGCAGCCACATCCTAGTGAAATCATGCCATCTCATTCCCCATTCCCATCAATAGTGACCGGGAAGTCAACCATACATTGGAACCAACATCAGTGTTCCCTCCATGGGTTGCACCCATCCGATCTACTCTAGTCAATGTTCTGATCAGTCTGATCTATCTCTGCTAGACGTTAAACTTGCGGCATACCCCTGTGTTAAACATGGGAAGCTGAGGAAAACCTTAGATACATGCCCATGGAATATGATTCCCCGCGTTTGATGTGGGATTCCTCAGGCTTCCATGCCTTTGAGAAGCCCTGTAATAAGGGACAAAAGACAGACACACCAGTGTCCTAGCGCCCAGACATGCCAGTGATGCCCAACGTGACTACTCCCCTGACTGAAGGTTGCTGCCCTGATCGTACCCCTTGGAATGTCCTGATAAAATTAGTGTAATTAACTGGCATCCATGAAGATATGGCACCAAGAAGAGTTTCATGAACAACATATTAAATATATAAGGGAGACCCGAACTAGGTGAAGAGTTCCAAGGAGGAATCCATAGAAGGAAGAACTGACATCCCATCATCCCGTTTCAATTAAGGAGAAAACGTCCTTGAATAAGGAGAAGATGTTTCCCACCTTTGGAAAGCGGGAATATGGGGCAACAGACAGCGCCGCCGTCCCCCCAAAAGAGACGGACGCGCACGTTCCGATGAAAGCATCAGAAATAGACCCCCTAATGAATGTTTTTAAAGACTTTGATATCTTTAAAAACTCTTTATTTAGTTATTTCTAGAAAATCACACATCATATTGACATTCCATTTATTTAGACATTTCAAAAATAATTTAAAAACATTTTCCTATGATTTCATAGCTATTTGAGGTTTCTTTCTAGATTTTGACCATTAAACACAAGTTTTAGAGTTTTAAAATACTAAAAGTGTGTTTTTGATGATCTTGAGAAAATAAAAAATTATATTCATGTGATGTTAGTCCCCACATTTTAAAAATCAATTAGTGGTATTTTTACTATGATTTCATAGAAATCCAAGTTTTTTTTCATGGTTTTGGACCCATGATACTTGTTTTCAAAGACTTTGATATCTTTAGAATCTATTTATTCAATAATTATGAGAACACCACATGTTAGATTGATGTGAAGTCTATATGTGCATGTAAAAAACAATTCAAAGACCATTTTACTATGATTTCATGGAAATATGAGGTAAATTTATAGGTTTTTCCATACATACATGTTTTAGAGCTTTAAAACACTAAAAATGAACTTTTGGTTATCCTAAAAAAACCACAACCCAAATTAACATGGTGTCAATTCCTATATTTCTCAAATCAATCATATGTCACGATTCTATGACTTTATAGAAATATTAGATCATTTTCTGGGTTTTGACCCCTTTGATGCATATTTTTAAAGACTTCAATATCTTTAAAAACTTCTTATTTAGTTTATCTAAGCACACCACATGTCATATTTATGTATTATCCATTAAAAAATATCATAAATAATTTAAAAATAATTTTCCTATTATTTAATGAAAAACTGAGGTCGTTTTCTAGGTTTTAACCATTACACACTTGTCTTAGAGTTTTAAAACACTAAAAATTTATTTTCAGCCATCCTAAGATAATAGAAAATTGTATTGATGTAGTGTTAATTCCTTAATTTAAAAAATAAATAAGTGGTTATTTTCCTATGATTTCAAAAAATACAAGGTCATTTTCTTGGTTTTGACCTTATGATGCATGTTTGTAAAGATTTTGATATATTTAAAAATGTCTTATTTAGTCATTCTAAGTACACCACATGTCAAATTTATGTTCTTTCTATTCATAAATGTCATAAATAATTCAAAGGTCACTATCCCATGATTAATGGAAATTCAACTTTGTTTTTTTAGTTTTAACCATTACACCCACATTTTAGAGTTCTAAAACACTAATGTGTTTTCAGTCATCCCAAGAAAACAATAACTAGGATTGGAATGAAGTCAATTTCTCTATTTCAAAAATCAATAAAAAATCATTTTCCTATGATTTAATTATAATATGAGGTAATTTTCTCTATTTTGATCCCCCGACACATGTTTTTAAATACTTTAATATATTTAAAAACTATTTATTTAGTTATTATGAGAACATCGCATGTCAAATTGAAATATTTTCTATTTGGGTATGTCATAAATAATTAAAAGATATTTTTAATATTATTTAATAGTAATTTAAGGTCATTTTCTTGGTTTTTACTATTACATGCATGTTTTAGAGTTTTAAAACACAAAAAACGCATTTTTGTTCATCTTGAGTAAACTGAAATTCACATTGGTGTAGAGTTATTGCATTTAAAAAATCAATTTGAGATATTTTACTTTGATTTGACATCAATATGTGGTCATATATTTGGTTTTGAAGAATATGATAGATTTTAAAATTGATTATTTAGTCATTTTGAGAACATTGCCCACCATATTGAATCACAGTCTATTCAAACATGTCTAAAATAATTTAAAGACCATTTTTATATTATTTCATGACAATATGAGTCTGTTTTCTAGGTTTTGGCCATTAAAGACACAATTTAGAGTTTTAAAATGACAATAATGCATTTTTGGTTATCCTGGGAAAATTGCAACTTGGATTGACACAACACTATTTCCTACATTTTAGAAATTAATCAGGGTCATTTTCCTTTGATTTCATGGAAATATGTGGTCATTTTCTAGGTTTTGATCTAATGACACATGTTTTTAAAGATTTTTGTATCTTTAAAAACTACTTATTTAGTTATTCTGAACACACTTCACATTGAATTGACATGCCAACTATTCTATAATGTCAATAAAAAATTCAATGATCATTTTTCGATGATTTCATTGGAATCCAAGGCTGTTTACTTGGTTTTGACACAGTGAAACACATTTTTAAAGATTTTAATATATTTTAAAAATATTTATTTAGTCATTATAAGAACAACTCATTCCACATTGATGTGATTTTAGCTTGGTTATGTTAAAAATAATTCAAATACCATTTCCCATGATTTCATGGTAATCTGAGGTCATTTTCTAGGTTTTAACTATTGGACACACATTTTAGAGTTTTAAAACACTAAAAATGTGTTTTCACTCATCCTAAGAATAATAAAACTTATATTTAAAATTAATATATTTATATATTTAAAATTAATATATTTATAAATTTAAAAAATAAATCAATGGTCATTTTCATATGATTTCACAGTAATCTGAGGTCATTTTCTTGGTTTTGATCCCCGAACACATGTTTTTAAAGATTTTGATATCTTTAAAAATACCTTATTTAAAATTTTCAAGCACACCACACATCTAATTGATTTTTTTGTTTTTACATTTCATAAATAATTTAATATGATTTTCCTATGATTTCTTTTCAATTTGAGGTCGTTTACTAGGTTTTGATTATCACACACACACTTTAAAGTTTTAGAAAACTAAAAATGTTTTTTCAGTCATCCTGAGAAAACCAAAACTTATATTGATGTGGTGTTAGTTAATATATTTCAAAAAATAATATGTGGTAATTTTCCTAATATTTCACAACAATATGAGGTTTTTTTCTTGGTTTTGACCCCCTGATACATGTTTTTAATCATTTGATATCTTTAAAAATTATTTATTTAGTCATTTCGAACACACTACGTGCCGGATTGACATTCCATCTATCCATACATGTAAAAAATAATTCAAATACCATTTTTTATTATTTCACTTTAATTTTTGTTCATTTTCTAGGTTTTAACTATTACATGCATGTTTTAACATTTTATAGCACTAAAAATGTGTTTTTGGTCATCTTGAGAAAACCATAGTTCCGATTGATATGATACTAGATCCTAAATTTTACAAACCAAGAAGCGGTTTTTTTCCTATGATTTCATGGAAATATAAGGCCATTTTATTGGTTTTTATCCCCTTGATCATGTTATTAAAAACTTTGATATTTTTAAAAATTGTGTATTTAGTTATCTAGACAAACCACATGTCTTCTATTAAGACATATAAAAAATAATTCAAATAGCATTTTTAATATGATTTAACAACAAATCTAGGTGATTTTCTAGGTTCTAACCATTACACATGCATTTTAGAGTTTTAAAACACTAAATGGTATTGTTAAAATTTTGACGATTTTTCTTATATGGATGATTCATTGAAAAGAATCATCGATGTCCCATGAATATGAAGGTATGGAAAAATTCATGTCTTCTAGATCATGTATTATTCATAAAAATAGGAAAAGATAGTCTACCTTTTATACTTTAACCAAATATCATTCCATAAGTAGGAAAATAATTTATCATCCACACAAGAATAACATAAATCTAAAATTTGTTTTTTGAAGAAGCATTATAGGTACCCACACCCTCATTACAAGGATGATACAAATCTTTTATTAAAGGTTTCAAGTACACATATATATCATTTCAATGATTGGAAGGTCCAAATATAAGTATATTATTGAAATTAATTGGTTTTTTCATATACATCCATAGAGGAATGTTATAAATGTGAATGAAAACTAGCCATGTACCATTTGAAGTAATCATATGACCAAATAGATTAAAATAATCACATGATAGACCCAACTTGAAAATATGTACTTTAACTAAAAAATTAGGATATCTTACTTCAAATTTCTATCATTATAATCCATAAATAGGATAAATAAATTCACTATTATCCTTATTTCTTTCAACATAATTCCATCACATATTTGTTGAAATTTCATCTAACATGAAAATATTTTAAATCCCAAGAATAAATGGAAAAAATCACATTTATTTTTTCAATACACAAGATGGTGTTCCATATGTATTGGGATTCCATCAATATGTGCACATTATTTTCAATCATTTATTCCTACTATTTCCTCCCAAAATTGGTTGTAGTCATTCGAGCAAGCATGAATTTTATTATTTGAAAATCCAATCCAATCAATTAACTTTGATTCCATATAATGATTTATGGTAATATCTACATCATCATGAAGTAATTCATTCAAAAATATAAGAAGGTAATCAATCATAATTTTATAAATTCCATACATGGTTTCTCCATGATATAGTCACATTAAAAATTCCATCTTAGTCATTTTACCACATGCCTAATATACAAGAGTCCTTCCATAATCCATCAATTTCTTTAATCTCTCAGCATCATCATTTTTATTACTTGTATAATGTGTACTTGTATCATTGTATTCTTAAATCAACCTACTTTTATCCCCACAATGATGAATAGATGGAAACTGATCAAATATCAAATTCTCCATTCCATTCCTTTTATTTCTAACATCAACTATCCGTGCTTGATTTTTCTCTCCACTATGATGCTATACATAATAGTTATTTTGAAAACCAAATTTTATGTTATGATAACCCGCTTCTTCTTAACTTAACTATGGTATTCCAACATAATTATAACATAGGAAACAAATAAGACCTCCATTTGAATTATTTTGAAATGAAAAATCTATAAAAATTCCAAATCATTATGAAACTCAATTGATATATGATCCTCACTATGCATTCAACTTATGTCCATTATGACACAAAAAAGTAATTTATTATTTAAATCAACAAATCAAACCATAATTATAATATTAATAACAATAAAGAACCTTTGGAATACTTTTAAAGGATTATTTGTATTCAAATTGTCAATCAAAAATATTTCCTTTATATTGATATGTTCATTCTTTAAAATATTTATGTTTTATTATTAAGATTATATATTTATATATATTTAGATATATTAAAAAGTATTAAATATTACAAAGTAAATAAATTTTTACTAAAGTATTTTAAAATGTGTTTATCCTAGATACTAGTACTTGTTTTGGTTAAATTATAAGGATTTCATTTGGTTCATGCATCCATTCACAATGTTTGATATAGATTGAATTTTCAAAAGTTCTATATTTCTATTAACACGATTTATTCAGTTGGATTATTCTTTAATATTTGATTTAATATACAATTTTTATGTTATTCCATACTCATGTTGAATTGAAATATTAAGAGTTAGATTTTAAATTTTTTATTTAATTTAGAAATGGTGTTTTTATTTAATGAATAGTTGTTTACAAGATATTTTACATTAGATTAATTACAAAGTGTTGATTTCAAAACATAAAACTAATTATCATCATTCTTAATAAAAAAATATGGCCAGATAATATCGAATCAAACCACAAATATAATAAATTTTAATTTAAATGAATTTAATTTAATTTAATATTTATAATTACAAATATTCTTATTCATAAAATTCACAACTCATTATATTGATATTCATTATTAAATTTTTTTGATAATTCATTAGTTGAAATACAACTATTAAATGAATAAATTCATAACCCACTAATACATTAACAAAAACAACAAAATTCTAAAATGATTAATTCTATAATCCTCTAATAAATAGAACTTAAAATATAAAAATACTCTAAATGAAGATTAATAAAAATAGATGAACAAAAATAAAACTCATTCCCAATAATGATTAATAATATAAAAATATAAAAATAATAATATATACCGAAAATAATCTAAACAAACCTTGGTTCAATGAATCGATAAGAATCATAAACTAATAAGATCTAGATTTACATATAGGAAATTGGTTAATAAAAATAAAAATAATATAGATTTCTATATGAAACCCAAAAATAAAATAAAACTCATACTCGTAAATGGTTAATTCCATAACCCCCTAATATATATCACCTAAAAAACAATTTTATAGTGGATTAAGATATAAAAAACGAGTATCAAATATTTAAAAAACATAGAAGGACTATAATAAAATTTATTTTTCATTACTATAACAAAAATATTCTAAACCAACCTTGGTTCGATGAAATGGGAATAATAAAAAGCTAACAGGATCTCAAATATTGTATTATACCAAGAAAAAACAATACTCATGCCAATAATAGAGATGATGAACCCAAAACTAAATGGTTTGATGTAGAGGAAGATTAAAATGAAAAAATAGAAGAATGTATGGGTGAGATTTCATGTGTCAATCAAGGGATATTGAGGGGAGGCCACAACTAGAGAGGTAGAGGAAGTAAGGATCAGGGAGTGGTGGGTTATGTGCTAGAAATTTGAGTAGAAAACTAAACCAACAGTTCTAAAAAACTATTGGTATAGGGGTCAAGTATACCAATGGTTTTTTAAATATATATATATATATATATATAGTTATTTATATACCAATGACTTTTGTAAACCGTTGGCATAAGGGTATGGATATATTCTTGATTTGTAGTAGTGTTTTCATTGTTAGTGAAGCACCTGCATCACAATCTCGACTTGGATAAAATAAGGAGTTGATACCCACATTGGGAATGAACCTTGTAAAAATACAGTGTGTCATGATATATTTACTTTCTATATTTCATGTAGTGTGAATTCATTAAGTGAAAAATATGAGATCCATACATCCTAATAGGTGTAGAGGTTTGAATTAAACAAAGTGAAAAGAATTTAGTAAAAAAATGGTTCACACTGATTCACCCACTCTTAGTGTGACTGAATAGATCCTACTGAGCATCTCAATTGGTATTAGGGCACATGGTTACACCTCTGATTGGATCTTTTTTCACATTTTTTTTATATCTGTGAAATATGGATTATAGATTTAAATTTTTTTGTGAGTTACCTATTAGAGATAATATATAAGTTATATCTACCAAGACATTTAAGAACATGAAAAAAGAGATGCTAAGAAAATGAGAAATCTCTAATTAGTGAAGAAAGAGGAAGATAAAACACCACTAGTAAAAGGTAATAAAAGTGATAATATTTCTATCATATCAATTGATAATTATACTCTTGAATAATAAAGACAAATCCATGATAAGCAAGTTCATATTAAATTGCTTGGTGATTTTTTTTACTTTAAAAAAAGAATTATTTGAAAAATTTCATTATTGAATTTTTTTTAAAATATATCAGAATTTATCAAGGGTATATAGGATAAGAAAATAAAACTGGAATTGTAAACTAATGCAATGTAAAAATCAATGGCAGAAAAATACAACACTTCATCAAACTTATTTAAGATAAATAATATTATTCATTATTATTTAAGTAGAAATGATCCAAGGTTGAAGAATTGTTAGAAAAATAATTTAATGAGAAATATGAGATCAATAAATTATTTTTGGGAAAAGAATCATGCATTGTAGGAAGTCATGGATGCTAAGAATGATCAATTATAGATCAAATATATAAGATCAAAGGAGATTGAAAATTCCTTATAAGAAAATAATAGTATACATAAAGATCACAATGATAAGATGAAAAAATAATGAGAAGAAAGAAAGATTTTAGTTTTATAGGTTTAATATGATCATCTTTTGATTATGATAGTAAATAAAATATAATTAAAGTTCCAGATCTATCATCATGAATCAACATGTAGTATGAAGAACATAAATATAACAAGCATACCTGAAATGAAACAAGACCCATATCTATCATTCTTGATGGAGTATACTTGATTGTAATCATGTAGTGACATCTAATTGACTCTTACCTCTATAGGTATGACATTGTCCACTAGAATCCTAATTCTAATGAGAGGACCCCTAATCTCTAAAGGTGTGATAACACCATCTCCTCAAATACAAATGAAGCATCATGAAAAAATATCTTTATTTATGGCTAGTGATTATCATACACACTCAACAAGGGGATACCATCCCATCATATAGGCTCCATTAATTCAATAAAGGGAGTCAACATTTGTCTTCCATTACATAATGAAGTGAGTACCCATAATGCATGCCTGTGGAGAACATAATCATTTAAACATTTCAAATGATTATAATCAGTTCATACGACCATAAATGAATCAACCTGTTGATTCATAACCAAAGGAAACCATGTATAATACATGAAAAAAATCTATGCACTCAATATCCAATATCAAAACCTATCATACAATAAAATAGATTCAAATCATATGCTATAATAAAGGCATATGCATGCTATATCTTAGGATATGAATTATGTATATCATACAATATGACATACCTGGTTTTAGTGTATATCCAATAGTTTCACACTTGTACTAAAATCCCATAAGGACTTTATATAAAACTTCAAAACTATTTATGAATCCATATAAACTCTTTTATATTCAATTTATCAAAATCTATTTATTTTGGACACTACTACAACCTGCGCCTTTATCAGCGCTAAAAACCATCATTAACAGCGCTATAAAAGCGCTGTTAATTCTGGAATAGATAAATTATCAGCGCTCCGAGAAGCGCTGATATAGGGGACCTTTATCAGCGCGTGGTGGAGCGCTGA
The DNA here is from genome assembly GCA_963277665.1 of Viscum album. NCBI lineage: Eukaryota > Viridiplantae > Streptophyta > Magnoliopsida > Santalales > Viscaceae > Viscum > Viscum album. The sequence goes on along the minus strand of OY728155.1, from coordinate 1,286,606,666 downwards.
TAAAGGTCAACTATATCAGCGCTTCTCGGAGCGCTGATACAGGTTCCTTTATCAGCACTCCTTTAGCGCTGTTAAAGGTTTCCTTTATCAGTGCTAAAAAAGAGCTGATAAAGGGCCCAACGCCTGCACCTAAAAAACAGTACCTGCACACCTGCACACCAGAATACATGCACAAAGTAGCACATGCACACCTGCACACCATAGCACCCACACCCAATATTTTGACAGACAACGGTATATACATTTACTTAACATCATGAATACAAAAAAAAAACGCATTGCTATATACATTTCAAAAATTGTTTTACATGGTTAAATTTACAATTATTCAAAAAAAATTATAAACATTCATGTTTTATCCTTTGATATCCGTGATCCGCTCTCGATGGTATTTGTTGCCGAACAAAGCATCTGAACTCAAGGAAAAAAAACCACCTATATAAGAAAACAAATATTATGTTAGTAATGCAATAATAAAAGAAATTAAAACAGAATATGAAAGAATACATTAATATGGAAATGTGAAACTAAAATATTAAATTTTAAACTCAAAAGTTTTCATTTTCATAACAATGAAAGGGAATAATGTAAAATCAATATGTTTTTGATTGATTTATCTCATTTAATAAATACTGATTCTTTATCTAATGAAAAGCTTTACCGGTCACACCGTGCATCGGATTGAGGTGCGGTCGATTTGTACGCGTCACAAATGACTCGTGGATCGTTGTCCTAAAGTATCAAAACAATCTGAAGGCGTTTGCTCGGTTTGGCGTATGTCATTGGTGTTGTTTTCCAAAGTTTATCTCATTTTCAAACTGATATCAGACACTTTTAGCCATACCGGTCACACCATGCGTCGGATTGAGGTGCGGTCGATTCGTACGCGTCACAAATGACTCGTGGATCATTTTCCTAAAGTATAAAAACAATCCGAATGCGTTTTCTCGGTTTGGCGTATGTCATTGGTGTTGTTTTCCAAAGTTCATGTCATTTTCAAACTGATATCAGACAATTTTAGCCATACCGGTCACACCGTGCGTCGGATTGAGGTGCAGTCGATTCGTACACATCACAAATGACTCGTGGATCGTTGTCCTAAAGTATCAAAATAATCCTAAGGCGTTTTCTCAGTTTGGAGTATGTCATTGGTGTTGTTTTCCAAAGTTCATGTCATTTTCAAATTGATATCAGACAATTTTATCCATACCGGTCACACCGTGCATCGGATTGAGGTGCGGTCAATTCGTACGCGTCAAAAATGACTCATGAATCGTTGTCCTAAAGTATCAAAACAATCCGAATGCATTTTCTCGGTTTGGCGTATGTCATTGGTGTTGTTTTCCAAAGTTTATCTCATTTTCAAACTGATATCAGACACTTTTAGCCATACCGGTCACACCGTGCGTCAGATTGAGGTGTGGTCGATTCGTACGCGTCACAAATGACTCGTGGATCGTTTTCCTAAAGTATCAAGACAATCCGAACGCGTTTGCTCGGTTTGGCGTATGTCATTGGTGTTGTTTTCCAAAGTTCATGTCATTTTCAAACTGATATCAGACAATTTTAGCCATACCGGTCACACCGTGTGTCGGATTGAGGTGCGGTCAATTCGTACGCGTCAAAAATGACTCGTGGATCGTTTTCCTAAAGTATCAAAACAATCCAAATGCGTTTGCTCGGTTTGGATTATGTCATTGGTTTTGTTTTCCAAAGTTCATTTCATTTTCAAACTGATATCAGACAATTTTAGCCATACCGGTCACACCGTGCGTCAGATTGAGGTGCAGTTGATTCGTACGCGTCAAAAATGACTCGTGGATCGTTGTCCTAAAGTATCAAAACAATCCGAAGGCGTTTGCTCAGTTTGGAGTATGTCATTGGTGTTGTTTTCCAAAGTTGATCTCAATTTGAAACTGATATCAGACACTTTTATCCATACCGGTCACACCATGCGTCGGATTGAGGTGCGGTCGATTCGTACGTGTCACAAATGACTCCTGGATTGTTGTACTAAAGTATCAAAACAATCCGAAGGCGTTTGATGGGTTTGGCGTATGTCATTGGTGTTGTTTTCCAAAGTTTATCTCATTTTCAAACTGATATCAGACACTTTTAGCCATACCGGTCACACCGTGCGTCAGATTGAGGTGCGGTCGATTCGTACGCGTCACAAATGACTCGTGGATCGTTGTCCTAAAGTATCAAAACAATCCGTATGCATTTGCTCGGTTTGGCGTATGCCATTGGTGTTGTTTTCCAAAGTTCATGTCATTTTCAAACTGATATCAGACAATTTTAGCTATACCGGTCACACCGTGCGTCAGATTGAGGTGCGGTTGATTCGTACGCGTCACAAATGACTCGTGGATCATTGTCCTAAAGTATCAAAACAATCCGAACGCGTTTGCTCGGTTTGGCGTATGTCATTGGTGTTGTTTTCCAAAGTTTATCTCATTTTCAAACTAAGTAGTAGGAATTCACTAATCTAAGGATATGAAACATAAGAAAGGGAGATCATAGATTCTCAAGTGTAAAGGGAGATATCAATGACCATATAAAGATAACATAAGTATTAGGAATTCACCTTCATTGTTCTATTTGTTTACATTCTTCGATCAGGTACGCTGCCCATTCGTTTCTAAAGACATTTATATCATCTTCTGAATAGGAGTTTTTGCGACAGTCATAGTAGTACTGAAAAAATATAAATACACAAGGGATTAATAATTATTTTAAATAAAGTAGTAATTATTTTCAAAAATACCTCTTCAGGGATGCTAGTTTGTCCATGAAATATGATCTCTTTCATAAATTTACAAACATAATAACCGCAGTCCTTGTCATTTGTTTGTTTCGGACACTGCAGAAAAATCGAGAAAAATAAGTAATTTGTTTTGATATGTATTTGGATAGTGAAATATAATTATATATACCCAGATACTTCTCCATTTGTAGATCTTGTGGGAATTGTCGTCCTTACGCCCTGGATTCATTCCAGCCTTTAGACGATATTCATACACCGCCCTATCATAACAAAATCCTCATTAAAAGATAATATAAATTATATAACTAGATATTTAGTTCTAAAATGTTGGATCTAGTGTATTACAAATTGACAATCGCCATCATGTGTGGCCGGTTAGTTGGATATCCATGCAGTGAATCCAGAAAATAAATCTTTGGAGTATCCAAATTGACTGCAATGAGCATCCAATGTTCCCTAAAAACACAAAAAGAAATAAGTACTGATAGAAATAAAAATATAATTGATATGATTAAAATGTAGAGTTTTACCCTTGCATCGTTGGTATTAAAAAGAGCCTGTCAGTCGTAATTCTTCTTTGAAACGTTCTGAGCAGATTTGACATCAATTCAGCCTAAAAATTAGAATCTATTTCTGTTCTTTGTGTAGAAATGGTGTGAGGACTAACGAGTCCAAATTTGTATTCATGGGAAAATCCTTTCAACTGTTTTTCATATATACGCCTGTGAAAAATATGAGATGTATTTATCCATAATTATCAAATTATATCAGCTTCTGTAAAATCAAATCATGAAAACATACCTCATGTATACATTTATAACTGAGGCGCCTAGCCAGTCGTATGTGATGATCTCAGAAACAACGTCTGCACTAACGAAATCCATTGTTTCCTCTCCGTACATATCTTTTTCACAAACAATTGTATGATTATTTCCTTTTTTCATTTTCGTATCCACATGAGCTTGCAATGATATTAAATGTGGATATAGAACGGGCGGGGTGAACGTGCTCTCAGTAGATCGTTTTGATCGGTTAGTTGATCCAATCTTGGAGCCGCTCTTTTGTTTTAGATTCTCCATTTTATCCTTCTGTAATAAAATTCATCGGTTCAGCCATTTTCTAATTTAATGTTAAAGGTTCTGCTTGAAAAATGAACTGGAAATGAATACCTCCTGCTCGACGTGTTTTTTTACAAGATTTGACGGCCATGCAACGAATGTTCCAATAGCTTTTTCCACCGTATGAATGTCGTCATCGTCATTTGGCACGGGTAGCTCGGCGCTCGGCTCATTAGCTACGTTAATCGACACTTTTACATGACCGGTTGGAAGTGGTCTGGAGTGTAGCGTGTCATTCTGCATATTGAACACCGTAGCCCTCGCTACAAGGCGATGGGTGGGAGTTGACAGATATAAATCACAGTCATTTTCACCCTGCAGAATATCATTAAATGAAAGGTATCAGTGTCTATGTGATTCAAATCTCACAAAAATGAATATTATAACATTGATTACCTCAGTTAAGTCAGGTCTTTGAGGGGAATGGCTCGCCTCAAAGCTGGTGAGGGGTGGATCTTCTCACGGGGGTTGTTCTTGAGTTGTTTGTTCTCTTCGCCTCTCCTCCATCAAACTCTTTAGCATCTCTCCCTGAGTTTGGATTAGTTCTTCAAGGGTAGCTACTCTATCTCTCATTACATGCAATTCTTTAGTTTCTTCATCCTCTTGTTTTTTTTTCTTAAAATATGTCTTGGGTGACACCCCAAAACCCACACCTCTGACGCAGCCATACTGTTCTGGCTGTTTCAAGGCCGTTGAAAGTATGTCTGCATCCGGTGCGGGTGTTGATGTTTCCTGTGACTATGTCAAATAGAAAATATGAAAAAATAAGTAAGCATCGTTATGTAATAGTGATTTAAAGCAAAACAAGTTTATATTATGTCACACTTACACATGTTTCCCACACTTTTTGTGTGTTTTCATCTATCAGTTTTCCCTCTTTATTAACACGAGCCTCCTTCCATAGCACATGGCATGGAATGGAAGTGACTTGAGATTTTGCTTCATCAATCTGCTTATAAACAGAGAAACATGGTTACAGTGTTGTTTTATGTCACATAAAATTATTACAGTACTTTTAAAATACATACCAATTGTTTTTCAATTGAAGCGTACCCCAACCTTGCTTTACGGTAGGGGTACGCTGGTTTTGCTGCCCATTCTTTATTTCCAGCACTCAGTTGCTGTTTCATAAATAAAAACCTATCAATCAATGTGATGAATACAAGAAACGTTACACAACGTGTAACCAAACACAATGTACCTGAAAATTCTTTTCCGCACGACGGTTGCAAAACGCATCCCACGTTCCTTGGGATATCAAGTGTGCATAAAGAGGAGGCGGGTGTGGCTTGATTTTCCCTTTCGCATCTTTCAGATGATTTTTCGTTAAAATGGTGCGAAAGACTCTATGAATCCTTCCTGCCAGTCTGAAAACATATTATTTGTGCGAAACATCTACTATAAATTCACTCTTCAAGAGATGATGAAGGGTTAGTCAATATTTCAATATTTTATTTTATTTTAATAAATTAAATAGATGATATCGTAATGTTACTGTAATCTCTTCCCACATTAATGTTTTCAACCCGCTGACAACATGGTACCACGACTCTACGTCAATCGGCACACATTGTCGAGTGATGATTCCAATGTAGCTACTAAACATGGCTTTGTTGGGGTTTACATGCTGGCCTAGCTTATTCCATCCCACCTCAAATTTGATGCCTTTTGCGTTTGCCTTAAGGATTTTTGCTAAAACTGTCAAACTACGGTGCACCTGTTTTTTTTTTGTCGCTGGGGTTTCATCGCCTACCATTTCCTCAGTTTCTGCATCATCATTATGTTTCTTCGAAACACTAGCTTCGGCACTGACACCAGCTGCAACAGGTTGAGAGACCTGTTGTACGTCAGCAGTGGGACCAGCTGAAACAGGTTGAGAGACCTGTTGTCTCTCAGCAGTGGGACCAGCTGCAACAGGTTGAGAGACCTGTTGTACGTCAGCAGTGGGACCAGCTGCAACAGGTTGAGAGACCTGTTGTCTCTCAGCAATGGGACCAGCTGCAACAGGTTGAGAGACGTGTTCTGTCTCGGGATTGGGTGCATCAGCAGGTGAAGAAGTCATTATCTACAGAACTGGTTTAAAATTTAAGTTAGATCACATAAAAGCAGCAGTGAACAGATAATAACATAATGTAACACAATCTATATTACAATAAAAATCAATAACCTGATTATTGAACTCCTTTTTTTTAAAAGGCTGAAGGGATTTGACCCCTCTATCAACTATCCATATCCCTTCATTGTGGTCTCCTCTGACATACAAAACGTCGTCTACATTGAGACCACTGCGAAATGATTGCGAAATCCCAATGAAAGGATCATCTTCCATTGAATTTTCATCTGACCCTTCAACTGTTTTGGTCGATAACAGAACAATTGACTAGTTTCAGTTTGCGGGATCGGGAACATAAAATACTTTCACTGCCTGTGATGCCATTATAAATGGTTTGTCTTTCTCCCCTTCCTTACTGAAATCAACTTTCACAAATCCCAAATCATCTATTTTAACAGAACTCCTGTTATCAACCCACTTGCATTGAAATATCGGAACTTGAAATTCCGTATAATCCAACTCCCATATTTGTTTGATGATGCCAAAGTATGACATATTCGCATAAATTGGATTTCTGTCCTTAGCACCGGAAACATGCATCGCTTCAGACACAAGTGTAACCCCACTATTCTACATGGTACTGTCTTCATCATGTTCATTAGTATAAAATGTATAACCATTAACTACATAAGCATTGTAAGATAATGCATACACACTTGGTCCTCCGGCTAGCCATCGAAGTCGTTCCGAAATAGACTTTGGATTTTCATCTGACTTCTTAAAAATATGATCTCGAAACCATCCTATAAACTGTCGATTATGTGTATTTGATATCCATTTTTCAGCCCTTGATGGATTCAATTGCCTAAGAATTTCTTTGTGGATTTCAACATATGGGTCAACATCCAAACTGTTATGAAAAACATAAAGGTGGGCCTGCTCCTGATCTGTAATATTGATTGTGACAACCTTTCTTCCAGAAATTCCTTCACCCTCTAACCGCCCAGTGTGACGAGATTTCGGTAAGCCAATGCTCTCCACACCAGAAAAGTATTCGGTACAGAATTCAACGACTTCCTCAACAATATATCGCTCTGCAATACAACCCTCTGGCCGACTTCGATTTTTGACATACCCTTTCAAAATCTTCATATAACGTTCAATGGGGTACATCCATCTGTAATGTACAAGACCACATAGTCAAATCTCTCTCACCAAGTGGACCATCAAATGAACCATCATATCAAAAAATGAAGGCGGGAAGAACATTTCTAATTCACATAATATGACGACAATTTCTTTTTCCATAGATGGAAATTTCGCCGGGTCTATAACTTTGCTGCATATAGTTTTGAAGAAGAAACACAGTTTCGTTAATGTATGGCGGACATTCTTGGGCAAAATGCAACGTAAAGCAATTGGAATGATATTTTTCATCAAAACATGACAGTCATGTGATTTCAGACCTTTTAACTTTAAGTCGCTCATTGACACAAGGTTACTGATATTTGACGAATACCCCTCTGGAACTTTTACGTCATTTAAGAAGTTGCAAAACTGATATCTCTCCTGCCTGGAAAGAGTGTAAGCAGCAGGAGGAAGAAATGTTCATTTTTCACCCTTTACTGGTGCCAACTCTTCTCATATTCCCATCTCAACCATGTCCAACCTAGCCTTAATTACATCTTTTGTTTTTCCAGATGTATTTAGCAACGTGACGATAACACTGTCAAATACATTTTTTTCTACATGCATAACATCAATAAAATGTCTTAAATACAGACAATTCCAGTATTGTAATTCAAAAAAAATTGATCTCTTTTTCCAACCGATTTTCGTAAGGTTTTTCGAAGCTGGTTTACCAAAAGTAGTGTCCAAATTTTTAACTTTCTCAAACAATTGATCGCCTGTTAGTGGAGACGGTGTTGTACGTTCTTCTGAACTTCCATCGAATGATGTCTTCCAAGAATGGTACTTATGTCGTCGCGGTAGAAATCTGCGATGTCCTAGAAACACGGTTTTCAATGAATGTTTCAACCTAATTGATTGTGTACCTTCTTCGCAAACGGTACAGCCTTGAGTTCCTTTAATGCTATATCCTGACAAATTTCCATATGCTAGGAAGTCATTTATCGTCCCATACAACATGACTCTGAAAGTGAAATCTTCCTTTCTGTAAGCATCATACAATGTAACACCTGAATCCCACAATAATTTCAAATCTTCGATCAATGGAGCTAAATAAACATCAATATCATTACCCAGTTGTTTTGGTCCTGATATAAGCATAGATAACATGATGTATTTTCGTTTCATGCATAACCACAGTGGTAAGTTATAATTTATCAACATAACCGGCCATGTACTGTGACTGCTGCTTTGAAAACCAAAAGAATTCACTCCATCTGTAGATAATGCAAGACGAAGGTTTCTCGACTCGTTTCCAAATTCAGGATACTCATGATCGATTCTCTTCCACTGAGGAGAGTCTGCCGGGTGATGTAGTATCCCATCTTTAATTCTTGTATCTGTATGCCATGTTAATTGTTCTGCAGTCTCCTCACTTCCATATAGGCGTCTAAACCTTGGAATGATTGGAAAGTACCATACAACTTTAGTAGGACTGGATTCATCTTTCTTGTATCTAGAAGCACCACACTTTGGGCATTATTTAAGTGATTTGTGGTCCTTGCGAAACAGTATACAGTCATTTGGGCAGGCGTGTATTCTTTCAGAGATCATACCCATAGAGCGTAGCATTCGTTTGGCATTGTATGTTCGGCTCGGGAGCTCATTGTCTTCTGGGAGCATGTCATTCAAGAGGGCAAGTAGTTTCGTAAAACTGTCGTCACTCCACCCATTATCTGCTTTCAAATTATACAGCTTCAGTACGGCTGACAATGCTGTATATTTAGTGCAACCAGCATACAATGGCGTCTTTGCACAACTTTTTAACTTCTCAAACAATTTTGGGCAATCACGAAGTTCATCTTCGAAGGTCCTTGTCATTTTCTCAATACGATCTTCATCATCATTCACATCTGTAATCACATCCTCCATATGATCATCTTCATTGTTCATGTTTGTAATCATATCAGATGATCCATAAAACGCAGTGTCACCCCAGTCACTACCTACATTCGTTGTTTCCCCGTGTTTATTCCAACATGTATAACTTTGATCTATTCTGTGATAGATCAAGTGTTCTTCCAACCCATATGGACTAATTTGTTTTGAATAACAATAGCATAAACACAGACAAAGGATTTGAGAAGAGTCACATGCATGATCTATTGCAAACTTTATAAATTCTTTCACGCCTTCTTCATACTCTTTTGCCAACCGATTTGCATTCATCCATTCTTTATTTATATTCATCCTATTTAAAATCCATAGGATAAGTATATAGGTTAAAGGAGAAGGAATATGAGTATAATTTAGATAAAAAACAAGATACTTCAAGGAAATAAAGGAATAAATAAATACCAAAATAAAAAATATATTGGGAACCACTACAATCCCCAAGCCTCACATCAATATGATACCACCGTGCGCCAGTTGAATCACCCATAAAACCTAATCTAGATAAATCAAAAATCAATAGAAACTAAATATAAAGAATAAAATGGTAAGGAAGATGGTGAAATCACTTGAGGCACCTCTCAAACCGCGGTGGAGGAGGAGGCAGCAGAGTAGGCAGAGGAGGAGGAGGAGGAGGCGCCGGTGGAGGAGGAGGATGAGGCAGCGGACTAGGAGGAGGAGGAGGAAGCGCCGATGGAGGAGGAGGAGGACGAGGCTACAGTGGAGGAGAAGGAGGAGGAGGAGGAGGAGGAGGAGTAGGAGGAGCAGAGGAGGAGGAGGAGGTGGAGGCAGCGGAGGAGGAGGAGGATGAGGCCGGTGGAGGGGAGGAGGAGCAGGAGTAGAGGAGGAGGCGGCAGCCGCGGCGGAGGAGGAGGCAGCGGAGGCAGCGAAGGAGGAGGAGGAGGCCACGGTGGAGGAGGAGGAGGCCGCGGTGGAGGAGGAGGCACCGGCGTGACCGTGGTGTGACCGCGGCGTGACCGCGGCGTGACCGCGGCGTGACCGCGGCGTGACCGTGGCGTGACGGCGGCGTGACGGCGGCGTGACGGCGGCGTGACAGCGGCGTGACTGCGGCGTGACCGCGGCGTGACCGCGGCGTGACCGCGGCGTGACCGCGGCGTGACCGCGGCGTGACCGCGGCGTGACCGCGGCCTGACGGCGGCGTGACCGCGGCGTGACCGCAGCGTGACCGCAGCGCGCGGAGGAGGAGGAGACATGGAGGCACTGGAGGCACCGGCGGAGGAGAAGGAGGCATCGGTGGAGGAGGAGGAGGCCGCAGTGGAGGAGGAAGCACCGGAGGCACCGACGGTAGCGCGGAGGCAGGGCAGAGGTAGGGCGGAGGCAGCGAAGGCAGCGGAGAAGGAGGAGGATGAGGCCGGTGGAGGGGAGGAGGAGCAGGAGCAGAGGAGGAGGCGGCGGCCGCAGAGGCACCGGCGTGACCGCGGCGTGACCGCAGAGGAGGAGGTGGCCGCGGAGGCACCGGCGGCACCGGCGGAGGAGGAGGAGGCATCGACGGAGGAGGAGGAGGCCGCGGTGGAGGAGGAGGCACCGGCGGTAGCGCAAAGGTAGGGCGGAGGCAGGGCGGAGGCAGCGGAGGCAGCGGAGGAGGAGGATGAGGCCGGTGGAGGAGGAGGAGGAGGAGCAGGAGCAGAGGAGGAGGCGGCGGCCGCGGCGTAATAGGAGGAGGCGGCGGCCGCGGAGGCACCGGCATGACCGCGGAGTGACCACAGCGTGACAGCGGCGTGACCGCGGCGTGACCACAACGCGCGGAGGAGGAGGAGACGTGGAGGCACTGGCGGCACCAGCGGAGGAGGAGGAGGCATCAGCGGAGGAGGAGGAGGCCGCGATGGAGGAGGAGGCACCGGCGGCAGCGCGGAGGCAAGGCGGAGGCAGGGCGGAGGCAGCGAAGGCAGCGGAGGAGGAGGAGGATGAGGCCGGTGGAGGGGAGGAGGAGCAGGAGCAGAGGAGGAGGCGGCGGCCGCGGCGGAGGAGGAGGAGGCAGCGGAGGCAGCAGAGGAGGAGGAGGAGGCCGCGGTGGAGGAGGAGGAGGCCGCGGTGGAGGAGGAGGCACCAGCGGCAACGCAGAGGCAGGGCAGAGGCAAAGTGGAGGCAACGGAGGCAGCGGAGGCAGCGGAGGCAGCGGAGGCAGCAGAGGAGGAGGAGGATGGGGTCGGTGGAGGAGGAGGAGGAGGGGCAGGAGAAGAGGAGGAGGAGGCGGCCGCGGTGGAGGAGGAGGAGGCGGCGGCCGCGGAGGCACCGGCGTGACCGCGGCGTGACCGCGGCGTGACCGCGGTGTGACCGCAGCTTGACCACGGCGTGACGGCGAAGGAGGAGGAGGCTGCGGAGGCACCAGCGGAGGAGGGGGAGGCCGCGGAGGAACCGGCGGCACCGGCGGAGGAGGAGGAGGCATCGGCGGAGGCAGCGGAGGAGGAGGAGGATGAGGCCGGTGGAGGAGGAGGAGGAGGAGCAGGAGTAGAGGAGGAGGCGACAGAGTTTTACTACTCGCTTATTATATTTTTAAGAACGCATGCATAATGTGTTATTTTATAGGTGATGGTACTGGATATGATAGTGTTGGATGGGAAAAGAGAAAACGGGCGAATGCTATGTTTTATGGACAGTGAAATAAAATGGTATTGAAAAAGATCGCACCTTTTAGGATGAGGAAGATACGGTATTTGGACCCCCCATTATACGCCCCACCTACATGTTCACCCACTAAACATCTCCCCCACCTAAACACCCCCACCTAAACACCCCCCCACCCACTACACCCGCAGCACCTGCACCCCCCACTTCAAATAAAATTGATTCACACAAATCATGATAGTTGAAATATAGAACAAAAACAAAAAACAAAGCAAATTACAGGCATAGCATACCGCACAATGGAGGAGGAGGAGGCCGCAGAGGAGGAGGAGGCCGCGGAGGCACCGACAGAGGAGGAGGAGGAGGAGGAGGAGAAGAGGAGGAGGCGGCGACCGCGGCGGAGGAGAAGGAGGCGGCGGCAGCGGCGCAGACGAGGGCTTCCGCGAGAGCTTCGACGACCACAATATCACGAGGTTATCTCGCAAACACGCTGTAACAAACATACGAAAACTGAAATTACACTAACAAAGCCTTAAAACAACCCAAACGAGCAACAACGTGAAAGAACCACCTCGATACATTTTCAAAACATCACTTGCGTCATCGACATTATTTACAAAACCACTTTTAAGACTAAACACGCTTTTGACACTAACAAAAAGTCAACTACACCACAACACTTTCAAAAACAAAACTGCACAAACTATCGATGCTGATAAACAGCCCAAAGTGAGTTTTCAAAAAGAAAACGTACACTAACATCACCTAAACATAACACTAACAAATCAAACGCCCAAATAACCAAATCAAAACTAATTTTGCATCTTGAAAAACAATACACATTTGTTCCAAATTAATTTAATAAGAAATATTGGCACATAAACAAGAATATTGGCGCAGATGCAAGAAGACGTAAACTAGGGACTCATAAACAGAATAAAATATTGACCTAAAATTATACAAACAAAAAAAAACAATGCAAACCTCACCTTGACACAAAGGTATTCTCAACCAGTAGGGTCTGGGCGGGGTTCATCGGGGCTGCGGGACTCGCAACGGGAGGCCAGGACAATGCCGGCAAGGCGTGGGCTGGCCGGAACGACGCCGGCAGGCCGCGCGCTGGCCAGAACGGTACCAACAGGGCGCACAAAAGCCGAAACGATGCCAACAGGGTGTGGAAAGTCTAGGATGATGCTCGAAAGGGCGGCGCGACACCGGCAGGGGCGGCGCCGGCAAGCGCGGCGCCGAAAAGGGTGGCGGTCGGGCTATGTAGGGAGAAGGAGGAGGTGCGGCAGTCAGAATCCGGTGGGAGGGCAGCGACGGAGGCAGCGTCGCGCGATGGAGGGAACAAGCTGGGAGGGCGTCTGCTGGGCCGGGGAGCGACAGAGGGCACCGTGATCGCCGAGGGAGCCGCACAGGGACCGATGACGCGGTGAAGGGGATGCGGGAGCAGCGGGGTCCGGAGGAGGTCACGCGAGGGAGCGGCGCCGCAGGGGGAGCGGCGCCGGAGGGGGAGCGCGCCGGAGGGGCAGTGCGCCGGAGGGGGAGCGCTTCGGCTGGGCTGCTACGCAGAGGAGGGGGGCCGCAGGGAGAGAGAAGGAGAGAAGGGGGAGGGGTTTCGGTGGCCGTGGTGGAGGAGAAGGAGGCGGCGGCAGCGGCGCAGACGAGGGCTTCCGCGAGAGCTTGATTGTGTGCGGGGAGGAGGAAGAGGACCCGCGGGTTTTTAATAAATCCGCGGGACCCTTTATCAGTGCTAGTAAAAAGCGCTGATAAAGGGTGTATTTATCAGTGCTAAAATGAAAAGCACTGATAAATACAGCCTTTATCAGCGCTTTTCTAGCGCTGATATAGTGGAAGGCCTTTATCAGTGCTAAAAAAGCGCTGATAAAGGTGACATTTATCAGCGCTTTTGTTAGCGCTGATAAAGGTCCGGCCCTTTATCAGTGCTTTTCCATTAGCGCTGATAAAGGCAGGCGCATTCCTTGCCCAGTTTTGTGGTAGTGGGAATAAAAAAATTGTCTAAAATTTTAATCCTTATTATAAGGTCAAATTATGTGATCCTAAATGAATTTATATCATTTATAACAAATATAAAATCACAATTTAATAGATTTAAGTAAAGGATGACCTCTAGAAAAACATCAGTTCTACCCAAACTACAAAAGGTTCTAAATTAATCTTTATAAAAGATACTCATATATCCATATTATAATTTTCACCACTAGATACATCATATAAATCATATTTATAACTATATAATCCATTTTTTCATGAAATCGAGTGACCACTATACATAGAACATGCCAATATAGTATAATCCAACTGATACATTCATGATTCTCCTAAATAGATTGACCATTATAGATGAATACATAAAATTCCATTAATATAAGTAGTTGAGAACATCATATATCAATCAACTAAGTATGAAAATTAATTTTCTTAGTATAATTCAATATAGGACCCAAATGTCTTTAAATCGTCATTTAAGTGGACAAATCCCACCTAGGTTGATCTTCAACCAATGACATGATCAATGACATACCCAATCACCCTTGATTAGATAAGCCTCAAGGCTTGTGTAAGAAAGGTATCAAAGTATGAAGGTTATCATGATAGGTATCCAACCAACCTTAGATAACAGGGACTCATAATAATTATACACCCCTAAGTATATCAATAACAGTATGACATTACATGTGATATACTTTAATAGGTCAGTCCATATAATAAGTTGCAACTTATTATCTCATGATCACATTCTTTAAATATCATAAAAAAATATTTATATCATATACAAGATGATACTCTTACAAATCTTAATATATCATCATAACCAATAACACTCTGTGGTGATCATAGATTATAGACAACTCAAAGTCAAACTTTGAGGGGATAATTATCATTTCACCTAATGAAATATATGCAATCAACATGAAATAACGATAAAATGGAGATTGAATTTTATACAACATGATAAATTTTATATTATTAAATTCTTTAAGAATACTTAAAAATACCATTCATAATCATCTATATAACATATGATATATGAGAGACTGTTAGACCATCCTTATGTTTATTTAACTTTTAGAGGTTTTTTGAACTCATTACATCACTATGTAATTACCAACACATTGTTACACCCTAGTGCAAAACACCCATTTGAGTCATAGGGATACACGGCCTCAAGCGCCCCCCCCATATACCATAGGCTACCGTATGTCTACCCAAATTTTTTATACAATATTTTTAACATAATTAATTAAAAAAAATTATGTTAATAACTTCAAAAGATATTTTTTGTTTTAATATCTTGGATACTAGGTATGAAATACATTAATTTCATATAGAAAAACATAATCATAAACTTTATTTAATCCTCCTAAAATACTCCTTTATTATTTCATCTTAGGCCACCTCACTATAAATGATTTTCTAGGGACATACATAAATAGAAAAGGGTGACCATAAATCCCAGTAAAGGATAAAAAAAGGAAATAAAACATGAGAAATAATCAAGGATAAAACATGAGACATAAAATGAGAGAATAATTATAAGAATATGAGACATAATATAGAAATGTATCTACAATATAAAAATGATACATTCATAAGAATATCGCCATGGTTTATCACCAAGGGTTCATAAGATATATTACCAAGGTTGTTCATCAAGGTATCATAAAACATTACCAAGTAATTCTTCAAAGGAAAAAAAAACATTTCATCTCTATAGATTAATTCTTTATCCAATGCATTGGAGTGCTATCAGGGCACACCCTTCATATGTGTAACTTTACATGTACCTCATAGATTATATACCATAAGAATATATTTCATCATTTTAAACCAAGAGTAGGGAATATGGGTTTCATATATGGAATTACCAAATAAATTAATTATATTCATATCTATATGAATACACTTGAATGAAATTAGAGTTTGGTATTCTAAACATAAATGTATGGAAAGAAAAAAGTATGACTTTGGAAGCATAATGAGTATGCATAACAGTTTATGGAATTGGATTAATGAGAGGGAAAAGTAATCTATCAATAATAATAAAACATTTGGGAATTAAAGGAATGATTATGAACTCATGAAAATAGATTCAATTGAAAATAAAAAGTCTTATTATAAAACAAGTACTTGAATAAAAGGAGAGAAGAAGAGAATATCTTACTTTCCTAATGGAATCTTCAATATTGAGAGGAGATTCTTGGAACCGTAAGAGATAATTATAAAGGATATAGAGAGATAAAATGAGGGAAAATTCATTCTTAAATACTTTTTAATGAATAGGAATGATATAATGGGTGGGTATATATAGTAAAAGAAGGGGATTTTTTTACTAATTTCTAAACTTAGTCCTTAGACATTTAATTAACAAAGAAATGAAAACCATTTCTGTTATAATGGTTTTTACCTATGTTTTTTCCAAGGGGGAGTTATTTTTAATATTTTAATATCTCAAGGACTGAAATTATATAATGAATAAAACTTTGGAGGTGTAAGTGATTCTATTTCATAAAGAATTGTTTTTAAAACTTTTAATATATGATTTTGGTTTTGGAAGATTCATTATAGGTTTGGAAAATTAATATTATCACTTTAAAATTCCTTATTTTAATTAATAATGAAATTATTTGTTGATAAATACCTTTATAGAATTTACTAAATCACTTTTAAGTCATTATAATGTCATAATAGTTGTTGTATATTTATAACTCATTTATTTTTTACCCAAAAATTTGACTATTTGAGAAAATAATAAAAAAATAACCATTGTATAATTTTTATATTCTTATTTCAAAAATGAAATTTATTTTATCATAATAATTCTCAAAATATGAGATATTTAACTTTTAAATAAAAATTATTATTTATTGAAAAATACTAGTTTTATGACATATTCTACTTTCCGACCCTTACAAAAATTACTTGGATTTTAATAATATTATATTATAATTTATATTCAAATAAATATTTTTATAATACCATTTCGAGGAAATAAATTTTATTTAAAATTATTTAATTAATCACAAAATTATATTTTAATTTTAATAATATATTTTCCAAAAATATAGTTTTGTTTTCTTTGTATCAAAAAAATCTATTTATCATATTTATCTTATATTCATGTGTATTTTAAATAATAATGAAAATAATATTTAAGTGACGACTATTTAATTTATTATGAGAAAATATAAACTTTTATACTACTAAGGTCTAGATATATAAACCATTATCACACTAGTATAATCCCTAAGGGTGAGGTGGGTGATGGTGGTACTCTCATGGGGTGGTTTTGCTAACATTGATATGGTGGTGATCTCTAATAAATTAAACTTCTCCCATAGTTTATTCAACTCAAGATTCACTTATTGAAGCTCTGCCTAGGTTTGGTCAAGTAAAAAATCTAGTGACACTACCTCCCCTCCAATCTATGATAAATATGATTCAAAAGGCATGATCCTACTCGTTGAGGCCATCATTTCTCTCTTATGCATCAATTATATCTTATCATTGCCCTTTATATACACTAATTATAATAGTAACATTATTTTCAATGGTCATAATGACAAAATTTCATATTAACTAATGGTCAAGTAATGGTCAAGTAATGGTTAGATCCTAATGGTCACTTTTCCCATCACACACTATATATATACTCCTCCATTCTCATACATCACCATTAAATAATTAAATTATGAAGGTTATACACTTCCCTTGATAATGTTAATAATATTTCTAATGATTATATTTTTTTATTGTTTTTATAGAAGGAGTGATCTTCATGGGAGAATTTGAGATTATTAAGTTTACATTAGCATGTGAATTATTATTATTTATTTATCTCCCTATATTATTCCTAGTTGTTATATTCCACATTATTTCATGATGTGTAAAGGAATGTCAAACTTATTCTAAGTTCTTTTACTATAAAACATAGTAAAATAGTCATTTTAATACATAAGTTATTTTATTAATATGAGAAAGAAAATTTAGGTTGTTAAATTCTCCACCCTTAATAAATTTCTCCCTCAAAATTTGTGCCCCACCTCAAAAAAGGGGTATTTCTCATTCTTCACTTATTCAAGATCCCATGTTACTTCTTTGAACTTGTGATTTATTCACAAGACTTTCATGAGTCATGTTGTCTTGTTCCTCAACACATGTTATCTTTTATCAATAATCTAGATCAATTATTCTTCACATGATAGGTTAAGTTCCAGTTACACACCATGTGTGTATAGTATATATATTGGGTATGGTATATGATTTCTTAATAGGGACACATGAAAAAAATCATGAACCTTGGAAAGATTTTGAGGCAGCTCTAACTGATAATAAATTACTCTAACATTCTCTAGAATCTCAAATGGTCTGATGTATCGAGGAATTAGTTTCCATTTCTTTCTAAATCTCATGACTCTTTTTCCATGGTATTATTTTGATGAATAAATGATCCCTAACATGAAATTCTAATTCATTCCTATTATTGTCAGCATTACTCTTTCTTCAACTTTAAGCATATTAGATATGTTTCTAGATCACCTGTATCTTCTCTATAGTGTATTTTATAATGTACAGTACCAAATTTCGGATATCTATAACTTCTTCCCAACATATTGGAGTTCTGTAAATTTTCCCATATAGTGATTCATAAGGATCCATTTGAATACTCGAGTGAAAACTGTTGTTATAAAAAAATTCAATAAGTGTAAGATGTTGGTCCCAACTCCCTTGAAAATAAAGTGAGTTGGCCCTCATCATGTCTTCAAATGTTTAAATAGTCAACTCAGATTTCCCATAAATTTGATGATGATAAGTTATTCTAAGTTTTAATTTTATATTCATAGTTG
Source organism: Viscum album (assembly GCA_963277665.1). Lineage (NCBI taxonomy): Eukaryota > Viridiplantae > Streptophyta > Magnoliopsida > Santalales > Viscaceae > Viscum > Viscum album. The sequence continues at coordinate 1,286,588,192 of OY728155.1, read as the reverse complement.
TTTGAATACTTCTCAAAAAATTAGAAGTAAATCTTAGATCATGGTCTAAAAAAATTGATAGTGGTTCACCAAAAAGTCTCACCACTTCTTGAATATATAGATGAGTAAGGTGATTAATGGATAAATCCTCTCATATAGTGATAAAATGGGAATAATTTTTTTAATATATCAATGATTAAATATATGGAATTTTATCCCTTTGATGTATTAGGAAAACTAGTAACAAAGTCCGTAGTGATGTTGTCCCACTTCCATATAGGCATGGGTAGTGATTAAGACAATCCTTTGGGAATTTATTTCTATGACTTAACTTGTTGACATACCAAAAAACTTATAGTATAATAAAAAATATCCCTTTTCATGTTATCACACCAATAATGATCTCACAGATCTATATGAATTTTAGTGATTCTAGGATTTATAGAGAACATAGTTCTATAAGCTTCATTCATCAACTATTTCATTAACTCTGTAATAGATGGGATATATAGCCTTATACCAAACCTCAAAACCCCCTCTAAGATATATACCACCAAAGTAAATTTTACTTTCTCAAAACAATGGAGTACAAAAAATATCTTTTCTACAGTAATGATATACTATTTTGTGATCAATAGATTATAGGCTACATTAAAAATAGGTGGATATTGATGTATTAACGATTCAAATACTAGTTGTTCCTTATTTGGTAAAGTTAAACACTCCATGTAGTTTAGGTTGTTATTCATGACCCGATTTAACTAATTCATCATCATCATGAAGTTTTCAACTCTGACTTCCATCATATTTGTAAGAACATCATTGCATTATCCTTCATATCTATTATTTACATGATTCCTTATATTTCCCTCTATTTCTCTTAAAGAATAAAAACTAAATGATAAATTTGTTACTATTTTAAATATTATAATAACAATTCAAAAGGAATGATTAACCATAATTTTTTTAATAACACACTTCTAGGAGTTCATAATTTAATATTTAAAATATTTACATTATCTATATATACTTCATAATGGTTTGTAAAAATATCATGATTAACCAAAGCATATCCCCTAGGAGTGTCTATATATATGTGAAGTCTTAGGTCCACTCATCATGCATTGAGTGAAGATTGAGTTTATACACAAATGGTCTTTTTCTAGGCAACTACTCATAGGAGAATCTATACCACAACCGCATCCACTTTCTAGTATCCAAATAGAGATGTAATTACTAAAAAACCATGAAATCTAAACTTTACTAAAAACTTGAGGATCATTTCCTTAAAATTATCCCTATGGTTTTCTCTAATGTTTTCTAGTCCTAATTTACAAAAATAAATAAACCTTCAATTTAATACTAACTATGTCAACCCACCTTTTTCATACATTATTTATAACATAATTCCTTTAAAAATGTCACATTAATAGATTATAAGGATCTTTTGAGGTTTAATGTCTTTGAAAATAGGTACATAATACTTGAAGTGCATAAAAAAACAAGCATAAAATTTATTTAATCCTATTAAAATACTCCTTTATTATTCCATCGTAGGTCATCTCACTACAAATGATTACCTAGGGATATAAATCAATAGAAAAGGGTAAGGATAAATCTCAATTAGTGGTAACAAAAGGAACTAGAAAATGATCAATCATCATGGATAAAACATGTGGAATAACATGACAACATAATCATAGGTATATGAGACATAACATGTAAATGTGTCTATAATATAAAAAGGAGACATTCATAAGAATATCACTATGGTTTATAAAAAAGGTGTCATAAAACATATTACCAAGGTTATTCTCCAAGGTATCATAAAAAATTACCAAGGCATACTACTAAAGTATCATGAAAATTTTATCACTAGATATAAAAATTTTATCTAATTAATTGGAGTGTTATGAGGATGAACCATTCATATGTTTAGATTTATGTTTTTCATATAAATCATATATCACAAGAATATATTTCATCATTTTAACCCATGAGTAGGGAATGAAATTTTCATACAGTAATTCCCTAATCAACAAAGTATATTAATATCTATTATGAATACCATTGAATGATAGTAAAGTTGGGTATTCTCAACATAAATGTATGGAATAGAAAAAGAATTATTTTGGTATCCTAACGGGTATGCATAAAATTTTATGGAATGGGATTAATGAGATGGAAAGGCAATATAAAATTAATAAGGAAAAATTTGGACAATAAAGGAATGATTATGAACTCATGAAAACATAATAAATTAAAAACCAAAAGGCTTATTATAAAATAATTACTTTAATAAATGGAGAGAGGAAGTGAATCCCTTACTTTCCAAGTGACTTCCTAAATCTTGATAGGAGATTCTTGGAACCTTAATAACTCCTTATAAAGGATATAGAGTGATAAAATGAAGTGAAATTAATACTAAAAGTCTTTTAAGTGAAGTGTAATGGGAGAGCAAGTGAGTATTTATAGAAAAAGAAGGGGAAATATTTATTAATTTATAAACTTTGTCCTTGTATATCTAGTTAATAAAAAATGAAAAACCTTTGGCCTTCCCATAATTTTTCCCAATGGTTTTATACAAGGGGGTGTGTTTTTTAATATTTTAATAGCTTAAGGGAAAAAAGTATTTAATTAATAATATTTTGGAGGTGGAAGGGGTTCCTTTCCATAAATAATTGTTTTTAAAACCTTTATAACATGCTTTAGGTTTTGGATGATTCATTGTAGGTTTGGAAAATTTATCTGATCACTTTAAAATACGTTATTTTAATTAATAATACTATTTTTTGTTGATAAATACTTTTATAGAATTTATTACAAAAATTTTAGGTTATTATTATGTCATAATACTTACTATATATTTATACCTTATTTATTTTTTACCTAAAAATTAGACTGTCTCATAAAATTATGAAAAAATCACCATTGGATAATTTAGACATTTGGATTTAAAAAATAAAATTTATTTTGTCAAAATAATTTTCTAAATATGAGAGATATGGATTTTAAATAGAAAATATTATTTATTGAAAAATACTAGTTTTTATGACATATTCAAATTTCTGACCCTTATAAAAATACTCAAGATTTTATAAAATTATATTATCATTTATATTCAAATAAATAGTGTTTTATAAGACCATTTAAAGGAAATAAATTTTATTTCAAATTATTGAATATCATAAAAGTTTATTTTAGTTATAATCATATATTTTCCAAAAATAAAAATTTTCTTTCTTTGTATCCAAAAATTATATTTATCATATTCATCTTATATTCATGTAAATTTTAAATTATAATTAAAATGGAATTGGATTGACAACTATTTCATTTATAATAAGGAAATTTACACCTTTTATACTACTAAGGTCTATATATAACCCCTTATCACACCAGAATAATCCCTAAGGTTGAGGTGTGCAGTGGTGGTACTCTCATGGGGTGGTTCAACTAACATTGATATGAAGGTGAACTCCACTAACTTGAACTTTTGTAGTCGATTCCACTTGAGACTCACTTGTTGAATATTTTTTTTGGGATTAGTTAAGTGTGAACCCCAATGACTCTACATCCCTCCCAAGATCTCATAAATGGGATTCAAAAGGCATGATCCTATTGGTTTATGCCATTGTTTCTCCCTTTTACATCAATTATATATATTTATTACCCTTTATATACACTAATTATAATGGTAAAAATATTACTAATAGTCATAATGACCAATGGTCATAATTACCAATAGTTATATTGACCAACAGTCATATAGACCAATGGTCATATTGACCAACCTTCATATTGACTAACTGTCATATTGGTTAATTATCAGGTAATGGCCATATCCTAATAGTCAATTTTCTTATTAAACACTATATATATACTCCACCATTCTCACAATTCATCATTAACTATTTAACTTATAAAGGTTTTATACTTTACTTTATAATTTCAATCATATTCTTAACACTTCTTTTTATTTTTACTCTTTTTATAGAAATATTTATATTCATGGGAGAATTTGATCTTATGGAATTTACATTAGTTTGTGCATTATTATTATTTTATTTATCTTCTTATATTATTCCTATATCCAATGTTATTTCATGATGTGTAAAGAAATATAAATTCCCTTCTATGTGAATATATAGTAAAACATAATAAAATAGTCATTGTGATATATAAGTTATTTTGTTAATAAGAGAAAGAAATTTTGGCATGTTTAATTATGACTAGAAGTGAGGGCCTAAATCACACATTAGGGAGACCATGACATCAAATTAGTGTAAAAAACAGAATGATAATAACTAAAAAATATCTATATAAATTGTCTGAGAACACATAATCAAATAAAAAAATTCTATAACATTTGTCTCATGTGGAAGCATATGATCATACATCCCACTGATCGCCTACTGGGTTGATCACATATACAAACTAAAAAAAAGAAATAAAATATATAAGAGGATCCACTTCCATCCCCAAGCTTCACCAAATCCCCATATCCAATAACCATCAAGATTCCCTTTCCCTATCCACTATATATACTATGATTTTAACTATAAAATAGACATAAGGTCCACACACACACTAGAGTTCTCATGAAAGGTGTGTGAAATACATATCAGTAGGGTCTCATCAATACCTCTAATACACACCATCATATATTTTTATTAATGAGGTAAATAATAAACATACTCATAGATCCATCTCAGATGTCGTGTTCTAACCAAGACACCATGATTCCATGAATATTGGGCCATAATGTACTAACCATGACACCACGACACCCGATCATACCTAATTTGTCCCCATACCAGAATCCAGTTTTTTCATACTATCGAACCTGTAACCCAGATCATACCCAAAGACTCAGGTTAGGAAATCTAAAGCATCAACCACTACGTAGAGGTATATGCCAAGATCCTGTATCAAATCCCTAGACCATACCTTATTACTCAAGGGAGGTTATCCTTCAAGCCCTGACATCTACCTCATCACACAAATTAGTGACTCTCTTTTAAGTCTCAACCACTACCTTATCACTCAAGGTAGGTTCTATCATCAACATCTTGTATCACATCATGGATGAACCAACCTTCCCACTCAAGACTATCCATTATCCTAACCATTTCATTCTCACTCAATTTAAGGTCTATCAGGACTCAAGTTACACCTTCTCACTCATGTTAGGCCTAGAATTCATGAAAAACTTGGACCCCATATCACTCATGATAGTCCTGCTAGTTTCATCTCACTCATGGTGGGGCTAGGCCTCTGGATTCACATCACCCACACTAGTATCATATGTCACCTATCACAAGAATATGAAATCACAACTAGGAATGAAACCCATCCTAAAATATCACTATCACTTTATTCAAGAACTATTCATGTGATACCTCACCCCACACATCAAATAAAATATCATCTCTCATGTTAGGACACCCATTAGGTTCCTTTTGACCAGTCTTGGTCTTTTCTCATTAAAACCATCTCACATATGATACCGTATATGTGTTCTCACATCCTATAGGATCTTCCTAAAATAGGCCTAAATAGGATGGTCCAACCCTCATCAAAATCCCTATTCCATTCTAATCCCACTACCTAGGTACCTACCTGATCTATCCTACCCATGGATCACACCAACTCTCAACTCACCCTTAGGAGGATACTTCTTACTAGTCATGAGATGTATGACCACATCACCATTCTCACTGATCATAAGCCTCTCATTCCTCCACAAATATCCATAGGATAACCAACCTAGGCTACACAACTATAATCTCACATCCTAAAACCTACATTAGGTCTCTCATCAACCCAACTGACACCCTTTACCCTTGGAAACATAGTCTCCATGTAATCTCAGATTACATAATGTACTGAAATGTATTTATCTCGATCCTAAGAGGCCCAACACGATCCCAAATCTTCTATAGGATGATATCAATCCCTATTCCTATTCATAATCCCATAAACATCAATTAAAGTAATAATTCATGTATTAAAAGCATATTAATTTGTATTAAAGGGACCACCTACCTCCATAAAGGAGTTTCCATCCATACTAAGAATCGCATCACCTTGGATAAGGTCATCAATGCCTCATCCAAGCTTGTATCACCACCTGAGCTCTTATATCATACCATAAAATCAAAATAATTAATTTTTTTAACTTAATCCAAATGTGAATATTTTTTGAAATCTTACTTGGCATTACTGCTTCATCAAAACCACTCAAAACCATAGGCGTTTAAAATTTTGGGACCTCCTCTTTACAAAAAACATGAAACCCACATCGAATTGTAATTATTTCACTATTAAATAGTTAAATAATCACTAAGGCTCTATAAAAAAATTACTCCAAAACCAGGGGCTTCAAGGGGAACTAAGAATAGAGTAAGTAGAGGAAGAACATACCAGAAATTGACTACAAAATTTCATAAAACCCACCCTGAATCAAGGAGGAATAGGGGGGGGGGTTAAGATAGGGGTAGGTTTTAGAAAAAATATTCCCTCATCACATGTATAATTAACCAAAAAATAAAAAGGTTGGGGGACCTTACAATATGGTTCTTACCCTCTTAAAAAAATCCACCCAAGCACTAGTCACAGTGTGACCAAGGGGTTGCAGCATGAACCTCACTTCGTCTGAAATGGTCATAGTGTAATGAAGGGGGTCATGGAAGAACTCCCCTCTCTCTAGGGAAGGAGAGGATTCATCCCTCCTTTGTAGCATAATACCTCATACTCCCAGTCACGATGCACCTCTTATAGTAGGAATCCATGGAATGACCTGGGCATCATGGAATAACCTACTGCAACTACTGAAATTCAATAGATGGGTCACCCTAACCCTACTCTAACATTTATATGAACACTTAAAACATTTTATAAGCCTAGATACACTCCCAAAAACATCTTACCAAGATGTTCCAATGCTTAAAATCCCGAACTGAGTCCTAATTCTTGAAATAACTGATGCCCTGAGATTAAAATTCAAACTTCCTAAAAAAATAATGACTCTGAAATCCACGAGTCATTAAAATCTCACTATTATAATTCTCATCATCCTTAAGAAGTCATAATAATATTTTAACCAACAAACTCAGCCTTCCATGGTCATTAAACCACATCCATCTCACTGTGTTAAATCTACAAATTCTGAATGTGATTCTACTATGAAACTCTAAACACCAAGTCACATTATTCATCAAAAGTAGGGCCACCCACTCATCACCAATTCCCACACTAATAGATTTATCAACTTCAATCATATATCCTTTGACACTAAATCACTATACACTATTTCATTATGAGTCTTATGGTGATCACCACCATAATACTTAACTTTAAAAGAGGTCAATTCCATTCCATGATGCTCCCCACCATGGGAATTTCATATCAAAAATGATCTTATAGCAGTCCATCGATGCATCTGATGCCGTTTCCACCTCACTGCATCAAATTATACACAAAAACACCAGTAAATTATCCACTGGTCAAATTCACCCAAAAAAACTCCGACACACCTACCAACACATCATCAAATCTCTTGATCGTGATTCCTTAACTCTCAGAGGAATAATAAGATTTCCCAAGCACCCAAACCAAATTAAAAACCCAAATATTAGTGTAATTCCATGGTTGTATCACCAACTAACCTCACCAATATTCACACTCTCACCCTGAGTATCAACACACATTTTATCTAACTCACCCTTGGATCACTCTAACTCTATATAGAGACCAATACTAATATCTAGACACCATCTAAAACTACCTCTCAATCATGAATATAGTATTCCTTAAGGAACCAAATATCAAGGGATATTATCACACACATGAATCTTGATTTCATCTTGACCATCCACCGATAGGTCTCACGGCATAAACAACCTTTCCCACATGAGGGTTGTTCACTTGAAATCAATCTTATGCTCTTCAATCTAGGATTATCCCCATAATAACTATACTGAACTAAAACCTAATCCCCACAACCCACCCCTCATCTATTACCAAACTTAATTCCTAGATGTGATCACCCTACTCATACTGGGGAACTAGCATAAAAAACCAATCACTACTCATTCCCATCTTACTATGAAATTCACCCCCAATATCCAAAAAAAATCATATAAAATGGGGGACACACCCTCCAACATACAATGGTGAGCTCCCCAACATATGGATTCGATTTCACCACTCCTTGAGTTCCAACCCAACGAGTCCCAACACCATATATGTTTCACTCTTCCCGAGCCACACTCGCCCATATTATAACCCCTAACACCATCCATACATTATGTCACCATATTTTCATAGAGGAAGAATTTACTAACTACACCAATATCCATTGGTTCTCATCCCGTATACAAAAAGTCATATATTTGAAACCCAATAGGAACTGTTCATAACTAGAACACACTTTACCTCACACAAAGAGAGTTTTCACCAAAATCTACACCAACCTAACTCTCCCCTTTTAAGGAAGAGTGATCCTAAAAATAATATTTTCATATATTATGACCCTTGGCATTAATCAATCTCAAATGAACACAATAAATGTACACACCTTTATAACCCGATCTCACAACTGAACTCATGATCCCATGAGTCACATATCATCAATCCTAGGCTCACACACCCAACCCACTGACCATAGTCATCATGAATTGTAGTGTAATACAATATCCTAAGTCATATAATTCATCCTAAGGCTAACCACATGATCATATACCACCCGAGCATCGTTCCAAAACCATGATCATTTACCCATGATCCCACTATGCCACCAAAAGTGTATACATGATCAACATAGATAAACATCCAACCAATCCCACCCTCTCAACCTAACTTCTATACCAAGTACAAGGTATTCCACATGAATTTCATCAAATGGTATGTTTGATTAAGTAGAATTAACCTGAGAAGTTATATTCTAAAACACTATATAGGTTGTTGTTAACACTTTAAGTAACCAAACCCCATCCTCAAGGAAACTCGTGTCCATCCTCAGATCATTCCTCAAACAATGAATGCTTGTAATGACCCATTGAGGGTCCCTATACATCACTTACATAATGGGACTGTATAACCTATATTGTAGAACACATCACTATATAATCTATATGAACTACCATTAGATATAAATATCATGGTTCAACTGAGTATAATTCCATGAACAAGTTATGCGGGAAAACACCATATAAGTTATTGTTGACACTTTAAACAACTAAACCTATTTTCTTTAGTGAAATCAATCACACATAATAACACGTATAACATATGAACCCTATGTTTCAAATATGATTCATGAGAAATATCTTTCCAATGGGATAACAGATAAAATAATGAAATAAAATCTCCAATAAACACGTCATATTCAATAAAAATCTCCACAAAAATAGTGAAAAACAAAAATTTTAATCCTGTATCTATGGTAACTAAGAATTACCATTGGAAAAGGTTTTCATAAATCACCAATATGGAATTTATCACAACCTTCAAAACAACCCTATCCCTAGTCTTTCATATCCTAAATAGTAAAAAAAAGAAAAATAATGCTTTGATATCACTTTATAACACCTTTTCCCTAAACACCTGTATGATTCAGAGGGCTACATGGCCCCAAGCGCTCCCTTATATTATAGAGGCCACCAACTAGTGGTTAGGGCCTAAATCATAGATTTAGGAGACTATACTCTCAAATAAAAGTCAAACATACAACAAAAATGACCTAACAATATCTATAAAAATCACCACATTACACATCATCAAGAAAAAAACAATTCTATAAAAAATAACTCATAAAAAATCATAAAATCATAAATCCCACCAATCATCCACTGGGATGATCACATATAAAAGATAAAAAAATAAGTAAAATAAACATGAGGCTCTACTTTCATTCTTGAACCTCACCACATCCTCATTTCAAATACCCATCAAGCTTCCCCAGACCAATCTACTGCACATCTTGGGAATTGACCTATAAAATAATCATAAAGTATGCACATGAACCAAATTTCCCATGAAGGGTGTGAGAAATATATCTTGGTAGGGTCTCATAAAGTTCCCCTAATATACACCATAATATACATGTATTCACAAGGTAAATAATAAAAATGATCACAAAAGTGCCTCAGATGTCATGTGTTAACTAGGAAACCATGAATCCTTTCACATCAGATCATAATGTTCTAACTAGGACATAAAGACACCCAATTATAATTGATTTGGACCCACTATAAAATCTAGTTTCCCCATGTCATTAAACCCACAACCTATCCCATACCTGAAGTCTCATGGTAGGATTCCCAAAGATTCAACCACTACTTGAAGGTAAAAGATAGGGTCCTATGTCCAAGACCTAGACCATCCCTTATCACCAAAGTTAGGTCATTTATGAAGCCCTAAAATCTACCTTATCACTCAAGGAAGGTACTATCATCTAAGTCCTAACAACTACCTTATCACTCAAGGTAGGTTCCATCATCCAAATATCATATCACATCATGACCGAACTATCCTTCTCACTCAAGACTATCCATTATCCCATCCACTACCTTCTCACTCAAGGCATGGTCCATATCATATCTCAATACATACCTTATTAAATCAAGGTAGGCCCAAAATTAATGAAAAAATAGAACCTAATCTCACTCATGGAGGTCCTTCTAGAACCATCTCACTCAAGTGAGGCCATGCCTTATTATATACATCACCCACACTAGAATATATCACTTATCACAAGAACATGAAATTATAACAAGTCACAAAACCTATCCCAAAAACTATCCAACTCATCATCTGGGTACCAGTCAGTCGAGACCTATCCTTTTACCTTGAATCACAACTCATATTTCTTATTAAGTCATCCACTAGGGTTCTTATTTCTTATCATGTTCTCTTTATATTGACACCATCTCATGTCCAAAACCATAGGGGTTCTCTAATATCTTGTAGTATCTTCCTAATAAAGGCCTAAATAGGCTGGTACAACCCTTGTCAATATACTTAATCACTCCCAATCTTGATACCTAGAGACCATCCCAATCTATCTTGCTTATGAAACACACTAACTCTCAATATACCCTTAGGAGGGTTTTTTTTTACTTTGTGTGAGACATAAAACCATCCCACTTTTACCACCGATCCTAAGACCCTTATTATTGCATGAATATCCCCATGAGAACAAACCTAGGATACCCACATCTCATCTCACATATCAATACTTACCTGAGGCCTCTCATAATCCTAATCGATAAACTCTTACCTTAGAGACATAGTCACTGAGTAATCTCAGATTACATAATGTGATAAAGAGTACTTATATCAAGCCTTGGAGGCCCAATGCCATCCCAAATCTTCTTTAGGGAACTGTCGGTTAATATCCCTCTATCTGATTCATGTACATGAATGCATGCAATCAATCATGCATAACATGCATATGAATTTGTACAAAAGAGACCGATTACCTCCATAAAGGAGTTACCATCCATGTCACGCTCTACACCAGCTCATCCAAGATCTTTCATACCTCTTCCAAGCCTGTATCTTCATCTAGGATCCTATATTGTTCCACAACATCAAAATAATTAGTTATAACTAAATATAATCTAATATTTAACTTAATCCAAATAGGCATATTTTCTGAAAAATTACCAGGAATCAATGATTCACCGAAACTATTCAAAATACTGGGTGATAAACCTTTTAAGAACTCTTTATAAGACACATGAAATCCCCATAGAATAAATATTATTTCACCATGATTTGGTGAAATAATCACAAAAAAACTAGCCCAAATCACACCAAAATAAATAGGATTTAAGTGAAACTAAAAATGGAGAATAAATAAGAATAACATACCTAAAATACACAAAAAACCTACATTGTATCAAGGGGGAATAAGGTGTGGAAGGATAGGTGGAGGCATATACCAAAATATCCCTCCCTATGTGATTATTTTACCTAAAATGAAAGGGGGGTTGACCATAAAAGCCAAGTATTACCATCTTAAAAAACCACCTAGTAATTGGCCGCAGAATGACCAAGGGGTCATCATGAGACACCACACTTTGATTTACAAAGTCGTGACATGATCAAGGGGGTTATAGTGTGACCCTCACTTGGAAAAGGTCATAGACCTCAACCCACCTCCATCGTAGGGTGACCCACATGCATCGTAAAATGACATAACTTTCTATAAGGAAGAAAAAATTACCTCACTCCTTCATGGAACTATGATTTTCACTCCCAAGCATGATGCACCCCATGAATTAGGCCATCACAGTATGACCTGAGCATCACGATGTGACTTACTTCATCTAGAAAAATTCAGCAGTTGGGTCACCTGACCCCAATATGATGTTCATCCAAGTACTTGAAACATCTTTTAGGCCTCGATCCACATCCAAAAACATCTTAATAATATGTTTAATTTCTTGAAATACTAATACAAGTCCCAATTCTCAAAATCAACCCTACTATAGAACACAAATTCAAACTTGATCAAAAAATTAATAACCCTAAAATCCACAGGTTATTACTTACATCTATATGTGACCATATGATGAAACCATCACACTAAACTCTTTAGTTACTAACATATATAAATTAATCTTGCTTGAATAATTTTGAGACTTAGGAATAATATTCCTAATGTTCAACTCCTTGACATATTGAAACTCCTTTACAACATCAAATGTTTTTATGTTAATAATTTCAGTTGTTTACCTAAAAATATTTCTAAGTTTATCATCATTATTATTATAAATATTTCCATCAACCTTTTACTTGAATTATTTTGATAACTAGTGTAAATATTTAAATAATTACTTTACCAACACATCCTAAGAACCTTTAGAAAATTTAATGACATTCAAATTTAGTTTTGGCTAGTATAATCAAGTATTTGTTAACTTTTAACTTCTTAAAGTACAAACATATGCCCACTATCCTCTTATACATTATATTCTATTCATAATATCATACTAATATAAAAAAATCCTTTGTGTTTTATAGAAAAAATCTTATTTTTATTAGTGTAAATATTTTAAAAATAACCAATTATTTCCATATCATAAATGACATTCTATGTGTTTGGATCATTTTTAAATAATATTATTTTTTAAAATATTCCACTAATTGTGGTGGAATCTATATTACTCATATTTTAACAAACATATGGATAAATACTCTTATCCTAGCTAAAACAATTCTATCTTTATCTTCCTTTTAAATATGTTATATAATCCGATGAATCATAAACCCTTTTTATTAAATATACCATATAATATTGTTCATAATAACTCTTTATTGATATAAAACTCCTTTTATCATATAATAGAAATGAGATAACTATACACATACTTTACTAAGATCCATATAAGCTTTATATATTCCTTTATATTCAAATATTTTATTTAGAAACACTTTTTTTCCATCTCCTGAATGTAAACTCAAAGATTTATAAATTCTCTCATTAATTACGAACCCTTTATATTTAAAAAACTTATAAAACATACATTTGGTATTATATACCCTTAAAAATCAAATAATTGATTCCTATAACACTGATATCTGACATAGAAATTCTAGTGAGTTTCAAAAACCCCTTCTGGTATCTCAAAAAACTCCATCATATGGAATCATTATTCCTTACTGATTCTAACTTTAGGTTTCAATGAACTTGACTGGATACTCAAAGAAACATTGATGGAATTTCCAACTAGATTTCCTTATTTTGGTTTGAAATTTTACCTACTCATACTATCAATATAGAACCAAAACTTAGACATAAAATTCATAGTTCAACTATCCTCATCACTTTTAGAATATCAGGTAATCATTTCTTAACATAATTCAAATTTTCAGAATATTCCATCAATGATAACATAATTAAATCCTTAAATAGAACAAGACTTATAGAAAACCTTCAGTCTCACCAATTCATTACCATAATAAACCATATTGAGTATATGGGTGTATACTAAAATACTCAAGGTTATCATTAATCAAACATATTTGAAACCCCAAGTGAATCATTATATTCTTCTCACTAACATCTAGATTCACCTATTGAACAAGTTCAATACTTGATTACTAAATAAGGGGTTACTTTAACACATATAATATTTCTTACTTAACAACTTTTCTTAAGTTATGAGTCTTTGGAGTTTCTTACATTAAACTTCTACTTTGAGGGATTAATCTCAAAGTTAAGTTTTATAATGATAATTTTATTCATCCACAATATAAATTTTTATTAGATGAGTGTCATGTTTTAAAAAAATTAAATAAGAGATTTTGTTAAATATAATCCCACTAAAATGATCACACATTTTAAATTCATCATATCCATTATTGGTCCAAGATCTATATTTCACCAAGAAATGAGTTTTCTTTGGAATTTATTTCAGTACATAGTTATTTAGGTAGGGTATAATTCCAATCATATTATATATGACCCTTGGATAGTTGAGTGGAAAACCCTTTTCCCAAATCCATCATATGAATAAAATCAAATATAGTATTATAGTAACCTAATCCTATTAGGTTATCCCAACTAAGTGTAACCCAAATCAATCATCAAGAACTAGAACTTAATCCTATTAGGTTCACCCATTACTTTCTTACCTTACACAGGATAATCTAGGGGAACCCAGATTTGGCATGGCCTAACTAGTTGGATGATCAAGGTCTTGAAAATTGATTTTTTGGAAGGAATCACACACTTAGTATTTGAGGGGTTTTATTTTGAATTATCACCAATTTAATATACATTATATACATATTAAATCCATAATTATTTCATCCTATTAAATTTTTATTATCTCATGTTTTATTTTTTTATTTATGCATGGTTCTAACAATTTAGTTTTAAAATTACTATTATATACACCAAAATAATTTGTTCAAACCATATTAATGAGTAACTCTTTATATAGCCTAAAATTTTCCACTCACCTAAAAATATAAGTTAGACATATTTACATATATCCAAATGCATATTATGCATAAGGTATAAGAACTTTTTATGTAATTTTTTAGAATTTTATGAAATTAGTAATCCCCACATGAGTAAGCTTGGAACCATAGATAGCCAACTCTCACTTTTTAAGAATAAGGGATAACCCTCTATGATAGTGGTAATTCTGACCCAAATTCCCCCTACCTAGGGGAATTTTTCTCAAGAGAGTTTCAAATTCATCATAAATCTAATGCCAAATATGTATAAACTGTATTCAATAACTAAATTCAAGCCAATAATTTTAGTTACAAATCTAGGTTAAGGTATATGAAAACTAAATATCATGTTATTTTACCTAACATGTAATGCATAATAATTTATAAGAATAAATTTATCACATAAATTAAAGCACACATAATATTCATATTTCATAAAAACTTTATAAACATGAATATTCAAAATGAATAAACAAACAAACAAAAATTTTATTTATTTTCCAAACATGATATATTAATATGACAATTTCATATTTTATTTAGGTATAAAACTATTATATTCTTAATGCCTCACAAATATAATTTATAAATAATTTATAAGCTATAATAATTTTTAGAAAAATACTAAATTTAATATTTCTTACCTTCAATCATATTTTACTATTAATGGGGGAATTATCAATTATAATACATGATTGGAATAAGTTCTTACAATAAGTGTTATCACACAAAGGTAGTAGGCCTTATTCATATAGTAACCCTTGTTTATGAGAATATTTTACAAATGAAGTAACCCTTACGAATTGAGTAACCCTTATGTATCGAGCAACCCTTACATATAAGAGTATCACACAAAGGTACATATAGGGATGATAGACTCTTAAACATGGGAAAATAATAATCGATGATATATTCTATATCTATATTTCGATTTGATACTATATTTTCATGAATCCTATATTTCTATTATAGCCTATTATATCACTAATATTGTAGTTTATAAAACACAAAAAAACCACAGGTTTTGTTGTATCATACTCAACAATACACACCATTCATACCCTATGACTAGGAAATGAACATTATGTTATCCTATAATGTAAAGTAAAGTAGATTAATTTGATGATTTTGTGACTAAAATTCATCCATTCCATATCATACGTTGTGATACGACCTTAAATAGATTATGTTATGCATTTTATTTAAAAAATAAGTAAAAGAACATGTTGATTCATTGATTACCATGGATCTGATATGACTGATGTATAGGAAAACCTTTCCTCACATGAACACATTCAATGTGTTATCCATATAAACATATAAAATCACTCCATTACCCTAAAAATTGGGCTATTCAACTCTTTGTATCAGTAATAGAGCCCCTGGGTGGAGAGCCTCACTTTGTCACATGTTCAAGCATGAGAGTTCCCAAGAATCATATAACCCTATAAAATTTTATCCAATACTACTGATGGGTTTAGGAGGATAATCTTATGATAATGGTAGAAACAACAAAAGAAACCCAATTAAACTTCCCAATATATAATAATGAATCAACATGTAGTATAAAGAATATAAATATAATAGGTATAAATTAAATATATCACGATCCATCTCTATTATTATTGATATATTATTGTTTAACGAAATCCAATGGACTCTCACCACCAAGGGATGACATCAGCCACTAGAATCCTCATTAACAATTAGAGAATCCATAATTTCTAAAGGCATGATAATGCCTTCTCCTTGAAGAAAAATGAAGTATCATGGCAGAATAGAGCTTCAACTATGTCTAGTTAGCATTATACATACTTAATAGGGGTATCCCATCCCATTATATAGTCTCCCTTATTTCAATTAAAAGAGTTGATTGTCGACTTTCATTGTATGGTAGCCACTGTGTGTTACCCAAACACACACTTTCTTTGAATATAATCATTTGAACATTTAAAATTATCATAATCATTTTATATAGCCATAAATGAATCAAACCATTGATTTATAACTAAATTAAACTATGTTGATGATGTGACGAAATCTATGAACTTGATATCCCATATCACTAAACTCTTGTACACTATGATATATAAAAATAATATATTATAATAAATGTATCTACATGCCACATCATGTGATATGAATAAAGTATATTATACAATATGATATAACTAGTTTTAGTGTATATCCAACATAGTTAAGTATGAGAAAAATACCCTTAGCATGAAGTGCCTTGAGTTTTAAGTTAAAATAAGAAATCTAGAAGTGACACAAGTTGAATCTTCTCAATCCATTAAGAAAATTTTCACTACCATAAATATTTTTGATAAGAGTATTTTCTCTAAAAGGAATCATTCAAGTGGAAAGAATAGTTTTAAATAATTTAGAGATAAATCCAATATAATATAAAAGAAAAAGGAAACACTTTCTCTAGAAAATGTTATTTCTACTTATTCCATTTTAATGGATAATTTTAGTTATAAAGTAAAATAAAGAAAAATATTGGATGATTAAAATTATAAGAAAACCATCAACTCATCAAAGGTGGATGTGAGAAAGAGTAGAAAATATATATCTTCAAATGGTTCTCAATATAAGGGTTATCTAGAACAAAAACAACAAGGCTCTCAAACTAGCTTGATTACAAAACAACAGAGAAAAAAAAGATTTATTGTCCATTGTTGGTGTTGTGGAAGGTTTGAGTGTAGTTTAATTAATTATTTATAAAATATTAAAATTATTGAATATTATAAAAGGCATGTATTAAGGGGTATAGAGTCTTAGAGAATAAAAATATATATAAAAAGAGTAAATATGTTAACTAAAAATAGATTTTAAATTCTGGAATTTTTTTGTGGAATTTACATGAAATGTGGTCATTGTATTAATGATTTTTGGTTCACACTAACCAATCATATTTCATATTATCCTAAATAAATAAGGCTATAAGATATTACGAAGAAGAAAAAAAATTTAAAGTTTATTTAACCTTTAAGTGTAAATAAACAAAGCATATTGAATACACCACACCCAAGAAGAATATTAAGATATATTCTACACCAAAGAATAAATGATTCTATTATAGGAAATGAGGAAAAATCATGTATTAATAAATAAATCAATGAACCTTAGTGTTGAAAGAATAAATTTTAAATAAAAAATAAAAGAATCTATCCAATAGATAAATGGAAGGATTTATTTAGTGAAAGAAATCCAAGAAGAAGAATTTGAGAGTTTTCTAAAATGAGGTAACCTAAGAAGTCTTGAAAAGTCATGTAGAAGATCCATTAAATCTTATAATAAACCTAAGGAATGCATAATAATATGGATAAATTAAATTGATGAAGAAATAAAAATGGATCAAGCATAAAATACTACATGTGCATTACTAGTTAGTTTAAAAAGACCACTTTCACATAAGTAGAAGTTTGAAGAAAGAAAGAAAAACACATTTCCAAAGAAGATTCATGTCTGTGAAATAAAATGAGGAGAAATAATAAAGTGTTATCATAGAGATAGATCTAAATTAAAAGGAGTTTATTATTTGAGAAGAAACTCCCAATTTTTTTATCTCACTAAATAAAAAAAGAGAATCCAACTTATTCCCATATATTTATTTGTTTTTGTTTCTTTTTGTAGGTAATTGAAGATGATTCATGTATGGGTAGAACTTGATAAGTGTTGTTATGACTTAACATCAATAAGAGATATACATCATAGATTTATTTTATTGTTTCCTCTCTAAATATCAGCCATGATGAAAATTGATGGAGTGTAACCCTTAATGGGGAGTTGAGGAGATGATCAATCTATTATAAATTTTGGTATAATTTTTACACTTTTCCCATCATAAGTTTGAGTTGAATTAATTTTTATTTTAAGGTATAATGCATTGAACTAATTAATTGAAGCAACTTGGAAGGGGGAGAAACTTTCTTGAACTTATATGTTTTTGATGTGATTATTGATTTGAGTGTTGGATCGTAAGAGTGTATGATGGATACCAAAGGGGGTGGGGGTGAATTTTAGTTTAAAAAATTAAACTAATAAAAAACACAATACCTATTTTGTTAAAAAATACCGAACTTAGAAATCATATGATGATTAGAGTGAATGTATCAGATTCAAAAGTTTCCCATAAAATCAAAATTTATAATCATGATCACTAAAAATCCAATAAAAAAATATTATAAAGATTAGTAAAAAAAATTTCTATTGTAAATACACAAAGGAATTTAAAACTTATAGAAACAAGTAATATGAAACATTATAACAAAGTAAGATTGAATTACAAGATTTATAAAAGTATATCCACTATTTAACCTTAAGAGTTAAGGAAGTCAGAAATTATAACATATGATATCCATAGTTTTCAACCTAAATAGAAGGTCTGTCTTTCCTTACTAGGAAAACCTTAAATATGATGATCTAAATAAATCTATCTTCCAAAACCCTATAATCCATGTATATAATGATTAGTTTCAGCTTTATCTTCCAATACCCTGGAATCCCACAATCGTCCTAATAAGTATCACCTGTTTTTCTACCCCCAGAATCCCTAGATGTAAACCTAAATCATAAAAATAAAATAAAAAATATAAATTTCCTATGTAATTTTAAATCCTCACATGTATTCCTTAGAAATACAACTATATGAACAATTACAAATTGTAAGAATGATATGTTCAGGTAGAGAAAAATCTCAGGTGTGTTGAGTTGAAAATGAATTAGATCCCAACTCCCTGAGTGAACTTCTATTTATATGCATCCCTATAATGGTCATATTTACTTGAATCTTGGAGTTGGTTACATCATCCTCATATTTTATTCACTTGAAGGATCATCAAAACCTCTTCATCCGATGTCATTTTAATAGAACCATTACAGTGTTGTTATATGTTCTATCCAATATAAATAATTCCTATAATACTATTATAAACTTTACATAGTTTTATGGACTATATTTTTTTTTAAATTCAATAAAATAAACTATATCTAGTCTGATGGATCTGAACTATTTTCATTCTGATGGTGGTCTCGCCCAAATTTACCCAAGTTTTTATAGTTAAGTGGTCACTTATAGTTTAGCTTGGGTTGTCGAATCCTCAGAGACCTAAGAAGTAACCTAAAGACACGTACATTCTATGGTTTGTTTTTGGATATGAAGTGGACAACTTGGGTTTATTTTACATGGGTTTAAGTTAACTCTAATATAATTAAGTGAGTTCAATTTAAAAGAATGAGTTGATCCTAGGTTATCACTTGGGGTGGATTAGATGCATTCCTTTTTCAACTATTTCAATTTATTATATTTTAGATGAGTTCATTTAAGAAGATAAAAAAACTTTATAAATTACTAGTTTAATAACTAAAAACTTTAATACTAATCACCTATACACTTTAAGGATCAAAGTTTTGAGCGCTTTAAGGTAAAATTTCATATTATCACTTGAAGAGTGTGGCCTTAAATTTAATAAGGATGAAGGAGTTTAAAGATCTTCAAATAAAATTGCCAATTAAAAGAAGTGATTAGAAATAAATGGAGCGAGAAATAACATCCAATAAAGCCCCTTTATACTCCCTTGGATTAACACATAAGTGGGTTATCCCTCCATTAATTTTATGGTTTCAATGGAAGCAGAAAGTAGACTCATGAGGGAGGAATTAGAGAAGTAAAAAAAAAAGACAATGAAATAATGATCACTCCACCATTGTGTGATAATTTCACAAGGTTTGGTGTGAATAAATTCACACCTTGAACCAAAGTTATAAACTTGATATTAAGAAGAACAAAATAAGAGTACAAGAAGAAATTTTATTAGAAAATAAGGTGAATTGAACAACTTACATGAGAAAGACAAACTCAAGGCAACAAAATCGCAACATAACATAACAATTTAACAAAGCACCAAAGATGAATAAGTCCTCCAACACCACCACATTAAATAGGAATTTTAGGAGAATTAGGTATATACTAAAATATTTAAAGTCATACCATTTGAGTATGGTAGGCCTAGGGTGGTGGAAATTAAGAGAGAGGAGACTTTTCCACCCTTGACCCGAAGTTGCAGCCAGCTTGCATCCATCGAAAAAAGGCGCGTAGATGACCTTCTAGATAGCCGAATTGGAGTGGTAAATAGAACAAAAAAATTAATCTCCTGATGTATACTAACTCAATGTAAAATTTAAGGCCAAAATAATATGTGGTTTCTGATATATTATTAAATTGGTGGGATGTTTTTTTGGGCCACAGAATATGGCCTAGAAATTTATCTCCAACTTGGGCCGCCTGTAACTCCATTCAAAAATTTTAATTAGCTTTGGAAATTGTTTAATGAAATGTTCCTCATGATGTTCTATATATTTAGTTAAATTTTTAGTATCATTGGGCTTGTATCCTGGACTCTACAATCTCTTTATCGGTATTCTGTCCAGTTTACTTTTCCCAGAATGTGTTTCCATGAAATCCCATTTTGGTGGTCTTCCAATGTGAATATTTAGATACTTAAAAAGTATTAATTGTTCATTTTAGCACAAGAGACCTGAAAATAAAATATAAAAAATAAAACCAAGGCCATTTTTCATTTTATGAGGTGTTCAAAATTGTGCCATGTAATAGTGCATTTTAAGGGGGAATTAAAATCATAATGTGAAATGATGTTCAAAGTGTAAAATGAACTAAAATGGTGTTTATGAATAATAAAAAACATTAATATTATATATATTAAAAATTTATATTAGCCTCATTCAGTGGATAATCACACCCCCAACTTGAGTTTTTCTAGTCCCGATCAGTATCTCAACAATATGAAATTAAAATTACCTTTTCCAAAAACTTTTTAATACACATTGATCACCAAGAACCCTTATACCAAACAACCATGAAACCCATAAAAATATTTTAATACAATATATTTTCATAAGTAGATCCCAATCCCAATCCCATTCCTTTGTTCAAATTAATTGCTATATTTCATCCAACATCAATTAAGCATGATGATGTGTTGTGTATCCCAATAGAATGGGGGTTCATCTTTATTCAAGGGGGAAATGATGGAAGTGATAGGTGGAATAAAATTTCAATATTAAGATTAGTATTCATTTTTTTGTATATTTTTTTGTTTTTGTTTTTTTTGCAATTTTTTCATGGTAATTGAAATTGCACTCAATAGAGTCAACCCATGTAGCGATACTTTGCCAATGACTCGCAGGCTCAAAGACCTTAGGGAACAAAGTGAATCCCACATACTCAGGCATCATATCAAGTTAACTCAATAAAAAACAAAGTCAAATTACCACAAATAGAGATAAAATTACTAACTATGGGCTAAAAAACTATGGAGTCACGATCCCCAAATGCCGAAATCCACACATTAGGTCATTTCTTTGCTCTACGCGCAAATTTATTATTTTCTTTTTTATTTTTTTTTGATTTTTTTGAATACTCATATTAAAACTTAAATAATCACCAAAACTATGCTATTTATTCGGGGGACCCCATGAACTCAAAATAATACCCCACTATCCAAAGGACGTGCATTGTGATTCTTTTTTTTATTTGGATGAAAATATAAACAATGAAATATCACATTAGATAGCCACACTTTCCAAAATCTATGCTCATGAAATATACATGGATTAAAATCAAAATTAGGGCATGCTAAATTATTTTATATTCAATTTCAAAGTGTTCAATATGTATTATCATGTTCAAGGTTAAAGGAAATTTTCATTCCATTAAGTCACACATTTTTTCAAATCAATTTTTTTTGCACACAAAGGAAATTTTTTTTATTTCATCTCTCCCCAACTTAAAATAACACTATCCCTAGTGTTTGAAGAAAATAAAATTTAGAAGCGGGTAGAGGTAAAAGATAGGAGTTCTAAAAGTAATTTGAATAAATAAATATGGAATAAAGTCACATAGTTTTTGAAGTTGAAGTTCATGACGCTCCTGATTATTCCTTTGATCTCCATGCTACTCATGGACTCCCAGAGGCAGATGGTAGAAAATTTTGGAAGTTCTTATATAGTTTATTTCCTTATAAAACTCTTTGACCTCAATAGCCTCTACTTCTCACTCACAAAATAAATTATAAACCATGGAAACCCCGAGAGGTTCCCTTAATTAAAAACAGACAAAGACACAAAAACATACCTATTTATTTTAGCATACCAAACACCGATACAAGTATCACATAGAAAAAAAGAAGATATTAATATATATATATATATATAAGTATAATATAAGTATAAAAAAATATAGAATAAAGAAACACTATAATCTGCAAGTCAGTGGAAATCACGCACCCCTATCTCCCTTCGTTCCTGGGTTCGAGTCCCCGCACCTTCACCAGTTATGACAGGGTTTTCCCCACATCCTATGACATGTCCTTTTTTTAATTATTTTTTTGTATTTTTATTTTAACCTACAAACCCATTAAAATAAATTTATTATACATTGTCTTATTTTAAAATTTATAGGTAAGGTATTACTCAAAGATTACACCACATGACACAGATGAATATGGTGCTCCCCTTTCATACCCATCCATACTCATAATAGAAGAAAAGGTTAACAATATTTTTTTTTTAAAATCATCATTAACAATATTTGAAAAATAAATATGATTCACAAAGATTGGAAACATGAAAACCATGGGTTGTCTCCCATGAAGTGCTTTTGTTTAACATCGTTAGCCTGACATGGATCCTAAATCTATCAATTTTTTCATGGTTCATAGGTTAGCTCAGTTAACTCAACCTCTATTTTCTGTTTATTGAATGATTCAAGGAATGGTTTTAACCTATGACCATTTACCTTGAAAATGAGACCACTTGTGGGATCCTGAATCTCTACTGCCCCATGGGGGTACACATGATGCACTATGAATGGACCTAATCATCCAGAACTTAACTTTCCCAGGTGTAAATGAAGTTTCAAACTATATAAGAGCACAAATTTTCCCGGTTCAAAGTGTTTAACTTTGATATTCATAGATTGGTAGTCTTTAACTCTAGATTTATTTATCCTTGAATTTTCATAAGCCTCTATCCTAAGTTCCTCAAGTTCATTAAGATCTAATTTCCTCTTTACTTCAGCCAAAGAAAAGTTGAAATTAATTTTTTTGATTGCCCAAAATGCCTTATTCTCAATTTCAATAGGTAAATGGAATTATTTTCCATAAACCAACCTATATGGTGACATTAATAAGATGGTTTTGAATGCAATACGATATTCCCAAAGGGCATCCAAGAGTTTTTCAGACCAATCTTTCCTAGAGGTATTGACATTTTTTCAAGAATTTTCTTAATCTCCCTATTTGCTAACTCATATTGACCATTGGTTTGAGGATGGTATATAGTGGAAACTTTATGAGAAATCCCATACTTATAAATGAGTGAAGAAAATGGGCGGTTGTATAAATGGGTCTCTTGATCACTGATTATAGCCATAGGAATTCCAAATCGAGAAAATATGAAATTGGATCACAACATGATTGTCATTAGACTTGGTGGGAATGGACTCAACACATTTCAAGACATAATAAATATCTAATAGGATGTATAGATATCCCCTAGAGTTTGGGAAGGGTTCCATGAAATCAATTCCCCAACAATCAAAGATTTCAATGACCAGAATGAGAGTGAGGGGAATTTGATTACTTTTGGTAATGAATCCTAATTGCTGACTCTGAGGAAAACTTTTGAAGAATTTGAATGAATCCTTAGTGAGGTTAGGCCAATAGAAACCACTTTGGAGGACCTTTTTAGTGGTTTTATTTGTAGAAAAGTGGCCTCTACATGTCTCTCTATAACAAAATTTTAGAATGGAATCTTACTCGGACTCAGGAACACATCTCCTAATGATTTGATCAGGAAAAAACTTAAAGAGGTAAGGATCATCAAACACATAGTATTTAACATCAAAAAGAAATTTTCTCTTATATTGGGTACCTAGGAATTTTGGAATGTCACTCATCACCAAATGGTTTTCTATATCAGCATACCATGGGAAATAACTCACTGAATAGAGGTGCTCATCAGGAAATGAATCAGACACAGAAAGGTGATGCGAGTTGTCTTTGAATTCCATCATATAGAGGTGATCAACTACAAAATTTCCAACACCCTTTTTATCCTTAATGGTTAAATCGAACTCTTTAAGAAGAATGATCCACCTAATCAATCTAGACTTGGTATCTTGTATTTGGAAAAGGTATTTTAGGGCTGAACGGTCGGTGAAGAAAATGATGGATGATCCTAAGAGATAAGTCCTGAATTTATCTAAGGAAAATAAAACAACAAGAAACTATTTCTTAGTTGTGATTTAGTTTATTTGTGCATCATTTAAAGATTTTCTTGCATAAGTAATGACACATGGAGTTTTCTCACATAGTTTTCCTAAGATTTCTCCTACAACGAAGTCACTTGCATCACACATGAGCTCAAAATAAAGTTTTTGATTTGTAGAATGCTTGATAGATGGAGAGATAAGAGTTGACTTGAGTGTAGAGAATGATTCCTCACATATTCTTATCCATAAAAATGGAGAATCTTTTACCAATAAAACACAAAGTGGTTGAGAAATAGAGCTAAAATTACTAATGAACCTTCTATAGAAACCAACGTGTCCTAAGAAGGACCTCACTTCCATAACAGTTTTAGGATAGGGAAGGTGATGAATGATTTCAACCTTATCTTTATCAACTTCAATCCCTATACCAGATACTAGATATCCTAGAATAAGTCCTTCCTTTACCATGAAATAACATTTTTCCCAATTTAGGATGAGATTATTATCCTTGCATCTTGACAAAACCCTTTCAACATTCAGAAGGAATCCCTAAAATGTATCCCGAAATATGGATAGTTCATCCATGAAGACCTCTAAACAATCCCACACCATGTCTGAGAAGATTCCCATCATGCACCACTGGAAGGTACTAGGGTAATTACATAACCCAAAGGGCATGTTTTTGAAGGAAAAAGTGCCGAATGGACAAGTGAAGGTTTTTTTCCCTGATCCTATAAAGAGACCTCGATTTTATTATACCCTGAGAATACATCTAGGAAGAAATAGAATTAATGACCCGCCACTCGCTCGAGGACTTGATCAATAAAGGGAAAGGGGAAATGGTATTTCTTTGTACAAGAGTTGATATTCCTATAGTCAATAAAGAATATCCATCCACTACTGACCCTTGTGGGGAGAAGTTCACCATCCTCATTGGTGATCACATTAATTCCAGCTTTCTTTGGGACAACTTGAATTGGTCTTACCCACTCACTCTCAGTTATGGGGTAGATGATAACTACTTTCAATAACTTAAGAAGTTATTTCCTTACCACATCCATAATATTTGGATTGAGTATCTACTGAGGTTGATGAAATGTTTTGGAGATTCAAGAAAAATCCTATGAGTTCCAATGAGTGGGCTAATCCCAGGAATATCATAAAAGGTCTATCCAATTGCTTTCTTATGTTTTCTTAGGACATCCAGAAGCATCATCTCTTGATTGGCTTCAAGAGAGGAATAAATTACAATAGGAAAGGATCTATTTTACCCTAAGAATTCATACTTGAGTGATGAAGGTAGGACCTTAGATTTGAGATCATATTGGTTATCAATTTCCAAGAAAGGATGGTACTTTGTATTGAAATCATTTTCTTTGTTCAGATTTCTTGACAGAATTGGTTCCTTGTGAACAGAATTTCCATCCACTAAATTATCTAGATTAGTGTCACAAATGGGTATGGAATCAATGTTATTTATTTCACCAATGGTATCATTGATTGGGGATTTGAGAAAATCATCAATAGAGCTATCTGAAAGAGATTCAAGCCAAGGAGACAAATTTCCCTCATGTGAACAAAGAAAATCAATCTATTCTTGACTTAAACATCCTTCAGTAATTCGTTGACAGTACTAAAGTTCACTATCAACACTAACAATCCAATTAACCTCATGGATATATTTATCATACCCAATTTGAGAGTTTTCATTATATATGTTCAAGTCTATACTCATGTTTCCAAAGGTGATGGTCATGTTCCCATTTCAGACTTAGATAACAGAGTTGATTGTTGCAAGGAAGGGATGGCCAAGGATTATTGGGGTTTGTTACTTATTTCATAAGTTTGGATTTTTGTCTAGGATAATGAAGTTAGCAAGGTAGATGAAGTTTTATACTTTTACCAGAACATCCTTTAAAATTCCCTTTGGAACCCTAATGATATAATCAACAAGTTGAAGTGTAATAGATGTGGGTTGGAGCTCTTCCGGTCCTAACTAGTAGTAAAAAACATAGGGAATGAGATTGACATTGGCACCTAGGTCACACAAGGCTTTTAAAACTTTGTCCTCTCCTAGTTCAACATTAATGTAAGGGCATCCTAGTTCTTTCATATTTGGTGGAAGGGTTCCTTAGATTGTTGTGATAACATTTTCTGACAGAAGGAATTGGTTCTTATGTGAGAATTTACTTTTAAATGTGAAGAGGTCCTTTAGGTATTTTGAGTATGTAGAAATGGTTTGAATAGAATAAAGAAGTGTAATGTTCAACTTGACTTGTGAGAATATTTCCCTCAATGTTTCATTTAATTTAGGCTTGGTTTTCCCCCTCATGCATTGAGGAAATAGTGAAGGTTGTGGGATTGTTTGTTGAAGAGTTGTTTCTTTCACATTCTCATTGGGGTTTTCAGAATCTGTGGGTGTTTCTTCATCATTTTCATGCATTGTTGAAGCTTTTAACAGTTTCTGAATTATTTGTTCAGGTTTTTCAATTGATTTACCACTTATTAAAATTGTCACTGCTTTGAGTTGTTCATGAGAGGTTTGTGTGTAACTAGATTATCCCCTTAAAGTTGAGGATGGTACCTACTGAGTAGGCATGGGAGACTTCCCAGTTTTAATTGGTTTTAGTTCATGTTTAAGGGATGATACTTCTGAGTTCATTTTTTCCATTTGTTTACACAACTTCTAAAGGATTGGTAGAGGGACATATTAAGTAGGGGCTTGTGCTGGTTGGTTTATCCCAGGAGGATACTTTGGTTGTTAGATTGGTTGTTTAATGGGTTTTTGGTATTGGATTGGTTGTGGTTGAAATTGGTTATGGTTTTGAAGATTTTGTGGAGGGTATGGGTTTGGTCCTTGTGGATGACTAGGTTGTTGGTCGTCTTTCCAACAGAATCCTGGATGGTTATTGTACCTTGGATTGAAAGTGTTTTGGTATTGTGGATTCTGAAAGTTTAGATCATTGTCCTCCATTAGTGGTCCTCATAGAAGAAAATATTTAATGGAAGGTATGAATGGGAAGTTGTCATTATTTTGTTCATGTTTGTCACAAATTGTGCAAACCTGGTCAACAGTTTGAATTTCATGGACCTTCCTAAGATCGATCTCCTCAGCCTTCCTAGTGAGTATAACAAGTTTCTCCCTAAGAATTTCTTCCTCCCTAAGTGTGTGAATTTCACCATATTAGGGTGGATTGTCATAGTAAGGTGATGTTCCCCATGTTTTATTTTGTTCATAAAGGCTTTCTAGATACTAGTAAGCATCATTTGGGTCTTTGTTTTTGAAAGTTCCCTTACACATCATGTCAATGAATTGTTTGTTCCCTGGGCCCAACCCTTCATAGAAAATTATCACTTGTTCAGGAATAGAAAAACCATAGTGTGGAACCATATTTATGGTGTCTTTGAACCTCTTCCATGTTTCATATAATTACTCTCCATCTTTTTCAAAAAAGTTTTGGATGCTCTTTTTAAGTGCAATTATTTTGTGGCGGGGAAAATATTTTTTGTAGAATTCTCTTTGTAATTGGTCCCAAGAGTTGATGGATGATGGTATCAAAATTTTTATCCAATTTTTAGCTCGATAATTTAAAGAAAAATGAAATAGAATCATCTTAGCTGATTCTAGTTGATGTGGGGGGCACATGGGTTCTACGATGTCATTGAACTCCTTAACGTGAAGGTAGGGCATCCCAGACTCCATTCCATGGAATGTGGGAAGGTGGTTTAGAACATGGGGTTTATAGATGTAGTTAGAACATCTTAGGGAATTATGTCTAATTCATGAGGGGGAATTGTTACAGGTAGGTGTGAGTTAGTAATTTATGGTTTTATTAGCTGCATTCCCCAAGTTTGGGGCTGCCTCATTTGGATTTCCATTTTAGTTACCACTCAGGTTTATGAGTTGGTTTCTTTGAATAACTTCCATTGAAATGGGCTTAATTTTTGACTCTGGAGTATTAGGAAGATTAGGATCAAATGTAAATATTTCCCTTGGTTAACTTGACTCCTCAACCCCAGGACTATCCACCCTAACTAGATGGTTTGATTGGTTATGAGTGTAGGCGGACACGCACCAAAAGAAAAAAAACTAGAAAGGGAAAAGATAAGAGAATTTGGATGAGAATTGAATAAATGGGGGAGAATAGCATAGGTGTTGATATGTGTCACGACCCGTCCTTGGGGCCCGTGCCCTGACTAACCCAAGCCCGCCTTCCATAGGCCAGGGGCTGGCGACTAGCACCAAGGCATAATTCCCAGTAAAAAGGGAAGGTATTGACTTTGTAAAGTAAACAAACACCACAGAGCAAGCAAGCAGTAGAAGTAAAAACTAAGTAAAAATTGGGTACAAAAGTAAGTGCGGAAAAGTAAGTGGGCCAGAATACAAACTCAAACTGAAAGTAAAGTACAACTGGAAAGGGAAAACAACAACTGAAAGTAAAGACGCAACATCGAGCCGTCCACTGGAAGTCCCACCTGAAGGGTGAGTACAGATAGCCTCCACAACTCCTCGGGTCTAGCTGTCCACTCCGAGTACGTCCTGCCCAGTGGTCCGCCTCCAGGTACTGTCCTGCTCCGCAAGCCTCAACCACGATCAGAGCTGTCTGTCGTCTGTAACCAACACAACGTAGTGCAGGCATAGCCCGTGCAGGGGTGAGTATAAGCTACTCAGTAGGGACCCCGAGACCCCCTAAGGTCTCCTAGAATCCACAAAGGAAAGATACAATCACGAAGTAACATCCGAAACTACTAAGGTATATGCCCATACATATACCTAAGCCATCAACTCCAGTTCAGCTCCAACATATGAGCCCAAGTCCAACCCAGTCCACACAGGAAAACGTAACCCGTTCCACATAGGAAATCACAACCCAATCCACATAGAAAAGCATAACGTAATCTACACAGGATATCAAGTAAAGATTCAGCTCAGAGAGGTATACTTCTTCGTATGACGATAGAGATGATCAGATATATCCACTGATTCATCTAAGTCGTCGGACCCACAAAGGATCGATAGGTACTAACCCTCGCAATGACCCACAAAGGATTTGACCCACACAGGATCGATAGGTAACTAACCCCTGCAATGACCCACAAAGGATCGGACCCACACAGGATCGATAGGTAACTAACCCCCGCAAAGACCCACACAGGATCAGACCCACACAGGATCTGTAGGCGCTGGACCACACAGGACCACTGAGTGCTGACCCACACATGATCTAACCCACACATGATCAGTAGCACTGATCCACGTAGGATCGCTGAGTGCTGTAGTCGTCACCGTCAAATCCACTGAGGATCTCTGTACAGTTGTCGTCGTCGTCGCAGTCACAACCAGCTCTAGGGTTCCCGCACACAGCAAGCTCGTTCGGGAGGGTCCGCTCCATGAGCCGAGGGGCTGATACATCAACTGACACATAGTCCAGAGTTGATGTATCCAAAAGTTCCGTATCGTCAACAGGAACTCAACGTCACAGACGGCGCGTCAATCAGACGCCCGGTCTGGAAGTGATTGGCTTTTTTGTCCCAGGGGCCCGGTTGGTTTTTAAGTCAAAACCAACCCGACCATACTCCAACTGCGTCCAAACCTCGATCAGAGTAAGCCAAAAGTTCCGTCTCACTAAGAGGAATCCAATAAAGTCGATGGCACATCAATCGGACGTCCGGAGCTCAAGTTATGAGCGTTTCCGCTCCGAGGGCCCTGTTGGTTTCGTGTACGAACCAACCCGGATGAACCCAAAGTACTCAAAAACCTTGAGTGTAATATACCGAAACGACCGTACCGATCCAAGGATCGCTACGCAACTGACGGTACGTCGATCGGAGGTCCACAGATCATGTTATCAGCAACGGACCGAAAGAGGTTCAGTATTAAGGGGTTCGGGCCCGGTCCGACCCGGCCCGATACCCCCAGGGTCGGCCCGAACCGGGTCGACCCGAACTGGGTCCGGGTATGGCCCGACCCGGTCGGCGCGGCGTAGCCCGGCCTGGGCGCAGCCCGACCCGGTGGATCGGCCCGACGCACTGGGTGTGCTGGTACTGGCCGGGTGGCCAGGCGGCCGGCTCGACCGTTACGGTCGAGCGATGCGGGCGGGGGGCGCGCTGCCCCTGCGTGGAGAAACCGCGGCCCCTTTATGGGGCCGCTCAGTTGGCCGGCCAGGGGTTTGTATCCCCCGGCTTTTCCCTTGTCCGGCCAGACCGCCCCGGCCTGCCGGCTGTTGCCGCCACGGGACCGGCAAGGCCGGTCCCCCTGATCCAACGCCGGCGGCCCGGTATCAGCCGCTGGTTCCCCTGCTCCGCCGTGGCCCGGAACTGGCTGTAGCCTTGGTTTGTCCGGTGCGGCGCGACGACGCCGCACCCTTCCTCCGCGGTCCCGCTCTGGCCGCGGTTCTTTAGAGGTCCTCCGGCGCGGCGCGACGGTGCCGTGTCTTTTGTTCATCTTCTATGGCACGACGTGATGGCGCCACAGATTAGTTTGTTTCCAACGGCGCGGTGCGACGACGCCGCGCTTCTCCACTTTGCCTTTAACAATTTCCGTGCGGTGCTTCGGCACCACGTTGCCTTGCTCGTGCTGCATCAATATCAACAACCAAAAAGGGGAGGAGTGTCGGCTGTGTTCGTGCGGCCCGACCTCCTCCTGTTATTGCGATAACAGACGGTTCAATTTGAAAGGAGGATAATGACCGAAGTAATCACGAAATAGAAATGCATAAAACCCCTACCTCAACGTTGTCGTCGAATGAGAGTTCATCACAGAATTAACCGT
The DNA here is from genome assembly GCA_963277665.1 of Viscum album. Lineage (NCBI taxonomy): Eukaryota > Viridiplantae > Streptophyta > Magnoliopsida > Santalales > Viscaceae > Viscum > Viscum album. The sequence goes on along the minus strand of OY728155.1, from coordinate 1,286,556,165 downwards.
CGTGGAAGAAGAGGATCGCCACGGAAGAAAGCGTCACGGAAGAAACGTTGTTGGCGTTAGGTGATCTCTGAGGAAGGCGTCTCTCGCCGTCGTCCACCGTCGGAGGTCGGCGTTCTTCATCGGCGACGGTGCGTTCTTCGCATTCTTCATCGAAGAACGAAGAATCATCAAGACTTCTCTTTTTCTCCCAAAGGCTCCCACAACCAGAATTCCAACAAAATAAAATAAGTCATTCCCTTATTTTATTAATATAACATAAGCATTTGAAATTTAAATGAAAATAAGTGAACAATTAATTCAATGAATTAATTGTAACGATTTAACCTCCCAATTTAATGAGGCGTTTCTTGACCAGAATAAACGCACGGTTGACTTCATTAAAAAGGGGGGTACGGGTGCGTTACTTAGAAGGAAAGAAATGGTGGATCTTGTGCGGGCCCCACCTCACAAATATCCTACCAAGTGGGTAGGATATTGTGGGTCCCACCTTATCCGCTTAACTTAGGTTAAGCTTCTTTAAGTGAAATAAAATAAATTGTCGCACCACTTTATTTTATTTCTTAACTTAACCCCAAAAATTAAAAACCACACCCGAGCAAATACAACTCTGGAAAAGGTGTTTCTAAGCAATTACCGGTGCTGTGATTCCATTGGTGCCCTCAGAATTTGATTCCATGTACCGGTTCAAAAGTTAGTAAAACCCACTTGTTCGTTCACTGAACGTACCTGAGCTAAACTTCGGAACATGATTTTGGGCACACCGGGCCTCGAAATCAGGTGCTGTCAGAAACTGCGTTCTTGTAAAATTCCCAAGAAAATTAAGGAAAAAAAATTTCCTTGAATTTTTCGGGTCTTTACATCACTCCCACCTCAGGGATTTATGTCCCCGTAAAGATACATCAAAAACTAGGGAAACAAAAGTGGGTACTGAGCACGCATCTGAGCCTCCCGCTCCCAAGTGCTCTCCTGGAGGTTCCCGTGCTGCCATCTGATGCGCACTAGAGAAATCGACCGTCCATGTAGGACCCAATCCTATCGATCCTCTATCTCCACCGGGACCTCCGCAAAATTCGCCGCATCATCAACGTCCAACTCCCCATGGTCAATGATATGCGTCGGGTCGTGCACGTATCTCCTCAGCTGAGACACGTGGAAGACGTCATGCACCCGGTGCAACTGAGGTGGTAGAGCCAAGCCATAAGCCACCTCACCAATCCTCCTGAGGACCTATAATGATCCGATGAAGCGTGGAGACAACTTGCCGCCTCGAACAAATCTCCGTAATCCACATCAAGGTGAGACCCGCAAGAAGACATGGTCGCCATCCTTGAACTCCAGTGGCCTCCGCCTCCTGTCAGCATAAGACTTATGTCAGCTCTGAGCTGTCCTCATCTGCTCCTGGATGTCCTGGACCTTCTTTGTCATGGCCTGGACCATCTCCGGTCCCACAAGTGCTGACTCCCCAGGGTATGTCCAGCATAGAGGTGACCAGCAAGGTCAGCCGTATAACGCCTCGTATGGTGCCATCCCGATGGTGGAGTGGTAGCTGTTGTTGTACGCGAACTCCACCAAGGGTAGGTGGTCCTCCCAGCTGTGACCAAAGTCGAGGACACATGCGCGGAGCATGTCCTCGAGAGTTTGTATGGTCCTCTCCGTCTGACCATCTGTCTAAGGGTTAAAGGTGGTGCTTAGATGTAGCTACGTCCTGAATTCCTCCTACAACCCCTTCCAAAGCCGAGAAGTAAAGCGAGCATCTCGATCAGAGATGATAGATGATGGCACACCATGTAGCCGAAAAATCTCCTAAACGTAAGGACATCCCAAGCTCTCCACTTATCCCTGCTCTCTAATGGGTAAGAAGTGAGCCGACTTGGTGAGTCGGTCGACAATCACCCAAATGGAGTTGTGACCTATGGAAGTGCATGGAAGTCCAGTCACGACGTCCATAGATATGCCGTCCCACTTCTACTCTGGGACCTCCAAGCGCTGTACCAAGCCTGCTGGTACCTGGTGCTCTGCCTTCACCTACTGGCAGGTGAGGCATCGAGAAACGAACTTTGCCACAGCCTTCTTCAGGCCCGGCTACCAGTGCTGTCGTCTGAGATCCTGGTACATCTTCGCCACTCCAGGATATACCACCAAAGGAGAAGTGTGAAACTCTCTTAGCACCTCCTCCCGTAAAGCAACTGGTACCAATGAACGTCTTCTAAAAAGGACTTCGTGCTCTCCTCCTAAATAGAAATCATCAGGTTCTGTCCTTAGGATATCGGTGCACGCCGCGTCCCACAGTCGGCGTCCCCACGCTATGCCTCTCTGACCCGCTACAGTAGTGGAGTGACTATGAGTGACTGAAGGAAGGCTTACCCATCTCTATCCACGAAGGATATCTGCAAAGCGGCTAGCTTCTCTGTTGCCTCCCCAAGTAGCTGAATGCCCGTCCTCCTGCTGAGAGCATCGACTACCACGTTACCCTTCCCAGGATTATAGACTATCTCAAAGTCATAGTCCTGGAGGAACTTGAGCCATCGCCTCTGTCTCAGGTTCAGGTCCTTCTGAGAGAAGATGTACCTGAGACTCTGATGGTCAGAAAAGACTGTAAAGCGCTCGCCCATCAGGTAGTGTCACCATGTCTTCAGAGAAAAGACCACTGCTACTAACTCCAGGTCATGGGTAGCGTAGTTCTGCTCATGTGACCTCAACTGGCGTGATCTATAGGCGATCACGGCCCACTCCTGCATCAAGACACATCCGAATCTGGTCCCTGATGTATCGCAGAAGACTATGTACCCAACTCCCTCCTCTGGTAGCCTCAAGATAGGCGCGCTGGTCAATCTCTGTCTCAGCTCCTAGAAGCTCTACTGAAATCTGTCTGACCACACGAAGGGTTACCCCTTCCTCCTTAACGTTCTGCAAAGCTGCAAAGATTTCTCCTTTACCGAAAAGGGAAATCTAGTCTTATCCCCTGGATGAACCACGTTCCTTGCCTAATACAGTCAATCCCGTCATGATTAGTTAATTCATGGCATGGATGACGTCGTGAGGCCTCGACACTGCTACCAAGAGATCCAACCATTACTCTCGTCTCCAAGGGTTGAGTCACACTGTCGGCATCAGTGTGTGGTCATTGGGTCTCCTCCAGTAATAATATTGAAATTAAGGGTCAAGTCAACAGTTTTTAACCAGCACCTCTTAGTATTAACAAACAAAAGAGAAGAAAGCAAACGTCACTATTGCGAGCGTCTTTTATTACTTCAACTCAAAGTACAAGGACACAAGGCAACACAAACAACGAATTTAGAGGTGGAAAAATGCCTCTATGACTAGAGCTAGAACCACACTTGTCCACCCGCTTCCAGAGCTCCATGATCATAAGCTTCAGCTACCTGAAGTTGTGCTCTCCCCTGAGGTCGGGGTGGACCTCCTGGTGGTGGTGGTGGTAGAGCCTCAAAGCGTCACCCACCACCTGCTGCTCGGCCAACTCCTCTACCTCGTCCGCCTGATCCCTGCGGACCACTACGGTCGAACCTCTTCCTCTGCCTAGGTGGTTCCTCAACCGTCTACTGCTCCTCTGTATGGAAGGTCGGGCAGTCACGAGCCATGTGGCCCTGCCCGCCGCATGCATAGCACTGTCTTCCACTCGTAAGACTGGTTCTGCTACGTGTGCCCCGCACCTTCGAGCCAGGATCCTGTGGTCGTCCTTCCAATGGCCTGGCCCGCTTGGACCTCTGTGACATCTATCTACTACTGGATTCAGAAGACTCCGCCACGTGTCACCCTGTTGTAGGTCTCACCGCTGGTGTAGACTCAGCAAGAAAGATCTCGATGATAAGGGCTTGCTCCAGCACTCCTTCCTGGGTTGGAATGCTAAGGGAGATCAGTGATGCCCTGATCTCATGCCTCAATCCCTGCTCAAAGGTCCGGGCACAGAAGAATGGGTCCCGTACCATGTCTGTCAAGTAGCGCGAGAGATCGGTAAATCTCGCCGAGTACTGGGCGACCGTCAAGCTGCCCTGCCGCAGCTGCAGAAGCTCCTGGATGCGCACCGCACAGAGGGTGGTTGGGATGAACTCCGAGTGGAAGATGTTCTCAAAGTCCGTCCATAGGAGAGATTCCTCATCGTGAACCTGGAGCATAAAGCTCCACCATCTTCCTACTACCGTGTGTAGTAGGTTCACTGCGAGGATCACCATGAGGTCTACTGGTGTTCTCACTAACCTGAAAACTCGTACAATGCCTCCAGCCAATCCTCGACTACCTGAGGGTCTGTCTCCTTGCGGAACCTGGGCGGTCGCTGGCGCTGAAACTCATGCAGAGCACTATGGCGACGTGCATCATCAGCGGCTGGGGCTAGAAGCATCAGTGACTCGGCAGGTAGAGATACCGCCGGTGCCTCAGCTGTCAAAGGGCCCTGTAACGAGGCCTCGTCGCTCGGTGGGCTGTCATCACGCATAACTCTCGGAACCCTAGCTAGCTACCATCGTGGGGCCATCTTGAAAAGAAACAGGTCCGCCATGGTCAAAAAGTATACCTGGTGAGCTGACAGAAAGTAATCAGAAATAAAACTTGAAACACACACGCAATCAATGTTTTCGTGCATTAAGTCGGAAATTAGAAGTCAGGGTCCTGGTGTACGGATACGTCGGCCGCCGCACCAACACTGGACTCCCTGGACTAATAACCACACCCAATACGCTTAACACTATTTCTTCACATAGAAGAAAGTTCAGAGTCCAAAGTTCTATGGTAGAATCGAACTCCTTTGATACCAATTTTTCACGACCCGTCCTCGGGGCCCGTGCCGTGACTACCCCAAGCCCGCCTTCCATAGGCCAGGGGATGGCGACTAGCACCAAGGCGTAATTCCTGGTAGAAAGGGAAGGAATTGCCTTTCTAAAGTAAACAAACACCACAGAGCAAGCAAGCAGTAGAAGTAAACATTAAGTAAAAACTGGGTACAACAGTAAGTGCGGAAAAGTAAGTGGGCCAGAATAAAAACCCAAACTGAAAGTAAAGTACAAATGGAAAGGGAAAACAAAAACTAAAAGTAAAGCCGCAACGTCGAGCCGTCCACTAGAAGTACCACCTGAAGGGTGAGTAAAGATAACCTCCAAAGATCCTCGGGTCCAACCGTCCGCTCCGAGTACGTCCCGCCCAGTGGTCCGCCTCTAGGTACCGTCCTGCTCCGCAAGCCTCAACCACGATCAGCGCTGTCTATCGTCTGAAACCAACACAACGTAGTGCGAGCATAACCCGTGCAGGGGTGAGTATAAGATACTCATTTGGGACCCCGAGACCCCCGAAGGTCTGCCATAATCCACAAAGGATAATCCACAAAGGAAAGATACAATCACGAAGTAACATCCGACACTGTTTAGGTATATGCCCATACATATACCTAAGTCATCAATTCCAGTTCAGATCCAACATCCGAGCCCAAGTACAACCCAGTCCACACAAGAACACGTAATCCGTTCCACATAGGATATCAAGTCAAGATTCAGCTCACATAGGTATACTTCCTCGTATGACGATAGAGATGATCAGATATAGCCACTGATTCATTTGAGCCGTCGGACCCACAAATGATCGATAGGTATTAACCCTCGCAATGACCCACAAAGAATCTGACCCACACAGGATTGATAGGTAACTAACCCCCGCAATGACCCACAAAGGATCGGACCCACACAGGATCGATAGGTAACTAACCCCCGCAAAGACCCACACAGGCTCGGACCCACACAGGATCTGTAGGCGCGGGCCCACACAGGACCGCTGAGCGCTGACCCACACAGGATCTGACCCACACAGGATTAGTATCACTGATCTAGGTAGGATCACTGAGTGCTGTAGTCGTCACCATCAAATCCACTATGGATCTCCGTACAGTCGTCGTCGTCGCAATCGCAGCCAGCTCTAGGGTTCCCGCACACAGCAAGCTCGTTCGAGAGGGTCCGCTCCACAAGCCGAGGGTCTGATACATAAACTGACACATAATATGGAGTTGATGTATCCAAAAGTTCCGTATCGTCAATAGGAACTCAACGTCACAGACGGCGCGTCAATCGAACGCCCGGTCTGGAAGTTATTGGCTTTTCCGTCCTAGGGGCCCAATTGGTTTTTAAGTCAAAACCAACCCGACCGTACTCCAACTGCGTCCAAACCTCGAGAGGAGTAATCCAAAAGGTCTGCCTCACTAATAGGAATCCAATAAAGTCGACGGCACATCAATCGGACATCCAGAGCTCAAGTTATGAGCGTTTCCGCTCTGAGGGCCCAGTTGGTTTCGTGTACGAACCAACCCTACCGAACTCAAAGTACTCCAAAACCTTGAGTGTAATATACCGAAACGACCATCTTGATCCAAGTATCTCTAAGAAACTGACGGTCCGTCGATCGGAGGTCCACAGCTCAAGTTATTGGCAACGGACCGAAAGAGGTTCGGTATTAAGGGGTTTGGGCTCGGTCCGACCCGACCCGATACACCCAGGGTCTGCCCGAACCGGGTCGACCCGAACTGGGTCCAGGTCCGGTCTTCTTGGGCGCGGCCCGGCCTGGTCGGAGCGGCGTGCTGGCGCTGGCCAGGTGGCCAGGCGGCTGGCGCGGCCATTACGGCCGAGCGATGCGGGCAGGGGGTGTGCTGCCCCCGCGTGGAGAAACCGCGACCCCTTTATGGGGCCGCTCAGCTGGCCAGCCAGGATTTTGTAACCCCCGACTTTTCCCTTGTCCGGCCGGCCTGCCCCGGCCGACTGGCTATTGCCGCCACGGGACCGGCAAGGGCGGTCCCCCTGCTCCGACGCCGATGGCCCGGTACCGGCCGCCGGTTCCCCTGCTCCGCCGCGGCCCGGAACCGGCCGCGGCCTTGGTTCGTCCGGAGCGGCGCGACGGCGCCATGCCCTTCCACCGCGGCCCCGCTCCAGCCGTGGTGCTTTAGAGGTCCTCCGGCGCGGTGCGACGGTGTCGTGTCTTTTGTTCTTCTTTTACGGTGCGGCATGACGGCGCCACAGATTAGTTTGTTTCCAACGACGCGGTGCGACGGCGCCGCGCTTCTCCACTCTCCCTTTAACAATTTTTGCGCGGTGCTTCGGCATCGCGTTTTCTTTCTCGTGCCACATCAATATCAACAACCAAAAAGGGGAGGAGTGTCGGCCGTGTTCGTGTGGTCTGACCTCCTCCCGTTATTGCGATAATAGGCGGTTCAATTTGAAAGGAGGATAACGACGGAAGTAATCACAAAATAGAAATGCATAAAACCCCTACCTCAATGTTGTCGTCGAAGGAGAGTTCGTCGCGGAAGAAGAGGATCGCCGCGGAAGAAAGCGTCACAGAAGGAACGTCGTTGGCGTTAGGTGATCTCTGAGGAAGGCGTCTCTCACCGTCGTCCGCCATCGGAGGTCGGCGTTCTTCGTCGGCGGCGGTGCATTCTTCGCGTTCTTCGTTGAAGAACGAAGAATCCTCAAGACTTATCTTTTTCTCCCAAAGGCTCCCACAACCATAATTACAAAAAAATAAAATAAGTACTTCCCTTATTTTATTAATATAACATAAGCATTTGAAATTTAAAAGAAATGAAATGAACAATTAATTCAATGAATTAATTGTAATGATTTAACCGCCCAATTTAATGAGGCGTTTCTTAACCATAATAAACGCACGGTTGACTTCATTAAAAAGGGGGGTGCAGGTGCGTTACTTAGAAGGAAAGAAATGATGGGGCTCGTGTGGGCCCCACCTCACAAATATCCTACCAAGTGGGTAGGATATTGTGGGTGCCACCTTATCTTCTTAACTTAGGTTAAGCCGCTTTAAGTGAAATAAAATAAATTGTAGCACCACTTTATTTTATTTCTTAACTTAACCCCAAAAATTAAAAACCACACCCGAGAAAACGCAACTCTGGAAAAGGTGTTTCTAAGCAATTACCGGTGATGCAATTCCATTGGTGACCTCAGAATTCGATTCCGAGCACCAGTTCAAAAGTTAGTAAAACCCACTCGTTCGTTCACTGAACGTACCCGAGCTAAACTTCGGAACATGATTCCAGGCACACCGGGCCTCAGAATCAGGTGCCATCAGAAACTGCGTTCTTGTAAAATTCCCAAGAAAATTAAGAAAAAAAAATTTCCTTGAATTTTTCGGGTCTTTACAATATTAATTACTTGGGTCCCCGTCAATGGTGCCAAAATTTGGTCTTTCCCAAATTTACCCAACTTTTTAGGGTTAAGCGATCGCTTGTAGTTTAGCTTGGGTTATCGAATCCTTAGAGACCTAAGAAGTAACCTACAGACACGTACATTCTATGATTTGTTTTTGGATATGAAGTAGACAAATTGGGTTTATTTTAGATGGGTTTAATTGAACTCTAAGATACTTAAGTGAATTCAATTTAAAAGAATGAGTTGATCCTAGGTTATGACTTAGGGTGGATTAGATGTATTCCTTTTTCAACTATTTCAATTTCTTATATTTGAGATGGGTTTATTTAAGAAGATCAAATAACATCATAACTTACTGGTTTAATACCTACAAAATTTAATACTAATCACCTATATAGTTTAGGTATCAAAGTTTTGAGCACTTCAAGGTAAAAGTTCATATTAGCACTTGAAGTGTGTGGCCTTAAATTCAACAAGGACGAAGGAGTTTAAAGATATTCAAACAAAATTCTCAATTAAAAGAAGTGATTAGAAATTAATGGAGTGAGAAATAACATACAATAAAGACCCTTTCTAATCCCTTGGATCAAACCATAAATATGTTATCCCTCCATTGATTCTATGGTTTCAATGAAAGCGGAAAGTAGACTCATGAGAGAGGAATTGGAGAAGTAAAAAAAGACAATGAAATAATGATCACTCCACCGTTGTGTGATAATTTCACAAGGTTTGGTGTGAATAAATTCACACCTTGAAAAAAAGTTATCAAAGTGATATGAAGAAGAACAAAATAAGAGTACAAGAATAAATTTTATTAAGAAACTAAGGTGAATTGAATGAATTACCTGAGAAATACAAACTCAAGTCAACAAAATCGTAGCATAACATTACAATTTAAAAAAAAACCAAAGATGAATAAATATTCCAACAAAACTGCCTTAAATAGGAATTTTAGGATCCTTGGGTCGAGCCTCTAATAGTTAAATTCATCCCACTTGAGTATGGAAGGCCTAGGGTGGTGGAAAGTAAGGGAGAAGAGACTTTTTCTCCCTTGACCCGAAGTTGCAGCGAGCTTGCATCCACCAAAGAGATGCGCCTAGAAGACCTTCTAGATGGCCGAATTGAAGTGATCCATAGAAGAGAAAAATTAATCTCTGTATTTCTACTAACTCTCTGTAAAATTTAAGCCCAAAATAATTTGTGGTTTCTGAGATATGATTAAATTGGTGGGATGTTCTTCTGGGCCATAGAATCTGGCCCATATATTTATCTCCAAATTGGGCCACCTAGAACTCCATTCAAACATCCAAATTAGCTTTGGAAAATGTGGAATTAAATGTTCCGCATGATGTACTATATATTCAGTTAAATTTTTATAATCATTGGGCTTGGATCCTGGCCTCTAAAGTCTCTTTTTTGGGCTGCTGTCCAGTTTACTTTTCCAGGAATGTGTTTCCATGAAAGCCCATTTTGGTGGTCTTCCAATGTGAATATTCAGATACTTAAAAATTATGAATTGTTCCTTGTATCATGAGAGACCTTAAAATAAAATATTAAAATAAAATCAAGTCCATTTTTTATTTTAGGAGGTGTTCAAAATTGTACCATGTAATAGTGCATTTTAAGGGGGGATTACAATCATAATGTGAAATGATGTTAAAAGTGTAAAATGAACTAAAATGGTGTTTATGAATAATAAAGCACATTAATATTATATATCTTAACAATTAATATTATAATAATTCAGTGGATAATCATATGGATATGACTTTGGTCAGTCTGATGAATAGAACACTAGTCAATCCAATGGACAAGACACTAGCTAGTCCGATGGACCATACTCTAAGTAAGTCTAATGAATCTAATTAAATAATAAATATTATATTCATTTATATTGGAACTCTTTATACATTTGGTAGAAAAATATTTTTTATAGAAAAAAAATTCTAAAACACTTGGGATATATAAAGTTATTAAAATAAGGTTTTAAGAAAGTGTGTGATTTTAAAAAATAATGAAATGAAAAGTAGAAATTAAAAACTTTCATATCAACATTGAGTATAGGAGATTATTTGAAAATATTATTTAATATTATTTATAAGAGAGTCTCTGAGTTGGTATCACAAGTTGAGATGTTTATATACAGATTTTATATCAAGATTAATCTAACGAGTTTTCTACATAGAGCTATGTCACACATACTTAGTGCTGGTTAATTTATAGATCATTTCTTAAGAGAAATGTGATTATATCCTTCTCTCAAATGAATGAAGTTTTATTTCCAATAAGGGGTATAATATGAAATTTTAGTCATAAGAGAATCCTGATTTGAGTATGATTTCCCCTTACTCTTGGTCTATAATATATATATATATTTCAAAGTTGGCATTGCAGCCTCTTTTTTATTGAAACAATCACCTCTTTTTTTAGGTAGAGGGGACCCATTACATGCCCCTCAGGCCCATAGGGCCTTAAATTACATTATAGTATGAATTGTAAGGATTTAGGGCTTAAAATCCCTAATTATAGGTCTCAAGGATCATTTTTTTGGCCCAAAGACCCCTGTGATAATTGTTTAGTTTAACTTAATGGGAATTAATGAAAATTATTGTAAGTGGGAGATAAAATAAGAGTTTCAAATGCTATAAGCACTATCTTATACATGATATTTTTGATTTTGAGAAGCTGGCTATGATTCTATATGTGATTAAAGAAGATCAAATCTACCCATAAGAGTGAGTAAACATCCCTTCGTTACCAAGCATAAAGGATTTTGTATATTTTTATTAATACATAGGAATGATGGTTAGATAATATCGGGCTAAAAAATAAAATAAGTTTTGTATTTATTAACAATCAATTAATAACAATTATTAGGATATTTGATGCAAAATAAAATGGAATTAACCAAGGAAACTGAAGTTACATGGAAATACTCAAAGATTAGCTATAAGCTACATATTATTTATAAAAGATATTAAAGAGTTTTATAAAAGTATTATAATTTTAAAAAGTTATTCTAGTTGTCTTAAGATGAGTTAGAGTGACTAGAGATTATTAGAGAATATTTGGATATGTTTTGAGATGTGTTGTAAAAGGTCTAGAATTATAAGTTGGAACTTAATAATTGACAAACTCATATGTAATATCTCTTAGAATAGAATGTTAGAAAATTATCAGAGCTCACTGAGATACGCAACATTCTATGGATGATATGTAAGAAACATTAGGATATATAATATTATAAGTAATATATTTTAGATGGTATTTAAGTTTTTATTATTGATACATAATATATACCAGTATATATAGATGCTATTTTTTTGAACTTCATACTGATACATGATAAAGAAAAAAAATTCACTATGATATGTGACATATATTTGATGTTGCATAATATTTTTCATGTGATACATAAGATAATTTGGAGAATATATAACATATCATAGATGGTATGTAATTTTTAATTTTAATATGTGATATTATTCTAAATATACATAATATCTTCTAGGAATTGCATAAGACAATATAGCTCATTGTTGTGATATGTGAGATTTATTATTCTTACATCAGATCAAAATGTTTGAAAAAATAAAAGATTTATAGAGATTAAATTAGAAAATGAATTTAAATTATTCAATGATTAAATGATCATTATTCAATATGATCTATGAATAAAGGTCCTGCACAATGAATAAGAACACTATGCCACACTAAATGAGACTAGGAGAATAAGAAGAATATGTTCTATGTGTGGAAGCTTTGTATTATAAAGGTTTCTACATGTGTTTATGTGGGTGTGTATTAATGAGAAAGTGTATTTTGTAGAAGATATAAGATAAATAAAATCTTAAAATTGTGGAGAATAAATGAGAATAATTTGAGAATATCTTCATGTGATAAATCTACAATTTCAAATATGATTATTGGAAATTCATTTATGCATATAAAATCCAGAGTCTAGTTCTGAAGAATATTTGACTAGTGTAAATTAAGGATTTAAATATAATTAATTAATGAATATTGAAAATGTATTTGGGTGATAATTACGGGCTTTCAAGTATGAATATTATAAACTAATTATTGAAGATCAAAGATAAATACTTTTTTGAAGTTTATTTTTTACCATCTTTAAATGAGCAGATCCTAAGGAGATTTTCATATTTCAAATTTAGAAATAATAATCCACATGATTATAATTATGATTTTATAAAAATAAATAGAATAATATAAGTGAAGTATTGAGAGACCCCAACACTACAATTCCTGAATATATCAAGTGTATAAGAATTATTGATAGGCCATCTGACTTCCATTGTATATCAGAATTGTTGAAGGAGAATAAGAAGAGAAAGAAAAAGAATAAGAGAGAAGTGAAAGATATTCCACACTACTATAATAATATATGTCAAGAATATTGAAGAATAAAGAGCTACTATGGTTTAAGATCATTAGAAGGATTATATAAGAATAAGGAGGAATAATACAGTGTATGTTAGCATATTTCCAAACATACATTGATCATTCTGATATTGAGAGGAAGAGGTTGACTTTCACGTTTCTAGTGTTGATTATAACCAGGATATAAAAGATGAAATACTAGAGATTCAATTATAGAAATTGAACATTTTATTTTCTTGAAACTATATTACAATGAACATTTTAATATTTTATGTAACAAAAATTCTAATTCAATAGGATGAATATGGTTTTTGAACTTACTATGTCAAAATAAGCCTAGAATAAATTTATGAATTTTACCTTAAAAATAAGATTTTAGGAATAATTAAAGTGTAGTATTTAAATAATACTAATTTTATTTATAATAATGTTTTATAATAATTAAAATCAGCTATGTATTGATTATCAAAATATATAAATACAATATCATTTGGATGTAAAAAGGGATATTTTTCAGAATACTATTTTAAGTGCATAATGTTTTTTATTATAATTAATTAAAATAATAAATAATTATGAATTATTTAAATGAAATATATATATTATATATTTATATATATGAATTTGAATTCATATAATTATGATTACTAGTCATAGAGTTAATATAAGAACATCTTATGCTTGAAAATTCATTTTCATGAAAAACCATTTTTTATCACATCCTATAGGTTTATTTTTAAATTAATTTATACCACTTATAAAAAATGAATTTGATAAAGTAGATTACATATTTTTAATTAGGAGGTTCAAATTTGGTATATATTTCCATTTTATTTTTAGGAATTATGAATAGTAAATGTAGTAAAAATTATCACCTTAGTAAATAGTAAAATGGGAAAACACGGTTAAAACTATAGAATAAAGATTAAAAATAATCCATAAATAGGAATATATTTTATTGTATGAGTTTAATTTTTCTACCCCAGAATATATTTAAAAATATGGCATATTGGTGACATTTTTTTTGATAAAGACCCTTATATTATTTTAAATAAAGAAAAATTCAAAAATATCACTCTCTTACTTTTCATTTATTTTATAAATTGAAATAAAGATAAGAATATGTTATGAATGAATATTAAAGTTTATTTTTAACATATTTAATTTATATTTTTTATAGTAATTCATTTTTAATTTTTAGTGATGGTATAATTACCTTAAATGCTTACAAAATATAGACTCAATTCTCGTGCAAGCAGTAGAAAAATCAAAGTAAATGAATTTAAAAACATCAAAAGTAATATTGTTTGATTTAATTATGGTTTCAAATGAATTTTATGGTTAATAATAATGTATAATTTATGTTTAAAGAGTTTATATTCAAATTACATTTATATATTGATGGCTTTAAAGTCAAAATATTTGAATAGTTCTTAAAATGACTTTAATGGTATTTTATGTTGAATAATATTCTATTAAATGATTTAAAAATCATAAAAATATTGAAATATAAAAATATGGATGGGATATAGTCAAAAAATATTATAACTTGACCTTTTTTAATCTAATTTTTATCTTATAATTAAATTTATAACCCTTTAAGAATGAAAATTTTATTACCACAGTTAAGGTTAAAATTTGTTAACAAAAGAGTTAAAACAAAATATAAGTTTTAAAATAACATATAAACCCATCCAAATTTTATTGATTTAAGGGATTTAAAATTTAACCTATATTATCTTAAAATTTTTTCCACTTTGTTCTACTTTCACATGAAAAATAACTTATTATATTTAAATATTTGAAGTGATTTCAAGTGTGTCCTTTCCCTCGCTTATAAAAGGGAACCTCCTACCCTCAGTTCTTCAGATATATTGATCCATTTATCTCGAAAATAAATTGTAAAAATCTCTCATAAACATAATTATATATTCTATATAGGTTTTAATTTTCTCAAAAAACCAACCCCAAGGTCCTTAAGAGGATATCTAATGGAGCTCTTTAAAATAAGAGGTAATCATCTTAACCGAACAATTTCGTTTTTATTATTCTTTTACCACCATCAATTATGTACTAACCATTTAATTATAAAAACACCAATATTTAAAATATATTGATATATTATTATGTTTATGGAATAATATTTATCCATTTCCATCTTCATCGAATGGGAAACAAAACCATCACTCATGTGTACAACAGAATACTGCCTCACGGAATGATGCAATTTTTTTCCATCATCACCTCACCTGGATAGTCATAATGTTGTAAATAATGAATATATATTATATTTATGAAATAATAATTATTTTTTAAATATAATATATAATCTAATTTCTTACCCCTCCACCCGTTAAAAATGATTACGACGCTCGTGCGTATGTGTAGACGACTACCTCCACGAAACAATGTGATTCATTTTTCATGACTGATTTTCACAAATGAATATATATATGTATGATTTTTATATCATTATTAAAATTATATATATTATATAACCATGATCAATACACAAAGATTATAACTTTTTAATTATAACATACATGACAAATGAAGTTGTTAACACTCAAAACAATGATAATAATGAAAGATTGTTAACAAATAGGTGATAAGGTGTTATAAGTTGATCATATATGATATTATAGATATTTATATGGTTATTTTATGTAATTATAATAAATATAAATTTATTATACATTATGTTAAATCAGGTTCAACTACATTGAAGTGTGAGGTAAGATATTTCATCTCAATTTCCACTCCATTGAGATATATTTGGTATTATGCACCCAATTTATTTTATGTGTTGTATATACTGACCATTTTATATATATAACCTGAATATACATTTATTAATGGAAATTAAAGTTTCAATTCAAGTTTAATCTTTCAAGGGGTTGTGATTTAAAAGTTAATAAAGAGAAAATTATTTATTTTACAATCTCATTTTTTTGGGATTGCTTATTTTTTTATTGAAGAAATATTATAATATATACTTTATAAACTAAATCTATTTTTGTATCCTTTGGATATTTAATGAGTTTACATGTTTTCTTATAACTTTTTTTATCTTTGGAACTTGAACCAAGAAAATTAATTTTTAAAATAAAATCTAAACTTATTTATCTTTTTGATCGAGTATAGTTTTATTCCCTGTTCATATATTTTTTTTAAAATTATTTTAAAAAATTAATTTTTATATACTTAAATGATTTATTAAGGATATTTTATGTTATTATTTAATTTTTAAAAGTGTTTAAAGGAATATTTATAATGTTTACTAAAAGGTTCATTTTTGAATTTCTTTAAAAAAAGTCAAAAGGAATATTTCTTAACATATACAACATTAATGAATTTTATTGCTTCCACAACCATTTTAAGTTATTTAGATTCTTATAAAAGTTTACTATGGTTTTAAAAAGGAAATTATTTAACAATTTTTTTTGAAATTTTATTCTTCCATTTTATTTTATTCTATAAATTATTTTATTTTATTATAAAACCTATATTTCTGATGAGTTGATGGTCATTTTTTTCTCTTATTAATTTCATGGTCATTAATTATCTATTGAAACATACAATTACTTATGATCATATTTCATGAAAAATTAAATTTCACTTCCAAATCCATATTCTTTTTATCATTGGTATACTTATTTCCTAAACTATACTCCATTTCCACTAAGGTGTTTTATTATGAATGCTATTTAACCGGCTGAAGAAATATTAATATTCCATATTATTTAATCTATATAGATATTTTGTTTATGAGTTAAATTGATTAGTAAATATATGATGAATTAATTGGATATGTAGTTATGAGTGGGTCCTAGTTATAGATATCCCCTCGATGCATCAACAGGTCTCATGGGACAAACAAGTTTTTTAGCCTTATTAATTGGATTTTTGGTACATACTTACCCATATTTGAAAATATATTGGAACAATTACTAGATCAAGATGTTTTAAATTACATATTTACTTCATTTATAATTCATTAATTATTATCCATGAGATTATTACATTGATATAATCCATGTAAGTCTTTTGTGCTCAAGTTATTGATTAAATGGTACATGTTTTCAGTTATTTACCTTGTCATATTTATTATTACTTATTTAATCATGATATCATACACTAAATAGAACCCTTATTAAGAAATTGAGATCACCCTTATTTTTTTCATTTCCCAAGTATATAAAAAATGAATCTTTGAATGAGGTTTAAGGATGAAAAATATTTTCTTTTTTGTGTTTTATATTTTATTTACTATAGGAATCATATACATATAAAGTTCATTAAGACTAATAAACTGATCATTCATTGGTTATGTGATCCATTTTTTTATTATGATAATGTAATAAATTAGAAACTAGATCTCGGTTATTGGAGCTGGGGTTATTATAGTTGGTATTAGAGGAAGTTTAGTAGAAACCTTAGGAACTAGATTTAAGAAAAAAAAAGATTAGAGGACATAACCCTATGATATAATCTGAGGATAAGTATATGTAAAGGATAATATCATAAGTTTTGGTAAATTAGATATTGTGTGGTTTTCTTAGAAAATACATCCATGTCTAGATACTAGAAAGTGGATGTGATTGTGGCATAAATGCACTAAGGGGTAACAACTCTGAATAGGAGGATTGGGTATTAACTTGATCATAATTGGTGAATGATGAGTGGGATTAAGACTATAGAGCTATATATACAATCTCAAGGGATATTATTTGGTTAATTAAAATTCTCTTTACAAATGATTATGAAATATTTTAAAATATTTTTATGATTTAAGAATATTCCCAAAGAAATCAAGTTTATGATTCTATGATTAACTATGAATAAATTTTTAATTTATGGTAATAATTATACTAGATTTATAATTATATACTATGATTTAAAGTTCATAATGTTTTGATCTAATTCAATGTATGTCATTATTTAGAAATGGAACATGGAAGAAAGAATGATATCAATACTTGTGGCCAATATACATATTTATCTACTAATAAAGCTAACATAACTGGTGTTAGAGATGATCTGATCATGTCCATATTAGGGTAGAAAACCCAGGTTATGTCTAATAACCTTGCATATATGGATCAACATGATGTTCTATTCCATGAGAAACTTATATTGGGTTGTTTCATGTGATATAAACCTCCATATTTTAGTGTATATACTAATCCACTGGTTGTTGAGAAATGGATTAAGTGCCTTGAAAAGATATTTCTATCCTTGGGATACAATGAAAGGTAAAAGGTTATACTGGTAGTGTATTTTCTTAAAGTTTATATTAATCAATGGTGGTCACTGATCAATGGTTATATTAAAGTAACATTCTTTGAATAATATTTCCATCATCAGTAATGAATTTAAATTAAGAGAAAGATCCTCATATTAAAGAAAGATGAATAATAAAGTGTTTTAGAGTAATATTATACTATTACAAGACTATTCATATATGTTTCGTATTATATGAATATTTGGGAAATAAATACTTATAATTTATTTGAAGGTATTAAGACAAGACTCCAAAGGGCACCTGTTTCATGAACTTTTTCATCATATGATGAAATAGTATTATGTGCTATCAAAAAAGAGAAATATTTTTCTAGATCCTATATCTTCAAGGTAAATCAATAGAATAAGATGTTTGATAAGAACTAAGAAAAAGGGAAAGTTCCAAATAAGAATAAGGTAATGAATCAATTTATGTCATGTGAAAATTGTGGAAAGAAACATCCTAGAAAATGCTTGAAGGGAATGTGATTTTTTTACAAGTGTGGATATAAGGTTCATATAGCTAATGAATTTAAGGTAAATAAAGAAAACATTGTTATTAGTGATTCAACTATAGATAAATTGGGAATTATTCAATTCAATGTCTCATGCATCAAGGGAACCTATCACAGAATAGGACAAGGGGATAAAGTCAAGCTTATGAGATCACCAAAAATGAGGTTGAAGTTCCTAAATATGTGGTGGAAGGTACTTTAATCATAACCTCAAATTTATCTAATTCTTTATTTGATTCTATATCTTCACACAATTTTATATCTTATATGTTTTCTATGAAAATTAGATATTTCCTTAACACCTTAAGAAGAGAGTTTTCAGTAAAGACTCAAAGCAAAAATCTTACCTCAATAAGGATGTGTCTATAAATTCCAATTATGTCACTATTTCTGACGCTATCCATATGGGCATACCTACCTCCACATGTTGCTGCATGTTTGTGAATTGTGTTTTTTCCCCACATTCCCACTTTCCAAAGGTGGTCATCATTGATCCCTTCATCAGCAATGTTTTCTCCTTGATCGAAATGGGATGATGAGATGTAGGTTCCTCCTTCTATGGATTCCTCCTCAGAATTTGTTTTCTAGTTTGGGTCTACCTTATAGATTAATACACTGTTAATGAACCTCATTCCTGGTTCCATCTCTTCATGGACACTGGTTAATTACACTAATTCTGTCTGGACATTCCAAAGGGTCATGTCAAGGTAGCAACCTTTGGTTAGGAGAGTAGTCATGTTAGGTATCAATGGCATGTCTAGATGCTGGAACATTGGTACACCTATATTCTTCCTCATAAGAGGACTTCTCAAGGGTTCATAAGCCCAAGGCATCCCACATCGATTTTGGGGTATCTTATTCCAGATACATGCCTTTTGAGGTTTTCCCTAGGAATCCCATGTTTAACATAGGGTAGGCCATGAGTTTAACATCTTGTGGAGATATAATGGGATCATATAGGTACATCCATATAGGGGATCACCTAGAAGGTTTACCAGATGGGTGGGAATGCCTTTGACAATGAACCCAGATGATGTGTCCCATAAAGGGAAAGATGTCACAGTGTGAAGGATAATCTGGTCACCACTAAGGGTGGACCGGGAGGGTGGACCCCATTGAGGGTGACACCAAGGTTTACCATTGGTCAGGATTTAAACTCATATAGTCTTCCTATGTACCATGTGTAGAAGACATGGATCAAATCCCACATAGTTCGAAGGGGTGATTTGGGTATTACACATGGATATCTACCCATCACAAGAGGAGCAATTTTGTTTGGATGAATATGGATTATGTGGGGATAATGCATGGTTAGTTTCCCAAGTACTTCTAGGAGAAGTGATGATGTTAATGGAATGATCTCACTAGGATGTGGTGGCTTGGGTAATGATCAATATAGAAATGGAAGAATTGTTAAAATGGAATGAATGGAGTGGATGGAATGTGAGAGGTGATGGGATTGAACCTAGAGAAGGCTTACTATGTATCCCAGTGTTTGGTAATCAAAGTCTACATAGTTTTAGAATGGTTAGATGAGACGCATAAGGAGGTGGCTCATGATAATGGAGTGTATGGATAGGGACCTGAAGGAAGTGTAACCTCCAGGAAGGGGTATGATCCTCACGAGACATAGTGACTCAATAGAAGGAACAATATGGGAATGGATGATGGGATTAAACCTTAGGGAGGATTCTTAAATACCATATTTAGAAGCTAGGGATCAAATTCTACACAATTCTAGTATTCCATGTAGTTTAACATCATACGGTAAGGATGAGGGTGAACCGACATGAATATGATGGTGCTGGGATTGAACCTTGGAGAGGCTTCCCACGTACCCTGTTTAGGATACAAGGACCAAAGTCCAAGTAGTTCAGGATGGAATAGGGTATTATAAATGGATAGCTTACCTTTGACATGATGGGGCTTACACAAGGTTAGCAGACCAAATGGATGGACCGGAACACCTTAGGGAGGTGGATCCAAGGGATGTGTCCCATAAAGAGAAGATGTCACATCATGAGGGTACATACCTAGGAGTGAGAACCAGAGTTTACCATTAGTTGGGATTGAACCTCGGGGAGGATTCCTATGTAACCTATTTAGAAGATAGGGATCAAAAGTCATGTAGTTTATAAGGGGCATGGGGATTATGCACTAAGGTGGACCAGATGGAGTCATGGTCACTGCTGACCTCTAAGACCATGTGAGTCATTCTTGATGTGAGAAATAAGAGGAAGAAGTGGACCAGATTACCGTATTGTGAAAGATGCATATGGTCACTATTGACCTCTAAGCCCATGTGAGTCATGCTTCGTGTGAGAAACAAGATAAAGTAGTGGAAGAGATGACCGTGTTGTGAAAGATGCATCAATGAGGGATGGTGTGGGGCTTATGTGTAAGAGTGTCGTAGGGAGATATAGATTGGGGATTTCTCTAGTATGGATGCCCGAATTCTAACTGCTAATGTGTATTTCATGGGGATAGACTATAGTTTAACATCGTGTGATGAGGATGATGGAGCTTAGCAGTTTAATGTCCTACAGCTCAGACGAGGAGGATTCACTTATTACCCCTAGGACTTACATAGTTGTAAGTCATGCACCTTTGAATGGTGCACGACCCAAATAATTTCCAAAGGGAGGTGATAGAGGAATGGTCACTCGTGAGGTCCACGTTATCATGGCTAAGCCAAAAAGCATGTTCCATTAGCATAACTATTCCAAAAAGCAATAGGTATGGAATCACAATAAGGGATACCACATGAGGAACCATGAAATCACTTCACACAAGACTCAAGGGTCACATGAGAGAGGAGCTCACAAAGCCAAGGGTCTCACTAATAGGAGCTTCGCAAAGCAAGGGTGATTCATGAAGGGAAGGTGATTCATGAAGAAAAGACCCTCATAGAGCATGGGTCCCTTAAATTATCATATATATTATTAGAAGAGTGCTCTAATAAGGCTTAATGATTTGTGGATCCTCGAGAAAACCGAAGGGATCCCTCCTTCATGAAGTGTAGATGCCTTCACTAAGGGCATCCCTGCCATAAGTAGGGGATTTAAGGAACAAAGGAAAGCATTGACCATGATTGTCAAGTACCTTGGGAAATCCATTTTTGGGTCTGGTTTGTGGTGCTCATAAGATTCGTGAGATGGGAGATCAGAATTTGAAAGGTTAGGGTAATAATTATTTTTAATGGGGGGGGGGTGAGTATTTATAAGCAATGAAGATCGAGATGGTCATAGGGCATGCCATGAAGAAATAGGATTTTGCGGAGTGGTAGGGTTCTATCTGACTCACAGAGGTACCATCAAAGATGATCATGCAGCCACATTACTCATCAAAATTGTAGAGGTACTTTCACCTTCCTTCAATCATGTAGTAGAGAGGGATCTCAATGAAGGAGCTTTGTGAGATAGACTCATTTGATGAATTTTGGGGCCATTTGAGTCCAAATTAGGTTCAAATTAGCTGTGAATTTGTCCATGTATTCAATAGAATTATTTTCAATGCCAACAAATTCCCCCCTTTAGAATGAGATCTGACGGGAAATGAGAGTCAGATTATGAGGGTCCATCACCGAAAAACACATTTGGTCATAAAACTGGCCCACAAGACATACAGGGCATGACAAACCATGAAGCTCGAGCAAGCGAAGGTTTCCACAAATCTTATCTAACCATTTCCTATAAATATCACATGAGGGGCCTATTTTCCATACCAGATCTTCAAAAATTATTGCACCAATGATCTATTTTTGTGAAGTGATCAACCCCACGAATGCATCTTTGCAAACCCGGTTCCTTGGTCCTTTGCTCTGTGAAGGATTAATAGAGAACTGAATATCAGGATTCACTGATCCTTTGTGATGCATGCCAAGTACAAGGATTCTCCATGAACTAATACTCCACGACTGAGCTTCGCCATTTACCTCCATGAAAAAATCAAAAAATTTCCTAAGTCACTAATTAATGTATGATCATGAAGCTACATAGGAAGTTCTTGCTGACGCTGCCCAGAGAGAAGCAATGGTGAAAAATATTCAGATTGGGGAGTACGTTTGGAGTCATTCTAATCATGATTCACTACTGTCGGATGTCCAAAAATATTACCCACTATAAAAAAGGTTTCCTCTGTATGGATTTGGCTTTTGGTATGATGTCCTAATCTTAGAGACAATTAGAGATGAGCCGACCTACTAGTTTAGAGTCATGTCAGGATAACATCAGTGGTATAGGAATACTTATGGCCATATCAGGATGAACTATATTCCTATCATAGCAGACTTCCTTTATAATCATATCAAAAACATTGATGGAAATCCATTGGAGAAAGAAGCATCCCTACCATAGTATAAAAAAATCATCAAGGAAGGGTTTGGGAACTCGGAGAAGGGGTGGATAGATGGTTGGGATCTATAATAGGGCACAAATTTCATAGAGGAGTGGGCCTAGGATTACTGAGTGTGCACATATTGCACATATTTTGGGATGGTGTTGAGGTGGGTAGGTTTGTATAAAGCGGAATGAGATTACCAATCCCACATCTCTCAACCACGGTACATAATACCAAATCTATTGTGATGGTGGTCATCAGATACCAATACATTTCATCTTCACCATGGGGAGATTAGAATTAGCCTATGGGATCTCCATTAGATTATATAATTCTGATTCTGGGTGGAATTTATGATGAGTTCCTCCACACTGAGAATTCTTGGGAGGATAAATAACAGATGCCACCTCTAGTGAAGACATTATTGGATCCAAAATCAAGCACAAAAAATGACAAGTAGATGACCAGGGATGTCCAATTTTTTTGCAATGGTTTGGTTATTTTATGAACTTTCCATCAAAGAATATGGATGAAAGAGAGGAAGAGCTCATGGAATTTCTAGTGAGGCCCTGTAACTATCCAAGGGGAGCTCAACAAGGTAGGGACAACTCTTACTAGTGGATATTGGAGGATATCCAGTGTAAAATATGAGGATACAATATCAAGAATGAGATGAAACTAATAGTCATGTTGGTTGGATTCATTTTGGCACTCACCTACGGGTGGATGCTTCTAGTGAGAGATGTGAATATGAGAGCATGACCAAGCACATTCATCATGGTAGTGATGCTGGCCATCAGGCAGTGCATCATATGGGGATCCCAGTGCTGGTGAAGTTGTATAGGGTATTTTGGCATATCAGTGAGGGGAAGAATCCACTTTTAATGTGCAGGCCATTCCACTTATTATACAGTTGGTTTGTGGAACATATGGAAGGTTATGAATACCTCAATCCCATCTCTCCTCCTGAGGCAAGCTTTTGACCAATGATCCTGAACATTGCAGGGAGTTTTCCACTCAATCTAGGTCTAGTGGAAACACTGAGTAAGATAGGAAGAGTAGAAAAGTTCATATTTCACCCATTCTATCTGCTGATAGGGGAATTTATTGATGATGGTATAAACACCATAGATAAGCAGTCATATCTCATGGCCTTTTAAGGTGGAGTACTGGTGCTGAAGGTGGGTAGCGAGTCAACCTGTGTGATGTGCACTTTACATCAGTTTGTGAGGAAATTTCAATGTTTTTAGAGGCTAAATTCAAAGCTATACCTGGGAGAACACCATGAGGATCATCCTTGTGTGATGAGGTATCTCTAGCTGATGTTTACACACAAAGATAGAAATATGATGAATGAGATGCCACCAACAAGTGATGCATTTGGGAAAGTCCATGAATATGAATAGAGCTAGGAGGCTGCCTATCCAAGAGAAATTCTGAAGTAGATGATGATCTTGTCTAGTAAAGGATTGTCCCCTCCTTCTTGAGGCCGAGGTCGATCAACAATAGGGGAACATCATGAGGGCGATGCTGATGCGCATCATGGTGATGAGGCTGCAATAATAAGGGTGGCGGTCCACAGACAAGTGATGACTAGATATGAAGAAGAAGAAGAAGTAGTACCAGATCCGTTACTCCTAGATGAGTGGACCCATGAGGTAGGGAATCCATCAAGGGGGTTCTGAAGGACATCAACTCAGGCTCCTGGGAAATATTGCGATGTGTAGTTATTCCTCATAATGCGGTTCGGTCTATCATGAGGCTTGGAAGACCTGGGATACCTACAGCCAATACCTTAACAGTAATGATGTGTGGGATCAGTTGAATAGGTATGGGATGCATCTAGAAGGTATAGAATTTTCTAAATGATGATTCAATTAATCCTAGGTATAGAGGAGGAAATTTGTGGTAGACTTATAATACTTAGTGCACTACCGAGGCATCATGCATCCAATGAAAATTCGAGTGTAGGTACTACTGAACATGACCTCTTCCCTGGCGCTGTTGGTGGATCAGCTGGAAGAACACTTCCCCTTGTCTAAAAACTCAAATGGATCCTGGGAGTAGAGGTCAATGAAAAAAACCCCTAATAGGATAATGAGGTAGTATCCTCAAAGGAAGCCTCTTTAGAGGAAATAGAGATAGTAGCCTCAAAGGAAACTTCCTTGGAATGGTTTTCTGAAACCCTTGAAGTAGGTGTTGACTCACCTCCTTGTGTTTTTATCTCTCTTATTATTTATCTGGATTCTCAACTGATGCATGTTCTATACAGAAGAATCTTGTACCGGTGACCCCCTCTCATGGGGATGAGGATGCAACCAATGTAGAGAAACAAGTTGTAAGTTTTGTTCCTGAAGTAAGAGAAGCTGGTAGGTTAGTTAGAGTTGAATAGGATGGAACTTCCAACCCGAAGTCCCCATATCCCTTTGTTATATATGATGGACCACACCTTTGCATCCCAATTATGATAACTTGTGAGATCATGATCCACCATAGTTTGACCTTTGTAAGTTTCCTATTTTATAGAGTTATACTTGTTGTGTATTCGACTAGATTGAATAATATGATCCCTATTCGAATAGTCCTAGGAATAATATGTTATATAATTGTGAGAATGGTTATAGTACCCAAGGTCCCTTTCCTAATAGGATCACTGGTCTATATGGGTCCAGGTATCCAAGTCAATCAAGCCATGGTTTTCAATGAGAAATCAATTATGATCGCGGGTGACACCACTGGTGGGGTGAAAACTGAAGCTAGTAGGGACAACCTTATTAATATAGGATCTAATGATGAGGAATAACCCTAAGATATGGATCCTGAACCATTGAACATGATTCCATAAGAGGATCCTACTGTTGAACTCTTGGACACATTTTGAGAGTACGAACCTACTAATCCGGTGGAGTTGGACAAGTATGATTCTGATGCGTTCGAGGATAGCCGGGATACCCAATGCCGATCAAAGAAGTTAATAAAATTATTTATCAATAAAAATATATAATTATAGTGGA
Organism: Viscum album; assembly: GCA_963277665.1. Taxonomy (NCBI): domain Eukaryota; kingdom Viridiplantae; phylum Streptophyta; class Magnoliopsida; order Santalales; family Viscaceae; genus Viscum; species Viscum album. The sequence goes on along the minus strand of OY728155.1, from coordinate 1,286,530,458 downwards.
TAAGATGAATGATATTAATTCTCCATAGGCTTCACGATCTGTGCGCTGGAAGGGTAGATGCGCGAGTCCTGTATGTGTTGATCCGGGACTACGTCGCTGAGAAAATATGGGAGATCAGTCACTAGGAGAAGTCTATCAGTACTCAGATGATTAAAGAGGCTGAATAAAAGACACAAAACCTAGAAGAATAGTCAAATAATCATTTCTTCTTTAGTACCACTCAAACAAGGCTCGTTGAGCAATTGAGGGACCAACTGGCAGGAATCCAAGAGCAAATAAGGCAAGCATCTCTCCAGGTGGACGACCTTCAGATTGAACAAGAACGGGCCCGAATTAGGGTTAATGAGATTTTTTCTAAAGACAAAAATGAAATAAGGTGGATTAAATGGAAACATTAGTCATTTAAGGCCACATTCCAGAAGGTGTAAGAGCTGAAATGCTCCATTGAAGGGGTCAATCCACAAGGTCTGTGTTTTAGCCAAAGTTGTTTATTTGTTTACTTTCCCATATTGAACTATGTGGATTTCCTTGGGATTGATTTGGTATCTCACTTCTTGGAATGTGGCGAAAACAATATCAGGTATTGTTGTTTTTAGGTACAGTAAACTTCCAATAATCTTCCTTTATTATGTGATATTAACCATCTCGACTTCATCATCCTGTGATAGTTTCATATAGGTATCCACCCGAGTCTTCATATCCTTGGAATTTTCCATTCCCAATATTTTCAAAACCTCCGTGAAATATTTAGTTTGAGAAATGAATATTCCATTTCGTCCTTGTGTCACTAGCACCATCATCCTTTGATTATTTTCATTGTTCACATATTAATTGTAATAAACTCCACCACTCTAGAAATCAATCTTCTTTATAAATTGATCTAGCCTTGAATGTCATTCTCTTTGTGCTTTCTTCAACCCATATAAATCTTTCTTCAGCCGACAAACCCTATCCTCATCTTCATGTCCACACCAGAACTTTCTGATCACCAATTATATATTTCAAGTCAATTTCATCTGAACTCTTAGAATTTGATAATGATATAGATTTGAATTCATCATGGTAATTATCAGTATCTTATTCTGAATTAGTATTTTCCACTTCTACTCCCCCTAAGTCTCTTACCACTTCATCAGTTTCAACAGACAACTTTTCACTATGTCATTTTTCAGTGAAATATTTTCTTTCAGCTAATTTTCTCAACTTCTTGTTAGAACATTGTTGATATTATCTCTCAACATCTTGGTATCCTGAAAATAGTCAGATGATACCATATTATTAGAACAAAATAGATATTCATAAAAAACCTGAGTGTTTCTTTTTTTCCCCAAATCATTCTTCTTGAACATAAACATTCATCCTTTCTATACCATTGAGATATTGCATCTGATTAAGAGATAAAATGACCCCCCTATGATATAAAACTATTCCAGTTGTTAGGCCCAATGTTTATACCCAAAACATTCTTCTTCTCCAACATCATTTTTTCATCATGTGATCCTTAGCAATGAGCCATCAACAAAACCTCTAAGCCTACTGAGTTGGAACTCAGTGTAATAAACAAGAGATAGAGTTAATAACACCATCAAAATTTATTTCACTCAATCAGTTCCTTTCATCTTAAATTATGAAAACTAATTTGAATCAATTGAAATTACCAATAACATTACGTCGTCGCATTGCATATTCTAATGTGACTTCCCCTTGGATCTTATCTACCCAAAAACCTGAAACACTTTAACATTAGTTAGTATCATTTAAACACATAGGGAGAGGGAAAATCTTGCAATTTTCAAGAAGATGATTGTGGTTGATCCTAATGGGTCAACCCATTGATTCTTTCTTGTAAAGCATCACACTATTTCCTTGCCTGCTCCAACTACCTGGCCAACATCAATTATTCTAGCCATATGACTGGGAATTCTTTACCCAAATTCTAAATCTTCTTTTAATATTCAGATTCTGAATTCTTATCCTTTTTCACAATTTGGGAATTAATCCCATTAGTAGAATTTTCCTTCTTTGATGCTCCACTAATATACCATTTTTCATGATTCTTTCTTAGACCAGGAATCTCTCCACCGATCATTTTCTCTTGCTTATTCCTCTATTAACGAGCTCTTTCTTTTTTCCTTCACTTCCCACTGTGTGGAATGAGATATGAATTTTCTAGGAAATTATTTAGTCGTATTTATTTTATCAAATTTTTGAGTCATTCAAACTTTTCTTGTTGAGGTTTAGTCTTCCACTAACTTTACATTATTCTTAATTACACTTGGGGAATCTTATCTCTTTTTCTTCCAGGATTGTCCATATCTATTCCATGGGAGTTTTTGTGAGTGTAACAAAGGTGGTGATTTATGCACCTTTCATTGAGCTCCTTGTAATTCCCCTAAGATTGTAAAACTATTTTTCATCTTACCATGTTGTCTTTCAATATAGGATTTTTCATTGTATACTACTTGTGATGGGGATCTCCTTCTGGGTTCCTTTTACTTACTCTATTTCTTCTTTCTACAATGTCTTGCCAAATGACCATGATCAGAACATATAAAACATCTCCCATTAAAGACATACCTCATGTGATTATTTATCGGATGAGATGTTGATGTAGCTTTAGTTTTTCCTCTAATATTGAGCTCCTGGTATTATTGACACATGTTAATATTGTGTCCCATTCTTCCACAATAGAAGCATTACATGGATACTTTCATATGAGAGAATCTTATTTCATATTTCTCATGATGCTTCTTCTTATTCTCAGATTTAGAAAAATTTATATCTTCACAGTATGAGATGTATTCCTGATCCTCTAAAAAAAATCTTGATGTATGACCATGAATCCCACAGAAATAACACATGATATTATTACTTCCTATAAAATAATTTTTAGGTCTGTCTTTAGAAACTGTAGGACTTTTTCTATTTTTGGAACTGTTCATGACCCTCTTACTATCATGCACGGGAGGAGATTCATCAAATCCAATGTTGGTTTTTCCCAAGTTGTATGGACTTTGATATGAGAAAATATGTTCTTGTTTATCTTTAGAAATAACACATTTTTTTCATTTCATTATCACCTGCCGAAGGATAGTCAAATAGTAAGTGCAAGGCATCCTTCATTTTAGGATTTCCTTTATCATTGGATTTCTCCACTTCTTTCTTTACTAATTTTAGCTCTTCTTCTAACTATTGAATCTTTATATCCATTAATTCAAGTTGAGCATCAAGTTCTATCTTGATATTCTTCCCTCTACTCATCTCATCTTCCAATTCACTTGTCATCTTATCCACCATGTCACTTTTCCCCTTTATTTTAAATTTTTATTGAGAAATAGAATTAGAATAACATGTATTATCTTATTGTATCCTTTTATTATTCTAAAATTGTTCAAACAACTATGTAGCAAGATCATCATTTTTGGATTTCAGATTCTGAACTTCGTCTGACTTTTGATTCTCTTCATTTTCATCAACCTTTTGTTTTCCTTTCTTTCTAGACATATTTTTTAGTTCTTCACCTTGAGAATCATTCTTCTCCCTCAAATCAGCAGCTACATCAATAATCCTTTGATTAAATACTATTATATTGTTAACATCAATTTCCAATGCTTGGATCCAGATATATTTAGATTTAATATCTTTATCCAATTCCTTTATTTCATGGAAAGATTCCACTTTTTTCCTTTTGGGAGTTTCTTTATCATCAGTAGTTCTAACATCACTTGGAATATTAGGTTCTTCACTCATTACTTCAACATCATTGAATGAGTAATTATTTTAACTGTAAGATTTATCCAAATCATTATTCTGTTCACTACATGATTCCTTCAACTTAATAACACTCTTTATATAGACACTTCTACTCTAAGTAATACCACCAGAATTCAGCTTCTTCTTTGAAGTTCTTCCCTTTTCCATGGAACACCAATATAAGATTTGACTGAATCTTTAACTTTAAAAATAAACTGAACCAAGTTAGAGAAAATAATTCTGATAAAATAAACATATCCCTCTAATACCAATTTTTAGGACCAAAAGGGGCCTAGATGCCCTGGGGGGATTAGGGTATGTATATTCTTTTCAAAATTATCCCTTACCCAATGGATCTTAACCTCTTTATTATAAGGGTCACTTTTTTTCACTTATGTTCTAATTTTGACCTTATTATTCCATTATTTATCTAATGATGATGATTCTTTGAATATAATGTAGGAAAGAAAACACACAGGCACACATATTTTTACTTGGTTCACCCTCACTGGGATATGTACAAGGATAATACAACAGTGATGTGCCGCTGTACGAAATCCACTAAAGCTCACTGCCAATAATGTTTGGGCTATATCACTTCTATGCCAAGAATTACTTCCTTAACAAAGTTTAGGTTCATCACACTACTTTCCCAAGGGTCGCTCCTTGTTTCACTCTCCATGGCTCCCTACCAGTATAAAGGATAACCTTATTCATCTTCCTTTTCTCACTACTTTGGAAACGATCCACTCACAGTTTGTGGACTTGTAGGTCCCTTCATTATCACTAATGAATACATCCTCCACTATATTTAGATGCTCTATTAAAGTATAATTTTCATCCACTAATTAATATCCCTTTTCCACTAAACACTGGGCAATAAACTTTGAAAATACTTTCGTAAAGTTCACTGCTTTGTGAAGCTCCTTATTTCGCAAATCTCAAAAAATCATTCACGAAGTTCCTGCCTCTTCGAAAATCACACTACTTTGAAGAGAACACTACTTCGCAGAGAATACTACTTCTTAGAGCACACTGCTTCGTAGATCTCACTGCTTTACGCAACTCAAATGCCTTTGTGAACCACACTTCATTCGCAAATCTCGATTAGCTGCCACAAAGCTCATTCCTTTCACAGAGCTCAACTAAAATCTTTGGATCCCACTTCCATTGAGAAGAACACTTACTTCACGGAACACCTTACTTCGTGAAGATCACTGAGCCAATTTGGAACACCCTATCTTCATGAATCTCTCGCTACTTAGAGGCATTGACTTTAGTCAAGACTAGGATAGTATTTTCAGAAAGCTCAAGCCTTTATTTAAAACCTTGATTCATGGAGAACCCCTTACTTTGAAAAATCACAATAACTATAGATTTTCTCTCTTTATCCTATAACGAATGAAGAGGGGTGGCCTCTTATTTATAGGCATGGTCAAACATGGATCTCCTCTTATTTTGGCATGATTTCCGAATCGATCAAAATCATCTCTGCGGCACATCTTCCCTTCGTAAAGCACCACTGCAATTTTTGGATCGCTGAGCTCATATTAATCGTCAAGTGTTTCATCAATCCCTTTACACCACCACCGAAATTCTCCCTCACAATTCTCTTCATATGTATCATTCACAAAGCTCGTCGTAATTGCAGATCTCTCCAACAATATTATTCACATCTTTGCAAAATACAATTCATGAAGTCCATATTTGTGAAACTCATTCCTTTTCCATATTTTGATGAGATATTCAAGGAAATCCACTTTTCATGAAGCTCACAAAATCCAAAATTTTAGACCCTAAAAATTTGGAAAACACTGGAAAATAGTGCCACCTTGTATCTATTCTTTTGTACCACCTCCAGATCTTCCATTCCCTTTTCATGGTTCTTTGTCAACATGAATTTTTAAAAAAATATCTGGAAATCGACAATTCACCATGAAAGCTTTCTTTATCAACAAACACAAGAAACACAAAAATTATGAAATGTTAACTTAAGGGATTTTTTCTCAATAGAATTCCATTAATTTTAATGTCATGTAGTAAGGATGAGGTGCATAGTTTAATGTCATGTAGGATGAAGTATTTTAGTGTCATGTAGGACAAAGGGAACTTTCATTTTAAGGTCGTGTAGAAAGACCATCAATGTTATGAAATTTAATGTCTTTCTGTTAGGCCACACTAGTTTAACATCATGAAGGATGTAAGAGATCTTAGTTTAAGGTTATAGATCTCGGACCAGTTGGAGTATTTTGTAGTTTATTGTCATGAAACCAGGACAATGATTTGTTGCGCAGTTTAACATCATACAATAAGGATGAAATATAAGTTTAAAATCATGTATTATGGTGTAGAATAGTTTAACTTCATGTTTCTTGGATGAAAATATCTCAGTTTAAGGTCAAAGATCTTGGACCAAATGTTTTATAGTTTAGCGTTATGTAGGACGAGGTGGTCCAACGTCATACAGGACAACTATGGGGGAAGTGTTTCAAAAAGGATTTACATGGTGAAACTGCTATAACTTGATGTGAATGAGGAATGAGGGGCCCCATTCCACACCATACATTTCTAGGTCAATAAAGATCTTATTTAAATATTGTAGAGATCGTACCTTAAGGGAATTGTGTAGTTTATCATCATGAAACAAGGACGAAATAACAGTTTAACTACATAAAGGATTGTAGAGATATTAGTTTAAGGTCATAGAGCTTAGAACATAGGGGAATTTTATTGTCACATGGGATGAGATAATAGTTTAATGTCATGATGGATGAGGAATAATAGTTTAATGTCACATTTCTTGGTTAAAATAGATATTAGTTTAAGGTCATAGAGCTCAGACCGTGGGTCCTAATTTAAGGTCATAGATTTTGGTCCACTACATGTAGTTTAACTTCATGCGATAAAGACATATTCTATGTAGTTTAATGTAATGCAGTAAGAACAAAGTGGTAGTTTAACATCATGCTAGAAAAAATGAGAATACTCACGTGAAGTACTATTTGAGGAACTTGGCATTGGTGGGAGGAGTAATTTTCTCACTATACATAGTGATCAAAGAGTATTCACAATTAGGATAGACTTTTTGAATGATGTAAGGTCCTTCCCATTTGGGATCCAACATCAACAGTTTCCTACTGGGTATCATCAGGGCTCAAGGATCCAAAATCATGTCACCTTGAAGAAAGGATTAGAGAGGAGCTCTCTAATTGAAAGATCTATATATATTGTTTTGGTGACTCTCTAGATTATCTAAGGCCCAAATACTATTCTCCTCAATAGCTTCTAGTTCATCTAGATAGACCCATGCTAATTTTTCTGATGCCTTTTGATCATAAATAGCTGTACGGAGCAAGGAAAACTGAATCTCAATAGGAAGGATTGTCTGTATTCTATACACTGGGGAATAGGGTGTCACCTATGTGGAATTATGAGTCATTGTCTGATAATACCAGAGAGCAATAGGGATCATATCTGAATAACTTATTTTGGTCTGGACAACTATCTTGTAAAAAATGTTGTAGAGGGTTTTGTTTAATGCCTCGATCTACCCATTTTCCTTTTCATGTAAGAGAGAAGTGTGGTTAGAAAAGATACTATACTTGGCGTACAACTTCTTCAACTCAGTCACCCATAGTTGGTGACATTGTCAGTTAGAATAGAGTGAGGAAACTCAAATAAATGGATGATTTTATAGATCAAAAATTTAATTATTGACCAGACCTTAACTTCCTTTAGAGGAATATATTCCACCCACTTGGAAAATAAATCTATTGTGGTCATAATAAACCTACACTAGAAAGATTTTTCCAGTGGGTATGGTCCCACGACATCGAGTCCCCAGACCAAAAAGGTCCAAGATTACTTTGTAGTGTTGAGGTGATCTGGTGGTCGATGGAAAAAGTTGGAATAGTTCTGATATGCATGAAACTTCAGGGAGAACTCGATACAGTTATGGACCATGGTGGTCCAAAAGTAGCCCAATATTTGAATCTAGTGGGAGAGATTCATCCTTTCCTGATGAGAACCACATGACTCGATATGAAATTTATAAATAACTTAGAGAATATCATCTCCTTGAATGCAGAAAAAGAGAATTCCATCAAACCCATGTCTGTAGAGAGTCTTCTCTAGGTTGGGACCGCTCTAGAGGGTGAACTAAACTGCATGATGATGGATTCGCTCACTTTCAGATCTTTCCATTGAGAGATTGTTGTGCTAGAGATAGTTGATGAAAGGGGTTGTCCAATCGAAGTTTTCTTCAACTACGAGGGGATCCAGAGGACCTGGCATGGATTTATTGGTGGTAAGGCAGTTTACCTACTAGTTATCATCGTCGTCTAAACTGAAAGGGGTGATAAATATTCGATGCGCCATATGAATGAATTGATCTTCATGGTCAGGCTCTACGAGAGAAGCAATTAGACCAACCAAGACATTAGCTCAACTATTCTGTGACTAGGAAACATGATTCACCTCTAGATGAGAAGGGAACCTATCCATCAACTAGTGAGTGCGCTCTGACAGGGCACACACTTTTATTTCCCAATGATATAGTCACCATTAACCTGTTGGATGACTAGATCTAGTTCCCCTTTCACATGAAGATGTGGAACATCAATATAGAGAGATAACTCGAGGCTGGTAATGAGAGCCTGATACTCATCCTCATTTTTGGTGCATCCCTCTGATAATAATAATGAATAGGGAAAGTCATCCTAGGTAGGTGTGATGAATAAAATCCCTAACCTACTTTGTTGATCCTAGGATCATGAAGCCCTCTTCTAGTAGGACTCTGAGAGGTACCATAGAAGTGAATTTTCCAATATGTAATAGCCTGATCCACTAAGAGGATATCCTTGTTTAGGAAATCAAAATCCAAAGACTGCTCTGTGGGGGACGAATAAGCAACTATAAAATCTTCCAATGCTTAACCCTTGCCGCACTTATAAAGAAAAAATATAACATTGAACTACTAAATAATAACCGCCTAATGAGATAGATGGCCTATCAATATAAAGAGATTCAGAATGTACTTAAGAGAATCTATGCTAGAAACCAACTATATCTCATGATGCTATAGGTAGTGTCAAAACTTCTGCATTGTGAAAACCAGTGCAAGGAATCTCTTTTAGATAAGAGAATATATGGACTATGTGTTAATGATCATGCGACTGAGATAGTACAAACTATTATCAATCCTTTTGTTGTTATTCTAGGTGAGAAGGGCACCAAGGGATCAATCTAGGGCAGTCACTTAGAGGACCAATGGATTCTCAGAGATGGGTGGCATCAAAACTGGAGGTTGTATAAGGTACTACTTTATCTCCTCAAAAGAGGTTTGGAACTCCTCATCCCACTAGTAGATGGTACCTTTCTTCATGAGTTTTGAAAATTGATTATACTTTCTAGCTATATTCGCGATGAATCGACGTATATAGGCTAAGTGACCTTGAAATCCTTAGATTTCCCAAAGGTTTCTCAGAGGGGGAGTCTAGATGATATCCTTAATCTTCTTTAGGTTGATCTCAATGCCTCTATATATGAAAATGAAACCAAGGAACTTCCCAAAGGTCACCCCGAAAGCACATTTTAAGAGGTTCATATTCAGATGGTGGGAGCAGAGTAATCCAAAAACTTTATTGATATCTCTGATATGGTACTAACATTGGAAGTATTTGACCACAAATTCCTCCATTTATAATTCCAATATCATCTTGAGAATCAATTTTAAGATGCGGTGCATGGAAAGATGATAGGTGGATCGTACATTCTTTAAACTAAAAGGCATGAAATAAAAATAGAAGGTACCCTAAAATAATCTAAAGGAGGTAGATTATTCATCTTCAGGGGACATATAGATCTGATTATACCTAGAATACCCATCTATGAAATAGAGATCTTAAAATCTAGCAGTGGAATCAATCAGTATCTCTATCACCGGAAGGGGAAAATCATCCTTCAAGCAGTGGCAGTTGAGATCCTAGAATTCAATGCAGACTCTAATCTATTCATTATTATTCCTAATGGGAATTATGTTTTATAACCATCTAGGGTACTGAAATTACTTTATGAAGTTGTCCTTGATGAGCTTATCAACTTTAGCCTCGACCATAACACTGTGAGACATGTGCATTTTCTTGGGTGGTTGCTTGAACCCACAATGATTTATCTGGAGGCCAAGATGATGGATGGAGACCTGTGGGTATAACCCTAGAATCTCTTCATAACTCTATGAAAACATGTCACGATTTTTCTTTAGTAATTCTATATACTATTGTTGTTCAACTATAGGCATGTATGCACTAATCAACATCGGCCTTGGGTCCTTCTTAGTGCCAAGATTCACCTATAAAAACTCATCGATGATGGTGAAGATACCCTATTTGAATGTGAGAGGATAATCTTCCAAATCCTCTTCATCATTTTATAGTGAGAGGATCAATAGGATAAGGCAATTATTTTGAGTTAGCTAACCCTAAAGGAATGCTAGTGCTGGCTTGATCAGCAGTGTAATCTTCATCAGGAGACTCCTGTAATATTGAAAACATGAAAAAAAAGGATATCAACCCAATTCCATTAGGACTTCAACTGAGGGTCCCACAATTAATGATGTCAAATAAGTGGTGGTAAGTTGGTCTATGTTGACTTATCTCGGCCTAGAAAAACAAGTAGGTGTGGCATACTATTGTAGCCATGGGGCAAACATCCCAATACCTTAAAGGGGTAAAAGGCTCTAGTATCACTCTAGACTATACTTTATAGGAGTTCAAGGTAATATTATGATGTTACTTGTACCTAAAGGAATTTATTACCCTCATCTTAGATATAATGAATCAATGTCCCAAGTCTGGAATTGTAGCCTCTAATCAGTGAATCGAGAAGATGAAAGAATCATCCAAGTCCATATAGGGGTTGGACATAGTAGAAGTGAGCTCAACCTCATTGGTATGAACCTATTTTTCCTTGATCTTATAATAATCAATATCCAAATAATGGTCTTTACAAAAGGAAAAAGGAGATGCGTCACCTTGGATCACGTCCACTCAGCCATTGAGGGAGTACTTGAGGTATTGGTGATATGAGGAGGAAACTACTGCATGTAGATAGATCCAAGGTCTACCCCTTAACACATTTTAGGTGGTATCTTATGAGACTACCATAAATTCAGTTCTCATAACCAATCCATTGGACTGGGTCTTTAAGAAGATTCTACCACATGGTCTCTATTTAATCCTATCATAACCCAGAATTTTCAGATCATAGGGACTCAAAACTGCTCCAGTCATTCATATATTACAGAGCATCTATTTTGGGATGAGGTTGATCCCAAAACCTGTGTCGACAAGACATTGATAGACTTCCACACCGTTGAGCTGGCCTGTAATGTACAACGAGAGAATTTTACCCTCTATAGGAGAACCTTAATCTTCTCATGAGAATGAGATGATGTCTTGGAATTATTCTCATTTTAATTCCTCACCATGGAAGGCCTCTGTGTCTACTACCTCTGTCTCAAACTAGAGGGGTCTTTTCAAAGCCTCTGTGAGGGCTTTATGTAATGACCCAAACTATTATAAATGAGTTTTCCCTTTTTGATTTAATTAAATTTATTATTATTTAATATGGTAATAGAAAACACATACACTTACTTGGTTATATCTTATTGGATTTAAAATACCATTAATAATATTTACTATTATTAATATAGCCATTGAATAGTGATCACATGATTAGTATAAATATATGACTTTTAACAAATCCAATTGACTTAGAAAAAGGAAGTGATGACCTCAACCAATAGAATTAATCCCTATGAAGCCCATTTATCAAAGCTTATGAGGGAGATAGTATCTATGGGATTTAACCATGACCAATCCCAATATGTGATCCAATAACTTAAGCATGAGATAAACCGTTTATGGGAGAATCTCAAGCTCTTGAAGATCATGGCCCAAACCATGTTCACCGAACAACCCCATGAAAGTATCATCATCGCAAACCTTACTATTAGGGTGTACACCAATATAATAAAAATATATGAATCAAGATATTAATAATATGGATATGTATATTATATAATAATGAATTTATTTTCATTTTTTATTGTTACTTTATAAATGATTTTTATTTTTATTCAATTAAAAGAAAATTGTATTTTTGGGTAATATTAAAATTCAATTAAGGGATTTATTTTGATGAATTAATGGTTTTTTGAAATAAATAAAATTTTAATAAAATTTTATTATAGAATAAGGTTTATTAATTATAAATGGTCATATAATTTTTATGAAGTAAAATGTACTTTTTATAAGGGTTCAAAAACTATTATTATAAAAAACCCATCATTTTTCAATAAATGTAGAATCTTACTTTAAAAGTGAAAATGAAAATATTTAAAAAATTATTTAGATAAAATAAATATTATTTTTGGAATAATAATTTCGAAATTATCCAATGGTGAATTTTTCATAATTTTCTGATACAGTCGAATTTTCAGGTAAAAATTAAATACCGTATAAATATATGATATGTTTTATGACATCATAATGACCCAAAAAATGATGAAATAAATACTATAATTTCATCATCAGACAAATATATTTTTTCCCTTAAAATAACATGATTTTAATTTTATGTGATTAATTTTATAATGCCTTTATGAATCCTTCAAAAGATATAATATATTTTATGATTTTAAATTCATTTCTTTAAAAGAGTGACTCACCTACACATAAGAAAGGGTAATATTTTAATATGTTCAGAACATTTCCTAATAAAATAATGAAAACCTCCCCACTTTGTAAAAAACCTTGGGAAAAAACCATGGAAAGGTTTGTGGTATTGAATATTTTGTTATATAGAGTCCAAAACCTAAATATTAAATAAATCCCTCTCTTTTCCTATATAAACCCATGTAATCTCCCACTTCTATTCACTCTTAATACTTTTATCATGTCCTTACTCTGATATACCCTCTCTATAATCCTCCCAATGTGCCCCAAACTCTTAAGAAGCCAATTTTCAAGCTTTTGGATCCATACACTCAAGTAAGGGTTCTTTTCTTTCTCATCTTTATCAAAGTTTATTTATCTTTTTATTCCATTTTATTTTCAATTACTAATTATGGGGTATGATTTTTTACATCCCCCATACTACCCATATTATTTACAAATGATGATATACCATCTTTTCTCTCATTAATCCGTCCCATGTACACCCGTTACCATGCCAAAATTTCATAAGCATCATTTCCTTTTTATTTTTTATTCAATATTATTTATTATCATATGCCTTATTTTTATAATTATATATGTGTGGGCATGTCCTTAAATGTCTATATTACTATACAATTCATTTCCAAATTATTATAGGCCCATTTCTCTCCCATCAACCCATATTATTAATTTTTAAGTGACGCTGTTATGTTTCCAAAATTTCACCGTGATTTTCCATACCGAACCAATTGTATAGTGAATACCATACCCATTTACTATCAATGATGTTCACTTTTATACACATATACCTTTTTATCGGGGACTTATATGTATGCATTCCACACTCCTTTAACATGAAATAAATTATTATAATGGATGAATCCATGTTTTATGATCTATGTGGCACACTTAATCATGAGAATGAAATGAAAGTGACAGGTGTGACTAGAATTATATAGAGCTCCAATGAATTGGGTAATATTTAGTATCACTAAACATCATGTTGGGACAAGGGTGTACCTGATTCCTTTATGGGACTTTTTCCACCATGAATTCTTGGTGGTTTAACCTTGACCTATGTTTATAATGCAGTGTTTTAAGTTGTTGCCACATTTCCCATGTTATGATTATCATGCTATATCATGACTTATTATTCATGTTTCTTTATGACTCATTTATATTTCTTTTCTAGTATATATTATTATGTTCATGTTATGACATGTTTATTCCATTACTGGGCTTTATGGACCACCCCTTTCTTATGTATTTCCATAGGTGATCCAATGTAGTTTTAAGCTCAATCATGTTAAATAAGTTTTCAATAAAGATGTCATAATTCATGATTAAAGTTATAATGAAATGTACCTAATTACCAAAGACACTAGACTTATCAATATTTCATGTTTTATTAAGTTTAATTTTATGTAATTAAATCATGTATTAATGTGTAATAAAAATAAGTGTTTTTATAGTTGGCATCAAAGGAAAAGTTTAGTTATTTTTGAGATTAGGATTAGAAAACTCTAGAGCAAGACTTATGGATAAGACTAATTATAAGAAAACATCCCTAAATTTTTGTTAGTATATATTAAGTGGTTTATCAAGAAAATACATCCCTATCTAGATACTAGAAGTGGACGTGGTTATGACACAGATGTAGCTAGGATTAATAACTCTTACAAGGTGTTCCAGGCTTGAATTAGGGTAACATAGTACACAACAATGAGCCTTACTATGCACATAGTTTTCCAATCCCAGGGGACATGATTTGGTAATTCATAATCTCATTATAAACCATTATTAATGGAGTAAAAAAATGCTCATAAGAGTATATGTTAGGAAATAGATCATGGATAATAAATACTGAAGCCTAGAAATCCATAAGTTAAGAAAATAAATGTAAGTTATAAGTTATCCATTTAATATAATTGGATTATAATTTATGTATTTAATAGTTTAAAAATACTCATCCTTAATATTCCTTTTATTCTAGAAAATGACCAGAAATAGGAGGAATTAGGTAAACAATCAATGTGAAGAGAAATGTGAAGACTGCCCCAATGAGATGCCTAACCTGATGGGAGTATGAATCATTAACTTCATTAAGATACTCTCTTAGATAACTCAGGGTTTTAATAGAAACCTAGACTAGTAGGAGCTTCCAAATCCACATAAAATATAATAAGACACAGGCCTGAGTGTTATGTGATAAATGCCTCCTACTTTCAATGGATCATCTGATCCCTTAATCACTGAACAATGGATCAACTCCATTGAGAAGATATTCTCTATTCTTCAATGGTATGAAAAAGAGAAGGTTATTATGGATGTTTATCATATGTAGGGTGAAGCTAATCAATGGTGTAAATTGATCAAAAATATGAAGCTTGAGGAAGAGATTGAAGCGATGGGATGAAAGGATTTCCTGAATTTTTTTTCAATAAATATTTTCCCCACACCCTATGAATTAAAATGTAAAGGTATTTCCTTTCCCTCAAGAAAAAACATGACGAATCTATCATGGTTTATGAGGAAAACTTCATAAGGCTTTCATGATATGCCTCTAGCTTGGTCGTTACCCCTGAGTGTAAGGTTGATCACTTCTTTGGTGGGCTAAAACCTACCCTACAAAAATACCTGGTGGTACATGACTTTGATAGCTATGGGGAAATTATCTAATGTACCCTCAAAGTTGAAATGGATATTGGTAAATCTCAAGGGTATCATTGGGATAATAAACAAAAAGTGGAGATCAATTTTGGAGGTCCGATAGAGAGATCTAATAGTGCCAAGAAATTTCAACATCCCACTTGCCAAAGGTGTAGAAAGAAGAACCTCAAAAATTTCCTGAAGGGGACGAGGAAATGATTTAGGTGTAGGAAGGAAGGGCACACAGAAAATGATTGATGGTAGGAGAAACTTGCTACTATGATGGAGGAAAGGAATGATCCAGTCAACCCTCAGGGTATTGTTCATTGCTAAAAATGAAAAGAACTAGGGAAATTTGCAAACCAATGCACTAAGTCAAGGGTTTTCAGAGACAACCAACAACCTTCATGGCAGAAAGGGTGATATTTTTCCATCAAAACTACTAAAGTGGATCCTGACAATGAGGTGGTTATTGATACACTAGTTATTCAATCAAGAATAGAGAATGCACATTTTTATTATGGTTCTATGCATTCATTAATATCAAAAAAGTTTAGTATAGCTATTCAAACACCATCAGAAATATTTGAAGTGGAGTTGTCAATGAAAATGGTAAATGTGAAAATTATTACATCCCAAGTATATAACTCTTCTCCTATCAATTTTTGTGGGATTAACTTACTGATGAACCTTGTCATACTCCCTTTAGTGGAATTTGATGCAATTATAGAAATGGATTGGCTTTCCTTGTATAGATCCAATATAAATTACCATGAGAAGGAAATCACTCTCTGTATTGTGAATCTTCCTCAGATTCTATACAAATTCAAGGAGAATAATGGATATTATTTAGCACTATAATATCAAGCATGGATATTATTACCCAATGAGAAAGCATATCTATCTCAAATGATCGAGTCTAAAGAAAGAATCATCATTGAAGACATGTCCATTGTTAGGGAATATACTGATGTGTATCCCAAGGAATTTCCTGGTCTTCCTCCTAGCCAAGATGTTGAATCTTCAATCGAGTTTATACCTATGGAGTTACCATTATCTAAGAATCTATATAGAATAGATATTGTGGAACTTGAGGAGTTGAAGAAAGAACTACATGGGAATATGAATAAAGGGTTTATACACCCAAGTGCTTTACCATGGGGTGAATCAGTCCTCTTTATCAAGAAAAAGGATGGGTTAATGCACCTTTTCATAGATTATCGTGATCTTAACAAGATTAATATAAAGAACAAGTATACTCTTCCTCAGATTAATGACTTTTTAGATCAGATACTTGAAGCACAATACTTTTCCAAGGTGGATCTATGGTCAGGATATTACCAAGTTAGGGTGAAGAAGGAGGATATCCCCAATACAGATTTTCATACAAGGTATAAGAACTATGATATTATAATTCCATTCAGACTAACTAATGCTCCAACAATCTTTATGGACTTGATGAATAGATTCTATAGAGATTACCATGAAAAATTTGTGGTAGTCTTTATAGATGATATTATAATATAATACAAAAGTAAGGAGGAGCATGAAGAGAATTTGAGTACTGTTCTAAAGACTAAGTGAAAGGAAAAAGATTTATGCCAAGTACAAAAAATTTGAGTTATAGTTAAAGAAATCCTCTTTATTGGGACATATAATCACAAGAAATGGGATATATATGGACCCTTAAGAGAAAAAAGCAATTGATGGATGGCCGAGGCCAACATTTGTGATATATATTCATAGTTTCCTTGGGTCATCCAGGTATTATCACTGATTTTTGAGAGATTTCTCATGATTTTCAAACCCTCTTACCAAGATAACTCAGAAGGGATCCAAGTTTTCTTGAAATTATGAATGTGAAGAAAACTTTAAGGAGTTTAAAATAAGGCTTATCACTGTGCCTATTCTCACACTACCCACAAGTGGAGAGATTTTCATGGTATTCAGTGATGCTTCAAAGAAGGTCATGGGTTGTGTGTTGATGAAAAATGAATTTTTTTTGCCTATTCTTCAAGGAAATTGAAAGTTCATGAACATAAATACCCAACAAAGTATCTAGAGTTGGCTTCGGTTATTTTTGATTTAAAAATTTGGTGTCATTATATCTTTGGGGAGAAGTGTCAAATATATATGGATCACAAAACCTCAATTATATATTCACACAAAAAGATCTAAATATGAACCAATGAAGATAGTTAGAGTTTATCAAAGACTATGACTTATCAATCCACTACCATCATGGGAAAAATAATAAAGTGGTAGAAGATATAAGAAGAAAGGATCTAGAAATTCTGTCATTAATGATAATTGATAGGGATATAATCTTCTTATATTTGGAAAGGATGGACATTTAAATCATAAAGGAAGGAACATCATTAATCCTTTCAAAAATTATTGCTTAAACGTCACTTTTGGAGAGGTTAAAGGACAATAAAAGAGTTAATGTGGTAATTTATAAGAAAGTGGAAGCTATAAGGAAAGGTAAATCCTCAGAGTTCAATGTTAATGATGAAGGTGATGTGAGATTTGGGTCAAGACTATGTGTACCATCAGATCCTGAGTTAAATAAGGAACTGTTGGATGATACACATAGCTCAAACTTCTCCATCCAACTAGGAAGCACAAATAAGTGTCAATATCTACAAGAACACTATTTTTGGGACAATATGAAGAAGAATATCATAGAATATACATCAATATGTCTTTTATGTTAGCAGGTGAAAGAAGGAAGGAAAAAATCTAAGGGGATAATGCAACCATTACCCATACCTGCATGAAAATGGGAAAACATCACCATAGAATTTTTCACTAATATTCCAAAGACATAAAGAAGGAATAATGCTATATGAGTTTTGGTGGATTGTATTAAAAATATTTCACAATTAATTGCGATATGAGAGGAATTATCATTGGATCTACTTGCACAGATATACATTAGGGAAGTGGTCAAGCTACATGGAGTACCAATATTGATTGTATCTGATAAAGATCCAAGATTCACCTCTAAGTTCTAGAAGAGTCTCTAGCAGGATTTGAATAATGAGTTAAACATTATCACAGACTATCACCCTCAAACTGATGGCCAATCTGAGCAGACTATCCAGAAACATGCGGACATGTTGAGACCATGCTCAATGGACTTCAAAGAAGTATGGGATCAATATATTCCTCTAGTTGAGTTCTTTTACAAAAATAGTTTCCACTTGAACAACCAAAGGGCTATATATGAATCCCTTTATAGGGAGAGGTGAATAACACCTATATGTTGGGATGAAGTTAGGGAATGAAAACTACTAGGTCCTAAAATGGTCAAAGAGATGGTGAAAAATGTTAAGACCATTCAACAACACATCAAGGATGCTCAGAGTCGACAAAAGATCAATGATTATAATCTTCGATGAGACCTAGAGTTTGATGTTAGATACATGGTATTTCTCTGCATATCTACATGGAATAAAGTGATGAGATTTGGGAAGAATGTAAAACTTATTCTAAGATAAATTGACCCCTTTGAGATCCTTGATTACATCTGAGCAGTGGATTATCAACTTGCACTACCACCTAACCTATCTCAAGTTCATGATGTATTACATGTATCAATCTTGATGAAGTACATACCTGAACCCTCATATGTACTAAATCTATAGGTGGTACCATTGGAGAATTATCTTTCCTATAAAGAGCAACCAGTGATGATTTTAAATCATAGAGACAAAGTTTTATGAAATAAGGCAATACACCTTATCAAAGTGCTGTGGAGAAACCAAAAGTTTGAAGAAGCAACATGGAAACTAGAGGAAGTGATGAGTCATAATTACCCTCATCTATTTTAAGGGGGTGAAATGAAAATTTTGACGGCGTAATTTCTTAAGGGGTAAGATTATAACAAACTGAACTGTTATAAATGAAGTTTCCATTTTTGATTTAATTAAATGTATTATTATGTAATATGGTTATAGAAAACACATGCACTTACTTGGTTATATCTTATTGAATTTAAAATACCATTAAGAAAATTTACCATTTTTAATATAGCCGTTGAATAGTGATCACATGATTAGTATAAATATAGGGATTTTAACAAATCCAATTGACTCAGAAAAAGGAAATGATGACCTCGACCAGTAGAATCATGCTCTATAAAGCCCATTTATTGGAGATTTTGAGGAAGATTGAATCTATGGGATTTACCCTTGACCAAGAACAAGATGATATACAACAACTTAAGCATGATAGAAATTGTAAATGAGAGCAGTTCAAGCTCATCAAGATCACAGCCCAAACCATGTTCACTGAATAACCCCATGAAAGTCTCATCATTGTACACCTTAATCTTAAGGTATATGCCAGTGTAATAAAGGGATATGTATCAAAAAATTAATAATATGAATATGTATATTATATAATAATTAATTTATTTTCATTTTTTATTATTAATTTATAAATGATTTTGATTTTGATTGAATTAAACACAAATTGTATTTTTGGGTAATATTCATATTAAATTAAGGGATTTATTTTGATGAATTAATTAATTTTTGAAATAAATAGTATTTTAATAAAATTTATTATCAAATAAGGTTTATTAATTATAAATGGTAATATAATTTTTATAAATTGAAATGTACTTTTTATAAGGGTTCAAAAACTGTTATTGTCAAAAACCCAACATTTTTTAATAAATGTAAAATATTATTTTAAAAGTGAAAATTCACATCTTTATAAAATTATTTAGATAAAATAAATATTAATTTTTTAATCATAACATTGAAATTATCCAATGGTGAATTTTTAATAATTTTCTGAGATAATCAAATTTTTGGGTAAAAATTAAATACCATATAAATATATGATGTGTTTTATGAAATCATAATGACCCAAAATTGATGTAATAAATACTATAACGGGTATAATAAGAAAAATATATGTTTTTTATTAAAATAATGTGATTTTAATTTTATGTGATTAATTTTATAATGCCTTTATGAATCCTCTAAAAGATATAATATATTTTACAATTTTAAATTAATTTTTTTAAAAGAGTGAATCACCTCCACACAAGAAAGGGTGATATTTTAACATGTTAGGAAATTTTACTAATAAAATAATGAAAACCTACCCACTTTTTCAAAAACCATGGGAAAAAATCATGGGAATCTTTGTGTTTTTGAATATTTTATTTTGTAGAGTCCAAAACATAAATATTAAATAAATCCATCCTTTTTCCTATATAAACCCACCCAAGATCCCATTTATATTCACTGAAAATTCTTGGAGAACATACTTACTCTACCCTACCCTCTCTATAATCCTCCAAAGTTTCCCCAATCTCCAAAGAAGAACCTTTTCAAGATTTTGGAACCACACACTCAAGTAAGTGTTCTTTCCTTTCTCATCTTTATCAAAGTTTCTTTATCTTGTTATACCATTTTATTTTCAATTAATAATGATGGGGTATGATTTAAAACCTCCCCCATACTACCCTTATTATTTATAAATGATTCTATACCCCTTTTTCCCTCATTAACCCCTCCCATGTACACCCGTTACCATATCGAAATTTCGTAAGCATCCTTTTCTTTCTCTTTTTATTCAAGATTATTTATTATCATACTCCTTATTTTTATAATTATATATTTGTGGACATGTACTTACATGTCCATATTATTGTAAAATTCATGTACAAATTATTAGATACTCATTTCTCTCTCATCAACCCATTTTATGTATTTTTAAGTGACAACGTTATACTGCCGAATTTTCACCACGATTTTCCATGCAAAACCAATTATGTAGTGAATACCATACCCATTTTATATCAAGTTTTTAACTTTTATGTACATATAACTTTTTATTGGTGACTTACATGTATTTATTCTACACTACTTGAACTGAGAATAAATTATGACAATGGATGAATCCATGTTTTATGATCTATGTGGAACACTTAAGCATGAGAATGAAATGAAAGTGACAGGTGATCCTATAATTATATAGCACTCCAATGCATTGGGTAATGTTTATTATCATGATATGGAATTTTGGTATAGGGGTGTACCTAATTAATTTATGTTACTTTTTCCACCATGAAGTCTTGGCGGTTTATCCTTGACCTATGTTTATGATATAGAGTTTTTAAGTAGTTTCCAAATTTCCCATGTTATGATTATCATGCTATATCATGCCTTATTATTCAAGTTATTTTATGCCTAATTGATATGAATTTTATAAAATGTATTATTATATTCATGTTACTCCATGTTTATTCATTTTCTAAGCTTTATGGCTCACCCATTTTTTATGTATTTTCCCAGGTTATCTAATGCAGTTTTAAACTAAAACATGTTGAAGAAGTTTTCAATAAAGATGTTGTAATTCATGTTTAAAATTGTAATGAAATGCACCTAATTCCCAAATGCACTAGAATTATCGATCTTTCAAGTTGTATTAATTGTAATTTTGTGTAATTAAATCATGCATTAACATGTAATAAAAATAATGTTTGTTTTACTTCACATAGATCTTATGACAGTCAGAGGTCCTCGAGAGTTGAGAGTTTTGCAGAAATGTTGGAAAAATGCTTAAGCACATCATACTTCTATGCTAGGAACACATTTCTACCAACATGAGGTTGATCTATGGTAGGAGGTATGATGGGTGTTTCTAGTCTAACCAATGGACTCTTACTGGTGCTGGGAATGTCCCTATGATCACTAGATGAGCCTTGTAAAGTTATTACTAGCTAACTAGAAGATGGAGGAGGCCTATTCATAGTAGAGTGTGGATGATCATGATGCAGTCTCAATGGATCTTCCTGATCGAGTAGTATGAATAATGCCTGCTATGAATCTGACATGGCGGGCTGTGAGGCCTGTACCTGTTGGACTCTACACTAAGCCTACTTTCTAGTCTCGATAGCATGCACAACTTGGCTTGAATAACTAGACTAGGCATTTCGATGATTCACATAGCCATGGCCTCATCGACGATGACATCTATTGGGAACATTAGGAGGAATTTATTGATACTCCTCATCACTGGGAACCATGTAAGGGTCCACCAACATGAAAATATTCACAGAGGCATATTCCTTCTTATCATTTGAGGAATATTCAAATAATGATTGTATTCGGGGGGTGATCCCCATTTCTAGAGGCATGAAATTGCTGAGGGTTCAAGATGGATTCGGCACTGGAAGGGGACCTTATTTTCCCTTGTTCCATCAACGTATTCTCTTATGTGAGATAAAAGGTTGAGATTTGGATGTAGAAGCAGTAACTGGAGGAGGTAAAACAACTTCAGGAGGCTTGAGCTGATTTAAACGGGGACTGATGACACCATGGGCATGAGCGAAAGACCTAAAATACAACTAATCGTCATACTTCTGAAACCCATGGATGGAGACCTGATGCCATTCACATTTTCTATCACTGTAAAGTTTCGTAGATATGCATGTTAGATGTGCCTAGGTAGGTCCCAATCTGATGATATTGTTATCAACCTAGTCCTAGATCTAGTCATTGAATATATAAAACTGCTTAATGGTTTGTACAAGGAACTAGTGATAAGGGAAGTATTTAGGGTGATCAATGAGATCAACCTCCACAGGTATCCTACATTCTAGAATCTTTAGAATCTCCAGATCAAAGGAACTTTGGAAATAAATTGGTACCCGATCCTCATTAAATGAGTAGGTCCAATTTCTTCTATCTAAAAAGGGAAATCTGAGAGCTTGAACCAGATGAGGGGATGAAGCCTGGTGGGGGGATGAAACCTGATTGTCTCACCTAGGTGTTAGTGGTACATTACACAGTTATGCCTATTAATTTTGTGCCAGGTGATGCTGAGCCTGAGGATGGACCTGATACCGTTTCCCTTAGTGAGGTTGTGGAGGAGGGTCTTCCAGTAACAAATCTAGTGGTTTTGGGGCCACTATTTGTGCAACGATAGCAGTTTCAGCCTTAGAGTCTCTTATTGCGGGAGTTGGAGACAATGGACACAACTAATTATCCTACTAAAAGGATTCCTCTAAAAGTTGAGCCTTATCAAAAAATACCAAAAGCCACTTGGTAAATTCTGAACAATGAGGGAGGGAACCAATTCAGTATTGACATTCCCCATGCACATCATCAACAGTTGCTCTTAAGTCAATGGTATGTCGAGTAAATATGTGACACCCTTCCACCTGAAGAGAAAGTATACAATCTTCCCATATAGCCATTTATTTTTACTTTAAGAGGTTTGAAATACTTGTCTTGTGCGT
The DNA here is from genome assembly GCA_963277665.1 of Viscum album. NCBI lineage: Eukaryota > Viridiplantae > Streptophyta > Magnoliopsida > Santalales > Viscaceae > Viscum > Viscum album. The sequence goes on along the minus strand of OY728155.1, from coordinate 1,286,507,073 downwards.
GGTGGAGCTGAACTAATAAAGAAACTTCCTGCGAAGATCTTCCTAACCAGCGATGGATCCAACAGGCAGCTGATTGTACCAGATAAATGATGGCCCTTCCAGTGTCTATGCAAAAAACTGGAGCTCAAATACTTCCTATTATGTTGGAGTTACCAACATGGGTTCACATCTTGAAATAAAGTGGTCCAAATGCTGCAGGGGGACGGCCATCCCATTGAAGGGAAAAACGATAGGATTCCCAAAATCCAGGGGTGCCTACATGTGTCCACCCATGCCAGATACGGATTACCATCAGGTGGGACCACCACCTGCCGTGTATCAAGTGCCTTAAGGCGAGCGATGAGAGAATCCATTGGGTCTTCTTGGTGGGGGTTCATATCTGGACAAGGATCCCTAACCACTAGTGTGTTGACAGGCTCATCAACATTATCGGTAGGCTTGGAGACTTGTGGAGCGGCTAGAATGTCATGTGGAGATGATGATGGATTGATCTGATCTGGGTCTCTAGGAGGGTTCTCATGTATCTTGGGTGGATTTAGAGATAAATACCATGATCATTTTCCATAAGCTCTAGTCTCTACCCTGTCGAGATGCACAAGATTATCCAGATCGACGATAGGTTATTGGTCAGGGAGGACCTGTGGATGCCCCTACTACCCCAATGGAGGAGGGGCATTATTGTATCAAGGATCAATATAGTATGGATGTTTCTATTCAATTCACTCATCAAGGATCTCATCAATTAACTTATTCTTTTTGAAAAGTTGATGTAGCAAGGAAACCATAGTGGGGTCAACCTCAATCTTCTACACTGAATTAGACAGGTCAAAGGTATTAGAGGTCCCAGTATTCTCCTTAACTTTATCAATGTTTTTACCAAATCATAGTGACTTGGAGGGCAGAACAAGGCCAATAATATTACTTTTTTGGAGGGTAACAACACATGGGGGTCTAGTAGATGTTTCATGCCCCCGGGGGAAGGTTCTCTTCATCATACCCTACAATGATGCCCCCTTCTGAGTGTATCTCAGGGAAAACCATGTTTACTACAATATTTCCCAGAGGCCTATCTTTGATGTCACTGGGTAGGTTTGGATGCTACATGATAGGACTAAAGTGAAGGGCCACATACTATTCCTGACCATGAATCTACTTGTGTGGGGTCGCCTCTTCAGTAATTTTTCAGAGCATGGTGAAGATCTGAACACATCATTGCTGAAGTGTCTGGTGATAACTTGGTGATACAGGGTGCTGATCCATGGGAAGGAATACTATATCAACCACGAAACACTGCTAGCTAATGTCATCGAAATGCTCCTGGATCTTTGGATAAGCCAACTAACAGCTGCAATGGTGGAAGTGAGTCTCCCACATGGTCTGGAAGAATCACACAAATACATCTTGGGTAAGAACCTATGGGATGTCAAAGTTGGGAGTAAAGATCAGCTAGAACATCTTATACAATTGATATGCTGCAAGAGTGTCCCACAAGATTCTATGTTCAAAAGAAGGATTTGAATCTTCATTTCCCCATTCTTCAATTGGGGATGGTTGAGGAACCATAAACGCCATTGATATGGAGCATTGAAGTAGTGGAATAGTTAGTGGAGAAAATGCTATGTGAGTTGACAATCCAATGCTCACTAGGTCGTCTCTCGAGAGAAGTACCGACTACATCATCATGTCCCTATAGGACAGGGTGTTGACCATCACTTCATGCATGAAGGCAACAGCCGTTGGTGGCAGATCTAGTGAGTGATCGTCATCCACCAAGCCCTAGAACAAGTCTCTGTGATCTTGTGTAGAGGTATAGAATGAAACCAGTGATGATAATGAAGACTACACAACGAGACCCTAGAATGGATCCAAATATTCTTCCACTTTCATGTACCTACAAAGGGATTTAGGGATATGGGGAATCTCACCTTCCAATATGATGAAACTTACATGCTACGGTCCTTCCCTAGACTATGATGTAGAAGACTGGGGGGAAGGCTCTATCAGTGGGTCCCAATCATCTTTAGAATAAAAGAAGTGAATTATATTCACGATAACTTATGGACTCCCAAAGTTATTCCTTCATAGTCTATGGTTCTCCCTTCTTCATTGGGATTGTTCATTGGGGTAGGTAATTTTTTCGACAAGAGGAGGGCCTTCTGTTGCTGGTTGATTGCATGGGGAGGAACTCCACTTCAACTTTTTGGGGGTATGGAGAGGAACTATATACCTATTGTCATCGAATCAGGGAGGAACTTTTCTTGAAATATTGTGGGAGTGAGAAACCCTCCACTTTGATGATATGAGGTGTGAGGATCACCTGTCCATATGTCGAGTGGTAAACAGGGAGGACCTATGTGTTGAGTAGCATTGGTATGGGGAGGACCTTCATACTGACTTCTGAAGAAGAGAGAAGGGACTTAACTTTGGTCAATGATACTATGGGAAGGATCTCCGCTTGATCTGAAAATGACATGAGGAGAACCTTCGTGTTGATGGTCTGTGAAATAGGGAGGACCTCCGGGACGAATGTTGACAAGTTGGGGAGGACATCCACTTGGAAGGGTGATGAGAACATAGAGAGGACCTGCATACAAAGCATGAGAGTGGTAAGGACCTCCACTATGACTGGAGATGGTATGGGGAGGGCCTCCATACTAGATCACATCATCATGGGTCATCCCATGAAGACTTCTGGCAGTGTTGGTGACCAAAAGAGTCAACCCAACCTGTCTGTAGGGTGGATGAGGTCATGATCCCGATCAGGTGTTGAGGTGCCTCTAATCTATAGTAGCAGGGAACTTATAGTATGTGTCATTGGTGGAACATGACACTAAATCCATGGTAGAGGAAACCCCCTAACTAGTATCTTCTTGATCTTGTGACTGACGTTGGAATTGGGTTATCTGGACCGGGGATGATAGGGCAGGGATGTAAACCACCTATTCCTTAGCCCTAAGGGACCTGTTGAAGACACCGATGAGGCCTTGTGGGATCCCTCCTTGGAATATCCTAGGTGGTTTTTGTGGATGGGATGATTCATATATCCCTTACCTCATTAGAATATGGGAGCGAGTCATAGGAATATTCCAGGGAGAGTCTCCTAAAGTGATTGAAATTCAGAGTGGGGAGTAGTGGATCCTTATGTAGCCCTTGGGGGTGGCGGTGACGATGGGGCGCAAAAGCCTCTAGGTCATGGATGACCATGTCCCTCATTGGAATGAACCCCTCATACTCATATCAATGAACAAGGGTATAAATCACCCTTCTTTGGATGATTTAAGAGGGTGGTATGGGGCATGAGCACCTGGTAGCTGTGGTCATGGATGACATCATGGAAATGGTGGAATCATGAGGGATTGTCACATTATCTTTCCTTCTACCCCTACGTTTGTGGGTGGGGGATGATTGGTTTCCTATATTTGGGGTCCTGAAAAGTAGGAAGATTCATACATTAGTATGGATATAAGGAAATAAATTCATAATGAACTAGTTTCGTTTAGTCTTCCATGGTTGTAGAGAGAGATCCATGCTGATGATGCCACATATCAGAATTCCCAATGATTAACTAACCCAATCTCTAGTGAGTTTCACACTAGTACCACTATTTACTTAGAAGTACCTGGCATTAGATAGATGGATTTGGTGATATGCTCATCTAATAATGTCTCAAATTCTACTAATCCTATGTTGAGGAAAAGAGTTCACATTAGGTTCACCATTACTATTTCTGATAGTTTTTTCTAGGGCACACCCACATCCACATGCTATCTCATGTTGTCACACCACATTTGTTGCCCCACATTCCTATTTTCCAAGGCAGGAAACATTCATCACTTCTTTGATGATGTCTGCTCCTTGATCAAAACATGATGATGGGATGTACGTTACTCCTTTTATGGATTCCTCCTCATAATTTGTTGCTTAGTCCAGGTCTCCCTTATAGATTAATACATTGTTCTTGAACCTCATTCCTAGTGATATATCTTAATAGACACATATTATTTACGCTGCTTTTTTTCTGTACATTACAAAGGGTCAAGTCAGGACATCAACATTAGGTTAGGAGAGTAGTCATGTTGGGAATAAGTGGAATGTTTGGATGCTGGAACATTGGTACACTTATATTCTTCCTCGTAAGAGGGCTTCTAAAGGGTGTATAAACCTAGGGAATCCCATGTCGATCATAAGGCATCTTATTCCAGAGGCATGTCTTCCAAGGTTTTACCCAGGCATACCATGTTTAACATGGGGTAGGCCATGAGTTTAACATCTTGAAGAGACAGAATGGTCTGATTAGAACACTTGTGAAGGTGGATCATATAGGTACATCCCTAGATGGGATCACCTATAAGGTTTACCAGATGGGTGGGAATGCCTCTAACGATGAACCCATATGATGTGTCCCATAAAGGGAAAGATTTCACATTGTGAAGGATGATATGGACACCACTAAGGGTGGATAAGGAGGGTGGACCCCAATGATGGGGGCACCAAGGTTTACCATTGGCTGGGATTGAACCTTACAGGGGATTCCTATGTACCCTATATAGAAGATACGGATCAAAGACCATGTAGTTTGAAGGGGTGATTTGGGGATTACATAGGGCTAGTTGTCCGTCAAAAGAGGAGTACTCTTTGTTGGATGAATATAAATTGTGTGGTTCATATGAATGGTTAGCTTCCCAAGTGCTTCTAGGAGCAGTGATGATGTGGATGCATGATCTCACTGAGATGTGGCGGCCTAGGTAAGAATCAAGATGGAAATGGAAGAAGTGTTAAAATGTAATGGATAAAGTGGATGGAATGTGAGGGGTGATGGGATGGAAACTTGAGGAGGCTTCCTACATATCCTAGTGGTTGAGAATCAAATTCCACATCATTTGGGAGTGGGGAGATGAGAAAACTAAGGAGGCAGTTCATGAGAATGCATCACATGGATAGGGACTCAAAGGAAGCGTAACCTTCAGGTTGGGGCATGATACTCCCAAGACATAGTGACTCAAGGGAAGAACTAAGATGGTAATGGATGATGGGATTAGACCTCAGGGAGTCTTCCTACGTACCCTTTTTAGAATAAATGGATCAAAATTGATGCATTTATGGTATCCCATGCAGTTTAACATCATACAGTAAGGGTGATGGAAAAACGAAGTGAATATAATGGTGCCAGGTTTGAACCTCTATGAGGATTCATACGTACCCTATTTAGGATACATGTATCAAATTCCATGTAGTCTAGGATGGCATCATGGATTACACATGGCTAGATTCCCATTGACATTTTGGGGCTTACACAAGGTTAGTGGCCCAAACAGATGGATCAGAACACCTCAGGGAGGTGGATCTGGGGGATGTGTCCCATAAAGGGAAGATGTCACATCATAATGGTAAATACCTAGGAGGGAGCACTGGAGTTTACAATTGGTTGGGATCTAACCTTATAGATGCTTCCTATGTACCCTAATTAGAAGACATGGATCAAAACCCAAGTAGTTCAGAAGGGGCATAAGGATTATGCACTGAGGTGACCCAGATGGAGTCACAGTCACTGCTGATCTCTAAGCCCACATGATTCATGCTCTATAGAGACCCTATCCTTTTAAATATAACATTACATGATTTTAAGAATAATTATACATTAGAGTACAAGACAAGGATCATAAAGTCTAGTGTCCTGGAAGACTAAGTACATAGTCAAACATTATAAAAACAACTTTTTATTTAAAATCCACAATGAGTTATTATATTATAGTGTGATCATACATCTGCATAGGATAACCTGGGGATAATATGAACAAAGGTATTAGCTAAAATCCCAGTAAGAGAATAACCATAAGAACAAATAAATAACACATGGGATAGAAGGCATGACATGATGATATAAAAAGGCATGTAACATATCATAACATATAAACAATGGATCATTTAAACATGGAATCATAGAAATGTGGAAGAAACATAAAAAAAGAATTTAGTAAAATTCAAGGATAACTGTCAAGACCGTTTCCCATAGCAGCACAAGCCAAGGCTAACCGCCAAGACCATTGCACATAGTAGCACAAGCCAAGGGTAACTGCCAAGACCGTCACACATAATGTCTCATGAGACTCAACTTCACCCAATGAAGTGGAGCATTATCTGGGTGAACCCATATTATATTTCATGAATATGTTTTCCATATAAATAATCATACATAATCAATCTTATATAAACATAATTGTTAACCATGGAAATAATTGGGTACCACAATCATGAAATAAAGCATAACCAATGGGCGTATCATGAAAGTTTCCATAAAAGAAAGGAATTAGAACATACATGTATGTTCATAAGTTAAAATAGAAATATATCATGGTAATTAATTTCAAATAGAGGTGACAAAATGTAATAAATTTATTTAAGAAATTTTAGCATTTAAAACATTTTTGTGCGGTTTTAAGGAAAATACTATAGAGCTTTCTAAATAGAAAAGGGAACAATATTTTATATAAAACCAGAATTGAACCAAGAAAGTTTTATTAATATAAATACCAATTTTATAAAGAAAATGGTGTTTTAAAATGGAGGATAGAGTATACTTGGAATTGGGTAAAAATTTGGGAAGTTCCCTTAAAACAAGTTTGCTTATTGGGAAGCATCGATGATGGAATCACTTAGAAGCATGTATATCCCTAAAAGAGAATGAGGGATTGATATTGAAACATGATTTTGGATCATATAAATAGAATGTATAAGTTTTACATAAAAAGGAAATACAACTTCATTTTGTTAAATCATACCCCATCATTAGGTATTACACATAAAATGGAATAGCATAGTGGACATTCTTGAATAAAAGTGAAATAGAGAGGATCCCTTACCTTAAGTCCGATGATGTTCTCCACTTTTTATTAATGACCTGAATACATAAATTAGGTTTATTAATTAATAAGTCTAGAAACCCTTTCTATATGTATAATTTTTATTATAATCTTTTTAAGTTCATTTATAACCATTTTTATGGGTTATTAGGTTCAATTTCATTGTTCAGGTCTGTTTTCTTACTTGGTTTTAATGATCGGTTCACTTATATTCATGTTTGGATAAACATATATGATGAAAGTGGTTGTCCAGAATTGTATTTATATGACATTAGTGAAAATCCATGAGATTACATGGTTGTAAATTTAATTTGGTTACTTGGAGTGAAGTCAAATCATTATATAAAACATTGATGACAAACGCTTGAGTTAATTTTAGTGATTTTTCTCACAATTAACTTGTTTTGTATTATTATTTTACATCATGAGTGAATAAGGATTATAGAACACTAAATAAGATAAAAAAACACATATAATAGTCTGGTTCAACCATAAAAATGGTCTCATGACCATAATTAAAGATAATAATAGAAATTTATAATTCGTCGTCCTTGATTGTGCTAAATCAACACATCTCAAATAGTGTTTTCATTTAATTCAAATAAAATATGGGGAAAGGGGAGAAGATAATGAATTATCCCATTATCATAATATAATTCCAGTAAATTTATGTTTCTAGATTTATTATACCATTTGGGTGAAGGTAAGTGAGGAAAGAAAAAAGAAAATAAAAGAACTTAAAAGAAATAAAGAATTGGAAAGATGAATTTACCTCTTGAGTTTAACTCCTTTGAGAGCCTCTTAAGGGGAGAGGATTTGGTATATTGAATAGAATAGGGTATTTTGGAAATGGGGAAGGATATTGGGAAGAGATTTGGGAAAAATATTGGCAAGGCACAAAGCTTGAGAGGAGTGAAGAGAAGAGGTAAGTATGGGTGGTATTTATAGTGGAGGGGAGGAGTGTTTTCATAATATTATAATCATTAATTTATTATTTCTTCACAAGAAAAGAAATAGTGAGTATTGCATGACCTAGAATAGTAATAAATACATTTGAGTTCGAGATTTTCATGCTTACATCACCTATGATTTCAGGAATAGTGGATTTAAATTATAATGTATTTATACGGTAAATTATTGTATTTTACTATTCACAAAAAAATTCAAGTATTTCAGAAAATATTAAATATTCACCCAAAGAATTTTTAGACATGTAAAATCCAAAAATGAATTTCATTTTTCAAAAATAATTTTATAAATATGATTTATTTAATTTTTAATTAAAATCATAATTTACTCGAAAAACAACAATTTTAGAACATTTATTAGGGTATGTGTTGAGAAAAAATCCCTCAAGGTATCTTTGAAGCATTTTTAAGGTGATTGTGTTTGTTGAAAAAGCGGACCTCCATGTTGTGTTTGTTCCCAAAGCAGACCACGATGTATGATTTGTTGACAAAGGGGGTTTACATGGTGATTTGTTAGGTTCAAGAGATGTTATTGGCTATCCATGTTTGATATAAGAACCTTGAAAAAGGAATGGACATCCTTGAGGTGGTACAAAAAGAAAAGATACAAGGTGGTGTTATTTTCCAGTGTTTGCCAAATTTTTGGGCCTGAAAATCAGAAAATGGAGAGATGTGTTTTTGGAAAATGGAAGTGCGCATAAAATTGGAGCAGTGCGCAAAAAATAAAGTGGTGTGCGAAATATTGGCATGGTGCGTGAAATAGAGGATTAAAGTTTTTTGCGCAAGAGGTGTTTCAAGATTAGAAGCTCGAAAATTGGCAAATTCATGAGGTGTGAAAAAATTGGATCATTTCATGAAATATGGTGTTGTGCGGAAGATGTGTTTTTTGCACTCAAAGAGGATTATATGCGTAAGAATGGTTTTTTGACACAGGGGTCAATTTTTCCTATAAATATGAAGTGACCCCTCTCATTCAAAGCAGATCAAGACTTAGAGATTATCCAAGATCTAGCACACGAAATTGGAATATGCAAGGGATTTGTGTGTAAACATCAAGTTTGCGCGTAAAGTCAGGTGTTTGCGTGTAAATAAAAGGCTGTGCATAAAAAGAAGGTTGTGCGTAAAGCTCAGGCAGCGCGTAAAATGGTTGTTGCTCATAAAGAAAACGGTGCGCGTAAAAGAAGGTTATTGTGTGTAAAAGAAATGGTTGCGCATAAAAGTGGCGTTTTTCAAAAAGTATATTTTGTGAAAAAATAGGGAATTATGCGCAAGCCAATGTAGAGGCTGCATGTAAAAATTGGGGTTTCCTGGTACACCCAGTGAAAAGTGAGATTAATCCATGGGTGAAAGTTGAACTTCAACAAAGCATATATCAACAGTAAAGGATGTAGATTTCATTAGTGATAATGAAGAGACCTGCAGGTCTATAAAATTTGAGTGGATCTTCTGAAGAAGTAGTGAGCTCACTTCAATTGACAGAGCAGTGTGTTCTCAATTTGTGAATGCTTGTAAACCAGGAGGGACAACGAGTCCACTTAGAACTTGTAAACAGCAGTGCACTTATAGTGGAATTGGTACATCAGCACACTTCTAGTGTATGATCCTTGGATGTATCCCAGTGAGGGTGAAACAAGTAAAAATTCTTGTGTCCTGTGCATGCTTTAAATTTTATTCATACTCCGCAATGGAAAGAAGAGAAAATAGGGTTTTGTCTAATAGCAAAACAAGATCAAAAGGGGAAGTTGTTTTAATCTATCATACCCTGATTCACCCCCCTCTCAGGATATCTAGCCTAGTGGACCTACCAATAATTTTATAAATATGATTAATTTAAGTTTTAATTAAAATCATAATTTACTCAAAAAACAAAAATTTTAGAACATTTATTTTCTTATTCCCAGATATAGGTATATCATACATCCACTTGAATCTTCTTAATATAGTATCATAGGTAAGGTTACTATTCATTAGGGTATGTCACTATTCATAATGGCAACATTACTATTTATAAGGGTATGTTACTATTCACTAAAAATTAAGTTGATCATATTAGACTACAAATAACTTACTGATCACAACCGTGTATGTTAGATTTTTTAAATTTAAATCACAGAAGAGACAAAATTAAGTTTAAAGGTCACATGGCACTTAATAGTTAATTATGTTTTGATTTCATGTGATTATATAGAATAATCATAAGAAGTAAATTTCTATTTAAAAACATTGGATCGTTACATGATTGGTGTGAAAAAAATAGGAAGTAGTGGACCAGATGATCACATCAAAAAATATTCCTCAATGAGGGATGGTGTGGGGCTTACACATAAGAGCGGCCCAAGGAGATAGAGTTTGGGGATTACTACAGGAGGGATTCCCAAAGTGTAACACCCCATGTGCATTGCATGAGGTGAGACTATAGTTTAACACTCTGTGTTAAGGATGATGGGGCTTGGAAGTTTAACATACTGCAGCTCAGACGAGGAGAATTCACTCCTTACCCCCTAGGACATATATTGTTGTAAGTCATGCATCTTTGAATGGTGTGTGGCCCAATCAATTCCTGAAGGGAGGCAGTGGAGGAATGATTACTCATTTGGTCCATTTTAGCATGGTTATGCTAAAAATCAAGATCCATTAGCATAACTATGCCAAAAATAAATAGGTAGGGAATCACAATAAGGGATACCACATGAGGAACCATGAAATTAATTCACACAATCCTAGAGGGCCACACATGAGAGAAGATTGTGAATCTAGGAGGATATTTAAGAGGAGATTTTTGAAGAAAGGGTTCTTTAAAAAGGGAATGTGATTTGTGAAAAAATTCCCTCATAGAGAATGGGTCCCTTTCCTCAGCATAAATATTATTAGAAGAGTGATCTGTGAATGCTTAATGCTTTGTGGAGCCTCGAGCAACCCGAAGGGGATCCCTCCTTTTTTAAGGCAGGAGGCCTTCACGAAGGGAATCCCTACCATAAGTAGGGGATATGTGGAATAAAGGAAATCATGGATTGTAATGCTCAAGTACCTTGGGTGATCCATTTTGGGTCATCTTTATGGTGCTCAAGAGCTTTGTGAGATGGGAGACTAGAAGTTAAAAGGTATAGGTAATAATGATTTTGAAGTGTGGGGAGATGAGTATTTATAGTCAACGAGGATTGTGATAGTCACGCGTAACTCTATAAAGAAAAAGGATGTTACGAAGTAGAATATCTCCATCAAAATTGTGGAGGTACCGTCAAAGATGCTCGTGCGGTCACTATGCTCATCGAACTCATGAAGGTACCGTTATCTACCTTTATGTGCATGGTGGAGAGGGCTCTCCACAAAGGATATTTATGATATAGAATATTTTGATGAATTTTGGGGATGTTTGCATCTGAATTAGATTCAAACCAGACATGAATTTTTCTATGTGTTATATAGAATGATTTTTTTCACCAATAGTTACATAAACATACCCTATTTACAAACATGATTATTATACATATGGTTGAATTTTATATAATCCTTATTATGGATTAGATTTAAAATTAAAATTTTAAAATTTAATTCCAAGAGAAGGTTATTATGATTTATGATGGAGATGTGGAATCCCTTATCTTTAGTGGGGAGACTTCATTATCCAAGTCATGTCGAGATCCACCTCCAGTAGCTCTTCTGAATGAGATTCTTGGGGATAAAGAGATGACTCAATATTCAGATGGGAAAGGTAATAATCAAATTAATGATGTACCTATTGTACATGAATCCATTTATGTGTTTCCTAATGGATTACCTATACATCCACCAAAGTAATAATTTGAGTTTTTCATTGATTTAATTATTGATTAAAGACCTATATAAAATATTCCCTATAGAATGGACATAGTGGAATTAGTGTAACTAAAGAAACAACTACAAGGGTTGTGTGATAATTGATTTATATGACCTAATGTTTTACCTTGGGGAGACCATGTTCTTTTTGTTAAGAATAAATATAGAACAACGAGTCTATGCATTGATTATAAGGAAATAAATTCCATTACTATAAATAACAAGTATCATATACCTCAAATTTATGAATTGTTTGATCAACTTCAAGGAGCTCAATATTTTTCAAATATTGAACTTTTTTATAGGTATCATTAATTGTGAGTAAATAAGGAAGATCTTTAAAAGTCAATATTTTTCATGAGGCATGGAAATTATGAGTTTATAGTAATTCCCTCTGTATTGACTAATGCACCCTCAATTTTCAAGGACATGATGAACAAAGTATTCAAGGAATATATTGATAATTTTTTTTGTGGTGTTTTTTGATGATATCTTGTAAAACTTAAAATCTATGAGGACTAATTATGAATCATTCTTGATACTATTAGATAAAAAGAGTTATATGGTAAATTCAAAAAGTGTTAATTATAGATAATGAATGTTTCTTTTCTTTGCTATATTGTATCTAAGGATAAACCATAAATTGATCCTGTGAAGAAAAATATAGTCAAATAATGGTCTACACTAATGAACAAAAATGAGTTATATAGTTTACTTGGTTTGATAGGTTACTGATATCAATTTGTTCAAAAATTTTCCTGATTGAATATCTCATTAACCAAGATTACATGTAAAGGTTTTAAGTTTATACAGACAAAGGAATGTGAAGAATGTTATGAAGAATAAAATATGATACTGGGAAATGCTCTGATATTAACTCTACCATTGGGAAATGATGGATTTTGATATATAGTGATTCATAAAATAAGAGACTTGGTTATGACCTTATATAGAATAATAAAGTTATTAACAATATATAAAATTAGTTAAATAAACATTAATAGAACTATCAAACCCATGATCTTGAGTTGATATCCATAATATTATCTTTAAAGATATGGAGACACTATATCTATAGACAATTATGTGAGATATACATAGTTAATAATATTTTGAAATACAAATTTTCATATAAAGTGCTCAACATATGTCAAAGGATATGGATAAATCTGCTCAAGGATTATGATCTCTCAATAAACTACCACTGAGGGAAGTAAAATAAGGTAACATATACATTGAGTAAAAATATCATAGAGTTTTGAAAGAAATGAGGATTGATAGGGATCCCATGTTCATGAATTTAGTAAATATGGATATGGAAATTATTAAGGAATGGAAAAAATCACTCCCTTTTCAAATTATTGTCAAAACATATTTATTGGAAAAGGTAAAAAAGTTCTCATCCTGATGATGAGAATTTTGAAAAAAAATTAAATCCATGAATAATGGGAAATTGATAGACTTCATTTATAAAGATAATTTTATGAAATTTGGAAAGAGGCTATGTGTTCTATCTATACCTGAACTAAAAATATAATTATTATATAATGCACATAGATTGAATTTATCTACACATTCTAGTAACACTAAGATGCGTAGGGATTTTAAGGATTTTTTTTGGGATAATATGATGTGAAAAATTGCTGATTATGTATCAAGATGATTGGTTTGTCAATAGGTGAAGGCCGAGAGAAATCATTATAAAGGAATAATGAAACATATAACTATTATTATATGTAAATGGGATAAAATTACTATGGAATTTATCACTATATTACCAAAGACTCTTATAAATAATAATTCCATATGGGTTATTACTGATCACCTTTCCAAATATGCATATTTTCTTACCATAAGAGAAGATTTACCTCTTGAGGATATTTCAAAACTCTATATTAATAAAGCTTTATGGCTTAATGGTGAACTTATTTCAATTGTGTTTGATTATGATCCAAGATTTACATTTAAATTATGTAAAATTATTCTGAAGGATCTTGATATTGAGCTTTACTTGAGTGCTACCTATCATCATCAAACAAATGGACAGTCTGAAAGGACTACTAAAATATTAGAAAACATGTTGAGTCATGATCACTTGACTTTCAAGGTATGTGAGATTAGTATTTACCTTTGATGGAGCTTTCTTATAATAATAGATTCTATTAAAGTATTCAAATGGCACTATATTAAGCATTATATTGAAAGAAAGTTCATACTCTAACTTGTTGGGATGTAGTTGGTGAAAGGAAGATCATAGAACTAGAACTTGTTAAAGATACAACGATGATGGGAAATACTATTTAGACCCATATTAAATCATATCAAATAACATAAAAGATATATGATAATAATTGAAGTAAATATTTTTAATTTCAAGTTATAGACTATGTTTTCTTGAAAGTATTTATATGGAAGGGTGTTATAAGGTTCAGTAAGAAAAGGAAACTAAGACCCAGGTACATTATAACTTTTAGAATTATATAAAAAATTAGAACTATGGTTTACTATTTATAAACTCCATTAAGCCTCAATAAAGTAAATTATGTGTTTTATATCTCATTATTAAGGAAGTATGTGGCATACCCAATGTATGTGCTCACCTTTGAAGAAATAGAATTAGAAATTAATCTATCTTACTGTGAAGAGACGATCTAGATTATTGACACTAGAGAACAAGATTTATGGAATAATATGACTTTAATGGAAAAGTTACTTCAAATAAATCATAAAATAGAGGAATCAATATGGGAACTTGAGGAATTTTTAAGAAGAATAACCCTTATTTGTTTAGAAAGTAATATCTATGAAAATTTCAAGGATGAAATTTTTAAAGGAGGGAAGAATGAGACACCTGAGCTAAAATTATAGTAAGTGGACATTTTATTTTCATGAAACTATAATAAAATTCAAATTTTAATATTTTATGGCACAAAAATTCTAATTTTATAAGATGAATATCGATTTTGAACTTACTATGTCAAAATAAGCTTAGAATGAATTTTTGAAGTTTTACGTTAGAAATAAGATTTTATGAATATTTAAAAATGTATTATTTAACTAATAATCATTTTATTTATAATAATGTGTTAAAATAATTATAATTAACCATGTATTTATTATCAGTAGAAATAAATACATGATCATTTGGAGGTAAAAATGGATATTTTTTTAGATAATTATTTTTTAAGCACATAATGTTTTCTATTTTAATTAATTAAAATAATACATAATAATGATTAATTTAAATTAAATTTCTAGATTATATATATATATATATATATATATGAAATTAGGTTCATATAATGATGATTATCAGTTATATAATTAATATAAGATAATCTTATTCTTGAAGAATGAATTTTTCTAAAAACTGATTTCATTAAGTTTTGTGAGTTTATTTTAAAATAATTTATGTCAATTATAGAAATTGAATTTGATAAAATGTATTAAATATTTATAATCCATATTTTCAAAATTTTTTAATTGTTCCCTTTTATTTTTAGGCACTATGAATAGTAACCATTATAAAATTTATCACCTCAGTAAAGGTTAAAATGAGACTAACAAGGTTAAAACTACCGAATAAGGCTTCAAAATCATCCATACACTAGAATATATTTAATTGGATGAGTTTAATTTGACCAAACCTTAATATGTTTTAAAATATGGTATCTTGGTACCATTTTTATTTGAGGAATACTCTTTTATTATTTTAAGTAAAGGAAAATTCCAAAATGCAACCCTCTTACTTTAAATTTATCTTATATGTTCACACAGTGATAAGAAGATGTTATTAAAGAATATAAAAGTTTATTTTTAACATAATTAATTTATATTTATACTGATAATTAATTTTAATTTTTAGTGATGGTATAATTACCTTAAATACTTACAAAACGCTTACACAATTCTTGTACAAGTAGTAGAAAAATCAAATTAAATGATTTTAAAAACATAACAAGTAATATTTTTTGGATGAATTGTGGTGTCACATGAATTTTATGATAAATAATAAATTTTAATTTATGTTTAAATAGTTTATTTTCTAATTAAATTCCTATCTTTATGTCCTTAAAGTCACAATATGTTAATAGTTCTTAAAATGAATTTTATGGAATTTTATGTTAAATAATATTATATTAAAAGATTTTAAAACATAAAAATATTAAAATAGGAAATAGTGATGATAAATGGACTAAAATGTTTTCCCTTGACCTTTTTTGATCTAATTATTACCTTACAAGTAAATTTATAACCCTTTAAGAATGAAAAAGTTGTTACCACATTTAAGGTTAAAATTAGTTAACAAAAGGTTTAAACCAATGGATAAGTTTTAAAATGAAACATAAACCTATATGAATTTTATTGGTTGAATTAATTTAAACCATAACCTAATTATATTCTATTTTTTTCACTTGGTTACACTTCAAAATAAAAAATAATGTATTATATTTAATTTTTCTAATTAATTGCAAGTGTGTCATTTCCCTCATTTATAAAAGGGAACCACCTTCCCTCAGTTCTTCACACCTATTGAGCCATTTATCATAATAAAAACATACAAAAACATATAAAAAATCCTTATAAAAATTATATAGGTTATATTCTTCCCAAAATACCAACTCTAGGGTCCTTAATAGGATATCTAAAGGATATCTTTTAAAGAAGTGGTAATCATCTTAACCGAGCAATTTCATTTTTATTCTTCTTTTACCACCTTAAATTATGTACTAACAATTACAATATAAAAACAACAATATATTATATATATTGAGATGTTCTTTTTATAATGAAATAATATTTATCCATCTCCTTCTCTATCAAATGGGAATCAAAACCATTGCTATAGTATATGGCGGACTACCACCTCACGAACTGATGAAATTTGTTTTCCATCACTGCTATACATGGATGATCATAATGATGAAAATAATGAATATATATTATATTTATGAAATAATTATGATTATTTAAATTTAATGCACCATATAACTCCTTACACTTCCACCTATTAAAAAATAATAACATCTCTTGTGCGTACGTGTGGACTATCACCTCTACGAAGCAACACAATTCATTTTTCATACCCTCTTTTCAAAGATAACTATAAATATAGATATAATGAATATTTATAATGTTTATATAATGACTAAAATTATTTATATTATATAAACATGATCAGGATAATAAGACAATAACTTTTAAATCAAAAAATAAATGAAAAATGAAGTAGTTAACACACGAAACAATGATAATAATGAAAGATTGTTAAAAAATAGGTGATAAGATATTTTAAGTGGATAATATATGATATTATAGATATTTTTATAGTTTTTTATGTTATTACAATAAATATAAATTTATTATATAAGAGGTTAAAACACATTCAACTAAGTAGAAATGTGAGGTAAGGAATTTTATCTCAATTTCTACTCGATTGAGACATATTTGGTATTATGCACCTATTTTATTTAATATAGTGTATATACCATCTATTTGATGTATATAAGATGGTTATATATTATTAATGGTAATTAAAGTTTAAATTTAAGTTTACACATTCAAGGGGTAATAATTTAAAGTTACCATAGAGATAAGAATTTATCTCACAATCTCATTTTTTGGGATTGATTATATTTTCATCGAAGGAATCTTATAATCTATCATATATATAATTATTCAAATTTCTAATAATTTATATATTTAATTATTTTTCATGTTTTATTAAAAAATTTACTCTCTTTTACACTTAAATCATGTAATTTAATGTTTAAAAGAAATCCTATCTTATTTATCTTTTTGATCAGGTATATTTTTCTTCCATGCCCATATTTTTTTCAAAAATGTTTTTTGAAAGTCATTTTTATTTACTTAAATTATTTATTAAGGGAATTTTATGTTATCCTAGACTTTTTAAATGGTTTTAAATTAATATTTATAATATTTTTAGAAAGTTTCATTTTTTTAATTTCTTTAAAAAAGGTCAACAGGAATGTTTCCTAGCGTATAAGAAATTAAAAAATTTTCCCACTAGCATAACCATGTTATGATATTTAGCTTCTTCTACAAGTTTCCCATGATTTTACAAATAAAATTATTTTGATGAAAATTTATTTTAATTTTTTTATTCCACTTTTTTATATTTTATAAAATTCATGATTTTATTACAAAACCTATATTTTTTTTGAGTTTATGGTCATATTTTATCTCTTATTAGTTTTATAGTCATTAAATTTATATTGGAACATTCAATTTCTTATGATCATCATTCACCAGAAATTACATTTCTCTTCCATATCTATATTATTTATTTCATGGGTTTTCTTATTACCTAAAACATATACCATTTCTATATATGTTTTTTTTACTAAGAAATTTATTTGATTAATTAGATAAATATTGATATTCTATATTCTTTAATCAATACATATATTTTTTGATATAAAATATTGTTTATGAGTTAAATTGAACATTAATTATGTAAAAAATGAATTAGGCATATATTTATAGTTGATTATCATTTATAGATATCCCCTTGATGCATAAATAGATCTCATGAGAAGTTGGATAGCCATATTAAATGGATTTTTGGTGTACACATATTTGAAAATATATTGACAAAAGGAATTGATCAAGATGTTCAACATTATTCATTTCATTCATTGAGAATTCAGTTATTATTATCCATGATATTTTTATATTGATATTATCTGTGGTTGCATTTTTTTCTAAAATTAATAATAAAATGGATCATGTTTTCAATTATTTATCTTACTATATTGATTATGCCTCATATAATCATTACAGATTCCATTGTACAAAACCCTTATTGCGTGTTTTAGCTCACCCTAATTTTGTTTCCCTTTCCATAGGATATAAAAAAATCTTTGAATGAGTCTCAAGAATTTATAATATTTTCTTTTGTTATGTTTTATATTTTATTTCCAATTTAAAATAAGAATCATGTATATATATGGTTCTTCAAGACTACTAAGATGATTTATCATTGGTGATGTAATCCATTGTATCTTATGCCAATTTAATAAAGTATACATTAGCTATGGGTTACTAGATTTGGGGTTATTACAAAACACCTCATATTGAGGAAGAAGATCTATCATATAGATGTATGAAATTCTAGTTCAAAGAGAAGATCTTCTTCATAAATAGTTGGGGGAAAACCATTATAAATTGGTAGAAGATAGTATAAGTAACCATTAAATAGACTATAAAGTTTTGGAAGAAATTATTTTATTTATTTTTCATAATTATTGAAGCACTTTCATCTCATACTTGATCCAAATTTAGTAAAGATTAGATAACCACATTGGGATCAAACCTTATAAAAAATACTACATGTCATGCTATCTTTACATTATATATTATATAAAGCATGAATGCATTGAGTGAAACATATGAGATCCATACATACTAACATGTGTGGAGTTTTAAGTTAAATAAAGTGAAAATAATTCTTTAGAAAACTAGTTCACATTGATTCACCCCCTATCAGCGTGAATTCATGGATCCTATTAGGCATATCAGAGGAGGCTACATAGACATGGTGGATGGTTTTATCATGTTTATTGGTTTGAAAGGGTGAATTTCAGGGAAAAATGGAATTTATAGGGATTTTACCCAACCAAAAGAGCACCAAAAAGATATTTTGGGCTATTATGGTGAATGTATAAATTTTATCTCAAGTAGATGAATAGGGTGAATTGGGGACCCATATGCATACTTTAAGGTTGGTCAAAAATCTATTATAATGAACCTTGGTTTAAATGGGTGGTAACCCTAGGTGCGAGCTCAAATTGAAATCTGGGGTGGATAGATACCTTATTGAACACTTGGAGGGTGATTTAGTGCCTTGGTAAGGTCCTTGTAAAGGTCATATGAAGTGGTTACCTAGAGGGACATTAAGATTTCAAATTAGTACCCTAGTTGAGATCTCTTGAGAGTTGAGCATCCATGTTACCTTATTTTATTAGGGATCTTATTTAAGTATTCCTCCACTATAGACTTAATGAGGCAAGGTGAAAGTGGTATTTCATGAATGTTTTTAGGTGTTAATACCTTTAGATGACATATGTACCCCTGGTTCCCATTTCTTCTCCTAGGATGTGGATTATAAAGTCACTTGAGGAAGATTTTAGAAATATTGGGTACACAATTATGAACTGTAGTTTCTTTCATGGTGTCTCAAGAGGTTAGTCTTGACTGGATGCCACTTTTTTTAGAAATGGGAGGCTTCTAAGCCTTTTTATATGAAAATGATGGTATGGTCAGCCAAGATGAAATTATAACCACTTATAACCACCCTAAGAACCTAGGTGGATCATGTAGTCTTGTTCATGTGGTGCTTTCTGACATGAATGGATAGAAGATAAACACATGATATCTTGATTCACAAGACTCACCGGTGAGTAAAGAACGAGTGAAAATGGAGGCCTGATACCACATAAGTTTGGGTATTGGTATAATGTTTTTTATCACATGATTTTAGGAACTATCATGAGGTTTGATGCTACATAGGTATAGGCATCACATAAGGTCGAGTGCTAGTATGATGCCAAGAATTGGCATGAGGTTGGATTCTAGGTGTTTCTTCCTCTATTTGGAAAATTTCAATCCTTTTATAAGAGGTCCATGATGAAATTTCAGTGTTAGTAGATCCCACCCACCCTTATAATTGGATCTGATCTATATGAATAGGATCAAATTCTAAGGAACAAGAATCCTTGGAATGGAAGTGACTTGGGGGAGTTCACATGTCTATATTGGAGGAGGTGGGTGTGCACTATATATGATGTTGGGCATGCACATTGATGAATTATAAGGGTGTTCAAGCTATATGATATTAACTAGGCCTATGTTGATATGGTATGTAGAGGTGGTTTGGTCCCCCTATATAAATATTTGGGGACAACCTTCATCAAGATGCACAAAATACTTTGGTGAATCCTAAAGAATAACTACTCTTTTCACCTTAATTCACAGTAAGAACCATTTTTTCAGTAATTCTGGGCGCCACTACTTGTCTTATTAATTGAGAAATTATCATGGTGAAACACTAATCACTAAGGTTTATCATGAATCTTGTAAATATATATGTTAATTCCCCAAAAAATATCCTTAGTAAATTTATTGTGGTGAATTCACTTGGGCGAAAGCAATTGGGTGAAAATTCATACTTTGTGTAATTTTCACCCACCAGTTCTCATGCTCTATCTAATAATTTCATCTCAAAATGAGAATTTTTATTCCCCCTATTTTGTGATAACTTAATTAATAATTTTATAAATTATTTTAAAGAAATAGTTATATCTTCAAATTCCATCCCTGATGAAGTTGAAGCTTCCCACATTGATGACCCAATTATGGATGTTGAGTAGAGAGTTCGATAATATATGTTGTATATTTCATCTATTATATAAATTATATTATTGAATCATAAAAAATAACTACTATTAATATTATTACATCTATATGGATATATAATCTCGATTGATTCTAACACTATAACCATATGATAACCTACAAGACTCCTGATTCACTCACTACATGAGTTTGGAAGGTGAAAACATATCACCGAAAAAAAGACACACTAATGAGGTATCTACCAATTTAACCTGTATCATATGGAATAAAAAATACACCTTATATAACCTTTAATATAACCCAGATCCTTTAATACATTTTTACTCTTCCATATATCACTAAGTGGTTGCTAAATAATTTTATGTCTAGCGAACTAACTGGGATTGATGCCTTGGATGTGGATTTAATTCCAATAAATGTAGGAATATTAGGTTTTAAAAACATTTATTGAGTTGAATATTTATTTTAAGAATTTTTATTTCACCCCTAATCTTTTGATCAGCTAGAGTCCTCAAATGAACACTTTATATCAATCACAAAAAGTGGCGGCGAAAGATTGTAGGACGTGTACAAAATTTTCGGGGTTTCAATCATTAGGTTAATGCAATAAGAGTTCCTTACCCCTAAATATTTATAGGAAAATATTTTATGAATTCCTCCATGGGATTATGCATTGATGATGGAGGCTGAAAACATCATGGGAAATGAACCTCACCCACAAAAATACACGAGCTTAAAAATAAAGAAGAATATCTTCTTAATCAAGCAAGGTAATAGTCTAACCTCATAATTCTTAATGGGATTACCCAATATAAAAAATAGGGGAACTCTAAGAACTTGTTGGATTAAACTAGCGTGAAAATAGTATTAGATGTGAGGCCATAAGGTCAACCCCAACATAGGTCCCTAGGTTCACCTTACCAACTTCCTTGAAATTTGTCTCTACAAATACATGTTTCAAGTCCATAATTCACATATGAGAGTAAGGAAAAATACCTTTGTAGTGGTTTCATAGTTGGTATAAGGGAGGCCTATAAGCTTGGATGTACCCATTATATCCAAGATACATCAACTTCTGTTGTATATATACAATTTAAAATCCTCATTTTGTATCTTTAGACCATTCCTCGTGTTGGAGTGGAAAACAACACACTTCAAGACACATGAGCTACACAACATGATATGGATTCCAAGGTTCAGGTTTAGGCCATTCATATAGGTCGTATCCAATATTTATCTAGTCTCAATGATGGATTAAAAGAATATTGAGGCTTTAAAAATATATTCAAATTTTAAATTATTTCTATATGGTAAGGTCCCTACTCAGACAATTATAGATAATAGCCATGGTAGGTACAAAAAGTGACCATACAATATGGTTGAGTGATTTCATATTATTGGTGTGGTTAGAATGTGATATCATCTATGAAGCCTATGCATCATATAGGTTTTCATTCTAATTTTGGTTTATACAAAAAAGTAGAGGTAATGTTTAGGGATGTGAGAATGAAGCATAATTTGATAGTGTCCCAACAACTACTTCTAATAATGATTCAGAAGAACACCCATTACAAAATAATATTACCCTCTTCAAATGTTGGAATTGGATTAACATCTGGGTATTCCCGTTCTTAGGTGTCTTCATATCCCCATGATATATTGTCATAAAATGTTCTCAGGGGTAGACAATCTCTTGCTCTAGGTAAGGGAAAACAATGAACTCATAAGTCCTAGAATAATTGAATCATAACCAAGACATGTGATCATCTATAGAAGACACACTCACATGATTCTTAATAACTCAAGATTGAATAACCCATGAAAAATGATCCCGATTTAAGATGATATAACCAGTGATAGTGAGGCAATGCTCCAATTGAGGATGTAAGTCTTGGAAAGTAGCTAAAGACGAAGGAGATAGTTGCATCTTCATGTCCTGAAGGAGGAATTTTAGATGATCTTTTATATTTTATATCAATTGAGTCCCAAAACATTTAGGTAAATTAGATAGTAGTGGAAACTCTTGAATATCCATTTAATTCCCTCCAAGGTGGTGTGGACATCCCATAGTTTGTTAATTTGAATCATCCAATGATATCAACCTTGAAAATAACCCAAAAGGTTAGAATATACCTTAGGGAGTTAGATATGATAGTGCATGCTACCGATGATAGGGTCCCCATCAAAAAATTCATAGAAGAGATGTTAGATTGTGAAAACACTGATGGGATGACCAACCAACCAGTTAATGAGGAATGAAATTATGTTTTTGATCCTAAAGATTCATAGATAAAGTTTATTTTAAATTTTACCCTTAAATACTCTTCATTATAGTTAACATATTAGATTTTTCTTCTTATGAATCAAAAATAGGTGGATATGACACCAATATCCACTCCTAAGTACACTATGACTGTCACCTTACTTAGAAGAAAAAAATTTAGAGAGAACAATAGAAGAGGATTCATTTCTAGTCCAGTAATTGATTCTAGATTCAGAGGGATTGGATATATTTCACACTTTCCTTGTTGTAGGATATTTTATTTTAGGAATAGAACCAGATAGTTCTTTTAACATGATTACGAATTTACAAAAATTTGATATATTTGATTCAATAATTTCCATAGGTGAAATGAGTTAGTCTTAAAAATAAATATTTTTATTTTTTTATTTTTACAAGATGAATCCTTATAATTATATAATTTAAATTACTAAATAAATAACCATATGAACCAAAATTAGAGGATGCAGAAGAATATCCTCATTACACAACCTCTCATGATGTTTATGTAGAAACATTAAAAACTAAAATGGAGGCTCCGATAGCTGAAAAGGGATCCTCAACATTACACGTGGGGTATTTTAATTTAATTTAGTATCTCTATAAAACTTATGAAGGGTTCAAAATACATGTGGAGGGGAAATAATTGGTGGTTGATCTAATTCCTTCCATTTGTGGAAGAGAAGATATATTAGGTTTGTCACCAGTTTTGATTTCTATAGATTATGAACATATTGGTCATTTTCTAGTTATGGAAGGCCTCACAACACTTTTTGAATATATAATCATAATATAGTAAATTCAATCAATAATGATGGTAGATATATATTCATCCCTTGTTGAATTCAATGTATTCTGTAAAGAGTTTGATGAATGAAATATTTATTTGATTATACTTACTTTATTACTTTTCCATGTTGCATGTTGACTCAGATTATAAGATTATACAACATTTTCTATAGAAAATGTCATTAAGACACTTCACCACTGAGAAATTAAAACCATCCTACTTCTTTGGGTGGACTAATTGATTGATTAGGAGCTAGTAAGGGAAGATCTATCTAATTGTCCTAGAGAGAACTTTGGAGATCCCAAGGGGGATTTAATTCGGGTCCATATCCCAGCCACAAAAATCAATGAAATAACCATGATGGGAGAAGGCACAAATATTCCCACTAAATAAATCATAATAGAGGGGGAGGATACCTATATTATAGAAGTACTCGATGAATCAACAACGGTGGGTAAAGAAACTCCCACTATACTAAATGAGTAATCTGTGCTAACATGAGAAGACACCTCTACTATACCACCATATGAAGTGATGGTGTTCAAAGAATTTTTTTCCTTGAAGGGTGAAGGTAAGCATCAATATTTATTTATGTCAATATCAAGAACTTTTGACCAATACATGAAACCTGTTCCAATTTTGGTAGATCCACAAAAAAAAAATGGGGTGATAAAGTTTATTCCCCGATGTATCAATTTGTATAGGGTGTAGGGAGTAGAGATAATCAGGAGTTAGTAAACTCATAAATCACTAAACACGCAGTCTCTCTATATGATCCAACCCTAAAGTACATTTAAGTTTCTAAAAGTGACTCTGATTCTGATCTGAGTCTATTATGTTTTAATAAAATTCATGGAAGTGGGTGTGGAATCACATATATAAGGTGATTTATAGAAATATCAAGAAGAATTTACAAAAAAAAAATCAACACATGCTTCATAATATGTTTATCATCTGAGGACATGATATGTTTTATTATCATTCTACCCATATTTCTGTGAAAGGAATCATTCACGAGTGGGACCAGAAATAAACATTGTGATTAACCCTATCCAAGGTTGAATCAAATAACCATTATATAAATCTCAAATATATAGTGAATCCAAAAATATCTCACCAAGATAAGGTAATTTTAAAACAAAAATATTTAACTGATGAAGAAACAACCATTGTAAAAATCCTCATATAAGAGCTGGATACAATGAAAGGAAGAATACCAGTTCATCATAGGATCCTTAAAGAGTCTAGTAAAGTTGAAGAATATGCTTCTGTGTAGTCGAAGAGGATACAACCTATTGTGGAGGCTAAATTCATATAGTTTAATAAGATCTAGGAAAATATTGATGTATCAAGAAAATATATAGATTAACTTTAGGCATCAGCAGAATATTCTTTGTAAGTCATGTTTCCCACATTATTTTTTCTTATTGAATGAATATGAGTGACTCTAAATTATATATGCTTATTCCTCCATTTTCTTAATCAATATAATAATTATTTTATCTAAATAACTTATTGATTATCTTATGATAACCTATAATTTATATCTCCATAAATACCAACTCTTTATTTCTTAGAAACGTGTATAAAGAGTAATACGTCATCAAACAAGCCTATATAAACACTAAATGAAAATGGATTTATTATTAATAATAATTTCAAAACACTCAAGTTAATGATGAGATGATTTTATAAATCAATTATACTTTTATTTTTGTTCTCTTAGACTGGTATTGATGGGATATATACTCAATGAATGCGAATTTAGCATAATTTGGGTTTAAAATGTTAGATAAAAATAGAAGTGTCTTGATTTCATCATGGAATTTTTCTCTCATATGGACATAGTCAAGATAGATGCAAAACAAACGTTTTATCATCATAGGATTAGTTTAGTCTATTTGGATTTGATATATTGGATGAATCTGTAAAATCAAAATCATGAAGGTGGTTTCATATGGGTGATTTAATGCTCTGAAAGGGTTCAAACACCCAAAAATCACATCTTTGTGAATTTTAGAAAAATCATCAAAACTAATATTTATGAAGAAAAAAATATGATCTAAATTTTTAATAGATACATAGTCCTAGTGAGTAGAGATTGAATTTTTATAGGGCCATATATTGGTCCCAAAAAGATTTATTCCACCTCCTTCTCGGTGCTCTAACTTTTTCCTCAGGTGTGAAAGGGGAGGATTAGAGAGCATAAAACATGGATTTTTTCCTAGTCACTCATTATGGGTTTTAAACTTGAAAATATTTGTGCCTTTTTATTTTGATAACTTTAAATTATTCCCAACAATGAAAAGGAACTATCTAATAAAGTGAAGGATTTACTATTACTGAGGTCAAACATTATTGGCTTTCAACCTAACAGGTACCATGACTCATTACTTTTGTAGTTTAAGGTCTTTTATGTTGTACCAAATAGAGTTTATGTTTAATTTAATATATCACCCATGTAAGGCTGAAGTTTAAGGTCATATAACTTTGACTAAAAAGTATTGGTAGATTATACAATGATAAGGGAAAGGCTAACCCAACATGAATGAAGAGTCCACTACTTATATGGAAAACCTTAGTTGAGAGGTGCATACAGATTAAGGTTATTATACTCATACTAAAGTGAGGCTAAAGTTTTAGGTTATACATATTTGACTAAATTAATGGCGTTGTTTCTTATTCAAAGAAAGGAGATAAGTAACCTGATGTGAATTGAGATGAAACCCAATGACAGTATAAGTAACCTCACAAGGAGAGTATTCACATAGTTTAGCATCATAGTGCTTGGACCAAAGTTTTATGATATTTATGATCACGTTTCATGGAGTATATGATGAATACATGGCTCATCCATATGATGAACATATTAGGCCCAACATTGATTGAGGTGACATTGGTGTGTATGATCAGAAGTGAGAGGAATTTCACAACCCAAGTATAGGTGTATGATCAAAAGAATTTTGAAACCTTTTAATAAAGGATTCAGGGTAATGTAAATTGTAAATGGAGTTAATTGAATTAGGAAACTATGAAATGATAATGGATAGGATAATAAAATTACTAACCATGTTTGAATGATGGGTCTATTAACTTTACATTAAACAAGAATACCAAGGATGTCCTTTGGACAAATTAAAATGATGAGTTCCATTCTAAAGTTGTTAAAAGTGTTTGGGATTATAGGATCTTATACCTAGGACAAATACATACTTCTGATTGGTTATAGGAAAGCCATATATTTAGAACATATGACTTTACTATGAAAAGGGAGTTCATTATGATTATATGTACTCATTATCAATAAGCATGAAAGTTTTTTGGTAACTCAAACACATATTATACAAAGTGTGGTATATAAAGAAGGAATGTTTAATGTTTTTTTAGAATTATTTGATTTAGAAATAACCAAAACTAAATTGTCACAAATTATTTAAGGGGGATGAAAGTGGGTGAGGATTTTTGGATGGGGCCATGGAAGGTGGTCTAGACATTGATATATATCTCACAATAATAGGTTTTAAGTCATACATAGTATTCAAAATAAAATTTTGAATCTCAGAATAGGGTTAATGAAAAAATAATTGATGTGAATTTGTAAAGTCCTAAACACTATGATGGTGTGAAGGATGAGAGTGGAATTTTCATTTGGGTCTATGATAAGATATCCATATGTCAATATGTATCATATTTTAATAGAAACCAATACACATATTATTATATAAAATGAGGTATTTATACATACCTAAATCACATACAAATGAAAATGGAATGGTTATAGTCCTACTGTAAGAATTTTACAGGAAAACACAAGTGAATTGATAAGATCCCAAATGCTAAGATGAAGTGAATGATTAAAATGAATATATTTTTTCATCTAGGCCCAAGATGAGAGATCTATAAATCACTATGTATCATGTAACAATATGAATCAATTAATATGTAGTTATTATATTTCAAGGTTCCTATATATATATATATGGTTCATGTGAAGGAGATAATGAGATAGTATAAAAGGGTGTTCTGGTGATTGGAGAAAGAGTAAAATACAATATAAGTAGATAAAGATCTCAAAACCTTAGAAAAATAAGGGATGGGTTGTAAAGGAATGATTGTGGTTGGAGGTGGTCAAGGAATCACTACGTATCCTATGAAAAAATGAATCAATCAACACATAGTTATTTGAAGTGAATGAATTATTTGATTTTCCAATGTAAGGGAAATTGGGAAAACCTAATGTGAATGAAGGGACTATACACTAAGAACTCTTACATAGAGTTTGATTTTTCATAAGGGGGAATGGTCATATGGGATCAACCACTCCAAGTAGTTTATAGTCATATGAGATAGATCACATATCATAGAGTCTAAGGTCATGAAATAAGGACCTTGACACAATATAGTTTAGTGTCAAGAAATGATAACCATTTCAATCCAATGTGGATTCATGCAAAGTATTTCTTGAGGAACCTTATGTCGGTAGGATGAACGATACACTCTCCATCCATTTTAATTAGGGAGTATTCTCCCTTAGAGTAGAACTTTTTTATAATGTAAGGTTCTATCCATTTATTTTCTAGCTTCAGGGGCTTGTTCCCAAGTATTATTGATGTTATAAAACCAACACAAATTCCCCTTGGACAAATAAGTAAAGGCGAACCATCTTGTTAAATTCTCATGAAAAATGATTTCGATGAACTTAAAGGTTATACAAAGTGTGTATCCTTTTCTATCAAGTTAATTTAACTCATTAAGATGAACTTGAGACCATTCATATTTAGTTAGTAGATCAAAAATATCTATACGAAGTGTATAAAACTATATTTCAATGGGGAAGACTAATTTCATCTCATAAACTAGTGAATATGGAGTTTATTTTGTGTAATTATGGGTAATAGTATGATAATCCTATAAAGCATGAATGAGTTTATTAGGAAAATAATTTTTATCCTTTTCCACCATTTTCTGAAGGATAATTAAAAAAAATATTATTTAATGTCTATGTATAATCATTTTCAACTACATGGTATCAAGAAGAGTGATTAGACCATATATTACAATTTTAGTACAACTTCATTAACTAAGATGCACAAAAATTTGTGTCGATGTATGTTATAATTTTGTGAGGAAATAAAAATTTAGTAATAATTTTGGAATTCAAAAAAGTTTATCATAGAATTTTTTAACTCATTTTATGGGTAAAACATAAACCCATTTGCAAAAAAAATCGGTAGGATTAAGAATAAACTTAACCTATCTGATAGTGGTTGGCGGGTATGGACCCATGGAATCTATTCCCCAAATAAAAATCATCAAAAGTATTTAGTGGTGTGAAATAAATTTAGGGTTGAGGAATGAAATTATTATTTATTTTACATGTGATAATACTTTTTTCAAATTCAATACAATGGTGTATCATCGAAGGCTTGAAATACCAAATTATTCTGATTTGTTGAAAAAATAGTCTTTGTTTGATGATCATCACAAAATACAATGTGGAATTCTTGTTTAATAGATAGGGTATCTTCTCCATCAATTCATCTAAGAAGGATCCAATCAAAACATTGTTTTTAGAGTATTTTCTAAGAATTTAGACAATCATACAATATTAAATTTGTTTCTCATCGATGAATTTTCTCCCATATGGATCAATTCTGTGGAAGAGACCCATTATGAGTATGTTATCCTATAGTATACATATAGCTGGTTGTTGTGTCTATAAGAAAAGTTGAGTACTCACCTTGACCTGAGGTGATATCGAGTTTATTGATTTCCTCCATATTTATGTTGTAAAATAGAGATACCACTCTTTGTTTGGTGTTATAAAAAACTATTTTTTCTTAATTTTTATCCATAAGGTGGTGGATAGATTTTCCAATGCATATGATCAAGAATTGTGCAATCAATAAATGTAAGACAACAATGGTTTCGAAGAAAATTATGGAATAAAATCCCCAAAAAATAAAGTATGGGTATCAAATACACTTTCTTAATAGAAGGGAATCCATTTATTTTCTTTATTACCAGCTCTAAATTTCATTGAACATACAATCCTTAAACTGGTATCTACAATATTATCTATAAACCTATAATGAGAGCCTTTTAATTTACCTCATTGTTGGTGTATCCCTCTAAGTAGAGTTAATAGTAGGAAAAAATCACATTTTATAGAGAAATGAAGAAAATCACTAGGATTATTTGATTTATTTTTATAACCTCTATTGTTTTCTTAGTAAAATTTTAGTAAGAATAATCAAAATAAATTTCCCATGTCATAGAAATTTTATATACAAAGAAAACCTCTTCATTGAGGAGCTTTATATCAAATGGAAATTCTTCCAATTAAGAATGTGCTACCATGAATGTAATGACTTCAATTTTCCATGATTTCTTTTGGAATATTATATGGATTATTTAAGAAGCTAAGTGCTAATACGACATAAGATTCTAAGGTTTGGTGTGTCTAGAATTAATTTTTGAAATATATTAAATATATTAAATATCAAACATGCACACTTTTCATGAAAAAAATGGAGTAACTCCTAAATGGAGGACTAGATAAAAAAATATGAGGCCTCTATTGTGTTCAGAGCATGTATTTTATCCTAGGAGCAATGTAACCTTGGAGTACGTCAGATGTTCAGGTCGAGTTCCTTCACTGGAGAATTTATAAAATAAATAAATAAAATTATTTATTTTATAGTGACCTAATTTTTCTCTCTATAAATATGCTTATATGGATAATTTTTAGGGTTATCTGCATGATCCTGCAAATCGAGAGAGAGAATTGTAGGAGTTTCCATTAGAGAGAAATGAACAGATCAAGATGGAGGATTGGTGTGATAATAGGACATGTGGACCTCACCAATGATAGTGACGTGTAATCATTTTTCACCATAGTTTTATCCAGTTTGAGGTAGAATGTTGCTTTATTTAAATTTATCTCTAATTTACTATCCTACAACAAACAAAAATCAATCAATCAAATGATTTTTTTGGTTTTTTTATATTGTGGGTATGAGATTATTTTGTGGGGATTATTGGAAGAAATTATTTATTTATTGTGGTTCTTCATTCATGTTTAAAATGGTAAAAGATTGACGGAAATCAAAACATAGATGAGGTTCATTCCACATTTTCATGTTTCTCAATTTTCTCCCACCGTTCTTTGTGCATTCATCACCGATGTTCATTTGATTAGTGGTTTGATCCAAATACTATATAATCAATCATTGAAACCCATTTCTTGTAGAAATGGACTGATATCATAGATCTTGTTTTGGATCAATGATGGGATCAATTTGCAATGAAGACGATGATGAATTTAAGTTGGATTTGAGACCATTAGTTTGAGTAGGGAATGTGATAATGATGGGAACCAATGAAATTCATTTTTTCATTCCTTTTTTTGTTCAAATTCCAATGAATGGTGATGAAGAGGTCTAGTTAGACAAGATACTTTCTTACCAGTGAGATTGATAGTGGAAATTGGAAGTGGAGGTAGCATGGGTGTATGTAGAGGAAGAATCATGGGTTCTGTGAAATCTCATAGAACACAACATGTATTCTGGTATTACATTCTGCATGGGAACCCTTGTGCGGTGCTAGGGTTTCCGTGGAATGTTAAATATCACATGTAAAATGATCCCTATCACACATTGTGTGGATATACCTTGAAGATAAATGTGTACATTGGAGTGTACATGTACACTTCCAAGAGTACATAGGTTCAGACACACCGTGTACTTTGACACAGACAGGATCAGGCTAGGTGTATATGGGCAGAGCAATGTACTTGGGAATTGGAAGGAGTACACAGGACTGGACACTCCGTGTACTCTAAAAAGGACACAATAATATACCGTGATACACGGGTAATACATAGTGCTAAAGGGACATGTTGTGTACTTACAATTCACACTGTGTACACCTTCAATGATGTATTGGAGCCCTTGTCCTTTTCATCTTGGACAAGTTTCATTAGGGTGCGTTCCCTTAATCTATTCCCTGAGGGTTTAACATGGAATAACATACTATAAGTTAGATGGTTATCCATTTATAGGGACTTCAGTCTTAGATAGAGTTGTTGGAATCCTTCTATCAGTTTTGGAGTGAGATCATCTATCATCATATTTCCCTAGGTGTAGATCTTGGTATCATCATGACCAACATTATGTGGGAATCGATCCTCTACTTAGTAGGTTATTACAAATTGAGTTTTTAGTATACCCCATGTACTTGGGTGTGATACTCATACATGTATTGTTATATTTGGACTTCCATCTATACTTATTATGGTGAGACCCAATGATCATGGCATCTCAGATATATGCCATCAGTGCTATGTGACTCATGGAATGAGTTCTCCCAGATGAGTGCTATGTGGAACCTTTGAGTAGAAACCCTAGGATGATATTAAGGTTGTGAATTTACCTTGAGACTATATGTCTTGTTGATCATATCTGGATATTATTGTTATATATTCCATATAAATATACGTATTATGAGCTTGTTGTTATTGTTCTTGTTGCTATATGCTTAGTGATTTAAAGGTGTCTTACTGGGTATTGTTATAATCACACTTTCATGAGAATTTCCCACATGTGTCATGTTTTATGAAGATGACCAACCTTTTGACGGAGTCCTAGAGGGATTGGGACTAAGAAGAGCTTAGTGATCCGGATAGAACAAGGTTTGTCCCTGTGGTTTCATTTGACAGCAGTCCTCACCCACTTTACGAGTTGTACTTGCTTTCAGTTTCTTTGTGGTTGGATTATATTTGGACCTTTTTCTTTCTAGTTATTATGTTGTACTCTGATGGTGGGATTTTAGATATATGAATACATAATTATTAGTTGTTTTAAATTTGAACATTTTATGATCTTGGAGATGTGTGTGTGTACAGGTATGTTAGGCTAAGGCCTCCCATGCATGTGATATACCTACTCAGTGCTAGTTTCCAGCCCCTGGCCTATTAGAGGTGGTCTTGGTGTAGTCACGTAACATACCTTGTTGGTATGGGGTGTGAATGAGTGGTATCAAAGGAGTTTGTTCTACCTTAGGATCATAGTCTACAAGATTGGTTTGGGGAAAAAGTTTTAAGTGTTTCAAGTTCGTCTTTAAGGTTAGGGACTCTAATGTTGGTTCACTATCTGAGGTATTAATACACCAAGACTCTAATAAAATTTTTATTGACTCGGTACATATAGACACTAGTTGTTGGGAGAAAATTGGAATATTAATCATATATGAATGAATTGTGGTTTCAATGTCCTTATTAAGTCATCTCTCTAGATATAATCATTGATCACGGTACATATTGTCTATTTTAGGATAGCTCTATGATGTATGAAAGCTAGGGTTCAACATTAGGATAATGAGTATGATACCCTCAGTGATGAGGCTTTGATGCATGGACCTGTTGAGGAGGTGTTACCACTAGGTGGTTCACCAGTCATACCACTACCTGTCAAGGACCATATGGCACTAGCAGTACCAACGGATGAGGTGCAAAGGATGAGCACACTTCATGAGGATCAATGTTAGAGATCCTTTAGGTTTTTAAGTGATCTTTGACCATAAGAATATGAGGACTATCTTGAGGAGGTGATGTGATTTTCCATCTTTTTAGGACACAGGAAGATTAGCTTGTGGTTCTTGTAGTGATATCTCCTTGGATTTTCAGGGCGATGGTTTAACTTAGTGACACAATCATATGATGAGGTGACTCTATCATGGTCATAGTTAGAGCACATTTTTATAGAGTAATTTTATCTAGATATGTCGAGGGCTATTCACATCTAGGATCTTTTACAACTTTAGTATGGTAGTATGACTGTGGACGAGTATTCATCAAGGTATACCAAAATCTCTCATTACTACATGGATATAGTCTATGATTATTTATTTTAAGATTAGAAATTTGAGTGAGGAATATGCAGACATATAATCCAACATGATAAATTTATGAATTCCTACCTATTATGGGGTTCTAGAGCATGATTTGGTGGTCAAGTGTTTCCTAGATGAGTATATGCAAACAGTTGGTGTCGGCAGTGGGCATGTGAGAGCTAAGACTTTGAAATCGGGTAGTCGAAGACAAACTCAGGGACCTAGATGTACAATACATTTTGGGATATGATCCTAGGACAAAGTTTCTATAGTTTAGGGATCATAGGATGAATCTAGTCATCCTAAGGAGAGGTGGTGCTACTCTTGTGATGGAATGGGACATCTCACATGAGATTTTATGACCCGCCGTATGACTAATAGAGAGATAGTAGATGGGACGCCCAAGTAGAGGTAGAAGAAGGAGAAGGTAGGTCCATAGGGAATTAGACCTAGAAGAGGATCTAGGAGAGTATCTGAGGGTGGTATACATTTTGACTTTTTTCCACCACCACCCTCAGGTGGTCCACTCCAGGCTCAAGGATATGGGGCATAGGGATCAGGGAAGTTGCAGGCTATCAAGACCTATGTACTAGAGAATCTAGAGATTATAAAAGGTGTGATTTGTGTCTTGTTTAACTTATCTACAATATTTATAGACATATATGAGATTCATTACTTTATTTAAACATATTTTGTTCAAGACTTAGAGATTCTGGTTGAGCCTTTGGATTAGTCCTTACGCTTAAAGACATTTACTGGAGGTGTCCCATCAATCACACACTTGTGCCGACGGTGTGACCTGACTATGGGAGGTGATTTTTTTGGATCCCTTTGTAGCAGCGATGAGGCCTTATGATATCATATTCAGTATGTACTAGTTATCTATAGTCCATGCCTAGATAGACTACTTTTGTAGGAGGATGCAGTGTGTCTGCAACTATTAGACTAGGTTCTACTTTGTGGATGAAAAGGAAACCTAGGAAGAGTAGGATGAACTCATGCATAAGAGGATGCATCTGATTACTCATCACTTGGATAACATGACCCTTGGTGTATTAGATTCTATAAAATTGAATTTTCCTGTAGTTGTGTTAGAGTATTAGGAGATCTTTCCCAAGGATGTTCTATGCTTACCTCCCCACCGAGATATTGAAACGTTCATTGATCTACACCTTGGTATGACCTTGGGATGACCTCGATATCTGTACCATCATATCTAATGGATTCTGAAGAGTTTCACAAGTTGTGGGTGAAGTTTTAGGACCTACAGAGGAATGGATTTGTCAAACCCAGTGTTTCACCCTTGGCATCTCTAGTATCATTCGCTAAGAAGGTAGATGTGTGATTGAGGTTGTGTGTGGATTATTTTTTCCTAAAATAGGTGACCATAAATAAAATGTATCCAATATAGAGGATTTATGACCTCTTTGATTAGTTGAGTGGGGAATAATGGTTCTCAAATATTGACCTTAGAATAGGATATTAGTAGTTGTGGGTTTATAAAAATGATATACCGAAGATAGTATTTATATGTCTCTATAGTCATTATGAGTACTTGGTGATTCCCTTCGGTGTAAAAAACACCCCAATATTGTTCATGGGACTCATGAACCATATCTTTCATCCTTTCTTAGACTGGTTTGTGATAGCTTTCATTAACAATATCATAGTGTACTCAATGTACGGGGTGGAACACACAAGAAACTTGAGGATAGTTCTAAATGTACTATGAGAGCACCATATTTGTGTTAAGATCTCAATGTTTTAGTTCTGGATTCAAGAGGTCCACTTTCTGGGATATGTTATCTTAGTAGAGGGTGTAGCTGTGGGCCTGGCGACCATCAAGGCAGTGTTAGCTTCGGAACCACCCAATAGATTGATGGAGGTGTAGAGCTTCCTTTGTTTAGTAGGATACTATTAGAGACTCATGTAACACCCTGAGATTTTTTGAAACATTTTTTTTCAAATTAATTTAATCTTTTCAATATTTTTCTCATCACACAATACTGAATATAAATTTTGTTATATGAAAACACTATATTTAGATTGTGTTATATGGAAAAAAAGATAAGATTTCACTACACACAACACCTACTTAGATTTTTGTATAAACACCACTATTTTGGGCTTGTGTTACACACAATTTTGAGTACCTTTGATAGCTCACATTACACACAAGACCAAGTTTTATCGAACAATAGTATATTATTAAAATATTTTTATTTAATATATAGTAAGATATAACCTAGCCATTAAATTAAAGTTTATGAATATTATTAACTAACCTATTAAAATATAAGTTTTATTAGTTGAATTCATTGGTTACTAATTAATTATAAATGAAAATATATACCAATTTATTATAAAGGAAATAATTTTATTTTATGTTCCCAAAGTTGTTTTGTATTAATAAATTAAATTAATTAAAATTAGTGAATAAAATTAATGAGATATATATTTAATATATTCAATGAATTATTTTTTATATTTATCCAATTTATTTTATAGGCATAATATAAAGACAAACCCAATTTTATGCATAAAACCCTATTTTTTTCAAAAGGGTAATTTTACCACCTTTTAATAGAGAACCCATTTTAAATCTAAATTTTGACACTTTTTGAATTTTTATATGAAACAATAAACTTCTTATTTGAAATAGTATCTTCAAAATTTACTTTGGTTGAGTTTTGGTATTTTTCTGATAAGATTCATTTTTTTATGAATAGTGAAAATACTACATTTTATTTGAAAACCGCTTATTCATATTATTAATTTATATAGTTAAATTATATTTAAAATAGTTTTTAAAGTATAATTAGTTTAATTATAATTCAATAAAACCGATTTTGATCATTTTAATAAATTTCACATTGCAATTAGATATTAAAAGATTTCAAACTTTTGAGCTTTTCACTTTAGAAACCCTCTTTTTCATTGTGTTTGCAGAATTAATTTTAAATCTAATCTTCTTAATTATGTGAATTTAATAAGTTAAAATGTTTTCCATATTTGTAATTATTAGGTAATAATTATGTTTTATGTTCAATTTAATTTTTAGGCATGAAAATGTTACCATGGTAAAAAAATTATTTACCGCGATATAGGAAACAGATGAAACATGATAAAGTTAAATGATTAAAGGCTTAAAATACCTAAAAAATAAAAAAGTTAAAAGGTTTTTTGGGGTGTTTATAGAACCTAAAAATCCTCCATGATATTAATTTTCATCCAAATTCATTGAATTTAATTCCACCTCAAAATGGTTGGCTTTAAATATAAAATATTCATTAATTAATCACTTAAACCCACCTCTCCTCCAGTATAAATACCACCCCTAACCACCCAATTTCGACCCAAAAATAATTTTAGCTCCTAAAATATCTTCCCAGACATATCCTCCTAATTATAATCACTTCTAAGTGATTCTAGTTTCACAAAATACCAAAATTTAGGTCCTCAAGGGTCTCTCAAATAGGTGATATTCATGTGGTAATTTTCCCAAAATACCTCTCTTAATTTCTTTTCTTTTTCTAATTTCTACTACCCCATTCATCCATAAATTCATTATAAATCTATAATCACATATATACTATAGTTTTATGTTTCTTATATAATATATCACATCCATTTAATTTCTTATCTCCTTTTATTCAAAGAAATGAAATTATTGATCAAGTTATAATAGTTAATCACCTCTGTGAATAATGTTTTTGTTATTTTTACATTACCGCCTTCATGAATGAGTTTAAAACGTTCTTTGGTTAAATAATAATTTAATATTTATATTATTACATATTTAATATTATTTAAATTTTATATTAAACATATCTTCATGCTTTCCATATTGCGGATATACGATAACTTCGTTTGTGGATGTGTGGACTACCACCTCCTCAAAATGATGTGATTCATTCACATATCTCATGGAATGTATTAAGGATTTTTTTAGTAAAAATATATGATATTAATGAAATATTAATGATACTATATTTATATTATATATACATATACATATTTATATACATGTCATTTACTTTCGTTCTTTCAATACGATAAGAAAACGAAAATAGTGTTCATGCGTACGTACAACCTACCGTCTCCATGAATAGTGTTTTTAGTTTATCTTTAAATATTATTATAAATAATTATATATTTAATATATATATATATATGATATTTATATCATGTTTTATATTCTGAAAATAATTAAATCTTGATAATAAAGAAAAAAAAGTCAAAACATGTACGATTAACAAAGAAAATATCACTTGAAACGTAACTTAAACATGGAGTTAAAAATAAACGGGAAATATAATGTCTTAAGTAAATAATATATGGTATTATATATATGAATATGGTTATTTTATATATTAATAAAAAAATTATTCTTATTATACAGAAGGTTTGAACATGTTTTAAGGAAGTCAAATGTGAGGTAAGGGAATTTCATATCACTTTTTATTTCCATGAGATACATGCCTTATTCACCACTCATTTATTTTTTGTGGTGTACATAATACCCATGAATTTATTATATGAATTTTATAAATTATTTTATGGGTATTTACATATCAATTTTATGATCTCTATTTTATGGGGTTTTACGGTTCAAATGTTACCAAATGAGTAAGGTAGTTTTGTCTCAATTTCCTTTCTTTGAGACACATGTTTTGTTATGAAACTATGATCTTTTACGAGGTGAAAATATTGATAATTGACATATTATATTATGAATATAATTATTTTCATGATATTTTAATCTTTTTTTAATGTTATTATTTCATGTGGATTATGATTCAAATGTTTCAAAGTGGCATGGAACACTTTAAAATGTTTGAATATTATTTTCCTCAAAAAATATTCTTAAAAGATTTCATAAGATCATTTTCAAGGAAAGGATTCTAAATAAATTTATTATGTTTTAATTTCTTTTAAAATATTCATTTAAAAGTTTAAAAATCTATCTTAAAATAAAAAGACTTTCCAAAAATGTTTTATGTTCTGAAAAGTGTTTTCAAAGAAAAAAGGGTT
Source organism: Viscum album (assembly GCA_963277665.1). NCBI lineage: Eukaryota > Viridiplantae > Streptophyta > Magnoliopsida > Santalales > Viscaceae > Viscum > Viscum album. The sequence continues at coordinate 1,286,468,052 of OY728155.1, read as the reverse complement.
AATTTCACAATCTCATTACATTTTGAGATTGTTTATACATAAGTATTTACTGGGGTATATTTATCATCCATTTATATGTTTCTTAAAATTGTTTCCAGAATATTTTTACTACTCTTCTACAATTCTTTGAAGTCATTTTTACCAAGGAATGAGTTTTTATTAATTGGTTTGAAAGGAATCTTTGTCGTTTTCATAACGAGGTAATTTTTGTCTTTTTTAGAAAAAGTATGAGAATAATTTTTTAACTTATATAGAATGAATGGATTTTTATAATTTCATGATGCCTTAATTACTTGAGGCTTCCCTTACAATATTAAAAGGTTATTTAAAAATAAATGTGTTTTCTTTTAAAATTGTGCAACATTTAAAGTAAAGAAAATGTTTTCAAAGAAGAAAGGATATTTTATTAAAGAATTGTTTTCAAGTGACATTTCAAAATTATTTTCCTTATAATATTTAATTATTTGATGTTACTTATGTTTTAATTGGGGTATTCTTCAATATTTCCATTATTATTCTTTTTATGAATGATTTATGTTTATTTATGAAATCCATTTCTTTTTTTGTGGTTTATGCTATGATTGAATTATTTTTAAGAAACCCATTTATTTTCATGGGTTATTATATGATGAATGATTTATTTCATTGTGGAAAACTTATGTATTATTTAATTATGAGATAGGTGGTACCTATATCTCCCTCAAATGCATTGGGTAAAGATTTATATCTCATGAGATAGACTAATGCGGTCTTGGGAGTAAACCTTGACTTCTAAGATGACTATGGAAGTGAACCATGAATGCCAAGATGGTAAAAGGAGTGAAAACATACTACTAATATGTCCATGGTAGTGAACCATTAATACCAAGATGGTATGGGGAGTGAACCCATACGACCAATATGGCCTTGGCAGCGATGCATTGACTACTATGGAAATCATTTTATATGGTTATGTGTATGAAATAATTACATGTCTTATTCCTATGTTATGCTTTCATGGATTATGTTATTTATTTCCATATTATTCATTTATTATAAATTATTAAGTTTTATCCCATGATTCATGTTTATGATATTTGTAGGGTATGATCTTCTAATGCTGTGATAATGTTCTCATACCCCTATGATCTTGTTTATGCTTACATGTCTCCCATGTTTTCCATTACTGAGCATTTGATCTCACCTATTTTTTTGTTTCCTTACCCAGGTTATGAAGCTATGTATTAAGTATGATATGTATAATAAGGGTTCTAGTCCTGAATAATCTAGTGGGAGATAATTTATCTTTCTTATGAACAAGTTTTTTATGTCTCCAAGTTTCCAAAGGCACTAAACTAATATGGTATTTGAGCGTTTAATTCAATAATGTTTTAAGTATTCTAAAAAATTTATGTAATGTAAATGTACTTAAATATAGAGTTTTTATAGTTGGTATTAGATCCAAGGTTTAGTTAACCTTTGGAATCTAGGATAAGAAAACATATTGAGATACCTAGTGATATTTCTAAGGATATTTCTAGGGATGTATCTAAGGATAATCATAAGGTTTAGTAGATTTAAAAGTAGGTATCATGATTTAGACATCCTAAAAATGGTTTTCAATGATTATGTGGTTTTCCATTATGGTAAATATTTCTCAAACTATTCTTTATGATTTTAGTCAATGGATGGAACCTGAAGGAACTGTGTAAATAATGGATGTGATGAGCAATGCAATGATTATCCTCCTAAGAAACCAATTGTTATGGGAGTTGGAATTCAATATCTCATTGATATGATCACATAACTTTCTCAATATATGAATCACGGTGGACTTCCAAATGGGAAAATTTGGGAACAAAATTATATTTAGTCCTTCATGAGGCAATGTACGCCTTCTTTTAGTGGGTATTCTGATCCACTTGTTGTTGAACAATGGATCAGTACCAGTAGAAAGATATTTTCCATCCTTTAGTGTTTAGAACATTATAAATTTATTCTAGATATTTATCATTTATAAGGTGAAGAAGACTAGTGGTGGACTCTAATTAAGAATAGAAGGAATCAAGATGAAATTAAATCCATGGATTGGGATGCGTTCAAGAAATTATTATTTACTAAGTACTTTCCTTAGATTCTTTATATCAATATGGATAATGAGTTCCTTAAGTTGAATCAAAGTGATGATGAATCTATTGGTATCTATGAGGATAATTTCATGAGACTTTCAAGGTACACATCATGAATTATCATCCAACCCGAAAGTAAATTTGATAGGTTCTTCAGTGGATTAAAGACAAGTCTCATAAGGGAGTTGGCCATAGGATACTTTAGTAGATATGAAGAGATTGTGTGTTGTGTAATCATGGTTGAAATAGAGGTTGGATTCATGTATCAATATCACGGTTTTGACATGAAAAGGAAGATGAAGTTTAAAGTAAAATCTAAAAATTATGAAGAGAAGAAGATGATCTTTCCTTTATGCTGTAATTGTGGGAATAAGTATGGAGGAAAATGACCTAAGGGGTATAATAAATGTTTTAAGTGTGTATGGTAAGGTCATCGAGCATTTGATTACTGAATTTATGGGAAGAAGTTAGCTAATGGTGTGAATATATAAAAATATTCTCCAAATACACCTCACATTCTTGAGTGATACAAGTGTTAGGAGAATGGGAATTATGATAACAAGTTCCCAAACCCAAGGGCTGGTGATGATGATCAAATTAAACAACCTATTAAGATAATGTAAAAGGGGAAATCTCATGTGATCACTATTATATATGTAGAGTATAACAATAAAGTGGTAGAATGATTGTGTGTTTATATAATGGAATTCATGAATAATGTTTTAGAATTACTTTTGTAGTATTATAGAGTAATGAAAAATGCATAGATTGGTCTACTATAGTTATTACTTAAGGATTTAAAAGACTATGTTGAATGGTACTAGTAACTATGAAAAGTGATTGAGGTGGTAAGGTGATTATTAAGGGAAAGATAACCCTTAATCTATTCCTTATGTTAACATAATGATGTTTGGATAATGATATGTTGGATATGAATAAGTAAATTAGATAGTACTGATTTCCTTGGGAATAATTAAGCATTTGTTGAAAAGTGGGTTATGTTAACATGGATAAAGTTTAAAAATTTTTGGGACTTAATGAATATATAAAATAAACCTTATAATAAGGAAACATTCATGTTATGAATACAGATGTATGGTAATTTAGGTTATTATCATGTTTCAAGGGAATACATGATTAAGGTATTCACATGATTGGAATGTGACAACCAAGAACTAGATTATGATATTTGAGAGATAAATGTTAAGCTAATTTAGTGCACTTATTTATAATGTTTTGTATTTTCAAATTTCTAAATGATTGTAAGGTTATACATTTATGGAAAGTTTAAGTTAAACTTCGAATGAAGTTTGTTAGATTAAAGTATTATCTCACTATATGTGGAATTATGAATATTTGATAACTTTTAATAACCTTTTTGTTATGATAAAGACAAATCGAATGACCTATCATTATATTTATGGATATCATGATCTGCTAACACTTTAGGAATGAAAAAATTCAACTTCATTTCTTGTAATAAGAGATGAATTGTAAATTTATAAAGGCACAATAAATAGTGAGGTTGTCCTAAAACCAAGTATGTATATATTCTCATAAAAATTATTCAACTTTAGAAAAAGGGTATTGAAATAAAATTTTGTCTTGTTATCATCATTATTGATGATATTAATGACCTATTTTAGGATTATTTAGTTTATAGTTTTGTGATTGTTAACTTTCTATGGATCACCCACTTTCTGGTGATTAGCGATCTTTATCAATCTCTATGATTATTTATTCTTTTCCCCTATGAGAAAATATTCACCTATGTTCTCCTATATAGAAACTTAGTTATGTTTTAATTTAGGTAACCATTATTTTCTAACTTTTCCTTTTTTAAAGGAAGTTTTAGTATTCATTTTTATGATGTGAGTTTAGATGAAAGAAACTATAAAGTATTAATCTTTTAATAACCCAGATGAATTTATAGTGTGAAATTCATTTTAAGGGGGTAGAATGTAACACCCCGAGATTTTGTGAAATAAATTTTTTTAAATTAATTTAATCTTTTAGATATTTTTCATTGCACACAATATTGAATATAGATTTTATTATACAAAAAACACTATATTTGGATTACGTTATATGAAACACCAAGATAAGATTACGCTATATGCAATATTGTCTTAGCATGAAGTATACACAACACATTTGTTGGATTGTGTTGCACACAATGTCAATTAGCTTCGATAACTTGCGTTACACACAAGACCGAGTTTTATCGAGTAATATTATATTATTAATATATTATTATTTAATATATAGTAAGATATAAACAAGCCATTAAAATAGCTGTTATGAATAGTATTAACTAAATTATGAAAATATAATTTTTATAATATGAATTCATTGGTTACTAATTAATTATAAATGAAAATATATACCAATTGATTATACAGGAAATGGTTTTATTTTTATACTCCCAAAGTCATTTTGTCTTAATAAATTAAATGAATTAAAATTAATGGATGATATTAATGAAATATATATTTTATATATTCTGTCAAATATTTTTCATATTCATCCAATAGATTTTATAGGAATAAGATAAATGCAAACCTAATTTTATGCATAAAACCCCATATTTTTTTCAAAAGGGTAATTTTATCATCTTTTAATGGAGAACCCATTTTAAAACTAAATTTTGACACTTTTAGAATTTTTATATGAAAAAATAAACTTCTTATTTGAAATAAGAGTATCAAAATTTACTTTGGATGAATTTTTGGAATTGTTCTAATAAGATTCGTTTTTTGATGAATAGTGAAAAATACTACATTTTATTTGAAAAATTATTATTCATCTAATTTATTTATATAGTTAAATTATATTTTAATTTTTTTTAAATTATAATTAGTTCAATTATACATCAATAAAACCAATTTATTTCATTGAAATCAATTTCACATTGAAATTAGATATTAAAATGTTTCAAACTTTTGAGATTTTCACTTTAAAAACCATAATTTTCCTTGTATCTACGGGCTTAATTTTAAATATAAATTTTCCAATTATGTGAACTGAATTAGGTAAAAAGGATTCAATATTTGGAATAAGAATGTCCAAACTAGGTTTTAAGGTTAATTTCATTTTTAGGTATAAAAATGTTACCATGGTAAAAAAATTATTTACCGCGATATAAGAAAAAAAATGAGACATGATAAAGTTAAAAGGTTAAAGGCTTAAAATACCTAAAAAATAAAACATTTAAAGGTTTTTTAGGTCTTTATAGACCCTAAAGACTCAAAAATATTAATTTTCATCCAAATTTTTTGAATTTAATTCCACCTCAAAATGGTTGGATAATATTTTTTTTGAGGTGTGGATCGACCCTAAAAGCCTAAAAGAAATGTTTTATGTTTTAAAGTATTTTTTTCAAATATTAATTTATAAGTTTCCAAATATAATTTCAAATAAAATGGTTTTTCATAAATGTTTTATATCCTGAAAATAATTTTTCAAAGAAAAGGGTTTAATTTCACAATCTCATTACTTTCCAAGATTGTTTTTACATAAGTATTTACTAGGGTATATTTATCATCCATGTCCATGTTTCCTAAAATTGATTTTCATAATATTTTTAATTTTATTATAAAATTATTTAAATTCATTTTTACCAAGGTATGAGTTTTATTAATTGGTTTGAAAGGAATCATTTGTCATTTTCTTAACAAGTTACTTTTTTGTATTTTCTATAAAAAGCATGAGAAGAATGTTTTTTTAACTTATAAGACATGAATGGATTTTTATGATTTAATAACACTGTAATTACTTGAATATTCCCTTAAAATATTAAAAATTTATTTTATAAAATGCGTTTTTTTATAAAATGGTGTGTCATTTCAAGTAAATAAAATGTTTTCAAAGCAGAGAGGATATTTTCATCAAGAATTGTTTTCAAGTGATATCTCAAAATTACTTTTCATCTAAGATTACATTATTTGATTTTACTTATGTTTTACTAGGGTTTATTCTTAAATGTTTCTGTTATTATTTTTTCTATGAATTAATTTATTTTTATTTATGAAACACATTTTTTTATGTGGGTTATGTTATGATTGAATGATGTTTAAGAAACCCATTTATTTTCAAGGGTTATTATATGATGAATGATTTATGTTATTGTGGAACACTTATGTATAATTTTATTATGAGATGGGTGGGACCTATATATCCATAAAATACATTGGGTAATGATTTATATCTAATTAGATAGACTAATATTGTCTTAGGAGTAAACCTTGACTACTAAGATGGTCATGGGAGTGAACCATGACTACCAAGATGGTATGAGGAGTGAAATGATACTACTAAGATGGACATGGGAGTGAACCATGACTACCAAGATGGTATGTGGAGTGAACCCATACTACCAAGATGGCATTGTAAGTGATACGTTGACTACTATGAAAATAATTTTATATTCTTATGTGTCTTCCACAGTTCTATATCTTATTCCTATGTTATAATTTCATGGATTATGTTCTTTCTTTCCTTACAATTCATGTCTTATGAACTATCAAGATTTATGACATGATTCATGTTTATGATATTTGATATGTTGGGTATGATCTTCAAATGTTATGATCATGTAATCATACCCCTATTCTCTTGTTCATGCTTACATATATTCCTTGTTTTCCCTTAATAAGAATATGAGATCACCCATTTTTATGCTTTCTTAACCAGGTTATGAATATACATATTAAGAATGATGTATCTAAGAAGGGTTCTATTCATGAAGAACCTTGTGAGAGATAATGTATCTCACTTATGAACCAGTTTTTTATGTTTCTAAGTTTCCAAAGGCACTAAACTAATACTGTCTTTCAGCACTTGTTTAAATAAATTTTAAAGTATTATGCAAAAGTTATGTAATTTAAATGTATGTAAAGACAAGGTCATTATAATTCATACCTAATTTATCTATGATATTAGGTCCCTTGAAAACATTGACCTGAAAGGGGAATCCTTTCATGTGGATAGAGAGGTGCCAACAAGCTTTCTAGGAGATGAGGTAGATATTGACAAGTGCTCCAATATTGAGATTTCCAAAGGAGGTTGTCGAGTATGTAGTATTATAATATGATTTAGGGACTAGTATAGGTTGTTTTTTGATGTATAGGGAAGCAGTGATTGCCTATGATTCATGCCAGTTGATACCACATGAGAAAAACTACACAAACCATGATCTTGAGTTAGTAGTTGTAGTATTCACACTGAAGATGCAGTGACACTAGCTAATGGGTGAGTGGTTCATTATATATTCTGACCACAAGATAATAAATTATATATTCTCTCAGAAGGATATTTACTTGAGAAAAAGGTGATGACTAGAGTTCCTACAGGATTATGACTTCGATATTTTCTATAATTCTGATAAGTGGAACGTGGTAGCATATTCTCTCAATATAAGATCTTGTTCGTAGGTACTGATTGTGGAATCAGAGTAGTTATCCTCTTTGAAGATATCATTTTTAGATGGAAATATAAAAGTTTACATCAAATCGATGGTTGTTACCCCTTCAATTTTATAGTGAGTTAGAGATTCACATATTAGGGATCCTGACTGTGAGACCCTATATACTTAGATAGCCACTTGGCATGATCCTGATGGATTTTATAAAGGTAGAGATCATGTATTTATTTTCAGAAGATGCATGATTATACTAGTTGTGATGAGAGAGGAGGTACTGATAGAGTTTCATACTTCACCCTTAATGATACATCCAGGTGTGGAGAAAGTGTACCGGGACCTTCAGTGATAGTTCTAGTGTCCATAGATAAAGAAGGGGATTGCAGAGTTTGTCTCTTAATTCCATACTTGTTAGTAAGTGAAGGATAAGTAATAGGCTCTAGTAGGTTTATCTCAACCCCATGAGGTGACAGAGTGTAACTGGGATGAAATATCCATGGAATTTGTGATGAGGTTACCACATATGTCTAGGGGACACGATTCCATCTAGGTGATTGTATAATGAGTTGCCAAGTCATAACACTTTCTAGATATTGGAGAGTAGATTTAAATAGAGTGATTGGGATACCTATATGTACATGATATATTCTGACTCCATGGAGTTAGCTAGATGATCATTTCTGACTGTGACGATCCATTCACATCTCGGTTATGAAAGGGATTGTAGGAGGCATTTGGTACTGATTTGTGTTTGATCAAAATGTTTCGCCCCCATAATGATGACCAGAATAAGAAAACCATTTAGGTTTTGGAGGACATGATGTGATCTTATATGTTAGAATTTATAAATAGTTGGTAGGATCACATACCATTGGAGTATTTTGTATACAATAATAGATACCATTTTACCATCGGTATGAAAACATTCGAGGCCTTATATGAGTGACCCTGCAGGCCACTACTATGCTTGACTGACCTAGGAGAGTTAGAACTTATAGGTCCATAGTTGGTGTGAGCTACTAAAAAGAAGGTGAAGATCATTTCAGAGTGGATGATGACTTCATAGATTCATCATAAGTCTTATGTGGACCAAAAATGGAGGCCTTTGGAGTTTGAGAAGGGAGACCATGTATTTCTAAGGGTCTCAACTTGATGTGGATTATGGATATTTGTTTGGGGTTGAAAGTTTCCTCCATGATTCATTGGACCTTTGTAGATATTTCATATAGTTGGAGAGACATCATACCTCTTAAATCTACCACTGTAGTTAGACCAGGTACACACCGTCTTCCATGTGTTGCAGCTAAGGCAATACACGAACAACACATTACACATTATCAACTAGGGTGAGATGGACATAAAGGATGGATCTACCTTTTCTATGTACCTGGTGAAGATCGAGGATCGATAAGATATTATCCTTCATGGGAGATCGATTCCCCTAGTGTGTGTTTGGTGGAAGCATGTGAATATTCATTAGAGCACCTAGGAGCGGGAGACCTAGATGCATTATTAGTACCCACATCTCTTTGTGTTGCATTTTTTTTGGATTTCCAAGATATAAAGATCCAAGGTGGGGAGAATGTAATGATTTTTTTAAATTATTATTTTTTGTAATATTATATGGATTATTTATGGAGCTAGGTACTGATATAGTGTAAGATTCTGAGGCCCATTGTTCCAAAAATTAATTTTTAAAATATATTAATTATATTAAATATCATGTATGAAAATTTTTCATGAAAAAGTTAAATAACTCCTAAATAGAGGCTAAAATCATAAATATGAGTCTTATGTTGAGTTCTAAGCATGAGTTTTACCCTAGGTGTGACATAACCTTGGAGCATGTTGGAAGTTAAGGTTGAGTTCCGTCATGAGTGAATTAATAAAATAAATAAATAAAATTATTTATTTTATTTGATGTGATGAAACAACCTAATTTATCTCTCTAAAAATATGCCTCTATGGCTAGTTTTTAGGGTTAGGCACATAAACTTATAAATTGAGAGAGGGAATTAGAGGATCTTCCGTTGGCAAGTGATGACTGGATTGGGATTGAGGATCAGTGTTCCAACAAGACATGTGGATCTCACAAAAAATAAAAATGTACGATCATTATTATACAGAAATTGATATAGATCAAGGTTGGATTTTATTTTATTTGGATTTATCCCTATTTTATTATCCTATGATGAACGCACATAAATCAACCAATGGACTAATTTTTGGATTGGTTGTATTGTGGGTATGGGATTATTCTGTGGGGATTATTGGGAGAAATTATTTATTTATTTTCAATATTCATTTTTCATTCTAATGAAAATAGATCGAGGCCAATCCAAACATGGTTGATATTCATTACTCTTTTGTTTGTTTCCTGGTTTTCTCCCATTATTCTTTGTGTATTCATCATCGGTGTTCATTTTTCAAGTGGTTCAACCCAAAATACTAGATAATCAATCATTGTGCACATGTTTCTTGGAAAAATAGATTGATATCAAATATCTAAGTTTGGATTGATGAAGTGATCAAGCTATGATAATAGATATTATGGGTTAATAATGGATTTGAGACCCTCAATTTAATCAGGTCATGTGACAATGATGGTGAACAACAACGATTGTTTTTTCCATGTGTTTTTGTGGATAGATTCTAGTGAGAGGTGACAGTGAGGTCCATTAAAACTATATCCTTACTTACTGAAGAGATCGATTGTGGAAATAAAATGTGGTGACCACATAAGAATATATGGAAGAAGAACCATGGGTTCTGTGAAATCACGTAGAACACTATGTGAGACCCCCATATGCAGTGCTAGGGTTTCTGTGGGAATTTAAATATAACACGATATGTTACACCTATCACATGGAATGTGTCTTGACTTGGAAGCTTAGTGTGTACCTTAGAGGGTATATGGATATGAATAGGAGTACATGGGCTCAGACACATCATTTACTCTAACACAGACATGGCTAGGCTACGTGTACACAGGCAGAGCCATGTACTTGGATATAGTCAAGAGTACATGGGATAAAACATGCCGTGTACTCTGTAATGGGAACGAGAATGGGCTGTGATACACAAGTAGGACCTGGTTCTTAAGGTATACATCATGTAACCCTTTAATTATGGTTTGTATTCATTATCCTCTTTAGTATGGAAAAGTTTTAGTAGGGTGCATTCCCTTGATCCATTCCCCGAGGGTTTAGCATGTAATAACATCCTATACATAGGATGGTGATCTATTCAAAGGGAATTTAGTCTTTAAAAGAGTTTTTAGAATCCATACATGAGTCCCAGAGTGATATCCTCTATCATCATCTTTCCCTAAGTGGAGTTCTTGGTATCACTGTGACCAATACTATGCAGGAATCGATCCTCTACTTCACAGTTTATTCCAGATTGAGTTTTTGGTATACCCCATGACATTGGGTGTGACCCCCATCTATGTATCATCCTCTTTAGACTTCAAAAATTTAATTATTATGAAGAGAATCGATGAGTGTGACATATTAGATGGACACTATCAATGCTATGTGGCTCATGGAGTGATTTATCCCGAATGAGTACTTTGTGGAACCTTCAAGCATAAATCCTAGGATGGTATTATGGTTGTGAATCTACCTTTAGACTATGTGTCTTGTTGAATATATCTATATATTCTTGTTATATTTTCTACATACATATACCCATGATAAAATTACTTTTATTGTTCTCGATTCTATATGCTTAGTGATTCTGGGGCATCCTTATGGGTATTATTATATTCACCACTACATGGGATTTTCCCACACATGTCATGTCTTAAGAAGATGGATGACCTTTTTATTGAGTCCTATAGAAAATATGACTAGGCAGAGCTATGTGATCTAGGTAGACCAAGGTGCATCTTTGTAGTTTCATTTGAATGTAGTCCTCACCCAATATATAGGTAGGACTTGTTTTCAGATTCATTGTAGTGGGATTTTATTTGGACCCTTTTTCTTTCCAATAATTGTGTTATACTCTTATGGTGTAATTTTAGATGTATGCATGCATAATTACCATTTTTTCACATTTCATCATTATATGGGCTTAGATATGTGTGCGTGTGTACATGTACATTAGTCTAGGTCCCCCCATGTTGTGATATGTCTACTCAGCACTAGTTACTAACCCCTGGCCTATTGGAGGTGGGGTTGGGGCAGTATGACATGAGCCCTGTTGGGATGGGTCGTGACAATGAAATATATTAATTTTTTCCCCTTGAATTCCTTTTTGGTTTCAAAATGGATGTCAAATTATTACAGGATGATAAACCATCATGACAATCAACCTATCAATATATGTTGACCAAGGATATATCTTAGCAGATCCACATGATATATCAATTGGATATCATGATGTTGTAGACAGTGTTATAACTTTTTCACCATAATGATCAATATAAAGAAATTATTCTCGATGTCATTGAACCATCTTTCAACTTCTAGAATCATTTGGATGATATAGTTTATGATATTTTCCTTTCCTACATTATTTTTTAGGCAAGGAGGGCACTAAGGGATTGATCCATGGTTTCCTCATATAGGATAAAGAGATTCCCCTCCATAGGTGGCATCAAAACTAGAGAGTGTAAATGACATTTCTTTATTTCATCAAAAACCTTATGATAATCCTCATCCCACTAGAAATTTACTCCTTTATTTATCAATTTTGTGAAGGGAAATAATTTTCCAATGTGGTTTTCAATTAAATACCTTATATGAGAAAGGACCCATTGAAGTCCTTTTAACCCTAAAATGTTTCAAGGTAGGTTCATATCAATAATTTCCATAGTTTTCTTGGGTTAAACTTCTATACCATAATAACATACCACAAAACCAATAAATTTTACAAATGTGACCTTGAACATGAATTAGTGGGTTCAGTTTCAAGATGTGTTTTCAAAATTTAGTGAAAATTAACTCAATTTAAGCAAGCTGATCATGATTATAGTGATACTTGACTACTAGATTATCTATATAACATTCTACTTCCTTCTCTATAAAGGACTTAAATATTTGATGCATGGAAGGATGTTTAGTAGAATAAATATTCTTCAAGATAAAGGTAATCACTTGATAGAAATAAACCCATTTGGGGTGTCCTAAAGTTAGTGATTTATTCATCATTAGGAGCTATTTAGATATGATTGTGACTAGAATAATTTTCCATGAATGATAGGACTTGAACATTTTCTATTTAATCAATCATAAACTCTATGTTTGTGATTGAAAATTAATCTTTTAGACAATGGTTGTTCAAACCCTAAAATTAATGAAGACCCTAATTTTATCATTGTTCTTGTTAATGGGAATAATGTTAGTGAGACATATAGGACATTGGACCTCAAAGATAAAATTATCCTTGATTTTTTTATCAAAATTATCTTCCACCTTGGCACCTTAAGTCAGATGAATTCTCTTTGATGACTGTTTATAACCTTAGTGGTCAGCTAGTAAACCTAAGTGGTGAACAAATACGTAAGGATCCAACTCTGACATTTCCATGTGATTCCATGTAAACCTTCTCCAATGTTTATTGATGAATGTGATATATTCCCCTTACTCTTTAATATTTATGGTTTCATTGATAATTGGTTTCTATAAAAATTCCTCGGTACCCAAATGAAGCTATCTGTGTTCATTGACAATGGTTAAAACACATTCTTCCAAAGATGATGGGGGAATCTCTGGTATTTTCTCCCTTAGAATCATAAAGGGTGGATGATAGACTCTCTTATTGGGATTTAGGAGATGGTGGAGGAATTTTCTCATCCTTGTTGAGGGTAAACTCATATAAAGATTGTTAGGAATTATTAGGCCCAATCGATACCATCTTAATGGAGTTAAAGGTACCTAATTCCCATATTCCTCTCTGGTGGTACATCTTTGGCTGATCAAAAAGTATAGGCTAGATTAACTAGATACCGGTCAAGACTATGTTCAGGTAGAGATATTCATAGGAAAAATTAATATAAATGGATTTTATGGGAATCTATTTTTATATTGATGTAGATGGATCAACAGAGACATATGCTTTTCCATCTTAAGAAACAAATTCAATTTGACAATTTTATCCGGTGGTCAAAATGATCCCATGATTTTAATTTTTTTTATTTGATGTAATTGATAAAGAGTATGAAATTTCATCAAGACTATTCCATGGATTAACTAGAGTCACTTACAATTCATTAGGGGCAAATAATTGTGTCAAATAATTCACCAATACCTGCTTCCCCTCCTGTTTATAGTACCCCACATTGATGTTTTGAGATTTGTAAGATTCAAAGGGTTATTTTTCACCATAGAGTAATCTAACTTACCTATAAGTGGATTATTTTAGACATTGATGATTTGAATAGGGAACTTATATTTGTATATTAAGCCATGGTGTTCCCAAAAAGGCATTGGAGTCTATGTATTGGAGAACAACCATAAACTTATAATTAGATATGAGGTCCCTAAATTGGATTTTTAGTTTTATTTTTCTAAGAGGCATATATTACCTCTTGTAATAACCCTGAATTATAAATTATAAGGATCTATATTAGTTTCTTAATAAAACAAATGATATATAGTTTGAATAAAATGAGATTAATTCCTAAACTATTATCCACTAGGGATTAGAAAATACTCACGTCACTAAGCTTACCATATATATATATATATATATAAGGTTCATATGGTCACTTGTATGGTAAATTCCTAATATTTCTTTATAAAGGGGATGAATATATATAATTCAATGGAACCTATTTTTTCATGATATATCTCATCAAAGTCTAGTTTAATCACAAACTCTCGAGGGCTTGAAATATATTTAATGAGGGCCTCTTTGAGTTCTTTAGAAAGGTAAAGAGAATCCAGAATGTAAATATATGTTGTAATGATGGAGAGATACTTTAATACGTCATATTTATAAGAATAGGTTTGTATTTTCTACCATGTGGTTTTTCTTGGGCTTGGGTTTTGGTAGACTAAGCTGGATATAGGGATGATCATCTCTCTGGCTTAGAGTTGGGGGGTATCTTTGCTATTTGAGAGTTAGGTTGATTTGGCCTTCCCATGTCCCATGAATATCTATATGATTGTTATTTATCTAATAAATCAAAAATCATGATGGGGGTGAAATAAGTCCTAAAAGATTTGGTATTAGATTGATGCTCCTGATGGGATAGTCGAAGTTCACACCTTATAGTTTCAACCACATGTATGATTTTGGTGGGAATAATGCATGAATTTCAGATTTTACCTTGAGAATTTGTTACAATACTAGAGTTTTAATCTTTTGCGATAGATAATTAGTGACGAGAATCTGTTTTTAATGTTCCATCACAGAAAACAACATCGCAAATATGTATTTTTGATGATCTTTTGAAAATAATAGTGTTACATTTTTTAAAAGAACAATTGTGGTGGTCCATTGAAAATAAGAGATATTTGATATAGATAAGGAATATATCGAAAATAACTATGATAAATATTTCAACAACCCTATTATGATGGATATAGAAATCCTCCACAATTGATTATTTTTATAAATATACAAAAAATAAATAAAATATTTTAAAAAAAGAAAATAATTAAATATAATAAAAAAAATCATAACATTATTAAATCATTACACACATAATATGTTAATCAAATAAAAATATATAATAGTAAAAAAAATTAGAATCAACTAATATCATCTTCCTATAGGTAAAATGAATTAGGATTATCATCAGGAAATACAACATCAACAAAAGAAAAAAATAGATAGTTAGGAGCATCTCCCCCCGTATTAAATAAATAATCTTACCTATAAAAATGTTAATAGAGATATGAAATATGAAAAACTAATGAATACCATAATTTAATAATCTTACATGTAATAAATTTTTAATATAGATATCAAATATAAAAAACTAATAAATATCAGAATATAATAATTACCTGAAAATAAATACTATAATATAAGAATCTTACCTAGAAATAATTCTTAATATAGATATAAAATATAAAAAACTAATAAATAACATACATAATATAATATTCTCATATTTCAATGACTTATGAATAGTTTTATTAAAGTATCCAAATAATTTGAATGTTTTTTCTCAGTCTTGAGTATGTAATGTGTGTTTTGAACTAAAATGCCAATTTTAAACTAAAAACCCAATCTTCAAGTCATATTTGGAATACTATATACCAGATTGAGGTGTAGTTGATATTTACACATCACACCATGTCTTTTCATTCTACAATGCATGCAACATTCATGGTTATTTAGCAATATTGCTACTTGATAACCCAAAATTATAAATGAATTGTAGAATAAAAAGAAAATTACATCATCATGAGTGCATCAACATTATTAAGTGCATGATCATAGTACATGAGTGCTTCATCCTTATTGAATATTTCTTATTTTTTTTCTTCGATCATTTTTCACTCTTAATATATTACAAAAATGGTCGAAGAAAAAACAATTCTAGATGGATTCCTTTCTCCATGATCTTTTTTAAAAATTAAAAAAACAATTATCTGATAAAAATGATATGGAAATTAACTAAAAAAGTAGATAAAATGATCATAAAATTAACTAAATTAGTAGAAGGAAGTCACCTCTTCATGATGTCCGTATACATTCTGACACCACACATTTTGTCCATTCATTTATGAATAAATCTATTTCCACATATTTAAAATTTATTAATAATATTTAGTAATTAAAACTAAAATTTACTAATTATTACTAATATTGAATAATTATTTATTAATTATTGAAAATTATATAATGATTATTACTAATTATTTTAATTAAAATACATTTATATTAATTATTGTGAATTTTTAATAGTTTTTAGTTTTTTTATATTTTTTACATGATATTACAATTTTTTTAGTAGTTATTAAAAATATTTTTTATTTTTTACTATTTAATACTATAATTTATTCAGTAATACTTATTATTTATTTATTATAACTTAATAATTAATAATTATTATTAATTTTTAATAATTACTTATGTTTCATATATTTTCTTTTACAATTTATTATTAATTATCATAATTTCATCATATTTAAAAATTATTATTAATAATTAGTAATTAACACTAACATTTACTAATTAATACTAATATTGACTAATTATTTAATAATTATTAAAAGTTATATAATAATTATTACTAATTATTTAAATTATTACTACATTTTTACTAATTACTAATTATTGAGATTTTTAGTAATTGTTAGTATTTTTTTATTTTTTATAGGGTATTAAATATTATTTACTAATTATTAATAACTAAGTTTTTAATAAATATTACTTATTTTTAATATTTACTATTATTTTCATTAAAACAATTTTTATAATTTAAAAAAAAAAATCTTTTAAAAGATAATTTGTTCAAATGTTTTCCTTAAATTGATTTTCTCATCATTTTTATAAAACACCCATTTCATATTTATTTAATACATTATATATAAATATATTAAATGATTTCTTAATAAAAAATATATACATCAAATATATTTTTAAATGTTTTTTAAACAAATATACATATCAAATATACACACACAAACACACATATCAAAAACCTTAATTTTTTTCTTAAAAAATGTTTATATATGTATATTCACATGTTAATATATATATATATATACATCCAAAAATTTACAAAACTATATTCAAATGTTTCAAACAATTGAAAACCCATCATAATATAATAATCAAACATGGTTTAACATCATTTACACAATCCAATCATTATCATAAATCTCAAAAAATTATATCATTATAAGCACACTTTCAAAATAATCATAATAAGGCATATCATCCAAAAATATCTTTAAAAAAATTAAAAAACATCCATGTTTGGAATGATTATACACACACACACACATTACACATAATTATATATATTTATATACAAGTCTAAAAAATCATTCAATGTTTATATATATAAGTTTAAAATGTCTCCTTTTATATATATATATATATATATACATATATAACTTGAAATATTTTTCAATCATAAAAATATCATATAAATATATGATTATATAGATGGAATGTGTGAAATGTTATCAGGAATATAGTAATGAAGGCTACAATCATGCTCATACATGCGCATGTGCATAAGGTTTCAGCAGGGTAGCCAAATATCTAAAAAATAAACAAAGATGAGCACCCGAATAAAAAAATATCTTAAATATATAGGTTAAATATTAGAAAAAAACTAACATCAGTTATAATTAACCTATTTGGAGAAAAAACACATGGTATTAGATGGTGGAAACCCAAATAGAGAATAATAACTTATAGAAACCCTAAATACCAATTCAACAATAAAAATTGGGTAAATTTTTTGACCTAGGATTTGACCAAAGAAATTTCTACAAGATTGAAAGGTAAATAGAAAAAAATAATGAAAGAGGATAGAAGAGGAGTCCATAGTTGGGAGATTCAAACCTAAATCTATAAGAAATCGATTAAAAAAGGTGTTTTTTAGGAGTGGGTCAAAGGGTTTCACAAGAGAACAACGCGATGGTGAAATAAATTGGTGAGGAGAGGGGAAGAATGAGTATGCATAAATTTATTAAAATTTTATTTGCAATGAGTTAATAAAAAAAATTATTTTCTCCATTGAAAAAAGTAATTTGTAAGAACTATTTGCAATGGATAATGAAATACATCACTATTAATCTTCAATTAGGTCTATTATAAATGGATAATATATTCTTCCTCTATTATCATTTTCTAATAATGCTTCCCATATAATGAAATGCATGTGTTCTAAATTCATTTGTGGTGAAAAAAACTATCCCATCACAAATAATATTAAACAAACATTATTTGTGATTGAAAATATTTTCCTTTTTAGATAAGTGTTTCTATATGACTATTTTGAATGAGGCTTCTTCCAATCGCAAATAGCCCATCATAATTAACCATTTTTCTAGTATTGTTTGTTATGACCACCTCCACTTTTATTGGTGGGTAATAATACCTCATAAGTGTCTTCTTCATTAGTGAATGGGTCTTTTAGGTAAAAAATATTGACATAACCATACCATGACTCATCATTGGAAGAAAACACCATTTTATGGGGTGATTCCCATCCTATCAATAATGGGGGAATGGAATCTAGAAGTGTTTAGACTAGTTTCAGTGCCTAACAGGGATCCTCTTCATATGATTTTCTTCATTGATGATGATGATTTCTTTTAAATTTGGAAGATAACAATGAAGATAATGTTTCCAAAATAGTTATAGAGGGAATTTGGTTTATTACTGGCTGATTCAATTATTCCATAATGACTTCATTTGAGTGGTTGACTAATTTTTGAGTCATACAGTTATAATAAGCTTAAAAATTTCTATTAGGGACTTCCTACCACTCTACTTCTTTTATTGGTGGAGAAATAGACACATAAGTCACTTCTATCTTGGTATTACATAAGGTTACCCACTTTTCATCTACCATCCTTTGATGTAATTTTTTAAATACAATGAGGTCCTAGATGTTATTCCCCAAAATCCTATTGAAGGGGAAATAATTAGGATCATCATTCAACCCCACCTCATCATGCTTTCTGACATTCATCAGTGTGAATGATTTATTATCTAGATCAAAAATAAAATACCCTAGGACTTGTTCAATTTGGAATGAGTAAAATGTTTCTTACTTTTTTCAATGTTTTAATGACTTTGATCCTTATTTGTATCCTATATATTTTAATTAGGACATTTATGTTATTTTTTTTCCTATATGAAGGCACCGTGTTATATTTTATAGGTTAAGGGGTTGGATCCAACACTGATGCTGATTTGAGACTGATAGTGATGTTTTCTAATTTTCTAGACTTTCTTATCTATGTCGATAATGTTGGCCAAGATTTGGATTTGGAGAACTAAAGGGAATCTTCTAACCATTGTGACACTACATAAAAATCATGGAACCTTCTAGGACAGTTTAAAGGAATGATAGATAATTGAAGGTCATCTTAGAGGATATCTATACAGATATCCAACAAATGTTCTTTTGGTAGTTTCATATATAAGTAATAGGTTAAACCCTTTCACCTATCAATGAAGACTGTGAACCTCTCATTTTCATGCTACTTTAAGTTTGATAGGTCATAAAATCTTTTCTTCTTTAGTGTCAAAATGAATTTATAGAGAAACTTTCTTCAAAGATCTTACCAACTGGTTATGGATCTAGATGATAGGTTGTTGTACTAGACAAATGTAGTACCCTCCAAATTTTACATGAAATATCTAAGCTCCATTCTTTCTTATTGATCTGGCATTCCCATCATTAGATCACACCAGGATGAAAAGTGTGTACGGTGATACTCTGAGTCTCCTATAATATTAAACATTGAGAAGATATGATTTCCAAACTTGGGTGGAGGAGGATTAAAATCCACCCAATTAGAGTATTATTTTCTATTCACCTATATTAATGTATTCTGACCATCCATAACTTATATCATTGTAGTAAGAGACTCAAGTATATATCACAGTACTACCTATTGAGTTTACATTTTATTATGGATATTCAATAAAACTTATTATAATTAGTTTTATGTACTTGTGTTTGAAAACTATCCTATGTTATCTTAGGATAACTTTCCTGAATTAGTGGTGGTTGTTTCCCTTATATAGGGAATTATTCGTAACCAACTAGTGATTAAATCTGGTGGACAGGTTGATTTAACCATAAATTGGATATATGGATTGATTCTACTCTCATTGGTTGAGAAATTTACTATTTACAATGAGGATAAAGTGGGGGGATATAAATACCTCATCATAGGAATTACATTTATAAAGTAAATTCCCTATGCATATCTTGAAATTAATCAACTTTAAATTACTTATTTCAGATTTATACCAAGAATTATTTCCCTCATTAGAAATATATTGAGATTCATCAAGGGGTTGGTGGTTTGTGGATACAATCATTTCCTTCCCTTTATCCTTATCACTGGACCATTGGGAAAGCAGTATCTAGATTTTAGTAGGATCTCCTATATAGTGGGCCTAAATTTATTGTAGGGTAGGTACATCCTCTTCTCAAACTTTAGTATAGATGAAATTTTGAGTAGATGTATCTTATTTTTCATTCCCCTATACATTATTGTTATGATCTATAATATCTATAGGGTTCATATCAATAACATTGACCGATGTGACTCTTGTAGTAGTAACCAATTCCCCATCCACAATAGTGAAATAAATAGCTTCATTGGAATCAGAATATCCTTTAAAGTATATATCATAATCCATCTTAATTTTTTATTTTCTAAAGGATAATTTGGGTTTTCGACCACTATGATGATTTAACCTATATTTTTTAGTTCTCCCATTGAGATTATATGGGATTCTATTCATGTACTTGGATTTTAAGAGAATCATATCTAACTCCCTCTGAATATGAGGGTGACTCATGAACTTCCAAAAGAGAAGACCATGGGGTAATTTCTTGTGGGACTGTTCCTAGAATATATAACATTGTCCTTCTTCTTGGAGGTGGTAAAAATTCTCCCACTCCTATGAGATGGGGTTTCTACAGTGATGTTGTGACTATAGCTACATCTATTTTTATTCTCAAAGATTTAAAGGGTAGTGGATGGGGTAAAAATTCCCCCAACCCTTCAAGCTAGGGTTTACCTTGTGTTGTTATTATAACTATTTACACATCCCTTTTATCCTCCCAATATCTTATTATATCATGATATTGGTTTATTTTATTTTATGGATGTTCTAGGTTAGAGATATATACCATTAGAAGTGGATATTCTTTCATAGAGTTTGTTAATTTCAAGTTTTATGTTTGCTTCACTTTTCTAGTGACTTGATATAAGAACCTATCAATCACTAACTCCCATTTAGTACATATCTTATAAATCCCAAAAGTATTATAGTTTCACTAGATTGAAAAACTAGTATACTTAACTCTTGGATCTAGGGTATGACTTGAGGCAATGACATTGTAGGCTGTCTTTTTTGGGATGACATTATTTCCCATTGAGCGAGGTAAAATGAAACACCCCAAATTCAACCCAAAATCTAATGTGAAAATGGATATGAATATCTTGGATCATTTAGAAAATAATCCTAAGGAAATTTAATCTGACTTTTTGGAGTTTCTCATACTATTTAATTGATTTGGGATTCTAGGCTATCAAAAGGATAACTAGATCGATTTGGTGGCATTGCTCATCAAATGCAATAACATGGATGGAATAAAACTCATAATATAGGAATATAGAAAATATTGGGTATGTATTCCTTTATTAGTATCTTAGGAATAACATACTAGGGGTTGACCATATGACAAAACATGTCCAATATCTTATCTTCAGCCAATTACCTCTATATAACACTAAAACCTTACTCATTTTCAATAAATGGTTCTTTGACCTATTCTTTCTATAATGGCAACTTCACCAATAATTTATTTTGTGATGTGAAATAATTTAGTAAAAATTCATCTAAATATAAGCATATATTATTTAACCAAGGTACTAATGATGAATATTTCTTCTGCTCAATCATTGATTGGGATGAGATATGACCAGTCTGTGATAGAGTGTCTGGTACATACAACCTTGGTTCTATAAGTTCCTCTTTATATGAGGGATGTTTTGTGATAACTGTGATATGAGGATAAAATTAATGTTTAGGGGATTTATCATCATGAGGTGGATATTCATGGTATTTTACATGGGGAGGACCTTCGTGATTGGTGGTTTGTTGGTTTTAGTTATGGGGAGGACCTCTTGTTTGCCTATTTATTGGTAGCCATCATGGGGAGGACCTCTACTTCATCTAATTGTTTGATAAAAATGTGGAGTAATTCCATGGTTGATGATTTATTGGCTGGTTTTATGAGGATTATCTCCACTTTGGTTATCTGCTTGATCACTATTGGGAGGACTACCATGGTCATCAATTTATCAACTTCCATTATAGGGAAGAACTCCACCAAGACCGACTGATTGATCACTACATGTAGAGCCTCTATGGTTACTGATTTTTGGATAACTTTATGGAGAGGACCTCTAATTCAACTAATTATTTTATTACGGGGAGGACCTCTATTATAAATATCATGGGGAGGACCTTAAGGGCCATTGAATATTTCTAAGAAACTTCTTATTATATGATTTTCATGCTATATATAGGTCCTCTATAACTATTACAACAAAGAGTTCCTCTATTATTACTGAATTGACATTTTACTATAGGGATGATCACTAGAACTAGTTTTCATGTTGATGTAGGGAGAACTTCCATAATGAGTAATCTTGGGAGGACCCCCAGAGTTGAATGTTTGTGATTTACCATGGGAATAATATCCATGGATTTTGATTTACTGGTTATTAAAAAGGTAATACCTCCATGTTTAGCAATTATGTTTTCATGTGGAGGACCTATGTGATTATATATCTGGGGTGAACTTCCAGAATGACTAGATATGATGTTGTAAGGAGGACCTATATGGGAGTTCTTGTTTTCCATCACCAGCGAGGGGTCAACTAAATTTGTTATCGATGATTTCCTTAAAAAATTATGAGGATTATCTTGACACCCCAATTTTTTATTTTCTTTTAAATGAGTACTATATTCGACAACATGCACCGCACAAAACCCTGAGCCTAAATGAACTGAAAAATAATAATATTTAAATATGGCTATTATAACCTAGACTCTAGGTTGGTGAGTGTGAATAAGAATAACCAAGTTTTAAAATATATGTATAAATTATTTACTTAATATAAATAATCAATTCAATCAAAAAAAATTATAGTCATCTAATTATTTATACTAGGAACATTATAATAATAAATTCATTTTATTCCACAAAAATACATTCTTCATAAATTGGTTTTTAGGTGTTTTCTGTATGAATAATTATAATTAATTTATTCCATTTTTAGAAGCTTTATTTGAAAAATGAACTTAAATTTTGAAATTAATATGTCAAAATTATGTTAGGGTAATTTTTTGAAATTTTTTAGAAATAGGCGATTTTTAAGTGAATAGTGAAAAATTACAATTTTACAAATATTGTCACTTTTATAACATTATAATGATATAATAATTACATGAAATTTTATGAAACCATTTTTCTAGAACAAATATATATTTCAGAATTAATATAATTCCAATAAAATATAATTTTTAACTTATAAATATATGCTAAACATTTTGGAAGTCCAAGTAAATTTTTTATTCAAATAAAAACTATATTTGGATCTCCTCTATCAATCAAGTATTCACGAGGTTAATTTTAGTTTTGGTTTAGTTTTAAATAAAACTAAGTCTCCTTTTATTTTAAAAAATCCAATCAATTATTTTAGAATCAAAATTATACATGATTTTTCTATAGAATAATTTTTATGTTTAAAACTAACATTGTTCTGAAAATGATTTTTGTTGCATTTTATGAACATATGTTAAAAGAAAATTTTACCAATAATAGAAATTTAATAATGTAAAATCTATTCCATATTTTTAATTAGTGAAATTAATATTATGTAATAAGGTCAGCTTGAGTTTTTTCATAATCAATAGTAAAAAAAGTAAAAATTTGTTACCACGATTAAGGTTAAACGGATTTATTGGGGGGTTAAACTAAGAGATAAGGGTTAAAATGACACATAAAATTATTGAAATATTATTAGATGAATAAATTTATATATTTTATAATCTTAACTTATAATTCCTATCCATTTGGTACCACTTTCACAAGAAAATTACTTTATATTATTTAATTCTTTTAAGTAATTCCATGTGTATCCCCCCTCACTTATAAAAGGGAACCTCTTCTCTATCCCTATTAATAAACATTAAACCCTCTATATCAGATAATAATTTCTCCAAAAATATTCCTATATTCCTTCCCATTTTTCTTGAGCTTTTTTGTTACCTCAATATCATCCTAAGAAGGCTTAAGGTGTAAGTAAAAATAGGTCTCTCAAAGAAGGGGTAATCATCTTATCTGAATCTTTCAAAGTTTATTTATTATTATAATTAATTTAAATATATTTTATCCATAATAATATAATTAATACAATATCATAAATATAATTATATTTTATTTTGATTATGAGACAACAATTTTCCACTTCATTTCCATCAATGGGAAATGAAAGTATCGCTTTTGCATACGTATGAACTACCACCTCCACATAGCGATATGATTCATTTTCCATCACCGAATCAAATTGATAGATATAATAATGAATTTAATAAATATATATTATATTTATGATATTATTATTGTTTAATTATAAAATATTATTTATCTTTATTTCCTTCTTTTTGTTAGAAAATGAAAACAACGTTCATTCGTACGTACATACTACTATCTCCACGAGCGATGTAATTCATTTTTTACCTTTAAATTTAATGGATAGTTATAAATATTATTATAATTAATATATATGATATAGATATCATTATTAAAATTATGTATATTATGAAACCATGATCAGTAATCAAGGACCACAACTACTAAATCGAAACATACATGAAAAACAAAGCTGTTAATGCCCGAAATGATGATGATAATGAATGATTGTTAATGAACATGTGATAAGATGTTATAATAAAAAATCTATGGAATTATAATTATGAATATTATTATGGTATATAATTATAACAAATTTAAATTCATTATACATAAAATTAAAATCACTTATGAAGGAATTCAAACTTGAGGTAAGGGTTTGATGTATAATATCACCTTTTACTAGGATTATTAAGCTTAAATTTATGATGAGAAAATTATATAATATATCTATAAATAATCTTATGTATTTTATTATCCTATGGTTATTTCTAAAAATTACAAGATTTTTTTTTCATTTTCCTATCTATATATACTCAAAATTTCAAAATAAATTTTTTAAGGAAAACTGACTTTGTTTTTCTATTCGGTTAGGAATATTTTTATTCAATGTATATAATTTCATTGAAGTGTTTTAATAATGATTTTACTACTTTACAATGATTGATTAAATTAATTTTTACCCATGATTAAATTTCTAAAAACTGGTTGAAAATGATTCTTCTTGTCGTTTTCCGAATGATGTACTCTTTACTAAAGGCGTGAATATAATATTTGTTTTAACATTTACCACAAGAAACGTTTTTCCCACTACTATAACCATTATTTTTATTGAAGATTAATTTAAAAAAATATATGTTTCTTTTGAAATAATGTTTTTTTCATAATATTATGGAAATTTTTAGATTTTAAATAAGTGATTTCAAAATGAAAAGGGTATTTTTCCTCAAGAAATGTTCTGGTGATATTTTAAAAATATTTTCATATATTTAAAGATCATTTGATGAATCTTTTATTTAGTAGGCATAAAATCTAATGATATAATCTACCATATTACTTTGGATGTGTTTTGATTATGTTTCTATATTTATTTAATGGTGAAAATATTTGCATTTATTATACTAGTTTTTCAATATGAATATTTATGTTGATTATGTATTGAATTTCTATTCATATAATTATTGCATTGGACTTATTAAGTAATGGGAGGGGATCATTATTACCACCTTATTCATTAGCAGGTCTCATGATACAAACTTGTTTGGGTATTTGGTTTATGCCTTTCTTATTTATGTATGGTGTCTTAGACCAAGGCCTTAGTGGTAAGATTGTGGTGTTAGACATTATGAATTCTATCATTATGGAACTAGTTATTGTTATACAGGTGATTATTTATGTTTTTATGTCATCTATGGATATATTCCTATTTCAGGATATTATTTATATAGTATATTTTATTTATTTTGTTTATCTCTTCCAAATTATTCATGCTTTATTTATTCTATGAAAGATTTTATTGTTCACTTTCCTATAATGAGCATTTAATATCACCTTTTATCATGTTTTATTTTCCCAAGGATACCAAACATGGATCTTTGAATTAACTTAGAGATATACTAGACAAAATAATAAGTTTCTCACCAGAAATTTAAGTTATATTTTATGATTTCAAATTTAATCTGAGAATCATGTATGAATATAGTATCTCAATACTGTTAAACTATTTTATTCTTTAGGATGTGATCTCTTATATCCTGTACCAGTATATTAAACTAATAATCAGCTCTGAGTTACTAGAGTCGAGTTGTTACAAATATTTCTAATGGTGACTTGGAATCGCCCTTAGGTTAATATCGGGATATTCTAATGTGTCTCGAGGGAATTAGTAGTAGCAAGGGTTTGAACCTTCTCTTAGAATTTGATAGACTACTTCCCTTGGAGCACCCTTTTCCTGGGCTACTTAGAGTAAAAAAAATAGGAAATGAATATTTCCTCAGCAATTCCTTGAGGGATTGAGTTTGGATAATAATAGAAAAAACCATGGATAGTGGTATGAAGTTCCCATATGGTTATGAATGTGTTGTGTTTGTTGTTAACTATTGTATAAGTTTATGAATGAAAAGATGTTTTTGAGTGTTGAGTATTATGGTGTATTTTACAGTTATTTGAAACTAGATGATTCTATGAGTTATCTATAAATTAAGAGTCACATATTATTATCATTTTACAAAATTAATCTCATGTTATAATGAATTTATGTTTTTTATCCAAAGATATTCATGCTTAAATTGCATGTAAATATAGATGAATTGAATATAAAAGGAGATGAGGTGTATTGAGAATTTTGTAAAGTCCCTAAAATTTATTTATGAGGAACAAAATATCAACTATGCTTTAGTGAAGGTGATTTTGAAATTGGAATTTATTGAGTGATTTAAGGGTAAAAGATTCCTATATATGAGTTCAATGGTTTCCTGGAGTCATAGATAATTGGTGAAATATAGATGGTTCTCTATAAGGAAATCCAGGCGATGCATGCACTATTATTTCAGAGGAAGAAAAATAAAAATTACTTAAAGAATATATAATTCTATAGGAGATAATTTAATGTTTAATCAAGTAGAATATAGTCAAAGGATGTTTAATGCTAAAGGATATGAAATAAGGTAACTAGAAAAAAGTGATATTTAATGTCAATTATTAGCTAAAATCCCATTGGAGTAAAATTTGGGTTGTGTTTGTTGACAATGAAGTTGAGGGAATCTTAAATATGGTATATGTAGTGTTGTAGATTTCATATCTTGAAGGTTGTAAGGAGTTTGGATCCACTCTGGTACAACTCAAAGAACTTCTAGAGAATTTGGATTTTACTAGGTTTTCATTTTTTTGGTAATGTACCAATGTAAGTCTTTTTCACAATATATATCGCAAAAATCATAAGTCTTTTGGATTTTTCTAAAACATACCAATGGAAGAAGAATAAATTTTTTAACAAAAAATAAGTATTTTTTTTTCAAATGTAAGTTAGTTCATCATAAGCCTCTACTGAATTTAAGCCTTTGAGTTGAACATAAGTATTTAGAAGGGATAATATGACTTTGGGGACATCATGTGATTTTTTGAGAATAATCCCATGTGAAAATAATTATTTAAAGTCTTATGATATTGTTTCGCACGAAATCCGGGGATGACCTCCTGGACGGGAGATTCAAACGTTCCGATCGGTTTCTAACGGGTTTGTTCATAGAACCGGAAACATCCAATGATTCCACATCCGCTTGGACCTACTTTCCAAAGGCAGGCGCTCATTAGCTTGTGGGCTAATGAGGCTTGGGAATTTGCATTGGTCGAGAGGATGGGAGGTCGGACTCATCACACCTTTTTGAGGGGAATTATTGTCTACTCCGGGACTCTCTTTATAGATTTAAGTTATGTTCGTGAATCCTTATTACATTACCAAGTATAAAATGAGCTTTCCTTTAGTTTTAACAATCAATGATTAAATATGAAAGAAATTTAGAGAATCTTTTATATGTATTCGAGGTTCTTCATCAATAGAGAATCATCTATATCTGTTTAGAGATTCTTGGTCAATGGTATCCTTCAAAATATTTTTATAAAAAGTCTCTTGGTCATTATGATGACCAGGCTGGTTTTAAAGCCACTCAGTGGGGCACTTGAAGTTTATCATCATTCAGAAGGACGGAGATTATTTCAAAGTTGGGATCGAACCCATAAATGGGCTACCTACGTATCCTTTGTTTTGGAAAAGGAATCAGAACCCACGTAGTTCGAGTTATGGAGTATGATGTTTATGATTGATGGCTCAAAGAAGAATGTCATAATTACTTTTACACTCTAAGCTCACGTGAGTCATGCTCGGTGTAAGAAACAAGAGGCATTGGTAAAATTTAGACAATTGTGCCATGAAAGATGCAATCATAAGAAATTGTTTGGGGCTTATGTATGGATGACTGCCCAGATAGATGAAGGTTTAGGATTTACTTTTAGGGAGAAAATCCATGAACAGGGTCCACAAAGTTATATGTGCTTTATGGAGATTTGAATACTCTAATCTTGGGGCTTATTCCTAAGGAGAATTCCCAAGTTAGGAGGGGACTTATGATTGGGTTTTATTCCTGAAAAGGAAACCCAAATCAAAGGTAATTTATGACTGGTTAAGAGAAGTTTAAGGGGACTTGGGGCTTACTCCTGAAAAGGAAGCCCAAGGTTATGACTGAGTCTTATTCCTGAAAAGGAGACTCAGGTTAAGGGACTCGGGGTTTACTCCTGAAAAGGAAGCCCAAGATTATGACTGAGTCTTATTCCTGAAAAGGAGACCTAGGTTAGGGATTAAGGTTTGGGGCTTACTCCTGAGGAGGATGCCCATATTTGAGGTTGGGGCTTATTCTTAAGAAAGATGCCCAAGATTAGAGGACTTGATTGGGGCTTACTCCTGAGGAAGATGCCCAAATCAAAGGTTTTATAACTGGGGATTATTCCTGAAAAGGAGACCCAGGTTAAGGATTATCTCATCTTAAAGGATGAGGTTGAATGGATGAACTCTCAATCTTTGGTGACATAAAGATGTTTAAATCACTAGGTTTTGAGAGATATTTCACAGAATTCCTTTCAGACAAGGATGTCAAATCAAGAAATCATGCCATAAATGGCTTTGAAGAGTATCTTGAAGACTGAATCTTGAATAGGAAAGGTGAAATGGCTTAAGAGGGGTAAAATGGGCAAGATGGGCACCCAAAAAGATAGGGGCGCGCAAGTCTTGAAAGGCGCGCAAGTCCTACGGCGGCGCGCAAGTATTGGTTGCGCAAGTATACTTGCGCGACACATGGTGTACTTGCGCGATTTTCAATCAGAATTGAAATACTTGAGCGACTTTTGATAAAACCCTTTAGAATCCCCTTGAGGTTCTTCCAGAAAAGGGACGCGCAAGTTATATTGAAGGAATTAAGTTGGCGCGCAAGTGTTTGATAAGTTTTAACACTTAGGCCTTCCTTCTTCTCTTTAGATCTTCCGTTCTAGGTAAGAAATTACCTTAGAAGTGTTTCGGAAGCTTTGAGAAGAGACTTGGGCGTCGGGAGCTTCAATCCGAGTTTCTGGAAAAAAATCCTCTCGAATGGGGGGCCCACAAGGTCTATTTATAGGCAAAAGAAGACCCAGGGCGGTTACCGGGCGGTTACCAATTAGGTCGCGCAAGTCACATGCGCGACCAAGGTAGCCGCGCAAGTATACTTGCGCGGCAGTGGTATCACTTGCGCGGTGGATTTGCTGTTGATCCTTTGTTCATGCCTTTGTCGATTTTTGATGTTTTCTTCAAAGGATGAATCACTTTTAACTGAGATATTCCCTTTTTCGATCTTTAGATTCTGTGACGAAAGGAGCGTCAACAAAAGTCCCCTCTCAGAGTTGGATCCGGAGAGAAATGAGGATTTGACTCTGAGGAAATCGAATCCTTCCAAAGGAAAAGGGAGGGCGCGCAAGTCTTTCAGTGCGCAGAAGGCGGCGTGCAAGTCTGCGTCGCGCAGGCCTTAAGCGCTCTGGGTGTGGCGCGCAGGTAGGCTTCCTGGCCTATAAATATATGGCCTCACCTCCGTTACATGCATCTGGATTTCCGGATTTCTCGAGCTCTCGCCGCGCAAGTCTTCGTCGCCGCGCAAGTCTCCTGTTTTCACTGTTTCCTCGCTGCCGCGCTACTCTCAAGGTAATAAGGCTTGCGCGGAAATACTTGCGCGACAAAAACTTGCGCGGCACATGTATCACTTGCGTGACATCTCCATACTTGCGCGCCTTAATGCCTTGGCCTATTTTTTCCAAATTTTTTCACAAATTTTATGAAAAATAAACCCACTTAAGAGTTTAATTTATTCAACTCCTGTGCAGATTAAATGGCTCTTAGACCTGGATTAATTGATGAACTGGCTAGCAAGCGGATAGATGATATGATGAATATCATTGGCCCTGATTACTATACTGTCAAAGACAGTACTCTTCCAGATTTGGATAAGTATCTGAAGAAATATCATCGCGACTTTCCTCACTGCACTTATCTACCTTTGTATGGTCATGGTCATCTGCAAGAAGTCATTATTCCAGAAGTAAAGAATTATCTTCCATTTTCTTGGTTTCAGAATTATACCAATTTTGCTTCAGCAAATATCTTAGGCGGAGGAGTATTTCAAACTGCTGGAACAGTGGAGAAGGCTTATGTGATGCATCATAGCCCTTGCACACCAGATCTGAAAAAACATACACCTGAGCTTCAACCACATTGTCATCCTTCAATCTTCCGAAATGCTCAGATGGATCAATCCAAAGGCTGGAAGAAAAGTTGGGATTTCCGTCCTGGGGGAGGTGTGAAGCCAACTTGGATGTGGGTATACTGGGTGCGACAGACTTGCGCAGAGTTTATTGAGGATCTGAAGAGAGCTGCAATATATGAGGCTGTTTGGGTTGGGCAAACATATATTTACAGACATGATAACTTCGTGCTAGAGATACTCAGCCACTGGAGCCCAGCGACTAATTCTTTCCATTTGACTCATGGAGAAGTAGGTATCAGTTTGTGGGATGTCCACAAGATTTCAGGAGCTCCAATCTTGGGCGATATGTATGATGAATTCATTCCTCCCAAGGTGACTTGGAGTGATCCAGAGAAGACTCCTGCTTTGGCTCGAGAATTATTTAAAATCTTTCACAGGCTCAAGAGTTCAGAGACCTCATTAACTCATTTTAGAAAATATATTCATCCGGAAGAATGGATGAATGTGTTTCTTACTGAGAAGAAAGGGATGGAGCCAAAAGAAAAAGGATCCAAGAAAAAGAAATCCAAGGATACCCGGCCCAGACGTCCTACCACTTGTCCAAAACCTGAAAAGAGAGGAGCTCCTGGCACATTCTGGCCAACTCTAGAGGCAGGAGAGTTTGAAAAATGGGGATATGATGTGAATCAAAGAATTCCAAAGAAAACTCGTCTGGCGGGTTTCTTGGCAATGTGGCTCAGTGTTTATCTCTTGCCGGTCAGGGATTCGAAGGGAGGCGTTAGGCCAGGGACCTTCGTCATTGCGGCCAAGTTAGCTGAGGGAAAAATGGTTGGGTTAGCTACCCCCATTTTAGCAAAGATTCACAGGAGTTTACTTCACGTCTTCCAGGGTAAATCTCCTTTAAGAATAGTGGGACTATTCCAGGTTTTGTGGGGATGGATCGCCACTCACTTCAGGACTTACAATGTACAGAATGGATTACAAATTCCTGGAAGCTCTTTCAGACCGTCAGTGCAAGCATTCTCTGGGATTGATCCATTAGATGTTAATGGTTATGACATGAAAGTAAGACTAAGCATGTATAAGGAATTAAACTTCTTTCCTTATGGAAGTCCGCCATCCGGGCGGTTTGTTGATGATGGGAAAGCCCATTTGGATTTGAGGGCATACATGCTAGCTTGCAGGTATGGCGTGTTAGTAGCCAGGATTGATGGAGAAATCATATGCGAGGCCTATGCTCCATATAGATTTGCGCGCCAATTCAAATGTTTGCAACAAATTGTTGTATCCCCTCCAGTACATGTCAGGTTAGAGAAACATCCGATGGTTGCTCGACAACTATGGTTGCTGACATCAAGAGAGAAGACTGGGGCAGTATTTGATCTACCAGTTGAAAAAGCGGCACATTATCTGACTACATTTTATGCCGAACACTGGATAGCATCATACCCTAAAGGGATATTGAATCACCCAGTATATCAAGTGGGAAAGAGGAAGAGGACTGTAGAGAAAGAAACTCTTCCTCATGAAGGTGACGCTTCTCCACCTGAAATAGGTTCAACAGGCTCCTCTTCTAGAACTGATTCATCGGATTATCACGATGGGGATGATGAGGCACAACCGGCAGCAAAGCGGTTTCGTGCACGATATAATCCTCCGGCCAGAGTTAAAAGACCCACTCCATCAGCTCCTGGTGAGTTATTTGATTGTAATAACTTCAATCACTGCTACTTTATAAAGTAATAAGTCTCACTTTCTTATTCTCTATCTGTAGTTGCAGGAGTCGGGAAGAAATTAAAATCAAAAATTGTAGGACCTTCCTCACAGCCTTTATATCTAAGACCAGAGGCTGTTCAGCTATGGCAGAGCTTATACTGTGATACTGAGACCGCCTGGCTGGATTTGTGTGAGGGCCTACAACTTCCTGGAATAGGATATCTTCTAGCTTCTAAAGACCTTCAATACAGAGATAACCCCAATGAAGTGCGAGCTTACATCAGAGAGCTGGAAATGCTCATATATGCCACTGATAATTCGGTTCCTATCACCAGGCGGGTGAAGGAAATGATTGATCGTGGCACCACTGAGGGGGCTGGTGGTTCTGGAGATGAGGAATGGCAAGAGTACATGGCTCCTGAAGATGTAAGTTTTCTTTCCTTATTTTCTTTGCAACTTGATTTTAGTTGAAGCTTTGTTTATTTAAGGAAGTTATTTTCTTCATCTTGCAGCTTGCAAAGAAAGGAACCGGGGTTCCTTCGCCACAATATAGCCCTGGTGGTACCGTTATCGGGGCTGCTGCTGATTCTCCTCACGAACCAGGCGAGATATCTCCAGGCCAGCAGGCCATGAATGAGGCACTGGACATAGCCTTTCATTCGCCAATCCAAGTGCCAATAAGGGAGACTACTGATACTCCGAAAAAACAAAAGAAGCCAAGGCAACGAAGGAGAAAATCCCTAGCTAAACGTTTCATTAGCAGTGGTAAGTCCTTCGAAAAATCATGAGTTTATACCCATAATCATATGGTTACTCATATTTCCGAGGATTGTAGGGGCTTCTTCAATTTATCCCTTGAGGGAAGGGACTGATCCTTCTTCAAAGGTCGTGGAGGGTGCTGTAGAACAATCACAGACTCAGGCTGACTTGGTTTCTCCTGGAGAAGAGCTACCATCCATTCCCAGTATCCCTCCTATCACTGAAGATGCTGTCCAGGGTCAGGGATTGCAGGACATAAGTCGGCAAGAAGACGTAGCAAATGTTCCCACTGGTGAGACTAATCAAGATTCTGAAGTATCATTGGATGAAATGATGAATCAAGGAATGACTTTTGAAGAATTTTATAATCATGCTGAGTTGTCATGTGATTTAGAAGACCTTGGGCGTGAGTGTTACCCTTCACCCAAATTTTTCTTTGAAAAAATATACTTCTAACCATGATATAAAATAATATGCAGTTTCTTCCGTAGAAGCCGCTGAACTGCCAATGCCCGAAGAGGGTGTGGACACTGATGTCAACCCTATCATTGCAGAAACATTAGCTCAAGTAGAGCTAAATCCAATAAACTCTCCTGAGACTCATCTTGAAAATCCTGTTGAAACTGGGAAAGATAGGGAGAAGTCTTCTCAGGTTTCTGAACCACCATTGGGTAATGGATAACAATATTTGTGATTGTATTTTATTCGCAAGACAATCCATTCTTTTGTTATCCTTTGAAGCTAACTAAACCTTTCAATTAATCATGCAGGACCATCAACTGCAATGACTAGATCCGAAGATGAGGCCTCAGCCTCTGCCCCAACGGGAATTGAAAGTGAAGAAGCACAAGTCAGGGGGGAAAGAGCAGGACAAGGCACCTCCCTAAGTGCGCTAATTCCAGATTACATACCCCCTTCTGACGATGATATTGAATCAGATCCAGATATGCTTAAAGCATTCAGCTTTTCACGACGTAAGGCATGGAATAACATATGGAATATCATATCGGGGGTGCCTTTAGAAGAGCTACCATCAAAAATTTCCCGATTGTCATCCCAATTTGTTATAATGGGACTTGGTGGTTTTGGGTATGAAAAGATCCATGCTGCGGTGAAACAGATCATTTTCAGGAGGGAGCAAATGCAGACAAGTCGCGAAGATTTGACCAGAGTGAAATTTTCAGTCAACATAGGCGAATTTGAGGCTGCGATATCCCAGGCTGAAGCTGATTATGCTGTCAAGATGAAGGATCTGAAGCAAAAAATCAAAGAAAAGGTCGTCCAGCAGGTGCAACTCCAGCAACAGTTAGATGCTGTTACTGGGGAACTTGATCAGCTTAATAAATCATTGGATGAAACTCATATGAATGGCATGAAAGCCATTGCAGATGCTAAGAAGGCACTTCAGCAAGCTGAAAAGAGTGAAGCTGGTCAAGTGCACGAGCTTCAAGTAACTGTTGATAAGGCTCAGGATGCTATACATCAAATGAAGACGTATTTTGACAATCTTCTGTAATTCTTGAAAAAGAGAAGAGATTCCCGTCTGTGGATGTCCTTCTAAATCTTGTGTATCAATGAAAAACACTTTTGTATTCAATCATTTGTACTTGCATTCTTCCATTACCTGCTTCAAATTTACATAAGCCAATGGGCCTAGTAAGTATAGTTTGATTTTTACTAGGATTATTACAAATAATCCTACAAACTTTTAACCTTTTAACTGCTCAATATTACCTAAATCATACAAAAATGTATATTTAGTGAGCTGGAACTTGACTTTTATTCAGAGTTCCTTTGTCTTTTGTGTGGGAAGTTTAAAGTCATGCACACCGGACATAAAGGGGCTAATGTTTAAGGTCAAAATAGCTTTGACCGAAATGGATTAAAAATGGATTCAATTCCTAGACAATTTATCTGAAAACATATTACCATACTCAAGCATGAGGGAAAAAATGTAAACTATGGCTTAAGAATATTTGAATCTGAGGAATGATATGAAAAAGAGCTAAAAGGCATTAGAAGAAGTAGTTTCCAAGAATGAAGTTACTATTATTTAACAAAACCCGTTAGGGGGTTGAAATATGCAGGGCCACCTATGGGCATTGGCTGCATGGTCAAATAAATAGCATCTTTTGGCTGACAAGTCTGTTATGTGGACTGTTTATGCAAGGCCACCTATGGGCACGTGCTGCATAGTCAGGCAAAAGAACTCCCAGAAATTTACTTTCCTAGTGCTAAAAGCCAGTGAAAGTTTATGGAGATTCAAATTTTCTAAAGCATAGAGTTTGTTGTATGGAAAGAGGTACTTGAATATGGAGAAGATATTTCCAAACAAGAATATCGAAGAACTGGATGAATATCACTCCTACGAAGGTCTGACCCAAACGTAGGGAAGAAGAATAAACCATAGACTTGAATACTTTCAGATCATGAAAAAGGATATGGGACAAATACGTTAAGGATGGCTATTTTTGCGGATCCCTACATACTGTCGTTTAAGACAAATAAGGAAAAAAGAGGCATTCTTCCCAAGAATGAAGTTACTATTATTTAACAAAACCCGTTAGGGGGTTGAAACATGCAGGGCCACCTATGGGCATTGGCTGCATAGTTAAATAAAATAGCATCTTTTGGCTGACAAGTCTGTTATGTGGACTGTTTATGCAAGGCCACCTATGGGCACGTGCTGCATAGTCATGCAAAATAATTCTCAGAAGTTTGACATTTTTGTGACTAGAAGTCATGAAAAGGGTTATGAAGATCTGAAAATATTTAAGGTTAGGATTATAATACATAAAGATGGGTATTGTCCAATGTATATAGAGATACATAGGTCAATGAAAACCATAATCATGTTGTGGCTGGGTCCTAAATTGAAATTTTGGACTTCACTACGTATCTCATAAGAATGAGAATCAAGCCATACGTAGTTATTTGAAATGTAGTTTAACGTCGTGCAGGACGAAAGTATGAGTGATCGTAGTTTAAGGTCATAGAATTCAGACCATAATAATGAATACACAGTGTGTGTTTTCATGAAGACTTTTCAGCCAAGGGACTGAAAGTGAAATTTGGGGTTAGGCCCAAAAGATTTGGGACTGGATTCGAGGGACACTCGAATGTTCCTACGTATCCCATAAGGATGGGAATCAAGTCCACGTAGTTCTAGAACTACCCTTTGTACAAATTTGGTTCGTACATGTGAAGGGTGAAAGGGGACTTTAGTGCAATGATGGTTTTAACCTAAGATAAAAAGTTTAGGCATTACCATGTATGTACGTAGTCTTTTGAAAATGAAAACCATGATTGAAAAAGAATCAATGTTAATAATGGTTCCTTCTCAAATGAGGAAATCAAAGAATATTGTAGTTTATTGTCGTACCGGACAAAAGTGTTGTATAGTTTAACGTCATATAACAAGGACGAAAGTGAATCAATGTAAAGATATTGATTCCAGGGGTGGTTTCACAAATCATCATCATATGAGATGGTGGTGAACCGATGTGAATAGATTGTTTTTGGGCTTGAACCCTGGGAGGTTGCCTACATACCCAGCCTGGAGGGCAAGGATCAAAGTCCGTGTAGTTCAATTAAAGAATGAATCAATGATCAAGTTATTCTTGGGGACAATGATCTAATAAAAAATGTTGTTGGGACTTACACATGGTTAGTGGCCCAAAGGGAGTGTTATGGTTGATGTTCGCTCTAAGCTCACGTGAGTCATACTCGGTGTGAGAAACAAGAGGTAATAACAACCTTAACGATGCACAGTTTAATGTCATGTAGGACATAAAAAAAAGGGACTATGCAGTTTAAAGTCTTGCAGTTAGGACTATTGGTGCTGTACAGTTTAGCGTCATGTAGTTAGGGCGATGGGGACAATATAGTTTAACGTCATATTGGACGAAAAGGGGGACTGTGCAGTTTAATGTCATGCAGTAAGGACAAAAGAGTGTATCATTTTAACGTCATGTCGGACGAAAGTGCGAATAGTTTAAGGTCATATGCATGGACCGTGGATGGTGCAGTTTAATGTCATGTTGGACCTTTGATGATTATATAGTTTTAACGTCTTTCCGGACGTGAGGGACTTTTATACAGTTTAACGTCATGTAGTTAGGACGTCACAGTTTAACGTCTTGCTGGACATAAGGGATTTGCAAATAGTTTATGGTCATATACATGGACCAGGGATGATGCAGTTTAAGGTCATGCTGGACGGTTTAGGGAACTTTTTCACAGTTTAATGTCGTGTGGGACGAAGTTGCAGTTTAAGGTCATACTGGACCATTACTGTACAGTTTAAAGTCATGTAGCTAGGACTAACTGGTGCTGTACAGTTTAAAGTCATGTAACTAGGACTAAGGTGAACAAATATGAGGATATCAGTTCTGGAGACTTTTTACAGTTTAACGTCATGCTGGACGTTGGAAGTGCCACACAGTTTAATGTCATGTTGCTAGGACACAATAATAGTTTAATGTCATCTCGGACAAATAAGGAACTTCTGTACAGTTTAATGTCATGTAGATAGGACATTATACAGTTTAATGTCATGTAGGACATTGAAGGTGACACAGTTTAACGTCATGTTGGACGAAGTTGC
Organism: Viscum album; assembly: GCA_963277665.1. Taxonomy (NCBI): domain Eukaryota; kingdom Viridiplantae; phylum Streptophyta; class Magnoliopsida; order Santalales; family Viscaceae; genus Viscum; species Viscum album. The sequence continues at coordinate 1,286,429,792 of OY728155.1, read as the reverse complement.
AGTTTAAGGTCATATTGGACCATTACTGTATGAACCAAATGTAAGAGTCTTGGTTCTGGGAACAATATTTTGTGTTTATACAAAATACTTCTTCAGAAATCTGGCATTAGTTGGAGTCGTGATGTGTTCTCCATCCATTGAGATCAGAGAATACGCTCCATTGGAGTAGACCTTATGTATTGAATAAGGTCCTTCCCATTTTGGTTCAAGCTTGGGAGGCTTCTTTCCTGGTATCATTGGTGTTCTGAGAACCAATACCAATTCTCCCTGAATGAATGAACGAAGACGAACTTTTTTGTTAAAAGCTCGTGCTATCCGATTCTGATATATTTCCAAGTGGTGCAAAGTGCACAATCTCTTCTCATCTAACTGTTCCAATTCATTCAACCGCTTTTGGGATTGCTCAGCTGTTGATAACTGATCACAAATGGCTATTCTGAGTGAGGGCAATTGAACTTCAATTGGCAAGACTGCTTCTGTTCCATATACCAATGAATATGGAGTAGACCGCGTTGCATTGCGAGTGGTAGTCCGATAAGCCCATAAAGCATGATAGAGTTTATCAGGCCATGACCTCTTATCTTTATCCACCATCTTTTGCAGTATATTTGAAAGAGTCTTGTTGAAGGCCTCTATCTGGCCATTAGCCGCTGCATGATATTGAGATGAATGGTTGGACTTAATGTTGTATTCTTGATACAATTTCTTTACCTCAGAAGAACAGAAGTTGGTGCCGTTGTCCGTCAATATGGTATGAGGGACACCAAATCTAGTAATGATGTTAGACTTGATGAAGCTAACAATGCATTTAGAACTGACTTCTTTGAGAGGTACTGCCTCTGCCCATTTGGAAAAGAAATCAGTAGCAGTAAGAATGTACTTAAACTGCTTGGCCGTAGCTGAAGGGTAAGGTCCCACCACATCCATTCCCCATGTGGAAAATGGCCATGAGTATTTAGCTGTATGAAGCAACTCTGGAGGTTGATGAATGAAGTTGGCATATACTTGGCATGAATGACACTTCTTTGTGAAATTAACACAATCTTGTATCATTGAAGGCCAGAAGTATCCAAGCCTTCAAATTTGATCAGACAATCTATGTCCAGACTGGTGGGCACCACAGACTCCTGCATGCACTTCTTTTATGACAGCCATTGTCTCTTCACCATCAATACATCTGAAGAGAACTCCATCAAAACCACGTTTGTAGAGAATTTTCTCGAGGTGGTTTGGACCATCATAAAGAGTAAAATTGACCACACGTCGCCGAATTTGTTCTTTCTCGGCTCTATCAGGTGGAAGTATTCCATTTTGAAGGTATTCCTTGATAGGTGACATCCATCCTGTAGTATGACCATATGGTTCAGGAATGTGACTAATTTCATTAATTTCCTCTGTTCTGACTTGAACATAAGGTGAAATTGCACGACGGTGGGCAATACCGATGGTTGTCTCGTCCCGATTTGGATCTACTAAAGCTGTGGCTATATTAGCCAGTGCATCAGCTTGAGCATTTTGTGATCTTGGGACATAAGAAAATGTTGGTTCTGAAGGGAATTCCGACATTAACTCTCTGACGTAATCATACAAAGGGATTAATTCTTCTTTTCTGATGGAATAATCCCCATTGACTTGTTTGATTACCAGGTCTGAATCACCTTTCACCTTTAAGTGATTCACTTGTGCTTGAAGCGCTAACTCCAAGCCTGCAATGAGAGCTTGGTATTCAGCTTCATTATTGGTACCACCTTCCCACAATAAAAAGGAATAAGGTAACACTGCCTTATCTGGAGAAATGAGCACAATTCCTAAACCAACTTTGTTGAATTTAGGATTTTCCATTTTCTTCCCTGTTGGACTTCTAGAAGCACCATCAAAATACATTTCCCATGTTTGAGGACTCTCTTGAATAGAGAGAATTTCCTCATCAGGGAGTTCGATATCTGAATACGTGTCTTCCACTGAAGGATGTTCAGCCAGGAAATCAGCCAGAGCTTGGCCCTTAATTGCCTTTTGAGACACATACTGGATGTCGAACTGCTGTAGAATAACCGCCCACCTTGCCAGACGTCCTGTAAGCATTGGACGACTAAGGATGAATTTGAGTGGATTATTACGAGATACCAATTGGACCTCGTGATGTTGCAGGTAGTGTCTCAGTTTCTGAACTGCAAAGATTAATGCTAGGCAGCACTTTTCAATACTCGAATACCGGGTTTCTGCTTCAAGCATAGTTCTACTGAGATAGTAGAGACTATTTTCATTCCCAGCATCATTCTTTTGAGCGAGAAAGGCACCCAATGATCGCTCTAAAGCTATCACATAGAGGATAAGAGGCCTACCCTCAACAGGTGGCATAAGTACTGGTGGACTCAAGAGGTATTTCTTGAGAACATCAAATGCTTCTTGACATTCTTCAGTCCACTGGTAAGTGACTCCTTTCTTCAATAATTTGGTAAAGGGTAAACTTTTTCCTGCCAAATTGGCGATGAAACGCCGAATATAGGCTAAGTGTCCTTGAAGTCCTCTTAATTCTTTCAAATTCTGAGGAGGTGACATACCAAGGATTGATTTGGTCTTCTCAGGATCGACTTCAATACCACGATGGCGTACAACAAAGCCGAGGAATTTTCCTGAGGTTACCCCAAAAGCACATTTTAAGGGGTTCATCTTCAAATTATGTTGTCAAAGCTTGTGGAATATGACTTCCAAATCAGCCAAGTGATCAAAACGTTGTTTGGATTTAACCAACAGATCATCTACATAGCATTCAACAAATTTCCCTAGAAAAGGTTTGAAGATACGATGCATGGCGCGTGGATATGTTGCACCTGCATTCTTTAAACCAAAGGGCATCACCCGGTAACAAAACACACCTTGAGGAGATCTGAAGGCTGTATATTCCTCATCTTCTGGGGCCATTCGGATCTGATTATATCCAGAATATCCATCCATGAAAGAAAGTACTTCATAGCCAGCCGTCGCATCAATTAAGAGTTCTGTAATCGGAACTGGAAAATCATCTTTGGGACAATACCGATTAAGATCTCTGAAATCGATGCAAACCCTAATTTGTCCGTTCTTCTTCTTTACAGGGACAATATTATCCAACCACTTGGGATATTGAACTTCTCTGATGAAGTTAGCTTTGATAAGCTTATCCACTTCAGCCTCGATTTTGGAAGCATAGGTTGGGTGTGTTCTTCTCGCGGCTTGCTTGAATCCTCGATGTTCTTTTGGCAAACCCAAATGATGGGTGGAAACATCAGGATCAAGGCCAGGCATCTCTGTATAATTCCAAGCAAAAATATCTTTATTTTGCTTTAGAAAAGAAATATACATCTCTTGTTCTTCAAGGGTCATGGCCGCACTAATTAAAGTGGGGCGTGGATCTTTCTCTGTACCCAGATTTACTTCTCTGAGTTCATCCACAATGGTAGAGATACCCTCTTCAAATGCTGGAGGAGCATCTCTAAGATCTTCCTCTTCCTCTTCATCATGTGTTATTTCTTCCGTTTCTACTTGCAAAGTAGATGAAAAAATGAAATCCTCATGACCATAAGAGATGTCAAAATTTTCACATTTTGAAGAAGAAGGTTCCATTTCCGACCCTATTGATGATAAAGGGTCTTCTTTGGGAATCAAAGAGGAGATGATGGATTGAGAATCGACATCAATATTCACCTCTGGTGTTGCTATAACTTCTTCTGGCCTGATTAGCGAAGTATAGACTTGTTGGATTTCAGCAGACGAAATGAAAACGTCACCACTTATGCTTTCATCACTGCTTGGTAAGTTACCAATTTCTCCCATGTTGTCTGGCTCAATTGTCGTAATTGACATTATGGATCTTTCCATAAGAGTATTTTGATTTGGGCCTATTTTTTCAATTTGACTGATAGGTAACACATAATCTGTACTCACATGTGAAAATGGATTTATTGGAATTTTTTCCAAACCATATGGAGCATTAACTTTGATAATTTCCTTCATTGTAGATTTTTCTCTTCCCTTCATGTGATAAAATTATGCCTCAATGTATTGAGACTCACATGTCTTGAATGGGGCATTATCACCATACAATGTTCCAAATTGACCATCGAAACAGTATTTGAGACATTGATGGTATGATGACGGAATAGCTGCATGCTGATGTAGCCAGGGTCTTCCAAGCAAGATATTGAAAGCTGAGTCTTGATCAACAATCATGAAATCCGAATTGGAAACAAGATCTCCAAACTGAGTTCTGAGCGTAACTTCTCCCAGTGGTTCTTGTTCATTTTTATCATATCCTTGCAACATCATGGTAGAAGGAGATAAATCAGATTCCGTGAGGCCCAATCGACGAAGTGTACGAATGGGCGTGAGGTTGACTCCTGAACCATTGTCAATAAAAGCTCTTCAAACATCTATACCATTGACTTTGCCAGATAAGTACAAAGGTTTTATGTGCCCATGAACAACATCATCTTCATCTTTATCAGTAAAAGATATCACTGCATGAAATTCTGCAGGATTATTCTCTATGTGATAAATTTCAGCTGCAGCAATTTCAGCTTCAAACTCTTGAGGACTTGACAAAGCTTCGATGAGTGCTTCCCGAAGATCTCTTGATAGATTCAAAGCATCCAAAATTGATAATTTGGATGGTACTTGGGCCAAGTGTTTCAATATATCATACTTTTGATCTAGAGGCCTGCGTTTCCCAATAGGAATATGCGGTTTAGCAGGTACCTTGGAAGCAGATGCTTTGGAAGCTGATGCATCTTGTATTGAAGTTGGAAACATCTTTGGTTTTGGAAAATTAAACTGATTAGATCCATTTACTTGCTGAGATAAAGAAGATGGAACCTTTAATCGATCTTCCAAAATAACTGTGCCGAAGCTGAGTTGGCCATTTGCAGAAGAACTTGCTTGTTCTTTTTGAGCTCGCTGAAGGGCTCTACCACGAGTTTCTGCTGCATATACAGTGCTAGCAGGGGTAGAATTAGAGTAGTGGCTTCGTAAAGATCCACGTCTTCCCCTATATCCTGAACCTCTAGAACTTCCTCGGGTTCCCTTATTTGATACAGGGAATTCAGGCTCATCAAGACTGGAATATTAATCTGTTAATTGAATCATATTAACAGAACCAAAGATCAATTCTTCGTCTGATAAAGACTCTGCCTGGTTATCCTGTTTAGGCTGTGCCGTTTGGTGGGACGGTGCCCGTGGCTTTGAAGTAGATGGCATGAAATCTGCCAGAGTCAAAGACAATTTAGTCTTTGATGCATACTCATCTTCTCCTGATTCCTCTTTCTTCTTTGAATTGTGCTGCCCTTTTGAGGATTTGTCCTTTGATGGAGGCTTTACTGTAGCTTTTGTAGGAGATACAATTGGATTCTTCAATTGTGTTCGCAAAATGGAATGGGTCCGATTGATTGTCTTTCTGACCATCCAATCATCATATTTTTTCGCAGTTTTGCTTTTGACTTCCTGCCACTCGCCTCCTTCTTCTGGATCTGTAGCGGTAATACACGCTACATGAGCTGAAGAACCCTTCAATTTGACTTGTCCCAAGTTGACCATCTTTTGCAGGAGGTCTTTAAAGACAAAACACTCCTGGATGGGATGCCCCAACATTTGATGAAAAGGACAATAATTGGGACGGTCTTCATCTCCTTCCTTGTTTGGCCTCTTGGGCACTGGTAATTGAACCAAATTATTTTCCAGAGCTGAAATGAAGTAACCAGGAACTTGCTCACTTCGAAAAGAGTATGTTTTACTCTTCATATCCTCAAATTGTTTTCGTCGTTGATCTTTTTGATCATTTGGACGAAATAGCCTTTGTTGTTGGCGTTCAGGAGGTGGAGCCCTTCGAGAAGATGAAGGTTTTGAAGTAGAAATAGGTACAGGTGCCTGTTTAAGCATAACTGTAGCAGTTTCTGCTTTACCCATTCTTCTTCCTGGAGCTGATGGAATTACACGAGATTTAACCTTAGCCTGTATAAGGGAATCTTCAATCTGTTGAACGATTAAAGTAAGGTCTCGAAACCCTCCTGTGTATTTCACAGAGATCAATGGCGTGCGTAATTCGTCACGCAAATTTGCCACACAGATTGGCAACAATTCCTCCTGTGGGAGTGATAAACTCAAGGAATACGTTAATCCCTTCCAACGAGCAATGAAATCAGAGACTCTTTCATTCTCCCTTTTCTTGCAGTTTGTAAGATCGAAAACTGTCATTTTTTGAAAAGTTGAGCTAAACTGAAGAAGGAATTTTTGACGAAGATCCTCCCATCCGATGACTGACCGGGATTTCAAGCTTGTATATGAGACAAAAGCTGGTCCTTCCAAGGTTCGCACGAAGCATCTGAGTTTCACTGCTTCTTGCTGCTCTGGAGTTCCAATCATAGGATCACAACAAGATACGTAATGCGTCAAATGTTGTTCAGGGTCGCATGATCCATTGAAAGTAGGGAAAATAGGGTTTCCAAAACTGGATGGAGGAGAAATTGAATCTACCCATTCAGGGTAAACTTTCTTTTTAGGTTGAACTTGCGCCCGTTTCCCTTCCATAGTTTCTAACCGAGCTGTTAATGACTCAATAGTAGTTATTAACTTTTGAGAAACGTCAGGTTGAACTTGGTTTTGGGTAGGTGCAATGAATGGAGCTTGGACAGACGTGATGGTTGGTGCTGCAACTGATGGTAGTGCTGCCAACCGTTGTTGCGTTTGACCCATAGGATTAGACCTCTGTGGGTGTACTGACAAAGGAGGATATTCTTGATCCATCTCAGTAGTTACAACAAATTCCTTCGGCTGTCGGACTTCAGCATTCTTAAGAAGAAGACTACTCTGAAGTAGTTCTGCATTCAACCTTCTTAATTCTTTCATTTCTTCCTCCTGTTGCGCAAATCTTTGCTCTAATGAGAGCGATTGACCTCCTTCAGAGGAAGGGTGAGAAGTAACCTGATTCTTTCCTTTCCCCTTATTGGATCCTTTTCGGAGAGGGGGAAGTGGGTTACTTGAAGGAATACCCAGATTTTGGGTAAGCCTTTGATTACGTGTGCACACACCTTCTTCATTTAGGTCTGTGTGCGCGACTTCTTGAGCAGGAACCTCTTCGTCTGATCCCTCTGATTGATCCTCATCTGGTGAATCAGTAGCAACGACATTGATGACATTAATGGATGCATATTTCATGGAATCCCTTCTATCAACATTTCTGTGATATTTTCTTCTTCCATGTCCTTGATGAGACATGGCATTCCGTTGACTTGATCCCTCAGGAATTTCTTGGAGAACCGTCACTTGGAGAGAATCTCCTGATAGCTTGGCTCTTCGTTCCTCTTGAGGCTTATTCCCTAATCGAGAGAAAACTGACTTTATCTGAGGGAGGGATTGAAGATTTGAAAAAGTCCCCAGTCCGATGGACTGGGGGTGTTCCTGCTGCTTCCGCTCAACTCCTCGAATCTCATTCATTGACTCTGAAGGTTGGGTTACAGAAGTCCCCAGTCTGGCAAGCTGGGGTGTCTCTTGACATGCTATGTCTGAGATATTCTTGAAATCTCTCTTGATCTTGCGAATCTTAGTTCGGAAATTAGCTGGATGCATTAACCTGTATCCACTTTTATCACCTGGTTCAACAGACCGTTGGATGATTTCCGAAACTTCTGTCATTTGATGACGTGTTTTCTCCAGACGAGAGGCTTGTGCAATATTCTCGCCTGCTTGATGTAGAAGCAATTCAACAACCTGTTCTCTATATACTTGATTTTGAGAGGAACTAGTTGAAGCTTGTTCTCGAGCAAGCTTTTTATTATGAACAAAGCCCATTGACTGTGGCCGGACATGGGCAATAACATTGCATGAGACCATTTTCGGCGGGCTTTGCTGACCAGAAAGCACTGTGAAATGTAGTGCTCCGTGAACACCCCATCCTCTGATATGAACATTAGATGGAGCATTGGAAATTAACTAACGCAATATTCTTAGTGCGCCAAGGCATGAACGTTGAAGGGTTCTCTGTTGCTTTTCAGCCTTCGGATACTGAGAGACTGATAGAGATGCCAAATTAATCTGGCGTTGTAACCCTTCTATTATCTTAAGATGATTTTCATATTCATCGTAAGATAATACCTTCTTATTTAATTGACAAAGAGTTTTCCATATGTTGAGACGAATATCATGGATTCCATCATCCGTCAACATCTTTGGAATGTCGTACTGGGAATCAGCCAAAGGCCAAAACATGACTGGTACTTCACCTTTTGCCAGTTTTTTCCTCATGTTCACCATTTCCTCTTTATCATTAAATGAAGATTCTTCTACCTGTTTGGACCAGAGTTGGTGTTTCCTTGTTGCTTCATCGGATTCAACAAGATTGGTAGAGAAATCACTATTCATGCTGGAAGATGAATGACCCAGGGAAGGTTCGGAGAATAACCTGAACCCCAGGCTATCTTCTGCTGGAGAAAGAGTTTCACCTGCCGATAGTAAAGCATCAGACATGACTGGTTTTACGTTTGCAAGTGCCTCGAGATAGGAGGGCTTTCTCGTCACTACATTGCCTTCTGAAGAATTTTCGAGACAACGTGAATCACTACTGTGGAGAGGACTTTCGCAGCGAAGTTCATCACCATGAGGAGGACCATCATGATGGGTTACAGCAAAAGATGAAATCTCTTTCTCCTTGGTCTTCTGATCACACAGAGGGTTCCTGTGGCTCTCATCTGAAGAAGAAACTTCAAGATTGACCGAATTTTCATGAAGCAAGTCTTCATGAGGAAGTGTCTGTTGAAGACCTTCAGGATTAATGTTCCCGTTGTTGGGAACTAAGGGAGTAGAATCCTGAATTCCGACAGATAAATGTCTGAGGGCTTCAAGAACTCCAGCATCGAGCAAGGCTTGGTTACAGATTGGCCTTTGATCTCCTGACTGTGCTGGGCGGATCTTTTTCTTAGATGCCTTCTTACTCGCTTTAGAAACCACTTGATGACGAAAGTGATTGCTCTAAGCAGGTGTATATGCCTGGTCAGGAAAGATGGTCAGGTTAGGCTGACGATCATCGCTCAAATCAGGTGTATGTGCCTGACTTGGTTGTCCATATGATATGGGGGAGTAGGCCCCACAACCCTCTTGGACTGGAACAGATGTGTGTGTCTGTTCCGGAGTGAATTGTTGATGTGTCACTCCACTGCTAGGGATAGATTTATGTGTCTGTCCCTGAGATGATGCTGAAGATGTTATGATATCCTGGCAAGCATCCAGAATATGAGCAGGAATTTGCTTCTGCTCTTTCACCATTGACAAAATATGTTTGGTGACTTCAGCCGCCGGAACAGGGATATACGTCCATTCCGGGCTTGGAGTAGGTGTATGTGCCTGCTCCTGTCCTCCTTTTCCTGTCAGTGAATCCTGAAAGTACTCAAGTGTGGAGGCAGAGAGTTTATTCTTCCTCCTGTTTGTCGTCGGGGCTTTCCGACTGACTTCTCCGTGCGCTACCAAGCGAGACTATTGGTAGGCTTGATTAGTATTAGCAGGTGTATGTGCCTGCTGATTACACTTCGCCAAACGCGGTTGACGAGATCCACCATATGTAGTCAGACGAGCCTGCTGACTAACTGGTGATGTATAAGCAGGTGTATGTTCCTGCCTATGGTACTCCGCCGGAATTGCCTGGCGGGATCGGCTTGATGCTGTCAGACGAGTCTGCTGGACAGTTGAATTAAAACGGGCAGGTGTGTATTCCTGCTCGTTGTTTGCCACCAAGTTAGGTTGGTGGACTTCTCCGGATATGGCAGGGATGACAACCTGCCTATTGTTAACCGGATTCCGTCTCTGGCGGTTCATCTTGCCTGCTCGGGTTCGAGGAACCTGAGCTGAATGCATGGAGTCGGTACCCTCATCATGTTGAGGGCGCACTACCGCACGAGTCTGGCGGCGATTGTTGATGGGAGCCCTCGGGAAGGACTCCTGTCTTTTTGAATTAAGGCCCCGAGGGACCTGCTCATTAACTTCCTCGGAGTAAGGGAGTGAATGGAAATTGCGTTCCGGGGATAACGACCCGAAACGGTTGGAGACGGTAGTCAGCACCGCCTGCTTCTTGATTGCTGGCCGCCGTTGTCCGGACGACCAGGTAGAGTTGTTAACTTGGAGGGCTTGACGAGCGGCCTCCAGAGTTGGGATAGTACCGTTGCGACGGTACTCCTTAACCAGTGCATTAGAAACACAGCGTTGAAGACGCTGAGTTGGTGATGTCATCCTCAGAGCGGATGACGTTCCAGCAGGAGTAGCAGCATAGGTTTTCACAGCAGCAGACCTCACAGTAGAGGTGTTCACAGCAGCAGTATTCACAGGGGTGAATTTAAGGAAAGCCATTTTTGCAGAAGATCTTAAAAAAAGAGTGCCTGTTCCATGTAACAGACATAATCAAGATGAATCCGGCCACTGCATCTTTTGGATGAGCATATGTCAATTATTGCCTTATTGGCCCAAGGGGCCTAACAAATAAGAAGAACATCACTTTAACTTGGTTAAGGATTCACGTCGGGTTCACCATTTTTGTTTCGCACGGAATCCGGGGATGACCTCCTGGACGGGAGATTCAAACGTTCCGATCGGTTTCTAATGGGTTTGTTCGTAGATCCGGAAACATCCAATGATTCCACATCCGCTTGGACCTACTTTCCAAAGGCAGGCGCTCATTAGCTTGTGGGCTAATGAGGCTTGGGAATTTGCATTGGTCGAGAGGATGGGAGGTCGGACTCATCACACCTTTTTGAGGGGAATTATTGTCTACTCCGGGACTCTCTTTATAGATTTAAGTTATGTTCGTGAATCCTTATTACATTACCAAGTATAAAATGAGCTTTCCTTTAGTTTTAAAAATCAATGATTAAATATGAAAGAAATTTAGAGAATCTTTTATATGTATTCGAGGTTCTTCATCAATAGAGAATCATCTATATCTATTTAGAGATTCTTGGTCAATGGTATCCTTCAAAATATTTTTATAAAAAGTCTCTTGGTCATTATGATGACCAGGCTGGTTTTAAAGCCACTCAGTGGGGCACTTGAAGTTTATTGTCATTCAGAAGGACGAAGATTATTTCAAAGTTGGGATCGAACCCATAAATGGGCTACCTACGTATCCTTTGTTTTGGAAAAGGAATCAGAACCCACGTAGTTCGAGTTATGGAGTATGATGTTTATGATTGATGGCTCAAAGAAGAATGCCATAATTACTTTTACACTCTAAGCTCACGTGAGTCATGCTCGGTGTGAGAAACAAGAGGCATTGGTAAAATTTAGACAATTGTGCCATGAAAGATGCAATCATAAGAAATTGTTTGGGGCTTATGTATGGATGACTGCCCAGATATATGAAGGTTTAGGATTTAATTTTAGGGATAAAATCCATGAACAGGGTCCACAAAGTTATATGTGCTTTATGGAGATTTGAATACTCTAATCTTGGGGCTTATTCCTAAGGAGAATGCCCAAGTTAGGAGGGGACTTATGATTGGGTTTTATTCCTAAAAAAGAAACCCAAATCAAAGGTAATTTATGACTGGTTAAGAGAAGTTTAAGGGGACTTGGGGCTTACTCCTGAAAAGGAAGCCCAAGGTTATGACTGAGTCTTATTCCTGAAAAGGAGACTCAGGTTAAGGGACTCGGGGTTTACTCCTGAAAAGGAAGCCCAAGATTATGACTAAGTCTTATTCCTGAAAAGGAGACCCAGGTTAGGGATTAAGGTTTGGGGCTTACTCCTGAGGAGGATGCCCATATTTGAGGTTGGGGCTTATTCTTAAGAAAGATGCCCAAGATTAGAGGACTTGATTGGGGCTTACTCCTGAGGAAGATGCCCAGATCAAAGGTTTTATAACTGGGGATTATTCCTGAAAAGGAGACCCAGGTTAAGGATTCTCTCATCTTAAAGGATGAGGTTGAATGAATGAACTCTCAATCTTTGGTGACATAAAGATGTTTAAATCACTAGGTTTTGAGAGATATTTCACAGAATTCCTTTCAGACAAGGATGTCAAATCAAGAAATCATGCCATAAATGGATTTGAAGAGTATCTTGAAGACTGAATCTTGAATAGGAAAGGTGAAATGGCTTAAGAGGGGTAAAATGGGAAAGATGGGCACCCAAAAAGATAGGGGCGCGCAAGTCTTGAAAGGCGCGCAAGTCCTGCGGCGGCGCGCAAGTATTGGTCGCGCAAGTATACTTGCGCGACACATGGTGTACTTGTGCAATTTTCAATCAGAATTGAAATACTTGAGCGACTTTTGATAAAACCCTTTAGAATCCCCTTGAGGTTCTTCCAGAAAAGGGACGCGCAAGTTATATTGAAGGAATTAAGTTGGCGCGCAAGTGTTTGATAAGTTTTAACACTTAGGCCTTCCTTCTTCTCTTTAGATCTTCCGTTCTAGGTAAGAAATTACCTTAGAAGTGTTCCGGAAGCTTTGAGAAGAGACTTGGGCGTCGGGAGCTTCAATCCGAGTTTCTGGAAAAAAATCCTCTCGAATGGGGGGCCCACAGGGTCTATTTATAGGCAAAAGAAGACCCAGGGTGGTTACCGGGCAGTTACCAATTAGGTCGCGCAAGTCACCTGCGCGACCAAGGTAGCCGCGCAAGTATACTTGCGCGGCAGTGGTATCACTTGCGCGGTGGATTTGCTGTTGATCCTTTGTTCATGCCTTTGTCGATTTTTGATGTTTTCTTCAAAGGATGAATCACTTTTAACTGAGATATTCCCTTTTCCGATCTTTAGATTCTGTGACGAAAGGAGCGTCAACAGATATATATATCTTGTTAAGAATATATCTTTTAGAATTTGAAAAATTTCAGAATTCTAACGAATGAAAAATGAGTTTTCCAAATTTAATATATGAAGGTGGAGATAAATTTCAGGAAATTTTTATAATAATTCAAATTGATTCATGTACCATGGGATTTAGTTTTAATCCATGATTCAATCTGGACTTTAACCTATATTATTTGTATATATTTTGGATTTGGTTTCACTATGTAACATGCCATTTTAAATATTAAGGTGATGATATAGATCTCAAAACAACATGAAGCAGGATATTGGTTTTAATGATAAATCTTGATAAAGAGATTAGTATTGTTTTTTAAAATATTATATAATGTGAAAAATTGAGATATTTCAAAAAATTATCAATGGAAATAAAATTTGGTGACGGCGCTTCAAAAGGTGGAGTCCCTATCGATGAAAGAAGGGAAAGAAGTTTGGTAATCATATAAGGGTTGGGGATTTAGTTTTTTAGATATATTAAAGAGGAAAAATATAGCTTGAGTCTAGAATTAAAAATAAAGTGATGACATTCTAAAAATATTCACAAATCAGAGCTTCATAAAAAGAAGTAAACAAATCATTTTTTTTAGCATGAAAGAAGAAAAAAAGAAGGAGAAGGCAAGTGTTCAAGGAGATATCTTTCTAAAAAAAAAGGATTTTTGAAGTCCTTTAATTATAAGGAAGTTTAGATTATATAAAAAACCACTCTTGGTTTAAATTTAAATCTTTATTCATGGAAGAAAATGACCACACATGAGGAGAAGTGCATTCACTCTGTGAAGAGAGAAGCGATCTTTCCAGCCATGCATGGTTGTAAACTAGGAGGTTCAGTGAGATCTCTTAAAACATGTAATTGAAAGTAGTGATCTTGAGTGTCTCTAGTGCATCAGATCATTAGTATGCATACTCCTTAGACTAGACTATTTGGTTTAACAATGTAAAATTTTCAATGTCCTCTATTTTTACCTAATTATTGATTTAATAAAATTTTAGATAATTATTCCAAATAAATATAGAATAAGATCATTAATGTGGGAAAGTTTCAATTAACACATGCTAATTTACCCCCACCCTCTCAGGGTTCATACCATGATAGGGACAAACAAGTGGTATTAGGGTGATGTTTTATGTGGAATTTATCTATCTCTCTGATGTATTATGGTTGTAGTGGTGAATAATAAATAAATCCTCATTCTTGAAGGTATCAAATTCCAGCTATGGAAAAATAAAATACAACACTATTTTTTATCACTTGGAATGGATGTATATATGGATGAAATGCATGGGATATCTCCAAACATGTAAAGTGGAGCACCGATAGAATGAGTTCATAATGAGTTGGATACATATGATAATGTAATCAATTCATTAGGTGGATATTTGGAAAACCATATCTACACAAAGGTGATATTATACATGACATATCATGTGACGTGGAATAATATTCTAAATAGTTATAATGGTGGTTCGACAGTTTGAGAAGAAAAGGTTCATATATTGTAGAACAAGTATAAATATTTAAGAATGATCTCTAGTGAGATAATTTATGCATTTTTTATTAGATGAATATTTTTATCAAAGGAATTCATTTTTTGGGGAATTTATTGTAGATGTGAAAATTATTAAAAGAATCCTAAAAATATTGCCCCCATGGCTCAATCAAAAGGTCTCGATTCTTTAAGATAAAGACTCAAAGGATTTATCATTGGAAAAGCTACAAAAAATATTATTTCTTATGATATGAGAAACAATGACTATTAATAATCATCAAAAGAAGATCCTTAGAAGATAACACTCAATCCTATAAAGAAAATCCAAATCAAATAAGATACCAAGAATGAATAAGTTGATGAAATTATGTTACTTATCTCATATAATCTCAAAAGGGGAAAATTAAAGTTTGAGGGAAAACTACCAATTATGTGTTTATTATGTGGAAAAGTTGGACATATTTCTAATAAGGGTCCCAAGAATATCTAAGATGATGGTGAGGAAAAAAACCCAAATAGAAACCATACAAAGATTGGAACAATAAGTAGAAATAAAATCATAAATTATTTGAGAAAAAGAACCTTCTATTTAAAGATGATGATAAATTAGAGGAAATATAAATGGAGAGGTTGATAACTGTATAAATATTAGTGAATAATTACTTGTGGTTGTTGTAGAAAACCATTGAGAGGAGGACACTGATGATCAAGGTGCATGAATTCAGGGCAGAGTAGAACATGAAGATGAACTTGAATAAGCACTTGATAAAATAAACATTTGTATAGATAAAATAACGAAACACAATGATGTTATAAAATATTACAAGATTTATATTTGGTAATAGGAAGAGGAGTCATCATAACTGAAGGTGGAAGTTGAAAAATCATAAATATTTAAATTTTGGAAGCTTACAAAAGGAAGTTGAATTGAGACTCAAGTTTGAAAAAATAACCAATATTATTTATGGGATGAATAATTCTATGAAATAGTGGGTTAAAATAATTAATAAACTTTAATTATAATTCATTACATGCAAATAAAATTGTAAAGATCAAGATATAATTCTCACTTCTTGTGTTGCATCAAGGAGCGCAAGTGCATTTTCTAATAAAGAATCTTGCGGGCTTCCTGCAGAAAAAAAATATTAATATTATTTTAATGTATAAATCTAATGTAAAAGGAAATTTGGTTATAGTACATAATCACAAAAGGGGGAAGTTTTTATGAAAGAAAAACCTCAGGCACCTACACTAAGGAAAAATAAATAGTTTCACGATACTCACAAATCCAATAATAATTCTATAAAGGAGGAATAAAAGACACATAATGTTAGGTGTTATTGTTATGGTAAGTTGGTACATATACAATATGTTTTCTTTATTAAAAAATAGTAATTTAGGGTGGATGAAAGGAAAAAAATTAAGAATTATTTTTGTACTCTCGATATACTTTTAATGGGGACTGCTACTATTGTAAAGGTTTTGGACATAAGGTGGTGAATTGTTCATTTATTGAATTAATAAACATTCGAAATGAGTCCTAAATTAGTGTAAAACAACATCCAAAACTATTATCAAGAAATATGAGAAATCAAAATAGGTTTTTAGTTTTTTAAATATGAGGAAGAAAATGAGGAACTGGAGGTGGAATAGATTTTCTTTTTATCAAATAAATTAAACCAACAAACATGGATCAAGAAGGGAAGAGATGAAAAGGATAAAATTACTGAAATATAATTAAGATAAATTGATAATGGATGAACTTACCATATTAAATAAAATCAATACCTCATCATTGGTATTGCATTAAAAAGGTATAGAGTTTTCCATTTCAGAAATGATGAGGGGCTGAAGATTATTGATCCTAGAAAATCTAAGGTTGGAGAAAAATAATTGAGACTGACTAATGTTATCTTGGATAAAGGATTCAATCATAATATAATGATTTTAATCCTATTGTGTGACTCATGGAATGTAGTGTAATTCAATAAGAAGGTATTCATTGTAAAATGAAGAGATGGATCAATAATACTATATAGGAGATGCACCAAAGGGAATCTTTATCTCATTAGTGAAGAATAGAAGTTCATGTTAACCAAGGAAAAATATAAAAAAATTTGGCACAAATTAATTGTGATTCTCAACCAAAATTCATTAAAGAAAATTGTGGAAAATTATAGAGTTTGATACTTTCCCAAAATCTCATATGATTACACTAACACATTAGATAATTGTCAAAAATGGAAGATAATAAGGAATACCTAAAAGAAAAAGAAAAGGGGATAAAAAAGGCCACTATATCTAGTTCATGATGATGTTTTTGGGTTGATGACACTATAATCTATATATGGAAAAATATATTATGTGTTTTTCATTGATGACTATAGTAGGATTGCATGGATAATAGTGATTGCACGCAAATATGATGTGTTCCAGTGCATTACTCATTACTAAAGATTAGTGAATAGGTTGCAAGGGATTAAAATTCAAAGATTTTTCACTGATAATGGTACAAGGTTTACGAATACCCATGTAAAATAATATCCCGAAAATCATGGAAAACCATATTAGGTTTCATTCGTACAAACTCTCTAATAAAACTGATTTATTTAATGAAGAAACTATATTATCAACAATATGGATTAGAAAATGCTGACTGAAAAGAACCTATTGAATAATTTTTATAAATAATTAGTGTTCAACTCATTTTACATCTCAAATAAGGTCTTGATATGTTTGGATAAATAGAATACCTCTTATAGGAATTGGTACAACAAGAATCGAACACTCAAATATTTTTGAGTGTTCGAAAGCAAATGATTTATTTTTAATAAGGATAAGTATTGGAAGTTTGAAGCTCGTGGGGATGGATGTATTTTCCTTGGATACTCATCCAAAATCAATTTATATAAGTGATATAAAAAAATATTGGTAAAATTGTTAAAATAAAAGATATAACTATTTTTTAAAATGAGAATAATTTGTTTTCTAATGAGAATATTTAAAAAAAAAATATAGGAATGAAACTAAGGAATAAAGTGATGGTGAAGTAAATGGATTAGGAGTAGTTAAAAGTAAAGTAGAAGAATAATATGAGAGTAGTGATGATGAGTAAAATGTAGTAGCAATAATATTTTGACACCAAAAAACCATAAATGAAGAAATCAATGACTATAACATCATTGTTGACCAGAAAGGCTTGGTTCAAACAAAAGAATGAAGGCTCAACAAACATATTTTATCTATCAAGTGGAACCTGAAGGATTTAAATAGGCTGGTAAATATTAAATTTTGGTCAATTATATTCATGAATATATTAACCAAATTTAAAATCACAAAACATGGTAAATTTTTTCCATGACCATGAGTCAAGACATCCATTAGGACCAAATGGGACTTTTGAAACAAAATAAATGAAGATAAAAAGGTGACAGGGAATAAGGAATTAGTGTGTGTAAATAATATTCTCAAATAGAATGAATTTATATGTATGAAACTTTTTCACCGATCAATCGGTTGAAACTATAAGACTATTATTGTCCTTAGAAGTGAAAAAAGGCTTTAAAGTGTGTCTAATGGATGAAAAATTGGATTTCCTAAATGGATTCATTAAAGAGTAGTTTTACATTGAGTAATTGGATGGGATTATTTTTGATTAGGATTAAAATAAAGTGTGATTATTGAATAAGTATTTGTTTGGATTAAAAGAAATCACCAAGGGCATGGTACTCATAAATTGATTAGTATCTAATGAATATCAAATTCAAATGAGGTGAAGTTTTTCATAAAATATACTTCAAGAAGAAAAAGGGTAAGGTATATAAGTGCAACTTTATGTATCTTGGATGAAATTTTCAAAGGATTATGATGGAAAGGAATTTTATGTGACCAATTATATGTAGATAATTGTGAGTTTTATATACTTGAAAACCACTTGATCAAATATTTGTTTTTTCACTTTCCATATTTCCTTATACAAAGTTTTCCACAAATAAAGTAACATAAAATATGTGAAGAGAATAATTTGATATATCAGTCAAACAGTGGATTATGGGTTATTTTATTCCAGTAGTTCATGACATAAGTTATTAGGTTTTATGAATGTATATTTTTAAGGTTATATAAATGACAAAAAATCAATGTCTAGAGGTATTTTATATCTTGTAATTTTGTGTATCTCTTGGATAAAAAAGAAACAAGTGTGAATCTCTTTAAGAATGGAAAAATATGGGTATGTAATTGCCACTTAAGTGTGTACTAAGTTGATATGGATGAGAAAATATCTTGCAGATATTGGATTGAAAATATCCTCTTCTATTATCATTAAGTGTTATAACTCAAGTTACACGAACCTTAGAAAAATATCATTCATTATTAATATACACAACACATCAAGATAAAATATCATTTTATCAAGGAGATGGTTGAATAATTAGTTTAAAGGATAGAGTATATTTCTAATATGGATCAAATTGTTAACATTATAACAAATACACTACCAAAGGAAAATTTCTCTAGGAATTGGTTGGATCTTGGAGTCTAGTCGAATCTATCCAACTAAATGAGTTATATTTGGGAGCCCTAATCCCCATGGAAACTATTTTCCATGCATGGTATGTTTTCTATCTTGTGATTAATGTGTAAATATTTTAATATCTATTGTGTAATTTTAGAGTAGTGTACTTTAATTTCATTGAAAAATGAGGAGAAGTAGTCATTTACTCTAATAAAAAGGGGGAGAAGTGATGATTTTTTTAGGAAGGGGGAGGGTATATTAATAATTCATTAGGGAAGTAGTGTTTTGAATGGAAGATATTGAGGTCTTGTGTTCATGAGGATCTTTTCATTCAACTCTTTTTTCTCATATTGATCATGGCTCATGTTGGATTAGAGTTGGTGATTAGTGAACCATTGGTACACACCTTGAAGGAATGATGTTTTATTATGAATATATAGTACTAGAATCATGTTTAAAGTGGTTTGGAATTATAAATAAACACAAAGGGATATATTTTTAGCTCAAAAAACCTTTGAATTGTATTTGGGACGTGTTTTTTGATAGTTAAGTGGAAGTAATCTTCAATGTTTCTTATATATTATTGAATAGTTCATTTACTAAAGGTTAGTTGAAGTTTGGATCAAATCTGGTATATCTCAAAGCACTACTAGAGAACTTAGTTTTTAGTGGCTATTTTTTTGAAAAATTCCACAGAATAAGTATTTTTGGTGACATATGCCTCTACCATTTTTAGTCTTCTGTAGTTTTCTATAATTTTTTCAAAGGTGGGAGCATTAGTCTTTTAACTAAACATAATTCTTTTATCCAGACATAAGTATTTTCATCATAATCCTTCATCAAACACAAGTATTTTAAGCTGAAAATAAGTCTTTAGAAGGAATTTTATGGCTTTTGGGACATCATAAGTCTTTTTGAGAATAATCCTATGTGAATTTAAGTCTATAAAAACATAAAATATATAGAAACTATGCAACATATGTCTTTTAGACTTGGTAAAATTTTAGAATGCTAATGGATGGAATATGAGTTTTCCTGATTTAATAGATGAAGGTGAAGATAATTTCAAGCGATATGTATACTGATCCTAACTAATTAAAATATCATGGGCTTTGGTTTTAAGACATGATTCAATATTGAATTTAAGCTACATAATTTATAGAGATTGTGGATTTGGTTTGACTGCAAAACATGAAATTTTAAACATGGATATGGTGATGTGAAGCTCAAAACAACATGAAATAGGATTTTTTTAATGTTTAATATTGATAATGATCATGGTTTTGTTTTTGAAAATATTATCTCATGTGAAAAATTTAGATATTTCAAAAAAAATGTACATTTAAATAAAGTTTTTTGTATGTGAAATAAAAGGTAGAGTCCCCGTCAACACATGAATCAAAAGACGTATGATTATCAAAATATGGTTGGGGTTCAATTTTTTATATGGCTGATTGGTGAAAACATCCAAACATAGTATGGAATGAAAAATAAATTAGAGTAATTAAAAATATAGTGGGTAAGTATATCTTCATATAAATAAGTAAAAAAAGTGTTTTACATGTGAGAAGTAGAAAAAGAAGGAGAAGAGAAGTGTTCAAGGAGATATCTCACTAAAAATATTTTAATTAGAAGGAAGTTAAGATTATGTGAAACACCACTATTAGTGTAACATTCAATCTCATTTCATAGATTAATAAGAAAAAAAGATGATCTGTGTATTCAATTTGTGAGAAGAGCTGTGAGATTTCCAGTTGTGCGTGGTTGTAAACTAGGAGGTTCAGAATTTTAATCAAAATCAGTGATATTTAGCATCTTCGATGCATAGGTACATTTTCATGCATGCTCATTAGACTAGCCCGTTCAGTTGAACAAATAAAAATTGTATGCATCCTCTATTTTTACTACATTACAACTATGATGAAACTAGATCGAAGTGTTCCTAAGAAATACGAAACATGATCATTAATGAGGGATAGTTTTAATTGAAAATCCCTCTTCACCCCCATATCAGGGTGAATACCTTGTTAATGGAAAATGACATCATAAGTCATGTTATTGGAAGATAAGGTAGAGGTGAAGGAATTAGAATAAGTGGCAATGCTGGTGCATCTCAGTTTAAAAAAAGATAGATTTATCAGATGCAAGAATAAAACAAAAATGGGATAAGTTTAGATGATTGGAAAATAAGGTGATTGAGATTTATTCTAATATGATAAGATACCAGGATCCAGAGTTAAATTTTTTTTTTGAGAAATGAAAGTTGAACACTGGAAGATTAGAAGAAATGTTATTTTTTTTTCAAATTAATGAAGTTTACAAGAGTTTAGGTGTTGCAGGAGACAAAGGAAGAACTAATAGGTGAAGAGTGAAGACTACAGAAGTTATACCATTAGAACATAATAATATATTTTATATTTTATTTGATGTAATTTTTTTTAATAAGGTTGAGATTTATGTTCAAAGTTTTAAATTCATGAAGGAAATTTTATTATTCTAGCCTATATTTATGGGATACTTGATGAATACTATTGACCTTGATATAGTTTGGAGATTTAAATGCATTCAATCAAATATTAATATAAGTTGAAGACTCAGAGTTTCAAGTTTTCATGCCACTATTTTATTATAGGAAGAATTATTATATAAAGAGGTGACTTCCTTTATAACTTGGGATTTTTACTGAATTTTTTAGCGAAAAATATCATTGAGAGACAATCCTACAAGCACTAGATTGTACATTGAATCAAAGATGGATGTTATTGAGTTGAGAAGGATGAAAGATAAAAGTTATAGACATTTAAGTTCTAGAAATCATATTTTTTGGTAAGAAACTATTTTTGTTAGTTGGAAGGCTCAAAAAAAAATTTATATTCATTACTTAAGTAACAAAAAGATACAATTATCTTTCTTATATAAGTAGTGGTATCATCATAACTGGTGGGAACCAATATAAATTTGTTGTGAGACAATTTTTTGGGACGCACTATGGTTTTTAGAAAATAACTTTCAAACAACTTGTAATTTATAATAAGATTATTAGTGGATACTCTATATCTCAGGATAATAATTGAACTTAGAAAGGAGTATGTTTCGCTTATTTAGAGTGAGCCTTATAAAAATATAGTGTGAATTTTTCTATATTTTGTTTCTTTCATATGGTTGAGGGTGATTTTATTTTTTTGAGTAGTTCATTATCCTAATAAGTTGTAGAGGTTAATTTTATTTTATCATAAATTGAAAAAAGTGACCATTGATTCAAATCCCCCTTCTCAGTGGTTCAACCATTCTTAAGAATCTCTAGTTGTATCAGTGTCAGGTTCCCTCTATAAGATCTATTTGTTGAAAATAGAGAATCTAAATTCTATTAACAACAATGGAATTCATACTTTTTATGAGAAAAAATTGAATGAATAGAATAATATGATGATACCTTATCTTCTTTCACATGAACTTTAGGTGGTTAATGTTTCTACCATTGTATTTCAACCAAAATATACTTTTATGATAAAAATAACAAGTAATTTGATGTAAATTCTTGAAATTATATTATCATTTCATTGTTGGATAAAGTCTACATAAAAGAAAATGTGTCTCCAAACTGATAAGGAAACATGGGATAAACTTGAATAAATCTATGAAGGTAATGTTAAATTAAATGAATAAAATATTCAAATATAGAGAATTAAGTTTGAGTACTTGAATATGTATGATTAATAAACTA
Source organism: Viscum album (assembly GCA_963277665.1). Lineage (NCBI taxonomy): Eukaryota > Viridiplantae > Streptophyta > Magnoliopsida > Santalales > Viscaceae > Viscum > Viscum album. Next base: position 1,286,407,253 of record OY728155.1, on the reverse strand, counting down.
TAAATGATTACTTTACAAGGGTAAATTCAATCGTCAGCAAAATCCAAGGTTTTGATGATGCCTTAAGAGATTAAAATATTATGAATAAGTTTATGATATTTTTTTGGATAGATTCAATCCTAAAATTTCAACATTATAGGATTGAGATGATTTATCACCAGATGTTATGAAAAATATACTCATTGAATATGAAATGGTGAAAGTTTAAACATTTAAAAATAAGTATAGGGAATATATGACATTTGGATCCATGAAGAATCTTGAAGTCATAGGTTTTAAAGATAAGTCTTTTGATGAATCCAAAGATTATGATGTCATAGATAAAGAGTAAAAAATAATAATTTCCCTCATATCAAGGAACATAAGAAGAGGTAAAGGGTCATATAAGGAGAAAATTCTATTGAAGTTCTTTAAGTTTTTAATAATAGGGCACTTTGATATAAATTTATATAAGAAAATAGCAGTAATGATGATAATGATCCCGAAAAAAACCTTGAAAAAAGAAGTGGTTAAAAAGTTATATTAAAGAAAAAAATTAACTAAAGGTAAAAGGAAGTTCTCTGAGAAGAAGAAGAAAAGTATACTGAGTAATAAATTAGAATTTGAATCATTGTAAGGTGTATCATATGATGAAGAAGTTATGAAGAAACTTGTAAACTTCATGGATCATGTTAAGAATAATAAAACTTCAAGTGATGAAGAAGAAAGTGAAGAAATCTATATGGAATATCTATTTAAAGTAGAACTAGTGTAATGTCTTGAGAAAAATACTATGCTCAATAAATATATGAAACTATTTAAAAGTGAGAGGGAAAATAAATGTGATTATAAAAATAAGTTTCTCAAAGGGTAAGATACTCACCTTGAGAAAATTAAAATTCTCAAGTTGAAGGTGGTAGGGAAATAAAAGATATTGAATGATCTAGATTCAAAATTTATTGTTAATTAAAATGAGTTGAGAAAGAAATATTCAAGATATCTAGAGGATTATAAAACTTATAAGAAGTTAAATAATGATTTTCACAAAGTAATGGATGTTAAGTATAAGGCAACTCATGTAGATGAAAGAGATGACTCAACAATCTTGGTGAAATATTCTTCTACCAAGAAGGTTGATTAATCATATTTTATTAATTATATAGGTTCCCCAACAAAGGGTGAAAAAATTTGGTTGAGTATAAAAGTGAAATTTCTTCTGTTAAAAAAAGGAATCTAGTAACAAATTTTAGAGGCAATTTTCCCCATTTTTTAAGTGAAAGGAAGTTATATCTTATGAAGAGACTCCTTGACCGTTATATAAATGAAACATTGAACAATAATAATATAGGTATGAAGGATATTACTAGTTTTGTGAAAACTATGAATAAAAATCCAATAATTCTTGGGATAACATGTCACTTCTAGAAAGAAGGAATGAGTTGAGGAGGAGAAACTCTCAATGTAAAGAAAATAATAATATGAAGTTGGGAGAAAATATCTACTAAAATGAAGAATCATAAATTAAAAAAAATCAACTAAAATTAATTTTGACTTCCTATAAGAAACCTATAAACGATTCGACTAAACTAATCACTGTATGGAATATTACATGAAAAATATTCTAGGACAGGATCCATATGCCAAAAAATAAAAATAAAATGTAAAATAGAAGATAAATTAAATTTCTTTTATATTAGAGGTTTCCTTAAAATCTATACAAAAATAAAACACCTAGATAATTGATAGTGGTTGTTGTTCACATATGATAGGTGATGTGAAAGCTTATTGAAATTTTTAGGATCGTAATCGTGGAGCTATAACATTTGGTAATGATAGTTCCTTAAAAATTAAATTAGTAAAGGAAACCATGATTGATGATTGGAAGTTAAATTATGATGACATCCTTTTTTATGGAATTATGTTTTGAAATAATAATGTTTTTCCAACATATCCCATGTAATTTAGGTTTTTATGGTATCAAATACCTTTCATATGTCACTAATGATTTTGTTCTTAAGTGTTTTCATTAGGGTTTTAAAGTAAATTTTTGTTAATTATATTAAAATATGTAAATCTATATTTTTTTAAAAATATCTTTAGTATGGTAAATTATCTACATAATGAATTGATATATTTAAAGAAATGGATACATCGAGCAATTTTCTACTTCAATCAGCTACATGAAGGAAACACATATGTGAAATGGCTATGTCATTAAATCAGCTATGTGAAAATTAACTAGGTCGATGAATCAGCTATGTGATCAATTGACTATGTTTATCAAATAGATATATGAATCATATAAATGGATTAATTGGATAAATAATTTGAATACATGGTTAAAATAGTTACATTATTCCAAATGGTTATATAATCCATTCATCCACATCAAATTTGGTTACAAGAGAAAGAATCCCATATGAAGAAATTCAAATACATAAAGAATGCCTATGAAATTCAGATAAATGGATAAATATGCTAAGTGAAGAATTACTATATGGATAATTAAGCTATGCGAAGAATGATTACATGGATCAATTCAGATATGTGAATTCAAATCTATGTGATTCAGATACATAGTGATCCAGAATTAACTACATCATTCTACAACCTATTATTTATTACCATTGGTGTACTTTTGGTGGAAATTAATGTTTCCATGAATGAATTAAATTTTGTATTACCTATTTATGATAATAATGATTTTAAAAGGTCACAATTTCTGGGAAAATAAATAAGTAAAATAATAATTCAATGGTCAGTACTTTTGCCAAGGTATTTTTGAGACAAGGATGTGTGGGATTTAATTCCAAGTATGTATTTTATTGATATTATATTATGTTATTAATAGATAAGTTTTTCTTGTATTTTTATAGATTAGTGAATAAAATAATACAATAAAGATTATAATCTCTTACACTATTAATATAGAACTCACCCTCAAAGATCTCTATGTATTGCTTGTTTTTATTTGAAAATAAGAAGAAGATTCAAGTTCTACATCTATTCTATAAAGGTCATATTTATTGTCATCTTAGAAAAATATCTTTGATCTTATTTTATTTATTATAATCTCTCCTACAGATTTATTCTATTTTAGTTATATCTTTCAACTGTGAGAATCATCTATAAACTCTATGTTTGTTCTCTATATCACTATAATGGTTCCTTAAAAAGGAATCTTGAAGGAAGGTGTTTGTAAAGTCTTGTTGGATCTTGATTAAAAGTTCTTGTTATTATACTAAGTGTTGAATGATTTCACTTATTCATGCAATCCTTGAAAAAAGTACTGAAAGTCCCTTGTAAAAGGGTTGGTTTACTAAAAATCAACAATCTCTTGGAGTTTAGCATTGGTGGAGTGGACTAGGGGATTTTTGTGCCCCAAAACACTATAAATATATGGTGTCTAACATATTTTCTTTGTGATTTAATTTTTTGTTTGTGCATGTGTTAAAAAAATATCAAAAGTAATCGTATATTTAAATAAGGTGGTTTTCTAAGTGAAATTTATTTCGAGAACTCAATTCACACCTCTTGAGTCTTAGTGCAATCAGCCCCCAACCAAAAATTAGTATTAAAGGGTGTGACTTTTGATTTATCATCTTTTAATGGATGAAGTTTTAATATCTATGTGATAATGGATGTTATGATTGACAATAGAGAAGTTATGTCAATGATATGAACTCCCTACTTTAATAGTGATAATTATAGATATTGGAAATCATGGATGATCATCTTTCTAAAGAACCTTGGTTTAATGGTTTATCTTAAATCCATGAGGTATTATAAAATTCCAAATAAACAACCTAAAACATGGGATGTTAATAATAAATGTAGCTATGAATTGAAATCAAAATCCATGAATACTATCATCTATGGACTAGTTCTAGATGAGTTGATTCAAGTTTTTCAATAGGAAACCACTCATGAAATGTGTTCTACTATATCAGTGGCTTTTAATGGAATAAAAAATTCAAGAGATATTTGATATAATACTTCTAACATTAAGTTCGATACTTTTAGAATGATGTAATGAGATAACATCACCCAACAAAATGAAATAATTATTGAGGTTGAAAATATTTTTTTCTTTAGGAACACCCATTATTAAACTAGACCAAGCATTTAAAATACTCATAATTCTACCACCTAGATGGAGTATAATCTTGGTTGCCATTAGGAAATCTAAAGAGGTAATTTTTTTTGAAATAAAATATCTTATTAGAACTCTTATGATGCATGAGATAAATATATAAGCTAAAGTAAGAGAGAATAAATTGTTTAAGGAGGATAATTCTACTCTAAAAGATTCAAATTCAAAAGAAGACAAGGAAATCAATGAAATACAATTGGATGAGTCATCTAATAAAGATAACTCAAATAGTTCTACTATAGATAGTGAACTTGAAAATTTTTAAATAAAGTTAAAAAATTTATATAATAAGATAATAGGTTCCAAAAAACCATTCAATAAATAAAATAAACATAAGGGAAATTATAATGTAGTTAGATGTTACAGGTGTAAGAATCTTGAGCACATTAAGATAAGCTACCCTTAGTTTCAATATAATAAAATATTAGAGAATTTTTTTTCAAGAAAGTTTTCTTTAAGAATCCAAGAAAGACATGAAAGTAACATGGAGTGATTTTGAATATTCTAGGGATAATACATCTTTATATATAGAATCTGAAATTTCTAATAAAAATCCTAATATGTTCTTTTTGGAACACTCAGATGAGGTACATTGTTTTTATTCTTTTGATAATTAATATAAGTATAAAAATTAAAAATTCTCTTATGAATAATTAAATGAATATTGTACCATGATGGAAAAAAGTTTGAAATTGTGAAGAATAAAAAAAATACCTATAAAATTCTTATAATGTTGTTGTAATTGAAAATGATGACTTAAATAAAAAATTTATATTTTAAAACCAAGCTAGAAAATTTTTCTATTTTCTATGTTGAACATGATAATAAAATTAAAAGTTGAAAAAATAAGTTTAAGACTTTAAATAAGCTAAATGTGATTTCACAAAAGTTAAAAATTATTTGAATTAAATTTATGTAAATATTAAATCTAAAAAAAACAAAAACTAGAATAGTAAAACTATGTGAGAATCCAAATCTTTATAAAAACTATTTTTTCCTAAATCCAATAACAAAATCCATTCTAAAGTTACTTTTTTTTCATTTTATAGAATTAGAGAACTATGATAATAATTTTAATTTAAAAACCCATAATTTGTTGGAGTAAAAATTTATTTTCTTTCAAAAAGTTTTTTAAAATTTAGTGTTATATTCTATGGATAGAAAAAATAGATTCGGGTTCCTAAATATTTAGTTTCTAACTTTACTAGACCTAAAAAATATTGGTACCAAAATAATTTATTGTTTAACTTGTATTTATAGGAAAAAATGTCCAATAAAATCAATGAGAAATGGTATATGGATAGTGGATGCTAAATACATGTGAGTATATATTTCTCTAATTTACACTCCTTATCAAAAATTGATGAAGGCTATGACACTTTTGGTTACAATTTCAAATGAAATCTTATGGGAGTTGTATCAGTTGGTAATCCAAACTCAATCCTCATCAAAAAAATTATTTATATGGAATGATTAAATGATAATGTGATAATTATTTCATAATTTTGTGATAAAGGTTATTTTATATATTTCTCTAAAATTTTTTATAATGTTTTCAAATATAAAATTCTTAAATTTAAGGCACCTAGAATTGATATTTTTTATTCTATAAATCACAATTCCTTGAGTAGACAAAAAGATAATTATTTAAATATTGAAATAAATGAATCTTGGATTTGATATAGAAGACTATGAAATTAAAATGTCTATTCTTTGATAAAAATTTCCAAAAGGAATTTAATTTCATATTTACCTCAATTTAAATTGAATAATAATAAACTATGTGATGCATGCCAAATGAACAAAATATACAAGTCATATTTTAAACTAATTAAATAGTTTTCTACTTGTAGACCCATATAACTTATTTATATGGATTTATTTGGTCCATATAGAGTTGGAAGTTTAAGAGGGATATCTTTTTTTTATGTATTAGTTGATGATTTATAAATATTTATGTGAATTTTATTTTTAATTATTAAGAGTTAATCTTGTCCATCTTTTATAATTTTTTTTGAAAATTTTTTCACAAAGAGATAGTTTCTAAAATAATTTTTTGTGATAAGTGACCATGGGGGAGAACTTGAAAATCATGAGTTCAATTACTATTTTTTAAAACATGGTATCAAAAATACTTTATCAACCATCAGGACACCTCAATAGAATGGTGTTATTAAAAGGAGTAATAGTAATTTCTTGAAATTTCTAGATCAATGTTATATGAATATAACTTGACCACACAATTTTGGGAGGAATCTATAAATAAATCATGTTCAGCCATAAAAGAATTCTAATTAGACCTATTAAAAAAACCCTATCAGCTATGTAATAATATAAAACCAAATCTTGAATACATTAAACTGTTTGGATGTAAGGTTTATATTATGAACACCAAGTATAATCATGGTAAATTTGATCCAAAGTTTAGTGAAGGAATCTTCCTTGGATATTATACTACATAAAAGGAATATAGAGTCTTCAAAAAAAAGTTCAAATATTTTTGAAGAATCGATTCATGTGAAATTTAATTAAAGCGATCATTTTGATCACAAAATGACTCAATTTGATGAGCTAGGTGATTCTTTTGAAAACTTGAGACTTGAACCTCTCTTTGACCAAAAAAGGATGATGATATGAAACTTGATTTTTGGTAGAGCAAACCCTAAATTGATGGGTTCTATCAAACTAGAATGTGTGCTATCTATATAACCTATAACTCTTAAAAACTATCATTTAGAAATAGTTATAGGAAGTTTAGATGAAAATATTAGGATTAGATAGAGTGTAGGAAATCTTATATAATTTTCTACCTTTCTGTATCAACTAGAACCTAAAATTGTATAGGAAATTTTAGTTGATGAGAGTAGGGCTTTAGTAATGTAAGAATAGTTAAATCGGTTCAAAAGGAAAAGGTATGGGAGTTATTTAATAAACCCTATAACAATCCTGTTATAGTAAAAAATTGGTTTCTAGAAATAAATAGGATGATCATGGTGCAATCACTAGGAATAAGGATAGACTAGTAACTAATGGTTATAACCAAGAATATTGTATATATTATGAGGAGACCTTTACACCTATAACTAGACTAAAATATATTACTATCCTTCTTGACTATGTATCTCTTATTAATTTGAAATTATATTATACGGATGTAAAATATTATTTTTAAATTGTTTTCTTATGGAGTAATTTTATGTTTAACAAGATTTAAAAATCATCAATTTCTAAATTCATGTCTTAGACTTACCAAATACCATTATGGAATTAAAAAAGAACTTATAGCTTGGTATGAACATTTAATTTCTTTTAATTTATGAAATTTATTTTATGTAGGAGCATAAGATCCTACTCTTTTCAAGAAAAAATAATATTCAAATATTTTTTAGTTCAGATATATATTGATGATGAGATTTTTGGTTCTACAAACAAAAAATTGTGTAATGAATTTTCAAAACACATGAAAAAATAATTTGAAATGAGTATTATGGGTAAGTTAAATTATTTCCATGTTTTCATATTTATCAAAAATTATTTGGTAATATATTGAATAAAATTATATACATAATTGACTTACTTAAAATGTGTGGAATCAAAAGCAGTAAAGTATATGAAACTCTTATGAGTTATAATGAGAAAATTGATTTAGATGAAGTTAGAAAAATATTTAAAAACAAGATATATAAAGGAATAATTGGGATTATATTGTATTTGAATTATAATATACCAAAAATTATGTTTTTAGTATGCTTATGTTCTAGATTCTAAGTTAATCCCAAGGAATCTCATTTTAAAGGCACCAAAATAATTTTAAGAAATTTAAAGGGAACAATTTCTCTATCTTTACTTTTTCTATAAAATTCTGATTTAAATTTGACTTTTTATTTAGATTCTGAATTTAGTGGTTGTAGACTAGATAGTAAGAGTACTTCAGGAACCTTCCATTTTCAAGTTAAATACATGATATTCTGGTCTAGTAAGAAACAACACTCTATTAAAGTATCTACTACTAAAGTAGAATATATAGCTATTGGTAGTTCTTGTGTATAAATGTTGTAGATGATATTATTGGATTTTGAATTCAATTATAATCAAGTCTCAATAAAATGTGATAAAACTAGTGTTTTCAACATTTCACAGAACCCAATAAATCATTTCAGAATAAATAATATAAATTTAAGGCATCATTTCTTGAGAGATCATACTCAAAAGGTTATATCAATCTCAAATTTATCTCTACTAAGAACCAATTATCAGCTAATTTTACTAATCCCATTGTGTGTGAAGATTTTTATTTTATTAAAAGATAACATTCATTATATGAATTTAAATGAGTTTAGTTTGTATTATTTCTTTAAATTTCAATTTTTCCTTTTTCTTTAATTATTAATTTCTTAAGTACTTTTAATACTTTATAAAATGAATATAATTTATCTTATTTTAGTTTATTTGAAAATTTTATTCCCATTTTTAATTAAATTTCACTTGATGTGTTCCCATTTTAGTTTTTATTTATTTATTTATTTTATGTCAAAATTGACCATAAAATCCCGAATCAGTTATAAAGACTTTTTCAAATTAGGTATGTGACCTAAGAGAAAAATAATTATTTGAACCTTTCTCTCTTTACCTATATTCTATCCTCTATAAGTAAAACTTTCACACTTTGTTTCATTCAACTCTATCGATTCCCTCTTGAATTTATACTAAGATTATTCCATGGTAAAGACCAATAATTGAGATGATTTAAGTTCTAGTTTTTCTAATAAATCTAAGTTAGAAAGCATTCTACATAGAGTTATAGATGGAAAATCTATGGATTTGGTATGGCTAAGAGGAACTGAGATTCTATTGAATAAAGTATTTTAATTTCAAGGTTGGGAGTTTATTTTTGATAAAAAGAAGTCAGGTTTCCTATTTGAGGAAGAAGAGGATGAGTTCATGAGGAATGCAAAGCTTATCTTGGTGAAGTAAAGGATCTTCTATCATCAAATTCCAATGGAAAATATGTACTTGTGTCATCAGTAGAAATGGAAAAAATCATTCATTATCCCCATGAGGGAGAGTTTAGCTTTAGCAAGATGCTAGTTTGTACAAGTGAAGTGGAAAAAACTAAGGTTTTCAAGTTCTTGTTTGGAACCTATGATTTTTAGAAGAAAGTTATAAAGGACTTAGAGCCTGAATTAGAAATTATTTTCATGTTTATTTATAAAGGGATTACCTAGAGAGCTAGTGAAATAGAGAAGGTGTTATTTCAATACATGTATCTCTTATATATCCTGATCAATAGTCTGAAGATTAATATTTCAAGTTATATGATGAGGTTTATGAATAATTGATATAAATTGAAAGGAAAGTTAAATTATTACCCTTATTGAGGGATCATCTACTTGGTGTTAAATAAGAAATAGGTGGATGTGAATGAGGGAGAGAATATAAAGTTCCATAAAAGTAATACTCATTTATCCATTCTCTTAAAGACTATCAGATTCTACTTGGATGCTTCGTCATAATCTTTAAGACTAGTTAGACAAAAAGGTATAGCTCAGGGGAAGATATCTCATACCTCACCACCTAAGGATACAACTTCTATTGATATGGTACCTACTGAGGAGGTATAATATTCAGTAGTTTCTAGATCAGGGACTCAGTTGCTTGATATTAGACCTACTATGGAAGAGCTAGTCTAGAGGTGAGAATCGGAAGTTGTTAGAATTACTGAATCTATTAAACTTATTGATATGGTTATTGATATAGTTTATTTAGTTCCTGAGGAAAATCCAATTGAAACTCTTCCAAGTGTGCCACTTGTAGTGAAAAAAGATGAACCTAAAGTGGATCACCTTTAATTTAATCAAATTATTCCTATATCACATGGTAGTAGAGATAGATATGGGGATGTTATTATATAATATTCTTATTATTATCACACTACATCACCTATTCCACCACCTCTATCTATTCATGAGGATGCAAATTTAGTTAGTAAGAGATATAAAGGTTTGTGTATGAAAAACATTGCATATTCTCTATTGAATGAATTTGATAATCTCATAGGAGACTATAATGATTTTAAGAAGGTGATGATATCCTAAAATAATGAGATCATAAAACTCAAGGAAAGTTTGGTTTCAAAATCTTATTTTGATAGGAAATATGCGATCATAGAAACCTAGACTGGTCTGATCAAAACCCATACCCAATTCCTGATATGAAACTTGTTCCCTATAGGGTAAGTGATAAAGAGGTGGAATTAGTGAAAGGTAGATAGACTTAGAAAAGTCTATATTACCAATTCTAAGATAAATGAATTTGGAGTGCGAGTTTAATATAAAAGGGAAATGATTTTGGAATCTTCTTATGGTTCAATATGACATGTCTTAGGATACTAATGATGATATTTAGAGTTTAAGTTATGAAATGAAGGAGAGATTACACACTTTGAAGATAATAGTGGTAATCTAGTTTATGTTTATAAATAGGTTTTATCCCTCTATCTCTACCATATTAGAACCTTTAGTGTGTCCTAACCTTCAGACTCAGTTTGATGAGATATCTTTAGAATTGAATTCCGTGACTTCTCATATTCAGTCTATTCAATGTGATATATTCACACTGGTGTTAATGCAATATTTTCAGAGAGATATTTTGGGTGAGTTATAGGATACCAAAGATGCTGTTAGAAGGATATGAATAAGAACTGATATTCATTTAAATGAAATGGTGGGATATATTGAATAATTAGTGAGTGGAAAGATAAAATATATCTTAAAATTTTCTCAGGATGTAAACATATGGTTTCATGGTCAATTGTTATAGTAACTAGAAATCTTCATTGCTTTAAAAAATTATTATTAAAGATTTATTAGGAAGTTGAAGGTCTATAATCTAAATATTTAGAAGAGGATTCCAGTTCCTCGGAGTCTAAGGTAACTGAATTTTTTCTATTTTCTCCTATAGGGCGACTGATTATTGTTTACAAGCCTCTCAAGATTATACCTTCAGTGTAACCCACATCTACTCCCCATATAGTACTTGATCAAATTTCACATGATCCTAATGTTGCTACTACTATTACCTAAATTCCTAAAACCACTTCCAATTTTGTTGAAAAGGTAGCATAAGTTAGTGTGCAAGGATCCATCAACCAAACTCTGAAAAAGTTTTTTTAGAGATTCTAGTTTCCTCATCCAGTTCTCAGACTGATCCTATATTTAGTGATCCTTAAGGTTTTTACTCTAGTCAGCTTAAATACTAAAATTAATTCTAAATAATGTTATCTTAATAGTTTTCAAAATTCATAGATATGAATCTACTACCATTATATAGTTCTGAAAATAAAATATCATGAAGTAGATTGACATGTGTGAAGATGCTCTATTTTATCAAATCAATAGGACTCTTAGACCAGCTCCTCTAGATAGCTTTTTAAGTACTATAAAAGGATTATATATTGGTTATGATACATTTATAATTTATATAAAAGAGAAATCCAAAGTGGATGCCACCTATCTGTTAAGTGATATAAGCCAGATGCTTCACTCTTAGACCATACCAAGAAGTAGGATTTTGTGACTGTCAGTTTTTAGGATTTCATCATTACTACAAGAAATCATGAAGGAGCTATTAGTATGCCTACATAGGATATAATAGATAAATTAGTAGTGGGATACGTAGATCATGATACTACAGAGATTGGGAAACCAACATTGCCTCCAGTGATTGACCCTTCTACTACTTGAAAGTCCGATCAGTTTAATAACCTTGGAAGTACTAGATACAAACATAGGTTTAACATTACATTATGAAATTAAAAACAACAACATTGTGTCTCCTTTTAACACATTCATCTCCCTTAGACTATCCCTGCAGGTCAGTTATAATAAACTTCTTCGCATCCTGGAAAAAATAAAACATAGAAAGGGGTGAGCTCAGATTCTCAGTAAGGATAACAATACAGTATAAACTTTCATAAATAAGCATAAACATTTAAGGCAATGTATAAGGATAAAACACTAGCCTTTTAAAGTTAAACTTCAGCATAATATGGAAAAGATAAATCAAATAATTCCATTTATGTATTTACATGGATATTATACTAGTCAAATAATCACATGTAATATCAATATCCAATTTCATAATGATGGAATGCATAATGTCAGACATCATTACCACATAGTCAAGGCCTGGTTCCAAGACTACAAATAAGATTTTTTCAAGGCCCTGTTCTAAGACACTAGTTTATATCATGAGACCTAATGATGCATCAAGGAGCTATAGCGAGCTCCACTCATCACTTACTAAGTCCAATGTATTCCTCATATGAAAAGGTTGAAACATTATCTAAACATTTGTATTAGAACTAGCATATGAAATGTCAATATTTTAACCAAAAACCATGAATGGTATAAAAATAGAACACCCATAGTCAAACATTACTCATTAAATAAAATATGGAAGATTTTATCAACCTCATTCAAGAATAATGAAAGATATTGACATAGATGAAAATAACCAGTAAAACTATTTGAGAGAAATATCCCATTTTTCTTGAAAACATTTAAAAGTCTCACAATTTATCAAGAAGCTGTTAAAAATAGATTTTTGAATCAAAGTGTCCCATAACACTTTGGAACTTTTAAAATTAATTTTAATTTTAAAACATTCATGTACATATAAATAAATCCTTAAAACCATTTTTAAAACATGGACATTAATGATAATGATTTAGAAGAAAAAATATTTAAAACATTTAAAATGATATTTTAATTAGAGTTCTTAACCAAATGAGAGACGTTTGAATAAAAATAATTGAGGTAATAAAAACATTATAATATCATGTTTATAAAGGGATTAATGATATACTATGTCAAAGTACATTATATATACCATATAAAAGTGAATTGGTGCATAACAACAAAGAAGTCTCAATAGAATGTAAATTCAGATGAAATTCATTATAAAGAATATATCCTTAGGTTTAGGATAAATCAATGAAATAATTATATGTGAAAAATATAAATACACACAATATGATTGGATATTCATTGTAAATAAATCATAGGACATTCACACATATTCTTGTAACAACAACACCAATGACTTGGATGTTTAATTCAATGAATGGAAATTGAGTTAAGATTACTATTATCAAGTTTATATCGATGACTTGAGGATTTATCAATGGAGTGATTATGTGTATAAAAAGTATATCCACACAAAGGGGAGTGTAAATTACTACATAAATAAATAAATAGTTATTTCACACATAATCTTGGAGTAAAATAATCAATGAAGTTTGTGTAAAACCCAGTGAGTGGAAATCGAAATTAGAAATTCCCTTACCGATTTGGTAACTTACAAAACATACACCCCGTGAAAGAAGGATAATACAATGAAGATTAAAATTCCCATAAAATAAATTATATCACACAAATATTACAATAATGGGTAGTACATACACCATACAAAAGGAAATAGTGGCAATATAGCATGCATCTCATGCGAATAAGAAGTGAGATGAAAACCCCTTACCTTGTACTTTTCCTTGGTCGAGGGCATATTAACCTACTGTAAAATAGTTAAATCATTGTTATTAAATTATAAAATAACAACATACATAAATATGATATCATATATTATCTTTTAATACTTCTTTGTTAATAATATTTCAGTATTATCATTGTTTCGGGTGTTAATTGATTTGTTTTCCTTTATATGGTTGGTTACGTAATCCATGTTTATTATGGATAGGATGTATTTAATTAATATCCAGAATGATATTAAGTTATTAAAAATTATTTTTAATCATACAATTAAAATTATTCTTGAATGGTTATGATGGGGAATAAATTTCATCGCGTTCGTGGAGACGGTAATACGTACGTACGCACAAGCGATAATATCATTCTACTGATGGTGAAATTGTATGTAATTGGATGGTATATCATATATATATAATCCTTAACATGTTATATTTATTATTTACATTAGTTATACTCATTATTATACCCATCCAAATATTGAAGTGTTTGAATAACAAACTACACCACGACGTGGAGACGGTAAGTCGTACGTATGCACGTATGGTGACTTGTCATTCATAGGATGGATAGAATAAGGAATACGGTTATACCATATTTATAATAACATAGTATCATGTATAATGTACTGGAGTTATTATTTTTTTATGGAAACAACAAAGAAAGAGGAAGTGGAATAAGAAAATAACTTTGAAAGAGGTGGTGAAATTATTACCTCTTCTTCGGGTGTTTCCTTTTGAGTTGATTAAAAGAGATCCTTAGGTTGGATTTATGATAAAAGTAAGGACTATAAGTATAAGTAAGGGTAGTTAGAAGGATATTTGAGCTGAGGTTGTCTGAGCCAAATGGATTTGGAGGTGTGATTTTGAGAGAAGGGGAAGTACCCTTTTATAAGAGAGGTGAGGGTCACTTTAGGAAAAGGTTGAAATATTATTTTATTATACAATCATATTCGGTTTATAATAGATACAAAATAATTTATTTAGAGTCTAAGGTGGGAATGGATCTAAAAACACTTAACCAATAGGTTTTAGATAGGTTTAGGTCACCATATTAACCTTATCTTTTAGATTTTACTCTTAGTTAAATAGTTTAACTTTTACCATGTATTCTTGTATTATTATAATAAATTGTTAATAAAATTACTATAAAAATACAATAGAACCCCAATTGGTTCATTATTTATATATATAACCTTATATAAGTAATTTTTACTAACTTTATATTTTTAGGAATATTATATCAATTAATAGTATAGTATTTGTTTTAAAAACTCATTTATGTCAATTTTGACAATATTTGGTATTTTGTTTTTGTGAACGCCATAAAAACTTTATCACTAGAAAAAAATTTATTTAATAAACCCTAACATGTCATATTAACCTATAAAATTAGTTTAATTCATTATAAGTCTCAATTTACATTTATTTAGATATTTAAAATATCAATTATTTTATTATTTCATTAATAAGGTAATTACTGCATCATCATTATATCATAAATAAATATAATTATTTAATTTCTAAAAATTATAAATAAAATACCATTATGTAGTAAATAATTTTATATTTCTAATGAATATTTATAGTAGAATTTATCTTAGGTATAACCCTTAATTAAAAATGATTTAGTTATTAAACATTGAATTTAACACCTTTAACTCTTCTTTAAATAAAATAATAATAAATGTCCTAATATATTCCAAGTGGTCTTAAAGGATCATATTTTATTCCTAAGGTTTATTTTGGTCAAAATAGAGTTATCCAATAGAATTAGGACATGTGTTAGGGTAATTATAATATCATTCTTTACCTTTAATTACCCTATTTACTTTTAACCGTGGTAAATAAAAGTCAAAAGTTACTATTCACCAAAAATTATTTTCATCTTATTGAACCAAATTTTACTTACTGATATCAACCATTCCCATCAGATTTTTGAAATTCAATTCACAGAAGCGGTAAAATTACGTTTTATGCAAATTTACAAATGTGTCTAGAAGATGGGTAAAAGACGTTAAAAAGTTCAATAAAATTTTATACATCTAATTTTATTATAAAATGATTCCAATTAATTAAATTGAACTTATATATGTATTATATATCTATTTTGACTTAAAAATAAATTTAAATAAAATAAATAATCATTTAAATAAAAAGTCGGTTTTAAAAAATAACGCAACATTTTTCACTATTCATCAAAAATTGAAAGTTTTCAGAAAAATACCAAAAAATCACCCTAATATAATTTTTATATTCTAAATTCAAAATGAATTCTATTTTACCAAATTCAAACATAGGAGTTTCATTAATTAATTTAAAATTAATTCCTATTGTGAAAACCAAAAAGCGAGTTTTTAATAATTAAAAACTATTAAAAGGTTAACATGTGTTTATGTAAAATTTAAATGTGAAATGACTTATAATGACCTAAATTGTATTAAATGATAAAAATTTAATCTAATTATACTTAAAAACCATTCAAATACATAATTTAACACTATAAATTATTTCGATTAAAAATGTTTTTTTCAATTAAAACATAATATTTTTCACTATTCCTCAAAATATGAAATTTATCAAAAAAGTACCAAAAATTTATCCAAAATAAATTTTTATGTCCCAATTATAAATAAGAATTTATTTCATTAAATTTAATATATAAAATTTTCAAATATTGGTTTTAAAAAGGCTTCGCCATTAAAAGGCGGTAAAATTTAATTTTTTGAAAAATATTTCTTTTATCTAAAAAAATGAATTTGTTCTTATATAATGTTTTATAAACAAGTAATATAGATTCGAAAAATATATAGAGTATATAAAATTCAAAATTCAGTTAATACTATTCATAACCGCTTTTTGAACGGCTAGTTTGGTAAGTCATGGTGCACTCAAACTCAATATTGTGTGTAGCGCAAGTTATTGGATTACTTTGAAGAGATAACATACTATGAAATAGTGGGGTGTTACATTCTCCTCTCCTTCAATAAATTGTTTCCTCACAATTTTAAAATTTTCTTCGAAAATAAAAGGTTAAAAATAGAAAAATACCTTTGTGGAAAACCCACATCTGAAATTGGGTTAATAAAATTTAGTCTTAATAAGAGGGAAAGAGAAATGAAAAAGTCACCACCAAATTACGATCTTGATTAAGAGAACATTGGTGGAAATTAGAGTCACATAATTGGAGGAAAAATGAAAATATTTATATGGATTTATTGAGGTCCTCAATCACAAACAAGTGTAAAATTGGGGCCTCAAATCCATCAATCTATCATGATTTAAAATATCATTAGTTAAAAAAACATAAGGTATTAGAATAACAAATGTTTGATTTTAATATCCCTTCCGTAAAGTTTAAGAATTAATTTATTCACAAAATAAGAGGAAAAAATATACTAGACAAGTAGCGTTTCATCCTTTAACAAATTCCTACCACAAACTCATATTTCACTCCAAAAGATAAGCATTCAAGATGAATTGGTCACACCTGAAGCGCTAGAATAAACTTCTAGAGAATCACATAATCCAATGTCTCGCGGTGCACGACGGGGTCGTGGGGGAGAAACATGTGCTGCCCGACGGTTGATTAGAAAAGATTGGGTTATGCTTAATCACTCATATCGGGTGCACCATTTTCACTTCAAAACGCCCAACGATTCCATTTCCAGCAATGCGTGGACCTGCTTTCCAGAGGCAGGCATTCGCTGGGTGGTTTGACCAGCAATTCTTAAGAACTCACATTGGTCAAGTGGATGGGAAGTCGGGCTCATCACACCCTTTTGGGGGGAATTATTTTCTATTCCGGGACTCTCTTATAGATTTAAGACGTATTCATATGTTCGCGAATCTTTGGTTTATACCCAAGCATAGTATCCATGGATTACTCCAAGTTGGAAATGGTCATATGGACGCAGGGGTTCAGAATCATTTATGCCTGAGGTTTACCATCCCTCGTTGGATTAATGACCCTGAAGAGTTTGGACTCATTGAGATGACACTGGTTTAAAGCCTCGTAATCAGGCACTCTGGAGTTTATTGTCATCTAGGGGGGACAAATAACGATTTGAGATTTTGGATCTAACCCATGGTATGGGCTTCCTACGTATCCTCATGAGAGGAATCAGAATCTACATAGTTCAGTTTGGTATGAGACTTACACTCCAGGCTACCCTAGGTTGGTGCGGTGAACTGACATGAAGATAGTCGGATCGACCGATTGTTGGGCTTAAACCTTAGAGAGGCTTACTACGTACCCTGCCTAGGAGACAATGATCAAAGTCCACGTAGTTCGAATGGGGGTATCGGGGAACCGACGTAAGGATGGACCGGGGGTCCGATGGGTGGTGGGTTTGAACCTCATGGAGGCTTCCTACGTACCATGTCTTGACACAGATCAAATTCCTCGTAGTTCTCATTAGAGTGGGGATTACACTCTGAGGTGGCCCGGGAGAGGATTTCATGGTTTATGCTTACTCTAAGCCCACGTGAGTCATGCTCGGTGTGAGAAACAAGAGGCAGCAGGGATCAGACGATCATGTCACGAAAGGTGCATCCGTGGGAAGTTCGATGGGGCTTACGCGTGGGGGCGACCCTAAAAGTCGGGGCTTACTCTGAGATGGATTCCCATGGTGTCTTCCTCATATATGGCCATGAGGGCATCCCAACCCATTGGTGGGTTGAGGAATATAATGGGGGCCAACGCCTATGCGCAAGTGCACAAGCGGGATAATGCCAAGGGAGTTGGAATCAGTCTGAACAAAGGGATATGAAAAGTGTGAATTTCATGCCCAAAATTCGGAATGCAATGAGGGTGGCATGGTGATGGAGGATAACTACTGACCATGTTTGAAACACAACATCCATATGACATTAGCCTGAAATGGGGACAAACAAATGAGGGTCGACTGTTGACCATATTTGAAACACAGGACCTGACTCAAAGTGTTGTCCAAAGTCTTCTGGGGCATTGGACCAGGATGGTAGGTGAGCCGATGCGGCATGAGTCCAGGCTGTTAGGGGGTCCCTTTAGACATGGAAGAGTATGAAGATCCGAATGAAGGACACGCAAAGCGTGAGGTGGAGTGATGGAATGTGTGAACAAATTCCAACTCTCTTTAAATTACGCCACTGTAATCATGCATGAGGAATGTTATGCTTGGAGCATAAGGCATCTCTTACATGGAGCAAGAGGTATCTAATTATTGAATGATAGGGAATGCTACAGTTTATAGTCATGTAGAGAGGACTGTTTCCACATAGTTTAATGTCATATGGGTAGGATAAGGTCCATACAGTTTAACGTCATGTGGTCAGGATGATGGCCATACAGTTTAATGTCATGTGGTCAGGACGACTAGGTAGGAGATACCTAGAAATGGTTAGTGTGGGACTTACGTAAGGGCGTCCCTTTTTGGATGAACCAAGAAAAAGTAACTAGGTAATGGGTTTATAGGAGAGTCATGAATAGTAGCTCGGCTCATGGAATTTATAGGAAGGATGCTGGGGCGGCGCAAGGGTGCAATGTAAAATACTGTTGACCTAGCCCGAAAATTTTGCGGTGTGGCTCTCCATTTTTCATGGGGGGTCAGTGACGGTAGCGAAGGGACCGCCCCGGAGGGCCGGGACCGCAGCCCAACACTGACCCTGAGCGGGGGTGCGGGGGTGCAGCCCATGCGGTATAGACCAGCGAGTGCATGGGGTTTTCCGCATGGGGGCTGGCTATAGAGGAGGTGGGCTGCGTAGAAGCTGTCTACCTAGGATATCCGCAAAGGAAATGGCCGCTAAGGGCTGGCCGCATGTGGTTCGTGCTTTGGTTTTCCGTGAAGGGTGTCCGCGGAGGAGTTGGGCGCAAGGGAGAAAGCTGCGAAGGACTAGGCCATGAAGGAGGCTATCCGTGAAGGATGGCCACTGAGGAGATGGTCGTTTGCGAAGGGTGTCCTCGGATGAGATAGCCGCGAAGGAAATGGTCACAAAGGGCGTCTGCAAAGGGGATGGCGCCCGTCCTACTTCGCACCCACAGACGGGTTCCCGCCTCAATTTCACGAACAACACTGGTCCGCGAAGGGGGTGGTCGTGAAGGAGATGGACGCATGTGGTTCGCGGTTTGGTTTCTCCTATATGTAGAAGAGTGCATCCGCAGAAGATATGGGGTCTGCGGATGGTCACAAAACTTTACCATTGGGAGTGATTTCTTCAGTGTCTCCCCATGGGTTTTCACCCGTCCTTCCTCTTTTTCATTTTTGGTGCCCCTTGGGGTCTATTTATAGAGTAGCGAAGAGGAATTATCGATGGGCTCATGGCACTTTATTCAGAATCCCATGAATGAATCCCCACCCACGAACGACTCGGTCAACCAGGGATTTTTGGAACGGAGATTCGCGGAATTGCTCTGCGGTCACATACCTCTCAGCTTATATTCCGCGAACAACAAGGTTCGCAGCCGCATACAGCATCCTCCTCTGTTTAGCGAGTGACGACGTTCACGGACACATATGGATTCTGCCTCCATTTCAGGAATGACAGCGCACACGACATTGTCCGGTTGGCACGATTCGCGGCGGTGGATCAGCCTGGGTTCACCGACAGTATTCCTGGTTCGTGCCCACGTAGGCGCTCCACCCCCATTTCGCGAATGACAGTGTCTGTGGGAGGGAGGTTCACCGAACTGGCCACGTATTGTTGTTAGGAGCCAGTACACGGACCGGTTTGGTCCTTTTCCAAGTCTTGGGGTAATTGGATTTCCCCCTTGAATAATTTTTAGGACCCTATATCCACAAAAGATAAACTATATATTTCCCTTGTCTTTAAATATTTACTAAAACCAAAAAAGTTAGTATAAGATCAGATGATCCCTAAAAAGGATAATCCTTTATAGAAAGAAATACAACTCATAATCTCTAAAATTAAATAAAAAATACCAAAAGTTCAACAAAGACCATTCAAAAAAGACAATTGTCCTTAAAATTCTTCAAAATAATCCAAACTAAGTTTAAAACCTAAAATTCAGAAGAATTTGATCATATATTATTCCATGATAAATCTTAATATTTATCTCCAAATAAAATCGACTACTCTTAAAGTCAAATATTTAAAAGTAATTAACCTAATCACATATTATCTATGATAGGTTAATAATTTTTCAAAAATAACCCAAATATCTATAAGTCCACAAAAAAAACATATATTATTCCAAAATAAAAATCCACCATTACTCCACAAATGAAATCCCATAGTATGCTACTTTACTTAGGCATATAGTTTTCTCAAAAGAGAAAACATATTCCAAAATAACATTTATCACTTAATCACAAAATCATTTTCATATACTAAGGATAAATAATAATTTCCAAAAATCAACATATTCTTGATCCATAAAATCATTTAACTAAAAACTAATTAGTTATACTAACCATGGACTTCACGTAGCCCAATGATAGATGATGAATCCCAGTCACACTTTGGTTGTGGGTTTGATTCCCACAGCTTTGTTCAATGTGATGGGTTGTCACACGGTTTGCGTGTTGTCCTTTTTCAAAAACTATATAATTTTATAAGATTCCCAAAAATGAGATAAATTTCACAAAAATAACTATAACATATTTTAACCACAAATGTTATCTCATACCATTCATTTTCTTCCCAAAAAGTAATAACCTATAATTGACTCAAATTCAAGGATCATATAAACCCAAATGGTTCATTATAACTATATCCATAAAAGAAAAGACAATTTTTCCTCAAATAACATTTTCACATTACAAACTATAGGGTTACACATACAAGAGAAAATTCTTCTAAAGTAATCCCATCAACAAAGAGCATTAATACTTTTAAACATTTCTCCATCCATTTATTTCCACATAGGTTCTTCCTTGACTTAGAGTGTTAGACTCCTCATGTATTAATCATGTTTTAATGATCACAAATCTTATTCAACAAAGTTATCTCCTATAAATTATATCCAATCATATGAATTTATGTTCAAAGTTTTCTTATGCTTTAAGTAGAGACATGAAAGATCTTAATTTATCTATATTCAGTTTACTTACTTTATACTTTCTTTGATCTACTCTCAAAATACCTTCTTTGAAAAATGCTTAAGTCTAATCCTTTCTATTATCATCATTATTTATGTCTGAACATAGTTACTTTGAAAAGTCTAAGACACCGTGATTCTGCCACTGGATATTTATTTCTGACACTGTAAAGCCAAACACCGTGGAGCCAGACACTGTGAAGACAGACACCGTGAAGACAGACACCGTGAAGCAGACACCGTAAATTTAGACACTGTAAAGATAGACACCGTGAAGCAGACACCATAAAGCAAGACATCATGAACAAGACACCGTAACTGCAAGGCACTATGAAAAAGACACAGTGACCATGAGACACCATGAGCATGAGATACCATGACACTCAGACACCGTGATCAATCTAGAAACCGTATAAAGGAGACACCATTTTCATAACTTACTATGACACTGTTTCTTAAACTATTTTTTCATCTTTCAATTTAAGTTATAACGATCTTATTTGATGACTTTAATGTACTAACATAATTAATGTTTCTTTGTAGACATATCATCAGACAGTATGAGGTACGAGGTGTAGAACACATGCAACCTGTCGACTCCAACACGTGCATTCCAAGTTAAAAGCAAAGTGTGACCAAGAATCAGTACGCGCGATACAAAAATGAAGAGGAAGGGACGTAAGAAAAAGAAGAAGAAGATACTTGGAGGAAGCTTCAAAAAGAAAGGCACACTTCATGAAACTTGATACTGTTGAAAACACGAAGCATATTTGAATCTTAAAGAACATCTTCGCTTGATTTAACCTCACGAAGAACACAAGCTGAATCGCGACACTCTGTTTTCAACAAAATTTCAAGAGAAGGACTCAAAGATTCATCTACTTCAATTAAAAGGAGACCAGTGCTACATTGACATCACACAAGAGCATTCTAAACTGTCAAAAGTTTTTCAAAACACTCTATTTGTGAAAAGTTTTCAACTGTGATTTTAGTTGTATCTTAAAGATATCAAAATTTCTTTTATTTCTAAATTTTTATCTCTTTAAATACATTTTCTAAAATCTAATTATGGATAATAGATTAGAAGGTGTAGCTACCAAAAGGAAACCCTTCTTTAATGGTGTTAATTATTCCCAATGGAAAATAAAAATGAAAATCCATTTAGAAAATATGGGATTTGACATTTGGACTGCTATAAAGACTCGATATAAGATTCCAGAAACTGTTAGAACTACTTGGGGTGAACCTACAAAAGCTACTTACAATAATAATTATAAAGTAATGAATTCCTTGTATTGTGCTTTTGGAGAAGAAGAATTTAATAGAATATCTTCTTGTAAGACTGCTTATGAAATATGGGATACTCTGGCTGTTTCCCATGAGGGAACAAAAAATGTTAAGGAAATGAGACTAAATAAATACACTATTAAGTATGATAATTTTAAAATGAAATCTGATTAATCTATTTCTAATTTTTATCTCAGGTTTAATGAGATAGTCCATACAATGAGATCAATGGGAAAAGTTGTTCCAGCAAAGGAGAAAATCACGAGGATACTGAGATGCCTACTAGACAGATAGAGAATAACCTCTGTCTCTATACAAGAATCATGTGACACTGTAAAGCTACCTGTTAAGAAGATGATTGTAAAATTAATGATTTATGAAGAATATATAAAGGCAAATAAAGAGGAAGATGGTGGACCTAAGAAGAAGTCATTGGCATTTAATTCTAATTCCTCAAAGACCAAGGATAAGGAGAAAATTCACATACCTATCGAAAGATCAACTAGTGAAGGTTCAGATTTAGATAGGGATGAAGAGATGGCTCATATAGCCAGGAGATTCAAGAAATTCTATATAAAGAAGAAATTTTTTTGAAAATTTAATTATAAGGGTAAGTATGACCAACAAGGTAATTAGAAGAGAGATTGGAAGAAAGCTGATAAAAATGATGAGATAGTCTGTTATGAATGTTAAGGCCGACTGTCCAAAATTGAAGTTTAAGAAGAAATATGATTATAAGGACAAAAAATATAAGAAATTCATGAAGGAAACATGGAGTGCTTTGAAAGATATCTCAAGTGGATATGAAGCTTCTGATTCTAAAGAAAAGAATCATTCCAACATGTGTTTCATGACTAAAACACTTGAGGTACCTATTTCCCCTATGCTGAATGATTACTATTATGGGAATGAAAGTGATTTAAATAATGATGATAATATGTCTAAATATGAATTATTTGAATACTATAATATGTTAGAAGATTATTTTAATGATCTAAAAGATAAGTGAAAATCATTAAAGAAACATTATTCATTGACTAGTACTGTTAAATATGATCTTAGTATAGAAAAGGAAAAGAATTCTCAACTGTTAAAGGAGAATACTGAACTCAAATTATCTAATGAGAAACTTAGAAAAGACTTAGAGAAGTTTACAAATGGAAATAATACTCTAACTCAAATTCTTGGAAAACAAGTTGCACCAAAGTATACTACTGGTTTAGGATACCAACCTAGATAGAGACAGATTATTAAGAATAAATTTATTCCAAAATCTAGATAGTATGCTGCTAGTTCAAGTTCTGGAAACTCTTATGATTTATCTAGCTATTCAAATTCTTACAGACCAAAAAAAGTTTACTTATCAAAATCATTTGAATCTATTAATTATAGGAAACCCATTAGGAAAATATGGGTTCCTAAAGTTTTACTTTCTAACCTTTCTGGACCCAAGAAAATTTGGGTACCAAAATTATCTTCCGTCTAAATCTGTTTTGTAGGAAACTTGCTTGAAAAGTTCACGTAGGAAGATGTGGTACTTGGACAGTGGATGTTCAAGGCATATGACAGGAGACTACACATGCTTTAAGAGCTTAATCAAAGTTGATGGAGGACATTTCACCTTTGGGGATAACTCAAAAGGAAAAATCATCGTCTTAAACCATATTGGTAACACTGATTCAATTTTAATTTGTAAAGTACTATTTGTTGATGGATTAAAATACAAACTTCTAAGTATTTCTTAGTTGTGTGATGATGGTTTCAATGTAAAATTTGAAAATGATTCATGTAATGTTTTTAATTATAAAAATGTTTTGGTATTTACTGCATTAAGAAATGAAAATGTTTATGTTGTAGATTTGAATTATTTAGCTAAACAAAACGTTACTTGTTTAAATGCTTTTTCATAAAGAATCTTGGCTATGGAACAAAATACTAGGACACTGTAATGTGCACTCACTTAGCAAACTAACTAGGAAAGGTTTAGTTAGAGACTTACCTAAACTGGAATTCCCACTTAACAAAGTGTGTAATCCTTGTCAAAAGGGAAAACAACACAAAGTTTCTTTCAAATAAAATAAAGACGTTTCAACTTCACAACCTCTCGAGTTGGTTCACATGGATTTATTTGGACCATCTAGAGTTTCTATCTTAAATGGGAAGCACTATGTTTATATTCTTGTAGATGACTTTTCTATATACACTTGGGTATACTTTCTAGGTCACAAAAGTGAAGTTTGTTCTTATTTTATTAAATATTCTAAGTCTATAGAGAACCTTAGTGGAATTAATATTAAAAACTTGAGAATTGATCATGGCCATGAGTTTGAAAATCAGGAGTTTGAAACCTATTTCTCACTTAATGACTATAGTCACAACTTCTCTTCCCCCAGAACACCTCAACAAAATGGTGTAGTAGAAAGAAGAAATAGGACTCTTCAAGAGATTTCTAGGACAATGATCAATGAATATGTTTTGCCAATTTACTTTTGGGATGAAGCTTTTAATACACCTTGTTACATTATCAATAGATTCTTGATTAGACCAATTCTTAAAAAGACCCCTTATGAGCTATGGAACAATAGGAAGCCTAAGGTTAATTACATTAAATTTTCTTCCAAAAGTGATGAAGGAATTTTTCTAGGTTACTCAATCTCGAGTAAAGCCTATAGAGTATTAAATAAGAGAACCAAATGTGTGAAAGAATCTGTACACATCAAATTTTATGAAACTGATCCACATGAACCTAAGACCCCTCTTGAAAATCTTGAAGAAGATATGTCCATTCTAAACCTTAATGACAAAAATAGTGAACCTGTTGTTAAGATAACTAGTTATGGAAATTTTGCAGGACCTGCTTCTGTAGAACCCAAACCTGTAAATGAAACTGAAATTTCTAGCCCCACCTTCTCTAGACCAACTAGGACTCTTAAGAATCATCCTTTATATGCTGTAGTAGGAGATTTAGATAGAGGGACACAAACTAGAGCTTCTTCGATAAAATAGGTTGAACATCAAGCTTTTCTTTCACAGTTAGAACCTAAAAATATCAATGATGCTATCAATGATGAATTTTGGGTGATGGCTATGTAAGAAGAATTAAATCAATTTGAAAGAAATAAAGTCTAGGAATTAGTAGATATACCTAAGGACACTTTGACCATAGGCAATAAATGGGTTTTTAGGAATAAAGTTGATAAAGATAGTAACATAGTTAGAAACAAGGCTAGAATATTGGCACAAGGATATAGTCAAGAAGAAGTAATTAAATATGAGGAGAACTTTCACCAGTATGCAGACTTGAAGCCATCAAAATCCTGTTTTCCTATACTGCACATTTGAATTTCAAATTATATCAAATGGATGTTAAGATTACATTATTAAATGGGTATATAGCTGAGGATGTTTTTTTGAACAACCCCCTGGATTTACAAACCCTCATTTTCCAAATCATATTTTTAAACTATAAAAATCTTTATATGGTTTGAAGTAATCTCTGCGAGCTTGGTATGATAGATTGAGTACTTTTCTTATTTCCAAAAGTTTTACAAAAGGAATATCTGATCCTACCCTTTTTATAAAAAGAATTTTTAATGATGTTTTAGTTGTTCAAATCTATGTAGATGACATTATTTTTGGATCTTGTAATAATTCTTTATGTGTTGATTTTTCTAAAATGATGAAAAAAGAATTTGAAATGAGTTAAACGGGAGAACTCAAATATTTTCTTGTATTTCAAGTTTTTCAAAACGAAAATGGTATTACTTTAAATCAAAGTAAATATAAAAAGGATCTTCTAAAACATTTTGGATTGGATAGCACTAAAAGTAGTGACACTCCCATGAGTACCACATGTAATATGGATCTTGATTAAGATAGAAAAATCTGTTGATCGAATCACTTATATAGGAATAATTGGAAGTTTACTCTACTTAACTGCTAGTCATCCTGACATTATGTTTAGTGTGTATTTGTGTGATCGTTGTCAAGAAAACCCTAAGGAATCTCATTTAAATGTTGTACAGATAATTTTTAAATACCTCAAGAATACACCCAATTTATGACTATTTTATCTTAAAGGACAATAATTTGAATTTGTTAGTTATTCTGATGATGACTTCGGCAGATGTAAGTTAGATAGAAAAAGAACCTCTGGAACATGTTACCTTTTAGGCAAGTCACTAGTATCATGGTGTAGTAAGAAAAAAAATTATGTTGCATTATCTACTACAGAAGCTGAATACATAGCTGCTGGAAGTTGTTGTGCACAAATTTTTTGGATGAGATACACATTACTAGATTATGGATATCAATTTAGACATGTACCTATAAATTGTGACAACACAAGTTCTATTAACATCTCAAATAATCATGTTTCCCATTATACGAAAAAACATATTGATGTAAGACATCACTTTTTGAGATATCATTATCAAAAAGGTAATATCACTTTGGAATTCATTGGTACTGAATATCAACTTGCTGATATATTCACTAAGCCATTAAATTACGAGAGGATAAACTACATCATACATGAACTAGGCATGATAAATCTCAAATAAATACCTTACTTGTGACTGTTTTAGGTCTTACTGTTTGATATCTTACTGTGTTATACTTTATTGTTTCATGATTAGGGTTTCTCAGTTACTGTTTATCATATTTACTGTCTCACCATAAATATTTATGATTACAGTCTCACAGTTAGTATTTTTTACTTACTATCTGACATTTACTGTCTCATTGTAACACACACTGAAAAGGTCGCTCATGGTCTCACCATGAGAATCGTTTATTATCTCACCGTGAAACATGTTTACTATCTCACCATAATGA
This sequence comes from Viscum album, assembly GCA_963277665.1. Lineage (NCBI taxonomy): Eukaryota > Viridiplantae > Streptophyta > Magnoliopsida > Santalales > Viscaceae > Viscum > Viscum album. The sequence goes on along the minus strand of OY728155.1, from coordinate 1,286,379,419 downwards.
CCAGACATAGTCACACCGTAAAAATTCTTTATGTTTTGTTTTCTTTAAACCCGTATCATAGTAATTATCCTTTTCACCTTTTTATTTTCCTATGTTTTTTATTTTTGCGATGACTGGTATTCCTAAATGATAAAAAAAAGTAAGTATCACTTGCCTCTTCACTCGGGGTTTCTTCTACTTACTCTTTTCAAACCCTTCTTCATACCTGAAACCCTTCTCCTGCTCGAACCTTCAGTGAATGCCAAGAATGAAACGTCTATCATCATCAAAACCTGATAAGCGCAGCTCGAAGAAGAAGAATATTGCACCGAAGCTGACACCCAAAGGACCTTTAAATCTGAATCTGGTAAACCGCATTGTTGTACCTGAGAAAGAGATTTGACCCAAATGGTTTTTGAGTAGTAAGTCTCTGGTATTGAAATTGTTAGAACAACAAGACTGGTTATAATGGTTCTCGAATAAAGATAGATCCATATATCCTAGGTTTGTGGCTCAGTTTCACCAGTATGTACAGTTCTCATTTGATTCTAGTGAGAGTTATGTTGTAAGAAGCTGGTTCAATGGCCAGAGATGCTCATTCTCTTCGAAGTTATGGGTTGCATGCCTTAGTATACCTCATGAAGGAATCTGCGAGAACTATCAGAGAGGACCTCCACCTTCAACCGATTTCTTTGATTTAGAAGATGCCCTGAAAACCTTAACTATAAATGGAACCCAAAGGAGAGCCATTGTTGCTGAATTAGATAGAGAAACAAGGCTTATGTTCAATTTTATACAGAACTTGGTTAGTCCGATAAAAGGTGATTTTGCTGTTTTAAAATATCAAGATGTGTTTTTGATTCAACTTATGAAAAATGGGCATAAGAACAACCTGTGAAAGAATATCATACACCATATGTGTGATTTGATCAAAGTAACATCCAAGTCAACTTCTCTATTCTACTCTTGGATAATCTCAACCATGCTTATTTCCAAAGGTATGGTTGTACCTAATGGGGAAGTAATTAAGGATTGTGAGTAATATCTCTCAGAATCCATTATCAAAAGAATGAAGATAAACTAGAATCCTTGAAAAAATGAATGGGTGGAAGACAATGATAGGGTTTATGAGAAATTCAATCTTGTGGATTATCCCTCAAGACTGAAAAACATTTCTGATCCTGGTTTGGAACTAAAAGAAATTGTTGAGTATCCTGAAGAGGAGGAAGAAGAGGCTATAGTGCCACCTAGAGAAGCTATTACTATTGAGAAAGTCAAGAACACTAAGCATCCTAAAGTTCTTGAAGAAGAAGTCCCTGCTCCTAAAGAATCTGCTAATTTGGAAGCTCAACCTGAAGCTGTAACCGAATCAGTTTCCAAAGAATCTGAAAATCATGCCATGGAAGAGCCTATAGTGGAAGAGCTACCTATTCTGCAAGAGGTCAATCTTGAGGAACTCCCTATGGAACAATATGTTCCTGAAATTATTCCTTCTGCTGAAGAACGGATGGAGTTATCTTTTCAGCCAGCTAGATAGAAAATGAGTGAGGAACTTATATATGAGTATGTGGAATTAGACCAAGATCATAAGCCTCTCAGTCCTGAGAAGGAGGCATCAGTTGAGGGGGAGAAAACCCCAAATCTTGAGTCCATTGAAGCCTCACATCCAACTGAGTCAAGTCCTATAGAAACTCAGTATAAATTTCATAGTTTCTATGATGTGAATGATTCTCGGCAGGTTACAACAACTGGACTTGATATTTCCTCTTTATTTCAGCTGAAAGTGGTCTCCAATTTTGCACTTGAGAAGGAACCTGAGCCTGTACTAGTCCCTACTCCTGAACCCTTATCTGAATAGCCATCCTTTGTGAGTAAGGATGATCTGAAGGAATTTGGTGCTACTCTCTTATCCAGAGTTGAGAAACTCATGAATACCCAACCTCGTCCTATGAAAAATTTAAGTGAGAGATATGCCTCACTATTATTGGAGAAAATGATCTGGAAAATACAACCTAAGATGCTCCATGTGATTCAAGAAGTAAGAGTTGAAAATAAGCTACTCAGTAATGAAGTGAAAACCCTAAGAAGTATGGTTGAAGACATGTAGAGAGAGCTACATTCGAGATCTAAATTTGTTGATCCTCCTATAGAACCTATCGCTCCTCAAATCCCACAAGTTGGTGTGACTCAGATTCAACCTTATCTAGCATCCTTAGATGAAAAGATATCTGAAAGGAACAAACAAATTGTGAAGTAAATGAAAGAGCTTGTTTACAATCTTAATAAACTCACTGATAAGTATACAAAATGTCTTTAAAAGGTGTTGAATCAACTAAAATCCCTGACAACAACTGTCAAAGAATCTATTCAATCCTCAAACCCTCCTTAGACAATGATCTGCTCAGAACTATAGTCAAAGAAGAGCTTCAGAATGTCCTCAGTGGATTCAATACAGATTCTTTATCTGAAGTGATCAAAAATAGTGATAGAGTTCTTGACCTAGTACAAATCCACTCCAAAATTGCTAATGATGCTCAACAAGAGATTTCCAAGAAAGTAGATTTCTACTTTAATAGAATTTTATCCAAGACCGATATGACAAACCATTTCAAGTACCTTGTAGAAAATCTACGGATTCCTCCTGTGACTCAAGCTTTCAAGAACCAAGTCCATAAGCTCACAGAGTTGACTCGATTGTTGGAAAAGTTTATAGAAAACAAGGATGATTTTGAGAAAGCCATGTAGTATGGTGGAGAGATCATTACAAATTTCATCAAACTTATGAGACCCTATATTCATGTCCAGAGTAAAGAAATTATTGCTCTAGCGGCTGCACCTCTAAGACCTAGGCTGCCTACCTTCACCTCTGCTCTAGCCTCAACCACCATGTCTGTCGGACAAGCACTCAGTCAGATCAGGCATGTGATTCTTGATCAGAAACTACCTAGATCTTCTACTTATCTTACCTTGGCTCCCTCAGTCTTTGAAGGCCTTCCATTACCCTCTTTATCAACCACATATCTGCCTTATTCTACCTCAAACTATGCCCCTATGGATTTGAAAGAGCGCTGTCGTGGGCGCCCTCAAATGATTAGTATGATTTTGGGGTACTTAGGTGCAGCAGAGTGGCTGACCAAGGTCGTCTCTCAAAGGAGGAAGTGAATTAAAACAATTTTTAGAGGTATTATAGAAGTAAAATAAAAGAGAATAAAAACACTACTTGAAAGGATTGGGGTTTGTTGTAGTTTATGAATCTAGAAGAAGTTTGCTGGAAGAAGATTGTATAATTTTTTGTTTTTAGTTTTGAAATGAAGTTTGATTAAAATGACACAACAAAAAGATGTTTGTTTAGACAATATTTAAAAGACGTAATCAATCTAACTCTACCTCTTCAATAATTTATTAATCATTATCATTTAAATTAATATTCACTTAATTATGATCCCTTAATTTGTTAAATCCCGAACCCTACGAGAATTAACTTTACCACGAAGATGATGTGAATTTAAACCTAGGCTAACTTCGGAACATGAAATCGCAGCACCCTGCTTTGATTGATGTTCTAAGATTAGCTTATGATCAGTGGTAAATTAAGGCACATATCCATTCTAGAAATGAGGATGAATTGTGTTTAAGGATTATATTTGAACTCTACAAATTTATCCCGTGTGGTCTTGTATTACCGATTAAGATCGCGCTCTCACAATTTACACAAAATCCCGACCTCGCGTGTTTTTGTGTACATTGTTCAATTGCTTGCTTAGTTTCTTACAATTTAAAAACACAATTCATGGATCATATTAAGTGAATTACAGTAGCTCATTGATTCAAAATAATTAAATGAAGAGGGTAGAAGATAGATCGATTACTAAAAGACTACTCTTCCATGGGTGGAGTAATCATCGTAGAAGCGTTTTGCATGTGCAAAGGTTTAAAATGGGTATAACCCAATAACGCTTCTACTCAAGAATTCCAGCCCAATTAGGAAGATTAAGAGAAGAAGAAATTTAAACAAAACAGAAGAAAAGAGAAGAAATAAAAGAAGAACAAAGAAGTTTATTACATAAACAAAATCATTACGACATGAAGGAGAAGAAGAAGGCTTCGTCGAAGGGATCCTTGCTTCAAGAGCTACCCTTATTGAAATGGTTGGAGAATTGGAGTGGATCCACTTCTCCTCTGCCATCAACTTCCCAATGCACGTCCCAACCCCTCCAAATGAGAAAAACTCCAATTTATAGAGGGGAGGGGAGGAGAGGTTACAAGTGGTTTCAAGTGTGAATGTGGAAATTCGGCCAAATATTTTATGCCAACTTTCACCGCCCATTTGACCACCAAAACGCGTGAATTGGTCGGCCTTATAGAAGGATGATTTGTGCCAAATCATGTCCCCGAGCTTTCATCAAAATTTGGGCTCAATCCAAGCCCGTATGTAGAGGATATGGCCCAAATACAGAACCTTCTCCATTCTGGCGAGCCCAGCCCAACTTTGACTTCATGGCCCAATTTCAACAAACAAATGAACTCTTTAGCTTTAGTGTCCTGAATAAAAGTTGTAGATAATTAAGTTAGGAACACTGTTACAAAATTTCAAATTCAAATAATAAATATAAAAATATGTATCTTCGAAATACTACAGTGCACTATTAAGGGTAAAACTGGAATTTTCACCAAATTTTCAAATGAATGATCAAATCCCAAATATTTTATAAATAAACATGTTTAACACAATGTGAGGGAATTATATCATTTATTATCAATAAAATATTCAATAAAATAGTGTTTTATCAACTCCCCCACACTTACCCTTTTGCACACCTGGGCAAAACCTCATATCAAGTAAACATCAATATCAAATCAAAACCAATTTTAAAACACATATCTTTAAGATCAATCAATTTCACACCAAGAATAAAAAAGATATCATGCCTCATAAAAAACCTTATTTCAAGTTCTCCATTTATATCATTCAATATATTTCCACTTCATTTATCCACCCATGCACAAAACACTTACCTCGCTTGAATTTTCTCTCATCACTCAAATATCAATTTTTTTTGCAATGTCTTTCTCATCCAAACTCATAAAAGGGTCACCATAGGCTTGATAGATTCCTACATCGCTACCCGATGTGAGTCAAGGACATATGTTTATCATGAGGACTTTTCAGGGTTGTTCTGTGGCTTTCGGTTGGTAGGATTAAGATGTGAAATACTATGAGGCTGAATGAGGAGGGCTTGACTCTTTTAAAGCAAAATTGCATTAATCTAATTTTCACTTAAATATGGTCTTCTCTTCAATCCCCATAGTATCAATTCCGCTCCATCATCATGAAAAATCATGAAAGGTTTACACCATTCATCATTTCAGCATAAAAAGTGTCAATCTTCTCAAAAATGATTTTCTTGAAAGCTCCAGATGGGCACAACTTTCCACCTCAATTAGAAGCTCCAGAAAAGGCACAGCTTCACTTGTCATGAAAGCTCCAGAAAAGGCACAACTTTCAATATAATGACTTTCTTTAGCAGCAAACACATCTCTTCAGAATTTAATTTTCCACCCAAAGTATCACAGAATGTGGTGGCAAAACCCAAGACAACTTCCCCCACACTTAAGCTCAACTAGATTATGCAATTTCACTTCAAGAGTTGGTTGGATAGGGAAAATTGGCTTGTAATGTGGCTTAACCTAACAGGATGTGCATGGCTTCTAAGGGATACAAGGATTAAATATTCAAGGTAGGCCATTATAAAAAAGGATTCTTTAAAATAGGGGTTTTAATACCAAACAAATGCCTCAATCATTTAAACACAAGTACCTCAAACCCTCAAGTTTTGACAGGAATAGATCAAATTCTGGTTAAATAAAGTATGGTTTGGTTCTCTCAAGAAGTGAGGTGAATGTAAAGAATATGAAAATAATGGTTCAGAAGCCTCACAGGAAAGTGATTTCAAATTTAAAGACAGTGAGATGTGGCATGGGATTCAAAATTCGGTGTACTTTCCATGAAATTACTAAATATTTGAACTTGAAACAAAGTCATTTCAGCATTCATTTAAGCTTAGTTTCAGGGGGTAAATTGTTTCACTTATTGATATGGATTTAAAAATGGTGATGAGAATCATTTCAGCTCAAAAGTTTCAAAAACACACAGAAAATTGTAAAATAAACACACAAATTTTGAAAAACACAGAAAATTTTTTTTTTGGTTTTTTTTAACAGGAAAACAATTGAAATTACTAAACTAAAAGGTTCCCTCCCCCACACTTAAAATATTTCATTGTCCTCAATGTGAACCCGTGAGATGATATATGCACATGAAATTCAGAATTTTTAAATAGGACAAATAATATAAAAGTGAAAGGGTTAGGAACAGCCTGATGTGATCAAGTGATGATGGGGTCATGCAGTGTGATAAAATCCACTGCATCAGTAGGATGTCCCTCAATGTATCTCTTCAAACGTTGCCCATTGACTGTAAAGCTCCTTCCAGTATCCTCTTGTGTGATCTCCACTGCACCATAAGGAAAAACATTAGACACGATATAAGGACCTAACCATCTGGAACGCAACTTACCAGGCATCAACTTCAGTCTTGAACTATAGAGAAGGACTTTCTCTCCAACATGAAACTCCCTTTGTTGGATCATTTTTTCATGAGCTACTTTTGATCTTTCCTTGTAGAGCCTTGAGTTCTCATATGATGACAGTCGAATCTCCTCAAGCTCTTGAATTTGCAGCTTCCTTTGAATTCTAGCTTGGGCCAAATCCATGTTACATTTCTTTATAGCCCAATATGCCCGATGCTCGACTTCCACGGGGAGATGACATGCTTTCCCAAAAACAATCCGAAATGGGGACATACCAATGGGGGTCTTGTATGCTGTTCTATAAGCCCACAATGCATCATCCAAGCGCTTGCTCCAATCCTTCCTATTTGGCTGCACGGTTTTCTCCAAGATTTGTTTCAACTCACGATTTGAAACCTCAGCCTGGCCATTTGTTTGGGGGTGGTATGGTGTTGATGTTTTGTGTGTCACCCCATACTTTCGAAGGAGGGAAGCAAAATTCCTATTGTAAAAGTGTGTCCCTTGGTCACTGATGATGGCCTTTGGTACTCCAAACCTACAAAAAATTTGTGCTTTGACAAAGTCCACAACAACATGAGAATCGTCAGTCCTGGTGGCCTTGGCCTCCACCCATTTACTCACATAATCAACAGCAACCAAAATGTACAAAAATCCAAATGAACTAGGAAAAGGACCCATAAAGTCGATGCCCCATACATCAAAAATCTCACAAAATAGTATGGGTTGTTGGGGCATCTCATGTCTCCTAGAAATGTTCCCAGTGTGTTGGCAACGAGAGCATGACTTACAAAACAAATGGGCATCATGGAACAAGCTAGGCCAATATAATCCAGAGTCTAAAACCTTCCTAGCTGTCCGTTGGGGTCCAAAGTGTCCACCACAAGCAAGTGTATGACAGAAATGCAAAACAGACTCAAACTCATGATCGGGAACACACCTCCTAACGACTTGGTCACTACACATGCGCCAGAGGTACGGATCATCCCACACATAATACCTAGACTCACTTTTTAATTTTTGGACTTGATGCTTCTTCAAATTTACTGGGATTTCAGAGCCAACAATGTAATTAACTAAATCAGCATACCAAGGATGCTTACCTGAGATGGTATAGAGATGCTCATTGGGGAAAGTGTCCCGAAGTGGTACCTGGTCCAAGGTGTCACCCTCTAGTGTGTGAGTAAGCCTACTCATGTGGTCTGCCACCAAATTTTCTGACCCCTTCTTGTCCTTTATCTCAAGGTCAAACTCTTGAAGAAGGAGCATCCAACGGATAAGTCGTGGCTTTACATATGGCTTCTTTAGGAGGTACCTCAAAGCTGCATGGTCAGAAAAAACAACTACTTTAGAGCCCAATAAATATGAACGGAATTTATCTAAAGCAAATATGACAGCAAGAAACTCCTTTTCTGTGGTAGTGTAGTTTTATTGGGCTGAATCCAGTGTCCTTGATGCATAGGCAATCACATGTGAACGTCCTTCCACCCTCTGAGATAAGACAGCTCCAACCGCGAAGTTGGAGGCGTCACACATAAGCTCAAATGGAAGGTCCCACCGTGGGGGCTGTATGATTGGTGGAGTGGTCAGACACTTCTTCAGCTCATCAAATGATACCCTGCATGAATCATCAAAATTGAAGTCAATATCTTTTTGAAGCAATCGAGATAAGGGTAGAGCGATCTTACTAAAATCTCTGATGAAGCGTCGATAAAATCCAGCATGCCCAAGGAATGATTGAACATCACGCACACATGTAGGATATGGGAGGGATGAAATAATGTCTACCTTAGATTTATCAACTTCAATTCCATGTTGTGAGACTATATGACCTAAGACAATTCCCTTTTCGACCATGAAATGACATTTTTCAAAATTTAAGACCAGATTCTTCTCAATACAATGATGCAACACATCACCCAAACTAGAGAGACATTCATCAAATGAGGACCCATAAACTGTAAAATCATCCATAAATACCTCCATACAAGTCTCAATGAAATCTGAGAAAATACTCACCATGCATCTCTGGAAGGTACCTGGGGCGTTGCAAAGTCCAAATGGCATCCTCCGGTAAGCAAAGGTACCGAATGGGCAGGTGAATGTTGTCTTCTCCTGGTCCTCTGCTGCAATGGGAACCTGAAAATAGCCAGAAAATCCATCCAAGAAACAATAGTGTGTCTTCCCAGCTAGTCTCTCAAGCATCTGGTCAATGAATGGAAGTGAGAAATGGTCCTTACGAGTGGATTGATTTAGTTTCCAATAATCGATACACACTCGCCAACTGTTTTGTACTCTCACAGGAACTAACTCATCATTTTCATTTTTTATAACAGTGAAACCAGTTTTCTTTGGTACAAACTGAACAGGGCTAACCCATTGTGAGTCAGAAATAGGGTAAATGATACCCGCCTCAAGTAATTTCTCAACTTCTTTCTTAACAACTTCTAGGAGGGTGGGATTAAGTCTCCTTTGTGGCTGTCTCACCGGTTTAGCCCCATCCTCCAAGAGAATCCTATGCATGCAAATGGAGGGGCTAATACCTGATATGTCTGCCAATGTCCAACCAATTGCCCTAATGTTATCTCTCAAAAGATTCAAAAGTTTTTCTTCATGTTCAAAAGAGAGATTGTTAGCAATTATGACAGGTAATCTATCACCACTGAGCAAGTATGCATATTTGAGATTTGGGGGCAATGGATTGAGTTCCAATGTAGGTGGGTAATGTATGGATGGAGAAATTTATGCAACAGACATATCTGCACAATGAACATCAGTATCAGAATAAAAATCATCACAATCAGAGAATAAAGCACCAAATCCATCAGCATACTCAATAGCCATGTCATAATCAGAGTTCACATGATCAAAATCAGAATATGATTCCATTTCAAAATCAAATCTTAGAGAGTCTTGTTCCTTAAAAATGGGTGTAGAAGTATTCTTAGACATCAAACTAGAACCAATACTCATAATCTCCCTAAGCATAGGACAATCCAATTCCATGATGTTTTTACTTGGTGGTTCAAAATGGGAGATAACAAAAGTAGAATGGTCCTCTGAGGGGTACTTCATGGAATCCATAACATTAAATATCACAACTTCATCTCCAAACTCCATGGAAAGTGTACCCTCATTGACATTTATGATAGTTTTTGCAGTTTTGAGGAAGGGCCTACCTAAGATAATGGGGGAATGAGAACTTACCTGATCATCCTCCATGTTAAGAACATAGAAATCCGCTGGAAAGATCATGTCTCTTACCCGGACAAGTACATCCTCAAGGACTCCCGCTGGATATGCCGTAGCTCTATTCGCCAATTGCACCACTACTCTTGTTGGCTTCAACTCACCAACCTGCAAGGAAGAGAATACAGAGTGAGGCATCACATTTATGGAAGCACCTAAATCACAAAGTGCATCAGAAAAGTGCAACTCCCCTATGGTGCATGGGATGGTGAATGTCCCTGGATCCTTGCACTTTGTTGGCATTGCTAGAGTTGGTGAAATGAGTGATGAGACATTCCTTCCAAGGTTTATCCTCTCATTTCCCTTGAGCCCTCTTCGATTGGTGCAGAGTTCTTTTAAGAATTTGGCATACCTTGGGATTTGCTTAATGGCTTCAAGTAGATGAATGTTGATCTCCACACGCTTGAATGTGTCCAAAACCTCCTTTTGCATTGCTTCTTCGGCCATCTTCTTAGTTTGAACAACCCTGTTTGGAAAATGAAGGGGTTTAGGAGGAACATCATTAATCTTTTTCTTACCTTTATCTTTCTCCTTGGATTGCTCATCAGTTGGTTTGGAATGCGACTTCTCTAAAGTTGAGGTGAATCCCGGTGGAATGGTAGGTGCAGATGTATCGTTCATTTGCTTCCCGCTTCTCATTTTGATGGCACTAACATTCCCCTTTGGATTTGGAGTGGGTTGGGAAGGTATATTTCCAGAATTCTTACTCACAAGTTCATGGAGGGCGGTGGCAATCTGACTCATTTGAGTCTTCAACTCTCTCAGCTCCGAACTTTGACTCTTCAGCTCATTCTGTTGATTAAGAACAATTTGCTTCAAAAGATCATCAGTATTAGAATCTACCTTTGCTGGATGATTCCCTTGTTGCTGACTTGTTGATGCTTGGGCTTCAAATCTCCTTTGGGGTTGTTGGAAACCCTGCTGATAAGGCGGAGGCTGCTGGAAGTTTGGTTGGAAAGGGGGCCTTTGTTGTTGTCCAGATCCATACCTCATGTCCGGTTGATCTTTACACCCTTGGTTGTATGTTGGATCAAACTTCTTTTGGGGATATGGTTGTTGTTGTTGCTGCTGAAATGGTCTCCCAGGGAACACTGCTGCACAATCTTCTGTTTCTTGGAGTTGTGGGCAACAGTCAGTTGGGTGGCTTGTCTCAGTGAAAATACCACAAGGCCTTGAAGGAGGGGGTTGGGATGTCTTTTGAGCCAATGTAATCTGCCTCACCATAGTTGTCAATTCTTCAAACTTAGTATCAATCAAATGACTTTCAAGAGAAGACGGACTTACTTGATGCACTCCTCGAACATGTGGTGTACCTCTATCACCGAATTGTTGGGAGTTTTGGGCCATCTTGTCGATCAACGCACGCGCAGCTACTGGTGTCTTGTCCACCAATGCTCCTCCAGCCGCAGCATCTACCATGCTCCTCTCCATGGGTGTGAGTCCTTCGTAGAAGTATTGGATGAGGAGTTGCTCACTGATTTGGTGATGTGGGCAGCTTGCACACAACTTCTTGAATCTCTCCCAGTACTCATACATTGACTCCCCTTGGGCTTGCTTGATCCCCGATATCTCCTTTCGAATGGATGTGGTCCTTGATGCTGGAAAAAATCTCTGCAAGAAAAGACGTTTCAAATCGTTCCAACAAGTTACATCTTCGGGTTGTAAATAATACATCCAATCTTTCGCAGCTCCATCAAGTGAGAATGGGAATGCTCTTAGTTTGATTTGATCTTCAGAGACATTTCTAGGTTTTAGGGTTGAGAAAACCACATTAAATTCCTTAAGGTGTTTGTTGGGATCCTCACCAGATAAGCCATGAAACTTTGGAAGAAGGTGAATTAATCCAGATTTCAATTCAAAGTCCGAGTCGAGATTTGGGTATGCAATACAATTTGGTTGATAGTTAATATCAGGTGCAGCCAATTCTCGAATGGTTCTATTAAGTTCATTTCCATTATTTCCAGCCATTGGTTCTTGTTTTATGGTTGAATTTGAATTGCTTCCAATTTCAATGTTCTGATATTGGAGTAATTCTCCAACTGGTTGAATGTTGAAACTTCCCGTAGACTGAGAATGTCTAATTCGTGCCCTAAGGCTACGTTCAATCTCAGGGTCAAGATCTAAGAGATCTTCGGGATTAGTTCGAGTCATAGATCAAATAAAAATGAAAAGAAAGAAGGTGGACCATAGTAAAATAAAAATGAGAAGTTTGAGTTGATGGTCCAAAGAGAAGTAGAAGAAATTAAAAGAAGAAGAAGAAAAATCAGATTGGGTAAAGAAGGAAGAAAGAAGAGAGGAAGAGAATTAAAATGTAAAATAAAATAAATACCTCTAATTGGTTGAAATAATTACTTGCCTCCCCGGCAACGGCGCCAATTTGAAAGAGCGCTCTCGTGGGCGCCCTCAAATGATTAGTATGATTTTGGGGTACTTAGGTGCAGCAGAGTGGCTGACCAAGGTCGTCTCTCAAAGGAGGAAGTGAATTAAAACAATTTTTAGAGGTATTCTAGAAGTAAAATAAAAGAGAATAAAAACACTACTTGAAAGGATTGGGGTTTGTTGTAGTTTATGAATCTAGAAGAAGTTTGCTGGAAGAATATTGTATAATTTTTTGTTTTTAGTTTTGAAATGAAGTTTGATTAAAATGACACAACAAAAAGATGTTTGTTTAGACAATATTTAAAAGACGTAATCAATCTAACTATACCTATTCAATCATTTATTAATCATTATCATTTAAATTAATATTCACTTAATTATGATCCCTTAATTTGTTAAATCCCGAACCCTACGAGAATTAACTTTACCACGAAGATGATGTGAATTTAAACCTAGGCTAACTTCGGAACATGCAATCGCAGCACCCTGCTTTGATTGATGTTCTAAGATTAGCTTATGATCAGTGGTAAATTAAGGCACATATCCATTCTGGAAATGAGGATGAATTGTGTTTAGGGATTATATTTTAACTCTACAAATTTATCCCGTGTGGTCTTGTATTACCGATTAAGATCGCGCTCTCACAATTTACACAAAATCCCGACCTCGCGTGTTTTTGTGTACATTGTTCAATTGCTTGCTTAGTTTCTTACAATTTAAAAACACAATTCATGGATCATATTAAGTGAATTACAGTAGCTCATTGATTCAAAATAATTAAATGAAGAGGGTAGAAGATAGATCGATTACTAAAAGACTACTCTTCCATGGGTGGAGTAATCATCGTAGAAGCGTTTTGCATGTGCAAAGGTTTAAAATGGGTATAACCCAATAACGCTTCTACTCAAGAATTCCAGCCCAATTAGGACGATTAAGAGAAGAAGAAATTTAAACAAAACAGAAGAAAAGAGAAGAAATAAAAGAAGAACAAAGAAAATTATTACATAAACAAAATCATTACGACATGAAGGAGAAGAAGAAGGCTTCGTCGAAGGGATCCTTGCTTCAAGAGCTACCCTTATTGAAATGGTTGGAGAATTGGAGTGGATCAACTTCTCCTCTGCCCTCAACTTTCCAATGCACGTCCCAACCCCTACAAATGAGAAAAACTCCAATTTATAGAGGGGTGGGGAGGAGAGGTTACAAGTGGTTTCAAGTGTGAATGTGGAAATTCGGCCAAATATTTTATGCCAACTTTCACCGCCCATTTGACCACCAAAACGCGTGAATTGTCCGGCCTTCTAGAAGGATGATTTGTGCCACATCATGTCCCCGAGCTTTCATCAAAATTTGGGCTCAATCCAAGCCCGTATGTAGAGGATATGGCCCAAATACAGAACCTTCTCCATTCTGGCGAGCCCAGCCCAACTTTGACTTCATGGACCAATTTCAACAACCAAATGAACTCTTTAGATTTAGTGTCCTGAATAAAAGTTGTAGATAATTAAGTTAGTAACACTGTTACAAATTTTAAATTCAAATAATAAATATAAAAATATTTATCTTCGAAATACTACAGTGCACTATTAAGGGTAAAACTGGAATTTTCACCAAATTTTCAAATGAATGATCAAATCCCAAATATTTTATAAATAAACATGTTTAACACAATGTGAGGAAATTATATCATTTATTATCAATAAAATATTCAATAAAATAGTGTTTTATCAGGATTCCTCTTCTACTGCTGCTAAAGGCAAAAAAAGGCCAGCCCATGAAGAAGAAAAATTAATTCTATTTTTTTGATAGGGATGCTATTGTTTTTTTATTACTCTTTTGTTTTGTACTGAACTTTGTTTACTCTTAAGGGAATGTGAACCTTTTAAAATCTCTTATTTCATCTTTTTGATAATACCAAAAGGGGGAGAAGTTTCTATATGTTATCCATTTATCTCTCTAGTTGAATCCAATATACACTTTAACTTTACATGATTTTTGATCATCAAAAAGGGGGAGATTTTTGGACTCCTCATGTATTCATCATGTTTTAATGATCACAAATCTTATTCAACCTAGTTAACTCCTATAAATTAAATCCAATCATATGTATTTATGTTCAAAGTTTTCTCATGCTTTAAGAAGATCCATGCAAGATCTTAATTGGTATATATTCTGTTTACTTACTTTATACTATCTTTGATCTACTCTCAAAATACCTTATTTGACAAATTATTAAGTCTAATCCTTTCTATTATCATCATTATTTAAGTCTCAACACAGTTACTTTGAAAAGTCTAAGACACCATGAGTCTGCCACTGGCTTTGTATTTCTAACACCGTAAAGCCAGACACCATGAATCTAGACACCGTGAAGACAGACACCGTAAAGATAGACACCGTGAAGCATACATTGTAAAGTCAGACTCCATGAAGATAGACACCATGAAGCAGACATCGTAATGAAAGACACCGTGAACAAGACACCATGACTGCAAGACACCGTGAACAAGACACAGTGACTGCAAGACACCATGAACATGAGACACTGTGACACTCAGACACCGTGATCAATCTAGACACCGTGTGAAGGAGACACCATTTTCATAACTTACTGTGACACCGTTTCTTAAACTATTTTTTCACCTTTCAATTTAATTTATAATGGTCATATTTCATGACTTTAATACACTGACATAATGAATGTTTCTTTGTAGACATATCATCGGACAATATGAGGTACGAGGTGCAGAACACATGAAACTTGTCAGCTCCAACACGTGCATTCCAAGTTAAAAGCAAAGTGTGGCCAAGAATCAATATGTGCGATACAAAAACAAAGAGCAAGGGCCGTGAGGAAAAGACGAAGAAGAAACTTATAGGAAACTTAAAAAAGAAAGGCACACTGCATGAAACTCGATACTTCTGAACACACTAAGAATATTTGAATCTTAAAGAACATATTTGCTCAATTGAACCTCATGAGGAATACAAGATGAATCACGACACTCTATTTTCCACATAATTTCTAGAGAAGGACTCAAAGATTCATATACTTCAATTCAAAGGAGTCTAGAGCTGCATTGACATCACACAATGTCATTCTAAACTCATATCTATATTCTTACTCTACTGTGATCATCTTTTATTTATATTACAAGAAGTGTGTGTGCTTCTTTATATTTAGACACACACTGACTCCTAAGATGAACTGGAGGATACTGAAATCCTCACACCAAACTCTTTGTAACTTTTCTTTCCCACGTAGAAATGTGGTAGAGGTTTGAGGACCTGGATAGCCTGTGTGCTTCTATTGCTGTTTCATTCCCACGTAGAACTATTGTAAAGGTCTGAGGACCTGGACAGTCTGAGTACTGTTGTAAACCCCGATCCAGGGTGTGGATAAAAGTTTATTTATATAAACTGCTTGGTGGAAGGTGATCACCAAGTGGAGTGGATTAGGTCTTGGCTTGATACTGAACTACTTGTTTCATATCCGCTGTGCTTCTTAATTTAGTTATATCTGTTTTATTGCTTTACTATATAATCTAGAAATCACTAATTTTACTTTGATAGTTAATCTTGGAAAGAAGTTATAAATGGCATGTTTTAGTAGAATAACTTCAAAAGTAATTTTAATTACACAAATTAGGATTACTGAGAATTAATCAATCTTCCAAGAAGTTATTTAAACAGTCAAACTCTTATAACAGTATAACCTTGATTAACATGGCTATATTTAATCTTTGGAGAAAACCTTTTTAGAAATACTTTTTAACAGAAATTTTAATTGGAACTCAATTCACCCCCCTCTTGAGTATCCACTCCGACCAACATAGAGGTTATTATATAGAATATGACATTGACTTGGGTAATTCCTAGGTCCCCTACATTTATGGAAAATGACTGTAAATGGGTTCTTAGGATCATTTTTATTTTCTTCTATAGTACTCTTCATATTTACTCAGAAATTCTTTACTTTATGTCCTTCTTTCCCACACATAAATCATTTATTTATTTCATTGAGACAATTTCCTGAGTGTCTTCTTCCACATTTCCTACATGATGGAAAATGAGCTTTATTTTCTCCATGGTCTCCACTAACAGAGCTCTTATCATTCTCCGCCTTTCTCTTATTTGTTGAGTTCAGGAGTTGGTTAATGTATATTTTGTTGATCATATTTTTGGAAAGTTGATTCAACATGAACATGATATCTTTTACACCTATAAACATTCCATTCCATTTCTCATTTCCACCAATGTTCCCACCTTCTACATCATGTTCAATATTACTATGTGTTCCTTGGAATCCAACCATTGACTAAAACCAAAAAGTAGAGTGTGAGTGACAATAGTCATAAAATCATTTAGAGAATATCATGGCATGTTATTTTAAATCTAAAACACCATAGGATTAATCAAGGTTATTTATTCTGATATTATATTAAAATCCTTCGAATCAGTTTGTAAAGAAAACATGAATTATCCTAAGCATATCCCCCAGGAGTCTCGTAACCAAGAGTACAGCAAAGCCCATTGTCGTGTACTGAGGTACCCTGGGTCAAGCCTGAAACTCCTTGTTGGAGTTTTCACTCCTATGTACATCTATGATAGAGCCACCTTTACCTACTCATATCCATACAGGGATGTATTTCTTGGAAAATACACAAAATATCTACATTACCAAAATAATAATAAGTTCTTCTATACTAATCCTCAAAGTCTATCTTAGGGTAATGTTATCTAATCAAAGTTTTTCTAAATCTATCTTCCAATGTTTGTACTAAACTTCCTTTGATAACAACTTCAATTCCCCTACCCTAGTTACCCAGAGTCAGTGCATTTTTACATAACATTAGCATGATCACAAGGGATCAAATCCTGAAAGACTGATCAGTTTAGTAGCCTTGGAAGCACTAGATACAAACATAATTTTTAAATTACATTATGAAATGAAAAACAACAACATTGTATCTCCTTTTAACACATTAATCTCCCTTATACTATCCTTGAAGGTTAGTCATAATATACTTCTTTGCATCCTGAGAAAAATAAAATATAGAAAGGGGTGATCTCAGATGCTCAGTAAGGATAACAATATAGCCGAAACATTCATAAACAAGCATAAACCTTTAAGGAATTGTATAAGACTAAAACACAAGCCTTTTAAACTTAAAAATCAGCATAATATGGAAAAGATAAATTAAATAATTTCATTGACATATTCACATGGATATTCTACTAGTCGAATAATCACATGTAATATCAATATCCAATTTCATAATGATGGAATGCATAATGTCGGACATCATAACCACATAGTCAAGGCCTCATGCCAAGACTACAAATAAGATTTTGTCAAGGCCTTATTCCAGGACACTAGTTTGTCTCATGAGACCTACTGATGCATCTAGAAGTTATAGCAGGCTTCACTCATCACTTACTAAGTCCAATGCACTCATATGAAAAGGTTTAAACATAATCTAAACATTCATATTATAACTAGCATATGAAATGTCCATATTTTAACCAAAAACCATGAATGATATAAAAATAGAACATCTATATTCAAACATAACTCATTAAATACAATATGGAATATTGTATCAACCTCAATCAAGAATAATTAAGTATATTGTCATAGATGAAAATAATCATTAAAACTATTTGAGATAAATATCCCCTTTTTCTTAAAAACATTTAAAAGTATCACTATTTATCAAAAGTTGTTAAAAATAGGTTTTTTAATCAAAGTGACCCATACAACTTTGGAACTTTTAGAAGGAATTTTAATTTTAAAAAATTCATCTCCATATAAATAAATCCTTAAAACCATTTTTAAAACATGGACATTATTGAGAAAGATTTAGAAGGATAAATCTTTAAAACATTTAAAATGATATTTTAGTTAGAGTTCCTAACCAAATGAGAGATGTTTTAATAACAATAATTGAGGTAATAAAAACTTTATAATATCATGTGAATAAAGTGATTCATGATATATTATGTCAAAGCACAGTATATACACCATATAAAAGTGAATTGGTGTATAACAACAAATAATACTCAATAGAATGTAAATTGAGATGAAATTATTTAAAAAGACTGTATCTTTTGATTAATGATAAATAAATGAAAAAATTATGCGTGAAAAATATAAATACACTCAATATGATTGGATATTCATTGTAAATAAATCAGAGGACATTCACACAAATTATTGTAACAACAACACCAATGACTTGGATGCTTAACTCAATGAATGAAAATTGATTTAAGATTAATTTTATCAAGTTCATATCGATGACTTGAGAATTTATCCATGGAGTGATTATGTGTATCAAATGTATATTTACACAAAGAGGAGTGTAAATTACTACATAAATAAATAAATAGTGATTTCATACATAATCTTGGAGTAAAATAATCAATGAAGTTTGCGTAAAACCCAATGAGTGGAAATCAAAATTAGAAATTCCCTTACCGGTTTGGTAACTTACGAAAAATACACCCCATGAAAGAAGGATCATACAATGAAGATGAAAATTCCCATAAATTAAAGTATATTACACAAATAATAAAATCATGGGTAGCATATACACCACACAAAAAGAAATAGTGGCAATATAGCATGAATCTCATGCAAATAAGAAGTGAGATTAAAACCCCTTACCTTGTACGTTTCCTTGGTAGAGGGTATGTTAAACTCATGTATAGTAGTTAAATAATTGTTATTAAATTACACAATAACCAAATACATAAATATGATATCATATATGATATTTTAATATTGTTTTGTTAATAATATTTCAGTAGTATCATTGTTTCGGATTTTAACTGATTCGTTTTCCTTTATATGATTGGTTACGTAATCAATGTTTATTATGGATAGGATGTATTTGATTCATATACATAATGATATTAAGTTATTAAATATTATTTTTAATCATAAAATGAAAATTATTCTTGAATGGTTATGATGTGGAATGAATTTCATCGTGTTCATGGAGACGGTAATCCATACGCACGCACGAGCAACAATATCATTCTATTGGTGGTGAAATTGTATGTAATTGGATAGTATATAATATATAAATAATACTTAACATTTTATATTTGTTATTTATATAATTTATACTTATTTTTATACCCATCCAAATAATTAAGTGTTTGAATAACAAACTACACCACGACGTGGAGATGGTAAGCCACACGTATGCACGTATGATGACTTTTACTTCATAGGATGGATAGAATAATCAATATGGTTGTACCATATTTATAATAACATCACAGAATGTATAAGGCACATGAGTTATTTTTTTATGGAAACAACAAAGAAAGAGGAAGTGGAAGAAGAAAAGAACTTTGAAATAGGTGGTGAAATTATTACCTCTTCTTCAGGTGTTTCCTTTTGAGTTGATAAAAAAAGATCCTTAGGTTGGATTTATGATCGAAAGAAGTCCTCTATGTCTAAGTGAGGGTAGTTGGGAGGATATTTGAAGAGGTTTTGACAATGCCAAATGGATTTGGAGGTGTGATTTTGAGTGAAGGGGAAGTACCCTTTATAAGAGATGTGTGGGTCACTTTAGGAAAAGCTTCAAATTTTATTTTATTATACAATCATATTCGATTTGTAATGGCTCCAAAATAATTTATTTAGAGGATAAGGTGGGGATGGGTTGAAAACCCCTTAACTAATAGGTTTTATATAGGTTTATGTGACTATATTAACCTTATCTTTTAGATTTAACTCTTAGTTAAATAGTTTAACTTTTACCATGTATTCTTATATTATTATAATAAATGGTTAATAAACTTACTGTGAAAATAAAATCAATACCCAATTGGTTAATTATTGATATATATAACCTTATCTAAGTTTTGAGGCTGAATAGTATATTTTTAGGAATATTATATCAATTAATAATATAATATTTGTTTTAAAAACTCATTTTTGTCAATTTTGACACTATTTGGTATTTTGTTTTTGTGAAAGTCATAAAAACTTTATCACTTCGATTTTTTTTTATTTATTAAACCCTAACATGTTATATTAACCTATAAAATTAGTGTAATTCATAATAAGTCTCAATTTACATTTATTTGGATATTTATAATATCAATTATTTTAATCTTTCATTAATAAGGTAATTACTTCATCATCATTGTATGATAAATAAATTTAATTGTTTAATGTATAAAAATTATAAATAAAATAACATTATGTATAAAATATTTTTATATTTATAATAAATATTAATAGTTGAATTTATCTTATGTATATACCTATATTAAAAATGGTTTAGTTATTAAACTTTTAATTTAACATTTTTAACTCATCTTTAAATAAAATAATAATAAATTTCCTAATCTATTCCAAGTGGACCAAAAGAATCATATTTTATTCCTAAGGTTTATTTTGGTCTAAATAAACTTATCCAATAGAATTAAGACATATTTTAGGGTAATTATAATATCATTTTTTACCTTTAATTACCCTATTTACTTTTAACCGTGGTAAATAAAAGTCAAAAGTTACTATTCACCAAAAATTATTTTCATCTTATTGAACCACATTTTACTTAATTGTGTCAAAAATGTCTCTAATATTTTGAAAATTTAATTCACAAAAGCGGCAAAATTATGTTTTATGCAAATTTGTAAATGTGCCTAGAAGGTGGGTTAAAGACGTTAAAAAGTTCAGTAAAAATTTATACATCTAATTTTATTATAAAATGACTCAAATGAATTACATTGAACTTATATAGGTATTATATATATATATATTGATTTAAAATAAATTTAAATAAAATAAATAATTATCTAAATAAAATGCCGGTTTTAAACAATAACGCGGCGTTTTTAATTATTCATCAAAAATTGAAAGTTTTCATAAAAATAAAAAAAATTCACCCTAAGATAATTTTGATATTCAGGATTCAAAATGAATTCTATTTAACCAAATTAAAACATAGAAGTTTCATTAATTAATTTAAAATTAATTTTCGTTGTCAAAATCAAAAAGCGGGTTTTTAAAAAGTAAAAACTATCAAAAGACTAACATGTGTTTCTGTAAAATTTAAATGTGAAATTACTTATAATGACCTAAATTGTATTAAATGACAAAAATATAATATAATTTTACTTCCAAACCATTCAAATGCATAATTTAACACTATAAATTATTTAGATTAAATTTTTTTTCCAATTAAAACATTATATTTTCACTATTCATCAAAATATGAAAGTTATCATAAAAGTACCAAAAATTTATCCAAACTGAATTTTTATGTATCTATTATAAAGAAGAATTTTATTTCATTAAATTTAATATATAAAAGTTTCAAATATTGGTTTTAAAAAGGCTTCTCCATTAAAAGGCAGTAAAATTGCATTTTTTGAAAAATACTTCTTTTATATGAAAAAATGAATTTGTTATTATATTATGTCTAAGAAAAAAATAATATGGATTCTAAAATTATATGAAGTATATAAAATTAAAAATTCAGTTAATACTATTTAAAACTGCTTTTTTGAACGACTAGTTTGGTAAGTCGTGGTGCGCTCGAACTCGGTGTTGTGTGTAACACAAGTTATTGAATTACTTTGAAGAGATAACGTACTATGAAATCTTTGGGTGTTACATATTACATGTAATTTATGTTTTTATGATCTCAAATACCCTTCATATGTTACTAACGATTTTGTACTTAAGTGTGTTCATTAGGTTTTTAAAGTAAGTTTTAGTTCATTCTGTTAAAATCTATAAATCTAGAAGTTTGTTGAAAATTTTCTTATGAGGAAAATTTGATACGTGAGGCAATCAACTAAGTGGAGAAATAACTACATCAAGAAATTGGCTACATCAATTTGTTATGTGAAGGGAACACCTATGTGAAATGACTATGTCATGAAATCACCTATGTGGAAATCACCTATGCCAATGAATTGCCTACGTGAGCAATCATCTACATCGATCAAATGACTATGTTAATCGGTTATATGAAGTAATCATTTATGTAATCACTTCTAAAAAACTGGTGTTTACCATCACTGGTATTTATCAATGATTTATTTTTAGTGTTGATAAAGGATATCCTTATTAGGTCTTTATTTTTAGCACTCATAAAGGGTACCCTTTATCAGCGTAATATTTTAAGTGCTCATAAAGGAGTCCTTTATCAGCACTTTTTTAGTGATGATAAATGTCCGAATAAATAAAATGAAATAATTAAATAAAAAAGCGAGTTTATTAAAAAAATATTGCAAATTTTATTGATTAAATAATTACTGATAAAAATGAATAAATTAATTATACTATATATAAATTATAAGTACTAATAAATAGTAAGTATTGAATATATAGATATGAAAAATGAAAATTAAACAAATTAAAATTAAAAATAAGTAAATTGAGAAAAATATTAAACATTTTATTAATTACATGATTATTTATAATGTTAATAAATAGTATATATTAAATATATAGATATATATTAATATATATAAATATGATTTATATATTAAAAAATATTTATGCCCTTTACATTAAATAGTCATATATTTAGTGAATAGTATTTTATAATTAAATATTACTATGAATGAAAAATATTTGACTAATTGCATAGAGTAATGGACATATAATTGAATGACATTTGATTTTTCAATTTAATATAGATCAAATGTGTGTTATATTGATTTAATATATACGTAATCAATCTATTTTTATATACAATGCACACACACAAAAATTATCCATTTTTTAAATATTATTAATGTATACTTATTTTTAATTTATTCAATTTCACTCATTTTTAACACGCATTCATTTAAAATTAGACATTCATTAATAATGTTAAAAAAATATTTGTAAAAAATATTTATAAACAAATATATTCTTAAATAAATATATTTAAAAATATATATACTATATTTATAAAATTATATATTTATAAAATTATATATCTATTATTATAAATAAAGAAATATTTTTTTAAAAGTATTTATATAATTATAAATAAATAATTATATATATTTAAATAATTGTTAAATTTATAAAAAAATTACATAAATAATGAATATATTTATGATATTTATATTTATATGTATTTATTATATATATATATAATAATATAAATATATATAATTATATAAATATTATTTTATAAAAAATATATATATAATTAAAAATAAATAATTATATATTTAAATAATTATAAATTATAATTAATAGATTTAAATAGGGAATATATTTACTATATTTATATTTTTATATATATTTATTTAGTATATATATATATTTACAATTTTTTTATTTATAATTATAATTATAAATCCTCTACCAGCACTTATGTAATAAACACTGATAAAGACGTAGCTTTATCAGAGTGATGAAAAAAGGCATATTTATTAGTACAAAAAAATTATTTCTAATAAATATGTATTTTATCAGGGATTTTTTAGCACTGATAAAGACCTAACTTTATCTGTGCTTAAATAATAAGTGCTAATAAAAGGACTCTTTATCATCACTATTAAAAAAGCACTGATAAAAGTGTCCTGATATAATTAAAAAATGTAACATGTTGCAAAGCCATTGTGATATCAAAAACTTTCCACAGAATCCACCCATTACTGGCACTCCTCTTGATGAAATGAATCTCGAATCATAGAAACCCACTTGAATCACACAAACCCACAACCTCTAGTTGCTCAAACATCGTCTGACATTCAGTGTTCGGTTGCAGTTATGGATTTCAAAGAAAACATCAAAATATGGATCCAAGGGTCTCAGATTTTTTTCAACCTAGTGAGGTAGGCCTATGTTTTCCTTTGTAGGTTATGATTTTATTTCTGTATTTTTCATTTTGAGATATGGATCCAAGGGTTTCTGATTTTTGTTTTCAGGTTCTGATTTGCTTTCTTTATTTTTACTATGGTTGTTGTATTCTGTTTTTCTTTTATTTATGATTCATTGTTTGATTGACTAATAGTTTCAATACCCTGTTTTTCCCTTTTTAAATTTTTGTTTTGAATCAATTTTATTCACTGTCTATATCTGTACCCCAACTTTATTCATTGTTTGGAATCAATTTCCTTTGTAGATTCTGAGAAAATTGATTTAGAAAACCAATTCTCAGTCTGATGATGGTGTGAAGTAGCAACAAAATTTGATTTTATACAATTCATGTATGAGAATTTATTTATTTTAATTTTGTTTTAATATTATGATATAGGGGTTTTCCTTAAAAATTTATTTTCTCAGAATTCTGTTGTTTTATTTTAAGAGAAATCTTAGTATGGGGGATACCATATTTATTTATTTTTAATGGGTCTCAATTTTGAAAATTAGTATGGTGTTGTATTTATTTTACTATGTTGTTATATTCTGTTTTAAGGGTTACATATATTTTTATAAATTTAAGTTTATTTTATAAAGATATATATAGACACACACACACACATGCACACACATATATATATATGTAAATATACATATTTCTATCTATTTATATGCGTTTTTAGAACTTATAATGTAAGGGTGATTTTATAATTATTATGGTTCTGTATTTCCAAATTAGAAAGCGATTATATTTATTTTCATTAAAAATTATGTTTAAATCTATATTTTATTTTTAATTATGTGTATTATAAATTCCATAATATATATGTTTAAATTTTTATGGGATAGACGTTGCAAGGTTTGGTGTGTTTTTTGCCTTTGTTTATGATATATCATGTTGATGTGTATTATTACTTTATGCTAACTTCGTGATGGACTTACCTAGAATCTCAAGGATGGGTCAATGCATATTAGATGGCCTCCATATAATCCTTAGGTTGCTACATCATTTGTTCCAAAAAATAGAATGGAAGTTATCGAATTATATATATTATAAATTCTTTTTAGGTATTCATCATTTTAGGTCTATATATACTTTTTAGGTCTATATGTACATTTAATTAAAAGTAATATAATTTATACTTAAAAAACCAATAAAATATTATAAACTCAAGTTACTTTCAAAATAATAAAATTAGGTAACTATATATATATATTTGAAATAATTAAACTTTCCAAAATTTAAATAATTATATTTTATACACAATTACCCAAAATAATAGTTATTTATAATTAATATAATTTAAAAAATATTATTAATTGTATTTTTTTAGTTTCATTAGAAAAACTAGTAATATATATATATATACATTTAATAATATATTGTATATTTAAATAAATATAAATATGATAAATAATATACATATATATAATTATATTCAAATATAGTTAATAATATAATACACACACACACATATATATAACATATATATATAATATTTAGGTAGATTCACTTTATTAATATATGTATTGAATGAGGAGTGACCTCCATTTTATTGTTTTTTGATGGTGGAAGTTATGAACCCCGTTCAGGTTTATTACCTATCGTGGTAAGGGTGAATGAAGTACACACCTCCATCAGCCTCTTTTTCCAATCATATAAAAACCTATAATTTTTTTAATAAAATAAAACCTATTAAAAAACCTATTAAAAAACAAGGTTTTATAAAAAAACAATATAAGAAAATCCTCAACCAATTATTTTATTAAAGTTTTATTCGAATCCTTATGGATAAATTCAAGGATAAAAATGAAAGTAATTCATCATTAACTCCGCCAACACATAAAATCAAATAAATTAATTTTAGTAACATAAAATCATTATCTAAAATTAATTTATAGCAACTCAAGACCCCCGGGTTGCGCAACACTCTAGTTGCACATTTTTATTCTTATATCTCCACCCTCTCTACTTCTTTCCTTCCCATCACTTTATCGTTTATCTGATTGTGTGGAGCTTTGCTCTAGAAGGAATTGGTGTCAATGGAGGCATTGAGTTAATAACTAGTGTCAATGGTGTAATTCTCACAAATGGGAGGTATTTACACTTTTAGAGAACACAATAAAGTAAATGGGAGGCATTGCCCCATGTACTTTATTGTGTTCTCTAAAAGGGGAAATGGCTCCCATTTGTGAGAATTATTCAATTGACACAAGTTATTAACTCGACGCCTCCATTTCCACGAACTCCATCCATATAAAATATCCACACAACTAGAGAAATGATATAGTGAATGTTAAGAAAGAAATAGAGAGGGTGCAGATTAAAGAATCAGAATACGCAAATGCAGTACTGTGCAACCTAAAGGTATGGGGTTGCTACTGTGTAATTTCAGCTAACGAGTGTATGTCACAAAAATTAATATATTTTATTATAATTAGAGGCATAGCTAATGATGAATTAATTTTATTTTTATGCTTAAATTTATCCATAAGTATCTGAATAAAACTTTAATAAATTAATTGGTTGAGGATTTTTTATAATGTTTTTTGATAGAACTTGGTTTTTTAATAGGTTTTATTTTATTAAAAATAATGATTGGGTTTTATATGATTGAAAAAATAGGTCTATGGAGGCATGTACTTCATTCACACTTAGGGAAACAATCCATATTCCATTTGAGACATGTCGGAATTAGCCGGACCTCAATTCGACACATAGTGTGACTATTATGATTCAATGTGTCTGTCATTAGTTTAAAATTGACAGTTTAGTTCAAAAAATGTCATTCACAGGAAAAAAAATCAAACATGCACGGATTTTATTGATAATTTTAGACATATATTCAAAAATCCTTTGTTACATGTAAGAATTAGTCCCACATCAAACCGATACACTATGTGATCGGTATAAGTCAAAGTACATGTTTCCAGTTTAAAATGACATTTTAGTAAAAAAATAAGTTGTGTACTCAAAACCAAGGAAATTAATTTGAATTGATTTTATAATTTATTATAATGATCCATAAGTCATTTGAGACATGTAGGAATCATTCTTCCCCCAATATAATGCATGGAGTGACCGGTTTGACTCCAAGTGAATCTTTTTATTTAAAAATGACGTTAGTTTTAATAAAAAGGATAAATGAACTACTCAAAACTAAGAAAATGCATTCATATTGTTTTGATACTTTAGAAAATTTATGTATAAGTCATTTTTTATGTGTAGGAATCATCCTCACCTAAATTTGATGCACGATGTCCCTAGTATGACTCAATGTGTCTGTTATCAGTTTAAAATCAACAGTTTAGTTCAAAAAATATCACTCCTTGAAAACCAAGAAAACACGCTCAAATTTTCTTGATAATTTATGATATTTATTAATAATTAATTTGTGAAATTTAGGAAATAGTATCACATCAAATCAATACATTATGTGATTTTTATTAGTCAAATTGCATGTTTTTAGTTTAAAATGATATTTTAGTAAAAAAGACAAGTGATGTACTCAAAACTAAGTAAACACATTTAGATTATTTTTATACTTTATAAAAATAATCCATAAGAAATTTGGGATGTATAATAATTATCATAACCTCAATATGATGCATGGTGTGATAGATATGACTCAAAGTGAATCTTTTTATTTAAAATTGACATAAATTTTAGTAAAAAGGGAAACTCACCTACTCAAAACTGAGCAAATGCATTTGTATTGTTTTGATACTTTAAGAAAAGAATCCATAAGTAATTTGGGATGTGTAGTAATCATCCTCACCACAATATTATTAATTATTTTACTAGTATTACTATGAGTGTGTTTTTTCAATATATAAGTATCATTTTAGTTTAAAATGTGCATCACATTGCAAAAACTAATCAAACAAGCCTTTATTGTTTTCTATTATTTAAATCATGTTTTTAATCAGGGATGAACCTTTCATTGGGACATCACAATAAGTTCATTTTGGCCCTAATGTAGGCAATGTCTTGTACGTTAGAGGGGACCACAAAGAGTGGATTTGGATCCTTGATAGTGGAACCAAATCCTTGAAACCTTTAAAAAAGGAAAGAGAGTTCAATGAGATGGTAAAAATGTTTTTTAATATATTATTTTTTTCCTCATAATATTATATGTTCTCAACTACATTAACATAATCTAAATTAAATGTTTGACTACTCATACAGACGATGTATTTTACATATAATTATGTTACCAATCTTTCAGATGAACCAACTATAGTGAAGGAAACCC
Organism: Viscum album; assembly: GCA_963277665.1. Classification (NCBI taxonomy): domain Eukaryota; kingdom Viridiplantae; phylum Streptophyta; class Magnoliopsida; order Santalales; family Viscaceae; genus Viscum; species Viscum album. Next base: position 1,286,351,127 of record OY728155.1, on the reverse strand, counting down.
TTGGAAAACATGTAAAAGTAATGTTATAATATACTTTATATATTTTACTGAAAAATTATATAATGAAACATTTATTTAATTTTAATTATTCATTATAGAGGTCATTTATTTTAGAAGATTTATATCCATGTGTCATTCCTTTGCAAGAAGAGCAATGATACTATCTCTGCTCTATATAGAGGTAATCTTGATGTTTTCATAGTAAAATAATTGTCCATAGAATTAATGTATTGTTTCATATTTCTATTTAATTTATTTATTTTTATTATTACTCACATAATAATTTTTTTATACAGGTGGATTATTTTGTTCAAGTTGGGGTGGTTTGTCCATATTTCATGCCTTTCTGCACCAAAACGTCCACATACTTCTTCTCCCTCAAAACCTTTTCACCCCTATAGTGCTGAATTTATCACTTTATTTCAAGTTACCTCCACTACCTTTGTAGGAAGAGAAAAGAAACTACCCCTACTCAATTATATAGGCAATATTGATGTTTGAATAGTAAAATCATTATCATAGAATTAATGTATTGTTTCATATTTATGTTAAATTTATTTCTTTTTAGTATTACTCACATAATAATTATTTTCTTATACATGTGGCTTTTTTTGTTCAAGTTGGGGTGCTCTGTCCATATTTCATGCCTTTCTGCACTAAAACATCCACATAATTCTTCTCCCTCAAAACATTTCACCCCTGTAGTGTTGATATTTATCACCTTTCTTCAGGTTCCCTCCAATTCTCAATCACAGAGGTAATCTTGATATTTTCATAGTAAAATCATTGTCTATAGAATTAATTTATTATTTCATATTTATTTTTAATTTATTTGTTTTTAGTATTACTTAGAATAATTGTTTTCTTATACAAGTGGATTCTTTTTTTCGAGTTGATGTGGTTTGTTCGAAGCTGATCATGTAGTGTTGATAGTTTAACAAATAAAGTCAATATAAATAGTGGTAAAATTGATAGTTAGGATTTTTTTGAGACTTTGGGATGTGTAGGAATCATCTCGACCTTAATCTGACACATGATGTGACAGGTATGACTCAAATTACTCTTTCTATTTAAAATTGACATTAATTTTAGTAAAAAATATAACTGAATCAATGTGTCCATTATAAGTTTAAAATTGACATTTTAGTTAAAAACGTATCACTCACTGAAAACTGATCAAACACACTCTGATTTTCTTTATAATTTATGGAAATGATTCATAAATAATTTGTGATGTGTAGGAATATGTTTCACATCAAACTGATACATGATGTGATCAAAATGAGTCAAAAGTGCATGTTTCAAGTTTAAAATGGAATTTTAGTAAAAAACAAGTGACATACTCAAAATTGAGAAAACAAATTCATATTGTTTTGATACTTTAAGAAAACAATCCATAAGTGATTTGGAATGTGTATGAATCATCCAAACCTCAATTTCATGAACGGTGTGACCAATGTGACTATAAGTGAGTCTTTATTTAAAATTGACATCAATTTTAGTAACAAAATAAACTTACCTAATCAAAACTGAACAAACACATTCATATTGTTTTTATGCTTTATTAAAACAATCCATAAGTTATTTGAGATGTGTATGAATTATTGTTACCTTAATTTGATACACAGTGTGACCGGTATGACTCCAAGTGCGTGTTTTTATTTAAAATTGGCATCAATTTTAGTAAAAAGGCCAAATGACCTACTCAAAACCGAGAAAAAAGCATTAAAATTATTTAAATACTTTAGAAAAATAATTTATAAGTCATTTTTGACATGTAGGAATCAGTTTCACATCAATAAGATACATAATGTGATTGATATGAGTCAAAGTTCATGTTTCAATTTTAAATTGTCATTTTAGTAAAAAAGACAAGTGACATACTAAAAACCAAGAAAACACATTAATATTGTTTTTATATTTTAGGAAAATGATCTATAACTCATTTGTGACATGTAATAATCAACCACACCTCAATACGACACCCAGTGTGATCAGTATGACTAAAAGTGTGACTTTTTATTTAAAATTATCATCAATTTTAGTAAAATGGACAACTATCCTAGTCAAAACTAAGAAAAAAATCGTATTGTTTTGATACTTTATGAAAATGATCCATAAGTCATTTTTGACATTTAGGAATTAGTCTCACCTTAATCCAATACACGATGTTCCTGGTATGAATCCGAGTTTTTGTTATCAGTTTAAAATCGACATTTTATTTCAAAAAGTTCCACTCACTGAATATCAATAAAACACACTTGAATTTTCTTGATAATTTAGGACAAAGATTTATATGTAATTTTGTGTGTGCAGGAATCCGTTTCATGTCCAACCGATTTATAATGTGATCAAAATGAGTCAAAAGTGTGTGCTTCTAGTTTAAAATGATATTTTAGTAAATAATACAACTAACATACTCAAAACTGAGAAAACACATTCATATTTTTTTAATACTTTATGAAAACGATTCACAAGTCATTTGTGACATGTTAGAATTTTCATCACCTCAATTTGATGCCCGGTTTGACCAGTATGACTACAAGTGAATCTTTTTTATTTAAAATTGACATTAATTTTAGCAAAATTAACACAATCTATTAGTTTATTTTTTTAATTTATTTCAAACATTATTTTTTTTCTTATACAAGTGCATTATTTTGTTTTAGTTGGGGTGGTTTGTTTAGTAATAGCATGAGTCAGGTCAGGATTAAAAGGCAAAGGAACATTGATTTTTTTAACGTATGTAATAATTTGTATTTATGTAATTGTAGAAACAAATGTTTTAATGTATATAATATAGTGTTTTTTCTTGTTTATGTGTTGTAAATTTAATTTCATTTTAATACTATATTGTGACTTATTTTTATTGATAGTTGGTGTGTTTTTGGTGCTTCAATGTGCTGTTATAGCACACTGTAGTATGTCTTTTTATCATCACTTCTATGAGCACTGATAAAAGGTCCTTTATTAGTGATTTTATAAGTGAGGATAAAGGTACACTTTATCAGTGCTTCTATAATCACTGATAAAATATCCTTTATCATTACTTTTATAAGCACTATTAAATGGTGCTTTTAGCATTGCTAAATTAAAGTGCTGATAAATTGTTCCTTTATCAGTGCTTTTAAAAGTGATGATAAAGGTACCATTTATCATCTATTTTTTAGCACTAATAAAGGACACCATTTTTAGTGAATTTTTAGCACCAATAAAAGACCCGGTCTTTTAACCTCTCTCATGTAGTCAGTACTTTTCTAGTGCTGATAAAGTCCATTTCTAGCACTGTTAAAAGCCTATTTTGTAGTAGTGAATTTGGATATATGGTGAAAATAACAATGTTGTTCCAAATGGCTATATAATTCAATTGGCTACTTCGAATTTAGCTACATGAGAAAGAATCCCATGTGAATAAATTTGAATATGTAAAGAATGATTATTCAATTCAACTACATGGATAAATTGTCTATGTGAGGAATGACTTTGTGGATAAATATTCCCTGTAAAGAATGACTATGTGGATCAATTTAGATACATGAATACAAATATATGGAATTATTCTATGTTGTAATCCATAATCAGCTACATTGATATAAAAACTACTATTTATTACTGTTGGTGTAATTTTAGTGGAAATTATTGTTGTCATGCGTGAATTAAATGTTGGATTACCTCTTTATAGTAATATAAATTATAAAAGGTTTCAAGTAATTAGAAAATAAATAATCAAAAGTATAATTTCATGGTAATTACTATTTATATGGTATTTTTAAGACAAGGATGTGCAGAATTTAATTCAAATCCTAGATTTTATGGATTTAATATTGTGTGATTAAAATAGAAGTTTTACATGTATTTTTAGAGAGAAGTGAAGATGAGAATAAATTCAAGAACATAGGCACTTACACTATCAACCTATAGCTCACTCTTAAAGCTCTCTATATACGAATCTATTTTATTTAAAAGGAAGAAAAATCATAAAGTTCTATAGTTTTTCTATCAATATAATCTTTTCTGTCATTTTATAAGACTCTCCTCAAGATTATTTTATTTATTATCATCTCTCTTAGAGATTTTTTATCTTCTGTCAGTTGTATATTACAGCTGTGAGAGTCATCTGTAAACTGTCTATTTATTCTCTCTATCATTGTGAAGGTTCCTTGAAAAATAACCTTTAAGGATGGTGTTTGTAAATACTTATTGGATCATAGTTAAAATATCATGTTATTATACGAAGTGTCAGCTTCTTACACTCAATAGTGAAGTCCTTGGGAAAAGGATTGACAATTATTAGTAAAAGGACTGGTTTATTTAAAATCACCTAGAAATTGGTGTTGAGTGTTGGTGGAGTGGAATATGGGATTTTTCCCTAAACCACTATAAATATTTGGTTTCTAATCACTTTTATTTTTGATAATATTTTTTCTCTTTGCATGTTCTTAGAAAATACTAGAAGTAATCATATCTTTAAAGAGGGTTGTTTTCTATGTGAGAAAATCACAAGAACTCAATTCACCCCCTCTTGAGTCTTAGTGAATCCAGTATATAAAAAACATTAAATCATAACTTACTGAGTGTTTTCCAACTCTATTATGATATAAATTTAGTGATTTTCTGGAAGTATAGTAGTATTATCTAGTGCTTTTAGGATATGAGGATAGTTATTGAAGGACTAAAAACCAGAAGTAACTAATTTAAAAATGGTAATATAAATAAAACATGTTACTTAAGTTCCAAAGATGAAAATGAGTTATAGAATAATAGATCACGCCAGATTAGCTAAAATAATTTAATAAATATTTCGAAGTAGGAATTAGAAATAGATTTACCTCAATTAAAATAAGAAAAAATTGATGTTTTTGAAACCTTTTATAAAGGATAGATAGAACAGTGAAGTTACAATAAAGTATAGATTCAATCCACCTAACCACTTAAACTAATAAATTATGATATCTATCAAACAATGAGACATAAATCCATGAAGGGTGATATATAATGCATCAATTTTATTGAAAACTTCACCCAAATGACCAGTGTTATGTTCTCAAAATATAAATCTAAATTTATGGATATATTTAAATTATTCATAAGTAATGATGAGATGTTACTTGGGTTATAAATATAGAAGATAAGAATAGATAATGGTATAGAGTACATGTTTAACTCTTTTGAAACCTATCTCTCACAGCATGGAATCAACAATTAGTTTTGTACTCCATATACCCCTCAGTAAAATGGGGCTATATAAAGAAAAAAAGAAGTTTAGTTGATATGGGGTGGACTATTCTTATGGATTATAAAAATCAAAAATTATTTTGGAGAGAATCTATTTGTATATAGGTACATGATCATAATAGGTGTTCACTATGATCAGAATCAAATATGAATCCTTATGAGATATAGTACAAAAAGAAACCCATAGTGAAGTACTTTAATGTTTTTGGGATCCCCTGGTTAATAAAGGTAAAAATGAAGACTTAGTAAAATTTAATGAATAATATGATGATGGAATATTCCTAAGATATTTATCCAATATAATGATCTTTATATTTTGGAACAAATTACATAACATATTTATAGATTCATGTGATGTCAAGGTTATTGAAAGTATATCTAAACTCGAAGAATAAGTAAATGGTGGTTTCAATGAATTAAAAAAAGATACTCCTGTAACTTTTAAAAGGGTTAATGAAAGGGGAAGAAGAAATTAAACATATATTGAACAAGTATGTATTTATTAGTTGAGTAATTAATAATTTTTTTATGAATGGAAAATACTGAAATTTCAAAAAATTAAAAATTAGGTTAAGACAGAAAATATAATTGGAATATTGGAAGCCTGAGTTTAGATGAGGAGGAAAAAGAGAGTTCAAAATCAGATGATTCTTATATATTAAATTTATCCATAGTCTATTATTGAATCAATTAATCATAAATAATTGATAAATTTGATGAATTAATAATTAGATCAAATTTAGAAGAATGATACTTGTGAACTTGTTCATAGATTGAAAGATAAGAATATCATCAGAAAAATACGGGTGTTCTAGAATAAGATTAATCAAAAGGGATATTTTTTGAGGAATAGATATAGGATAGTTTTTAAAGGATACTCATAGGTGGATGGTGTTTATTTTAATGAAAGTTTTCTCATTTTTTAATACTCAAAACTATAAGAATGTTTTTATAAATTTATGCTGACATGAATTATAAACTCTATCAAATGGATGTAAACTCTACATTCTTGAATGATAAAGTTGAGGAAGAGGTTTTTATTGATCAACCTAATGGTTTTATTCTCTATGATGACCGAATAAAAGTGTGTAAAATAAATAAAGAGCTGTATGGACTGAATTAGCTTTCTCATGATTGGTATTCTAAATTTAATAAGTCTTTGAGAACATTAAAATTTTCTAGAGTAAAAGTAGAAAAAATATATATATAATAGTTTTCCAAGGAAATTTTAAATCTGATTAGCATGTTGTACTCAAAGGTAGTTTCCATACCTATTAATACCAGCATGAGGATGAGAAAATATGTAATTAGAATAAGTGTAAATTATATACTTATGGAAGTTAGTTAAGAGTTTACTTTATCTTACAAAATCAAGGATATATATTGAATTTGTAGATACATTTTTTAAAATATATCAAAGTGATATAAAATAATCACACATGATGGTTTCTAATATAATACTTAGGTATACTAAAGTAACTTCAAATTTTTGTTTGATGTATTAAATATGAAATGAGTTGAATTTTCTTAGTTTCATAGATACCAGTTAGGATATATTTTTAGATGATTGAAAATAAATATATGTATGAACTTTTTTTAGGGGAAATTTGTATAAGCTAGCACATTAAGAAAGAAATCTTGGTGAATTTGAGTGTAGTTGAATTGGAATATATTTATGCCACACATTCATTCACTGAAATGTTGTGTATGGAAGGTAAATTCTAAAAATCACTTGAAAATTTATTATGTTAATCAAAGTGTAGTTGATCTTCAAAAGAACCAAATTCAACATTATTGATTGAAACACATTGATATATGATATAATTTTATAAAGGATAAAATTAATAATGGAGAAGTGATATTAGAGAATCTATCAAAAAAATATTAAATTTATGATGTTTTCACCAAATAATTAATGAGTGAAAGATTTTAGGAATTAAGGATGAAAATTCATGTTCAAACTACCCTCTTCTCTTAATCGAATACATTGTATGATAACCCATTATGCCATGTATTATCTTTATAAATGGAGAGAGTGGTACAACTATTTTCTAAAGGGGGTGTGAAAGCTCTTTTATATTCCATTAATCTAAATGTAGAGTTTTTATAAAAAAAGGGAGGAAAAGAAGAAGCTTAAAAATTTAAAAATATGAAAGTTGAATTGAGGGAGAGTATATTAAATAATATCCAAAATATAAACATTAAAGAGATGAATTGCAGAAAAGTTTATAAAAATCACTTGGAAAACAATTTCTTATCACCGAGAGATGGGATTATTTTAAAAACATTAATTCATATAGTAGTGTTGTTTTAGGATTTTTATCTATTATAAAGGCTATATTTTTAAGGAAAGTGATTAGTGAAAATATTTTAGTTATATTACTCATAAATATAAAGGGGAGATTGAAGTTATCTAGGGGGTATTAATGTGTTGTATTTTTTTTCAATTAGAGAATGAGTTTATGGATGAAATAATTTTTTTGAGTATTGAAAATTATGGTGTATTTATTTGCGATTTAAATATAGATTAGTCTTTGAGTTTCTTGGAAGTTATGACTAATCATTTTAATAAAATATTTTCATGTTTTTATGAAATTATATTTTTCATATGAATATATATATATGATTAAATGAAATGTAAGTTTATTTGACCTAAATATAGATTATGATGATCCTCAATGAAAATATAGTAAATTCCCCAAACAATTTCCCTGAGGAATGCAAGTTTAACTACGATATTGTGAATATGGTTTTGGAAAAGACATAAATTTAGTGACATAAGGAAAAATTTTAATGCATAAAATTTCATCAGTTTTCTAGAGTCACAAAGAATTAGAGAAATCTAGAGGGTTATCTGGAAGGAAATTTAGGCAATGTGTGAAATGTGCTTTCAAAGTGAGGTAAATAAAACTTACTTTAAGAATATATGATTCAATAAAAACTAATAAAATATTTAATTTAATAGAAAATACATAAATCAATACTGATGCTGAAGGTTCTATAATAATGTAATGAAAAAAAGTAAAATTTGATATCATCGGAACTCAAGTCATTGGAACACAATGGAAAAGTAAATTCATGAAAAGATGTGAAAATTCTTTCAAAAAATAATACATAATAATATTTTTGGTGGAAGAAAAAATATACCAAGTCTAGATAATAAAAAATAAGGATATCATGTGTTATTATAAGAATCTAAGACATCAGGATCCAAATTTGAATAATTTATTTGAGTAATTAAAGTTGACTACTGTAAGATTAAGAAAAATGTAAAATATTTGAAAAGTAATAAAGGATATGAGAGTTTTGGTCTTGTAGTATAAAAAGGAATAATAATAAGGTGAAGAGTGAAGTCTATGAAATTTATACCCTTATAACATGACAAGGGATTTTACATTTTATGTGAAGTCAAAAAAAATGTGATGATGCTGAGTTGGACATTAAAAAAATCAAAATTACCACTGAACTTAATATATTTGGGTTATTTTAATTAATTTAACGTAAGATTAAGAGAAGCACAAGACTCAGAGTTTGAATACTGCATGCCAATATTTTATTAGAGGAAGAATGGTTATATAAAGGATTGATTTAATTCAAAACTTGGGGATGTTGCTAAGAGTTTTAGAGAAAAATATTATTGAAAATATACCTAAAATATCTGGATGATACAATAGGTTGAAGAAGTTTGTCTCTTTGTTGAGAAGGTTGGGATATACAAATATATATGATACAAGTTACAAACATTTAAGTTCATGAAATTAGAGTTTGTGAGCATAAGATATTTTAGTCAATTAGAAGGCTCAAAGGAATATCTATATACATTGTTGAAGTAATCATAAGATAAAATTATCTTTATCATATTCATGGTGGTATCATTATATATTCGGACCATGGATTGTAAAAAAAATATTTTTTGTTAGGTTGATGTGATTATTTATTAGGGTTCCAATAAGAATTTCAGAAGTGATTTGAATAGATTTAGATTAATCCGGTAGATAAAAAAACATACACTTGAAGGATGTGTAAAAGTATACATATATTAGTTTGAATCTAGTCTTGTGATAACTATATATCATTTTGTGGTTGGTTGATAAAGGCATGGTAGGTTGGTCTTCAACATGTGGTTGGTTTAAGAATTTGTGAAATTTTTATTCATGGTGAGTTGGTTAAAAGTGTGGTTAATTGATTTTCTTTATAAGATTATTTGGAGTAGGAACAGTTAGTTGGAACTTAATATGCAGTTAGTTTAGGATGTTAATTTTTTTTCATGGTTGGTTGTTTCAATGTGTGGTTAGTTGGTTTTATTCATGTATCCAGTTAAAGAAGACACAGTCAATTATAAATGAATGTGTGGTCAATTTAGGACTGCTAAATTTTCATTCATGATCAGTTAATTCAACATGAAGTCAGTTATAGCCTTTTATATGGACATTTTTATTTATTCATGAGGTTATTAAAGTAGTAATGACTAGGTGGTCATGTGGTTAGTTGGGTATATTTTCATTTCAACACTTTTATTTATAGGAGTTTTTCCTAGATATGTTCCACTTCATTCCCATGTGTTTAACTCAAGGATGTGTTTTCAAAATATTTTAATGAATATATTTTTTTTTGGGATTTATAAGTATATTAAAGGTTAAGTCTCAATGTAGTTTTTAAGATATTGGATTTGTGTTTTTGAATGATCATGAAAGGGAATTATCAAAACTAGAAATATCTCCCAGATTTGATGAAGGCGTTATGACTCTAAAATCATGGATCTTTTAAATAGAAGTAATAACTGAGATTTGTAAAGTTATTCATGATGTTTTAAAGGAAGGTCTATTTATTGAATATGAATATAAAAACTGTATTATTTTTTAGGAGAATTATAAAATAAATCTCAAAGTAGTTTTATTTTTGAAGTTACAACAGGGACACCTAATGATGATCATGGGGAACAAGAGGAATGAAGAATTATCTTCAACATTAATACGTGAGAAATTAGCTACAATATTTAAAGTACTTGAGTAATTTCTATGAAGGACATAGGATTACATAAGAACCAAGGACATTATTTTAAAGATATGTTTTCTGAAAAATAAGGAAGAGGGGAATTATAAGGAGTTTTATGACAACACCCTCGATGTGTTTGTGTTTATATTTGAGAATCCTTATAAGAAACCTATGTTTTTGATAGCATTTTTAATTCATTTACTTGATTAGTGAGTGAAAGAATAAGAAGAGTCTTTGTGCCTGATATCGATAGTGATCCATTCTTGAAGTCCTGTAACAACCCTTGTGAAGAGTGTTACGACCCTAGAACATCAATAAATCATTCACATGTTCTCTATGGACTAATCCTTTTGGGTGAACAAAGTCAAATATTTGTGTATAATATTTAATTTTTTATAAATATCTATATATGTGTTCATGACATACTAAAATATTTGGATTTCTATTATTAACATGGCAGAAAGATATAAAAAGTTAAAAATAAAGCATCACACTAATTCACCCACCCCTCTTACATGTGTTGGGATGTAGTGGGAAAAAAGTGATATCTGAGAAAAAAGTTTTGATGAAGAACCTATAATTAAGGGATAGTCATTATAGAGAATCTCATGAGTACTTGAGGAGTTATTTTTTTTATGGTGGAAATTTCTAGATGTGTAATAACATGATGGGATATCATCTTAGGTCACTTGGTTAGAAGTGATCACTACAACAATTAATGGTGTGAATGTTAGTAATGCTTTAGAATTATCTATGATTAAAGGATATAAAATTATACTTGATACAGATGCAAAGGCAAAGAATGATTTTTCCAGTGCTTCATCAGATTAGATCTATATAGAAGTGATGGGTTTTTCTCCTATAAAAGGTTTTTAGTTCAAATTATATAGTATCTGTGAAGTGGAAACAAAGTTAAAGAAGTAAAAATTTAGGTACTTCATAAGATGTTTTATGACCAAAAAATGTATTATTCTAAAAGTTTGAATGATTTATTTAATAATATCTTAGATTTTATTAGAGATTTCATGGGTCTTGGAGATGTTATACAAGATTTAATAATTGTGAAGTAAATATTGAGAATACTTCCACCTTAATTCAATTTTAATGTTTCTACTCTAGAAGAAATAAATCTATCTGAGCATCATATTGATGATTTATACAGTAGTCTTGTGGCCTATGTGATGAGAATCAAGATTGAGGGAATTGATAAATAGGACATTAATGAAAATTCATTTAAATATTTTTAAAAACTAAACATAAATGATGAAAGAGAAGAATGGGATTATATTAATTAAGAATTCCTCTATCTCTTTTAAAGAAAATTCAAAATAAAGAAAGGGAGATTTGATGGAAAAATGACCCTTGATTTTTTTTAATGTGGAAAATTAGGAAAAATTGTATTTAAGTGTCTTAAAATATTTGATATTGGGGATGAAGAAACTAAATATTTGAACAATAAAAAGATTTAATACTCTAAGAGTTATCACATAAGAAAAATATTCCACAAATATGTTCCAAGGAAGAATTCTTGTAAGCAAGAAGAATGAGATAGATTAGGATTGCATTGAAGGAGTATAAAGAAAATTTATATAAGATGAAGAAGATTACATGATCAAAATAGTTGAAAAAGGGAAATTTGAATATAATAAAGATGATAAACTAAATTGAGTTTTATACTTCAAGCTAGAGTTAGAAGGACCTCTTTGCAATCTTGATATTCAAAAAAAAGAATAGAAGAATGGGTTCCTTTTTGAAATATTCTCTTGAATATGTGGATCACATTGAGTATAAAATTGATTAACTTCAATAAGTGATTGAAAAAATATTATCCATATATATATTGAGGAATTTATATACCACAAACTAAATATAGAGGAGAAAGTAAAACAGATTGAAGATCTGAACATGTTCCTTAAGGAAAGGGAAAGAATAATTGAATCACTCATAGGAAAATAAGTTAAAATATAAAACCCAAAGAATAAATTATAATAAAAATGATTATATAATGTAAAAATCATAAAAATAATCATGTAAGGATCTACTCGTATTGATAAAACTCTATAATACCAAAGACCTGGTTCTGTTAGTAAAAATGGTATTGGTTGCGTAGCTCAATCACCATTGTCATCTACAAACACAACTGTGTCAAAAAAAGGAAAGTAAAAAAAGGTGATATAAACTTTAAATCTAAGGATAATACAAAAAACTACTCTAGGTATAGTGATATGTGGAGAGATGGAAATTGGAAAATATTTCTACTAATGAAGTGTTAGTTTTGTGTATTTCTTGGTTACATAATGACTTATTACCTAGGGGAAAGAATATATATGAAGGGAGGAAATATTTATAACCAACTAATAATAAGGTAAATATATTCCACTACTAAGATGGATAATTAATTTTATGGTTATTGTTTAAAATGTTCTAATTTGGGACCCAAAGCTAGTATTTTTAGGCAAATACAAAGCAAGAATATGTATTTTACAAGACCATGGAGAATGGATAAAGAATAACCTTACTATATCCCTCTAAAGAATAGAAAATACCTATTGAACGAATAATTTTAATACAATAACTATCTCCATGGGGAGGTAAAATAGTAAATAAAACATTTGGAGCTAAATCATCCCTCATAGAAGGAGAAGATGATGAAAGAAAAGGCTAATCTTTCATAGGTTTCTCTCAAGGATTCTAAGTATGAAATCACATTGATCCTTGATAGTGGGTCCTCATCCCACATTACTTGAAATGATAATATATTAAATAATTTGAAATAAAAATTTGATGGGACTATATGATTTGGTAATTATGTTACATTAAAAATAAAAGGTAATGCTAAAACCAGGATTGCTGGTGGTGAACTTAGTATTTTATAAGACCCAGTAATGAATCATTTAAATCATAATATCATTAGCGTGAGTAAACTATGTGAATCCATATTATAAGTTACATTTTATTATAAAGGTTTTGTATTAAAAAAATATGGATTTCCATTGGTGAAGGGATAAGAACTTGAGGAAATATCTATCAGGTTGATAGTAAAATAAACACATATATTCTCACGGCGGATGAATAAAATTATTTGGGCATCATAGGCTTGGACATATACATCAATAAATCATAGAGATTATCTATAAGATAAAGTAAATAACTAATATCCCTAACCTATATTGTGATAGATAACACATGTTAAATGTATGCGTGAGAGGAAAAATGGTATATAATCCCTACAAAAAATAAAATAAATGGCATAGAATCTTCTTGACATAGTTTACAAAGATGTTTATAGTCCCGGGAAAATTTTAGGAAAATGTAGAGGAAGGTATTTTATAATTTTCATTGATGACTAAAATATTATGGGATATATTATGTTTATATAGAGAAAATGGGAAGTTCTGGATTGAATGATGTGGTATAAGATTTTAGTGGAAAATGAGACTGAACACAACACCAATAATTTGTGATCTGATAATGGAACTGATTATGTATCAACTATATTTGAGAACTATATTGAAAAACATGAAATTAATAATGAGGTATCATTATTAATAAATCTATAGAATAACATAATAGTTGAAAAAAGGAATAACATGTTGAATAATACATCAAAACATTAATTATTATAGGTAATGTTCCACATCACTATTGGAAGGAAGTGGTACATGTTTTGGTTTACACTCAAAATTGACCTAATCTCATCCTTAGAGAACATTAAACTCCCTTTGAGATGGTTCCTGGAATAAATCCATATTTGAATAATTTTTGTGTTCTTTGAAGAAAGTGATACATCTTAGACAAAGAAGGAAACCAAGGGAAATATGGTGACTCTACAAATAAAGGTTTTATTATTGGATATTAAACGAAGAGAAAAGCCTATAAGTATTTCAATAAAAGGTTGGGAAATATAGTCGAGAGTAATTATGTGAAAATAATTGAATAAAAATATAAGAAAAATGTTGGAGGGAAATTTTTTAAAGAGATATATGATAAAAATGATGAAAAATGAGACAATATATAATTTTTGAAAGACCAACCAGGAAGTGAATATTTAGAAGAAAAATATAAGGAAGAGGCTATAATTAAACAACTTGACCCTACACCACCAAGAATAAATGAGAGGATAGAAGTTGATCTAACAAATATTATTAAGGAAAAGGCTTCCCTTACACAGACACACAATATGAATATTCTAGAGAATTAAACTTTTTTATCTATTATAGATCCAACAACATTTTAAGAATTAGATAAAGATGTGTCTTGGATGATGTTTATGAATAAATAGAATGATCAGATAGATAAAAACCAAACACGGGATCTTGCAGATAGACCTGAACATCACAATGTTGTTGGAAAAAATGGATCTTGAAAAATAAATAAAATGAATAAGGTGTTGTAATTTATAAAAAATCCAAGTTAGTCTACAATGGATATGATAATGTTAAAGGATTAAATATATAGGAGGAATTTTCTTTACTATAATGGATTGAATCTATCAAATGTTTCTTAGTAGTGGTGATTAAGGTAGAATTCAAAATATTTCATATGGATGTTAAATATTATTTCTTAAATGGGAACCTAAAAGAAAAGTTGTACGTCAAACAACCTATGGGGGTTCTTGATTAGAAAAAATGAAGATAAAGACTTTAGGTTGAAGAAATAATTGTATGGATCGAAATAAGAACCAGAAGATTGGTATTCAAAACTTGACACTTATTTTAAGAAACTGGAGTTTCAAAGAGGTGGAGTGGATCATAAATTATATGTGGAAAGTTATAATGAATAGTAGTTCATGGTATAGATTTATGTGGATTATATTATATTTCGAGGAAAAAACCATTGATCAGTGGATAATTTTCCAACATGATGAAGTCCAAATTTGAGATTTTCTTGATAGGTGAGCTCACATATTTTCTTGGATTATAGGTGATTCAAATGGAAGATTATTAATTTATTTAATAGGATAAATATTTAATTGAACCACTTCAAAGGTTTTAAATTTATGATTTAAAGACAATATTAACCCCTATATCTGTTAGAACCGATACTAGAAAATGTAAAGATAAGAAATTAGTTGATCCTAATTTGTATGGAAAAATTATTAGGAGTCTACTATATTTAATTTCTAATCAGCCTAAAATAGAATATTTCACCTGTTTAGTAGCTTAGTTTCAAAGTTATCCTAAAGAAAAACATATTATGGATATAAATATAATCATAGGATATATATAAGGAGGACACTTTCTTTTGGGTTATTATTCAAATCAGAGATGGTTGAAAAGATTTTAGCCTTCTTAGATGTTGACTGGGTAGGTGTTTTGGTGGATAGAAAATCCACTAGTAGAGGTGTTTTATTCATTAGAGACAAGTTTATAGAATTTATAATAAATAAAAAAGAAAGTACCACTCCATGAATAATTGAATAAAATTATATAGTAGTCATAAAGGCATGTAATCAGTTAATCTATATGAGATAAACATTGGAAGATCTTGGAAAAATAGTCTAGCATCCCATGGTTATTTTCTGTAATAAAAATAGTGTCATTAATATTACAAATAATCTAATCCATGAATCTCAAACTAGAAACACAGTTCTTTCATAGCACTTTATAAAATAAATTTTGGAACAAGGATTTTTTCAAATGTAATTTGTTGGAACTGGTCACCAAATAGCGAATATTCTAACCAAACCATTATCCATGTAGGTATCTAAGAATCCTATATTTAATATTGGTGTTAAACCACCTCCTCATTAAGGAAGTTTTTTTATAATTCCCTAACCCCATATGTGTAGGTTGCTTAACTTGGATTTTTTTCATGAAGGTTCTAAATGTATTCTGTGAATTGGAGGGGATATTCGATAGTGTAGAATATGAAATAAAAGAATAATTTTCTATAAATATTATAGATAGAAGTGTGATCATTGATATATTATCTTCTTTACTACACTTATTCAGGGATCCCATAAGCTTAGAGGATATATTAATGCCTACATTTCTTAGGTTTATATTATTTAGAACTGTGGTTGGTAGGAGAAGATATTTAGACTTCCCATATTTTCATTTTACTTTCAGGGGGGTGGATTGAGGATGTATGAGCTATAATTGGGATATATAAGTTATGGGGAGATTTAGAAATTTGGAACTGTGACCCATGTTATTGAAATTGAAAAAAAAAATCTGAAGGAATATAATTTTAGAACCATGATTTATAAAAAATTGGATTTATTTTCAATACAATGTACTTATTTATTGGGATTCTAATAGAAATATTATAAGGGTTTTGAATAGATTTAGAGTAATCTAGTAGATAAAAAAGTAGGCACTTGAAGGATCTGTTGAAGTAAACATGTGGTATCTTGAATTTAGTCTTCTGGTATCTAGATTTGAATATGAGTTTTATTGATAAATTCATGGTAGGTTGGTCATCAATATGCAGTTGGTTTGAGACTTTTTAAAATTTTCATTCTTGGATGGTTGGTTCAACATGCGGTGAGTCATTTTTATTCATGAGATCAGTTGAATCTATAATTTTTAGTTGGAACTCAATGTGTGTCCAGTTTGAGAATTTGTTAAATTTTAATTTATGGTCATTTGGTTCAACATGTAGTCAATTTTTTTTCTTCATGCATTCAGTTGACGCAGGAACGATCGATTGAAACTCAATTTTTGGTCAGTTTGAGTCTTTGTAAAATTTTCATTCTTGGTTGGTTGATTCAACATGAAATAATCTTGATCCCTCCATATAATAATTTTTATTTATTTATGTGGTCAATTGAATAGGTATGATCAGTTGGTCATGTGTTTAGTTTGAAATACAACCATTTGAACACTTTTCATTCAAGTAGTTTTACCTGGTGACATGCCATGTCATGATAATATATTTAATTCAAAGAAGATTTTTGAAAATATTTTAAAGAATAAATTTTACGATATTTAAAAGGAGAATAAAGGGAGAGTCTCAAGGTGGTTTTTAAGATATTTGATTTGCGTTTTTAAATGATCCTTAAAGGAAATACTCAAAACTAGAAATATCTTCTAGATTTGATGAAGGTGATATGAATTGGAAATAATAGATGTTTTTAATGGAAGTTTTGACTAAGATTTGTTGAGTTATTCTAGAAGGTTTTGTGGCTGGTTTTTTTAAAGATAGATATGGATTATTCATTATTTTTTGTTATGGTAATTATGGATACAATCTTAGAGAAATTTTATATTAAAATTTACAATAAGCACACCCGAAGATGATCAAAAGGAACCATAGGAACAAAGAATGATTTTCACTGTTGATGTAGGATAATTAAAAAAAAGCATATAAAATTGTTGATAAAGTTTTGGAAATGAAAAAGGATTAAAGGAGAACCGAGGAAATTATTTTTAGGATCTGGTTTATGAAAAATAAGGAGGAGGAGGTGGAGGAGCTATGCCTTAATACCATCGATGTATTTGTGTTTATTTATAAACAGCCCTATAAGAAACATGTGTATTTCATATCATCTGTAATTCCTTAGCATGAATAGTGAGGGAGGGAACAAGAAGAGTCATTTCTCCTGAGATCAGCAGTGAGCCCTTCTCGATGCCCTATAATAAACCTAGTGAACAATGTTACACCCCCAACATAAAAACACTTAATTGATATGTGCTCCTTGGACTAGACCTTTTGGGATAGCCTTGTAAAATATCTGCGTCCACTCCTTACTTTTCCTATTTATACTAATATATGTGCACATTAAATATTAATTTATTTTTATTTCTCTTGTCAACACAGAAGCAAGATCCAAGAAGTGAAAAATAAATTCACACCCTAATTCATCCCTCCCCTATCAGGGTGTGTCTGGATGTGGTTACAACATTGAAAATAGTGGGAATAATATAATCTTATTAGGAGCCATTTTTTGTGGGATGAATTTTTTATTTCAAATAATAATTATCTAAAACCACTTATAATTGACAATAATATTATTAGTGGAGAATCAACTGTTGTTTCAAGACAAGGATGGAAAACACACTACAAAAGGGGGTGAATTATATTTTCAAACAACTAACAATATTTATCTTCCTCAAGTATTAAATTTATTAGAAATATTCAGATCATATATAAACAAAAAAAATTAGAGTAATATTAAATTAAACATAGTTGATATAGAAAAATAATTATTTCACAACAACTGATAAAAGTAAAAACATGATGAAAAATTAAATTATCAAAATGTTATCAATTATGGACAAAATAATTAGAAAAAAAATAAATAAAAAACATGAAGTACTTATTTAAAAATCAAGTAACCCTTAAACGATATTATTAAAACTACACTTTTACCCAAAGCATAAGTAGAGACTTAAAATTGTTTCAATGTATCATTGAATTTAAACCTATGGATAAGAATGTCTTCTAAAATATAGGAAGCCCTTGACTATAAAACTATCAATAAGTTATAATTAGAACACTAGAAACATCAATATTCTGCACTAAAAATCCCTCAATCATCTTTATCGACATTTCACTACTTTTATAACTATAAGATTGAATTTTTTGTCCACACAAGTAAACCCTTGATCAAAATAATTTAAAATTAAAAAATAAATCAAGAAGCACTAATAGATTTTATAATGGAACCTAACAATTGTAACCTCTTATTAGAACAATACAAAAGAAAAATTACAATGATTGAAATATCTCAAAGTAACAAGAATTTTCACGACTTTAAGAAATAAACATAAACTCCTTATTATGAATGTGATTCATTAGTTTTGTATCCTCCTTTAATTCATAGAATCATGACTCTATTTATAAGAAAACCTCAATTGGTTAGATTCTACAAACTTTTGGTTTATTTGAAATAACATTGGATAACTATTTATTATTTATCTTATGAGGAACTCAAAATCTTTCCATATCTATTGATTAATTTATCAGGAACCACTATAGTTATTATACTACCCTAATACAATAATTCAGGTTATTGGTTTTAAAAAAAACCTCACACCATCTCTATTTAGTAATTCCTTAGATTGTTAGATTTTCAAAAATCCTTGATCCAATAGTATTTAATAAAAACTTAGATTATCGATATTTCATTTAATATTTTTTATTCTACATAAATCAAATATAAAATAAATAACTCAAGTTAAATCAAATACTTTATGAAGTTTATATTGATTTTCAAAACAAAAATAAAATTGAGTGATTTAATCACTAATATACCCCTTTTTGAAAAACAAAAAGATGAATGAAAAACTAATAATTTTGGAATTTTAAAAATAAATAATTCCTAACATCAAAAACCTAATGAAATCAATCCATACTATACATATCTTCTATTTAGAATAATATCCTATTTTTAAATAAATCACATTTCTATCAAAATATAAAACAAATCTAAAACCAATCTTTAAAAAATTAATTCTTTAATTTTTCATAAATTTCTCCCCCTTTTTGAATTTTGAAAAGAAAATAGATATATAAAAAAAAGAAAAAAATAACCCACCTTGAAATATGCTTGAAATTTTGGATGGAAAACTTTCATTCATGTAAAACTACAGATATAAATAAACCTTTCACACAGTTTTTTGTATAAGCATTCTATTATAAAAATAATTATAAACATTAAACAATAAAAAATTAAAAACATTTGGGAAATGATAATAATCGGTAATTCATAATATTTAAACAATTAAAGAATTATAACTAAAATTATGTGTTTTAATATGAGTTTCAATATACTACAAACAACATTTATTGAAAAAAACATTTCTTAATGAATTTTTCAATCATATTCCTTAAAATTTTGATTTTTTTCCACCATCATATTGTCTTGAAGCTTGATCTTCTAATCTTTTTCAACAAAATTCTTCTCTTGAGTTTTTTACTTCTGATTCATCGCATCCAAAAACTCATCTTGAGATTTTACCTTCGAAATATTTTTTTCTTGGATTTTTTAATTCCACTAACAATCTAATTATTTTAAGAAATGCCCATATGTTTTAATTCTATAATAGATTTTTAAATCTCATCAATATTATGTCCTTTTTCTTTTACAAATTTTTTAATCTCTTCTAATATTTTATAAATTTTTTCATAATTATAATGAAAAGTAAAACTTTTATCATTGAATAAATTGATATATTTGTACTATGAATTTTTATATTTATAAAATTTCTGTAACTATTGATCATGAAGGATACACTCCTCCTTTATGATCTTTAACCTTACCTTGACTTCAAAAACTCATTCAATTAACTAAATATTTCATTTGGAATCTTGAAATTTAGTTATCTTTATTTGAATCAAACTAAATTTTTACATGATTCCAAAAAATATCAATTGCATTGTTGAATTTATCATAAAGTTTAAAACAGAATCCACTTTTTGATTAAGATTTTGTGTTCCTGGACTGATAATAGATTCTTAATAACTATAATATTTTTCTTCATTTTGATATTTCTCTTAACAAACATACATTTGATATTTCAACTAATATTCAAATTTTTTATCCTTCTATATAGTAAACTTCTCCACATAAACCATCTATTAAAATTTTCCAACATTGATCCTTTTTTGACCATTTTTAAATTTTTATGAAGGATTTTATTTTCCCAAATATGAATCAAATGATGATTAAATTAAACTCAATTATTATTTTAGAAGACTATATTTTTTAGAATAAATTTTTTGATTTGATGAATTCACTTCTACAGAATTATTAATAAACAATTCTATTGGATAAATATATTTCATAACATCAACATTAGGTTTTTTAACCAGTTCTTCAACATATTTCTTATTTGAGTTTTTGTATATTGGGCTGGATTCCACATCTGCAGTAACATATGGAATTTCTTCCAATATATTTTCATGAACTTATAATGGTTGAACTTTCAATTAAATAACATATTTATAAGATTTCTTAGTCATTTCACCAGCCTCACCATGATTCAAATGAAGTTACAAAGACCTCTTAGGTACTTATGTTGCAGTATATTTTCTCTTTATGGTAAAGTCAAGATTTATTTTTAATGGTTGTTTCTCTCCAACATGCTATTGAATTTTCATAGCCGGAAGGATGGTTTTAGAAATTCATGATTTATTCAATTTCATAGATTAATTTTTCTTATTATTATTCTCTTTTCCCAAAATTTGATCAATATATTCTCTAAAGGACTTAGAATTCACTCTTTCTAATCGAAAATAATGTTTTCCATATCCTCTTTTCTCCTTTATTTTTTTCTTACTGTACCTTATTATTCAAGAAATAATTGTGAGTGTTAGTTAACTTACCTAAATCTTCATAAATTCATTCAAAGTACATTGCTTCTATTAAACTTAACATTACCCACTTTTTATATTATTTTTCAATGTTGAATCAATTGAAGGAGGTGTATTTTATTCTTTTCTCTTCTCCTTTGATGTCATTATTTTTTTATTTGCTTCAACATCCTTAATAAATTTTTCTACATTAGTAGAAACCAGTACCAATGACTTCTCAAAAAACTTATTCTCCTTAAAAACATAAATCAGTATAATCCTTGATATTTTATTAGCATTAATATAATTTTCCTTTAACTATTTTTAGATGAGATAATTTTTTCAATTTATCTTGTTATAAAAGCTTCACAAGAACCTTGTTTAGTAACTGAATTTGTAATAGGATCTTCATATTTAATAACCCATTCTAGATATATTTCATATAAAAAAATGTATTTTTACCGGTTTAAGTTTTGTAAATTCATAAAAAAATTAGTAGATATAAATGATTTATCTTTTTAGTATCCTAATCTCCTTTCATCGATAGAAAGAAAGAATTCACCCATTAGAACATGATTCATATTTCTTGTGGAAGATTTCAAGTTTTATGAACTTTATCCTCTACAAAAAATAGAATATTCTCAATATAATATTTTGAAAATGTTCCATGATATTCTAGAAGTCTGTTGATACAAAAAAACTTTCTCCTTCAAGAACAACTCCAAGTAGTTCCATGAACCTCTTAAGAGTAAGAGTAAAATTATGTTTGAATATAATTTTTTTCCAATTTCACACTTTTGGATTATGTATAGTAAGTTGTACTATAAAATTATCTGATCAATACACGATAAAAAAAGATCATGTTTCTTAGTCAGCAGTATAAGATCCCAGCTTATCTTTGAGGTATGGATTCCTTAAATTTCAATTTTAATCTTTATTTTTATCCTTATGTAAATTCCTAATGAGTTTATAGATGGTTTAGGAGAGTACATGCCTTGTTTGGAGCCCTATTTTTGTGGAAGAATATATAAGGTTCATGGTTAGTGCATAGTTAGTGCTAAATGTGCACCACAACTATGCGAGCTCTGTAGAGTGTTGTACGATTTAGAAAACCGTACACACCATGTTGTATGACCATGTAATAAATTTTAGACCAATTGCAAAGGGGGTTTTCATAGGCTATACATGTTTAAGCTGACAATGCACATAACCATGTGAAGGGGTAGCTGTCATTTGCAGTCCTGGTGCATGGTCAACGCATGCTTTGGCCAAATATGGGGCTAAACAGTGCACCTCTATAAAGTTGGATTAATTTACATTTTCCCCATATACCTTTCCCCATATACCCTTATATATTTTAACCCCCATTTTTCTTATTCTCTCCATGCACATCCCCTCCTTTCACATTGGAGGTCCTACTCTGATTCAATCTAGTCATTTATCCCTCTCCTCGGACTAGACCATGTTTCCCTCATCATTTTTCACATATGAATCATACTGATAAGATCTTAATTACACTTCCTTACTTTATAGGTTTATCTCTCCATCTTCAATATTATTTCCATGCAAGATAATATTCCATATTTTCAGATTATTCATCTATTTATCCATTTTATTCTATTCTATTTCAAATTGGAAGGTAATACTGGATGAGGGATCATCTAACAACATAAGGTAGGTGATCTATAACTTTCTCTTAGGTCTTCATGCCTATATTTATCATCATTGTGTCGCTCATCAGTTTTACCCATGGTTTTCCCATTAAAACAATTTTATTTCAATTAATCATTTAATTTTGAATCTAAACACCCTATTAAACCCCCTTAATACCATTGAAGATCAATGATATGAATGTGAGCCACCACTTGGGCATGCCATATATATGCATATGGAACTCCTCTATATATTATTAACTAAAACACCCATTGGTGTGTTTGGTTTGAATTTCGCAAGATATTTAATAAATTTAAACTTATGAACTGATAATTTAGAATTTGGAAAGTATGTTTCACTTGGATCTTATTAAATTACAATGAAATGATAAATTATATGACACATTACATATCCCTTTGTCACTATTGAATAAAAAGGTAATGAATTGATTAACATAGTGTGAATGAATTGACATGTTAATCACATGGAATTCAATTATTTCATTAAATTTAAGGTGATTATTGCTACTATGGACCTTTTTATTATTATATGAGTGTTCATACTTCATTAAGCCTCATATTCTCAAGGGGATTCCTTAAGAATATAGAGGACACCACCTCGATTCATTGGGATGATTTCCAAGGGAGATCCCCAACTTGGAATTTGGTCAATTAATTATTTATATATGAATTCCTTGACCCAGTACTGATGATTTTCTTTATTCATCTCTGAATAATTAAAACTCCTTAGATAATCTCCTTGGATTATGTTGATGTATTCAGAAAAGAGGTACCTTGAAATCTTCTCTTGGTCCCTAGTCATGGTTATCTTGAGATTTAATGTGAACATGATCCATAGACTTGGTAATACACATCTCCAATGGAATTCCTTGGATTCACCCCTTGAAATACATTGAGACCCATATAAATAGGATTCATGGTTGATTGATGTGAGCTAGACCGAACTTTAAAGGTCAATGACACCTTGGTAACACCTTGGGATCTAGTTAATTATTTCTAATACTTGGATGCATTGGTTACACCTTAGATTCCCATTTATATATATATATATATATATATATATATATATATTACTTGGAAACCTTGATCACCTTTTCAGAAAAATCCTACTTAGGACAAAGAAGTTGTGGTCGGACAGACATCCCATGATGAGTCAGAGCTCGATATGTTTATTGTTTCACACATTTTATTCCACCACTTATTATCATACCTATACACTATTTATTTTATATACATAGACTAAGCTTACTATAGACACCATTGGTGGTGGTCTACTAAGTATATCTCAAACCCTACTTAGGACACTGATTGGTACCTAGGTATATTTCATGTATGTAGGTAGAGATAATGGAAAGTTTCTGATCATGGAAGCATGATTTTCTTTTAGCATGCGATCTTGGAGTATATGATAAATTTGGGGATAAAAACTATATTGGAGATAGTTTTGGTATTTTTGTTCTTTTGAGAAACTTGTAGTGTTCTGTACGCTTGTTTCCATGTATACCTATTCCTTTTTGTATTGCATCATGAAATCTACATCATTTTTTATATAGTGCTGGTTATTGTTATCTAATCTGAATATTTATTTTCTTTTGCTGATATGAGTTTTCATTAGTATGCTTCCACTATTTATCTATTTATCATTATTCCTCTATGATACACTCTGACCAAGTGGTATAGTCTCCCCATATACACACCCTAGGACCTTGCTTCTAGTCATCATACTCTAGAATATGGGGAGGCACGCTTGAGTCCATATGGACAACTAGTTTGGATACTGTTATCAAGTGAGTCAAGCTAGGATATCACAAAGTGGTATCAAATATTTTTCATTTTTGTATTAATGTTTGGGTTGTTAGATAAGAGACTATTAAAGTGTTGTAATTTGGTAATGATCCCGTTCCTAAGAGTAGATAACCCACATACGGGAAAAAAACCAAATTTCATAGGATGGAAATTAATGATTTGGTTTATTCCTATTATGTTTGTACATATTTCTGCATTGGGTGATGCACATGGATTGTGACATTTATTACTATTGTGTAAATATTTTATTCCTTGGCCGGTACAGATAGGAGTTAGTGTCTCATGCATCATTATAGGCACATGAGTATTTATATGTCATGGATTATGCCATGCCACATTTTTTACCACTTTCATTTATTGTTTCATATTCCATGTTCCTTGATAGTTATATTTGATATTTTGCTAATATTTATTATAGGAATAAACTAATTGGAACAATTAAAGTGTCTACATCAACCTAAATAGTGTTTTCCTATTTGGCTTGATGATGAAACTTTAATTATCCAATTATAGTTTTTTTGAGATATGGACCATTGGTCACATGAGATGAAATATAAGTTGGTTGAAATTTCATGTATTCCAATTACAATTTAAGGAGAGTGTGTGAAAATAAATTAGGAATTGTGATCTATATAATTGAACCATTGTAAAATCCTGGTTTTAGTTACATGTAGTACCATTTTCAACTCATAAATCATAGGACATTAAAACATGGGAATGATAGATGAATATAACAGGACCTTGATATATATATATAGAAATTAAGAACTATTGAGTTTAATTTAAATGGAAATGGACCAATAGCAACTTAATGTGTATTTTCTTTTATAAATTTCAATTGAAACACTATATACCAGAACCCATAATTTGAAATAAATAATTTGATCGAAACCTAACCTATTAGTGGGTTATAGGTAGTATCTCTAGTTATCCATCATGGTCTTATATATCACTCAAACCCGACTTTTGGGAAAGCTAGAAGAGTATGACTCTTTAATAGGAAGGATTTCACCTTTCCTATTCTTATATATGTGATTTTTTATTTTTAAATTTTATTTGATTTATATACTTGGAATTTGTAGAGAAATTACATTATGATTTCCTCCATTCAAGCATCAGGAATGTGGTGATGACCATGTTTCTAAAGTGGTGGGACCTAACCTGCTAATAATTCCACCAACAGCACCACTAGTTATACATAACTTTGGAGTTGAAACCAAGTTTTGATAGGGTTTCTTAAGGTTTATACAGAATATTTAGGGAGCTCTGTGACCTACCCCTACTATGGTAGAGTTCACATGAGAGTTTCAGCAACAATATCCACTGAAAGTTTCATGGGATGTCGGTCCACAAGTTGCTGATACATGGCTTGTAACACCCGAGACTGTTATAAGAAATATTTTGTTTTTATTTTATATAAATCATCAAAGGAATCATTCACTACACACACAACTAGCTTGGATTGCTTTACACGCAATTGCGACCTTCCTTGATAGCTCGCGTCGTATGCAATACCGAGTTTCACTAAACAACGATATGCTATTAAAATATTATTAAAACTAGCCGTTATGAATAGTAATAACCACTTTTTGAAATTTTGTAAATTTTATTTTTCAAAATGAACATCGTTTTTGGATTTGGAATATCGAAATTAGCCTAGGGTGAAATTTTGGTATTTTTCTAGAAACTTTCAATTTTTGATGAATAGTGAAACACTGGGTTACTATTTAAAAACAGACTTTTTATTTAAATAATTATTTATTTTATTTAAATTTATTTTAGGTCAAAATTGATACATAATACCTATATAAGTTCAATGTAATTCATTGGAGTAATTTTATAATAATTTTAGATATATAAAAATTTTATTGAACTTTTCACCGTCTTTTACACACCTCCTAGGAGAATTTGCAAATTTACATAAAACTTAATTTTACAACTTCTGTGAGTGGAATTTCAAAAATCCGAGAGACACGGTTGATGTTAGTAAGTAAGACATGGTTCAATGAGATGAAAATAATTTTTGGTGAATAGTAACTTTTTACTTTTATTTAGCACGGTTAAAAGTAAATAAGGTAATTAAGGGTAAAAATGATATTATTATTACCCTAAAACATGTCATAATTCTATTGGATAAGTATAATTCGACCAAAAAAAAACTTAGGAATAAAATATGACCATTTAGGCCCACTTGGATTAGATTAGGACATTTATTATTAATTTATTTAAAGAAGGGTTAAAATAGTTAAAATCAATGTTTAATAAGTAAATAATTTTTAATATAGGGTTATACATAAGATAAATAAGAATATAAATATTAATTAGAAAGATACAAATATTTCCTACATAATGTTATTTTATTTTTAATTTTTAGACATTAAATAATTTAATTTAGTTATGACACAAATATGATGCAGTAATTATCTTATTAATGAAATATTGACATAATTGATGTTATAAATACACAAATAAATGTAATTTGAGACTTTTTATGAATTAAACTAATTTTATAGGTTAATATGACATGTTAGTATTGAATTAATTAACTTTGTTAGAACAAATCATTCTGTTATTATTTTCACAAAATTCAATTACTAAATAGTGTCAAAATTGACATAAAATAGTTTTTTAAACAAATATTATATTATTAATTGTTATTTTATTATTAAAAATCTAAGGATCGGTCAAATACTTAGATAAGGTTATATATATTAATAATAAACAACTTGGGGTTCTTTTTGCATGTTATAGTAAGTTTATTAACCATATAGTGCAAGAACACAAAAAGACACGGTAAAAGTAAAATTATCTAACTTAAAGTTAAATCTAAATGATAAGGTTAAAATTATAAACTAAACTTGTACAAATTCTATTGTATGAGATTATTTCGACTCATACCCACCTTATCTTCGAAATAAATCAATTTGGAGCTATTTAAAACAGAATATGGCTTTATAATAAAATAATTGTTTTAGTTTTTCCAAAGGTACCCCTCTCCTCCCTTATAAAAAGGCACTTCCTCCCTCTCTTCCTCACACAACTTTGAGCATTCAAGCTCGGACAACCCCTGCCAATTTCTCCTCTCCACTTACCTAGAAACATCCTCGAGGTCCTGGTCTTATTCAAATACCAATTTTAGTGCCCTAAAAGGAGGTCTCAAAGAAGCGCTTCAAAGAAGAGGTAATGTCCGTTACCGATTCTTTCAACTTTATTTATTCTTTAAATTATTCTTATTTAGTTGTTTCATTATGAATTAATAACATCAGTATCACTCATATACTGATATGTTATTATAAGTATTAAACAACCCTATTTAACCATCTATCCATCCTATGGAAAACGAAATCACCGCGCGTGCGTACGTACGGAATACCATCTCCACGCCGTGGTGTAATATGTTTTCCACCACCACCTTACTTGGATGGGTATAATGGTGTGAAGAATGAATATATATGATTATTTTAAATTAATATTTATTCTTAAATAGTATAAATACACTCCAATACAATTTCATGATCATGGGAACGATATCATCGCTCGT
Organism: Viscum album; assembly: GCA_963277665.1. Classification (NCBI taxonomy): domain Eukaryota; kingdom Viridiplantae; phylum Streptophyta; class Magnoliopsida; order Santalales; family Viscaceae; genus Viscum; species Viscum album. The sequence goes on along the minus strand of OY728155.1, from coordinate 1,286,322,636 downwards.
GCGTACGTACGGAATACCGTCTCCACGATGTGATGCGACTCGTTCTACATGATTTTCATTGCATAATGATTACATAAATGTATTGAGTGAATAAATATGATATATATTACACTAATAACATTCTGGAAATGAGGTATCGATAACCTAAAAAGAATAATAAGAATTTATTCGACAAAACACACATAAGAACAAAAAGTAATAAACACCCAAATAACAAGTAGCAATGAAATATTACTAATAATAAGCTAAGAATATGACCATATATGATATAATAACAATGAGTATGATTCTGTAATAAGTCAATGACATTATTTAAATCATTATACAGGAGGTTCAGACACTTACTAAGCAAATCAGACCTAAGGTAAGGGAAATATCACAATCTCATTTTTATTCGAGATTGTTTATACTTTGAAATTTACTGTGGTGTATTTTATCATCCACATCCATGTTTCCTCAATATTTAATATTATTTCCATCCACCTACAATTTTTTAAATCCAATTTTACCCTTCGATGAGTTTTTAGTAAAATATATGAAAGGAATCTTTTGTCGTTTTTCGTATAAGGTACTTTTTGACTTTTCCGAAAAAAGTACGAGAAGAATATTTTTTTTAAATTATATGGAATGAATGGATTTTTAAAACATTATTTCCAAGAAGCTTCCCTTACAAGTTTTCAAGTTTATTTTTAATCAACTTCTTTTAGTTTATAATTGTATGACATGTTAAGAAAGGAAAAGTGTTTTTGAAGTAGAAAGGATATTTTTCTCAAGAATGGAGTTCAAGTATTTTATCAAAATTATTTTCCATCTAAGATAATAAAGGGTTCTATTTCTATCCCTAGTATTACATTGATTTGATTATGTTGTGATGGAATTATTTTTATGAATTCCTTTATCTTATATGAATTGTTTTATGATGTCACGATGTTTAAGAATCCCATTTTTATTACATGGGTTATGCTATGATGTATGGTTTATGATTTTGTGTCACACATAAGAATGGTATAATTATGAGATGGGTGGGACCTATATCTACCTCAAATGCATTGGGTAAATATTTTATATCTCATGAGATAGACATGGCTGGAACGGCAGGTTAAACCGGTTCAGTGAAACAGGACTGAAACGAGTAATGAACTCAGTTCAGAAATGGACTTTGTCCACTAAGATAGTCTTGGAAATGAGTCTTGACTAATAAGAAATTATTCTCTATGATTATGTGTGTATGCCACAAAGCTTCATGTTTTAAGTTATGATTATTGTGATTACATTTCACTACCATGATTTATCCCATGTTATGAAATTATGATCTCTTTTGCAGGGTAAGATTTCCAAAATGTTATGTTCTTATGAATATGATCTGATTGATATTTCTTTTGTTTACCCTTACTGATCATTTGATCTCACCCTTTTGTATGTTTTCTTTCCTCAGGTCAGGAAGAATGTTATTAAGTAAGATATGCCAAAAGGGACTATAGATATGATGAAATAAATGAGAGACAGTGTAGACGCTTTATGAACCAGTTGTTTATGTTTCCCAGTTTCTAAAGACACTATACCTATACAGTCCTTTCATGGTTTTGTTATATGTTGTAATAAGTGTACTTCAATTTTGAAGTACTAAAATTTTATGTAAATTATGGGTCGTTATAGTTGGTATCAGAGGAAAGGTATAGTCAACCTTTGGAAACTAGGATGTGAAAGCCTTAGTAAGAATCCTAAGGATAAGTCTAAGCATAGAACACAATCTTAGTGTTTTAGAAATGGACATGAATAACCTAGGATAATACCTTAAGTGTGAAATTTTATTCTTCATTATGTGGTTTTCCTATTATAATTAGTGTTGCTCACACTTTTCTTCTTGGTTTTAGTCAATGGCTGGAACCCGAAGGAACAGTGTTAATGCATAATGCGACAGGAAATGCAATGATTTTCCCCCTGAGCAACCAAACGTTATGGAAGATGGAATGAAAAATCTTGTAACCATGCTCACACAACTTTATCAAGCTATGAATCATGCATGACTTCCAAACGAGCAAAGGAAGGAGCAACATTCTGTTGAATCCTTCATGAGACAGTGTCCACCTTCATTTAGTGAGTCTACTGATCCATTAGTTGCTGAACAATGGATCAGTACTACTGAAAAGATATTTTCAGTTCTTCAATGTTCTGAACATGATAAAGTCATCTTAGCAGTGTATCATTTGGAAGGTGATGCTGATCAATGGTGGAATCTTATCTAGAATACAAGGCCAAGAGATAAAATTGAGTCCATCGAATGAGACGAGTTCAAGAACTTATTTTTCAATAAGTACATCCCTTGTATTCTCCGAACAAAGATGGAGAAGGAGTTTCTTGAACTAAAGGAAAAGGATGATGAATCTGTTGGTACCTATGAAGAAAATTTTACAAGACTTTCAAGGTATGCTTATGGTATTATTATCCAACCTGAGAGTAAGATCGATCGATTCTTTAGTGGCTTAAAACCAAGTCTTCGAAGGGCGTTATCCATAAGGGACTTCAATCGCTACGAGGAAATCGTTCGATGTGCTCTCAAAGTTGAGATGGAGATTGGAGTAACCCATCAGTCATATGGGTTTGATAAGAAGAGGAAAATGGAATTCAAAGGAAAATCTAAAGAGCACACTGAAAGGAAGATGAGTTTTCCCTTATTCTCAAAGTGTGGAAAGAAACATGGAGGGAGTTGTCTTAAAGGGACAAGTAAATGTTTCAAATGTGTAATGGAAGGTCATCGGGAATTTGAATGACACAATGATGGGAAGAAGATGTTTAGTGATGAGAAAAATGAAAAGGCTACACAGAGTGAACCTCCTACACTTCAATGTTACAAGTTCAAAGAAATGGGGAATTATGCCAATAAATTCCCTAATCTAAGGATTATTTATGATGATCGACGTCAACAAACTCTTAAGGCTAAAGACAAAGGAAAGTCACATGCAATTTCTATCAGTGATGTGGAGTACGATAACGAAGTGGTGAAAGGTACACTTACCATCCACTCTAAAGTAGCAAATGTTTTATTTGATTATGGATCCACCCACTCTTTTATTTATGAATAATTTTCTAATCGTATCGCCATATTACCTCAAAAATTAGATGTTGAGTTATCTGTGACAACCCCTAATGGAACAACAGTCGCATCAAAAGTTTATAATTATTCTACGATTGAAGTTTGTGGGAAAGTGCTTCCTGAAAATCTTGTGATCCTTCCTATAATGGAATTTGATGTGATTCTTAGCATGGATTGGCTTTCTCTATATGGAGCTCATATCAATTGCCAAATAAGAGAAGTCACATTTCATATTCCAGATCAATCGTTGATCGTCTATCGATGCAAGGATGAACATAACCTTCCAGTGGAAATTTATTCCATCTTATGGGTCTTGATTCCACTAAATGAAGGTTATTTATCTCAAATGGTTGGTGAGAAACTCACAATTAAGAATATTCCCATTGTAAGGGCGTTTGATGATGTCTTTCCAGAAGCATTTCTGGGTCTTCCACCAAATCATGAAGTTGAGTTTTCAATAGAACTCGTACCAGGTGCTTTACCTATTTCAAAGACACCTTATAGAATGACCCCGATTGAGTTGCATGAATTGAAGAAGCAACTCCAAGAGAATCTTGATAAGGGGTTCATACGCCCTAGTGCGTCACCTTGGGGAGCACCTGTTCTGTTTGTTAAGAAGAAAGATGGATCAATGAGACTTTTCATTGATTATCGAGAACTTAACAAGATCACTACAAAGAACAAATATCCTCTACCGCACATTGATGACTTATTTGACCAACTATGCGGAGCTCAATACTTTTCCAATATTGATCTTCGTTCAAGGTATCATCAATTAAGGGTCAAAAGGGAGGATATACTAAAGATGGATTTTCATACAAGGTATGGAAACTATGAATTTATAGTGATGCCATTTGGTCTTACTAATGCCCCTACTATCTTCATGGATATGATGAATAGAGTCTTTAGAGACTATCTTGATTAGTTTGTGGTAGTCTTTATAGACGATATTCTTTTACATTCAAAGAGAAAAAAAGATCATGAAGATCACTTGAGAATTATATTAAAGACCCTGAGAAAGGAGAATCTTTATTCCAAATTTACCAAGTGTGAATTTTGGCTTCAAAAAGTTTCATTTTTGGGTCACATAATCTCAAAAGAGGGGATATCTGTGGATCCAGCAAAAACAGAGGTTATCAAAAGATGGTCGAGACCAATAACAGTAACTGAGATCCGAATTTTTCTTAGTTTGGCTGGATATTATCGACGTATTTTGAAATATTTTTCACGATTATCTAATCCACTCACCAGGTTGATTTGGAAAGGAGTTAAGTTTGTTTGGACGGAGGAATGTGAAGAGAATTTCAAGGAGTTGAAAAGAAGGTTATCCAGTGCACATGTGCTCACCCTGCCTTGTAGTGGAGAAAGGTTTGTGATCTACATTGATGCATCCAAGAAGGGATTGGGTTGTGTTCTTATGCAAAATGATATGGTGATAGCTTATGCCTCACGACAGTTGAAAATCCATGAGCAAAATTACCCAACTCATGATTTGGAGTTAGCTGCGGTAATCTTTGCATTAAAGATTTGGAGGCATTATCTTTATGGAGAAAGGTGTGACATTTATACTGACCATAAAAGTTTAATGTATATTTTCACACAAAAGGATCTGAATATGTGCCAAAGAAGATGGTTGGAGCTGATTAAGGATTACGACTGCTCAATTCATTACCACCCTGGAAAAGCAAACAAGGTGGCAGATGCATTAAGTCGACAAGACCATGCCATTTTATCCATGATGAGGATCACAAAAGATCCAATATTTATGAATTTACAAAGGATGGATCTTGGAATTATAATGAAAGGGTAAAAATCGTATCCTTCTCAAATGAATGTTCAACAATCTATACATGTGAAGATTAAAGATGCACAGAAAGAAGATATAGAGTTACAAAAGAAGGTGAGAAATGTTCCTGAATTCAACCTTGATTGTGATGGGATAATAATGTTCAGGAATCGGGTTTGTGTTCCTCCCATCCCCAAATTAAAGGAGCTGCTGGATGAGGCTCATAGTTCTTCATTATCTATTCATCCTGGAAGCATGAAGATGTATAGGGACCTGAAAGAGTACTTCTGGTGGGATGGAATGAAAAGAGATGTTGCTGAATATGTCTCTCGATGCTTGGTTTGTCAGCAAGTTAAAGCTGAGTGATAGAAGTATAAGGAAATGTTACAACCATTACCCATACCCGAATGGAAATGGGAAAACATCCCTATGGACTTTGTCATAGGACTTCCTCAAACATCCAAAGGCAATAATGCTATCTGGTTCATAGTTGATTGTCTTACAAAGTTTGCACACTTCATTACTATTAGAGATGATTTCTCTCTGGATCAGCTTTCCAGGATATATGTAAAGGAAGTGGTAAGATTTCATGGAGTACCACTTTCTATTATATCTGATTGGGATCCGAGGTTTACCTCAAAGTTATGGTGAAATCTTCAGCATACTATGGATACAGAGTTGAGTTTCAGCACTACTTATCATCCTCAGACAGGTGTTTAGTCTGAGAGGACAATTCAAACTCTAGAAGATATGTTGAGATCTTGCTCTATGGATTTCAAATGAGGTTGGGATCAACAACTACCTTTGGTGGAATTTTCTTATAATAATATCTTTCACTCTAGTATTCAGATGGCTCCTTATGAAGCTCTCTATGGAAAGAAATGTAGGACTCCGACTTGCTGAGATGAAGTTGGGAAAAGAAAGCTATTAGGACCTGATCTTGTTGATGAGATGGCAGAAAAGGTCCGATCTATTCAACAACACATAAGAGCAGCTCAGAGTCGACAAAAAAGTTATGCCGACAAACTAAGAAAAGACTTACAGTTTGAAGTGGGTAATAAAGTGTTCTTACGAATATCTCCTTAGAAGAGAGTAATGAGATTTGGAAAGAAGGGAGAGCTGAGCCCTAAGTATATCGGTCCTTTCGAAATTCTGGATCGTTTTGGGAAGGTAGCTTACCGATTGACGCTTCCACCGAATATCTCTCAAGTTCACGATGTGTTCTATGTATCTCTCCCGAGAAAGTACATACATGATCCTTCACATGTACTCATCTCAAAAGTTGTACCGCTAGAACAAGATCTTTCTTATGAAGAACAACTGATAGAGATTCTCGATCGTAGTGAAAAAGTCCTATGGAACAAGACCACTCACTTGGTAAAAGTTTTATGGAGGAACCACCAATTAGAAGAAGCTACTTGGGAGCTTGAGGATATGACAAGGGAGAGGTATCCTCATCTGTTTGTTACAAGTGACGAATTTCGAGGGCAAAATTCATTTTAAGGGGGGTAGAATGTAACACTAGAGACTTTTATAAGAAATATTTTGTTTTTATTTTATATAAATCATCAAAGGAATCTTTTACTACACACTACACTAGCTTGGATTGCTTTACACACAATCACGACCTTCCTTGATAGCTTGCGTTGTACGCAATACTGAGTTTCACTAAACAACGATATGCTATTAAAATATTATTAAAACTAGCTGTTATGAATAGTAATAACCACTTTTTGAAATTTTGTAAATTTTATTTTTCAAACTGGACTTCATTTTTGGATTCAAAATATTGAAATTAGCCTAAGGTGAAATTTTGGTATTTTTCGGGAAACATTCAATTTTTGATGAATAGTGAAAACACTGGGTTACTATTTAAAAACCAAATTTTTATTTAAATAATTATTTATTTTATTTAAATTTATTTGAGGTAAAAATTGATACATAATACCTATATAATTTTAATGTAATTCATTGAAGTAATTTTATAATAATTTTAGATATATAAAAATTTTATTGAACTTTTCACCGTCTCTTACCCACCTCCTAGGAGAATTTGCAAATTTACATAAAACTTAATTTTACCACTTCTGTGAGTGGAATTTTAAAAATACAAGAGACATGGTTGATGTCAGTAAGTAAAATGTGGTTAAATGAGATGAAAATAATTTTTGGTTAATAGTAACTTTTTACTTTTATTTACCATGGTTAAAAGTAAATAGGATAATTAAGGGTAAAAATGAAATTATTTTTACCCTAACACATGTTCTAATTCTATTGGATAAGTTTAATTCGACCAAAAACAACCTTAGGAATAAAATATGACCATTTAGGCCCACTTGGATTAGATTAGGACATTTATTATTAATTTATTTAAAGAAGGGTTACAGTAGTTAAAATCAAAGTTTAATAAGTAAATAATTTTTAATATAGAGTTATACATAAGATAAATTCGACTATAAGTATTAATTAGATAGATAAAAATATTTCATACATAATGGTATTTTATTTGTAATTTTTAGACATTAAATAATTTAATTTATTTATGACACAAAGATGATGCAGTAATTATCTTATTAATGAAATAGTGACATACTTGATGTTATAAATACCCAAATAAATGTAATTTGAGACTTTTTATGAATTCCACTAATTTTCTAGGTTAATATGACATGTTAGTATTGATTTAATTAACTTTTTTGGAATTAATAATTCTGTTATTATTTTCACAAAAATCAATTACTAAATAGTGTCAAAATTGACATAAAATAGTTTTTAAAAAAACTATTATATTATTAATTGTTATTTTATTCCTAAAAATCTAAGGTTTGGCGAAATGACTTAGATAAGGTTATATATATTAATAATAAACAACTTGGGGTTCGTTTGGCTTGTTATAGTAAGTTTATTAACCTTATAGTGTAAGAACACAAAAAGACACGGTAAAAGTAAAATTATCTAACTTAAAATTAAATCTAAATGATAAGGTTAAAATAGTAAACTAAACTTGTCCAAATTCTATTAGATGATAGGATTTTGACCCATCCCCACCTTAGCTTAGAAATAAATCAATTTGGAGCTATTTAAAACTGAATATGGCTTTATAATAAAATAATATTTTTAGTTTTTCCAAAGGTGCTCCTCTCCTCCCTCTCTTCCTCACACCACTTTGAGCCTTCAAGCTCGGCCAACCCCTAAAACTTTATCCTCTAAACTTCCCTAGAAACATCCTAGAGTTCCTGGTATTCTTCAAAGACCAATTTTAGTGCCCTAAAAGGAGGTCTCAAAGAAGCACTTCAAAGAAGAGGTAATGTCCATTACCGATTCTTTCAACTTTATTTCTTCTTCCAATTCTTCTTATTTAGTTGTTTCATTGTGAATTAATAACATCAGTATCACTCATATACTGATATGTTATTATAAGTATGAAACAACCCTATTTCACCATCTATCCATCCTACGGAAAACGAAATCACCGCGCGTGCGTACGTACGAAATACCGTCTCCACGCCGTGGTGTAATCTATTTTCCACCACCACCTTACTTGGATGGGTATAATGGTGTAGAGAATGAATATATATTATTATTGTAAAGTGATATTGATTCTTAAATAGTATACATACACTCCAATACAATTCCACGATCATGGGAACGATATCATCACTCGTGCGTACGTACGGAATACCGTCTCCACGATGTGATGCGACTCGTTCTACATGATTTTCATTGCATAATGATTAAATAAATGAAGTGAGTGAATAAATATGATATATATTACACTAATAACATTATGTAAATGAGGTATCTATAACCTAAAAAGAATAATAAGAATTTATTCGACAAAACACGCATAAGAACAAAAAGTAATAAACACCCGAATAACAAGTAGCAATGAAATATTACTAATAATAAGCTAAGAATATGACCATATATGATATAATAACAATAAGTATGATTCTGGAATAAGTCAATGACATTATTTAAATCATTATACAGGAGGTTCAGACACTTACGAAGCAAATCGGACCTATGGTAAGGGAAATATCACAATCTCATTTTTATCCGAGATTGTTTATACTTTGAAATTTACTGGGGTGTATTTTATCATCCACATCCATGTTTCCTCAATATGTAATATTATTTCTATCCACCTACAATTTTTTAAATCCAATTTTACCTTTCATTGAGTTTTTAGTAAAATATATGAAAGGAATCTTTTGTCGTTTTTCATACGAGGTACTTTTTGACTTTTCCGACAAAAGTACGAGAAGAATGTTTTTTTAACTTATACGAAATGAATGGATTTTTAAAACATTATTTCCAGGAATCTTACTTTACAAGTTTTCAAGTTTATCTTTAATCAACTTCTTTTAGTTTAGAATTGTATGACATGTTAAGAAAGGAAAAATGTTTTTGAAGTAGAAAGGATATTTTTCTCAAGAATGGAGTTCAAGTGTTTTATCAAAATTATTTTCCATCTAAGATAATAAAGGGTTCTATTTCTATCCCTATTATTACATTGATTTGATTATGTTGTGATGGAATTATTTTTATGAATTCCTTTATCTTATATGAATTGTTATATGATGTCACGATGTTTAAGAATCCCATTTTTATTACATGGGTTATGCTATGATGTATTGTTTATGATTTTGTGGCACACATAAGAATGGTATCATTATGAGATGGGTGGGACCTATATCTCCCTCCAATTCATTGGATAAAGATTTTATATCTCATGAGATAGACATGGCTGGAACGGCAGGTTAAACCGGTTCAGTGAAACAGGACTGAAACGAGGAATGAACTCGGTTCAGAAATGGACTTTGTCCACTAAGATAGTCTTAGAAATGAGTCTTGACTAATAAGAAATGATTCTCTATGATTATGTGTGTGTGCCACAAATCTTCATGTTTTAAGTTATGATTATTGTGATTACATTTCACTACCATGATTTATCCCATGTTATGAAATTATGATCTCTTTTGCTGGGTAGGATTTCCAAAATGTTATGTTCTTATGAATATGATGTGATTGATATTTATTTTGTTTACCCTTACTGAGCATTTGAGCTCACCCTTTTGTATGTTTTCTTTCCCCAGGTCAGGAAGAAGGTTATTAAGTAAGATATTCCAAAAGGGACTATAGATATGATGAAATAAATGGGAGACAGTGTAGACGCTTTATGAACCAGTTGTTTATGTTTCCCAGTTTCTAAAGACACTATACCTATACAGTCCTTTCATGGTTTTTTTATATGTTGTAATAAGTGTACTTCAATTTTGAAGTACTAACATTGTATGTAAAGTATGGGTCGTTATATGGATAAAGGTCATTCTTTCTATATTTGAGAACTGAGAGATTCCTACATAGAGGAGGGTCAAGATTTATGCTTATATGCATCATGGTTATACCAAGTGTTTGTGGGACATTATCTCTCAGGCAGACCATCATTGGGATATGGTTTGGAGATATTTATAGGCTACCTTCTATAAATTTTTCTATCTGGAGGTGCTGCGAGATGACCAAGATAGATAATTTATACATATAAGTAATAAAGACTATCAGTTATGTATTATTCATCTCTATTTAGTGATCTTTATCATTTTTCACCTTCCTTCACTGTTTATGATCTTTTTAGAGTGATATTCTTTAAGGATGTGCTCAGGAATTCCATCGAGTCTCTGTTTAATGTTTTCCATTTGAAAACTATGTTAGGAATTGTAAATCAAACCCTTATTAATGAATGAAATTCAATGGAATATGATAGTACAAGGCACAATAGTTTAGTACTGAGGTAGGTTAGTAGTTCGACTAGCAGCATGAAGCATTATTTAGAGGATTCTTGACAGGGTAGTGGTAGCTAGAGTATCTGCACTAGTAGTTCTAAAATATTCCATAAATTTTGGAGATGTGGTCATGTAAAGACTCAGGGTAATTGAGACCCAATTCAATTCTAAGACTAAAGTAGAATGGGTCATTATAAGAAGTTTTTACAGAACTTTTCATATGTTTCTAGTAGAAGAGGATCTGCACTATCTATGCCTTATATGTAAGGATCTATAACTCCATTCCAAGCCAAAATCCAGGATACCATTGTTTGTAAAGGTTGAGGAGGCAGATGTGGTCAAGGAGTCTAGACAGAGGATATGCATTACTAGTTGAGTAGACCCACTTCGGGAAGTCAAGCTGAAGATCAGAGCCATGGATCAGTCCAGATATATTTAATGTAACCTATTGCTGAGGAGAAGGGTGCTGGGACATGTATAGAATGAGGTAAGATTTTGGTAGACTCTACTTCAGTATCTTCCCATTTTAAAATAGGCAATTCACATTATTTTATCTTCATGATCATTGTGGAAAGTTTTGGTCTTGAGATTAATCACTTCTGTAGCATGATGACACTGATACTCCATTGGGAATTTGATTTGAGAGTAGACGCTAGTGAAAGTAATGCCCCAAGAGGTGGGTGACTATTGTTTATTATGGGAAATATCCATCCTCATGATGAAGAGATTTTATTTCATTCTCATAATATATTGGTTAGTTCCCTATCACTCTTATGTGTACTTTTATCACTATGGGGTATCATTAACATCACTAGAGGGTGATAGTTCACAAGGGATAATGGGGTGTACAAGTAAGTAGAGTTGGACCAGAGCATCGTGGGCTAGTTAGTGTGACTTCCCATATCACTATCTAGTATATGTATGATTAGGGGACACACTGGGATGATTTTCCACCTATAGTAGATCATTTTAGGTATTTTTTCCCTAACATTTTATCTGGATTAACTTTTGACAAAGAGGTTGAGTTTATTACCAAGATAGTGTCTAGAGTAGCACTGGTATCCATTCCTCCTTGTATAATGGTAACTATAGAGTTTCAGGAGCTCAATAGATAGATATAGGACTTGTAATCTAAGGGTTTTATATGGACCATTACTTCACCTTGGGGTTCACTTATCCTTTTATCAAAGAAGGTGGATGGTAGCATCAGGATTTTTCTGGATTACCATTAATTGAATCATCTTACAATTAAGAACCGATATCAATTATTTTGTATATAAGAACTCTTTGACTAGTGCTATGGAGTGAGGTTTTCTCTAAGATCAATTTGAGGTTGTGATACCATTAGGTATGAGTTAGACCTTCAAACATACCTCATAAAACACTTCATAGTAGGTATGGCCTTCATGAGTATCTTGTTATGTCATTCGGTTTGATGAATGTGCCCACCATTTTCATGGATTTAATGAATAAGGTTTTCCACCCATATCTAGATTCAATTTTGGTAGTATTTATGGATGGAACATTAGTGTATTTTCATACTTGACATGACCAATCCAAACATCTTGAGATCATTCTTAATACACTAAGAGAGAATGAGTTGTCTTTTAAGATCACCAAATGAAACTTTTGGATCAGCAAGGTGAACTTCCTGAGTCACATAATCTCAAAGTAAAGAGTATCCATTAATCTAAATTAAGAGATATCTTTGGTCTCCTGGGAGCATCCCAAGAATATTTTTGACATCCATAGTTTCTTGGGGATGGATGGATGTTATAGGTTCTTCATTCATGAATTTTCATTCTTACCAGCACCTCTCATGGATTAATGAAAAAGGGTGTTATGTTTTTATGGTTAGAAACATTTAATAAAACCTTTCTTGAGCTGAAAGGGTGAATAAAATCAGTGTCAATACTGATTCTTCTAGAGTCAAGAAGAAGCTATGAAGTTTATTATGATTCATTGAGCATTGATCCAATAGTAGTTTTGATGAAGGAAGATTGAGTCGTGGTGTATAGGTCTCTCTAATTGAGGAAAAATTATATTAATTACAATATGCATCACCTTGATCTATTATTTGTGGTTCACGCCATCCATCATTAGAGTCATTATTTTCTTATAGAGCTATTTATGGTGTTTACATACAACAAGATCCTTAAGTACATATTCACACTGCGTGAATTGAATCTTAGAAAATGAAGATGGTTCAAATACCTATAGTCCTTTGATTTTAATATTTCCTATATTCCAAGGAAAGGTAATATTGTAGAATTTTCTCTAATTTTGAGGACTCAGACATAGGTAGTTCCTAAGTCCAGTAGTGAGTGGTAGTTTATGGCACTATTTTATGAGATGCACATAGAGATACAGGAGAATCAAGGGAAACCTATCCTTACATCTTTGACAATGACATCTTCCCTTATAGAGAGAGTGAATATGAGGAATCTATCCAATACTAAGGGTGTATTCATAAGGGATAGTGTTTCAGGTAAGGATCTACCATCAGGATGTTTCATTAACAAGAATGAGATTCTACACATTCATGGATGCATCTGGGTTTCTATAGACATATAAGATGATTTGATGTGTAAGTCTCATGACTCTGTTTGGGTAGTTCATCTTGGTGTTACCAAGATATATCATGACTGACACCATCAGTATCGATGTCTAGTGATGAAAAGGTAAGTAGAGATATTTATTTGCTGGTGTTCCACTTGTCAGTAGGTGAAGGTGGAACACTAGTGACCAACAAGAATTATATAGTCATTACCCATTTTGAAGTATAAATGGGACGATGTCACCATGGATTTTGTGACTAGTTTACCAAGTTCCCCTCAAGGAAGTGAGGAAGTATGGGTGATCATTTTCAGGTTAATGAAGGTCTCTCTCTTTCTACCTTTCAAAGAGACCTTTTTAGCGGATGAGCTTGTAAGTATCTATATCTGAGATATTTTACAACTTCATCGAGTTCCATATAATATTTTATCAGAAATATATGCTCATTTCAATTATTGGTTCTACAAAGGGTTATAGAGGGTGTTATATGAACACATAATTTTGATTACAAAATACCCCCTAGGACTGAAGGGCAGTCCGAGTGTATGATTTAGGTGTTACAGTACATTCTTAGAGTATGTGTCCTTGATTTTGGAGGTTCCTGGGAAAATAATATTCATATGGATGAGTTATCTTACAATAATATCTTATAGGATACAATAAAGATGGATCCTTATGAAGAATTTTTTGGTAGGTCATGTTGTTCACCCCTATTCTAGTTATAGGTATGAGAGGTAGTACTATTGGGTCCTTGAATCATTCAAGAGACATTAGAGTAGGTGCAACTTATTTATAAGTGTATGGCAACAATACAGTGTTGTTAGAAGTCTTACATTGAACGTTGTTGATGAACTCTAGAGTTTGAGGTTAGGGATGGAGTGTTCTTGAGTGTTCCACCTATGCTAGAAAATAGAATTATTTGAAGATATGGTAATATTTCTCCTCATTATCTCAGGACTTTTGAGATTCTAGTAAAAGTCGAGATGATAACATATCTATTGTAGTTACCTCAATGGCACAAAGATATGTATGAAATCTTCCATTTATTCGAGCTTTTCCATTACTATTTAGACCCATCTCACATCCTTTATCACAATGAAGTTGAGTTAGAGGTAGATGCATCCTTTAAGGAGAATCCTATACTTAAAATTGATTGGAACAAAAAGGATCTCTAAGGAAGGTCATTTATTTTAGTCCAGGTGCTTTGGAAACACAACCATGTACAAGACGATATTTGGGAGTGAGAGGCTTATGTATGTGATCTGTAGCTGGAGTTATTCTCAGATGATGTTTTACCGCCCTCATAAGGCAAACTCAGGAATAAGTTTTTTAAGGAAGAAAAATTAGAAGATATTAGATTTTCTTTTAGGGTAATAATTACTTAAATTTTAGTTTTAATATTTAGTTTTTTCCTAACAGAAATGACAAATTAGGTGACCTAGGATCTGGGAGCATTTGAGGATTGTTTGGAGCCTCAGTTATTGGAAATAATAGCTGAGGTGCATTATTAGCACATTATTAGTCCAACCCATGAAACTCAACCATATATGCCATAGAGGATGTCACGCATTTTGGAAAACCATGCACCCTAGTCTATATGTCCATGCAAGAAATTTTATACCTATTGAAGAGGGGTTTTGCACAAGATAGGAACAATTAGGATAACCATGAACCTAACTGTGCGAAGGGGTTGTCACTATTGACACTATTGGCCCATGGTTTGTCCAATTGTGTGGCCAAATAGTGCACCTCATTTAATTTAGATAAAATTTCCATTTTCTTCTTATATCGTTATATGTTTAACCCTAATTTTATTTTTATCTCTATGAATAGCCCCTTCTCTCATGTTATATCTCCTTCTCTGGTTCAACTAAGGAATTAATCCCTCTCCTCTATACGAAATCTATTTGTCTTACTATTAAACACATTGGAAGCATAATGGTAAGGGATTCAGTCCACTTTCTTACTTTAGCTATTTATCTCTCCATATTTTGTGTTATTACCATGCAATATAATATTCCATATTTTAGAGGTATTCATATATTTCTCTAGTTAATTCTATTATAGATGAAATAAAAATATGATACTGGATAAGGGTTCACTAAATTATATAAGGTAAGTGGTAAGTAAATTTCCCGAAGTTCTTGAGGTCTATATTTTTCATCGTTGTTCTGTGCATCAGTTTTACCCATGCTTTTCCCTAAAAAATAATGTTTCCTTAAATTATTGATTTAATTTAGAATCTAAATTCCCTATTATACCCCCTTAATACCATTTGATATCAATGGTCTTAACATGATCCACCCCTTGGGTGTTTCATGTATATGCTTATAGAACCCCTTTGCATATTATTAACCAAAACACCCATTGATGTGTTTGGTTTATCTTCTTTTAGAGATTTAATAAATTTAAACTGATTAAATGATAATTCAAAATTAGGAAAGAATATTTCACTTGGCTCTTATTAATTTGAAATCAAATGATAAATTTTATGATACCTTATAAATATTATTTTCATTGTTTAATGAAAAAGTAAAGACTTGAGTTATATAAAGTGAATGATTTTTACGTGACTATCACATGGCCTTTGGTTATATAATTAAATTTAGGTTACCTATTATTACTATGGAAATTTTTATTTCTATAGGAGTGGTGGAACTTGAGTCATCCTTGGATTTTTGGGATAATTACTTGAGCACTTAGAGGATGCAACCTAGATTCATTGGGATGGTTTCCAAGGGAGATACTCACCATGGAATTTGGTCAATATATTATTTATATGTGAATGTCTTAGTGTATTACCGATGTTTCACTCAAATAATATCTATATATTTATATTACTTCATATACACTCCTTGGATTTAGCTGATGTCTTCAGGTAGGAGGCATTGTGGATTATTACCTTGGGCCTCAATCATTCTTACCCTATGATTTAATGTGAACATGATCCATGGACTTGGTTAAACACTTTTTTTTGTGATACACTCTGTCCTGGTGACATAGTCTCCCCATAAACACTCCCTAGTACCTCATTTCTAGTTTTCAACCTATGACGTATAGGGAGTCATGATTGAGACCATGTGGCCAACTAATTCAATTACTATTTTCAAGCAATATGGGATAGGAAGTCATAGGCATCACTAAATACTTTCAACCCTCATATTCAATAACATTATTCAGCATAAATTTATAATTATCAAAAAGTTCTAGATCAATAATCCTTACCCCAATAATCTCCCTGGTTGAAATATCTATAGAAGAATCCATAACACAATTTTAAAATGAGAAGTGATTTTGGAAATCCAAAATAGGTCAAGAACTATTTTCTAATGAATGCATCCAACTAACTATGGGTCCACACCTTTATATAGGTATCAAATAACATTAAAGAATATTTTTGGTCATCTATGATCCAATTAATATGATTCCTTCCTACCAAAACATATGAAATAACTTTCTATTTTTATAAATTAATTAATTTTTAAATTATCATTGTTTTAACTTTATAAAAATAGAATATATTTTTTCTTATAAGCTAGAAAAATTGAAAATTAAAAATAAAATAAAATATCAAAAATTCTGATGAATTAAAATAATCAAATTTAAAACTATCTAGATGTTATCTACCATTTAATAAGATTGCTATTATTTTTTAAAAAATGCTTCATGATATTCTCTAACATAGAATTTATATGTCCTCTATAGTTTTAAAGATTTTTTTATAAAAGTTATAATAAAATAAAAACAATAACTCCCCTTAAATATAGATAATTAATTCTATATATAAAGAATAACATAAAAATATTAAAACTGATTAGAACATGCAACATGAAAAATTAGTTCTATTAAATGTAAAAACAAATAACCGGAACTAAAATAGGTGCTTAGATAGTAGTGTGCATAACCTACAAGTCTTCAGAATTATCTTTGTGGTAGGTTGTCCTTTTCAGGTCCAATATAATTATAAAACAAGATATTTAGATACCATTCTTTATTTTCTTTGTGTCATTCATAAGAATTAATCTCCTTTAAAATAAATGCTCATGTTATTCCAAAATATTGAATTCTGTTCAATGAAATTTTTTCTTTCCAATGTCCTACATGATTATATTTTTTAAAAAATAATGCATTTCTTGGAACCAAATTTTTTTTATAGTAGACTAAAATTTTAATATTTTTACAACCAATAATAGTTGATGTTCTATTATGTATCAATTTCTCTAATTTTTTTAAATCTTTCCCTCCAATTTTAAACTTATTTAACAACTTATTCAAACATTTAATTTCTAAATTTATGTTAGAAATTTAGTTATAATCTTGAGTAAAAGATACATTATTTTATTTATTCTTAGAAATATTATTTTTTATAATCATTTAACTTATGATTATCATCTAGCGATTAAATTTTCTTTTTTTTTCAACTATGTATTAAAATTTTTAATCTCACCTTTAACTTATCCAACTAAGAAAACATCTTAATATTTTTTATTCATTATTTTCTCAAATTCAACTGATAATTCATTGAAATCTTTATTATATTCATAAGACTCAATTTTAACATCATTATACTTCTTAAAAATCTTAGAAAAATATATTTTAACGTTTTCACATTCATATTTTAATCTCATCTCATCATTTGCAATAATTATAACATATAGTTTAATCTCTTCAAAATTAGCTACATCAAACTCTTCTCCACTCTCAATTTCATCACAAATTTCATTAGAGAAGCATTTTGAATCAAGATTATTATTTATAAGAGATTCAGTAATAACTATTCCCATAAAAAACTTCTCAAATTTAAGAAAAATATTATAAAAACCTATAATTATTTTATTTTCTACACTATATTTTTATGAACCATTAGAAGTAGTATCTATTTCACTCACAATCCATATATCTGTAGCTTTAAAACTCTTCTTACTTATCTTATTATAATATTTCTTTCAATATTTTCCATCATCCCATTTTAGTTCAAGTTATTTAGATTCAAAATGACCTGGTTTTATACACTCATAGAAAACAAGATCTATTGAATCATTCTTTTCATATATTTTTCTTCTCGTAATCTTTTTATAATTTATTTTTCCAATAAATTAATTCATTCTTATAGAAAAATGATAAATTTCACAATTACATAGATGAAAACAATTGTTAACATGATATGTACTTAGTTTATAATTAAAATCTCTAGAATTTGAAGTTCTAGTAGATATAAAAGTAACACCATTATTCCTATTTTATTTTTTTGAATCTATATTTAATATAATCTGATACTTCACGAGAGTTCTAATTAAGTTTTCAAGACATAACTTAGTAATATGATTTTATCATCCATAGTTTTCCTTTTAGATTCCCATTCATTGGGTAAAATTTCTATAAACTTCTCAAATATTCGATAGTTTAATAATTCCTTTTCACCAAGTGATTGTAGACTATTCAATATTTTTATAAATATCTAGTGCATCTGAGTAACCATTTCACCAATTTGGAAATTAAAACCTTAATAATCATCCCTAAGAATATATCACTTGGTTTACATAACTTTATAAGTTCCAAACTTAGTAACTTTATGTTTCTTTCAAATCCTGCAAGAAATGAAATCAGGATATCAACTACAAATATTTATTTATATAGAACATATAAAAGTATCCCTAATAAGAAAATTGAACTAAAATTAAGAATTTTATTTCTCTAGAAAAATTATAAACGTATTTATCTATAATTTTATAGCTTATGAAAAAAATAATAAAATTATCAACTCAAGTTTAAATAACATATATTTATATTGATTCCACTTTTCCTTTGAGTTATATTTCTTTTTCAATGGTTTTCATTGGTTTTCAATGGATTTTGAATTAAATATAAATATTTCATTGAATTCAATATGTTAAAGAAGTTATAAATTATAATCTTATAGAAATATTGATTTAGGTATCCAATTCTGGTAATAATATTGATATAACTTGGATGGAAGATGAAAGAAGAAAGGAAGTGGTAAAGTATTAATCTATTAAGAATGTTCTTTGAAGACATTTAGTTTACAATTGTGACGATTGTTACACTATTATGAATGTTTGGAGCATGTTTCACTGAGTTCTATAACTTGAAACATTGTTTACAATAATGAAGAAGATGTATGGAAAGATTATTGGATGATGAAGAGGTTTTGGAATTTTTTTCCAAAAAGAAACTTGACACATTATCTTCAACAATTAAGAAGACATAAAGAAAGATGATTCGATTTTGAAGTTCTATTTGGAATTTATATTCCAAAAAGAAAAAGAAGGAATATGTGGACTATGAAAAATGTTATTTTTCATGAGGAATTTTTAAGTAGTTGAGAATTATGGATTTGGAATTTAATGTTTTTGCAGGAATTTATAAAAAAATAGGGCCAACTATATAATCCATAAAAGAGATAAATTGATCAACCTTATCATGAGAGAAAAATCAACCATAAGGGAGAGCCATCATGAGAAAGACTGCATGGTGGAATGAGTGAGTTCCTATGGGTAAATGATTTCATGCATAACTCTAGTGGGGGTGCGTATTGGTATGCGCATGGTGTGTGATGAGTGTTCATGGAGGTTTCTCGTATGGACCACATAGGTGTGGTGTGGCCCAATGATGGCTGTGTGTGCAATTTTTGGGATACTGACCCTAGTACTAGATCGAGAGGCGGTATAAGAATTGAGTATTATTAAGAATTTCAGGAGCAAAAAAATCAACGAGGGACTGCAAAATGCATGTTATTACTCCTTTTCTAAAAAACATACAAATATATTGAGGACCTCCCAATTTCTTTAATACGGGTCATCTGATATCCCACACTATGAAAATTTAAACCATTTTATTTATCTTCGACCTTCGAATTGTGAAGGGAATATGAACATGAGTGATCTAAAAATATCCAAATACCGTATACAGTGATCAAATCATGAGCAATAATACATTATCAACATCATACATGAAATCTATATCTTTAATTCATGAGATGATGTGTAGAATAGGATTTAGTTGAATGAAAAATGAAGTTTTAGAAGGCCATTTGAGTATTCGAGATCATGTGTGAGATTAGGTTAAGGTGATTCATGTGATATTATCACATGAACATGATTCCAAAATAATGAAGGGAGAATAATCCGGTTATTGTAAAGAATCCATGACTTTCAATGTAAAGTAAATGAAACCCACATTCAAAACAACCAAAATCTTTAGTGATATTATATTTTCTGTGACTCACCACATTATCATATGTGATATAAAACTCAGAATCTAATTTTTTGGATACATGGACCATAGGCATGATCCTTTATTATAAATACTAAGGTCTAGATGAGATTTTGGTTGCTACTACCACCTGAGAGAGGCTCTCATTTTCCAGATTAAGATAAAGCATCCAAAAAACCTTTGTTTTGTGAGGATGAGTTCTATGAATATCTAATATTACATAAATAAGAAGAACTAAAGTAGGAGTCCCATATTTTCATATTGTGTTTCTACCTTCATGACCTCATGACTGTTGAATTATTTCCAAAGGCAATGTTAGTGTAACATTATCTCACTACATTATGAAAAGAAAATGTATTTGTGTATAAAACATTTTTTGAAGAATAAGTATCATGAATTGTTGTGTTTCATGAATAAGGATGATTGGGAATCATAATCTTGAGGCTTTATGAAGGAAAATTACTAAGTGGATAGTGATATTTTCTCACTTTTGTTACATAATAGAGGAAACATTCATGTGAAATCTCAATGTGATATACTTTCATGAAGGGAGATGAAGTAATTATACATAAATCCCATGCATGAAATATAAATTCATGAAGGATATACATTTATATCTTTAAAATACTTCAAATTAATCCCAATAATTGAGAATATATTGAATAAATATTGAGTAGTTCTCATAGTTATTAAACACATAAAATAGTATATGATTTGGGAAGTAAAAAAGAACAATAATTAATAGTGAAATTTTTTGTGAACTGAATTGAACAGTTAGTTGTTTAGATAATATTTGAGAAAACATAGTGTATTATTTCAAGTGAGTGAGAGAGAAGAAGGGATCAGATATACAATGGATGTAGTTTTCCTTATCTGGTGGTGATCAGAAGAAGGAGAAGGATAAGGATCCGATATATAGGTACCAGATTGATTAGAAGGTATATGAAGGAGAAGTATCACTAGAAGGACATGTACTAGATGATCAATAAGAAGAAATTTTTGGCTAGATAACATAAAAATATTTTATTATCATTTGGTATTAGATGAATAGGGTAAAAAATAAGTGTCTGATGAATTTTCACTGGATGAACCATCACCAGAAAAAAATCAACAGATAGATAGGATCGGGGGGATAGAATATAATGGAATAATCAGATAAAAAATATTAAAATAAAATAAGAAGTGTAGATTTTAGTTTAATAACATAAAGATAAATAAGATTTTATTATATGTCGTTGTGCAAGTAAGAAAAGAGGGAAGTGAATATCCAAGAAGTATTGTAACATCCATCAAAAGTATCAATATTTGAAATATCTTCTTGCTGTTATGAAGTAACTTTAAGAAGGTGGAAACTATCTTTAGTTGTATTATAAATAACATTCATAGAGAACAAGAACTATTGATTTACTATAGTGTAACAAAAGTGAAATTATATTCTATTTTTTTGTAATGAAGTGCAATTTTAGTGAAGATTTGAGTTTATTTCTTATGTTAATAATGAAGTGAAATTTTGGTGAAGATTTAGTTATCTCTGAGAAGAATCCTATATCTACCAAGATCATGATAAAAAAGATAAATAAAGAGAGAATAAATCTAAATAATTTATCCCTCTTTCCTAAATAAGTGGAAGTATCAATTTATCTATTCCATATTAACAAAGAAGACAAATAGGGATTAGAAAACTAAGAGCATTTGGCTCAAGTTTCCACCAATTAAAAGGAAAACATTCCTAACATAGGTAAATCAAGACTATTAGGTGATCATGAGGCATGTAAATATTTTTGTATGAATTTTACTTAAAAATAATAATCCACTGTAAGTGGTGATGCTGATCAATCTACAACTTTTCAAGATATATTAGTTGATTGATTAATAAATATTTTGTATTTCATTCCCAAAGAAATAGTCTCTTTTTTTTGATTCTTAATAAGTATGGATGAATAGATCACCCCTATAGAATAATAAGTATAAAATATAGAGAAGTATTTACAAATAAAAATTATAAATTATATAAATATATCAAAAAAGCATGGATCCTTTGAAGAAAGAAAGGTGGATCTTGAAATAAGTTCCTCAGAGTTTGAATAAATATGGTTCAATGAAGTTTAATGGAAATAATAAGTCATGAATACTTTAGAATAAAAGATCCACACACTTGAATAAAAGTTGAAAAAATTGATTTTAAGGGTTTTCAATTATAAGTGAAATCCAAGAAAATCAAGGAACATGAATATTTATTACAAAATAAATTTAATTTTCATGAAAAGGATGTATAAATAATGAATATTTTTTTAAGATAATGTGTTTATGATTGAATATCATAAAAATACCCTCAATATTAGATTTCTAGAATTGGAATTTCAGTTGGCCAATTTTTAGAAGGCATTTATTGAGACTTCATGAAATAATGAGAAAGTTGTTTCTGGTATACAATTATCAATGTAATATTCTAAAGATAAAATATTTCCAAAACATGACAAGAATATCATGAATTATTTTAATAATATATCTCAAGAAACTATAACAAAAGAGACACCATCCAAACCATCTTGTAATAGTGTTTCTAATTCAGTTTTTATAAATAGTGCATGTTTAAAAACAAAATATATCTAATTATGCATGTATAAAGAAGAAAATAATCATACCCCCATGGCTTGGTTTTATAGGAAAAATAATGTGGAAGATGGTTCCCCATGGAGATCCTAACAAGTTATGAAGAATACCCAAAAAATTCATACAGAAAATATAAAAAGATCAAGGTTTGTGGGTCAATGTTTGGGCTATTAAAAATCTAGGAATTATGCACTATATTTTTAGTATAGTACTCTAAATTTTAAATCATAAAAAAGTCCAATGTTATTGAGGGAAGAAAATATGTATGATGAATCAACATCCACAACATAAGAAAAATCTAAAAACTTCCAATGATTTTTGAAATCTTGATAATACTCATGATGTTGGAAAATATGGTAGTCACAATATTGGTATATGCTCATCTAGACATGTATCCAAAGATGATAATAAAATAAGATCATAAAAATTATCCAAGAAAGAAGAAACAAACTTGGGTTGAAGGTAGAAAATTTTTTTAAACAAAAATTAATCTAATAAGATTTCGAGTAAGAAAGGTGAAAAATCATTGGATTCCAAATCTGAGAAGTTCAAGAAACGTGTTGAATAAAAAAGAAAAAATAATAAGTATGGAACTAAAAAGAATCCATGTGGAAAATACAAACTTGTTTCCAATGTTACTTATAATATTTTAGTGATCTAGTTATAAGATTTGGAGAGAATGAAGAAAATAGAAGAATCACAAGAAAAGACCAGTGCAAAAGGAAAGGGAAAAAGCTTCACAAGAAGAAGCATAAGTTCTATTTGTGAGATGTATTATGGATATTCACATTTAAATAAATTGTTCTATAATAATTCCATAATGATACTAATTTATTAAAAAGATGAAATTTACAATAGGTGATACAAGTTGTTTAAAATACCTTAGGAAACGAATATTCACACAAAAATAAATTAAAAAGGTGATAAGATCCATATATCCTAAATAAAAATTGAAATTTAGATGAATGAACTTAAATTGTGGAAGAAATGGAGAAACATAGTTAAGAAAACCATCCCAACCTTGTTTTTAACATTAAGAATAAATGAAGATCCACCTTATCCCCTTAATATTTTGTGGCTTAAATTTTATCTTTCAAAAAATAAGGAATTGAAGGTGAGGTATGGAATTGAGGGGAGAACCAGAGTAGGTGGTTAAAATACCAAAATTTGGTTATCCAATATAAGGAAGTTTTCATCTTGGAATGTTTCTTATACCAGTTCACTAAATATTTTATAAAAGTATCATCCTTAGTGAAGATGTAGAAATTTCTTGTAAATACACATAATAAAAGATCCATTTTGGTTATTTATCATCATAAGTACCTAAATCATGTATTTTTAAGAGTTTAATAATTATTAATATCGCAAGGAAAGTCTCTTTGAGGTGGATTAATTTGGATAATGGTAAAGAATCAACTAAAAACATTATATAATGAAAATATAATTATTCTAGAATGTTCCTAAAGATCATGTCATTGGAAAAGGTGTATGTTTCTTAATCTATCGTATTAGGTTAATCAAAATAAAAAAATTATAAAAATGGGGATAAATTGGATTAGGAAATGAAGAAATAAAATTTTAAGAATGATATTTCTCTAAGTACACTTATTTGATTTGGTGTATATGAATGTTTTTAATCTGATTATTGAAGTGATTATGTATTATGTTGATATTTCTTACAAAAGTTTCATATCCCTATTATAATCTTCATCCTAAAATAAAAGTGTACAACCCTTAAAGACAATTTTAAGAGTTATCATTCGATGTGGTATCAAGATCAATTGGTAATGTACAACTTTATTGTCTAAATCAAATCCTGTTGTTTTCTATACTGAGAATGGATCACATAGACTTAGAGTGAAATGATGGATGGTACATTTATAAATAATGACCTAATACCACTTTCCCATGAACTTTTTATTTATTTTCAATAAGGGGGAGATAAAGTGAAATGAATGTTTGTAAAATTAAAGGGGATAGAATCAAATATTTACATAATCATTTGGAACTAAATTTGAAGGTATTACAAAAAAATACAAAGGGAATATTATTCAACCCAATTTGTGTGTGATTTGTATTTCTTATAAATGGTTTTCATTGGATTTAAATGGTTGTCAATAAATAAAAATATTTCATTGAATCCAATATGTTTAAGAAGTTCTAAAGAATAAAATGTTGTAAAGTTAGGTGGAAGTATCCAAGTTTTATAAAAAAGTTGATATAACTTGGATGGAAGATGAAAGAAGAGAGGAATTTCTCATGTCTCATCATCTTAAGATAGTTCTTTAAAGACTGCGAGTTTATAATTTTGACAATTGTTTCATTGTTCTTAATGTATATAGAAAGTGTGACTAAGTTCTTTAACTTGAAACAGTGTTTACAAAAACAAATAATATGTAAAAACATGCAATGGGATATTGAAGAGCTATTTGGAATTTATATTAAAAAAATAAACATTAAAACCTTATTTTAATAAATGAATAATATATGGATAAATTTTATTGGATTTTAAAGTGATATTTGGAATTTATATTCTAAAAATAAAAGAGGAGGAACAAAAGGACCATTTGAACATTTATTTTGAATGAGGAATTTTTGAGTAGTTGAGAATTGTGAGTTTGGATTTTGATTTTTTTGGTGGGTCTTTATTAAAAAATAGGTATAACCATACAATTAACATAAAGTATAGCTTGATCAACCATATTATGAAAGAAATATCAACCATAATGGATATCCAACCCAAGAAATCCTGCATGATGTCATGGGTTAGCTCATATGGGTAGGAAGGTTGGTGCATAAATCCAGTAGGGGTGTACACTAGTATTCACATGGATTTTTCTAAGAATACATAGAGGTTTCATGGATAGACCGTTCAAGTGTGGTATGACATGATAATGGGAATGTGTGTAGTGTTCTAGGTGTTACCTCAGTTCTAGCTCAAGAATTGGTAGAAGTGTTGAGTCTTGTTGTTGAGAGAAAATCCTTGAAGGTAACATTGGATTATTTTTGGGTTGATTGTGTTTGTTGAAAAAGTGGGTTTCCATGGTAAGTTGTGTAGTTCTAGAGAGATTTTTTTTAATTTATGTTGAAAAATATCCAAGGAAAATGAATATATTATATAGAGGCAGTAAAAAAATATGTGTATACTAGGTGATGTCGTTTCCTAGTTTTTTCCAAATTTTTGGGGTCCAAAATCTAAAGGATGGAAAAAGGTGTTTTTGGAAAAGTAAGTAATTTCATGTAAAAGTAAAAAGTTGTGAACAAGGGTTATTTTGATTCACAAAGTTTCACACAAGTTAGGATTCAGGATCACCACATCAAAATATGGCTATGTAAAAAGTTGTGCGCAAGATCTAAAATTTCATGAAAGATGTGTTTTACACGACACAAGAGTTATGCGTAGAAGTTTCCATGAGAAAAGATTATGTGCCAAATATGAAATCAAAATTTAAAGTTTATAACTTGAAGGAAGTTTCATTCAAGGAATAAGTTCAATGATAAAACTGATTTCTTACACTCATAGTGGAAGGTACACAAGGAAGTTTCACTTAGGCTCGATTGGATCTATAAATTGGTGGCTACCGACCTTTTTTCAAGAGATCAATACTTAGAGAATGTTTTGGCTCTGAATCACGTAATATTTTTGTGCACAATATAAAATTTTCACACAAGGACAGTTGTATAATGAAACAAATCAAATATTTATTGTACTCAATAAAATAACATGTGAATAAATGTCCGAGGAAAGTGTGCACAAAGTATAAGAGTTTCATGCAAGTGGATGTAGAGACCCGAAGCTTATCGTACATGGACATTACATTACTTTTGCGGAATACTTAGTACATAACAAAAACACACACTAAAGGATCGTAATAGTTTAGTGTCTTTAGAAACTCGGAACGTAATCTTCTAATCGTGGTGAAAGATCTTCAATATATCCCATAAAGATCTTCCCTTTTTTTACCTAAAACCTTTATTTATATCCTGGGGAAAAGAAAACATAAAAGGGTGAGCTCAAATGCTCAGTAAGGGTATACAAAAGAAATAAAAATCATATCATATCTTTTTGAAAATCATAACCTGCAAAAGAGATCATAATATCTTAACATGGAACAAATCATAGAAGTGAAAATGAGATCACCATAATCATAACATGAAACTTGAAACTTTGTGGCATGCACACATAATCATGGAAAATCATTTCTTGTTAGTCATGACTCATTGCCAAGACTATCTTAGTGGACAAAGTCCCTTTCTGAACCGAGTTCACTCCTCGTTTCAGTCCTGTATCACTGAACCAAAATAACCTTCCGTTCCATCCATGTCTATCTCATGAGATATAAAATCTTTACCCAATGAATTGGAGGGAGATATAGGTCCCACCCATCATATAATGAATCCTTTCTTATGTGTGCCACATAATCATAAAACATACATCATCGCATAACACATGTAACAAAAATGGGATTCTTGAAACATCATGACATCATAAATCAATTCATATAAGATAATGGAATTCATAAAAATAATTCCATCACAACATGATCAAATCAATGTAATAATAGGGATAAAAACAGAACCCTTTATTATCTTAGATGGAAAATAATTTTGATAAAACACTTGAACTTCATTCTTGAGGAAAATATCCTTTCTTCTTCAAAAACATTTTTCCTTTCATAACATGTCATACAACTTTAAAATAAAAGAAGTTGATTAAAAATAAACTTGAAAACTTGTAAAGGAAGCTTCTTGGAAATAATGTTTTAAAAATCCATTCAAGCCGTATAAGTTAAAAAAAACATTCTTCTAACTTTTGTCGGAAAAGTCAAAAAGTACCTCGTACGAAAAACGACAAAAGATTCCTTTCATATCTTTTACAAAAAACTTACCGAAGGGTAAAATTGGATATAAACTATTGTAGAAGGAAGGAAATAATATTACATATCTAGGGAACATGGATGTGGATGATAAAATACACCCCAGTAATTACCAAAGTAAAAACAATCTCGGATAAAAGTGAGATTGTGATATTTTCCCTTACCTTAGGTCCAATTT
The DNA here is from genome assembly GCA_963277665.1 of Viscum album. Taxonomy (NCBI): domain Eukaryota; kingdom Viridiplantae; phylum Streptophyta; class Magnoliopsida; order Santalales; family Viscaceae; genus Viscum; species Viscum album. Next base: position 1,286,294,513 of record OY728155.1, on the reverse strand, counting down.
GCTTCGTATGTGTCCGAACCTCCTGTATAATGATTTAAATAATGTCATTGACTTATTACATAATCATATTAATTGTTATGATATCATATATGGTTCACTTATGACATTATATTACCCGTTCTTTTGTAAATTCCATGTTAAAGAAGCGTTTTGGGTAAAATCGTTTCATTTATCGTAGGTGTTTTGACTTGTTGTTCTTGACATCATTATTACTTATATCATGATTTACTTACTTCCAGAATATAAAATATGATTTATATATCATATATATTCAGTATATATATATATAATAGATAGATAAATAAAATGAAAAACACCGTTCATGGAGACGGTAGTCCGTACGTACGCATGAACGCTGTTTTTCTTTCCTTATTGTCTTGAAATGGAAGTAAGTAGATGACATACATATGTATATATATACATAAATCCAGTAGTTTTATAATGTCATATATTTCATTATTATTTCTTATATATACATTATAATCATTCTTAAATGGTTAACATGGAGAATGAATCTCATCGCGTCGTGGAGACGGTAGTCCGTACGTACGCACGAGCGATGATATCATTTCTATAAATATTGAATTGAATTGGAGTGTATTATACAATATATCAGAATAAATATGATGTTGTAATAACTATGTATAGTTATTCTTTACACCATTATACCCATCCATGTAAGGTGGTGGTGGAAAATAGATTACACCACGGCGTGGAGACGGTATTCCGTACGTACGCACGCGCGGTGATTTCTTTTTCCGTAGGATGGATAGATGGTGAAATAGGGTTGTTTCATACTTATAATAACATATAAGTATATGAGTGATACTGATGTTATTACTTCATAATGAAACAACCTAAGAAGAAGAAGTGGAAGAAGAAATAAAGATGAAAGAATTGGTAACGGTAATTACCTCTTCTTTGAAGTGCCTCTTTGAGACCTCCTCTTAGGGAACTAGAATTGGTCTTTGAGGAAGAACAGAACCTCTAGGATGTTGATAGGGAAGTGGAGAAGAGATTTTGGCAGGGGTTGGCCGAGCTTGAGTGCTCAAATTGGTGTGAGGAGGAGGGGGAGGAGGTGTCCTTTTATAGGGGAGGAGAGGGGCACCTTAGGAATATCTCAAAATATTATTTCATATTAAAGTAAAAATCGATTTATAATGGTTCCAAAGGGTCTTATTTCGAAGCTAAAGCGGGGATGGTTCGAAATCCTATCAAAAAATAGAATTTAGACAAGTTTAGGATATTATTTTAACCTTATCAATTAGATTTAACTCTAAGTTAAATAATTTAACTTTTACCATGTCTTTTTGTTTTCTTTCACTATATGGTTAATAAACTTACTATAACATGCCAAACGAACCCCAAATTGTTTATTATTAATATATATATCCTTATCTAAGTCATTTGGCCGAACCTTAGATTTTTAGGAATACAATAACAATTAATAATATAATATTTGATTTAAAAACTATTTTGTGTCAATTTTGACACTATTTGATATATGATTTTTGTGAAAGTCATAACAGAATTAAATGTTCGAACCAAGTTGATTAAATCAACATTAATATATCATAGTAACCTAGAAAATTAGTGGAATTCATAAAAAATCTCAAATTACATTTATTTTGGTGTTTATAACATCAATTATGTCAATATTTCATTAATAAGATAATTACTGCATCATCGTTGTGTCATAAATAAATTAAATTATTTTATGTCTAAAAATTACAAATAAAATACCATCATGTAAGAAATCTTTTTAGGTTTCTAATGAATATTTACAATCTAATTTATCTTATGTATAACCCCATATTAAAAATGATTTACTTATTAAACTTTGATTTTAACTATTTTAACCTTTCTTTAAATAAATTAATAATAAATGTCCTAATCTAATCCAAGTGGGCCTAAATGGTCATATTTTATTCCTAAGTTTGTTTTTGGTCGAATTACACTTGTCCAATAGAATTAGGACATTTGTTAGAGTAATAGTAATATCATATTTACCCTTAGTTACCCTATTTACTATTAACCGCGGTAAAAAAAGTAAAAAGTTACTATTCACCAAAAAATTATTTTCATCTCATTGAACCACATTTTAGTCCTTGATATTAACCGTGTCTCTCGGATTTTCGAAATTCCATTCACAGAAGCGGCAAAATTAAGTTTTATGAAAAATTCAGTTTTTTTAACTACCACTTAGTAGTTTCACTATTCATCAAAAATTGATGTTTTTCAGAACAATGCCAAAATTTCATCCTAAGCTATATTTCATATTCCGAATTCAAAAATGAAATCTATTTTACCAAATTCATAACATAGAAGTTGCATTAATTAATTTTATAATTAAATCCTGCTGTTAAAATAAATAGCGTGTTTTTAGGAAACAATATATATCAAAAGATTGACACTTGATTATGTCTGGTTTAAATGTGAAATTACAACCAATGACCAACATTGTATTAAATTGTAAAAATATATTCTAAATATACTTTAAAACCACTCAAATTAATTATTTATCACTATTAATTATTTCAATTAAAAAAAAGTTGTTTTTAATTATAATTTAGTAATTTTCACTATTCATCAGAATATGAAAGTTATCCGAAAAGTACCAAAATTTCACCTTAGGCTAAATTCGATACTCCGAATCCAAGAATGAAGTTCATTTTGAAAAATAAGATTTACAGAATTTTAAAAAGTGGTTATTACTATTCATAACGGCTAGTTTTAATAATATTTTAATAGCACATCGTTGTTTAGTGAAACTCGGTATTGCGTATTACACACGCTATCGAGGAAGGTCGCGATTGCGTGTAATGCAAGGCAAGACAAGGATGCGTGTTGTGCAAGCTCCTTTTGGTGTAGCATACAACACAAGACATTAATAAAATTAAAAAGATATATTTTTTTATAAAATCTTGGGCTGTTACATTCTACCCCCCTTAAAATGAATTTCGCCCTCGAAATTCGTCGGGGTTATAAATGGTTTACTATTCGAAAGTTTCTTTAATAGAATCCCACATCGTAAAAAGGAATACCAAAACTTGGCTTTAAAAACTAAAGTATGAAATGTAACGATTACCCAAATAAACTAATCGCTGGGTTTCCACATAGGTAAAAATATGGATATGGAAGAGAAATCTAACCATCATGTTCTGATGGAGAGTGGTAGAGAACATGGCTATGGAAAAGCCAGTAATCACAAATCCATAGATTTGTGATGATATAAGGTACCATCTTATTCATCAGGTATAAGATCACTAGGACAACATTTTTGGTTTTCAAGATCATTTCTCTAAAGTTGAAAATTTGAATTAGAATAAATACTTACTTTATTTTGGTACAATCTCACTGTTTTTTGTGCCTTGAACAATTTCCACTTCATCTCTTAAATAAATGAAGTTGAATTTTTTATTCATGAAGTGTTAGCAGATTATGTGATAGAACGACGGGTCATTCCATCTATCTCAGACAAAAGGCTAGCAAAAATTATATACATAAGTCGGTCTATAGTGAGATTAGTCATATATGGTTCCTAAAATGGACTCATACTTCATATATCATACTTCTTAATATAATAAAACTAGTTTCTACTAAACAGGGACTTCCTGTAGGTCAGTGGTAGGCGATAAAGGCCAGTCGCACTTCGGTTGTGGGTTCGATTCCTACAGCCTTGTCCGAAGCGATGGGCTGTCGCCCGTCCTGCAGGTTGTCCTTTTTCTAAAACTACGTTACTATAACATCCCATCAATAATATCGAAAATCTTTAATACTAGCTTATGTCCAACATAATCCATTCCAATCTTTAGGCTTATCCATAATACTACAGTCCATTCTCATAACATAGTGAAAACGATTACCAGAGATTTAATACCATCGTTGATCCCCATATATCATAAGATATATCTTGTTGGTCACATTCCAAACATTCAAAGGCCTCAATCTTGTACTCTCTTGAATACCCATTGAACCTTAGTGAAAACTTGAATGCAGTTAAAAGTTAACACTTTTCACATACTGAAATCCTCAAAATTCTATATACTCAAACCATGATATCACTTAGTCCTTATATCAATCATGAGCTCATGAATACTATTAAACATTTCATTTTCTCGTCTTCATTATGCGCATATCATCTTATTTCCAAAAAATATCTCAATCACTTTGAATACCACATCAATAAATATTGCAATACTCAATGATACAACATTATTTTGGAATCCCATTACATAAACACTTAATCATTCCACCACATCGTTGTCATATTCAACATTGCCAATAGTGATCGCATGTGATTTCCCTTTTTCCTTTGCCTTCAGTGGTTGCTCATGTTGATCATCACTAACCCTTGGATTAGGGCAATTATTAGCATAATGCCCCATTTCCTTGCACTTGAAGCATTGAAGTGTTGGTGGTGTGTTCTCTGTAGTGTTTGCTTTATTCACATCATTAGAAACCCTTTTCCCATTACTTCGACACTCAGCTGCTCGATGACCTTCTTTTCCACACTTAAAACATTTTCTAGTCCCTTTAAGACAATCTCCACCATGCTTCTTTCCACACTTTGTGCATAAGGAAACATTCATCTTCTTTTCACCATTATTCTGAGATTTCTCCTTGACCTCCATCTTTCGTTTCTTGTCAAAACCATGAGATTGATATGTAACACCAACTTCCATTTCTACCTTGATAGCACAACGCACAATTTCTTCATAGCTACTGAAGTCTCTTATAGCTAATGCCCTTTGAAGACTTGGTTTTAAGCCACTGAAAAATCGATCAACTTTACTTTCAGGTTGGATGATAATACCAGAAGCGTACCTTGCAAGTCTTATAAAATTTGCTTCATAGGTACCAACAGATTCATCGTCCCTTTGCTTCAGTTCAAGAAACTCTTTTTCCATCTTTGTTCGAAGAATACGAGGGAAGTACTTACTGAAAAACAAGTTCTTGAACTCGTCCCATTCCATGGACTCAATTTCATCTCTTGGCCTCGTATTCTTGATAAGATTCCACCATTGATCAGCATCACCTTCCAAACGATACACTGCTAAGATGACTTTATCATGTTCAGAAAATTGAAGAACTGAAAATATCTTTTCAGTAGTATTGATCCATTGTTCAGCAACAAGTGGATCGGAAGTCCCACTGAAAGAAGGTGGACGTTGCCTCATGAAGGACTCAATAGAATACTGTTCCCTTCTCTGCTCATTTGGAAGTCCAGAATGATTCATAGCTTGTGTAAGTATAGAAATAAGATTTTGCACTCCACCTCCCATAACATTTGTTTGTTCAGGAGGGCAATCATTGCATTGTCCATTGCATTGATCAACACGGTTCCTTCGGGTTCCAGCCATCATCTAAAACCCAAAAAGAATAGTGTGAGAGGCAAAAATCATGCTAGGGAAAACAACATAATAAAGGGGGAGTACCTTCAATATCCATCATCTTAGGTTTAATTCTATGATCGTTAGCGTAATTCTATTACTATAACCTATACGTATACTTATCCCTAGGGACATCCCTAGACATACCTTAGAAATATCTCTAGGGATCTCACTAACGTTTTCGCATCCTAGTTTCCAAAGGTTGACTAAACCTTTCCTCTGATACCAACTGTAGAGACCTGAAGCTTATCGTACATGGACATTACATTACTTTTGCGGAATACTTAGTACATAACAAAAACACACACTAAAGGATCGTAATAGTTTAGTGTCTTTGGAAACTCGGAACGTAATCTTCTAATCGTGGTGAAAGATCTTCAATATATCCCATAAAGATCTTCCCTTTTTTTACCTAAAACCTTTATTTATATCCTGGGGAAAAGAAAACATAAAAGGGTGAGCTCAAATGCTCAGTAAGGGTATACAAAAGAAATAAAAATCATATCATATCTTTTTGAAAATCATAACCTGCAAAAGAGATCATAATATCTTAACATGGAACAAATCATAGAAGTGAAAATGAGATCACCATAATCATAACATGAAACTTGAAACTTTGTGGCATGAACACATAATCATGGAAAATCATTTCTTGTTAGTCATGACTCATTGCCAAGACTATCTTAGTGGACAAAGTCCCTTTCTGAACCGAGTTCACTCCTCGTTTCAGTCCTGTATCACTGAACCGAAATAACATTCCATTCCAGCCATGTCTATCTCATGAGATATAAAATCTTTACCCAATGCATTGGAGGGAGATATAGGTCCCACCCATCTTATAATGAATCCTTTCTTATGTGTGCCACATAATCATAAAACATACATCATCGCATAACACATGTAACCAAAATGGGATTCTTGAAACATCATGACATCATAAATCAATTAATATAAGATAATGGAATTCATAAAAATAATTCCATCACAACATGATCAAATCAATGTAATAATAGGGATAAAAACAGAACCCTTTATTATCTTAGATGGAAAATAATTTTGATAAAACACTTGAACTTCATTCTTGAGGAAAATATCCTTTCTTCTTCAAAAAAATTTTTCCTTTCATAACATGTCATAAAACTTTAAAATAAAAGAAGTTGATTAAAAATAAACTTGAAAACTTGTAAAGGAAGCTTCTTGGAAATAATGTTTTAAAAATCCATTCAAGCCGTATAAGTTAAAAAAACATTCTTCTAACTTTTGTCGGAAAAGTCAAAAAGTACCTCGTACGAAAAACGACAAAAGATTCCTTTCATATCTTTTACAAAAAACTTACCGAAGGGTAAAATTGGATATAAACTATTGTAGAAGGAAGGAAATAATATTACATATCGAGGGAACATGGATGTGGATGATAAAATACACCCCAGTAATTACCAAAGTAAAAACAATCTCGGATAAAAGTGAGATTGTGATATTTTCCCTTACCTTAGGTCCAATTTGCTTCGTATGTGTCCGAACCTCCTGTATAATGATATAAATAATGTCATTGACTTATTACATAATCATATTCATTGTTATGATATCATATATGGTTCACTTATGACATTATATTACCCGTTCTTTTGTAAATTCCATGTTAAAGAAGCGTTTTGGGTAAAATCGTTTCATTTATCGTAGGTGTTTTGACTTGTTGTTCTTGACATCATTATTACTTATATCATGATTTAATTACTTCCAGAATATAAAATATGATTTATATATCATATATATTCAGTATATATATATATATATATATAATAGATAGATAAATAAAATGAAAAACACCGTTCATGGAGACGGTAGTCCGTACGTACGCATGAACGCTGTTTTTCTTTCCTTATTGTCTTGAAATGGAAGTAAGTAGATTACATACATATGTATATATATACATAAATCCAGTAGTTTTATAATGTCATATATTTCATTATTATTTCTTATATATACATTATAATCATTCTTAAATGGTTAACATGGAGAATGAATCTCATCGCGTCGTGGAGACGGTAGTCCGTACGTACGCACGAGCGATGATATCATTTCTATAAATATTGAATTGAATTGGAGTGGATTATACAATATATCAGAATCAATATGATGTTGTAATAACTATGTATATTTATTATTTATACCATTATACCCATCCATGTAAGGTGGTGGTGGAAAATAGATTACACCACGGGGTGGAGACGGTATTCCGTACGTACGCACGCGCGGTGATTTCTTTTTCCGTAGGATGGATAGATGGTGAAATAGGGTTGTTTCATACTTATAATAACATATCAGTATATGAGTGATACTGATGTTATTACTTCATAATGAAACAACCTAAGAAGAAGAAGTGAAAGAAGAAATAAAGATGAAAGAATTGGTAACGGTAATTACCTCTTCTTTGAAGTGCCTCTTTGAGACCTCCTCTTAGGGAACTAGAATTGGTCTTTGAGGAAGACCAGAACCTCTAGGATGTTGCTAGGGAAGTGGAGAAGAGATTTTGGCAGGGGTTGACCGAGCTTGAGTGCTCAAATTGGTGTGAGGAGGAGGGGGAGGAGGTGTCCTTTTATAGGGGAGGAGAGGGGCACCTTAGGAATATCTCAAAATATTATTTTATATTAAAGTCAAAATCGGTTTATAATGGTTCCAAAGGGTCTTATTTCGAAGATAAAGTGGGGATGGGTCGAAATACTATCAACCAATAGAATTTAGACAAGTTTAGGATATTATTTTAACCTTATCAATTAGATTTAACTCTAAGTTAAATAATTTAACTTTTACCATGTCTTTTTGTTTTCTTTCACTATATGGTTAATAAACTTACTATAACATGCCAAACGAACCCCAAATTGTTTATTATTAATATATATATCCTTATCTAAGTCATTTGGCCGAACCTTAGATTTTTAGGAATACAATAACAATTAATAATATAATATTTGATTTAAAAACTATTTTGTGTCAATTTTGACACTATTTGATATATGATTTTTGTGAAAGTCATAACAGAATTAAATGTTCGAACCAAGTTGATTAAATCAACATTAATATATCATAGTAACCTATAAAATTAGTGGAATTCATAAAAAATCTCAAATTACATTTATTTTGGTGTTTATAACATCAATTAGGTCAATATTTCATTAATAAGATAATTACTGCATCATCGTTGTGTCATAAATAAATTAAATTATTTTATGTCTAAAAATTAAAAATAAAATAGCATCATGTAGAAAATCTTTTTAGCTTTCTAATGAATATTTACAATAGAATTTATCTTATGTATAACCCCATATTAAAAATTATTTACTTATTAAACTTTGATTTTAACTATTTTAACCTTTCTTTAAATAAATAAATAATAAATGTCCTAATCTAATCCAAGTGGGCCTAAATGGTCATATTTTATTCCTAAGTTTGTTTTTGGTCGAATTACACTTGTCCAATAGAATTAGGACATGTGTTAGAGTAATAGTAATATCATATTTACCCTTAGTTACCCTATTTACTATTAACCGCGGTAAAAAAAGTAAAAAGTTACTATTCACCAAAAAATTATTTTCATCTCATTGAACCACATTTTAGTCCTTGATATTAACCGTGTCTCTCGGATTTTCGAAATTCCATTCACAGAAGCGGCAAAATTAAGTTTTATGAAAAATTCAGTTTTTTAACTACCACTTAGTAGTTTCACTATTCATCAAAAATTGATGTTTTTCAGAACAATGCCAAAATTTCATCCTAAGCTATATTTCATATTCCGAATTCAAAAATGAAATCTATTTTACCAAATTCATAACATAGAAGTTGCATTAATTAATTTTATAATTAAATCCTGCTGTTAAAATAAATAGCGTGTTTTTAGGAAACAATATATATCAAAAGATTGACACTTGATTATGTCTGGTTTAAATGTGAAATTAAAACCAATGACCAACATTGTATTAAATTGTAAAAATATATTCTAAATATACTTTAAAACCACTAAAATTAATAATTTATCACTATTAATTATTTCAATTAAAAAAAAGTTGTTTTTAATTATAATTTAGTAATTTTCACTATTCATCAGAATATGAAAGTTATCCGAAAAGTACCAAAATTTCACCTTAGGCTAAATTCGATACTCCGAATCCAAGAATGAAGTTCATTTTGAAAAATAAGATTTACAGAATTTTAAAAAGTGGTTATTACTATTCATAACGGCTAGTTTTAATAATATTTTAATAGCACATCGTTGTTTAGTGAAACTCGGTATTGCGTATTACACACGCTATCGAGGAAGGTCGCGATTGCGTGTAATGCAAGGAAAGACAAGGATGCATGTTGTGCAAGCTCCTTTTGGTGTAGCGTACAACACAAGACATTAATAAAATTAAAAAGATATATTTTTTTATAAAATCTTCGGCTGTTACAGTGGAAGTTCTATAACAAAGAAAAAGTTGTGAAAAAGTTGGTAGTTTTGCAACCAATCACAAATTGTTCATGAAATTAGGTAAAGTTTCACACAATAAATCCAATGTTCTCACTAAATACAAAGTTGTGAGAGCTTTAAAAAGGTAGTGAGCATCATGAAAGTGTTCAAAAGTGATTTCCCAATGAATCTGTAGTAAAGTGGTGTTCATAAAGTGGATAAAATTTTAACTCCAATAGAGCATCTACCTACAACTAAGGATGAATTAATTATTGATAATGAAGGTACATATATGTCCATAAATTGTGTGTCAATCCTTTTCGGTGTAGTGAGAAAAAGAAAAAGAATAATTTGTTACTTTTCACCGGTTGTGAGCCAGTTAAGGATAGATTGACGAAGTGACACTTGGGAGTTAGTGTGTTTTCAATAAACATTGTAAAAGAAGTGACCCTGGGATTATAAGTGATCTAGATAAAACATTATTTAGTATAGATCCTTAGTGTATTTGGTATATCATAACATTGTTGTTGTATGCTCCATGGACATAGCCCAATGAGGGTGAACCAAGTAAAATTGTTGTGTCTTGTGCATGCTTTCATTTTTGTTCATACATTTCTACTAGAAATGAAGAGAAAAGATTTTTTTCTAATGAAAAAAAATATCTAAAGGGGGAGTTTTTTTATTTTTTCATAGAATAATTCACCCCCTTAGGGTATTAAATATAGTCAGGATAACAATTTATATGAGATATAAAGGTTGATTTTATTGTTTCTCCCCAAGGGGCTTCAATGGAGGATGTCAATCATAGATATAACAACCTTGCTATTTATTTAACACTTAAACATAATTTGTTACATAAAATATTCACTTGATACAAGATATAATATTGATATTTCTAGTGTCTTTGTGGCTTAGGAACATTACATGATAACTTAGAACATAAAACACAACATCTTTTTTGAAAACTTATTTTACATGACCACATCATTCCCCAATACTTAGCATTACATGGGATAACCTGAGGACATGAATAAGAAAAGGATGATCTATAAAGCCTATTAATGGAGTAAACAAGGAATAAAATAAATAATATATTACATGTTAGGAAATAGGAATATCAACGGAGGACAAGAGAAACATGAACATAAGTCATGATATAACATGATTAACATAACATGGAAATGTGGCAACAACATTTAACATAATATTAGTATGAGCCAAGGATCATTGAACATGGAGCATGAGTAAACCCTAATTGAACTTGAATAAGTATGAGTAAAACCTAATTTCACTTGAAGTATCATGATACTAATCTTTACGTAATACATTGGAGCACTATCATGACACACCCTTCTTAATCATTTCATTTCGTGCACAAGTGTGCCACATGAATCATATAACATGTATTCCTTAAAATTCATAATTTATTAAATGATAAAGGAATTTTTAATTAATACCTGAAAATATATAATCAATAAGTAAATGTGCATGAAGGTGAATACCCTTGATAGAGAAATGGTAATGGTATTCACTACACAATGACTTTGGCTTGGAAAATCATGGTGCAATTTCGACAGCATAACAACGTGACATAAAAATTCATAAAAATGGTTGATGAGAAAAAAATGGGTGTCTCATAATATTTACATGAAATGTAAAGTTAAGGGGTCATATAGATACATGTACCAACATATGTAATGGACTTTATATTTATAATACAAAATAATTTCTTGAATGTAAATGAGAAGAGAGAAATTCCTTGCGAATTTTCAGCATGGTAACAGGTGTACATGAGAGGAATTAATGAGAGAGAAAGAGGTATATCATAATTAAAAAATAAGGAGAGAAGTATGGGGGAGGTGATAAATCATACCTCAACATTTTTAATTGAAAAGACAAGGGTATAGGAACATCAAGAAAATTGGACAAAAAATGAGAGAGGAAAAAATTACTTACTTGGAAGTGTGATCCTAAAGGCTTGGGAGAGGATTAAGAGAGGCTTATTGAGAGCTTGGGGAACCTTGGGAGGATTCTATAGAGATGAGGTAAGAGTTTTTTCAGGCTTCAAAGGATTTGAGTGAAGAGGAAGTGAGAGCTTGGGTGGGTTTATATAGGAAAAGAGAGGGATTTCTTTATTATTTAGGTTTTGGACACCACACATTAAACTAATAAAAACCAGAAAACAACCCATGGTTTTTAATCTTTTTTTTCAAAAAGGGAGTGATAAACTTTTTTTATAAGGTCAATGGCCTAAATTCCTAAAATATTTTGCTTGATTATGTGGAGTTGAGTCACACTCTCAAGGAAATCATTTTAAAAGTTAAAATGATTTATAAGTCTTGGAGGGTCCACTACGGAACTTTAAAATTAACAAAAAAAATATATAATCACATTATTTTAAAGGTAAAATATATATTGTCTGAAAATCCCATTTATATTATTTTATTACATCACTATTTGGTCATTATGATGTCATAAAACACATTATATATTAAAACGGTATTTAATTTTCACCAAAACAATCAACTGTCTCAGAAAATTATGAAAAATTAACTGTTGGATAATTTTGACATCCTGATTCCAAAAATAATATTTATTTTGTCTAAATAAATTTCTATATATGTGACTTTTTTACTTTTAAAATAAAAACTGACATTTATCGAGAATACATGGGTTTTGTCAAAAAAAGCTTTCAAACCTTAATACAAATTATAATTGTATTCATAAAAATTATACGAACATTTATATTTAATAAAAACTAATTTAGTAATAATATTTTGTTAAAATATTATTTTATTAAAAAATCTATTAATTAATCAAAATAAATTTCTTAATTGAATATTAATTAAAAATACTATTTTTTCTTTAAAAAATATTTACAAAGTAACAATAATAAAATGAATGTATTATATTTATTCTATACAAAAATAATGTACATAATCATAGTTATAGGGTCTTGTTACATAAACCTTTTATAACACCCACATATGACCTAAGGGTAAGGTGTGCGATGGTGACCGACTCTTGGGGTGGCTCATATAACATCGCTCAGGTGGTAATCTCTATCAACTTCCACTTCTCTCATATACAGTTTCTTTCAATCTTAACGTGTTGAAGCTTGGAATGGGTTTGGTCAAGAAAAAATCCTAGTGATTCTAACTCCTTTATGAGATTTGACAAATGGGATTCGTATTAAGAAATACTACTAGATGAGGCCATCACATTCTTTGTCTGAGTAAATTGGATTTGTTAAATCTCTATATTTATACAAATCATGTGATCACTATTCAACAACTATATTAGAAATTATAATAACTCTTAATTTTATTTTGAAATCCAAAATCATAAAACCAAATAAGTTTGTGTGTTATATAACCATTTTACATAATAATACATCTAATTAGATCAAGAGGAATTTTCATTGATAAAAGTTTGGGTCGTTATAATATTCCTCCCTTAAGAAATTTCACCCTCAAAATATCTTTTTCCCATACTAAAACAGATGTGGGTAACTCTGCTTCATCACTTCCTCTGATTCCCACGATACCTCTTCAAACTTGTGGTTTCACCACAACACCTTGATGATGGGCATTGTCTTATTTCGTAGAACTTTTTACCTACGATCTAAGATCTTCACCATATTATCTTAATAGGAGAGGTCATTCTCTAATGGTACCACCTCTAGATTGAGTACATGCGATGGGTAGGGTATGTAATTCCTCAAGAGTGATACATGGAATACATCGTGTACTTGAGATAGGTTCGATATGAGTTCTAGTAGATATTCCACTGCTCCAATGCGAACAATGATCTCAAAAGGGCTGATGTACCTTGGACTAAGCTTTAACTTCTTCCCAAATCTCATAAATATATTCCATAGTGATATGTGGAAGAATACCATGTCTCTGAAATCAAAATCTAGGTCTCGTTGACAATTATCAACATATCACTTTTGTTGACTCTGAGAAACCTTAATGTGTTGTTGGATGGTCTTAACCTTATCCACCATTTCTTCGACCATTTTTGGACCTAGGAATTTTCTCTCCCCAACTTCATCCTAACATGTTGGTGTTCTGTACCTCTTCCTATAAAGGGCTTCATAAAGAGCCATTTTTATACTTGAGTGGAAAGTGTTATTGTAAGAGAACTCAACCAAATGAAGATGTTGATCCCATCCTCCTTTAAAGTCCATTGAGTATGCTCTCAACATGTACTCAAGTGTTTGGATAGTCTGATCAGATTAGCCATCAATTTGAGGATGATAAGTCATACTGAAGTTCAACTCAGTATTTAGAGCGTGTTGGAGACTCTTTCAGAACTTAGAGGAGAATCTTGGATCTTGATCAGATTCAATAGATAGTGTTACTCAATGAAGCCTTACCAATTCTTTGAAATATATTTGTGCATGTTGATCCTATGAGAAATTATCTCAAATTTTAATGAAGTGGTCAACCTTTGTAAGATTATCCACAACAAACTAGATAACATTGTTTCTTTTGGAAGTCTACAAAAGTATGGTGAAAAATCCCATGGTAATGTTCTCACATTTCCATGCTAGTATGGGTAATGGTTGCATCATCCCCTTAGACTTATTCCTCTCAACCTTCACTTGCTGACATACCAGAAACATTGATGTATACTCAACGATATCCTTCTTCATGTTATCCCACCAATAATCCTCTTGATGATCTCGATACATCTTTGTGTTTCTTGGGTGAATGGAGAAATTAGAACTATGTGCATCATCCAAGAGTTCATTCTTTAACTACAGATTTGATGGAACACATAGTCTTGTCCCAAATCTCACAATTCCTTCTTCATGAACATTGAACTCTGAGGATTTCCATTTTTTGATAGTTTCCACTTTCTTTTGAATTCCCACATCATCCTTTTGAGCATCCTTTGACATTTTCAAAATAGATTATTGAGCAATCATTCGTGAAAGGATTAATGATGTTCCCTTCTTTATGACTCCCATGTCTATCTTCATCAAATATTAGAAGATTGGATCCTTTTAAATTATCATTAATGATATAATCATTGGGTCCTTTCTACTTAGAGCATCCACCCCCTTGTTCGATTTCCCAGGGTGGTAATGGATTGATCAGTCATAGTCTTTGATCATCTCTAACCATGTTCATTGGTGCATGTTCAACTCTTTCTGTGTGAACATATAATTGAGGCTTTTGTGATCCGTATATATTTCACACTTCTACCCAAAGAGGTAATGTCACAAAATTTTTAAAGCGAATATTACTAAATCCAACTCAAGATCATGTTTTGGATAGTTTTTCTCGTGAACTTTCAATTGGCTTTAAGCATAGGCAATGACAATTTCATTTTGCGTCAACACAAAGCCCAGAACCTTCATCAAAGAATTAATAAATACCACAAAAAGTTCTCCACTTGTGGATAGTGTGAGCATGAGCACAATTATAATCCTCCTTTTCAACTCTTTGAATATCTATTTACATTCATCACTCCAAGAAAACTTTACTCCCTTTCGAGTTAGCTTGGTAAGAGGGTTGGAAAATCATGAGAAATTTCTCACAAATCAGCGATAATATCTAGCTAACCCCATAAATCTACAGATATCTATTACCGATGTTAGCCTCATCCATCCCTCAATTGAAGCTGTCTTGGAGGGATCCATAGATATCCCATTACTTGTGATGATATGACCCAAGAATGGGACCTCTTTCAAATAGAACTCACACTTGTTGTACTTTTCATAGACCTTCACCACTCGCAAGGTCTCTAGTACAGTGCTTAGATACTTCTCATGATCCTCCTTGGTTTTAATTTATATTAGAATATAGTCTATAAAGACCACCACAAATTTGTATAGGTAATCTATAAAGACTCTATTCATAAATTCCATGAAGATTTATGAAGCATTAGTAAGTCTGAAAGGAATTACTATGAATTCATAGTGCCCATATCTTGTACGAAAAGTAGTCTTGGGTATGTCCTTCTTCTTAACCCTTACTTGGTAATATCCCGACCGCAAATCTACCTTGGATAAGTATTGTGTTCCATGTAGTTGATCAAACAAGTAATAAATTCAGGGCAGAGGATACTTGTTCTTTATCGTGATTTTGTTGAGCTCACAATAATCAATGCAAAGGCACATTAACCCATCCTTATTCTTGATGGAGAGGACTAGTTCCCCCATGGTGAAGCACTTGGGTGTATAATCATTTAACTAGATTCTCTTGTAGTTGTTTCTTTAGATCCTCAAGCTCCACAACATCCATTCTATATAGAGTTTGAGATATTGGCAATTCCTTAGGCATAAGATCAATTGATAATTCAACATCTCTTCTAGGAGGAAGACCAGGAAATTCCTCAAGAAACACTTCAGTGAATTCCCTCACAATAGGCATGTCTTATGGGATGGTTGCTTCCTTAGACTCAATCATATGAGCTAAATACGCATGATCATAGTGCAGTAATATCCACGATTGAGATGATGGTTCTAAAGAAGATTAATCCTCCTCCTTGGACTTGTATGGAATTAGGGTTCAATTCTTCATATGGAGAGTGATTCCCCTATCATGGAAATTCATGTTGGATCTATATAATAAAAGTCAATACATTCCAAGAATTGCATCAAATTCCACAAAAAGGGAGTATGAAGATGTTCTTCAGGAAGTTCAATCCACAAATTATGACAGGAGAGGAGTTATATTCATGGGATGAAATGATTGCCTCATTTGTCATTCTCACCAAAATCTTTACTTCCATAATTTTTGGTGGTGTTGGTATTGTTCTACTAAACTATTGAGATATAAAAGAATGTGTAGAACCATAATAAAAAAATATGTTCACTATTCTTGAATGAATAACTAGCGTACCCATCACCACTTTGTTTTCAGGGTTCAATTTGGCGGTAGTGATGGAAAAATCTCACCCTTACTACCTTGGTGGTTGTTGGTTGCCTTCGAAAACCCTTGGATTTGGGAAATGGTTTGAAAATTGACTTGGTTATTTGTAGTTGAAGTAATGAACAATTCGTTGAGGGTCAAACAGAGCATTTCTCTCCTGTGTCACAGCCACTGATTTTTCTTGTCAGGAGTTAATGGCTAAGTGACCTTTTCTTCCACACCTAAATAATTTTCTCTTCCCCTTCAAGAAATTTTCAGGGTGATTCTTTATTCACTTTTGTAAAGTGGGGTGTTGGATATTTTTAGCACCATTGGATTTATCCATCAGACCACCAAAATTGAAGTCTAACTCATACTTCTTATCCCCGTGATACCCATGAGATTTTTTTATCTCTATTTTGACTTTGAGGGAACATCAGATAATTTCTTCATAACTCTCGAAGTCATATATCGCTCGGGCTTTCCTTAGGCTAGGTTTAGACTACTAAAGAAACATTCAACCTTGCATTTGGGGGTAACAACAAAGACAGAGGTATATCATGCATGCCTTGTGATTTCTTCCTCATACGATATGATGGATTCGTCATATTTTTTCTTGATGGAAAGGAAGTCCATTTCAATCATATGTCATAGGGTGCGAGGAAAATATTTTTTGAAAAACATTTTTTATAAATACTTACATTCCAATTCCTTGATCTCCTCCTCTGGCTTTGTATTTTTTATCAATGTCCACCATTTATCAACTTCACCCTCTATAAGATAAGTAGCCGGAAGTACCTTCTCTTGTTCAGAACATTGAAGGATGGAGAAGATCTTCTCAATATAGTTGATCCATTTTTCTATGATTGAGGGATCATATGATCCATTAAAAGTAGGAGGCCTTCGTCTCATGAAGATCTTTATTGAGACTTGTTCTTTCTTGGGAGGGGGGGGGTTGAATTTTACTCTTGACCCATGTTTCTATTCAAAACTTGAGTTAACTGAGAGAGTATCATAACAAAGTTTGCAATTCTCACTCCCATTAGATTGGGAATCTCATTTGAATAGACAACACATTTATCCTCACATCAGTTGTTAGCCTGAGTCCCCTTATTACCGGCCATTGGATAGAATAAAAAGAATGTTGGGGGTAATATATAAAGGGGAATCCAGTTACAAAGAGGGATAACTTATAATTCACATTTATTTCCTTAACTTATCTATATTATCCATGATCTACTTCCCAACATATATTCTTTGGGGAATTTTTTTTAATTACCTTAATAATGGTTTATACAAAGCTTATAAATTTACCAAATTGTATCCTCTAAGAGTATCGTAACCAATAGTGCATCAAGTCCCGTTGTTGTGTACTAGTTCCCGTTCGAGTCTAGCTCAAAGAGGTGTTTTTGGGGTTTACCCCTAGATACATCTGTGCTAGATCCAACTCTACCTTCTTGTATCCATAAAGGGATGTATTTTCTTGATAAAACACTTACTCAATACTCACCAAAATTTAGAGATACTTTTATTATACTTAGTCTTATCCATAAGGCATTCACTAGGGTTTTCTAATCATAATATCAAAAATAACTAAACCTATCCTCTGATCATAAATATAACAAACCTACTATTTATTTCACACTTAAGCATAATTTATTACATAAAATATTCACTTGATACAAGAGATAATATCAATAGGTATAGTGTATTTGGTTCTTAGGAACAGTACATAATAATTTATAACATAAAACACAACATCATTATTGAAAACTTATTTTACATGACCACAACATTCATTCATACTTAGCATTTCATGGGATAACCTGAGGGAATGCATAAGAAACGAGTGATATTTAAATCCCATTAAGGTAGTAAACAAGGAATAACATGAAGAATATAGTTCATGTTAGGCAATCGGCATATCAATTGATCATAAGAGAAACATGAACATAAAGTCATGATATAACATGATTATCATAACATGGAAATGTGGCAACAACATTTAACATGATATTAGAATTATCCAAGGATCATTGAACATGGAGAATGATTGAAACCTCATTGAACTTGAATTATCATGAGAAAAACCTCATTTAAATTGAAATTTCATGATACTTATCTTTACCCAGTACATTGGAGCGCTATCAAGGTGCACCTTTCTTAATCATTTCATTTCATGCATAAGTGTTCCACATGGTTCATATAACATGGATTCCTTAAACATCATCAATTATTCCAAGATAAAGGAATGTGGAATTAATACCTGAAACTCTATAATCAATAATTAAATGTGCACTAAAATGAATACCATTTATAGAGAAATGGGCATGATATTCACTACACAATGACTTTGGCTTGGAAAATCACAGTGCAATTTCCGCAGCGTAACGATGTGACATAAGAATCCATAAAAATGGTTGATGAGAGATAAAGGGGTGTATCATCATATTTAAATAAAATTTAAAGTAATGGGGTCATATAGATACATTTACCAACATATGTAATGGAATTTAGATTCATAATACAAAATAATTTCTTGAATGTAAATGAGAAGAAAGAAATTTGTTACGGATTTTCGGCATGGTAACGGGTGTACGTAGGAGGCATTAATAAGAGATACAAAGGTATATCATCATTAAAACATAAGGAGGGAATTATGGGGGAGGTGATAAATTATACCCCAAATTTTTTAATTGAAAATACAATGGTATAGCAACATCAAGAAACTTGGACAAAAAATGAGAGAGGAAGAAATCCCTTACGTGGAAGTTTGATCCCAAAGGCTTGGGAGAGTCTTGAGAGAGAATTATTGGAATATTGAAGCACATTTGGAGGATTCTAGAGATAGGAATAAATATTTTGGTATCTCTACAAAGTCTTTGAGTGAAGAGTAAGTGGGAGCTTGGGTGGGTTTAGATAAGAAAAGAGAAGGAATTCTTTATTATTTAGGTTTTGCACTCAACATATTCAACTAATCAAAACCACAAAACAAACCATGGTTTTTACCATGGTTTCTTCTAAATGGGATTGGAAAAGATTATTTTGTAAGTCCAATGTCCTAAATTTTTAAAATATTTGTCTTTTTTATGTGGAGGTGAGTCACACTCTCAAGAAAATCATTTTAAAAGTTAAAATGTTTTATAAGTCTTGGAGGGTCCAATAAGGTACCATAGAATCAAACAAACAAATCTAAAATCACATAATTTTAAATTTAAAACATACAGTGGTATAAAATACCATTTATAGTATTTTATTATATCACTACTGGGTCATTATGATATCATACAACACATTATATATTAGAATAGTATTTAATTTTTACCAAAAAATTCAACTATCTCAGAAAATTATGAAAAATTTACCATTGGATAATTTCAATGTCCAAATTCCAAAAATAATATTAATTTTATCTAAATAATTTTCTAAATATGTGAATTTTATTACTTTTAAAATAAAAATTGACATTTATCGAAAATTAATGGGTTTTGTCAAAAACAACTTTCAAAACTTAATAAAAATTACAATTGTATTCCTAAAAATTACACGATCATTTATATTTAATAAAAATAAATTTAGTAATAATATTTTACTAAAATATTATTTAATTAAAAAATCCATTAATTCATCAAAATAGATTTCTTAATTTAATATTAACTGAAAATATTATTTGTGCTTTGAAAACTATTTACAAAGTAACAAATATAAAGTGAATGTATATTCTTTATTCTATAAAAAAATAATGCACATAATCATAGTTCTATGGTTTTGTTACATAAACCCTTATAACACCTAAATTTGACCTAAGGGTAAGGTGTTCTATGGTGAAAGACTCTTGGGGTGGCTCGGATAACATCGCTCGTGTGGTAATCTCTATCAACTTCCACTTCTCCTGTAGGTGGTTCTGTTCAAGCTTAATGTGTTAAAGTTTAGCTTGGGATTGGTCAAGATAAAATCCCAGTGACACTACCTCCTTTCCAATTTCCAACAAATGGGATTCATATGGAGAAATTCTACTGGATGAGGCCATCACTTCCTTTGTCTGAGTAAATTGGATTTGTTAAAGACCTATATTTATACTAATCATGTGATCACTGTTCAATAGATATATTATCAACGATAACAATTATTAATGGTATTTTGAAATCCAAAATCATAAAACCAAAGAAGTTCATATGTTATATAACCATTTTACATAATAATACATTTAATTAGATCAAGTTTAATTTTCATTGATAAAATTTTGGGTCTTTACAATAAAGGGATTCCAATATTTGATGAAAAAAATTCAATTACGGAAGAATATGATGAAACACTTATTTTGATCATTAGGTTTGGATATGTTTTGAGCTTCAATGTATGGTATTTTATCTAGTATAGAAAGTGAATTTTTATCAGAATCTAAATACATAGAATTGGATGCTGACACTGAAGGAATCAATGCATTAGGGGTATCCCTATCCAATATATTCTATATGAAGGTGATGTCACATAAAACATCACATGTTATGTGCGAAAATTTTCTAAATATTTATGAGGGTGACTAAAAAGTCATAGAATCAATGATGTAGATTTTTTGGAACAAATAAGAGGATTTTATAATTCTCTCTAACAACTATATGCATTCATTCTTTAACTGTGTGAATGTTACCGTGGAAGAAATGCATGGTCTTGAAGAAATTATTAAATATGTAAAGATCATTTTGAAAATATTTATATAACTTCCACCTCAGGTCAATCCAAAAGTTTCTGTTCTAGAAGATAAATATCCAAAGTAGATTACATAAGATAGCCTTTAAAGTACTCTAGTTTCATTCAAGATGAGAAATTATGATAATCAGTCTGTAGAAAAAGATAAGTTCCAGGAGGTTGCATTCAATGCCATAAAGAAGATCACCATTGAAGATGGTCAGGAATAAGAAGGGACAAATGAGGTTATTTCATTACTTTCCCCTCAAATATTCAAATAATAAAATAAAATTTCAAAGGGAAACTCCCACTTATATTCTTTCGATATGGAAAGGTTGGAAATCTTGCAACAAGGTACCCTAAGAAGTTTCAAGAAGATGATGAGGATGAAGTAAAAATTACAGTGAATAAGCCTTTATCTTAGGTTAAAGGTAAGAAAAAATTCAAGAGAAATTTATTCATAAATAAGAATCTTCTTCACAAGAAAATGAAAGTTCAGAAGAATATGTGGTTGAAAAGATGGACAATTGCAAAGATCGTGGAGAAAATTCTATGGTGGAAGTTTTCAGTAGATACCATAAAAGGGAATAAAGTGACAATGATGATGGAAAACTTGAATGAAGATTTGATATGCATGATGAATTAGAATATGATCTTGAGGAGATAGATGTTTAGAGATCCAAAACTAATAAAGTCAATAAAGTGGTTCATGATGCCAAACATTATATAAAGCAGCAGGAAGAAGAGAAGTCTGAGATGAATGATGAAATTGAAAAATTAAAATATTTAATTCTAGAGAGATCAAAAAATGTTTTTGATTAAAAACTTAAAATTTAAGAACATAAAAGTGTTATCGATAGTTTGAATAAAAATATAAAAGATCAAATCAAACATATCGAAGAACATTAAAAGGAAGCTGTCGATCTGTGATGAAGTGTTAAGGATCAGGAAAAACTCTTGAATATTAGTATGAAATCAGGAAATAAGATCATTCAATAAATAAGAAAGATTAAATTAGATCATATAGGTTTAATGGAATAGAATAAATAGTCAAATTCAAATGATAAGGTTGGTATGGGCTTGATCAAAAAAATAAATTAGTAATGGTTGAAGTCAACCCACAAGAACCTGCTCTAATATTGAAGATTGATTTGGATACAAATCAGAACCAGAAGATTCATAGAACCCAAGGGAAAACCAATAGTGTATTATTGACACACAGGAATGAACATCGCATGAGATTTTATTGTTTTGAAAAAATGGGACACTCAAAAAATGTATGTTCCATAGACAATAGGTACCTAAGGGAACAAGAACAATAGATGAATCCATACAAAGATCAATATTTTAGGACATAATTTGATGGTCATTGTTTCAGGTGTGGAGGATTCATACATATAGAAAGATATTGATCATCAAAAATTCATAGAAATGTGATGAAGCAAACTAAATGTGGTCATAAGTCGTAGTTAAATATATTAATAAATGAGATGAGAATGAAAAATTGATTTACAGCTCTATAAGATTAATATGGTCTATCATACTCAAAGTAGGATCAATATTATAAATCCATGCTAGGTATGAAGTCTAAAACATGTATAAAAAAGAAACGAGTTAAGTAGGTAGTGGTTTCTATTAAAGGATCAAATCATTATGGTGTATGGATCCTTGATAGTGGATATAGATACCACATGACAGGTAATAAGGATCTTTTTGTAGTCATGAAATATGATAAGGAAGGTGTTGTCAAATTTGGAAATTATGAAGGCCTGGAGATTATTATCTTAGGAAAATCCAAATTTGGGGAAAAATAAATGAGACTTGCTGATTTATTATTTGTTGAAGGTCTTAGTCACAATTTTCATAGTGTCAGTCAACTATGTAACTCGAGGAATTCTATAAGACTTACAAAGAAGATGTGTATTTTGAAATGAAGAGATTATTTTATTTTTCTATAGGGAAAAATAACAAAGGGGGATGTCTACTTTGTAAGTGGATTAGAAGATATAAACTTTTTATCCAGAGAGGAATAAAATAGGTTGTGTCATAAATGACTTGGCCATCTTTTCCAACCATACCTAGAAGATCTAGTAAAATGTGATGTAACTCGAGATCTCCCTAAGCTATTACGTGATCATACTCATACATGTGATGATTTTCAAAAAGGTAATATCATCAGAAATAAGTACAAGGAAAACATGAAAAGGTCAACTAAAGTGCTTGAATAGGTGAATGTAGATGTATGTTGTAACATCCAAAAATTTTATTAATGAAAATTATCCTTGATCTAATTAAATTTATTATTATGTAAAATGGTTATATAAAATATGCACTTACTTGGTTTTATGTATTAGGATTTTAAAATACCGTTAAAAATTGTTACCGTTTCTAATATAACTGTTGACTAGTGATCACATAATTAGTATAAATATAGGTCTTTAAAAAAAATCCAATTTACTCAGACAAAAGAAGAGATGGACTCATCCAGTAGAACTGATCCATATGAATCCCATTTTTCAGAGTTCATAATGGAGGTAGCGTCATTGGGATTCTCTCATGAACAATCCCAAGTAGAGCTTCAACACGATAATCTTGAACAGAACTGCCTATGAGAGAAGTGGAAGTTAAAAGAGATTATCACCTGAGCAATGTTATCTGAGCTACCCCATGAGTCTGTCACCATAGCACACCTTACCCTTAGGTCTTATGTGGGTGTTATAAGGTTTTATGTAACAAGACCCCAGAACTATGATTATGTGCTTTATTTTTGTGTATAAATATTATACATTCATTTCATTATTGTTACATTGTAAATGGTTTTTAATGAACAAATAGTATTTTTAGTTAATATTCAATTAAGAAATATATTTTGATAAATTAATGGATTTTTGAATTAAATAATATTTTATTAAAATATTATTACTAAAATAATTTTTATTAAATATAAATGATCGTATAATTTATATGAATATAATTTTATTTTTTATTAAGGTTTGAAAGCCATTTTTTGTCAAAACCCATGAATTTTCGATAAATGTCACTTTTTATTTTACAAGTAAAAATTCACATATTTAGAAAATTATTTAGATAAAATGAATATTATTTTTGGAATCTGAACATTGAAATTATCCAATGGTGATTTTTTCATAATTTTATGAGACAGTCGAATTTTTGGGTAAAAATTAAATACGGTTAAATATGTAATGTATTTTATGACATCATAATGAACCAATAGTGATGTAATAAAACTCTATAAATGGTATTTTTGGACAATAAATTTTTTAAATTTAAAATAATGTGATTTTAGGATTGTTTTATTTATTTTACAAAGCTTTAGTGGACCCTCCAAGACTTATAAAACATTTTAACTTTTTAAAATGATTTCCTTGAGAGTGTGACACACCTCCACATAAGCAAGCCTAATATTTTAATAATTTAGGTCATTGTAATTTTAAAATAGTTTTTTCCACTCCCATTTGGTAAAAAACTTGGGTGAAAACCATGGTCTGGTTTGTGGTTTTGATTAGTTTAATGTGTAGTGTCCAAAACCTAAATAATAAAGAATTCCCTCTCTTTTCCTATATAAACCCACTGAAAATCCCACTTCTCTTCAATAAAAACCCTTGGATCATGTATCTACACTAACATAGTCTCTCTAAAATCCTCCCAATGTTCCCCAAGCTCCCAATAAGCCTCTCTCGAGCCCCTCCCAATCCCTTGGGATCACACTTCCAAGTAAGGGATTTCTTCCTTTCTCATTTTTTATCCAAAATTCATTATGTTGTTATACCATTTTTTTCAATTAAAAATTTTGTGGAATGATTTATCACCTCCCCCACAATTTCCTTATTATGTTTTAATGATGAGATACCTCTTTATGTCTCATTAATACCTCCCATGTACACTCGTTACCATGTCGAAATTCCATAAGGAATTTCACTCTTCTCATTTACATTCATGAAATTATTTTGTATTATGAATCTAAATTCCATTACATATGTTGGGACATGTATATATATGACCCCCTTACTTTAAATTTCATGTACATATTACGATACATATCTTTCTCTCTCATCATCCATTTTTATGAATTTTTATGTCACGCCGTTATGCTGCTGAAATTGCACCATGTTTTTTCAAGCCAAAGTCATTGTGTAGTAAATACCATGCCCATTTCTCTATCAAGGGTATTCAACTTTATGCACATTTACTTATTGATTATATATTTTCATGTATTAATACCACATTCTTTTATCGTGGAATAAATGGTGATTTTTAATGAATCCATTTTATATGATCCATGTGTCACACTTACGCATGAAATGCAATGATTAAGAAGGGTGTGCCCTGATAGCGTTCTAATGCATTGGGTAAAGACTATTATCATGATACGTAAAGTGAAATTAGTATTTACTTATGATAATTAAAGTTCAATGAGGGTTTACTCATGCTCCATGTGTAATGATCCTTGGCTCATTCTAATATCATGTTAAAGGTTGTTGCCACATTTCTGTGTTATGATAATCATGATATATCATGCATGTATGTTCATGTTTCTCTTGTTCTCGATTGATATGCTTATTTCATAAAATGTAATATATTCTTAATTTTATGCGTTTTTTACACTCTTAATGGGCTTTATAGCTCACCCTTTTCTTATTCATATCCTCAGGTTATCCCATGCATTGCTAAGTACGAAGGAATGTTGTGGTCATGTAAAAGAAGTTTTCAATAAAGTTGATTTGTTTTATGTTCTAAGTTGTTATATAATATTCCTAATTTCCCAAGAAACTAGACCTATTGATCCTCATTGTTGTATTAATTGAAAGATTATTTAATAAATCATGTTTATGTGTGTAATAAAGAGAAGGATTGTTATTTTTGGTATCAGAGGATAGGTGTAGTTATTTTTAGGATTAGTATTAAAAAATCCTAGTGAAAGACTTAGGGATAAGACTAAGTATAAAAAAACATCCCTAAATTTTGGTTAGTATTGAGTAAGTGGTTTATCAAGGAAATACATTCCTATTTGGATACTAGCAGGTAGAGGCAACTATGGCACAAATGAATCTAGTGGTAAAACTTGAAAACTCTACTTTGATCAAGAATCGAATGAGAACTGATGCATGAAAATGGGACTTTCTGCACTCTTGGTTACAAAACTCCTAGGGGATATTCTTTGGAAAATTCATAATCTTAGTACGAATATAACTACCCAGACTTGTTACATACATAATATTTAATTTAGTTAAGAAAATACTTCCTTTTAAATTGAAGATCTTTTCATATTTAGAGCTTTAGAGAATTAGGACTGTACATTCATGACATTACACATTATTACAGAGTGGATACCATAAAAACAGTTTCCATTTTTTTCAAAATATAATATTAAAACTTAAAAAAAAGACTCCTTGACAATTCTTCAACATTTAACATGTATTCCTTCTCTGTATTACACATCCATTAACCTATGAAAAATCATTTAAAAACTTGGGATGAGCACAAAATCTAATTAAGGGAAGGAAAAGAAGGAAAGATCACTTTAGTCCATGAATACTCATAACGTATGAAAGTATTTTCAAAAGACATTATTGTCACCCATATATACTTACTTTGTGTAACATGAGATTTACAAAAGATCCACACAAAACATGAGAACATAAATATAATCATAAAGGTATCTTAGGTCATTACATACATAATCTTGTAACCATTCTTGGCTACCTTATAATTTGTAACCCTCACGGCTACCTTACTTTGTGTAACCATCACAGTTACACTTAGAGTAACCATAAGACCGACCTACAACATACTCATACAAAATGAATTGGATGGAATTATAGGTCCCACCCTTCATCATAAATAAATCTCAAGAACCAAAATATAATCATACAACATGAATAATTCCATAAAAACATTACTTTGGAATTTCATAAAACCGAATTTAAAAAGAGGATTTTTAAAGAAAATCCCCTTATAAATATCATAAAATTGAAGAGAGTCTTAATAGAGTGGATGGAGTATGTATATATACAGTAAATAAACATAATGAAACATAATATAAACAGAACCCATTACACAAACAATTCAAATAGCACATAAATAATGAAGTAGAAGGTTAACCCAAAGAATGGAAATCGGGTTAAGAATTCCCTTACCTCGGGTTTGTCTTAATTCCAACTTGTTTAAACCTTCTGTATAATGGTTAAACAGGTGTTATTAATATTTTAAAGAAACATTTTAATGTTTATAACATCTTATATGATAATTTCATAACATCATTTCACCCTTTAATTGTTAGTATTTTTCCCCTTGCACTGTTTTTGGGTGAATTCTTTACATGATTTCCAAGATTGGTTCATGATGGATGTTCTTGTTGATTGGAAGTGAAACTCCAGAATTGGAATGGAGTAGTATTTAAATATATCCAATAACATAAATTATTCCATTCATAATTTTGAATTCTTACATGAGGATGATTATTAAGATAGAACATTAATGATGTTCGTTTAGATCATTTTAGTGGTTATTTGATAATAACAATCTCATTTTTTCTTATAAATTAGAACCATGAGTACAACAGAATTCCAGAACCATGGGTGAGTCATAAAACATATATTATAACCTGGTTCAACCATATAAATGGTTTCATGACCATACTTGAAATAATTAATGGAATTTGAAATCACATCGTCCACGATGTTGATAATTCGACACAAATGGACAATGTTTTTATTCCAT
Organism: Viscum album; assembly: GCA_963277665.1. Classification (NCBI taxonomy): domain Eukaryota; kingdom Viridiplantae; phylum Streptophyta; class Magnoliopsida; order Santalales; family Viscaceae; genus Viscum; species Viscum album. The sequence goes on along the minus strand of OY728155.1, from coordinate 1,286,266,380 downwards.
AAATAAGTGGGAGAGGATAGGAATAATGATAAGTAATTTTTCATAAACATGATAAAATACAGAATATACATTATTTATGTTAATTCCTCTTGGGTAAGGAGATATGAAGAAATAATAGGGAAGGAACTCGAAATAAAACAATAAGTGAGAAATCTCTTACAAAAATTCGGCAGCCCAACGGCTATGTGACAGGGTTTTTGAAAACATTAATAAGAGATGGTACAAGGGTCAACCATCCATAAATGAACCATAATACTGAAGAGATCAAGAATAAGAAGTAAATAAGAACATGGTATGGAAACTTGAAAGACATACCACATAAAAGAGAACTTGAATGGAAAAAAGAAAGAAATTGAGAATTTTATTACCTTGTAGAGTAACCCTTAGAACACGAAGGTTTGGATCTTGGGGGCTTGAGGAAACCTTGGGAGGAATAATATGAAGGTAAGGAATCCAGATCTTTGTTTAGGTAGAATTGGGAATGACTTAAATGAAATTAAGAGTTGGTATTTATAGGAAAAGTGATGGATTATTGTAATAATTTTCAAGGGACACCTCATGAGTGGTATTTACAAAACCATGGGATTTCCCATGGTATTTTCCCATGTTATAAGCCACTTGGGACACCTCACATATTATTTAACTATACACAAGTCTACCAGATTTATAACATCATTATTATATCATTAATGATGTCATTAATACACTGAAACTAAAAACTGTATTTTTTTTACTATTCACCGAAAATCAACTGTTTTAGAAAAATTCCCAAAATTCACCCTATCCATTTATTAACGTGTAGATTTCAAAAATGAAGTCCGTTTTTTGAAAATAATTTTATAAATATTATTAATTTAATTTTTAAATAAAATCATACTTAATTCAAAAATTAACAATTCTAATTCTGTAACTACTTCTGTATCACAATGAAAAATTAACCTAAATGATATTATCTTAAATCCTTAATAAAATAAAATAAAAATAAAATTTACTATTCATTAGAGTCATATCACTATTCGTATTACTATTCATAAGGGAATGTTACTATTCACCAAAAATCAAGTTGGTTCCAATAGACTCCAAATAACATACTGAACACAATTGTAGATGACAGTTTCTTGATATTCAGAACATAGAAGTAGAAAAGTTATGTTTTAAAGGATAATTATAAATATCTACTTAAAACAAAGTTCCATGCATTTCTATTTATTTTTAGAAAAACTTAGGGTGTTACATTATCCCCACCTTCTTGAAATTTCGTACTTGCAATTTTATTTACTTATTAAAAAACTGATGGTACTTTTCCCTCATAGCATTTTTAGACTCCCATGTTGCTTCCTCAACCATGTGGTTTCTCCACAAAACCTTTACCTGGTGGATTACCTTATTCCACAATACTTGTTCCCTTCGATCAAGAATCTGAACTAGTTTCTCTTCATAAGAAAGGTTCTCTTCTAGCTGAACTACTTCTGGGCTCAAGACATGTGATGAATCTGGCACATATTTTCTCAACATTGAAACATGAAAAACATTGTGTACCTGAAACAAACTCAGAATCAAAGCTACGTGGTATGCAACTGTTCCAACTTTCACCAAGATTTCAAAAGGACTGATGAACCTTGGACTTAGCTTTCCTTTTTTACTGAAACACATCACACTTTTCCAAGGAGAGACTTTAAGGAAAACATGGTCACCTACCTCGCTGCATAAATTTTCTACCTACTCTAAGCTATACTCATGTGCTGTTGGATCATCCTCACTTTCTCAGCCACTTCTTTTACTAATTCTGGCCCCATCAAATTTCTTTCACCGACTTCATCCCAAAACGCTGGAGTCCGACACCGCTTCCCATACAAGGCCTCAAAAGATTCCATCTGAATACTGGAATGAAAACTGTTATTATAAGAAAACTCAACTAAAGAAATATGTTGATCCCAACTTCCCTGATAGTCCATTGAACAAGCTCAAAGCATATCCTCCAAAGTTTGAATCATTCGTTCTGACTACCCATCTGATTGAGGATGAAATGCTGTACTGAAATTTAACTCTGTGCCCAATGACTTTTGAAGTCACTTCCAAAAGTTAAAAGTGAACCTAGGATATCGGTCAGATATAATGGAAAGAGGATATCCATTTAACCTGACAATATCCTTGAGGTACAATCGAGAAATATTATCCAAAGACATTGTATCTTGAATAGATAGAAAATGTGCAGAATTTGTTATCCTGTTAATAATAACTCAAATAGCATTGTTACCTCGAGAAGTCTTTGGTAGTCCCACCAAAAATTCCATGGATACATTATCCCATTTGCACTCTGGCATTAGAAAAGGATGAAGAATCCCCTTCGGTAACTTCTGCTCTACTTTAACCTATTGACATGTCAATCATTTCATGGTAAAATCAGCAATATCTCTTTTCATTCCATCCCACCAATAATACTCTTGAAGGTATATGTACATCTTAGTACTGCCAGGATGAACAAAAAATGGAGAACTATGAGCTTCACACAAAAAATCTTTCTTCAAATGAGAATCACTAGGCACACACAACCATTTTCCAAATCTTAAAACACAATATTTATCAAGATTAAATTCTACGAACTTACCCATTTTAACCAATTATACCTTTTTCTGTAGCTCACGATCTTCCTTCTGTGCTTGCTCAATTCTTCCTGACAACAAAGACTGCACTGAAACCTGAAACAAAACAAAGGTCTTCCCGGCACCAACAACTTCTAAGACAAAATTCATCAAATCATTAATCAAGGGATCATGTTCCAAACGTAGCATGATTAATGAGGCAAGATGTTTCCGACTTAAGGAATATGCCACTTTGTTTTCTTTCCCAAGATGGTAATTGATCATGTAGTCATAATCCTTTATCAATTCTATCCATCTTCTCTACCTCATGTTTAATTCCTTTTGAGTGAATATATACTTTAGACTTTTATGGTCAGTATATATTTGGAATTTGGTTTTGTATAGATGATGCCTCTAAATTTTCAAAGCAAAAACCACAGCTGCCAATTCTAAATCATGTGTGGGATAATTTAGCTCATGTGGTTTAAGTGGTCTTGAAGCATAGGCAATTACCTGATCATTCTGCATCAAAACACAACCAAGTACCTTCAAAGAAGCATCACTGTAGATGAAAAACCCACCATTTCGAGAAGGTAGGGACAAAACTGGAGCATTCACCAATATCTTCTTCAGTTCCTCAAAACAAACATCACATTCCTCTATCCAAACAAATTTAACCCCTTTCTGTGTTAACTTAGTTATCAGGATAGATAACCGTGAAAAGTTCCTAACAAATCATCAGTAATAACTTGCTAAGCCCAGAAAACTACGAATCTCTATAACATTTGTGGGTCATGGCCATTAATCAACTACTTTTGTTTTGGCAGGATCAACTGTTATTCCATCCTTATTTACAATGTTCCCAAGAAAAGAAATCTGTTGCAACCAAAAATCACAATTGCTGAATTTTCCATATAGTTTCTTTTCTTTTAATGTTTGTAAAAGAACCCTTAGATATTTTTCATGCTCCTCTTTATTTTTAGAAAATAAAAGAATTTCATCAATAAATACAACCAAAAACTTATCCAAGAACTCAGGAAATACTTTATTCATAAGATTCATGAATATAGAAGGTGTGTTAGTTAATCCAAACAGCATAAAAAAATTCATAATGACCATATCTAGTACGAAAGGATGTTTTTGGGATGTCATCCTCCTTCACCTTCATCTGATGGTATCCAGATCTCAAGTCAATCTTGGAAAAGTACTGAGCTCCCTGGAGCTGATCAAACAAGCCATCAATATGAGGCAAAGGATACTTGTTTTTAACAGTGTTGTTATTCAAATCTCTATAATCAATGCAAAGTCTCATGGAACCATCTTTCTTTTTAACAAACAAAATAGGGGATCCCCATGATGAAGTGCTAGGACGAATGAAGCCTTTGTCAAGAAAATCCTACAATTGATTTTTTAATTCAGTAAGTTCTATTGGAGCCATATGATATCAGGGTTTTGAAATTTTATTAGCATCAAGAACTAAGTCAATTGGGAATTTGACTTCTTGATCAAGTATGACATCAGGTAACTCATCAAGAAAAACATCAAGGTATTCATTTACCACTGGCACATCATTAATTTGAATAGTTTCCTTATTTTGAACAATATGAACAAGATAACTTTCATTTCCATATTTCAATAGTTTCTCAGCTTCCTGATATGTTATCAATTGTATGGGTTCATTCTTGTATAAAAACTGAAACTCTTTCTGAAAAACAACTTCTTTAGCTCTACAGTAAATCTTAGCATGATAATTAGAAAGCCAGTCCATCCCCAGAATAACATCAAACTCGAATAAGGGTAAAACAACAAGGTTTGCAGGTAAAGTCTTTCCACAGACCACAATATAAAGAATCTTATACTTCTTCTTTGCTATAACATTTCCCCCGGGTGTTTTAACAACAAGTTTGGGTCTCATTTGTTGAGGTGATATTTCCAATTTACCATAAAATTTCTCAGAGATGAAGGAATGTGTAGACCTCATATAAAACAAAACTTTAGTAAAATCTTAGTGAACAAACAAAGTACCTGATACAACTTCATCGGATGGCCCAAAATATACTAACGTAGTCGGAAAGGATCTCACTACACATTTATGCTTGTAGTCTGGCTTCTTTGTATCATTCATATCTCTCTTTGGGCATGCATTTTCATAGTGACCCATATCACCACATTTAAAACACTTTACATTTTTTTTATCAGGATTATTATTAGGATCATTTTCATTACAATCTCGGGCCATATTTCCAAACTTACCACATTTAAAACAGTTCCCAGTTTTACTAAGGCATTCCCCAGGGTGTTTCTTGCCACACTTTTCAGAAATTGGAAATTGGATTTTCTTACCATCAGATTTCTTTGGATGATTCTTACCCATTGCTTGCCAACTGGACCTCTTATTTTCTTTGTTTCCAAAATGCACGTGATCATCAGCAAACTCCATCTTTACCCACTCATCACATCAAAAAATTTTCTCCTAACTTTTTAATTCACGAAAGGCCAACGCCCTTCGAAACCTTGGCTTCAATCCTGGGTAAAAAAGGTTGATTTTGCTATCAAGATCTAGAATAAGATTTGGAGAATACCTCACCAGTCAGGTGAAGTAATCTTCATACACATCCACTGAATATTCATCCTTCTATTTTAATTCAAGGAATTTCTTCTCCATTATTAGTCGCACATCCTTAGGAAAATATTTTTCAAGGAAAATATTTTTAAATTCATCCCACTTTAAGGCATCAAAATCTTCTCTACCCCTGATATTCCTTACCATTGAACACCACTGATCATCTTCCTCTTCAAAAAAATAAATGGAAAGACTTACCTTTTGATTTTCTGAACATCCCATAACATTTAATATCTTTTCAAGGGCTTTGATCCATCCTTCAGCTACTACTGGGTCAGAAGATCCATTGAATGACAGAGGATGTTGTCGCGTAAAATGTTCCACTACTGTCATGTTCTGTTGTGGTACCTCTATTGGTTCTATTGCATGGATGCCACCACCATTTATTGCCTACGTTAGCTGAGCCATTACTATCACAAACTGCTCAGTTCCAATCCCTACCATTCCAGGTTGTAGTTCTGGAAGGATGTTATTCTGTCGGTGCCTCTCCTCTTCAGCATCCCTGTTTCTTCTGTGGACAACCATTCTGAACAAACATGTCTTAGATAAAGAAAAATGGTAATCTTTAAATGATATAACATTTCAAATTAAACATATAGTGAAAATAATTTATGGTATTCTATTAACATCATCATAACCCCTAAAGTTATCTAAACCATTCTCTCATAACAACTATAAGGACCCAAACTTGTTATATACATAATCTTGAATTTAGTCAAGAAAATACTTCCTTTTACATTGAAGATCTTTTCAAGTTTAGAGATTTATAAAATTAGGACAGTAAATTCATTACATTACACATTATTACAGAGTGGATACAATAAAAACAGTTTCCATTTTCTTCAAAATATAAAACATTAAAACTTAAAACAAGACTCTTTGAAAATTCTTTAACATTTAACATGTCTTACTTACTTTTATTACACATCCATTAACCTGTGAAAAATCATTTAAAAACTTGGGATGAGCACAAAATCTCAGTAAGGGATGGAAAAGAAAGAAATATCACATTAGTCCATGAATACTCATAACGTATGAAAGCATTTTCAAAATACATTCTTGTCACCCATATTTACTTATTTTTTGTAACATAAGATTTACAAAAGATCCACACAAAACATGAGAACATAAATATAATCATAAAGGTATCTTGGGGAATTACTTACATAATCTTATAACCATTCTTGGATACCTTATAATTTGTAACCCTCGCGGCTACCTTACTTTGTGTAACCATCACAGTTACACTTGGAGTAACCATACGACCGACCTCCAACTTAGTCATACCAAATTCATTGGAGGTAAATATAGGTCCCACACTTCATCATAAATAATTCCCAAGAACCAAAACATAATCATACAACATGAATAATTCCATAAAAACATTACTTTGGAATTTCATAAAACCGAATTTAAAAACGGATTTTTAAAGAAAAACCCCTTATAAATATCATAAAATTGAAGAGAGACTTAATATAGTGGATGAAGTATGTATATATACTGTAAATAAACATAATGAAACATAATATAAACAGAACCCTTTACATAAACAATTTAAATAGCATATAAATAATGAAGTAGACGGTTAACCCAAAGAATGGAAACCGGGTTAAGAATTCCTTTACCTTGGGTTTGTCTTACTTCTAACTTGTTTAAACCTCCTATATTGTAACACCCTGAGATTTTAGGAAAAATATTTTTTTTAATTTTATTGATGCCTTGTGTTGTACGCTACACCCAAAGGAGCTTTTACTACATGCATCCCTGACTTGTCTTGCATTACACGCAATCACGACCTTCCACGATAGCGTGTGTAGTACGCAATACCAAGTTTCACTAAACGAGATATTATTATAATATTATTATGAACTAGCCATTATGAATAGTAATACCCACTTTTTGAAATTTTATTTTTCAAAATGGACTTCATTTTTGGATTCGGAATATCGAAATTAGCCTAGGGTGAATTTTTGGTATTTTTCTGAAAACTTTCAATTTTTGATGAATAGTGAAAACAATGGGTTACTATTTAAAAACCAACTTTTTATTTAAATAATTATTTATTTTATTTAAATTTATTTTAGGTAAAAATTGATAAATAATACATATATAAGTTCAATGTAATTAATTGGATTCATTTTATAATAATTTTAGATATATAAAAATTTTATTGAACTTTTCAGTGTCTTTTACCCACCTCCTAGGAGAATTTGGAAATTCACATAAAAATTAATTTTACCGCTTCTGTGAGTGGAATTTTGAAAATCTGAGAGACACGGTTAATATCAAGGACTAAAATGTGGTTCAATGAGATGAAAATAATTTTTGGTGAATATTAACTTTTTACTTTTATTTTTCACGGTTAAAAGTAAATATGGTAATTAAGGGTAAAAATGATATTATTATTACCCTATCACTTATCATAATTCTATTGGATAAGTGTAATTCAACCAAAAACATCTTTAGGAATAAAATATGACCATTTAGGTCCACTTGGATTAGATTAGGACATTTATTATTAATTTAATTAAAGAAGGGTTGAAATAGTTAAAATCAAAGTTTAATAACTAATTCATTTTTAATATAGGGTTATACATAAGATAAATTCTACTATAAATATTCATTAGAAATATAAAAGTATTTCCTACCTAATGGTATTTTATTTATAATTTTTATACATTAAATAATTTAAGTTATTTATGACAAAATGGTGATGCAGTAATTACCTAAATAATGAAATATTAAACTAATTGATATTATAAATACCCAAATAAATGTAATTTGAGACTTTTTATGAATTAAACTAATTTTATAGGTTAATATGACATGTTATTATTGAGTTAATTAACTTTTTTTGAACTAATAATGCTGTTATGATTTAAAAAAAAAAATCAATTACCAAATAGTGTCAAAATTGACATAAAATAGTTTTTAAAAAAATATTATATTATTAATTGTTTTTATATTTATAAAAATACAAGGTTCGTCTAAATGACTTATATAAGGTTATATATATTAATAATGAACCACTTGGGGTTTGTTTGGCTGGTTATAGTAAGTTTATTAACCATATAGTGTAAGAAAACAAGAAGACACGGTAAAAGTTAAATTATTTAACATAGCGTTAAATCTAAATGATAAGGTTAAAATAGTAATATAAACTTGTCTAAAACCTATTAGTTTATAGTATTTCGACCCATAATCACTTTATTTTAGAAATAAATCAATTTGTATCTATTATAAACTGAATATGACTTTATTATAAAATAATATTTTAAGTTTTTCCAAAGGTGCCCCTCTCCTCCCTTATAAAAAGGGCACCCCTTCCCTCTTCTCTTCACACTCTTTTGAGCCTTGAAGCTCGGCCAAACCCTGACAATTTCTCTTTTCAACATCCCTAGAAACAGTCTGGAGGTTCTAGTCTTCTCAAAAGACCAACTCTACTTTCTTAAGAGGAAGCTTAAAGGAGGTGCGTCGAAGAAGAGGTAATCTCTTCTTCAGATTCTCTCAAGTTTATTTCTTCTTCTACTTATTCTTATTTAGTTGTCTCATTATAATGTAATAAAATAAGTATTACTTATATACTTATATGTTATTATAAATATGAAACAACCCTATTTCAACTTCTATCCATCCTACGGAAAACGAAATCACCGCGCGTGTGTACGTACGGAATACCGTCTTCACGTCGTGATGTAATCTGTTTTCAACCACCACCTTACTTGGATGGGTATAATGGTGTAAATAAATAAATATATATGATTATTTTAATGTTATATTGATTCTGAAATATTATACATACACTTAAATACAATTTCACGATCATGGGAATGATATCATCGCTCGTGCGTACGTACGGACTACCATCTCCGTGACACGATGAGATTCATTCTCCATGTTAACCATTCATGAATGATTATAAATTATATATAATGAATAATAATGAAATATATGACATAATAATGATACTGTATTTATGTATATATATATTTATGTCATATACTTAATTCCATTCAACTCAATAGGGCAACGAAAACAACGTTCATGCGTACGTACGACCTACCGTCTCCGTTAACGGTGTATTTCATTCCATTTATCTATATATCATATATATTTGTATATGTTGAATATATATTATATATAAATCATGTTTTACATTCTGGAATTAATTAAATCAGGATATAAGTAATAATATCAAGAACAACAAGTCCAAACACGTACGATAAATAAAACGATTTTCCCAAAACGTTGCTTTAACATGGAATTTACAAAAGAATGGGTATTATAAAGTCATAAGTGAACCATTTATGAAATCATAACAATTAATATGATTCTGTAATAAGTTAAATACATTATTTAAATCATTATACAGGAGGTTTGGATACGTACAAAGCATATCAGACCTAAGGTAAGGGATAACTATTCCAATCTCGTTCTTATCCATGATTGCTTATTCGTAAGTATTTACCAGGGTTATTGTTATCATCCTTGTACATGTTTTATAAAAGTGTTTTCATGTATGTTTAATTTCCTTTTTACCCATTTTTGACTTTTATCTCATGTTATCAAAGGAATATTTCTTTTGATTACCATACGAGGTACTTTTTTACTTTTCCGGCAAAAGTACGAGAAGAATGTTTTTTTAACTTATACAACATGAACATATTTTTACGTTTTCATAACACCTTATTTTCATGAAGCTTAATCTACAATATTTTATTAATATTTTCAAAAAAATACTTTTATTTTAAAATTTCATGGCATTTTGTGAAAAGAAAATGATTTTGAAGAAGAAAGGATATTTTACTCAAGAATTCATTTCAAGTGTTTTATCAAAACCATTTTCCATCTAAGATGCTATTATTTCATATGTGTATGTTTCAAATATAATGTCTCTATGATTTACATGGTTTCACTTTTCTTATGATGAAATATCCATTTTTTTATATGGATTATATGATGATGGGACGATGTTTATGAAACCCATTTTATTTTTTGGGTTATGATGAATGTTTTAAGTTTATTTTGTGGCACAAGTAAGAATGATTTAATTTTGAGATGTGTGGGACCAATATATCCCTCCAATGAATTGGGTAAAGATTTATATCTCATGAGATCTGGAATGGTAAGTTAATCAGGTTCAGTTATACATGACTGGAATGAGGAGTGAACTCGATTCAGAAAGGGACTTTGTCCACTAAGATGGTCTTGGTAGAAATGCCTTGGCTACTATGGAAATCATAACAAGTGCTGAATGGTTTCCACAATTACATGATTTATTCCCATTCTATTTTATCAAGATTGATTTTCCTTTATGATATATGCCTTACGTACTTCCAAGATTTATGTCTTTGCTCAAGATTTTGATGTTTAGATTTTATGTTCAAGTTTTTGCATTCAAATGTTTATGGATTGTTTTATGTTCTCTATGCTTACCCTTAATGAGCATTTGAGCTCACCCTTTTTATGTTTTCTTTTCCCTAAGATATAAAGAAAGGTTTTTGGTAAGAAAACAAAAGGGGAAGATCTTTATGGGAGAAGTTGAAGATCTTTCACCACAATTAGAAGATTAAATTCTGAGTTTCCAAAGACACTAAACTATTACAGTCCTTGTGTGTCTGTGTTTGTTATGTATTAAGTATTCTGCAAAATTAATGACATGTCCATGTATGTCAAGATTCGGGTCTCTATATTTGGTATCAGAGGAAAGGTTTAGTAAACCTTTGGAAACTAGGATGCAAGAACTTTAGTGAGATACCTAGAGATATTTCTAAGGTATGTCTAGGGATGTCCCTAAGGTTAAGTATAAGTATAGGTTATAGTCTTAGAATTTTGGTAACGATATTAGAATTTAACCTAAGATGTTAGATATTGAAGGTAATCCCCCTTGATTATGATTTTTTCCTCTCACACTATTTTTTTTGGGTTTTAGAAAATGGATAGGAACGGGAAGATTCATGATAATGGAGGATATGCTGGACAATGGAATGAAATTCTTCATGAGAAACCAAATTAAATTGGATCTGGAGGCCCACATATCGTTATTATGCATAATTAGAAATCTCATAATATGATCAATAATATCAACTTTGGTAAGTTTCCCAACTCAGTTAATAAGAGAAAGATGGAGTTTCATGATGATCATAGAGGAAGGAAAGTTAAATTTCTATCATGTAAATCATGTGGGAAGAGGCATCAAGGAGAATGTTTTAAAGGAAATGGAAGATGATTTGGGTGCGGAAAATAAGGAAACAAATCCAGTAAGTGCAAAGGAAAAGGTTCAGTTAACACCATGGATAAGGATAATAATATTGCTATAACATCAAAAATGATTAGATGTTTTAAATGTGGAATGTATGGGCATTATATAAACCAATGCCCTACGGGAAAATATCATGAAGAGAATCAGAATGGTCATACGGGTAGTATTTAGGTGGATGATGATGAAGAGACTACAAATGATATATGAGATGAAAGAATTGTTCAAGTTCGGTCAATGGTTTAAGAAGGTAGTGGAATGATTACATGTTTATCAAGAGTAATGTTGTATAAGTAATCTCATGGTACTATGGAATAAAGAGACATCTAAGGATTGTTACACTATTTTTTTTATTATGTTTTTGAAAGTATATGTTGAATGGTACTGGTAACCATGAAAGGTTATTCAGATATTTTTGGAAAGAAGATGATATGCACATAATTAATGGATAAGGAGGAAATAATTTTTTTGATATTATTCATGAGTTCATGATTGTTATAAGGACTAAGTGATATCATGGTTTCAGTATATAGAATTTTGGGATTTTAATATGTGGAAAGAGTTAACTTTTGACAGCACTCATGTTTTCACTAAGGTTCAGTGGGTATTCATTTTTCAAGAGAATACATGATTAAGGCCCTTGAATGTTTGGAATGTTACCAACATGACATATCTTATGATATATGGGGATCAACGATGGTATTAACATGCTTGTTATATGAACTCTATGGTAATCATTTTCACTATAATATGAGATTGGACAATAGTATTTTAGATAATCCTAAAGATTGGAATGAATTATGTTGGAAATAAGTTAGTATGGTTTAAGGCTAGAACTTTTTTGATATTATTGATGGAAATTCATAATAATGTAGTTTTAGAAAAGGACAACCTGCAGGATGGGTGACAACCCATCGTGTCGGAAAAGGCTGTGGGAATTGAACCCACAGCTAAAGTGCGACAGGCCTTTATCGCCTACCACTGGCCTACAAGAAGTCCATGTTTAGTAGAAACTAGTTTTATTATATTAAGCAGTATGATATATGAAGTATAAGTCCATTTTAGGAACCATATATGATTAATCTCACTATAGATAGACTTATGTATTTTTGATAACTTTTTCTAACCTTTTGTTTAAGACAGATGGAATGACCCTTCATTCTATCACATGACCTTCTAACACTTCCCTAATGGCAAATTCAACTTCATTTCTTTAATAGATGAAGTGTAAATTGTCCATGGAACGACCAACGGTGAGACTATACCAAAATCAAGAAAGTATTTCTCCTAATTCAAACTTCTTCAACTTTAAGGAAATGATCTTGAAACTAAAAATGTTGTCCTAGTGCCCTTATATCTAATGAATAAGATGATACCTTAGATCATCACAAATATATGGCTTTGTGATTGTTGGATTTTTCATAGCCATGTTCTCTACCACTCTCCATCAAAATATGATGGTTAGATTTCTCTTCCATATCCATATTTTCACCTATGTTCTCCTATGTGGAAACCTAGTGATTAGTTAATTTGGGTAACCGTTACGTTTCATACTTTAGTTTTTAAAGATTGGTTTTGGTATTTCTTTTTACGATGTGGGTTTCTATTAAAGAAACTTTAGAGTAGTAAACCATTTATAACCCTGACGAATTTCGAGGGCGAAATTCCTTTTAAAGGGGGTAGAATGTAACACCCCGAGATTTTATGAAAAATATTCTTTTTAATTTTTGTTGGTCGGAGTGGTTAACTCAAGAGGGGGGTGAATTGAGTACCAATTAAAATTTCTGTATTTAAAAACTCTGTATTAAAGACCCCCAAATAAAATAATAAATTAAACTGTAGTGAATTTATATTAAAGTAGAGGTTCTGTTAGATTCTCAAGGGATTGATTAATTCCCAGTTAATCAACACAGGAGTGTGTGATTATCTTTTGAAACTAACTTACTAATCTATACTTAACATAAAAACTTGCTAATTTAATTATCAAAGTAACTTTAAAAACAGTATTAGTTTTAAAGTGATTAGCAGCGGAATAAAACTTTGAAAGAGATGGCACAACAAATGTAACCAAGAGGTTCAGTCTCAAGCCGAGACTTATTCCTCTCAAAAGTTTATATAAAAATGATCCACACCCTGGATCGGGGTTCAACAGTTTACAACTGTCCAGGTCCAAGACCTCTACCACTGTTATTCGTGGGAAACAGTACAACAACAACTAGCTGTCCAGGTCACACACGACCTCTACCACTGTTCTTCGTGGGAAATAAAGAATGAATGAGTTTGTTAAGGATTTACAAATCCTTCAGTTTGAGTACAGGAGATAGTGTATGTGTTAGATACAGCAGATAACACACACTGCTCGAAATGAATGATAATAAATCACAGAACAAGAGATGTAGAGTTTAGAAGTGGTTCTGGTGATTTCAGTGTAGCTCTGGACTCCTTTGGATTCGATCAGAAGTGATTCTGAGTCCTCTTCTCGTTTCTGTTTGAGAAACAGAGTGTCGTATGCTCCAGGTTCACAGACAGTGACAATGTAGTGGTTGAAGTTATTCAGTGCTCTTCTTGTATGCACAGAGCACTTCTCGAGTATGCTTGATTGTCTACGAGCTTCTCTGTGTTCTTCTCGTTCTTGTGTTTTTTGTTGGTATATTCCATCCACCACGCACTTCTCTAGTTTGCTTCTTGTTGTTGTTCGTTGATGTATATCTTGGGCAGTGTAGTCTTCTCGTATTTATCTCCCAACAGGGGACAAAAAAGATTTCCTTTCTGCAGGTATGAGGTACGGGTTCCTGACATCCGACAACCTTTATCAGATATTTGACAAATCATTAAAATGTACATGATATGACCGTTAGATAGATTAAATATAGGAAATAAAGAAATTCAAACAGTGAGTCGAGTGATCGGTAGATAATCAGCATCGGTAGCTTGGACATCGGTAGCTTGAACATCGGTAGCTCAATTTCATTAGTCGCCTTGACTCTATCGGTGGATCTATGCGTCGGTTGGTACATGCTTGTATCGGTGACTTTGTTTACCAGTAGCTCCATGCGTCGGTAGCTCTATGAGTCGGTAGCTCTATGCGTCGGTAGCTCCATGCATCGGTAGCTCTATGCGTCGGTAGCTCTATGCGTCGGTAGATTCATGCGTCGGTAGCTGTGAGTCTGTATCAGTAGCTTCGTCCATCGGTGACTCTTATTCCATCGGTAGCTATTTATACTTACACCGGTAGCTCTATGTTTGTATCAGTATCTGTTTGTAAGTTAGTATCTTACATTTATAAGTACATCGGTAGCTCTATGTTAAGTATCGGTGACTCTGTCTGTCGGTAGACTAAGTCTATCGGTAGACTAAGTCTATCGGTAGCTCTTTATCAGTAGCTATAGGCAGATTACTTATCTGTTTTATGCAGAACACATCCGATTGTGTTAGAATCAATTTATAACTTATATGAACATGGATAAATGAGGATTATCATATTCCAAAGACTATTTTAAAAATTATTATTGGTTTGATCACAGATTTGAAAGAATTGAAGTATAGATCAATGATACTTAACAATATCATGGAGAATGAAAACATAATTGGGATTTTCAACACATATGAATACATGATTGAGATTATCAAAACAGGTGAGGTCAACAATCTCCCCCTTTTTGATAATCACAATTTATAATATGGGCATTTAACATAGTGAAAATATAATAGTAAAGAGTATAATATTAAATTCAATTTTCTTATTGAAAACAACATCAGAGATAATAGAAATAGTATAATATAGACATAAGTTATCAGAGGTAACAATCATAAGGTACTATATAGACATATGGTATCAGAGGTAAAAATGAAAAAAGGGTAATGTGTCTCCCCTTATTCCTTATTTTTCTCCATTGAAAATATTTTTCATTCTCCCCTGCTTATTGTTTAGTGTTCTCCCCCTTATTATTCTCCCCCTTTGTGATAATCAAAAAGTGGGAAAGCATATATAGGAGACAAATAAAAACATGAGAAGTAAAATGGGGTCCTCTATATTAGAGTAGTCAGAAAGTACAGAAACAAAATACAAAGGAATTCATATAAAAAAATCCTGGCCACTGGATCAATCCTCATCTGCAACTTGAGATTTTCCTTTGGGATCAGAAGAAGGTTCAGGTGGTGAGGATGCAGGTGAAGGTTTTGGAATGCCAGAGATGATCAAAGGAGGATGGGCCACTGACACAGAGTCAGGCCTGTAGGTTGAAGATCTTTGGGTGATCATCGGTGTGAGGCTTCGAATAGCTTGAGCAGGAGTCAGCTGGAAAGTGGAAGCAGCTGATGGAGAAGCAGGCAAAGCAGGAGGGATGATGACTGGTCTGGCATCAACATGCAAGAAGGGCAGCAACAAATTTCTAAAATCCATAATAATTCTCCTCCTCTTTCCATAGCAGAGATGAAATCATCTTTGTTCTCCATAAATTTCTCCAAGGCAGGAGTCAAATCTCTTAGTTTGCTCACTTGTTCTCTAAAGGCTTGAGTGACTGGAGGGAGCTTCATGTGTTCCAACATCAGCTTGAAGTGGTGTTCGAGTTGATGCTTGGTGAAAATTCTGGTGAAGTAGTAGTCCACTTTGCTCTTTATGGATTCCGGAGAGGCAGAGGCTTCTCTCATATAATCTTGAACAATCTTCATGATTTCTCTAGAAGAATCTCTTGTAGAAAGCACCACTCGGCTCAACTCTGATGAGTCCACAGAGCCAATGGTTGAAATAGAACCAATCTCCTCCTTCAACATTGCTCGAACTTGATTCAGATCAACTGATAGTTTGGATGTGAGAGGGCCAAGAGAGAAGGAAACAGCTTCTTTGAAACTCTTAGACAAACCACTGATTAGGCTTTGCATTTGAGAGTCCTGTAATTGAACGTGATCCTTCACTGAGGTTTTGAAACTTTCAAACACCGAGACAAACTGGCTTACTACACTCTTCACATAAGCTAGGTCCTTGTCAGCTTGAGACTTGGAGCTCATATAAGAATCCAAAGCAGCAACTGATGTCTTGAGAGCTTCAAGATCTGCTTCGATTCTAGAAGACTGAGTCTGGCACTCTTTCACTTCTTCCATAAGCTCAGACATAAAAGAAGATAAATTACAAGCCAGAGATAGCTCGAAGGATCTCTCTAACATTTTCATTTCTTCATAAAAGCTTTGCTTCATCTCAGCAATGGATACACTGAATGATTCTTTCAGCTCATTCTTCATGGATTCAAGATCAGATTTAGAGACAAAATCATTTGAGACAACTGCAGCAGGTCTCCTTGCTGAGGCCAAAATAACTACAGAATCAGTCATTATTGAATTAATTGAGGATGCAAGGGAGGTTTCCATTAACTTCACTTCTTCAACAAAACTGGATTTGAGGTCCTCTTTCAGCTTATTCAGATCATGAAATCTGACCAAATCATCTGGCAACAACTCAGAAGCAAGATCATAATTGGTCTTCGGCCTATTCACATACACCTCATTATCCAAATCCGGATAATCCAATCCACAGACTATAAACCCTGGGTCTTATACCCAGTCTCCAAGCTCAACAGCTACTATAACATTTCCAAGAACAGACTGATGCTCCCCCTCAATGGGTGCATTCTCATGTATCACTACAGCATTCAGTGCTGGATTCTCTTCATCAGAATCTTCTACTACAAGTTCCATCGGTGCAGCATCTAGAAGATCTTCTGATACAGGTACAGCTTCTTCTGTATCTCTTTCTACTTCAGCAGTAGGCATAGCTGAGTTTCCAATCAAGGGACTGATACTTAAACTACCAGAAGCAGACAATTCAGATACATTCTCCTTTTCCTCTTCTTCTTGGTGAGGTATAGACTGGTCTTCCTCATGAGTAGACACAATTTCCTCTACCTTTCCTTTCCTAGAATAAACCAATTCTGCAACAGGACATGGGGGCAAGTCTGGATCTCCTCCAACATCCATAGGAGTTTCTTCCTCTTCTTCTTCTGTTTCATCACTATAAACAAGTTCCTCTTCATCAGGTCTCAGACTCGGATCTCTCTCATCCTTTGGTCTTGAGGGATGATCCACAGGATTAAACCTATCATATATCTTCTGATCATCACTGACCCATTCTCCCTTCCATGGGTTCCAGTTAATTTTCATGTACTTACAAACAGTCGAGGTGATGTAGAAATTATTCCTGACTACAACTGTCTCATCCTAAGACTCAGCTATTACTTTCACTTTTATCATTACTGAAATCATCTTGGAAAAGAATAAGGCATTAGTCTTTGACTTTGGTCTAATCATGTCTTCCATTTGAAGCATTAACAATCTGCACAGATTGATTTTCACTCCATGTCTCAGCAAATGAAGAAGATAGATATCTTGATATCTCGGATTTGCAAAATCTCCTCACCTTAGTATCAACACATGCTGAACAAACTTGAAGAGCAGTCGATTCTCTCCATCCATTTCAGCAGCAACCACTTGCCTTTGATTTCCATTACCAGTCAGCTCTTGTAAGGCGGTTTCATAATCAAAGATGTCACTGCTAGGTGGCATTGCTCTTGATACATACCCAGAGACACCTTCATGTGGTACTTTTAAATACTCATCCCACTCTACTGAAGAAAAAGACATCTTCTTTCCATTTAAGAAAGAGCTTACCCGATTCTCATTTTCAGACTTCTCAAAGGTTACAAACTCATAGAACTGTTTTACCAACTTTGGGTAGTATGAGCCATTATTATTCGAGAAACAATCCACCCATTTCTGGTCTTCCAGAATCTCGAGTACTAACGATTTTCTAGGCATTAGCCATTACACGCACAGTTCCTTCTCGATTACTATGTCTCTATTCTGTAAGTGAGGATTCACTGGTCGCCTTCCCGATCTAGTTCTGACTTCACTAACGCTGGCTTTATGCTGTGTCTTCTGCTTCTTAGCTTTTGGTTCTACACTTTCATCTCTGACGATAGGAAGCTTGGTTTTTGCCATCGCGGGTTTAGGGTTCTTGGTCGATTTGGGAGCAAAGGTTCGAAGGTGAGATATTTTGAGCTCGGTGAGGTAAGAAGTGGCTTAGACTTAGTTTTATCATTTAGGAATTCCAAATAAACGACTAAAATAGAGTAAGATAAAATAAAATAAAACGATTCATATTCTTGGCGGCAGACAGATGTTTTAGAAAACATTGCATTGGTGTGAGTTAATCATAGGTGAGAAAAACAAATCGGTGAGAATTGTACATTGGTGAGGATTTTTCACATCGGTGAGAATTTTCACATCGGTGAGAATTTTTCACATCGGTGAGAATTTTCACATCGGTGAGAATTTTTCACATCGGTGAGAATTTTCACATCGGTGAGAATTTTCACATCGGTGAGAATTTTTCACATCGGTGAGAATTTTCACATCGGTGAGAATTTCACATCAGTGAGAATTTTCACATCGGTTGTGATTAAACATTCCCAATTCGTGTCTTATGTAACTTAGCCTATCCGAACTTAAAGGTTTTGTGAAAATATCAGCCAATTGATGTTCAGTGCCAATAAATTCAAGAGAAATATCACCTTTTTGATAGTGATCTCTTAGGAAATGGTGTCTTACATCTATGTGTTTGGTTCTAGAGTGAGATACAGGATTCTTAGAGATGTTTATTGCACTGGTGTTATCACAGTTGATTGAAACATGTTTAAAAACATATCCATAGTCCAAAAGAGTGTGTTTCATCCACATAATTTGTGCACAACAACTACCAGCAGCTATATATTCTGCTTCGGCAGTAGATAATGCAACTGAGTTCTGTTTCTTACTACACCAAGAAACTAAGGATTTTCCAAGCAAATGACATGTTCCTAATGTGCTTTTTCTATCTAACTTACAACCAGCAAAGTCAGCATCTGAATAACTCATTAACTCAAAGGATTGTCCTTTTGGGTAAAACAAACCTAAGTTAACCATGTGTTTGAGATATTTAAAAATTCTTTTAACAGCAAGCAAATGGGATTCTTTTGGATTAGCTTGAAATCTAGCACACATACATACACTAAACATAATATCAGGTCGACTAGCAGTAAGATAAAGTAAACTACCAATCATACCTCTGTAATTTGTTTGATCAAATGGTTTCCCAGTTTCATCTGCATCCAATTTACAGGTAGTACTCATAGGAGTTTCACTTTCCTTGATACTATCCAGAACAAAACGTTTTAAAAGATCCTTTGTATATTTACTTTGATTCAAAATAATACCATTTTCATTTTGAAATACTTGAAATCCAAGAAAGTACTTAAGTTCTCCCATTAAGCTCATTTCAAATTCATTTTGCATACTTTTTGAAAAATCAGTACATAAAGAGTGTTTAGAAGATCCAAAAATAATATCATCAACATATATTTGTACAACTAAAACATCTTTATAAATTCTTTTAATGAAAAGAGTTGGATCAGCAATCCCTTTAGTAAAACCTTTTGAAATAAGGAAATTGCTAAGTCTATCATACCAAGCTCTTGGAGCTTGTTTTAAGCCATACAAATCTTTAGAAAGTATAAAAACTTGATTTGGAAAATGGGGGTTAGTAAATCCAGGTGGTTGTTCTACAAAAACATCTTCAATTATAAAACCATTTAGAAATGCACTTTTCACATCCATTTGATATAACTTGAAATCCAGATGTGCAGCATATGCAAGTAATATTCTAATGGCTTATAGTCTAGCTACAGGTGCAAAAGTTTCCTCATAGTCTATACCTTCTTCTTGACTATATCCTTGTGCAACTAGTCTAGCTTTGTTTCTAACTATATTTCCAGATTCATCTACTTTATTTCTAAAAACCCATTTTGTGCCTATTGTCAAAGTGTCCTTAGGTCTGTCAACTAATTCCCAGACTTTGTTTCTTTCAAACTGATTTAATTCTTCCTGCATAGCTATTACCCAGAATTCATCATTGATAGCATCATTGATAGTTTTGGGTTCTAGCTGTGAAATAAAAGCTTGATGTTCAACCTGGTTTCTTAGAGAAGCTCTAGTTTGTGTTCCTCTATCAAGATTACCAACAACAGCTTCTAAAGGATGATTCTTTAGAATCCTCGTTGATCTGGTAAAGGTTGGACTAGAAATTTCAGGTTTATCTATAGGTTCGGGTTCAACAGAAGCATATTCTGGAAAAAGTCCAGAACTGTATGCTTGTATAACAGGTTCTTTAGATTTATCATTAAGGTCCAGAACAGATAAGTCTTCTTCAATATTTTCAGGAGAGGTTTTAGACTCATGTGGATCAGTTTCATCGAATTTGATGTGAACAAATTCTTCCACACATTTGGTTTTCTTATTGAATACTCTATAGGCTTTACTTGAAATAGAGTAACCCAGAAAAATTCCTTCATCACTTTTGGAAGCAAACTTATCCAGATTATATTTAGTATTCAGAATAAATACTTTGCAACCAAAAACATTAAAGTAATTAACCTTAGGCTTTCTATTGTTCCACAATTCATAAGGGGTTTTCTTAAGAACAAGTCTAATTAAGACTCTATTAATGACATAACAAGCTGTATTTACAGCTTCAGCCCAAAAATAAATAGGCAGATCATATTCACTGATCATGGTTCTAGCAATTTCTTGAAGGGTTCTGTTTCTTCTTTCTACTACACCATTCTGTTGGGGTGTTCTAGGGGAAGAAAAGTTATGAGTATAGACATTGTGTAAGCAATAAGATTCAAAATATTGATTTTCAAACTCACGACCATGATCACTCCTCAAAGTTTTAATCTTAAGTCCACTAAGGTTCTCTACAGATTTAGATTATTTAACAAAAGAAGAACATGCTTCACTTTTGTGAGCTAGAAAATATACCCAAGTATATCTAGAAAAATCATCTACAAGAACATAAACATAGTGCTTCCCATTTAAACTAGAAACTCTTGATGGTCCAAACAAATCCATGTGAACCAATTCAAGTGGTTGAGAAGTCGAAACATCTTTCATTGATTTAAAAGAAACTTTGTGTTGTTTTCCCTTTTGACAGGGGTTACACACTCTATCATTTGGGAATTCTAATTTAGGTAGGTCTCTAACTAGGTTTTTTCTAGAGAGTTTTCTAAGTGAGTGAATGTTGCAATGTCCCAATCGTCTCTGCCATAGCCAAGATTCTTTATGAAAAGCATTCAAACAAGTAATATTCTGCTTAGCTAAAGAATTCAGATTAACAGCATAAACATTTTCATTTCTTAAGGCAGAAAATACCAAAACATTCTTAGAATTAAAAACTTCGCAAGAATCATTTTCAAATTTAACATGAAAACCATCATCACATAACTGAGAAATACTTAATAAATTGTATTTAAGGCCATCAACAAATAAAACTTTAGAAATCAAAATTGAATCAGTGTTACCAATCTGGCCTAGGCCGATGATTTTTCCTTTAGAGTTGTCACCAAAGGTGACAAAGCCTCCATCAACTTTTATTAAACTCTTGAAACAAGAGAAGTCTCCTGACATATGTCTTGAACATCCACTGTCCAAATTCCAGGTCTCTTTACAGGAGCTCTTTAAACAAGTTCCCTACAAAACTGATTCAGATGGGAGATGATTTTGGTACCCAGATTTTCTTGGGTCCAGACAGGTTAGCCAATAACACTTTAGGTACCCATATTTGTCTAATGGGTCTCATATAATTTTTAGAATTGACATGCTTTAAAAGATAAACTTTATTAGATCCATAGCTATGTATATAACTGGTTGAAGCATATGAAGTTCCAGAATTACCTTCATTCTGTCCAGATTTAGAAATGAATCTAGTTTTGGCAATTTTCCTTTGTCCAGGTTGGTATCCTATACCAGTAGTATATTTAGGTGCTACTTGCTTTCCTAGCATCTGTGTTAGTGTATTTTTTCCATTGGTGAACTTCTCTAAGTCTTTCCTGAGTTGCTCATTAGATAGTTTTAGTTCAGTGTTTTCTTTTAGCAACTGAGCATTTTTATCTTTTTCAATAGTGAGTTCGGTTTTAACTGTAGTGGTGAGAGAATGCTGTTTATTTAATGACTTGTATTTATCCTTAAGTTCATTACATGTCTCTTCCAGCATATCACAATACTCAAACAATTCATCTTTAGACATTGTTCCAGAATCAGAATCAGATTCTGCATTATCTCCAGAGTAATAATAATTTAAAGCAGGAGTTTCAGCAGTTACCTGAGAAGTGTTTGTCATAAAACACATGTTGGCTCGATTCCTTTCAGAGTATGAAGATTCAGCTTCACTTGTGCTGTCTTCTGAAGCACTCCAAGTAGCCTTCATGGCTTTCTTAAACTTATTGTCCTTATATTCATATTTCTTTTTATACTTCAGCTTTGGACAGTCGACTTTAATGTGTCCTTTTCTCTTGCACTCATAGCAGACAACATCATCTGATTTGTCATTCTTCTTCCAATCCTTTTTCCATTTTCCTTGGTGATCATACTTACCGTTATAATTTGTTTTTCTGAAGAACTTCTTTTTTCCTATAAAATTTCTTAAATCTTCTAGCAATGTGAGCCATCTCAGCATCACTGTCAGAATCACTTTTACTGTCTTCATAGCTTGAACTTTCAACTATAGCTTGAAGCTTTTCTTTGTCCTTATTCTTTGAAGTTGAGGATTTGAAAGTGAAAGACTTTCTTGGAGGTTCATTTTCTTCTTCTTTATTCACTTTGATCTCTTCTTCATACATCATCAGCTTGCCAATTAGTTCCTTGACAGGTAGAGCAGCAATGTCACATGATTCTCTGATTAAGACAGATGTTCCTCTCCATCTATCAGGTAGACATCTCAAAATCCTCATAATTTGTTCCTTCGATGAGACATCCTTTCCCAGCGAGATCATTGTATTGAAAATTTCATTGAACCTGAGATACATGTCAGAAATGGGTTCGTCAGGCTTCATTTTAAAATTATCATACTTGATAGTATAAGTGTTCAATCTCATTTCTTTAACATTCGTTGTTCCTTCATGAGAAAAAGCTAAGGTATCCCAAATTTCATATGCAGTTTTACAGGAAGAAATTATATTAAACTCTTCATCTCCTAGAGCACAGTACAAGGCATTCATAGCTTTACAGTTGTTATTGTAAGCAGTCTTTGTAGGTTCATCCCAAGTAGATCTAGCAGTAGTGGGAATTTTGTATTCTGATTCAATAGCAGTCCAAATATCAAAACCTATACTTTCTAGATGAATTTTCATTTTCAGTTTCCACTGAGCATAATTAGTTCCATTGAAGAAAGGTGGCCAGTTAGTAGCAGCACCCTCAAGTCTATTGTCCATGATGAGAAAATTTTAAAGAGATAAAAATTTAGATATAACAGAAATTTTAAGAACTTTAAAATACAACTAAAATCACAGTTCAAAAGCAGAGTACTTTTATAAAGTATTTTCGATCCTCTGATACCAAGTGTTGGTCAAAGTGGTTAACTCAAGAGGGGGGGTGAATTGAGTACCAATTAAAATTTCTGTATTTAAAAACTCTGTATTAAAGACCCCCAAATAAAATAATAAATTAAACTGTAGTGAATTTATATTAAAGTAGAGGTTCTGTTAGATTCTCAAGGGATTGATTAATTCCCAGTTAATCAACACAGGAGTGTGTGATTATCTTTTGAAACTAACTTACTAATCTACACTTAACATAAACACTTGCTAATTTAATTATCAAAGTAACTTTAAAAACAGTATTAGTTTTAAAGTGATTAGCAGCGGAATAAAACTTTGAAAGAGATGGCACAACAAATGTAACCAAGAGGTTCAGTCTCAAGCCGAGACTTAGTCCTCTCAAAAGTTTATATAAAAATGATCCACACCCTGGATCGGGGTTCAACAGTTTACAACTGTCCAGGTCCAAGACCTCTACCACTGTTATTCATGGGAAACAGTACAACAACAACTAGTTGTCCAGGTCACACACGTCCTCTACCACTGTTCTTCGTGGGAAAGAAAGAATGAATGAGTTTGGTAAGGATTTACAAATCCTTCAGTTTGAGTACAGGAGACAGTGTATGTGTTAGATACAGCAGATAACACACACTGCTCGAAATGAATGATAATAAATCACAGAACAAGAGATGTAGAGTTTAGAAGTGGTTCTGGTGATTTCAGTGTAGCTCTGGACTCCTTTGGATTCGATCAGAAGTGAGTCTGAGTCCTCTTCTCGTTTCTGTTTGAGAAACAGAGTGTCGTATGCTCCAGGTTCACAGACAGTGACAATGTAGTGGTTGAAGTTATTCAGTGCTCTTCTTGTATGCACAGAGCACTTCTCGAGTATGCTTGATTGTCTACGAGCTTCTCTGTGTTCTTCTCGTTCTTGTGTTTTTTGTTGGTATATTCCATCCACCACGCACTTCTCTAGTTCACTTCTTGTTGTTGTTCGTTGATGTATATCTTGGGCAGTGTAGTCTTCTCGTATTTATCTCCCAACAGGGGACAAAAAAGATTTCCTTTCTGCAGGTACGAGGTACGGGTTCCTGACATCCGACAACCTTTATCAGACATTTGAAAAATCATTAAAATGTACATGATATGACCGTTAGATAGATTAAATATAGGAAATAAAGAAATTCAAACAGTGAGTCGAGTGATCGGTAGATAATCAGCATCGGTAGCTTGGACATCGGTAGCTTGAACATCGGTAGCTCAATTTCATTAGTCGCCTTGACTCTATCGGTGGCTCTATGCGTCGGTTGGTACATGCTTGTATCGGTGACTTTGTTTACCGGTAGCTCCATGCGTCGGTAGCTCTATGCGTCGGTAGCTCTATGCGTCGGTAGCTCTATGCGTCGGTAGCTCTATGCGTCGGTAGCTCTATGCGTCGGTAGCTTCATGCGTCGGTAGCTGTGAGTCTGTATCGGTAGCTTTGTCCATCGGTGACTCTTATTCCATCGGTAGCTATTTATACTTACACCGGTAGCTCTATTTTTGTATCGGTAGCTGTTTGTAAGTTAGTAGCTTACATTTATAAGTACATCGGTAGCTCTGTGTTAAGTATCGGTGACTCTGTCTGTCGGTAGACTAAGTCTATCGGTAGACTAAGTCTATCGGTAGCTCTTTATCAGTAGCTATATGCAGATTACTTATCTGTTTTATGCAGAACACATCCGATTGTGTTAGAATCAATTTATAACTTATATGAACATGGATAAATGAGGATTATCATATTCCAAAGACTATTTTAAAAATTATTATTGGTTTGATCACAGATTTGAAAGAATTGAAGTATAGATCAATGATACTTAACAATATCATGGAGAATGAAAACATAATTGGGATTTTCAACACATATGAATACATGATTGAGATTATCAAAACAGGTGAGGTCAACAATTTTATTGAGTTCTTGTGTTGTACGCTACACCAAAAGGAGCTTGCACTACACGCATCCCTGACTTGGCTTGCATTACACGCAATCGCTACCTTCTACGATAGCGTGTGCAGTACGCAATACCATGTTTCACTAAACGATATATTATTATAATATTATTATGAACTATCCGTTATGAATAGTAATACCCACTTTTTGAAATTCTATTTTTCAAAATGGACTTCATTTTTGGATTCGGAATATCGAAATTAGCATAGGGTAAATTTTTTGTATTTTTTTAAAAACTTTCAATTTTTGATGAATAGTGAAAACACTGGGTTACTATTTAAAAACCGACTTTTTATTTAAATAATTATTTATTTTATTTAAATTTATTTTAGGTCAAAATTGATACATAATACCTATATAAGTTCAATGTAATTCATTGGAGTCATTTTATAATAATTTTAGATATATAAAAATTTTATTGAACTTTTCACCGTCTTTTACCCACCTCCTAGGAGAATTTGGAAATTCACATAAAACTTAATTTTACTGCTTCTGTGAGTGGAATTTCGAAAATCCGAGAGACACGGTTAATATAAAGGACTAAAATGTTGTTCAATGAGATGAAAATAATTTTTGGTGAATAGTAACATTTTACTTTTATTTACCACGGTTAAAAGTAAATAGGGTAATTAAGGGTAAAAATAATAATATTATTACCCTAAAACATGTCCTAATTCTATTGGATAAGTGTAATTTGACGAAAAACAACCTTAGGAATAATATATGACCATTTAGGTCCACTTGGAATTGATTAGGACATTTATTATTAATTTATTTAAAGAAGGGTTAAAATAGTTAAAATCAATGTTTAATAACTAATTCATTTTTAATATAGGGTTATACATAAGATAAATTCGAATATAAATATTCATTAGAAATCTAAAAAGATTTCCTACCTAATGGTATTTTATTTATAATTTTTAGACATTAAATAATTTAAGTTATTTATGACACATTGGTGATGCAGTAATTACCTAAATAATGAAATATTAAACTAATTGATATTATAAATAACCAAATAAATGTAATTTGAGACTTTTTATGAGTTAAAATAATTTTTTAGGTTACTATGACATGTTATTATTGAGTTAATTAACTTCTTTAGAACTAATCATTCTGTTATGAGTTTCACAAAAATCAATTACCAAATAGTGTCAAAATTGACATAAAATAGTTTTTAAAAAAAATATTATATTATTAATTGTTATTATATTTATAAAAATATAAGTTTTGAAAAATTTACTTATATAAGGTTATATATATTAATAATAAACCACTTGGGGTTCTTTTGGCTGGTTATAGTAAGTTTATTAACCATATAGTGTAAGAAAACAAGAAGACATTGTAAAAGTTAAATTATTTAACATAGAGTTAAATCTAAATGATAAGGTTAAAATAGTAATCTAAACTTGTCTAAAACCTATTGGTTCAGAGTATTTTGACCCATACTTACTTTATATTCGAAATAAATCAATTTTGAGCTATTATAAACCGAATATGACTTTATTATAAAATAATATTTTAAGTTTTTCCAATGGTGCCCCTCTCCTCCCTTATAAAAAGGGCACCCCTTCCCTCTTATCTTCACACTATTTTGAGCCTTCATGCTTGGAAAAACCCTGCCCATTTCTATTATCAACATCCCTATACAAAATTCTGGAGGTTCTGGTCTTCTCAAAAGATAAACTCTACTTCCTTAAGAGGAAGCTTAAAGGAGGTGCATCGAAGAAGAGGTAATATCTTCTTCCAATTCTCTCAAGTTTCTTTCTTCTTATACTTCTTCTTCTTTAGTTTTCTCATTATAAAGTAATAACATCAGTATTACTAATATAATTATATGTTATTATAAATATGAAACAACCCTATTTCACCTTCTATCCATCCTACAGAAAACGAAATCACCGCGCGTGCGTACGTACGGAATACCGTTTCCACGCCTTAGTGTAATCTGTTTTCGACTACCACCTTACTTGGATGGGTATAATGGTGTAAATAAATAACTATATATTATTATTGTAATGTGATATTGATTCAGAAATATTATACATACACTTAAATATAATTCCACAATAATGGTAATGATATCATCGCTCGTGCGTACGTACGGACTACCGTCTCTACGACGCGATGAGATTCATTCTCCATGTTAACCATTCATGAATGATTATAAAGTATATATAATGAATAATAATGAAATATATGACATAATAATGATAATGTATTTATGTATATATATATGTATGTCATCTACTTAGTTCCATTCAACTCAATAAGGAAACGAAAACAACATTCGTGCGTACGTACTGCCTACCATCTCCATGAACGATGTATTTCATTCCATTTATTGATCTATCATATATATATGTATATGCTGAATATATATTATATATAAATAATGTTTTACATTCTGGAATTAAGTAAATCAGGATATAATTAATAATATCAAGAACAACAAGTCCAAACACATACGATAAATAAAACGATTTTACCCAAAACGCTGCTTTAACATGGAATTTACAAAAGAACGGGTAATATAAAGTCATAAGTGAACCATTTATGACATAATAACAATGAATATGATTCTGTAATAAGTCAATGAAATTATTTAAATCATTATACAGGAGGTTCCGATACGTATGAATCATATTGGACCTAAGGTAATGGATAACTATTCCAATCTCATTCTTATCCGAGATTGTATATTCATAAGAATTTACTGGGGTTATTGTTATCATACATGTCCATGTTTTCTAAAAGTGTTTTCATGTATGTTTAATTTCATTTTTACCCATTTTTGACTTTTACCTCATTTTATTAAAGGAATCTTTCTTTTGATTACCATACGAGGTACTTTTTGACTTTTACGGAAAAAGTACAAGAAGAATGTTTTTTTAACTTATACAGCATGAACAGATTTTTACGTTTTCATAATGCCTTATTTTCATGAAGCTTACTATACAATATTTTATGACTATTTTAAAAAAAATAATTTTCTTTTAAAATTTCATGTCATTTTGTGAAAAGAAAATGATTTTGAAGAAGAAATGATATTTTCCTCAAGAATTCATTTCAAGTGTTTTATCAAAACCATTTTCCATCTAAGATGACATTATTTCATATGTGTATGTTTCAAGTATAATATCTCGATGATTTACATGGTTTAACTTTTCTTATGATGAAATATCCATTTTTTTTATATGGATTATGTGATGATGGGATGATGTTTATGAATCCCATTTTATTTTTTGGGTTATGATGAATGTTTTAAGTTTATTTTGTGGCACAAGTAAGAATGATTTCATTATGAGATGGGTGGTACCTATATCTCCCTCCAATGTATTGGGAAATATTTATATCTCATGAGATATACATGGCTGGAATGGTAAGTTAATCCAGTTCAGTGATACATGACTGGAACGAGGAGTGAACTCGATTCAGAAAGGGACTTTGTCCATTAAGATGGTCTTAGCAGCAATGCCTTGGCTACTATGGATATCATAACAAGTGATGAATGGTTGACACAATTACATGATTTATTCCCATGATATTTTATCAAGATTGATGTTCCTTTATGATATATTCCTTACATATTTCTAAGATTTTGTCTTTGCACAAGATTTTGATGTTTAGATTTTATGTTCAATCTTTTGCATTCAAATGTTTATGGATTGTTTTATGTTCTCTTTGCTTACCCTTAATGAGAATTTGAGCTCACCCTTTTTATGTTTTCTTTTCCCTAGGATATAAATAAAGGTTTTAGGTAAGAAAACAAAAGGGTAAGATCTTTATGGGAGAAGTTGAATATCTTTCACCACGATTAGAAGATTAAATTCTGAGTTTCCAAAGACACTAAACTATTACTGTCCTTGTGTGTCTGTGTTTGTTATGTATTAAGTATTCCACAAAAGTAATGTAATTTCCATGTATGTCAAGGTTCTGGTATCTACATGTAAAATGGTTAAAATAGTGTTATTAATATTTTATAGAAACATTTTAATGTTTATAACATCTTATATGATAATTTCATAACATCATTTCACCCCTTAATTGTTAGTAATTTTCCCCTTGCACTGTTTTTGGGTGAATTCTTTACATGATTTCCAAGATTAGTTCATGATGGATGTTCTTGTTGATTGGAAGTGAAACTCCAGAATTGGAATGGAGTAGTATTTAAATATATCCAATAACATAAATTATTCCATTCATAATTTTGAATTCTTACATGAGGATGATTATTAAGATAGAACATTAATGATGTCCGTTTAGATCATTTTAGTGGTTATTTGATAATAACAACCTCATTTTGTCTTATAAATTAGAACCATGAGTAAAAAAGAATTACAGAACCATGGGTGAGTCATAACACATATATTATAACCTGGTTCAACCATATAAATGGTTTCATGACCAGAATTGAAAGAATTAATGGAATTTGAAATCACATCATCCATGATGTCGATAATTCGACACAAATGGACAATGTTTTTATTCCTTAAATTAGTGGGAGAAGAGAATAATAATGATGAGTAATTTTTCATAAACATGATAACATCCAAGAAATACATGATTTATGGAGATTTCATGCCTCTTGGGTAAGGAGATATGAAGAAATAATAAGGAAGGTACTCAAAATAAAAGAATAAGTGAGAAATCTCTTACAAAAATTCGGCTGCCCAACGGCTATGTGACAGGGTTTTTGAAAACATTAAGAAGAGAGGGGACGAGGGTCACCCATCCATAAATAAATCATAATACAGAATAGATCAAGAATAAGAAGAAAATAATAACATGTTATGGAAACTTGAAAGATATACCACATAAAAGAGAACTTGAATGAAAAAAAGAAAGAAATTGAGAATTTTCTTACCTTGTAGAGTAACCATTAGAACATGAAGGTTGGGATCTTAGGGGCTTGAAGAAACCATGGGAGGACTACTATGAAGATAATTAGGCCAGAGCTTCATTGAGGGAGAATTGTTAATGAATTCAATGAAAGGAAGAGTTGGTATTTTTAGGAAAAGTGATGGATTATTTTAATAATTTTCAAGGGACACCTCATGGGTGGTATTTACAAAACCATGGGATTGACCATGGTATTTGCCCATGGTATAAGCCAATTGGTACACCTCACATATTATTTAACCATACACAAGTCGACCAGATTTATGGTATCATTATTATATCATTAATGATGTCATTAATACACTGAAACTAAAAACTGTATTTTTTTACTATTCACCAAAAATCAACTGTTTGATAAAAATTTCAAAAATTCAACCTAACCATTTATCAACATGTAGATTTCAAAAATGAAGTCCACTTTCTGAAAATTATTTTCTAAATATTATTAATTTAATTTTTATATAAAATTATACTTAATTCAAAAAATAACAATTCTAATTCTGTAACTACTTCTGTATCAAAATGAAAAATTAACCTAGATGCTATTATCTTAAAGACTTAATAAAATAAAATAATAATAAAAGTTACTATTCATTAGGGTCATATCACTATTCATATTACTATTCATATGGGTATGTTACTATTCACCAAAAAACAAGTTGGTTCTAATAGACTCCAAATAACATACTGAACACAATTGTAGATGATAGTTTCTTGAAATTCAGAACATAGAAGTAGAAAAGTTATGTTTTAAAGGATAATTAAAAATATCTACTTAAAACAAAGTTCCATGCATTTCTATTTATTTTTAGAAAAACTTGGGGTGTTACAACGAACCTTTATTAGGAGAATAAAAAAACTCCCTTAAGAATATATATTGGGAAGTAAATCATGGATAACATAGATTGAAGCATATAAATTCATAAATTAAGGAAATAAAAGTAATTTATAAGTCATTTGTTTTTGACTTTGAATTAACCTTTATGTTTTACCACTAACTTTCCTTTTATTCCAGAAAATGGCAAGTAATAGGAGGGATCAGGCTAACAACCAATGTGAAGATAAATGTGATAACTGTTCTAATGAGATTCCCAATCCGATAGGAGTGGGAATCAAAAACCTTGTCATGATACTCTCATAGTTAACTCATGTTTAGAATAGAAACATGGGTCAAAAAGAATGTTCAACACCCCATAAGAAAGAACAAGCCACAATAGAAAGATTCATGAGACAAAGGACTCCTAATTTTAATTGATCATCTGATCCCTCAATCGCCAAACAATGTATCAACTCAATTGAAAAAATCTAATACATCCTTCAATGTTCTGAAAAAGGGAAGATACTTGTGGATTCTTATTATATAGAGGGTGAAGCTTATCAATGGTGGAAATTGATCCAAAATATGAAGCCTGAGGAGGATATTGAGGCATTAGAATGGAAGGATTTCTGGAAAATGTTTTATGATAAATAATTTCCTCACACCCTCTGACTTAAGATGGAAAGAAAATTTCGAATCCATAAGAGAGTACGAGGAAAACTTCCCAAGGATTTCATGATATGCCTCTGGATTTGTTGATACACACGAATTCAAGGTTTACCGCTTATTTGGTGGGATAAAACCTAGCCTATGGAATGTCCTAGTGATCCATGACTTCGATAGCTATGAGGAAATTGTCTGATGTTCCCTCAAAGTTGAAATGGAGATCAAATAATCTCAAGGGTATCATGGGGATAATATGTGTATGTGAACACTAATTCTGGTAGTTCGATGGATAAATCCAATGGTTCTAAGAAAATAAAGCACCCCACTTTCCAAATGGGCATAAAGAAGAACCACATAAATTTCTTGAAGAGGGCGAGGAAATGCTTTAGGTGTGGAAGAGAGGGGAACCTAGACATTAACTTCCGAAAAGAAAAACCCACAACTGAAATAGAGGATAGGAATGCTTCATTTGACCATCAATGCATAGTTCATTACTTCAACTGCAAAGAACCGAGTCACTTTTCAAACCAGTTACCTAATCCATGGGTTTTCAGAAGCAATAAACAACATCCAAGCTAGCAAGGGTAGGCTTTTTTCCATCACTACCTTCAAAGCGAACCCCGACAACGAAGTGGTGGAAGGTACACTAGTTCTTAATTCAAGAATAGTGAACGTACTTTTTGATTCTAGTTCTATGAATTCTTTTATATCCTAAAAGTTTAGTAGAACAATCCTAACATCACAAAAAATCATGGAAGTAAATATACTGGTGAGAAAGAAAAATGGAGAAATCATTGCATCCCATGAATTTAACTCATCCCCTATCATAATTTGTTGATTGAACTTACTGGTGAACCTCTTCATACTCCGTCTAGTAAAATTTGATGTAATTATTGGTATGGATTGGATTTACCTATATAGAGCCAACATTAATTGCTGTGATAGGGAAATCAATCTCCATACAGTGAATCGACCCCCCGATTCTATAAAAGTTCAAGGAGTAGGATTAATTTTCTTTAGCACCATCATCTCCATAGTGGATATTAATATCCTATGAGCATGTGTATCTTTCTCAGATGATTGAGTCTAAGGAAGTAACCATCCTTGAAGACATTCTTATTGTGATGGAATTCACTGAAGTGTTTCCCAAGGAATTTTCTAGTCCTCCTCTTAGAGGATATGTTGAATTATCAATTGATATTATACCTGGGGAGTTTCAAATATCCAAGACTCCATATTGAATGGCTTTTGTAGAGCTTGAGAAGTTGAAGAAACAACTATAGGATAATTTGGATAAAGGGTTTATATGCCCAAGTGCTTCACTATGGAGTGCACCAGTCTTCTTCATAAATAAGGATGGGTCAATGTGCCATTGAATTGATTATCATGATCTCAAAAAAATCCTGATAAAGAACAATTATCCTCTTCCATGAATTGATGACATGTTCGATCAGATGTGTGGAGTACAATACTTATCTAAAGTGGAT
The DNA here is from genome assembly GCA_963277665.1 of Viscum album. Taxonomy (NCBI): domain Eukaryota; kingdom Viridiplantae; phylum Streptophyta; class Magnoliopsida; order Santalales; family Viscaceae; genus Viscum; species Viscum album. The sequence goes on along the minus strand of OY728155.1, from coordinate 1,286,232,656 downwards.
TTATGGTCAGGATATTACCAAGTAAGGGTGAAGAAGGAGGATATCCCCAAGACTTATTTTTGTAAAAGGTACATGCACTAAGAATTCATAGTAATTCATTTCAAACTCACAAATTCTTCAACAATCTTCATGTACTTAATGAATAGAGTCTTTATAGATTACCTCAAAAAACATTTTGGTAGTATTTATAGACGATATTCTATATATACTCCAAAACTAAGGAGGATTATGAAGAGTATCTAATAATTGTACTAAAGACCTTGCAAAAGAATAATATCTATGAAAAGTACAACAAGTATGAGTTTTGGTTGAAGGAAGTATCATTATTGGGTCATATCATCACAAGTAATGGGATATATGTGGATCCCTCTAAGATAGCCGCAATTGAGGTATGATCAAGGCCAAAATTGGTGACAGATATTCGAATCTTCCTGGGGATAGCTAGATATTATATCCAATTTGTTATAAATTTCTCAAGATTGTCCAACCCTCTTACTAAACTAACTCAGAAGGAAGTAAAGTTTGCATGGAGTGATGAATGTGAAGAGAGATTCAAGGAGTTGAAAAAGAGGCTTATCACTGTGCTCGTGCTCACACTACCCACAAGTGGAGAACTTTTTTTAGTATTTAGTGATGCTTCTAAGAAGGGTATGGGATGTGTGTTGATGAAAAATGACAAAGTCATTGCCTATGATTCAAGGAAATTAAAATTTCATGATAAAAACTATCCAACACATGATCTGAAGTTTGCTGCAGTAATCTTCGCTTTAAAATTTTGGCAACCTTACCTCTTTGGGAAGAAGTGTAAAATATACATGGATCACAAAATCCACAACTATATATTCACATAGAAAGAGTTTAATATGCACCAACGAAGATGTATAGAGCTGATCAAAGACTATGAATGCTCAATCCATTAGCACTATGGGAAAGTGAACAAGGTGGTGGATGCTCTAAGTAGAAAGGAACTAGAAATTCTATCATTGATGAGAACTAAAAAGGATCCAATCATCTTAGATTTTATGAATATGGATATGGGAATCATAAAGAAGGGAACATCATCAATCCTTTTACAAATTATTTCTCAACCATTTCTCTTGGAAAGGTTAAAGGATGACCAAAAGGATGATGTGGGAATTCATAAGAAATTGGAAACTATCAGAAAAGGGAAATCCTTGGAGTTCAATGTTAATAAAGAAGGAATTGTGCGATTTGGTACAAGACTATGTGTTCCATAAAAATCAGAGTTAAAGAATGAACTTTTGGATGATGCATAGTTCAAATTTCTCTATTCACCCAGGAAACGCAATGATGTATTGCGATCTCCAAGAGAATTATTGGTGGGATAACATGAATAAAGATATCATTGAGTATACATCAAAGTGCCTGGTATTTTAGAAAGTGAAGGCTGATAGGCAGAAGTCTAAGGAGATGATGCAACCATTACCCATACCAGCATGAAAATGGGAGAACATCACCATGAACTTTGTCACCAGAATTCGGAAGACATCCAAAGGAAACAATGCTATCTGGGTTGTTGTGGATCGTCTTATAAAGGCTGCACACCTCATTGAAATTAGGGAGGATTTCTCATTGGATAAAATGGAACAGATATACATCATAGAAGTGGTAAGGCTGTATGGAGTACCACTATCGATTGTATTCGATCGAGATCCAAGATTCACCTCCATGTTCTGGAAGAGTCTTCAATATGCTTTGAATACTAAGCTGAACTTGAGTATGGATTATCATCCTCAAACTGATGTCCAATATGATCGGACTATCCAAACACTTGAGGACATGTTGAGAGCATGCTAAAGAGAGTTCAAAGGTGGATGTGATCAACATCTTCCTATCGTTTAGTTCCCTTATAATAATAGTTTCCACTCAAGAATCAAAATGGATCCTTATGAGTCCCTTTATGGGAAGAGGGGAAGAACACTGACATGTTGGGATGAATTTGGGGAGCGAAAACTCTTAGGTCCAGAAATGGTCGAAGAAAAAGTGGAGAAGGTTAAGACCATCCAACAACACATTAAAGCAGCTCCGAGTCGACAAAATAGCTATGATGATAATTGTCAACGAGACCTAGAGTTTGATGTTGGAGACATGGTATTCTTCCATATATCACCATGGAAGATTTTTATGAGCTTTCGGAAGAAGGGAAAGCTTAGTACAAGGTATATCGACCCTTTTGAGATCCTTGATCACATTGGAGCAATGACCTATCGTCTAAAACTCCCACTGAACCTATTTCAAGTACATGATGTATTCCATGTATCAATCCTGAGGAAGTACATACCTAACCCATCATATGTACTCAATTCATAGGTGGTACCATTAGAGAATGATCTCTTCAATGAAGAGAAGCTAGTGAAGATCTTAGATCGTAGGTAAAAAGTTCTATGAAATAAGACAATTCCCCTCGTCAAGGTGTTGTGGTGAAATAAATATTTTGAAGAGGAAACATGGGAATTGAAGGAATTGATGAAGCAGAGTTACTAGAATCTGTTTTAGTATGGGAAAAAGAAATTTCGAGGGTGAAATTTCTTAAGGGGGGGAGATTATAATGACCAAAATTTTTATTAATGAAAATTCATCTTAATCTAATTAAATGTATTGTTATGTAAAATGGTTATATAACATATGCACTTACTTTGTTTTATGTATTTGGATTTTAAAATACCATTAAGAATTTTTATCATTGCTAATATAGCTATTGAACAGTGATTACATGATTAGTATATATATAGGTCTTTAACAAATCCAATTTACTCAGACAAAGGAAGAGATGACCTCATCCAGTAGAATTTCTCCATACGAAGCCCATTTGTCAGATTTCATAAAGGAGGTAGCATCATTGGGCTTCACTCTTGACCAATCCCTAGCAGAGCTTCAACACGTTAATCTTGAACAGAACCGCCTACAGGAGAAGTGGAAGTTAATAGAGATTACCACCCGAGTGATGTTATCTGAGCCACCCAAAGAGTATGTCACCATTGCACTCCTTACCCTTAGGTCTTATGCAAGTGTTATAAGGGGTTATGTAATAATACCCAAGCACCATGATTAAGTGATTTATTTTTTTGTATAAATAATATACATTGATTTCATTATTGTTACTTTGTAAATGGTTCTTAAAGCACAAATAATATTTTTTAGTTAATATTCAATTAAGAAATATATTTTGATGAATTAAAGGATTTTTTAATTAAATAAAATTTTAATAAAATATTATTATTAAATTAATTTTTAATAAATATAAATTATTATATAATTTTTATGAATAAAATTGTAATTTTTATTAATGTTTGAAATCCATTTTTTATCAAAACCAATGAATTTTTGATAAATATCAGTTTTTATATTAAAATTAAAAATTCACATATTTAGAAAAAATAAATATTATTTCTAGAATCAAGACTTCGAAATTATCCAATGGTGAATTTTTCATTATTTTCTGAGACAGTTTAATTTTTGGGTAAAAATTAAATACTGTTTAAATGTATAATATATTTTATGACATAATAATGACCCAATAGTGATGTAATAAAATACTATAAATTTTATTTTCGGAAAATATATGTTTTACCTTTAAAATAATGTGATTTTAGGTTTTTTTATTTATTTTACAAATCTTTAGTTGACCCTCCATGACTTATAAAAGTTTTTTACTTTTTAAAATAATTTCCTTGAGAGTGTGACTCACATCCACATAAGTGAGATTAATATTTTAATAAGTTCAACCATTGAACTTATAAATTAATTTTTTCCACTCCCCTTTGGAAAAAATCATGGGTTGCTTTGTGCTTTTTATTAGTTTAATGTGTAGTGTCCAAAACCTAAAAAATAAAGAATTTCCTCTCTTTTCCTATATAAACCCAACCAAGATCCCACTTTTCTTCACTCAAAACCCTTGGAGAACATCTCTACCCTATAATACTCTCTCTAAAATCCTCCCAAAGTTCCCCAAGATCCCAATAAGCCTCTCTAAATACCCTCTTAAGCCTTTGGTATCACACTTCCAAGTAAGGGAGTTTTTCTTTTCTCATTTTTTGTCCAAATTTCACTATGTTGTTATACAATTTTCTATAATTAAAAATGTTGGGGTATGATTTATAACCTCCCCCATAATTACCTCCTTATGTTTTAATGATGAGATACATCTTTATCTCTCATTAATTCCTCCCATGTACACTCGTTACCATGCCGAGATTCCTTAAGTAATTTATCTCTTCTCATTTACATTCAATCAATTCTTTTGTATTATGAATCTAAATTACATTAAATATGTTGGGATATGTTTCTATATGAATACCTTACTGTATATTTTATGTAAATAGGATGATGCATCCCTTTCTCTCTCATCAACCATTTTTATGAATCCTTATGTCACGCCGTTATGCTGCCGAAATTGCACTCCAATTTTCCAAGACAAAGTCATTGTGTAGTGAATACCATGCCCATTTATCTATCAATGGTATTCACCTTTATTCACATTTACTTATTGATTATATACTTTCATGTATTAATTAAAAATTCCCTTATCATCTAATAAATTATTATGTTTAATGAATCCATGTTATATGATCCATATGGAACACTTACGCATGAAATGAAATGATTAAGAAGGGTGCGCCCTAATAGCACTCTGATGCATGGGTAAAGACTAGTATCATGATACGTCAAGTACAATGAGTGTTTACTCATGATAATTGAAGTGCAATGAGGTTTTACTTATGATTTATGTGAAATGATCTATGGATCATGCTAATATCATGTTAAATGTTGTTGCCACATTTCCATGTCATGATAATCATGCTATATCATGCATTTATGTTCATGTTTCTATTGTGCTCCATTGATATGCCTATTTCCTAAAATGTAATATATTTTTTATGTTATTCCTTTTTTACTACCTTACTAAGATTTTTAGTTCACTAGTTTTTTATGAATGTCCTCAGTTTATCACATGCATTTCTAAGTACGAAGGAATGTTATGGTCATGTAAAAGAAGTTTTCAATAAAGTTGTTGTTTTTTATGTTCTAAGTTGTTATGTAATATTCCTAATTTCACAAGACACTAGACATATCGATCCTCAAAGTTGTCTTAAGTGTAATATTATGTAATAAATTATATTTATGTGTGTAATAAAGAGTAGGGTTGTTATATATGTGGACTTTTCTCACTAAGATATATTGATGAGAAGCAGTATTATGTTCTTTTTATTGATTATTTTAGGAGTATGACATGGATATTTGTAATTTCCTACATGTACGATGTGTTTAGTTGCATAAAATAGTATCAAAGGGAGTCTAAAAGGATGCTTGTAAGGAATATTTTGAGGTTTCATAATGATAATTGTATTGAATTCACAAATAGTTTGGTGGGATATTACCTCAAGAAACATGGGATAAGGAATAGAGTTTCAGCATTAAGAACTACTTAAAAAAATGGAGTGGTTGAGAGGAGAAATAGGATCATCAACAACATTTCCAGGACAATGCTTATTGCAAAGGACCTACTAGAGAAGTTCTGGAAGGAAGAAGTCTTGGCATCGATCTGCATATCTAATATGGTTCTATTGTGTCCAAAGGAATAAAATACTCCATACATGTTATGGTATGGAAGGAAGAAAATATTAAAATACTTTTGAATCATTGGAATTAAATGTTTTATTCATACTAAGGACAAACAAATTAAATTTTAATCATGTGGAGATGAGGGGATATTTCTTGGATATTCAGGAAAAAGAATGGTTTATAAATATTTCAACGAGAGGCATGGAAAGGTTGTTGAAAGAAATGATGTCACTATAGTAGAGAATTGACATAATCATAAAAAACAATGTGACTAGTTTCTTGATGAAATTGATGAGAAGGTATGCACCTCAGAGGGATTTGAAGTGTAAAATTATGATTCAGAAGAAGATAATGATGATGAATAAGAGTAATTTAATTATATATATATACAAAATCTGAAGAGTTGAGCTAAAATTGATAGAAAAAACATAATTGGTGATAATAAATTGCTAGTTTAAACACAAAGATTGAAGTATTTAAAGAATAAATTTTTCCAATCTCAGGTAGATCCTAAAATTTTCTATAAATCATCTAGAGATGAGAACTAGGTTCTCCTCATGAGTGAATAGCTTGACCAAATTGAGAAGAATATGACATGGGAGATTATTTTGCAACTAAAAAATAAGAATGTCATTGGGACCAAATGGGTCTTTAAAAAAAAATATGAATAAATATGGAATATTTATTTGAAAAAAAGAATGATTAGTGGAAAAAGGTTACTCCTAGATAGAGGGTATTGATGTGGCAAAAAAAAATCCACCTATTGTAAGGCTTGAAAAGATTAGATTATTCTTGTTCATATTAGTGGAAATAAGGTTCAAAGTTTTCTAGATGGATGTCAAGTAAATGTTTCTGAATGAGGTTTTTAAAGAATAATTTTATATCGATAATCCATATTTTTTTCTCATTCATGAAGATGATAACATAGTTTGTTAGCTGGAGAACGTGCTATATGGGTTGAAGCAAGTACCAAGAGCATGGTATTAAAGACTAGATTAGTTTTTGAAGAAGCTTAGTTTTCAGCATGGTGGGTTTGATTACAATATCTATGTCAAAAATGATTGTAATCAAAGTATTATAGTGATGATTTATGTATGTGACATAATATTTGGTGGATTAGATGAATCAGAGTTTAGATAGTTCATATAATTCATGAAAACTGAATTTAAAATGTTAATGATTGGTGAACTAATGTTTTTCCTCAGTTTATAGGTGAAACAAGGAAAGAGTGGCCCATTCATTTCTCAATATAAAAATTCCAAGGAGGTTTTGAGAAGATTTGTAATGGATAATTACAAGGTTATTATGAATCTGGTGGCCACCCGGATGAAAATATCTAATTATGATGAAGGTGAGGCAACTAATGTACTAGAATATAGGTAGATCATTGGAATTCTGTTGTACTTAATAGAGACATGACCCGGTATTATTTTTTCCACATTCCAAGTAGCATGGTATTAAATCAATACAAAATAAATTCACTAAATTTTAGTAAAAATAATAATTCATTATATCAAGGGAACAATGGATTTTGGTTCTTTGTACAATAAAAAATTTCAGTAAGAGTTATTGGGCTATACAGATGCAGATTGGGTCGGAGAAAAAGAAGATAGAAAACCATAAAGTGGTGTATTAAATCTTTGAGGATTGTGAATTTACTAGATAAGAAAGAAACATGATTACATTTTATTGATCATCACAAAAGATGAATATATTTTTGCCACTCTATCTTGCAAAAAGTTATTGTGGATAAAGTAGAAACTTGATAATATGGGAGTTCTAGTGAAGTCTCAAATCAGAATCCATTGTGACAATTCAAGTGCTATAAATCTTAGAAAAACTACATTCCATAACTCTAGGACAAATAAAATTTAAATTAAGTATCATTTTATCAAGGATTAGGTGGAGCAAGGGTTGTGAATTTGGAGTATGTGTCTACATAACTACAATTTTTAGACATTCTCATGAAGGCCTTACCCAAAGTGATGTTTGAGAGGCATCGATGGGCTCTTAGAGTATATTCAACTCTCCACACTTGAAAATTTGTGTATTTGGGATACCTATCTCTAAGGGATGATGTGTTTTTCTCTAAATGTGATGATTTGTGTTATTTACCCTTTTGCAGACCACAAACGAAGTGAGCCCCAGGTTCATTGATAGAGGGGGAGAAATTGTGGAAATAAAAAGGGGAGAAAAGGGAGAAAATGTCTTAATCAATATATAAGGAGAAGATAATAGGGGGAGAATCGAATTATGGGGAGTTTTAAATATGATTATACTAAATATGATTTATCAAAGGATATATATCATGAGAGATTAGGTTTGTGATGAAATCAGTTGAGAGGTTTTAAAATGATGTGATTCCTTGATGAACTTTTCATGATACTCTTATTTCTCACACCAAGTATGGATTAGGTGGAATTAGAGTGTTTGTTGAGTAAATAATTTATCACCTAATATATCATATTAAGTGAATTTTTGAATAATATGGTAGAATATTTAACATGGTATCAAAATGTGAAGAGTTATCAACAAACCCCAAGGGGGAGATTGTTGGGAAAAAATCCATCAAGAAACATTACAGTATTTTTAGGTTGATTGGGTTTATTGGAAAATAAGGTTTCCATGGTAAGTTTTAGATGTCCAGAGATATTATTAACAAGGTATGTTGATAAAGATCCAATACAAAGGAATGGATTATTTGGATGTGGTATAGAAAGATGTGTATATAAGGTGATGCCACTTCCTAATGTTTTCCAAATTGTTGGAATAAAAAATATAGAGGATTGAAAAGGGTGTTTTTGGAGAAGGAATTAAATTCATATAAAATTAAAAAGTTGAATTTAAGGGTGGTGTTTATTCAAACAAATTCACACAAGCCAATATTCAGGATCACCACATCAAAATATGACTAAGAAAAAAGGTTTGCACTAGATCTGAAATTGAACAAAAGATGGGTTTTTTGTGACATAAAAGTTATTAATAATGTTTGGAATGCAAGAATATTATGCACCAAATACGACATCAAAACTTAAAGTTTATCACTAAAAGGAATTTGTGTGCATGGAATGAGTTCTACAGAAAAATGGATTTCTTTAACGTATAGTGGAAGACACATAAGAAAGTTGCACGAAGGGTTGACCAGGTCTATAAAAAGGCGTCTACCCACAACATTTCAAAAACTAAACCCTTATAGAATATCATGTCTTATAATCTCACAATAGTTACATGCAAAGTATAAATTTTTTTCACAAGGATAGTTTCACAAAGCAACGACCCAAATTTTTATTATGCGCAAGAAAAGAAATTGTGTCTAAATGGATAGGGAAAGCACATTAAAAATATAAGAGTTGCATGAAATATGAAGTTTATTTACAAAGTAAAAGTTTCATAAAAGTTGGGAGTTTATCAACTAAGAAAAAATGTTGCATTCAAGTTGGTAGAGTTTCTTGTAAGATATCCAAAGTTTGTGCGAAAGGAAAAGTTGTGTAAGCTTCATGAAGGTAGTGAGCATCAAAAAAGCGTTTAGAAGGGATTTTCTAGTGAATCTATGGTAAAGCTATATTCATCAAGTGGATGAAAGTAGAAATTTTTGAGAGTATCAACCTAAAGTTTAAGATGCATTCATTATTTATAATGAAGAGACCTACATGTTCATAAGATTTGTGTAGATCCTTTACGAAGTAGTGATAATAGTAAATGGAAGAAGGTGTTCCTTTCCACTGTTAGTGATCCAATGAAGGAGATATTGAGGGTGTGTCCCTTAGGAAGTAGTGATCTATCCCTAAACATTGTAAATGTAGTGATCCTGGGTATAAAATTGATCTAGCTCAAACATTATTTGGAAGTGATCCCTAGTGTATTTGGTACATTGGAACATTTACATTGTATGCTCCATGAACATAGCCCAGTGATGGAGAACCAAGTAATTTTTTTGTGTCTCGTGCATGATTTCATTTTTGTGCATACATTTAGATGGGAAAGGGGGAGAATAGTTTTTTTCTAACAATTAAAATAATATCTAAAGGGGTAGTTGTTTTAATCTGCCACACCCTGATTCACCACCTCTCAGGGTATTTAACCTAGTTGGTATAACAATTATTAAGAAAGTTATGAACAAATGAAAAACTGATGTTGGACTGTGAAATGTGTGGTACTATTCTTCCACTAAAAAATTAAAGATATAATGAGGACTTCTCGATCTCTTCAATCTGAGTCATATGATATTTCATGCCACGAAGATTTAATCTAGTACCTTCATCTTCAGCCTCTGACTTATGAAGGGAATCTACGCATGAGAAAGCTCACAATAGTTGGTGACCATATCCAATGGTCAAACCGTGAGGAATAAGACAAGATAAAAATCATATATATAATTTATGTCTTACATACATGAGGATTCAAAGAATAAGATTGGGATGAATGAAAAATCTATTTTTAAAGGGCTATTAGAGTATCCAAAATCATGAGCGAGATCGGGTTAAGGTGATTCATGTTACATTATCACATGCACATGAGTCCAAACTCATAAAGGGAGAGAAAGGTAGTTAACATGAAGATTCCTTGGGTTTTAGCATCAAGTAAAGGTAACTTGTGTTAAAAAAAATAAAAGCTTTAGTGGGAATAAAATTTATGTGAATTACCACTATTATCATATGTGAAATGAAGATCAAAATTTAAGTCAGTGGAAAGATAGAATAGAGGAGATAACCCTTGTCTAAAAATATCAATGGATGGATAAGATTTTGTTTGTTATTCTCACTTGAGAGAGGGCTTAATTTTACAAAGTAAAACAGAGCATCCATGAAATCTTTGTTTCACAAGGAGGATTTCTACAAATATCTCTTCCTGTAAGAAGAATAAGAACTCAAGTAAGAGTTCCATGTTGTCATGTTGTGTTTATAACTTTATGAATGCATAATTGTTGAACTTTTCCATGAGCCAGTGTTAGTGTAATACCATATCCTATGTTATGTGAATAAATTTTATCTACATATAAAACCTTACATAAAGAATAAGTATCATGAAATATTATGTTTCATGAAGAAGGTTGATTAGGTACTAAAATCTTGATTATTTTGAAAGGTGAAGTGTCAAGTAGATTGTGAGATCCTTGTACTTGTGTTGTATGAAATAGGAGGAAGTCATGTGAAACATCCTTGTGATACACTTTGTTAAAGGAAGCTGAAGTCATGGTATGTGAAGAAAATGCATGAAATATGTATGAATGGATGAAATGGAGATTGTAAATCCTTTACATGAATTATAATAAGGAGTGAGAATATATTGAATAAATACCGAGTAGTTCCCAGTGTGATTAAACACATGAAATAATATATTTTCATGTAATGGAAACAAGGGAATTTCACCTGATTGAGTTATTCCAAAGTGAGAAATATAATTTTGTGCATGTGATATATAAAATACATGCATATGATATGAGTTAGGTAGTTAAAGGGAAAAAAAATTAATAATGAATTTGTGTGTGAAAAAAATTGTGTAGTTAGTTTTTTAGAGAAGATCGTAGAGAATATAATGCATTAGTTTTGGTGAGGGAGAAAGAAGAAGGTATCAGCCATATACTAGACTGATTTTTTCTTATCAGGTGGTGATTAGAAGAAGATTAAGTTTAAGGATAAAACATATAGATACCAATTGGAATAGAAGGTATAGGAAAGGGAAGTATCATCAAATGAATAGATACCTGATAATAAAGAAGAATAAAGGTTCAACCAGATACTAGAAAAAGATTTTATAATCATTTGGTATTGGATTAAAAGGGTAAAAAAGAATGGACAGGAGAAAGTTTATTAGATTAAACATCATATGATGAATATTATCAAATAAATAAGACCACATGAATAGAAATGTATGGAAGAATTATATGGACAATCCCCATATGAGATAAGAAGTGAATCTTTCAGTTTTCTTCTATGAAGAAGAAAATTTAATGGTATGTTTTTACACAAGTAAATAAATAGGGAAGAGAATATCAAAGTAACACCATAAAAGCCAAAAAAATTCTAAATAGTTTAAATAATTTCTCACTATCAAAAATTTCTTTTTAAGAATGTAGAGACTATCTTCAATGGAAGTATAGAGAATTCACAAGGAGCATAAGAACTGTAGATTGACTATAGTCTAATGAAAGTGAAAGGATATTCCATGCTTATTGTACCTATATATATAAATATAAATATATAAATATATATATATATGATTATTTATAGTGGTTTGTGTTATTGAATTATTTCCATACCATTCCATAGACTAGACATTCATATTGAGTAGTGAACCTTGTAAAAATATAAGGTGTCATATTTATTTGCTTTCATATGACTTCATACAATATGAAAAATAGAATAAGTGAATCAAGATCATAATAGGTCTAAGAGGTAAATAGATTAAAAAGTTATAAATATTTAGAAAGTTTCCATAACAGATTCACCCCCATCTCAGTGTTTAGTATATCCCAACATGGTGCTCTTATTTTACATATGGTCTCACCAATACTCAAAATCATTTCCATTGAAAATAGGTGGTCTGTTTAGATTTAGATTTTCTAAAATTTTGACATTCATAATTCCTTCCATCACAAAAATAGAAATATATTTCCCCTACAACATGTTAGTCTAAGGAAACTATAAAGCTAAAAATATAATAAAGCAAATGAAAAAAATAGATCATGTTTAATCACAAATGTAGATACTTTCAATAATACCAAGTGTTGTTCCAAGTTAAGGATTATAAAAAAACTATAATAGGGGATGAATTATAGTTAAAAGAACAATATTTTTTTATTCCTAGATTATTAAATCTATCAGAAATATAAAAATACAATATACCCAAAAACATCTGAGTAATATCAAAGTAAAAAAAATTAATATAAAAAAATCGATATTTCAAAACTATAAATAAAGGTAATAAATATAACAGAAATTTAAATTATTATTATTTTATCAATTACTGATAAAATAATTTTCATAGTGTAAATAATTTAACATGGATTACTAATTTAAAAATCAAGTACCCCATAAATGATATTATTAAAACCACACTTTTACCCAAAGTGCAAGGGTAAACTTAAAATTTGTCCAGGTATCCTTGAATTTAATCCTATGGATAGGCCTATATTTCAAAACCTAGGAATCCATTGGATATAAAACGATTTTTAGGTTAGTGTCCAAACACCATACACCTTTGTCTTCCACACTAGAAATCCCTCGATTATCAAGATCAATATTTCACCATTTCTATAATGAGAATCTTGGATCTGTTTTCCAAACTAAGAAGGCCTTGATAAAAAATATCCAAATTTTAATTAATATAGTAAGAAACACTGATATATTTTACAATGGAACCTCACAAACATAATCTATTAGAAGAATACTAAGAAAGAAAAATTGCTGCAATCAAAATACCTCAAATAAATAGCAATTTCACAATTTTAAGCAATAAATGTAAACTCTTTCTCAAGCATGTAGTTCATTAGTTTTTAATCCTATTTGTATTACTAAAAGAAAAACTCCATAAATAGGGAAATATTTAATAGTTATATTCCAAAAACATTATTTTTATTTTTAAAAACATTTTTAGCTATTTACTATTTAACTTATGAGGAACTCAATGCCTTACCATATCTACCGATGAAGTTATCAGGAACAAATATAGGGATCTTACAACCCTAAATCAATCATTAAGGCTATAAAATTTTCATAAAACCTCAAACTATTAGTATTTATAAATTATTCCAATCATCACATTTTAAAAAATACTCAATTCATCTATATTTTGTAAAACCTAATATTATTGGTATTTTGTTTAATAGTTATTTATTTTTCATAGATCAAAGATAAAAAAATAAAGTTAAATAAAAAACATAAGTAAGTGTATTGTGATTTTCAAAACAAAGTAAAAAGTGATTATTTAAATCAAGGTCTATATATTAGGATAATAACTAAACATATTAAGTAGTAATTTTTTCTCATTCGGATTGAATCTTATAAATTTTTGTGTGAATTATCTATCATTTTTTATTGCATACTAGTAAGGGTGAGTTTATTTTTATGATCATATCATTACTCTAACAAGTTTTAAAGGTTAATTTTTTGATATTAGAAATTATAAAAAAATGACCGTTGATTATACTCCCTCCCTTCTTAGTGGTCCACTAAATTCTATGAATCTTATGAGAGATCTCTTGGGAATATCTAAGGTGTCTATCAGGATATAGTAGACGTCCTCCTTTACCTACCTATGATAATAAAGATGCATATTATCTCACTTTAGTTGCATGATACCATTATGTTTTGATGTATTTATGGGGGGTACTTTCTCCATAATGATAAATCATTAATAGGATGGTCAATATAGATTCATATCATCTAGGTCTATATGAGTCTCTCCAACATTGGGATGATGTCATTCTATGGGCATTACCTGAACATGTCATTAATAAAATGTCAATAAATCTATAGGGTTAGTTAAAATTTTCATCGAGGCTATGAAGCTAACATAATCATTTCCATGGAAGTATAGGTTTAATGAATTTCCCGATGGTGACTCAAAATAATATAAATTGTCTTGTGGATACCCCTATCTTGGATAAAGATTTTAATACCTAATGTTTTGTTCATATAGTATTCAATTTTAGATTTTGTAGGAAAGATAAGAGAGAAAAAAATAACCAGTTAGTGTAGTATCATAAATAAGAGTTTATGGTCAATAGATCTATTTTATAAGTAATGGATTTCACATTGAGTTCAATTTTTTTTGGTTTTTGATGATCTCCATTTTTGTCAGGGGGTTTATTTATTCTAGTCCCACTTTCCAAAGGTGGGAGAAATATCAATAAAAAGGGTGGTGATAATGGAATATTTTATTAGATGGGTGGATGTGAGATCAGATCATCTAATAAAAGAGGTTGTTTCCTAATCAAGTAATCTCTTATAGATTTAAGATATATTAATTTAATCATTTTTGGTATCAATACCAGTTAACCTTATTGTGAGAGAAATTTATTGATACCATACGTTCATTTATAATATGTATGAGAGGTTCTCTATTTTTACATATAATAGGTTATTTATATTTTCCCTCATTGGTTGATTATGTTTTAATTTAAAGCTTTATATCTAAGTACTCTAAAATTTTTCACCATCCATACATGCGAGTGGTGTTGTGGAGTTGGGATATGTCCCATGAAAGGGTATTTCTATGTATCCTTGTAATGGGAATAAAAAACCATGTAGTTTAATAATATTAAACAAGAAACATCCAACCTTTTAGGGTCATGTGATAAGGATTAATGTGGTTCCTTTCAAGGTCATGCAAACATGTCCAATGATGTGACTTTTTTGGTCTTTCATTTTGGACCAATATTGTAATAAAGTTTTAGGTTATGTAACTAGGACCGATTCTATGTATTCTAAATTCATGAAGAATTGACTACAAAGTTTTTATTCCTAGAAATGGTTTTGTGGGGGACATACACATGAGTGGACCTTTCTAGATTGAATAGGAAGATGAGTCCGATAAATGTGTTTTTGAAGGTTACACCAAGTTAGAGGCCCATTGCCTATATTCGGCTCATTGATTATAAATAATAAGGTTGGTTGGATGGTTGAGAGCTATAAAGACCTATTTGGAGTATCCATGATGAGTGTATTCAGCCAAGATAAATAATACTAGTTCCCTAAGAATATGGATTCTCATTATCAAGGGAATAAATGATTGGATTTACCTTGGGAACCCTGTCAGTTGGGGGAGAACAAACATTGAGTTACCCATTATCAAGTGAATACTTTATTAGGGATATAACATGGATATATTTGATGTTTTGATCATATAAATTAGGTGTATAAGTTGAAATGGGGTTTTATGGTATTTGATCTTGTAATAAGAGTTCCATCAAGTAATTTTGGGCTATTAAAGTGAATTAGTGAATTGTATACTAGGTAAGTTACCAAGGTTAATGGGAAACCTAGATGCATTCTTGAAGCCTGTGCACAACTCCATTATGTAGATTCCTGGGGAAAATGGGTTGTAACCCAATTAGTGGGTTCAAATAGTTATCTTGGGTGGATTGGTTCTCAAATAATCCCATTTTGGATGATTTGGTTCCCATGTAAGGCCCTTGAAGAGGTTGGGAAAAGTGGTGGCCTATAGAGACCCTATTAGTAGAAGTGGTGCTCTAGTGGAGAACCATAGAGAGTTTCTTTTTATAGTATCTTACCTTTATTGAGCCTCTTTTTGAAAGGATTAATTTGGCCTAACCTTAAGATTTAGGGGTGAATTTGTCTTTCCTGAAGGTTTTGGGTGTAAAAACCTTTATTTAACACAATTTCCCCTGGTTCCCACTATCTTTCATAGGTTTTGACTATGAAATTCTCATGAGGAAGTGTTTGGGTTTTTTATGTGTGAAATTATAAACTTTTGTTACTCATACATAATCTTAGGATGATAGTATTGATCATATGACATTTCTTTTGGAAATTGTAGTATTATGGGATTTTTATAGTAAAATGATGGCTTGAGAAGCAATCCAGTGTGGTAATCACTTACAATTACCTTGGATTCCATGTGGATCATAGAGGATTAGTTTTATGGGGACTGTAGACGTAGGTATACAGAGGATTAGTATGAGTGATGATGGAATATTGGATTCATTGACACATGAATAATGAGTAAAAAAGGAGGCTGGACACTACATATGGCTAGGCCTTGAAATTGGGTTGGGCACTACATGAGACTAAGTGATGACATGAAGTCGGGAATTAGTATGATTCTAGGAACTATCTTGAGGCTGGGTACCAACATGAAGTCTGGAAATGGCATAAGGTTGAGCACTGATGTGAGGCTAAGCACTGACATGAGGCTAGATTCCATGTGTTTCTTCTTCCCTTTAAAAAATTTTAATCCTTTTATTAGATATCCTTGACAAAATTTTAGTGCCAATAGTGATGTATTATAATTTTACTTCAATTTTATTTTATAGAAGAAGTTTTCTTAGACTAGAAAAATATTATTATTGTTTCACTTAATATTTATTTGAGATAATTACTATGATGAAAGATTTGAAAAATAAAGAATAAAAGTTCCTATGGTCTGATCAATGTGAGGCATATTTTCATGAGCTAATAAAGGCAGACCACAACCCCATTCCTTATATTACTTATGAAAAGTGAAGGATTGGAGGTGTATTGTAATGAATCAACTATCATCCCTAGTTACGTGATCAAGTAGGATCATTAGGTCATGGAATATGGTTCCAGATAGCTCTGACATCATGAATAGATTTACCCAACCCATTATCTATAATTGATCATTTTTTCTCTGATTTATAGTATCAGAGACATTATCTATTTTGAAAACTCTTTGTGGTATTCATCGATCAAAAAATCCTTCAATATATCATCTTAAAATGATATTTTAATATAAGGAAATTCCATTAGTTAAAATATCTTCAAAATTATAATTTTGATATTTAATTTTCTCCTGAGAAAGGTAATGTAGTTGGTGATTCCCTTAGAAAGAGGATATACCCATAAAGGGTGCTTAAGGAAAAGGAAGAATGAATATTGATGTCTCTTATGGATGAACTCCACCTATATTCAATTGATAATTGGAGTCATTATTTAAGGAAAATATGATTCTAGAGAAATCCTTGATGTATGGTTATAATATCCTTCACCTTTATTTTATATCATTGGAAGGTTATTAGTCTCCACTAGTATAAAAACATTAGTGATATAATAATATCATGCTTCTTAATGGGTTATAAAACATAGAATGACAAAGATGTATTATGATGTTCGTCGCCAGTTCTGGCGGCCTGGTATGGGTTCATCATCAGATGTTTCACTTATCAATAGGTGAAGTTCGAGAATTTAAGGATTACATGTGTTCTTATCTACTTTATTTATTGGTATGGAAGTGGGATAAATTCAATATGAAATTCATAACCAGCCTACCAATATCTTCTATAGGTCATGATACAATTTAGTTGATTATAGATTATCATACCAAGATAGATCACTTTATACCTATCAAGGAATCCTTTTTTATTGATGATATTGGGAAGTTTAATGTCATAGAGATCTTAAATATTTACACTATTCCATCTAGTATCAATTATGAAAAGGATCCTAGGTTTATATCTCATTTCTTCCAAAGGCTTTAATAAGCTATAACAATCAGGTAAAACGAAGTATATTTTTCAAAACACAACTAATTTATAGTGCAATTGAACTATTCATATTATTGAAGATATTCTTCATTCCTAAATTATTAATTTTGGTCTCATAGGAGGATCAATATTCACTAGTGTAATTACCATATAATAAAATTTACCAATATTTTGTTCAAATATCACCCTTTTAAATATTGGGAAGTGTCAAGTAGAATAATTATTAGGTTGTGCTACCCTCAATATCAAATTCCATGTATAACACATTAAACATTTCTCAATTGAAGAAGTATACATCTAAACCTAGGCACATGAATCATTATGATGATATAAATATTTAATCTAACACATCCTATTCAATGATTTGATCTATTTTTTCATGTTTTTATTATATGATTGGTATATCTTATTGCGTTGTCGAGCGCATCAAATTAGTTGTTTAATTTTGACTTGAATTTCTACAGTATAGGAGATACCCTAGGTTGTCTCTCGATGAAGCCTTAGATCATTAATTACAAAATTTAGTTTTGATTATGAAAGTAAAAAAAATAAATGGGGTATTATAATACTTGGGTTTGATGATTCAATATGAAAATAGAAAATGAAAGTGATAAAACAAAGTAGAAATAAACAAGATTAATTAAACGTGATCAACCCATGGAAGTCTCTTGATGCTCATCATTCATTGCTTCAAGAAAAAGGGTATAAAATATTTTAATCCCTAGTTTTTAACACCTATTACCATAATATTACTAAATTTATACTAGTATACCTCTTAGGGTTCAGTCCAAAACACATAATGATTCATCGAATACCACCGGTGATTGGGTGATCTGTGTTCGACTACATAACCGAAACTCACCGAGGCAACACAAGAAGAAATCGATGTGTTATCAAGGTTTATATTTCATTTAAATGTGTTACCATGACATGAAATAACATGGTCATGATAGTATTTATGTGAGTTCAATTAAACAATATGAACCACATAAATACTACAATTAAAAGAGAGGAAAAGAAGTGGTGAATGGTGTGTGAAACATTACATAAATGGGTACCCCCAAACATGATCCTATGTGTTGAGCATGACATACCAGAACATAACTAAATAAAATAAGAATATAGGATGTTGAAAAACAACACATAAACCTATAATTTGAAATAAAATTCAAATATTACATGAACAAATCTTGGGATTACATCAAGTTCCTCCGTAGGGGTTCACAAGGGGTTTAGAAATTCATGGGAGGGGAGGAAGAGGAAGATGCTGAAGTTGAACTTCCCATAGACACCATAACTTCTAAGAATTATTAGAGGACTCATTTGGGGATAAATAATGGTAGAACCTTTCCTCCTGGTCAAAATCCTAAATGAAATTCCCAAGGTGTTATTTTATAGGCAAATTGGAAGGTGGTTTTGAGCGCAGAAATTGTGTAAACCACTTGGATCATAGTTTTCATCCACTAGACAGTGGAATCTCCATTTGTAAAAAACTATAAAGTTGTATACTCACATCATGAATATCTCCACTGAATGTTGGGATCCATTTGGACAATCACTGCCAGAGATATTGATAAAATACAGAACACTTCTTTTGACTTGTGCAAATTTGATTCCCAAGATAGATCAGTTTGGATGGACATTTTAGTTTTCTAATGTGGCTTGGGTTCCTTCATATGAAATGTAGAAAATTAAATTTTGGATCAGAAAAAAAACATTTGGCCCATTCAGGTGCACAATTTAGTATAAGTATGCAGATTAGACCACTAGTGTTTCGGGATCATGTGTTGATTGACCCATTTTTCTTGGACTTCATCATGGGCCCTCCAAATCACCTCCACCTATAACAAAAACATCAAAACAAGTAAAATTTACCTTTTTGAAAGTGGTAATTATTATATTATAGAACCAAACATGTAGTAAAACTTGTTATTAAACTTTTTATTTTCAACACAAAAACAGTTTAATACATTGGTATAAGGGTGAAATAAAACAGTGAATCGTGGTACGATAACACCCCCACACCTAAACCTTTGCACTCTGGGGAATAGTATAATATCCTAATAATGTCCCATTACTAAATTGAAGGTGTGAAAAAATCCAAGAATATTTTGAAATGAAATTCGTCATGTCTTGTTTTTGAAATAAATTTTCCTATTATTTTTCTTTTCTCACATTCAAATTTTCTCAACTTCATTTGTTCACCCATACAACATGTAACAACCTAAATAATCTAAAAATTTCCCCTATTCACTAAAGGAACATATGAAAATGGATTCATGCTCTTTTAATATATTTCATGTGATCTTACCATATGCTTTCCATGATTCTTAGTTCTCTACTAGCAGAAACTAGTGTGCTACTCAAGAGGACTTCCAACAGGTTGTTATGAGGTTCAAGGGTTGGTAGGATTTAATCTATAAGAAATACGAGGTATAAGAAGAGTGTTTAATATATTAAGTTCAAAACATGTCAAAATTACTCAAGTGTTCTTAATGAATGTACACACTCATCCCCTCACAAAGTGTATTACCTCCAACTCAATATCCCTATTATCCATTTGTGTGGGTCACAACAAATCAATGAATAATAATGAGTAAACATCCTATTTTCTCCATTTTATTATTTTTTTCTATTGTTTTTTCAATGTAAAAAACTATTTTTTTATATATTTTTTTTGCAGATAAAGAGGGAAACATGTGTAAAACAATGATGTAATATGGCTTGTGAACCCATTTCCCAAAGATAATGTTCGCACCATTTATATCAACTCATAACAACGATTCTCTACCTAGAATTCCAATGGAAGCACCCTCTCTCCTACACTTTATGAAAATAAAATAAGAATATACATCAGATATGGGTAGGTAGGGATAAATTAGCTTGTAATGTGGCTACCTAATAGGCATTTCATGGTCTCTATGAATTACGAAGGATAAAATGAAAAGGTGGATGAAAATAGGGGATAATTGTACAAATTTATTTTAAATTAATGATTTCCTCTATCATGAATGCAACATACTTGAATATTATGGCATCAAATATAATCATGAAAAGTTATAGTTTCTCTACATAACTTGAGACTCTCAAGAAAGTGATTAAAAGGAAGAATATTTAATAAAGGTCTTAGAATGTCTTTTGGGAAAGTGATTAAAATATTGGTTAGTTCTAATGAGGTATGGGATTCAAAAATACATTAAAAACACAAAATAAGGAAAAAGAAATAAAAAATGAATACACATTTTTTTTATTTTTTTATTTTTTTAAATCCTAACTATGAAATTTCACCCTCCCCCACACCTAAAAGTTACATTGTCCTAAATGAAATAATTTTAAATAAATAGACAAGTAAATAAAGGTAGAGAGAAGGGACATCATACTAGGTGGAGTCATATGTAGCATCTATCAGTTGGATTTCCTCCATGAGATGCTTTTGAAAATCCTCATAGAAGTGTTTAAGCCTCTTCTGATTGACATTAATACTTTTTCCACTCTTTTAATGAAAACCCTATATAGCACCAAAAGGGTAAACATCAGTAACGGTATAAGGACCGAGCCATCAGGAACGAAGATTACTAGGGTGGATCTTTAGCCTGGAATTGTACATGAGGACCTTATCACCAATATGTAACTTATGATAATGAATCATGATACCATGTATTTCCTTTGTTATCTCTTTATAGATTTAAGAGTTCTCATTTGCATCATGTCGAATTTCTTCCAACTCTTAAATCTGTAGCTTCCTATTCCCACCTGCATATGAACGATTCATATTACATTGCTTAACAACCCAATATGCACAGTTTTCTACCCCAACTGGTAGGTGAAAAGCTTTTAAAAATACAATCCTATAAGGTGACATTCTGATTGGGGGCTTAAAAGTTGTACGGTATGCCAAAAGTTCATCATCCAAGTGCAAAGTCCAATCATTCCTATTGGGTTGTACTGTTTTTTCCAAGATTCATTTAACTTTACGATTTGAGATTTATGCTTGTCCATTAGTTTGAGGGTGATATGCAGTGGAGACTTTATGATCAACCCCATACTTACAAAGAAGATTTTTCATGTTGTGATTGCAAAAATGTGAACCTTGATCACTAATGATGAATCATAGGAAACCAAACCTACTAAAAATTTGAGACCTCACAAAATCAACAACCACTCAATAGTCATCGGTCCTGGTGGCCTTTGCTTCCAACCATTTAGAAACATAGTGAACAAAAAATAATATGTACAAAAATCCAAATGAATTTAGAAAAGTCCCCCTGAAGTCAATGCCCCATGCATCGAAGATTTCACAAAATAACATGGGTTGTTGGGGAATTTCATTCCTCTTGGAGATATTCCCTGTGAATTGGCATCTAGTACAAGACTTACAAAATCGATGGGAATCTCTATAAAATTTTGGCCAATAAAGACCTGAGTTAAGGACCTTTTGAGCTATACGTTGGGAGCCAAAGTGACCCCCATAAGACAAAGTGTGAAAGAAGGTCAAAACATAGGCGAACTCATGGTTAGAGACACACCGACAAACAACTTGGTCACTACAAATTCTCCACAAGTACGGGTCTTCCCAAATGTACCATCAAGAATCATGATTAAGTCTCTAGGTTTGTGAAGTGATGATATCATTGGGGAACCTAGATGTTTCTAGAAAATTCACAATGTCTGCATAGTAGGGGGTAAGGTCCATAACATCACAAAAGGTTCTCGTGAGGGAATAATTCTTCAATGGGGAGGGGTGAGTCAACATGATAGTCCAATGGTGGGGAAATTCTAATAATGTGTTAAACTACCACATTTTACACTTCTCTATTATCTATAATCTCAAGGTCAAAATCTTGAAGGAGGAGCATCCACCAAATGAGGTGGGGCTTAGCTTTAGGTTTCTTTAGAAGAAAATGGAGGGCTGCATGATCAAAAAAGGCATTGATTTTTGACCTGATAAGATAAGAATATAATTTTCCAAGGAAAACACAATAGAAAGAAGTTATTTTTTAGTGGTTGTGTAGTTTTCCTGGTCATGGTCAAGGGTACGTGAGGCCTACACAATGACATGAGGATCCTTCTCAACCCTTTGTAATAAAACTTCCCCAACTGAAAAGTTAGATTCATCACAGATAAGATCAATGGGGAGATCCAACCATGGTGGTTGGATGAAGAGAGGTGATGTAAGACTCTGTTTTAGTGAATTTAAAGCATCATCACAATTTTATAATAACCAGAAAAAGGGTAGTGCGATCTTACTAAACTCTTTAATGAATCGACGGTAAAAACCAGCTTGATCCAAGAAAGATCACACCTCATGAACACATTTTGGATATAGAAGGGATGAAACTAATTAAATTTTAGATTTATCAACTTGAATTATTTTATTTGAAATGATATTCCCAAGAACTATCCCCCACTAAACCATGAAATAGAATTTCTCATAATTTAAAACAAGATATTTTTCAATGCACCGACAGAGGATAGAACCTAAGTGTTCCAAAAAATCATAAAAAGAAGAACCATATACCGTGAAATCATCTATAAATACTTCCATAAAACTCTCAAGGTACTCAGAAAAGATACTCAATATATATCACTAAAAAGTACCAGGAGCATTACATTGACGGAATGTCATCCTTCTGTATGAAAATGTGTTGAAAGATTAGGTAAATTTTGTCTTTTCTTGATCCTCAGGGCTATATAAATTTGTAAATAACTCGAATAGCCGTAAAGGAAATAATAATGGGGCTTACTATCCAATCATTCTAACATTTGGTCAATTAAAGGTAGATGAAAGTGGTCCTTCTGCGTGGATTGATTTAGTCGAAGGTAGTCAATAAAGACTCACCAACTGTTTTTCACACGTGTTGGAACCAATTCATTCCTTTCATTTGATAGAACTGTTATTCCTATTTTTTAGGCACAATTTTCACTGTTCTAATCCATTTAATATCAAATATAGGATAAATGATCCCAGCAATAAGTAATTTACTGACTTCCAATTTTACCACTTCAATGAGAGTGGGATTCAATTGGCATTGAGATTTTATCATTAGATTATCCTCATCATCCAAAAGTATATGGTGCATACAAATAGATGGGATAATCTTGAGAACATCTTCCAATGGCCATCCTATTGCCTTTTTACACTCTCTCAAAATGTTGAGCAGTTTTGATTCATGTTTTGGAGAGAGGTTATTGGAAATAATGACGGGAAATTGGTCAATACCCTCAAGATAGACATATTTTAAATTAGATAGAAGTGGTTTTAATTCCAACATTGGGGGTTTTTGGATTGATGGAGGGGGTTTAGGGGGAGAGAGGACCATGAAAATATCTATCTACTCATTTTTATTCTCTAATGATAGAGAATCTATTAAAATGAGATTTACAGAATCATCCAAGGTTATGGGTGTCTCAGAACGAACACACTCATCAATTAAAGTAGAAAATTTACACTTTTCATAACCCACACAACACTCAAAACATGAATCAAAACTCAAATCATCCAAGGGTGAAGAATAGGAAAATGAGTTAGAGTACGGTTTGAGGAGAGAATTGTGTGTGTGTGCATTATTTGAGATCACTTCCATCGAATAGACAGGAAGAGTGGAGTGCTCTTCAATAGGGTGTTTCGTAGCATGAAGGATGTTAAAACTTACCTTTTCTCCTCTGAAATCCATGGACATCGTACCATTGTAAACTTTGATGATCACATTTTCTGTTTTGAGGAATGACCTCCCAATTATGAGGGGATCATGTCCTTGGGTTTAGGTATCTTCTATCTCAAGAATATAGAAATCAATAGGGAAGATAAGATTCTTCACTCTTATAAGGACATCCTCCATCACTCTCGTTGGATGCGTAGTAATTCAGTTGGAAAGTTGTATGAAAATTCCTATTGGTTGAACCTCTCCAACCTGTAGAGAAGTATACATGGAGTGGGGAATTACATTAATAGAAGCACATAAATCTAGCATGGAATCATAAAATAAGGTCCCTCCTATGGTATATGGTATCGTGAATGTGCCCAGATCCTTGAATATTGTTGGAATTGCTAGTTGAATCAAGGCTGAGACATTCCTCCCCAAGTTGACTATCTCATTCCCCTCCAGTCTTCATCTACGGGTGAAAAGTTCTTTAAGAAATTTGGCATAACTGGATTTTTTTTACTACATCCAATAAGGGAAGATTAAATTTATTATTTTAAATGTATCCATTATTTCATTATCAATCTCATTATCAGAATTTTTATTATATTTAGAGCATATTTGGGGAAAAGGAATAGGAATGAGTTGTTCATTTGAATCATCAATGATAATTTGATTTCCCTTTTTTTCATTGGAGTCTTTTATGGGTGGAGAAAGAGTATTTTCAACAGGGGGACATACATTTTGCGTAGAATAATTAGAAGGAGAAACTTATTGACCACTATGAAGTGTAATTGCACATAAATTACCTTTTTACTTCAGATTGGAAATGGGTTGGGATGTTAGTTGTCCATAACCTTGCATCTTAAGCTCACAGATGGTGTTCGCCAATTGTCCCACTTGAGTTCATAGGTCTTGAATTGATGATTTTGTGGTTTGTTGGAACTTGAGGTTCTAGGTTGACATTTTTTCACCATATCCTTGAGGCTTGGTTCAGATTTGGGAGGATGAGGTTGATTTTTTCGAGAAGTTTAAGGATAATAAGGGTGCATAGCTTGGCCTTTTTTATACCAATTATGCTTGGGGTAGCTTGAGTTTCCTCCTTATCGGTACTGGGGTTGTGCTTTCCACCTAGATTTTAGATGTGGCATGAATGTTTCTTACTTTATGGGAGGTTCTTGTTGGAATGGATGACCAGGGAACATGTCTGCACAAGAATCAAGTGAATCTTGATTTTGTGGTCATTGGTTATACAAATAAGTATTGTCAGAACAAATACCACAATGTAATGGAACTGAAGAACAGTGTGAGTTACCTTGTTCTTGAGATAATTTCCATATAAGGGTATGAATCTCATCAATTTTATTATCTAAATATTTTCTAGGGATGAATGACTTACCACATGAACTCCTTAAGTGGGTGCAATAGCTCATGTACCAAATTGTTGTGCATTTTGAGCCATGTTGGCTATTAATTCATGAGCAGTAGAAGGATTTTTATCAACCAAATCAACACCAGCTACAACATCAATCATTCTATGATCCATGGGGAGAAGTCCCTCATAGAATTATTGGATTAATAGTTTTTCACTAATTTGGTGGTGGGGGAATCTTGACCAATGTTTTTTGAATCTCTCCCAGTATTCATGAAGGGTCTCTCCTTGTGATTGCATAATGACACAAATTTCTTTCCTAATTGATGCAGTTTGTGAGGCGGGGAAGAACTTATCTAAAAAGAGTATTTTTAGGTCATTCTAGCCCCCAATTGTGGTAGGAAGATAGTATAGCCAGTCTTCAGCTACACCATCAAGGGAGAAAGGAAATTCCCTAAACTTAATTAAGTCTTCAAACACATTTTGGGGTTTCCTGGTGGAGCACAATATGTGAAAATCATTACGGTGTTTATGAGGGTCCTCCCCAAGAAGACCATGGAATTTAGAAAGAAAGTGGATGAGACGTGATCTTAACTCAAAGTTGGATACTTCCTCAGGATATTGGATGTACGCAGGTTGATACTCCACATCTGGGGTGGTTAGTTCTTTTAAAGTTTGGTTATTTTCAGTAATGATTCCTGAGGTTTTATTGCGTTAAATTTTTGAGTGGTTAAGGACAAATTTAGGTTCCAAAATAGGTTCCTCAATGTTACTTGATTGACCTAATCTATATTTCCTAATTTTTGAGTGAAGTGTCTTTTAAATTTCAGGTTCAAATTCAAGCAGTTTTTCTTTTTCTGATCAGGTCATGCAAATAAGTTGTGAAGTTAGTATTTTTATAATTGAATAAGGATAAAAACAATTAAGAAGGGTGAAGGGAGAATATAATGTTATACTACCAAATTATAGATAGAGAAATAGATAAGAGATATAGAAATAGATAGAGAGATAAGAGAGAGAGAGAGAGAAAGCACACAAAAGTAAACAAAAATAACAACAAAAACCCAAAACAAAAATAATAAAATAGGGGTGGGGTATTTAAAGGAGTAATAATTAAGAAGTAAAATAAATTAGTAAAAGGAAATAAAGAAAAAAAATCTTGTCTCCCTGGAAATGGCTCCAAAATTTGATCGCGTTGTCGAGCACGTCAAATTAGTTGTTTAATTTTGACTAGAATTTATGCAATACAGTAGCAACCCTTGGTCATCTCTTGATAGATCCTTAAATCATTAATTAAAAAATGTAGTTCTTATTGTGAAATTAAAAAAGGTAAATGGGGTTTTATAATACTTGGGGTTGATGATTAAATATGACAATAGAAAATTAAAGTGATAAAACAATGTAGAAATAAACAAGATTAATTAAACATGATCAACCTAGGGAAGTCTCTTGATGCTCATCCTTCATCGCTTCAAAAAAATGGTATAGATCTTTTAATACCTAGTTTGTAACACCTATTACCATGTTACTAATTTTATACAAGGATACCTTCTAAGGTTCCGTTGTAAACACATAATGATTCATCATATACAACTGATGATTGGGTGATTTGTGTTCGACTTCATAACTGAAACTCACCGAGGAAACACACAAAGAACTCTATGTGCTGTCAAAGTTTATATGTTATTTAAATGTGTTACCGTGAATTTAAAGTACATGTTCATGATAGTGTTTATGTGAGTTAAATTAAACAATATGAACCACACATACACTATAATTAAAAGGAAGGAAAAGAATTGGTGAATGGTGTGTGAAACATCACGTGAATGGGTACCCCCAAACACGATCATATGAGCTGAGCATGACATACTAGTGCATAAATCAATAAAAATATAATAGAGGATGATGAAAAAAACACAAAAACCTAGAATTTAAAAGTACATCCAAATATTACATGAACAAATATTGGGATTACATCACATTCCTCCCCAGGTGATCACAAGGGGTTTTGAAATTCATGGGAGGGGAGGAGAGAAAGATATTGAAGTTGAACTTACCATAACCTCCATAACTTTTAGGGATGATGAGAGGATACCTTTTGAGATCCAAAATGGAAGCACCTTTCATCATGCTCGAACTCTTAAACGAGGTGCCCAAGGTGTTCTTTTATAGGCAAATTAGAAGGAGGTTTTGAACACACAGATTGTGTAAAACCACTTGGATCACAGTTTTCAGCCACTAGATAGTCGAATATCCCTTTGGAAAAAACTATAAAGTTGTATAACCACACCAGGAATATCTCTACCTAAATTGTTTCTCTATTTGGACTATCACAGTCAGAGATATTGATAAAATACAAAACACTACTTTTTACTTGTGCAGATTTAATTCCCTAGATAGATCAGTTCAGATGGGAATTTCAGAATCTTAATGGGGCTTTTATTCCTTCATATGAAATGTATAAAATTAATATTTGGATCATACCACAAAATTTTGACTCATTTAGACTCACGATTTAGTAGAAGTGTGCGGATTTGTCCACTATTGTTCTTGGATCATGTGCAGATTGGCCCATTTTTCTTGGACTTCATCATGGTCCCTCCAAATCAACTCCACCTATAACAAAAACATCTAACCAAGTAAAATATCCCATTTTGAAAGTGATAATAATTAAATTATAGAAAAAAACATGAATTAAAACTTGTTATCAAAATTGTAATTTTCAATAAAAAATTACTTTAATACATTGGTATAAGGGTGAAATAAAACAGTGAATCATGGTACGATCAATATCCTTTCCATATTCCTTATTTAATTAAATATAAAGCATTCATATACTTGTCTTATAGTAATAGATTTAAATTATGAACATGATCACTGTAGTGGTTGTTTTCTAACATCCTAGATTTCATAATTTATTTTGATTATATTGTTATATTGTAAGATTTAATGCTTTGTGATATTGTTATTATTATTGATATATAAGGATAATAGATCATCTTTTAAAGGGTTATATTGTGACCATATAAAAGTTTATCAGAAATTCCTTTTTTCAAATAATAGGTTTATGGTTTTGGATAGGCCCAAAATTCCATGACTTAGTATACCCTTTACCCTATTCCTAAATGCATGGGATATAAGATTTCATTGACTTGGTATACAGGATTCCCTTTCCCAAATGGGATGGGTATTTCTCCCTAACTTGGTATATATTATGTATTCTTATATATCAAGAATGATTTCAAATAATGTAACCAAGTATAGACCCTCCCTGTTTTGGGCATTACTAGAAACACTTATATTTATACTGGTTATCATTGATAAATAATGTCTATTGCCTATTTTTTATCTCTCTAGTCTTGAATTGTTGTTGTATAAACATTATTTTTTGATAGTTGGTTAAGAGGTGGGGTGGAGACTCTCTAATTGGTATTATAATACTCATTACTTATACATTTCCTCATAGGATGTATGTAAATTATTTTTTATGTGATATAGATAAAGGTAAAACACTGGAGCATGGGAGATAATTATATTAGGAATATGGAGTTTGGGTGGATTCTTATGGAACTTTTGATGGATAGATGGAGTGGATGAATCACATATTTCATTGATGTTATTATGGGATTCCCACACATGTGACTTTCTATTTTTTCTCCTTATGAAATCTTTGGAACACATTTTATGTGTAGAAACTCTTTTGTTTTTTCATACATGGTAAATTGACTTTGTTGGTGTATTTAAACCTTATTGTTTTAAAATCATGTTCATATAGTTTCTATATCTTCTATTTTCTAGATATCCCAAAAAATAGATACCTATTAGATTGTTGGATATATTTTGGTTCTTACATACAGTGATCCTAATGGTCCTGCTAAAATATCATATTGACTTTTATATTATTTATTTCGGATTATAAGAGATAAAACTATCTCCCATTTTGTTTTTAATCATCCCTCGGTGTTTACAATGGCCTCTAGTGATCTAGAGGCATGCCTTAGCTGTTGAGACGATATGATTTGGGCACTGTTTGGGTTTTTAGGTCACATGTATTAAAATTCAAAATTAATACATTTTTATGTGGGATTAACAAGATTAGTTCTATGCTAATGGATATCATAAAAGATATACAGATATTGACCATCGTTAAAATTATGTGAGAGTGACCAAACTAGTTATCACTTTTCTTGGAGGGGAATATCACACTTTGGTAATTTTGTCTTAATTTTAAGGTTCAATTTTCTATTCCTATAATTTTATTCTTTTATCGATTTTTTCTTTCTTTTATAGGGCAATGAGATCAATCATCCATGTAATATCATCAAACCGAGTTTATATTAGGTATTCACACATTTAACGATCATCATTATGTTCTCTAGTTAAAGAAACATGTGCTTCATAGGGCCAAGCACATATCCTTCTAGTTTGTGAGACTTCCTCGACCACACACTATTACTAGTCCATTAGTAAATAAAGAGAGTAAACATTTATTCAAACACTTATTAATTAACAATTAAATACTTAATAGAATTAATCCCAAAAAGTTAATATTTTTTCTATTTTATAACATGAACCTTCATTCTACATTATCGATGTTGAACATTATAGAATTTTTTTAGTTACTATGTACCCATAACTATAATTAGGGATAATTGGATGAGACCAATAAATAGAAGGAATTTTATGAGTGGAAATAATCCTTATTTATAATTTTTTTGGATATTTTGATTGATTTATATGTAATGTATGATTTTAAAATAAGTAACTTACACTTTATCCATAAAAGATACATTGCGAAATCTATTATAGGTTCACATCTATGTTTAATGAATTTTATAATTTTCTTGAGGGAAGATAAGACCCCGTAATAGAGTGATCACAACTTGGATTATGTAATCAAAATATTTTAATTAATGGATAATATAATAATATATATGGAATATTCTATCACCATGACCCAAGAAGATGTTGATTTTATTACAATATTTTTTACTAAATCATTTTTTGAGTGATATAAAAAACAATTGAATAGAAACCAGATTTATTATAAGAGGAAACATAGTATATATATATATGTTAATGGAGGGTTGATTATTGTATGAATTATTAGTGATTTATTGAATTCGCAGTAAAAAAGTTAAAATTATGTCAAAATGATCATGAGTAACCTTATCCTTATAAGAGATGGAGTTTATTTATTTTTTTAAATTTCAGGAATTGGTTTAGTATCTATAAAAATTATTTATGGTATTTATAATGAAATTTTGTATTCGCCTATATCTGTACATAATTGATCTACTTGTCCCCAATTACTAGAGGGGTTTTCCAAGTGGGTCATCAAGATGAAAAATTCCCATGGATTTTTTTTTCAGTGGAATTTTCTAGTGATGTTTATGTATAAAATCAAGTATTTAACACTAAAAATTACCCTATAAAGTTTATAATTATAAATTTACAATGAAAAAATTACATTGAAACTAATTGTGTTCTTTGGAAGCCTTGAAAACTTAATATTATAATGAAATTTTAGAATTATAATTTCCATTAAACAATTTTAGTCAAATATAACAATGAGATATTACATAGTAAAAACACTAATATTTAAATTTTAAATGTTATAGTTGGATTTATGAGGGGAATACTATTCAATTTTTGGAGATTAAATTGCAAAGGGAATTCAAATTTAAAATTAATCAAGAAAGGTGTAGTTATTTTTTATAGAAATGAAGGGGGTAAAATGTTCACATTACATTAAATTTCCCTTTAGTGTGAAACCCCACTTTCATTATCATTTCCCAATACATAATTTAACATTCTATAATTGGAACTCCACTTATAAATTCATAGTGAAATTGAAATTAAAAATTAATTCCCTTATAAT
Organism: Viscum album; assembly: GCA_963277665.1. Taxonomy (NCBI): domain Eukaryota; kingdom Viridiplantae; phylum Streptophyta; class Magnoliopsida; order Santalales; family Viscaceae; genus Viscum; species Viscum album. The sequence goes on along the minus strand of OY728155.1, from coordinate 1,286,200,992 downwards.
TTCATGGATCACTAAATATTTAAACCTATGAGTTTTGTATATGGAAAAAATATAATAATAAAAATTAAAACCAAAATTAGTTTTATAATTAAATATTCCATAGTACTTTAATCTAACTACATTTATTTTTTATATTATAATTTTAATATTTCATTGAAGACCTAAAATAATTATCTAACTAATATCCAAAGTTATATTTGCAGCCTCATTGAACTAAGTTCCTATAATATAAAAAATAGATATAACATACCTCCCTTCAACTTTAACCTAATAGGAGACAAATATATATGCATTAAAATTTATTTTTTTGTGAAAAAATCACCATAAATATAACATATTGGTAAACTCACTATATTAATTTAACAATAAAAAAATTCTTTAAATATATCTTTTTGATAAATAAAATGAAATATAAAATAATTTTAATTTCATCATATAAGATACATATTCCAAGTTTCTAATTACTTTTAATCAATTTTTATTTATTTAATCTAAACAACATTTGATATGAACACCTCCCTTATGAGTTTATTTCATTTTAAAAGTGGTTGATTATGTTGTTTCATGGTGGTCATCACTCTCGTTTTCCACTTATATAAGACTTTTTTCTATTTAATCTTCTCTATTTTTTTGTTGAAAATTTTATTAAGCTATGTAAAAGTTTTCAACTATATCATATATCATTATTACCAAATTAATTTTTACCTATGTGATTTCTTCAATGTTTCACTTTGAATAAATTTTTTCCACCCTTGATATGACTAGAAATTCCATTAAAATTATGAATAATATGTGTCATTATCATCCACCTCTTATAAATGTAAGGTTTAATGGTGGATCAAATATCAATTATTAAACAATTTCAAGACATGAAAATAAAGAAAACTAACCAACTATTTTTTTTACAATAACAATTTACATTGTTAGTGAAACTATCCCATAGTTCCAAAAATTCATCAACAAATACTAACATCGTAATTACATAAGAGTGTGGAGCATAAAATCTATGAGAATATTTCAAAAAACAAATCTTCTCTAGTCGATATCAATATTTAAAAAATTAAAATATTATTTAATCATACCTATCAACTATTTATCAACAATATATTACAAAGAAAACAATTTCTTGAAAATTATTTTATCTACTTTAAAATTCAATATTCATCATCCGATGTAAATTATTCTACAACACACACTCAAACTAATTGAAAAATTATATTACACTAAAATTATGATGAACATAACACTTTAACATTTAATTGAATATTTCATTTAATTTTTTGATATATATCCCTAATTTTAATGAATCATTCATAAACAAATGTTCCATTTTACAAAAAATGTAATGTCTGAAGACCATAATGAGTTTTAAGGGGTATCTTCAAAATAATTTTTTTAATGACAATATATTAATCCACTAATGTAGTTAACAACAAATTTATGTGGTAATCTATTCTGAATTTCTAGAAAATACAAAATAAATTTATTTTTTTTATCCTATATCAATGTTGCTAAAAATTGAAAGTTTTTCAAAGATTATTAAATCTAACAAATAACACCTAAATATATATAATCATTATTCCTATGAAATATAATTTATAACAAAAAAATTTGTACAAAATTATTATAATATTTATTCATTTTTGGATCAACCCAAAAAATATATATATTATACTCATACATATCAAGTTATTGTACATAAAAAATGATGAGTTTTCTTAACACTGAGTTTTCAAGTATTCTAACATAGTACTTGATGGAAATGTGATCTAGAGGAACTACCATGACATGGTGGTTTAGAACAATTCATGGTCTATTCTGGCATAAACCACAATAGAGTGATGGTTTCTATTCCATGATGTTCTACATTATAGTTTATGTATTATTTCATAATGTGTGACTTGATTACCATATCTTTTATTAAGATATAATAATATATTATTAATATATTTAGATGATATTATATTGAGTTTTTAGAATGAGATTGAAATTTATAAAAGTTAAAAGTCTCATCATTAATGGTCATGGAGTTATAAACTGTAAGGCCATGTATTTTGAGTAAAAATAAAAAATTTGGGTTTTGTGGGTTTAGTCCATTGTAAAATGTGGCTTGATGTGTTTGGATGTGTTTTGAAGTCTTAGGGGAGTATAGAGAAGTTTTTTTATAAGGATAAAGGAGTTTAAAAGGTTTAAAGGTGGAATTTGTGTTTTTAGTGGGAAATTCTTGGTCAATGTATAGTCTCAGGGGATGTGTAGTTATACTAGGAATCCTAGATTATTGGGTGGATATAGGAAAAATAATGGTTGATTCATGGTCTTAGGGACCATGCAGTCGAGCCTTGAAACATAGGGCTTAGACATGGAGATTTTTAAAGATAGTGCATAGTCTTGGGGACTATGAAATATTTAAAAAGTATCCCAAAATGTTCTATTTTTATCCAAACCCCATCAAACATCCCTCATTTATACCCTCATGTGATAGAAATACCCCAATTTGTTTTTATAAGGTTATTGAGTGATCTTCTTTGACTAAAAGCCTCAAGAATATAAAGTGAGTCCCTAATATATTATATTTCTTCATCTTATTGTCCTGATCTCTTACTGGTTGTTGGATCTAGGTATTTGGTAGTCTAGTGTTTGTTGAGGAATGGTGAAATCCTACCAAATGTTGGGTTATTTTCTCATAAACAATAAAGAAGACTATAGTGGGTGGATTCCATTCCATTGGTGGTAGTGTTCATGTTAGATTCTTGGACGGTACAATTTTCTCTTATATTTTATGATTATAGTATTATAATTTGAAAATTATAGATTAATAATTTAGTATTTTGTGTTTATATTTCGATTAACGTTATAGGAAGGATAAATATTTATTAGGTGAGGTTTATTTAACATTAGAACCATGATTGAGGTAGGTGGCTTCTCACTCATGCTATTTTGTAGAAAATTTGATAAGATTATATTTTGGTTTTTATTAAATCATTTAATAGTTTTAAAACTATTTAATTATTTTTATTGATTTCATGCTAAATAGGTGTTTGTGTGAGTGGGTTTTATTAAAAAAAATAAAATTCGTGGATTTTCAGGTGTTTGTATTATCTCAATAATTTTGAGGAAATTATCAAAGAGAGATTGAAAAATATTTTTTTGATGTTATTTTTGATTGTTTAATTTAGTTGAAAGAGTTTGAAATTATTATTTATTAATTTATTAAGTTTCATGATGTTGAATATTATTGTTGGGTTGTTTATTAAGTCACATAGGTTGGATAATATTATTGTGGGTTGTGAATTTAGTTGCACAGTTTTTTTAAGTTTTTATTGATTTTGTGGATTGTTTTGGTGAGATATTAGACATGAGTTATAGAAAAATCCCACTTGGGTGTTAGGGCCTTGTTAGTAACTGTATAGTGCAGTGGTGGTAAAAAAGTTAACTTGGGAATGGGGACCTTTTTGTTAATGAAAATGTGAGGTTAGGGGGCAGTAGGTCTACTAATGAGTTGGTGATACCCATTTTAGTTATTACTCATGGTTTAATGGTTCCCTCATGTTTTGGTTTAGTGACTAGGTGTGTGGTATTTATTTGTGGAATTGTTATTATAATTTCATAATGTTTGTGGTCTATTTAAAATTGTGGATTATTTTTTATGATTTAATTTATTATTTTGGTTTTGAAAAATATCATGGGATTGGTGGATGTTTTATAAAAAAATTTATATATTTTTTGTATTTTAGATTCATGGTTTACATGGGGAGTATGAGGGAAATCCAAACAGGTCTTGTACTTACCCCCTGTATGGGAATATTGGTTCTCATCCATATGATATTCATTTTAGCTGTAGTTTTCTTAAACATTGCTTCATTGGAATTAATAGAGTGATGAAGATTATATAATTGATACTATATGGAGGAAATATCATGGGTGGTGGGTTAGTATTATATTTTTATGCATTTTTACTAAAGTGGTTATTGTATTGTTATTTTAAACAAAATTTTATGTATATATTTTCTTTCATTATATTATATTGTGTACCATTTTATTGGGATAGATATGTTATGTTGGTTTGTTATTATACAATTCCCTAGGTTTATATTCCTGATTATGGGTATCCATTGAGTCTTTGGTAGTCTAGGGATGGTTCCAAGGCTTGAGTATCCTTCTAACTCAGCTTGGGTTTAGTTTTAAGTATTCGGACCAGGTTAGTTTATTATAAATGGTATTATTTTGTTTTGTTTGGGGTTTAGTAGGTGTAGAGGTCGGATGTGTTGGGACTCAAAATGTAAACTATTTAAATTTAGGATCAGCATATTTATAGTTAAATATGAGTTTAAAGGGGTGTTTTTGAATGTGAGGTACCAATTGAATCAGAAAGAATCAAATTGTTTTTCTTTTCTCCATGGTGATCTGTCTTATCCACTGTGAAACAAGACCCATTTTGTGTCTCATGAATTATGTAGTACCATTATAGAGAATGTATGGAGTATGTTTGACTTAATGTGATTATTATTGTTTTTCTATAAAATAAATTTGAAACATAAAAAATGAAAATTGTAATTAATTTTATTATTATATTTTAAAAAGTAAATATTTTGATATGTGGTATTATCTATTGTACTTATTTGAAAAAACTAGAAAAAGAATCATAGTGTGTGGATATGAATTTTACTTTTGGTTGTAAAATTACTTATGATTGTTTCAATATGAGCTTATATTTCATTGTAGGTTATCATGATCACTAGTATTTAGTATTATTTGGTAATTATAATATTCTATTAAATGAGATGGAAATTGAACAATTTAAAAGTCAATAAAGGACTTCATTGCTAAGGATAAATAGTTCATTTGGAGGAAACCTAATTGGGTCAATGCTGGAAATTCATTTTACTTGATGTGTATGCTTTAACTAGTTAATTGATTTGAAATATTAATTTTTATTGGGTTGTGTAAAAATGATACCTTAGTTTTAAATATACTAAATGAAGTTTTGGGAAATGTGTGTTTTCAAGTAAAAGTGTTTTTAGGTAGTACATTACATTTAAATTGGAAATTGAAATTTATAATTGGGATATTTTACATCGAGCTTGGTTTGGAAAATAAAATAGTTGTGGGTTTTCAAATGAAATTTATCATTGCTTATTCATTTTGGGTTTTGGAAGGAACATTTAAAAAAATTATTATTAATTTAATATGGGTTTATAATGGAATAAAAACACATACACACAAATATTTATGTTTTTTATATAAATTTATTGATTATGATATTTTGAAAGAATTATAATAGTTCTTGATAATTTGGGAGGGGAAAGGTGGTTTTCCATGCATTGGGATTATTTGGTCTTAGTAAATAAAAATGGATATTTCTCAGTTTTAGTGTGTTAGTCTTGGTTTCGAAAAATATATATGGAATTATGTTTTGTTTTTTGGAAAAAAACATTTTACTTGATTGAATTCTTGGGAAGCAAGATGTTTTCTATAAAATTTAATGGTATTTATTATAGTTTTTAAAAATTGGGTGGGGGGGGGGGGTTGATGTTTAAAATTGTAAATTATCATATTAAATTATTTTGGCAAAACCCATTTAGTAATTTTATTTTATGTTAAATTGGTTTTTTAAAATTTATTTTTTAAAACATATATTTTAAATCAATGAATTTGGATTATTGTTTTCCAAAAACAATGTTGGTAGCTTTGTTAAATGTCTATATCATGGGTTGGTTTAAAGCATGAATAAATTTTATAATTTTAATATTTATAAGAAATGTATTTTAAATGTATTAAAATAGTTATCAAGTTTTTAGGAGTAATATTTTTGGAAAATGTTAAAAACATTAAAAATGGTGTGAAATATTTTTGGGTAAAGTGTTGTGACACAAAAATATAGTGTTGGGTTTCAAAATTAATTATTTTTAATAGGGATTATATGATAGATTATTATTGATGTGTAATTTTAGTGATGTTTTTTTGTAGTAATCACATGTTTAGAGTGAAATCATTGGATAACGGGTGGGTTAACCTAGGGTTGAATGGGTTTGGACCATGGATTGGATATTTGTTATGGGTGGGTTATCCCTACATGGAGTAGGTTTGTTCATTAAATTTCTTAGAGTATTTGTTTATACTAAATTCATGTAAAATGTGTGGATTAGGGATATATCCTATAGATTAAGTGTGGATACATCATTAGTGATGGAGAGGTCATTTGGTATGTAGTAGCATGAAATTACTCATCTATGGTTTGTGGATAGTGTGGTAAATGTTTTGGGATTATTGGTTATGAAACTCAATATTTGTTTTTATCCCTTTGGGGAAGCTAGTGAAAATGAATAGGTTGTGGTCTGAATTTATTAGGGTAGGAAGCATATCAATTTTCCTGCCTTTTCATTTTATCTTTCCCTTAGTCGGTATGATATTGTGGTATGGGAAGTTAGTTTTGTCTATGGTTATTAGATCGCAGTGAGAGTATAATTGGGCTATATCATTTAAATAAGTTTATTTTGAGGTAAAACTTAATATAAATTGGGATTTTAGTGTATTGTTTTAAGTTATGTGGATGCATATTGATATTTGTGAGGAATGACTTAAAGTATGAACTTTTGAATCAGTATAAGGATATTGAAATACCACTATTATTTTTAGTGAGTGAGTATTGATTTTGTTGAACTAGGTATCGGTGTGTATGTTTATGTATTATCTATTCTACATTAATGGGATGGAGGTGTATGCATGTTTAGTCAGTTTTGGAAACACACTAACTACACGAAAGGGTGTGTGGTTATTATGGTAAATAATCAAATAAAGTATTACCCTAAGTTGATGGTTTGGAAGGTAATGAACTATATCTCAATTGTGGGCTTAGATTTTGGGATTCCTATTTCATGTAGAGTAATACTACAAAATTTGGGTACCTATGATGAATTTAGAGTATCCATTGAATTTTGGTTGGGGGTTATTAATATGGATGGTAGGTTTTTAGGACCATTTAAACAACTTATGTGTCACTTAGATGGAATCTTGGATACTTTTAATAAGTGTCTTTGGTGGTAAATACATAGTTTTAGTAAAATGGAAATAGTGGACCTTAGATTCCCTCGAAGGTGTAGTTTTGGGTGATGAATATAGAATCTAATTATTGCATAATATGACTATGGTGGGAATTTTTAATAGAAACTTTTGGGTAGCATAATAAATAGGGTAAATGTTAGAGAATTGTGCTTCATGGTGAATGTGAATTTTGGGTTAGATAAATAGATATATTGTTTCTGTATCAGTTGCATAGTTTCTTTTAGAATGCACCCATCTATGTAATTAAATTTTTTTTTATGATGATAATGATTAACTTTAGAAGGATTAAAAGGTTGTGATGTTTCTTTAATATATGGTTTGGAGTGTTATATATTTTCTGAGGGAGAAAAGTGTTAGGACATAATTATTGAGAGGATATGTAGACAATAAATTATGGTTGATTGCTTTAATGAATGCTTTTATTTTTGAGTGGATGAATGGGGTAAAGTTCCTTGGATTAATGAGATGTAGTGATGATAATTTTTGTGTTCTTATTGGGTTTGAATTTGATTGGATTACTCAATAAGAATCAAGGATTTGATGTGAAGTATTATACAATAATGATATTTCACAGTTGGTGGAGTTGTTTTGGATTTGTTTAGTGTTGGTTTTGTTATGGGTAATCTTTTTCATGGGTGTAAACTATTGATTAAATCTCATTTTTTATTACTTTTGGGTGTTTTATCCTTTAGTATGTTAATTTAGCTATTAAATAACATGAATTTACATGAATATTGTAGGGAAAAAACAAATAATGGTATAGATTTTGGTGTTTTGGCATTTATAGTAGCTACAGGATGGTAATCATTCAGTATCTAAGGGAATTTTTTAGTTAATGGGAATTATTGATGGCAGGGATCACATTGACTATTGTTGTTCCAAGAAAGAGAGTAGGTTACTTGATATGTTCACCATCTTTTTAGGGGTAAAAAGTGTGATAGCGGGGAGAGTTTTCATGCCCAGTTTTCCAATGATTGTTTAATGAATTGGCTTATGCCTAGTTTTTTTGGATGAAAAATATTTCAGGAGGGTATAATTATAAGGATTGAACTTTAGAGAAAAAGGAAATTTTTTCGGTTTGATCATTTTAGATCATTTTTAAAGAGCCCAGTCATTGTATTGTATCACTGAGAAGGGGAGACGGTGAATCAGTGATAATATTTTTCTTTGATGTTTCTTTTCAATTGAAACAACCTTTACCTCATGTTAGATATTTAAATTCTCTACTGAAAACATATCCCACACACATCCACAGGAACACAAATATTTACAAGGTTCACTACTAAATAATAATATAGACTTCCTTGGTATAGTTTGGAAATAATAAAATATCATACAATACACTAGAAAATAATCATTGGATTACAACAAGTAGGATATAACCTTACACTCATGTATCACTATGAAACAATCCCACTAGTGCGTGTGCACCCTCTTAGCACAAATAGGGTAATAAAATTGTCATGTAACAACTCATGTTACCTGCACATATTTTTAATTCAAAAAATGTATTCAATTGAAATACAATTCTTCAATTCCTTACACAGAAGAAAGGTAAGAACATCTTAGACTTTGTTGTAGAAAACTTAGTCCGATTTTTCTGGGTCTAATTTTCCCAATCTGATTCCTCTTTGTCTGATTATCCCTGATACAATTTTCTCAGTCCGATTTTCTAATATGACACAATAAAAATGAATCATCACCACTTCAATCTCAGAGTATGATAAAAATCAGTACGATACTTCCTCAATCCAAAAATATTTAATATATAAATACCCAATCTAGAAAATCTCATTCTGATTAATTTAGCCTGATACCAACATCAGCTGAATACAATTGATAAGCTGAATATGATGATCCTCTAAATAAGATAACATTTGAGTATGATGATTAGCCGAATACAATCATAAAAATATTGTCCCTTCTCATTCACTTCTCAGTAAGAACATCTTCAATATAATATCAATACGAAGACTTCCTCTTATCTTTAGAAACTCAGAGTTTCTCTCTCTACTGTGGTGAACAACACTTCATCATCAATCAAGTACAATGTACTTTTTTTCCTTTTATAGGTGACCCAAAACTGGTTTTCTTGGGAATACCAAAAACTTTCCCTCTCACCTAAATTCACAAAAAATGCAATTTACCCTAAAAATATCGGAGAAATTATGACTTATTTAACACTTTTCAAATTTCAGTATGATTTAAATTTCTAGGTCCAATTTCAATTATTGAAACCGATTATAATTTCTGAGACTGATTTGAATCAAAATATTGTATTTGAATGTTAAGATCACCCTCGACAAATTATTCAAAAATATATTTTCTTTCAACAACTCATCCAAAGTAATTCAACCCTTTTAAAATGGTTGACTACATTATTTATCATATTCTATTCTTTAGAACCTTTCTTGGCTCACTTAAAATATGAGGCATCTTCTTCTCCTATTCTCTTGACCCAATTGAAACACCAATTAAATGGATAGACAAAGTAAATCAATCCTTGAACCACTTGATGAAGTCATTTGAAAAAAATAGAGTATGATCTTTTATATATAAGATCATTTTTGGTATTGATGTCTTCCTTCCTGAGCTTGATATTGATCATTCTAAGATTGATCATCCTAATATTGATCTTTCTAATATTGATCATTCTGACATTTATCATTTAGATATGGATCATTCTGAGATTGATAATTCTGATATTGAAATGTTTATGGACTATCTGACGGATTAGTCAGATGCTACAGTATATCGGGACCACCTCTTCAATTAGTAGCACCTTTTCAACCAATAACACCTTTTCAATCAGTATAACCTTTTCAATCCATACCACATTTTTGATCAATACCACCTTTCTAATTATTCTGGGTTCGATTTTCCTGATTCTGATCTTTAGGTATGTTTTTGATGGAAAAAATGGTATTATAAATCGATACCACTTATTTTAATCCACCCCTAATATGATCGCATTAAAAAAAATTGATATCACTTCTTTCTATCTTCCACCCGGATATGATAAATCTGGATATGATTTTTTTTCATATTGGAAACCTCTCATTAACCCCCACTTTCTTCCATCAAGCTTGCATCACAAGTTCTCAATTAAACTAATGATGTATATGAAATATGAATCAGAAAAGAATCATCACATTTTAAAACATCATAGTTACACAGAACTTGATTTTCCATCAAATCAAACACTTATTTCAAAACAACTTCTTCTCATTATGATGAACTATCACAATGAGTCCAATTATTTAAAAAACATAAGTTTGATTTTTATCAATCCCATGAGTCTAATTTTTTATCAATCCCATGAGTCTAATTTTTATCAGTACCATGATCCTATTTTTATCAATACCATGAGTAGAATTATTGTTTCTTGAAACAAAGTGTAATGATTTCCTTCTTTAAAAACATACCTTGATAACAAAATACAACACAAAAAACCACTTTCATCAAATTGGTCCTAACAATCTCACCGTTTGGATTTTTTTTCAACCAAGTTTTCATAAATCACTGAACTTTTTATCCTCAAGAAATGGATTACTTATCAAAAATTTTATGTCTACATGAGCTAATTCAATTTAGGATATAAGAATCATTAACAACAATACCATGCTATCCAAAAGTAGTGATCATCTTTCTTCCTTATCTCTTCCTCAACATCCCTGTAATACAAAAAAAATTATTTCTCATAACCACTCCAATAAATAGTTAGAATAGTTTAAATACTAAAAAATTCTGAATTCATAGCTTACCCACAACTCCCCCTTTTAACATTCATCACTTGGATTGATTTATGAAACAATAAAATTATATCCCTAGATAATAAAGACCAAAGGAAAGATGAGAGAGGGGACATAAACACATAACTCATCCTTGAAAAGAAGTAGGTTGGACACCCGTGTTCAACCTCAATTTTGAGAATGAATCTTTCAGCAAAGGTTTTGTGAAAATGTTAGCCACTTGTTCTAATGTTATAACATACTTCATCTTTAATTCCTTATTCTCCACATGATATTTTATAAAATGATATTTTATATCAATATTATTTGAACAATAATGTTGAACTGGATTCCTAGTGATATTTATTGTGCTTTGATGATCACAACCCAAGAGAAAGGGTAATTTCACTTCAACAAGTAAATCTTCCAATTGTGTTTTCATCCACATAAGTTGAGTAGTGGATTAAGTGGAAGAAACATACTAATAATCAGAAATACAAAGAGTTATTGAATTATATTTCTTTGAATTCTATTTAATATATTACTTTACCATAAATAATACTCCATAAGATGTGGCTCTTCTGTCATCAACATTTCGTATCAAATCTGTATCATAATACCCAAAAAAATCAATACTATCTGAGTTGCAATACATGATTACAAATTGTTTTGTGCCTTTTATAGTTCTGATAATTCTTTATCCTGTAATATGATGTGATTCTTTTGAATCACTCTAAAATATTTCACATAAGGTAACATCATAAACAATGTCATATATTGAGGTAGTAAAATACAATATACTTCCAATCAGCTTCTGATACTCTTTTTTATCCACTTTTATTCCATATCCAACTTTACTCAACTTGGTTCCCACTAAAATAGGTGTGGAAATAGGTTTTGAATTTTCTATTCCAAACCTATTGAGAATTTATTTAGCATTCTTTTATTGGGAGATAAAAATGTATTCTTTCTTTTACAAGATTTGTAACCCTATAAAGTATTTCATTTCCCCCAGCATGAACATTTAAAATACCTTATTCATCTATTTATAAAATCTTCCACAACTTATTTCATAATTCTTAGAAAATATAATATCATCAACATAAACAATCACAATGAGGTAATACACTTGGATTTACATGATATCTAGATTGTTATCCACTATTCCTTTCTTGAAATTTATCTTCCTTAAGCAAGTATTAAATTTGGTATACCATTCCCTCAGTGCCTTTTTTAGCCCATACAAGGATTTCTTCGATCGACACACACAACTCTTATCTTAACCAATAACAAAGACACAAGGTTGTTCAATATAAACCTACTCTTCAAGATCACCATTCAAGAATTTCGATTTAACGTCTATTTAAAAGATCTTTTAGCCTCATTGTCCAACAATAGAATGATAGATTCTAATTGTTTCCAATATAGCCACCAGGGTAAATTCTCCATAAAAATCAACTCCATTAATCTTTGAATACCCATTGTAATCTAATATTACTTTGTTTATAATAACTTCATCTTATTCGTTCAACTTGTTCCTGAAAACTCATTTTGTACCAATGATGTTTTTTAAGATTATGTGTGAGTTCCCATGTATTTCTCTTTTCAATATAATTCAATTCTTCATTCATATCTTGAACCCATTATAGATGCTCAAAAACATCTTTCACATCATTTGTGTCTACTTTTGAATTCAAATAAGTCTGAGTATTTTCTTTTTTTATTCTTATTTTTTGAACCTTATGATGTTTCTCACCAATTATATTATGAGATTCCACTTTCTTCTTCATCCTTGGATGTGATTTTTGAGTGTCTTCCTCATCACTGGAAATATATGAGTCTGATTCTTCTTCTTGACTAGGAATACAATTATCTACATCCTTATCAGAATTATTTTCTTCAACTTTCTCAACTTCCTTGTCTTCTTGAGTATGTTTATCATCATCTGCATTTTTAATTACTTTCACATCAACTAAATAAAAAATTATATTTGTTTCTTTGTTGAAGCACTTATATCCTCTTCCTTCTAGAGCATAGCCAAAAAATATTTCATCTTCACCTTTCTTCTCAAACTTTTCAAGGTTTCCACTTTTATTCTTTAAAATACAAGGAATCCAAAAAACCATAAAGTGTTTCAAACTTGGAGTATTTTCATAAAAAAAATTATATAGAGTCATACCTAATTGAGGCATGTAGAAAAAATGGTTCTGAATATAAATATAATTACTCATGGATTGCCTGCAAAAGTAATGAGAACGGCCATGTTCAAGTAACATGGTTGTTCTCATTTCTTCCAATATTCTTTTCTTTCTTTTAGCAACCCCATTTATTGGGGATAATATGGGGAAATATACTCATTCTGAATTCCATGATTCTCAAGATAGTCTTCAAAATCTTCACATCTATATTCACCACCATTGTATGTTCTCAAATTTTTTATTCAATACTCACATTCCTTTTCTTCTTTCCTTCTGAAACTTATAAATATTTTCAAAGCACACTACTAGAAAGATGATCTTTCCCAACAATTCTATACCAACGGTTTGTAAAAACCATTGGTATAGCTACCATTTCCCAACGGTTCACCAAAACCGTTGGGAAAGCCTTAGATTTCCCCACCTTTCCCAACGGTTTTGGTGAACCGTTGGGAAAGGGTCACTCTTTCCCAACGGTTCACTAAAACCGTTGGGAAAGGGTGTGTTTTGAGCCTCTTTCCCAACGGTTCACCAAAACCGTTGGGAAAGAGTGAGCTTTCCCAATGGTTCACCAAAACCATTGGGAAAGGGTGTGTGTTGAGCCTCTTTCCCAACGGTTTTGGTGAACCGTTGGGAAAGGTCACTCTTTCCCAACGGTTTTGGTGAACCGTTGGGAAAAAACAGACAAAAAACCTAAATAACTCTACCCACCCTTAACCTATCCCAACGGTTTTGAAAACCATTGGGATAGCTTATTTAATTTTTTTCCAGCCCTACTAACCGAGAACATTATATAAATCAAAATTTTAAATAATTATGATAATACATATATATATTTATGAAATTATGTTTACAAAAGTGATGTTAGCTTAGTGGTTAAGTCGTTCGATTATAAACGAGGGGTCCTGGGATCAAATCCCAGCGGATGTTTTATTTTTGGAATTTATATACCAACGGTTCCATTACCATTGGTATAGATTTCATATTACCTATACCAACAGTTTCCAAAACCGTTGGTATAGGTCTATACCAACGGTTTTTGAAAAACCGTTGATATAGAACTATCCCAACGGATTACTTGGCTACGGTTCTCCAAACCGTTGGTATAGGCTATACCAACGGTTTGGAGGCCTATACCAAAGGTTCCAAACTGTTGGTAAAGGTTAGTTTTCCAGTAGTGGCATGTGTTTTTTGTTTCATATACATAAAACAAGTAATGTGAGTAAAATAATAAATAAAAGTAATGAAGTACATATCTATATTTGTCGATTGTTTTCTCATTGGCCCATATATATTAGAATGAATCAGCTCCATGGGTTGTTTTGAACAAATCTCAACTTTCTTCTGCATTGAGTTTGTAATCTTTCCATTCTAAAAAATTATGCAACACCAATCTCTTCTTCTTGTAAAATATTGAATTTAGTGGACACTATCTATTTTGGATAACATGATCACGTTTCCCTGACACATGTTTCCCAACCTTTTATGCCACAATTCATTCTCTTCCACCATACACATGAAATAAGAGTTTTGTATTTCACCAATCTGAAACAGATTCCCTTTTTCACATTGGCCTCTTGTAATAATCTTACCATCTTCTTCACTTTTCACAAAAAAACCCATCTTACCAAAAGATAACTTTTTTAAACTAATCATACCATTTTGAAACAATCAACAAATTATGTGTTAGCCCATCAATATATAATGTTTTCATGGATTTCATATTTTATTTTCCAATGAAGGCTGATCCAATACCTTTGTTTTTCAAGGATTCATCATTTCCAAATATTATTGTTTCTTATTTAAAATATTTCATATTATTAAATAGTTTCAAGTCTCCTATTATGTTATAAGAACACCCACTATAAAGTATCCAATTTCATTATCATTTTGTGGCATTCAATGCAGTTTTAACAATAAGAGCATTTTCTCATTTCTTTTATTTCTTTACTTATGGCATGTGAGAATTGTTATGAATCTTATATTGTGATGGTAACAAAACAAGACATCATTTTTCAAGGTGTTAAGGTTGTTCACATATTTGAGAAATAGTTTCTAGGGGATGGAACCTATTTTCAACCTTCATTCCACTCTTTTTAGACTTCTTCATAGTAGCTTTCTCTATATTATTTCTTTGAGGCAATTGACTCCCTCTCGGTATTTTCCTTTCAAAACCAATAGAATAGTAGTAATGTTTTTGGTTAAACCAAAAAATATTTTACATATGTCCAAATCCCAAAAAATTCCAAAAATATCCATAGAAAGAGTATTTTCCTTTGAAACCTTTATATTGATCAGAATTGTGAATACTTTCCCCATCCACCTTCTACTAATTATTTTCTAAGATACCAACCTTTATGTTATCAACCAGATTCTACTTTTTATTTTCTGATTTATAACAACCATAAGTATTTGAAACTTTTAAAAACTCATAATTTTCAAAAAAAATGGTACTCTTATTTCTTTGAGACTTTAAAATATTTAGTGTTGTTGATCTTGGCCACATAAACAACTTTCCCAACATTCTTCTTTTTATAAAAAACTCCATTATTCATATAATTAATTAAAGGTAACTTTTGTTGAACCTTATCTAGTTTCTCATTTCAGGAACATTCACCAAACTTAGTGATAGTATTTTGTAAACTTGTGTTTCTCAATTCAGATTCTGATAGTTTTTGTTAGATAAGTTTCAACTCTTCTTTTTTTTTTCCTTCAGATTCACTTCCAAATTATCAGTACGATTTTTTCATCTTCAAGAGACTTCTTAAAATCATAAACATCTTTCACCAGATTTTATTTCTCATTAGAAAAACATTCTAGATTTCTCATTGAAGAAAAATCATCTTCCAACTTTTTGTTTTTCTTTTCAAGCATTCTATCCTTTCTTAGTCATTCTTTCAATTATTCTTTAAAATGTATTTCAAGTCAAGTTTCTTCTTCTTCAGATCTAATACTTTCGAATTCGTAATCATTCATTATTACAATAAAATTATTTTCAATACCATACTAAATTTATTCTTTTTGGATTTATAATCACTATCTTCTTCTTCTTCATATTTAGATAAGAAACTTCTTCTTTTGGATTTGAAGAATTTATTTTCTTTCCCTTTGGATTTCAATTTTTCTTTATCTCCATGTTTCTTTCACTATATTCTTGTATTTACTTATTCTTCATCATTATCCTCTTCAATATTTCCTTGAGGAAAGTTTTCCATAAAGTGACCAACTCTTCCACATTTGAAACACTTCAAATGAAGTTTACCTTTTATATTTCCCTATACATATTTTCACATTTTTAGAAAACTAGGATAAAATATCAATGAGATTTCTAAATAACTCATTTTCAGAGTCAGATTCAACTTCTCCTTATTTAAAAAGAATATTCTATGACTTTTCCTTATTTTTATCCTTTAAAGTCATTTCTATACCATTTTTTTGTCTCTCATAGATTTATCTCCTCTCATTTCATATGTAATAATAGTTCTATGAAAGTCATCAAGAGATAATGTTTTAGGGTCTCTATCTTCCTGCAATGAAACTTTTTCATAAAATACGTCAAGTAGGATTCTTAAGATCTTTTCAAAAATTGTAGAGTCATCCAACTTTTCAAAAGACATTTGATAATACTCACTAAATCATTCACCCTGGTAAAGAAGTTCCCAGCATATTCATGCTCACCCATATTCAAGTCTTCATACTTCAATCTCCATATTTTAAGTTTTTCCTACTTAACTTTGGTATTTCCTTCATGTATATTTTTCAATTTATCCCATATACCTTTGGATGTATAAAAACCATTCACTCTCAAGAATTAACTTTCATAATGATATGATTATATAACATTCTTCACCCTTACATCATTCTCAAAATTTTTCTTATAAACAGGCTTAAGTGGTTCTTTATCATCAATGGGTGGAAACCCAACTGTTTCAGCTTCAAGAACATCATAACTGATAGAAATAAGATAAGGATGAATTATATTCTTCTAGATATAATAATTCTTACCATAAAATACAGGAATACCATTACTGTTCACACTGTTCAAATTCTCCATCATCAAATAATAGTGAAGGGAACCTGTGCTCTAATACCATTGGAAAGAGCTCAGTCAGTGTATTGTATCACTGAGAGGGGGAGGGAATAAATCAATGATACTATTTTTCTTTTATGTTTCTTTTAAATTGAAACAACCTTTATATCCTATTAGAGATTTCAATTCCCTACTGAAAAAAAATCAAACACACATCCACATGAACATAAAGATTTACAAGGTTCACTATTCAATAAGAATAGCTATGTCCTTAGTATGGTTTGGAAATGATCCAATACCATATAATCAACTAGAAAACAATACCTAGATTACAATGAGTTGGATATAACCTAAACTCATGTAGCACTATTAAAATATCCCACTAGTGTGTGTGCACCCTTTTATCACAAATAAGGTAATAAAATTGTCACATAACAACTCATGTTACCTGCACATTTTTTAAATTCAACAAATGTATTCAATTGAAATAAAATTTCTCAATTATTTACCCTGAAGAAAGGTAAGAACCACCTAGATTTTTTTGCAGAAAACTTAGTCCGATTTTTCTTGGTCTGATTTTCACAGCCTGATTCCTCCGAGTCTGATTCTCCATGATACAATTATCTCAACATGATTTTCTGATATAACAAAATAGAAATGAATTGACACCACTTGAATACCTAAGTATGATAAAACTAAATATGATACTTACTCAATTTTAAAATCATCAATACGGAAATACCCAGTATGGGAAATTGTGTTCTGATTAATTCATCCTGATACCAACATCATCCGAATATAATTGAAATGCTCAATATGATGATCGAATGAATATGACAAACTCTGAGTATGATGATCATTCAAATACTATCATCACAATTTTGTATCTTCTCTTTCACTTATCCATCATAACATCTTCAATACAAGATCAATATGAAGGCTTCCTCTTCTCTCTAGAAACTCGGAGCTTCTCTCTCTACTGCAGTGAACAGTAATTCATCATCAGTCAAGTACAATGTGATTTTTTTTCCTTTTATAGGTTACCCAAAATAGGTTTGGGTTGTAATCAAAAAAACATTCCCTCTCACCTAAATTCACCCAAAATACAATTTCTCTTGAAATCTCGGTGCAATTATGATTTCATCAACACTCCTCGATTCTTCTTGAAACCTCTAAAATATTCACCTCTTCATATCTAAAATTCTAATTAAAATTTCAATATGATTTATATTACTAGATCAGATTTCAATTTTGATGACTAGTTACAATTTTTGATACTTATTTAAATCAAAATCTTGTATGTGAAAGTTAATCTCTCCCTCAACAAATTATTTAGCAATCTATTTTCTTTCAACTACAAATCTAATGTAATTAAACCCTTTTAAAATGGTTGACTCCATTTTTTATCATATTATATTCTTTAGAACCTTTCTTTACTCACTTAAAATATGAGGAACCTTATTCTTCTCTTCTCATGACCCAATTGAAACACCACTTCAATGGATAGACAATGTAAATAATTCATTGGACCACATGATGAAGTCATTTGAAAACAAACCAGAGTACAATCCTTTCTGGATACAATCATT
Organism: Viscum album; assembly: GCA_963277665.1. Classification (NCBI taxonomy): domain Eukaryota; kingdom Viridiplantae; phylum Streptophyta; class Magnoliopsida; order Santalales; family Viscaceae; genus Viscum; species Viscum album. The sequence continues at coordinate 1,286,182,385 of OY728155.1, read as the reverse complement.
TATGGTACTAATATTTTTTCCTTTATGATCCTGATATCAATCAATATGATATTGATCATTCTAAGATTTATCATTATTATATTTATCATTCTGATATTGATCATTCTGATATTGACCATTTTTATATTGATCATTTTGAGATCTATCATTATAATATTGATCATTCTAATATGGTTCATTCTAATATTGAAACGTTTATGTCCTATCCAATGTATTAGTCAGATGATACAGTATATTGGTAACACCTCTTCAATTGGTAAAACATTTTCAACCGATAAAACATTTTCAATTAGTATCACCTTTTCAATCCATACCACCTTTTCGATCAATACCACATTTTCAATAATTCTGGGTTTGATTATCCTGATGTCAATATTTAGGTATTTGGTTGATGGAAAATAAAATGCTATTGAAAATTGATACCACTAATTTTTAATCCACCCATAATCTGATCATATTGAAAAACAATCGATATCACTTCTTTCTCTCTACCACCCGAATATGGTAAATCTGGATACAATCTTTTTTTGGATTGGCATCATCACTTTCACTATCCATTTCTTCCTCCAAGATTTCATCATAAGTTATCAATTAAACTCACGATCTATATAAAATAAAAATAATCAAAGGATCATCATATTTAAAAACATCGTAGTCACACTGACCCTGATTCTCCAGAAAAAAAATACTTCTTTCAAAACAGATTCTTCTCATTACGATGGTCTATCACAGTGAGTCTAATCCTTTACAAAACATTAGTATGATTTTTATCAATCCCATGAGTCCGATTTTTATCAATCCCATGAGTATTATTTTTATCAATACCACGAGTCCAATTTTTATCAATACCATGAGTAGCATGATTATTTCTAGAACTAAAGTGAAGTGATTTCCTTCCTTCAAAACATACCTTGACAACAAAAGACAACACAAAACACCTTCATTGTCAGCTTGGTCCTAAAAATTTTGAAATTTGATTTGAGGTATTTGAAAGTGTTTTTAAGTATTAAGGGATTATAAGGATGTTTTTGGATAAGGATACAAGAGTTTGAAATATTTGGAGTTTGAATTTAGGTGTCCAAGTGGAAATACATTATCCATCCAAATTTAAATTTTTATTAATCTATTTTGAGAAAAAATTGGAAACCATAGTTCACAGACAAGACCATTACGTGATAAAAGAGCTCACAAAAATATTAAACACAAGACTTAGATTACTTGAGTTAGCTACCCTATAACGTTTCCATTGCAGCTGACTAACCTGTATTTTTGGGTCCTCTCTGATAACCTCTTCTAGGTAGGTGAGCATCCTCTCCATTGTCTGGATGAATTCCTCCAAGTTGATTATGCTTTGATTGAATCCTTGGGCCAGTATTCAGTTTTGTTTATCTAACCCTAGCTCTTGCTCCTCATTTGCATCAACTTGAAACCTTCTTTCATAAATTCTGTTGATCTCCTCTTCTGAGACATTGGGTCGGACAACTTTTTCTAACATTTCTTCCTTGGAGCGCAGAATCAATTTCAAACACTCCATAGGTTCTTCACATCCCCCCTTCATTAGGGCTTTGATTTCATTGTTCCTATCCTTCTTGTCTGACCTTGTCTCCATCGGATTTGGAAAATGGGAGTAATCATTGCGTCCCTTTGGTTTTTTCCCTTGAACCAATATACATTTCTCCAAATCTTGAAATCCTTTCTTCCCTTTCTTCCTTCAAGGGATATGAGGCCCTTTCCCTTGAAAGTAATCCATGCTATCCACTGATAGTTGACTGTAGTTGTTAACTCCTAAAGAGTCTTCCTCTTGATTCAGGGGGGATTATTGAATCTCTAAACCCTCGAAGCGGTTCCCTATCTTAATCCCTGGACCTTCTTTGTTTCCCCTCTTCTTGCACGGAAGCTCCCCCTTTCCTGATTTTTTCTCCCATCCATTATTCTTCCCCCCATTCCCAGCCTTTAACTAAAGTTTTGGGTTATCACTGAGTGTGTTAGGGTATAAGGTTACCAATATAGTCACCCTATCTAGCCTCTCTTGTCCACTTTGATTCTCTAATTCATCCAGCAAGGCAGTCTTTTCCTACCCCATGTCCGAGCCAGTGGGATGTTCATGTTCTTGGCCCATGAACTACATATGCTCTCTAGTGGCTTCCCATCCATGACCCTGAGTTCCACCCAGACCCTAGGCATCCCCAGCTATCTAGTCCCTCAGACTTTTTAAAGATGGTATATCAATTTCCTTCATTTTTTACACCCCCTACATAGCCTCCTTTCCTCCCTCCTACAAGGGAGTAATTCCCAAATCCTCTTTGAGGTGGGAAAAAACATATGCTACCTATAGTTCTACTACTTTCGACTTTACACACTTCACTACCTCTGAGGGAACCAAAGTTGTCCAGAGCTATATCTAATCTTCCCAGGAGCTAGACTCAACTCTTGTACAATCCTATTGCATAGCAGATTCCACTACCTTTGGAACAACCCCACTTACCTCCTCACACTCACCCATGTCAGGATTATCCTGAGCCTTTTGGACTACGGTGTCCACCTGCACTTCGTTCCTCTCAGCTGGTTTTAACACTGGAGTTGTGATATGCCTACCACTAAGACCACAACAACAACCAAAGGCCAAATGGCCTAACCGATGGCATCCCAGGTAGAACGCATGCCACGACTCATAGAAAACTCTTTGCTTCCATCTGAATTCTTCACCAACCAAGATCCATAGCCATTCTGTTGGATCCTTCGAGATGTCGACCTCAACATATACATGAGGGGTGATTGGATGAAAAACCATAGAGGTGCAGTTATCAGAACACAAATACCTTCCAACTAGATTACCTTGCATACAGATAATCGAAGGATTTTGGAAAGGAAGAGGTAGGTCCGGGAAGCTTACCCAAACCGTTGTCGAAGGCACATCCCGATTCAAACTGAACTCAAAGGACCATCAAAGGAGGTGAAAACCATAGCCATTAAAAACTCATGGGGCACTGGACTAGGAAAAAATCAGATCATCCTCTAAGGTGAAGCAGATCATCAAGTGGCGCCGATCGAGCAGACCCACCACCGCATGATCTTGAAGCCCCCATGAATCAAAAACAAAACTATCAAAAGTATCCACCGATGGTTGGATCCATTTGAATCGATCCACTATAGTCAACCTATGAAGATCCGAAGATGTGTTGAATTATTTTTTTGAAATTGCGAGATAAGGTGAGCCTTTATTCAGATCCGGGACCATAGGGAAAAGGGGAATTGATGGGAAAGGAGGAAGGAAATTCAGGTTAGTGAAGGGGATGGAAGACCTAGGAATCAAGGAGGAAGGGAGGGCAGTCCCCCCTCCCCCTGATGAGGAGGAGGGAGCCAGATCCACTGGAATCCCCACTAGGTCATCACCGCCACTAAGGCTTTGAGGTCCGATGAATTCCCTTCTCAAGTGGAAATACATTGTTAGTTCATGGTCTCAAGCACTATAAAAAATTTAAATTAGCAATGTTTTTTTTGAATTAGTTACATTTTAAAATATTACTAATAAATTTACGATCATTTTTAAAAAACATCAATAAATCACACATTATAAACATCTCCAAATTGGAGATGTTTATAAATATCAATAATTTGGAGATGTTTATAATGTGTGATTTATTGATGTTTTTTAAAAATGATGGTAAATGAATTAGTAATGTTTTGAAATGTCACTAATGGAAAAAAATCGGTAATTTTTTAGAAACATCAATAATTAACATTTCATTTACAAGCATTTTTAAAAAAATTGATAGTTTTTTTGAAAACCACAATTTTTCCCCCTGTTTTTTACCTCAGTTGCTGATATTTTTTAGAAATTTCACTGAATCACACCTCATTTACCAACATTTTTAGAAAACATCAGTAATTTTTTTGAAAAATAAAAATTTTACCCCTATTTTTTAAACAACCGTTCACCCACACTATCCTCCATGACTCTCCACCCACCACTCACCCATTTCCAAACACCATAACTCCCTAGACACATCCACCAATTTCCAAAGGAGATAAGCCAAAATTTATGCTCTAAAAGAATTCAAACGTCATACCTCAAACTTCAAAGTTGATGACCCAACCATCTCACCTATGAGGATTTTGTTTATATAATTGTATTAAATTTTATTTATATATATAAATAAATTTTATTATTTAAAGAATTTAACATTATATATATATATATAAATATATATATATTAATATACATATATTAATATAAATATATAAATATATAAATGTTTATCTTTTATCTTTTATATTTTATATTTATATATATATGTTTAGATATTATATTATATATATATATATATATATGTTTATATTATATATTATAAATATATATATGTTTATATTTTATACTTATATATGTGTTTATATTATATATATATATATATATGTTATATTTTATGTATATATATGTGTTTATATTATATATTTATTTTTCTTTTTATGTTTTATATTATATATATATATATATAAATATATATGTTTATATTTTCTGTTTATTTATATGTTTATATTATATATATATATATGTTTATATATATGTATATATGTATATACATATTATATATATTATATATTGTGTGTGTGTGTGTAAATATAAATGTGTTTGTATACATATATATAATTATAATTATATATATTTATATAATTATCCACATTTTAAAACATTGGTAAAAATGTCACTAAAATAACAACATTTTCTAAAAAACATGACTAAATTTAAAATATATATGTGTTTATATATATATATGTGTGTGTGCGTGTGTTTATTATATGTATATGTGTTTTTATATATGTGTCTATATTTATATATGTTAATATATATATATATATATTAATATATATTTACTTAAATTAAGGGAAATGGGATATATAAACACACACACACACACATATTGTGATGTTTTCGAAAAAACATGGCTAAATTAGTGATGTTTTTGGAAAAAAAAATCCCTCATTTAGAAATGTTTCCTGAAATCATTGATAATTTAGCAACGTTTTTTAGGAAACATCACTAAATTAGTGACATTTTTAGGAAAGGTTGATAAATTAGTGATTTTTTCATGAAAGGTCACTAAATTAGTGATGTATTTAAAAAACATCGCAAAATACCAGTTTTTTTAGTAAGATACCATGCATCCTAGATTGTTGGGTTTACATATGGGACTTCATAATCGATGTATAATACCAATGATCACTTAGTCGGGCCATGCAGCCTGGGGGTTGGACATGGGGTGTCGCATGGTCCTAAGGATTGTGAGGTCAAGTCATGCAATCTTTATAAAGTGCACTGAATTGTTCTATTTCCACCCATAACCCACAAGACCTGCCATATTTCCACCCTCATGTTAGAGATCTCCTCCTTGGGTGATTTTTTAGGGTTTTGGGTGATTTTCTTCCCTTATATTCCTCAAGAATCCATAGTGAGTCCCTTTTCAGATAGATTATTGTGGGGATTCTATAAAACAAATTTTTAAAACCTTATTAAATGTTGTAATAGTGTACTAAAGTTTTATTTAGATAAGAGAGTGTTTATATCTTGTTTAGTGGGTTTAGAACATTAAATAAATAGTTGAATTGGATTGGTTTTAATTTAGATTTGGAAATAGTTACCTAACCTTTGATACACCTTCACTTAATATTAAATCATTTATCAATTATTTTACTCTCATATATTCTCTCTAACCAAGTGAACCCTCACTTGATTATTCTCTCCTAGAACTCTTGGCTTGAATAATGGTGTATAATGATCATATATCCCATAATATCGCCTATCTTAGTGATCAAAGACCTCTAATCTTCCTCAGATCATCCCACTGCTCACAATCACAAGTGGTGAATAGAACCTAAGTAGTCAATGTTTTCAATACAATAAAAAGGGAAACATATTTCAAAATGCATAGAATAATGAAAATATTCTAATTTAAAAATAGTTAAAACAATTAAAAAGATATGAAAAAAAGAGACATTCAATTAAAATATGGAAGTCATCAATAGGGGAAAGGGAGTCTCCTTGGATCATCCACTAAGGTCTTAGTGTTCCATCACCAGATTTATTACAATTGAATTAAAATAATGTAGTAAAATAGTGGCTCAACAATTAATCAAGTAATTGAAAAATAATACCTCCTCTTAGTGAATAGTTCCCCCACATATAGTATGGTGTTCCCGGGTACTTGGTGCAGTTTAAAATTTACCATGTGAGTAGTAGGGACTTCTTCAACTTCCTCTGGTGATTTTATATCATTTTAAATATTCCACAATTTTAGTGATGTTCCCTAGTGAATTATCCTTCTTTGGATTTTTGACACGTGTTCAAATTGATGGTTACGATGGTTTTATCTAGTCATAATGAAGATTCCATATGCATCATACTACTCCCATGATCGAGCATCACATTGGTGTGAGAAAAATAGTAGCGGAAATGTTGAAGTAATTTATAGCTTTGGTGGACATCAAATTCTTCTCAAGGGAGGGAGACGATGCATGTGTTGAATCTAGGTTGGGATGATTTTTTCATAGGATTAAGTTGATTTAGTCATGGTTCTTTAATTGGTATGAGAGAATGCGGTTGATGGTAACATCCTAAGGTTTTGAAGTCTTATGATGAAAAATTCTCCAAAATTAGAAAAGTCTCAAAGCTTTATTATTATTGGAAAAACCTGATGATATTCTTGATAGAGCCTTATTCTCAAGTTTAAATTATTATTCTCAAGCCTTATGATCCCTATTCTAGAAATTTTTATGCACAAGTCCAAAGGCTTATGATGAGTCTTAGAAATTCTTATGATGGTGCTCAGTGAAAATTTTAGTAAAGTTCTAAACTCTCGTGATCTTGGGAAAAGTTTTTAATATCATCTATAGAGTCTTATGCCCATATCAAAAAAGCCTTATGTTTATCCCTACAAAGCCTTTCATTTCTACCTTGGTCAATTTTTACAAGAAATAATGAAAATAAAATCTATCAGCGTAGTCTTTATCATATTAATTAAAAATGATTTAAAAAATAAAACACATATTTAATATCATTTAAAAACTAAAATTCTTGAATCAATAAATTTATATATTTTCAATAAAATCTTAAGGATAAATAAAATAAATAAAACCCATGATTTTATTCATTCAAAATATTAATCACATATTTCACCACAAAATAAAACAATATGATTTACCAAGGATTAAAATTAATTAGGGGAATAATTCTAATGAAAAGTATACAAAAATTGGAAAAAATACAGTTCTAATTACTCCTCCGAACTTAAAATATTTCAATCTGAGGTAATATAGTGAAATTCATTTATTAAAAGAAATATAATGACAAGAATTAATTATATAATCCAATTAAGAAGAAAATAAAAAGTACCTTATTTTCTAAATTAACTTCCCCACTTTATGGATTTAATTCCTTTTCTAAATTCAATTCAATCTCAAGTTCCAGTTCCAAGTTTGAAATAGATATATTTAAGTGTAATTTAAGTTTTAATAAGTGGAACTTCCATGTATAGCTTTCTAAAGAGTTCCTTAAACCAATGTTTTAATTTCAACTTCTATGATATAACTAAAATAAATTTGTTATATAACAATTTCCCCCTTTTCATCTGGTCTCATTATCCCCCTCACTTGAATGAATTCATTTTTTATTATTAGGAACTCATTAATTTTTTTTATGATTGTGGAAAGTACTATACATATCACATATTGATAAAAACCCATTAGAATTTACTCATACAACTGATGCCCAATGAATCATAGAATCATTAACATCTCCTAATTGCTTATTTTACTCTAGTTTCAAAAGACTTATATCAATTTCTTTTGATTTATCACTTTGAAGTGTTATTTTTCATAAAATATGGGTCAAATTTAATTAATTTCAAAATTATAGTGACATCATTTTATAATTTCAATTCCATAGAGATATTTTCATCCACATTCCTTTTCCTAGTTTAGAAACCAATTTCCATGAAATCAGTTGGAAAACCCACTCAACAATCATTTAAATCTCGAAATTTCAGAGCTAATAAAAACCTTCACTCTAACATAGAAACATATTATACATAATAAAAAATTTAGGATAGAGTTTTCCTATCTAAAAATCAAACAAACAAGTTTTTAAAAAATAGAAATAAGTATGTAGAGACACTGAAAGTAGTTTTGTAACATTGTGATTTATATTATTTTAATCCAAATACACCAAGACAAAGAAGAAGAAAAACAAAGGTATTTAAATCCTAACTACTTATCACCCAAAACTTATCATAGACAATATTTCAATTAATTACAACATGCATCTATCAAGGAAAATTATTTTTAAAAGTGATTATCTATATCAATATGAGGTAAAGAGAAAACCTAACAGTTCTTTATTCAATGGAAATAGGAGGAACTTGGACTTCACTATTTTTTATTTCCAAAATTCCTCATGGTAATGATTTAATTATTTTGAATTAACATTTAATGGATGATTTTAATCCTTTCCCTTGATCTAAACTACACAAAATGGAAATTCATTAGTTACTATGTTTGGTTCAGTCTACATGGAATGAAGCTTACCAGGCATGAGTTTCATCCTTGAGGATAATAAAAAACTTTGTTTCAAATATCAAATATTATTTAATTTATGAGGTTTTCATTAATAGATTTTGACTTTTCTATATATATTAGTGAATCCTTATAAGCTTCTCTTTTTATTTATTCAAGTTTCATCATTTTAAGCTTCATTTGTACTACAACTTTTACGAATTCCAAATTCACCTTCTTGATAGTCCAACAATCCTTGTTATGAAAATCAATAAGAAAGAATTTTTTTTCCATAAATAATCCAATAAGGGTAATACATAAGGGGTTTTTATAGGCAATTTGGTATGCACATAATGTATCTTCTAGCTTCTTACTCTAGACTTTTCTAGTGGGTTTTACTATCTTCTCCATAATCCCCTTTATCTCCCTACTGGACACATCTTATTTCCTGTTTATTAGTGGATAATATGTTTTTGATATTTGTTTGCCGTTATCCATGCTTTTTAACCAAGTATTCTATGTTATTAATTGATTAGTGTGTGCGTTGATCAATAATTATTTCTTGGGGTACTCCTACTCTACAAAAATTGTTTGTTTTCATTAATTCATGACATCCTTAGAATCACTAGTTCTAGTGGTTTTTTCATGAATCAACTTAGAAACATAGTCCAATAATAATAATATTTAAGAAAGACCAAATGATATAGAAAATGGAACCATGAAATATAATCCCCAAAAATCAAATATTTCATATAAAATCAATGTTTTTAGGGAATTTCATGTCTTTTAGAAATTCCACCAGTAAACTATCAGTTTGTACAGGCTTTGAAAAAATTACGCGAGTCTTTAAAAATTGAAGTCCAAAATAATCTAGCTTATCAAACCATTACACTAGTTCTCCTTGGGTGGATTTATCTGTTCAGATTCAAGGACCTGTTCTTGTGATGATTTTTAGGTGGCTCGCATTTGTGTTGAACTTGACCTCTCCCTCCTGGTTCCGGATAGAATTTCTCTTCAGGTGTAGGGTTCTTTCTGTTGGAATCAAGACATTTGGTATCCAGCGTATCCAAACTTTTGTCTAACTATCTACTGCTGGGGCATTCTCGTGTAGTTTACCAGAAAGGTAAGCAGCAGTCTCGTCCTATTGTCAGCCAATGGGAAAGGACCAAGGTGGATCATTATCCCCCTACTGGGATTCTTTCTGATGAACCCTTGGAGGTTGGTGGGTTTCATGATTCTGTGTCTTCATATTCTTCTCAAAGTATTCAGAAGGATGTTCCTAATGTTTGTTGGGATATTGTGCCTTTTGTTCCAAGGTTTATTCCCCCAATACAAGTGGTTAATGGCCTTGTTCCTGTCTTTGGTAATATGATGCATAGCCTATTGTATGTCAATAAAGTTGTTTCAACCTCTCAGGGTTTACCTCAGGAGCCTTTGTTGTTGGATTTTTCTGATCACTTGGAGGATTCTACAGTGGATGAGTTTTCCAGGGGTGAGAATATTATTGCGATCTCTAATAGTTCGGTTTCCTTGATCTCTTCTACTTTTTCTCCAAGTTCTAGGGGAAAGAAGATGATTTGTCCCTTCTCAGCAGGAGTGTTTAGGGGGACTGGAACCATTTTGGATGGAGAGGAAGGTTTGGTTCTTTGTAAGGGTATGTGGGGTTCTATCCCTTTTTATAAATCTTGTATGTAAAAATCTTTGTCATAGTTTGAAAAGGAAGTTAGCTATGGAGCCAATCCTATAGCCCTTCTATTTCTATGATCCATATGATTATATAGAATGCCCTGGGTCTTGGAGCCTGGATAAAGACTGATTTACTTACTTTTGAGATTGTTAAACATAAGATTGGTTTGGTGGGTATTCTAGAGCACAAACAACATCCCTCCAGGATTGATGAATTTTCCAGAACGATTAAGATGAAGGGGTGTCTTCATGCTGACCAGGGTAATAAACATATTTGGATATTCTAGCATAGGGACTTTAGGGTGGAGTTATTTCAGCAAGGTGACCAATTCATTACTGTTAGGGTATCTTATGAATCTCATTGTTTTTTCATGACATTTTTTTATGGTAGCTGTGATCAATTCAAAGACTACTTAATTGGAATAGCCTTAGTTCCTTTGACCCTAGAGACACCCCTTGGTTTATTGGGGGGGGGGTATTTCAACATTATTGCATCCCCTAGGGAGAAAAAATGGATAGGTCCTTTTCCTATACAAGATATCCTTGAGTTTAACCAGTTTATAACAGGAAAAGGAATCCTTGATCTTGGTATTTCTGGTGATAATTTTACCTGGTGTAACAATCATCAAGGATAACATAGAGTTTGGAGACGTCTGGATAGATGCCTTGGTAATCTCTAGGCCATTTCCTCTTATGATAATGTGAAGGTGACTCATCTCATGTGAGGCATTTCGGACCATTCCCCCCTCTTGATTACTTTATCTTCAGGTATAATTGATCATGAGAAGTTTCAGTTTTTTCCTTACTGGGAGAAATGTCCAGGTTTTCATGAACTCATTGGGAAGTCCTGGGAGGACCTGTGTGAGGGTAATGCCTGGTTTGTTGTGCACCATAAGTTGAGACAACTCAAACATAGTCTTTTAATATGGTCGAAGTATATTCTTCCTCCAGATAGTGACATTTGGGATTCTATGGATATCATTGATCGATTGGAATAGAGGCTGGAAGGAAACTGGGATCCTGGTGTTTTTGGCGAACTGGAAAATAGGAAAGACCATCTAGCAAAGATGGTGCTAAAAAAGAGAGGTTGTCTAGAGAAAAGTCTAGAGTCAAATGGCTAAAAGAGGGAGACAAAAATACCGCTTTTTCCATGCCTGTATTAAGGAAAGGAAAAGTTTTTTGAAACCAAATGTTGTGCTAGAATATGGGTCTATTACTGATGATAGGGGGACTATTGGATGACTGGCCAGTTCTCATGTAAGGAAGCTGCTGGAAGGTGTTAATCCTTTGATGGGAAATGGTTATCCAGGGGGGGGGGCTACAGATCTTTTTGATGTTATCTAGAGATTTGTTTCTGACCAGGATAATGATTTTTTGGGTTTCATTCCACAGGAGAGGGAAATCTTTGAGGCCATTATGAATTTAAATCCGGATAGTGCTGCTGGCCTAGACTCTTTTCCTCCTTCTTTTTATAGATGTTCATGGGAAATTATTAAGGGGGATATATTCAAGGGTGTTCGTGATTTCTTTTTGGGAGGTCAATTGCCTCGTGTTTCTAGAGCCACTAACATTGTTCTTATCCCCAAATCAAAGGATCCTTCTTTTATTCTGCAATTTAAACCTATAAGCATGTGTAATGTACCCTATAAAATTTTGGCTGGTATAATAAATTCTCGTTTATCTGTCTATTTGCCCAGGTGGATTTCGTTTGAGCAGCATGGGTTTGTGAAATGACACTCTATACAAGGGTCTATTTCTTTGTCCTAGGATTTGATCAGGGATATCAATATTAAAACTAGGGGGTCTAATATGGCTATAAAGTTGGATATGAGTAAAGCCTAGGATCAGATGGAGTGGAGTTATATTAATAAGGTTCTGTAAGGTATGGTATTTTCTCATAGAAATTTTGATATCATCTTTCGATGTATTTCTTCTCCTTGGATGTCAATTTCTTATATGGGAAAGTCTTACTGTTTTTTTAAAGCAACTCGTGGTCTTTGTCAGGGGGATCCAATATCTCCAAGAATTTTTATCATTGATCAGAATGTTCTTAGTAGGCATTTACATTTAAGATTGGTTAATGGAAGCATTATGGCTTATCGAAGAAGATTGGGGGTTTCTCTGGTTTCTCATTTTATGTTTGCAGATGATTCTTTTATATTCCTGAATGGATCAAGTAGATCGATGTGGGGTCTGAATAAAGTTTTAGATGATTATTGCCACCAGATTGGTCAGAAGGTTAACAAAAATAAAAGCTGTTTTTACATTTCCAGCATATGCACTAGTGAAAGGATATCTCAGGTGGTCTCTCATCTTAATATACAAAGAGTTGTTTTTACCATGGAATATCTAGGATCCCCTCTTGCTTCTGGGAGGTTGCATATTCATGACTTTAATCATCTTTCTAGTAAAATTTTGGCTTGTATTATGAACTGGAAGAATTATTTTCTATCCTTTGGTGGGAGGATATCTTTTATTAACATTGTTCTTTTGACCTCTCCAATAATCCATGCTCTTTCAGCTATTAAAGTTCCCAAGGGTGTGATCTTCAATATTGAGAGGATCCTTACCAATTTTTTATGGGATCCAAAGATGGAAAGGAAAAGGCATTGGGTTGCATGGGGGAGGTTAGCCCAACCTGTTATTGAAGGAGGTGTTGGGGTGAATACTCTTGAGGGGACTATCAAATGTATGCAGTACAAGATAGCCTGGGAAGTCTTGGAGGGTCGCACGCTTTGGGGAAGGTCTATGAGGTGTTATCTAGATAGTAACAAGGTTACTCTGTTTTCTCCTTTCTGGGTTGAAATTGCTTCAACTATCTACTTTCTAAGACCTCATTGTTGATGGATTATTGGGAGAGGGGATATCTATTTTTGGAGCAGTAATTGGTGTGGGGAGATCCTTGAATTCCCAGGATGCCCGGTTCCATAACTTTCTTTTAAAGGAGCCTGTCAGCATCCAAGTTTCTTTAATTCTGTTTTAAACAATGATCAACTGGATTTATTTAATCACATGGAACTTTCCCCTAATGAGGAAAAGCTAATATTTTCTCCTTCTTCCTCTGGATCCTTTACATCTAAAGATTATATAAAGATATATTCTGGTTTTTTTATGGAGAGTGATAAATTTGGCTTTCTATGGGAAAAGAAAATTCCATTAAAGTACAACTTTCTTCTCTGGAGGATTCGGATGGGATCTTTGCCTATGGATGAAAATGTGAGACACTGTGGGATTTTTCTTGTCTCTAGAGGTGTCTTTTGAAATAGCCATAATGAATAAAGATTAGAACATCTATTTTTCTATAGTGAGTGGGCTTATGCTGTATGGAGTTTCTTTGGTGGTTTCACTAGTTTTTCTTCTAATAATATGTCTGATTGACCTATCTTGGAATGGTGGTTTAATGTTTCAGGTTTTATTGGTACAGAGAAAGATGATATCCTTTCCATTCTTCTTGCTGGTTGCTGGTGCTTGTGGCAGGAAAGAAACAATTGGCTGTTTAAGGAGATATCTTCAAATATCCATGGTATTATTTGTAGAACCAGAAGCCTCCTTCTAGACTTGGTCAGAGCGCTTGGGTGCGGGAAAGAGGCTTCATCTTTACAGGGACTCCTTCTTATATCTGTTTCTTCGCCTCGGGTTAATAAGAATTTGAGGGTTCTTGGATCTGCTGGTCTCCTCCCCAAAACGGCTTGAGGAGGGATTGTACGGGACTCCAGTGGTTTGGTCTTTATGGCCTTATCCATCATGATTGGACATGGGAATTCTCTCCAGGTAGAGGCCCTGACTTTATTCATTGGTCGGAGTTTATGTATTCAGAGGAGGCTCAACATTTCTGTGGTAGAAACTATTCTATGGTTCTGTATAATTCTCTTTATAGTAGAGGTAATGTTCCTTAGTCAATCGTATATACTATTCATAAATGTTGGCGTATTATTGATGATCATATCAAGGTGTCCCATAATCAGCGAGAGGGTAATAAAGCTATGGATTTTCTTTCTTCGGTGGATTTTCTAGGCTCAGAGCATTTATTCTTTCATGATTTCGTAATTCTCAAGGTGGAAGGTGTTAATATCATTAGGGATGATGCTCTTGGCCTTTTCCATTTTAGGCCACCCTGATTCTAGTTCTTTTTTGGTCCTTCCTTTGTGGGTATTTGTATGATGTTCTTCTTTGACCATTCAATAATAAAAAAATTATTTGTGGAAAAAAATGTAATCACTTATTTTATTTCTTCCTTAGGGATGAATCTATTAATTAATTGGTCACTATAAATCTTTTATAAATATGGATCATCACAGATATAATTTTTTATTTAAATTTTAGTTTAGAGGTTTTTTGCTCAATAATTAAGGGGGTACCTTTCTTATTACCAGAAAATCAACTAGATTATCATAAAAGGGTTCTTTGGTGTTTTCATATAGTTTCTCACTTGGGATGGAGTCATCTAACTTTGTATTAATTAGTGGTTCTGCAACAAAAGTGTGAGTTAATCTACTCATGTAATCTGAAACTAAATTTTCATAGCACTTATTATCCTTGATTTCCAAGTCAAACAATGGTAGAAGAAACATCTCGATCACTAGTATTGGTTTTTAATTAGCCTTCTTGACCAAATATCTTAGCGATTAATGTTAATAGTACACAATTGTTTTACTTCCTAATAGATATGACCAAAATTTATTTAAATCAAAAAAAATTAAAAAAAATATTTTTCTATTTATAAGTAATTTATTTGGGTTATGTCTATGGTCTAAGAATTATATGACATCACTTTAGGGTGCCCATAAATTTTCTATAACAAATAGAGATCCTACATATTTATTAGATGCATCACACAATATCTCAATGGGTTAATTCAAGTCAGGTGGTAAGATTATGGGGGTAGTGATCAAAATCTCTTTTATCCTATCCAAAAATGTCATGTATTATAAAAAACCAATTTTATGAGCTGACCATATATTCCTAGGGAATTCAAAATTTTAGTTGTTTGATGGTTCAAATTTTTCTTTTATCTTTGATTGTTAATTTTGAGAGTTAGATAGGGTTTTTATGTTTTTTTTGAATTGGGGTTAATGGCCAGTAAGTGTCTTGGGAGTTTGGTTTGGTTTCAAGTGCATCGGGCCTCAAGAACCTAGATTTTGGAAAAAAAAGTTGAGTTTCAAGGTTAGTTTATAGTTAGTATTAACAGTGATCCTCAACCGTGAGGCCCTGTAAGGTGTGTCACATAGTTTGAGGAACCATAAACCTGGGGGAACATGACCATGAAATGCACATTATGTAAATTGAAGAGGTGATCTGTATGGGTTTCACATGGATTTTCAAAACTGTGTGACTAGACCACACACCGAATTCCCTTTAGGCAGTGGGTGTACATGTTTGTAACATAGTTTAGACAAACCATGCATCCTAACCATGAACCCCTTTAAAAAGTGGGAAATTTCCAAACTAACTATCCCTTATTTTGACCATTTGAGCCCATTTTTCTTCTTATTTTCCCACTGAATATCCATGGGAATCTCCCTTCATATTTCCTTAGATATTTTGAGGGTTCTCCTTTGTTTGATCTCACATTTGAGATCCATTAGTTGTGTTGGATAACTAGTGGTAAGGATAATAATCCTCTTTATTAATTTATTATTTTTTATTATTGTTTGGAATTATATTTCCATATGAAAATATATACCCTATTTCTATGGTTTTTATATATTCTTTGTTCTCTTCCTATACAGCTCAAATTAGAGGTTGGTCTTCGAAAAAATAATTCATATGAGTATAAGGTTGGTGGTGACTATATTTCTCCTTATTTATAAGTATGCTATGAGATTCATTTTTAAATATGTATGAGTGGGGTGGTCTGGGGGTGAAATTTAATTTAATGCTTTTCTTTTTATATTATTATTGAAGGATATCGATGGTAAACACTTTTATTATTTATTAATGTTCAGTCAGGTATGAAAATACATGTGTGAAATAGGGCTTTGGAATTATTTGGGTGAGATATGCCAGTTGATTTAATTAATTTAATTATGATGTTGTATGTGAGTTCCATGGTAACATGATGAGATTAGACTGAGATACCAGTGATTATTTTGATCATACGTACTGAGATGATGAGTTTCGTTAGGTTGAGGTGGAGGGTGATGACCTATTCCATGGTTGGGAGGTGGGTTTTCATGTGGTAATAGAGTTTTGTCAGATAGTGTGGCTTAGGAAGGTTGCTGATTTCTACTCACTATTTTTGGCTTTTAGAGCTTTTGATGTCACGTTCATATAGGATATGGACACATTGATGTGGTGTTGACCACTCGATGTGGGTGGAGCAATATATAGTGTTAGTGTCTTAGGGTATAGTGATGACCATTAGTTATGGAGGAGGTTATCACTATTGAAATCCACAAGTGATGGTGTGTGAGACCATTAAATAGGGGATGAGGTTAACTCTAATATTTATATCGATGATCTTGGATGATGGGAGGATAGATATTATCATGCCTTAGGATTTCAGGATGATGATTTTATGGTTGATGTTCAATAGAAAGTCTGAGGGACTTGTGATATGATTATAGAGAATATAATTGGGATTCTTATTTTACTCGACATAATGTAAAAGTGGTCTTGATTAGAATGAGGGTTTAGTGACATTTATATATATGGTAGATAGAGGATTCTTCAATATGAGTGAAAAAAGATATATATTTTTATTCCTACATTAGATGAATAAGGTAAATTCTCCCTGTGGTTGTTGATAATAGGTGATGTTAGTTAATTTATGTGTTAGCTGATTCTATTTATTTATGTTTTCATACACTGATATAAATATGGATGTAAGATAGGAACACATTGGTGGTGGCCAACTGAGTTTATACTGACACCCTGCATGATCCCCTTGGGATGTGTGAAGTCTTTATGGATTTGAAATCAAGTGAGGGATCAGACTTGGGGGATGGAACATAGTGAGAAATGATGCACCATGGGTTCATGAAATGGGTGGAATATGGAATAGGGGTTGTTTTTCATTAATTTAGAGTTATTTTTGGGATATCCATATACATACTTATATGATCATATTCTGGGTGATCTTGCGTGATTTTGGATAATTGTCATGACACATGGATATTATCTATTATGAATAGGTGATTTGCTTTTTTATCGTTACTTATTCTATTTATATATGATTCTTCTAAGTTTGAGTCATTTTCTTTTGCATTGATTTTGTTATATTAATTATAATTATTATTTTCATCAGAGAGTATAGTCTCCCCACTATCACCTAATAGACTCTTGCTGGTAATCGACAGCCTTTGGTATATAGGAAAGTGAATTTAAGGTCCAATTTCCCTCCATCCTGGAGCACTAGTTAAGTAGTTCTTTATTCAAGGTGTTATAAGTGGGTTTAGAGATACATATTGAATAAAAATAGCAATAATGTTTGGATGGTTGTTAAGTGGTATTAAAGGATGGTTTTAAAGGTGGTTTGATATTTGGGATATGGTAGACCAGAGACTAGGATCTAGTTAGAACTGGGTAAAGAAATCGTGTTTGGGTTCCTATAGTCCCATGAATGGGGGATAACCATAGTTTACAGTGTTGGTAAATGAATGTTTTTCTATCACTTTTATGATTGATAGATTCCCACCTCAAGCGGTGCACTTGGGTACGATGTTATTGCTTTCTGAGGTTTTGAACCTTGGATCAATATATAATGGGAAGAGCATTTGTGCATTGTAATATAAAGTTAGGTTTACATGAAATATGTGTGTTTTTTATTATTTCTTAGAACCTAAAATATGAGAAAAGGGGTTGGTATATTTAATGTTTCCCCAGAAAGCTAAAAATCATTTTTCTACAGAGCTTTTTAGTAGCATTCTACTCATCCAGCCCTGGTATATGGTTCTTAATGTGATTATAATGTGATCATATGTGTTTATGGTGTATGTGGATCCTGAATCTGATATTGGCATACTGGAATAAATAAATGGGTGATCTGTTTAAAGTGCCGACAACAAAATCTAAACAACACTTTCCTTCATAGCTTCTTGGTGGCATTCTAATAATCTACCTCAGGATGGTGATTTCTAGGATGCTTGATATGTGATTATTGACTCTGATATGGGTAGGGAGGAGGCCATGGGGCAAGATGATATGTGATATGGGTGTGGTAGGGAAGTTTAAGGGTGGTGGGATGTAATACATATTACAACACTCCCTATTTTTGATATATAGATAGTTATTGTTGATATTGATCATGGATTTTTGTTTTTAGTGTGATGTGATAAAGATAGTATCTGGAGGAGCATTAGGATTGTGGATGGGTGGGGTCACTTGGGAATGCACAAGATAAGACCCCTAAGGTTTTGGATGAGAATGATCCATAGGTAGAGGCTGTAAAGTAGGTATTTCATCCATAGAAGATAGAAGATTTTGGGCCATTGGTTGATGTGTATATCAGGGTGAGATTGGTGTTTTTGGTTTAGAGTATTGAGAGAAGAGATCAGGGATACAAGATATCCATGCAGTATATATTGTGAAAGTTTCAATCATAGAACCCAAACTTATTTTAGGGTGAGGGTGGACCATAGGTAGCATAAAATTGGATTGAGTCTGTAAATACCATATTTGATCAGATCAAGACACCCTTTTGATGGAGGGTGAAGATATATAATTATATTATTAGGGTACTAGAAAATAATTAGTGCGATATATAGGTACATATAGGTAGGCATGTGGATATCACATGAAAGTATTTTGTGGCTAGGTTTTTTGATCACATCTTCTTAGAGACATTGAGGGAATATCAATCCCATGAGTTAATGAACTTTAAATAGGGGGATACATCTATCATGGATTATGTTGGGAGGTTCACAAACCTATCTCATTTTATGACTTATTTGATAGGAGATGAAATTTATAGGTTTAGGTGATTATAGGATGTATTGTAGAACTCCATTAGTTTATAGGTAAATATCTTCTAGTAGACCTCATTCTGGAAGATAGTGAATCAAGTATTTATAGCTGATGGAAATATGACATAAAGGAACTATTCAAGTTGGGTGATGGCTTTAGGTGAGTTAGGTAGTAGTGCTTTGGGTAGCTAGAAGTGAGGTTGTGAGGAACCTCAGTAGATAAATATGGTGGGATATTTGGGTAGACCAATATGGAGTGGGTCTTCAACAATGTGCTTTTAGTGTAGGTAGTCAGGTCCTGTTTGGACTCAATGTGAGTAGCATCCAAAGAATTTATAAGCATTTAGTTGTATGGGAAATATATATATATATATATATGTATATATATTCTATTGTAATACATATTTGATAGATGAGATTTAGGGACCATGTCAGACTTAGGGATTTGAGGTATGATGGTGAGTGGTACCAAGAGTTAGTGGCTGAGATACTACTATGCATGTTGGTCGTGGTAGGGAGAGAGAGACTCGGTAGTAGGGTCAATGTCCAGTAGAAGGTGAAACTATGTAGGGAGGATAATATTTCGGTTTTCATGCTTTGGGATAGGTGAATGCAGTAGATTTGATAGGGTTATATATGGCTGGAGATCCAATAATAGTTAAAGATATGTCATGATTATAGGCATGTTTATTTTTATTTTTAACATAAATGATACTGGTGAATGAGGTTCACTTGTGATATTTAAATTATTTTGGTGTGTTTTAATATGTATAATTAGTAATAGTTCATGGATTTTATGGGATAAATAATAATGAAGATAATTTTTGTGCATGGTCATATATATGTGATGCGAGAACATTTGGGAATCATTGTGGTAAATGATTGCGTGGGAATCAAAAATGATGTGAGTATGAATTTTTCCCCATATGAGGTGAAGGAATGATTATATGTCGTATGGGGATTTTTATTTCCTGAAAATAGTTTTTGGAACCATGAATATTATTGAATTTTAGGTTAGTAAGTGACCGAGTAGGTATTTTATATGGTTGGGAACCACAAGAGGAATTGGTTGTGAGTGAGTAATTGGGGCAGTTCAGGGTGATCGCTATGAGATATGTATGTTTGATATAATATCAATATAAGACTATATATCCTAGGAATGATCTATCATAAGGTGGGTAGGTTGTAACATGTCAGGTTTATGATTCTGTCAGATATTCTAAGAGAATTGTAATTTTAAGTTGGTAGATGGTCCAACTTTGATTTTGAGATTTGATACTTAATTATAAGAGTTAGATAAGGTTTTAGGTTGTTTTTTGATAGTATTTAATGACCAGTAAGTGTATAAGAAGTTTGGTTTGGTTTTAAGTGCATCAATAATTTAGAACCAAATTTTTTGGAAAGAAAAGGGTAGGTGCACGTTTAGTGCATGGTTAGTGCTAACCATGAACCTCAACCATGAGGCCCTATAAGTTATGTCACATGGTTTGAGGAATTGTGCATGTGGGGGTGAATAGATGTGTAAGAAACCTATAGTAAATTGAATAAGTGATCTACATGGGCTATATAGGGATTTTAAAACCTTTCACTAAGCCCGTACAGTTACTTCCCTTTAAGTAGTGGGTGCGTTGGGTTGGAACATGATTTTTCTAAACCATACAGCCTGGCCATTCTACCCTTTAAAATGTGGGAAATTACCAAAATTTACCTCCTTTATTTTAACCCTTTGAGACACTTTTTTTCCTCATTTCCATTCACAGTAGCCATGGGGATCTCTCTTCTCCCCTCCTTGGATATTATTAGTGTTCTCCTTTGTTTGATGTTGGATTCAAGCTCCATTAGTTGCATTGGATGTCTAGAGGTAAGGATAATAGTCTTACGGATTCAGTTATTTTTTTATATTCTCATTTGGAATTATATTCCCATCTAAGATTATATTCCCAATTTATAGGGTGTTTGTCAGATTATTTGTTTTCTTATTATATGTATTGAATTAGAGGTTCGTATTTAATGAGTGAATGCCTAAATGTATAAGGAAGGTGGTTCATATCTTTATTCTTGTTTATATTAGTTCTATGAAATGTGTTTTTAAATATGTATGAGTGGGGCGGTTTGGGGTGGGATTTAATTTAATTATTTTATTTTTATATTATTATTAGAGGATTCCAATGGGAAACTTCATATTTATTTAAAAATGTTGAGTCGAGTGTGGAAAGATATGTGTCAAATAGGGTGTCTAAATTGGTTGGGATAGATATGCTAGTTGATTGAATAAATTTAATCATGATGAAATATGTGAGTTCCAAGATAGTGTGATGGGATTGGATATAGATACTTGGGGAGATTTTGATCCTTTTGAATGAGATGATGATGTTTTTTAGGTTGTGGTAGATTTTGAAGACCCATGCCACGACTATATGATAGGTTCACATTTAACGATAGAGTTTTTTCAAATGGTGTGGATTAGGAAGGATGGTGATTTTCACTAACCTTTGTTTGCTGATAGTGATGTTGGATTCATGTTCACAAAATATAAGGACTCAGTGAGGTGGTGTTGACCACTATATATGGGTAGAGGCCTATTTAGTGTTAGTTGTTTTGGGTATGGTGAAGACCATCAGTTATGGAGGAGGTTATCACTAAATAAATCCTTGGGTGATGGTTTTTGTGTCAATCGGATGGGGGATAAGTCTTTCCATAAGATGAGACAATATTATATGATAGTGGATATTTATATTCCTTGGGATTTTGGGTTGATGAGATGATGGTGGATGTTTAAGAAAAAGTCCTAGGGTTTAGTTATATGATTATGGGGTGTTCCATTGGTCACCTCTTTTAGTTGAAATGATGTACAAGTGGTATTGATTAGAATGAGGTTTCAGTTATATGTATATAGATAGGAGACTAAGGGTTATCTATTATGAGTGATAGAGGATACATTATTCCATTCTTGCATTGGATGAAGTAGGTAAACACTTTCTTATGACTATTGAGAACAAGTGAAGTGGGTTAATTTATGTGTCAATTGATGCTATTTATTTATTTATATTTACATAAACAAACACACACACACAAAAAGATATATATATATATATATATAAGATAAGAATATATTGGTGGTGTCCTACTAAGTTCATACTCACACATTGAATAGTCCCCTTAGGATGCGTGTAACCTTTATAGATTTGAGATCTGGTAAGGGATCTAACTCATGGGATGGACCTTAGCGAGAAAGGATGCGTTGTGATTGAATGTGATGGGTGACAAATGGACTAGGGGTTATATTGCATCTAGTTTGAGTTATTGTTTTTTACCTTTTTGTGTATGTACTTATATGATCAACCTTGAAGAGATCTTGAATTATTTTTTATGATTTTCATGAAATGTGGATATTATCTGTTATGAATAGATGGTTTTATTTTTGGTTTTTATCGCTACTATTTACATATTCTTCCACTAATTTTGAGTTATTTTATTCCAAAGTTTTTTTATTATAATAATAATAATAATTATTATTAATAGAGTGTATAATCTCTAAATTATCACCCAATAGAGACCTATTGATAGTTTTCAACCTTAGGTGTATGGGGAGGTGTGATTAATGCCTAGTGGCCCTCTGATATAGGGAAATAGATAAGTGGCTCTCAGGTCAGGGTTTTACATGAATGAATCATTAAAAAATTAGTCTCTTTATTAAGTAGGTTAGTTAGGGGAAAATAAATCTTTCTAAAGTCCCTAATAAACCTTCTGTAAAAACCATTATGTCATAAAAATGAACAAATGCATCTTAGAGTGGTGGGGTAAGACATTACAGACATCACATCAATTTTGGCCTTGGCTACTTCAATAACATCCTAAAAAATTATATGGCCTAGTACATTTTCTTTTTTACCATAGAATGGATTTTTTCAAAATTCAAAACCATGTTTCTATTAATGCATTTTCATAAATTGTTTTCCAAAATATCAAGAAAAGTTTCAAAACAAGATCCATAAATAGTGAAATCATCAAGGAATACCTCTAAATAGAACTCAATCCAATATAAAAATATACTCACCATACACATTAGGAATGAACCTGGGGCATTTCAAAGATCAAAGGGAATCCGATTATAAGAAAATGTGGTGAAGGGGAAAGTGAATTTAGTATTTTTCTGGTCTTCTGGATCTATAGAAGCCTAAAAATACCTAGAAAATCTATCAAGGAAATAGTAATGCACCTTTACTAATAGTATCTCTAATATATAGTATTAAAAGGGAATGTATAAGAGGTATTTTCTTATCATATGGTTCATTTTCTATTATTTAATTCAAACTCTACAGATATTCTGAATCCTAGTGTGTAACACCTTGAGATTTTGGAATACATTTTTCTAAATTAAGACTGTTTGATAGCTTTCTCCACACACAACATCGAAATAAAATGATTCATGAAATATTAGATAAAAATTATTAATAAAATATAAGAATTATAAAATCTTTAGTAAATAAAAATATTTTATTCAATCGAATTTCATAAAAAATAGTATTAAGAACACCAAAAATTTTAAAAGGGAATTTTTCAATAAATGCAATCTTTCTTTATATATTGTATTTTAATCTAAATGAAAAATTAATAAATTTTAGGATTTGCAATTTTTAAAATAAATTTTAATTTTAAATTCATCATGTCAAAATTATTATAAGATGAATTTTCAGGATTTTTCTAAAATAATTTATTTTTAAGTAAATAGAGGAAAATATAGTTTTTACCTAAAACTATAAATTTATGAATTTATAAAAAAAATATAAGTGTATGAAAATTTTAATTTTTAAAATATTTATTTATTAAAAAACAAAAATTTAAAATAAATTATTTTGAATTTATAAATCCTATGATTAACAATTTAAGTACTTAACTAATAATTTCTGATAAAAAATATTTTTAGTCTTTTATTTTTATTAAATATATTTTAGTGATTTTTTTATTTCTTTTATTGATAAGTATATTTTATTAATTTTATAATAAACCAATTTATACCATTTAAATAAAATACATGAATAGTGTTACCCTATGTGTAAATTTTAAGCTTAAAAATACACTTTTTCTAAAAATGGGGTTTTACGCGTTACATGCGCTAAGGTTAAAATTTATTTTATAACACATGTAAATTTTATTTTTTAAGAACGGATTATATATTTGGAATTAATAGTTCCAAATTATTTATATTTTTTTAATTTATTTATATGAATAAAAATATGATTATAAATATTAATGTTAAACATAGTGATATGGTGAAACCGTTATTTTCAAAGATTTGTTTTATTAATATGGTGTAACTTTTAAATAATAAATTTAATTAACTTATTTCAAATAGTTATTTTAATATTATGATTATAAACATTTATAATTATATTTAAAAACATATTATTTAAAATTAAAGCTAAAAAATATTAAGAACACATAATGTTTAAAACATCATTTTTCTACAAAAATAGTTTTCCTATATATAAAATGTTTTGATTTAAAATTTAATTTTATTATTAAAAAAGTCAAGGAAGGAGGAGAAATAAAATAAAATACCTACACTACTTAATAGGAATAAATCGGTGAGACTCGAACCCGATACCCCACAGGGCCGCTGCAAACTGAGCTACACCCTAGGGGAAAAAATAACACTATTTCTCTTGTGATTTTTCATCATCGATAAATTTAAAATTTATATTTAAATTATTTTTAAAATTGGTTAGATTAAAATATATTAAAATTAGTTTCATAAAAACAAAATTTATTAATATGTAGTGTATTATATTTTCAATAAAATTTAAATTACTTGGTAAAAACTAGTTACCATGGTAAAAAAATGGTAAAATGTAAAAATATAAAGTTAAATGGATTAAAACATGTATTAAAATTTATTTTTGAGTATTTATTGACCTTATAACATCCTAAAATCCATTATTTCTCACATTTAGAACCAATGAACCTTTAATAGTGTCATTTAATTATTAAAAAATAATTTTTATTCACAAAATTTCAATTTTCATCACTTATAAAAGGGGAAACTTTCACCCCTTCATGCCACACCCATAACATAGAAATTATTCTTGAAACATTGAAAATTTTCTCCTTTTAGAATAATCTACCAATTTTATGAATCTATTAGGTCAATTAGTTATCCTAAGTCATTCATTTCCAATGAAACTTTCAAGATAAAGTTAAAGGTCCCAAAGTAAGTATTACTTAATCCTTATCTTTTTCTTATTATTATTTCCCTTACAAAAATATATTAACCATAATTTTATAATTAACTTAGTATAATTATTATATTTAAGTGTTATTATATTAATTTAATGACCATTACTTATTCCTTCACTTCCACTTATAAAAACAAAATAACATCAATCATGCAGTGTGCGGACTACCACCTCTACAAAGTAACACATTTCATTTTTCATATTGATTTTAATTATTCAACCATACCAATTAAAATATTATTAAAAACATTAAAAATATAAATAATATCATTATGATTCTGTTTTAATGATATTATTTCAAAATAAAATTAAATTCTTAACCATACCCACCCATTGAATTATGGTATTTTCATGTTTGGGTGGGTCTAACCACATACTTAAATAATTCTATAAAACACTATAATGAATGAATATGGAATCATAAATACTAAAATCATTATAATTTAATGAATAAATATTTTTTTGGTTTTTTAGGAAATTTATATTAATTACGTTACTTAGTAATAAAATATCACATTCAATTACTAAAATTACCAAAATAAGCTGACATCAATTCCATTTTCAGGAAAATATAAGAAAAAATATAATAATTAAATAGAATATGAAGATAAATGGTTCTTATTAAATTATATATATCAATAAGTTTCGTAA
The DNA here is from genome assembly GCA_963277665.1 of Viscum album. Taxonomy (NCBI): domain Eukaryota; kingdom Viridiplantae; phylum Streptophyta; class Magnoliopsida; order Santalales; family Viscaceae; genus Viscum; species Viscum album. The sequence goes on along the minus strand of OY728155.1, from coordinate 1,286,156,365 downwards.
TTTTTTTATATAAACTTAATTTTATTATTTAAAAAGTTATGTGCACGCAAAAAATGACTCAGGACCATAGTAAGGGTTTCTGGTCTCAAATTCTCACCCCTTGAGACAAATTTCTTTCTATAAACCATATTTTATTTATAATAGTGTATATAATTCCCTTTTAATATTTTGTGTCATGATTATCTTATATTTTAGGATATTCAATTTCATATTCCATGTTCTTTCTCCCATGTGTTTTTGGCTCAAAAATAACAAAAAACTATAAGGTTGTGTACAAAATCATTTTTCTTCCATTGAGTTATATACATTATTATTGAACTCTGTTGTTCCAAGTTTAATTTATTATACCTAATGAATGATTTTATTATATTTAATACTTATTTTCTAGGTTTTCATAGTTATTCATTATAGCTTAATTACCAAATGATTCTTACCTCAAAGATTATGTTACTTGTAAGGGTTTCATCGAACCAGTTTCTGATTCATTGGGTTATAGTATTTATTACTTGAATATACCTTTAAATATTTATTTTATCCTTAAATTATACTATTTTATATATTATTTACTATTTTTATCTAGTGAAATTACTTCTCATCATTAATAACCACTTGTTTGAAAAAATGTTTTCAAAATAAAAAGTATAACATTTGTAAGAATAAATCTCATTCTTAGTAATGAATATTATCTTTTATGTCCATGTTTTCCTTTTTAAAGAGTTATATTTAATAAAATATAATAATGTTTTGTATTTATATTATCTAAATTTTCATTTATATATTTTATGAAATTAAAGTGTTTCAAAATTTCTATGATGTGGTTTTAAAAAAATGGTCAAAAAATATTTATAAAGAATTTTTTTTCATTATTTAACACTACAAATTTATTAGATTGTTTTTCTTTCAGGAATATTTTATTTTTAACTCTTTATAATATTTTTTAAAAAATAATTTTATTTTAATTTTTAAAAATGCGTTTGAAAGTAATTTTCACATCATCTTTTATAACAAGGCTTAAAAAGTTTTGTGAATTTTTTCATATTTTCACTTTTAATTTTACTCTAAGGTTTACCTCTCATGAAGTAATGTTTTAGTAAACCTTTATATTTTATTATCATATGATTAATTTTGTAAAATGATATTACTGATATACTATAATTTCTTAAGTTCATTTTATGTGATTTTTATGAAGTTTAAGAAACCCATTATTTTTCCCAAGGTTCTTTATAATATGATAATGATTGATTTTAAGTTGCACAAATATGTATAGATGATGATAAGTGGGGTCATATATCACCATACAATGAATTATTTTATGTTTATATGTTATGAGATATTCTGGCATGGAAATAATTAATTTTTTCACATAGGGATGGGCATAGTGAGTTTTCTCACATTTTCAGGTGTTGATATAATGAGTTTGTTTACATAGGTATGAGAAGAATGAGTTTTGTCATAATGTTTTTACTATTATTATGGTTGTTCCTAATTTATAATTTATTTTTTAAGTTATGACATATTTTAATATGTGTTTCATTTTTATGATAGTCCATATTTTTAGGAGACAACTTATTTTTAAAGTATTCTACACTCTTATGTCTTGGTCATATGTTTTATGACTATTGAGATGTATTTTGATCCATGCCATAAATTTTATTCTTCCTTAATGAAAATTTTATGATATTATGTTAATATATTATGTTTTATTATTATCATCTATAGTCTTATGGTATTTTAAAAAGATATTTATTCTCATCCTCATATTTTATTTCATGTTTATTATCTAATACGTTATGATATGTTTTTATCTTATTATACATCTGAACCCTCCCCTTTTTTATGATTTCATGCCAAAAGTTAGGATGATAATTATATCATGTGATATTTCTATAAAAAGTTCTATAGAAGTGTGATAATTTAGTAATGTTTAAAAGTGTTGTAAAATAATATCATTATGTAGCCATTTTATAATACACTAAACCTTTTATTCATTAGGTTCTGTGACTGCTTGTGAGATATATTATATAAATATTGAAATTAATGTATTATTTAAGTTGTGTTTTTCAAAGGTTACTTCAATATGGAAACTAATTAATTATTATCATTTTTTACAATTATATTTAATGTTTTATTTAGGATAATTTTAATGGGAATTACCCATTAGGATTATAAGATTCAGTACATGTTTTCATCTCTAATAAGTCTTTATACATTTTTTATAACATCTAGGATGGTTGGGTTGAGCCTCCTTTGGAGTTGTCACAGAGGTTTAGATTCACTTTATAACAAAATATCATGTATGTAGGTGGTAAGGATAATCCATGTAATGGATTCTAGTGCCTCTCCTATTACCCTTATGTTTGGTTTCAAAATACCCAAAAATGGTTTATCTTCATTATTTTTTAGATTATTTAAAATTATTATCGATAGTTTCCAATTTTACACAAGTAAAATATTATTTTATGTTAGATGGTGGAATCTTAAATTCCAGTTTAGGGTGTTTTCTAATGATTTTTTAACTTAAAGTTATCCTTGGTGGCATCCTATAGGTGTAAAATAGAAGTACGAGTAAGAATTTTGAGCAAATCGTCAAAATAATTTTCATCAACACACATAACCATTTCCATATTTAGATCATTGTAAAAATAGATTCATCAAATAAATTAGGTGTTTCTAAATATTATCCTAATAAAATTGTGCCATCAAAAATTTAAACCCCTTATTTAAAACAATAGTGTAATTCAATGTGATTTAATGTGAACGAATATTTCTACTCATGGGGGTATTTCATTGAATCATGAATATTAAAATTCACTGTTTATTCTCCAAAATTCATCAAATGAGTTCCTTCATTTACATTTTTATTATTTTGGTAGTATTTAAAAATTACATACATGGAATAATAAGGGAATGAAATTTACCTCAATATTATTCCATATTTAGAATATAGAAGTCATTAGGGAACAAAAATAATTTGAAACTTATGAGAACATCCTCCAAAAATCCAACTAGAGAGAAAATGATTCAGATGGAATGTTTCACAGACACTCATGTGAGTTTGATTTATCCTATATGTAGAGAAGAATAAAAAATATTATGGAATTACAATAATATATTCTCCAAAATCACATAGTGTATTGGAAAAAGTGAGTTCTCATATGGTGAAAGGGATAGTGAATGTACAAAAGTCATGGAATTTCCTAGGTATTTGTGGGATAATAAGGTTAGGAACATTTATTCATATATTTAACTTTTTATAACCTTGAAATATTCTCTTCCTGATGCACATTCATTGGATAATTTTTTTTATACCTTGACGTTTCGCAAAATTATTCTAAAAAATGAATGTTATTTTCTCTCTTTTTTTGATCATCTCTAAAATCTCTTCTTATAGTGTGTATTAATTCGTACTCTTTGGTGATTTTTCTATAGATGGGAAGGGAGGTTGGGGTTTATATAGTAATTATATATTGAAATTTCTATTTTCCTTCTTAAATGGGGGTGTCTCCACTATTATGTCCTTTTATGGTTGGTTAGGGAAAAATTATTCAGATTTAGTGGGGTTTCCACTTTTGGATTTAGCATGATATGGGGGTTATTCACCACTATTCATCTATTATACACTCATAAATGAAATGGAACCAAAATTTCCTTTAGTATTAATAATTAAATGATAATTAATCTTACCTAAAAATTTATTTTTTAAATCATTAATGGTGGAAATGACCTAGTTGTACTGTCCTTGCAGCTCCTGTAGTGTTAATCCATGGGTATTGAGAGTCATTTCCAAAGTATCTATAGACTCTAAATGTAATTTCATAAATTAATTATTTAAAGTTTATTGATTTTTTCAATGTTGGTATCATGGAGAGGCTTTAGTGTCTCCTTTATAGTGACCTAATATTTTAATACATAAATATTACATCTTTTTAGATGAATATTCTATACATTCCACTAATACAAGATTGAGGGCCGTAAAGTTTTAGTGTATTTGGATACTAGATAAAAAATATTCTTATTTGATGAAAGACCTTAAAAATCTACTAAAAAGATATTCTCATATATTACTCTTCATAGAAATACCCAACTTAAACCATTATTAATAACCCTAGGAAAGAAGACATAAGAAAGGGTGAACTCAGATGATTAGTAATGGTAAACATGGAAGATATCAATCGATGACCATATGAATTAATAATATAATAATAAGGGTATAAGATCGAGAAAATAAAATATAAAGTTCATACCCAATATATCATGGATTGTAAACATGATTCATTGCATAAAAATCTATCATTTCAAAATACATGGATTATAAGAGTGAGAAATCGTCATAAATCAATCATGAATCAAGATTCAATGTCATAAAAGTGTGGCACCATAAAACGAATTGAAAAATTTTATTGTGTCATGGTTCAATACTGAGACCACAAGATCATATAGTGGATCAAACATCAATAACCATTTCCTATATCATAACGAATTAGTAATTATTACTTATTTCCCATAGTGAATCAAGCACATTGAATTGTTTCTCATAGTTATCTAATAATATATAAAACAATACCCAATACAATAAAAATTAATAATATTTAAGATGCTAAATTTATTATTTTTTAGTTAATTCCTTGAATTTAGATGATTTGTAATAATAAATAAAATCCAAAACACTCGTTTAAGATTTATACATATTCGTTGATAAGCCTTCTTTAGTTTAAACCTTAAGCCTTGAAAGGATGGTATTTTGGAAATAAAAAAATCTATAAGATGTGTAGAATGAATATAATAAGGTACAATGGTTGGTATCAATTGATATATAAGGCTCATTAACTATGGAAAATAGAGGACATGTGGTATCCTTTTATAGGGGAGGAAAATGTCATACATGGAATTACTTAAAAGATTAAATAATGTAAATATCATAATCATTTTAAGTGGATCCAATAAAAATAAAATTAGAATATAATATGTGATAGTTTCAAAATTATATCAACCTATTATATTTGGTAATGCGTTGGATAAATTTTAATCCTTATATTTTATTTATACCACTTTAAACCCATTTTAACCTTAATCGGAATAACTTAACAATTTCCCATAATAATATAATTATAAGAAAAAAAACAAAAGGTTATTATAAAAATATATGATGATTTAGGATTTTAAATAAATTTTACTAGATTTAATTTTTATAGGTGATAGAAATTACATTTAATATAAGAACACAAAACGCATGGAAAAAAGTTTTTATGAAAATACTTGATTAAATAGTAAAAATAATTTTACCTTAAAATAATGTAATAAATTATTTTAGATGAATTTTATTGGTTAAATAATAAAATAATGAATTTTTTTATACTTTTTTAAATTCCAAAATCTAATGGAACCTACAAACAATTCAATTAATTACAAAGAATCAAGAAAGGTTTTTAATTTCAATAACATATAAGTTATCTTCACAAAAGTCAATCTTGGCTTAAAAATTAAAAAAATAATGTTTGAAAATAAATTATTTAACTCATTAAGGATAGATTTTTTTAAAAACCACTTTATACAATATAATAAATACAAGTCTTAAAGATATTTTAATGTTTTACCATATGGTTTTAATCTAATTTTACCTCTTTTACTGTGGTGATAATTATTTACTATGGTCATCATTCATAATGATGGAATATTAATTTATACATATTATATTATATTAATTATTATGATTCAAAATATTAAATCCATTTTACCAAATTAAACTCACAAAATTTATGGAATTTCATTTAAAATTAAACCTGCAAGACTTGATGAAAAGTAGTTTTCCAAAGAAAAAGTTTTGTTAAGTATAAATGTTTTTATTTCAATATTTAACACAAAAATGATATAAATGAACTAAATTTTATTATTAATTATTTAAACTAATGATACTTTTAAAACCATTTTTTAAAAAACTATAATTTTGTAAATGCTTTAAATAAAAATGCAGTTTTTAATAAAAAGCAATATTTTTCCCTATTCATCAATAAATTAATCATTTCAAAAAATTCTAAAAAATCACTCTAAAAAAATTTTGAAATGATAATTTAAAAAATTTAATTTCATTATATCAATTAAATTTTATAAAAGTGTCATAAATTAATTATATTATTTGTTCACAAAAAAATAAATATCATTTTGAGGAAAATGTATTTCTGAAGCATATAAAGACTTTAAATAATGAGTACTTAATTATCACGATGTTTTCTTTATCTAAATATATTATACCTAATTTTAAAAAATCATTTATTATTATTCCCTCCACCAATTTAAATATCTCGATGATAACCATCACAAAAAAATAATATTTCAATAGTTTGTCTTGGTTTGTTTAAACTCTATGATTTTTGTATCGTATGAAATCACAAAAATTAAATTAAATTTAAAAAATTTATATCATAAAATCTCAGGGTGATACATTATAACCCCATAAAAATTAATTTATCCCTTATAATTCTTTCAATATGATAAAAAAATGTGGATATATTTATTTCATCGCATCCTCATGTTCCCAAGTAGGTTCCTCTAATTTATGGTTTCACCAAAAAACATTGATTGGGTGAGGGGTCTTATATCATACCACATTCTCTCTATAATACAAAATCTCCACTAGTTGTTCCTAAAATATAAGTATTTCTCTAGTGGTATGACCTATGAGTTTAGTATATGTGATGGATCTGGTGTGTACTCCCTCATGAGAGATACATGGAACACATTATGAACTTGGGAGATATTTGGTATAAGAACCAAATGATAAGATACCATACTGATATGATCAAGAATTTTTAATGGAATTATACATATAGGGATTAAATTTCCCTTATTTTAAAGACTCATAACCTTATTATAAAGAGATATTCACATGAATACCATGTCACTAACTTCAAACTACTAATCTAATTTATGATTTTTAGCATAACTTTTCTATCAACTCTGAGATACCTTAATATGATAATGGATAGATCTGACTTTATCTGCCATTTCCAAAAATATCTTAGCTCCCAATAGATTTATTTATCTAAATTCATCCAAACACTTTGGATTTATACACTTCTTTCCATATGGTCCTTCATAAAGAGCCATCTTAATGCTAGAGTGAAAGATATTGTTATAAAAAAATACTAGAGGAAGGTGTTGATTCTTAACACCTTTTAATTCCAAAAAACAAGATATTAAAATATATTCCAAGTTTTTAATGGTTCTCTCAGACTGCCTATCTGTCTGAGTATGATAAACAGTGATGAAAATTAACTCTATATCTAAAGCCTACTGAATACTTCTCTATAACTTCAAGGTAAACCTCAGATCCTGATCAGATATAATAGAATGTGGTACTCCATATAACCTTAACACTTATTTAATGTCTATTCTAGAAATATAATCAATATATAAATCTTATCTTATATATATGAAGTGTTATAACTTCATAAGGTGACCAACTACAACCCAGATAGAAATATGGACTTAAAACATCATAGGGAGTCCAAAAACAATATCTATGGTGATATTCTCCCATTTTCATTCTAGTATGGGTAATGGGTGTAACATCCTTGTAGAATTTTGTCTCTTAGACTTAACTTTATTACATAATAATCACCGAGATATATATTCTTAAATATAAATTTTCATCTTGTCACACCATAAATACTCTTTCAGATATCTATTCATATTCATACTTCTCAAATGAATATAGAATGATGAACTATTAGCTTCATCAAATAGATCCTTCTTCAAATCGAGTATGGATGGAACACATACACAATTTCTAAACCTTATCAGTCCATCATAATTAAAGTTGAAATAAAGTATGTCTCTCATCTTTTTTATAGATCTAAATATTCTTTTTTTACCTTTTAATCCCCACTTGGATAGATGGTTGAAATTTTATATGTGAAAGATTATATTTCTCCCCTTCCATCAAGATTTTCGTATCCATCATTTTAAAATCCATAAATATTGGATATTTTATGATCCTCAACATAAATAATATAGCATGATCCTTTCAACTCAAAGCATCTTCCACCTTGTCCTCATTCCCAAGGTGGTAATGTATTAACCAGTCATAATATTTAAACAACTCCAATCAACATCTTTGAAACATATTCAAGTATTTTTGAGTGAATATATAGATTAAAATTTTATTATCAATATATATATCACATATTTCTACATAAAGATGATTTCTTCATATCTTTAATGAAAAAATCACCGTAGCTAACTCAAAATCATGAGATATGTAATTTTTCTCATGGACCATCAATTTTTAGGAGGCATAAGATATAACCATATATTTCTTCATGATAACACATACTATTCCCTTCTTCTATAAAACAATGTAGTATAAAAACCTTTCTACATTGTAGGGTAATGTAATTAATGTTGTATTGACTAATCTTCTGTTCGATTCCATGAAATTTTCCTCACATTCATCTATCAAAAGGAATTTGTCTCCATTCTAAGTTAACTTGGTGAGTGGATTATAAAGTCAAGATAAATTCTATAAAAACTATTGATAATATCAATCCAAACCAAGGAAACTATGGATCTTAGTCATAGTGGTTAGTCTAGTTCAATGTTTGATAAATTCTATCATTGATGGATCTAATGATACACCTTTACTTGATATTATATAACCAAAACATGAAACATTTTTTATAAAAAAATTTACACCTTTTAATATTTTAATATAACTTATCCTTTATTAGGGTCTTCAGTACAATACTCAATTAATCAACATACTCTTCCTTACTATTTGAATATATAAGAATTTCATTTATAAAAACTACCAAAAACTGGTCAAGGTAATCTAGGAAGAATGTATTTATTAAATCCATGAAGATATTAAGAAAATTTTTAATCCCAAATGGAATCACTATAAATTAATAATGTCCATACCTCATATAGAAGGTTTTCTTGGCTATGTATTCACTTTTTACCCTTAACTGGTGGTTCCCAGATCGAATATCAATCTCGTAAAAGTAAATAGTTACTTATAATTGATCAAAAAATTCATTGGCATAGGATATGGGGTACTTTTTATTAATAGTGGTCTTGTTAAGTTCCTGATAATAAATGAAAATTCTCACCGATCTATATTTATTCTGAGTAAAAGTGTTGGTTCCCCCCAAGGTGATGAACATGTGTGAATAAATCACTTAATAATATTATCTTGGAGTTTATTCTTCAATTCCCACAACTCTATTTGGTATATTCTATATAGAGTCCTTGAAATAGGTTTAGAACCATGTATCAGTTCTATGAAGAACTCAACTTCATTATTTAGTGGAATACTAGGAAAATCTTCAATAAAGACATCAAAAAATACCATACAGTATGAATAAATTTTCTATTGAGTTTATCTCAAACCATCTGAGATAAAAAACCCCCCCTTTTAAATAGGTATAAATACCCATATGATAGATGTTATTTTCATTATAATCTCTTATTTATAGTCTCACCAATAGAAAATCATTTTTTTGGTTAGGAATATCAAATGATACTTACCTTCCAAAATAATTGATGTGGTATTTATATAAATAAATCTAATCCATGCCTAAGATAAAATAAAATTCCACTAGAGTGATAATAATGAGATTTATAGGAGGCATATTCCCAAAAATATTAATTAGATAGGAATCATAGACTTGAGACACGATCATTATACTATTTTGTGTTTTCACTAATAATTCAATATATAAAAATTGAGGATACTAATTAATATTCCTTGGGACATTTCATTACATATAAAAACTCATAAAACTAAGATCAAATATGTAAATATTTGGGCATACCCATTAACACCTCACCATTATCACTTTATCTTTAAACCCCTTAATAAAACCAAAATAGTTAGCATGACGATCAATAATCATTAATTAGAGTGATTAATCATGAAAAACCATCCATTTGATGTCTAAATCATGACACATTATTTTCAATCTTGAAAAAATAGGCTTAACCTAGGTTTCCCATCATTATAATTTATTTAAATCTTTTATAATGGTTTGCAAAGAAAATTTTAATTAACCTAGGAATATCCCCTAAGAGTTTCAAACTAGGTGTGAAGTAAGGGAAAACTTATCATGCACCAGAATAATGGTCAATATATACTATGAAAACTCTTTTTAGGTTTGTAGCCCATAGTTGAAGTTGTGCTAAAACTGTGTCCACTTATAGTATCTAGATGGGGATTTATTTCTAGGAAAAGCACATAATATCTTCCTTACAAAATATTTAGAATATTATCATATACTTGGACTTATCCCCTAGGCTTCACCAAAGTTTTATAACCCTAATCTCTAAATATTGACCTATGAGATAATATCAACTATATAAACCCAAGGTTTTCAAACATAAATGTTATATCCATTTAGATGAATATTCAATACATTCTAAAAAAACATGCTCAAGGGCCATAAAGGTTTAGTGTCGTTAGAGATTAGATACACAATATTCTTATTTCCTGAAATATCTTCAACATCTCACAGAAATATGTACTCATATATTACTCTTCATAGACACAACCTACTTAAAACTATTTTCATAACCTAGTGAAAGGAAGCATAATAAATGGTGCGCTCAGATGACTAATAAGGGTAATAATGGGAGACGTCGATCGATGATCATATAAAAGAATAAGATAATAATAATGGTATGTTATTATGAACATAATATAAAAATTTCATACCTAATATATCATGGATCATAATCATGATTCAAGGAATAAAACTTTATCTTTTCAAAATACACGAATCATAAGAGAGATAAATAATCATAAATCAATCTTGAACCAAAAGTTCATTTCAAAAATGTGTGGCTCCATAATAGGTATATAAAATATTTATTATGTCATGGTAAAATTAATGAGACCATCAAATCATAGTGTATTAGAAACCAACACCTATTTACTATATCATAAAAGATCATCCATCATTACCTATTTTCCATAGTGGATAAATCACATTGACTTGTTTCCCATAGTTATCTCATGAGATGTAAAACATTATACCAATGAATTGGAGGAATATATAATTACAAGAACACATTTTACATAATTAAAACCATACATATGTGTTCCTAAATATCATAAAACATTTATCATTTAATCATATCATAACCCAAGAAAATAGAAAACATTTCATAAACATTTCATAATTTCATCATAGCATAACCCAAGGAAAATAAATTGGTTTTGTAAATAATTATCATCATAATCATAAACCATAAAGATAAAGAATAAGTATGGTATCATTGGATCATATCCCTAGTAGAACATAACTAATGTCAAAGGATTTTATTATAGATTAAAATTAATTTAATTTTTTTTCAAGAAAATACCCTTTTCATTTTGAAAAAACATCTTTAAAATCTAAAAATTTCTCAAATATTAAGGAAAAAAATTTCTTTGAAAAGAACCTTGGGAAATTGTAAAGGAATATTGAAAGCATTAAGCAGTTGGGATGGTGGGATATTCCTTTCATTCTATTTATGTTAAAACAAATATTCCTTCAATATTTTTTAGTAAAAATTAAAAATTGTCACATTTGGAAAATGAAAAGCATATTCCTTTTAAACAAATTTGTAAAAATTTAAACATAGTTAAAAATAGATTTAAAAAATCATAGGATAATATTAAAACATTCAAGAATTTTTTTAGAAAACATGGACATGGAAGTAAAATAATTTTTTATTAAAAATAGAAATAAAGTAATTTTTTCTTACAAAAATTCTTTCAGTTTCTTGAGTACTTAATATAGTGACCAAATCCTTTTACACATATCATTATATGATTTTTAACAAATAAATATATTAATTATAACCCAAATATATTGAGGCCTAGTTTCTTTAGAATAATAGGTTCATAATATATCAAAGTGAGGATAAAATAAAACTTCTTTATTTTTTTCAATATAATGAGATCCTAAATCCTTTAGTGATCCTAAAATCCATGGGATAACCTGGGGAATAAATAGACAAAAGGGGTGATCTAAAAACCCTAGTAAGGAAATAAATTTGATAAAGAAGCATAACATGTGAGTCAAAGGTATAACATTATATCATAAAAGAGAAGGAACATAAGTTATCATGTGGAATCATAATATAAAGAAAATGGTATCATAAGATCATAGAATCATAGAAAATTTGAAAAAAAATATAAAACATAACATAAAAATAATCCAAAGATAACTATCGATACAACATCATGTGGTGGACAGTGTCCCATAATTGATCATGTTCACTACCTAATACCATACATAATGTCTCATGAGACTATAACATTACCCAATGAATTAAAGGGATATATAATTTCAATCCCATCAATCACATTAATCTCATGCACATGCACATGCGTTCCATATAATAATTTAAATAATATTTTTAAACATAATAATTAACTATGTAAAGAAATGGGTTGCATAATATAGTCTCATAACATAATCAAAAAAGATTTCTCAGATTAGGAATTTGTGAAATGGTCATAAGAAATGTATTAACACATCAAAGGAAGGTAAAATAAGATAGGCGTAAAATTTATGGACATATATATAATTTATAATAATTATATAAAATTATAGGTTATTTTTGTTGATTAATATAAATAACTTTAAAAAGTTTAAAAACATTCTTGTGGAAAACAAACATTTCACTTTAAAAATCACTTTTGAAAAACTAAAATTCATAAAATATTGGGGAAATAATTTTCTTTTAAAATATACCTGGAATATTATAAAGTAAGCATTAATGAAAATAATTTTTATAGAGGAATTAAAATTTTTTCATGTCATACATGTTAAACCAAATATTCCATTCATTTTTTAGTAAAACTTTTAATGTACCTTGTTCATAAAATGATAGGAAAATTAATTTTAACCCATTTTTCAAAAATTCAAACATGGGTAAAAATTAATTTTAACAATCACGAGACAGTTGTAATTTTTTCATATAAAACATGGATGTGGAAGAAAAAGGATTCTCAACCAAAGAGAGAAATGATGTTAGACTTTAAAAAAAATATTTTATCAATAATTTTAAGCAAAAGGGATAGAAAAATGGTATTATTAATTGAAAATTTAATGAATATACATAAGAGAATAAAAGTAAATGGTTTATTATAAAATTATTAGATAGTTTCCTATAAATGAAATTCATGTATAAAAATCCTAAAAAAGTGTGATTGAAACATAAACCCTTACCGCTTTGGTATCTTTTGAATCACAACTCCAATGAATAAATTAGAAGAATTTCAACTTAAAATATCATGAAGTATTTATGATTCAAAATTTAATATTTAAATGGAAATTTTATACACCATTAAAAATAAATTAGGAGCATAAAATAACATGTGTCTCAAGGAATTAAGTTTTGTGATGAAACCCTTACATCGCTTCTCAAGGCGGTAGTCCGCCAAACACATGAAGGGCATTATAATTTATTCATTTGATGTTAAGGTAAGAAATTATATGATATATTAATTTTAAATAATTATTAATATTTAATTATTATATTATATAAATATTAATTTATCCCTTATTACCTTCCATGTAAATCACAAGTTAGAAATGAATCGCATTGTTTCACAAGGTAGTATTCCGCTGTACCCACGAGCGATATTATCGTATTCCCTAAGGAATGGAAAGTAAGAAGGTATATGTGATATTATAATTAAATTAGTATAATTATATCCTAAATATAATATATAATCATTATACACATCATTATCTATCCATGATAAGCAGTGATGAAAAACAAATTATATGGGTTTGTGAGGTAGTAATCCATTGTACAAAAGATCAACAATTTTGTTTCCCATTTGAGGGAGGAGGATGTGAATGTAGTTAATAACATGAACATAAAAAAATATAAGTAAATTTAATATATTGAGTTTATTATATCATAATATTTTAAAAATATTATACAAATTTGGAATAATAAGCAAAAAAAACAATACTTGGTTAAGAATGATACCTCTTATTTGGAAAACTTCTTTAAGTTTGCACAAAAATCCTTCCTATGTTAGATTTATGATAAAAAATTCCCCTAGGATGTTGGTAGGGAACTAATGAGGGATGTTTTTAGGTATTTTTTTAACCAATGAGCTTTGTAAGTGTTTAAAGGAGAGGATACGAGTTTCCTTTAACAATTTGGTGAGAAGACACAGTTGGAATTTTTGAAAAGAAAGAATTACAACCCTATTTTTTACAAGAAAAAAGGATCCAAAATGGATAATTTTAGATCTTTATAATATATAAGGTCTAAATATGACCATATAATAGGAACTATAATTTTTTTTTGGTTATTTATAAACCTTATCATTTCTATTTAAGCCCTAGTAAACTCGTTTTTACCTTAACCGTGGTAAATAATTTTTATCATTTTCACTATTCATTATGGTAAAAAATTAAGTTGAAAATATTAGATAATATAAGTTATTATGATTCAAAATATGGAATCCATTTTTATAAATTCAACTCATATAATTTTTGGAAGTTTATTTAAAATTAAACTCATAGACGTATAAAAGAATGATTTTTCAAGAAATTCATTTTTTAAGGAAAATATAATATCATATTAACTATACAAAAAGTAATAATAACTAAATGAATTTGAATTAATATTTCTAGATATATAATATATAAATTTAATTTAAATAGTTCCTCATTATGGGTTATTTAAATTATTAAAATGGAGAAACATTATTCACTTTAAAATAGTTTTCAGAAAAAAGAACGGGGAAGGAAGGGTAGGCACTGGCATCTTTACTACAAAAAGGTGCCTATAGTGGTGCCTATAGTGGTCTGACTATATTACACCAATTTGACTCCATCTGAGCAGTAGTTCCGCCAGTGAGTTCTTTATCCTTATCAGTATACGAAAACGACTCATTATCCTAAAAATAAACATATACTAAAATATTTTATAGATATAATTTAATCTAATTAATTTTATTTAATAAAAATAAATAGTTCTTATTTTAAATTTAAATCAAATAAAAATAATAATAGGATTTAATTTATTATAAAGAAATTACAATTTTATAAAAATCGATATTTTTACTATTCTCTAAAAAATCGATATTTTTTGAAAAATCCCAAAATTTTAGTGCAAGTAATATCAATATGATGATTTACAAAAATTGAGTTCATTTTTTTAAAATATATCTTTGAAAATTGGTAAAAAGGAATTTTAAATGTGGTTTGAAAATCGAGACTAAACCACCTTTTAAAACAATACAGTTTTTCAAAAAACATTTCTTTATCTTTCAAATGGTTATTATTTTATTTATAATCAGTATATAACCATTTAATTTATTTTAAACATGTGAAACCCATAAAATATTCATAATTTATTTATTCTTATTCATATCCACCAATTTAATAGTAATGTTATTCTGATTTAATTTATTACGGTTCATTTAGATTCTGGATTGCATGTTCTTCAAGCTATCAAGAGATTGAATATATTTAAAAAGAAATATATAATAATGTGTCAAGGTGTTTCATTATCTTCTAATCTTGGTTTTTTGTGTCACAAATGATATCTAACATGATGTTTCTCTTTTAAAATCATGTGGTGTTACATTCTACCCCTTAAATAAATGTTTTCCTCACAATTGAATATTGATCTCAAAAATAAAGGGTTTGACATTTGAAAATTTATTTGTAGATAAAACCACTTCATAAAAAGAGTTAATAAAAATTTTTCTAAAAAATATGGAAATGTAAATATGAAATTCATCACATAAATAGGTTTACACATATGAGAACAATGTTGGAAGGTGAACATATGGGCATGGAAGGAAGGAATAAATAATTTTAGAGAGTGGTAGAAATCATTGATAAAAAATTGAATGATCATGAGAAAGTCAACATCCAAAAAAAACCTAAATCTATAATGAATTAAAAGACTATTTATTCATCAGATATGAAGTTAATGGGGTAATTTTTTTTTCAAGTTCATTTCTTTATAGTTGTGGGATTCTAAGGAATACAAAAAATATACTTACTTGATATATTTTTTATTTCATAAACACAATTTTATCTTTTGTATGTGCTTTGATCAATTTCCACTTTTCCTATTACTCTAAAAAATTAATAATCAATATAAACTTTTTGTTATTCCTGAAGAATTAAAATTAACTTTTAATGGATCATAAGATCTAAAAAAGTGTAAGAAACTATTCCTTTTATAATTATTACAACCAAAATGGTTCACAAAAAGTGAGATAATGCCCAAAATTAATAGGAATATATTAATCTCAAAAATTAAACAATGAAACCAAAGGTTTAACATAGATCATTCCTTAAATAAATAACCATATATCCCAAATAACCTTAATAACCTCAACATGAAAAAAAATTTAACCTCAAAGGTTATCTCATTCCCTTTCAAATTACATCTCCAAAAAAATATAACATACTTAACAAGTAATCATTTACATTAAACCTAGTGGTTATATATATATATATCTTAACCTAATAAATTTTTTTACCAAAATATAATTTATCATTTTAATATCCTAAAAATTAAAAAATCATTGATCCTCTAATATGTTTCCCAGAATAAAATTAATATTTATCCACCAAATCACTTAAGGAAAAAATATTATAATAAATAGTACATCACATAAGATAGTGATAGAAAAATCACCCTTATCCCCTTATATTGTGGGTTAAATCCCTATATTCTTGATAGATATTATATTTTTTCACCCATCTTTCAAGTTGAACTTTTTTTAAAAATATATTAATATAATTATTGTAAAATTACCTAAAATAGAATGAACACCATTAAAATAACAATAATCATAAAATAATTTTTTAATCGCTATGTTTTTTTATATATCTTATTATTTTACAGAAAATATCACCTTACCGTTATATAACCATTCTATGTCATTATTAACATTCAAAAAAATATAGAAAATCCTTAATGAAAAAATAATGCATAATAATCCTTAAAAGTTTTTATGATTCTTATAACTAAAATTTAATTGAAAAAAAATACTTTTACATAATAATTCTAGAATACTCTTATGTAAATACTTCCCATCAATGATTTGTACAATATATTTTCTTCCTTGGTCTAGGGGGTAACCCTTATATTTTGGAATTGACTCAGATAACTACTATGTTCCCCACAAATAATACATCGAATTACTTCATATTTTTTTGATTTATATCCTTTGTTTCTATATAGAAAAATCGTCCTCCTCTATTTGATATATTATTATAGGTGCTTATTCCCACATTATCAATATATATAAAATTTAATCTTATTTTTTTTATCTTTATCCCTTGAACTTCCATGAGATACCATCCTTCTTTTATTTGATGTATTTATAAATTCAACTATTTCCCAGTTATTGATCATAATTTTAGATATATCATTTGACATAATCACGAGATTTTTAATTACTGTTCCCATTAATTTAGGCATCTCATTAGGGAAATCAGTAAATTTCCCATCACATTGGTTGTATATATTATTTTTTCTATTTACTATCATTAATTAAAAATATTAAAAGAAAAAAGATGATAATGATTTAACATACCAAAGCTAAACTTATAAACCTAGAAAGAATAACTTATAATTGATAAGTATGGCCTAACTTATGGGCCTATTGGTTTCCATCTACGTTATCTATGGTAATGATTCCTATTATATTTTATAACCTAACCATTTGTTAAGTCCTTTATAATGGTTTATAAAGAGTTTGTGAATTTACAAAGAATATACCTCAGGAGTGTCAAACCAGGTGTGCAGTAAGGCCCATTATTCTGTACCAAGTAACACTTGAGTCAAGCTTGATGTGACTTTTTTAGAGATTATCCCTAGGTACATCTGTTCCCAAACCATTTCCACTTGTAGTATTCATATAGGGATTCAATTTCTTATAAATCACTTGATCTATTCTTCACCAATATTGTAATATATTATACTTATTTTTATCCTTAACATATCCCTAAGGTTTTCACAAAATTTTTCTTATCCTAGTTTCCAATGGTTAACTAAACCTTTGATTTGATACCAACTATAGTGACCCAATCATTTTAAACACAACATTTCGTTATTTTTAACATAAACATCTATTAATTACAACCCAAAGATCATGATGCCCCTTGTATTTTTCAGAATAGGTTCATAATAAATCAAAGTGAGGTTCAAATAAAACTTATTTTTTTATTATCCATAGTAATATTCTAAATATTTTCAATCTCCTAAAATTACATGGGATAACCAAGGGAATACATAAAAAAGGGGTGAGATAAAAATCCTAGTAAAGAAATAAACATGATAAGGAAACATAATATATGAGTCAAAGGTATAACATGATATCATAAAAGATAAGTATCATGAGTAATCATATGAAATCATAATATAAATAACATGGTATAATAAGATCATGGAATCATAGGAAATGTGGCAGAAACATAAAACATGACGTAAACATAAGTCAAGGATAACCTTTAAGACAACATCACATTGTGGATAGATTCCCATAATGGATTAGGTTCACTACCTTATCTCATACATGACATCTCATTAGACTATAAAATTATCCAATTAATTAGAGGTATACATAATTTGGTACCACCGGTCACATTAATTTCATGTACATGAATATTCATTATATATAAGAATATAAATCATAAGGCATAAACATAAGAATTACCCATGTAAATAAATGGGTTTAATAATCTTATCTCATAACATAATCAAAATATATTTCTTAAAGAACAATTTGAGAAATTGTCATAAGTCATGTATTTCCCCATAAAAGAAAGGGATAATAAGTTAGCTATACATATGGGGGACATATATACATAATTTATAAGAATTATATAACATCAATGGTTTTTTATTTATAAATTGAAATAGATTAAAAAAGAATAAAAACATTATTGAGCAAAATAACCTTTCAACTTTGAAAATCAATTTCGAAAAACTAATATTTAATTTTTTTTGTAGAAATCCTATTATTTAAAAATATCCTTTGAATATTATTAATTAAACTTCAAGTAAAATAATGTTCATGATCATGGAATTGTTTTTCATGTCGTACATGTTAAGACAAATATTCCTTTCACGTTTCTAGTAAAATTTAAAAAGTAACATGTTTCGAAGTGATGAGAAGATTACTTGTCACACCCAGAATTCTTAAATTATTTATATTTTATTAATTCTTGGCCCTGAGTTCTCACGCCAAGGTCCGGGCTAAGACCCGGATTAAAATCTTCATCGTTTAATTTTTTTTACTTGGTTTTAGACCTGGGCACGGACACCACGTGGTTAGAAATGACCGTACGGTCGCCCCATGCGCTTGTGCGGGTGCCCAAGCGGACTACGTAGAGGTGCACAATTTGCGTGCATGGTTTTTTTATCCATGCGAAGAGCGTGCAGGTATCTAGTTTTCATATTTTGATAATTAAATAACTTATGTTTTAAAAATAATGTTTGTTAATAATAATAATATTATGTTTCCATTGTCATTATCATTGTTATTATTATAGTATTATTTGTATTATTATTATTAACATTATTCTGTTATTATTATTTATATTAATGTTATTAATATTACTAATATTATTATTAATATAATAGAATGAATTTTTATTAAGAAACCCTAACCCTACCATTTCCTCCCCATTCCCCATCTCTTTTTGGCGCCGCGAGCCCCCTCCTACCCAGGCCCTCGCCTCCCTACACGTCCGCGACTCTACCCCCCTTCCTCCAGGTTGGCCGCCTTTGTCACGCGGCCTGCACAGTGCTGCCCCGTATTGCACCCTCCGTGTCCCTGCATCACTATCCAGCCCCCCTGCACTACGCCTTCCTCCTACTACACCGGCCGACGATTCTACCTCCGATCCACCGTCCGGCTGCCCACAGCGCCAACCTCCTGCAAAGAAACTCTCATATCTCTGGCCCTCCCATGCTCCTGTTCATCTGCAGTGACCTAAAGACCCAGCTATGCCCTCCCTGCCCCGCTAGACTTGTAGCACACCCGACCGCCACACCTCCTCCTAGCGGTGCCCCTTCTCCACGACCTGCAGTGTGAACCGCCACCCCGAGCCGCCTCCTTGTGCCTGCTCCAGCAGGCCGCGAACCCCTTCCCCGCTCTGGTATTTTTTTTATTTCCATCTTGTGGTGTTTTTTTAAGCTGGAACCACTTTGAAACCTTGTTAATCCTATTGTATCTTTTTGTAATTTGTTTTGGTTTGTGAAATCAAGATTTTTAAGGTTCATTATGTGCAAGGCTTAGAGTCTTAGAACTTATGGTGTTTATTTTAAATTCTATTATTTCACTAATTGGAAATTGGGGGTTTTAATTAAATGTTTGGTGTCAATTATGGTGTGATGGTGGTTGTATATTTGTTAACTTGGTTCAACATGTTTGGTTTACTAATGCTAGGACTTGTTTAATGTGTAAAATGTTTTGGAAATTGGTTATATGGTTTCCAAGGGGTTGTTTTATGTTCCTTAAATTATGTGGGTAGTTGGTTGTGGTTTTAAATAAAGTGGTAGTTTTGTGAAAATAGTTTTGGGTGTTTTTATTTTCTACCTTTTGGTGTTTTAATTTATTTATTTTGGCCAAGTCCCAACACCTTGGGTGTTGATTCTCACATTTTCCTTGTTTTAGGTGTGCGATTGGTGCACAAGAGGTTGTCCTTCCCTCCGCTGAAGCGTTACTGTGTCCGTGCTTGGTTTGACGTAGGCGAACCCAATTTTTCCCTTCCTAATTAATTCTTTGGCACTTGCACGCTTTCAATTTCTCTCAAACATTATTCGCACCTCTGTGGAAACATTAGTTATCTTATTATATCATTTTAGAGTTTGG
Source organism: Viscum album (assembly GCA_963277665.1). NCBI lineage: Eukaryota > Viridiplantae > Streptophyta > Magnoliopsida > Santalales > Viscaceae > Viscum > Viscum album. The sequence continues at coordinate 1,286,135,508 of OY728155.1, read as the reverse complement.
TTTTGAGTCTTTGCATTCGATTTACCATGATCATAGTTTGTTCTGGACCCGCAAAGGTGCGGTTGAGGTGTGAACGAAGATTCGCATCGATTTCAGGTTGGCGTCATTTTTCCGCCTTGGTTCCAAGTGTGTTGAGCTTTGCTGTGTGTTTTTGGGTGTGCGTTTGATCGGAAATGTGTTCTTTGGATGAGTTTTGGGTGTGTGGGCTATGAGTTACTTTTTGGAAATCGTTTTATAAATTTTAAAGTGGTTTATTAAATAGTGAAAATGATGCAAGTATATTTTGAAAGTAGGTCGAGGTGGTTCTATGTGTTATTTGTTTGTTTGGATTGTTTAAGTCTGTGTTTATTTATTGTAGTTACCTTTGCGGTTGCAGCGTGTTGACAAGATTCTTCCATGGTCCTGTGATGGTCGGCGTGCGCGTGTTTGTACATATGTGCGAGGCGTGACGTGCCATTGTGTTTGGACAACGAGTCGAGGTAGGTTCCCCATTACACTCACCTTTAAATTTAGAATTTACTAATTGCTTGATGTTTTGTTAATTTTAATGACTAATAAATAATATTAGATAATAAAATTTTAAATGATTATTTAGGGTGAAAAGAGCCGTTTATTTTATACCGAACACTTGGAACATTTTCTTGACGGGCGGACACCCAGTTTTGAAATAATGCCCGTTTGTCCTTTAATCACAATTCATGAAATTTCAAACATACTTCTAGTTTTAAAGATAAATGATTTATTTTGAACAAGTGTTTTTGAATTTCTAGAGAAATGAAGTTTTGCTTTAAAATTGGTGATGGCCCGTTTGACACTTTAATAAAATAGATTATTTTGGAAAACCCACTCGGGGGTGATCTTTGGTGTGCGTTGATTGCATGAGCTATATGTGATGTTATTGCTTTGTGACTGCTTGATTTAAATTATAGACGCACCCCTATTTTATTATATGTGTTGACATGGGAACCTGGCATAGTGAGTGAATCTTCTGAGAACGATTGTTGCACTAGTTTAGACCATGCACTGGCTAGTGGCCCCATAACAGGGGAATACTGAGTTATTGCTGCTATGGGGATTGGGCCCCTCGGTTAGGCCATTTAGGGCTATAATGGGTAGTAGTATGGGCGTTTTGACGTCATCGAGTTAGGGCATGCCTTCAGGATGAGTCAGATGTATATTATGTTCTGGATTGTTCACGATCTCCTAGGTTCGACCCATGTTTCTTTTAGTGTTTATTTGTGTGTGGCGTATGATTGAGAGGTCGAGTTCAGTTGCTGACCCATGTGTGTCACTTTTACCATTTCCCTTAGTGTGTGTTGTGTGTGATTCTCCTTTTTACTAACAACTAATGTTTGGATTTATAAATTGTTCGCAAAATGTTTTAAAAATGCAATGCACCTGTTTCTTTCAACATTAAACTTGTTCTAAATTAAAAAGGGCAATGGACTGTTAGATGTTTTAGAAATGAAAGTGTGTGGAAATCATATTTTATATAATTTAGTTCAAACCTGGAATTGATAAATTCTTTATTTATTGGTATGTGCATTGGGAATAGAATTAGTCGGGCCTACCTACTGAGTTTTAATACTCACGCCTATAGTGTTTTCTTTTTTTTTTAGTTCTGTTGCAGGTTCCAACTTCAGTTGTTCGCCTTCAGAAATGTTGGTTGTGGTATTGGAGAGTGACCCACGGGGTCAACTGGAGTTTGGATCGTGGTCAGGTTAGTAGTGTTATTGGTTTCTCTTTCTTTATTCGCTTTTGTTCTATTTTATTTTCCGCTGTTTAGTTTATTTTCTTTTGGGCCAAATCATTCCCACCTGCTTAATTTTGATGCTCGACACTGGTTGCCATCTCGTGGGGATAGGGAACGCCCCTCATGCCATGTCGTGGGCCGACTTGGGTGACCGATTCAGGGTCGACCCGGGTTGGTTCATGACATTACTTTTAAATAATTTTACAAAAATAAAAAATGGGTAAAAAATTATTTTAAAATCATTGGACAATATTAAAAATATTTTTAGAAAACATGGATATAGAAGAAAAAGTATTTTTGAATGAAGATAGAAATGAAGTTAGCTTTTCTTGAAAACATTTTCACAATAATTTTAAGAAAAAAGGACAAGAAATGGTAATATTACTTGAAAATTTATTGTATATAAATAGGAGAATAAAATTAAATGGTTTTATTATGCAATAAGTAGACAATTTTCAATAATGGAAATTCAGGCATAATAATCCCAAATAATATGAGATTGAAACACAAACAATTTCCACTTTGATAAATTTTGAATCATAACTCCAATGGATGAACTAGATGAATTATAAATTAAAATATAATTAAGTCTGAAGGATTCATGATATAATATGTAAAGGGTAATTATCTACACCATTAAAAATAAATTAGGTGCATAAAATAACATGGGTCTCAAAAAAGTAAGTTTTGAGATAAAACCATTACCTTGAGCCTAAATTGTCACATGTGTTCCTTATTTTCCTGAATAATAAACTTATGTTAATTACTTAATTTATAAATAACCTTTATATATTATATTTTTCATTATATTTTATTTTTTCCAAGTTATATTCAATTACTTAACCAATTAATTTTACATCATATGTTTTAACGATAAACTGATCATATGTCCAAAATCACTTTGGTAAGTTGACTAAGGTTAAATATATTATTATTTAATCATATTAATAATATTAATAATGACATAATTATAATTATTATTTATAAATTATTCTTTTTAAACCAACCATTAAATATAGTTATGTAAAATGTTACAATCATGGCGATGGTAGGTCGTACATACACATGAGTAACATTTCCATTTGTTGAAGATCACCATGGAATTTAGGTAAGTGTTATTTTATCTTTATATTATTATAATTATATTATAAATATCATATTATTTATTTTAATACAATTACATATACCATCCATGTGATGTTGTAATAAAAATGTTTTACATCGATTTGTGAGGCGGTAGTCTTCCATACACAAGAATGAGGTTATCATTTATTCAATGGATGATAAGGTAAGAAAATATATTATATATTAATTTTCTAGAATGGTTAATATCACATTATTATCACACATAAATATTAAATTAATCCATATTACAATCCATTCAAATATTAAGTTAAAAATGATTCACATCTCCCCATGGGGTGGTAGTCCTCCATATACACGAGTGATGTTATCGTATTTCCTAAGGAATGAAAAGTAGAAGATATATGTGATAATATAATTTAAAAAATATAATTATATAATAAATATAATATATAATAATTATATACATAATTATATCTAGCTATGAGTAGTGGTTATAGGAAAATAATTATGTCACTTCGTGAGGCAGTTGTTCGCCATACACACGATAAATGATTACATTTCCTATTTGAAGGAGAATGATATGAGTGTAGGTCATAGAGTTAACATAAAAAATATGTATTTAGAATATAAAATGATTTTTATTTCATAATTTTTTAATAATATTTTAAATAGGTGGAAGAATAAATAAAACAGAAAGCTTGGTTATGGATGATAACTCTTCTTCAGATAACTTCTTTAGGTTTGAACCAAAATACTTCCTAGGTTTACTTTATGATAAAAAAATTACCCTAGGATGTTAGGAGGGAAATATACAAGTTATTTTGTTTAGTATATCTAAATAAATTAGTTTTTTAATTGTGGAAATTAAGTGAGAGGGGGTGGCCTTTAATAAGTGGGGGAGAGGAAATATTTAGAATTTTTGAAAACAAAGAATTAAATCCATGTTTTTCACAAGACACAAGGATACAAAATAGCCCATTATCAAACCATATAATATATAAGGTCTAAAAATTACCATAAAATAGGAATTATATTTGTTTTGGGTCATTTTAAACCTTATATTTTTAGTCTAACCCTTCAGAAAACCCATTTTTACCTTAATTCCAATAATTTTTTTTAAATTTTTTCACTATTCATTATGCTCAAAATTTATTTTGACCTTATTAGATAACATAAATTATATTTAATAAAAATATGTAATCCATTTTTCCAAATTAAAATCACATAATTTTCATAATTTAATTTAAAATTAAACCCTTAGACGTGTTGAAAAAATGATTTTTCATGATATGCATTTGTTAAGGAAAAGATTATCTCAGATTAAATACACAAAAAGTAATTATTATTAAATGAATTTAATTTAAAAAATTCATATATAATATAATAAATATTTAATTAATTTAAAAAATTAATCATTAATGGTTATTTTAATTATTTAAAATGAAGAAATATTATGCACTTTAAAAGACTTTTTAAAAAAAAGTATTTTATATCATAAAAATAAAAATATTCTAACATATAGTATAAATATGATTTAAATATAACTAATTGAACTAAATATAAATAATAATTTTTTTAATTGTTAAATCAAATTAAATTAATAATGGGATTTAATTTATTAAAAATAAATGACAGTTTTATAAAAATCGTTATTTTTCACTATTCACGGAAAAATTAATATTTTCAAAAATATCCCAAAATTTCACTGTAAGTTAATATAAATAATCTTATTTCAAGTAATGGATATAATTTTGTAGAAGTATTAAAAATTAATTTTTTATTATCAGTGCGAAGGGCGACTGAATCATCTTTTTAGAAAAATATTGTTTTTAAGAAAAATTTTATTTTTCTTTAAAATGGTTATTATTTTATTTATAATCAGTATATAACAATTGAATTTATTTTATATATTTTAAAACCATATAATTTTTATAATTTAGTTTTTCCTATTGATACGCTTCAATTTAACGACTAGATTATAATTTTATGCTATATTACAATTCATTTAGATTCGAGGTTTTGTGCTTTGCAAGCTATCGAAGATATTGAATTTATATTAAAATAAATTTATCATAAAGTATTAGGGTGTAATACTCTTTTAAAATCTCAGGATGTTATAATTAAAGAGAATAAAACTAAAGCAAAAATGTATTCTCTAGAAATAACCAAAGGATAAGAAAAATATAAGGATTTATTAGATAAATATCATATAATTTCATCAATATAAATTTAATCAGAAACAATCTTTATTAAAATAGGATTGAAACATAAATCTATTACTTCAAGTCTTGTCTTTACTCAAAAACATTAAAACTTCTTGTATAAGAAATATAGATTTATTATAATTTTTTTATAGAACCATAAAAATATCTATCATACCATGTATGATTTAATTATGAGATCTTATCACATGTTTATTAACTAAGCTTTATAAAAATCATTATTTTGGGTGATAACAACCTCATTTTTCATGCAAGTTTTGATTCAAAATTCTTATTCCTCGTACTTTTATTACGGTTCCATATTCTACAAAATGTTAATAATGATATAAATATCATATATATGCATTAATATATATACTTATATTAATTCATAAAAGTAATATATCAAAAAATATTTTACATCGTTTATAGAGATGGTAAGTTGTATGTATGTATGAATGTTGTTTTCATTTTTTAACCAAAAGAATAAAAGAAATAGAAATAAAATTTTATCATTATATAACCATAATAATATCATAAATATCATAAATATCATATATAATCATTAGTTCTATCCCTATAACCATCTAAGTAAAATGGTTATGAAAAACAAATTACACCGCTATGTGGAGACAGTAAGTCATACGTACGCACAAATGATGCCTTCATTTTCTATAGGATGGAAAATAGATGGATAATGGTTATTATATTCATTTAATAAAAATTAATAATATTTAAGGTAATAAATTAATTATTTTTTAATGGATAAGATGTATTTAGAGGAGGTATTAAAAGAAATAAAATTAAACACTCGATTAAGATTTATACCACTTCATTGAGAAACGTTATTCGGATTACACCTTAATCCTTGAAAGGATGGTCTTTTGGAAATAACATAATCTCTAGGAAATTTATAATTAATCCATGAAGGTATTATGTTAGGTAATTTCTAATATATAAGGCTAATGAAGTGTTAAATATATAGGAGAGGTGGTATCCTTTTATAGGGAAGGGAAATGACACACTTAGAATTACTTAAAAGATTAAATAATATAAATATCATAATCATGTGAAGTGGATTAGATGTAACAAAAATTATAGTATACATGTGATAGGTTATAAATAAACTAAAACAATCACATTTTCACATGTTTTTGATAAATTTTAAGCCTTATATTCTAGTTATACCATTTTAAACCCATTTTATCATTAACCAGAATAAATTAACTTTTTAAAATGAAAGTATAATTATATGGAAAAAAATAAGAGGTGTATAAAAAATTATATACATGATGATTCCAAATTTTAAAACAATTTTATCATATTTAATTTCTATATGTGGTAGAAATTATTTTTACTATAATAACACAAAACATAAGAAAAACAGTTTTTTTGCAAAATATTATATTTAAGAGTAAAAATAATTTTACCTTCAAATAAAGTAATAAATTGTTTTAAATATTTTTTTGGGTTAAATAATAAAATAATTAAGGTTTTTAGACATTTGGAGAAATCCAAAATCTAATTTAATCTTCCAATCACAACATTAAATATAAAGAATACAAAAATAGTTTTTAATTAGAATAAAATATAACTTATCGTCAGAAAAGTAAATCTTGGGTTCCCAATTTCTAAATAATGTATTAAAATATATTATTTAACTAATTAATGTTACCTTTTGTCTAATAAAAATTCATACAATATGATAAAAGCATGTTTTATGGTTATTTTAATGTTTTACCTCATGGTTTTAACCTAATTTTACCTCTTTTATCGAGGTGATAAATATTTATTATGGACACTATTTATAATGAATAGAAATTAAGTTTTACCTATTATATTATATTTATTATTTTGATTCATAATATTAAATTTATTTGACAAATTTTCACTCACATAAATGGGGGAATATAATTTAAAATTAAACACAAAAAATGTGACGAAAAGTGGTTTTCTAAAGAATTTTTTCACTTATGTATAAAAATAATTATATAAAAATAAAAAATAAAAAATGATTAAAGTGATAATAAATTTTAACTAATGATACTTTTAAATCTATTTCAGAACAAAATTGAACTTTTCAAATTCTTTTAACGAATTTGTTTTGAATAAAAAGTAGTATATTTCACTATTCATCAAAAAATAAATCATTTCAAAATATTAACAAAAATTCACTCTAAGATAATTTTAACATGAAGACATAAGAAATTAAGTTAATTTTTTCAAATAAATTTTCAAAGATTTGCCAAAATTAATTACTTTTTTGGTTCACAAAAAATAATAAAAAATCATTTTTGAGGAAAATGTTTTTTTAAGCCTATAATGACTTTAAAAAATGGTTACTTAATTATCAATATGTTTGATTTCTCTAAAATATTTTTTCATATTTTTTAAAATTTCTTTATTCTTATTCACTATGCCAATTTATATGGCTAGCTGATAATCATTACATTATAAATTAATATTTCAATAGTATATTGTGGTTCATTTAAACTTGGTGTTTTATGTATCAAAAGATATAAAACAAATAAAAATTATTTAGAAAATATTTGTCTTAAAATATCAGGGTGTTATAGCCACTTTAAAAGGGTGGTGGCTAGAAACTTTGTATAAAGTATGGCCATTATTTCTGTAGGGTCCCAACTCTAAATTGAGGGTTTGAATATTCTTTGAATCCTAGATTGCTTATTGGTTATTGTTTGTATTTTAATTGGTATATAGAATCATAGATTTAAGTTCCTTGAACTTGAGGGTAGGCATTAGTGTATTTCACTTGAGAAAAAAAATGTTTATAAACCCTTAGTGGTATAGTAGTGGTCATAGGTAGCTATCTCGTGAGAGTAGTTAGTTCTCAATTTTATTTTAATGTAATGCGGAGTTTGAAATTTTTACTCCAAGAAATAATATTTTTATAGTCTTTATACCAAATTGTAGAGGATTTTTGGAGACCCACTTTATATGTTCTCTACCTTCAATAGATGTATTATCAATTATTTCCCCTATAAGAATCATCAAGTATGATTTTTTCTTTATATATCAATCATTTATATAAGAATACCAAGAAATTATGGTCTTAAAATGGTTTATGTGGTCCAGATGTTGTTAGTCACTTTAATATTTCTTAAAAATTCCTAAAGTGTTTATCCACTATATTTATTGATTCTATAAATTTCTTGTCAAAACTGGGTACTCCTTGAGGAAGGGAAGTATTTCTAAAATAATTCCTTTTGTAGCTCATCCCAAGTGGTTCCTTCCCTAGTATAGATGCTATAGGATACTCTTTGGAATATCCTTCAAGAAAGAAGTGAATAAAATGTCATTTGAATTAATATTCTATGTATCCTCTCAGTTTGTATGCATTATAAAATTCTCTTATATGTCAACTAAGATCCTATCCTACCAAGCCATAAAATTTTAGAAGTAGTTGAATCATTCATGTTATAATTTCAATGTGTTGTTGATTATTTGGTTATTGATTTTGGTTATCATTTTTGAAATTGGGATCATAACATTATCTCAAGGTATTATTTAATTGATGTAGATTTTTATCCATGTTTTTTCTTCCTATAGTGAATCTTGTGGAAGAAGTGGATAATTATGGATAATTTGACCTTTGGAAAGCGAACAATTTTCTTTACTCTTGGTCAATTATTTTTAGCTTCATGAGTCTTTTCAACACGTTTCTTTTAACCTTTGGATCAGAACCAATGAAGTGAGATTAACTATAACTGGTCATGTCTTGATTTTATTTTTTTTAAATGTAATAAACAACACTAGTATTATTTATAACAATTCCGGGTTAATGTAAAACATATCATGGGGCCAGAAACAAATAAGTTTTTAAACCCAAATTAAGTGAAATACTAATGATCATGGGTTTTATTGGGAGAGGATTTTGTTTTGGGTGTCTTTGAATCTTTTTTAGTGGGTCAAAAATAAGAAATCCATAGTGGAATTGGTTTGGTTTTTAATTTAGATTTTTAAATAGTAGGTTTACCTCGTATATCCCATAACTTCTTGTTAGATCATGATTCCATTATTTTATTCTCTTATATTTTCTATAAACATGTGAATCCTCACTTAATTATCGACTCTTATAAGTTTAATCTTGAATAATTGAGTACAATTATCTTTGATCCCATAATCTCACATAGTCGGGTGATCAGATGCCTCTAATCACCCTCAAATCATCCCACTTTTCATGAACCAACCCATCGAGGCCTTATTGGATAGTGTTAAGCTGAGTGTAACAACACTAATCCCACCTACAATAGTCTGGGGGATGGAAATAAGCACTGAGTATGCATAATACTATAATGGGAGGCCTTACCTAAAGTACCCCCCCCCCCCCCCACATACAACACCATGAAATACTGAATAGGTATAGTAAAATACTTGATATAAAAAGTTTAATAATTCATGAAATAACCTATAAGAAATACATATATAAGTATAAAAACATACCAAAAATGGTAAAAATGAAAAGAAAAAAATCTTTTCCAACCAAAAATACATGGGGGAACCCAAACTAACAACAATTATTAAGAGTAGAGTGGGGGAGAGCCTGGGAATAGATCCCAGAGTCCGACCAATGAACATAGTCAAAACCACCACGTACTACTAAGAGATATTGATCTGTGTCCATAATAGTCTATGCTAATATTTCAGTTGACTCTATGAGATACAAAACATGTAGTAAAAACCCATGTAAGGGTGAGTATATACATAACCAATAGGATAACACAAACCAACAATCAAAAGGCATTAGATAGAGAGTAGTAATCTCATTGCCACTAAGGCATGCCAATCATAATATGAGACAAAAACCATAATCATAACATCTATAACCCAGATATACTTCATAAGAATCCCAAACATAGAGAGTAAGGGGATCATCGTATCCATGTCCCAACTAAGAATGATGAGTCATCCTGCAGATCCAAAGTCCCATCTTCGATACCCACAATCATGCACAACCACAAAAGAATCAATGTGAGGACCTTCACCTTTCCACTATGATACAATCCAAGGGGTAACCATCTCTTAGACATGAATCTCACATATCCTCTCAAGAATCAATGTATAGATTCTTCAACTTTCCATTGTGCCCCACATTCCCTCACACACTATGGGTTTCCACTCGGTAGATAGAGGACTCATGCCCAGTGCATCCAATGGGTGACACTCAGTAGATAGTGGACCCATGTAAGATCCTTGTTTTTTCAATAAGGTATAGATCCTTTTAATTTTTTATCAAACCACTGTTTCAACTCTATTTTTGGCTTAGACCCGAAAGCTGATCCTTTAGGCTAGTTTGTATGTTTTGGGAAGAAAGAAGAAGGGGACTATAAGTTGGCTACAGTACAAATACATGGTCTACTATAAGGGATCCCCTTTGAGCCTAAAGCTAAGTTCGGATCCTATATCTTTTTCCAAACTCTGATTAAATATCCTTCAATCACATTGGATATCCATCAGTGATTTCTCTTTTCCTCTTACGCCTTTTTGTCTTCCTCTTGATGATGCTATTTTGATTCGGGTTTATATGCCCTATTTTTTGGGAATTAATTTTTTCTACCATTTTCTTATGATTCATGATAAAATAAGGGTTGATGATGGATGTGGCATCTAAAACATGCATAAGGTAGGTGGTCTGTGACTTATACATTAGCATCTCGCCATCTATAAATTATCATCATTGTGTGCATGCCAGTTTCACCGGTTGATGCTTCAAAAACTTTTCTGCTTTAATTATAATTATTTGTATTATGTTATAAAGCCTAAAATATACATTTTATTCATTCCATTAAAGGTTGAAACCTGAATTCCATTCACCCAATTAATCCTCAGACCATGTTATTTCTTTTTTCTCATTGTTGAGATTATCTGAGTAACTATTCAGGTGTGTTTTTTATTTGTCCTTGTTAAGGTAAGCGTTCCATAATAATTAAATGAAACCATAAATTGTTAAATGTAAAGTTTATTTATATATATCACTTTGACTCGTTAAATTATAATTCAATTAATTTAATATTGGGTACAATTCCTCTACCCATTATCATGTTTAATGAAAGGTATGAAATGAACCTATTAAAAGTTTATAAATTGAAGTGATAAATGATTTCATGTTATTGATACACTTTTAATAATTTATTAAAGGTACTGTAATGAATGTATTAAATGATTAAATGGAATGAGTATTATAGGGAACATGATTACATATTATATAAATTAAATGAGGTTAAGGTGTCGACTGCTTTGTGACAATTTCATATTTATAGAAATTGTTAGACTAGATCTATCCATGGAATCCTGAGGGAATTCCATGAGCACTAAGAGGATGATATTATGATTTATTGAGTTGATTTTTGTGGAAGGTACCCACCACTAAATATGTTCTTTTAGTTTTTATGTTAATTTCTTAGAATTTTACTAAATATTTACTTGACTATTTTCCAGATATTAGAATGCATTGGATACACTCTTGATATAGGTTTATGTCTTCAGAAACATGGAACCATGGATTCACCCCATTGAGGTCAGTCATGATTAGTATAGGATTTATATGTAAGTGATTCATGGACTCAGTTAGAATCTTTTATAGTGGGATACCTTGATAAATACCCTTAGGTTACACACAGACCTTAATAGACAGACTACATGTGATACTTCTATGAGTTGGACAACCCTTGAGGTCAAGGATTCCTTGGTTCTAGATTGGATCATCTTTTGTTATTATGATGGTTTATCTAGGGACTATTGAAATTTTCCCATGTTTTATATATATAAACTTAGTCATAAATAATTAAATGGCTACATTTTCAAACACTATATGAGGCTAAAGTAGTTATGGGTTGTTTATTTATATTTATTTACTTTATTATATACCTGCACACTGTATAATTTTTATTCACAAACTAAACTATATAAAGGGGATTTCTCTTGACCAACTAAGATTTATCTCACACCCTATCCTAGAAGCTAATGGTACCTAAGAAGATTATATTATCACATGTTTTGATAAGGGAAAGTGTCTTTCTTTTGGCGCCTGATTTTATTCCTTTATGATGGGATCTTGGTAATAGATGACCAAGTCAGAGATTAGGATGCTTGGATAGTTTTGGGATTCTTTTTGATTATTTTGTATATAATGTATTACAGTGTCTTCCCACTTCTAATTATTCCATCTTTTCATTATATAGAGATATTAAAAAACCATTTTGTATATGATATAGTTTACATATTTTGAGATGATTATTTATTCCATGGATGTTTATATTCATTTTTACATCTAATATTATTCATTATCATGAATACTCTATTTATTCACTGTTATTTTTTGTTGTTGTGATCTGGTATGACCAGAGGGTATGTATCCCTACTATCACACCCTAGGAACTCATTGCTAATTAACAACCTTTAGAAATCTGGGAGGTGCGCTTGAGGCCATGTGGCCCACTAAGTTTAGCTAATAGATAGTGACATGGGTTTGGGAAATCAAGAAAGTGGTATCAGAGTGGTTTTATTTTCTTTTGTCTTATTATTTGGTAAAAAAAATTTAGATAGTATGAGTGTATAGGAACTTGTTTATAAGCCATGCTGGGTGTAGCTAACCCATGTTCGGGGTTAAATACTAAGTTTCTTGGGAATGGAAAATTGTTGTTCTATTTTTTTGCCTATTACAGTTGATATACATTCATTATTGGGTGATTCACATGGATTGTGGTAAATGTTATGCTTTATGGATTTTCCCTTCAATTGGTATGGTAAGGGTAATTGTTACATGCATCATTATAGGAATCTAGGATTCACATTCCATACATAATCAATGTTATATGGGTGTATTTCGTTGCTTTCATGTCCTATGTTTCTTGTGATTATTGATTGTTCCTTGGTTGTGATATATATTTCTTTGTTTTTAACATCTTTTTTAGGGAATTAAAGTGGATGTTTAAAATTCCATCACCAACCTAAATAGTGTTTTCCTATATATATTTTTGGTGGAATCTTAAATTTATAATTTTAACCAATATAAACTATGTAACCCTAGTTACATGATCTAGGATTTTCTGTAAGTACATGATTACAAATTTCAATTTATATGGTTTATGAATTCTTATAAATTGGAAAGGGTAATTCATTGGAATTGAGCCCTCATATCTTACCCATAACATTCTAAGACCAAATGTAATGTGATGGTTGTAATTAAAATAATTTTAATTTCAATTTATAATGTGTATGGTCCCTTATAAACTCGTAATGAAAATTCCATTTAATTAAAATATATACTATGTATAAACTCACATATAAGATTAAAATGAAAACTCTAAATTATAAATGAAATGGGTTCCATTAAATGGAGATCCTAACTGTAATTTAAATATTTTTTTCATTCTTGAATTTCAATTGATCCTTTCATATACTAGAACCCATATAAATAAAACCCTAACACTTACCAATACCCCAACCTTCTAATAGGGTAGTCAGGACATTATTTTGGGCAGTGAATCCCTTTTACTTATGGTCTACTTCTATTAGTGTTGTTTTTACTTTAAAATCTAGTTATGAGGTGTGTTCTTGGAATATTTAGAGATAATAAACCACAAATACATGTAGTCATGCACCAGGAGGGTGGAAATGATCATGATCTGGAGGTGGTGGGCCTTGAGCCACCAATGACACCTCTAGTAGTTCCACCTATGACACCACCTGCTATTTCTGATTTAGGAACTACTAATAAGATTTGAGAGGGTTTCTATGTCTGATGTAGTCTATGTAGGGTGCTCCATGACCTACACATACTATGTCTTATCTGACTCATGTGTTCTAGTAAAAAAAATACTCCCATATTTTTAGTGGATGACGATCCACAAGCTACTGATTCGTGGGTAGAATCCATCATATCTATCTTTGAGCATCTAGATATGCCTCTAGAGTAGAGGTTTAATCTATCCACCTATATGTTGTTTACTTCTGCCAAGCTTTGGTGGGATGTGATTACCTAGGATGGTCTTCATCTAGGCATGGTCTGGGAGGACTTATAGACTTCTCTCTATGATTACTTTTCCCCTCATATGCTGAGAGCTGACCAAGAAAATGAATTATTACACCTAGAGTAGCTTTCTATGTATGTTATTGACTCTTTATTGTGTTTCACCAAGTTGAAATTATTTTCACCACTTATTTCTGGTGATGAGATATCACAAGAAAGATTCTTAGAGGATGGGATCATGTATTCCATATTCTTATAGATGAATTTATTTCACGTATCTACATTTTATGAGATTGTGAATCAGTATCTTACCATTGAGTGAAATATGAGAGAAACTGAAATTTCTTAGAACATAGGTTTAGTTCCAATATAGGTAAGTATTTATTCCTATACCAGGAATTATAACATTGAGGGATCTCATCAGAGAATTTGTATCCATAGTATCTGTAATGACAAATTCATTTTATTCCATCAGTATGGATGGTAGGGGAATGTAAAGTTTTAGTGTGTTAGAGACCTACTTCACTATCAAGATTGAATCCAAATAATACATCTTCAGAGATTATTCCAAACATTTCAGCCTATTTCTAGAAGAAGAGGATCTATGCCATATCCACCTTCAGAAGAAGGATAAGTTATGCCACGTTAGGCAGAAAGTTGGAGTTGTACTTTCCAAATAGGCTAATGAAAAGGTCATGATCATGGTAGCTAGAATTATGATTATTAGCACCAAAATAGTGGACCTGATTAGGGTAGTTTTGATGTAGTCCAAGGTGGTGGATCAGGACAGTTGCATGACTTATATTTGATATATAAGGATCAGAGTGATGAATCATCTAATGTGAGATGTACTATTCTAGTACCCTATACTATCATTTATTCTTTTTTGATACAAGTTTCTCTCATTATTTTATCTCTTAATTGATTTTTGGAAGTCTCGAGCTAGAAATTCAGTACTTTTTTGGGGTGATGACCCAAGACACATCATTGGGTGTGTGGTCAGAGGGTATATGCCAATGAAGGTAATTTCCTATTGAGGTAAGAATTTATAATTTCTTATGGGAAATATTCATCCTTAAGATGATAGGGTTTAATTTCATTCTTGGGATGCGATGGTTAGTCCTCTACCATGCCAATGTGTACTTCTATCACCACAAGGTATCATTTAAATTATCGGAGAGTGATAATTATCTTCATAAGGGTGAGTGGAATTTCTAGGAATGTAAAGCTAGACAAGAGCATCATTTACTAGGTAGAGTGACATCCCAAATTTCTATCCTTTATCTAGAGGAGTATGGGATACATCTGATAGATTTTACTCTAGGAGTGGATCATTTCAGAGCTTTTTTACCAGTTGAATTATCTAGAATACCTCCCGAGAGAGGTAGAATTTACAATCAATCTCATTCCATGAGCAGTTCTAGTATCTATTCCTCCATATATGATGGTACCTACTAAGCTTCAGGACCTCAAGAGATAGTTGTAGGATTTATAATCAAATGGTTTTATCCAACCCATTTCTTCCTTTTAGTGTTCACCCATGATTTTCTCCAAGAATGAGGATGGATCCCTTATAATTTTTATGGATTACCGATGGTTGAAGCAACTTACTATTAAGATTCAGTATCAATTTCTTCAATAGATGATCTCTTCAACCAGATTTGAGGATCCGGGATGTTCTCAAAGATTGAACTAATATCAGGATATCATCAGCTATGATTCAAGCCTTTTAATATACCATGTATGGATTTTCGTAGTTGGTATGGTCTTTATGAGTATCTATTTATTCTGTTCTTCCTTATTAATACACCTTGAATTTTCATTTCCTTGATGAATATGGTTTCCACCCCTATCTAGATTCCTTTATCAGGGTTTTTGTGGATGACATCTTGTTGTATTCTCATACTCAAAATGACCATTCCAAATTTCTTGAGATCATTGCGAGTACACTGAGAGAGAATAAACTATATATAAATGTCTCTATGTTTGACTTATTGATCAACAAAGTTAACTATTTGGGGCATATTATATCATAATTAAGAGTGTTAGTTGACCTAGAGAAGGTGAGTGCTATGGTTTCCTAGGATAAAACCAAGAACATGTTTAATATATAAACTTTCTTGGGTAGGGATGGATATTATATTCATTTCATATAGTACTTATCATTAATTTTTTCAACTAGTATTGTTCTTACTAAGAAGGTTATGAAGTTCTAGCAGTCTAAAGTGTGAGAGAAGACCTTTCAAGAGATAAAAGGAAGGTTTACTTCATTATCAATTAAAATTCTTAAAGAGTTGGGCAGAGGTTATATAGTGTTTTGTGATGTATCAGGAATCAGGATAGGTAAATTACTAATTTAGGAGGATAGATTCATTTTGTACAAGTATCAGTAGTTGAGGCCTCATGATCCTAATTCCCTAATGCAAGACCTCAAGTTTATAGCAGTCGTTCATGCCTTGTATTGCTAGAGGATCTAACTATTGTGTGAGCACATTGTGGTGTATAAAGACCACATGTGCATCAAATATATATTTAAATAGATTTAATTAAATATTTAATATTGATGATTGGTCAGACACTTCTAGTTTTTTTACTTTGATCTTTCTTATATGTCTATAAAGGGAAATGTGGTAGCTTATGTGTTGAGTTAGAAAAATCAAGAAAAATATATTCAGAAAGGCATGGATGAATGGAAATTGATGTCCCTATATTATGAGATACATATAGATTTTTTTTTCGAGTCATGAGATTCATTTTATTACATACTTAGTGGTTTTATCTTTACTCCTTGGTATGGTTAAGAGAGGGTAGTTCTCAAACCCTGAAGGTTTGGTCATATGGGAGAGAATTTCATGTGAGGACCCGCCTCTGGATTGTTCTATTGATGGAGATGACATTCTATGTATGCATGGGTATATTTGGGTTTCTATATCCATGATAGAGTATTTGATGAAAGAATTCTATTTTTATTAGTAGGAAGTTCATCTACACATATCCAAGATGTATCATGATATGTGTCGCCAGTATTTTTGGTTTGGGATGAAATGTTGAATATCAAGTTTTATGACTATGTATTCCATGTGCCAGGTGGTGAAGGAAGAACACCAGTGGCCCAATGGCTTGTTACAATAATTACCCATTATAGAATAGAAATGGGATTATGTTGTGAATGCATTTCTTGGTTGTTTAACCCAAGTCTCCTTAAGGTAGCAACACATTTTGGGTAGTTGTGGATTGATCGATGAAAGTAGTCTACTTCCTACCCATCTAAGATAATTTCTTAAATAATGAGTTGGGAAGACTATATATCCATGAGATTATATTCCTACAAGGGTCCATAATAATATTGTTTCATATAGGGATTATCATTTCACATTGAAGCTTTGGCATATATTTCATAAGGTTATGGATACACAGGTGATTCTCATCAAATCTTTTCACCCTCAGATTGATGGTTAGTCAGAATGGAATATGTAGGTGTTGGATGACAAAATCCAAGCATGATTCCCTAATTTGAAAAGTTTTTGGGAGAATAATATCCCTATCATTAGGTTTTCTTATGCTAATAGCATTCAAGAAATGATTTATATGGATATGTATGAGGCATTGTCTGGTAGGTCATGTTGTTCACCCCTGTGCTGGTTAGAGGTAAGAGAGGTAGTGATACTATTCCCACATCTTATGAAGGAGACTTTGGATTTGGTGTATATAATAAACAAATGTATACATATCATTTAGTCTAGATAGAAACAATATGTTGATCACTACTGATGACCTCTAGACTTTGAGGTTGGGGATTGTGTTTTCTGATGGGTATCACCCAGTCTAGGGTATAGATAGATTTTGAGGAAATGGAAGTTGTCGCCTAATTTTTTCAATCCTTTTGAGATCTTGGATAGAGTAATTTTGGAAACATATCAGTTTCTATTACCTTATTGGTACTATTCTATTCATGATGTATTCCAAGTTTCAAATATTCATCATTACCATGCTAACCTTCCACATAATTTTGATCGTGAGGATGTTGAATTATACGTAGATTATTTTTTTGAAGAGTATCCTATATAAATAATTGATTGGATCATGAAGGATATTTAAGGATGGTATGTCCCTTTAATACTGGTTCAATGGATTTATGGTCATGTACAGGATGAGATCCGGGAGCGGGATGTTGATGTATGTGCTCAGTGGCTAGAGTAATTCTTAGAAGAAGTTCTACCACCCTTAGATGGGAAACTCTGCAACGAGTTCCTTTAAGGGGGAAGACTGTAATATCCCAACTTTTCAATGAGGTTTAAATCATTTTAACTTTTGGTTAAAACCTTTTTGAAACTCTATTTATGGATTATACCTATAAAACCATCCTTTAGAATAGTTGGTATGTTTTGGGAAGAAATAATAAGGGGATACAAGTTGTTTGTAGGCCAAATACACAACATGTATTTGGAATACCTGGAATGTATTCAAGAAATGATGTGTAATGGTCTCAATAGTCTAATTCAAAATGTGTAATGGAAATTCCCCATAAGGAAATCCCAAACATTAAAATATTTGTAAATCATTTACATGTCATGAAATGTTTTTAAAGGGGAAGATACCATTTTATTTTCCTTACCCCTCATTTATATTTTTCTCTCCCATGAACAAGAGAACCATTGTAGGATCTCACAATAGAGACTAAAGTTTATCTTTGATCCCGTCTTTCCATTTTAACTCCTATTAAATATCTTTATTTCACTTTGGATAGCCACCAGTGAGTTCTCTATTCCCCTTTCACCTTTTCATTTGTCTGCCACTCGACAATTCTATTTTGATACAGGCTCATATGCCCTATTTTTAGGGTGTTTTTCCATTCTTCCATTTTCTTCCAATCCAAGATAAACTAAGGACTGATAATAGATGAGTAATCTATTATAGTCACAAGGTAGATTTTCTACAAATTATTCATTAAAGTATCATCATATATAAATTTTCATCATTGTGTGTACACTGATTTCACTGCATGATGCTTCTAAAATTCATCTTCCTTAATTATATTAATTTGTATTGTGTTATGAATACTTAATTATACACGTTATTTATGATTTTGGATGTTTTTTACTAAACATTTTTCACCCAATTAGTGTGAATACCATTTAATGCCATTTTTCTAGTTGTTAAGATTATCCGAGACACTGTTCGAGGGTAATTTCTAATTGGACTTGTTAAGGAAAGTGTTCCAACATAATTAAATTAACCATTAAATTGTTAAATGGAAATTATATATATATATATATCACTTGAAATAGTTAAATTTTAATTTAATTCATTTAATATTGGTTTCAAGTCATCTTATCCTTTTAATGTTTAATGATGGGTATGGAATGAACCTATTAACTATTTATAAATTCAAGTGATAAAAGATTCCATGTCACTGATATACCTTGTAATAATTAATGAAAGGTTATGGAATGAGATTATTAAATGATTAAATGGAATGAGTACTACATGAACCATGATTACATATGATATTAATGAAACAAGTATAAATCACCTACTACTTTTGGACATTTTCATCTTTATATGAATGGTCATACTTGATCCAGCCTTGGATTTCTGAGGTAATGCCTTGAGAAATTAGAGGATGATATTCTGATTCATTGAAATAATTTTCATAGGAGATACACACCAAAAAATATAATCTTTGTATTATTATGTGAATGTATTGGAGTTTTATCGATGATTTACATAACTCCTTTCATATATTAGAATGTCTTGGATACTACTTGGATTCAGTTTGATGTCTTCAGACATGAATCACCATGGAGTCACCCCATTGGGACTAATCATGATTTGCCTATTATTTCTATGGAAGAGATTCATTGTCTTGGTTAGACTCTTTTAGAGTATAATTCCTTATGCAAGACCCTTGGATTACACTCATAAATTTATAGAGAGACTGCTTGTGATACTACTATGAGTTGGCCTACCATTGAGGTCATAGATTCCTTGATTTTACCTTGGATCCTATTTTATTATTATTATAATCTATCTGGGTGCTTTTGAAATTATCTATATAAACTGAGTAATAATTAATTAAATGGTCACATGTCCATACACCAGCTAAGGATAAATAAGGTATGAGTTATTTATGTGTATTTCTTTAATTCATTATATAGCTCCACACTGTAAAGTATATATTCGTAGAATAGATTGTATAGGTAGTGTTGGTGGTGGCCTACAAAGATTTATCTCACACCCTATTCAGGACACCATTGGTACCCAAGAAGATTATATGATCATAGGTGTCAAAATGGGGAATCATCCCACTTTGGACACATGAATTACTTAATTTAGGATGAGATATTGGTAGTAGATGACAAATCTAGAGATTGGGATGCATGGATATTTTTTGGATTATTTTTTTTATTTTGTATATCATGTGTTTCGTTATCTTCCCACTATCATGTATTCTTGTTTTTCATTATGTAGAGACATGACCAAATAATTTTTTATATGATACAATTTACATATTTTGAGTTTATTATTTATTCCAGGGATGTTTATATTCATTTTCACTGCCAGTATTATTCATTATTATTCTTATGTTGTATATTTACTATTATTATTTCCATTGTTCTCCACTTTGACCAGAAGTTATAGTCTCCATATTGTCACTCCCTAGGAAATCGCTACTAGTCAGCAGCCTTTGGCATATGGGGAGGCATTCTTGAGCCCATGTATCCCATTGAGTTTGGATACTCGGTACTGAATTGGGTCTGAGATGTCACAAATTGGTATCAAAGGGGGTTTATTTTATTTTTTTATTATTGTTTTAGAAATTTTTTTATGACATTAGGAATGTGTTGGAACTTGTTCATAAGCCATTCCTAGGATTATTTAACCCACATTCAAGGTAAATACCAAGTTTTTTGGGAATGGAAAAAAATCTGCTTTTTTCCTATTAAAGTTGATATAATTTAACCATTGGGTGATGCACGTGGATTGTGGTAAATGTTGTGATTTATGGATATTTTCCTTGGACTAGTATGGAAATGATCTTTGTTACATGCATCATTATAGAAACCTTGTATTCACATTCCAATAATATTCCATGAAATATAGGTGCATTTCATTGCTTGCATTGCCTATGTTGCAAGTTATTGTTGAGTGTGAATGGGTTGTGATATATATTCTCGTGATGATAACATATTCTGTAGGGAATTAAAGTGGTTATTCAAAATTTCAGAACCAACCTAAATAGTTTTTTTATATATATTTATGGTGACATCTCAAATATCCAGTTTTAACCAATAAAATATAAGTAACCCTATTTACACAATCTAACATTGACTTCAATTACATGATTAAAAATTTAAATTTATAAGGTGTATGAGACCTTATAAATTAGAAAGGGTAATTCATTATAATCAAGACATCATATCTTACCTGTAACATTTTGAGATCGAATGTAATGGGATGGTTGAAATTAAATGATTTCCAATTTCAATTTATAAAGTGTATGGGAATTTATAAACTAGTAATGAAAAACCACTTTAATTAAACCTTTTACTATATATAAAATCACATATTATATTAAAAGGAAAACTCTAAATTTAAAATTAAATGGTTTCTATATGATTTCAAATCTGGTTTTGAGGAATATGTGTAGAATTTTTAGAGCTATTCCACCACGATGTGCTTTAGTCATGCACTAGGAGGGTGGCAACGATCATGCTTTATAGGTGGTGTTCCTTGAGCCACTAGTGATACCTCTATTGGTGACACCTGAGGCACCACCTACTATTCAAAAATTGGGAACTAAAACTAATATTTGAGAGGGTTTTGTACATCTGATGCATTATATACAGGATTATCCATGACCTACACCTAATATGTATGATCTAACTCATGATTTCTAGTAATAGTATCCTCTCATATTCATAGGGGATGGAGGTCTATAGGCCACTGAGTCATGGATAGAATCCAACTTTTCTATCTTCAAACATCTTGAGATGCCTCTAGAGTGGAGGGTCAATCTCACCACCTATATGTTCCGTAACTCTACCAAGCATTGGTGGGATGTGATTACCCAGGCTATTCATCATCAAGGCATGTTATATGAGGACTTCTAGACTATGTTCTATTATTATTTTTTCCCTCATTTGGTGAGAGATGACCAAGACATAGAGTTCATGCACTTAGAGTGGGTTTCTATATCCTTTATGGACTATTCATCGTGTTTCACTGAGTTTCAATGCTTTTCACTACTTCTTATCAGTGATGAGCTATCGCAAGTGAGAAACTTCAAGGATGGGATTAGTATTCTATATTCTCAAAAATGAATATATTTACACTATATAAATTTTATAAGATCATGAATTATAATCATATCACTGAGTGAAAACTGAGAGAAGATAATAGTTCTAGGCATAGAGGTCCAATGCTGAGATAGAGAAATAGTTCTTCTGGTAGTAGGAAGTGTAACCGTGTGGTCTATCATTAGAGTAGTGGCAGCAAGAGTATCTACATTGGAAGCTCTATTTTATTCCATCAGTGTGGAAGGTAGAGGCATGTGAAGTAGTAGGGTGATAGAGACCCTATTGAGTGACATTATTTTAGCCGTATAGTACATATTTTGAGGTTCTATTGGACCTTTCTACCTATTTCTAGTATAAGAGGTTTTGCACTAGATCTACCTTTAGGATAAGAATCAGTTACGCCACCTCAAGCAAGAAGATGTAGAAGTACTGGACAAACATACTGAGGAGGAGGTCATGGTAATAGTATCCAAACTTCTGATTATAAACACCATCACAGTAGAACTGATCAAGGTAGTCTATATATATCTTAGGTCCATGGATCAGGACTGTTTCACACCTTACACCTGTTACCTAAGGATCTGAGTGTAGAACAATATACTATATAGTTTATATTCAAAGGCTAGATGGTATAGATGGAATTGGTGGTAGCCTACTAAGATTTCTCTCACACCTTTTTAGGTCCACCATTGGTACCCAGGTAGATTATATGATTGTAGGTTTCAACAAGGGGAAGAGTCCCACTTTGGAAACCTGACTTAACTACTTTATGATGGGGGATTAGTAGCTGATGAACAAGCCAGATCTCAGGATGCTTGGATAGTTTTTTTCCTCTTTTTGATTCTTTCATATATCATGCATTCCATTGTATTCCCACTTCCATGTATGCCTATTTTTCGTTATGCAGAGAAATTTCATCGTCATTATTTATATGATATAGTTTACATCTTTTGAGATTATTATTTATTCCATGCTTTTTTTATTCATTTATGTTTCTAGTATTATTAATTTTTATGCTTCCATTGTTTATTCACAGTTATAATGTGCAATGTGATCCACTCTGACTAGAGGTAATAGTATTCTCACTGTCATACCCTTGTCCCTTGAAACTAGTCAGTATCCTATGGCATTTGGGGAAGCATTCTTGAGGCCATGTGGCCCACCAAGTTCAGATACTCGGTAGTGATCTAGGTCTAGGATGTCAAAACCCTTCGCCCTAGTGCATCAGGGGGTTTCACTTGATATATATAGGACCCATTCCCTAGTGTGTTATGGGGTGTAACTTGATAGAAAGAGAAATTTACCCCTATATAACATGAGGGGGGTACCACTCAACCTGTTAAAGGAGTATGGGGGACCCATGCCCTAGTACAATTGGGGGGGGGGGGGTTCCAACCATGAAGTAACTCTGATAAAAAGGAATGATAACTACCATAATCCAAACATCATTATAAGAAGTTTATCACTAATAAAATTACATGTCATATCTTAGATTCAAAAATAAAAACCTCCATTATGTTCAACATGGAAACTGCTTAGGATATGTTACCTATATGAAAAAATCTAAGTCTAAATAGGGAGATACATGGGGTGGAATTTCCTGAAGAGGGTACACATTGTTCACCTAGGGACACACGATGTGTGACCTCACTTGGACACCTAGTCATGTCCTATTCTACACATAGATTTGTTGGATATGTTTCACTACATGAGGTGCATAGGTGGTGCATGACATGTCTTGGACACCTGAGGCCTTCCTGTTTTCATTTAGCATGCACTCTTGTACTTCAACCCATGCCCATGTACACTGGTCATGTTTGGGTACCTTGTATAACAACCCAGTATTTTCATACATTAATATTGAATCTTAATAGAAGAATATTTAATATATTTCATAAATACATACCCAATTACCATAAATATTTAGTGTCTTTGGAGAATGGTTACATAATATTATTATTTTAGGAATGGTCTTCAACATCTCCCACAAAGATCTCCCCATTTAGTACACTTTATTGACATAACCTACTTAAACATTAATCATATGTTGGGTGAAATGAAACATAAGAAAGGGTAATATTAGATGAAAAGTAAGGGTAAACATGGAGGATATCAATCAATGATCATATGAAATTATAAGATAAGCATACGGGTATGATATTATGAGTATAACTTAAAAAGATCATACCCAATCTGTCATGGATCTTAAACATGATCCATGGAATAAAACATTATCATTTCAAAATACATAAACCATAAGAGTGAGAAATCATAATAAATCAATCATGAACCATAATTTCATGTCATATAAGTGTGGAACCATCATAATTATAAAAAACAATTTCATATGTCAAGTTTAATATTTGAGACAATCAAATCATAATAGATTAGGCATCAAAACATGTTTCCAATTTCATAATGGATCAATAGTCATTAAAAGTTTCCCATTTCATAAAAAATTAGGCATGATCGCCTATTTTCCATTTCACAATAGATCACGCATCATCACCTATTTATCATTGCATACCAAATTAGGCATCATCACCTATTTCTCCTATTAGATAAATAACATTGACATTTTTCCACAGTGGATAAAAAACATTAGCATGTTTACCATACATATCTCATGAGATATAATATTTTACCCAATGGATTAGAGGGAGATATAGTTCTCACCCATCATATAATGAATATCATACACATGTGTGCCACAATATCATAAAAAATCGTCATATCATAACCCATGAAAAGAGAAGGGTTTCATAAAAATTTCATCATAACAAAACCCATATAAAGGAAATGGGTCTCATAATCATATCATCAATTAATCATATAATAGCCCATGAAAAAAATGGGTTTCATAAACATATATTCATCATAATAATAAAACTTCCAAAGAAAGAATAAGGATGGTACAATTATATTATATCCCTAGAAAAACATATGATCACTAAAGGTTATTGTCATTAATGAGTAGAAATTACATAAAATATCATTAAAACATTCTGGAAGAAAATATCCATTTCATTTGAAACAAATTCTTTAAAATTTTAAAATTTCCCAAATATTAAAGAATAAATTTTATTATAAAGTAACTTTGAAATTTTTTGAAGTAAAATTCCAATAATTGAGTGGTCATGATGGAATTTTTTTTTGTTCATGTCGTATATGTTAAAACAAATATTCCATTCACATTTTTAGTAAAAACACCTAACTACATTGTTTGGGAAATGAAAAGAAGATTCTTTTCAAAAATGTTTGTAAAAAATTGCGTAGAAATTTCTAAAAAAATCATTGGAAAATATTAAACCTTTATTTAACACTTTTTTAGAAAAAATTGGGCATAGAAGAAAATGAGGTTTTGTTCAAATAGAGAAATAAATTCTTATTTTCCTTAAAAATTTTATTTTGGAATATTGAATACATAAAGAGAGGAAATTGAAAGAGAAAATTTAATTTTAAGAAATAATTATATGAGAATAAAATTTATAATTTTCTTTAAAGTTATATTATAACTTCTCATTATTATAAACATATCATAAACAATTTTAATAAATAATGATATTGCAACATTAAAACTTTACCACTTTGGTATCTTTTGAATTGTAAGTCCCCTGAAAGAAGTAAAATTATATGTATATGTATATTATATAAATATCATGATAAGGACCATAAAATATATTTATGGGCAGTGTATACGCCCTAAAAAAGAATAAAGCGGTGTATAAGGCATGTGTCCCACAAAAATAAAAATGAGATGGAAATCCTTTATCACTTTGGTAACTTTTTAACCATAATATTCAATAAAGAATAAAATAAAATAAAAATTTAAATATCATTAAAATAATTATATTAATGATATAAAATATAAAATGGGAAGTATATATTGTGACCTGTGCTTTACAAACATTAATAATACATACCTTTTATGGAATACTGAAACATTATACAAACAGATGCAAGAAGATCATACTGGTCTAGTGCCTTTGGAAATATGGAATAGATAAACACTAATACATAAGTGAGAAACATTATCTTCCACTGTGTTCTTCTTGACTAGAACCATTCTCAGACACCTCAAACATAATACATATATTCAAAACATGGGGAAGGAAACATAAAAAGGGGTGATCTCAAATGCTCAGTAAGGGTAAATAAGGAAGAAAAGTAAGAATAATCATGAGAATAGGGGTATGAGATCATAATTATGAAGACATAAGATAATACCCTACATATTAAAGATCATAAAATATATCATAGAATAAATATTGGTAGTTCATAAGATATGAATCATAATGAAATAAAGAGAATATTCAATGAAAGAATAACATAGGAATAAGACATGGAATTGTGGAAACACGTAAGAATATACTAATTTCCATAGTAGATAAGGCATCAATATTAAGACCATCTTAGTGGACAAAGTCCTTTACTGAACTGGGTAACCCCCATTCTAGCCATGTATTACTGAATCGAGTGACCCTCGTTCTAGCCCTGTATTACTAAACTGAGAAACCCTCATACAAGAACCATATTATTAAACTAAGTAACCCTCATTCCATCCATATTTTATCTCATGAGATATAAATCTTTACCCAATTCATTGGAGGGAGATATAGGTCCCACCTATCACATGATGAAATCATACATACTTGTTCCACAAGATCATAAATGAACATATCATAAAACATGAAAAGAAATTGGTATCGTAAACATGTAAACATATCATAACCTATGGAAAGACACAGGTTTCATAATAATTTCATCATAAACATAACCCATGAAGATAATTAGGTTTCAAAATCATATAACCCATAAAAGAGAAATGGGTTTCATAACATCATGCCATAAAAACATAATCTATTCAGAGAAATAATATGAATGGAGACATTGAATAATTCCATACAAAGTCATGATTAACACCAATGGATGTTATCTTAAATGGTAAATAATTTTTAGAGATTTTTTAAAAACACTTATTGAGTAAAATATCATTTCTTCTTTGAAAAATTCATTTATTTATATAAAACCTTTTGAAAACCCTTTTCTTTGAAAATAATATTTAAAACTTATTAAAGAATATTTTAAAACAATAAAACATGTTTAAAATCAATTTTTCCTTGAGTATTATATTCAATTATATTTTTTAAAAAAACTACGTTTTTTAAAGCATTTTTAAAACATGTTTTTTAAAAGAAGAGATTTCTGACCGAAGAGAGAGGTGGTAAGATTTTACTAAAAACCTTATCTTAAGTACTAAAGAGTGGGAAAAAATGGTACTAAAAATGAGAATATATTGAATAAATGGATGATTAGGAAACTCATGAATATTCTCAAATTATGGATGTTAAGATTTTATCAAAGGAAGCATAAAAATAAACAATATCAAAAAAATGAGGAGATTGTCCCAATAAACTCTTATAACTTGGTGACTTGGGATCATACTCTCTATGTAAGGAAAGGGAATTACATTGAGCTTAATATATCACTAAAATAAGTAGATTCATGATACAAAATGTAAAATAGATGTATATACACCTAAAAAAGAGTTTATGTGCATAAAAAACATGAACCTCAAAGAAGGAAAATTGAGACAAAACTATTTTATTGATTTGGAAACTTTTAGATGTTAAACCCCATGAAATAAGGATCATAGAATGGATATTTTAATACCCATAGAGTTAATTATAAGATACATATAATACAATAATGGTCAGTACATACACCACAAAAAATTAAAGAGTGACGAACATAGCTTGTATCTCACAAAAATTAAAAGTGAGATGAAATCACCTTACCTTCTGTCTTGACTCTCTCTGTGATCATACTAGATTAATATATAATAAATATAATTTTATTATACATATTTTACAGAATAATATTCTTATACTTATATCATGATTTTATAATCTATAACATGATATAAATATTATGTACATCTAGTAAATTTATATTATAATAATCTACATCATAATGAAGTACATAATGGAATACACCATTCATGGAGATGGTAAGTCATATGTATGCATGAACGTTGTTTTAAGTTTTTATTACCGTATTGAAGGAAAGTATGTAAATAACATATGTATATATATATATATTATAATTATATTATAATTAATATATCATATAAGTTCATTCAACTCATCATTAATACATTTTATGTGGTGTGTGAACGAATCACATGACTTTGAGGGGGCATTAGTCAATATTTCCTCAAACAAGATTATCGTATTAACACCAAATGGAAGGTAACAATTTGTGTGTTGTAAATGGAATAAAGAATATTAAATACATATTAAATATAATATATGAAATATATAAATAGATTTCCCATCATAATGGAAACCACGATTTGTGGTGAAGGAGAAATGAACAATCATCGTTTTGTGATGTAGTAGTTTGTCGCACACAGAAACAATATGTTCAACATCCATTATATGAAGGTGTGTTTAATTTTATGTCATAACATTTGAATAAAAACATACTAGTATATTTAGGATACTTTTTTTTCACACAATAATAGAATAAAGATATTTTAAGGGTTTAATATGATAAATAAAGAAAAAGAGAAAAAGAGAAGATGTTACCTCTTCGTCGGGTAACTCCTTTTGGTTTGTGCCAAAAGGCATCCTTGAGAAGGTTTCTTCTTAAACGGATGATTCAAGGTAAAAGGTAGGATTATTTTGAGGCTAATTGGGAAGATTTTTGTTGAACTTAAAAGTTTTGAGAGGTGTGAGGAATGTGTAGAGGTGATGGACTTTTATTGGGAAGGAAAAGGACTCACTTGAAATTGTTAGAAAAAAGTTAGGTGTGCACATATTATTACCTAAAAAAGTCTTACAAAACAACAAAAATAAATAATTAAAGTTTTATGGAAGAAATATGTATATAAAATGGGTTTTTGACATTTTTATAAGTCATTTGGGACCTTAATTTAAAGGTTTAATCCCTAATTAAGTTTAATTTGTCCTTATCCACTGCGATTAATTTTAATCACTTTTGCTAATAATTTTGGTAAAAAATTAACATAGTATTATTAGAAAATAAATATTAGGATGAATAAAATTTTGTATGTTCTATTTTTTAAATTCCAATAATATAATCGACAAAATTATGATTAGTGTTAATCCCACAGATGGGATGAAATAACAGGGTTTTAAAGTAGGAAAAAGTTCAAAATTTGTTAAAATTTTATATTCAGTTTAAAAGTGAAATTGATTATAATGAATGAAATTTTATTAATAGATTTAATATTCATCTAATTTTTCATTAAAAAATATTTATAATATCATTTATCATTAATAATTAATTAGAAAAAGGCAGTTTTTTAACTAAAAGGCAGTTTTTTTCACTATTCATCAAAAAAATGAAGTTTTTAAGAAAAACCCAAAAAATTAACCCCTAGGATAATTTTGACATTATGAATTAAAATATGTATTTTACTTTTACAAATTAAATTTATAAATTTGTCTAAAATTAATTTTATTACTAAAAGTGGTCTATTCGAGAAAATTGTGTTTTTAAACATAAAAAGGACTTTACCAAAAATCATATCTTTTATTATCAATTTATTTTATTTATATAAAATAATTATAAAAAATATTTGAATAGTATTTAATACTATTCATATAATTAATTATAATGTCTAGGTTAAAATCATCTTATTTAAATAATTAAAATAATAAAAAGAGATGTTTTATAGAAAATCAGTGTTGCATGTACCATATGTTAACTTAGTGTTGTGTGCATCATACGTCAAGTCGGTGTTGTGTGTAATGTACACAAAAGAATTGTTTCATGCGAAAGGAATCGATGAATTAGTGCATTGTAATATATAAATGAAAATTTAAATTTATTCAAAAAAAATGTCCATAAAAACTCAGGGTATTACATTCTACCCCCTTAAAATGAAATTTTCCCTCGAAATTCATCACTTGGGTAAAAAAATGAGGATAATTCTACTTCATCATATCCTCATGTTCCCACATATCTTCATCTAACTGGTGATTTACCCACAAAATGTTGACTAAGAGAGTGGTCTTGTTTTGTAGAACTTTCTCTAATCAGTCTAGAATTTCAACAGGTAGCTCCTCATAAGAAAGATCTTGCTCTAGAGGTATGACCTCTAAGTTTAGTAAATATGATGGGTCAGGTATGTACTTCCTCAGGAGAGATACATGGAACACATAATGGAATTGATAGATATTTGTAATAAGTTCCAAGAGAAAGGCTACTGTCCTAATGCGATCAAGAATTTCAAAGGGGCTGATATACCTAGGGATTAGTTTCCCTTTCATCCCAAATCTCATAACTTTCTTCCAGGGTGAGATTCATAGAAAAAAAATTTCACCAACTTCAAACTTGAGACCCTACCGATGTTTATCAGCATAACATTTCTACTGACATTGAGCTACCTTGATATGCTGCTGAATAATTCTAAACTTCTCGACCATTTCTTCAACGATCTTAGGTCCCAATAGATTTATTTCTCTAACCTCATCCCAACATGTTAGGGCTCTAACTTTCATTCCATAGAGGTCTTCATATGGTTCCATATTAATGATCGAGTGAAATCTATTGTATTATGAAAACTTTACCAGAGGAAGGTATTTATCCCAAACACCTTCAAAATACAGAGAACAAGATCTCAACATATCCTTTAGGGGTTGAATTATTATTTAAGAATGACCATCTATTTGAGGATGATCAGCCATGATAAAATTCAATTCTATGTCAAGTGATTTCTAAAGACTTCTCTTGAAATTTGTGGTAAACCTCAGATCTCGATCTGATACAATGGAACATAGTACTTCATGCAACTTTACCACTTACTTAATCTATATTATGGAAATCTCATCAAGAGTGAAATCTTCTCTGATAGAAATGAAGTCTGTTGAATTAGTAAGGTGATCAATTACCACCCATATGGCATTAAAAATTTTATAGGTTTTGGGTAGTCCAATGACAAAATCCCCAGTGATCTTCTCTGATTTCCATTCTAGTATGGGTAATGGATGAAACACCCCTTGAGACTTTTTTCATTCAGAATCAACTTACTGGCATACCAAACACCGAGATACGAACTCTGTGATATCTCTCTTCGTACCATCCCACTAGAACCATTCTTTCATGTCTCTATACATCTTTGTACTTCCAAGATGAATAGAGAATGAAAAAATTTGATCTTCCTCTAATAGATCCTTCTTTAAATATGGCATGGAAGTAACACATACACATTTCCTAAACCTTTTCATTCCATCCTGATCAAGGTTAAATTTAGAAACATTTATGACCTTATTTTGAAGCTCTTTATCTTTCTTCTATGCCTTCTTAATCTTCACTTGGATAGAGGGTTAAACATTCATTTGATAAAGATAAGATTTTTACCCTTCCTTCAGGATTTCTAGATCCTTCCTTTTAAAATAAAGAAATATTGGATCTTTTTTATCCTCATCATAGACAATCTATCTTGATATTTTCAACTCAAATAATTAGTCACCTTGTTCGCTTCCCCAGGGTGGTAATGTATTGAGAAATCATAATCCTTTATCAACTCTAACCATATTCTCTAGAGCATGTTCAAATCCTTATTTGTCAATATATATTTTATAATTTTATGATCAGTATATATATCACACTTTTCCGCATAAAGATAATACTTCCATGTATTTAATGCAAATATTACCGCTACTAAATCCAAATCATGAGTTGGATAATTTTCCTCATGAATCTTCAACTATTGTGAGGAATAGGCTATAACCATGTTATTTTTCATAAAGCACATCCATATCTATTCTTTGATGTATCACTATAAATTACAAACCCTTCTCCATTATAGGGTTATATAAGAACAGGTGCACCGACCAAACTTCTATTTATTTCCTTGAAAATTTCCTCACATTCATCCTTCTAGAGGAACTTAACACCCTTCCATGTTAACTTGGTTAGATGATTAGATAGTCATTAGAAATTTTCGAAAAATCATCGATAATATCTAGCTAAACCAAGAATAATACAGATCTCAGTCACTGTGGTTGGTCTAGGGCAGCTTTTAATAGCCTTCTTCTTTGACGGATATACTTCTATACAATCTCTTGAGATTATGTGGCCCAAAAATGAAACCATTTTCATCCAAAATCTCACTTTGTAAATGTAGCATACAACTTCTCCTTCCTTAGGGTCTTCAGTACAATTTTCAATTGATCTCCATGATCTTCCTTTCTCTTTGAATAAATAATAATATCATCCATAAAGACAACCAAAAACTGGTTGAGGTAATCTCTAAAGGCTATATTATTTAAATACATGAAGATAGCAGGGGTATTAATAATACAAAATCCATCACTATATATTCATACTGACCAAACATTGTACTGAATAATGTCTTGGGTATATCCTCCTTCTTGACCCTCAATTTATTATATCCATAACAAAGTTTAATATTGGAAAAGTAATGACCTCTGCGTAGTTGATCAAAAAATCCATCAATACAAAGAAGACGATACTTGTTCTTGATTGTGATCTTGTTCAACTCTCGATAATCAATGCATAGTTTCATTGATTCATATTTCATTTAAAAAAAAGAATTGTTTCACCCCAACATGACACAGTTGGCTGAATGAATCCCTTATCGAGTTTTTCTTGGAGTTGATTCTTCAATTACTACAACTCAATCGAGGCCATTCTATAATGAGTATTTGAAATTGGTGTGGAACTAGGTATAAGTTCTATTGAGAACTTAACTTCATAATTTGGTAGAATACTAGGCTACTCTTTCGAAAAGTTATCCAAAAAATCCCACAAGAAAAGGCATATCATCGATGTCAATCTTCTCCCCAACCATCTAAAATAAACAACCCTTTTGAATGGGGATTAAGACCCATACACTGGATGGAATCTCTACAAGAAGTTTATACTTGTCATCACATTGATGGATGATCATAAGAGGGTTTGAAATATCAAAAGTGACTTCCCTTCCTTGAAAATTGATGTGGTATTTATATATATAAATAAAATCTATGCCTAAGATGACATCAAATTTGACCAAAGCAAGAATGAAAATATTTAAAGGAAGCATATTCCCACAAACATCAATCAGAGATGTATCATAAACATTAGATTCAATCATCATACCATTAGGGGTTTTAACTACTAATTCCATATCTAATTGTTTTGGTGGAATCATAACACCCTTGAAAATTCATTAGATATGAAATAGTGATTAGATCCAGAATCAAATATGACATTATTAGTTATAGATTGGATGGTAAGTGTACCTTTCATCCCATTATTATAAAACCCCTCATCAGAAATAGATATTGCAAGAGATTTCCCCTTTTCCCTCATCTTAAGAAGTTGCTAACACCGATCATCATCACCATCCCTTGGTTTTTGTAAGTAGTTAGTATAATGCCCATTCTCCTTACACTTAAAGCATTGAATCATGGGAGTTTCATTATGTGTGGATTTTTCTCCATTCGAATTTTAAGATAAATTCTTCCCATCACTTCGATAATAAATTTCTCAGTGACCTTCATTTCCACACTTACAACATTTATTAGACCCCTTAATGAAATATCCTTCATGCTTCTTCCCACACATAGAGAATAAAGGAAAGTTCATCTTCTTTTCTCCATGGTTCTTAGAGTTTTCTTTGAACTTCATATTCCTCTTCTTATTAAATCCATGATATTGATATGTGACTCCAACCTCCATTTCAACCTTTATTTCAAAATGAACAATATCTTCATAGCTACTAAAGTCTATTATGGAAAACACCTTTATAAGACTTGGTTATAATCCACCAAAGAACTAATCAACTTTACTTTCATGTTGGATGATAATTCCTAAAGAATAATCGCAAGTCTCATGAAAGTAGCCTCATAAGTACTGACAAATTTATTATCCCTTTTCATCAACTTAAGGAACTCTTTCTACATCTTGGTATGAAGAATTAGAGGAATGTACTTATTGAAAAATAAGTTCTGGAACTCATCCCATACCATGGATTCAATCTCATCATTCTGCCTCATATTCTTGATTAGAGTCCACCACTAATCTACTTCTCCTTCTAATTGATAAATATCCAGAATAAATGTCTCATGCTCCGTATACTGAAGAATAGAGAATATCTTTTCAGCGGTACTAATCCATTGTTTATAAATAATTGGATTTGAAGACCCTCTGAAAGAATGTTGAAATTTCCTCATTAAAGACTCAATAGAATGTTATTACCTATTTATCTCATTTTTAAGTCCACTATGATTCATATCCTAAGAAATAAAGGTGAGAATAGTAATAATATTCTACATTCTAGCTCCCACAGAATTCGATTACTCAGGAGGAAAATTGTTGCATTTTCCATCACAATCACAATTAATGCAATTCCTTCAGGTTCCAGCCATTGACTAAAACCAAAATCATAGAGTAAGAAATAGTTATCATAATTAAGAACTACATAATCATGAAAAATAACATATAATAATTCTAACTTATGACACCTTCCATAATCTATGAAACCTTAGGTTTATCCTAAGTTATTCTTAGCCAATTTATATTTAAATCCTTCATAATGGTTTTTGAAGAATTTGTGAATTCATAAATAATATCCCTTGGGAATGTCAAACTAGGTGTGCAGAAAGGCCTATTGGTGTGTACGATATTACCTTGAGTCAAGCCCAAAATATATTATTAGAGTTTTTAACCCTATGTACATTTTTTCTAGAGACACAGAAACTTTTACTATCAGGAAAATTATGTAAACCACTCACTCTATCCTTCCAAAATATTCCAGGACATTTTACTATACTTTTACTCAACCCTACACTTATCCTTAGACATGTCTTTAGGGTTCTCACCAAGGTTATTTCATCCTAGATTCCAAAGTCTGACTAAAATTTTCCTTTGATACCAACTATAGTTACCCACACTTTACAAACATTAGCATTACATAAATTTTGCAGAATAATTAAACATTATACAAATAGACACTAGAAGACTATACTAGTCTAGTTCCATTGGAAACAGGTAATACATAAACACCAATACATAAGTGAGCTACAATATCTCCTACTAGGTTCTTCTTGACTAGCACCCTTCTTAGACACCTCCAAAATAATACATATCTTCACAACCTGGGGAAGGAAACATAAAAAGGGGTGAGCTCAAATTCTTAGTAAGGGAAAACAAGAGATACATGTAAGCATAATCATGAGCATAAGGGAATAAGAATACAATCATGAAGATAAAATATCATACCCTTCATATCAAAGATCATAACATAGATTATGGCATAAAGATTGGTTGTTCAGAAGATGTGAATCATAATAAAATAAAGTGAATAGTCCATGAAATCATAATATAGGAATAAGACAAAGAATTTTGGAAACACATAAGCATATACTAATTTACAGAGTATAAAAGGAATCACTTCTAATACCATCTTAGTGGACAAAGTCCTTTACTAAAATGGGTAACCCCCGTTCCAGCCCTATATTACTAAATAGAGTGACCCTTGTTCCAAACCTGTATTACTGAATAGGGTGACCCTCATACCATCCCTGTATTACTAAACTGAGTAACCCACATTCCATCCCTGTTTTATCTCATGAGATATAAATCTTACCAAATTCATTGGAGGGAGATATAGGTCCCACCCATCACATAATAAAATCATACATACATGAGAAACAATATCATAAATGAACATATCATAACCCATGAAATGAAATGGGTATCATAAACATGTAAACATATCATAACTTATATAAAGAGATGTATTTATTAATCATTTCATCATAAACATAACCTATGAAAAGACGTGGGTTTCAAAAGCATATAACCTGTGAAAGAGAAATAAGTTTCATAACATCATACCATCAAAAAATAATCCATTCATAGAAAGAATATAAATAGATACATTGAATAATTCACCATAAAGGCATGATTAACACCAATGGATGTTATCTTATATGGGAAATAATTTTGAGAGATATTTTAAAAACACTTCTTGAGAAAAATATCCTTTCTTCTTTGAAAATTTCTTTTATTTACATAAAACCTTTTGAAAACCTTTTTCTCTGAAAATAGCTTTGAAAACTTATGAAGGAATATTTTAAAAAAATAAAAAAAATTTAAAATATATTTTTTCTTTTAGGATTGTATTCAAGGATCTTTTGAAAACATTTTTGATAATGTTTTTGAAATAATTTTGAAAACATAGTTTCTTAATTCAATAGATTTCTGATCGAAGTGAGAGGTGGTCATATTTTACTAAAAAAATTATCATAAATACCAATGTGTGGGAAAATGGTACTAAAAATAAGGATATTTTAAAAAAAATAGGAGGAGAAAAATCATGAATATTATTGAATTATGGATCTTAACAATTCATCAAATAAAGAATAAACATAAACAATCTCAAAAAATGAGGAGATTGTCTCAATAAAATCTTATAACTTGGTGACTTGGGATCATACTATACATGAAATAAAATGAATTAAGCTTAATATATCTTGAAAAAAATTATATTCCCGATAAAAAATGTAAAATATATGTATATACACCTCTAAAAAGAGTTTAGGTTCATAATAAAACTTGAGTCTCAAAGAAGTTAAATTGAGACAAAATTATTTTATCCATTTGGTAATATTTAGAAGTTAAAAACCACGAAATAAGGATCATAGAATGGATTTTTGAATACCTATAAATTTAATTATAAGATAAATAGAATAAAATCATGGTTAGTATATACACCACACAAAAGGATAGAGTGGCGAACATAGCTTATATCTCACAGAAATTAAAAGTGAGATAAAATCCCCTTACCTTGTGTATTGACTCTCTTCGTACCCATACAAGCTTCCTATATAGTAAACATAAGTTTATTATGAATATTTTAAAGGAAAATATTATTATATCAATTACCATAAATGGTTTTATTATGACCTTATATTACACACTTGATAAAGATCCAATGTTAAGGTTTCACTTTGGGTAATATTTTCTTTGTTCTTCATATGTGTCTTAATTTTTTATATCGTTGATCATTATACTTATATCATGATTGTAGAATGTATAACACTGTATATATATCAGGTATGTCAATTCTATGTATATTATAGTAATATATATCATAATTAAGTACGTAATGTAATACACAATTCATGGAGACGGTAAGTTATACTATGCATGAACGCTGTTTTTTTGTTTTTATTACTATATTAAAAGAAAGTATGTAAATGAAATATGTATATATATATATATATGTATGTAAATATATAGATATATTATAATTAAATTATCATTAATAAATAATATATATCATATAATTTCATCAAACCCATCCTTAATACATTCTATGTGGTTTATGAACGAATCACATCGCTTTGATGGGGAGGTAGTCCACACTGCCTCAAATGTGATTATCATATTAATGCCAAATGTAAGGTAAAAATATGTGTGTTATAAAAGGAATACATAATATTAAATACATATTAAATATAATATATTAAATATATAAATATATTTTCTATCATAATGGCCACCATGATTGGTGGTCAAGGAGAAATGAACAATCATCGTTTCTTGAAGTAGTCTTTCTCCGTACAATGATATAGTATGTTCAACATCTATTAGATGGAGGTGTGTGTAATTTCAGGTCATAAAAGTTTCTAAAAACATACTATTATATGGAATATAGTTTTTTCACACAAGAATTTCAAAAACATAGTTGAAAGGGTGAATAAGGGAAATAAATGAAAGGAGCTCGAGAGAAGATGTTACCTCTTTGCCGGGAAACTCTATTTGGTTTGTGCCAAAATGCTTTCTTGAGAAGATTTATTCCCAAATGGAAGATTCAAGGTATATGTGGGGATTTTTTAGAATATACCTGGATAGATCATGGATGAAATGAAAAGGTTTTATAGGTGTGAGTAATAGGTAGCGGTGTTGGCCATTTATAGCAAAGGAAAAGGGCTGACTTAGAATTTTTAGAAACAAGTTAGGTGTGCACATGTTATTACCTAAAACAAGTCTTAAAAAACCAATAAAACTAGATAATGGAAGGTTTATAGAAAAAATATGGATATAAAATGGGTTTTGTACAAGTTTATAGGTCATTTGGGCCCTTAAATTTAAAGTTTAATCCCTAATTAATCTTAATTTGGCTTTAACTGCTGTGATTAATTTTAATCACTTTTACTAATCATTTCAGTAAAAAATTAACATGGTATTATTAGAAACTAAATATTATACTGAATTAAATGGTTTATATTTTAGTTTTTAAATTACAATCATATAATCATAAATTAAGATTAGTGCTAATCCCACAGACAAGATGAAATAATGAGGTTTTAAAATAATAAAAAGTTCAAAAGTTTGTTAAGATTTTATATTCAGTTTCAAATTGAATTTGATTCTAATGAATTAAATTATATTAAGAGATGTAATATTCATATAATTTTACCTTAAAAAATATTTATAATATCATTTATAATTAATAATTAATTAGACTAAAGGTATTTCTAAACAAAAAATCAGAATTTTTCACTATTCCTAAAAAATGAAGTTTCTAAGAAAAAAAATCAACAATTCATAATTTTGATGTTCTGAATTAAAAAAATTAGTTTTATGTTATAAAATTAAATTTATAAATGTTTATAAAATTAATTTTATTATTAAAATCTATTTATTCATGAGAGCGGTGTTTTTAAACATTAAAAAGACTTTACTAGAAATCATATCTTTTATTATCAATATATTTTATTTATATAAAAGAATTATAAAAAATATTTGAAATTTAGTTAATAATATTCATATAACTAATTTAAACGACTAGGTTATAATTATCTTATTTAAATAATTAAAATAATAAAAAAGATATGTTTCATATAAAATCAGTGTTTTGTGTATCATACACTAACTCAGTGTTGCGTGCATCATATTCCAAGTCAGTGTGGCATGTAACGTACACCAGGTTGGTGTTTCATGTGAAATTAATATTTGGATTAGTTCATTGAAATATATAAAATTAAATTTAATTTTATTCTAAAAAAACAAGTCCATAAAAACTCAGGGTGTTATAGTATAAACACCACACAAATGAAACAGGTGGTGAATTTGGCATATGTTTCCCAAAAATAAAAGAGAGATTAGAAATCCCTTACCTTTAGTCTATACTACCTTTGTAAACATTAAAATCTCTTATATAAAAAATAGAAGTTTATTATATATATATATATTACTAACCATAGTCATATTTATCATACCATATATGATTTAATTATGACCTTTTAATACCCATTTATTAACAATTGTTTGTTAAAATCACGCTTTGGATAATAACTACTTTGTTTTTCATGTATGTTTTGGTTTGGTATTTTTTGTCTTTTTTATTATGGTTACATCATCTCTAAAATGTTAACCATGATATAAATATCATATATATTCAATATATATGTGTAACACCCTAATATTTTGTTATTTTTTAAAATAAATTTAATATTTTTAATATTTTTGATTACATGAAACACTGAGTGTATCTTGCATT
Organism: Viscum album; assembly: GCA_963277665.1. NCBI lineage: Eukaryota > Viridiplantae > Streptophyta > Magnoliopsida > Santalales > Viscaceae > Viscum > Viscum album. The sequence continues at coordinate 1,286,095,625 of OY728155.1, read as the reverse complement.
AAATGAAACTCCAATTTTATCTTTCATTACAGACACTATAGAGTTTTAATGAAATATGAATTTATTATTAAAATATCATTATTTAAATTGATAGTTATCTCGTAGTCATTGGAAATTAGGGTATGAAAAGGATTAACTAAATTATGAAAATATATGGTTTACCCATGTATATAAAATTAATTAATTGGTGGCCAATTAATTATAAATGAAAATAAAATCTATTTGAGAAATAAAGGAAATCCTTTTTTAAGAAAATATTTTTATTAAAAAACACGAATTTCACCTCAATAAATAAAACAAACCAATTTGGTTGAATGATTTTAATGAAATTTATATATTATATATATTCAATAAAATATTTAAAATTCATATTATGTGTTTTATATATAATATATAAGAATGAATCCAAATTTACACTTAAAAACTTTATTTTTCTAAAAAACAATTTTGTTGCATTTTTGTGCACTTATTTTTAAAACTAATTTTAGACACTTTTAGATTTTTTTTAACTAGTGTTAATTTTTCAAATCATCATTTCAAAATTATCTTAGAGTTATTTTAATATAATTTTCTAAAAGGATTAATTTTTTTGATGAATAGTGTAAAATACAAAATTTAATTTGAAAACAACATTTTTTAAATTATTTACAAAGTTAAATTATATTTTATAATTTTTTAATTTAAAATTTGATTGATTATATATCTAATAAAACAATTTATTTAATTTTAATCATTTTATATTGAATTTTTATATAAAAATTTATAAACTTTTGAACATTTTTTCTTTGAAAACTTGTTTTCTCTTCGTGTCTGCGAGATTAATTTAAATTTAAAATTTTCATATTCTGTGATTTTAAATTTCAAAAATCAATTCCATATTTTAATCATAATAATTTATATTATCTAATTATTTAAACATAATTTTTAACCAAAATTAATAATTATGATAATAAAAATTAATTACTATGGTCAAGGTAAAAATGAGTTTACCGAGGTGTTAAAATAAAACGATAAGGATTAAAATGACCAAAAAACTTATATAAAATATATTGTGTTTTTTATTTCAACCCTATAATACATAATTCTATATAATACTTAATTTTTATCTTATTGTGTGGTAGAAATATGGGTAAACCTTTTTATTTTCAAAAAATTACTAGTACTTCACTAACCACACTTATAAAAGGCCACCCCTATCCAATCTTATTCACACATTAGAACCCTTTTTGGTTTAGAAAATACCTAACCAAATCACTTTCAAAATTAACTCATCTCATCCTATAATCCTTATTTTTTTCCAAATTAAAACTTTGGAAATATTTTTGTGTAAACCTAAGGAGGTTACTCGAGGAATAAGTAACATTATTCAATGAGCATTTTTTATTTACTCCTCCACCTCATTAAATTATTATTAAACTATAATGAAATAATAATATAAATATATTAAATATACTGATATTTTTATGTTATTTTCATTATCTAAAACTACTTATACTTCCATCAAATGGGTTACAAAATCATCCTACATGTGTATGATTGACTACAACCTCACAAATCGATGTCATTCTTTTTTCCATTACCAACTCTAATAGTTGGGTATGATAATGGATATAAAGTACATATATGTTATATGTAACATAGTTATACCTTTTGATTCATCATATCATATATACCATTTTTACTTTTCATTTTATATAAGATACGATAACATCACTCATATGTATGGAGGACTACCACCTTGTGAAGCGATGTTATTCTTTTTCACCAATGATTTACATGGAAGATAATAAGGATAAATTTAATGAATATATGTAATATAAATGACATAATTATGATATTAATGATTTTTTTTTTAATTTTTAAAATATAATATATCATTTTATTTCTTAAATCATTACTCAAGGATAACATCGTTCGTGTATGTGTGGACTACCTTCTTCACGAAGCGATGTGGATCTCTCTTTTCTTCACTAAACCACATGGATGATATTTATAAGTATATTTAAAGATATATTATGTTATTTATGATATTATTATATTTTTTATAAAAATAAAATATTACTTAACTTCTTTCTATAAATATTGTTGAAAAATGGAAATGTTACTCATACATACGTACGACTTACCGTCTCCATGATCATAGAATACTTCATTTCTTAAGACCTTTTTTAATGATTGGTATTAAAAGTATAATTTCTGTATAAATATTATAATTATTTCATTATAATTATTATATATATTATGAAACCATGATAAATTTAAGAGGACCTAAAATAACAAATGAAAACATATATGAAAGATAAAGTAGTTATTACCCGAAACATGATTTTAACAAGGAATTGGTAATGAACGGGTAATAAGTGGTTATAAGTAAATCATATAGGTTTTAATATATATAATTATGGTTCTATAATTGATTTATAATAAAATTATATTTATTATATAGGAGTTTCAAACGTGTACAAAAGAAGTCGGCACTAAAGGTAATAGATTTATCTCATTTTACACTTCTATGAGACACATGTCTTATCCAATATCTATATATTTTATGTGGTGTATATAATAAACATGAAAATAATTATCCTGAAAATTAATGGAATTTAATATCCATTTTATGATATCTATTTTTTGTGGATTCTATTTCAAATGTTACTAAAGTGGTAATGTATTTTTGTCACAATCTCATCATTTATGTGGATTATTTATGATTAATTCTCCAATGTTGAAATATTATGATATAACTCTTATTATTCTTAATTAATTTTCTTATCCAATGTTTATTTAGGATATTTTCAAGTAATATTATAATTTTACCACTCTTTGGTATATAAAATAATTGATAAAATGTTTTTGTGAAAAAAATCTTATATATTTTTCTCTTCGATCGAAAAAACTTTTTTTGTCAAAAACCATGTTTTCCAAAAATGTTTTAAAAAATATTTTAAAAATTGTTAAAATTATTTAATGAAGAAATTTTTAACCTTTTTTGACATTATAATTTTTTTTAAAAAATAATATTCATTTCATTTTCTAAACAATTCCCATTTAGATTTTACTAATGATTTAAAAAGGAATATTTTTTTAATGTGTATGGAATGAATGAAATTTTCCTCAATTTTGAAAATTATTTATTTTGAAGATTCCTTTATAATTTTTCAAGGTTATTCTTAAATAAAATAATTTTACAATGTTTTATGATTTTTTAGTTTTAAAAAGTGATTTTCAAAGAAAAATTATTTTCCTTAAGAAATGTTCCATGTGATCTTTCAAAATCATTATCCATATAAGATGACATCCTTTAATGTAAATTATGAGTTTATAGGGTTTTAACCAAGGATAACATTATTATTCTTTCTATGATTTTTTTATCATGAAAATATATTTATGAAACCCATTTTTATTTCACAAATTATATCATGATAAAAGTATTATGAAATCAGCTTCCTTTTACATGGGTTATGATATGTTGAAATGATAAAATGATTTTGAAACCTATATATTTTACATGGGTTATGATATGATGAAATTTTTAATAAATCTATTTTCTTTCTTGGGTTATGATATTTATGATCTTATGGAACACATATGTTTGATTTTCATTATGTGATGGGTGGGACCAATATCTACCACCAATGAATTTGGTAAATATGGATGAATCATGAGTAGATATGTTATTTTTTAACATAATTACATGTTCAAAATTTTATGTATGAAACTGATAACATGATCACAATGCTATTCATAAACTATATTAAATGTTCATAATGTTACATGTGAACCAGATTACATGTTCATAATATTATGATGAGACATCTCTTTCATGTCCATAATGTTATGCATGGACCTAGTTGTGTGTCCATAAGTTTATGAGAGGTACTGATTTGATTTCCTTAAATTAATGAGTGAACATGTCTCTATTTATACATGTTAGAAACATTATAAGATAACATGTATGCCAACAATCTATGTCTAATTCCAATGTCATGTTCTCATAGATCATGTCCTACAATTCCATTATGATTAATGTCTTATAAACTACTAATATTTATTCCATGAATCATGTTTATGATCTATGATATACATGGTTAAGTTTACAAATGTTATTCTCATGTTATAACACCCATATTCTTGTGTGGTGAGGATATATAAATTGTTTACCCTTACTAAGAATCTGATCTCACACAATCTTATGTTTCATCTCCCCAATTTATAAATAATTTTTTTAAGTAACCTAATATATTAATAGTACTAAATGGGAAGATCTTTGTCAAATACATTGAAGATATTTCAACAAATTAGAATATTTCATACCTAGTCTCCAAATTCTCTAAACTATTATGGTCCCTAGGTGTATATTTTTTCAATTTATTGAATATTCATCTAAAAATATCTAATATATATGTATGAGAATCATAGGATTCTATAGTTGGTATCATAGGAAAGGTTTAGTTAACCTTTGTAAACTAGGATGATAAAACTTTAGTGAGATCCTTAGGGATATTTCTAATTATATTTATAGGGATATGTCTAAGGATAAGTCTAAGGATGATTTAGAAATTTATAAACTCTTTATACACCGTCTTGAAGTATTTAAATAGATGATGAATATGAATGAACTATGATAAACCTAAGGTTTCATATATTAAAATGAAGGTGTAATTATTTCACCACCCTATAAGTGATTTATCATGATTATGTGGTCTCCCTCTTTGGTTATTATTGCTTACAATATGATTTTTTGTTTTAGTCAATGTCTAGGACTCAAAGGAACAATGTTAATGATGAATGAAATGGATAATGAAATGATTTTACTCTTAAGAAACTGAATTTTATGAGAGACTAAATGAAAAACCTCCTTTCTATGTTCATATATCTTTCTCAAGCTCTAACTCAGGCTGAACTTCCAAATGAGTAAAGTAGGTAACAATGTTCTGTTGATTCCTCATGTGTTAATTCCCACCTTCTTTCAGTGGTTCTGGTGATCCTATAGTTGTTATGGAATGGATCAGTACCACTAAAATTATATTTTTCACTCTCTAATGTTTGGATGTTGAAAAAGTCATTTTGGTTGTCTACCATTTAGTAGGTGAGATAGATCAACAGTGCACTCTTACTAAAAATACAAGTAAATGAGAAGCAATTGACTCCCTAATGTGGGATAAGTTTAAAAGATTATTTTTAAATAAGTTTTTTCCTATTATTCTTCATTAAAAATAGAGAAGGATTTCTTTGAGCTTAATAAGAAGGAGGATTCATCTTTTGGAACCTATAAAGAAAATTTTACAAGACTTATGAGGTAATTTTTTCATATTATCATTTATCTTAAATGTAATGTTGACTAATTATTCAGTGGATTAAAACCAAATATCTAAAGGGTGTTAGCCATAAAGTAATTTGGATGATTTGTATAAATTGATCGATGTACACTAAAATTGAAAAGGGAATCTAGAAATCCACTAGTTTTCGGTGATAATAAAAGGAATATGGGGTTACATGGAAATTCCAATGATATTTTACATGGAGGGAAGAAAAAGTTTTAAACTTTTACTTGCCAAAACTATGGGAATAAGCACTTGGGTGAGTTCCTAAAAGTAATAAAATGGTGTTTTAAGTGATAATATCTTGGAAATCGAGAAAATGAATTTATAAAGAGTGTAAATAGGATAGTTAACAAAAATAATGGAGAGAGGTATCAATAAAATACACCACCCACACTCTTGTGTCTCAAGTATAATAAGTCTGGTAATTATGTGAATCAATTCCGCAATAAAAGGGCTAATGTGGATGATAATATAAAAAAATCTCTAAATACAAGGGATAAATTGAAATCTTATTCAATCACAATTGATGAAGTGAATCAGGATTATAAGGGCACTCTCATCCTCCACTCCTTATTTTGGAATTTCATGTTTTATTTTGTATGGGTAAGCCCTATGAAAACTGTATTCTTCATCCTATAGTGAAATTTCTAGTGATTATCTCCCTCTATATGGATTCTACAATAATGAAATCACATTTTATATTATATCAGTACAAGGATGAACCCAAGATTCCAATTAAAATGTTTTTGTATAATATATGATCTTATATAAGGAATAAATGGTGAATTAAAATTTGAAAGTGTATATGCATCCATGTAATATTAACTTAATATTTATGGATACCATCATGGATTAATGAGGTTAAGGTTTATCTTAAGTTTAAATTCATTGACACCACTTCTATGGTTTTATGTGATGGGATATTATTGAGATTAATGTTATTTTAAGAGACATATATTGAAATACAACCCTTTGGTTTCTCATATGTTTTAGTGAAAACTTTATTTGAGGAGGTATTAATTTATACTTTGTTGACATATGATTAAAGTTAATTGTAACCTTTAGGGATTATCTTATCTTTTATGTTGATGTAATTATGGGTTTTAGTTAATCAACTAATGAATTTAGCACACTTTGTTGCTACCAGAGAATATTTCTCTTTAGATCCTATTTCTATAATATACATTAAGAAAGTGGTAATGTTGCATGGGGTGACAAATTCAATTGAATATGATCAAGACATGAATTTTTGTAAAAGTATTCTGAAAAATCTTTATACAGAGTTGAGTTTCATCATTGTGTTTCATCCTCAGATAGATGATCAGTCTGTGGGAATAATTTAAACCCTAGAAAATTTTCTATGATCATATTCTATGGATTTAAAAGGTGGTTTGGATTAATACCTTACTCAAGTTGAGTTTTCCTATAATAATAACTTTCACTCAAGCATTCATATGGCTCTTTATGAAGTTCTTTATTGAAAAAGTATATAACTCAAATTTATTTGAATGAAGTTTCTAGAAGAAAGATATTGGGACCTAAGCTATCTAATTAAATTGAACACAAGGTTAGATATATTTAGTAACACATACATGAAAAGTTGAAAAAAAAATTATGAATATAATTGTTGAAGTGATATAGAATTTGAAGTTGGTGAGAAGGCCTTTCTATAAATTTCTATATGGAAAAAGAATAGAAAACTAAACCCTAGGTATATTGGTCCCTTTAAAATTATTGATCATATTGGGACTATAGCATATCAATTTTCACTTCCACTTAAAATTTCATAGGTTTAAGATGTGTTCCATGTATCTCCCCATAAGAAGAATATAACAAATCCATAACATGTACTCAAATTAGAGGTCATACTAATGGATAATGATCTTTCTTATAAGGAAAAATCAGTTGAGATTCGGGATCAAATAGAGAAAGTGCTATAAAAAATGACTACTCACCGAGTTAGTGTTTTACGGTGAAACCACTAGCTTGATGAATATACATGGGAACCTAAGGATGTAATAACCTATAATTATCCTCAATTATTGATACCAAAGTGATGAATTTTTAGGTTTAAATGAATTTTAAGGGGGGTAGAACATAACACCCCCAGAGTTTTTGAAATATATATTTTTAAATAAATTTAATATTTTCAGTATTTTTCATTACATTAAAAATCATGTTTATATTATGTTACAAAAAACATTGATTTTATCTTTCATTACATGCAACACTGTGTTTAAATGAAACATGAAATACTATTAAAATATTATTTATTAAAATGATAGTAAATCCTAGTTGTTGGAATGTCAGGTATAAATAAGATTTACAAAATTATGAAAATATATGGTTACCTATGTATAGAAAATTAATTATTTGGTGATTATTTTGATATAAATGGAGATAAAATGTATTTGAAAATAAAGTAATGTTTTTTATAAAAAACTATTTTTATGAGGAAACATGTTCCACCACAATAAAAAAAAATTGTATAATTTTAATGAAATTTATGTATTATAGATTCAATCAACTATTTGACATTCATATTTTATGTTTTCTTGAGAATATATAAGAATAAATTGAATTTTACTCTAAAAACTGTACTTTTCTAAAAATTAGTTTTATTGCCTTTTTTACGTACTTATTTTTAATCAAATTTTTGAAACCTGGAGAAAATTTACTTGAAAAAATAAATTTCATTTTGGAATTAATCATTTCAAAATTATCATAGGTTATTTTTTTAGAATTTTTTTGAGAGGTTTATTTTTTTTTGAATAGTGAAAAATAATGAATTTTAATTGAGAACGACCTTTTCATTTAAATTATTTATAAATTTAGATTATATATTAAATTATTTTTAAATTAATAATAGTTCAAATTATATATTTATTGATCTATTTTATTTTATTTTAATCATTTCCATATTAAACTTTTATATAAAAACTTTGAAAATCATTGAATGTTTTCTCTTTGAAAACTCATTTTTTAATCGAAGTTGCTAGATTAATTTTATTTTAAAAATTTTAACTTATGTGAATTGAATTTGAAAATTTTATTCCATATTTTTAATTATAATAATTTATATTATATAATAAGTTCAACTTGATTTTTGACTGAAATGAATAGTGAAAACAGTAAAAAATAATTACCATAGTTATGGTAAATATGGGTTTATGAGGGTTAAACTAAAAAGATAAAGGGTTAAAATGAATAAAAAATTGTCTAAAATATATTTTATATATATATTTTAGCCTTATAATGTTTAATTATTGATAATAATCCTTTTTTATCCTTTTGAAATAAGAAAAATAGGGGTACACCTTTTTTTCAAACAATTACCAATTTGCAGCCCTCTCCCCTCTTCTTTACACCTTAAAAAAATTAGTTCAGAAAATACATGAAAAAATCACTTCCCAAATTCTATATTATCATCATGGAAGCCTTATTTTTTGAATAAATATAACCTATGAAGTATTTTGGTTCATATCTAAGGAGGTTATCTGACGAATAGGTAATGTTCTTCAAAAAGATTTTTTATTTTCTTTCTTCCACAACATCCTTTAATTATTATGAAAACATTATGATATAATAACCTTAGTATATTAAATATACTGATATATTTTTATGGTTATTTAATAACCAATAACCATCTCCACTTCCATAAAATGGGTTATTAAATCATCATTTATGTGTATGGCAGACAACCGCCTTGCGAACTGACATCATTTGGTTTTCCATTACCACATCTCGTGGTTGGGTATGATGATGAATAAAATTATATATATGATATATATAATATAATTATACCTATTGGGTAATTTTATCACCTATATATATATATATTTAATTTCCATTCTATAAGGAATACGATAACATCAATCATGTTTATTGTGGACTACCATCTCACGAAGCGATGCGATTTTTTTCACTAACGCTTTACATTGAAGATAATAAAGATAAATTTATTGAATATATATGATATAAATGAAATAATTATGATATTAATTACATTTTTATTATTAAAAAATGATAATATATCATTTTATTTCTTTCATTTTTACTCACTGAAAGATGATAATGTTATTTGTGTACATGTGGACTATTTCCTTCACGAAGCGATGTGACTCTCTATTTTTATTAACAAACAACATGGGTGTCATGTATAAGTATATTTAAAGAAATAATATTTTATTTATGATATTATTATAATTATTTAAAGATAAAATATTACTTATATCCTGTTTATAATGATCAATGGAAAATGAAATCGTTACTCATGTGTACTTATGACATATCATCTCCATGATCACAACGTGCTTAATTTATCAAAACCATCATTCATGATTGTTATTAAAAGTATAATTATTCTTTAAATATGTTATTTATGTCATTATTATTATTATAGATATTATTGAATCATTATGAAAGTATTAGGAACAAAAATAACAAATCAAAACATATATGAAAAACAAAGTGGTTATTACCCAAAATGTGATTTAAACAAGAAATTGGTAATAAATGGGTAATAAATAGTCATAAGTAAATCCTATATGATATAATATATATATGTATAGTTATATAATATATTTATAATAAACTTATATTTTATATAAATATGTTTATAATGCATATGAAGGAATTCAAGACTTAAGGTAAGGGATTTTTATCTCACATTTTTACTTCTGTGAGACACATGCCATATTCACCCTAATTTATTTTATCTGGTGTATATACTTAACATTAATGTATTTTTTATTATTATCTTAAAATTTATGGGGATTACATATTCATTTTATGATCTCTCCATTATGGGGATTATGTTTCAAATGTTACCAAAGTGGTAACAGATTTAGGTTAAAATCTCATCGTTTATCGAGATTATTTATAATAAGTTTTCACTATTGAAATATTATGATATAAAACTCAATAATTCCATATATTTTATTCTACTCTAGTTATTAATTATATTTTCAAGTGATAGTTCAATTTTACCACTCTTTGTTAAAAATAATTAAGAAAACATTTTTAAGAAAAATCATCTATAATTCTCTCTTCGGTCGAAAACTCATTTTCTTCCAAAACTATGTCTTCAAAAAATGTATTGAAAATGGTTTTAACATTATTAAAATGATTTATTAAATAAATATTTACCCATTTTCTATTTTTTAATTTTTTTTAATTAATCTTTATGTCATTTTCAAAAAATATACCATTTGAATTTTATCAAAAATGTAGAAGGAATATTTGTTTTAACATGTATGAAACGAACAGAATTTTCTGCCATCATGAAAATATTTTATTTGAATATTACTTTATAAATTTTCAGTTTTATTTTTCAAGAAAATTATTTTCAATTTTTTATATGAATTTTTAGTTTTAAAAAGTGATTTTCCAAGAAAATATATTTTCCTCAACAAGTGTCCCAAGTGATATTTTAAAATCATTCTCCATATAATATTACATTCTTTGATATAACTTATGATTTTCTAGGGATATAAACTAAGTATACCATTATTATTCTTCCTCTAAATGGTTTATCTTGAAAATATTTATATGAAACATTTTTCTCTTCCATGGGTTATACCGTGATAAAATTCTTATGAAACCCACTTATTTTTTCATGGGTTTGGATATCATGAAAGGATGAAATGATTATAAAAAATATCACTTTTTCACATGCTATGATATGATGAAATGTTTATGAAAGTAAATTAATTTCATGGGTTATAATATGATGATTTTTTTTATGATATTTATTTCACACATATGTATGATTTTAATTATATGATCATTGGGACCTATATCTCCTTCTAATGCATTAGGTAATGATAGATAACACATGAGTAAATATGTAATGTGTAAACATGATTACATGTTCGAAATGTTATGCATGAACCTGATTTGATGTTCACAAAGTTATTCATTAACTTGATTACATTTTCGTTTTAATGTCTCAGATTTATCTGTATTTTATTTTTAATATTATATGATAATTCTTTCGAGACTAGGCTTTGAGACGGCGTGCAGTTCTAAGGCCTGGTGAGCCCGAAACAGATGTTTGAATTTAATTTAATAATTAAATAACACGCACATGTGGTTTTCCTGAAAAAGTGGAATAACTTCTGAACGGGTGCTCGGATTGAAAATCTGAGGGTACCGTTGTGTCCAGAGTAGTGGGTTTACCCTAGGAGAGAACTAACATCGGATGGCACGGGTTGGTGGTGAAATCCAGTTTTTGGGCGTAACCGTAATAAAATATTTAATAAAAATATTTTATAAAATTTTGTGGCGGGGAATATATTTTTAGCCTTTTTAAATAAAGGCTTATGTAGGGGTCCAGGGTTACATACCTTATAACCCTAAAACCCTTGGAGGCTCTGGGAAAGCTCTGGATGAAACCCCCAGCGCGACGATGATGTTCTTAACAAATTTCGCCAGCGATGATGACACGACTACCGGATATTCGCCAACGAATGTCACGAATCCAGGTAGGGCATTTGATCTCTTTGTGTTTTCTTTCCTGTTCTTGATTCCTATGACAAATGCAGACAAATCCAAGAACAGATTAGCCCGTGGATCAATCGTATTTTGCGGGACAGGATTTTGTAAGGATTTTGGGGATTTGATTCTTGGAGTTAATTTGGTTTCGTTCAACCTTCTAATAGTGATGAACCAAGATCGACACGAACATCGATCGTGGTTCGTCCCTCTCGATTTGTTGTGCATTTCTTCCCCAATTTCTCACGTTCTTCGTGTGCGTTCTACAGGTTCTTCATGGAAATATGGAAGATGGATCGTTACGCATCCGTTGTGTGATGCTACGGTCCCAAATTGAATATTTGGCATTGGTACAACCCCACGGAGGTGCAACTGCGGTGGTGATGGACGGATCAAAGCAGATCGGAAGATATCATTCTTCAAAAGATTTCCGCACGGGTGACCAGAATCGGATTTCGAAGCCGATTGAAGGCCCGAAACCCACGGATTCGGAATCGCGATGATGAGGCAAACCATGATCTTGAGTTTTGAGGAAAATGGGCAAGAGAAACGTGATCCAGAAGATCAGTCGAGGCGTGAGGAGGAAGACGATGTTTCTTGAAAAATTTCGACTACACGGCGTGTAGTATGGGCTACACGGCATGTGTTCGTTATTGGACTACCTGGCCTGTACTCTAGGATTACACAGACATGGTCTGGGTACACGGCCAAGGACATGGTGTGTATACCCTTCCCTGGCCAGACACACGGGATACCCCGTGTACTGGTACACGGGCATGGAAACAGGGACATAGACTGTGTACGGGCACATGGCCAGCGTACACAGAGCGAACCCCAGGTGATCGGACACGTCATGTACTCATACTACATGTCGTGTAGTTAATTTTATACAACAAACATAGAAACACGGTCCGTTTATAGGGGCAGTACACGGAGTCAAGGAACACAGCGTGTGATCCTACTACATGCCGTGTAGTCTAGTTTTACACACCTGGACTGGAGACATGGGCTATTTACATGGACAGTACCTATAATCAAGGAACACGGCGTGTAACTATACTACACGTCGTGTAACTTGTTTTAAATGGCTTGATCCAGTGGTCTTCTCTGACTTGGACTAGTTTCCTTAGGGTTTGTCCCCTTGTTCTTTCCCCTGAAGGTTTCCTGGTATCATTTCCTACGTACAGGAGTATGATCCCTTCAGCAAGAATTCTTGAATAGAGTTGTTGGAATTCCCTCTGTGAGACTTGGAGCTGGATCCTCTATTCATTCCTGAAACCCTAAGTAGAGTTCTTGGTATCGACGTGACCAACTTTACCCGGGTGTCGATCCTCTACTTAGTGGATTAGTTAAGACTGAGTTATTGGAATCACCCCATGGATATTGGTTGTGATCCTCATCTGAGCATCATATTCTCAAGTACTTGTGGAGTGTGTTCTCCCAGAATGAGTTCTTCGTATCTCTCTCTTAAGACCTAGGAGTGTGTTCTCCTGGTTACGTGCTTAGTGGAATCATCAAGCTGGATCTTAGTGGTGGTTTCGCGATGGTCGATCATGTATGAGTATATCTGGATATTATTGTTATATGTTCTATAGACATATACTGTGTCGAGCTGACTGTATCATTCCTTTGTGGTATTTCCTTTGTTTTATTCTGGTGTGGTTTTCAGGGTGTCTTACTGGGTATTGTTATAATCACCCCTTCATGGGCTTTGCCCACACATGTCGTGTCTTATGAAAACAAGCAATCCTTTTATAGGATTATAGGTGGACTAGGGCCGGATGGTGCTCAGGGAGATTAGGCAGGCTAAGGTGTGTTCCTACGGCTACAGATTGTATTCCCAGTACCTTTCTTTATAGTTTGGACTTTGTTATAGACTCTCTTTTGGTGGTCTTGTTCTTTTGTCCTAGGGTTTTACCTTACTTTACTTTAGTTTCTTGTCGTACTCTATTGGTTGGGATTTTGATGTATGCATGAATTTCCCTTTTTAGTAGTTTTCACTATTCAGTTTTGTGGGATTAAAGATGTGTGTGTGTGTGTACAGTTTTATAGGAAATTCCTCCCATGTTAGTAACATGCCTACTCGGTGCTAGTTACCTACCCCTGGCCTATTGGATGCGGGCTTGGGGAGTTGCGGCTCAGGACCCACTGGGATGGGTCAAGACAGAGTGGTATCAAAGGTGGTCAGTTCTACCGTAGGACCAAGAGTCTGTGAGTTGGTTTTGGGCAATAGTGTTAAGTGTTTTGAGTTCATATTTCAGGCCAGGGACCCCAGTGTTGGTCCGAGCAGCCGACGTATCCATACAGCAGGACTCTAATAACTTTCTTTTCGACACGGAGCACAAGAACACTAGTTGCATGGGAAAATAACGGTACATGCATTATATAGGAATGGTTTCTGGTTTCCATGTCCTTCTTGAGTCATCTCTCCATATATACTCACTGATTGAGATACATCTTGTTTCTTTACAGGATGCCTCCGCGATGCGCACCTACTAGAATCTAGTAGCTCGATCACAAGGATGACCCCCTCAGTGATGAAGCTTCAATACAGGGACCAGATCCACCAGTTTTACCATCAGGTGGTGTGCCAGTTATTCCACCACCTGTGGAGCAGTTTTTAGTGCCTGCTGTACCCATAGAGGAGGAGTGCAAGCTAAGAACACTTCACAAGTTTCAGAGACAGAGACCCCTCAAGTTTGAAGGTGAGCTTGACCCTTAGGTAGTACAGGACTGGCTTGAGGTAGTGGCCAGAGTCTTCCGTTTGGTCAGGACACCAGCAGACCAGAGGGTGATCCTGGTAGCAAGCCTTCTGCAGGGCTCGGAAGGGAGATAGTGGAGTTTGGTTATCCAGACTCACGACGAGGTGACTCTTGCATGATCAGAGTTTGAGCATCTCTTCAGAGAAGAGTTTTTTCCGGTTACCATGAGATCAGTACGTATATAAGAGCTTCTTTAGCTCCAGTATGGAACCATGATGGTGGTTGACTATTCATCACGGTTTACTGACCTCTCACGGTACTCGATGGATATGTTCAGGGATCAGTACTTCAGAGCTCAGAATTTTGAGTGGGGCTTGCGTAGAGACACCCGAGCCAGCATTATCCCTATGAGCATTCCTACTTATGATGGGGTGCTCGAGAGGGCTTTAGTGGTCGAGAGCTTCTTGGAAGAGCAGAGACAGCCAGTAGTTGTTAGTAGTGAGTGAGCTAGAGTAGAGACCTCGGCAGTAGGGAGGTGACGTCAGGGACCCAGGAGTGGGAGACATTTTTAGAAGAGGTCCCAGGATTGAGGATCTACCATACAGGGTTCACAGGGTGCATCCAGCCAAACTCGAGAGAGGCGATGCTACTCTTGTGATGGCAGGGTATATCTCACTCGAGATTGTCTGACCCACCATACTACAGACATGGGGTAGTGGATGGACCAACGAGGCAGAGGAAATGTGTGGAGCAGACAGATCCACGGGGTGGCGGACGTGGTAAAGGAGCTGGGAGAGTAGTTGGAGGTGGTTGGCGTTTTGAACTTTTACCACCACCACCCCAAGGAGGTCCACCCCAGGCTCACAGAGCTAGTGAAAAGAGGCAGGGACAGCTACAAGCAGTGGAGGATTATGACCCAGGTACTCCCGGAATGATTAGAGGTAAAATCTTTGTCTTTTCTACTTTGGTTGTCATACTGATAGACATAGGTGATATTCATTATTTTCTGGAAGCTTATCTTGTTCGAGACCTTGAGATTCCAGTTGAGCCGTTGACTCGACCCTTGTGCTTAGAAACACTGACTGGAGAATATTCAGAGATCACACACCTTTGCAGACAGTGTGACCTGACCCTTGGAAGCGAGATTTTCGGTTGGAACCTCTTGGTGGTAGCATCGAGGCCTTACAATGTAATTATTGGTATGGATTGGCTATCCATAGTTCACGCCCAGATTGATTGTTTTAGGCGAAGGGTGCAGTGTGTCCGCAGTGATGGAATGAGGTTCTCCTTATTCGGTGAAAAGGAGACCCAGGCAGCGCAGGATGGACTCGTGCATAGGAAGGTACAGGTGATTTCACATCAGCTGGCTAGCCTAGCCCTTGGCGACGTAGATGTTACGAGTTTCTAGTTTCCAGCAGTAGTGGCTGAGTACGAGGAAATATTTCTAGAGGATTTCCCTGGACTACCTCCCCATCTTGAGATAGATTTCTACATTGAGTTGCAACCCGAGACAACACCGATATCAGCATCAGCATACTGGATGGATCCTGCAGAGCTTCGTGAGCTGAGAGTGCAGCTGGAAGACTTGCAGAGCAAGGGCTTCATGAGACCCAGAGTTTCACCCTGAGCGGCCCTAGTATTGTTTTCTAAGAAGGCAGACGAGAGCATGAGGTTATGTGTGGATTACCAGCGCTTGAATCAGGTGACCGTGAAGAACTGGTGTCCACTACCAAGGATGGATGACCTCTTCAACTAGTTAAGAGGCGCACGATGGTTCACGAAGGTTGATCTACAATCAGGCTATCACCAGTTTCGAGTACGGGATGAGGATATACCGAAGACAGCTTTTAGATGTTTCTATGGTCACTATGAGTACTTGGTGATTCCCTTAGGCATGACGAACGCCCCAGTAGTGTTTATGGGACTCATGATCCATATCTTTCAGCCCCATCTAGATCGGTTCGTAGTGGTCTTCATCAATGATATCCTTGTGTACTCTGCGTCCGAGGAAGAGCACGCGAGGCACCTAAGGATGGTTCTGGACACACTCCGAGATCACCAGTTGTATGGGAAACTCTCAAAGTGTCAATTCTAGATATAGGAGGTCCACTTTCTAGGACACATTATCTCAACAGATGGTATAGCAGTGGACCTAGCCAAGGTAGAGGCAGTGTTAGCATGGGAGCCACCCTAGAGTGTAACGGAGGTTCGGAGTTTCCTTGGGTTGGAAGGATACTATCAGAGATTAATTCTTGACTTCTCCAAGATTTCAACACCCATGATATCTTTGAACTAAATGGGGCAGCCTTTCGTGTGGACCGAGATATTCTAAATGGCTTTTCAGTAGTTGAGACAGAGTCTGATTAGTGCCCCTATCTTGAGACTACCATAAGAGGGTGTCGAGTATATGGTGTTCTGCGATGCATCAGGAACCGAGCTTGGTTATGTCCTAATGCATAGGCAAGCGGTGATTGCCTATGGATCATGTCAGTTGAAGCTACACGAGTAGAACTACGTGACCCATGATCTTGAGTTGGTAGCGGTAGTCTTCACATTGAAGATGTGGAGGCACTACCTGATGGGATAGAGGTTTACCATCTACTCTGATCACAAGAGTCTCAGATATATCTTTTCTCAGAAGGATATGAATTTGAGATAGAGGCGGTGGCTTGAGTTCCTCCAGGATTACAACTTTGAGATCATTTATACTCTTGGGAAGGGGAATGTTGTGGCAGATTCTCTCAGTAGGAAATCCAGTTTGCAGTTGCTGGAATAGGCGATGAGGTAGTTGGCCTCTTTATAGTTATCCTTCATGGATAGAGATGAGTGATCTTACCTTCAGTCGATGGTTGTTACCCCTCCACTCTTACAGTGATTCAGGGAAGCATAGCTCGAGGATGCTAGCTGTGAGACTTTACATGCTAAGATATCCACAGGCGATGCTGCCGATGGATATTCAAAAGGTGGGGAGCACGTTGTTCTTTTCCGAGGGCGCACCATTGTACCCGTGACATTGCGGGAGGAGGTACTGAGGGATTTCAATACATCCCATTTGGTGGTTCATCCAAGTGTGTAAAAGATATACCAGGACCTCTGACATCAGTTCTGGTGTCCAGGAATGAAGAAGAGTGTGGCAGAGTTTGTTTCTCGGTGCCTCACTTTTCAGTAAGTAATGGCTGAGCACCAGGTGCCAGCAGGTTTGACCCAACCCCTTGAGGTGCCAGAGTGGAAGTGGTATAATATATCCATGGACTTCATGAAGATTTTACCACATACGTCTAGGGGACACGATTCCATCTCGGTGATCATTGACTGACTCACCAAGTCGGCCCGCTTCTTAGCCATACGGAAGCAGAGTTCAGTAGAAAGCTTAGGACGCCTCTACATGCAGGAGATATTTCTACTTCATGGAGTTCCATACACTATAATCTCAGATCATGATACAAGTTTCACATCCCAGTTGTGGAAGGGATTGCAGGAAGATTTTGGGACTCAGTTACGCTTAAGCATAGCATTTCATCCTCAGACTGATGGTCAGACAGAGCGGACCATCCAGGTTTTGGAGGATATGCTATGAGATTGCATTCTTGACTTAGTTTGTAGCTGGGATGATCATATACCACTAGCGGAATTTTCTTATAACAACATTTATCATTCCACTATTGGTATGGCACCATTCGAGGCTTTGTACGGGCGACCTTGCAGGTCACCACTTTGCTGGACTGACCCAGGAGAGTCAGCACTCATAGGCCCATAGATGGTGCACGATACTACAGAGAAGGTGCAGGTCATCCAGAAGTGGATGAAGACTACACAGATTCGGCAAAAGTCTTATGCTAATAGGAGACGGAGGCCCTTGGAGTTTTAGGAGGGAGACCATGTGTTCCTTCGGGTCTCACCTCGCGGGGACTGCAGAGATTTGGCCGAGGTGGCAAGCTATCTCTAAGGTTCATCGACCCTTTTCAGATTCTGAGTAGAGTTGGAGAGGTGGCATACCACTTGGCTCTACCTCATCAGATGTACCAGGTACACAACATCTTCCATGTGTCGTAGCTGAGGAGATACGTGCATGATCCATCGCATGTTATCGACTGGGGCGAGTTGGACATCGATGATGAAGCGACCTTTGCTGAGTACCCAGTGGAGATCAAGGATCGGCAGGAGAAGATCTTTTGTGGGTGATCTATTCCCTTAGTGCATATCCGGTGGCAGCACGGGAATCTCTAGGAGAGCACGTGGGATCGGGAGGCTCTGATTCATGTCAAGTACCCACATCTTTTTGAGTAGCCTTTGTTTTGGCTTTTCAGGGATGTAAAGCCCTAAGGTGGGTGTGATGTAATATCTCATATTTCTCCATATTTTATTTTTAATATTATATGAGAATTCTTTTGAGACCAGGAATTGAGACAGTGTGCAGTTTCGAGGCCTGGTAAGCCTGGAAAAAATGTTTGAATTTAATTTAATAATTAAATAACATGTTAATGTTGTTTTCCGGAAAAAGTGGGATAACTCCTGAAAGGGTTCTCGGATTGGAAATATGAGGGTACCGTTGCATCCAGATCATTGGTTTTACCCTAGGAGAGACCTAACATCAGCTGGCACGGTTCAATGGTGAAATCCAATTTTTGGACGTAACCGTAATAAAATATGTTATAAAAATATATTATAAAATCTTGTGGCGGTGAATATATTTTTATCCTTTTTAAATTAAGGCTTGCGCAGGGGTCCAAGGTTACAGACTTCATAACCCTGAAACCACTAGAGGCTCTGGGAAAGCTCTATAGGAAACCCTCAGCACGGTGATGAAGTTCTTGATGAATTTCACCGGTGATAGTGACGCGGCGACCAGATCTTCACCAATGAACACCGCGAATCTAGGTAGGGAGTTTGATCTGTTTTTGATTTCTTTACTGTTCTTTATTCCTATGACGAACGCAGACTAATCCACGAACATATTAGACCGCAGATTGATCGTATTTTGTGGGATGGGATTTTGCGGGGATTTTGGGGATTTGATTCTTGGAGTTAATTTGGTTTTGTTCAACCTTTTAATGGTGATGAACTAAGATCGACACAAACATCGATCGAGGTTTGTCCCTCTCGATTTGTTGTGCCTTTCTTCCCCGATTTCTCACGTTCTTCATGTGCATTCTACGTGGTCTTCACGGAAATTTGAACAACGGATCGTTCCGCATATTTTGTGCGACACAATGGTTCCAAATTGAAGATCTGACATCGGTACAACCCCATGGATGTGCGACTGCGGTGGCGATGGACGGATCAAAGTGGATCGGAATATATCGTTTTTCGAACGATTTCCACACGGGTGTCCGGAATCGTATTTTCAAGCCAATCGAAGGCCCGAAACCCACGGATTCGGCATCACGACGATGAGGCGACCCATGATATTGAGTTTCGTGGAAAACAGACAAGAGAAACGTGATCCAGAAGATCGTCTAAGGCACAAGGAGGAAGACAACGTTTCTGGAAAAATCCTGACTACACGACATGTAGTATGGGCTACATGGCGTGTGTTCATCGGTGGAATACCTGGTATCTACTCCGTGAGTACACAAACATGGGCTGGGTACATGGACAAGGACAAGGCGTGTATACCCTTCTCCGACCAGACCCAGCCAGACACACGGGATAACCTGTGTACTGGTACACAGGCATGGCGACACGGACAGAGACCATGTACGGGCACATGGCGACCGTACACGGAGCGAACCCTAGGTGCTCAGACATGGCGTGTACTCCTACTACATGCCTTGTAGTTACTTTTATACGAAAATACTAGATTCACGGGCTGTTTACACAGGTAGTACCGGGAGTCTAGGAACACAGCGTGTGATCCTACTACATGCTGTGTAGTCTAGTTTTACACACCTGGATTGGAGACACGATCCATTTACACGGGTAGTACCCGAAATCAAGGAACACAGTGTGTAACCATACTACATGTCGTGTAACCTGTTTTACATGGCTTGAGCTAGTGGTCTTCTGTGACTTGAACTAGTTTCCTTAGGGTTCTTCCCCTTAGTCTTTCCCCTGATGATTTCCTGGTATCATTTCCTACATACAGGATTATGATCCCTTCAACAGGATATCCTGAATAGAGTTGTTGGAATCCCCTCTGTGAGACTTGGAGCTGAATCCTCTATTCATTCCTAACCCTAATTATAGTTCTTAGTATCAATGTGATCAACTTTACCCAGGCACTGATCCTATTCTTGGCGGATTAGTTCAAACTAAGTTGTTGGAATCACCCCATGGCTATTGGTTGTGATCCTTATCTGAGCATCATATTCTCAAGTACTTGTGGAGTGTGTTCTCCCAGAATGAGTACTTCATATCTCTCTCTTTAGACCTAGGCTTGTGTTCTCCTGGTTATGTTCTTAGTAGAATCTTCAAGCTGGATCTTAGTAGTGGTTTCGCGATGGTCGATTGTGTATGAGTATATCTGGATATTCTTGTTATATGTTCTGTAGACATATACTGTGTAGAGATGATTGTATCATTCCTTTATGGTATTTCCTTTGTTGTATTCCTTTGTGGTTTTTGGGGTGTCCTACTGGGTATTGTTATACTCACCCATGCACATGCTTTGCCCGCACGTGTCGTGTCTTGTGCATATGAGCGAGCCTTTGACAGGATTCTAGGTGAACCAGGACCGGACGGTGCTTAGTGAGATCAGGAAGGCTGAGGTGTGTTCCTACGGCTACAGATTGCAGTCCCAGTACCTTTCTTTACAGGGTGGACTTTCTTACAGACTCTCTTTTAGTGGTCTTGTAATTTTGGACCAGGGTTTTACCTTACTGTACTTTACTTTCCTGTCATACTATGTTGGTTGGGCTTTTTAGTGTATGCATGCATTTCCATTTTTAGCAGTTTTTACTATTCAGATTTGTGGGATTGGAGATGTGTGTGTGTGTGTGTACAGGTTTATAGGCAATTCCTCCCTTGTTATTAACATACCTACTCGGAGCTAGTCACCAGACCCCGGCCTATTGAAGGCGGGCTTGGGGAGTTGCGGCTCGGGCCTCAATGGAAAGGGTAATGACATTCGTAATTTTATTCATGAACCTGATTATATATTCACAGTGTTATGTATGGACCTGAATTTCATGTCCATAATGTTATGCATGAACCTAGTTTCGTTTCCATAAGTTTATGAATGGAACTAATTTCATGTAATTTACTTATTAAGTGTACTTGTATCTATTTATACTTGTTCACAATTTTATAAGATGTTTTTATACCAAAAATATATGCCTTATTCAAATGTTATGTTATAATTTCTTGTGTTCTTTGATTCCATTATGATCGATGCCTTATGAACTGCCAAGATTTATGCCATGACTCATGTTTATGATGTATGATATATAGAGTATAGTTTTCAAATGTTATTCTAATGTTCTCATACCCATATTCTTAGGTTATATAGATATAACCTTATTTAAACCCTTTATTATCTACCCTCTCCATCAGTCATGAAGAAATTTTATAAGTTGGGTATGTATATAAAGAGCAATAAATGGGAATATCCTTATCAGATACATTAGAGAATTTTCACCAAATTAGAATATTTTGTACATAGTCTCCAAATTCACTAAACTATTTTGGTTCTTAGGAAAGTATTTTTATAATGTATTTAATAGTCATCTAAATATATGTAATATCTATGTATGAGAAGCCCAAGTCTCTATAATATGGTATCAGATGAAATTTTTAGTTAACCTTTTGAAACTAGGATGAGAAACGTTTATTGAGATACCTAGGACTATTTCTATGTATATATATAGTGATTTGTATAAGGATAAGTTTAAAGATGATTAAAATTATAGGAAAATGTCTTAGAATTTTGGTAAAGGTTAGAGTGAGTGATTTTGAAGAAATTACATCCCTATCTAGATACTATAAATAGATGTGGCTACAACATAGAGGTACCTAGAGGTAATAACCCTAAAAATGGTACATTAAGATGGACTCGATTTCTACCTAGTGTATGATAAATGGCCTTACTACACACCTAGTTTAACACACCTAGGGGATATTCTTTATAAATTCACAAACTATTTATGAATGACCATAAAGTATTTAAATAGTGATGACGAGGAATAACCTAGGATAAACCTAAGGTGTCATGGATTAGAAAATATGTCATGATTTAGACCCCCTATAAGTGATTTTTCATGATTATATAGTTTCCCTCTATGATTGTTTTTCTTACAGTATAATTTATGGTTTTATTCAATAGATGAAACCCAAAGGAATAGTGTTAGTGATGAATGAAATGACCAATGAAATGATTATCCTTTTGAGAAACTAAATATTATGGGAGATGAAATAAAAAACACTCATTATTATGATCACAATACATTCTCAATATATGACTCATAATAATCTTCGAAATGAGAAAAGTAGGGAACAATTTTCTATTTAGTCTTTCATGAGGAAACTCCCACCTTCACTTAGTGGTTCCACTACTATGATAGTTTATAAGCAATGGATTAGTACCACTAAAAATATATTTTTCATTCTCCTGTGTTAAAATAATGAAAAATTCATTTTGGTTATATACTATTTAGAAGGTGAGGTAGATTAATGATGGAATCTTACTAAGAATACATGGAAAAGAGAAGAAATTTACTCTGTGAAGTTGGGTGATTTTAATAGAATATTTTTCAATAAGTACTTTTGTTGTATTATTCGTACAAAAATTGATAAGGAATTCCTCAATATTAATGAGAAGGAGGATAAATATATTGATACCTATGAAGCATAATTGACAATACCTGTGAGATACTCTTTAGGAATTATCATTCATCTTGAAATTAAGTTTGAATGATTATTCAATGGATTAAAACTGAATCTCCAAAGGGAGTTAGCCATAAGGGAATTTGGGTACTATGAAGAAATAATTCTATGTTTACAAAAATGGAATTTGAAGCTGTAAACCCTATTTTTCATGTGATAAGAAAAGGAATATGGGGTTTCATGTAAACTATTTGATTTTTCACATGGAGGGAAGAAAATATTTCAAACTCCTACTTGCCAAAACTGTGGGAAGGAACACTTAGGTAAGTGCCTAAAAGGAACCAGAATGTGTTTCAAGTGTGGAAATCCTAAAAATAAAGTAAAATAATATATAAGCAGTGTAAAGAGTGTAGTTAATGAAATTAATAGGGAGATATATCAATAGAATACACTTCCCACACTCTTGTGTTTCAAGTCCAAGAATTTTGGGTATTATGAGAATAAATGCCCCAATCTAAGGTCTAATGTGGATAATAATTCACAAAAACCTATAAAGACAAAAGTAAAAGGGAAATATTATGAAATAATAATTGATTAAGTGAATCATGATAATTATGTAACACTTATCCTCCCTTCCATAGTTGGGAATTTTATTTCTGATTTTGTATAAGTGATCCCTATGAAAATATTATTCTTTATCCTTTAGTAAACTTTCATGTGATTTTGTCCCTCTACATAGATTCTAGAATAACAAAATCACATTTGATATTCAATCAGTATAAGGATGAACCCAAGATTATAATGATTTTTTTGTATAATATAAGATCTTATATAAGGAATAAAGGTCAAATTAACATTTGGAATTATATATCTCTCCATGTAAGATTAAATTAAGTGTCATGAATATCATAATGGGTTTGTAAGTTTAAGTTTGATCATAAGTTCAAATTCATTGACAACCCTTTTAGGTTTTATGTGATGGGATATTATAGAGATAAAGAATATTTTTAGAGACATTTATTACAATACAACTCATTAGTTTTCTATATGTTTTACTGACAAAGTTATTTGAGGAGAAATGCCTTTAAATTTTTTGGAAATATGACTAAAGATAGTAGTAACCTTTAGGGTTTATCTTATCTTTGATGTCGAGGTAATTATGGATTATAGTTGATTATGTTATGAATTTGGCACACTTTCTTGATACCAGATAATATTTCTCTCAAGATCCACTTTCTATAATATACATTAAGGAAGTGGTAAGTTTTCATGGGATACCACATTCAATTGTATCTGGACAGGACACAAAGTTTACCATAAATTTTGGGAGAAGTCTTTAGAAATATCTTTATATTGATGTGAGTTTCAACTTTTCATGTCATACTCAGATAGAGGATCAGTCTATGAAAACAATTCAAACCCTATAGGATATGTTAAGATATTTTCTATGGATTTCAAAGGTGTTTTGGATCAACAGCTTCCTCAAGTTGAGTTCTCTTGCAATAATATATTTTACTAGATCATTTATATTTCTCCTTATGAATCTCTTTATGGAAATAATTGTAGAGATCCAACATATTGGAATGAATTTTTAGAAAGAAATCTATTATCACTTGAGCTATCTAATGAAATTGAAGAGAATGTTAGAGACATTCTGCAACACATTCAATAAAATATGAAAATAATGTTATGTATATAATCATTGATAAAATATAGAATTTTATGTTGGTGAGAATGCCTTTATATGAATTTATATGCGGAATAAATAATAGAAAACTAAGCGCTATGTATATTGATCCCATTGAAATTATTGGTCATATTGGGACCATGTCTTATCACTTAGAACTTCCACCAAAATTATCTCATGTTCATGGTGTCTTTCATGTATCTATCATTAGGAAGTACAAAACTAATTAATTATATATACTGAACTTAGAGGTCATACCACTGGAGCATGGTCTTTCTTATAAGTAATAATCAGTTGAGATTCTATATTGAATAAAGAAAGTGCTATGAAACAAAACCACTCACTTAGTCAGTGCATTTTGGTGAAAATACCATATTTAGGAAGATACATGGGAACCTGAGGATGTAATTAGGAATAAGTATCCTTAGTTTCTCATACCAAAGTGACGAATTTTTAGGGAGAAGCATTTTAAGGGGAGAAGAATGTAACACCCTGAGATTTTGTGAAATATGTTTTCCAAAAAATTTAATATTTTGGAAATTTTTCATTGCACTAAAAACTGATTTTATCTTTCACTAAATGCAACAATAAGTTTATCGTTTGTTACATGAAAGGCTAAGTTTAAACAAAATATGACATACTATTAAAATATTATTATTTAAAATGATAGTTATCTTCTATTCATTGGAATGATGTGTATGAATGGGAATAAATAAATTATGAAAGTATATTGTTTAACCATATATATAAAATTAATTCTTTGGAGACTACTTAATTATAAATTAAAATAAAAACTATTTGAAAATAAAGGAAATATTTTTCTGAAAACATTTTTTATTAAAAAAATGTATTTCACCTCAATAAATTAAAAAAACCAATTTTGGTGAATGATTTTAATGAAATTTTTATATTATATATTTAATCAAATATTTAACATTCATCTTATGTGTTTTCTAGATATGATATAATAATAAATCCAATTTTATGCATAAATACTGTATTTTTCTAAAAAATAGTTTTGTTTCCTTTTTGTGCACTTATTTTTAAAAATAATTTAAGATTTTATTTAAGATTAAATTGAAAAAATAAATTTAATTTTTAAAATATGAATTTTAATTTTATCTCTAGGTGAATTTTTTAGTTTTATAAGATTTAAAATTTTAATAAATAGTGAAAAATACCGAATTTTAATTGAAAACAACCTTTTTGTTTAAATTATACATAAAGTTAAATTATATTTTCAATTAGTTTTAAATTATAATTAGTTCAATTATACATATATATTAATCCAATTTAGGTCATTTGAATCATTTTCATATTTCATTTTGATCTAAAAACTTTGTAAACTTTTGAATATTTTCTTTTTGAAAACCTGTTTTCTCATCGTGTCTGTGGGATTAATTTTAAATAAAAATTTAAACTCCTAAAAATTTAATTTGGAAAAATGGATTCCATATTCAGAATAAAAATAATTTATATTATATAATTATTTCAACTTAATTTTTGACCAAAATGAATAGTGGAAAAATTAAAAATTAATTACCGCGGCTAAGGTAAAAATGGGTTTACCAGGGCTTAAACAAAAAAATAGAGGGTTAAAATGAACTAAAACTTCTATAAAATCTATTTTATGGAAACAATTTATCCCTATGTTGTCTAAGTATTGATAATACTCCATTTTTGATCCTTTTGTAATGTGAAAAACATTATTACACCTTTTTCATTTCAAAAAATTATAAGTGTGTCACCCACCATACTTAAAAAAGCTCACTCCCTCTTATATCTTCTTCACACCTTCAAAACATTTTTGGTTCAAATTATTACTACCCAAATCACTTCCCAAATTCCCTAATCTCATCCTATAAGCCTTATTTTTTTCATAAATCTACCATAGGGAGGCTTTTGGTACAATCCTAAGGAGGATGCCCAAATAAGAGGTAACATTCTTCAATGAGCGTTTTTATTTTATTTCTTCCTCCACCTCCTTCAATTATTATTAAAATATTATTATATAATAACCTAAGTATATTTAATATATTATTTTTTTCTATTAATTTCATGGCCTAAAAATATATATGCTCTCATCAAATGAGTTACAAAATCATCATTCATGTGTACAGTAAACTACCACCATGCAAACTGATGTCATTCATTATTACATTATCGCCTCTCAAGGTTAGGTATGATGAAGGATATAAAGTATATATATATATATATAACATATTTGACATAAATATATATTTGGATTAATTATATTATATATACCATTTTAATTTCTATTCATTAGAGGATAAGATAACACCCCTCATGTTTACGGTAGACTACCCCCTTCCGAAGTGATGTGATTCATTTTTCTATAACGCTTTACATGGAAGATAATGAAGATAAATTTAGTGAGTATATAATATATAGATTAAATAATTATTATATTTATGAAATATTTATTATTCTTAATAAAAAATATATCATTCTATTTCTTACCATTTTACTCACTAAAAGATGGTAACGTCATTCGTGTATGTGTTGACTACCGCGTTCACAAAGCGATGTAACTCTATCTTTACAACTCCACACCACATGGATGATATTTATAAGTATATTTAAAGAAATAATATTTTATCTACAATATTATTATATTTATGTAAAGATAAATCATTTCATACCTCATTTCTATAATAATCATTGAATGATTGAAACGTTAATCATGCGTATGTAGGGCCTACCATCTCCATGATTGTGACATACTTAATTTCTCAAAAACATGTTTCATGATTGGTATTAAAATTATAATTGATGTATAAATATAATATTTATTTAATTATTATTATTCTAGATATGATGGACTCATTATCAAAGTAAGAGGACCAAAAATAATAAATCAAAACATATACAAAAAAACTACGTTGTTATTACCCAAAAAGTGATTTTAATAAATAATTAGTAATAAAAGAGTAATAAATGGTCATAATTCAATAAATATGGTGTAATATATATAATTATGATTATAAAATATATTTATTACAAACTTATATTTATTATAAATGAGTTTAAAACTTGTATGAATAAAGTCAATACTTGAGGTAAGAGATTTTTGGCTCACTTTTTTACTTCTGTGAGACACATGCCATATTCACCACCTATTTATTTGATGTAATGTATATACATAACATGAATGTATTTTATTATTATTATCCAGAAAGTTATTGGGATTACATATCAATTTTTTGATATCTCTTTCATGGGTAATATGTTTCAAATGTTACCAAAGTGGTAATGGATTTGTGTTACAATCTCATCGTTTATCAGGATTGTTTATGATTAAGTATCCAATATTAAAATATTATATTGTAAATATAAATATTTATCATTAATTTTATTATCTTATTGTTATTAATTATATTTTCATGTAATATTTCCTTTTCCCCACTCTTTGGTACTTAAAATAATTGATAAAATGTTTTTAAGAAAATTCATCTTCATTTATCTCTTATATTGAAAACTATGTTTTTACCAAAACAATGTTTTACAAAAATCTTTTCAAAAAAGTTTTTAAAATTTATAAAATGATTTTTAAAGAATTTTTTACTGATTTTTTTCTTTTTAATTTTTTAAGGAATATTCATGTTGTTTTCTAAACAATGAACGTTTGAATTTTATCGAAAATGTGAAAGGAATATTTGTTTTAATGTGTATGACATGAATTAATTTTTACACTATTATGATGATTATTTTATTTTAAGATCACTTTATAATTTTCAAGGTTATTTTCAAAGAAAAATATTTTCAAATTTTCAAAGAATGTTTAATTTTTAAAATTGATTTTGAAAGAAAAATTATTTTCCTCAAGAAATGTACAATGTGTTATTCCAAAATAATTCTTCATATATGATGACATACTTTGATATAAATTTTGATTTTCTATGAATATTAACCAATGATACTATTCATATTCTTTCTTTGAATGGTCTATCGTGAAAATATGTTTATGAAACCCTTTTATCTTCTATTCATTATACCATGATAAAATTATTTTGAAACCCACTTCTTTTTCCACGAGTTATGCTATGATGAAATGTTGAAATGATTATGAAACCCTTATCTTTTACATAGTTTATGATATGATGAAATATTTATGAACCCCATTTCATTTCATGGATTATTATATAATGAATGTTTTATGATCTTGTGGATTACATACATGTATTTTTTATTATGTGATGGGTGGGACCTATATATTTCTCCAATGAATTGAGTAAATAAAGATAACTTATATTAAAATATGTTATGTGTGAACCTCATTACATTTTCAAAATTTTATGCATGAATCTGATTACATGTTCACAATGTTATGCATGAACCTGGTTACATGTTTGTAATGTTATGCATGAACCTGATTACAAGTTCACAATGTTATGCATGGAAATTCTTTCATTTCCATAATTTTATGAGTAGAACTAGTTTCATTTCCATAAGTTTATTTGATGGCCTGATTTCATGTCCTTAATATAGTGATTAAATATCTCTTTATTTATACATGTTCATAATGTTATAAGATTATGATTATTCCATAAATCTATGTCTTTTGCCTATGTTATGTTCTCATGGATCATGTTATTTTATTAATTTATGATTTATGTATTATAAACTTCTGGTATTTATTCCACGACTCATGTTTATGATCTATGATATACAAGTAATGGTTTTCAAATTTTATTCTCATATTCTTATACCCATATGATCATATTATATGGATATATCCCTTAATTTGCCTTACTGAGCATTTGATATCACCCTTTACTATTTTTCCTCTACCTAGTTTATAAATAAAGGTTTTATGTAGGGTATTTATATAAAGAGTAATAAATGGTAAGATCTTTTTCAGAGACATTGAATATCCTTCACCAAATTAGAAGATTGTGTACCTAATCTCTAAAGGAACTAAAATATTATGTTCAAAAGGTCTGTGTTTATGTAATTTATTTAATATTAATCTAAAAATATTTACTATATATTTGTGATAAAATTGTGTATCTATAATATTTATTTAGATAAGTCTAAAAAAATTAGAGATAGAAAATGAATTACACTATTCATGGAGAAGGTAGGTTGTAAGTACGCATGAACGCTGTTTCAATTTTATCGATGGATGAAATGAAAGAAATGTAAATTATATAATACCTTTATAGAATCAATATTATTTAATATATATATATATATATATATATCGGATGTTTTCATTAATCATATCATTATTTTCTTCCATGTAAATCCTAATTGAAGAATGAATCATATCACTTTGTGAGGTGGCAGTCTGCCTTACAAACAAGCAACGTTATCGTATCCCCACAGAATAAAAAGTAAGAGGGTATATGTGGTATTATAATTAAAGTAGTATAATTATGTCATAAATATCATAGTAATATGTTAAATCCAGCATTAAATCTATTCATGAGATATGGTGATAGAAAACAAATTATATCGGTTTGCGAGACAGTAGTCTACTGTATACACAATCGATGGTTTCATTTACCTTTTGATGGAAGAGATAAATGTAAGTTGTTACATAAACATAATAAAATCTTATAATTGTTAGATAATGTTGTTATTATATTTCAATTATTATTACATGAATATAGGTTGTAAGATAAGAAGTGAAAAGAAAGAGCTTAGTGGAGACAATTACCTCTTCTTAGAATAATTTCCTTTGGATGTGTTATTAAGGACCCTAGGGTTGTTATTTGGGTAAGTCAATAAGCTATAGAACATAGATAAGTATGTTTTGGATATATCTTCAAAGTGTTTGGTCAATAAAAATGGATTTAGGGGTGTGAATAAGTGAGGGGATGAGGTGACCTTTTATAATTTAGGAGTGACATTTTTGTAAACACAAAAATCTATTCAATAATAAGGAGTCACAGTCAACCCAAATGCCTCCAAAATTTATAAATAATGTATTTCAGGGATGATATGGTTTATTCACACCTCCAAAACACAAAAAAAAACACATGCTTTAAACAATTTTTCTTAACTACTAAGTTTTATTACTTTTACCATTTTAGTTTTCACTATGGTAACTAGCATTTTTATCTAGGTAATTTATCATTTAAAAATAGAAATAAAATGAGAATTATTAGATTATTTTCAACCAATAATTATAAATATGAAATAAAATTTATTAAATAAAGATACTATGTGTGTTCAAAATTAATTTTAACACATGCATATGTAAGACACAAAACCCATTTTTAACCCTAACAACATTAATTAATTTTTATTATTTTTACTAATATTTACGGAAAAAACAAAATTTTATTTATTATATGATATAAATTATACTTATTAAAAATATTTAATTTATTTTATAAAATTTAATTGATATAATTTTTTGAATTTAATTAATAATAAAACCCACAAATGCGATGAAAACATAGTTTTCCAAAGAGATATTTTTCATAAATATAGAAAGTTTAAATATAAAAATTCAATATGAAATTGATTCCAATGACATAAATCAGATTAATAAATATATAATTTAACTAAATTGTCTTATAAAACAATATTAAAATAAAATTTATCTTGTAAATTCTTTAAACAAAAAGGGAGTTTTCAATAAAAATCAATATTTTTTTTCTATTCGTCAAAAAATTCATATTTTCATAAAATTGCCAAAAAAATTCTCAAAGATAATTTTGAAATTTAGATTTAAAAAATGATATTAGTTTTTTCAAATAGATTTTTTAAAAGTTTCAAAAAATAATTTTATTATTTTTTTCAAAAAATAATAAAAATATTTATAGTGAAATTAGTAATTTCATAACATATAAAGACTAATAAAAATTAAGTATTTTTTTACCAATATGATTTATTTATATAAAACCACTATATATTATTTTTAAAATATGCTTATTTATATTAATTTTACCAATTCTAATATCTAGGTTATAAAAATAATGTTTAAATATTAATATAAATAGTATATTATGGTTCATTAAAACTTGGTGTTTCATGTAACATAGCTATCAAATAAATTAAATTTATTTAAAAAAATTATTTCATAAAAACTCTAAGTGTTAAATTTTAACCCCATTAAAATTAATTTCAACCTCAAAATCCATCACTTTGATACAAAAAATGAGGATACTTATACCTCATCATATCCTCAAGTTCCCATGTAGCTTCTTCAATTTGGTGGTTTCGCCACAAAACTTTGACCAAGTGAGTGGTATTATTTTGTAAAAATTTCTCTATATGATCCAAAATAACCAATGGTCATTCCTTGTAAGAAATATCTTACTCTAGTAGTATGACCTATGAGTTCAGTATATGTGAAGGTTTAGGTATGTACTTCCTTAGGAGAGATACATGGAATACATGTTGGACTTGAGAGAGGTTCAGTGGAAGTGCCAAGAGATAAGAAACCATCCCTTCTCATTAAAGAATATATAAGGGGCCAAAATAACTAGGGATTAGATTTCTTTTCTTCCTAAATCTAATAACCTTATTCTATGGAGAAATTCCAAGAAAACATTATCACCAACTTCAAACTTCATATCATACTGGCGATTGTTAGCATAACTTTTTTGTCGACTCTCAGCTACTTTTACCTGATTTTGAATGAATTTGACTTTCTATTAAATTTCCTCAGCTATCTTAGGTCCCAATATCTCTATTTGTCCAAATTCATACTATCAATTTGGAGTTATTCAGTTATTTCCCAATAGGTTTTCATAAGGATCCATATGAATGCTCAAGTGAAAGCAATTGTTATATGAAAACTAGACCATAGGAAGGATTCGATCCCAAAAACATTTGAAGTCCATAGAACATGATTTAATCATATCCTCTAGGGTTTTAATTTTTATCTCAGATTAAACATTTATCTGAGGAAGATATATAGTGCTAAAAATTAACTATATATTCAAATCCTACTAAATAATTTTCCAGAACATTGAGCTTAACCTCAGATGCTAATCAAACAAAATAGAATATAATAATCCATGAAACCATACAACCTAATGTATATTCTAGAAAGTTAATATAGAAATAAACTCTCTCTGATGATGATGAAGTGTGCTAACATTGTAATGTGGTAGATTACAATCCATATAGCATTGTTCCCTTTAGATGTTTTGGGGAGTAAAAAAATAAAAATCCATGGTGATTTTTTCCATTTCCATTATGGTATGGTAATGGTTATAACATCACCTTATATATTTTCTCTTAGCATTAACTTACTGACATACCAATCTCTAAGATATAAACTCTGCAATATATCTCTCTATGTCATCCCACTAGAAATACTCTTTCATATCTCTATACATCTTTGTACTTCCAGGATAAATAGAGAATGAAGAAATATGATCTCCCTCTATTGAATATTTCTTCAAATATAGTATGTATGGATTAGAAATAGAGTTCTTGAAACATATAATTCCATTATAATCAGGGTTTAACAAAGGAACATTTCTCACCTTTTGTTTAAGCTCCACACCATCCTTCTACACCTTTTTTATCCTGACATGGATTGATGGTTGGACACTTATTTG
Organism: Viscum album; assembly: GCA_963277665.1. Lineage (NCBI taxonomy): Eukaryota > Viridiplantae > Streptophyta > Magnoliopsida > Santalales > Viscaceae > Viscum > Viscum album. The sequence goes on along the minus strand of OY728155.1, from coordinate 1,286,062,114 downwards.
AGAAAGATAATATTTTCACCACTCCTTCAGGATTTCCAGATCCATACTTTGAAAATACATAAATATTGAATATTTTTTTATCCTTATCATATAATTCTAGTATGATCCTTTCAACTCAAATCATCAAACACCTTATTCACTTTACTAGGGTGGTAATGTATTGAGCGATCGTAATATTTAATTAGCTCCAACCATATTATTTGGTGCATGTTCAAACCTTTTTTTGTAATATATAATTTAAAATCTTATGATCAATATATATATATAACATCATTCTCTATAAAGATAATGCATCCATATCATTAATGCAAAAATTACCACCGCTTTCTCCAAATCATGAATTAGGTAATTTTTCTCTTGAACCTTCAATTTCCATGAGGAATAAGATATAACTATTTTATTATACACGAGAAAAGATCCAAAGTCCTTCTTTCATAAGTCACTATATATTATAATCCCCTCTCCACTACAAGGTAATATAATAATAGGTACACTGACTAATCTACTCTTTATTTCCTTGAAATTTTCCTTGCATTCATCCATCTAGAAGAACTTGGCTCACTTTCGAGTTAAATTGGTAAGTGGATTAAATATTAATGATAAATTCAAAAAAATAATCGATAATATATATCCAAAACAAGAAACCTTTGGATCTCATTCACCGAGTTTGGTCTAGGCCAATGTCCAATAGCCTTCGCCTTTGATGGATCCACCAAAATACACTCACTTGAGATTATATGATCCAAAAATCAACCCATTTATAGACAAAATTTAGAGTTTTTAAAAAGTGTATATAGTTTATCCTTTATTAGGATCTTTAGTGAAATTATGAAGTTATCTTTATGATCTTATTTTCCCATTGAATATATAATAATACCGTTTATAAAGACTACAAAAAACTGATCAAGGTAATATCAAAACACTCTATTCATTAAATCCGTAAATATAATAGGAGAATTAGTAAGACCAAATATAATCACTATATATTAATTGTTTCCATAACTTGTACAAAATAATATCTAGGGTATATCCACCTTCTTAACCATCATTTTATTATATCCATAATGAAGTTCAATCTTAGAAAAGTATTGAGGTTCTTGCATTTGATCAATAAAGTCATAAATATGGGTTAGTAGATACTTATTATTTATTTTTATCATGTTAATTTTTAGATAGTAAATACATAGTCACATTATTCCATATTTATTTTTAACAAAAAGAATATGTGAACCCCAAGGTGAAACACTTGTCTGAATTAATCACATTTCAAGATTCTCTTTGAGGTTCTTCTTCAATTCCTACAACTCAATATGGTCTATTCTATAGGGAGTCTTCGATATATGTGTATCACTTGGTATGATATATATTGGGAACTCAACTTCCCTTTTCAGTGTAATACTTGTAATCACTTCTATAAATACATCAATAAACTCCCATACAATAGTAATATCATTGATTTTTCATCGTCTACTATAAGAGGGAGGTTGCTCAGTTTTGCGTCATCTATTATGGGAATCTCAACGGATGGTTGGATGTTTGATGAAGGTGAAATGGTCATATAAAGGAGGAGTAAAATTTTATTTCAATCCTCTATGAAGATCCATATAGGGATTCATAGTAGTAGCACCCAGCTTTACAGGGATACTTGATCAGAAGGATGAGAGGGTATAACTTTTGTCCATTGGTATCAAGCTTTGTTCTTTTTCGCATAGGGATATGTTTGTTATCAGAACGGAAAGTTTGGGTTCTTGGTTTAGTATCCAAATATATGATGAGAGGGTTTATTTTATCTTTTTTTTAGGTTTTTGGGGCCTTTAGGGTCATGTTTTAGGTTACACCCCTCTAGGCCTACAAGTCGGGCATTAGGCCTAAGTGTGTTTGGGATTATGATCCATGTAAGGTTACACCTCATCCCATCTTAAAAGTAAGAAAATGAATAAAAAGTTAATGGAAAACGCTTATGAATTAAACATCCCTTTTGAATGGAAATCAATACCCATAAAATTTATTTTATTTCCATTATAATTTCATATTTATTGTCACGCTAATAGATGATCATAGGTTAGTTTAGAATTTCAAACATGTATTCCCTTCCTCATAAATTAATGTGGTATTTATATACTTAAATTCAATTCATGCATAAGATAACATCAAATTCAACCAGAAAGAGAATAAAGAAATTTTTAGGGATCACATTCCCATAAAATTCATTTGGATAAAAATCATAGACTTGAGATGAAATCATCATTCCATTAGGTGGTTTTACCGATAATTCAACATTAAACATTAGTTATATGAATTGAAATACCTAGATATTTTTCATGATATAAGTGAATTTATATAACTCATCTCAATTATGATGCTTGAATATTTGAGCATAGATGTCACCACATGAACTTCATTATTGTATCTTCAATCCCTTAGTAAAACCAAAATGGTTAGTACACCATCATACATATTTGATTAGAGTGATAAATCATTCATAGGAAGTTTAAATCATGTAACCTTATTTTAAAAATATTACACCTTAGGTTTAACATAGGATATTCATGGTCATCATCTATTAAATTCTTCTATAATGGTTTGTGAAGAGTTTTTTAATTTCCCAATCATGTCCCTTGGGAGTTTCAAACCAGTTGTATAGTAAGGCTCATTTTCATGCACCTAGTGACAGTCGAGACTAGCTTAAAAATCCGTTTTGAAGTTATTACCCCTTGGTAGAACTATTACAGAGCCATATACACTTACAGTATCCATAAAGGGGTGTAATTTCTCAAAAACCACTCAGTCTATCATTCACCAAAATTCCAATATATTTTCCTATACATAGAATTATCATTAGAATTATCATTATACATATACCTGAAAAATATTTTTAGACATATCCTTATAAATATACATAAGGGTCAATATAAATTTTTCTAATCCAATTTTAAAAATTTTAACTAAACCTTTCTCTGATACCTATTGTAACACCCCAACCTTTTCATACCTAGACATTATATATTAATAGATTAATATTCAATAAATTTCATCAATATATGATCAAGGACCATAAAATTTTAGTGTATTTTGATACTAGTTACACAATATTATTATTTTAGAAAATATATTCAATATCTCCCTAAAATATCTTCCAATTTATTACTCTTCATAAACATACCTACATATACATTTCTTCATAACTTGGGGAAATGAAACATAAAAAATGTAGAGATTAGATGCTCAATAAGGGTAGAAATGGAAGATATCAATTGATGATAATATGAAAGCATATGATAAGAATAAGGTTATGATATTATGAATATAACTTACAAATTTCATACCCAATATATCATGGATCATAAACATGATCCATGGTATAAAACATTATCATTTCAAAAGACATGAACCATAAGAGAGAGAAATCGTCATAAATCAATCATGAACCAAAATTTCATTTCATATAATCATGGAACCCTCATAAGTATAGTAACCAATTTTATATTTCAATATTAACCTATGATACCATTAAATCATAACTAATCAGATAACAACACATGTTTCCCATTTCATAATAGATCATGAATCATTAACTATTTCCAATTTCACAATGGATCGGGGGTTATCACCAGTTTCCCATTTCATAAAAGATCATGCACCATTAAATATTTACCATTTAATAATAGATCAGGAATCAACACCTATTTCCCATAGTGGATTAATCCCATAAACATGTTTCTCATAGTTGATCAAGAACATCAATCTATTTCCTATAGCTAACTCAGGAGATGTAATAATTTACTGAATGCATTGTACAGAGATATAGGTCCCACCTATCACATAATAAATATCATATATATTTGTGATATAAGATCATAAAACATTAATTATATCCTATCCCATGAAAATAAAGGGGGGTTTATAAACATTTAATTATAGAATAACCTATATAAAGGAAATGGGTCTCATTGTCATCACATCAATTCATCATAGCATAACCTATAAAAAAGAAATGAGTTTCATAAAGATATATTATTCATAAACATAAACCATCCAAGGAAATAATAAGGATGATACAATTGGATCATATCCCCATTAAAACATATAAAACACCAATTTTTGTTGTATTTGATGAATTTAAATTCTATAAAATATCATTAAAACTTTCTTTAGAAAGATATCCTTTTCATTTGAAATAACTTATTTAAAATAACAATTTTACCAAATATTAAGGGAACTATTTTCTTTAATAATAAACTTTAAAAAATTTAAAGGAAGAATCAAATAATTTATTTGTCATAACGGGGAAAAATTCCATTCATCTTGTACACATTAAAAAATATTCCTTTTATATTTTTGGTAAAAATTCAAAGCTACCACTTTCACAAAATGAAAAGAAGATAAATTTTAAAAAAACAAAAAATAAATAAATAAAATTATAAATTTATTTAAATAATCATTGGAGAATATTAAATATTTATTTAAAACTTTTTTATAAAACATGGACATGAAATAAAATGGGTATTCTACTGAAGAGAGGAATATATTCTGTTTTTCCTCAAAATAATTATTTTGAAATATTTAGTACATAAATAGATGAAATATAACGGAAAAAATTAAATTTAAAAAATAAATATTGGATAATAAAATTTATTAGTTTCTTGAATGGTAGATAATAATATATACTTATTGGAAGCATATTATAAACAATCTCAATAAACTGTGAGATTATAAAATTAAATATTTACCAGTTTGGTATATTTTGAATCACAAGTCCCATGAAAGTAATAAAATTTAATGGATATTTATATCCCATAATTATCATGATAAATATAATTAAATATATTCATGGTTATTATATATACCACATAAAATAAACAAGTGGTGTATAAGGCATGGGTCCCACATAAATAAAAGTGAGATGAAAATCCCTTACCACATCGGTAACTTTTGAATCGTAAGCCCAAATAAAGAATAAAATAAAATTAAACTTTAAATATAATTAAAATAATGATATTAATGATATAGAATTTAAAATGGTCAGTATATACACCACATAAAAGAAGGGAGTGGTGAATTTGACATATGTCTCCCAGAAATAAAAGAGAGACTAAAAATATACTGCCTTAAGTCTGAACTTCCTTCATACACATTTGAATGTGCTGTATAATAAATATAAGTTTATTATAAATATATCAAAGAAAAATAATCATATTTATTATTACATATATTATTTACTTATGGCCTTTTATTACCTATTTATTAAAAATTCTTGGATAAAATCATGTTTCGGTAATTACTGCTTTGCTTTTCATATATGTTTTGGTTTCATGTTTTTTGGTCTTTTTAAATTGATCATGGTTCCAAAATATATAAAATTTTAACCATGAAATAAATATCATATATATGTATTATATATTTATTTATATTAATCTAATAAATTTTGATATAGAAAACGAATTACACCGTTCATGGAAACGACATGTTATACATATGCATGATTCTTCTTTCCATTTTATCAATGGTTAAAATAAAAGAAATGTAAATAATATATCACCTCTAAATAATCACTATTATTTAATACATATATATATCATATATTTTCGTTAATCCTATCTTTATTAAATTCCATGTAAATCATAAGTGAAGAATATATCACATCGATTCGCGAGGCGGTTTCGCCATACACACAAGTGATGTTATCATATTCCCATGGAATGTAAAGTAAGAAGGTATATATGATATTATAACTCAAGAAGTATAATTATGTAATAAATAACATAAAAATATGTTAAATCCATAATTATATCTATCCATGAGTTTTGGTGATGGAAAACAAATTACATTAGTTCGTGAGGTAGTAGTCTGTCGTACACACGATCGATAATTTCATTTCCAATTTGATGGAAGAATATATAGATTTTTTATGATATAAAAATAAAAAAATCTCACTATATTTAATATAATGGTTCTAATATATTTTAATTATTAGTACACTAATAGAGTTGTTAAGTCATGAAATGAAAATAATGATTCAAGTGAAGACAATTACCTTTTCTTAGAAAAACCTTTTTTGAATATCTTATTAAGGGCCCTAGGTTTGGTATTTTGGGAATTAAAAATTATATATAACATGTATAAGGATGTTTGGTAGAGATTTATATATCTTTTTATCCAAATGTTTTTATATGTGTGAATAAGTGAGGGGAAGAGGTGGCCTTTTATAATTGAAAAGTGATATTTTTGTAAATACACAAAACTACTCAATAGTAGAGTCACACTCAACCTAAATGACCCAAAAATGGATAAATAGTTTATTTTAGGTATTTTTTTAGTTTATAAAAAAATATAAAACAAAGAAAAACATGTCTTAAACATTTTTTCCCTTAACTTTTGAGTTTCCATAGTTTTACTATTTTAGATTTCACTACGATAAACAACCTTTTAATCTTGGTAATTTATCATTTAAGACTTGAAATAAAATGATCCCAATCAGATAATTTTTATATAATTATTCTAAATATTAAATCCAATATATTAAATAAATATACTATGTGTGTTGAAAATTAATTTTAGCACATGCACATGTAACGCACAAGACCCCATTTTAACCTTAACCATAGTAATTATTTTTTTTAATTTTTTTAATTATATTTATGACCAAAAATTAATTAAAAATTACTATAAAATATAGTTTTTTATTTTTCCAAATATATAATACATTTTATAAAATTCAATAAATAGAATAGGAAAATTTTAATTTAAAATAAAACCTACAGACGCAATGAAAAAAACAGTTTTCCAAAGAGATATTTTTTATATATAGAAAGTTTTAATTTAAAAATTAATTATAAAATTGATTAAAATTACCTAAATTGGATTAATAAATATATAATTTTACTAATTTTACTTTTAAAAATATCTTAAAATAAAATGGATCTTGTAAATTTTTAAACTGAAAAGGAGGGTTTTAATAAAAATCAATATTTATTACAATTCATCAAAAAATTAATCTTTTCATAAAATAATCAAAAATTAACTCAAAGATAATTTTAAAATTATATTTTTAACCATTTAATAAATACTTATTGTTTTGTGTAACTTAAGTTATCAAAGAAATTTAATTTACTCAAAAAACATATTTCATAAAAAATCAGGGTGTCACGCCCTACCCATGTCTGAGTACACGGTCATGCATGTTTTCCTGGCTGTGTCTATGCATGTGTATGAGTCATATATAGCATGTGATATTTATCACCACCTGAAACCCGAGCCGTCACAGCCAGTGGACTGCACAACATGTGTTTTTACAGACTACACATCATATAGTTAGGTTCTTCATAGGTAGTAAATCCTAGTATTCACATGGTTTCATGATCCAAAAAACTGCTAAAAATATCCCCTTTTCTACTTCCCTAAATTGAATTGAAATATCTCCATCCTTCGATTCTCAACCTTTGGTGGCCACAAATCAGAAATCTATTCAACCACACAGGAATCCATCACACATCTACTTCCATATAAATTTCCAAAACCTATATACATTACCCATAACCATGAATCAATCACAATATATCTAAAAATCATCATTCCTTTCATCATTCTCACAATGAACATGAATCTAGGGGTTTGATTATTCTTAAACCCACCCTGACAATGCCAAACCAGAACCACATGGGCCAATAATGAAGAACACAAAGAACAGTGGGGATAACTTCACATAAATGAAGGTGATGAGTGTCATTTCCTAATGTGACCTGACCAAGGATCCTAAAAGTGCATAAAAAGGGGTGAAATCATGTATTAAATAATATAAATTGGGTTTAATAACACAAATAATTTTTGGGATCATGAAAAGAATGATAATTTCCCAAAAAATAAGATAATTAAAGAAATGCTTAATCATTAATCAAAGGGTGGAAACAAATATAATGATCCCTACATAAGTTTTGGATTAATCACTAATATAGAATGATTATCCTTCATTTTTATTGGTGAGATTTCACAAACTCCATTGGCCTTGAAAATCTCAATGATATTGATCTATTGGAGCACAATCAGTTGTCACAGTGAAACTCTCCTTCATACCTCATCCTAAACTCTCTAGGGTTTTGTGGCTAACACTGGTATTTTACCATAACTATGTTTAAATAAGGGGGTATCTAGGCTGTAGAAAATAATAACTAATAAATTTATTTATTTAATTATCATTCTCTCATGAACACACCAAATCAAAAAACCCAACACACTCAAAGGTTATATCACACCTAGAGTAAAAAATGCATTATAAGATTAATGGAGATATTATAATCTCTATCTGAGAAACCATTCATGATTTATTCTATTGTTTCTAAAAAAATACTCATTCATGATATAATATATTTATTATTTTTATTATATCAATACAGGACCTCACCGGGCCCTGAAATTCCTCATCAACTCAGTACCTCACTTTGAAAATATTCCTCAAAATACTTTAAAGCTTTACAAGGAAAAAATAAATTCATTACATTCTCCCCACCTTCAAGTATTTTTGTCATGAAAAGTGAAAACCTATTCACTAGTAAGGATATTAAACTCTCATCAGGTTCTCTCACTCCCACAATCTATCCTAGAGGTTCCCATGCAATAAAAAACCACACAACCAAGGGAAAAAATTCCCATGAAGGGTATTCTTTTACCGGTTATCAATTGACAGTGAACAAATTGAAAAGGTAAATCCACCCTCAATGTTCATCTCACCTTGATCGACACCATACAATGAGCCGTGAACATATCTCCACAACTACAACGTATGGAATACCTAACATACTTTTTTTAACTATAGTGTTAGGTTTAACTAGTATGCCACCTATCTAACCCAATGTAGTAATTATAAAAGGGGCATACAAAACTAAGATATATCCTACCACCTCATCCACATATTCTTAATCCTCAATGAGGTGAGATCTCTCAAAAAACATAGTATCCTAATCAAACTCCAAAGGCTATCATTGTTGGTAAAAAAGGGAACCTTTATATTTTTGAGTAGTCATTATCTACCACTGGATGAATTGAACCTTAAAACCCATTGTTAAAACCAACTCTAGTCCCATTAGCATTGTCTCTCACTATATTTTACCAGCATAGTGGTAAACTATAGGGTACCCCATACATGTAATCAAATTGTGCAACCCTAATGGTGGAGTAGTAACTGTTTTGATATGAAAATTATAATGATGGTTGATGATCCTCCCAACTATGGCCTAGAACCAAAATGAAAACCCCAAACATGTTCTCTAGAACCCAAGTGGTCCACTATACCTGACCATCTATCTGGGGTATAAAAATCATACTAAATAGACACTGAGTCCCAATGTTCTCCTAAATCATCTTCATAATAATGACATTAAGTGATTATCATATTCCAGAATGATCATTGAGTGAATTCCATGAAGCCAGATAATCTCCTATAGGAACAGGTATCCCAATTATTCCACCAAGATCTTCTCTCTAATGGTTAGGAAGTAGGACAACATGGTGAGTCGATGTATGATCAATCAGATAGAATTGTGACAACTCACTAATTGTGTAATATCCATCACAAAAACCAACCAAGATACCTTACCATTTCCACTTCCATTCAGGCACCTCGATCTGCACCTTCAAATAGGTGAGACATCAATAGATAAACTTAGCAACATTATAGAACATCCTTGTCTACCTAACCAGATTCCCAAGTATTTTGATACATCATTACATCACTTGGATGTATTATTAATGGAAAAAAATCCTAATTAACTACCCTTGTAGCATGAATACTTTCATCTTCCCTCCTTGAAAAAGGATAATATGCTCCCCACATTCAAAAAAACTATTAAGATCATGTAGAGTGGATTATAAATGTGTGTTACACCATCCTCTCCCTCAAGTCCAACTACAAAGAGGTTTACTACTCTCTCACCTCACTCAACAACAACCGACGGAAAAAATTCACCATGAGAATATGCTACCATGACCATGCCTCTAGGTGTCTCCCAAGGTAGCACTTCCTAAACCTTTGTTGAGTTTATAATCACTCCCATGTATGACAAGACATATCCTAAGAAGTGGACATCTGGAATATATACTTTCCTCTATGATAGTTCCCAATAAATATGGTACTCTCAGAGCATGTCCCAAACCATCCCCAATTATATTGAATACTTCTCCATTGACTCTGAGAAAAAAATGGTTCCATTGAAGAAGAGTACCACAAATCAATCCAAGAAGGTTTAAGGATATAGTTTATAAGCCCCCAAACTATTATATAGAGTTCAAGGTTCCAAAGGGTATCACCAAGAAATCATTGCAATCGTATTTTCCAATGGAATCCATGATCATTAAATCCTACTCTCATACCCAAAGTTGGTGATCTCCTGTCCTGAGGTCAAACTCCAAAAATCACATCGACCCAAACCACTAGTTAAATAATTCATCAGTTCTCAAGGTGTATACTCCCTCTTGAAATATACCTGATTCAGGTGACGTTTATTTAAAAGTAACCTTAATTTATCATCCTCCTCTTAGAAAAAAAATATAGGGATACCCATGTGAGAAGATTGGGTCTAACAAGACCCTACTATTTAGACTCCCCAACCAAACATTCATCTCAAACAACTAAATGAGATCATCCAATATGATAGAGAAAATATCGGCCCATACTTGGTGTAAGTCCATTTAGAAAATGAAATCCCAATGTGGAGGTAAACCTGGAACATCCTCAAGGCATACACCCTTGTACCTATTCCACATCATAGGAACTAGAATCTCATTGCATCCGCTACTCCATAGATTATGATTTCTAACTAATAAGGAATAAATTATATCCTCCTTCACATGAGATGATCATGCTCTATCTGGGGTTCCTTCATACTAAAGAAGGTTAAAAAATTTCCCACAAATTCGAGCACACCAAAACACTCACTGGTAGTGGTCAAATAGGTATAGATAGTAAGAAACTAGTATTTACCAAGGAAAACATTGATTGGACTCACCATTATCTATGGCAAGATTCCATGTGAGGCTCTCTATCCTCCCATATTTAGGTCACACTATTATTAAAAGTAAACTAATACTGATCCATTCTACAGGATCCTCCAAAAATAAATATCAATATAAAAGGATCCACTGGTATCACTAGGCCTCAAAGAGAGGCAATGTCCATGGAAAAGTGGTATACAATCACATACCAAAAATTGAAACTAGAGTAGAGAATACACATGTCATACCTTGATCAAAAAAAATCATTAGGTCACAAGCCTCTACTGCTTGAATCCATATTTCACGTTACACGAATATACTTCTTTACTAGGAACCACTGTAACATCTTATCTCATTAAAATGATCCAATATATAATTGTTAAATGAACTCATCCCCCACGCTATGACATTATCTGCTTTGGGTGGCACTAACTTACCCATAGAGTTTTAGATCACATAATAAGAATGAGTCTTAGTGGGGGAACTATCCCTCTTTTTTATGTGTCCAAATCAATGTCAATCATCACCAAAATTGGGATCTACTGATTCTTTTCATCACCTTGGGGAAGTCTCAACACCACCACCTCCACCAAGAGGTTTCCTATCCAATAGGGTATTTCTCACCATAGGCTTATTCTAGTTTTATATTACCTAAGAATGTGGTCTATATTACCACAAGACCTAGTTATTCTTGATCTATGTAACCCATGATTCCTCATCAATATAGGTGTGTCATATTCAGGTACCATCATAATCAACTAATGCATTACAAAGAAGATTATTCATGAGATCAATCATATAGTCAATCAAGGACAACACAAGATGAAAACATTAGACCACCACCTAGATCCTATACTCCAATAACTAAGGGTCTATACTATCACACAACATGAGTGGTATTCATTTCTAGAATTCACATACTGCACTAAGACTTTGCGTACCACCATCATGTCCTAATGGGGTCATTGAACAATCAAAATGTGGATGGACATCCACTAAGACCACAAGATATGCATTCATGCACTACTCAATAGGTGGTGGCATGACTCTATGTGTGCCTGGAGAAAACACTACATGAATGGGTCCCTAATTTGTTGTTTCATCACTCAACTAGTCATCATCGTGAAACTATATTAGAATCCTATCTAGCTTTCATCATGGAGTCATATTGAAAGTTATGAATACATACCATATTCAAAGATCATATATGGGAAGTGGACATAAGAAGGAAATGGACATCAAAAGATCCAATCCTATAAGATGCATTTACCATTGGTTTACCTAAAATTGTTTCCTCTATATATTCAGTCGATAAGAAGGTACGTAAAGTCATAATGAATGGATATGTCAACTATTGCACACACTGGGTTCTCAAACCTAAGATCCACACTCAAGACACTCTAACACCATTTCCCTTAGTTCCCAAACTAATCCTCACAATAAGGTCAAAAAACTAAACACTAACTGGGGGAAATACCACCCTTGATACAAATTTTCCATGACTCGATCCACTAGGGCCCTCTTTTATAGTGATAAGCCAAGTGTAAAAACCCTAAAACCACTTCTAATAGGCTAGGGGATGGTGAAAATCACCTAGTAGGCATAATACTAGAATGGGAGGCCTTAGACTAGAGTACATGTATTCACACACAAAACTAAATCCATGGAATAATGTAGAGGTTTAGTAAAATACTAAACATATATAGTGTAAATAAACCTACAATAACCTCTAGGAAGTACATATCAGAGTATATAAGCATAATAAAAATGATAAAAATGGGAAAAATACATGACTAACCAGAAATATAGGGGTAACCCAAATTAACAACAACTATAAATAGTAGAGTGGGTGAGATTCAACCTCTATATCCTAGGTTCTGACCACCAAACATAGCCAGCTTCATAATTTACTGCTAATATACACTGAATCTATTCCACCGTAGTTAATTATAATATGTTTATTGACTGTATAAGGCACAACATGTGTGGAAAAATCCCATACAGGGGTGAGTAAATACATACCTAGTAGGACACCCTAAAATCTAAAAACACGATGAATTAAAGAGAGAGTAGTCATCTCATCACAAATAAGGTATTCCAATTATAATATGGTACAATAAGAATAATCATAACATCCATAACCCAAATATGATGAAAAATAATCCCAAACAAATAGAGAAGGGGGATCTCTATCTCCACAACCCAGTTAAGAATGATGATGCAACAAGAATCTTAAAAGTTTTGTCTCTAATTCCTAGCATCATGCCCAAGAAAAAATAAATTTGTGTGGAGGACACACACCTCTCCATTATGCTCCACAACCTAGGAGGAAACATCTCCTTGATATGTATCTCTCTTAACCTCTCAAGAATCCATGTGGAGAGCCTACACTATGACACTACTCCTCATAGTCACGAGAACAATAACTCCAGTGGAGGACTCATGCCCTAGTGCTTCAGGGGGTTCCACTCAATAGATAGAGTACCCTCTCTTTAGTGTGTTAGTGGGGTTCCACTCGATGGATATAGACCCTGCACCCTAGTGTGTTAGGGGGTTCCACTAAGTAGATATAGGACTTTTCCCCTAGTTCATTGGGGGGTGATAGATATAGGACCCATTCCTTAGTGTTTCAGGGGGTGACACTTGGTAGATAGAGGACATGTTCCCTTAATATCATAAAGGGGGTATCACTAGACCTATTATAAGATTATGGGGGCCTGTGCCTTGGTATGGAGAGGGGGTTCCAACCCTCACATATCTTTGATAAATTGGTCTAATCTCAACCATCATCCAAGTTTTTTTTGGAAGAAGTGTCATGTTCATACCACCTCATTTCATATCTTCAGTGTCAAAACGAAGGAATTAATCACATAATAAATGGAAAACTATTCAATATAGGACACATGTGGGCCAAAATATGAGTCTAAAGAGGGATATACATAGGGTGGAAGTTCCTATATAGGGTGCATGACATGTACCTAGGGTCATGTGGAGTGTGACCTCACCTAGAAACCTAGTCACGTCCTCACCTTCACATAGATTGGATGGGCATGTGGGATGATACAACATGTATAGGTGGTACATGACATTTCTTGGACACCCAAGTCCTTCCTATGTCTATCCGACCATTTATCTTATACTTCATCCTATGACCATGTACACTAGCCATATTTGGTACCCTAGTTGTGCTTGAGTAAATAGTCTTGCCCATATACTATGGTTATGCCTGCGTTCCAAGATGTGTTTGTGCTCGTGTACTCCTAGAGTACACACTGAGATACCAGCACTAGGTCATAGAACATGTATGAGTCATACATTGAATGTGATATTTATATCCACCTAAACCTTAGTTACTCAATCAAGGAGACTACACAACATGTTTTCTTCCAGACTACGCACCCTGTAGTTGGGTCTTTCATAGGCAGTAAATCATGTTATTCATGCAGTTTCCAAATTTGAAAACACACCACAAATATCACCATTTGAACAACCAAAATTGAAGGAAAACATCTCTGATGGTCAATTACCATCCTTTAATGGATGAAAATTGTAATTACATTAAACTATTGGGGAATCCGTCACATTTATACTACAATTTGGGTTTTTGAAACCGATAACCATCATTGACAACTGAAAATCCATCATGATCCATTCCAAAATCATAAATACTTCCACTATTCACACAACCACCATGAATCTAGGGGTCCGATCATGCTCGAAACCACCCCAAAAATGTCGAATCACAACACCTTGGACCAATGATGAATAAAAAAAGAACATTGGGGTGAAATGACCATAAATGAAGGTGATGAGTGTCATTAGATGATTCAATCCTATAGTGGAAAAAAAGGGGTGAGTTCATGGGATAACAAATATAAACTAGGTTTAATCACACAATTCATATTCAAACTCACGTGAATAACAAAAATCATCAGTAAAATAAAATCATATAATTAAATCCATGATTAACTATTAATAAAATAGTGGAAACCACAAATAACGAGCCCTACCTCAGGTTTGGATCAATCACAAATGAATAACTATTATCCTTCATTTTCATTGGAGAGATTCCAAAAAATCCATTGGCATAGATAATATTATTAGTACTGGTCCTTTGGAACAAGATATTTCATAACCACAAAACTCTTTTCCATGAATCTTCCTTAAGTCTCTAGGGTTGTAGAGCTAAGGATTAGGGTTTCATTCATCACCAGATTTATTACAACAGAATTAAAAGATATTGGTAAAACAACATCTTAACTCTTGACTGAGTATTTAAAGAAGTAGATATAGTGACCCTTACCTTTCATACATTAACATTACATCATTTTTTGTGGAATCCATAAAACATTACAAAAATGGACATTCAAAGACCATATTAGTTCAGTGAATTTGGAAACATTGATACATAAACACTGGTACATAAGTGAGCTAAATTATCTCCCAATAGGTTTTTAAAGACTAAAATTCTTGAAAATACACATCATTCAAAATACATATCTTCATAACATGGGGAATGAAAATATTAAAAGGGGTTAGAACATATGCTCATTCAGGGTAAAAAAAGAAGATATGTAAGCATAAACATGAGCATAAGGGTATGAGAACGTGATCGTGACATTAGAAGATCATACCATGCATATAGAAGATCATAAAAATGAATCATGGAATAAATATTGGAAGTTCATAAGACATTAATCCTAAGGGAATCAAGAGAATAATACATGAAAGCATAACATAAGAATTGAATTATGGGAGACACATAAATATTTAATATCATTCCCTATAAGTCAAGATGCATTTCTATAATTTATTAGGGAACTTCATGGGGAATACACATACTAGGTGGTACATGCCACCATACTCATTCATAGT
The DNA here is from genome assembly GCA_963277665.1 of Viscum album. Lineage (NCBI taxonomy): Eukaryota > Viridiplantae > Streptophyta > Magnoliopsida > Santalales > Viscaceae > Viscum > Viscum album. Next base: position 1,286,046,256 of record OY728155.1, on the reverse strand, counting down.
CATTTCCTGTTAAGGGATTGGGTTTCCCCACCTTCCCATAGTGGATTTGGTTTCCCAAAATTCCTATAGTGGATCAAGTTTCCCCATATTCCCATAAATGATTGGGTTTCCCTATATTCCTATAGCAAATCAGGTTTCCCCATATTACCGTAGTGTATCAATACCATGAAATTTATTCTCATCATTATCTCATGATATATAAATCTTTACCCAATTTATTGGAGGGAGATATAGGTCCCGCCCATTTCAAAATTAAATCATACATACATGTTCAAGAAATTAAAAAAAATCATATAATAATCCATGAAATGAAATTGGAGTCTTAAACATGTAATAATATCTTAACCTATGGAAAAATAAATTTTTAATAATAATAACATCAAAGCATAACCTGTGAAAAGAAACTAGTTTTGTATGTATATAACCTGTTAAAGAGAAACAAGTTTCCTAAAAATCATACCATAAAAACATAAATCATTAAGAGAAATAATATTAATGGATCCTTTGGACCATGTACCCATAAATTCATGAGTAACACTAATTTATTTTATATCTTCTGGAAAATAATTTGGGATGATCTTTGAAAAATATTTCTTGAGAAGATATCCTTTCTATAATGAAAAATGCCTTTCTAAAATATAAAACATTTTCAAAAACATTTTTATTTGAAAATAGATTTGAAAACTTATAATAGAATCTTGGAAACAATAAAACATTTTTAAAATCATTTTCCCTTGAAAATTATATTAAAATGCAATTTTTTAAAACATTTTTTTTTAAAAAAATTTTTGTAGTTAATGGCATGTTCCAATAAGGAAAATTGAGATAAAACTACTTTACTGATTTGGTAACTTTTGAAACATAAACCACACGAAAAATAGATCATAAAATGGATATTTAAACACCCATAAGTTTAAGGATAAAAATTAATAGAATATTTTCATGTGAATTATATACCCCATACAAAAGAAATTATTGCTGAATAAAGTGTAAATCTGATAAAAATAAAAGTGAGACTAAAAATCTCATTACCTTATGTCTTGAATCTCTTCGTACTCATTAAAAAATCATGTATAATAAATATAATTTTATTATAAATATACCAAGAAACATATTCTTATATATAATAACATATATGGATTTTTATTAACTTCTTATTAACACTTCCATGTTATGGTCAAATTTCAGGTAATAATCGCTTTGTTTTTCGCATGTGTCTTAATTTGTTAAATATTTGGTCTTCATACTTATGTCATGATTTTCAAAATGTAAACCATGATATAAATATAATTTATATTTAGTATATATGTATTTATAATAATCTATGAAATATCAAAATATGAAATGAAATACACCGTTCATGGAGATGGTAGGTTGTATGTACTCATGAACGTTGTTTCCGTTTGATTATCATATTGAAAGGATGTAATTAAGTAAATGAATTTTATGTATGTATATATATATATATATTAATTCCAGCATAACTATTATTACATATATATCATATACATTTACTGAACCCATATTTAATACATTTTATGTAGAGTGTGAATGAATCACATCGCTTTGAGGAGGCAGTAGTCCACACATCTCGAAATAAAATTATCGTATTTAAACAGAATGGAAAAATTAAGGTATATTGTATATAATAATTAAATAAGAATAAATATATCCTAAATATAATATATTTCATTTAAAAATTGAATTTCCATCATAATTTTCAACCATGATAGGTGGCAAAGGAGAACAAACATTGTTTCGTGAGGTGATAGTTCGTCGTACATAACAACGGTAAGTTCATTACCCATAAGCTGGAAGTGTGTGTAAGTGTATGTTGAAACCTTAGAATAAAAAAATACAATTATATTTAGGATAATTAGGTTACTATATTAGTATGTAATAAGAATAGTTTTGGGGGTGTATAATGAATATAAAACAAAAGATCTTGTGGTAGATGTTGCCTCTTCTTTGGGTAACACCTTTTGGTTTACACCAAAGGTATTCATTTGATGGATTTGTGTATAAAATGAAGATTATAGGATGTTGTTAGGAGATTTATGAATATATATTTTCAATCCAAATGGAATGATATGTGTGAATAAGTGGGAGGGGTGGGTTTTTTTATTGTGGAAGAGTGGCATTTTTGTAAATTTTTTAAAAGGAAATTTCACCCATGTTTTTCCTATGTCAAGTGGATAAAATAATGATCCCAATCTAATAAAAATAGTATAGGGTATAAACAATCCTGAAAATGTATTTTTCATAATTTTATAGGAAATTTTTGGCCTTATGTTTAATTTTTAGTTCTTTGTTAATCTAAATCATCTCTTAATCGTTGAAATCAATTTTAATCACTTTCATTAATATTTTTGGTCAAATAATAAGTTTAAATTATTAGACATTTTAAATTATTATGATTACAAATATGGAATCCATCTTTCCAAATTATAATAATATAAGTGTAAGAAATTAATTTAAAATTAATCCCACAGATGTGTCATGATAGAAGGTTTTTTTAAAAAAATGTTTAAAAGTTTGGAGTGTTTTGATATACAATTTCAATGTAAAATTGGTTAAAATGACCTAAATGGGATTAAATGATGTAAAATTAATCTAATTATACTTTAAAACCAAATTAAAATATAATTTAACTATATTAAAAAAATTATGAAAATGAAGTTTTGAATTAAAATTTAGTATTTTTTTACTATTCATAAAAATGATGTTTCTCAGAACCAAGTACCTAAAATTAACCAAAAGATAATTTTGACAATATGAATTAAAAATTTAATTTAATTTTATAAAATTTAATTTCTAAATGTGTCTTATTGTTCATATAAGGAAATAAAAAACAGTTCTTTGAAGAAAATAGTATTTTCAAACATATAAAGCCTTTACTAAAAATTGTATGTCTTATTATCAACATGATTTTTTAAGTAATACATTTATAAATAATATTTAAAAATTAGTTGTTACTATTCATATTACTAAGTCTGATAAAAATGTTATAACTATCCCATTTAAATAATTATAATAATAATATGTTGTTTTGTAGAAACTCAGTGTTGCATGTGATGCAAGACAAGTTAGTGTTTCATGTAGTGTAAGATTAACATCTTAGAATTTATAAATAAAATTTGAATTAGTGTTGAACGAAATGAAATAAATTGAATAAAATTAATTTATTCGAGAAAAAATGTTCATTAAAACTTAGGGTGTTACATTCTACCCCCTTTAAAATGTTTTTTTCTTCAAAATTCATCAATATGATACAAACCAATGAGGATAGTTTTTCCTCATCACATACCCAATTCCCCACAATTATTCCTCTAACTAGTGATTTTTACACAAAACCTTGACCAGGTGAGTGGTCCTGTTTCATATAACTTTCTATATATGATCTAGAGTTTCAACTAGTTGTTCCTCATAAAAAAGATCCTACTCTAGCAGTATGACTTCTATGTTTAGTTCATGTGAAGGGTCGGGTATATACTTCCTCAGGAGAGATACATGGAACACATCATGTACTTGAAAGATATTTGGAGGATGTTCCAAGTGATAATCTATCTTTCTGATATGATCAATAATTTCAAAGGGATCGATATACTTAGGGCTTAGTTTCCCTCTCTTCCCAAACTTCATAACCTTATTCCATGTAGAAATTCATAGAAACACCTTCTCACCAACTTCAAATTATAGGTCATGAAGAAAATTATTAGCATTAATTTTCTACTAACTTTGAGCTACTTTGATATGTTACAGAATAGTTATAAACAGATCTTCCATTTCTTCAGCTATCTCAGGTCCTAGTAAATTTCTTTTTCCAACATCATCCCAACAAGTTGAAGATATAAATATATTCCCATATAGGGATTCCTAAGGATCCATCTGAATTCTTGATTAAAATCTATTATTGTAAGAAAACTCAAATAGAGGAAGGTGTTTATCCTAACCACATTTTAAATCCAATTAATAATATCTCAACATATCCTCTAGGGTTTTAATTGTTCATTCAGACTAACCATATGTCTGAGGATGATAGGAAGTGTTGAAACTCAATTTTTTATCAAGTGATTGTTGAATAATTCCCAAACACTTTTCGGTAAACCTCATATCTTGATCCGATACAATGAAAAGTTATGCTCCATAAAACCTTACAACTTCCTTAATGTATATCCTGGAAATATTATCTAGAGAGAATTATTATCTGATAGTAATGAAGTTCAATGACTTAGTAATGTGATCGACTACAACCCATATATCATTAAACCCTTTATAGGTTTTGGGTAGTTTAATGAAAAAATCCATAGTGATTTTATCCCATTTCAATTCTGGTATGGTTAATGGATAAAACTTCACCTTAGACTTTTTTATTTATGCCTTAACTTGTTGGAATACCAAGCACTAAGATACAAACTCTTTGATATCCCAATTCATGCCATCAAACAAGAATTATTCCTTAATATATATATATATATATCTTCACACTTCAAACATGAATAGAGAATTAATAACTATGAGAATCCTCTAACATTCCATTATTCAAATCTGGTGTAGAAGGGACACAAACACGGTTATTAAACCTTACCATTTCATCTTGATCTTGGTTAAACTCATGAACATTTCTAACCTTCTTTAACAGATATATATCTTTCTTCATTACCTATTTAATCATCACCTAGAAAAAGGTTTGAACATTCAATTGAGTAAGAAAATATTTCTCCCCTTCCTTCAGGATTTCTAGATCCATCCTTTATAATTATAGAAATATTTGATATTTTGCGATCCTCAACATGGATAAGCTTGCATGATCATTTCAACTGAAAGCATTAGAAACCTAGTTAACTTTCTCAGGGTTGTAATGTATTGAGAAGTTATAAGACTTTATCATATAAAACTATATTCTCTGGTGTATTTTCAACTATTTCTATATAAATATATTTTTTTACTTTTATGATCAATATATATATCACACTTTTATCCATAAAGATAATACCTCATATCTTTAATGAAAAATTACCTCTGCAAACTCTGAATCATCATTTGGGAAAATTTTCTCATAAATATTAAAATTTCATGAGGCATAATTGATAACCATGTTATTATAAATAATAACACATCCCAATCATTTTTTATATGCATCACCATAGACTACAAAACCTTCTCCATTATAGGGTAATTTAAGCACAGGTGCGATGATCAACATTCTCTTTAATTCCTTGAAATTTTTCTCACATTTATCTATCCAGAGGAACATGTCACCCTTTCGAGTTAACTTGGTTATAGGATTTGATAGTCATGAGAAATTATCCACAAATGATCGATAATATCTAGCTAATCTAAGAAAACTATATATCTTAGTCATTGTGGTTAGTCTATACCAACATTCAATAGCCTACATCTTTGATGGATCTACTGTTATATCATATCTTGGGATTATGTGACCAAAAAATGAAACTTTTTTTTCCAGAATTTAGACTCTGTAAATTATTATTACAGTTTATCCTTCATCAGGGTCTTTAGTACAATTCTCATGTGGTTTTCATAGTCTTACTTTCTATTTGAATAGATAAGAATACCTTCTATAAATACTACAGCAAACTGATCAAGGTAATCTCTAAATACACTATTCATCAAATCCATGAAGATAGTATGGGAATTAGTAATATCAAAATCCATCACTATATATTCATATTGTCCATACCTTGTATGAAATTTCGTCTTTGGTATATCCTCTTTATTGACCCTCAATTGATGATATCTAGAACAAAGGTCAATCTTGGAAAAGTATTGAGCTCCGTGAAGTTGATAAAACAAGTCATCAATATTGGGAAGAGGATACTTTTTCTTGGTCATGATCTTGTTCAAATCTCAATAATCAATGCAGAGTCCTATTGATCAATATTTCTTTTATAGGAAGAGAACAGGTTCACCCCAAGGTGAAACACTTGGAAGAATTAATCCCTTATCATGTTTTTCATTGAGTTTCTTATTCAATTCTTTCAAATCAATTGGGACCATTCTATAGGGTGTATTTAAAATTGGTATGGAACTAGGCATGATTACTATTGAGAAATCAACATCATGTTTTTGTGAAAGGCTAATAAACTTCTCTAGGAACATATCCAAAATTTTTCGAACAATATGAATATCATCGATATCGAGTTTCTCCCCAACTATTTGAGAAAAACACACTTTCCAAATGGGAATTAAGACCTATAAACTATATGTAACCTCCATAGGAAGTTCATACTTATCTTCACATTGATAGAAGATCATAGGTTGGACTGAAATATCAAACCTAACTTACCTTCCTCAATAATTGATATGAGATTTATGCAGAGAAATAAAATCCATGCCTAAGATGACATCAAATTTACCCAGGGTAAGAATGAAAATATTTTTAGGAAGTACATTCCTAGAAACATCAATTGGAGAGAAATCATAGACTTGAGATGAAATCATTATACCATTAGGTGTTTTCAATTCTAATTCCACATCTAATCGTTTGGGTGGAATATTAATACCCTTAAAAATTCTTAAGATATGAAAGTGTGGGTAGATATAGAATCAAATAATACATTAGCAGTTCTATAGTGGATCATAAGTGTACCTTTCACCACCTTTTTATTTCACCCCTTGTTAAAAATAGTGATCACATGAGATTTCCCCTTGTCCCACAGTTTAATAGGTTTTTAACTCTGATCATCATCACCAACCCTTTGGGTTTGGGCATTGGTTATCATAATTCCCACCCTCCTTACACTTAAAGAAATGAAGTGTGGGAGGCGAATTATTTTCATCTTTTCCTCTATTTTCATCTTTGTCCAACAAAATCCAATCAGTGTGGCAATCAATTGCTCAATATCCTTCCCTTATACACTTAAAACACTTATTAGACCCCATAATATAGTTCCCTTCATTATTCTTTCCACACTTAGAACATAAAGGAAGGATCATATTCTTCTTTCCATGGTTTTTAGATTTTCCTTTGAACTCCATATTCATTTTATTGTTAAAACCATGAGATTGATACATAACTCAAACCTCTATTTTGACATTGATTGCACAACACAAAATATATTTGTAGCTACAAAAGTATCTTACAAACAATTCTATTTTGAGACTTGGATTTAAGCCACTAAAGAACCTATCAACATTACTTTCAGGTTGGATGATAATTTTGTAAGTGCACCTCACACGTATTGTGAAATTATCCTTTTATATTCTGATATATTCATTATCCTTTTTCTTCAACTCAAGGAACTACATTCCTATATTCATATGAAGAACATGAGGAAAGTACTTATTGATGAACAAGTTATTAAAATAATCCCAATCCATGGATTCAATTTCATCATTTTTCCTCGTATTACTGATTAGATTCAACCATAGGACTTATTAACTAATAAATATCCAGAATTACTTTCTAATGATCCAAACACTAGAGAACAGAAAATATCTTTTTAGTAGCACTGATCCATTGTTCAGCAATAAGTGGATTATAAGACCCACTGAAAGAAGGTGGAAGTTGAATCATGAAGGAATTAACAGAATATTGTTCCCTCATTTTCATGTTTGGAAGCTCAACACGATTCATATCTTAATAAATCTATTTGAGCATAGCAATGAGGTTTTTCATTCCAGCTCTCATAGCATTCAGATTCTTAGGAGAAAAATCGTTACATTTTCCATTGTAGTCGCCATTAAAATTGTTCCTTCAGGTTCTATAAATTAACTAAAACCAGAAAACATAGAGTAAGAAACAATTTTCAAAGTGAGGAACCACATAATCATGAAACAACCACTTACGGGATGTCTAAATTATGACACCTTTATTAATATATGACACTATAGGTTTATCTAAGTTTATTCATAGCCTCTGTATTTTTAAATCATTTATGATGGACCATGAAGAGTTTGTGGATTCCCAAAGATTATCTTATAGCAGTGTTAAGTTAGGACCCCAGTAAGGACCATTGTTGTGTGGGAGGTTCTGCTCAAGTCAGGCCCTACGTGCCTTGTCGAAGTTGGTACTCCTAGGTACATCTGTTCCAAAACCATGTCCACTTGTAGTATCAAGACATGGATTTATTTCTAGGAAATTCCTCACTCTATCCTTTACCAAAATTCTAGGACATTTTCCTATACTTTTACTAATCCTTAGAATTATTCTTATACATGTCCTTAGAGTTATCCCTAATTTTTTATCATACTAGTTTCAAAAGGCTAACAAAAGTTTTGAACTGATACCAACTATAGAGACCCTCACTTTTCATACATTAACATTACATCATTTTTTGTAGAATACCTAAAACATTACACATACAGATTCCCAAAGAACATATTAGTATAGTGCATTTGGAAACATATAAACATAAAAAATAGTACATAAGTGAGCTACATTATCTCCCATTAGTTTTTTATGACTAGAACCCTTCTTATACACATCACACATAATACATATCTTCATAACCTAGGGAATAGAAACATATAAATGGGTGATCTCAGATTCTTGTTAAGGGTAAACAAGGGAGATATGTAATCATAAACATGAACATAAGGGTATGAGAACATGATAATTACATTATAAGATAATACTCTATTTATCAAAGATTATAAACATGCATCATGGTATAAAGACTGGTAATTTATAAGTCACAAATCATAAGGGAATTGAGAGTATAAGCCATGAAAGAATAACATAGAAATTGAATTGTGGTAGACACATAAACTATTAATATCAATCCCTATAATTCAAGAAATATTGATAGAACTTATCAGGGAACTTCATGGGGACTACACCTACTTGGTTGGACACACCACCATCCTCAGTTTTAGTCATTTCCTTATAAGGGATCAAGTTTCTCCATCTTCCCAGAGTGGATTGGGTTTCCCCATAGTGGATTAGGTTTCCCTATATTCCCATTGTGGATTGGGTTTCCCCATATTCCCATAGTGGGTCAATCTTTTATACTTGATTCCCATCATTACCTTGTGAGATATAATTCTTTACCCAATGCATTAGAGGGAGATATAGTTCTCACCTATCTCATAATGGAATCATACATGAATGTGACATAAATTCATAAACAGTCATATCATAACCCATGAAATGAAATGATAATTATAAACATGTAATCATTTCTTCACCTATGAAAAAATACAGGTTTCATAATCATTGCATCAAATAATAACCCGCGAAAATATGTTGGTTTCATAAGCATATAACCCGTGAAATAGAAACTTATTTCATAAAAATAATTCCACAAAAACATAAACCATTCAGAGAAATAATATGAATGTAACGCTAGTATAATTTCCCCATAAATTAATGAGTAACACCAATGGATTTTTTATTACATGGAAAATAATTTTGGAAGATATTTTAAAAAAATTTCTTGAGTAAAATATCCTTTCTTCTTTGAAAAACACTTTTTAAAACATAAAACACTTTCAAAAAAACCTTTTCTTTGAAAATAGCTTTGAAAACTTAAAAAGGAAACTTGGAAACCAAAAAAAGTTTAAAATCCTTTTTACTAGAAATATATATTAAAAATAATTTTTTAAAACATTTTTGAAAACATGGTTTTTGAATTTTATAGCACATGTCTCAAAGAAAAATTGAGACAAAACTAATTTAACAATTTGGTATGTTTTTAAAAATAACCCCCATGAAAGAGAGATTATAAAATTTATATTTAAATATACATAAATTTAAGGTTAAAAATCATGGAATATATTCATGGGTAGTATATATACTAGACAAAATGAAGGAGTTTTGAATAAGGTGTAAATCTCATAGAAATAAAAGCGAGACTAGAAATCCCCTTACCTTATATCTTTAATCTCATCATACTCATTCAAAATTCATGTATAATAAAAATAATTTTATTACAAATCTACCATAGAATAATATTCTTATATCAAATACCATATATGGATTTATATTACCTTTTTATTAATACTTCCATGTTAGGGTCATGTTTCAAGTAATATTCGCTTTGGTTTTCACAAGTGTCTTAATTTTTTTGTTTTTCCTCATACTCATATCATGATTTAAAAAATGTAAACCATGATATAAATATAATTTATATTCAGTATATATGTATTTATAATAATATATGAAATATATAAATATGAAATGGAATACACCGTTCATGGAGATGGTTGGCTATACGTACGTATGAATGTTGTTTCATTTTAATTATCACATTGAAAGAAAGTAAGTAAATGAAATATATGTATATATATATAATTATATTATAATTATTATTTCATATATATAATATAATTTTACTTTAATCATCCTTAATAATTCCATTTTTTGTGTGAATGAATCAAACTTCTTTGAGGAGGCGGTAGTCTGCACTTCCCCAGATAAAATTATTGTATTTACAAAAAATGGAAAGCATGAAGTTATGTTTTATATAATAATTAAAAAATAATAATAAATACTATATATAATATATGTAATATAAAAATATATTTTAAATCATAATTACCAACCATTATATGTGGTAAAGTAACAATGTACAACATCGTTTCGTGAGGAGATAGTTCATCGTGCACAAGAAAGGTATGTTTGTTATCCATTAGATAGAAGTATGTGTAAGTATAGGTATAAACCTTATAATAACAACATATAAGTATATTTAGTACATTTATGTTATTATATAATCATTTAATAAGAATATTTTAGGGTGTTGAGAATTAAAATAATAAAAAAGAGCTTGAGGAATGATGTTACCTCTTCTTTGGGTAACTCCTTTTGGTTTGGACCAATGGGATTCATTGGATTGATTTCTACCTGAAGGGAGGATTATAGTATGAAGTTAGGAATTTTGTGAGAATATTTAGGTATTTTTTGATGATCCAAAGGTCTTGGGATGTGTGAATCAGTGGGAAAGGTGAGTTCCTTTTTGTAATGGAGGCATGGAATTCTTTTAAATGTTTAAAAATAGAATTCCACCCACGTCTACCCTATGCCAAGTGGCTTCAATTTTAAGATACCAAAACAATTTGGAGATTTATAAAGATTTATTTTCAACTAATATTTTTCTTTATTTGATCATTCCTTTATTGGGTTTTTTATTTAGGGTGTGTTTGGGTGAAAATTAAAAATTTTGAAAGTGGTAAAGTGCACAATTAGTGCTTAGTTTTCCCAAACCATGGGCCCTAGCCAAAACAAATGTGTGAACCCAAATAGAGGGGATTCATAGATTTGGTGTATATTTGTTCAAATAATGATCCCAAACAATAGAAACCGTGGACCCCCCCCCCCCATTGATGAGGCACACGATCAGGTAAAATCATTCTCCCCAAGCAGCAAACCGTGCGTACGAAATTTTAAACCCCTGAAATTTTTTTTTAAAATTTAATGAGCTCCCATTTTAACCCCTATTTAGACCTAATAGAAAACCTAATGTATTTTAATTATTTTAAATCCTCCCAAATAGATTTCTAGCCATTTAGACTTTTGTTCTTTGTGATTCGAAGCCTGGATTAAAGATTTTCACCCCTATTGGTAAGAGGATATAATCCCATGTGGTTTCCTTCTTCTCCCCCATATCTCCCTAAAATTTTAGTGGGAATTTATCCTATTTCTTGTTGGGTATAGATCTAGGATTTTTAGATCTAGATCTAGATTAATAGGATCTTGATAATTTGATATTTAATTAGGAATTAAGATCTAGATCCTGTTATACGTCATTATGATGCACAAATTGGGGATTTCCATTGGATGATCACTCATTAACGAATTTATGTAGGGGTTATATTATTAAAATACCATTTTCATGGTTTCAATTACATGTTTTTATTTTAGAATTTATAGGTTTCATTTTTCAATTGGAATTCTAAAATAAATTAATCAATTTGGTGAATTAATTAATTAAGGGTTTGTGAATCAGGAATAATTAATTTTTGAATTAATTATTAGAATATTGAATTGTGATATTTGAAGAATAATTTAGATTGGTTGAATTTTAATAATTATTTTTTAAATTAATTATAGAGATATTGATTTTTTTTATTGATATACTTGATTGTTGAATTAATTATTGGATTATTAGGATTGTGGATTTTGATTAATTAATTGGTGAATTAATTAGTGGGATTGATGTGATTAATTAATTGGAGAATAAATTAAGTGTATTTATGTGATAAACGAATTTTTTAATTGGTAATGAAATTGATGTGATTAATTAAGTAGTGAATTAATTAATGGGATTGATGTGATTGATTAATTGGAGAATTAATTAAGGAACCAATTGTTGAATTAGTAATGAAATTCAAGTAATTAATTAATTAGTGAATTAATTAATAGTATTGATGTGAAAAAATAATCAAGGAATTAATTAAGGGGATTTTTGTGATAAAATAATTTTTTAATTAGTAATGGAATTGATGTGACTAATTAATTTGTGAACTAATTAATGGCATTGATGTGCTTAATTAATTGGGGAATTAATTAAGGGTATTTTTGTGATGAAAAAATTGTTTAATTAGTAAAGGAATGATGTGAATATAAAATTGTTGAGCCTTATTGATTAATTATTAAATCAATCAATATGATTTTGTGATATATTCATTTATAAAATGGTGAATTTTAACAATGGAATTCATTCATGTATTATGAAATATGAATTATAACAATGGAAATCAATTATGAAATGATGAATGGTAATAGTGTCATTCAGTCATGTATTATAAAATATGAATGGTAATAATATAATTCAGTTATGAAATGATGAATGGTAATAGTGGAATTCAGTCATGTATTATGAAATATAAATGGTAACAATGGTATTCAATTATGGAATGATTAATGGTGAAAATGGTATTCAGTAATGTATTATAAATATGAATGGAAATAATGGAATTCAGTTATGAGTTATTAATAGTAACAATGGAATTCAAATATATGATACTATTTGGGTTTCCTCAAGAACCTGATGGTTTATATGGTTAAATAAAGAGTAATTGAATAAGTGTAAATTGTTTACCTTATTTTTGGTATTTATTATTTATAAAAATCCATAAAATATTTTGACTAGATATTGTTTTAGAAGTCGTTGGTGGTGGCCTACTGAGTTGTACTCACACCCTACTCAGGATTCCTAATCGGTACCTAAATATACTTCTTGTATGCCAGACAGGATAATGGAAAAGGCCTTGTGTTAGATGAATTATTCGGGATGGAGCAAGGATGAGGTAACCAAACATGGTTTAGGACCCGCTAGGGAGTTTTTAGTGTCTTTACTTTGGGGTTTTCATTTTGACATTTGGCATGTACATTGGCATGACATTTCTACTTTTCAATTTTGGTATTGTATTTCCATGTCTGGTCTTGTGGTGTTGGATTGGTTATATGTCATTTGTTTATTATTATTTATTTCCACTATGGTATTAATCTAAAAAAAGGGTACACTCTACCCATGATTGACATTAGACCCTCGCTACTAGTCAACAACCTCTTACGTATGAGGAGGCGTGCCTGAGGTCCTGCGACCAACTAGCTTGGGGAATCAGTGTGTGGCACTTGAGTTAGAATATTACACCAATAATGGTTCTCATCCGATCTAATAGATTATAGGGTTGGAATAAGGCCAAAAAATAGATTTTGGGCAAGTTTCAATATCATTTTGGTTCATATGTTTAAGGTTTAGTCATTTGTTAAGCTAAGTTTTTTCTTAATCACTATAATTAATTTTAATTACTTTCACTAATATTTTTGGTCAAAACTATATTGTAATTATTAGACATTATAAATGATGATGATTATAAATAAAGAATCCATTTTTCCAAATTCCAATCACATAAATGTCAGAAATTAATTTAAAATTAATCTTGCAGACTTATCACAACATTGGGGTTTCTTTAAGAAAAAATGTTTAAATGTTCAGAATGTTGTGATATCCAATTTCAAGGTAAAATTCATTCCAATGACATAAATTGGATTAATTTATGTTCAATTAATCTCCCTAAACTTGATAAAAAAATAAAATAAAATATATCTATATAAATAAAATAGATGAAAAATCTGTTTTGAATTAAAATTAAGTATTTTTTACTATTTATCAAAAATTAAGTTTTTTTGAAAAATACCTAAAATTAACTATAAGCTAATTTTGACATTCTGAATTCAAAATTTAATTTTATTTTATAAAATTAAATTTCTAAAAGTGTCTAAAATTATTTTTATTATTTTTCACAAAAGGACATAAAAAGAATTTCTTTTAAGAAAATAGTTTTTTCAAAAATTCCAAGACTTTACAAAAAATTGCATGTCTTATTATTAATATAATTTATCTATATAAAACAATTATAAATAATATTTAAAAAATATTTATTACAATTCATTTTACTAAGTTTAACAGATAAGTAATATTTATCCCATTTAAATAATTATAATAATAAAATTTTGTTTTATAGAAACTCAATGTTGTGTGTAATGCAATCTAAGTCCGTGTTACGTGTGGTGCAACCATAACTTGGTATAACGTATAAATAAAATTTTACTTAGTGTATAATTCAATGAAATACATTAAAGAAAATTAATTTATTATAGAAATAATTTCATAGAAACTTAGGGTGTTATAGTATCCCTCCTCTCAGTAAAAGTTCCCCATTATAAAATGACATGGGGTAGTTGGAATGCTTCAAAATTTTCCCCAGGAGAAGAAAAGACTTCTTCAACTTCCTCTATTGATTCTAAATATTTTTTAATATTCCTCAACTTTAGTATCAATCCATAGAGAATTATCCTTCCTAAAATGTTCACCATATGTTCAGATCAAGGGTCATGATGGTTTTAGCTAGGCATCTTGATTATTTCATCTGTGTCATACTCATCCCATGATCGATCTCTGTACTAGTTTGAGAACAATTAGATCAAAAATGTTTCATTACTTCATGGCTTTAGCTAACATCAAATTATCCTCAAGGGAGGGAGATTATGCATGTGACGGATCTATTTTGGGTTAGTTTTTTCCTAGGATTAAGTGGATTTGGGCCAAGTCTGATACTTGGGATTAGAGAATACACTTGATGGTCACATTGTAAGGCTTTTAATAATTATGATGGGAAGTTTCTCAAAAAATGGAAAAAGTCTTGAATCTTTATTATGACTATAAAATCCAAATGATATGATCAAAAGAGCCTTACACTTTAGGTTTAAGTTTTATTATTAAGCCTTATGATCCCTCATTTGGAAATTATTACACTTGGGGATAAAGGATTACGATGATACTAGAAAAGAATTATGATGGTACTCAAGATGAATTTTTTTAAAGTCCTAAAGTCATATGATCCTAGTAAAAAAATTAGATTAGTTTTAGAGTTTTGAACCCATCCCAAAAAATCCTTACATTCATTCTGACAAAGCCTTATATTCATCCAGATAAAGCCTTACATTGCTGCCTTTTTCATTTTTTTATATATCCTGAAAATACAATCTCTTAGTGTAGAATTTATCATATTAAGTAAAAAATGAATAAACAAATCATTTTTAAAATTCATTTGATAATAAAATTCTTGAATCAGTTAATGTATATACTTTTATTAAAATCTTAAGGATGGATAAAACAATTAAACACTGTGATTTTAACTATTTAAAAAATTAATTCTAGAGTTCACCATAGAATAAAAATGCACAATTTACCAAATATTTAAAATAATTAGGGTATTAATTTATAATGAAGATTATATATTTTTTTTGAAAAAATTCATCTATAATCATCCCTCTTCTCTTGGATTTATTCTTATTCTTGGATTCCTTTCTTTATAGCTATTAGATATATGGATTTTGGTATGGTGGTTTCACTAAGGCATGGATAAAATTAATGTGAGCTAAAATTTTAAAAAAAATTGTCTTTATTTCATTGAATTTTACCCCATTAATAATTCAAAACCAAGAAATTTTATATGATTTTTGTGACTTTTTAGATTCCATACTTCAATGAAAATTTTCTTAAAATTTTGGCTTTCAGTTGATTATTCAATTTTTGTTTTTTTCATAAAAAACATAAATTAATTTTTTAATACTTTAAATTTCACTGTCTAGAGGCTATAAATTTTTTAAAAAATGGTTTTGATTAATTTTTAATTAACTTAAAGAATTCATTCTTTGATTTTTGAAATATAGCTTTTTATTGAATTTTGAAGATATTTTTTGGAAATTAAATTTTTAAATGGTCTAAATTTGGATCTTTTAATATTTTATTCATTTTGGAATCCATTAATTGATTATTTCATTGAAATTTGGAATGAAATTATCAAATGGATGAAATTTTTAAATTTAACTTTTTTATACATTTTATTTCAGATAAATAAACATTATTTTTTTGGGAATTGAGTTCAGGTTTTCAAATTACATTAATTAATGATTTTTTATTGTTTAATTCATTTGGATATTTCAGGAATTAATTTGGGAAATGGATTTGATAATGATTTTTAATTATTTAACCAATTTTTTATTTAATTATTCTAGTGATAATTTTTAAATTTGATCTATCATAGGTTTCTATATTCAAAAATTTAATTATTTAAATAATTTTTGAAATTTAGTTATTAAAAACTTAAAATTTAGTTTTTTAAGTTAAATGAACCCCACAATTGAATTTAATTGAATTTGGATCTTGAAGGATTTAATTTTCAATTTTATTATTGTATTTTAAATTGGAAAATTCATGCACTAAAAAAATATGGTTTTGTGATGTAAAGGTGGAGGCTAGGATTAACGAGCTCCTAAAGCAATCATGGAACTCACTTAATGTGGTTGATTTAAGTAACCACATTGAAAAATTGGTAATGTCCCTGAGCTACCACACTTTGACAATTTCAAGTGACCATGAGTGAAGCTAAAAATTTTAATTTCTTAAAACATCCACACTTTTATTTTTCACATTATTCATAAAGGTATCTCGCTACCATGAAGAGACACTCAATTTTCCATGGTAAGAAATATACCAAAGGACTGTATCTGCTATAATATTTACCCAATCGACTGTGTCTTATGTCTAAGCTACTCAAAACACATCAAGTGACTATACTTACACCTCCATCGACCACAAATCATTTCATAGCTCAATTGAACAAGGTGATTTAATCTACACAAAAAACCCACATTCAACCATTCTTAGTGAATCCAATACCTAATTTTAGGGTGTTTGAACTGATTCCACTTGATATTGATAAATCTTCGAACTAGAAAAAATATGGTTACCATAATTCAAGAAAACCACTGATCTCAATCCCAAAATATAAATAAGAATAGTGTTTTTATTGAAAAAATTATTATTCTCACTAATGAAGAACCAATGATAAAATGATGCTAACGAAAAATTGTGATCCCTCAAGACAAGAAGAATACGTTAAACTATATTGAATGAGAATAGAATCTTGGCCTATGATTTTTGGTTCTCCACACAACACCCAATTTCTTTTCATGGTCATTCTGGCTGAAGGATATTGTGAGGCCAAATGACATCAAGTTGTTCTTGTACTTGTTGATAAAATAGTTCAAAAAAGATGAATCCTATTTTCTCATGAAATATACCAACTCGATGAACCTAGGAGTGAAATTTTGAGCATTTTGAGATCATGTTTTAAGAACCCATGTCTGTCGATATCGATGATGAAATTGAGTTTTATTGAAATATGCAAATAAAATCTAGTAGATTTTGATTCTAAATAATTCCAGGATTAAATAATATCCCTTAATTAAAAATGGAGTTCTAAGATTGGGACAATAAATTGACTGAGGGTTTGTGAAGTTGATTAAGAACTGGTTAAACCAGTTTAGGGGATAAGGCTACATTTGAATTCTAAGATTTGAACTCAATATTGGTTTGCATACCTTGATTCTGATTTAAATGAAAGTTTGAGTTCATAAGCATAGTTTTTGGAAAGTGCAGTTGTCCAATGTGATTTTTCTTTCAATTTTAATTTCCCTCTTTCATTTTATAATCGCATCATCAATTTTTCTCATGTTATTTTTTCAATAATTTTAGTTTATTAATAAAAAGTTCTTATTCTTATTCACTTTTCATTTTCATTTTATTTACACGTTGATACCATTGAATCAAGGTGATAATTTATTCACACCATCACTTGTGAATTCAATCACACAACAGTGGAGCGTTTGTTCTTTTAATATCTTTCTTCTTCTTCAATTCGGCCCCCATTAGTCTACTTCCCATTTCCATTGGTAGAATAACATCAATGAAGGGATAACCTATTAAGGGTTGATCCAAGGGAGTAGAAAGGTCATGGATTAAATGTTATTTCATGTACTTAATATTTAAATCTATTTGTTATTTTAGGATTTCAATTTGACGAGTTACATTCTTTCTCATCTTTTCCAACTTTAACGGTGACACATTTTGAGTGCTAGTACGATCTATTTCCTTTGAGTGCTCAGTAAATTAATTCTCAAAGTGAATTGTTGATTGGCCTTGGAATTGTGTAGGGATTAAATTGGTGAATTATTTGGGATAATTATCTCATTTTTTGGATATATATTGAATTAATGACATGAAATTTTTAAGAAAATAAATTTATCCAATCCATCCCAAGTGAAACCATAAGATCAAATCATCATCAATAATTGTTTAGTTCACATCATTTTTCTTGTCTGTTATTTAAATTATATAATTAGTTTTCTAATTAAAATCTACCTCAAATTTGGCCACTTCATAGCCAATCCATCAAAAAATTTGAGTGTCTCTTTGTTCGGTCGCAGCTAGGAGGATCACTTTCCCTTGGTGGAGTTTGCATACAATAATAGCTATCACTCCACCATTGGGATGACACCATTCAAGGCTCTGTACGGCCGACCTTACAGATTGCCTTTGTGCTAGACTAACCCAGGGGAGTCAAAACTCATGGGACCAGAGATGGTATAGGCAACCACGTAGAAGGTGTAGATCATCCCAGAGCGGATGAAGACCACACAGAGCAGGAATAAGTCTTATGCCTATAGAAGACGAAGATCTCTAGAGTTCGAGGATGGTGACCACGTCTTTCTACGGGTCTCATGACATGTGCCTGTTGTGGGGTGTGATAAAAACATACATAACCTAAGATAAAATGTAGTAATGTATGTAACCTAATTTGTCTCCAGAGAGGAGAACACAACAATTACGTTTGTCCCTTAAATTTAAGAAAGAAGAAGAGGTTCTTTTTAAAATTGTTAGAGTTGAAAAATAAAGAAAGCAAGTGAAAAGGAAGGTTGAACACTAATGGATGAAGATAGTGATGGAGCCAGGGTAGGATCACCTTTTGTAATGTCATCATACTTACAAATATCATCTTACCTCTCTTCCTTTTGAATGAAAAATGAAAGACTCCTCGATCGAGTTATCTATCACCCTTGGTTAAAGAAGAAAATAGAACTCACTCATATGTGCATAAAAGTTCATAAACAATTCCTAAACAACTAAGGAAAATCCCAATAAGGAATTTTTTATCCTTATAACTCTAGAAAAGGTTTAATAGTTCCACACATGTGCCAACGATCATTAGACACTCACCACCTAACACAATTTTCTCGATCGATACAAATTCCACTAGGCGGAGGGAGACTAAAAGTTTTTAACCAAAGCTATTAAAAATTAATACACCAAACTCAAAAGATGATCACATTAAGAGAATTTGGAAATGATAATAATATATTTCATTCAAAATAAAGATAAGGTTTTACCTTTAAGCACAAAACTCCGACATTACAAAAGAGAAACTCCCCCTTCCCCGATCACTCAAAGGTTGTACCCCTCCATGTGAAGGGTATTAGGGTTGAAAGGGGAAGAAGAGAGCATGATGAAACTAAGTAAAAAAGAAAATAAAAAATAAAAATAAATTCATGAACTCAATACTCCCTAACAGCCCTTCTTGAACCTTCTTCAACCCTTTGAATGGAAGTGAACACTCTTATTTATAGGCTTATGGAGTTGAGAATTTCCCTCCAAAATTACTCTACCGAAAGTCTGAGTGAGGTTAGCATAGTAAATGACCGAATTTGGGAATTGGTCCTTCTTAAAAGTTTTTTGTCCATATCTCATATGTCGACACATGAAATTTCATCTTCATTGTCCAAGAAATTAAGTAGTTATGGCTGCCGCACTCATAATATTTAATTTTGCCAGACAGACTTTTCGTATTCCAATATGTCGAGTTCCAACGCATTTATAACCTTGATAATGAAAGAATCAGGCGCCGACACATTAATGAAACTTGTTACTACTGATGTGTTCCATCTCCATGTAAATTTTCAGATCCAATGGTTTGGCCATTAATGTGATATAGTCCCCTCAATAAAATTATGCAGTTCAGTGCACAGTTTTCGAGGCCTGATTTGTGAGCGGAATTTGAGCTTCCAAATGATTGATTAAGCTTTGGTTACAGAAGGATAAAATGAATCCCACATGCATATAAATACTAAAAAAAGGAATAATACAATTTGGATCAAAAATATAAAAGATATGCCCAAAATACAGAATCTCCACAAAACTTCTAAATTTCCAGAATTAACCAATTTCCACAATTAAGCCCATAATTCTAAAAAACACTAAAATGATACAAATAAGCTCAAATTTATTAATTGGAAGGGGTTAAATCATTGAAACACATATGAAAAATTATGAAAATATTATCTCTATCAATTCCCCCACACTTAGCACTTGGACTCCCAGACAAGTCAAAATCAAAATCAAATCAAAGTAAATTCAAAACACATGTCATTTAGATCCACCAATTCCCCACCAAGAAATAAAAGATATCATACCTCACAGGCACACAAGACACCTACCTCGCATGAATTTTCTATCATCCCACAAATATCAATTTTCAACAAAGTTGTTCTCATCCAAACCAATGAAAGGGTCACCATAGGTTTAAAAACTCCTAATTCTCCACCCGATGTGAGTCAAGGACATGTGTTTATCATGAGGACTTTTCAAGGTTGTTCTGTGTCTTTTGGTTGGTAGGATTTTATGTAAAAAAATTATGAGGACGAATGAGGAGGGTTTTGATCTTTTTGAAGCAAAATTGCACAATTTTAATTTTCACTCAAGTATGGTATCCCCCTCACTCCCCTTAGTATCAATTCAGCTCCATAATCATAAAATCTCAAGAAATGTTCAAACATCTTAGCATTTCAGAAAAAAATCAATCTTCTCAAACTTGATTTTTCTTGAAAGCTCCAGAAAAGGCACAACTTTCTTCCTCCATTAGAAGATCCAGAAAGGCACAACTTCTTTTATCATGAAAGCTCCAGAAAAGGAACAGCTTTCAACATAATTATTTTTCATCAACACACACATCTCTTCAACATTTCAATTTCCACCCAATGTTTCACCAAATGAGTTAGCACAACACAAGACATCTTCCCCTACACTTAAGTTCAACTAGATCATGCAATTTCACTTCAAGAGCAGGTTGGATAGGGAAAATTGGCTTGTAATCTGGCTAACCTAATAGGCTATTCATGGATTTTAAGGGATACAAGGATTAAATTTACAAGGAAGGCTATAATGAAAGGTATTATCTTGAAAAGGGGGCTTTCAAACCAAAGAAATTCCTCAATCATTTAAAACACATATACCCCAAACCCTCAAGTTTTGAAAGGAATAAATCAAATTCTGGTTAAGAAAAGAATAGTATGGTTCTCTCAAGAAGTGAGATGAATGAAAAGAATATGAAAAAAATGGTTCAGAAGCCTCACAGGAAAGTGATTTCAAAGATAATGACAGTAAAATATGACATGAGATTCAAAAATCAGAGTACTTTTCATGAAATTATCAAAGAATAGAACTTGAAACAAAATCATTTTCAGCATTAATTTAATCTCAGTTTCATAAAAGAAACTGGTTCACTCAATGGCATGGGTTTCAAAAATGGAAATGATAATCATTTCAGCTCAAAAGTTTAATAAACAAACAAAAATCTGAAAACAAACATTTTTTTGGAAAACAAACACAAAATGAAAATCCTAAACTATAAAGGTTCCTTCCCCACACTTAAATGATGCAGTTTCCTCAATTAATTTAATTTTATTTAACATGTAAGCATATTTTAAAATGAATCACAATAGAAAGAAAGTGTAAAGGATAGGTACAAATTGACTTATTGGAAGTGAAATATTAAGTTAAGTTCCTAAGTGTTACACACTAAAAACCTAAAAAAAGAACAAAAGAAAACATAAGACATTTATTGAAAGAAAGAAAAATAGAAATAGGATGACAAAATAAGGATAGATCTTGGTTTAATCCCCCAAGTGGGCCCTAGGTTTTGACTGCATCTAGATGGCCAGTTCTAGTTGGTCATCCCCAATCTGATGGTGGGTTGAGTTTCTTTGTGATGAACCAACAAAACTTCTTCTTCACATCATGTGATTCATCCTTTTTGTTGAGGAAACCATGTGTATAGTACAACAAATCCATCCCTAGGACAATAGGATACAACTTTCTTGGTGGGGGTTGGACAAAGAATGAGTCATCATCTTTCTTGGATTCCAATTTCATAGCCTCCTCTTCATTCTCCAGTTATTTCTGAAGGTATGTTGCATTATTGGAAAAATCAAAGGGAAATTCATAGTGTAATTCAATTTTAACAAAATTAAAGCATAAAGGATAAATATCAAATTCCTCCCTTTCAAAGTCATAATCTTACATCTCTTTTTCCTTAGCCAAATCCACTTGAATCATCTCATGTACTCCCTCCAATAAATGATCAACATGTTTGGGGAGCTCCAACTGTTTCTCTTTAAGTGCATCTTCCTTTTCTTCCTTGTCCGCCAACACAATACATGAGTTTTTCAAATCTGAAAATTTCAAGCAATGGGAGGTGATACTCAATTTAGATTCAATAAAATTAGAATATAACGAGTTCAATAAAAGATTATCTCCCAGAGGTTTCTTGGCTTCATTTTCTTCTTCATTGGAAAGTGCCTCTTGAAGTAGAGTGGTAGCATATAGAGGAGGGTAGTCAGGCTCCTCAACATTCTCTTCAAATTCAACCATGTTGGTGGTGTATTCCTTCAATGATGATGGATATTATACATTATGAGGAACTAGGGGATCAAGTAGTTCCTCACACTCCTTCTTGAAACCATCCAGATCTTGATGATATTCTATACTTAATTCATATGGAACATCTTCTTCATCAATCTTCTTCAGCAGTGGTTGAGAAGAGCCAAATGGATCTTCGTTTAATTCCATAATGGTCTCCCTAGGTTATTCAACATCAAGTATAAGAGGGGAATCCACTTCCACGAATGGCTCAAGTTTAGGTTCAGGTTCCTCTTAGGATGTGTGAAAATATTCAATTAGCCACTCCATTTTTCACTCCAGGTCCTGTATTTCTTCCTAAAGAACTTGCAATTGATCTTTTGTTCGAACTTCCTCTTCTTGTTGCAACTCAACCATTTCTTGATAAAATTCTAGGAAGTACTTTTGGATTTAAAATAATTCTCTGTTCAATCCCTCCAATACTGAGTATTCAAGGTTCGCTTTAAGTTCTTGAATGAGATACTTTAATTCATCCTCCTTGTTGATTTGGATTCGAGCTCCCTTGATCTGTTTAGCAAAGAGAGAAACACTATCCTCTGTAGGCCAAGGAGAGTCAATAATTGGTTCTTTCACTCATGGATAATGTTCCATGAATTAAAGAAAAAATCATTTGATAACATCATGGAAAAATATTTTTTTATGTTTTTTTAAAGAGTCAAATATTTACAAATGGACTATTGGAACAACCTCCCCAGCAACGACGCCATGTTTTGACACGTGCCTATCATAAGGTGTGACAAAAACAAATATAACCTAAGTTAAAATGTAGTAAATTAGGTAACCTAATTTGTCTCTAGAGAGGAGTGCACAACAATTACGTTTGTCACTTAAATTAAAGAAATAAGAAGAGGTTCTTTTTGAAATTGTTAGAGTTGAAAAATAAAGCAAGCAATTGAAAAGGAAGGTTGACAACTAATGGATGAAGATAGTGATGGGGTTAGGGTAGGATAACCTTTTTTAATGTCATCATAGTCACAAATATCATCTTACCTCTCTTCCTTTTTAATGACAAATGAAAGACTCCTCGATCATGTTATCTATCACCCTTGGTTAAAGAAGAAAATAGAACTCACTCCTATGTGCATGGAAGTTAATAAACAATTCCTAAACAACTAAGGTGAGTCCCAATTAGAAATTTTCTCTCCCTATAACTCTAGAGAAGGTTTACTAATTGCACACACGTGCCAACGATCGTTAGACACTCACCACATAATATAATCTACTCGATCGAGACAAATTACACTAGGCGGAGGGAGATTAAAAGTTTTTAACCAAAGCTATTAAACATGAATACACCAAACTCAAAATGAGATTGCATTAAGAGAATTGGGAAACACTAAGAATGTATTTCATTCAAAAGAAAGTTAATATTTTACATTTAAGCACAAAACTCCGACATTACAAAAGAGAAACTCCCCCTTCCCCGATCACTCAAAGGTTTTACCCCTCCATGTGAAGGGTATTAGAGTTGAAAGGGGAAGAAGAGATCATGATGAAACTAAGTAAAATAGAAAATAAAAAATAAAAATAAATTCAAGAACTCAATCCTCCAGCACATCCCTTCTTTCACCTTCTTCAACCCCTTTGAATGGAAGTGAACACTCTTATTTATTAGCTTGTGGAGTTGGGAATTTCCCTCCAAAATTACTCCACCGAAAGTCCGAGTCTGGTTGGCATAGTAAATGACCGAATTTGGAAATTGGTCCTTCTTGAAATTTGTTCCTACATCTCGCATCTGTCGACACACGAAATTGCAGATTTATTGGATAGGAAATGAAGGAGTTATGTCTACCTCACTTAGAATATTTAATTCTACTGGACAGACTTTTTGTATTCCAATATGTCGAGTTACAAAGAATTTATGACCTTGATAATGAAAGATTAAGGTGCGACCACATCAATGAAACATGTTAATCCTGATGTTTTCCAGCTCCATGTAAATTTTCAGATCCAATGGTTTGGCTATTAATGAGATATGGGCCCCACAATAAAATTATGCAGTTTTGTGCACAGTTTTTGAGGCCTGACTTGTGAACTGAATTTGAGTTTCCAAATTATTGATCGAGATTTGGGTCTAGTAGGATAAAATGAATCCCACGAGCATAGAAAGACTTAAAGTAGGAATCATACAATTTGGATCAAAAATATAAAATATATGCCTGAAATACAGAAGCTTCAGAAAACTTTAAAATTTCCAGAATTAACCAATTTCCATAATTAAGCCCATAATTCTCCAAAAGAGTAAAATGATACAAATTAGCACAAATTAATTAATTATAAGGGTTTAAATAATTGAAAAACAAATGAAAATATACGAAAATATTATCTTTATCATCTCACCTTGATGAGGTTTGCGGAGATTTGGTCGCAGTGGCAAGTTATCTATGAGGTTCATCAGACCCTTTCAGGTCCTCAACAGAGTTGGCGAGGTGGCTTACCACCTAGCACTTTCCCCTTAGTTTCACTGGGTGTATGACGGTTTCCACATATACCAGCCGAGGAGATACGTGCAAGACCCATCTCACATCATCGACCACGGCGAGCTGGACATCGATGATGTGGTGACATTTATGGAGGTTTCAGTAGAGATTGAGGATTGACAGGATTAGGTCCTTCATGGGCGGTCGATACCTCTAGTGCACATTCATTGGCAGCACAGGAACCTCTAGGAGAGAACATGGGAGCAGGAGGATCAGATACATTCCCAGTACCCCCCACTTGTTCCCTTAGTTTGAGTTGTGGCTTATGGGGATGCAAAGCCCTGAGGTGGGGAGAATGTAAAGACCTGGATTTTTTCTTATAATTTTGTTTTTTAATTATATGGGAATATTACGAGTCTGTGAAAATTGATGGAACATGATTTTGAGGCCTGGAGTGCACAAAATGAATTTATGAACTTTTTTTGGAACGTTTTGAAAACGTGCAAGTAGGTTTTTGTAACTTTTGAATCGGTGCTCGAAATTGAAATCCAAGGTCACTGTTGAACTCACAGCGCTGATATTCTCTTAAGGAGACCATCACATCAACTGCAGTAGGTTGAGGGTGAAATTTAGTTTTTGTGCTTTATGTGGGAGAAAATAAAATAAACTAGATTTATTTTATTTATGAAATTTAATCCTCCGAATTTGTTTTTGGTGGTGGGGACCACCCGAGCTTGAGAACTCCCAATTTGAATTCAATGGTGGGGACCACCTGACCATTGGACTCCCCTTTAATGGAGGGTAACTTTTGGTTCCCCTCACATTGATGTTCCAACTCGATTAGTTTAATTAATAAACTTAAATTTATTAATTTGGATTTTCACCTCTTTGTTGGAGGATTTGTTGGCAAAGGACAAGCTTGGGAGAATTGTGGTAGAACACTTTCTCCAATGAAGAACTCCATCGAAGGATCTCCAACAAGGAACATCTTCAATGGTGACCAACCGATGACCATCATTCCCTCTCCTCACCGACGTCAATGAATCTTCAAGGTAGGGATTGTTGTTTCGTATACCCCTTACCCCTTTCTTGTCATTCTTCTTGAATCAAGAACAACTATGCTGCTTGCTACCATTCTAATGCGAAGGGTGTGGGGAAGAAAAAAATGGCATGACCTCTCCGCAAACTCTGTGGATTATTGTGGTATTGAATAGATGGAAACGTCACAAGACTAGTGTGGGAGTCTTTGGAATGAAGATCGAGCGGGCCATCGGGGCACACCCGTTGCTTGAGGAACGTTGTCGGTGACCATGCTGGTGAATGACACCGATGGGGCTCGAGAGTAGTGGTTGGCACTCCAGACAGCTACGATGGTGGCGGTGGTGTGACCGCGCCACCAGAGAAGGGTCACGGCCCATCGGCCGCGGTGGAGCAAGGGCAGCGGCCAGCGCATAGTCAGCCACGTGAAGGGGGTGGCAGCGCACATCCGTGTCATCGGGCATGTAGAGCCGTGGAACGAGGCCGTAGTGGCGAAGGAGGGGTGATCAGCTCCCTGCTGACCACTGGTAGTGGCATGGCAGGCGAACGCACCGCACAGGTCGGCTGGTCGTCCGGCCAGCTGGGGAGTCGAGCGGGACCCCGGGTTCAGCGTGCCAGCTATCGACGCCACGTGGCGTCGACCAGTCAGCTACCCAACCCGAACGGTCGGGCCATTCAGGGTACCTAGGGGGAGATTCCCCCTTGTTTGGCGGCTAGGGAAGACCCCACCGCGGGGCCACCTAACTGCGGGCCAACGCGGGCCGCCCTGCGCGGGCCGCCCAGCTTAGGCTAAACCGCGGGCCACCCAGCGTGTCGGGCCGCGCCGGTGGGCCGGGACGAACCCACTGGGTCGAGCCAGACCCAGCAGTCTAGGTCAGACCCAGGGCTAGACCCGGGTCAGGCTAGGTCCAACTGAACTGATTCAGGTCAGCCCAGGCCAGGTTGAACCAGACCCAGACCATCTTCGACCCTTTTTTTGCTCTTTTGGCCATAACTTGAGCTACGTGCGTTCATTTGATGAACTATCTGCAAAGACAGAAACCTTGGATCAAGACATTCTTTTTGGTATACCCCACTTGAGATTTGGATAAAGTTGGGGTATGGCCGGGTTGGATCAAACACGAATCCAACTGAGCCCTAGGGACTAAAAGGCCAATAACTTACAGATCAGGCGTCTAATTGACGCACCGTCTTTTACATTGATACCCCTATTATGTGGATGTACTTTGGGATAATTCTTCACAGGAATTCATGGAATTTTGAGAATCAACATGTTGCATGAGGTGTAGACCCTCCCATAATCAAGTGAGCTTAGTACGGAAACCCTGTGGATGGAGGTAACATGTGAAAGGGATCCGATATGGGCCTGTGCCTTGGGATCCTACATGGGTCTGTATTCTATTATCCTACTTGGATCTGCTCTATGAATACATGTGGTACTACTCTTGGATTATACGTGGGTCTTCTATACTAGGATCCTAAGTGGGTCTGATGATTTAGGATCCTACGTGGGTCTGCCTCTCAACAAAGATGATTCAGTAGTTATATCTAATCATCTTTACTACTGTAACTATGTTATACCTAGTGTGAGCTAAGTCTTACATTTGTGGTATTATTCTGTGTGGTGTTACCTTTGTGGTACATACTTTTTTGGTGATACCATTTTGGTATACTTCTTTGTGTATTTTCCTTTGTGGAACTTACCTTTGTGGTGTTACCTTTGTGGCAATATTTCCTCCATGGAATAGTTGAGCTTTTGGATAAAAGAGTTCGGCCTTGTGTTTCCTCATGAATGAGATGGGTATACTTGATAACTTATGTATATGTATGCGCATATACCCAAGTAGGGTTTTCAGTTGTTTTCATGCTTTTTGGTTTATCCTTTGTGGATTTTGTGAGACCTTTGAGGGTCTCGGGGTCCCTATTAAGTATCGTTATACTCACCCCTGCATGGGCAACGCCCGCACCTCGTTGTGTTTGGTGTAGAAGAAGGACAATGCTGATGGAGGATGAGGGTACAAGGACTGGAGTAAGCTCATAGGTGGATATTAAATGAGGTGTACCGTAGAGATGACCATATGAGAGTTGTACCTACCCTTCAGGTAGTATCCTTGGCGGGTGTTCACAGGAGCTGTTTTCAGTTTTACTTTTAATTTTTAGTTTTCCTTTCACTTTCCAGTTGGTCTTGTATTCTATCCCCTTTTACTTACTATACACACTCTTTTTACTATACAGTTTACTTTTGTTTATATCTTGATGCATTCTTAGTTTGTGTGAGTTTACAGTTTATAAAGGCAATGCCTTCCCGTTTTAGGGAATACGCCTTTCGGTGCTAGTTTCCAACCCCTGGCCTATGGAAGGCAGGTTTGGGGTAGTCACGACACGGCCCCTAGGGGACGGGTTGGGAAAATATCTTTAAGCACAAAGTTTAGTAAAGATGATTCTAGAAAAATTTTAAACTAGAAAGGATTTTGGAAGCTGATAGAAAGTCTATTTTACCTTATATTCTCAAGGCCTGATATTTTTTATGTTGGGACTTTGTGTGTTAGGTATCAAAGTAATCTGAAAGAATCAAAAAATTTGGTAGTAAATAGAATTATAAGATATGTAAAAGGAACAAATTCCCATGGGTTGTTATAAAAAATAAATTGTTAGTCGTAGTTTCATGGTTATACTGATGTTGATTGGGCTGGAGATTGTAATGATAGAAAATCAACCTCATGAGTAACACTTTTTTTGGTGAATATTGTGTGAGTTGGAATAGTAAGAAATAAAGTTTAGTAACTTTCAGCACAGTTGAATTAGAATATATTGTATCTACTCAAGCTTGTACTCAAATTTTTTGGATAAAAATTCAGCTAGAATATTTTAAAGTAAAGGTTTCTAAACCATTGAAGATACTTTGTGATAATAAAAGTTCAATTGACCTTTATAAAAATAATATCCAACATTCAAGATCAAAATATGTTGATATAATGTTTTGATTTATAAAAGAGAAATTTGTTTATGGAGGTGTTTTTCTATAATATATCACAATAAAGTATCAATTTTTTGATATCTTCACAAAGGCAATGCCAAAATAAAGGTTAGTTGAGTTGAGACTACAAATTCATGTTCAACCTCCTCTAATGACTCCCTAAATCTCATAAATAAATCCCCCACCATGATTTGGATTATATTGAAAAAGGGGGAGATATAGTAAAAACCTTGTTAAAGTTTTTACTTATCTTTATTTTATAAATCTAAAGTTGTGGTTATCAGATAATGGGGGGTGAGAAAAATAAAATTGAGAAAAGATAAAAGTGAGGGGAATTTTATCTCAACATGACCAAAAAAATTCTTGTCATAAAGGGATGTAATTCCTTCAAAAAAACATTATCTAGTAATGTGGTGTCAAAACACTCTCTTTTAAGAAAGTTTGTGTTTTGGTAAAATTCAAAAAACCTGAGTTGTTTAAAAAATTCGAGTTGTGGAAATTTTTTTGAGAGTTTATAAAGTTTTTAATGAGTGTTTTCAACAAATCCAAAGGTAGGTATTGAAGAAACCTTGTGTTTTTTAACAAATCTTTTATATTTTTTTACAATTAACGTTTTTATAAAATAATTTTTTTTATTCAAGATCAGATCCAGTCCATCATAATGGGTTTTCAAAAGAAATATTAAAGTTTATGAATGATTTAATCCAAACATAAAGATGGAGAAAAGTTGTTTAATATACTCAAATTTTCAAATTGAGCTGCACCGAATCCATAAGGTGTAAGAAATTTGGAAGCAAGAAGTTTTGTAGATATGTTAATCTGATGAACCATTGGATTTAGATACATTAGTATGATGATAAAGATCCTCCAAACATAGATTTTTTTAGAAATTCAGGATGATGCTAATATAGGAAGTCAAAATGATGCTGAAGAGGATGTTTTAAGATAGCGATGTCTGGAGTTCAAAAGTTTTCATAATTTATACCTTTAAATCTGACAATTATTTTCTGGTCATTAAGTTCTCACAAATCATGAAAACTATCATGATAAAATATTTTGAATAAATAGAGAAATCATAAATATTGTATCAGTTTGGGGAACCCAAATACAAAAGATCAGATCTAGAAGTACCAAACATGGAACTTTTTCCGGATTCTGAATGTGAAAAGATGCTAAAGTTTTTATATTTTCAAATTTTCTAAGTGGAGTAATCATCAGTTGTAGAATATCATATTGATAATACTATTGTAATGATAATTCCATCATTATGATGATTTTAACCAAACTGACTCTGAGGAGGAAGATGAATCGGATCAGGAATAGGAACAGATTCATCAAATGAATGCCTCACACTGATAACACAATGGATGAAGAACATCGGAGTGGTCAGAGTTACCAATGATGATCCATAAAAGGGAGATTAGTTATGTAAATACTTTTGGACTCTAAAAGAGTTATGTTTTTTTATAAGAAAAAAATGGAGAGTTCAAGTTTGCAATTGATTAAGATTGTGACACTAATAAGTCATCTTCTAAGGAAGCTCATTGTAAGGACTTGAGGAAGATATTCATATCATAATGAGCAGTTAAAGATAGTTAGATGTAATGATCTAAGAAATAAAGGTGAATCGTAATGAGATAAGGTAGGTAGTCAGATCATAATAAGTAGTGCAAGATAGTTAGATCATAATGAGCTGAGAAATAAAGGTAGATCATAATGAGATGGGGAAGATGGTCAGATCATAATGATTAGTACAAGATAGTTATATTGTAATGAGTGAAGAAATAAAATAAGATCATAGTAAATATTAAAAAGTTAGATCAGAAAAAAGAGAATTTAGTATGTTTAAGAAGACTGATTTCATAGAAATATTGAGAATGTTTGAATCATTCAAAGTTGAATTTTAAAAGTGAGTGATTTTGGGAGTTTTGAAATTTTGGTAAGAGGAAAAAGTTTTTTCAGTTTCTTTTTTTTCTTTTCTAAATTTACAATAAGTATAAGAATAATTAATTAACATCTTGTAACTTTTCTTATGAGAGTAAAAGGCAGAATGTTGTGGAATTTGATTAATATTTCTTTCCGGACAATGTTCTCATTAGATGGTTGTAATTTTGTTGTTTTTATTACTAGACTGTGCAACGTCATATTGATTCAATTTGACTGAGGAATATCAAACTAAGGAAGAATGGACTAAGCATTTTAATAGAGTTTGAAAAGTACATATTGAGAAAGGGAGCATCATATTGAGTCAATAAGATTGTTTTCATCAAACTGAAGTCCATCAGACTCATGTTCATCATACCTAAGAACATTTATGGATCATTTTGAACATTGTCTATATTATTTTTTTGTGTCAAAATAGTTTTTAAGAAAACTTTTTAAATTGATGGGTGTTAGTGTAATCATTATATCTATAGATATAAGGTTTTTAATGAGATTTGGAGCAATTTTTATTTACTTATTCATAATAGTGAATTTTCATAGACCCACAGGAGTAGCTATAGCAATTATTTTGGTTCTCATGCAAAATTAGAACCTTATAAATCTCAAGTGATTTACTTGATTTTCTATTATTTCATGCATGAATATTTACAATAAGATGATATGGATATAAACTTTAACAGTTTGAAGGGGTTAAGTTTTAAAAAGATTTTAAACTTATAAAAAGTGAACAACTAATTCAACCCCTCCCCCTTCTCATTTGTTATTTGATCCTTTAAAACTTCAATACCATACTATATATTTATTTTTAATAATATATACATATTGATAAATGATATGAATCATAATTGTTGGTTATGAATCATTATCTTATTTCTTATTTGTATCTGCTTACCTCGTTTTTTATGGATGTGTGATATTTAAACACCCCATGCAGCATTTTTGGTAAATGATCCACTATATTTTTACTATAATTTTAGGGAGAAACCATTCTAAATGGTGCATACTTTGATTCCCAAACACTAGTTATCATCCAGTGGGGATCAAGAATAACCATAGGGCCTTGTGGCAGGTCAGGTTGGGTGATGTAATGGGTCAACTTGGGCCAATTCATTATATGATGGTAGTCAATAAAAAATCGCCAACAATTTTTCACGTGTGTGAGAAACAACTAATTCCATTTATTTTATACTATAATTATTCCAATTTTATTAGGCATAATTTTCACTAGGATAACCCATTTATTATTAGTTATGCTATAGATGATCCCTACAACAGGTAATTTTCTTACCTCCATTTTTACCACTTCAAGGAGGGTGGGATATAGCCAGTGTTCATATTGACTTATGGGTTTATCTTCAACATCAAAAAGTATGTGATTCATGAAAATAAATGGGATAATCCCAATAATATCATTCAATTTCCATCATATCTTCTTTTTACAATCTCTCAAAAGTTCTAGTGGTTTTAATTCCTACTCTTGAGAGATATTATTGGAAATAATGATGGAAAATTGGCCAATACCATCATGATGGGTATATTTTAAATTAGTGGTTGGTGGTTTTAATTCCAACACTAGTTGTTTTTTTATTGAGGGATGTTATTTGGGGGAGTTAGGTCAATGACACTAAATATATGCTCATGTTTGTTCTCTATGGAAATAAAATCAACATAAATAATATTTTAAAAATCATTGATTGTCATGAGTTCCTCATAATAAACACACTCATAAATTAAAATATAAAAAAAAACTTTTCCAAACCCATACATCACTTAAAACATGAATTACTACCCAAAGCATCAAATAATAAATAAGAAGAAGAAGAATCGGAATATATGGGTCGATAAAAGGATATTGTGTGTGTGTTTAATTGGTGATGAAGCTCATATTTTAATTCATTTTAGTTTATAATTAATTTCTTTAATCCCATTGATTTTTTATTTTAAGGGTAATTTTCATATTTTTAGGTTTTACAAATAATTTGGTATTTATTGTAAATATGTATTAATTTTTTATTTTTATTCGATTTTGAATTTTAGTCACAAAAATTTTTTATATTGATCCAAATTTAAAAAAAATTATAGTATTACATGATTTATGGGGTTCATTTAATTCAAATGGAGCAAGAGTTGAATCTAAACATAAAATTCCCAAATTAAGCTTACAAGTGGGGCCTAATTTTTTTTCAATGGTTTAGAGACTTTTAAATATGGGGACATATCTCACAAAATACCAGTCCAAATGAGCTCAAATTTTATATTTCGGTAGAGAAGAGGTCATGGAACAATTACTTTAAATATGTATTCACAATATTTAGTTGTTTTCAAGTCCATAAATTCATGTTAAACTTAATCATAGGAATTTGAATAGTCTTCCAGGCTAGAAACATTTTATTTACTAATTTTATCAAAAAAATTATATATACGCCCAAAGAAGATTAATGATTTAAGGAGATCATGTAAGATATAGAGGTAAAATTTTATAGAAGAATATTTTATAATATTCATCCATTTAATTGTCCAAACATGTTCCAAATTCATTAATATTTAATTGGATGGAAATACACTTCACCACTTCCTTATAAATTTTTACCTTCACTTACATTCAAAAGAGTTATTTATATTCAACAGTAAAGGTGGATTTTTATAATTTTAATAATCTTATAAATTTATAATATATAATAGATTCTCTTTATATTTATTTTCTATTTATTTTTATATTTTTTTTTTCTCCCACCATGATTTGATCATCTCTATGGTTTTGGATAACTGGCCCTCATTATTGATTAGGGGGGATGGTGATGTTTTGAGTTCGTTTTTCCTCAATGTATTTTTCTAATTTTGTTTTAAGATTTAAGTATTGGTTAAAATGATTACGTTTTTTGGTCTCCCTTATTCCCTTTCTACTGAATTCTTCCTCATGTTTATCTTTTATACTCTCCAGCATCATTTCAATACTGCATATGGTATAGTAGTATTGAGGTGATTATGTGTGTAAAAGAGTTCTCCTAGACATATTTTTAGAGGTATTTTCTTAAAATCATAGGTCATAGTGTATTTAAATCTCATTTCAAACAATAAGGCGTTGATAGATATTTTTTTATCTCAAAATTAGATAGGATAAAGAGAATATTTTTAGAGAACAATGATAACTTCACTGCAAACTCCTAAGAATATCAACACTTTCATTCTCTTTTCTTACACACTTAATTGTGTTTTCATTTTTTTCTGATAAATTTATATATATATAAACTATATTTTATAAATTCCCCACTTCTTTATGTTTTTATTTACTAGTATATTTTAATTTATGAATAGTTATAATAGAATAATAGTGTTGTGTGAGTAGACACCTTGTGAAATTTCCCATGGTATTTCAAATATATTTCATTCTTAAAAAAATAATAAAATATTAATTTTGGATTCATGAAAAATCCCCCCATAAATTAGATAACACTTTCAATGAATAGATAGGTAGGTTGGATTTCTGCTCAACTGGGTGTTTCATTGCATTAATAATGTTGAAATTTACCTTTTCTCTCTCAAATTCCATTAACAATGTTCCAATGTGAATATTGATTATTGTATTCACTATTTTAAGAAATTTTCTTCTAATTATGAGAAGATAATTTTTTGGTTTTTTTTATCTTCAATCTCAATCATGTAGAGGTTTTTAGGGAAAATGAGATTATACACTCACATGAGGACATCCTTGATCACTCCAAATAGGTATGTTGTGCTTGAATTTGAATGTTTCACCATGATACCCATTGGTTGAAGATCCCCGACCTAAAAATAAGTATACATAGAGTGATACATAATTTTTATTGAATCACCTAAATCATGCATTGAATCGAAAAATAAATTATCTCTTATTTTGTAATGAACTATAATTAATCTTAAATCCTTGTATTTGGATGGAATCAATGGTTCTATCAAGGCTGAGACATTCCTCCCAAGTTTAGCTCTATAATTCCCATTCAATAATTTCTAGTGGGTTTAAATAACTTTAATAAATTTTGGATAGTGATGAATGTTTTTAATTCCATCCAAGAGAGGAATATTAACTTATACCTATTTAAATGCATCCACAATTTGTTTATCAGTTTCATTATAAAAAATTTTCCTATTTTAGGAGACTCTTTAGAGAAAGGGAATAAGAATGGATATATCAAGGTAAGTATCAAGGATAAAATTTTTACTAGTTTTATTTTTATCTTCCCATGAAAATTTTGGTTAATGAGAACGATATTTTTCATGAGGAGTGTAGCATCCCACTCCAAGTTCCACTAAATTGTGCCCCAATATGGTGGGTCACATGACCTCAAGCACATCACCCTTAACACCGAGGGATACCAACTAGTATTGAGGACCTAGTATGTGTTTGTAGGGAGACTATTCCCTCATAGATCTGAGTATACATAGTGGTGAACAATAAATAATAAATAACAGAAGTATAAGAATAATTAGAAAGTAGTAGAAGTAATGAAATAATACAAGAAGAATAAATAACCAAGCATTGTAATATAAATAAATAAGAGGGTATAGAATATGAGTTTAATGTCATGATGTTATACAAAAATGGGAGCACAGGTAAAACGGGGATACAAAACATATACTACAAGCTATACAAAAACTACAAAAGTCCAAAAACTGTTACACATCATGTCAAGAAAACGCTTAGTCCCCTACCCGAAACTCTATCCTAAGTAGAAATAAATCCAATCATCAGAAGCATCATTCTTCCATTTATCCATACTTATGATCATAAAGTCTAATCAGGTACCAAATAGTTCCCAACCAGGGTGTGAAATATAATATTAGTAGTTCAACACCCATGGTGTCTAGGACGATCCATTTCATGTAGTAAATAAGATAGTTCTCAATATATATAAAAAATCATATCATTAAATAAATAAAACATGTAAATATTGATCTGGGTTTCTAAATGGGCACTCATCCCATACAACCTAATTTTTCCTAATCTAAAAGTCTAAATGAGGTACCTGTGAAATTCATGATATGTATACAAGGGGCTATTATAACTTAATCAACTTATGTAAAGAATAATACTCCAATCTTGTTATTTATCATAAAGGCCACAATGAAATGTCATTATAAAAGTATGTTAATAAAGAAAAAGAGAATAATCACATGTTTACAATAGAATATTTCATCCATCCATCAAATCCATTAGTGGAGACCTGATCTCATCCAAGGAGATATAAACAAAATCCCAATGGTCGCTATGAGTGTATCTAAATAACCCAATACCATCGTGTCTATCCAAAGAACCCCATAAGACATAATTTGTATCACTAGAGGATGGTGATTTTGATCCCATTCAAAGTATCTCACATAGGGGATTGGGTATCACCTAAGTCCTAGCATAGCCATCTTTCCAAATGGGTCTATCCATAGTTTCTCCCCTATGGAACTGGCCTCACTCATGAGTATAAGTAAACTACCCAAAGATCCTGTACATGGAAATCCAATGTATCTCTCCTGGCGCATCAATAAGATCCATCTAGACATGTCAAGTCCATCCATTAAATCCTTAATTTGGGACCCATGTTCTATCCTGGCCCGCAACAAGTGAGTATGGTAACCCAAAAACATATCACAACATGGAATAGAATTTATATGTAAACACATGCCATCAAATAAACATGTCAACATCACATTATTACTAAGCTATCCAAACTATACAATTAACTCCAAGCACTATCGAAAAATTATATGGAAAAGGCATAATGAATTAAACATGATCATGAAGCAGAAGCTACAAGGCATCACAAGTAAACAATTAAAGGTCATCATTTGAATTTCAATATTAAAATCTAAAAAGATTACTGTGGAATGGAATTCAATCCAAGCCAAATAATTATGGAATAAGGCTATAATAAATAAATGAGGCATAGAGAACAATGAACTTGACATAGCACAATTATAATCAATGGAATATATCAAAAGAGAGGAGTTCAAAAACTAAAATAAGAAATTAAATATATGGAATGTTTCATTAAAAATGAATTATCAAGCACGATAAATTCAAATATAAGATGATTGATATGAATCTGAAATTATGACCTCAAGGTTTTCCATTCATCTTAATCCATTTTTTCATTTTTAGGCCTTAAACCAATGGAAACACGCACAACCAAGGTTGTTTTTAAATTAAATCATGGGAAAATAGGTCATGGAAGGTAGGCACACCCAAGGGGGTGTCCATCAACAAAGAGACCACACTACGAATGGGTTTCACCATATCTTATGGTCTCATAGGCCATGGAAAACCAATTTAATGAATTAAATGAACATATTCAGGGCATCATTGAAAGGATATAGTGAGTGGCACAACTTCACATAAAATAAAAAGAATAAAAACAATGTGGAAGATCATATACCCCTTACCATGATGTAGTATTATTCCACTTTTCCATTATTGAGCCTTAATTTGACATTAAATGGAAGAAATTAAAGAATTTTTCAAATTCACAAAAAATAGGTCAAAAATACATCACACCAAAATAGCACAATGGATAGAGGAGGAACTAAGAATTAGATGGGTTTAGATGATAGAGATTATCAAGGTCTTTCTGTATCTTCTGACAACAAATGATTCGGTCCATGGAGGAGGGATACATCACAAACTCTATGAGAGGGGAAGATGGGGTTCTATGGACGGAGGAAGATACAAATCATGCTAAAATGATATAGGAAAGGAATTTTGGGTGAAATAAATAATTAAAAAGGATAAAACATTTAATTTTACCCATTTTTAACCTATGCATGGTTTGGCAACACGGTTTGGCTAAATTGTGTGCTAACCATGTTTCATATACTTCTATAAGTGGGACTTCATATGGTAAGGCACATGATTTGACTAACCATGCACAAAAATGCATTTATGATCTATATTAAACTTTTGTAACCCCACATGGTCACGTGCCTTAGGTCTCATCGTTACAGATAAACTGTTTAACCCAGTATGCTTCCCCCTTTTTGGTGTTATGGGATTTAAATGAGCCTCAGACACACATGGAATCTCCTTTAACCTCTTATGCATATTTACTAGGTTTTTTAAGGAATTAATCCAAAAAATAAATGGTATATACCCTTGGATAAAACCGGTTTGTTACAATATCACCTCCTTAAAATAACACATCCCTATGTTTCACTTCTGAGGGTGGTATAATGCCTTCTGAAAAAAATATTCGACCAAGATGCATGTACATCGACACCCCACTCCCAAGTCTCATCATATACACATCTGTGTTTTTATAGCACCCAAACGAGAGGGACTGACCTGCCTCAGAGAGCCTTTATGCTATGATCAATTATATGAATTGGATGCTCCTTAAAGGATGTGTCCACCTCCAGCTCAATATCCTGAGGATCAAACTAATGATATGGGTCTGGATGATATACTATTAAAGTTTTGATACATGTAAAACTATAAACACACATCGACACCCCACTCTCAAGTCTCATCATATACATGCATGTGTTTCTATAAAACCCAGACCAGAGGAACTGACCTACCTCAGAGTACCTTCATGCTACGATCAATGATATGAACTGGATGCTCCTTGAAGGATGCGTCCACCTCCATCTCAATATCTTGAAGATCAAACTAATGAGATGGTTCTGGATGATACTGTCAAATTTTTTATACATGGAAAACTTCATGCATGTAATGGTACCTCTAAGGTAACTACAATTGATAGGCTACCATCTCAACTCTTTCCACTATCTCGAAAGGCCCAACATAACGTGGAAATAACTTTCCCTATCTCTTTATTCATTTATGACCCAACCTAGATGATACACATAGAAAGAACTGATATCCCACCTCAAACTTCAGAGGCCCATGGTGACAATTGGTATAAGACTTCTTCCTAGAGTGAGTTGTAGCCATTTACTTATGAATCAGTTGGACTTTATCTAAAGTCTATTGAATAAGATGAGGTTCTAGTAGAGTTTTCTCACTTTCCTCAAGCCAATATAAAGTTTAATAGCATGTTTTACCATAGATGGCCTCATAAAGAGTCATCTAAATTGTTTCTTGAAATATCTTATTATAGGAAAACTCAACCAGAGGAATATAACTTTCCCAAAAACCTCAAAAATCAAGGATATAGGCTCGTAACATATCCTCTAACACTTGTATATTCTGATTGGACTTCTCATTGGTCTGAGGGTGATATGTAGTCCTCAAGAACACCTATGAACATAATGCCTTCTACAATCCATTACAGAACCATGTTATGAAATGAGCATCTTGGTCTAAATGATAGATTGGGGCACACCATGAAGTCTTACAATCTCGTAGATGTAAATCCTTACTAACTCATCAATATAGAAGGATTATCATATCATTAAGAAGTGCATGACTTTGGTAATTAGGTAAAAAATTACCCATACTACATCGCAGCCTCAAGAAGATCTTGGAAATATCGTCACAAAATCCATGGTGATATCATTCCATTTCCACTCAGGAATGGATAGATGTTATATAAGTCCGGTAGATTATTGGTGCTCTACCTTTATCTGCTGACAAGTGGAGCACCAAGTGATGAATCCTTCTATATACCTCTTCATTCTGGGCCACTAATACTAATGTAATATATCTCTATACATCTTGTTAATCTCAAAAAGAACTACCCAAATAGAGGCATGAGATTCCCTTATCAGCTCTTCCCATATATCTCCGGGCACCCATACACTGCCACAGTAAAGAAAGGTCTCACTACCATCAACAAACCAATCCATAGGTGGGTTCTCTCCCATAACACTCTCACTTAGAATGAGGCCCTCAAAATATGATAATTGAAGAATATGAACCAATTCAATAAGAGAGTATATCACTTCTAGAGCTACTAAGACCATTTTCGTGTGCTTTTCCTCAACCTCTAGATGCTACTCAAAAAACATATCCATTATAGGCCACTCACAACCGTCCACATTGATGGATTGTGCCTTCATTTTTTTACTCAAGGCATTAGTCACAACATTACTGTTACCAGGTGTGTAAGAAAGCTCAAATTTGAATGACTTCAGCTATTCCACCAACCTGCACTGCCTCAAATTCAATTCTAGCTGAGTGGATATATATTTGATACTTTCATAATCCATGCAAACCAATAATCAATCTCCCAATATATCATGTATCCAAAATCATAGATCATTAACCATGGATACTAACTCAAGTTTGTGCATATGATAGTTCCTCTCATGAGACCTCAATTGGTGAGATCCACATGCTATGACTCGATCACCTTACATTATAACTACACCAAGTCTGATCCCTAAAGAATCAAAATAGACTATATAACCTCTACCCAGCTCTAGAAGAATCAGAATCGGCACTGAGGCGAGTCTTCCCTTTAACTCTTTAAAAGGCTTCTCACAAGCTTCAGACCATAAGAATTGAACACCCTTCTTTTTTAGGTCCATAAGAGGAACTTCTAAGTGGGAGAATTATAAGATGAATTACCTATAATATCTATCTAGCCCAAAAAATTTGTGTATATCAATAATAGTCTTGGTATTCTCCCAGGAAACTATTGTGTTCACCTTTTCTGGGTTTACTAATATGCCTACCTCATATATTATATGACCAAAGAAGTAAAATTTATTGATCCAAAAGTAAAATTTATTGATATTTTCATATATCCAGTGATATCTCAGTGTACTCATCATGGTCTCAAGATGATTGGAAGGGTAAAATATGGTGTGGAAGAACACTAAGATTTCATCTATAAATACTACCAAAAATTAATCAAGATATATGTGTAAAACCCAATTCATCAACTCTATGAAAACTGTTGGATCATTTTTCAGACTGAACAGAGTAACCAAATACTTGTAAAATCCATACCTACTTTGGAATTATATATGTGGAATATCTAATGGTCTCACATGAACCTAGTGGTAGACTGAACTCAACTCGATCTAGGAGAAAATAGTTTCCCCTTGGAGCTGGTTGAAGAGGTCGTATATATGAGGAAGTGGATATCTATTCTTCACCATAATCTGGTTCAATCAGTAGTAATCCATATATAATATAAGGATACCATCCACCTAATTTGAAAAAAGTATAATTGAATCCCATGGCGAAGTGATGGGTCTGATAAAACACTTAACCTCAAGATCTTCAAGTTTCTTCCTGATTTCCTAGAGCTCTGTGTGTACCATCATATAGAGATGAATGGACACTGGTGTCACGACTGGAACAAACTCAATGTTGAAATCAACCCCTCTCTCAAAATTTAAGCTAAAGAAATATCTAGGGAAGACATAACTGAATTGATCCGCAACTGAAGGGAACTCTTCTATTGGTATTCCATGATCACTCATAAAGAGACTCACTAACTAAGCTATCACTCTTCCTAGCCCAGTTCTCTTGGGTCTGGCTCAATCTACATGAATATCCCATTCACCCTTGTGTACATATGTTTTTCCCTCAGGTAATATGAAGGAATCTCAATATAAATAGAAATTCACTATGGTAGGATAAGGTATGATCTAGTCCATACTGAGAATGACATCAAAGCCAGCCAACTCGAGGATGAAGAAACTTCAGAAGAAACAAAACCTGCCTATTTCAAGGGGAACTCCTTACACTGACATATTCCCAATGTTCTGACCCTAAACGGAATGTTGAGGGACATAACACCATATAAGTACTCTACTACAACACCAAGTCTCTCCACAATAGAAATATACATTAAAGAGTGTGATGCACCTATATCGAAAAGGGTAGAAACTAAAGTGGAGGCTACCATAATAGTACCTGCAACCATAGATGGACCTAGACTCTGCTCCTCTAAAAAGTATTCAGTACATACTTATGGTCTATACCTCATCCCAAAGATTTTTTCTAAATATCTTGAGTAGATCCACTCTTCTACAGCTAAAGATATGGGGCCTGACTACCTTCACCACAACCATTACCTCCTCTTCCTGATCAGCTCATAGAAGACCAAATGCCTAATTGACATAGAGTCATAGATCATGTGCCTAATAAAGATGTAGTATGGATCCCCTATCATCAGATGTTGGAGGAAAATAATGGAAGAAGCAAAGAAGATGGCCCATCATGTCACAAGCGTAGAATTCGATCGGGTTCCTTGTACATTGGGTTTTTTTATGGTCCAGGATTTCGCATTGGTGGCACACTATAGAAATTTCAAAGTATGTCACCTGGCTGGAACATCCCCCACATTCGCCCTTGAAATGGTACTTTTTAATACCAAAAATACCATCAACCTACCTCATAACTGAACCTCCCTAGTTTTCACTGCCACCTTCTCTAATATTTTGAACCATAATTAGGTCTTATTTTACTCTCTTTGTAATAGTATTCAAATGAAATATAATAACCTATGATCATATGGAATTCCCAATCCCATCTTCAAAACTCCTCACAGTTATCAATTTATCACTATCCATAGAAGGAAGGAAGCATTGAATTTCATTGAAATGAGCTAAATACTCTATCATAGTCATAGATCCCTATAGAATATTCATAAACTCCTTATATTGATCCACTATTAGGTTTTACAGGAAGAAGTGGTCATAGAAATCCATCTAGAAGTCTACCCATACCATATCTTAGTATGTATCTGATTGAGATATGTTTTCCAACCAATGCTTGGTGGATTCACACAACATGTAGGTAGTGATATTGACCCTCCAATCTAGAGGAACATAGAGATGTTTGAAGATAGATACCATGTCTTCAAACCATGATTCTACAATATGAGGCCTATCGTTCCCTATGAAAGTGGGAGGATGATTCTGCTGGAACTCTCGTGTCAACTCTACCATTATAGGGTAAAAGATAGGATCACCCTTAACTGACCGCATAAACCTAAGAAATATCTCATGGAACTGAGCATCAGAACCTAGTGGAAGATCAGCGGGAAGTTCCTCAGGTGGAACTATAGGAGGTGTAATGGGTTGATTATGGCCCACCACCTCTAGAGTGTGCTCATCACCACTCACTTTTACATACACGACATGGAAATCATGATATAATATCTCTAAAAATGTCCAATGAACTCTTCATATAGAATTAAAATAGATACATACAACATGTGGACATTGTGGTGGAATATCTCTATAAATTTCAAGTGCACTCCTCAGACAGAATTCAAACAGATGTAGAAGTAGGTAAGGAAAGTGATAAGAAGGATAGGTACAAATCCTGCCTCAAAGCCAACATAACTGGAATCCAAATCCTAGATTAAGGCTTAGATAAGATGTAAAATACCTCATAAGGATCATAAGAGACATGGGCTATAACCCATTTCTAAGGTAGGGTCAAGGTCAAAGTCTCACATTTCTCATATAAGGTATCCATTTTATTTTTAAAGGTGGAATTAATTTTTAAACCATTTTTGTATTTAATCTACTTTCAAAAATATTGACTTAGGTGGACCACCATATTAATTTATAAGGTCCCATATACCTTATAAATTGAAATTGGGCATCCACTTAGCCCAATTC
Source organism: Viscum album (assembly GCA_963277665.1). NCBI lineage: Eukaryota > Viridiplantae > Streptophyta > Magnoliopsida > Santalales > Viscaceae > Viscum > Viscum album. The sequence goes on along the minus strand of OY728155.1, from coordinate 1,286,002,295 downwards.
TTAAACATTATCCTGTAAGGTGAGTTGGTACATTTCTATATTTATAAATATCAAGCACTAAAAGACATAATCACTAGGTACAACATCAATCACAAGCGATATAAGCAATGCACATTGAAAGTATATATGGGATAGAAATATGCAATAAAATCCATTCCTATGGTTCCAAGTGTGATGCATGTAATGAAATTCCCTCATTTCATCAGGCCTATGTAAATAAATAATTATTTCAATATTACAAATATCAATAAATTCACAAGACATGTGCATCACCCAACGGTGAAGTCGTATCAACTAGAAATGGCATAATCAATCACCTAAAATTTCTTATACAAGGAAATTTGGGTTTCCCCTATACATGGGTTTTCTATGTCCAAGCACAGGGTAAGCTACAAAATCTAATTTCCTGGTCTTTTGTCTAAACCCTAAATAGTAAGACAAAAGGTAAATATCCTTTCATACCACTTTGTAGTATCTTTCCCCAGTTCCACTAAATTGTTCTTTGAGACAGTGGGCCACATGACCTCGAGAACATCTCACTGAATTCCATAGGCTATAGACTAGAAGAGAGGGCCTAGGGTATGTCTGTGGGGAGACTAGTCCCTCATAGATCTGAATATGAGTGGTGGTGAACAAGAAATAATAAATAGTATAAGCATAATAATAATAATACAATAGTAGAAGTAATGAAATAATCCAAGAAGAATAAATAACCAAGTATTAGAAGATAAATAAATTAAATGTTAAAAAATATGAGGTCCATGTCATGATGCTATATAATAATTGGAGCACAAGGAAATATGGGATACAAAGAATATAGTGTATGCTACACAAAAACTACTACACATTATCTCGAGCATAGGATCAGTCCTCTTCCCCCAAACTCCATCCTAAAAAGAAAGTAATTTGATCATCGAAAGATACACACTTCCTTTTATCCATACCTATAATCATAAAGTCTACTATGTACCAGACAGTGTCTGGTCAGGGTGTGAGATATAATCTCAGTAGGCTGGCACCCACGATGTCTAAGACAGTCCATTTCATTTAGTAAATAAGATAGTGTACCATATATATAAATATAATTAGAGCATTGAATAAATAAAATATGTAAACCTTGCTATGGGTTCCTAAATGGACACCCATCCCATACCACCTACTTTGGCCTAAGCCTTAAGTCTGAATGAGGTACCTAAGAAAGTAATGATATGTATAAAAGGGGACATTAAAACTTAATCAACCAAGGTAAAGAAGAAGAATCTAATATTGTGTTTTATCTTGTAGGTGAAAATTTAAATTAATTATATAATTATACTAATAAAGAAAAATAGAATCATCAGATGTGTACAAGCGAACATTCCATCTATCCATCAAATCCATTGGTGGAGACCCGAGTCCATCCAAGGCAGTCTAAATAGAATCCCAAGGGCCACTATGGGTGTCTCTGAATAACCCAATACCTTTAATTCCATCCAAATAAGCCCATATGTAATACCTTTTATCACTTGAGGATAGTGACTCTGATATCATTCCAAGTAACTCACAATGGGGACCGAGTATCACCCAAGGCAAAGCATAGTCATCTTGTCAAATGGGTCCATCCTCAGTTTCTCCCCTCGTGAATCAGCCTCACTGATGAGTATAAGTAAATAGATCAGAGATCCCATACATGGAAATCCAATGTATATCTCCTATCATGTCAATAATGTCTCACCGAACATGGTGATTCCATCCATGGAGTCCTTAATTCGGGACTCATTTTATCTCCCGACCCATTGTAGGTGAGCATGAAAACCCAAATACATATCACTAAAAGGTATAAAATTTAAATATAATCACATTACATCAAATAAACATGTCAATATCACATTATTACTGAGTTATCTTAACTATAAAATTTACTCCAAGAGCTATGTCACAATTATATGGAAAAGGTGCATGAAATTAAACATGATAATGAGGCGTAAGCTACAAGGAATCGTAGGTAAACAATTACATGCCACTATTTTCATTTCAATATCACAATCTAATAAGCTTACCAAGTCATGTAATTCAATTCCAGCTAAAAAATTATGGCATTAGGACATAAGCAATAAATGAGGCCTAGATCACAATGAACTTAACATAGACCAATTGTAATCAATGGAATATAGCATAAGTAAGGAGTTCAACAACTTATATAAGTAATTAAATATAAGGAATGTTTCATCAAAATGAAATATAAATCATGATCAATTAAAATATATGGTGAGTGATTTTAATCTCAAAGTCCAACCTCATGGTTGTCCATTCATATTAAACCATTTCTTCATTTTTAGGCCTTAAACTAAGGAAAACACCCACCCAATGTGATTTTTAAATTAAATCGTGTTAAAATAGGCCATGTGAGTTAGGCACACACAATGGGGTGGACAACGATGAGTTTAACACCCTATAGATGGATTTCTTCATATGATACGGTCTCACTAGCCATAGAAACCCAATTTAATGAATTAATTTACCATATTCAAATCATCTCTGGAAGTATCTGTTGAGCGACACAACAGAACATCAAATAAAAAGAAACAAAATGATAGGAAAGAGTATATACCCCCAACATTGACTTAATAGCACTCCAATCATCTTTTATTGGTCCTTGACATGAACTAAAATAAACCAAAAGATTTTCCAAACACCATGAAAATAGAGAAAATATCCATCGTACCAAAATAGCGCAATGGATAGAGGAGGAAACTAGGAGTAGAAGGGTGTAAAAGTTCAATCTTATTAAGGGGTTTCTATGGCTTTTGGCGACGGAGGATTCGGTCCATGGAGGAGGGACATATCAAAAAACCTAAGAGAGGGTAAGATGGAGCTTCATGAGTAGAGGAAGAGATAAATATGACTATAATGGGAGAGTAAAATAAGGTTGGGTGAAATAAATCATTAAAGATTGGAAAACATGTAATTTTATCCATTTTTACCCCAAGCATGGTTTGGCTGCACGATTTGGAAAAACTATGTGCCATTCACTGATATAACTTCACACAGTTAGGTGCATGTATTGACTAACCATGAACAAACCATTCATTTGGACTCTATCCCAAACATCTTCAACCCTACTCGGTCATGTGCCATGGGTCTCATAGTTACAGACAAATAATATGGCCTAGTTTGTTTCCCGCTTTTTGGTTTTTTGGGCTTCAAATGAGCCTTGGGTTCACTCGGGACTTCCTTTAACCTCTTAGTCATATTTACTAGGGGATTCTTAAGGAATTCATCAAAAATTAATGGTTCATACCCTTTTATAAAGTTTAGAAGTTACAATGGGGACATACGTGTTATGTAGAATCAATATAAGGAGAAAATAATTTACCAATATAAAGTGTAATGGAACATACATTAAAAATATCTTTAGAATTAAATATAAGGTTTGATGGTAGTTAACTATAACCTTTCATATTTATCTCATTGATGGGGTTTTTTGGTTTCCCCACTTGTTTCCACAAGTCTTGGATTGTTTATTGTGTGTTCTATTGGAATTGGAGGTTCTGTGATGCCATTTTCTTCACCATCACTATAAGGATTGGTTCAGATTTGGTAGGAAGAGTAAGGTTACTTTGAGAATTTGAAGGATGGAAATGATGTGTAACTTGGACCTGATGATACTAATTTTGTCTAGGGAATCATGATTTGCCTCATTATTGGTATTTAGGTTGTACTTCACAGCCATGGATTATATTTTTATGGAAGTATTCTTTCTTGAAGAGTGGTGGATGCTGAAATGGAAACCTAGGAAATACCACTTCACAATATTCAAATTAATCTTGAAGATTGGGGGGAATTTATTATAGAAATTGGTACCACAATGTAAAGAAATAGGTGGAGATTGTGATTTACCTTTAACCTAATCTAATTTTATTAAGAGTGTATGCATTTGATCAAGTTTAGTTTACACTTTTTTTCTATGAAATGAAGGTTTAACTCATGAAATCCATGAATGTGTGTTATTTCTCATATAGTAAAAAAAATTTCATTTTAATTCATGTTGGATATCAAATCACAAGTAGCATCAGGTTTTTGTCCAATATAGAACCACCAGCTACAAAAACTATCATTTGATGATTTATAAGGATAAGTCTTGCATTGAAATTTTAAATTATCAGTTGTTCAATAATTATGTGGTGAAATATTTTAAATCTCTCCCGGTATTCATGATGGGTTTATCCTTATTCTACCCTAATTCCATATATTTATTTTCAAATATATGTTAGTCATATGGATTAGAATAAATTCTCTATAAAGAGTTATTTATGATCATTCCAACCACCAATTGTGATAGGAAGACAGTATAACCAATCTTTCACTACACTATAAAGTAATAAAGGTAAAATTATAAACTTTATGAGGCCCCTAGAGACACTTTTAGGTTTCATGATGAATAATTCTATATGAAAATCCTTGAGTTGTTTGCGTGGTTCCTCATAAAGAAGACAAGATAATTTATAGAGAAGGTGGATGAATATCGATAACATATCAAATTTGGATACTTCCTTGTGATATTGGATGTACACAAGTTTGTTCTCCAAATCGATTGTGATAAATTATTTTAAGGTTAGATTATTTCTATACATATTTTCAAGGATTGGATTAGGTTGACTCTTAACTAAATTTTTGACCACCTGGGGATCGATAATGGGTTTCTTTATATAACTTTATTTCCATACTCTTAAATATTTAATGTTTTATTAGAGTTTTTTTTAATTTCTAGGTAAATATCAATTAATTTTTATTTTCAATATATTTTCATGAAATAATAGTTTCATGTTTTCTATTGGAACCAAAGGTTTTTAGTGTTGATTTTTTTTATTAAATGGATTTGTTTTTGGAACCAAATAGTGGTTTTAGATTTGTTTTATATCACTAAAGGAGTAATCACAATTAAGACTTGAAGATATTTAATGTGCATAAAATATTTAGAGAGTTAGTGCATATGTAAGTATAAGGATGAACTATAGGAGAAATGAAAACAGATAACTTGATGTCATTATATATCCAGGTTTTGGTCTTGAAAATTTTGAATTTTAAATGATAAGGTCTTAGTTTCAATAGTAGATGAAGGAATTGGGAAGATTCTATATTATATTCTTGATCTTATAAGACGAAACAATGATATATGGAATTGAACCATGCCATAAATAAGAATCAAGTTTTTAAAAATGTGAAAAATTTATGGGTAGTTCATTCGAACATAAAAAATGGGTCCACACACAACTAGAACCATATGAGCATCTTTACACTATATGTAGTGGTTTCCCTCAATTGTGGCACCTATATAGAAAAACATGGGAGAGAAATGAAGCATAACATGCATAGGTTAGTTCTAGGCTTGTCGATGGAGAGGAAGCCTATGGAGACACATCAGGTGAGTGGTTATAGTGTAAGGTGGAACAACATGATGAATTTGATTAGTAGAGAGTATGAATTGGATTATTAAGTGGAATCCAGAAAAGAAAAATTCGATATAGGATTACACATATGAGGTCTATTCTATATCATAGTAGGTCACAATGAAAATGAAGTTGAGATGAATTTATATGACAATATTAATTTGGAGATGATTACACCATGAAGAAAATTCCATGCTATAATGGAATATGGAATTCAGAAGATGAAAAAACCACATTGTGATAAAGATGTTGTGCCATGAAGGTAGTTAATAGTATTTTAATTGTTAGGGAAGGTTTGATACTTCCACACCACAAGGGAGGTATGTGTCACAACTAGATTAAAGATCAATGGTAATTAAACGAGACCACACTATAATATGTTCATTGAAACATAAGGTATTTGTGTTTGGTAGATCAAAATAATTAAGTTTGTTGATCCTATATATCATTATGTCATGGAATAGTAGATTTTTCTACAACAAGACCTGAGATAGAGAATATCTATAGGAGATTATTCCATAAATTAAAAGGGAGTTAATAGACATGAAATTGCGGATCTTATTATTATCTTAAACCACACTTTAGTGAAGAATATCATGATATTAAATGGATGAAATAATTATTACCACATCAAAAAGAAGGAAGACACACCATGGTAAATCAGTTTCTAGGCAACCTGGAAGATTTAAACAGGAATATTAAAGGTGGGGTAATGGATTGAGATTTCAATAAATTTATTCTGATTAAATGGTACATAATGGCCACACTGAATTTGTGTATTTCACCTAGTATGATTTTATAGAATTTAATTAAAGGTAATTAATCTCAAACCTAAATTAAATGGTTTGTTTAAAAGGATGAAATATAAATTCTTATAGTAGTTTATAAAATAGACATAGAATATATAGAATATTGATATATATAAATTATAGAAGGATAATTAAGAGGAGAATGAACATATTTCGAAATTTTATTTATAGGAAGAATAAATAAATCTAATAAGAAGACCAAAAAAGGAACCACATTTCTGGATTTGATTGGAAGAAAATAAAGCAATAAGATAATTCTAGTTTGCAATAATATTTATATGGAGGAATAAGGTGTTATTGTTGTTACATCATGGAATAAATAGACACAACCCTCACATCAAGCATTTTGTCTCATTTAGAATTGAATAAGGAGGACAAAATGAAGTGGAGTACAGAGGATCATTTATCTGATAATAAATATTCAAGTTATTTTAGTGATTGTTGTTAAATAGGGATAGACCTTTATACTTATAAAATGTGAAATAATACCCAAAATTATATAAAATTTCTATCTCTGTATTAAATTAGTATTAAATTAGAAGACTAGGGAGTAACCCTAGATCAGTAGTCCACCTTTCCAAAACCTTTTATCCACCAAAAGGGGGTATAGTGGATTTTGGTACACTAGTATAATATTGTTTTTATACTACTTAGATTATATCTTAGTGGTAAACCAATTAAATTTCATTTTTTTGTTTGTTTTTCTTTCTTTTCTTTACTTCATGTGATCAATGCAAGTGAGAATGAAAGATTTAACTTATTACTGATAACATGGTAAGAAGATATTTCTTGGTAAGATGATCAATAAAAAATAAAAAATATTTATTTGATATACATCATTATTCACCCCCACCTGTTAGGGTGCCTTGGGAAAACTTGGTCCCAACAAGTTGTAACAAATTCTAAATGTTTTGGATTTAAGGTTAAATATCTTTAACTATTTGGATATTTTTCAAACATTAAATCTATGATGAGACCCCTATTCTTTAAAGGAATGGACTTTGATGATTGGAGAAAATTATTTTCCCCTACAAGATTATAAAAAGGAAGTAACATAGTATGTTTTCTAAGATACTGATTTAACTAATCCCAATGGGAGAGTTGGTGATGTAGAGATAGAGAAGATACATATTAGATATTTATTCAATTAATTTTATAAAATAACCACCCATTATTCTACTTTTTTTATTGTGGAATATACTAAAAATTATTTATTGTAAAATACTAAATGTGAATAATTTTGAGGAATCTTCTTAAAAAACTAGTGAAACCTCATTATGTCGAAAGGAAGTAAGAAAAAGAAAAAGCATTCTTATGATAATATGGACTCTCTAACTAAGGTGAAAATGTATAATTATAATATTAAATTGGATTCTAACCATGTTGTAGAAAATTTCTAAAAATATGAAAACTTAGATTCCTCTATGAATGTTAGAGAGAATGAGTAATCCATGGAAGAAAAGGTAATGACATCTAGTCTTCAATTCAGAGAATGTTCACGTAGTTTCCAAAAGGAGATCTAAGACTTACATGAAAGGGTGGATAAATGGAAAATTATTTATGAGTTGGACTACACTTTTATAGAATATATTTTTGTGGAAAATAAAATATTGAGGAAAGTGGAGTTGGGTTTGAATATGGAAATAATGAAAATGGGTAAAAAGATGAAGGCTCAAAGTGACCTTTTTAAAGAAATTTCAAAAGATATAGGTAAAAATAGCCATAGAGAAATATCTAAAATAAATAATTCTCCCTCTCAAGACACAAATTGAATAAATTGGAAACTATATAATAGAATATGGTTCAACACTAAAGGAAATGTCTACCTAATTAAAGGAGAAAGACATGATGGTCATGGATCTTAAGTTATAGTCTATAAAGGGAAATGAGAAGGTAGAAACCACTCTCATAGAAAAATCAACAAGTGAATAGAGAAAATAAAAAAAATTGGAATCAAACAAGTAAGTAAAATAATCAAGTAAAATTTAGATGAAAAGTTTCGCAAATAAGGGTATCTTTGAAATGTTATTATTTTGTAAATTTGAGACACACCATGAGAATGTGTCTAGAATCTCAAGGGCTCAAAGAAAGAAATAATAATTTTTAAATAAAATATTAACTAATTCAACAAAATATGTGTTATTATTTAATCAATATATGTTATATTTGTGTTAATCATAGATATATTTTAAGGAATTAAAGTATGAATTAAGAAAAAAATTCAATAGTAATTCCTAAATTCCTTTGAAATATAGGGATATGATTTATAGTGTAAGAAAATATGTTAAGTTGGAAATATTTTTTTATTTTTAAGATGTAAAACATAGAGCTAAATTAAATTTTCAACAAGTACTTATGAAAATATACTCACAAAAGTCCTCTTGGAAATAAAGAATGAAAATATTGAAGAGAAATATGAAAGCTACTCCAGTTTTTAGGAACATAAATGATCTTATAAATGAATAACAATAAAGGAAAACAATTATAAAGTGTGTTTTATTTCTATAGAATTGGATAAATTTAAGTCATGAATTTTCTGTTTCAAAAATCAAACCACTAGTAAAGATATGAAGATAAATGGAAGATCCCTCATATAGAGGAGAATCATGAAGAAAGATGTATCGATGTTGTATCAAAAGAAGAAACTTATAAAAGTTGGATTAATAACATTATAGATATGGATTATAAGATAATAATGATAAATAAATATGGAGGGAGAATCTGGGATTAAATTTTCACAAGTGTTATTACAAAAATAACCACTAGAAATGATTAAAAGAAATTGGAAAGCACTGGTTTGGTTTATAAATACTAGACACAATCCTCAACCTAAGGATTCCAGAGGTACCCCATTCCCCATTAATTTAAATATTTCTAATACCTTTTAGAAGTGGTATAATATTAAGGGGGAGATATGATCCATGAGTCAAATTCACTCAAAGTATATAAATGTGTAGTAATAAAGTGTTTGTACTAAATTAAGATAAATTCAACAAATAGGCATAGTATATTTGTAATTCCAAATTGGTATCAAGCCTCAACATAAATTAGAAATGGAATAATATCCCTCAAATGACTCAAAAATTGGTGAAAAGAAACCACTTTTTTTAAAATCCAAATATGGAGTTTCATGCTATAATTATAGTACTTTATGGGGTAAATGATTGAATCTATATTTTAAGTGGTTTTGAAGATATATTTGAATGTTTTGGTAGTATAAAGACACCCTTAGGTTTTCAATAAGTGATATCAAGATAATTTTTAAATGGTATAATACCATAAAGAAAAAGACTAAAATTTTAAAAATGATGTAGTAACATTCATGTCTTATATGTTTATTTGTTTATGTTCTAATGATATGGTGTAAAATAACTATTTTTGAGATAAAAATAAGTTACTAAAAGGAAAAAACATGACCAAAAAGTGGTTTCACCATGCTAAAAAATACTTCAATATATTTTTTCAAGATATTAAAAATATTTCAATAATTATAAGGGTGAAAATAAACAACATATTGATGTGAAATCGAGTGCTTGGGTTCTAACAAAATTAGGTAACTAGTGGCACTTTGGTAGCTACAACATCATAATCAGGACTAAAAAGTACATAGTGGACATGGATAGAGTACCCAGTGGCATTGTAGGATTTTTTTTCAGAGTAAGGAGGATTTTTTTCATTTAATAATAAATATAACTCTCTTAAAAACCCTACACTCGATATTTTTCTCCATTATAAGATAGTGAAACTCCTTGGGAGATTATCAATTGTAACACCACACCCATATTAACTCTAAATAATAACTAGATCGGGCCACAACATGACCTCAAGAAATCCTCCTCATACACAAAATGCTATCAATTAGAATCGGGGATCTATCGAGGTATTTTGGAGAGACCATACCCCCTATATCATAGTATAACATTATAAATAAATAACTAAATAACACAGTATATAGTAAATAGAAATAAATAATATCATGATATAACAAGATGAAAAGTATCTAACAAAATCAAACAATCATGATTATATAGTAAATACACTGAGGCACCATAAATAACTCATCTTGTTCTCCCAACCATCTAAGCTATCCTGATTGATCAAGCAATATCTGGCCTCATCCCAACTTGAACATGAAACCAAGTTAAGGATGCTCGAGTATCCAAGTGAAATAGAGGTCCGAGAAGGGTGTGAGTACATAACTCAATAGGAATCTACCAACATGGTCTCATACTATACCAGTAATGTAGTGATTTTTCAGGTAACATGCTCGGGATATAATAAACAACTACTACAAATAAAAAACCACTAGCAATACCTTCTTCGAACTGATGTTGTAATTTATCTAAGTGTGTCATGATGATCATTCCAACCAATAACCCAACCACCCCAAGGGTTAATATATATATATATATATTGGGATAATACTAATAACTATATTTGATCCTCAAGTTTATGACCTTGATCTACTATACCAAACTCGGTCAATATTGGAGTGTCTCTGAGCATGAGAATCACCTCATGGGAACCTCTATACATTACCTATTAATCCAAATATCATGAATCTATCCTAATGAGTATTATACCCTAAGGAGTCACCAAGAATCCCTTATCCTCAAACCTCAAAGGATAAACCTTGTAGCAGTGTATGGGAATTATCACTATTAGGATAATGTTTGATTCCTAGGAGGGGGAAGACCTAGTAAATCAAATACATCTAGGAATGAATGATTCATGGGTGACCTATGAAATCAAAGGTAATACCCTCCCTATATCTCATGGTAAATATCCTAGGAATACAATACCTTGTAGATCCTCAGTTGAACCATCACTAGTGTATCTACCCAGTCCTCGGGTGTATCCAAGGCTTTGATCGAGAGGGTCCAACAGTCTCCCTCAGGATATCCAATATCCTTTCTCAAGGATATATTCCCACCCAATACCTCATACCACCATTCAATACCCAAGAGTACTAGGTATTCATAATGGTCTACTAGTATCATCATTTGAATCTTGGAACTCAGGTATTCACAATGGTATAATAATATCACTGGAATCATTACCATCCATGGAATTCCAGTATACATAGTCACAAGCACTCTGATACTGGATCATAGGTACCAAAACAATGAATCCACTCCTATATCAACCAAAACTATAGATGATAGTTAGTTTAGGAATCTACCCCCAGTATAACTTAAGACCAAATCCTAGATGTCTCGGGAATCCCATGGCATCATCTGTATCATCAGGTGACTCTTGAGCATCATAGGAAATCATGGAAGTGTTATAAATAATAGTTGATTCCCAAGAATACTAGTTAATTACATATCCTAATGAAATAATAAAATAAAACATATCAAATGTTATTCAAACACATATTCCCACCATACTATTTTTAGCCCCTCAAACCCACATATTTGGTATATAATCTAGGTGACATGTGTTACCATCTCTGCCCATAGACAAACTTTCTCAGGGTTATCTCACTAAAGGTCACCCATAGGGTTCCCCTAGGTCATCACAATAATGGAGGAATACCACTTGGGATCCTTAGTCACAAACAGTCTTTCTAGTCAACATCTGATTCTCGAAGGACAACCCATCACTTAGCAACATCAAAGTTATCATCTGGCCTCATAGGACTCAAGGGTATGCCTCATGGGAAATAGTCTCATGAGATATCCAAAGACCTATCTCATCAATAAAGGTCATAATGAGGAGTATCACTCACCCAACCCAAGTTCCTTATAGCTACCCAAGATAAAGTTAACTTAAATAGTAAATTAATCACATGATTTAAATATTACATCTCGAACATAGAAGCATAACCTAAGGAACTAAAATTTTATTATCTTGTATATTATCTATGTAACAGACAATTCCTTATCAGCCTATTAGTTTTCCAATTTTCGTGGTTAGAGGTAGTTAGGTGTCTTTTTCCTTGATTATTATAAGTTCCCTTCTTTCAATCAGTTGTCATAGTCAATTGTTTGGTCATGCGATTGGTTGGCATGGTCAGATGTTTTTTTATGTAGTAGGTTGGTTGGTTGTGTGGTTGGTCAGTACAATTAGTTTTTTGATCATACAACAGGTAGGTTATTCATGTGGTTTTTTGGCATGGTCATTAGTTTTTTCATGCAGTGGGTAGGTCAGTCAGTTGTTTGTTCTCATGTCCAGTTGAATTGGATACATAGATGGATCGTCTATATGAATCGGCTATGTAGTTGGATTGAAATACTTGAATATGCTACATGTATTGATTGGCTACGTGAATTGGATATGTGGATGGATCGGCTATGTGAATCACCTATGAGATTGATCAGCTATGTGAATCAACTACATGGATGAATTAGCTACATGGCTGAGTCTGTTATGTGAAAACAGTTACATAGAGCTTTTGGCCACATGGGTATTTTGGATATAGGGAATTGGACACATGGATTTTTCCATCTGTTGCATAAAAGAATCCATGTATGTATTTTAGTTTCATGAATCATGGTAATTTAAAGTTCATTTCACCAAGGTTAATTATATCCTTGAATTTATATGATGATTGAGGTTGTAAATGAGTCCTTCCATGTGGATTTTAATGAGATCCAAAATAATTGGTTAATCAAATATTTTTTTATATAAAATTATGATCATTCAGTATCGGTTGACTCTAAAAAACAATGAATTTTCCCTTAATTACTTTCTACTTTCTGTCTCTTGAGACTGTAAGTCCTAAATCCCTTCTATTGGAGTCATGAAACCCTACTATTGTTAGTTTGATTTTCTTACAGCGGTGATATAGTCTTGTGCACAACCTCTGTTATGGTGAAGTGAATTATGTAAAGCTTATGTGAGGTAGGTAATCCATCATTTCTTACTTTTTTATATCATGTGGGAGGGGTTTAATTTTTTTATCTATGAATAATATGGTATCATCTGGATTAATGAATATGAATTAATAAGTTAATTTGAATGGATGGGAAGGGGAATGTTTCACATGATTTTAAATCTTTGAAATTATTTTTAATATTGTCAATTGATGATATTTATGATCTATTTAAATCATGGATATTGGGAGCTTTTTTGTGTGGTAGATTTTGTGATAAGGAAACCCTGTTTTGTGCTATGGGATATCACCCTAAATGAGAAATCAGTTAATCACTTATATTTAGATAATGAAATATTTTCTCAAGGATTATTGATTGTTTGATAATTCCCCTAAAATAAAAAACTATAATTGCTAAAATTGTTTTTATAAATATATAAAAAAATATATCATGTTCTATGATGTGTGGTCATGTTATGGGGGTAGCGATGTGCGATTGTTGTGTGGTTGGGGCATGTGGAGATGATGGTTGAGGTGTGTCCCTTATTTTGGGGTGGATATGTGACGGGGTTTTCCATTATTTTAGGAGTTGAGGTGATATTTTTTTTAACTATTATTTTGGGTTGATGAGGGGAAGGTTTGTTTCGCCATGCTTATGGGGCAGCGAGGTGATTGTCTAATGGGGATGATGAGTTGTTTGTGATGTGTGGTTGCATTTTTATAGATGTCTGGATAGTTATGGAATAATTTGTTAATAATGTTTTAAATGGATTGGTATTTTTGGTTAATGGGTTAGAAATTGATGATAAATGAATTAATAATGGTTTGTGTGGTTAAATGTGGTTTTTGATAAATAATTAATAAAATGGGACATTTAAATGAAATTGGTTTGGCTTGTAATGAAAAGTGGGAAGTGGATCATGGCTTGTGTCAGTTATGTGATTTCTATATTTAGAGGTGGTATTGAAGATGGGGATGTTTTGAGTTGGTTAGTGACTTTTTATGAAATCATAGGTTGGGTTTTTGTGTGAATTATATATATATTATGTACCTTGTGATATATATATGCATCCCATCCACATCAAGAACTATGTACCAACACCTATATATTCACACGGTGATGTTTTTTATAATATCTCAGTGTTGAGTATGGATGACTGGATACTCATTCTTTCCATCTCTCTCTTCTAGGAAATTAGATATGCATAAGATGTGATGGTCTTAGGTCTGTTAGTGCACTAGGTGTTAGACCGGGTGTCTGCAAGCATGATTTGATTTCACTGTGCTATGGGGTGGCAGCCCAGGTGTCTTTGGGTGAGATGTGATATGACCATGTTGTGGGAGTCTTATGATGGGGGTCGTGCATGGTAGTATGAGGTATAAATGTTTATTTCTTTTATGTTAATGATATCCTAGTACTCTGGTTATGGTAGTTGTTGTGATGGAATAACCCAGGTGTCTTCGAGAGATATGAGATGTGATTGTATCGTAGGGTGGTGGCCTAGGTGTCTATGGGCATAATGTGATGTGATCATTCTATGTGGAAGTTAAATATGTTCCTAGAAAGAAATGGTAGTTCTAGGACATACAATGTTGGGGTGTGAGAGTATAAAATCAGTGGGAAAGTGGTGTAGGGTACCCTTTACCAATATGGTTTATATTATGTTATTATAATTGGATTGAGTTATTTGGTGAGGATTACTTGGTGAGGTTGTGATGGATAGTTGACCTGTTTAGTTACTTTTGGTTCCATTTTTTTCTCATGGGAGGATTAGTGTGCTTCTTTCTCATGTGAACAAGAGCCTCTGGTTTTTCTAATGATCATACTTATATGGTCATCCCATGTATATAAAATGTTTTTTAGGTTTCTAGGAGGACTTCATGGACTATGTTTGACATTACTATATTAGACCTTTGGACAGTTGTTGTTTCACTACTTTAGCTTTGATTTTGGGTATTTAAATTTGGAGACTTTCATCTATGTCTATTTTATTTATACATGCATTATGGGATGTTTTTTGTTCCTTTTTATATTATTTCATGGAGTTCCTTATGGTTGATTCATCTTATCTCATAATCATATATTATAATATAGGGTAATGCCTCCCATTTCATGAGATTTTTATACACTTGGTGCTAGTATCCAACCTGAGGCCTACTAGAGGCAGGACACAAGGGGTAATTATCTCTCTCCCTTTATCACAGTATCATTGGTGGGAGGGGTCATGAAAAGCTAAAAACACTTATTTTATTACACTTATTAATATTTCTACATAATTATTCCCCACTAGACCCTTTTCTAGATTTCTAAATTTATGTAATCATATTCATAACCTAGGGATTGAAAATATAATAAAGGGGTGAGCTCAGACGCTCAGTAAGGGGAAAAATATCATAACATTAAGGAAAACATGATAAAGGAATAAATATTATAATAAATGATCAAAAACATTATATAATAACCATAAAACATGTTATAGTAACATAAGATCTTACAAATATCATTTAAGGAAGCATAAAATATATGAAATGGATCAAAACACATCTCAATAGTCATATAACATGTTAACATGACATAAAGGTGTAGAATATATAAAAAAGGTAATAATCATGAAAACATAAAATCTCATGAAAATGAAATTCATCTTGAAAATATATCATAAATTTATGAACAATTTGGAAATATGGAACAACCATAAGAATAGAAAAACCTACGTGAGAAAACTCATTATGCCTATGCTTATGTGAACAATGATTGAAAATGTAGGCAAACCAATCATTCACACACCTGTGTGAACAAACTCATTATTTCCATGAATAATTATATCCTGAGATATAAACTAAAACCAATTCATTGTAGGGTTATATAGGACCCCACCTTTCATCATTCATTCTTATGTTTTCCACTTAAAATCAATCGTAAACATATCTTAATGAACCTATGGAAAAATATTAGGATTCTTAAAGTTTCCAAAAATATCACATAACATAAGCTTACAATATCATGTGATATAAAAAATATCATTTTTCAAAAGTAATAATATCATATAATCATATAAAGTGTGATAAAAAATCACTAATTGAACAAGAAACATTGGATGGTAAATATTAGTGAAAATAAAAAAGTTTTCAAAAATCCTTTTACAACATCGAAGTTCAAATTACTTTAGAAATATTGTTAAGATAAATAAAAGACTTTTTAAAACCTTAATATAAATATTTCCAAATAAAATATCCTTGAAAATAAATAAGGGTTTCAAAATAAGAGACCAGAAAATACTTTGAAAATGTTTAAATTTAAAATAATCTTTAATAATGGAGACTTGAAAAAGAAATGAAGATTTCAAAAAAATTGAAAATACATTGAAAATTATTATTTTTTAAATAATATTTAACAATTAAATATTTAAAAACACATAAAATTTATCAAAATAAAATGTGGAGTGGATAATAAAAATTTTATTTTGAAAGGATAGAAAAAGGTTTTGATCATTTTTAAGTAACCTTGTTGAAATTTTACATTGTTAAAATGATGACGAAGCATTAATTTTATAATTAATAAAGGGGTTTAAAATTTTAATTGGATGTAAAAAACTATTTTCTTTTCCAAAATATGAAGAAGAACATTTTTGGGAAGTAAAGACCTGGATATGGAGGTAAAATCTATTTAAAGAAATTGGAATTATTCTTAGAAAAACGCATTTTTATGAAAGATTAGAGTAATAGAGGAATAATCATTTGGTTTGAAACATAATTTCCCCAGAAAATAAGGTTTAAATAAACCATACAATCATCATAAAATATAATATATCAAAATTTAAATAGACAATAAGGGTATTTATGACCCAAGGAAGAGATTTGAGTTACAAAAACCACTTAAGGATTTAGTAATTATTCAATAAATAGTTATTAGAAGCTTGAAAATCATATGGTTATAGAAATACCAAGAATTAAATCATGTGTTATGTCAATAAATATTCTTGGGATGTATATACACCATAGAAATAAGAAATTGGTGTATAACATTAAAACATGTCCCAATGAAGAGAAGTTATGATGAAAAACTCTTACCTTTATAATTGATTTCCACATAAGTGATTTAGCCTCATGTATCATAAATATAAACATTTTAATTTCCTATTTCATAAAAATACTCATATAAGTTTCCATTTATAATTTTCATTAATAATAATTCTCTTATTGTATTATACTATTGTAATCTCTTTTAAACATTAGGTGTTAATATCTTTAACCATTTACCATGCTTTATAATGTTGATATCATTACCCACTATTTGATGCCTATTTCATCAATAATATATCATTTAAGATATTTTAATATATAAATTACATTTATTTATAAATCTATTATATCATTCAATATGTTTTTTAGTAACACTGCGTGAAAATGAAATCAATGTTAGCTTATTTCGGTGATTTTCATGAACAAAAAATATACTTTAATAATAAGTTAAATTATTAATGTAATATTTATAGAACTATATAGTAATCATTATATTATTATTTTATTATAATAGTTTTTGTATTTATGTTTCCATATTCATACATGAGAGAGTTTTATAGCATCATTCATATAGGTGGTTGAAGTGACTCAAACTTGAACATGCTTTAACTTGATTGGTGAGTGTGATTAAAGAGGTCTTTCTTTTGACCTAATATTATTATAAAATTAGAATAATTATATTTTTTTTATTTTTTTTATGATGGTGAATCATATTTTAAAATTTATGGATAAATAATTGAAAACTAGAAGAAAAATGAAAAGTGTTTGTTAGTGTAGGCAGTAGTCGACACACACGCACGATTGACATTCCATTGTTTTTTTATGTGGATGGAAATTAATAAATAAGGATTGAAACACTAATATAAAAACATATAAGTATAATTATGAAACTTATTTTATAATATTATTATGATGATAATATATTTATAAGATTAATAATAAGTATAAAAACTTAAGAAGGAGATGATACTTACATTGCAGACTTTATCTTTCCCTGGAATGCTCCTTAGAATAGAAGGGCTTGGTCTAATTTAGTTTGAATAGGGGAATTAGAAAGATGGATTGTGATATGGTTGGATAAAATTATCATAGTTTAAATGAGTAATTAGAAGGTTAAATTTAACTTTAAATGGTGTAATTAGTATCCTTTTATAAGATAAGAAAAGTAGCACTTTTAGAAGCACTCAACATTCTTTAATAATGCCATAAAACTATTCAAGGATCAATGGCTCAAAATGGGTAAAAGTGTTATTTTAGATATTTTTTGGTCTATAAAGGCTCAAAAAAGTGATTAAAACCTTTTTTAAACCATTTACTTTTAATTTTTTAATTTTACAATTTTTTTTATTTTTACTGAGGTAACTAATTTTCTCCTAGATAATTTAATTTTAAATAATAAAAATAAAATGAGACTTATTTGATAATTTATACCCACTATTTCTAAATGTTAAATATAATTTATCAAATAAAAATACTATGTTTGTGGAAAATAAATTTTAACATAAGCGAATGTAACATGCAAAAACTTGTCTTTTGAAAAAGTTTATTTTTGAGGAAAATGATTTATTATTAGGATAGAATTATCAATATCAGTTATTCAAATGATTTAAAATAATTACTATCAATAAAATATTATTTATTTAATAATAAAATAAATAAATAAACTTTATTCATTATATTATAATTAATTGGAAAAAGAGATGAAAAATAGTTTTCATTAAAACGCTACATAAATTTTCAAAATTTTGAGCGTGGATTTATAAATTTGACATAGTATTTTAAAATGATTTATTCTACTTTATAAGACATAATTTTATAGGAAAAATATTTTAAAAACTTTCAATGTATTCATATAATAAAATAATTTCATAAAATTGACAGCATTAAAAAATCAGTATTTTCACTATTCGCATGAAAATTAATTACTTTTGAAAAATCCAAAAAATCCATCTTAAGCTAACATGAACATGATAAATACAAAAATGATGTCAATTTTTTAAAATTCACATCCTAAAATTAAAAATTTTAACATTAAAATAAAAACATAAAATATCATGAAAAACATCTTTTTATAAGAAAACATTTTTTTGTATATTAACTATTCTTTTAAAATTGGTTATAATAATAAATATATAAATTTTATAAAATAAATTTTAATAATAAAAAATATATTTTATCAGTTTCTTAGTTGTACTAATTGAGTCGATATTTAAATTGATTTTTTTGTTCTTTTTTATATATAAATTTATTTATATAAATTTCATAATTCAGTTACAATTGTTTATACCTGATAATTATATGGATAATTTATGAAGGTATATTTTTGGTACTTATGTGTGGATAAAACCATCAACCACAATTTTTAATTAAGGAGGAAAAACTTGGTTCATTACATTCTACCCTCTAAAAATAATTTTTTCCTCAAAATTTTATTACATGGAAGAAAAAAAGTGATGGTACTTTTCCCTCATCACATACTCATGTTCCCATGTAGACCCAAAAAAATTATTATTTTGGCATAGAAATTTTAATATATGAGTGGTCTTATTCCACATCACCTTTTCTCTTTGATCCATAACTTCCACTAGTTGTTCCTAATAAAAGATATCATGTTCCAACTACACAGCTTCAAAGCTTAGCACATGTGAAGGGTTTGGTATGTAATTTATAAAAAGTGATACATGGAACACATAATGCACATAGAAGAGTTTTGGATGGTATACTAAGTGATAGAATATGACCCTGACCAGATCAATGATCTTGAAGGTCCCAATACATCTAGTTCTCATCTTCCTTTTCTTCCCAAATATCATAACTCACTTACATGGAGATATTCAAAGAAACACATTATCACTAAATTCATACTCTGGGTCTAATTTATGATTATCTTCATAACTCTTATATTAAATTTTTTCTTCTTTCTTATGAAGTGAATGGTTTGAACCTTCCCTATCATTTCTTGAAGAAGGCCCGAACCTATCAACTTCCTCTCCAACTTCATCCCAACATATTGGAGTTCTAAATCTCTTCCCATAAAAGCCTATTACGGTTCTATATGAATTATGGAATGGAAAATATTGTTATATGATTACTCTATAATTGGGAGGTATTGATTCCAACATCTTTGTAAATGCATCAAACATGATCTCAACATATTCTATAGAGTTTTAATTTTCCTCTCAAAATGACTATCTTCTTGAGGATGATATATAGTGCTAAATCTCATCTCTGTCTCCAAATCCTTATGAAGACTTCTCAAGATCCTCAAGGTAAACCATGGATCTTGATTAGATATAATGGATAATGATACTCCATGAAGCCTCACCAGTTCCCTTATGTATATAATAGAGAGCTGGTCAAGTGGAAAATATTTTTTGATCTTAATAAAATTTGATAACGTTATAAAGTGATTGACTACAAACCAAATAGAATTATTCTTTTTGGATTATTTTTAGGAGTCCTATGATGAAGTCTATGGTGATATTTTCTCATTTCCATACTAATATGGATAATAGTTACAACATACCATTATACGTTTTTCATTTTTTCTTAACTTGTGGGTATACCAAGAATTAAGATACATATTTTAATGAACACTTACCTCTAAATATATTTCAATAAAGGAAGAGAGATAATGACTCTTGTGTTCTTCCTCTAGTAGTAACCGGGTTGGCGAAAAGCACTAAGGGTATAAAAATTTCACATATGGGAGGCATAACCCTCTATAATAAAACCATATTGGGAGATAGGATAACAATCAAAAAAATCAAACATATAATATAAAATTAATTCCAAACTATTTCACAAAGCAAGAATAGAAATAAACCAATGCAATAAAACTCTCCAATATATACCAAAATACAAGTCTCATAGTATCAACTCAACAACAGCTCCAAAACCCAAGCTTGAAATGTCTAGTTCAGTCCCCAAAGTCCAACTGGAAACCTAAAAAATAGCTTATGTATGTATGGTGAGCATAACATTTATACTTAGTAGGGACATAATAATGGTCTCAATTGAACATGTGGAAAGTGCATGTTAAAGTACCAGTGAAAAAATAGAAGAATCAATAAGAACCTATATAGGTTAACTAACCAATCCAAGCCTCACCATGGATCTATCAAAAAATTATGCATCCAATATAGTAATATAGCATCAAGATCATAACAAATCATAGTTCAATGTTTCCACTTACCCACTGATTTTCTACTCACATGCCTCAACATCAAACATCCAGTACTCTCATCCTTTCTTTACATACCATGCCACATCACATCACATCACAATTAAAGACACATGGGTCATCTATGATGTGGGTTAGGATGCATCCCTACCTACCCCACCCTCAAAAGGTCTAGATCATGTGTCTAAAATTAGGCATCACCACACTATATCTCACTCATAGATACCTGGTCCACACATCATGTCTCGTTATAACCTCAACAACCACATCTCACCTGAAGACACCTAGGACATAACCGTTGAAGGAAGAGTGGGAAAAAGGGGTATTCATATATCCATATCATCACCAACCTAAATGTTGGTGAAAAAACCTAGAATTAGAAACCCTTAGGCATTAGTAAGGTTATCCAACTTAGATGGGGCATTAAAATAAATAAAATAAAAATAAATGGTATACAAATATGACAGAAATTCTAAACCTATGGGTTCAAACCAACAACACTAGAACACATCACCACCACTACACCACATGTCAACAATAACAACTACTACCACCGGTATATGAAACGCCACATAGCTGCCACTTTATCCAGGACAACATTTCCCCTTTCATTTAAAAGTTCACCAACATTTCTTGATTTAATGAGTTTCCACTAACTTACATTTCTAAGAAATTTTTTCAAATTTACTCATCCTATTATTTTATTCATTTATCAATCCATTCATTTATTTATTTCATTCAACATAATAATTTATTTTATTGTTAATCGGGAAACTAACACAACCACACTGCACCATAACTAGACCATATCACATCAACTATCACCAAAACACCACATCAAAACATTTAACCACAACAACCACACACACAACCACCAAACATGCATAACTATCATGCACTATAACTACTACACATCATAACCACTGGGCATCAAAACCATTGTGAACCACATCAAATACCACAACCACATCGCACAAAGCCTCCACATGGTACAAAACTACCACACATCATCACCATCGTACAACTTCCCACCATAACATCCATGCCAACCAACAACTGCATCATGTCTCCATGAATCCCACATCCCATCTAGTCACATCTATCAACACAAAATAGCCCAAATCTCATAAGTCAATGCAACAAACAAACTCATACCACAAAAAGATATTCTATCTTTGATAATTTATTCCATGGATTTCACTATATGTCTCTTTTATTTAGCATGTGTATTATCACACAAACCATATTCCATGGGAAACCAATTTTATTAGCCAAATATAAATTCTTTTTCCTTTTATTCAGGGTTCGGTCACACAACAACACAATAAGAATCTCAAGGCATATCATCTATAGTGTAAAAAAGGATTCCAACAACCGTTATTTTCAGCATCGACAACAAGCATGCACAATATCATCAACAAAATATATCTAGATAATAAATCATGTTATATTTCCTACAAACCCATTAATTTAAATTAATAGCAATTAATTATATTTATTATTAAAACACTTACCATCCACATAATGAAAAATAAAAAACATGCAATCCCCACACATAGAATATAAAAGGTAGAGAATGAGTATCCCCTACCTGAAAGAAGCTTTCCAATATCACTACACAGTGCATGGAAAATAAAAATATCCTAGAAACCACAACTACACAAGAAAACCCTAGATTAACTTGAACTAAACCAGTGGGTTGTCAAACACGAAGCCCAACATATCCCAAAAAACCACTAACACCAAAAAAACTCTGGGAGAAGAATTCAAGGAAACAACAAATAAAGGAAGTAGGTCTTACCATCTAATTCCAAAACATCACCACTAAAACCTAATGATTAAGGTGAGAGAACACTGGTTAGAAGGTTTCCTAATATTTCCTTGGGTTCAACAAAAACCAAGAATATTCGATAGTTTAATGAAGGTATTAGACTGAATGTAAAACCTATAAACAGGTTGTAAGTCACCTTATTCATGATGTGAATTCCATATTTTCATAGTGAATTCCATGAGTTCTATGGATTACATTCCATGAAACTATTACAAGGCATGAGTTCCCATATCTTCAAACTTCCACTAAAATTCATGGCACCTAGGTCTGAATTGATCTCATGTCATGAATTCCCTTCTCATAGCATGAATACTCTTTATGAACTCCTCTGCTACCACATACAAGATGTGGGTTATCCAACTATATATTCTAAAAATCACCAAATCATGTTGTGAATCCCAATTTCATGACATGAATTACCCACTACAATCTTATTGTAGCTCCAACCTCCATGGAACATCCTATATCCTTTTATAAGAACACTCTGACCGCAAAACTAGAAAAGTAGTAGTCCAGGAAGGCACAAACCATTACATTAGATAAATATCACACAACTATCATCCCTGTGAATCAAAACCAAACATAATGAAATAAATGGGGTATGAAATTCACCATAATAGATACCTATCAAAAATCCTATCACACCTAAAACACTGCCACCAAAAAAACAAACCAAACTGAAATTCACACAAACACAGCGCACAACCACATCACCACCTCTCACTAAGAACAACAACACATCATTTGGTACCATCCACAAGACACCATAATCCCATTAAAGCATCTGCAAAACCACCTAAACTTCCATACATCCCAAGACAAATCCTATTGAAAGCAAAACCTATGACACTTCCTTGAGCACATGAATGAAGAAATTTCATCTTCCATGTCAAGATATTTTCTACTTTAGGTAGAAATGAATCACCTGCATAGTTTTAAATTGCATCATAATATAATGTATCTTAATTAGGATTTAGGTCCTCTCCTTATCATATTTTAGAGGATTTATCACACATAACACATCAAAGAATTAGCACATCTCGTATCACAACAAGATCAAAACATCACATCATAAGAAAAATGAGCATATAAAAACAAAACTCAAAATAGCTTCGGGTACTAGGAAAGCATCTATATCTCTTACTCCCAAGTAATAACCTATAGACCACCATTCCCCCATAACACGTGAACTAATATGAATGTTCATCGATATGATACCATCTCTTGATGATCCTAGATCTCTACTGGCTACTCCAAAAATGTCTCATCATCCTAAATATTTAACTCACCCCAGTAAATAACATGCGAGTCATCATGAAGATACCAATGAACCTAGGAAACATGGAAGAAATTGTGGATTTTCTCCAAATATAGTGGAAATTCAAACTAATATTCCACCTCATCAATATTCCCCAACACATTGAAAATCCCTAAAAAATAGAGAGAAATCCAACTCCCCCTTCGAAACCTCTATTTCCCCATCAAGGGGAGATTCTCAAGAGCACATGGTATCCATCCATGAAGTACAAGGGCCTCTACCTGTGATCATAATAGGCATTATGATGGTCTTATATCACCCTCATCCTCTCTCTAACTTTCTGGATCTTCTCAGTTGTTCTCTTCACTACATCAGGACCAAGAACTGCTGACTCCCCAACCTTCATCCAGCATAATAGAGAATGACACAGGAACCCATAAAACACCTCAAATAGAGCCATTCCATTGGATAAGCGATAATTATTATTTTATGAAAACTAAAAAGGAGATAGGTTCCTTACACACAATACACCAAAGTCTAGGTCACTAGATCACAACATATCCTCCAGTATCTGGATAGTTTACTCCATTTTCCCATCTGTTTGAGGGTGGAAAGCAATGCTAAGGTGAAACCTTATACCAAAATCATGTTATAATCCCTTCGAGACCCATGAGGTAAGATGAGGATCCTAATCAAAGAATATTTTCCTCAATACCTTGTGAATCTTAATGTCATCATCCACATACCACCTTGTCAAGAAATCCACAACACTCAACTCACTGATAACTAGAAAATGAGCCAAATTATTCAGTAATTCCACAATCACCCAAACTGCATCACAACCTCACTAGTCCTAGGGTAACCCTATGAAGAAGTCCATATATATGTCATCTAATTTGAACTTGAGAATATCTAAGGACTACAACAAACCTCCAGAAACATGGTTCCCCAATTTTACCTACTAAAAAACCAAACACTTTGCTACAAACTCCACTACTGACCATTTCATCCCCAATCACCATAGTTGCCTCCTAAAACCTTGATACTTATTTTTCAAACCATGATGCATTGACAAGGGTTGTAACACCCTAAGTTTTTAAGAGAAAAATTATTTTTAATTTGTTTGATTTCTTGTGTTGTACGCTGCATCAATATTAGCTTGCGTTATACGCAACACTGTATTAGCTTGTAGTATATGCAAACACTATTCTTGGCTTGTGTTTCATGCAAGAGCGACCTTCCTTGATAGCGTGTGTTGTACGCAATACTAAGTTTCACTAAACAATGATATATTGTTATGAACAAGCCGTTATGAATAGTGTTAACTACATTTTTAATTTTATTACTTAAAAATTCATCTTACACATATTCTAGAACATGGTATGAGAACAAAATAAATTTTTCGGGTAAAATAAGTATTTTTTTAAAAATACAGTTTTGTCACCTTTTGATGGCGCACCCACATTAAATCTAGTTTTTGACATGTTTATAAGTTGAATTTGACAAATTAAACTTCTTCCTTGGAATCAAGATATAAAAATTTACTTCAGATAAATTTTTGATATTTTTCTGATAAGTTTCTTATTTTGATGAATAGTAAAAATACGCTAAATTTTATTTACTACAATTAAAGGTAAATTTGGTAATTAAGGGTCAAAATAAGATTATAAAATTACCCTAACACTTTCCAAAATTCTATTGGATGAATAAAAGTCGACCCATATCACCTAAGTGGAGAAATAAATTAATTTCATGGACTTTTGACTAAGAAAATGATGTAATTATTATTAAAACCAAAGAAAGTGACAACATGTCACTCTCTTATATCTTATAAGTGTAATAATTTTAATTTAGTGATAAGATTCATAAAACTTCGAACATAAATAGTCAAAAGAATGATAATAAAATTATCTACATCATGTGAATTTATTTATAATTTTTAGGGATTAAATAAATATCATTAATAGTGACACAATAGTGATGAAAAAATTGTTTTTTAGTGAAAATTCAATAATACAATTTTTATTAAACTAATAGTGACCATAAAAGGCACAAACACCTGACCAAAACTTATTTTTCATGTACATGTAATCCATAAGAATTTAATGGTAGAATATTTGTCCATTTTGAGCCTTATAAAAGTGATTATGACACTTATAATTTTTTATTTTAAATGATGTAAAAGTTGTAACCTTCATAATTTAATAAATATAACAATTTAAATTTTGTGATTTAAAGATTATAAATTCAAGTAAAAGTATTATTATGAAAGAAATTAGATTTATATGAATCATATTATTTTATTTTTAATTTTTATACAACAAATAAGTATATTAAATAATTATAAAAAAATGTTGTAGTAATTATTTTATTAAGGGAAATATCAAATAAATGGTTCTAAAAACATTAAAATAAATGGTATATGAACAAATTAATGTATTACATGAATTTTTTATACGAATATAATGAGTTAAGAATCTATTAAATATTTTGGTTCCAATATATCTTCTGTATGGATTTAATTTAATTTCAAATAATGTAAAAGTTTCAAAATTAACACTATTGATATTTTATAAAAATAACATATTATTACATTGTTTAAAAATCACAAAAATATTAAAAAATTACAAATTGAAAATTAAATGGTCTAAAATTTTATAATGTGTCTAATTATGGACAATTAATAACACATAATTAAGTATTTATAACCATTTAAAATTTAGAATTTTATTACCACAAATAGAATTCAATAGATTAAATAAGGATAAATCAAAATGATAAGGTTTAAAATAAAATCAAAACATGTCTAAATTTGATTGTATTATGAGATTACAACCCTATATTACCAAATATCTAAATTTAAGTCACTTTGGAAGTTTTTAAGTAGGGTTTTATATTATTATTAATTAATATTTCTGAGGTTTCCAAAAGTGCCCCTCTCTTCTCTTATAAAAGGGCACCTCCTCCTTCTCCTCTACACAACATTTTGAGCCTTAAATCTTGGTAAAACCCTGTCCATTTATTTTATCCACTTCCCTAGTGACATACTAGATGTCCTGATCTCCTTAAAAGACAAACTTTAGTGCCCTAAGAGGAGGTTTAGAAGAGGAAAGTCGAAGAAGAGGTAATATCCTTTACCGATTCTTTAAAATTTATTTCTTCTTATACTTCCTCTTCTTAATTTATTTCCTTATAAAGTAATAACATAAGTATCACTGATATACTGATATGTTATTATATATATGAAACAACCCATTTCACCATCTATCCATCCTACGAAAAACAAAATCATCGTGTGTGCGTACATACGAAATACCGTCTCCACACTGTAGTGTAATCTGTTTTTCCACCACCTTACTTGGATGGGTATAATGGTGGAAATAATAAATATATATGATTATTATAACATGATTATAATTATTAGATATTATATCATCCACTCTAATTCCATTCAATAATTATGGGAATGATGTCATCGCTCGTGCGTACGTACGGATTACCGTCTCCACGATGCGATGAGATTAATTATCTTAGTTAACCATTCAAGAATGATTATAAAGTATATATAATAAGTAATAATTAAATATATGACATAATAATGATAATGTATTTATGTATATATATATATGTCATTTACTTCCATTCAATTTAATAAGGAAATGAAAACAGCATTCATGCGAACGTACGACCTACCGTCTCCATGAACGATGTATTTTATTCCATTTACGGATCTATTATATATATTTATATGATGAATATATATTATGTATAAATCATGTTTTACATTCTGTAAATATGTAATCATGATCTAAGTAATCATATGAATAATTACAAGTCAAAACATGTATGATAAATGAAACAATTTTACCCAAAATGATGTTTTAACATGGAATTGACAAATGAACGGGTAATATAAAGTCGTAAGTGAATAATATATGATATCATAAATACTATTATTGTTCTATTATAAGTTAATAATATGTTTAAACCCACTATACTAGAGTTTCACACATGTACGGAAGAAATTGGACCTAAGTTAAGGGATAATTATTCCAATCTTGTTCTTATCCGAGATTGTTTATTCGTAAGTATTTATTGGGGTTATGTTTATCATCCATGTCCAGGTTTTCTAAAAATGTTTTCATAAAATGTTTTATATTCTTCCATTTTTGTTTAAATTCATTTTTACCCTTTTTTGAGTTTTACCACATGGTATGGAAGTAATCTTTCTTTTTTTTACCATACGAGGTACTTTTTGACTTTTCTGACAAAAGTACAAGAAGAATGTTTTTTTAAATTATACGGCATGAATGGATTTTTACGGTTTCATAATGCCTTATTTACATGAATATTCCTATGAAATATTTCATGATTAGTTTCAATAAAATCCTTTTCTTTCAAATTTTCCTGTAATTTTGAGAAAAGAAAATTATTTTGAAGAAGAACGGATATTTTCCTCAAGAATTCATTTCAAGTGTTTTGTCAAAAACTATTTTCCATATAAGATGACATTATTTAGTATGTTTATGTTTCATGTATAACTTCTCTATTATTTACATGGTTTTATATTTCTGATGATGAAATGATATAAATTTGTTTTATATTGATTATGTTATGATGACATGATGTTTAAGAATCTCATTCTATTACATCAGTTATGTTATGATGTATGATTTATGATTTTGTGGCACTCATAAGAATGGTTTCATTATAAGATGGTTGGGACCTATATCTCCCTCCAATGCATTGGGTAAATATTTATATCTCATGAGATATACATGGCTGGAACAACAAGTAAAATCTGGTTCAGTAATACACGGCAGGAACGGAAAGTAAACCCAGTTTAGTAATGGACTTTGTCCACTATGATGGTCTTGGCCACAATGCCTTGTCTACTATGGAAATCATAACATGTTCTTAATGGTTTTCCATAATTAAATGTTTTATTACCATGTTGTTTTATAATAGTTAATGTTCCTTTATGATATATGCCTTGTGTACTTCCAAGATTTTTCATTACTCATGTTTTATGTTCATGTTTTTACATTCATATTTTTATGGATTGTTTTATGTTCTCCATGTTTGAACCTACTGAGAATTTGAGCTCACCCTTTTTATATTTTCTTTTCCCCGGGATATAAAGAAAGGTTTTAGGTAAGAAAACAAAAGTGGAAGATATTTATGGGATATGTTGAAGATCTTTCACCATGATTAGAAGATTATGTTTTGAGTTTCCAAAGACACTAAAATAATACAGTCTTTGGGCGTCTTTTTTGGTCATGTATTAAGTATTCCGCAAAAGTAATGTAATGTCTATGTACGTCATGCTTTGGGTCTTTAAAAGGGTGATCTATGAAACTCATCAAAAACCTCCTCATGTACTACCAATGGAACAAACAACCTCCCTTGAAACAATACCCAATTCTAACCATCCACTGACCATCCCTAGGGAGCATCACCAGAGCCAACATGGTCACACATCACCTATGCCTCTAAGTGTCCCCAATGAGACTCCTAGACTAGCAATATGAAGGATGAATCCATAGTGATCTAAAAAAATATAACCTTAACCACTACTCTCGTCAATGCCAAGATATATCCCTAAAAGATCCTTAACCCCTTTCTAAATATCTGCCGACTCTTGAGCCACATCTCCTAGGAATTTTTGACTCAAAAAATCGGCAACAATATTCCCCTTTATTGGGGTATAATAAATCTTAAAATCATAATCCTAAATAAAATACATACACCTTCGCTTTCATAAATTCATATCTCATTGAGAGAGAAAATATTTCAAGCTATTTTGGTACCTTAAACCAAAAATTTCTCACTTATAAGGTAAATCCACATAACTTTTGCATAAACACAATTATTGCTAACTCTAGATCATGGGTGGAATAGTTACTCTCACAGGGATGTAACTTCCCAAACCCATAAGAGATCACCTCCCTCTACAGCATCAATATGTATCCTAATCCCAAATACGAAGCATCGTAGAAAACCCCAAACATCAAAACCGCATTAGGAAACTGAAGAAAAAGAGTTCTAACCAACTTCCCCTTCAGATAGCAAAATGTATTCTTTCATGATCAGTACACACAAAATCCTGGTCCTTCCTAGTCAAAATGATTGGCATGGCTATAATTTTAGTGAAATCAGACACAAACCTCTGATAATATGCAGTGAGACCAATGAAAATGTGAAACTACACCATGTTCTTGGGTACTTCCCAAGAAAAAACTACCTCAACCTTTTATGTGTCTACTACCACACACTACTGAGAAACCATATTCCCAAGGAAATTTGACTCTCATGTTCAAAACTTACACTTGGAAAACTTCTCATATAGATGACGGTGTCGAAGGACTTTCAAAATAACTCTGAGATACTTGGTGTGCTCCTACTTTGAATATGAGTAGATCAAGATATCATTGATGAAAATAATGAAAAATCAATCCAAGAAATCTCAAAACATGGAGTTCATGATACCCATTAACATAGCTAGTGTATTTATGACATTGAACAACATGAGTACAATCTCAAAGTTCCTATACCTTCATATGAAGGCTGTATTTAGAATGTCTTCATCCTTCACCCTCAAATAGTGATATCCAAACCACAGATAAATTTTCAAAAACCGACTATCTCCTCTAGACTAGTAAAAAATATCGCCTATCCTTAAAATAGGTTAACTGTTATTAACTGACACCTAATTCTAACTCATGTATTCTATGTGCAACATAGTAATATTATCTTCCTTCTTAGAGAAAAAAAATAATATACCCCCAAGGAGACACACTAGGTCAGATATAAACCATCTACATCAAATCATCTACTTTCAATCTCTGCTCACATAACTTTATAGGCACTATTCGATAGGTAGCCATGAAAATCAGAGACACACCCAACCACAACTTTATCCTAAACTCAACATTGAGTCATGTGGGTAGTGTCACAACCAAATATGAAAAAAAAATCAGTAACTCTACCAAAAATATGGTAACATCCTCCATATGATATTCTAATGACAACTCCTCCAACTATGAAAAAATTAATCTTCACTTGCATGTCACACATCCAATAACCACACTCGCTAATGAATGCCACCTGCTGGCCCTCTACATCAGAAAACAAAACTCTCCTCAAGAAACAGTCAATGGTGGTATGTAAAAAATAATATCAACCCATACTAAGGATAACATCATATGGATATACTAGAAATAAGATGAAATCTACCTCAATATGGTGTCACCCCATCATCAGTATACACCCTTGGCACACATCAAACAAAGTATCCTGACCTCCAACTTGTGCAGATAACACCATGGGAACTATAAGTCTCTCTATATATAGTTCCAAAGAACATATTAAAGAAGTATAAATAGAGTGAGAAGCTCCTAAATCAAATAAATCACAAACAATATTAGGTGATAAATTGATCTTACCTCAAAGAACTCCCAACTCTTCTAGCATTGCTGCCTCTAACATGTGAATATAACAATGCTCATCTCGTATGCCTCTCTTCTATCAATATCTAGGACCATAATCTATCATAGGTACCTGTGAATGGGGACCATCATGGGTATTTCCTCTACCAACACTATTTTTCCTTGGCTACTGAACAAGCACTGACAGACCCTACTACTAAAAATTCCTTAGAAGAAATTGTTACCGCTGACAGAAAGGGGTCGTCCCAACCATCTAAAATTGGTC
The DNA here is from genome assembly GCA_963277665.1 of Viscum album. Classification (NCBI taxonomy): domain Eukaryota; kingdom Viridiplantae; phylum Streptophyta; class Magnoliopsida; order Santalales; family Viscaceae; genus Viscum; species Viscum album. The sequence continues at coordinate 1,285,970,232 of OY728155.1, read as the reverse complement.
TCCCTGAGTGGTCAAACACTGATCCTGGGAGTTACTATGTCCTCCATATACATAACATGAAAACTAAAAGCCTCTTCTAGGTGCTTGGGATCCCCCTATCCTAAAATAACAAGAAGATATCTTCCATGGTCAGCTCCCCACTAGCCGGAACCCTAACTACCTAAACACCCATGGACCACTACCTGAATATCTACTCCTCAAGACAGCTTATGAACCTCCATATTAAGGCTCAACTTATAAAGAAATAATCTGATCAATAAACTCATCATTTTTCTATACCTTCAGGTATGGATTCATGGTAAATTTAGTGACCACATACCAGATCACTTGATACAAATCATCCTTCAGACATCATGCTATGGACTCTTCATCTGTAAAAACATATGTAGAAAAGCGTATGATGTCCTAGAGTTTGATATTAATCTCCCAAACACTAAAACTCCCTTGATAAAGGGAGATAATATTCTACCTCCTTACTTCCCTCATCATCTATTACAGGAATTCTAAATGTAACTCCTAAAATTCTATCCACATCACATATGCCTCCTAATGGTTTCCAAGGTATAGCATCCACCACTGATGCATAGATCTCGTATCTAACTAACTACCAATGGTACTCAAAACTCATATAATGATCAAATAAGACCAAAAGTGATCTCAAGATCCTCCAACTAATGTATCGTCTCTATATTAGAGATGCTTCCCATGTACTTTCCCAAACCCTACCACTAAAAGTCATGTAAATCCCACAGTCAAACCTCGTCTTTCTCTATCTGATCAATCCTACAATGATCAACTAGATCATCCTGATGAACCTAAACTATCTATTCCAATCATGTAAAATTAATAGGATCCATTCTTTGAAAACAATTATAGAATCATAATCCTAATATCATGGAATTTCATCAAATATTATTTAATTATTTCCCTTTATTTTCCCCAATCATCCAATTTAGAAATGAACACAATAAATCATGATTAATTTACCTCACCAAGGTCTCAACCCTACAAGCGGGTCCACCTCACTTGGTTGTTTAATAAGCTTAGAGTCGGTGCACTGGATCATGGTGTCTCTAATGTCCCATGTCCTAATCAGTCTCTATAGCCCATGTCATGCACCAAGATTAACTAACACTATTTTTCTACCAAACTTTGAAATACTCATTGTTCTTAACACCAAAATTTATCATATCTCTCAACCATCATATTTTATACCACTATTTCATGACCCCATACCTCCAATGACACTGTAATGAAGAAATAGAGATAGTGACCCCCAAGTCCCATCTCTAGTAGGCCCCGAGTTAGCGACAAGCACTGAGGGTATAAAAATATCACATATGGGATGCATTTCCCTCTATAATAAAATGGGATCATGAGATAGGATAACAACCACCTAACAACTCCAATATATAATATAAAAGTAAATAAAAAATCATCCCACAATGCATGATTAGAAGTAAACCAATATAATAAAAGTATCTAATATATACTAAAAGACAAGTCATGTGACAGTGACTCAACAACAGCTCCAAACCCCAAGGTAGAAGTGACTAGATCGATCCCCAATGTCATCCTAAAAACAAAAAAAATAGTTTATATACATAGGTTGAGCATAACGTGTATACTCAGTAAGGACGTAACTAAGGTCTCAAGTGCACATATGGAAAGAGCATTCTAATGTTTCAGTGAACAAACTGCAAAATTAACAAGCACCTATACAGTTTAAATAACTAATCCTATCCTTGTCATGGCTCTCTTACCAAATAACACATCTAATATAGTAATATAACATCAAGATCATAACAAAGAAAGGTACCTCATGCCATTTCCCCACTAATTTTCTTCTCTCACTCCCCAACATCAAACTTCTTATACTTTCATCCCTTCTATATGTACCATGTCACATCACATCACATCACATCACATCAAACCTAAAGACAACTATTTCATATATGATATAGTTCAGAACACATATCTAACTACCTCTCCATTACAAGGTCTAGTATCTTATGCTAGCATCAGGTATCAGCACACCATGTCTCACTTATAGACACCTGGTCCCACACATCATGTCTCATCACAGATGTTGGACTTCTTATGTATTAATCATTTTTTAATGATCACAAATCTTATTCAACCTCGTTAAATCATATAAATTATATCCGATCATGTGTATTTATGTTTAAATTTTTCTCATGATTTAAGAAGAGCCATGAAAGATCTTAATTGTTCTATATTCAGTTTACTTACTTTATACTATCATTGATCTACTCTCATAATACCTTCTTTGACAAATGCTTAAGATTAATCCATTCTATTATCATCATTACTTATGTCTGAACACATTTACTTTGAAAAGTCTGAGACACAATGAGTCTGCCACTGGCTATGTCGTTTTGGCACCGTGAGGCAGACACCGTGAAGCAAGACACCAATAAGTAGACATCGTGAAGAAAGGAACCATGAATAAATACACCGTGAAGCAAGACACCATGAAGCAAACACCGTGAAGCAAGACACTGTGAACAAGACACTGTGAAGCAAGACACTGTGAAACAGACACCATGAAGCAGACATCGTGAACAAGACACCGTGACCGCGAGACACCATGACACTCAGACACTGTGATCAATCTAGACATCGTGTGAAGGAGACACCATTTCCATGACTTACTGTGACACCATTTCTTCAAATATTTTTTCATCTTTCAATTTAATTTCTAACTATCATATTTGATGATTTTAATGCATTGACATAATTAATGTTTCTTTGTAGACATATCATCGGACAATATAAGGTATGAGGTACATAATACATGAAACCTATCATCTCCAACACATGCATTTCCAAGATAAAAGAGAAGTGTGACCAAGAATCATAGAGCGTGATAAAAAACAAAAAGCAAGGTCGTGAGCATGATAACTAAGAACATACTTAGAGAAAGTTTCAAAATAAAGGCCCACTACATGCAACTCTACACTGTTGAAGAACACATGAAACATATTTGAATCTAAGAGAACATATTCACTCTATTGAACCTTACAAAGAAAACAAGTTGAATCGCGACACTCTTTTTTAAAGAAAAGGACTCAAATTATGAATCTGCTTCATCTCATAAGTCCAAAGATGCAAATACAAACACTCAGAGCATCTCTAAACCCATCTCCATATTTCTTCTCTGTTGTGTATCGGTTTATTACCTTTCAAGTAGAGTGTGTAATTATAGAAAAATACCCTCTGTCACCTGCATTAAACTAAATGATACAAGATATCCTTACTCAACCTTTCTCTTACTCTTGTGTATACCCACTGAAAAGTGTGTAAGAGGTCCCGGTGTGGCCTGGTATTTTTTCCCCACAAAAACTATGGAAGATGACCATGTGTGATCTGGAAATTCTGAGTACTGTTGTTAACCCCGATCCAGGGTGTGGATAAAATTTTAGTTATATAAACTGCTTGGTGGCAGGAGATCACCAAGTGGAGTGGATTAGGTCTCGGTTTTAGACAGAACCACATGTTTCATATCCATTGTGATACTTAAATTAGTCTTCTCTGTTTTATTGATTTACTATATAATTTGGAAATCTCTAATTTCACTTTGATAGTTAGTCTTGGAAAGAAGTTATAACTAGCTTTTCTTAGTAGAATAACTTCAAAAGTAATATCAATAACACAAATTAAGATTACTGAGGATTAATCAATCTTCTAAGAAGTTATTTATATAGTAAAACTCTTATAATAGTATAACCTTGATTAACTGGGCTATATTTAATCTTTAGGGAAAACTTTTTAAAAATAATTTTTATAGAAATTTTTATAGTTACTCAATTCACCCCTACCCTCTTGAGTAATCTACTCTGACCAACATTTGGTATCAGAGGTAGTTTATTAGGACTCTATCTAATCTTATTAAACTGTGATTGTAGTTGTACTTTAAATATCTATAAATTTCTGTTAATTCTAAATTTATAACTCTTTTAAAGTAATACATTATTATGGATAATAGATTGGAAGGTGTTGCAATCAACATATCACCATTATTTAATGGAACCAATTATGCTCAATGGAAAATTAAAATGAAAATTCATTTAGAGAGTATGAGTTTTGAAATTTGGTCATCCATTATAGATGAATACAAAGTTCCTACTACTGATAGAATCACTTGGGATGAACCTACCAAAACTACTTATAATAACAACTACAAAACTATGAATTCTTTATATTGTTCTTTAGGAGATAAAGAGTTTAATATAATTTCTGCTTGTAAGACTACCCATGAAATTTGGGATACCCTGTCTGTCTCACATGAAGGAACATTTAGTGTAAAAGAAATGATACTTAATACTTATACCATCAAATATGATAAATTTAAAATGAAACCTGGTGATACTATTTCTAACATGTATCTTAGGTTCAACGAGATCATCAACACAATGATTTCTCTTAGAAGAGAAGTCACTACCAAGGAACAGATCAAGAGAACCCTTAGATGTCTACCTGATAGATGGAGGGGAACCTCTGTCTCTATTAGAGAATCATGTGACATTAGAAATCTACCTGTAAAAGAACTCATTGGGAAACTAATGATGTATTAGGAAGATATGAAAGTTAATAAAGAGGAGGATGAACTAAAGATGAAATCTATTGCATTCAAGACCACCACCTCTAAGCACAAAGACAAACGGAAAATAGAAGCTTTTATAGAAAGCTCCACCAGTGAAAAATCATCATCTGAAAGTGATGAGGAGATGGCTCAACTTTCTAGAAGATTAAAACAATTTTAAAAAAAGAAGAAAATTTTCAGAAATCCTAACTTCAAGGGAAAATATGATCAAAAAGGAAACTTGAAGAAGGAATGGAAAATAATTGACAAGACTGATGAAATTGTCTATTATGAATGTAGGTTAAAAGGACATATAAAGGCCAACTGTCCAAATCTCAAGTACAAAAATAAATATGAGGACAAGGACAGGAAGTACAAAAAGGAAATGAATGTAACCTGGAGTGCTTCTGGGGATATTTCAAGTAACTCAGAGACATCACATGATGAACAGGCTAACAAACCCAATATGTGTTTTATGACAAAGGTAACAATGGAATCTTCTGTACATAAATCATGCTACTATGAAGATGAAAGTGAATCTGCAAAAATTAATAATGATGAAATGTTTGAATATTGTAACATGCTTGAAGATACATGCAATGAACTAAAATAAAAATATAAATCATTAAAGAAACATCATGATCTCTTTGTGAATGTTAAATCTGAACTTAATACTAAAAAGGATAAAAATTCTCAACTGCTCAAAGAAAACAATGAGTTAAAAATGTCTAATGAGAAATTAAATAGTGGCCTAGAAAAAATTACTAATGGGAAAAATACCCTTACCCAAATTCTAAGAAAACAGATTTCCCTTAAATACAATAATGTCATTAGTTATCAACCTGGTAAAATAAATCTTGGTAGAAAAAATTTTGTTTCAAGATCTCAGACATATAGTTTTACTCCCAACTCTGGACTTAAATCAACTAATTCAATTCATGATACATGTTCTACTGTTTCAATATTTTCTGGACCAAATACAATTTATTTTTTAAAAACTTTACAAAATTATTATAAGAAATATATGAGGAAAATATGGGTTCCTAAAGCATTTATTACTAATATTACTAGACCCAAACAAGTATGGGTACCAAAATCTATTTTTGCCTAATCTTTTTTAAGGAAAGATGCTTAAAGAGCTCTTGCAAAAGTCTATTGTACTTGGGTAGTGGATGTTCAAGGCACATGACAGGAGACTACTCATGCTTCAAGAACATGATAAAAGTATATGTAGGAATGTCACATTTGGTGAAAATGTCAAGTGAAAGATTATTAGCCTAGGCCAAATCAGTAACTCTAACTCAGTTTTAATTTCTAAAGTACTTTTTGTTGATGATTTAAAATACAATTTTCTTAGTATATCAAAATTATGTGATGATGGATTTCATGTTAGATTTGAAAATGATGCTTGTAATGTCTTCAATTCTAAAGATGAATTAGTATTTTCTAAATTAAGAAATGAAAAATTTTATTCTATTAATTTAGATTCTTTAGCTTCTCAGAATGATTCATGCTTAAGTGTATTTCATAAAGAATCTTGGCTTTGGCATAGGATACTAGGACACTGTAATGTTTACTCCCTTAGAAAGCTATCTAGAAAAATCCTAGTTAAAGACTTACCCAAACTTGAGTTTCCAAATGACAAAGTGTATAATCTTTGTCGAAAAGGGAAAACAACACAAAGTTTCTTTCAAACAAAAGAAAGAAGTTTCAACTTCTCAACCTCTTAAACTGGTTCACATGGATTTTTTTGGACCATCTAGAGTTTCTAGTTAAATGGGAAGCACTATGTTTATGTTCTTGTAGATGACTTTTCTAGATATACTTGGACCTTCTTTATGGATCACAAAAGTGAAGCCTGCTCTTATTTTACTAAGTATGCCAAGTCTGTAGAAAATATTAGTGGACTTAGAATTAAATCCTTAAGAATTGATCATGGCTGTGAGTTTGAAAATCAAGAGTTTGAATCCTTTTTCTCACAAAATGGTTATAGTCACAATTTCTCTGCCTCTAGAACACCTCAGCATAATGGAGTTATAGAGAGAACAAATAGAACCCTGCAAGAGATTACTAGAAAAATTCTTAGTGAATATGACTTACCTATTTATTTTTGGGATGAAGATGTCAATACAGTGTTCTATATAATCAATAGAGTGTTGATGAGACCTATTTTTAGGAGTAATCCTTACGAATTATGAAACAATAGAAAACCCAAGGTTATCTACTTCAAAGTTTTTGGTTGCAAAGTCTATATTCTTAATACCAAATACAATATTGAAAAATTTGCATCCAAAAGTGATGAAGGTATCTTTTTAGAATATTCCATGTCTAGTAAAGCCTATAGAGTGTTCAATGAAAGAACTAAATGTGTGGAAGAATATGTTCATGTCAAATTTTATGAAACAGATCCACATGAGCCTAAAACCATCCTAGAGAATCTGGAGGATAATGTATCAGATCTTAATATCAATTCAAAATCCTCAAATTCTTTTATGAAAGAATCTGTGAAAACTTACAACTCTGAAAATTCCCTAGAATCAAGTCACAATGAACCTGAATCTGTTGATGATCCTAAAATCACTAGTCCCTATTTTTCTATAATTGTTATAACTCTTAAGAACCATCCCTTGGAAGATGTTTTTGGAGACTAAGACAAAGGAAATTAAACTAGATATTCTCTTAGAAATCAAGTTGAACATCAAGTATTCTTATCACAATGTGAACCTAAAAACATTAACGATGCTATCAATGATGGATTTTGGGTGATATCTATGCAATAAGAACTTAATCAGTTTTAAAGGAACAAAGTTTGGAAATTTTTTGAAAGACCCAAGGACACAGTCACCATATGCACTAAATGGGTGTTTAGAAATAAGGTAGATGAATCTGGTAACATAGTTAGAAACAAGGCTAGATTATTTACACAAGGATATATTCAAGAAGAAGGAATTGATTATGAGAAGACCTTTTCACCAGTATCCAGACTTGAAGCCCTCAGAATCTTTCTTGCCTATGCTACACATTTGAATTTAAAACTATGTAAAATGGATGTTAAGAGTGCATTATTCAATGGGTATATATCCAAGGATGTTTTTGTTGAAAAACCCCCTATATTCTCTAACCATAATTTTCCAAATCATATTTTTAAACTATAAAATGCCTTATATGGTTTAAAGCAAGCTCTAAGAGTTTGTTATGATAGATTGTGTACTTTTCTTATTTCCAAAGGTTTTACCAAAGGAATAGATGATCCTACACTTTTTATAAAACGAATTTCTAATGATGTTTTAGTTGTTCAAATCTATGTAGATGACATTATTTTTGGATCTTCTAAGAATTATTTATGTGTTGATTTTTCTAAAATGATGCAAAATGAATTTGAAATGAGTATAATGGGTGAACTAAAATTCATTCTTGGATTTAAAATCTTTCAAAATAATTATGGAATTGTTTTAACCCAGAGTAAATATACTAGAGATCTTCTAAAACATTTTGGATTGGGTAGCACTAAAAGTAGTGACACTCCCATGAGTACCACTTGTAAGTTGGATCTTGATGAAGATGGAAAATCCGTTGACCAAACCACTTATAGAGGAATGATTGGAAGTTTACTTTACTTAACTGCTAGTCATCCTGACATTATGTTTAGTGTGTGTATGTGTGCTCGTTTTCAAGAAAACCCTGAGGAATCTCATTTAAATACTATAAAGAGAATTTTCAAAGACCTCAAGCATACATCCAATCTAGGATTGTTTATCCTAAAGGACGATAATTTGAATTAGTTACTTATTTTGATGATGACTTTGGTGGATATAAGTTAGATAGAAAAAGTACCTCTAGAACATATCACCTTTTAGGAAATTTACTAGTATCATGGTGTAGTAAGAAACAAAATTCTATTTCATTATCTACTGCATAAGCTGAATACATAGCTGATGGTAGTTATTGTGCACAAATATTTTGGATGAAACACACATTACTAGATTATGGATATCAATTCAAACATGTACCTATAAATTGTGACAACACAAGTGTTATTAACATCTCAAAAAATCTTGTTTCACATTCTAGGACAAAACACATTGATTAAGACATCACTTTTTGAGAGATCATTATCAAAAAGGTGATATAACTTTGGAATTAATTGGTACTGAATATCAACTTGCTGATATATTCACCAAACCATTAAATTCTGAGAGAATAGACTACATCATACATGAACTAGGCATGATAAATCTCAAATAGATACCTTACTTGTTACTGTTTTAGGTCTTACTTTTCGATATCATATTGTGTTATACTTTACTATCACATGATTATGGTTTCTCAGTTATTTCCTCTCATGTTTACTATCTCACCATAAAGTATTATGTTTACGGTCTCACAGTTAGTATTTTGTACTTACTATCTAACGTTTACTATCTCACCGTAACGCACACTGAGAAGTTCATTAATAGTCTCACCGTGAAGCTCATTTACTGTCTCACCGTAATGACCAACCACAGTCTCACAGTAAAAATTCTTTTTGTTTTTATTTAAACTTTTATCACGGTAATTATCTTTTTCACCTTTTTTATTTTCCTGCATTTTTATTTTTGCGACATTTGATATTCCTTAATGATAAAACAAAGAAAGTATCACTCGATTATTCACTCGAGGTTTATTCTACTTACTCATTTTGAACCCTTCTTCAACCCTACAATCCTTCTCTTGATCGAACATTCAATGAATGCTAAGAATGAAAAGTTTGTCATCATCGACACCTGAGAAGAACATCTTAAAGAAGAAGAAGATTTCACCTAAGATGACACCTGAAGGACATTTAAATTCGAATCTAGTAAACTGTGTTGTTGTACCTGAGAAAGATATTTTCCATAAATAGATTTTTTTCTAGTAAGTCTCTGATATTTAAAGTGTAAGAACAGCAAGGCTGGTTAGAGTGGTTCCCGAAGGAAGATATACCCATCTACCCTAGGTTAGTGGATCAGTTTTACCAGTATGTACAGTTATCATTCGATTATGGTGATAGTTATGTTATAAGAAGCTGGGTCAATGGCTATAGATTCTCATTCTCTTTGAGGTTATGGTATGCGTGCATTAGAATACCTCATGAAGGTATCAATGAAGATTATCAAAGAGGACCTCCACCTTCAACCGAATTCTTTAATTTAGAAGATTCCCTGAAAACCTTAACTGGAAATGGAACCCAAAGGAGAGACATTGTTGCTGAACTTGATGGAGAATCAAGGCTTCTGTTCAAGTTTATACAGAGTTTGGTTAGTCCGAGAAAAGGTGATTTTTCTGTTTTAAAATATCAAGATGTGTTTCTGAATCACCTTATGAAAAATGGGCATAAGATCAACCTATAAAAGTATATCATACACCATATGTGTGAGTTGATAAAAGTCACATCCAAGTCAACTTCTCTATTTTACTCTTGGATAATCTTAGACATGCTTCTTCCCAAAGGTATGGTTGGACCTAATGAGGAAGTAATTAAGGACTGTGAGTACTGTCTCTCAAAAGACACTATCAAATTAATGAAGATAAACTATAATACTTGGGAAAAGGAATAGGTGGAAGGAAATGATAGAGTTAATGAGAAATTCAATCCTGCAGATTATCCCTCAAAACCAAAAGACATTTCTGATCCTAGTTTGGAACCATGTTAGATTATCGAGTATCCTGAAGAAGAGTAAGAAGAGGTTGTAGTGCCACCTAGGGAAGTTGTTACTATGGAGGAATACAGGAAAACTGATCCTCCTGAAGTTCTTGAAGAAGAATTCCCTACCCCTAAAGAAGCTGTTAATCTGGAAATTCAACCCAAGGCTGAAATAGAATCATTTGTCAAGGAATCTGAGAAGCAAGCCATGTAAGAGCCTATAGTGGGGGAGACACCTATTTTGAAAGAGGTCAATCTTGATGAACTCCCTATGGAAAAATCTATTCCTAAAATCACACCTTTAGTTGAAGAACATATGGATCTAGATTTTCAGATGACTAGATAGAAAATGAGTGGGGAACATAGAACTGAGTCTGTGGAACTAGACCAAGATCTTAAGACTCTCAGTCTAGAGAAGGAGGCACCTGTTGAGGGGGAACAAACCCCAAATCCTGAGTCTATTGAAGCCTCACATACAACTGAGTCAAGTCCTGTAGACACTCAGTATAAATTTCCCATTTTATATGATGTGGATGACTCTCAGTAGGTTACAGTAACTGGACATGATCTTTCCCCTCTATTTCAGTTGAAATAAGTCTCCAATATTACACCTGAGAAGGAACCTGGTCCTGTACTAGTCCCTACTATGGAACCCTTATCTAAACATCCATATTTTATGAGTAAGGATGATCTGAAGGAATTTTGTGATACCCTCTTATCTGGAGTTGAGAAACTAATGAATACCCAACCTCGTCCTATGAAAAAATTAAGTGAGAGAGATGACTCACTATTATTGGATAAAATTATTTGGCAAATACAACCTACTATACTTCCTGAGATTCAAGAAGTAAGAGTAAAAAATAATTTGCTCAGTAATGAAGTAAAGACCCTAAGAAGTATGGTTGAAGACATGAAGAGAGAGATGCATTTGAGATCTGATCCTATTGCTCCTCCTATATAACTTGTTGCTCCTCAAATCCCACAGGTTGTTGTATCTCAGATTCAACCTTATCTAGATTCCTTAGATGAAAAGATCGCTGAAAGGAACAAAAAAATTGTGAAGGAAATGAAAGATCTTGTTTCCAATCTTAATAAACTCACTGATGAGTATACAGGGTGTCTTCAAAAGGTACTGAATCAACTAAAATCTTTGACCACAGCTGTCAAAGCATCTAGTCAATCCTCTAAACCCTCCTTAGACAGTGATCTTCTCATAACTGTAGTCAAAGAAGAGCTTCAGAATGTACTCAGTGGTTTCAGTACGGCTTCTTTATCTGAAGTGGTCAAGAATAGTGATAGAGTTCTTGACCTATCACAAATCCACTCCAAAATTGCTAATGATGATCAGCAAGAGATTACCAATAAAGTGGATTTATACTTCAATATAATCTTCTCAAAGACAGATATGACAAACCATTTCAAGTATCTTGTAGAAAATCTGTGGATTCCTCCTGTAACTCAAGATTTCAAGACCCAATTCCAAAAGCTCATAGAGTTTACTCGATTTTTGGACAAGTTTATGGAGAACAAGGATGATTTTGAAAAATCCATGCAGTATGGTGGATAGATCATTAAAAATTTCATCAAACTCCTGAGACCCTATCTTCATGTCCAGAGTACAGCCATTGTTGCTCCAGCGGCTGCACCTCTCAAACCTGGGCTGCCTACCTTCACCTCTGCCCTAGCCCCAACCACCATGTCTGTCGGCCAAGCACTAAGTCAGACACGGCCTGTGATTCTTGATCAAAAACTACCTAGATCTTCTACTTCTCCAACCTTGGCTCCCTCAGTCTTTGAAGGTCTTCCTTTACCGTCTTTATTAACCACCTCTCTTCCTTCTTCTACCTCGACCTCTGCCCCTATGGATTCTTCTTCTTCCATTACTGCTAAAAGAAAAGATAAGGTCATCCCCTGAAGAAGAACAGTGATTACTCCTTTTTGATAGGGATTCTTTTTCTTTTGTATTGCTCTTTTGTTTTGTACTGAACCTTGTTTACTCTTAATGGAATGTGCATTTTTGGATTCTATTACTTCATATTTTTGATAATCCCAAAAGAGGGAGAAATTTCTATATGTTATCCATTTATCTCTATAGTTAAATCCAATATGCACTTTAACATTACATGGTTTTTGATCATCAAAAAGGGGGATATTGTTGGACTCCTCATATATTAATCATTATTTAATTATCACAAATCTTATTCAACCTAGTTAACTCCTATAAATTATATCCAATCATGTGTATTTATGTTTAAAGTTTTCTCATGCTTTAAGAAGAGATATGAAAGATCTTAATTTCTCTATATTCAGTTTACTTACTTTATACTATCATTGATCTACTCTCATAATACCTTCTTTGACAAATTCTTAAGGATAATACATTCTATTATCATCATTACTTAAGTCTGAACACAGTTACATTGAAAAGTCTGAGACACCATGAGACTGCCACTGGCTATGACTTTTTGGCACCGTGAGGCAGACACTGTGAAGAAAGACACCGTGAAGAAGACACCGGGAAGCAAGACACTATGAAGCAAGACACCATGAAGCAGACACCGTGAAGAAGAAAATAGAACTCACTCATATGTGCATGAAAGTTCATAAACAATTCCTAAACAACTAAGGAAAATCCCAATAAGGAATTTTTTATCCTTAGAACTCTAGAAAAGGTTTAATAGTTCCACACACATGCCAATGATCATTAGACACTCACCACCTAACACAATTTTCTCGATCGATACAAATTCCACTAGGCGGAGGGAGATTAAAAGTTTTTAACCAAAGCTATTAAAAATTAATACACCAAACTCAAAACATGATCACATTAAGAGAATTTGGAAATGCTAATAATATATTTCATTCAAAATAAAGATAAGGTTTTACCTTTAAGCACAAAACTCCGACATTACAAAAGAGAAACTCCCCCTTCCCCGATCACTCAAAGGTTGTACCCCTCCATGTGAAGGGTATTAGGGTTGAAAGGGGAAGAAGAGAGCATGATGAAACTAAGTAAAAAAGAAAATAAAAAATAAAAATAAATTCATGAACTCAATACTCCCGAATAGCCCTTCTTGGACCTTCTTCAACCCTTTGAATGGAAGTGAACACTCTTATTTATAGGCTTATGGAGTTGAGAATTTCCCTCCAAAATTACTCTACCGAAAGTCTGAGTGAGGTTGGCATAGTAAATGACCGAATTTGGAAATTGGTCCTTCTTAAAAGTTTTTTGTCCATATCTCATATGTCTACAAATGAAATTTCATCTTCATTGTCCAAGAAATTAAGTAGTTATGGCTGCCGCACTCATAATATTTAATTCTGCCAGACAGACTTTTCGTATTCCAATATGTCGAGTTCCAACGAATTTATAACCTTGATAATGAAAGAATCAGGCGCCGACACATTAATGAAACTTGTTACTCCGGATGTGTTCCATCTCCATGTAAATTTTCAGATCCAATGGTTTGGCCATTAATGTGATATAGTCCCCTCAATAAAATTATGCAGTTCAGTGCACAGTTTTCGAGGCCTGATTTGTGAGAAGAATTTGAGCTTCCAAATGATTGATTAAGCTTTGGGTCCAGAAGGATAAAATGAATCCCACATGCATAGAAATACTAAAAAAAGGAATAATACAATTTGGATCAAAAATATAAAAGATATGCCCAAAATACAGAATCTCCACAAAACTTCTAAATTTCCAGAATTAACCAATTTCCACAATTAAGCCCATAATTCTAAAAAACACTAAAATGATACAAATAAGCTCAAATTTATTAATTGGAAGGGGTTAAATCATTGAAACACATATGAAAAATTATGAAAATATTATCTCTATCAATTCCCCCACACTTAGCACTTGGACTCCCAGACAAGTCAAAATCAAAATCAAATCAAAGTAAATTCAAAACACATGTCATTTAGATCCACCAATTCCCCACCAAGAAATAAAAGATATCATACCTCATCCATAACCATTATTACAAGTTCTAAAATCATATCATTAAATATTTTTTCTCTTTATTTCTCCTCCCAGGCACACAAGACACCTACCTCGCATGAATTTTCTCTCATCCCACAAATATCAATTTTCAACAAAGTTGTTCTCATCCAAACCAATGAAAGGGTCACCATAGGTTTAAAAACTCCTAATTCTCCACCCGATGTGAGTCAAGGACATGTGTTTATCATGAGGACTTTTCAAGGTTGTTCTGTGTCTTTTGGTTGGTAGGATTTTATGTAAAAAAATTATGAGGACGAATGAGGAGGGTTTTGATCTTTTTGAAGAAAAATTGCACAATTTTAATTTTCACTCAAGTATGGTATCCCCCTCACTCCCCTTAGTATCAATTCAGCTCCATAATCATAAAATCTCAAGAAATTTTCAAACATATTAGCATTTCAGAAAAAAAAATCAATCTTCTCAAACTTGATTTTTCTTGAAAGCTCCAGAAAAGGCACAACTTTCTTCCTCCATTAGAAGATCCAGAAAGGCACAACTTCTTTTATCATGAAAGCTCCAGAAAAGGAACAGCTTTCAACATAATTATTTTTCATCAACACACACATCTCTTCAACATTTCAATTTCCACCCAATGTTTCACCAAATGAGTTAGCACAACACAAGACATCTTCCCCTACACTTAAGTTCAACTAGATCATGCAATTTCACTTCAAGAGCAGGTTGGATAGGGAAAATTGGCTTGTAATCTGGCTAACCTAATAGGCTATTCATGGATTTTAAGGGATACAAGGATTAAATTTACAAGTAAGGCTATAATGAAAGGTATTATCTTGAAAATGGGGCTTTCAAACCAAAGAAATTCCTCAATCATTTAAAACACATATACCCCAAACCCTCAAGTTTTGAAAGGAATAAATCAAATTTTGGTTAAGAAAAGCATAGTATGGTTCTCTCAAGAAGTGAGATGAATGAAAAGAATATGAAAAAAATGGTTCAGAAGCCTCACAGGAAAGTGATTTCAAAGATAATGACAGCAAAATATGGCATGAGATTCAAAAATCAGAGTACTTTTCATGAAATTATCAAAGAATAGAACTTGAAACAAAATCATTTTTAGCATTAATTTAAGCTCAGTTTCATAAAATAAACTGGTTCACTCAATGGCATGGGTTTCAAAAATGGAAATGATAATCATTTCAGCTCAAAAGTTTAAAAAACAAACAAAAATCTGAAAACAAACATTTTTTTGGAAAACAAGCACAAAATGAAAATCCTAAACTATAAAGGTTCCTTCCCCACAATTAAATGATGCAGTTTCCTCAATTAATTCAATTTTATTTAACATGTAAGCAGATTTTAAAATGAATCACAACAGAAAGAAAGTGTAAAGGATAGGTACAACTTGACTTATTGGAAGTGAAATATTAAGTTAAGTTCCTAAGTGTTACACACTAAAAACCTAAACAAAGAACAAAAGAAAACATAAGACATTTATTGAAAGAAAGAAAAATAGAAATAGGATGAGAAAATAAGGATAGATCTTGGTTTAATCCCCCAAGTGGGCCCTAGGTTTTGACTGCCTCTAGATGGCCAGTTCCAGTTGGTCATCCCCAATCTGATGGTGGGTTGAGTTTCTTTGTGATGAACCAACAAAACTTCTTCTTCACATCATGTGATTCATCCTTTTGTTGAGGAAACCATGTGTATAGTACAACAAATCCATCCCTAGGACAATAAGATACAACTTTCTTGGTGGGGGTTGGACAAAGAATGAGTCATCATCTTTCTTGGATTCCAATTTCATAGCCTCCTCTTCATTCTCCAGTTATTTCTGAAGGTATGTTGCATTATTGGAAAAATCAAAGGGAAATTCATAGTGTAATTCAATTTTAACAAAATTAAAGCATAAAGGATAAATATCAAATTCCTCCCTTTCAAAGTAATAATCTTACATCTCTTTTTCCTTAGCCAAATCCACTTGAATCATCTCATGTACTCCCTCCAATAAATGATCAACATGTTTGGGGAGCTCCAACTGTTTCTCTTTAAGTGCATCTTCCTTTTCTTCCTTGTCCGCCAACACAATACATGAGTTTTTCAAATCTGAAAATTTCAAGCAAGGGGAGGTGATACTCAATTTAGATTCAATAAAATTAGAATATAACGAGTTCAAGAAAAGATTATCTCCTAGAGGTTTCTTGGCTTCATTTGCTTCTTCATTGGAAAGTGCCTCTTGAAGTAGAGTGGTAGCATATAGAGGAGGGTAGTCAGGCTCCTCAACATTCTCTTCAAATTCAACCATGTTGGTGGTGTATTCCTTCAATGATGATGGATATTATACATTATGAGGAACTAGGGGATCAAGTAGTTCCTCACACTCCTTCTTGAAACCATCCATATCTTGATGATATTCTATACTTAATTCATATGGAACATCTTCTTCATCAATCTTCTTCAGCAATGGTTGAGAAGAGCCAAATGGATCTTCGTTTAATTCCATAATGGTCTCCCTATGTTATTCAACATCAAGTATAAGAGGGGAATCCACTTCCACGAATGGCTCAAGTTTAGGTTCAGGTTCCTCTTGGGATGTGTGAAAATATTCAATTAGCCACTCCATTTTTCACTCCAGGTCCTGTATTTCTTCCTAAAGAACTTGCAATTGATCTTTTGTTCGAACTTCCTCTTCTTGTTGCAACTCAACCATTTCTTGATAAAATTCTGGGAAGTACTTTTGGATTTAAAATAATTCTCTGTTCAATCCCTCCAATACTGAGTATTCAAGGTTCGCTTTAAGTTCTTGAATGAGATACTTGAATTCATCCTCTTTGTTGATTTGGATTCGATCTCCCTTGATCTGTTTAGCAAAGAGAGAAACATTATCCTCTGTAGGCCAAGGTGAGTCAATAATTGCTTCTTTCACTCATGGATAATGTTCCATGAATTAAAGAAAAAATCATTTGATAACATCATGGAAAAATATTTTTTTATGTTTTTTTAAAGAGTCAAATATTTACAAATGGACTATTGGAACAACCTCCCCAGCAACGACGCCATGTTTTGACACGTGCCTATCATAAGGTGTGACAAAAACAAATATAACCTAAGTTAAAATGTAGTAAATTAGGTAACCTAATTTTTCTCTAGAGAGGAGTGCACAACAATTACGTTTGTCACTTAAATTAAAGAAATAAGAAGAGGTTCTTTTTGAAATTGTTAGAGTTGAAAAATAAAGCAAGCAATTGAAAAGGAAGGTTGAAAACTACTGGATGAAGATAGTGATGGGGTTAGGGTAGGATAACCTTTTTTAATGTCATCATAGTCACAAATATCATCTTACCTCTCTTCCTTTTTAATGACAAATGAAAGACTCCTCGATCATGTTATCTATCACCCTTGGTTAAAGAAGAAAATAGAACTCACTCCTATGTGCATGGAAGTTAATAAACAATTCCTAAACAACTAAGGTGAGTCCCAATTAGAAATTTTCTCTCCCTATAACTCTAGAAAAGGTTTACTAGTTGCACACACGTGCCAACGATCGTTAGACACTCACCACATAATATAATCTACTCGATCGAGACAAATTACACTAGGCGGAGGGAGATTAAAAGTTTTTAACCAAAGCTATTAAACATGAATACACCAAACTCAAAATGCGATTGCATTAAGAGAATTGGGAAACACTAAGAATGTATTTCATTCAAAAGAAAGTTAATATTTTACATTTAAGCACAAAACTCCGACATTACAAAAGAGAAACTCCCCCTTCCCCGATCACTCAAAGGTTTTACCCCTCCATGTGAAGGGTATTAGAGTTGAAAGGGGAAGAAGAGATCATGATGAAACTAAGTAAAATAGAAAATAAAAAATAAAAATAAATTCAAGAACTCAATCCTCCAGCACAGCCCTTCTTGCACCTTCTTCAACCCCTTTGAATGGAAGTGAACACTCTTCTTTATTAGCTTGTGGAGTTGGGAATTTCCCTCCAAAATTACTCCACCGAAAGTCCGAGTCTGGTTGGCATAGCAAATGACCGAATTTGGAAATTGGTCCTTCTTGAAATTTGTTCCTACATCTCGCATTTGTCGACACACGAAATTTCAGATTTATTGGATAGGAAATGAAGGAGTTATGTCTACCTCACTTAGAATATTTAATTCTACTGGACAGACTTTTTGTATTCCAATATGTCGAGTTACAAAGAATTTATGACCTTGATAATGAAAGATTAAGGTGCGACCACATCAATGAAACATGTTAATCCTGATGTTTTCCAGCTCCATGTAAATTTTCAGATCCAATGGTTTGGCTATTAATGAGATATGGGCCCCACAATAAAATTATGCAGTTTTGTGCACAGTTTTTGAGGCCTGACTTGTGAACTGAATTTGAGTTTCCAAATTATTGATCGAGATTTGGGTCCAGTAGGATAAAATGAATCCCACGAGCATAGAAAGACTTAAAGTAGGAATCATACAATTTGGATCAAAAATATAAAATATATGCCTGAAATACAGAATCTTCAGAAAACTTTAAAATTTCCAGAATTAACCAATTTCCATAATTAAGCCCATAATTCTCCAAAAGAGTAAAATGATACAAATTAGCACAAATTAATTAATTATAAGGGTTTAAATAATTGAAAAACAAATGAAAAATACGAAAATATTATCTTTATCATCTCACCTCGATGAGGTTTGCGGAGATTTGGTCGCAGCGGCAAGTTATCTATGAGGTTCATCAGACCCTTTCAAGTCCTCAACAGAGTTGGCGAGGTGGCTTACCACCTAGCACTTTCCCCTTAGTTTCACTGGGTGTATGACGGTTTCCACATATCCCAGCCGAGGAGATACGTGCAAGACCCATCTCACATCATCGACCACGGCGAGCTGGACATCGATGATGTGGTGACATTTATGGAGGTTTCAGTAGAGATTGAGGATTGACAGGATTAGGTCCTTCATGGGCGGTCGATACCTCTAGTGCACATTCATTGGCAGCACAGGAACCTCTAGGAGAGAACATGGGAGCAGGAGGATCAGATACATTCCTAGTACCCCCCACTTGTTCCCTTAGTTTGAGTTGTGGCTTATGGGGATGCAAAGCCCTAAGGTGGGGAGAATGTAAAGACCTGGATTTTTTCTTATAATTTTGTTTTTTAATTATATGGGAATATTACGAGTCTGTGAAAATTGATGGAACATGATTTTGAGGCCTGGAGTGCACAAAATGAATTTATGAACTTTTTTTGGAACGTTTTGAAAACGTGCAAGTAGGTTTTTGTAACTTTTGAATCGGTGCTCGAAATTGAAATCCAAGGGCACTGTTGAACTCACAGCGCTGATATTCTCTTAAGGAGACCATCACCTCAACTGCAGTAGGTTGAGGGTGAAAGTTAGTTTTTGTGCTTTATGTGGGAGAAAATAAAATAAACTAGATTTATTTTATTTATGAAATTTAATCCTCCGAATTTGTTTTTGGTGGTGGGGACCACCCGAGCTTGAGAACTCCCAATTTGAATTCAATGGCGGGGACCACCTGACCATTGGACTCCCCTTTAATGGAGGGTAACTTTTGGTTCCCCACACATTGATGTTCCAACTCAATTAGTTTAATTAATAAACTTAAATTTATTAATTTGGATTTTCACCTCTTTGTTGGAGGATTTGTTGGCAAAGGACAAGCTTGGGAGAATTGTGGTAGAACACTTTCTCCAATGAAGAACTCCATCGAAGGATCTCCAACAAGGAACATCTTCAATGGTGACCAACCGATGACCATCATTCCCTCTCCTCACCGACGTCAATGAATCTTCGAGGTAGGGATTGTTGTTTCGTATACCCCTTACCCCTTTCTTGTCATTCTTCTTGAATCAAGAACAACTATGCTGCTTGCTACCATTCTAATGCGAAGGGTGTGGGGAAGAAAAAAATGGCATGACCTCTCCGCAAACTCTGTGGATTATTGTGGTATTGAATAGATGGAAACGTCACAAGACAAGTGTGGGAGTCTTTGGAATGAAGATCGAGCGGGCCATCGGGGCACACCCGTTGCTTGAGGAACGTTGTCGGTGACCATGCTGGTGAATGACACCGATGGGGCTCGAGAGTAGTGGTTGGCACTCCAGACAGCTGCGATGGTGGCGGTGGTGTGACCGCGCCACCAGAGAAGGGTCACGGCCCATCGGCCGCGGCGGAGCAAGGGCAACGGCCAGCGCATAGTCAGCCACGTGAAGGGGGTGGCAGCGCACATCCGTGTCATCGGGCGTGTAGAGCCGTGGAACGAGGCCGTAGTGGCGAAGGAGGGGTGATCAGCTCCCTGCTGACCACTGGTGGTGGCATGGCAGGCGAACGCACCGCACAGGTCGGCTGGTCGTCCGGCCAGCTGGGGAGTCGAGCGGGACCCCGGGTTCAGCGTGCCAGCTCTCGACGCCACGTGGCGTCGACCAGTCAGCTACCCAACCCGAACGGTCGGGCCATTCAGGGTACCTAGGGGGAGATTCCCCCTTGTTTGGCGGCTAGGGAAGACCCCACCGCGGGGCCACCTAACTGCGGGCCAACGCGGGCCGCCCTGCGCGGGCCGCCCAGCTTAGGCTAAACCGCGGGCCACCCAGCGTGTCGGGCCGCGCCGGTGGGCCGGGACGAACCCACTGGGTAGAGCCAGACCCAGCAGTCTAGGTCAGACCCAGGGCTAGACCCGGGTCAGGCTAGGTCCAACTGAACTGATTCAGGTCAGCCCAGGCCAGGTTGAACCAGACCCAGACCATCTTCGACCCTTTTTTTGCTCTTTTGGCCATAACATGAGCTACGTGCGTTCATTTGATGAACTGTCTGCAAAGACAGAAACCTTGGATCAAGACAGTCTTTTTGGTATACCCCACTTGAGATTTGGATAAAGTTGGGGTATGGCCGGGTTGGATCAAACACGAATCCAACTGAGCCCTAGGGACTAAAAGGCCAATAACTTACAGATCAGGCGTCTAATTGACGCACCGTCTTTTACATTGAGACACCTATTATGTGGATGTACTTTGGGATAATTCTTCACAGGAATTCATGGAATTTTGAGAATCAACATGTTGCATGAGGTGTAGACCCTCCCATAATCAAGTGATCTTAGTGCGGAAACCCTGTGGATGGAGGTAACATGTGAAAGGGATCCGATATGGGCCTGTGCCTTGGGATCCTACATGGGTCTGTATTCTATTATCCTACTTTGATCTGCTCTATGAATACATGTGGTACTACTCTTGGATTATACGTGGGTATTCTATACTAGGATCCTAAGTGGGTCTGATGATTTAGGATCCTACGTGGGTCTGCCTCTCAACAAAGATGATTCGGTAGTTATATCTAATCATCTTTACTACTGTAACTATGTTATACCTAGTGTGAGCTAAGTCTTACATTTGTGGTATTATTCTGTGTGGTGTTACCTTTGTGGTACATACTTTTTTGGTGATACCATTTTGATATACTTCTTTGTGGATTTTCCTTTGTGGAACTTACCTTTGTGGTGTTACCTTTGTGGCAATCTTTCCTCCATGGAATAGTTGAGCTTTTGGATAAAAGAGTTCGGCCTTGTGTTTCCTCATGAATGAGTTGGGTATACTTGATAACTTATGTATATGTATGCGCATATACCCAAGTAGGGTTTTCAGTTGTTTTCATGCTTTTTGGTTTATCCTTTGTGGATTTTGTGAGACCTTTGAGGGTCTCGGGGTCCCTATTAAGTATCGTTATACTCACCCCTGCATGGGCAACGCCCGCACCTCATTGTGTTTGGTGTAGAAGAAGGACAATGCTGATGGAGGATGAGGGTACAAGGACTGGAGTAAGCTCATAGGTGGATATTAAATGAGGTGTACCGTAGAGACGACCATTTGAGAGTTGTACCTACCCTTCAGGTAGTAACCTTGGCGGGTGTTCACAGGAGCTGTTTTCAGTTTTACTTTTAATTTTTAGTTTTCCTTTCACTTTCCAGTTGGTCTTGTATTCTATCCCCTTTTACTTACTATACACACTCTTTTTACTATACAGTTTACTTTTGTTTATATCTTGATGCATTCTTGGTTTGTGTGAGTTTACAGTTTATAAAGGCAATGCCTTCCCGTTTTAGGGAATACGCCTTTTGGTGCTAGTTTCCAACCCCTGGCCTATGGAAGGCAGGTTTGGGGTAGTCACGACACGGGCCCTAGGGGACGGGTTGGGAAAATATCTTTAACCACAATGTTTAGTAAAGATGATTCTAGAAAAATTTTAAACTAGAAAGGATTTTGGAAGCTGATAGAAAGTCTATTTTACCTTATATTCTCAAGGCCTGATATTTTTTATGTTGGGACTTTGTGTGTTAGGTATCAAAGTAATCTGAAAGAATCACAAATTTTGGTAGTAAATAGAATTATAAGATATGTAAAAGGAACAAATTCCCATGGGTTGTTATAAAAAATAAATTGTTAGTCGTAGTTTCATGGTTATACTGATGTTGATTGGGCTGGAGATTGTAATGATAGAAAATCAACCTCATGAGTAACACTTTTTTTAGTGAATATTGTGTGAGTTGGAATAGTAAGAAATAAAGTTTAGTAACTTTCAGCACAGTTGAATTAGAATATATTGTATCTAATCAAGCTTGTACTCAAATATTTTGGATAAAAATTCAGCTAGAATATTTTAAAGTAAAGGTTTCTAAACCATTGAAGATACTTTGTGATAATAAAAGTTCAATTGACCTTTATAAAAATAATATCCAACATTCAAGATCAAAATATGTTGATATAATGTTTTGATTTATAAAAGAGAAATTTGTTTATGGAGGTGTTTTTCTATAATATATCACAATAAAGTATCAAATTTTTGATATCTTCACAAAGGTAATGCCAAAATAAAGGTTAGTTGAGTTGAGACTACAAATTCATGTTCAACCTCCTCTAATTACTCCCTAAATCTCATAAATAAATCCCCCACCATGATTTGGATTATATTGAAAAAGGGGGAGATATAGTAAAAACCTTGTTAAAGTTTTTACTTATCTTTATTTTATAAATCTAAAGTTGTGGTTATCAGATAATGGGGGTGAGAAAAATAAAATTGAGAAAAGATAAAAGTGAGGGGAATTTTATCTCAACATGACCAAAAAAATTCTTGTCATCAAGGGATGTAATTCCTTCAAAAAAACATTATCTAGTAATGTGGTGTCAAAACACTCTCTTTTAAGAAAGTTTGTGTTTTGGTAAAATTCAAAAAACCTGAGTTGTTTACAAAATTCGAGTTGTGGAAATTTTTTTGAGAGTTTATAAAGTTTTTAATGAGTGTTTTCAACAAATCCAAAGGTAGGTATTGAAGAAACCTTGTGTTTTTTTAACAAAGATTTTATATTTTTTTACAATTAACATTTTTATAAAATAATTTTTTTTATTCAAGATCAGATCCAGTCCATCATAATGGGTTTTCAAAAGAAATATTAAAGTTTATGAATGTTTTAATCCAAACATAAATATGGAGAAAAGTTGTTTAATATACTCAAATTTTCAAACTGAGCTGCACCGAATCCATAAGGTGTAAGAAATTTGGAAGCTAGAAGTTTTGTAGATATGTTAATCTGATGAACCATTGGATTTAGATACATTAGTATGATGATAAAGATCCTCCAAACATAGATTTTTTTAGAAATTCAGAATGATGCTAATATAGGAAGTCAAAATGATGCTGAAGAGGATGTTTTAAGATAGCGATGTCTGGAGTTCAAAAGTTTTCATAATTTATACCTTTAAATCTGACAATTATTTTCTGGTCATTAAGTTCTCACAAATCATGAAAACTATCATGATAAAATATTTTGAATAAATAGAGAAATCATAAATATTGTATCAGTTTGGGGAACCCAAATACAAAAGATCAGATCTAGAAGTACCAAACATGGAACTTTTTCTGGATTCTGAATGTGAAAAGATGCTAAAGTTTTTATATTTTCAAATTTTATAAGTGGAGTAATCATCAGTTGTAGAATATCATATTGATAATACTATTGTAATGATAATTCCATCATTATGATGATTTTAACCAAACTGACTCTGAGGAGGAAGATGAATCAGATCAGGAATAGGAACAGATTCATCAAATGAATGCCTCACACTGATAACACAATGGATGAAGAACATCGGAGTGGTCAGAGTTATCAATGATGATCCATAAAAGGGAGATTAGTTATGTAAATACTTTTGGACTCTAAAAGAGTTATGTTTTTTATAAGAAAAAAATGGAGAGTTCAAGTTTGCAATTGATTAAGATTGTGACACTAATAAGTCATCTTCTAAGGAAGCTCATTGTAAGGAGTTGAGGAAGATATTCACATCATAATGAGCAGTTAAAGATAGTTAGATGTAATGATCTAAGAAATAAAGGTGAATCGTAATGAGATAAGGTAGGTAGTCAGATCATAATAAGTAGTGCAAGATAGTTAGATCATAATGAGCTGAGAAATAAAGGTAGATCATAATGAGATGGGGAAGATGGTCAGATCATAATGATTAGTACAAGATAGTTATATTGTAATGAGTGAAGAAATAAAATAAGATCATAGTAAATATTAAAAAGTTAGATCAGAAAAAAGAGAATTTAGTATGTTTAAGAAGACTGATTTCATAGAAATATTGAGAATGTTTGAATCATTCAAAGTTGAATTTTAAAAGTGAGTGATTTTGGGAGTTTTGAAATTTTGGTAAGAGGAAAAAGTTTTTTCAGTTTCTTTTTTTTCTTTTCTAAATTTACAATAAGTATAAGAATAGTTAATTAACATCTTGTAACTTTTCTTATGAGAGTAAAAGGCAGAATGTTGTGGAATTTGATTAATATTTCTTTCCGGACAATGTTCTCATTAGATGGTTGTAATTTTGTTGTTTTTATTACTAGACTGTGCAACGTCATATTGATTCAATTTGACTGAGGAATATCAAACTAAGTAAGATTGGACTAAGCATTTTAATAGAGTTTTAAAAGTACATATTGAGAAAGGGAGCATCATATTGAGTCAATCAGATTGTTTTCATCAAACTGAAGTTCATCAGACTCATGTTCATCATACCTAAGAACATTTATGGATCATTTTGAACATTGTCTATATTATTTTTTTGTGTCAAAATAGTTTTTAAGAAAACTTTTTAAATTGATGGGTGTTAGTGTAATCATTATATCTATAGATATAAGGTTTTTAATGAGATTTGGAGCAATTTTTATATACTTATTCATAATAGTGAATTTTCATAGACCCACAGGAGTAGCTATAGCAATTATTTTGGTTCTCATGCAAAATTAGAACCTTATAAATCTCAAGTGATTTACTTGATTTCCTATTATTTCATGCATGAATATTTACCATAAGATGATATGGATATAAACTTTAACAGTTTGAAGGGGTTAAGTTTTAAAAAGATTTTAAACTTATAAAAAGTGAACAACTAATTCAACCCCTCCCCCTTCTCATTTGTTATTTGATCCTTTAAAACTTCAATAACATACTATATATTTATTTTTAATAATATATACATATTGATAAATGATATGAATCATAATTGTTGGTTATGAATCATTATCTTATTTCTTATTTGTATCTGCTTACCTCGTTTTTTATGGATGTGTGATATTTAAACACCCCATGCAGCATTTTTGGTAAATGATCCACTATATTTTTACTATAATTTTAGGGAGAAACCATTCTAAATGGTGCATACTTTGATTCCCAAGCACTAGTTATCATCCAGTGGGGATCAAGAATAACCATAGGGCCTTGTGGCAGGTCAGGTTGGGTGATGTAATGGGTCAACTTGGGCCAATTCATTATATGATGGTAGTCAATAAAAAATCGCCAACAATTTTTCACGTGTGTGAGAAACAACTAATTCCATTTATTTTATACTATAATTATTCCAATTTTATTAGGCATAATTTTCACTAGGATAACCCATTTATTATTAGTTATGCTATAGATGATCCCTACAACAGGTAATTTTCTTACCTCCATTTTTACCACTTCAAGGAGGGTGGGATACAGCCAGTGTTCATATTGACTTATGGGTTTATCTTCAACATCAAAAAGTATGTGATTCATGAAAATAAATGGGATAATCCCAATAATATCAGTCAATTTCCATCATATCTTCTTTTTACAATCTCTCAAAATTTCTAGTGGTTTTAATTCCTACTCTTGAGAGATATTATTGGAAATAATGATGGAAAATTGGCCAATACCATCATGATGGGTATATTTTAAATTAGTGGTTGGTGGTTTTAATTCCAACACTAGTTGTTTTTTTATTGAGGGATGTTATTTGGGGGAGTTAGGTCAATGACACTAAATATATGCTCATGTTTGTTCTCTATGGAAATAAAATCAATATAAATAATATTTTAAAAATCATTGATTGTCATGAGTTCCTCATAATAAACACACTCATAAATTAAAATATAAAAAAAAACTTTTCCAAACCCATACATCACTTAAAACATGAATTACTACCCAAAGCATCAAATAATAAATAAGAAGAAGAAGAATCGGAATATATGGGTCGATAAAAGGATATTGTGTGTGTGTTTAATTGGTGATGAAGCTCATATTTTAATTCATTTTAGTTTATAATTAATTTCTTTAATCCCATTGATTTTTTATTTTAAGAGTAATTTTCATATTTTTAGGTTTTACAAATAATTTGGTATTTATTGTAAATATGTATTAATTTTTTATTTTTATTCGATTTTGAATTTTAGTCACAAATTTTTTTATATTGATCCAAATTTAAAAAAAATTATAGTATTACATGATTTATGGGGTTCATTTAATTCAAATGGAGCAAGAGTTGAATCTAAACATAAAATTCCCAAATTAAGCTTACAAGTGGGGCCTAATTTTTTTCAATGGTTTAGAGACTTTTAAATATGGGGACATATCTCACAAAATACCAGTCCAAATGAGCTCAAATTTTATATTTCGGTAGAGAAGAGGTCATGGAACAATTACTTTAACTATGTATTCACAATATTTAGTTGTTTTCAAGTCCATAAATTCATGTTAAATTTAATCATAGGAATTTGAATAGTCTTCCAGGCTAGAAACATTTTATTTACTAATTTTATCAAAAAAATTATATATACGCCCAAAGAAGATTAAAGATTTAAGGAGATCATGTAAGATATAGAGGTACAATTTTATAGAAGAATATTTTATAATATTCATCCATTTAATTGTCCAAACATGTTCCAAATTCATTAATATTTAATTGGATGGAAATACACTTCACCACTTCTTTATAAATTTTTACCTTCACTTACATTCAAAAGAGTTATTTATATTCAACAGTTAAGGTGGATTTTTATAATTTTAATAATCTTATAAATTTATAATATATAATAGATTCTCTTTATATTTATTTTCTATTTATTTTTATATTTTTTGTTTCTCCCACCATGATTTGATCATCTCTATGGTTTTGGATAACTGGCCCTCATTATTGATTAGGGGGGATGGTGATGTTTTGAGTTCGTTTTTCCTCAATGTATTTTTCTAATTTTGTTTTAAGATTTAAGTATTGGTTAAAATGATTACGGTTTTTGGTCTCCCTTATTCCCTTTCTACTGAATTCTTCCTCATGTTTATCTTTTATACTCTCCAGCATCATTTCAATACTGCATATGGTATAGTAGTATTGAGGTGATTATGTGTGTAAAAGAGTTCTCCTAGACATATTTTTAGAGGTATTTTCTTAAAATCATAGGTCATAGTGTATTTAAATCTCATTTCAAACAATAAGGTGTTGATAGATATTTTTTTATCTCAAAATTAGATAGGATAAAGAGAATATTTTTAGAGAACAATGATAACTTCACTGCAAACTCCTAAGAATATCAACACTTTCATTCTCTTTTCTTACACACTTAATTGTGTTTTCATTTTTTTTTGATAAATATATATATATATAAACTATATTTTATAAATTCCCCACTTCTTTATGTTTTTATTTACTAGTATATTTTAATTTATGAATAGTTATAATAGAATAATAGTGTTGTGTGAGTAGACACCTTGTGAAATTTCCCATGGTATTTCAAATATATTTCATTCTTAAAAAAATAATAAAATATTAATTTTGGATTCATGAAAAATCCCCCCATAAATTAGATAACACTTTCAATGAATAGATAGGTAGGTTGGATTTCTGCTCAACTGGGTGTTTCATTGCATTAATAATGTTGAAATTTACCTTTTCTCTCTCAAATTCCATTAACAATGTTCCAATGTGAATATTGATTATTGTATTCACTATTTTAAGAAATTTTCTTCTAATTATGAGAAGATAATTTTTTGGTTTTTTTTATCTTCAATCTCAATAATGTAGAGGTTTTTAGGGAAAATGAGATTATACACTCACATGAGGACATCCTTGATCACTCCAAATAGGTATGTTGTGCTTGAATTTGAATGTTTCACCATGATACCCATTGGTTGAAGATCCCCGACCTAAAAATAAGTATACATAGAGTGATACATAATTTTTATTGAATCACCTAAATCATGCATTGAATCGAAAAATAAATTATCTCTTATTTTGTAATGAACTATAATTAATCTTAAATCCTTGTATTTGGATGGAATCAATGATTCTATCCAGGCTGAGACATTCCTCCCAAGTTTAGCTCTATAATTCCCATTCAATAATTTCTAGTGGGTTTAAATAACTTTAATAAATTTTGGATAGTGATGAATGTTTTTAATTCCATCCAAGAGAGGAATATTAACTTATACCTATTTAAATGCATCCACAATTTGTTTATCAGTTTCATTATAAAAAATTTTCCTATTTTAGGAGACTCTTTAGAGAAAGGGAATAAGAATGGATATATCAAGGTAAGTATCAAGGATAAAAAATTTTACTAGTTTTATTTTTATCTTCCCATGAAAATTTTGGTGAATGAGAAGGATATTTTTCATGAGGAGTGTAGCATCCCACTCCAAGTTCCACTAAATTGTGCCCCAATATGGTGGGTCACATGACCTCAAGCACATCACCCTTAACACCGAGGGATACCAACTAGTATTGAGGACCTAGTATGTGTCTGTAGGGAGACTATTCCCTCATAGATCTGAGTATACATAGTGGTGAACAATAAATAATAAATAACAGAAGTATAAGAATAATTAGAAAGTAGTAGAAGTAATGAAATAATACAAGAAGAATAAATAACCAAGCATTGTAATATAAATAAATAAGAGGGTATAGAATATGAGTTTAATGTCATGATGTTATACAAAAATGGGAGCACAGGTAAAACGGGGATACAAAACATATACTACAAGCTATACAAAAACTACAAAAGTCCAAAAACTGTTACACATCATGTCAAGAAAACGCTTAGTCCCCTACCCGAAACTCTATCCTAAGTAGAAATAAATCCAATCATCAGAAGCATCATTCTTCCATTTATCCATACTTATGATCATAAAGTCTAATCAGGTACCAAATAGTTCCCAACCAGGGTGTGAAATATAATATTAGTAGTTCAACACCCATGGTGTCTAGGCCGATCCATTTCATGTAGTAAATAAGATAGTTCTCAATATATATAAAAAATCATATCATTAAATAAATAAAACATGTAAATATTGATCTGGGTTTCTAAATGGGCACTCATCCCATACAACCTAATTTTTCCTAATCTAAAAGTCTAAATGAGGTACCTGTGAAATTCATGATATGTATACAAGGGGCTATTATAACTTAATCAACTTATGTAAAGAAGAAGACTCCAATCTTGTTATTTATCATAAAGGCCACAATGAAATGTCATTATAAAAGTATGTTAATAAAGAAAAAGAGAATAATCACATGTTTACAATAGAATATTTCATCCATCCATCAAATCCATTAGTGGAGACCTGATCTCATCCAAGGAGATATAAACAAAATCCCAATGGTCGCTATGAGTGTATCTAAATAACCCAATACCATCGTGTCTATCCAAAGAACCCCATAAGACATAATTTGTATCACTATAGGATGGTGATTTTGATCCCATTCCAAGTATCTCACATAGGGGATTGGGTATCACCTAAGTCCTAGCATAGCCATCTTTCCAAATGGGTCTATCCATAGTTTCTCCCCTATGGAACTGGCCTCACTCATGAGTATAAGTAAACTACCCAAAGATCCTGTACATGGAAATCCAATGTATCTCTCATGGCGCATCAATAAGATCCATCTAGACATGTCAAGTCCATCCATTAAATCCTTAATTTGGGACCCATGTTCTATCCTGGCCCGCAACAAGTGAGTATGGTAACCCAAAAACATATCACAACATGGAATAGAATTTATATGTAAACACATGACATCAAATAAACATGTCAACATCACATTATTACTAAGCTATCGAAACTATACAATTAACTCCAAGCACTATCGAAAAATTATATGGAAAAGGCATAATGAATTAAACATGATCATGAAGCAGAAGCTACAAGGCATCACAAGTAAACAATTAAAGGTCATCATTTGAATTTCAATATCAAAATCTAAAAAGATTACTATGGAATGGAATTCAATCCAAGCCAAATAATTATGGAATAAGTCTATAATAAATAAATGAGGCATAGAGAACAATGAACTTGACATAGCACAATTATAATCAATGGAATATATCAAAAGAGAGGAGTTCAAAAACTAAAATAAGAAATTAAATATATGGAATGTTTCATTAAAAATGAATTATCAAGCACGATAAATTCAAATATAAGATGATTGATATGAATCTGAAATTATGACCTCAAGGTTTTCCATTCATCTTAATCCATTTTTTCATTTTTAGGCCTTAAACCAATGGAAACACGCACAACCAAGGTTGTTTTTAAATTAAATCATGGGAAAATAGGTCATGGAAGGTAGGCACACCCAAGGGGGTGTCCATCAACAAAGAGACCACACTACGAATGGGTTTCACCATATCTTATGGTCTCATAGGCCATGGAAAACCAATTTAATGAATTAAATGAACATATTCAGGGCATCATTGAAAGGATATAGTGAGTGGCACAACTTCACATAAAATAAAAAGAATAAAAACAATGTGAAAGATCATATACCCCTTACCATGATGTAGTATTATTCCACTTTTCCATTATTGAGCCTTAATTTGACATAAAATGGAAGAAATTAAAGAATTTTTCAAATTCACAAAAAATAGGTCAAAAATACATCACACCAAAATAGCACAATGGATAGAGGAGGAACTAAGAATTAGATGGGCTTAGATGATAGAGATTATCAAGGTCTTTCTGTATCTTCTGACAGCAAATGATTCGGTCCATGGAGGAGGGATACATCACAAACTCTATGAGAGGGGAAGATGGGGTTCTATGGATGGAGGAAGATACAAATCATGCTAAAATGATATAGGAAAGGAATTTTGGGTGAAATAAATAATTAAAAAGGATAAAACATTTAATTTTACCCATTTTTAACCTATGCATGGTTTGGCAACACGGTTTGGCTAAATTGTGTGCTAACCATGTTTCATATACTTCTATAAGTGGGACTTCATATGGTAAGGCACATGATTTGACTAACCATGCACAAAAATGCATTTATGATCTATCTTAAACTTTTGTAACCCCACATGGTCACGTGCCTTAGGTCTCATCGTTACAGATAAACTGTTTAACCCAGTATGCTTCCCCCTTTTTGGTGTTATGGGATTTAAATGAGCCTCAGACACACATGGAATCTCCTTTAACCTCTTATGCATATTTACTAGGTTTTTTAAGGAATTAATCCAAAAAATAAATGGTATATACCCTTGGATAAAATCGGTTTGTTACAATATCACCTCCTTAAAATAACACATCCCTATGTTTCCCTTCTGAGGGTGGTATAATGCCTTCTGAAAAAAATATTCGACCAAGATGCATGTACATCGACACCCCACTCCCAAGTCTCATCATATACACATCTGTGTTTTTATAGCACCCAAACAAGAGGGACTGACCTGCCTCAGAGAGCCTTTATGCTACGATCAATTATATGAATTGGATGCTCCTTAAAGGATGTGTCCACCTCCAGCTCAATATCCTGAGGATCAAACTAATGATATGGGTCTGGATGATATACTATTAAAGTTTTGATACATGTAAAACTATAAACACACATCGGCACCCCACTCTCAAGTCTCATCATATACATGCATGTGTTTCTATAAAACCCAGACTAGAGGAACTGACCTACCTCAGAGTACCTTCATGCTACGATCAATGATATGAACTGGATGCTCCTTGAAGGATGCATCCACCTCCATCTCAATATCTTGAAGATCAAACTAATGAGATGGTTCTGGATGATACTATCAAATTTTTTATACATGGAAAACTTCATGCATGTAATGGCACCTCTAAGGTAACTACAATTGATAGGCTACCATCTCAACTCTTTCCACTATCTCGAAAGGCCCAACATAACGTGGAAATAACTTTCCCTATCTCTTTATTCATTTATGACCCAACCTAGATGATACACATAGAAAGAACTGATATCCCACCTCAAACTTCAGAGGCCCATGGTGAAAAATGGTATAAGACTTCTTCCTAGAGTGAGTTGTAGCCATTTACTTATGAATCAGTTAGACTTTATCTAAAGTCTATTGAATAAGATGAGGTTCGAGTAGAGTTTTCTCACTTTCCTCAAGCCAATATAAAGTTTAATAGCATGTTTTACCATAGATGGCCTCATAAGGAGTCATCTAAATTGTTTCTTGAAATATCTTATTATAGGAAAACTCAACCAGAGGAATATAACTTTCCCAAAAACCTCAAAAATCAAGGATATAGGCTCGTAACATATCCTCTAACACTTGTATATTCTGATTGGACTTCTCATTGGTCTGAGGGTGATATGTAGTCCTCAAGAACACCTATGAACATAATGCCTTCTACAATCCATTATAGAACCATGTTATGAAATGAGCATCTTGGTCTAAATGATAGATTGGGGCACACCATGAAGTCTTACAATCTCGTAGATGTAAATCCTTACTAACTCATCAATATAGAAGGATTATCATATCATTAAGAAGTGCATGACTTTGGTAATTAGGTAAAAAATTACCCATACTACATCGCAGCCTCAAGAAGATCTTGGAAATATCGTCACAAAATCCATGGTGATATCATTCCATTTCCACTCAGGAATGGATAGATGTTATATAAGTCCGGTAGATTATTGGTGCTCTACCTTTATCTGCTGACAAGTGGAGCACCAAGTGATGAATCCTTCTATATACCTCTTCATTCTGGGCCACTAATACTAATGTAATATATCTCTATACATCTTGTTAATCTCAAAAAGAACTACCCAAATAGAGGCATGAGATTCCCTTATCAGCTCTTCCCATATATCTCCGGGCACCCATACACTACCACAGTAAAGAAAGGTCTCACTACCATCAACAACCCAATCCATAGGTGGGTTCTCTCCCATAACACTCTCACTTATAATGAGGCCCTCAAAATATGATAATTGAAGAATATGAACCAATTCAATAAGAGTGTATATCACTTCTAGAGCTACTAAGACCATTTTCGTGTGCTTTTCCTCAACCTCTAGATGCTACTCAAAAAACATATCCATTATAGGCCACTCACAACCATCCACATTGATGGATTGTGCCTTCATTTTTTTACTCAAGGCATTAGTCACAACATTACTGTTACCAGGTGTGTAAGAAAGCTCAAATTTGAATGACTTCAGCTATTCCACCAACCTGCACTGCCTCAAATTCAATTCTAGCTGAGTGGATATATATTTGATACTTTTATAATCCATGTAAACCAATAATAAATCTCCCAATATATCATGTATCCAAAATCATAGATCATTAACCATGGATACTAACTCAAGTTTGTGCATATGATAGTTCCTCTCATGAGACCTCAATTGGTGAGATCCACATGCTATGACTCGATCACCTTACATTATAACTACACCAAGTCTGATCCCTAAAGAATCAAAATAGACTATATAACCTCTACCCAGCTCTAGCAGAATCAGAATCGGCACTGAGGTGAGTCTTCCCTTTAACTCTTTAAAAGGCTTCTCACAAGCTTCAGACCATAAGAATTGAACACCCTTCTTATTAAGGTCCATAAGAGGAACTTCTAAGTGGGAGAATTATAAGATGAATTACCTATAATATCTATCTAGCCCAAAAAATTTGTGTATATCAATAATAGTCTTGGTATTCTCCCAGGAAACTATTGTGTTTACCTTTTCTGGGTTTACTAATATGCCTACCTCATATATTATATGACCAAAGAAGTAAAATTTATTGATCCAAAAGTAAAATTTATTGAGATTTTCATATATCCAGTGATATCTCAGTGTACTCATCATGGTCTCAAGATGATTGGAAGGGTAAAATATGGTGTGGAAGAACACTAAGATTTCATCTATAAATACTACCAAAAATTAATCAAGATATATGTGTAAAACCCAATTCATCAACTCCATGAAAACTGTTGGATCATTTTTCAGACTGAACAGAGTAACCAAATACTTGTAAAATCCATACCTACTTTGGAATTATATATGTGGAATATCTAATGGTCTCACATGAACCTAGTGGTAGACTGAACTCAACTCGATCTAGGAGAAAATAGTTTCCCCTTGGAGATGGTTGAAGAGGTCGTATATATGAGGAAGTGGATATCTATTCTTCACCATAATCTGGTTCAATCAGTAGTAATCCATATATAATATAAGGATACCATCCACCTAATTTGAAAAAAGTATAATTGAATCCCATGGCGAAGTGATGGGTTTGATAAAACACTTAACCTCAAGATCTTCAAGTTTCTTCATGATTTCCTAGAGCTCTGTTTGTACCATCATATAGAGATGAATGGACACTGGTGTCACGCCTGGAACAAACTCAATGTTGAACTCAACCCCTCTCTCAAAATTTAAGCTAAAGAAATATCTAGGGAAGACATACCTGAATTGATCTGCAACTGAAGGGAACTCTTCTAACTGTATTCCATGATCACTCATAAAGAGACTCACTAACTAAGCTATCACTCTTCCTAGCCCAGTTCTCTTGGGTCTGGCTCAATCTACATGAATATCCCATTCACCCTTGTGTACATATGTTTTTCCCTCAGGTAATATGAAGGAATATCAATATAAATAGAAATTCACTATGGTAGGATAAGGTATGATCTAGTCCATACTGAGAATGACATCAAAGCCAGCCAACTCGAGGATGAAGAAACTTCAGAAGAAACAAAACCTGCCTATTTCAAGGGGAACTCCTTACACTGACATATTCCCAATGTTCTGACCCTAAACGGAATGTTGAGGGACATAACACCATATAAGTACTCTACTACAACACCAAGTCTCTCCACAATAGAAATATACATTAAAGAGTGTGATGCACCTATATCAAAAAGGGTAGAAACTAAAGTGGAGGCTACCATAATAGTACCTGCAACCATAGATGGACCTGGACTCTGCTCCTCTAAAAAGTATTCAGTACATACTTACGGTCTATACCTCATCCCAAATATTTTTTCTGAATATCTTGAGTAGATCCACTCTTCTACAGCTAATGATATGGGGCCTGACTACCTTCACCACAACCATTACCTCCTCTTCCTGATCAGCTCATAGAAGACCAAATACCTAATTGACATAGAGTCATAGATCATGTGCCTAATAAAGATGTAGTATGGATCCCCTATCATCAGATGTTGGAGGAAAATAATGGAAGAAGCAAAGAAGATGACCCATCATGTCACAAGCGTAGAATTCGATCGGGTTCCTTGTACATTGGGTTTTTTTATGGTCCAGGATTTCGCATTGGTGACACACTATAGAAATTTCAAAGTATGTCACCTGGCTGGAACATCCCCCACATTCGCCCTTGAAATGGTACTTTTTAATACCAAAAATACCATCAACCTACCTCATAACTGAACCTCCCTAGTTTTCACTGCCACCTTCTCTAATATTTTGAACCATAATTAGGTCTTATTTTACTCTCTTTGTAATAGTATTCAAATGAAATTTAATAACCTATGATCATATGGAATTCCCAATCCCATCTTCAAAACTCCTCACAGTTATCAATTTATCACTATCCATAGAAGGAAGGAAGCATTGAAGTTCATTGAAATGAGCTAAATACTCTATCATAGTCATATATCCCTATAGAATATTCATGAACTCCTTATATTGATCCACTATTAGGTTTTACAGGAAGAAGTGGTCATAGAAATCCATCTAGAAGTCTACCCATACCATATCTTAGTATGTATCTGATTGAGATATGTTTTCCAACCAATGCTTGGTGGATTCACACAACATGTAGGTAGTGATATTGACCCTCCAATCTAGTGGAACATAGAGATGTTTGAAGATAGATACCATGTCTTCAAACCATGATTCTACAGTATGAGGCCTATCGTCCCCTATGAAAGTGGGAGGATGATTCTGCTGGAACTCTCGTGTCAACTCTACCATTATAGGGTAAAAGATAGGATCACCCTTTACTGACCGCATAAACCTAAGAAATATCTCATGGAACTGAGCATCAGAACCTAGTGGAAGATCAGCGGGAAGTTCCTCAGGTGGAACTATAGGAGGTGTAATGGGTTGATTATGGCCCACCACCTCTAGAGTGTGCTCATCACCACTCACTTTTACATACACGACATGGAAATCATGATAGAATATCTCTAAAAATGTCCAATGAACTCTTCATATAGAATTAAAATAGATACATACAACATGTGGACATTGTGGTGGAATATCTCTATAAATTTCAAGTGCACTCCTCAGACAGAATTCAAACAGATGTAGAAGTAGGTAAGGAAAGTGATAAGAAGGATAGGTACAAATCCTGCCTCAAAGCCAACATAACTGGAATCCAAATCCTAGATAAAGTCTTAGATAAGATGTAAAATACCTCATAAGGATCATAAGAGACATGGGCTATAACCCATTTCTAAGGTAGGGTCAAGGTCAAAGTCTCACATTTCTCATATAAGGTATCTATTTTATTTTTAAAGGTGGAATTAATTTTTAAACCATTTTTGTATTTAATCTACTTTCAAAAATATTGACTTAGGTGGACCACCATATTAATTTATAAGGTCCCATATACCTTATGAATTGAAATTCGGCATCCACTTAGCCCAATTCTTAAACATTATCCTGTAAGGTGAGTTGGTACATTTCTATATTTATAAATATCAAGCACTAAAAGACATAATCACTAGGTACAACATCAATCACAAGCGATATAAGCAATGCACATTTAAAGTATATATGGGATAGAAATATGAAATAAAATCCATTCCTATGGTTCCAAGTGTGATGCATGTAATGAAATTCCCTCATTTCATCAGGCCTATGTAAATAAATAATTATTTCAATATTACAAATATCAATAAATTCACAAGACATGTGCATCACCCAACGGTGAAGTCGTATCAACTAGAAATGGCATAATCAATCACCTAAAATTTCTTATACAAGGAAATTTGGGTTTCCCCTATACATGGGTTTTCTATGTCCAAGCACAGGGTAAACTACAAAATCTAATTTCCTAGTCTTTTGTCTAAACCCTAAATAGTAAGACAAAAGGTAAATATCCTTTCATACCACTTTGTAGTATCTTTCCCCAGTTCCACTAAATTGTTCTTTGAGACAGTGGGCCACATGACCTCGAGAACATCTCACTGAATTCCATAGGCTATAGACTAGAAGAGAGGGCCTAGGGTATGTCTGTGGGGAGACTAGTCCCTCATAGATCTGAATATGAGTGGTGGTGAACAAGAAATAATAAATAGTAGAAGCATAATAATAATAATACAATAGTAGAAGTAATGAAATAATCCAAGAAGAATAAATAACCAAGTATTAGAAGATAAATAAATTAAATGTTAAAAAATATGAGGTCCATGTCATGATGCTATATAATAATTGGAGCACAAGGAAATATGGGATACAAAGAATATAGTGTATGCTACACAAAAACTACTACACATTATCTCGAGCATAGGATCAGTCCTCTTCCCCCAAACTCCATCCTAAAAAGAAAGTAATTTGATCATCGAAAGATACACACTTCCTTTTATCCATACCTATAATCATAAAGTCTACTATGTACCAAATAGTGTCCGGTCAGGGTGTGAGATATAATCTCAGTAGGCTGGCACCCACGATGTCTAAGACAGTCCATTTCATTTAGTAAATAAGATAGTGTACCATATATAAATATAATTAGATCATTGAATAAATAAAATTTGTAAACCTTGCTATGGGTTCCTAAATGGACACTCATCCCATACCAACTACTTTGGCCTAAGCCTTAAGTCTGAATGAGGTACCTATGAAAGTAATGATATGTATAAAAGGGGACATTAAAACTTAATCAACCAAGGTAAAGAAGAAGAATCTAATATTGTGTTTTATCTTGTAGGTGAAAATGTAAATTACTTATATAATTATACTAATAAAGAAAAATAGAATCATCAGATGTGTACAAGCGAACATTCCATCTATCCATCAAATCCATTGGTGGAGACCCGAGTCCATCCAAGGCAGTCTAAATAGAATCCCAAGGGACACTATGGGTGTCTCTGAATAACCCAATACCTTTAATTCCATCCAAATAAGCCCATATGTAATACCTTTTATCACTTGAGGATAGTGACTCTGATATCATTCCAAGTAACTCACAATGGGGACCGAGTATCACCCAAGGCAAAGCATAGTCATCTTGTCAAATGGGTCCATCCTCAGTTTCTCCCCTCGTGAATCAGCCTCACTGATGAGTATAAGTAAATAGATCAGAGATCCCATACATGGAAATCCAATGTATATCTCCTATCATGTCAATAATGTCTCACCGAACATGGTGATTCCATCCATGGAGTCCTTAATTCGGGACTCATTTTATCTCCCGACCCATTGTAGGTGAGCATGAAAATCCAAATACATATCACTAAAAGGTATAAAATTTAAATATAATCACATTACATCAAATAAACATGTCAATATCACATTATTACTGAGTTATCTTAACTATAAAATTTACTCCAAGAGCTATGTCACAATTATATGGAAAAGGTGCATGGAATTAAACATGATAATGAGGCGTAAGCTACAAGGAATCGTAGGTAAACAATTACATGCTACTATTTTCATTTCAATATCACAATCTAATAAGCTTACCAAGTCATGTAATTCAATTCCAGCTAAAAAATTATGGCATTAGGACATAAGCAATAAATGAGGCCTAGATCACAATGAACTTAACATAGAACAATTGTAATCAATGGAATATAGCATAAGTAAGGAGTTCAACAACTTATATAAGTAATTAAATATAAGGAATGTTTCATCAAAATGAAATATAAATCATGATCAATTAAAATATATGGTGAGTGATTTGAATATCAAAGTCCAACCTCATGGTTGTCCATTCATATTAAACCATTTCTTCATTTTTAGGCCTTAAACTAAGGAAAACACCCACCCAATGTGATTTTTAAATTAAATCGTGTTAAAATAGGCCATGTGAGTTAGGAACACCCAATGGGGTGGACAACGATGAGTTT
The DNA here is from genome assembly GCA_963277665.1 of Viscum album. Classification (NCBI taxonomy): domain Eukaryota; kingdom Viridiplantae; phylum Streptophyta; class Magnoliopsida; order Santalales; family Viscaceae; genus Viscum; species Viscum album. The sequence goes on along the minus strand of OY728155.1, from coordinate 1,285,930,335 downwards.
AACACCCTATAGATGGATTTCTTCATATGATACGGTCTCACTTGCCATAGAAACCTAATTTAATGAATTAATTTACCATATTCAAATCATCTCTGGAAGTATCTGTTGAGCGACACAACAGAACATCAAATAAAAAGAAACAAAATGATAGGAAAGAGTATATACCCCCAACATTGACTTAATAGCACTCCAATCATCTTTTATTGGTCCTTGACATGAACTAAAATAAACCAAAAGATTTTCCAAACACCATGAAAATAGAGAAAATATCCATCGTACCAAAATAGCGCAATGGATAGAGGAGGAAACTAGGAGTAGAAGGGTGTAAAAGTTCAATCTTATTAAGGGGTTTCTATGGCTTTTGGCGACGGAGGATTCGGTCCATGGAGGAGGGACATATCAAAAAACCTATGAGAGGGTAAGATGGAGCTTCATGAGTAGAGGAAGAGATAAATATGACTATAATGGGAGAGTAAAATAAGGTTGGGTGAAATAAATCATTAAAGATTGAAAAACATGTAATTTTATCCATTTTTACCCCAAGCATGGTTTGGCTGCACGATTTGGAAAAACTATGTGCCATTCACTGATATAACTTCACACAGTTAGGTGCATGTATTGACTAACCATGAACAAACCATTCATTTGGACTCTATCCCAAACATCTTCAACCCTACTCGGTCATGTGCCATGGGTCTCATAGTTACAGACAAATAAAATGGCCTTGTTTGTTTCCCGCTTTTTGGTTTTTTGGGCTTCAAATGAGCCTTGGGTTCACTCGGGACTTCCTTTAACCTCTTAGTCATATTTACTAGGGGATTCTTAAGGAATTCATCAAAAATTAATGGTTCATACCCTTTTATAAAGTTTAGAAGTTACAAAGAGGACATACGTGTTATGTAGAATCAATATAAGGAGAAAATAATATACCAATATAAAGTGTAATGGAACATACATTAAAAATATCTTTAGAATTAAATATAAGGTTTGATGGTAGTTAACTATAACCTTTCATATTTATCTCATTGATCGGTTTTTTTGGTTTCCCCACTTGTTTCCACAAGTCTTGGATTGTTTATTGTGTGTTCTATTGGAATTGGAGGTTCTGTGATGCCATTTTCTTCACCATCACTATAAGGATTGGTTCAGATTTGGTAGGAAGAGTAAGGTTACTTTGAGAATTTGAAGGATGGAAATGATGTGTAACTTGGACCTGATGATACTAATTTTGTCTAGGGAATCATGATTTGCCTCATTATTGGTATTTAGGTTGTACTTCACAGCCATGGATTAGATTTTTATGGAAGTATTCTTTCTTGAAGAGTGGTGGATGCTGAAATGGAAACCTAGGAAATACCACTTCACAATATTCAAATTAATCTTGAAGATTGGGGGTAATTTATTATAGAAATTGGTACCACAATGTAAAGAAATAGGTGGAGATTGTGATTTACCTTTAACCTAATCTAATTTTATTAAGAGTGTATGCATTTGATCAAGTTTAGTTTACACTTTTTTTCTATGAAATAAAGGTTTAACTCATGAAATCCATGAATGTGTGTTATTTCTCATATAGTAAAAAAATTTCATTTTAATTCATGTTGGATATCAAATCACAAGTAGCATCAGGTTTTTGTCCAATATAGAACCACCAGCTACAAAAACTATCATTTGATGATTTATAGGGATAAGTCTTGCATTGAAATTTTAAATTATCAGTTGTTCAATAATTATGTGGTGAAATATTTTAAATCTCTCCCGGTATTCATGATGGGTTTATCCTTATTCTACCCTAATTCCATATATTTATTTTCAAATATATGTTAGTCATATGGATTAGAATAAATTCTCTATAAAGAGTTATTTATGATCATTCCAACCACCAATTGTGATAGAAAGATAGTATAACCAATCTTTCACTACACTATAAAGTAATAAAGGTAAAATTATAAACTTTATGAGGCCCCTAGAGACACTTTTAGGTTTCATGATGAATAATTCTATATGAAAATCCTTGAGTTGTTTGCGTGGTTCCTCATAAAGAAGACAAGATAATTTATAGAGAAGGTGGATGAATATCGATAACATAACAAATTTGGATACTTCCTTGTGATATTGGATGTACACAAGTTTGTTCTCCAAATCTATTGTGATAAATTATTTTAAGGTTAGATTATTTCTATACATATTTTCAAGGATTGGATTAGGTTAACTCTTAACTAAATTTTTGACCACCTGGGGATCGATAATGGGTTTCTTTATATAACTTTATTTCCATACTCTTAAATATTTAATGTTTTATTAGAGTTTTTTTAATTTCTAGGTAAATATCAATTAATTTTTATTTTCAATATATTTTCATGAAATAATAGTTTCATGTTTTCTATTGGAACCAAATGTTTTTAGTGTTGATTTTTTTTATTAAATGGATTTGTTTTTGGAACCAAATAGTGGTTTTAGATTTGTTTTATATCACTAAAGGAGTAATCACAATTAAGACTTGAAGATATTTAATGTGCACAAAATATTTAGAGAGTTAGTGCATATGTAAGTATAAGGATGAACTATAGGAGAAATGAAAACAGATAACTTGATGTCATTATATATCCAGGTTTTGGTCTTGAAAATTTTGAATTTTAAATGATAAGGTCTTAGTTTCAATAGTAGATGAAGGAATTGGGAAGATTCTATATTATATTCTTGATCTTATAAGACGAAACAATGATATATGGAATTGAACCATGCCATAAATAAGAATCAAGTTTTTAAAAATGTGAAAAATTTATGGGTAGTTCATTCGAACATAAAAAATGGGTCCACACACAGCTAGAACCATATGAGCATCTTTACACTATATGTAGTGGTTTCCCTCAATTGTGGCACCTATATAGAGAAACATGGGAGAGAAATGAAGCATAACATGCATAGGTTAGTTCTAGTCTTGTCGATGGAGAGGAAGCCTATGGAGACACATCAGGTGAGTGGTTATAGTGTAAGGTGGAACAACATGATGAATTTGATTAGTAGAGAGTATGAATTGGATTATTAAGTGGAATCCAGAAAAGAAAACTTCGATATAGGATTACACATATGAGGTCTATTCTATATCATAGTAGGTCACAATGAAAATTAAGTTGAGATGAATTTATATGACAATATTAATTTGGAGATGATTACACCATGAAGAAAATTCCATGCTATAATGGAATATGGAATTCAGAAGATGAAAAAACCACATTGTGATAAAGATGTTGTGCCATGAAGGTAGTTAATAGTATTTTAATTGTTAGGGAAGGTTTGATACTTCCACACCACAAGGGAGGTATGTGTCACAACTAGATTAAAGATCAATGGTAATTAAACGAGACCACACTATAATATGTTCATTGAAACATAAGGTATTTGTGTTTGGTAGATCAAAATAATTAAGTTTGTTGATCCTATATATCATTATGTCATGGAATAGTAGATTTTTCTACAACAAGACCTGAGATAGAGAATATCTATTGGAGATTATTCCATAAATTAAAAGGGAGTTAATAGACATGAAATTGCGGATCTTATTATTATCTTAAACCACACTTTAGTGAAGAATATCATGATATTAAATGGATGAAATAATTATTACCACATCAAAAAGAAGGAAGACACACCATGGTAAATCAGTTTCTAGACAACCTGGAAGATTTAAATAGGAATATTAAAGGTGGGGTAATGGATTGAGATTTCAATAAATTTATTCTGATTAAATGGTACATAATGGCCACACTGAATTTGTGTATTTCACCTAGTATGATTTTATAGAATTTAATTAAAGGTAATTAATCTCAAACCTAAAATTAAATGGTTTGTTTAAAAGGATGAAATATAAATTCTTATAGTAGTTTATAAAATAGACATAGAATATATAGAATATTGATATATATAAATTATAGAAGGATAATTAAGAGGAGAATGAACATATTTCGAAATTTTATTTATAGGAAGAATAAATAAATCTAATAAGAAGACCAAAAAAGGAACCACATTTCTGGATTTGATTGGAAGAAAATAAAGCAATAAGATAATTCTAGTTTGCAATAATATTTATATGGAAGAATAAGGTGTTATTGTTGTTACATCATGGAATAAATAGACACAACCCTCACATCAAGCATTTTGTCTCATTTATAATTGAATAAGGAGGACAAAATGAAGTGGAGTACAGAGGATCATTTATCTGATAATAAATATTCAAGTTATTTTAGTGATTGTTGTTAAATAGGGATAGACCTTTATAATTATAAAATGTGAAATAATACCCAAAATTATATAAAATTTCTATCTCTGTATTAAATTAGTATTAAATTAGAAGACTAGGGAGTAACCCTAGATCAGTAGTCCACCTTTCCAAAACCTTTTATCCACCAAAAGGGGGTATAGTGGATTTTGGTACACTAGTATAATATTGTTTTTATACTACTTGGATTATATCTTAGTGGTAAACCAATTAAATTTCATTTTTTTGTTTGTTTTTATTTCTTTTCTTTACTTCATGTGATCAATGCAAGTGAGAATGAAAGATTTAACTTATTACTGATAACATGGTAAGAAGATATTTCTTGGTAAGATGATCAATAAAAAATAAAAAATATTTATTTGATATACATCATTATTCACCCCCACCTGTTAGGGTGCCTTGGGAAAACTTGGTCCCAACAAGTTGTAACAAATTCTAAAGGTTTTGGATTTAAGGTTAAATATCTTTAACTATTTGGATATTTTTCAAACATTAAATCTATGATGAGACCCCTATTCTTTAAAGGAATGGACTTTGATGATTGGAGAAAATTATTTTCCCCTACAAGATTATAAAAAGTAAGTAACATAGTATGTTTTCTAAGATACTGATTTAACTAATCCCAATGGGAGAGTTGGTGATGTAGAGATAGAGAAGATACATATTAGATATTTATTCAATTAATTTTATAAAATAACCACCCATTATTCTACTTTTTTTATTGTGGAATATACTAAAAATTATTTATTGTAAAATACTAAATGTGAATAATTTTGAGGAATCTTCTTAAAAAACTAGTGAAACCTCATTATGTCGAAAGGAAGTAAGAAAAAGAAGAAGCATTCTTATGATAATATGGACTCTCTAACTAAGGTGAAAATGTATAATTATAATATTAAATTGGATTCTAACCATGTTGTATAAAATTTCTAAAAATATGAAAACTTAGATTCCTCTATGAATGTTAGAGAGAATGAATAATCCATGGAAGAAAAGGTAATGACATCTAGTCTTCAATTCAGAGAATGTTCACGTAGTGTCCAAAAGGAGATCTAAGACTTACATGAAAGGGTGGATAAATGGAAAATTATTTATGAGTTGGACTACACTTTTATAGAATATATTTTTGTGGAAAATAAAATATTGAGGAAAGTGGAGTTGGGTTTGAATATGGAAATAATGAAAATGGGTAAAAAGATGAAGGCTCAAAGTGACCTTTTTAATGAAATTTCAAAAGAGATAGGTAAAAATAGCCATAGAGAAATATCTAAAATAAATAATTCTCCCTCTCAAGACACAAATTGAATAAATTGGAAACTATATAATAGAATATGGTTCAACACTAAAGGAAATGTCTACCTAATTAAAGGAGAAAGACATGATGGTCATGGATCTTAAGTTATAGTCTATAAAGGGAAATGAGAAGGTAGAAACCACTCTCATAGAAAAATCAACAAGTGAATAGAGAAAATAAAAAAAATTGGAATCAAACAAGTAAGTAAAATAATCAAGTAAAATTTAGAAGAAAAGTTTCGCAAATAAGGGTATCTTTGAAATGTTATTATTTTGTAAATTTGAGACACACCATGAGAATGTGTCTAGAATCTCAAGGGCTCAAAGAAAGAAATAATAATTTTTAAATAAAATATTAACTAATTCAACAAAATATGTGTTATTATTTAATCAATATATGTTATATTTGTGTTAATCATAGATATATTTTAAGGAATTAAAGTATGAATTAAGAAAAAAATTCAATAGTAATTCCTAAATTCCTTTGAAATATAGGGATAGGATTTATAGTGTAAGAAAATATGTTAAGTTGGAAATATTTTTTTATTTTTAAGATGTAAAACATAGAGCTAAATTAAATTTTCAACAAGTACTTATGAAAATATACTCACAAAAGTCCTCTTGGAAATAAAGAATGAAAATATTGAAGAGAAATATGAAAGCTACTCCAGTTTTTAGGAACATAAATGATCTTATAAATGAATAACAATAAAGGAAAACAATTATAAAGTTTGTTTTATTTCTATAGAATTGGATAAATTTAAGTCATGAATTTTTTGTTTCAAAAATCAAACCACTAGTAAAGATATGAAGATAAATGGAAGATCCCTCATATAGAGGAGAATCATGAAGAAAGATGTATCGATGTTGTATCAAAAGAAGAAACTTATAAAAGTTGGATTAATAACATTATAGATATGGATTAAAAGATAATAATGATAAATAAATATGGAGGGAGAATCTGGGATTAAATTTTCACAAGTGTTATTACAAAAATAACCACTAGAAATGATTAAAAGAAATTGGAAAGCACTAGTTTGGTTTATAAATACTAGACACAATCCTCAACCTAAGGGTTCCAGAGGTACCCCATTCCCCATTAATTTAAATGTTTCTAATACCTTTTAGTAGTGGTATAATATTAAGGGGGAGATATGATCCATGAGTCAAATTCACTCAAAGTATATAAATGTGTAGTAATAAAGTGTTTGTACTAAATTAAGATAAATTCAACAAATAGGCATAGTATATTTGTAATTCCAAATTGGTATCAAGCCTCAACATAAATTAGAAATGGAATAATATCCCTTAAATGACGCAAAAATTGGTGATAAGAAACCACTTTTTTTCAAATCCAAATATAGAGTTTCATGCTATAATTATAGTACTTTATGGGGTAAATGACTGAATCTATATTTTAAGTGGTTTTGAAGATATATTTGAATGTTTTGGTGGTATAAAGACACCCTTAGGTTTTCAATAAGTGATATCAAGATAATTTTTAAATGGTATAATACCATAAAGAAAAAGACTAAAATTTTAAAAATGATGTAGTAACATTCATGTCTTATATGTTTATTTGTTTATGTTCTAATGATATGGTGTAAAATAACTATTTTTAAGATAAAAATAAGTTACTAAAAGGAAAAAACATGACCAAAAAGTGGTTTCACCATGCTAAAAAATACTTCAATATATTTTTTCAAGATATTAAAAATATTTCAATAATTATAAGGGTGAAAATAAACAATATATTGATGTGAAATCGAGTGCTTGGGTTCTAACAAAATTAGGAAACTAGTGGCACTTTGGTAGCTACAACATCATAATCAGGACTAACAAGTACATAGTGGACATGGATAGAGTACCCAGTGGCATTGTAGGATTTTTTTCAGAGTAAGGAGGATTTTTTTCATTTAATAATAAATATAACTCTCTTAAAAACCCTACACTCGATATTTTTCTCCATTATAAGATAGTGAAACTCCTTGGGAGATTATCAATTGTAAAACCACACCCATATTAACTCTAAATAATAACTAGATCGGGCCACAACATGACCTCAAGAAATCCTCCTCATACACAAAATGCTATCAATTAGAATCGGGGATCTATCGAGGTATTTTGGAGAGACCGTACCCCCTATATCATAGTATAACATTATAAATAAATAACTAAATAACACAGTATATAGTAAATAGAAATAAATAATATCATGATATAACAAGATGAAAAGTATCTAACAAAATCAAACAATCATGATTATATAGTAAAGACACTGAGGCACCATAAATACCTCATCTTGTTCTCCCAACCATCTAAGCTATCCTGATTGATCAAGCAATATCTGGCCTCATCCCAACTTGAACTTGAAACCAAGTTAAGGATGCTCGAGTATCCCAGTGAAATAGAGGTCCGAGAAGGGTGTGAGTACATAAATCAATAGGAATCTACCAACATGGTCTCATACTATACCAGTAATGTAGTGATTTTTCAGGTAACATGCTCGGGATATAATAAGCAACTACTACAAATAAAAAAACCACTAGCAATACCTTCTTCGAACTGATGTTGTAATTTATCTAAGTGTGTCATGATGATCATTCCAACCAATAACCCAACCACCCCAAGGGTTAATATATATATATATATATATATATTGGGATAATACTAATAACTATATTTGATCCTCATGTTTATGACCTTGATCTACTATACCAAACTCGGTCAATATTGGAGTGTCTCTGAGCATGAGAATCACCTCATGGGAACCTCTATACATTACCTATTAATCCAAATATCATGAATCTATCCTAATGAGTATTATACCCTAAGGAGTCACCAAGAATCCCTTATCCTCAAACCTCAAAGGATAAACCTTGTAGCAGTGTATGGGAATTATCACTATTAGGATAATGTTTGATTCCTAGGAGGGGGAAGACCTAGTAAATCAAATACATCTAGGAATGAATGATTCATGGGTGACCTATGAAATCAAAGTTAATACCCTCCCTATATCTCATGGTAAATATCCTAGGAATACAATACCTTGTAGATCCTCAGTTGAACCATCACTAGTGTATCTACCCAGTCCTCGGGTGTATCCAAGGCATTGATCGAGAGGGTCCAACAGTCTCCCTCAGGATATCCAATATCCTTTCTCAAGGATATATTCCCACCCAATACCTCATACCACCATTCAATACCCAAGAGTACTAGGCATTCATAATGGTCTACTAGTATCATCATTTGAATCTTGGAACTCAGGTATTCACAATGGTATAATAATATCACTGGAATCATTACCATCCATGGAATTCTAGTATACATAGTCACAAGCACTCTGATACTGGTTCATAGGTACCAAATCAATGAATCCACTCCTATATCAACCAAAACTATAGATGATAGTTAGTTTAGTAATTTACCCCCAATATAACTTAAGACCAAATCCTAGATGTCTCGGGAATCCCATGGCATCATCTGTATCATCAGGTGACTCTTGAGCATCATAGGAAATCATGGAAGTGTTATAAATAATAGTTTATTCCCAAGAATACTAGTTAATTACATATCCTAATGAAATAATAAAATAAAACATATCAAATGTTAGTCAAACACATATTCCCACCATACTATTTTTAGCCCCTCAAACCCACATATTTGGTATATAATCTAGGTGACATGTGTTACCATCTCTGCCCATAGACAAACTTTCTCAGGGTTATCTCACTAAAGGTCACCCATAGGGTTCACCTAGGTCATCACAATAATGGAGGAATACCACTTGGGATCCTTAGTCACAAACAGTCTTTCTAGTCAACATCTGATTCTCGAAGAACAACCCATCACTTAGCAACATCAAAGTTATCATCTGGCCTCATAGGACTCAAGGGTATGCCTCATGGGAAATAGTCTCATGAGATATCCAAAGACCTATCTCATCAATAAAGGTCATAATGAGGAGTATCACTCACCCAACCCAAGTTCCTTATAGCTACCCAAGATAAAGTTAACTTAAATAGTAAATTAATCACATGATTTAAATATTACATCTCGCACATAGACGCATAACCTAAGGAACTAAAATTTTATTATCTTGTATATTATCTATGTAACATACAATTCCTTATCAGCCTATTAGTTTTCCAATTTTCGTGGTTAGAGATAGTTAGGTGTCTTTTTCCTTGATTATTATAAGTTCCCTTCTTTCAATCAGTTGTCATAGTCAATTGTTTGGTCATGCGATTGGTTGGCATGGTCAGATGTTTTTTTATGTAGTAGGTTGGTTGGTTGTGTGGTTGGTCAGTACAATTTGTTTTTTGATCATACAACAGGTATGTTATTCATGTGGTTTTTTGGCATGGTCATTAGTTTTTTCATGCAGTGGGTAGGTCAGTCAGTTGTTTGTTCTCATGTCCAGTTGAATTGGATACATAGATGGATCATCTATATGAATCGGCTATGTAGTTGGATTGGCTACTTGAATATGCTACATGTATTGATTGCCTACGTGAATTGGATATGTGGATGGATCGGCTATGTGAATCACCTATGAGATTGATCAGCTATGTGAATCAACTACATGGATGAATTAGCTACATGGCTGAGTCTGTTATGTGAAAACAGTTACATAGAGCTTTTGGCCACATGGGTATTTTGGATATAGGGAATTGGACACATGGATTTTTCCATCTGTTGCATAAAAGAATCCATGTATGTATTTTAGTTTCATGAATCATGGTAATTTAAAGTTCATTTCACCAAGGTTAATTATATCCTTGAATTTATATGATGATTGAGGTAGTAAATGAGTCCTTCCATGTGGATTTTAATGAGATCCAAAATAATTGGTTAATCAAATATTTTTTTATATAAAATTATGATCATTCAGTATCGGTTGACTCTAAAAAACAATGAATTTTCCCTTAATTACTTTCTACTTTCTGTCTCTTGAGACTGTAAGTCCTAAATCCCTTCTATTGGAGTCATGAAACCCTACTATTGTTAGTTTGATTTTCTTACAGCGGTGATATAGTCTTGTGCACAACCTCTGTTATGGTGAAGTGAATTATGTAAAGCTTATGTGAGGTAGGTAATCCATCATTTCTTACTTTTTTATATCATGTGGGAGGGGTTTAATTTTTTTATCTATGAATAATATGGTATCATCTGGATTAATGAATATGAATTAATAAGTTAATTTGAATGGATGGGAAGGGGAATGTTTCACATGATTTTAAATCTTTGAAATTATTTTTAATATTGTCAATTGATGATATTTATGATCTATTTAAATCATGGATATTGGGAGCTTTTTTGTGTGGTAGATTTTGTGATAAGGAAACCCTGTTTTGTGCTATGGGATATCACCCTAAATGAGAAATCAGTTAATCACTTATATTTAGATAATGAAATATTTTCTCAAGGATTATTGATTGTTTGATAATTCCCCTAAAATAAAAAACTATAATTGCTAAAATTATTTTTATAAATATATAAAAAAATATATCATGTTCTATGATGTGTGGTCATGTTATGGGGGTAGCAATGTGCGATTGTTGTGTGGTTGGGGCATGTGGAGATGATGGTTGAGGTGTGTCCCTTATTTTGGGGTGGATATGTGACGGGTTTTTCCATTATTTTAGGAGTTGAGGTGATGTTTTTTTTAACTATTATTTTGGGTTGATGAGGGGAAGGTTTGTTTGGCCATGCTTATGGGGCAGTGAGGTGATTGTCTAATGGGGATGATGAGTTGTTTGTGATGTGTGGTTGCATTTTTATAGATGTCTGGATAGTTATGGAATAATTTGTTAATAATGTTTTAAATGGATTGGTATTTTTGGTTAATGGGTTAGAAATTGATGATAAATGAATTAATAATGGTTTGTGTGGTTAAATGTGGTTTTTGATAAATAATTAATAAAATGGGACATTTAAATGAAATTGGTTTGGCTTGTAATGAAAAGTGGGAAGTGGATTATGGCTTGTGTCAGTTATGTGATTTCTATATTTAGAGGTGGTATTGAAGATGGGGATGTTTTGAGTTGGTTAGTGACTTTTTATGAAATCATAGGTTGGGTTTTTGTGTGAATTATATATATATTATGTACCTTGTGATATATATATGCATCCCATCCACATCAAGAACTATGTACCAACACCTATATATTCACACGGTGATGTTTTTTATAATATCTCAGTGTTGAGTATGGATGACTGGATACTCATTCTTTCCATCTCTCTCTTCTAGGAAATTAGATATGCATAAGATGTGATGGTCTTAGGTCTGTTAGTGCATTAGGTGTTAGACCGGGTGTCTGCAAGCATGATTTGATTTCACTGTGCTATGGGGTGGCAGCCCAGGTGTCTTTGGGTGAGATGTGATATGACCATGTTGTGGGAGTCTTATGATGGGGGTCGTGCATGGTAGTATGAGGTATAAATGTTTATTTCTTTTATGTTAATGATATCCTAGTACTCTGGTTATGGTAGTTGTTGTGATGGAATAACCCAGGTGTCTTCGAGAGATATGAGATGTGATTGTATCGTAGGGTGGTGGCCTAGGTGTCTATGGGCATATTGTGATGTGATCATTCTATGTGGAAGTTAAATATGTTCCTAGAAAGAAATGGTAGTTCTAGGACATACAATGTTGGGGTGTGAGAGTATAAAATCAGTGGGAAAGTGGTGTAGGGTACCCTTTACCAATATGGTTTATATTATGTTATTATAATTGGATTGAGTTATTTGGTGAGGATTACTTGGTGAGGTTGTGATGGATAGTTGACCTGTTTAGTTACTTTTGGTTCCATTTTTTTCTCATGGGAGGATTAGTGTGCTTCTTTCTCATGTGAACAAGAGCCTCTGGTTTTTCTAATGATCATACTTATATGGTCATCCCATGTATAAAAAATGTTTTTTAGGTTTCTAGGAGGACTTCATGGACTATGTTTGACATTACTATATTAGACCTTTGGACAGTTGTTGTTTCACTACTTTAGCTTTGATTTTGGGTATTTAAATTTGGAGACTTTCATCTATGTCTATTTTATTTATACATGCATTATGGGATGTTTTTTGTTCCTTTTTATATTATTTCATGGAGTTACTTATGGTTGATTCATCTTATCTCATAATCATATATTATAATATAGGGTAATGCCTCCCATTTCATGAGATTTTTATACACTTGGTGCTAGTATCCAACCTGAGGCCTACTAGAGGCAGGACACAAGGGGTAATTATCTCTCTCCCTTTATCACAGTATCATTGGTGGGAGGGGTCATGAAAATCTAAAAAAACTTATTTTATTACACTTATTAATATTTCTACATAATTATTCCCCACTAGACCCTTTTCTAGATTTCTAAATTTATGTAATCATCTTCATAACCTAGGGATTGAAAATATAATAAAGGGGTGAGCTCAGACGCTCAGTAAGGGGAAAAATATCATAACATTAAGGAAAACATGATAAAGGAATAAATATTATAATAAATGATCAAAAACATTATATAATAACCATAAAACATGTTATAGTAACATAAGATCTTAAAAATATCATTTAAGGAAGCATAAAATATATGAAATGGATCAAAACACATCTCAATAGTCATATAACATGTTAACATGACATAAAGGTGTAGAATATATAAAAAAGGTAATAATCATGAAAACATAAAATCTCATGAAAATGAAATTCATCTTGAAAATATATCATAAATTTATGAACAATTTGGAAATATGGAACAACCATAAGAATAGAAAAACCTACGTGAGAAAACTCATTATGCCTATGCTTATGTGAACAATGATTGAAAATGTAGGCAAACCAATCATTCCCACACCTGTGTGAACAAACTCATTATTTCCATGAATAATTATATCCTGAGATATAAACTAAAACCAATTCATTGTAGGGTTATATAGGACCCCACCTTTCATCATTCATTCTTATGTTTTCCACTTAAAATCAATCGTAAACATATCTTAATGAACCTATGGAAAAATATTGGGATTCTTAAAGTTTCCAAAAATATCACATAACATAAGCTTACAATATCATGTGATATAAAAAATATCATTTTTCAAAAGTAATAATATCATATAATCATATAAAGTGTGATAAAAAATCACTAATTGAACAAGAAACATTGGATGGTAAATATTAGTGAAAATACAAAAGTTTTCAAAAATCCTTTTACAACATCGAAGTTCAAATTACTTTAGAAATATTGTTAAGATAAATAGAAGACTTTTTAAAACCTTAATAAAAATATTTCCAAATAAAATATCCTTGAAAATAAATAAGGGTTTCAAAATAAGAGACTAGAAAATACTTTGAAAATGTTTAAATTTAAAATAATCTTTAATAATGGAGACTTGAAAAAGAAATGAAGATTTCAAAAAAATTGAAAATACATTGAAAATTATTATTTTTTAAATAATATTTAACAATTAAATATTTAAAAACACATAAAATTTATCAAAATAAAATGTGGAGTGGATAATAAAAATTTTATTTTGAAAGGATAGAAAAGGTTTTTGATCATTTTTAAGTAACCTTGTTGAAATTTTACATTGTTAAAATGATGACGAAGAATTAATTTTATAATTAATAAAGGGGTTTAAAATTTTAATTGGATGTAAAAAACTATTTTCTTTTCCAAAATATGAAGAAGAACATTTTTGGGAAGTAAAGACCTGGATATGGAGGTAAAATCTATTTAAAGAAATTGGAATTATTCTTAGAAAAACGCATTTTAATGAAAGATTAGAGTAATAGAGGAATAATCATTTGGTTTGAAACATAATTTTCCCAGAAAATAAGGTTTAAATAAACCATAAAATCATCATAAAATATAATATATCAAAATTTAAATAGACAAGAAGGGTATTTATGACCCAAGGAAGAGATTTGAGTTACAAAAACCACTTAAGGATTTAGTAATTATTCAATAAATAGTTATTAGAAGATTGAAAATCATATGGTTATATAAATACCAAGAATTAAATCATGTGTTATGTCAATAAATATTCTTGGGATGTATATACACCATAGAAATAAGAAATTGGTGTATAACATTAAAACATGTCCCAATGAAGAGAAGTTATGATGAAAAACTCTTACCTTTATCATTGATTTCCACATAAGTGATTTAGCCTCATGTATCATAAATATAAACATATTAATTTCCTATTTCATAAAAATACTCATATAAGTTTCCATTTATAATTTTCATTAATAATAATTCTCTTATTGTATTATACTATTGTAATCTCTTTTAAACATTAGGTGTTAATATCTTTAACCATTTACCATGCTTTATAATGTTGATATCATTACCCACTATTTGATGCCTATTTAATCAATAATATATCATTTAAGATATTTTAATATATAAATTACATTTATTTATAAATCTATTATATCATTCAATATGTTTTTTAGTAACACTGCGTGAAAATGAAATCAATGTTAGCTTATTTCGGTGATTTTCATGAACAAAAAATATACTTTAATAATAAGTTAAATTATTAATGTAATATTTATAGAACTATATAGTAATCATTATTTTATTATTTTATTATAATAGTTTTTGTATTTATGTTTCCATATTCATACATGAGAGAGTTTTATAGCATCATTCATATAGGTGGTTGAAGTGACTCAAACTTGAACATGCTTTAACTTGATTGGTGAGTGTGATTAAAGAGGCCTTTCTTTTGACCTAATATTATTATAAAATTAGAATAATTATATTATTTTTATTTTTTTTATGATGGTGAATCATATTTTAAAATTTATGGATAAATAATTGAAAACTAGAAGAAAAATGAAAAGTGTTTGTTAGTGTAGGCAGTAGTCGACACACACGCACGATTGACATTCCATTGTTTTTTTATGTGGATGGAAATTAATAAATAAGGATTGAAACACTAATATAAAAACATATAAGTATAATTATGAAACTTATTTTATAATATTATTATGATGATAATATATTTATAAGATTAATAATAAGTATAAAAACTTAAGAAGGAGATGATACTTACATTGCAGACTTTATCTTTCCCTGGAATGCTCCTTAGAATAGAAGGGCTTGGTCTAATTTAGTTTGAATAGGGGAATTAGAAAGATGGATTGGGATATGGTTGGATAAAATTATCATAGTTTAAATGAGTAATTAGAAGGTTAAATTTTACTTTAAATGGTGTAATTAGTATCCTTTTATAAGATAAGAAAAGTGGCACTTTTGGAAGCACTCAATTCTTTAATAATGCCATAAAACTATTCAAGGATCAATGGCTCAAAATGGGTAAAAGTGTTATTTTAGATATTTTTTGGTCTATAAAGGCTCAAAAAAGTGATTAAAACCTTTTTTAAACCATTTACTTTTAGTTTTTTAATTTTACAATTTTTTTATTTTTACTGAGGTAACTAATTTTCTCCTAGATAATTTAATTTTAAATAATAAAAATAAAATGAGACTTATTTTATAATTTATACCCACTATTTCTAAATATTAAATATAATTTATCAAATAAAAATACTATGTTTGTGGAAAATAAATTTTAACATAAGAGAATGTAACATGCAAAAACTTGTCTTTTGAAAAAGTTTATTTTTGAGGAAAATGATTTATTATTAGGATAGAATTATCAATATCAGTTATTCAAATGATTTAAAATAATTACTATCAATAAAATATTTTTTATTTAATAATAAAATAAATAAATAAACTTTATTCATTATATTATAATTAATTGGAAAAAGAGATGAAAAATAGTTTTCATTAAAACGCTACATAAATTTTCAAAATTTTGAGCGTGGATTTATAAATTTGACATAGTATTTTAAAATGATTTATTCTACTTTATAAGACATAATTTTATAGGAAAAATATTTTAAAAACATTCAATGTATTCATATAATAAAATAATTTCATAAAATTGACAGCATTAAAAAATCAGTATTTTCACTATTCGCATGAAAATTAATTACTTTTGAAAAATCCAAAAAATCCATATTAAGCTAACATGAACATGATAAATACAAAAATGATGTCAATTTTTTAAAATTCACATCCTAAAATTAAAAATTTTAACATTAAAATAAAAACATAAAATATCATGAAAAACATCTTTTTATAAGAAAACATTTTTCTGTATATTAACTATTCTTTTAAAATTGGTTATAATAATAAATATATAAATTTTATAAAATAAATTTTAATAATAAAAAATATATTTTATCATTTTCTTAGTTGTACTAATTGAGTCGATATTTAAATTGATTTTTTTGTTCTTTTTTATATATAAATTTATTTATATAAATTTCATAATTCAGTTACAATTGTTTATACCTGATAATTATATGGATAATTTATGAAGGTATATTTTTTTGTACTTATGTGTGGATAAAACCATCAACCACAATTTTTAATTAAGGAGGAAAAACTTGGTTCATTAGATTCTACCCTCTAAAAATAATTTTTTCCTCAAAATTTTATTACATGGAAGAAAAAAAGTGATGGTACTTTTCCCTCATCACATACTCATGTTCCCATGTAGACCTAAAATTATTATTATTTTGGCATAGAAATTTTAATATATGGGTGGTGTTATTCCACATCACCTTTTCTCTTTGATCCATAACTTCCACTAGTTGTTCCTAATAAAAGATATCATGTTCCAACTACACCGCTTCAAAGCTTAGCACATGTGAAGGGTTTGGTATGTAATTTATAAAAAGTGATACATGGAACACATAATGCACATAGAAGAGTTTTGGAGGGTATACTAAGTGATAGAATATGACCCTGACCAGATCAATGATCTTGAAGGTCCCAATACATCTAGTTCTCATCTTCCTTTTCTTCCCAAATATCATAACTCACTTACATGTAGATATTCAAAGAAACACATTATCACTAAATTCATACTCTGGGTCTAATTTATGATTATCTTCATAACTCTTATATTAAATTTTTTCTTCTTTCTTATGAAGTGAATGGTTTGAACCTTCCCTATCATTTCTTGAAGAAGGCCCGAACCTATCAACTTCCTCTCCAACTTCATCCCAACATATTGGAGTTCTAAATCTCTTCCCATAAAAGCCTATTATAGTTCTATATGAATTATGGAATGGAAAATATTGTTATATGATTACTCTATAATTGGGAGGTATTGATTCCAACATCTTTGTAAATGCATAAATCATGATCTCAACATATTCTATAGAGTTTTAATTTTCCTCTCAAAATGACTATCTTCTTGAGGATGATATATAGTGCTAAATCTCATCTCTGTCTCCAAATCCTTATGAAGACTTCTCAAGATCCTCAAGGTAAACCATGGATCTTGATTAGATATAATGGATAATTATACTCCATGAAGCCTCACCAGTTCCCTTATGTATATAATAGAGAGCTGGTCAAGTGGAAAATATTTTTTGATCTTAATAAAATTTGATAACGTTATAAAGTGATTGACTATAAACCAAATAGAATTATTCTTTTTGGATTATTTTTAGGAGTCCTATGATGAAGTCTATGGTGATATTTTCTCATTTCCATACTAATATGGATAATAGTTACAACATACCATTATACTTTTTTCATTTTTTCTTAACTTGTGGGTATACCAAGAATTAAGATACATATTTTAATGAAAACTTACCTCTAAATATATTTCAATAAAGGAAGAGAGATAATGACTCTTGTGTTCTTCCTCTAGTAGTAACCGGGTTGGCGAAAAGCACTAAGGGTATAAAAATTTCACATATGGGAGGCATAACCCTCTATAATAAAACCATATTGGGAGATAGGATAACAATCAAAAAAATCAAACATATAATATAAAATTAATTCCAAACTATTTCACAAAGCAAGAATAGAAATAAACCAATTCAATAAAACTCTCCAATATATACCAAAATACAAGTCTCATAGTATCAAGTCAACAACAGCTCCAAAACCCAAGCTTGAAATGTCCAGTTCAGTCCCCAAAGTCCAACTGGAAACCTAAAAAATAGCTTATATATGTATGGTGAGCATAACATTTATACTTAGTAGGGACATAATAATGGTCTCAATTGAACATGTGGAAAGTGCATGTTAAAGTACCAGTGAAAAAATAGAATAATCAATAAGAACCTATATAGGTTAACTAACCAATCCAAGCCTCACCATGGATCTATCAAAAAATTATGCATCCAATATAGTAATATAGCATCAAGATCATAACAAATCATAGTTCAATGTTTCCACTTACCCACTGATTTTCTACTCACATGCCTCAACATCAAACATCCAGTACTCTCATCCTTTCTTTACATACCATGCCACATCACATCACATCACAATTAAAGACACATGGGTCATCTATGATGTGGGTTAGGATGCATCCCTACCTACCCCACCCTCAAAAGGTCTAGAATCATGTGCTAAAATTAGGCATCACCACACTATATCTCACTCATAGATACCTGGTCCACACATCATGTCTCGTTATAACCTCAACAACCACATCTCACCTGAAGACACCTAGGACATAACCGTTGAAGGAAGAGTGGGAAAAAAGGGGTATTCATATATCCATATCATCACCAACCTAAATGTTGGTGAAAAAACCTAGAATTAGAAACCCTTAGGCATTAGTAAGGTTATCCAACTTAGATGGGGCATTAAAATAAATAAAATAAAAATACATGGTATACAAATATGACAGAAATTCTAACCTATGGGTTCAAACCAACAACACTAGAACACATCACCACCACTACACCACATGTCAACAATAACAACTACTACCACCGGTATATGAAACGCCACATAGCTGCCACTTTATCCAGACAACATTTCCCCCTTTCATTTAAAAGTTCACCAATATTTCTTGATTTAATGAGTTTCCACTAACTTACATTTCTAAGAAATTTATTTCAAATTTACTCATCCTATTATTTTATTCATTTATCAATCCATTCATTTATTTATTTCATTCAACATAATAATTTATTTTATTGTTAATCGGGAAACTAACACAACCACACTGCACCATAACTAGACCATATCACATCAACTATCACCAAAACACCACATCAAAACATTTAACCACAACAACCACACATCACAACCACCAAACATGCATAACTATCATGCACTATAACTTCTACACATCATAACCACTGGGCATCAAAACCATTGTGAACCACATCAAATACCACAACCACATCGCACAAAGCCTCCACATGGTACAAAACTACCACACATCATCACCATCGTACAACTTCCCACATAACATCCATGCCAACCAACAACTGCATCATGTCTCCATGAATCCCACATCCCATCTAGTCACATCTATCAACACAAAATAGCCCAAATCTCATAAGTCAATGCAACAAACAAACTCATACCACAAAAAGATATTCTATCTTTGATAATTTATTCCATGGATTTCACTATATTACTCTTTTATTTATCATGTGTATTATCACACAAACCATATTCCATGGGAAACCAATTTTATTAGCCAAATATAAATTCTTTTTCCTTTTATTCAGGGTTTGGTCACACAACAACACAATAAGAATCTCAAGGCATATCATCTATAGTGTAAAAAAGGATTCCAACAACCGTTATTTTCAGCATCGACAACAAGCATGCACAATATCATCAACAAAATATATCTAGATAATAAATCATGTTATATTTCCTACAAACCCATTAATTTAAATTATTGCAATTAATTATATTTATTATTAAAACACTTACCATCCACATATTGAAAAATAAAAAACATGCAATCCCCACACATAGAATATAAAAGGTAGAGAATGAGTATCCCCTACCTGAAAGAAGCTTTCCAATATCACTACACAGTGCATGGAAAATAAAAAATATCCTAGAAACCACAACTACACAAGAAAACCCTAGATTAACTTGAACTAAACCAGTGGGTTGTCAAAAACGAAGCCCAACATATCCCAAAAAACCACTAACACCACAAAAAAAAACTCTGGGAGAAGAATTCAAGGAAACAACAAATAAAGGAAGTAGGTCTTACCATCTAATTCCAAAACATCACCACTAAAACCTAATGATTAAGGTGAGAGAACACTGGTTAGAAGGTTTCCTAATATTTCCTTGGGTTCAACAAAAACCAAGAATATTCGATAGTTTAATGAAGGTATTAGACTGAATGTAAAACCTATAAACAGGTTGTAAGTCACCTTATTCATGATGTGAATTCCATATTTTCATAGTGAATTCCATGAGTTCTATGGATTACATTCCATGAAACTATTACAAGGCATGAGTTCCCATATCTTAAAACTTCCACTAAAATTCATGGCACCTAGGTCTGAATTGATCTCATGTCATGAATTCCCTTCTCATAGCATGAATACTCTTTATGAACTCCTCTGCTACCACATACAAGATGTGGGTTATCCAACTATATATTCTAAAAATCACCAAATCATGTTGTGAATCCCAATTTCATGACATGAATTACCCACTACAATCTTATTGTAGCTCCAACCTCCACGGAACATCCTATATCCTTTTATAAGAACACTCTGACCACAAAACTAGAAAAGTAGTAGTCCAGGAAGGCACAAACCAGTACATTAGATAAATATCACACAACTATCATCCCTGTGAATCAAAACCAAACATAATGAAATAAATGGGTATGAAATTCACCATAATAGATACCTATCAAAAATCCTATCACACCTAAAACACTGCCACCAAAAAAACAAACCAAACTGAAATTCACACAAACACAGCGCACAACCACATCACCACCTCTCACTAAGAACAACACCACATCATTTGGTACCATCCACAAGACACCATAATCCCATTAAAGCATCTGCAAAACCACCTAAACTTCCATACATCCCAAGCCAAATCCTATTGAAAGCAATACCTATGACACTTCCTTGAGCACATGAATGAAGAAATTTCATCTTCCATGTCAAGATATTTTCTACTTTAGGTAGAAATGAATCACCTGCATAGTTTTAAATTGCATCATAATATAATGTATCTTAATTAGGATTTAGGTCCTCTCCTTATCATATTTTAGAGGATTTATCACACATAACACATCAAAGAATTAGCACATCTCGTATCACAACAAGATCAAAACATCACATCATAAGAAAAATGAGCATAGAAAAACAAAACTCAAAATAGCTTCGGGTACTAGGAAAGCATCTATATCTCTTACTCCCAAGTAATAACCTATAGACCACCATTCCCCCATAACATGTGAACTAATATGAATGTTCATCGATATGATACCATCTCTTGATGATCCTAGATCTCTACTGGCTACTCCAAAAATGTCTCATCATCCTCAATATTTAACTCACCCCAGTAAATAACATGCGAGTCATCATGAAGATACCAATGAACCTAGGAAACATGGAAGAAATTGTGGATTTTCTCCAAATATAGTGGAAATTCAAACTAATATTCCACCTCATCAATATTCCCCAACACATTGAAAATCCCTAAAAAATAGAGAGAAATCCAACTCCCCCTTCGAAACCTCTATTTCCCCATCAAGGGCAGATTCTCAAGAGCACATGGTATCCATCCATGAAGTACAAGGGCCTCTACCTGTGATCATAATAGGCATTATGATGGTCTTATATCACCCTCATCCTCTCTCTAACTTTCTGGATCTTCTCAGTTGTTCTCTTCACTACATCAGGACCAAGAACTGCTGACTCCCCAACCTTCATCCAGCATAATAGAGAATGACACAGGAACCCATAAAACACCTCAAATAGAGCCATTCCATTGGATAAGCGATAATTATTATTTTATGAAAACTAAAAAGGAGATAGGTTCCTTACACACAATACACCAAAGTCTAGGTCACTAGATCACAACATATCCTCCAGTATCTGGATAGTTTACTCCATTTTCCTATCTGTTTGAGGGTGTAAAGCAATGCTAAGGTGAAACCTTATACCAAAATCATGTTATAATCCCTTCGAGACCCATGAGGTAAGATGAGGATCTTAATCAAAGAATATTTTCCTCAATACCTTGTGAATCTTAATGTCATCATCCACATACCACCTTGTCAAGAAATCCACAACACTCAACTCACTGATAACTAGAAAATGAGCCAAATTATTCAGTAATTCCACAATCACCCAAACTGCATCACAACCTCACTAGTCCTAGAGTAACCCTATGAAGAAGTCCACATATATGTCATCTAATTTGCACTTGAGAATATCTAAGGACTACAACAAACCTCCAGAAACATGGTTCCCCAATTTTACTTACTAAAAAACCAAACACTTTGCTACAAACTCCACTACTGACCATTTCATCCCCAATCACCATAGTTGCCTCCTAAAACCTTGATACTTATTGTTCAAACCATGATGCATTGACAAGGGTTGTAACACCCTAAGTTTTTAAGAGAAAAATTATTTTTAATTTGTTTGATTTCTTGTGTTGTACGCTACATCAATATTAGCTTGCGTTATACGCAACACTGTATTAGCTTGTAGTATATGCAAACACTATTCTTGGCTTTTGTTGCATGCAAGAGCGACCTTCCTTGATAGCGTGTGTTGTACGCAATACTAAGTTTCACTAAACAATGATATATTGTTATGAACAAGCCGTTATGAATAGTGTTAACTACATTTTTAATTTTATTACTTAAAAATTCATCTTACACATATTCTAGAACATGGTATGAGAACAAAATAAATTTTTTGGGTAAAATAAGTATTTTTTTAAAAATACAGTTTTGTCACCTTTTGATGGCGCACCCACATTAAATCTAGTTTTTGACATGTTTATAAGTTGAATTTGACAAATTAAACTTCTTCCTTGGAATCAGGATATAAAAATTTACTTCAGATAAATTTTTGATATTTTTCTGATAAGTTTCTTATTTTAATGAATAGTAAAAATACGCTAAATTTTATTTACTACAATTAAAGGTAAATTTGGTAATTAAGGGTCAAAATAAGATTATAAAATTACCATAACACTTTCCAAAATTCTATTGGATGAATAAAAGTCGACCCATATCACCTAAGGGGAGAAATAAATTAATTTCATGGACTTTTGACTAAGAAAATGATGTAATTATTATTAAAACCAAAGAAAGTGACAACATGTCACTCTCTTATATCTTATAAGTGTAATAATTTTAATTTAGTGATAAGATTCATAAAACTTCGAACATAAATAGTCAAAATAATGATAATAAAATTATCTACATCATGTGAATTTATTTATAATTTTTAGGGATTAAATAAATATCATTAATAGTGACACAATAGTGATGAAAAAATTGTTTTTTTAGTGAAAATTCAATAATACAATTTTTATTAAACTAATAGTGACCATAAAAGGCACAAACACCTGACCAAAAATTATTTTTCATGTACATGTAATCCATAAGAATTTAATGGTAGAATATTTTTCCACTTTGAGCCTTATAAAAGTGATTATGACACTTATAATTTTTTATTTTAAATGATGTAAAAGTTGTAACCTTCATAATTTAATAAATATAACAATTTAAATTTTGTGATTTAAAGATTATAAATTCAAGTAAAAGTATTATTATGAAAGAAATTAGATTTATATGAATCATATTATTTAATTTTTAATTTTTATACAACAAATAAGTATATTAAATAATTATAAAAAAATGTTGTAGTAATTATTTTATTAAGGGAAATATCAAATAAATGGTTCTAAAAACATTAAAATAAATGGTATATGAACAAATTAATGTATTACATGAATTTTTTATACGAATATAATGAGTTAAGAATCTATTAAATATTTTCGTTCCAATATATCTTCTGTATGGATTTAATTTAATTTCAAATAATGTAAAAGTTTCAAAATTAACACTATTGATATTTTATAAAAATAACATATTATTAAATTGTTTAAAAATCACAAAAATATTAAAAAATTACAAATTGAAAATTAAATGGTCTAAAATTTTATAATGTGTCTAATTATGGACAATTCATAACACATAAGTAAGTATTTATAACCATTTAAAATTTAGAATTTTATTACCACAAATAGAATTAAATAGATTAAATAAGGATAAATCAAAATGATAAGGTTTAAAATAAAATCAAAACATGTCTAAATTTGATTGTATTATGAGATTACAACCCTATATTACCAAATATCTAAATTTAAGTCACTTTGGAAGTTTATAAGTAGGGTTTTATATTATTATTAATTAATATTTCTGAGGTTTCCAAAAGTGCCCCTCTCTTCTCTTATAAAAGGGAACCTCCTCCTTCTCCTCTACACAAAATTTTGAGCCTTAAATCTTGGTAAAACCCTGTCCATTTATTTTATCCACTTCCCTAGTGACATACTAGATGTCCTGATCTCCTTAAAAGACAAACTTTAGTGCCCTAAGAGGAGGTTTAGAAGAGGAAAGTCGAAGAAGAGGTAATATCCTTTACCGATTCTTTAAAATTTATTTCTTCTTATACTTCCTCTTCTTAATTTGTTTCCTTATAAAGTAATAACATAAGTATCACTGATATACTGATATGTTATTATATATATGAAAAAACCCATTTCACCATCTATCCATCCTACGAAAAACAAAATCATCGTGTGTGCGTACATACGAAATACCGTCTCCACACTGTAGTGTAATCTGTTTTTCCACCACCTTACTTGAATGGGTATAATGGTGGAAATAATAAATATATATGATTATTATAACATGATTATAATTATTAGATATTATATCATCCACTCTAATTCCATTCAATAATTATGGGAATGATGTCATCGCTCGTGCGTACGTACGGATTACCGTCTCCACGATGCGATGAGATTAATTATCTTAGTTAACCATTCAAGAATGATTATAAAGTATATATAATAAGTAATAATTAAATATATGACATAATAATGATAATGTATTTATGTATATATATATATGTCATTTACTTCCATTCAATTTAATAAGGAAATGAAAACAGCATTCATGCGAACGTACGACCTACCGTCTCCATGAACGATGTATTTTATTCCATTTACGGATCTATTATATATATTTATATGATGAATATATATTATGTATAAATCATGTTTTACATTCTGTAAATATGTAATCATGATCTAAGTAATCATATGAATAATTACAAGTCAAAACATGTATGATAAATGAAACAATTTTACCCAAAATGATGTTTTAACATGGAATTGACAAATGAACGGGTAATATAAAGTCGTAAGTGAATAATATATGATATCATAAATACTATTATTGTTCTATTATAAGTTAATAATATGTTTAAACCCACTATACTAGAGTTTCAGACATGTACGGAAGAAATTGGACCTAAGTTAAGGGATAATTATTCCAATCTTGTTCTTATCCGAGATTGTTTATTCGTAAGTATTTATTGGGGTTATGTTTATCATCCATGTCCAGGTTTTCTAAAAATGTTTTCATAAAATGTTTTATATTCTTCCATTTATGTTTAAATTCATTTTTACCCATTTTTGAGTTTTACCACATGGTATGGAAGTAATCTTTCTTTTTTTACCATACGAGGTACTTTTTGACTTTTCTGACAAAAGTACAAGAAGAATGTTTTTTTAAATTATACGGCATGAATGGATTTTTACGGTTTCATAATGCCTTATTTACATGAATATTCCTATGAAATATTTCATGATTAGTTTCAATAAAATCCTTTTCTTTCAAATTTTCATGGAATTTTGAGAAAAGAAAATTATTTTGAAGAAGAACGGATATTTTCCTCAAGAATTCATTTCAAGTGTTTTGTCAAAAACTATTTTCCATATAAGATGACATTATTTAGTATGTTTATGTTTCATGTATAACTTCTCTATTATTTACATGGTTTTATATTTCTGATGATGAAATGATATAAATTTGTTTTATATTGATTATGTTATGATGACATGATGTTTAAGAATCTCATTCTATTACATCAGTTATGTTATGATGTATGATTTATGATTTTGTGGAACTCATAAGAATGGTTTCATTATAAGATGGTTGGGACCTATATCTCCCTCCAATGCATTGGGTAAATATTTATATCTCATGAGATATCCATGGCTGGAACAACAAGTAAAATCTGGTTCAGTAATACACGGCAGGAACGGAAAGTAAACCCAGTTTAGTAATGGACTTTGTCCACTATGATGGTCTTGGCCACAATGCCTTGTCTACTATGGAAATCATAACATGTTCTTAATGGTTTTCCATAATTAAATGTTTTAATACCATGTTGTTTTATAATAGTTAATGTTCCTTTATGATATATGCCTTATGTACTTCCAAGATTTTTCATTACTCATGTTTTATGTTCATGTTTTTACATTCATATTTTTATGGATTGTTTTATGTTCTCCATGTTTGAACCTACTGAGAATTTGAGCTCACCCTTTTTATATTTTATTTTCCCCGGGATATAAAGAAAGGTTTTAGGTAAGAAAACAAAAGTGGAAGATATTTATGGGATATGTTGAAGATCTTTCACCCTGATTAGAAGATTATGTTTTGAGTTTCCAAAGACACTAAAATAATACAGTCTTTGGGCGTCTTTTTTGGTCATGTATTAAGTATTCCGCAAAAGTAATGTAATGTCTATGTACGTCATGCTTTGGGTCTTTAAAAGGGTGATCTATGAAACTCATCAAAAACCTCCTCATGTACTACCAATGGAACAAACAACCTCCCTTGAAACAATACCCAATTCTAACCATCCACTGACCATCCCTAGGGAGCATCACCAGAGCCAACATGGTCACACATCACCTATGCCTCTAAGTGTCCCCAATGAGACTCCTAGACTAGCCATATGAAGGATGAATCCATAGTGATCTAAAAAAATATAACCTTAACCACTACTCTCGTCAATGCCAAGATATATCCATAAAAGATCCTTAACCCCTTTCTAAATATCTGCAGACTCTTGAGCCACATCTCCTAGGAATTTTTGACTCAAAAAATCGGCAACAATATTCCCCTTTATTGGGGTATAATAAATCTTAAAATCATAATCCTAAATAAAATACATACACCTTCACTTTCATAAATTCATATCTCATTGAGAGAGAAAATATTTCAAGCTATTTTGGTACCTTAAACCAAAAATTTCTCACTTATAAGGTAAATCCACATAACTTTTGCATAAACACAATTATTGCTAACTCTAGATCATGGGTGGAATAGTTACTCTCACAGGGATGTAACTTCCCAAACCCATAAGAGATCACCTCCCTCTACAGCATCAATATGTATCCTAATCCCAAATAAGAAGCATCGTAGGAAACCCCAAACATCAAAACCGCATTAGGAAACTGAAGAAAAGGAGTGCTAACCAACTTCCCCTTCAGATAGCAAAATGTATTCTTTCATGATCAGTACACACAAAATCCTGCTCCTTCCTAGTCAAAATGATTTGCATGGCTATAATTTTAGTGAAATCAGACACAAACCTCTGATAATATGCAGTGAGACCAATGAAAATGTGAAACTACACCATGTTCTTGGGTACTTCCCAAGAAAAAACTACCTCAACCTTTTATGTGTCTACTACCACACACTACTGAGAAACCATATTCCCAAGGAAATTTGACTCTCATGTTCAAAACTTACACTTGGAAAACTTCCCATATAGATGACGGTGTCGAAGGACTTTCAAAATAACTCTGAGATACTTGGTGTGCTCCTACTTTGAATATGAGTAGATCAAGATATCATTGATGAAAATAATGAAAAATCAATCCAAGAAATCTCAAAACATGGAGTTCATGATACCCATTAACATAGCTAGTGTATTTATGACATTGAACAACATGAGTACAATCTCAAAGTTCCTATACCTTCATCTGAAGGCTGTATTTAGAATGTCTTCATCCTTCACCCTCAAATAGTGATATCCAAACCACAGATAAATTTTCAAAAACCGACTATCTCCTCTAGACTGGTCAAAAATATCGCCTATCCTTAAAATAGGTTAACTGTTATTAACTGACACCTAATTCTAACTCATGTATTCTATGTGCAACATAGTAATATTATCTTCCTTCTTAGAGAAAAAAACTAATATACCCCCAAGGAGACACACTAGGTCAGATATAAACCATCTACATCAAATCATCTACTTTCAATCTCTGCTCACATAACTTTATAGGCACTATTCGATAGGTAGCCATGAAAATCAGAGACACACCCAACCACAACTTTATCCTAAACTCAACATTGAGTCATGTGGGTAGTGTCACAACCAAATATGAAAAAAAAATTCAGTAACTCTACCAAAAATATGGTAACATCCTCCATATGATATTCTAATGACAACTCCTCCAACTATGAAAAAAATAATCTTCACTTTCATGTCACACATCCAATAACCACACTCGCTAATGAATGCCACCTCCTGGCCCTCTACATCAGAAAACAAAACTCTCCTCATGAAACAGTCAATGGTGGTATGTAAAAAATAATATCAACCCATACTAAGGATAACATCATATGGATATACTAGAAATAAGATGAAATCTACCTCAATATGGTGTCACCCCATCATCAGTATACACCCTTGGCACACATCAAACAAAGTATCCTGACCTCCAACTTGTGTAGATAACACCATGGGAACTATAAGTCTCTCTATATATAGTTCCAAAGAACATATTAAAGAAGTATAAATAGAGTGAGAAGCTCCTAAATCAAATAAATCACAAACAATATTAGGTGATAAATTGATCTTACCTCAAAGAACTCCCAACTCTTCTAGCATTGCTGCCTCTAACATGTGAATATAACAATGCTCATCTCGTATGCCTCTCTTCTATCAATATCTAGGACCATAATCTATCATAGGTACCTGTGAATGGGGACCATCATGGGTATTTCCTCTACCGACACTATTTTTCCTTGGGTACTGAACAAGCACTGACAGTCCCTACTACTAAAAATTCCTTAGAAGAAATTGTTACCGTTGACAGAAAGGGGTCGTCCCAACCATCTAAAATTGGTCTCCCTGAGTGGTCAAACACTGATCCTGGGAGTTACTATGTCCTCCATATACATAACATGAAAACGAAAAGCCTCTTCTAGGTGCTTTGGATCCCCCTATCCTAAAATACCAAGAAGATATCTTCCATGGTCAGCTCCCCACTAGCCGGAACCCTAACTACCTAAACACCCATGGACCACTACCTGAATATCTACTCCTCAAGACAGCTTATGAACCTCCATCTTAAGGCTCAACTTATAAAGAAATAATCTGATCAATAAACTCATCATTTTTCTATACCTTCAGGTATGGATTCATGGTAAATTTAGTAACCACATACCAGATCACTTGATACAAATCTTCCTTCAGACATCATGCTATGGACTCTTCATCTGTAAAAACATATGTAGAAAAGCGTATGATGTCCTAGAGTTTGATATTAATCTCCCACACACTAAAACTCTCTTGATAAAGGGAGAGAATATTCTACCTCCTTACTTCCCTCATCATCTATTACAGGAATTCTAAATGTAACTCCTAAAATTCTATCCACATCACATATGCCTCCTAATGGTTTCCAAGGTATAGCATCCACCACTGATGCATAGATCTCGTATCTAACTAACTACCAATGGTACTCAAAACTCATATAATGATCAAATAAGACCAAAAGTGATCTCAAGATCCTCCAACTAATGTATCGTCTCTATATTAGAGATGCTTCCCATGTACTTTCCCAAACCCTACCACTAAAAGTCATGTAAATCCCACAGTCAAACCTCGTCTTTCTCTATCTGATCAATCCTACAATGATCAACTAGATCATCCTGATGAACCTAAACTATCTATTCCAATCATGTAAAATTAATAGGATCCATTCTTTGAAAACAATTATAGAATCATAATCCTAATATCATGGAATTTCATCAAATATTATTTAATTATTTCCCTTTATTTTCCCCAATCATCCAATTTAGAAATGAACACAATAAATCATGATTAATTTACCTCACCAAGGTCTCAACCCTACAAGCGGGTCCACCTCACTTGGTTGTTTAATAAGCTTAGAGTCGGTGCACTGGATCATGGTGTCTCTAATGTCCCATGTCCTAATCAGTCTCTATAGCCCATGTCATGCACCAAGATTAACTAACACTATTTTTCTACCAAACTTTGAAATACTCATTGTTCTTAACACCAAAATTTATCATATCTCTCAATCATCATATTTTATACCACTATTTCACGACCCCATACCTCCAATGACACTGTAATGAAGAAATAGAGATAGTGACCCCCAAGTCCCATCTCTAGTAGGCCCCGAGTTAGCGACAAGCACTGAGGGTATAAAAATATCACATATGGGATGCATTTCCCTCTATAATAAAATGGGATCATGAGATAGGATAACAACCACCTAACAACTCCAATATATAATATAAAAGTAAATAAAAAATCATCCCACAATGCATGATTAGAAGTAAACCAATATAATAAAAGTATCTAATATATACTAAAAGACAAGTCATGTGACAGTGACTCAACAACAGCTCCAAACCCCAAGGTAGAAGTGACTAGATAGATCCCCAATGTCATCCTAAAAACAAAAAAAATAGTTTATATACATAGGTTGAGCATAACGTGTATACTCAGTAAGGACGTAACTAAGGTCTCAAGTGCACATATGGAAAGAGCATTCTAATGTTTCAGTGAACAAACTGCAAAATTAACAAGCACCTATACAGTTTAAATAACTAATCCTATCCTTGTCATGGCTCTCTTACCAAATCACACATCCAATATAGTAATATAACATCAAGATCATAACAAAGAAAGGTACCTCATGCCATTTCCCCACTAATTTTCTTCTCTCACTCCCCAACATCAAACTTCTTATACTTTCATCCCTTCTATATGTACCATGTCACATCACATCACATCACATCACATCAAACCTAAAGACAACTATTTCATATATGATGTAGTTCAGAACACATATCTAACTACCTCTCCATTACAAGGTCTAGTATCTTATGCTAGCATCAGGTATCAGCACACCATGTCTCACTTATAGACACCTGGTCCCACACATCATGTCTCATCACAGATGTTGGACTTCTTATGTATTCATCATTTTTTAATGATCACAAATCTTATTCAACCTCGTTAAATCATATAAATTATATCCAATCATGTGTATTTATGTTTAAATTTTTCTCATGATTTAAGAAGAGCCATGAAAGATCTTAATTGTTCTATATTCAGTTTACTTACTTTATACTATCATTGATCTACTCTCATAATACCTTCTTTGACAAATGCTTAAGATTAATCCATTCTATTATCATCATTACTTATGTCTGAACACAGTTACTTTGAAAAGTCTGAGACACAATGAGTCTGCCACTGGCTATGTCGTTTTGGCACCGTGAGGCAGACACCGTGAAGCAAGACACCAATAAGTAGACATCGTGAAGAAAGGAACCATGAATAAATACACCGTGAAGCAAGACACCATGAAGCAAACACCGTGAATCAAGACACTGTGAGCAAGACACTGTGAAGCAAGACACTGTGAAACAGACACCATGAAGCAGACATCGTGAACAAGACACCGTGACCGCGAGACACCATGACACTCAGACACTGTGATCAATCTAGACATCGTGTGAAGGAGACACCATTTCCATGACTTACTGTGACACCATTTCTTCAAATATTTTTTCATCTTTCAATTTAATTTCTAACTATCATATTTGATGATTTTAATGCATTGACATAATTAATGTTTCTTTGTAGACATATCATCGGACAATATAAGGTATGAGGTACATAATACAGGAAACCTATCATCTCCAACAAATGCATTTCCAAGATAAAAGAGAAGTGTGACCAAGAATCATAGATCGTGATAAAAAACAAAAAGCAAGGCCGTGAGCATGATAACTAAGAACATACTTAGAGAAAGTTTCAAAATAAAGGCCCACTACATGAAACTCTACACTGTTGAAGAACACATGAAGAATATTTGAATCTAAGAGAACATATTCACTCTATTGAACCTTACAAAGAAAACAAGTTGAATCGCGACACTCTTTTTTAAAGAAAAGGACTCAAATTATGAATCTGCTTCATCTCATAAGTCCAAAGATGCAAATACAAACACTCAGAGCATCTCTAAACCCATCTCCATATTTCTTCTCTGTTGTGTATCGGTTTATTACCTTTCAAGTAGAGTGTGTACTTATAGAAAAATACCCTCTGTCACCTGCATTAAACTAAATGATACAAGATATCCTTACTCAACCTTTCTCTTACTCTTGTGTATACCCACTGAAAAGTGTGTAAGAGGTCCCGGTGTGGCCTGGTATTTTTTCCCCACAAAAACTATGGAAGATGACCATGTGTGATCTGGAAATTCTGAGTACTGTTGTTAACCCCGATCCAGGGTGTGGATAAAATTTTAGTTATATAAACTGCTTGGTGGCAGGAGATCACCAAGTGGAGTGGATTAGGTCTCGGTTTTAGACAGAACCACTTGTTTCATATCCATTGTGATACTTAAATTAGTCTTCTCTGTTTTATTGATTTACTATATAATTTGGAAATCTCTAATTTCACTTTGATAGTTAGTCTTGGAAAGAAGTTATAACTAGCTTTTCTTAGTAGAATAACTTCAAAAGTAATATCAATAACACAAATTAAGATTACTGAGGATTAATCAATCTTCTAAGAAGTTATTTATATAGTAAAACTCTTATAATAGTATAACCTTGATTAACTGGGCTATATTTAATCTTTAGGGAAAACTTTTTAAAAATAATTTTTATAGAAATTTTTATAGTTACTCAATTCACCCCTATCCTCTTGAGTAATCTACTCTGACCAACATTTGGTATCAGAGGTAGTTTATTAGGACTCTATGTAATCGTATTAAACTGTGATTGTAGTTGTACTTTAAATATCTATAAATTTCTGTTAATTCTAAATTTATAACTCTTTTAAAGTAATACATTATTATGGATAATAGATTGGAAGGTGTTGCAATCAACATATCACCATTCTTTAATGGAACCAATTATGCTCAATGGAAAATTAAAATGAAAATTCATTTAGAGAGTATGAGTTTTGAAATTTGGTCATCCATTATAGATGAATACAAAGTTCCTACTACTGATAGAATCACTTGGGATGAACCTACCAAAACTACTTATAATAACAACTACAAAGCTATGAATTCTTTATATTGTTCTTTAGGAGATAAAGAGTTTAATATAATTTCTTCTTGTAAGACTACCCATGAAATTTGGGATACCCTGTCTGTCTCACATGAAGGAACATTTAGTGTAAAAGAAATGATACTTAATACTTATACCATCAAATATGATAAATTTAAAATGAAACCTGGTGATACTATTTCTAACATGTATCTTATGTTCAACGAGATCATCAACACAATGATTTCTCTTAGAAGAGAAGTCACTACCAAGGAACAGATCAAGAGAACCCTTAGATGTCTACCTGATAGATGGAGGGGAACCTCTGTCTCTATTAAAGAATCATGTGACATTAGAAATCTACCTGTAAAAGAACTCATTGGGAAACTAATGATGTATTAGGAAGATATGAAAGTTAATAAAGAGGAGGATGAACTAAAGATGAAATCTATTGCATTCAAGACCACCACCTCTAAGCACAAAGACAAACGGAAAATAGAAGCTTTTATAGAAATCTCCACCAGTGAAAAATCATCATCTGAAAGTGATGAGGAGATGGCTCAACTTTCTAGAAGATTAAAACAATTTTAAAAAAAGAAGAAAATTTTCAGAAATCCTAACTTCAAGGGAAAATATGATCAAAAAGGAAACTTGAAGAAGGAATGGAAAATAATTGACAAGACTGATGAAATAGTCTATTATGAATGTAGGTTAAAAGGACATATAAAGGCTAACTGTCCAAATCTCAAGTACAAAAATAAATATGAGGACAAGGACAGGAAGTACAAAAAGGAAATGAATGTAACCTGGAGTGCTTCTGGGGATATTTCAAGTAACTCAGAGACATCACATGATGAACAGGCTAACAAACCCAATATGTGTTTTATGACAAAGGTAACAATGGAATCTTCTGTACATAAATCATGCTACTATGAAGATGAAAGTGAATCTACAAAAATTAATAATGATGAAATGTTTGAATATTGTAACATGCTTGAAGATACATGCAATGAACTAAAATAAAAATATAAATCATTGAAGAAACATCATGATCTCTTTGTGAATGTTAAATCTGAACTTAATACTAAAAAGGATAAAAATTCTCAACTGCTCAAAGAAAACAATGAGTTAAAAATGTCTAATGAGAAATTAAATAGTGGCCTAGAAAAAATTACTAATGGGAAAAATACCCTTACCCAAATGATAAGAAAACAGATTTCCCCTAAATAGAATAATGTCATTAGTTATCAACCTGGTAAAATAATTCTTGGTAGAAAAAATTTTGTTTCAAGATCTCAGACATATAGTTTTACTCCCAACTCTGGACTTAAATCAACTAATTCAATTCATGATACATGTTCTACTGTTTCAATATTTTCTGGACCAAATACAGTTTATTTTTTAAATACTTTACACAATTATTATAAGAAATATATGAGGAAAATATGGGTTCCTAAAGCATTTATTACTAATATTACTAGACTCAAACAAGTATGGGTACCAAAATCTATTTTTGCCTAATCTTTTTTAAGGAAAGATGCTTAAAGAGCTCTTGCAAAAGTCTATGGTACTTGGGTAGTGGATGTTCAAGGCACATGATAGGAGACTACTCATGCTTCAAGAACCTGATAAAGGTATATGTAGGATATGTCACATTTGGTGAAAATGTCAAGTGAAAGATTATTAGCCTAGGCCAAATCAGTAACTCTAACTCAGTTTTAATTTATAAAGTACTTTTTGTTGATGATTTAAAATACAATTTTCTTAGTATATCAAAATTTTGTGATGATGGATTTCATGTTAGATTTGAAAATGATGCTTGTAATGTCTTCAATTCTAAAGATGAATTAGTATTTTCTAAATTAAGAAATGAAAAATTTTATTCTATTAATTTAGATTCTTTAGCTTCTCAGAATACTTCATGCTTAAGTGTATTTCATAAAGAATCTTGGCTTTGGCATAGAATACTAGGACACTGTAATGTTTACTCCCTTAGAAAGCTATCTAGAAAAATCCTAGTTAAAGAATTACCCAAACTTGAGTTTCCAAATGACAAAGTGTATAATCTTTGTCGAAAAGGGAAAACAACACAAAGTTTCTTTCAAACAAAAGAAAGAAGTTTCAACTTCTCAACCTCTTAAACTGGTTCACATGGATTTTTTTTGGACCATCTAGAGTTTCTAGTTAAATGGGAAGCACTATGTTTATGTTCTTGTAGATGACTTTTCTAGATATACTTGGACCTTCTTTATGGATCACAAAAGTGAAGCCTGCTCTTATTTTACTAAGTATGCCAAGTCTGTAGAAAATATTAGTGGACTTAGAATTAAATCCTTAAGAATTGATCATGGCTGTGAGTTTGAAAATCAAGAGTTTGAATCCTTTTGCTCACAAAATGGTTATAGTCACAATTTCTCTGCCTCTAGAACACCTCAACATAATGGAGTTATAGAGAGAACAAATAGAACCCTGCAGGAGATTACTAGAACAATGCTTAGTGAATATGACTTACCTATTTATTTTTGGGATGAAGCTGTCAATACAGCGTTCTATATAATCAATAGAGTGTTGATGAGACCTATTTTTAGGAGTAATCCTTACGAATTATGAAACAATAGAAAACCCAAGGTTATCTACTTCAAAGTTTTTGGTTGCAAAGTCTATATTCTTAATACCAAATACAATATTGAAAAATTTGCATCCAAAAGTGATGAAGGTATCTTTTTAGAATATTCCATGTCTAGTAAAGCCTATAGAGTGTTCAATGAAAGAACTAAATGTGTGGAAGAATATGTTCATGTCAAATTTGATGAAACAGATCCACATGAGCCTAAAACCATCCTAGAGAATCTGGAGGATAATGTATCAGATCTTAATATCAATTAAAAATCCTCAAATTCTTTTATGAAAGAATCTGTGAAAACTTACAACTCTGAAAATTCCCTAGAATCAAGTCACAATGAACCTGAATCTGTTGATGAACCTAAAATCACTAGTCCCTCTTTTTCTATAATTGTTATAACTCTTAAGAACCATCCCTTGGAAAGTGTTTTTGGAGACTAAGACAAAGGAAATTAAACTAGATATTCTCTTAGAAATCAAGTTGAACATCAAGTATTCTTATCACAATGTGAACCTAAAAACATTAATGATGCTATCAATGATGGATTTTGGGTGATGTCTATGCAATAAGAACTTAATCAGTTTTAAAGGAACAAAGTTTGGAAATTTTTTGAAAGACCCAAGGACACAGTCACCATATGCACTAAATGGGTGTTTAGAAATAAGGTAGATGAATCTGGTAACATAGTTAGAAACAAGGCTAGATTATTTGCACAAGGATATATTCAAGAAGAAGGAATTGATTATGAGAAGACCTTTTCACCAGTATCCAGACTTGAAGCCCTCAGAATCTTTCTTGCCTATGCTACACATTTGAATTTAAAACTATGTAAAATGGATGTTAAGAGTGCATTATTCAATGGGTATATATCCAAGGATGTTTTTGTTGAAAACCCCCCTATATTCTCTAACCATAATTTTCCAAATCATATTTTTAAACTATAAAATGCCTTATATGGTTTAAAGCAAGCTCCAAGAGTTTGTTATGATAGATTGTGTACTTTTATTATTTCCAAAGGTTTTACCAAAGGAATAGATGATCCTACACTTTTTATAAAACGAATTTCTAATGATGTTTTAGTTGTTCAAATCTATGTAGATGACATTATTTTTGGATCTTCTAAGAATTATTTATGTGTTGATTTTTCTAAAATGATGCAAAATGAATTTGAAATGAGTATAATGGGTGAACTAAAATTCTTTCTTGGATTTAAAATCTTTCAAAATAATGATGGAATTGTTTTAACCCAGAGTAAATATACTAGAGATCTTATAAAACATTTTGGATTGGGTAGCACTAAAAGTAGTGACACTCCCATGAGTACCACTTGTAAGTTGGATCTTGATGAAGATGGAAAATCCGTTGACCAAACCACTTATAGAGGAATGATTGGAAGTTTACTTTACTTAACTGCTAGTCATCCTGACATTATGTTTAGTGTGTGTATGTGTGCTCGTTTTCAAGAAAACCCTGAGGAATCTCATTTAAATACTATAAAGAGAATTTTCAAAGACCTCAAGCATACACCCAATCTAGGATTGTTTATCCTAAAGGACGATAATTTGAATTAGTTACTTATTTTGATGATGACTTTGGTGGATATAAGTTAGATAGAAAAAGTACCTCTAGAACATATCACCTTTTATGAAATTTACTAGTATCATGGTGTAGTAAGAAACAAAATTCTATTTCATTATCTACTGCATAAGCTGAATACATAGCTGATGGTAGTTATTGTGCACAAATATTTTGGATGAAACACACATTACTAGATTATGGATATCAATTCAAACATGTACCTATAAATTGTGACAACACAAGTGTTATTAACATCTCAAAAAATCTTGTTTCACATTCTTGGACAAAACACATTGATTAAGACATCACTTTTTGAGAGATCATTATCAAAAAGGTGATATAACTTTGGAATTAATTGGTACTGAATATCAACTTGCTGATATATTCACCAAACCATTAAATTCTGAGAGAATAGACTACATCATACATGAACTAGGCATGATAAATCTCAAATAGATACCTTACTTGTTACTGTTTTAGGTCTTACTTTTCGATATCATACTGTGTTATACTTTACTATCACATGATTATGGTTTCTCAGTTATTTCCTCTCATGTTTACTATCTCACCATAAAGTATTATGTTTACGGTCTCACAGTTAGTATTTTGTACTTACTATCTAACGTTTACTATCTCACCGTAACGCACACTGAGAAGTTCATTAATAGTCTCACCGTGAAGCTCATTTACTGTCTCACCGTAATGACCAAACACAGTCTCACAATAAAAATTCTTTTTGTTTTTATTTAAACTTTTATCACGGTAATTATCTTTTTCACCTTTTTTATTTTCCTGCATTTTTATTTTTGCGACATTTGATATTCCTTAATGATAAAACAAAGAAAGTATCACTCGATTATTCACTCGAGGTTTATTCTACTTACTCATTTTGAACCCTTCTTCAACCCTACAATCCTTCTCTTGATCGAACATTCAATGAATGCTAAGAATGAAAAGTTTGTCATCATCGACACCTGAGAAGAACATCTTAAAGAAGAAGAAGATTTCACCTAAGATGACACCTGAAGGACCTTTAAATTCGAATCTAGTAAACTGTGTTGTTGTACCTGAGAAAGATATTTTCCATAAATAGATTCTGTCTAGTAAGTCTCTGATATTTAAAGTGTAAGAACAGCAAGGCTGGTTAGAGTGGTTCCCGAAGGAAGATATACCCATCTACCCTAGGTTAGTGGATCAGTTTTACCAGTATGTACAGTTATCATTCGATTATGGTGATAGTTATGTTATAAGAAGCTGGGTCAATGGCTATAGATTCTCATTCTCTTTGAGGTTATGGTATGCGTTCATTAGAATACCTCATGAAGGTATCAATGAAGATTATCAAAGAGGACCTCCACCTTCAACTGAATTCTTTGATTTAGAAGATTCCCTGAAAACCTTAACTGGAAATGGAACCCAAAGGAGAGACATTGTTGCTGAACTTGATGGAGAATCAAGGCTTCTGTTCAAGTTTATACAGAGTTTGGTTAGTCCGAGAAAAGGTGATTTTTCTGTTTTAAAATATCAAGATGTGTTTCTGAATCACCTTATGAAAAATGGGCATAAGATCAACCTATAAAAGTATATCATACACCATATGTGTGAGTTGATAAAAGTCACATCCAAGTCAACTTCTCTATTTTACTCTTGGATAATCTTAGACATGCTTCTTGCCAAAGGTATGGTTGGACCTAATGAGGAAGTAATTAAGGACTGTGAGTACTGTCTCTCAAAAGACACTATCAAATTAATGAAGATAAACTATAATACTTGGGAAAAGGAATAGGTGGAAGGAAATGATAGAGTTAATGAGAAATTCAATCCTGCAGATTATCCCTCAAAACCAAAAGACATTTCTGATCCTAGTTTGGAACCATGTGAGATTATCGAGTATCCTGAAGAAGAGTAAGAAGAGGTTGTAGTGCCACCTAGGGAAGTTGTTACTATGGAGGAATACAAGAAAACTGATCCTCCTGAAGTTCTTGAAGAAGAATTCCCTACCCCTAAAGAAGCTGTTAATCTGGAAATTCAACCCAAGGCTGAAATAGAATCATTTGTCAAGGAATCTGAGAAGCAAGCCATGTAAGAGCCTATAGTGGGGGAGACACCTATTTTAAAATAGGTCAATCTTGATGAACTCCCTATGGAACAATCTATTCCTAAAATCACACCTTTAGTTGAAGAACATATGGATCTAGATTTTCAGCTGACTAGATAGAAAATGAGTGGGGAACATAGAACTGAGTCTGTGGAACTAGACCAAGATCTTAAGACTCTCAGTCTAGAGAAGGAGGCACCTGTTGAGGGGGAACAAACCCCAAATCTTGAGTCTATTGAAGCCTCACATACAACTGAGTCAAGTCCTGTAGACACTCAGTATAAATTTCCCATTTTATATGATGTGGATGACTCTCAGTAGGTTACAGTAACTGGACATGATCTTTCCCCTCTATTTCAGTTGAAATAAGTCTCCAATATTACACCTGAGAAGGAACCTGATCCTGTACTAGTCCCTACTATGGAACCCTTATCTAAACATCCATATTTTATGAGTAAGGATGATCTGAAGGAATTTTGTGATACCCTCTTATCTGGAGTTGAGAAACTAATGAATACCCAACCTCGTCCTATGAAAAAATTAAGTGAGAGAGATGACTCACTATTATTGGATAAAATTATTTGGCAAATACAACCTACTATACTTCCTGAGATTCAAGAAGTAATAGTAAAAAATAATTTGCTCAGTAATGAAGTAAAGACCCTAAGAAGTATGGTTGAAGACATGCAGAGAGAGATGCATTTGAGATCTGATCCTATTGCTCCTCCTATATAACTTGTTGCTCCTCAAATCCCACAGGTTGTTGTATCTCAGATTCAACCTTATCTAGATTCCTTAGATGAAAAGGTCGCTGAAAGGAACAAAAAAATTGTGAAGGAAATGAAAGATCTTGTTTCCAATCTTAATAAACTCACTGATGAGTATACAGGGTGTCTTCAAAAGGTACTGAATCAACTAAAATCTTTGACCATAGCTGTCAAAGCATCTAGTCAATCCTCTAAACCCTCCTTAGACAGTGATCTTCTCATAACTGTAGTCAAAGAAGAGATTCAGAATGTACTCAGTGGTTTCAATACGGCTTCTTTATCTGAAGTGGTCAAGAATAGTGATAGAGTTCTTGACCTATCACAAATCCACTCCAAAATTGCTAATGATGATCAGCAAGAGATTACCAATAAAGTGGATTTATACTTCAATATAATCTTCTCAAAGACAGATATGACAAACCATTTCAAGTATCTTGTAGTAAATCTGTGGATTCCTCCTGTAACTCAAGATTTCAAGACCCAATTCCAAAAGCTCATAGAGTTTACTCAATTTTTGGACAAGTTTATGGAGAACAAGGATGATTTTAAAAAATCCATGTAGTATGGTGGATAGATCATTAAAAATTTCATCAAACTCCTGAGACCCTATCTTCATGTCCAGAGTACAGCCATTGTTGCTCCAGCGGCTGCACCTCTCAAACCTGGGCTGCCTACCTTCACCTCTGCCCTAGCCTCAACCACCATGTCTGTCGGCCAAGCACTAAGTCAGACACGGCCTGTGATTCTTGATCAAAAACTACCTAGATCTTCTACTTCTCCTACCTTGGCTCCCTCAGTCTTTGAAGGTCTTCCTTTACCGTCTTTATTAACCACCTCTCTGCCTTCTTCTACCTCGACCTCTGCCCCTATGGATTCTTCTTCTTCCATTACTGCTAAAAGAAAAGAGAAGGTCATCCCCTGAAGAAGAACAGTGATTACTCCTTTTTGATAGGGATTCTTTTTCTTTTATATTGCTATTTTGTTTTGTACTGAACCTTGTTTACTCTTAATGGAATGTGCATTTTTGGCTTCTATTACTTCATATTTTTGATAATCCCAAAAGAGGGAGAAATTTCTATATGTTATCCATTTATCTCTATAGTTAAATCCAATATGCACTTTAACATTACATGGTTTTTGATCATCAAAAAGGGGGATATTGTTGGACTCCTCATATATTAATCATTATTTAATTATCACAAATCTTATTCAACCTAGTTAACTCCTATAAATTATATCCAATCATGTGTATTTGTGTTTAAAGTTTTCTCATGCTTTAAGAAGAGATATGAAAGATCTTAATTTTTCTATATTCAGTTTACTTACTTTATACTATCATTGATCTACTCTCATAATACCTTCTTTGACAAATTCTTAAGGATAATACATTCTATTATCATCATTACTTAAGTCTGAACACAGTTACATTGAAAAGTCTGAGACACCATGAGACTGCCACTGGCTATGACTTTTTGGCACCGTGAGGCAGACACTGTGAAGAAAGACACCGTGAAGAAGACACCGGGAAGCAAGACACTATGAAGCAATACACCATGAAGTAGACACCGTGAAGCAAGACACCATGAACAATACACCATGAAGCAAGACATCATAAAGTAGACATCATGAAGCAGACACCGTGAACATGACACTGTGACCACGAGACACGGTGAAACTCAAACACCATGATCAATCTAGACACTTTGTGAAGGAGAAATCGTTTCCATGACTTACTGTGACATCGTTTCTTAAACTATTTTTTCGCCTTTCAATTTAATTTCTAACGGTCATATTTGATGATTTTAATTAACGGACATAATTAATGTTTCTTTGTAGACATATCA
This sequence comes from Viscum album, assembly GCA_963277665.1. Lineage (NCBI taxonomy): Eukaryota > Viridiplantae > Streptophyta > Magnoliopsida > Santalales > Viscaceae > Viscum > Viscum album. The sequence continues at coordinate 1,285,887,584 of OY728155.1, read as the reverse complement.
TCGAACAGTATGAGGTATGAGGTGCAGAATACATGAAACATATTGGATCCAACACATTCATTTCCAAGATAAAAGCGAAGTGTGACAAATAATCATAGAGTGTGATAAAAAAAGAAAAATCAAGGTCATGAGCACGATAACGAAGAACATACTTAGAGAAAGTTTAAAAAGAAAGGCCCACTGCATGCAACTCGATGCTGTTGAAGAACACACGAAGCATATTTGAAGCTAAGAGAACATCTTCACTCTGTTGAACCTTACGAAGAACACAAGCTGAATCGTGACACTCTATTTTATAGAAAAGGACTCGAATTCTACATCTACTTCATCTCAGAAGTCCAAAGCTGCAAAGAAAAACACTCAGATCATCTCTAAACCCATCTCTATATTTTTACTCTATTGTGTATCATTTTATTACCTTTGGAGAAGAGTGTGTAACTGTAGAACAACACGCTCTGTCTCCTGCATTAAACTGAAGGATACGATATATCCTTACTCAACCTTTCTCTTACTCTTGTGTTTACCCACTGAAAAGTGTGGAAGAGGTACCTGTGTGGCCTGGTATTTTTTCCCCATGAAAACTGTGGAAGAGGTCCCTATGTGATCTGGACAGTCTGAGTACTGTTGTGAACCCCGATCCAGGGTGTGGATCAAAGTTTATTTATATGAACTGCTTGGTGGTAGGTGATCTCCAAGTGGAGTGGATTAGGTCTTGGCCTGAGACTGAACCACTTGTTTTATATCTGTTGTGCTGCTTAAATTTTTCTTATCTGTTTTCTTTCTTTACTATATAATTCAGAAATATTGAATTTTACTTTGATAGTTAGTCTTGGAAAGAAGTTATAAATGCATTGTCTTAGTTGAATAACATCAAAAGTAATATTAGTAACACAAATTAAGATTACTAAGAATTAATCAATCTTCTAAGAAGTTATTTAAACAATCAAACTCTTATAACCGTATAACCTTGATTAACCGGGCTATATTTAATCTTTGGGGAAACCTTTTAGAAATTCTTTTTATATATATTTTTATAGTTACTCAATTCACCCCTCCCCTCTTGAGTAATCTACTCCGACCAACAACAGACACAATAACCACATCTCATCCAAAGACACCTGGGTCATCACTGCACATCTCGGCCATAGACACCTAGGCCAGCACTATTGAATGAATAGTGGGGAAGAGGGGTATCCATCCATTTGTATCACCACCAAACTAGATGATGGGTAAAAAAACTAAAACCCAAAACCTTTGGGTGTTGGAAGGGTTGTCCAACTAGGGTGGGAGCGTAAAGAAAAAACATAAACATACATTGTATATAGATATCACCTAAATCCCAACCTCTAGGTCTAAAATAACATCACTAACATACACCACCATCATCACTTCACCACATTTCAACCTTCACAACCACTACCATGGCCATGTGAAACACCACATAGCCACCACACAATCCATACAACATTTCCTAATTTAATTTACAAGTTCACCAACATTTCCAAATTTTTCAAGTTTTCACTAAGTTCCAGTACTAATCCATTTCTTTCACATTTACACAGCCTATTATTTTATTCATTTATCAACCCATCTTTCTATTCATTTCATTAAAAATCATAATTTATTACATTTTTAACTAGGTAATTAAAAAAACCATTCCATGCCACAACTGGCCTATCTCACATCAACTGTCACCACAACACCATGTCAAACCATATCACTACAAAACCACAGATTATAACCACCGCACAACCACAACTACCGTGCACCACAACTACCAGGCACCACAAATAATGCACATCACAACCAATGAATGTCCCAACCACTATGTACCACATCACATACCAAAAAATCATCACACAACATCGTCACATGGAAAAACAATACCACACATAATCACCAACACACAAATTCCCACATTTAATTCATCCCAACCAACCACTGCATCATAGACCCACATATCACACAACCCTACTAGTCACCTCTATCACCACACAATATCCCAAACCACACAAGGAAATACATCACACAAACTCATACCACAAAAACATATCCTAGATTTCACAAGGTATTTCACCATATTACTTATTTATTTAGCATGTGTATTATCATAAAAAAATATTCTATGGGAAACAAATTTTATTTTTCAAATATATGTTCTTTAAAATTTTATTCAGGGTGTGATTGCACAACAACATAGCAAAGGTCGCATTTCATATCATCTACAGCGCAAACAAGGCTTCCAAAAGCCGTTACTTTTATTAATAGAAACAAGAATGCCTAATATAGTTAATAATATATATTAGGGTAGTAAATAATGTTATATATTTCTCATAACCATCAATTTTAGTTATACCAATTAATTATTTTTATTATTACAACACTTAGTATCCACCCAAAGAAATGAAAAATCATGCAATACCCATACATAGCACATAAAAGGGAGAGAATTAGGATCCCCAACCTCAAAGAATATTTCCAATCTCACTATGCACCACAATGAAAATAAGAAACAACCCAAAAACCATAACCACACTATAAAAACCTGTATTAACCTAAACTGCACCAAAGGTTTGTAAAAAAACATCCCAAAATGTCCCAAACTGAATTAGTAACACCACATAAAAATTATGAGGTAATTACAAAAGGAAACAAAAAAAATAAAGGATGTATGGATTGCCACCAAATTCCGAAACACCACCACCAAAACTAAAGGATCAAGGAGATAGAAGATGAGTTGAAAGGTCTACCAAGATCACCTAGGGTTCACCCAATACTGAGAGGAAGTGATAGATGAATGAATGGATGTAACCAAACTTAAAACTTATAAACAGGTTATAAGTCACTTTATTCACAACATAAATTCCATATCAACATCATGAATTCCACGGGGTCCATAGATTACAACCCATGAAACTATTACAAGGCATGCATTCCCATATCTTTCAACTTCTACCAAAATTCATGGTGCCTCAAACTAAATTAATATTTCATCATGAATTCTTCTTTCACAAAGTGAATTTGTTTCATGGAATCCCCCACTGCCACTTATAATCCATGATTTCTTCAACTACACATGTCGTGAATCACCAACTCATGTCGTAAATACACATTCCATGATTTGAATTACTTGTTGTAGTCCTGTTGTAGCTCCAACTTCTAAAGAACCTCCTCTAGCTTCCTTTGAGAACTCTCCAATAAAAAAACCGGAAAAGTAATGGGATAGTAAGGCATAGACCATTACACGTGTTCTAATATTTCTCTTTTTTTACTATCCCATAAGAAATTTTTTTAGATCTATATACATTATTCATACCTCCTAGATGTATAGAGAAGGGTTAGCTATGGGCCTCATCCATAAATTCCTTCTTTAATTATGGATTTTATGGGACACATATCTGGGTTCCAAACCTTATAAATCCATATTTATCAAATTTTAACTCTAGAATATTTTCTACAATTTTCTGTATCTCAACATCATCTTTATAGGATTATTTAATCTTTATGTGAATGGAAGGTTTATAAGTTAGTTGGGAAAGATAGGATTTATATCCCCCATTATAACTTCAAAATTCATTCTTTTCAAATCCATAATCATTGGCTATTTTTCAATCCTCATCATGGATATAATATCATGATATTTCCTACTCAGAGCACCATCCAACTTATTTTACTTCCCTAGGTGGTAATTTATTGAGAATTAATAATCTTTTATAAACTCCAATAATATTAATTGGAACATATTTAGTCACTTCTGTGTGAATAAATATTTCAATATTTTGTGATTTTTATATATATCAAACTTTTCTCTATAAAAATAATGTCACCAGATCCTCAATAAAAAATAATTAATGTCATCTCTAAATCATGTGGTGGTTAATAATTCCCATGAGTCTTTAATTATCATGGAGCATAAGAAATTACCTAATCATTATGCATCATGATTCAACCCAAACCCTTTTTTGAAGAAAAAATATATATTAGAAACCCTTCCCCAAACTTGGTATATACCCTTTCCTCTATTCCCAAATGGATGGTCTATTAGATTCCTCATCTATATATGCATAGTTCCCATTACTGATAAGGTTTTTCACACCCTAACTAGTTATTAGGTATATTTTTATTTTTCATCTCAAATTTCGAAGTGAGGCCTGAAGTATGTATCACCGGTAAGGACCCTCCCCCTTCACTGTAGAAAATGGTTCATTTAGTGGGGGTTACATTTTTCATTAGTGGTGTTTATAACCCACTCTAAATTTATTAGATATGGTTATGAGTAATCTCTATTAAAATGGTCACTGCTCTTGTTAGTGGTGGTTTTGCATAAGCGCTTGCTGGAGTTTTAACCTATTTTAATTTTTTTTATCAAAAAACATATTTTAAACCACTAAAAAGAAATGCTATTTAAAAAAATGTGACATTTATTAACCATCAAAAATTTAAAAAATAAAATAAAATAACCTCACCCTAACTCGTAAATAACAACCACTTGAGGGGAGGTTTAAACTCGTGTCTTCTCGGTGAAATCCCAAATCTCATTCCACTATGCTGCATTATATTTATATTGATTAATTATTCATATTTACACTTATATATATATATTTATATATTTATATATTTATATAAATAATTTTTTTTATAATATATTTATATATATTTATATATATAACATATATATAAATTATATTCATTTATATATAAAATATATTTATCATCATCAATCATAAAATTTCATTAAGAGAGGTTGTCAACCACCAACTACATGGAGAGGAGCCTAAAGGTGGTTTGAATTAGTGCATCCAAGAGCAACATTACAGACAACAAGTTTACAATCACAAAGAAGTAAACCAAGAGAAAAAAATGATTAAGGGTAGTTAGATCCCCCTTCAAAGCCAATAGATCGGCTGTCATACTATATTTTCACTAGGTGTATTGAATTGTAGAATTTGGGTCCAGGAGGCTCTTGAATGTCCTTAGTATATAAGAAACTAACCAATGGATATTGAGGGAATTATCCATGAACATATCCATAAAATCCGAGTCAGTTTCAATAGTTGAAATGGGAAGATTTTCATTCTTTCTAAGAGAGAGAGAAACCAGTCAAGAGGGTATGGACCTCTACAATGAAAGTGTTACCATTACCATAGTAGGAATTGAAGGGTAATGGTATGAATCCCTGAAATTATCAGATGATACCCTCACCATGCATGACCCCCTTTGAGTAAGATCCATCTGTATTCAACTTGATGTCATTGGGGGGAGGGGTCTAGAAAACCTAGTGACCCCACATACAATTATCTATCTCAAAAGGTGGTTTATAGTGGACCTGTAGATCATGGGTATAGAAAGAGGATTCTAGTCCTTGGATCCCCTTGACCAAATCAAATATCAAAATTCATATACTACAATACAAATAATTATAGGAAACAGATGTAGAATGATGCACGAAATTGTTGCAGGCTTCCCAGAAAAGCCAACATCTAGCAATGGAAATCACACTATAGAGTTGAACTTTAGGGGAGGAGATATCTAATATATAAAACTAAGAGCTAAGGAAATGATCAAATAACCCACAATCTATGGGGATGACCATAGAGTTGTTGAGAAAGATCCAGATAGGGCATTCCCATTTTCCATATAGGAAAAAGTGTGTCTTGTTCTCCCTCATCGAATAGGACCAATAGACACACTTCAAGGAAATAGAGACCCCCTTCATTGAACCATCACTACCACAAATCGGCGTAAGGGATTTTATAAAAGGGGGCCTTTATCATCACTATTATTAGTGCTGATAAAAGTTTCTAACAAAAATATTATTAATTTATATAAAATTATTAAATTTATATTCAAAAATAATGTTTATTTATACACATTAAATAAGAAATGCATGTTTATAATTAATATTTTTTTATAATTCAAATAAATATATAATGTTTTAAAAAATATTATTTATCATATTATAAATATATATTTAAATAATTATATTATTATAATAAATTTTATTAAATAATAAATGTATTTATTATATTTATAATTATATATTTATAATTATATATAAATACTTTTTAAATATATATATAATTATAAATATAAATATATATATATATATATAATATGTTTTCAATGAATTTGGTCAATAAATATATTGATGCGTGAGTATAATGGATGTGCATATGTTATGTATTCATCATGAATTGATGTTCATTTATACATTACACCCTTATTAATATTATTCATGTTGTTTATATGTGATAACTAGTTTTTTATTATCTATATAATTTAATAGGTATAAGATTCATTCATTTCATACCCATGAATCTATTCTCATAAATACTTATAAAATTATAATAAATATATTTAAATAATAAATATATTTATTATATTTATAATTATAAAATTTTAATTATATATAAATAATTTTTAAATATATTTATTTATAATTATAGTTATAACTATATATATATTTAAATAATTATAAAATTGCAATATATACATATATTATAAATTTATAAATATATATATATTAAAATATTTATAAATATATTTACTTATGGTTATAATTATAAATATATATATATAATTAAAAAACTATAATAAATATATTTATTATACTTATAAATTTATAAATATATATTATTAAATAAATATATTTATAAATATATACAAATATTTATAAATAAATACAAATATTTATAAATAAATAAAAATATTTATAATTATAATTATAAATAAATACATATATATTTAAATAATTATGAAATTATAATATATATATATATATATATATATATTAGGTGTTCGGCATAAATTTACAAGAAACACACACGCCACATGCCCATATAGCTGAACAGGCAGATTATAACCCCTCAAGGGATAACCCACCCATCGAGCCCCTCTTATTTATTATTATATATATTACCCATAGGGCCATGTTCACAATGGTAGCTTCATGTGCACAAGCTCGTAGGCCTGCCTACTGATTTGTGTTCATTGGCAACTGACCTGCTTGTATCACAGTAGCCTTGTTTCCAAATAAGTGGCATCGTCCCGATCACCCCACTCCACAGTAGCTCCTAGCCGCCAGCGTCACCCCAAGTCATCACCCATTATAATTTTATAATTATAATATTTTTAATTTTATAAATAAATAAATAAATATATATATAGTTATAATTAAAAATAAATATTTATTTATGTATTTATTATATATATAATTTTATAAATATATATAATAATATAAATAAATTATTAACTTTATACCTTTATCAGTGCTGATAAACTTTGTCTTTATCAGTGCTATAATTGAAGCTCTAATAAAGACATCTTTTATCAGTGCTTTTTTAGCGCTAATAAAGGTGTATCTTTATCAATGCTAAAAATCACTAATAAAACATTCCTTTATCAGCACTTTTTAAATAGTACTGATAAAATATTTAACCAATTTTATAAATGAACCCTAATAGTCGGCTTCTTCTCTTGCACACCTCAAGATCTTGCTGAAGCTGACCTCTGTCACCTTGGACCTCTCCTCTGCTATCGTCAATCCCTCCTCCACTGTTGTGAATCCCTCTTCCACCATGAACCCCACCTCTGCTATGAACCCTACCTCCACTGCACGCTAAACACCACCTTCATCGTGAACCTCCACCCCCCATTCCGCGAACCCACCTTCACTACAAACCCCACCTTCATCGCAGAACCCCATCTCTTCCACAAACTCCTCCATCGGGAACCCACCTCCATCGCGAACCCCACCTCCACCACAAACCCCTCTTCAGCCTCCATTGCTTCCTACCCTGACTCTTCCACTGACGGACATCCAAATCTAAGGTATGTTCTTATTTTATTTGTAATTCTTAGATAGTTAAAGATTAATTATAGTTTTTTAGTGTTTGAAATCATTTTTATGTTTGAATTATTTGTTTGGTTTGATTCATTTGTGTGAGAAAATGGTTTTTTGATTGGTAAAGTGTTTGATTGGTTTTTTGGGAATATTCTATGAAAATTTTCATAATTTTCTATGTATAGTTGTATAAGACTTTGGTATAATTAAAATTGATGAATTTGGATTGATCTAAATTTCATAACATGTTTGGATGAGGTGGTTTGATATATTGAAAACATTCTAGGGATTATTTTAGGTGAAAATTGTCATGATTAGTATTATAAAGGAGTTATTTTGGTGAGTATTTTAGATAAAATATAATTTTTTTCAATGGATAAATAAGATAAAACACTTTTGAGTTGGTACTTATAGTGAAAGTGGGATTTGTGTTAGGGTTTTAATTAACACTTTGATGATTGATTTTGGATGAATCAAGGTGTTTTATATGTATTTTTTTCTAATATATATTTGAAATTTTATCATGTTTAGTTATGGGGGTTGATGTGTAAGTAGATGCTTCAATAGGTGTTATACTGAAAAGTCATGTGTTTTTTAACTGAGTTAAGACATGAAAGTTTTTTAACTTTTTTTTGTAACGACAGGTTGGTTTATAAAACCAAGCTTCATGATGAAGTTTCGTGAGTTGGGTTCTTTTAAATGTGTTTATATCAGGCTTGGGTAAAGGATAGACGAGTTTCTAGATGGATGGATAGGTTTCGGGAGCACTGGACTAGGTACACTACCACATATTCGAGTTTTCACAGCGTCAACCCTTTAATAGTGCTAAAAAGTGCTGATAAAGAGGGTACCCTTTTATCAGAGCTAAAAAAGGCATTGTTAAAAGTACCCTTTTATTAGCACTTTTTTTACTAGCATTGATAAAGGGTGTATTTAAAAAAATAATTAAAATTAATATATTAATATATAAATATATTGATATTGATATAAATATAATATATATTTTTTAAATGTGTTTTATATAAGGACACATAGAAATTTAAACTTAATATATAAGATATTTAGTAAAAAAACTTATGAAATAATTTAAAAAATATTTTTAAATAATAATTTTGTTATTTTTATCAAATAATACTCATTTAATAACAATTTTAATATAAAATAAATAAATAAAAGATCTAAATTAAGTTAAAAAACAAGTCAAACTTCAAACGGTCATAAATTTTGATCTGGATGTCCAATTAAGCTCTATCACATTTCAAATCAAATTTTTCTACAAGATCTACACCACTACGACTAAAGGAGACCCCAATAAAGGTTTTTAGAGGCCAAAAAAGCTCACAAGGCCTCTAAACTGAGTTTTTAGTCGGCATACCCCGATTTTTTAACATTTGATGGATTTTTAGGCTCATTTATAGGGGTATTTTTTCCATTTTTTGGTGGGGACTAAATTTATTCTCATGTATTGCATTAATATTGATATAATGGTTTTGAAACTTTATCATTTTTCACAACGTACTGTTATTTATAATCAAATATATAACAATATATACATATTATTTATATATCCACAACTAAAAATTTAATTTTATAAATAATTATTTAAAAATATTTACATATAAAATATATTTATTAATATATAAGACTTATCTAAATAAAAACTAATATCCATTTTATTTAAAATAAAAAATATGAATATTTATATACCTATATAGTGTGTGTTTGTGTCTGTGTGTATTAGTGTGTGTGTGTGTGTTTTAGAAAATTGATATATATTATCAATATATTTTAACATATAAATAGACATATTAATACATAATAATGTAAATATGTATAAATATGTATAAATATGTATAATTATACTTACAGATACACATATATATAATATATATACATGTGTATGTATATTGTATATATGTATTTATTATAAATACTCGGCCTTAAACATTACTTATTATTGAATTAAATGAATAATTCACATAGAGGATCTTTTCAGGTTTAGAGTTTTAGAGAATTAGATCATAAATCATGCATTACATTCCACATTTAAACAAAGTGGTTACATAAAAGATAGTATTCATTTTTTCCCATCGATGGAAACATATTTAAAACAAAACATGGATTATTTCATGACACTTCCTTGACCCTACCATCACATCATGTACCTTTCCCTTGACCTGTGAAAAACATTTCAAAAACATGGGATGAGCATAAAAAGCTCAGTAACGGATATAAAAGTACGACATGAATACATTAGTCCATGTATGAAATCATACTTTTCTCATAAAACATAATAACATTAACATACCTCATCAAATTAGGAATAAATCATAGAAATCATAAGACATAAAGGTAACTTGAGGCATTCATAACATTCTTACGTAGGGAGTAACCCTCTTGGTTATGTTTGGAATACCCATCACAGTATATTCCTTAAATCTCTTCAAAGAAACCTTAACGTTTAACTCCTTCATGTTACGCAATGAATTGGAGAGCTATATCAGGCTCACCCGCCCTTAGTTTATCACGGAACCACCCATCGACATAATAATTCCCAAGAACCATAACATAATCGTATCACATAAAACATGAATAAAGGAAACATAACATTTCCACATTTCAAACACAAGATATAAATACAACACATTGATATAATAAAAACGTTATTAAAACCATTTTCAATACCAAAATAAAAGAAAAGTAAAACATGGTATTTATTTTTCATTCCAAAAATGTTATGGCTTTTAGAGGAATCTGAAACTCAAATAATGGTCACTACGACGGAGAAGTCATTGTCACCACATACGTACGAAAAAAACATTCCCTTTTGTCGTTTAGTAAACACTTCGTATAAAAAGATTCCTTTTGAATAAACGTAAAATTCAAAGGGGTTTATACACCGTATAAAAGAAAGTTGTGTATAAAACAAAATATTCCTCAATGAAAGGATATTGATACGATGTCCCTTACAAATACGGTATCCTTGGATTAAGGATAAATCAATTACATAATTATGTGTGAAAAACGAATACACAAAATATAAGCGGATATTAAGTGTAAAACAATCATAGTTCATTCACACATATTCATATAACGACATATTCAAGGAGTACAAGTTTATCCCAAATAATCAAAATTGGGTTAAGAAGTTCCCTTGAAAAAAATCGACAGCCCTACGGCGTCACTTCAAACTTCAGAAAATGAGTTATGAGAGATAAAAAGGGAATCTCATCACTTTGACATAAAATTTACATCAATAAGGATATAGAAGAACATATCCCAACATTAAAATATGTAAATTAAAATACCCAACAAAATAAGTCTTTTAAAAAGAGGAGGGTGAAAAGTTCCCTTGCCGACTTGGGTATCTTTCGAAACATACACCCCATGAAAAAAGGACAATACAACATTGATGTAAATACTCATAAAAGAAAGTATATTACACAAAGCGTAGAATAATGGGAATTTCATATACCACTCAAAGGAAATGGTGGAAAATGTATCATAAATCTCACAGGAATAAAAGTGAGATGAAAAATCCCTTACGGAAACTCGGCAGCCTAACGACGCCACTTAAAACTTCCAAAAATGGATTGATGAGATCAAATAGGGCCTCTCACCATATTAACATAAAATGTATAGAAATAATAGTATAAAATAACATCCCCCAACATAACAAAGAGGATCTTAAAAGAAGTGACATAAAGGAGAGTACTTAAAAAGAAAGAGAGAGGTTGGATCTCTTATGAAAATTCGGCAGCCTAACGACACCAATCAAAACTTCCAAAATGGATTGATGAGAGAAAATAGGGCCTCTAATCATATGAAAATAAAAATTATAGTAATATTAATATAAAAGAACATCCCAATCATAAGAAATATGATCTTAAAAGTAATTACATAAAAGAGTGTACTTAAAAAGAAAGAGAGGGGTAGGTTCCCTTACCTCAAGTCTGACTTGTCTTGTTCGTTTCGTTATATTCCTGAATAATAAACTTTGGTAAATTTAAAATTGATTAAGGACCTCCTTTAAATATTATTATTCAGTTAATATCACATATTATAATGTTATAAAAATTGTTTAATAATGTTAGTTCATATCAGACGTTTTTGCCGATGTTTGGTACATGAGTAAAAAATGAACTTGTTTGAAAATGATTGACCATTTAGTTATAATTAAATCATTTCCAGAATAGTATTAATGATTAAAATATCATATATATTCAGTATATATTCATTTTATACTATTCCATAACATTTGGAGAAGAAAAATGAAAATCACCGTTCATGGAGACGGTAGGCCGTACGTACGCATGAACGCTACATTCATTTTTTTGTCATATTAATAGAATTAAAAAATTAAATGAGATATATATATATATATTGTAATTACAGTATAATATATATGTTATATAGGTCAAATATGTTAATTAATTTCATTCTTTATACATTCCATGTATTGCATGAACGAGTCACGTCACTTGAGGGGGCGGTAGTCCACACTTCCTCATATGAAATTATCGCATTTGCACAACATGAAAAGAATAAAGATATGTTTTAAATATAAAATAAATAAGAATATAGTAAACATAAATACCATATATATCATATATAAATTATAGTGACATCATAATGTTCACCTTTAAATGTGTTAAAAGAATATTGAACAATCACCGTTTTGTGAGGCAGAAAATCGGCAACCACAGAAACAGTATGTTCTTTAACCATTAGACAAAGATGTGTGTAGGTGTTTCTCTAATAAATATCATAAAAACATCCTAGTATATTGAAGATACTGTTGTTTTTACAAAATAAAGGAATAAAAATATTTTAGGGGGTTGGAGAAGCAAAATAAAACATAAGAACACAAGAGAAGACACTACCTTTAAATCGGGTAACTCTTTTTGATTTGAGCTCAAAGGCTTCCTTGGAAAAACTTCTGCCCATATTGAGGCTTCTAGGAGTAATAGAGGGATGTGGAGAGAAAACATGGGCAGGTTTGGGCCAATCCAAAGGCTTGAGAGGTTTGGGTAAGGTGGTAGAGGTGGGGGGCCTTTTATAAGAGGAGAGGAGGGGCACTCTTGGAAAGTCTTGAAAAGCAACATTATTATAAAATGATTTTAGGATTTTATAGGGCCCAAAATTATATATTTTGAGTATAAGGTGATAATAGTTCGAAATACACACATCCAATAGGTTTTTTACAAGTTTAAATCTTATATTTTACATTATCTTTTCATTTTATTTAAATCGTTAAATAATGAGGTAATCACTGCATCATCATGGTGTCAAAAATAATTTAATTTATTTAATGTCTAAAAATTATAAAACAAATATCATGATGTAGGAAATATTTTTATATTTCTAAAGAATATTTATAGTCAAAAATATGACTTTTATAACCTCATTTAAAAATTGTTTTAGTAAAACAACACATGTTTGTGACATTTTTATTTTAACATTAAATAAAAAGTTTTTAATGCCATTTTCCAACCAAAGTGGCTCCATGGGGTCCCCAAGTTTACTCATGGATTTTCATGGTCGTCCATGACACATCCAATAAGGTAAGGATATGTTTCAAGGTCATTTCATATTATTAAAACATTATTTTTACCTTAAACTACACTAATTACCTCTAATCGCGATTAAAAACTTAAAATTTACTATTCACCAAAAAAATATTTTAATCACATTGAACCAAATTTTACTTCCTAATGAAAACCATGTATGTCGGATTTTGAAATTCAAAACATAGAGGTGGTAAAATTTCATTTAAATGAAAAATCAGTTTTTTTAAGTACCACTTAGTGGTTTCACTATTCATCAAAAATTGAAGTTTTTCAGAAAAATACCAAAAATTCACCCTAAGCTATATTTGATATTAGAAATTCAAAAGTGATGTCTATTTTACAAAATTCAAAAAATACAAGTTACATTAATTAATTTAATAATTAATTCCCACTGTCAAAACAAATAGCGTGTTTTTATGAAACAATATATATCAAAATATTGACACTAGTTTAAGTCCAATTTAAAGTGAAATTAATTCCAATTACCACTAATGGATTAAATGGTAAAAATATATTATAATTTCACTTTAAAACAAATTCAAAATATAGCCTAATCATATAAATAAATTAGATTAAAAAGAGGTTTTGAATTAAAATACAACATTTTTCACTATTCATTAAAAAATGAACTTTATTGGAAAAATACCAAAAAGTTACACAAAGTAAATTTTGATGTCCCTATTCTAAAAAAGAATTTTATTTTGTCAAATGTAACACATAAAATTTTCAAAAAGTGGATTTAAAATAGGTTCGCCATCAAAAGGCGGTTAATCGACCTTTTAAAGAATATTAGAATGTTTACGCTTAAAATTGGATTCATTCGCATTTTTAATCCTCTAACATTTATTGTAAAAAGTAAAAATATTTGAAAAACATATATAATCATTTTTTAGTTAGTTCTGTTCATTCCCATCATTACAGCGGTTAGGTGTTAACTACCATTTAAAATAAAATTATTTTATTATTAGAGTGCAACGTAAGATTTCAAAGGAACTCGTTGTTGGGTATTGGGTAAGCCATCGAGCATAGCGTTACCTTTAAATTAATATTAACATTTTATTCAAAAATAGGGATAAATATAAAAATGTCATATTTTTTATTTACCTAGGGTGTTACATCCTTCCCCCCTTTTGGAAATTGCGTCCTCACAATTTTAAAATTGGGCTCAGAAACATCATTGAAAGTCCCACATCGGAACAAGAGTCGGTAAAACAATCACTTTAAAAGAAAGAAAGAGAATTACAGAGGTCACCCAAGTTAACCCATACTAGGATTCCCTGTATAAAAAACATGGATATGGAAGAAAAAGTAATGGGTCATATTCTGAGGGAGAGTGATAGAAAACATGTTTAGGAGAAAGTTAACCACAAGAAAATCACAAACTTGTGGTGGGTTAAACGATATTCGATTCCCCAGTAGGAAAAGTTAATAGACAACATTTTTGTTTTAAGTTACTTTTCATTGAGGAATTTATTTTTGATCTTAAGGAAACATACTTACTTGTCATGTTGACTTTCAACTTTTACTAGATTTCTTACACAAACTCATACTTTCCCCAAATGATGAGTATTTAGGAAGACTTGTTCGCATTAAGAGTACTATAATAAAGTTCTTGAGAATCACCCAATCCACAAAAGAGAACTATATATTTCCCATGTATTTAGATCTCAACCAAAACCAAACCAAAAAATTTAGTACGAGATCAGATAATACCCAAAAAAGGATATTTTTTTTACAAAAAGAAAAAATACTCCTAATCTCTAAAAATTTTCAAACAAAACCCAAAGTTCAACGAAGACCATTCAATAAACAATTTGCCCATAAAATTCTTCAAAGTAAACCCAAATAAGATTGAAACCCAAATATTTGAAGGATTTAATCACATAGTCTCCCAAGGTACAAATTAAAATTTATCTCCAAATAACATCAGTTGCTCTTAAAGTCTCATACTAAAAAGTAATTAACCTAATCACATATCCTCCATGATAGGTTAATAATTTCCATAGATAACCCAAAATCAACTTACTATTGATTCATAAAATCATCTAACTAAAAATAAATAGTCAAAATAACCAGGTACTTCACGTAGTCTAGTGGTAGGCGATAAATACCAGTCACACTTTGGTTGTGGGTTCAATTCCCGTAGCTTTGTCCGACGCAACGGGTTGTCACACGCTCTGCGTGTTGTCCTTTTTATAAAACTCCAAAAATAACCCTAACATGTTTTAACCTCAATAGTTTCCTTATACCTCTCATTTTCATCCAAATTCATTATGATCTCAACTTCTTAATTCTTGAAGTCTTATTTCACCGCCATAAAATAAAATGATTCCCAAAATTAATAACAGCATACCTTGATCATTGCATACACTCGGTTTTATCGTCATCTCATTCATGTAGGTAGAAGTCCCATTCATTACAACAATGATATAGAGAAACTTCAAAATCATTTGCTTCCTCCATCCAAATACACCTTGTACAACATGGGTCATATGGGTGTTCACAGAAAAACAGTTTTGGAAAATAATCTTGTATGACATATAATTCCAAAACATCTGATAAAACATGATTTCTATAAAATAGTCAGACAAAATTTGAGTTGAAACATTATATTATTGGTCCTTTTAAAATACCATAAGTATGTGCTGAGAGACTATATTTTAAAAGAAAATATAAATAGGTTTCGCAAGTGTCTCCTTCCTCAGCACCATTTTTTAAATCATAATATGCTTCAAATTCTTGTGATAAGGTAAAATATTTGAAAATACCTTGATAATATTTACCTTTATTGAAAATATGAGAATATTGTGAAAATAGTATTTGTCTAAATACAACCCATTATCCACGATGATAACGAGGTATAGTGGAGGTGTTTGATATCTCAAACAACTACTTGCAAGTGAGTTGTATGCTAGAAAATGTTTCACAATAATCTGAACATGACTTTTCAATAATTATTGCAAGCATGACATCGGGAATAGATAAGAATGTCGTTTTAGATCCTCCTCCTTCCATTTGTAACTGACTTTACTTGACCCGAAAAAAGTTATAAAACAAGGAGTTAACTAAAATAATAGATATAGGGACTAACCATGTGTCTAACAAAAACTCATAATCACAAAAGTTGTCTAAACCGATCCCTTTGATACCAACTATAAGGACTCGGCCTTAAACATTAATTATTATTGAATTAAATGAATAATTCACATAGAGGATCTTTTCAGGTTTAGAGTTTTCGAGAATTAGATCATAAATCATGCATTACATTCCACATTTAAACAAAGTGGTTACATAAAAGATATTATTCATTTTTTTCCCATCGACGGAAACATATTTAAAGCAAAACATGGATTCTTTCATGACACTTCCTTGACCCTATCATCACATCATGTACCTTTCCCTTGACCTGTGAAAAACATTTCAAAAACTTGTGATGAGCATAAAAAGCTTAGTAAGGGATATAAAAGTACGAAATGAAGACATTAGTCCATGTATGAAATATTACTTTACTCATAAAACATAATCACTTTAACATACCTCATCAAATCATGAATAAATCATATAAATCATAATACATAAAGGTAACTTGACGCATTCATAACATTCTTACGTATGGAGTAACCCTCTTGGTTACGTTTGGAATACCCATTACAGTATATTCCCTAAATCTCCTCGGAGAAACCTTAACATTTAACTCCTTCATGTTACCCAATGCATTGGAGAGCTATATCAAGCTCACCCACCCTTAGTTTATCACAGAACCACCTGTATTCATTATAATTCCCAAGAACCATAACATAATCGTATCACATAAAACATGCATAAAGGAAACATAACATTTCCATATTTCAATCAAAAGATATCAATACAACACATTGATATAATAAAAACATTATGAAAACCATTTTCAATACCAAAATAAAAGAAAAGTAAAACATGGTATTTATTTTTCATTCCAAAAAAGTTATGGATTTTAGAGGAAGCCGAAACTCAAATAATGGTCACGAAAGTGGAGAAGTCATTGTCGCCGCATATGTATGACTAAAAAAACATTCCCTTTTGTCATTTAGTAAACTCTTCGTATAAAAATATTCCTTCTGAATGAACATAAAAGTCAAAGGGGTTTATACACCGTATAAAAGAAAGTTGTGTATAAAACAAAATATGCCTCAATTAAAGGAGATTGAGACGATGTCCCTTACGAATACGGAATCCTTGGATTAAGGATAAATTGATTACATAATTATGTGTGACAAATGAATACACCAAATATAAGTGGATATTAAGTGTCAAAAAATCAGAGTTCATTCACACATATTCATAGAATGACATATTCAATGAGTACAAGTTTATCCCAAAGAGTCAAAATTGGGTTAAGAAGTTCCCTTGCAAAAATTCGACAGCCCTACGACGTCACTTCAAACTTCAGAAAATGAGTTGATGAGAGATAAAAAGGGAATCTCATCACTTAGACCTAAAATGTACATCAATAAGGATATATAATAACATATCCCAACATTACAATATCTAAATTAAAATACCCAACAAAATAAGTCTTTTAAAAAGAGAAGGGTGAAAAGTTCCCTTACCGACTTGGGTATCTTTCAAAACATACACCCCATGAAAGAAGGACAATACAACATTGATGTAAATACTCATAAACGAAATTATATTAGACAAAGAGTAGAATAATGGGTAGTACATATACCACTCAAAGGAAATGGTGGAAAATGTAGAATAAATCTCACGGGAATAAAAGTGAGATGAAAAATCCCTTACGAAAACTCGGCAGCCTAACGGCGCCACTTAAAACTTCCAAAAATGGATTGATAAGATCAAATAGGGTCTCTCACCATATTAACATAAAATGTACAAAAAGATGAATATAAAATAACATCCCCCAATATAACAAATAGGAGCTTAAAATAAGTGACATAAAGGAGAGTACTTAAAAAGAAAGAGAGGGGTTGGATCTCTTACGAAAATTCTGCAGCCTAACGGCACCAATCAAAACTTCCAAAATGGATTGATGAGAGAAAATAGGGTATCTCATCATATGAACATAAAAAATTACAGTAAGAGTAATATAAAAGAACAGCTCAATCATAAGAAAGATGAGCTTAAAAGAATGACATAAAAGATTTTAGTTAAAAAGAAAGAGAGGGGTAGGTTCCCTTACCTCAAGTCTGACTTGTCTTGTTCGTTTATTTATATTCCTGAATAATAAACTTTGGTAAATTTATAATTTCTTAAGGAAATCCTTTAAATATTATTATTCATTTCATATCACATATTATAATTTTATAATAATTGTTTAATAATGTTAGTTCATATCAGACTTTTTTGCCGATGTTTGGTACATGAGTAAAAGGTGAACTTGTCTGAAAATGATTGCCCATATATTTATAAGTAAATAATTTCCATAATAGTATTAATGAATAAAATATCATATATATCCAGTACATATTCATTTTATACTATTCCATAACATTTGGAGATAAAAAATGAAAAGCACCGTTCATGGAGACGGTAGGCCGTACGTACACAAGAACACTACTTTCATTTTTTTTGTCATATTAATTGAATTAAAAAATAAATAAGAGATATATATATATTATAATTAAATTATAATATATATTTTATATAGGTCTAATATGTTCATTAATTTCATTCTTTATACATTCCATGTATTGCTTGAACGAGTCACATCACTTGAGGGGGCGGTAGTCCACACATCCTCATATGAAATTATCTCATTTGCACAACATGAAAAGAATAAAGGTATGTTTTAAATATAAAATACAAAAGAATATAGTAAAAATAAATACCATATATATCATATATAAAATAAAGTGACATCATAATGGCCACCTTTAAAGGTGTTAAAAGAATATTGAACAATCATCGTTTCGTGAGGCAGAAAATCGCCAACCACAGAAACAGTATGTTATTTACCCATTAAACGAAGGTGTGTATAGGTGTTGCTCTAATACTTCTTATAAAAACATCATATTATATTGAAGATACTTTTGTTGTTACAAAATAAAGTAATAAAAAGAGCTTAGGGGGTTGGAGAAGCAAAATAAAACATAAGAACACAAGAGAAGACACTACCTTTAAATCGGGTAACTCTTTTTTGATTTGAGCTCAAAGGCATCCTTGGAAAGACTTATGCCAAAAGTGAGGCTTCTAGGAGTAATAGAGGGATGTGTAGAGACACAATGGGTAGGTTTTGGCTGATCCAAATGATTGAGTGGTGTGGGTAAGGAGGTAGAGGTGGGGGCCTTTTATAAGTGGAGAGGAGGGACACTCTTGGAATGTCTTGAAAGGTAACATTATTATAAAATGTTTTTTGGATTTTAAAGGGCCCAAAATTATATATTTCTATGATAAGGTGATAATAGTTAGAAATACACACATACAATAGGTTTTTTACAAGTTTAGGTCTTAGATTTTACATTATCGTTTCATTTTATTTAAATCGTTAAATAATGAGGTAATCAATGCATCATCATGGTGTCATAAATAATTTAATTTATTTAATGTATAAAAATTTTAAAATAAATAT
The DNA here is from genome assembly GCA_963277665.1 of Viscum album. Lineage (NCBI taxonomy): Eukaryota > Viridiplantae > Streptophyta > Magnoliopsida > Santalales > Viscaceae > Viscum > Viscum album. Next base: position 1,285,867,603 of record OY728155.1, on the reverse strand, counting down.
CATGATGTATGAAATCTTTTTATCTTTCTAATGAATATTTATAGTCAAAAATATGACTTGTATAACCCCATTTAATTTTTTTTAGTAAAATAACACATGTTTGTGACATTTTTATTTTAACATTAAATAAAAAGTTTTTAATGTCATTTTCCGACCAAAGTGGCTCCATGGGGTCCCCAAGTTGACCCATAGATTTTCTTGGTCGTCCATGACACATCCGATAAGGGTAGGACATGTGTCAAGGTCATTTCATATTATTAAAACATTATTTTTCCTTAAATTACACTAATTACCTCTAATCACGATTAAAAACTTAAAATTTACTATTTAACAAAAAATTATTTTAATCCCATTGAACCAAATTTTACTTCCTAATTAAAACCATGTATGTCGGATTTTTTGAAATTCAAAACACAGAGGTGGTAAATTTTCATTTAAACGAAAAATCAGTTTTTTTAAGTACCACTTAGTGGTTTCACTATTCATCAAAAATTGAAGTTTTTCAGAAAAATACCAAAAATTCACCCTAAGATATATTTGATATTCCAAATTCAAAAATGATGTCTATTTTAAAAAATTCAAAGCATATAAGTTACATTAATTAATTTAATAATTAATTCCCGTTGTCAGAACAAATAGTGTGTTTTTATGAAACAATATATATCAAAAGATTGACACTAGTTTAAGTCCAATTTCAAAGTGAAATTAATTCCAATGAACACTATTGGATTAAATGGTAAAAATATTTTCTAATTTCACTTTAAAACCAATTCAAAAGATAATCTAATCACATAAATAAATTATATTAAAAAGCGGTTTTGAATTAAAATACAACATTTTTCACTTTCCATTAAAAAATGAACTTTATCGGAAAAATACCAAAAATTTACACAAAGTAAATTTTGATGTCCCGATTCTAAAGAACAAATTTATTTTGTCAAATATAATACATAAAATTGTCAAAAAGTGGATTTAAAAGAGGTTCACCATCAAAAGGCGGTTAATTGACCTTTTAAAGAATATTAGAATGTTTACGCTTAAAATTGGATTCATTCGCATTTTTAATCCTATAACATTTATTGTAAAAAGTAAAAATATTTGACAAACATATATAATCATTTTTTGGTTAGTTCTGCTCATTCCTGTCATTACAACGGTTAGGTGTTAACTACCATTTAAAATAAAATTATTTTATTATTAGAGTGAATTGTAAGATTTCAAAGGAACTCGTTGTTACGTATTGGGTAATACATCGAGAATAGTGTTCCCTTTAAATTAATATTAAAATTTTATTCAAAAATAGGGATAAATATAAAAATTTCATATTCTTTATTTACCTGGGGTGTTACATTTATTTATTTATTTATTTATTTATTTATATACACACACACAAAAAACATATTTTATAAATGTATTTGAAACTAATATTAAAAATATGTATTAATATATGAATAAATATATAATTAAATATATATATTAATATATGAATAAATATATAGATAAAAAATATAACTATATATATATAAAAATTAATATATATATAAATAGTTATTAATATATGAATAAACATATATATATATATACTAATATAACTAAATATATATATACATTAATATAAATATATTTTAATATATGAATAAATAAAACTAAATATAAATATATCATTAAATGGAGAACAAAGTAACATGGAGTAGTGGTAAAGTGTCCAGCGCGCAGGGAAGAGGTCTCGAGTTCGAATCGAGGGAGAGGCAGGGGCTCTCATGCATATATAGGGGGTCTAGCAATTTTAAAGGTCTGAGGAGGGCACTGTTAAAGGCTAGATGGTGAGGGTGGGTGCGAGTGGGGGTTACTGTTAAAAGGGGGTGTTGGGCACTATTAAAAGTGTTCTCCATTTTTTGGATTTTTAATTTATTTTTTTAAAAAAATTTTGAATTTTATCATCACTTTTTTTTGCACTGATTAAAGGGACCCCCTTTAACTTCACTCAGATTAACAATGCTAAAAAAACTATTAAAAGTTATTTCTAGCACTGATAAAAGGGTTATCTATATTAGTGATTGACATTCGCACGGGATATGCATGGTTAGTAAAATGGTGCAGGTTATTCATGCATGATAAAATAGGTGTCCAGTAGCGGATGGAGGGTCTGTTCATGGTTTGTCAGACTGTGCAAGTCAAATCATGCAGTTTACCCAGTTTTGAGTTTCATGTTAAATTATTTAATTAAATTCTAGGTGAAAATGGATTTAATTCAATGTTGTGAAATGGGGGTTTTATTCAATTAAATTCAATATTAAGAGGAATATAATTAATTGATGCAAAATAGGGGTCCCATTTAATTAAATTTTAGTTTTATAAAATTTAATTAAATGAAGATGATTTGGTGAATTTGTTAAATTAAATTTTCTTGAAAGGTTTTTAATTAAATGATGTGTTTAAATGGGGAGTCAGGGTTTATTAAAGAGGTGTAATAAATGATTTTTTAAATAGGGAGTTGGGGTATATCAAAGAGGTGTAATAAATGATGTGTTTAAATGGGAAGTTGGGGTTTATTAAAGAGGTGTAATAAATTTGGTGTTTAAATGGGGAGTTGGGGTATATTAAAGTGGTGTAATAAATTATGTGTTTAAATGGGGAGTTGGGGTTTATCAAAGAGGTTTAATAAATTATGTGTTTAAATGGGGAGTTGGGGTTTATTAAAGAGGTATAATAAATGAGTTGTTTAGATGGGGAGTTGGGGTTTATCAAAGAGGTGTAATAAATGATGTGTTTAAATGGGAAGGGTGGGGTTTATCAAAGATGTGTAAAATTAAATGGTAATAATAATAATATAATGGTTTTTATTATTATTTATATTATATTAATCATTTTAGTTTATTAGGGTTTTTAATTTATTTTAGGGGGGAAAGAAGGAGGGAGGCTCACCCACCCCCCCTTTCTCCCATACGTGAGGCGCGACTCCCCTCAACTCTCCCATGGTGGTGCACTACCCCCTCAACCTGACTCCCTCTCCGTGCATTGGATCATGGTGGTTCCTTAAAGAAGTTTTTCTGTCTCTATGAGGTGAGTCCTTCTCCATGTGTTTCATTGTTCGCATCGGTTGTTTTGTCTCTATGTCACCCACAAGGCACCCATGGTTTAGCACCCATGGGTGGCGCACCACCCCTCCTCCTAGATCCTCTTCATGTGGCTATCTACTTTAGTTTCCTTCATAAATGTTGTCTATCTTGGTGAGGTGAGGCTTTCTCCATGTGTTTCATTGTTCGGATCGGCTGTTTTGGCTCTCCGTCTCCTGGTATCTATTAGGTCGAAACCTTATATTTAGGTTTAATTCTATTTCTTCTTTTTTTCTAGTTCTAGGTGGTGTAGAAGATGTATTGGGACCCGTTGGTCTGTATTCTAACAACCTCCATAGAAGGTGAAGTGTTTCAGCTCGATTCGGTCCACCGCTGTTATTTTTAGGTAAGGCTATATACCCGATAATTGGTTTCTGACCCCTTGAAATAGGTGATTATGGTTTATTTGAGTTTCAGTTAATTAATTTGATGTGTGTTATTCCCAACCACACTAATTTTGGGTGATGGTATTGTTTTTATGGTGTTGTGATTCATTTTCAAGTGAGTAAGCATTTATATTGAAATGTGTGTGTGCTAGCGAGCAGTAGATTTGAGTTAGAAATCATGACTAGGATATTCTTTAAGGTAGGGTTCTCAACTTTTCCTAATTAATTAAATGTAGTTTTTTTTATTTAATACTTTTGATAATGTTAACTGTAATTTTTGAATAAATTTTTTATTTGTGGGATGAGATAATTAATTGTGAATTAATTTTATGATTTGAGATTGAAATTGAGATAATTAGTCGGGGGATTAATTATGAGATATTAAATTAGTTAATATTAGATAATTAATTATGAATTAATTATGTGATTTGAGATAATATTTATTGGTGGATTAATTATGAGATATTAAATTGGTTAATACGAGATAATTAATTATGAATTAATTATGTGATTTGAGATAATAATTATCAGGGGATTAATTATGAGATATTAAATTGGTTAATTTGAGATAATTAATTATGAAATAATTATTTTCTTTGATATGATAATTAATCCGAATATTAATTATAAGATATTATATTGGTTAAGTTGAGATAATTAATTATGAATTAATTATGTGTTATGAGATTTTAATATAGATAACTAATTAGGGGATTAATTATGAGATTTTGATTTGGGGTTAAGCTGAGATAATTAATTTCTGAATTAATTACGTGATATAGAGATGGTTATCTGGAGATAATTAATTTATGAATTAATTATGTGGTATTGACATGGTTTCCTTGTGACTAGTTAATTGTTGAATTAACAAGAGTAATTGTTGTGATAAGTTAATTATTGAGTTAACTAAATGACTTGTTGTGTTTAACTAATTATTGAATTATTAATGAGATTTATGATGATAATTAACTGAGGAATTAATTATATTAGGAAGTGGTGAATGGTAACATGGACATTCATGGGTTAGTGAGTATGGAATGGTAAAATAATCATTTATGGGTACATAAGTATGGAATGGTAAATGGACATTCATGGTGCATGAGTATGGAATGGTAACATGGAAATTCATTGGTTCATGAGTATGGAATGGTAATATTGAAATTCATGGGTGTGTGAGTATAGAATGGTAACATGGATATTCGTGGTGTGTGAGTATGTAATGGTAACATGGACATTCATGGGTGTATGAGTATGGAATGGTAACATGGACATTCGTGGTGCATTAGTATGGAATGGTAAGATGGATATTCATGGGTTCTTGAGTATGAAATGGAAACATGGACATTCGTGGGTGTATGTGCATGGAATGATAACTTGGACATTCATGTGTGTGTGAGTTATGGAATGATAACTTCATTCAAATGGGTGAAATATAAGAATGACAACATGATCATTATTTTGTGTGGTTAAACAAAGAATATTAAATAATGTGATAAATAGTTAATTATACATTATTTATATATATATTGTTCATGTTCAAACTCTTATTTTGACTACAAGCCGAAGCAGGTATCATCGTCAGGTGTCCCTTTGGAACCTAGATGGGTTGTTGGTTATTAAATTTGGTTATTTCTTAAATATACTTGCATGATATTTAATTTTATTGCATTGTATAGATTGATCTAGACACCGGTGGTCCTAGCCTACTGAGATTTATATCTCACACCCTATTCGGACTGTCATTGCACTGGGGTACCAGAGTAGACTCTACTTGTTTAAAGGACCTTGGACATTTCTTATTATTTTTTTCCTATACCTGGGAGTTAGGAGCGAAGGACCGAGTGGGAGCTTGGGATGCTCTTAGAGATCTCCCTTAGGGATTTGGGCCTTTTTATTTTTTCTGTACTGAGATGTAAAGCGTGCTAATTTGTTTACTTCTTTCAAATATGTAACACCATGAAATTCATACATTGTATAAACTGGTGTTTTCCATTTTCTTTATTAAGTTGATATGTCAACTGACATCTTCTACATTGGTTATTTCTTTATAATACTTTCGTTATTGTCATCTATTTATTTATTTCTATACTACTGTAAAAATTATGATATGAGGGTATAATATCCCCACTGACTATCCTTACACCCTCACTACTAATCGGCAGGCTCTGGAATATGGGGAGGCGGGCTTGAGGTCATGTGGTGACCGTTTCGGCTACCGGTTCGATGTCAAGATGAGTTGGGAAGTTATAAAGAGAATATTAAATAATATGATAAATATTTCATTATACATTATTTATATATATTGTTCCTATTCATAATCTTATTCCAGTTATGAGCCGAAGCAGGTATCACCATCTGGTGTCCCATTGGAACCCGGATGGGTCGTTGGTTATTTATTCAATTCTTTTATTGGTTCGATATACTTGCATGATGTTTAAATTTATTGTATTGTCTAGATTGATCTAGACACTAGTGGTCCCAGCCTACTGAGATTTATATATCACACCCTATTCAGGCCTCCATTGCACTAGGGTTCCTGATTAGACTCTACTTGTTTATAGGACCTTGAACATTTATTGTTGTCATTTTCTTGTACCTAGGAGTTAGGAGCAAAGGACCGAGAGAGAGCTTGAGATTCTTGTGGAGATCTCCTTTGGGGATTTGGGCCTTTTTATTTTTTCTATACTGAGATGTAAAGAATGTTGATTTCTTTACTGATTTCATATATATATACCACCATGAAATGCATAAAATGTATAAACTTGTGTTATCCATATTCTTTATTTAGTTGATATTACAAATGAATTCCACTACATTAGATATTTTTTATACTTCTTATATTGTTTTCATCTATGCATATATCATTATACTACTGTGAAAACTTTGATCTGAGGGTATAGTCTCCCCACTAACTATCCTTACACCCTCGTTGCTAGTTGACAGTCTCTAATGTATGGGGAAGCGCGCTTGAGGTCATGTGGTTACCGGTTTGGCTACTGGTTTGATGGTAATCTGGGTCAGGATGTTACATATACCATGTTTACATGAAAATTTTATAAATGTGTTTAATTGATTATTAGTGTTGAGATTTTAGAAAAAAATTATGGGAATATTTAGGTAAATATGGGGGAATTATAGATACATGAGTTATAATATAGTGGTCACACATTTATTTTACCCCTATCTTAGGTCTCACACCCGCAACTGGAATTATCTTCTCAATGAGACCATTAATGGTGAGTTGATTATGTTTCATTTTTTATTGCAATAATATTTTAGTGTGATGATTCCCTTAATTTTTCAACTAAGATTATCTCTTTAGGCCTTTGGTAGGTACCCCTTAATGGTTGATGCTTGATATTTTATTATTATTTTATCTTATGGTTGTATCTTGGTAAATTACATGTTATTTAAAAGAAAAATATATGTTTTGTTAGTTTTATTTACTCAAACCTGTGTAATAATATTATTTTCATTATTTTCCCTAAAACTAGAATTTTTTTATTTGTCTTAAAAAATGAATGTTATAAAATCTTTGAAAATATCCTACTAGGATATTTTCTCACACCATACATATAAACATTAGTGTTTATATAGACTTAGATGTATATGGTATAGGTAAAATGAAAGGGTCTCACTTTTATAGTGGTGTTCCATAGTCACTTGTTAAAGATATAATGATAATGGGATATATAGGTTACCATATGGAATAAAGAGATAATATTCATTTTGTGTTATTTTAAGATATTTACTATAAAGTTTCTCTCTTGAAAATAAATTTATTTTTTGTTTAAATTTATATTTTTTATTTTTTTTAAACCTTTTATAGATTTATATTTTACAAAATGTTGGTTATTTAATATTTATGTGTCTTTTATAAAGTGCCTCTCTTGGGATTCATGTCTTTGTGAAAATTCCTAAGTTGATCTTTTAAAATGATTCAAGTGTTTTGGAATGTTTCTTAAAAAATTATGTGTTTAACATACCCTTTTTGGTTTTAAATATCTTTAAAATGATTTAAACTCTTGTCATGGACTTAGGTTTCAAGACAAGTGTTTGTCAACTCACCTGATTGGATTTCATAAAGGAATGTGAATGTTTTGAAAGAATATAGTGTGTTAATTTTTAAATGAAAATTTGTAAAATATAGAGGGGTCTCTCTCATTTTAAATTATTAAGAATATAGGTTCATGAATTTTCCTTGAATTCTTCAAAAAAATGAAACATGGTTTTGTGAAAGAGTTCTTGGAATTGATTAGTTTATTTTAAAAAGGGTGTGTTATTTTAAAGAAGAATTTCTTTAAATGGATGGATTTTTTAATGGGATTTAAAGTGTGATTTTATAAATAGTTTTTAAAGGACATATGAAATGTAGTTTTTCCATAATCTTTTAAGTTTATATTTTTTTTAGAATTTGGAAAACCATTACATTATATAGGGAAGACAAGTAGATTGATAATAATACTATGGAAAGGTCATGTTAATAACTCTATCCAACCCATAGGATATCCATAATGACCTCACTCCAACAAAAGATGAATTAATGTTTAACCATATCGAAACTCCTAAGCCTACTTTTCATCTAATATCACCTGCATGGTTTAAATGTGGGGATTCCTCTACAATTACATCTTTTTTTAGGTTTGGTATTAGCTTCTAAAGGGATGAGTCTCAGGAAAAAAAAAATAATAACTATCATTAAAATTTTGTGTTTACCTTATTTGAATGGCCCCTTTCATGTATTTATTTTGTTAAATATTAATATTACCGAATCAAATAGGATGGATATGAATAAAGAATGGATGGATTCTAATCATCTGAAAAAATAGTATGAAGATGGAGTGAAAGAGTTCATCATGTTTGCAAAAGATCATGTATATTACCCTTCTTAAATCATTTTTCCATGTTTATGCTATTGTTATTCAAGAATAATTTTTCCAGAGGAGTTGGAAGAAGACTTGATCTGTAAAAAAATAGATCAATGTTATAAATGATGTAATAAACATAGGGGAAAAGCTAATGTAGCCAGTGGATAGGATATCAATGCATTTTATGGATCATCTGATATTATTACAAGTGTGTAAAAAGAAGAATATTTTTTCGATGATGTGATTAAATATGTGAATGATGATGAATATTGTATTAAGGAAATGATAAAGACCATTGAAGATGAACTTCGTGATTGCCCAAAAAAATTGAGAAGTTAAAGAGTTGTGAAAATATGACACTGTATGATGGTTTCACTAAATATACAAAATTTCTAGCCGTAATAAAGTTGTATAATTTTAAATTAGAAAATTGATGGGGTACCCCTACAATAAAGTAAGGATGTGGTATGCTTCACTTGAAAAAAATTGTATGTATTTTAAGTCTAGCATAATACTTTTATGTGACATGAAACAACATCATAATTATGTTCGTCTATTTATATGCAGATTGATGACTCCAAATCCAAATAAACTTCCATCCCACACCATGTTCTATGGAATGAGGCACATGTAAATAAATATGGGATGCTAAGAGATGAAAACACACAAAAAATGTGGGAACCATGTGTAATTATGACATAATAAAAATTTGTTTTGCTTTAAATTTATATTACATAATAATGATTACTTATTTTTCTATATTTTATATCTGACATAGTTATAGGAATTAGAAACACCTATACCAGATGAACACATACTATCAGTGGCCTTGAAGCATCCAAAATAGTATGTCCACATTCGAGTTGTGGGTTTTGGGGTGACACCCTGAATATATTTTGAGAAAAAAACAAGAGGATAAAGGTGAAGAAATGAAACATATGAAAAAATACTATCTACCCTTGAAGGACCATTCCAATTATATATAGAGATTATAGAAACTTTTATGGGGGGAATAAAAGATAAGAAATAACTCAAAAACAACCATTACCTAACGACCCCCCCCCCCCACCATCTTTGAGGTGAGCCATTCTCCTCGAAGAGGTATCTTGGTTGTGGTAATCAATAATCTAATAATTGTTTATATAAAATATGAATCATAAATACAATGATATATTTCCTATACTAATATTATACTGGGTGATAATGACTATGATTTATATCTATCAACACCCACCCATCACCTTGTAGTGAGGGATATAGTGTTCAATGTCCAAAACGACATGCTACATAACAAACCACTTCCAACAGGTCATGTGAGAGTTTTGATTAGAATAGCCCATAAGCTGACCACTGATCTACCTATTCCAATTGATGAGGAAGATATTCACAAGGTCGAAAAAGTTATTGGAATATTCATTGCATGGTTATCGCATCTTGTAAAAAAAATTCAATAATGAGGTATTCATTTCTAATTTGTTTTTAAAGATATACCTTTAACAATTAATGAAAAAATTTCTAAACTGATGAATGTTATTATAGATAGACAAAGAGAAGATGGTGAAATGAAATACCAACTCAAAACTATCAAAATAATCGACCAACCAATTGAAAAGATCTATCGAAATCCCATTTACCCTTCCCATTCTATATCTGCATTTACTATCATTGAAGGTTCATGTGGATACAAAGTTAAAAAATGGTTGTAGTAATATAGTATATTTTGAAGGAAAATATGTATGGAGAATAAGTTCAAGACTTCATTGGTGTTGAGACTATAAGTGAAATATTTTATTATGATTAATTAGGCACCTAGGTTATAAATGTATACATGAGATATGTTTTCATGATTTGATTTTCCAAAAAATGATATACCATGTTAATACGAATAATTACATTTCATATTTTTGGAAGGCGTATCTATAAAAAATAAATTTATGGGATTCACCATGATTTTTTTGACTCATTAGTCCTCGTATCTCCTCTACAGAATAACCAAATATAGTAAAAAATAAATTTATGGGATTCACCATGATTTTTTTGACTCATTAGTCCTCGTATCTCCTCTACAGAATAACCAAATATAGAATACAAAAAAGGATGAAATAGTGGCAGGCCTGGTCAAATCATTTGAAAGAAAAATTTCGAATGATAAACTCTTTTTAATATTAATGATGTATGGGTAAAACTATACAATTTAATCATATCAAATATATTTTCATTTCATTCATTAATTATTCTTTTTGTTTTTTATACAATATTGGATGCTCATTACAGTCAATTTGGATACTCCAAATATTTATTTCCTTGATTCAATGAGTGGATATCCAAAAAAACCACCACACATAATGGCATTTGTCAATTTTTAATACACTACATTCAAAAATTTTGAACTAAACATCAATTTATATAATTTAGATTATGTTTTAATGAGGATTCAGTTATGATAGGGTGATTCATCAATATTGTGAAAAATAAAGAATGAGGCCAAGGGTAAGTATGAGGACCACGATAAGTTCTACGATTGAAAAAATATCAGGGTATATATGTTAATATTTCACTATCCAGAAACATATCAAAACAAATTACTTATTCTTTTCAATGTTTCTATAGTGTTATAAATAAACAAATAAATAAGATTGTGGTTATAATGTTTATAAATTTATGAGATAGATCACATTCCATCAAAAAATAGCATCCCTGAAGAAGTATTTTCAAAGAAAATTAATATTTTATTTAAAATATTTATTAATCCTTTGTTTATTTATATTTTTCTATTACTACTTTGACTTCCAAAAGGAATCATATTCACAAGATGGTATAGATTTTCTTATAAATGAATGGGTAGCATACCTGATGTAAGAATGTACACAAATAAAAAGAATATGAGACTTCCATAGAAGTGGTGTATTGTTTAGTATTTTTTTTAATTTAATTATTCTTAATATTATACACATAAGAATTGTTTTCTTAAACAGGTAGATTATTTTGTTCGATTCGGGGTGGTTTGTTGAAAGTTTCTCATGCTTGTGAGAGATTGGTCTTTGAGGCTACAAATAAAAATTTAATGATAAGGTAATTTTTTTAATATACTATGTGTTTTCACATAATATTATATGTTCTCTACTACTTTAACATAATCTAAATTAAATGTTTGACTACTTAATTTAAAAATGATCACTCATTGAAAACTAATAAAATGTGCTCGGATTATCTTGATAATTTTGGATAGTGATTAATAAGTCATTTGGGATGTTTAGGAATGAGTCTAATTTCAAAATGATACACAATGTGATTGGTGTGACTCAAAATGTGTGTTTCTAGATTGAAATGAAATTTTAGTAAAAAAACCCAACTGGCATACTGAAAACCTATCAAACATATTCATATTGTTTTTATATTTTAGTAAAATGATCTATAACTCATTTGTGACATTTAGGAATCAACTACACCTTAATATGATGCATGGTATGGTCAGTATTACTCAAAGTGTCTCTTTTTATTTAAAATTGACATTAATTTTAGAAAAAAGAACAAGTGACAAACTGAAAGCCAATAAAATGAATTCATATTGTTCTAATATTTTAGGAAAGTGATACATGACTCATTTTTTATGTGTATGAGTCAACTGCGCCTCAATACGATGCGCAGTGTGATGGGTATAACTCCAATTATGTCTTTTTATTTAAATTTGACATTAATTTAAGTAAAAATAACAAGTGACATACTGAAATCCAAGGAAACACATTCATATTTTTTTTGGTAATTTGTTAAAATTATACATGAGTCATGTGTGACATGTAGAAATCTACCACACCTCAATTCGATGAATAGTGTGACTGGTATGACTCAAAGTGTGTGTTATCAGTTTAAAATTGAAATTTTAGTTTAGAACATGTCCCTCACTAAAAACCAATAAAAAGAACTCTAATTATATTTATAATTTAGTACAAAAATTCATAGCTCATTTTTTTGATTTATATGAATTAGTATCACATCAAACCGACACAGGATGAAACCAATATCACTACTACAAAAACATCCTATATCAGCGCTCAAAATGGGCTTTAACAGCGCTAAACAAACACTGCAAACCTCAGCGCTAATATAGGGGATCCCTTTTATCAGCAATCTGAAAAGTGATGATAAAGGCCATTTTTATCAGCGCTGATAAAAGACCCCTTTATCAGTGCTTTGTTTTAGCACTGATAAAAGGGGCCTTTATCAGCGCTTTTAAAAAGCACTGATAAAGGTCAAAAAAATAAAAAAAAAATTAAAAATAATGCGGGGAGTGATTTTATTAGCGCTTCACACCCCCTTTATCAGCGCTATGAGGTCTTCTATGCGCTTCCCTTCCTGTGCATCCTCATACGTGCGCACCCCCTTCGCTTCCACCCGAACTCGAACCTGAGACCTCCCCCATTTCGCGGCTGCACCTTTACCACTAAGCAATTTCGTTTTGTTCTCTATTTAATGATAAATCTATATATATATAGTTATATTTATTCATATATTAATATATATTCATATTAATATAAATATATTTATTCATATATTAATATATATATATATATATTAATTCGTATATTAATATATTTATATATATTTTTTTAGTTATAATTTTTATATGTATATTTATTTGTATATTAATATATACTTATAAGACTAGTTTTAAATACATTTATAAAAAAATATGTTTTTTATGTCTATTTATAAATAAATAAATACATACATATATACATAGATATATACAACACACAGAGAGAGACACACACACAAACACATATATATTTACGAATAAATACATATATATGTGTGTTTGAAAAGCCATAGAATGTACTTATAAGATTAGTTTTAAATACATTTTATGAAAAAACATGTTTTTGATGTGTGTTTATAAGTAAATAAATAAATATATACATATATACATATATACAACACACAAACACACACATAGACACCCACCCACACACAGAAACATATATATTTATGAATAAATACATATATATGTGTATTTGAAAAGCCATAGAATGTTAAAACAACCATAAATTATAATCTAGAATTATGTTTCAATGACACAACCAGAAAAATAAAAGAAAATGAAACAATATTCAATATGATATGTTGTACAAGCCTAACGGACATCTGGATCAGAATTTATACTTGTTTGAATGTTAAAAAATTGGGGTATCCTGACTAAAAACTCAGTTTTGGAGGCCTTTTGGTCCTTTTTTGGGAATGAAAAATGTGACAGAGGCTTTTCCTAGATCACTAGCGTGTAGATATCATTGCAGGCTTTGATTTTATATGTTGTAGAGCTCAAACGGACACCCGGATCAAAAGTTATGGCCGTTTGAATTTTGAGTTACATTTTCAACATATTTTAGATCTTTTATTAATTGTTTTGATTTTTAGTGTCCTAAAATTGTTATTAAATGATTTTTAATCAATAATAATTAGAAAATTATTAATTAATAATATTTTTAAAAAATATTTTAAAGCCATTTTCACTAAATTTCTTATATATTAAATGTAATAGTCTATTTATACGTATCTATAACATATTTAAAATATATATATTGTATTTATATCAATAAAAATATACTTATATAACAAAATATTATTTTTAATGAAAAAATAATTTTTTTTGAAACTTAACATTTATCAGCGCTCAGGAAAAGCGCTGATAAATCCCCCCTTTATCAGCGCTACTAAAAGAAGCGCTGATAAAGGCGGCCTTTAACAGTGCTTTTTTTTAGCGCTGATAAAAGTGAAGCGCATCCCTTGCCTGTTTTTGTAGTAGTGTATGACTCAAAATGCTCATTTCCAGTTTGAAAAGATATTTTAATAAAAAAAACTGGCATACTAAAAACCAATAAAATGCATTTGGGTTGTTTTGATACTTTAGGATAAAGATCTATAAGTCATTTTTAATGTGCAGGAATCAACTACACCTCAATATGATGCAATGTGTGGCCGGTATTACCCAAAGTGTTTCTTTTTATTTAAAATTTACATTAATTTTAGTAAAAAGAACAAGTGACATACTAAAAATTTAGAAAACTCATTAGTATTGTTTTGATATTTTAGGAAAGTAATCCACGAGTCAGTTTTGATGTGTAGGAGTAAACCTCACCTCAATAAGATGCATAGTGTGACTGGTATGACTCCAAGTGTATCTTTTTTTTAAATTGACATTAATTTAAGTAAAAAAGAACAAGTGACATACTAAAAACTAAGAAACACATTTTTATTGTTTGATAATTTAGTTAAATGATCCAGGAGTCATTTTTTATGTTTATAAATCAACTACACCTCAATCTATTGCACGGTGTGACCAGTATGACTCAAAGTGTCTGTTATCAGTTTAAAATTGATGTTTTAGTTCAAAATGTGTCCCTCATTAAAAACCAATAAAAAATTATCTGATTGTCTTGATAATTTCGAAAAGATATTAATAAATCATTTTTGATGTGTATAAATCATTCTCATGTACAACTGAGGCACGATGCAACTGGTATGACTCAAAATGCTTGTTCCTAGTTTGAAATGATATTTTAATAAAAAAACAACTAGCCTACTAAAAACTAAGAAAATTAATTCGTATTATTTTGATACTTTTTGAAATTGATATATAAGTAATTGTTTATGTTTAGGAATCAATCATACCATAATATGATGCATGGTGCGGCTGGTATAACTCAAAGTGTCTCTTTTTATTTTAAATTGACGTTAATTTTAGTAAAACGAAAAAGTTACATACTAAAAACGAAGTAAATTAATTTTTAGTGTTTTAATATTTTATTACAATGATCCGTGAGTCATTTTTTGATGTGTAGGAGTCAACCTAACCTCAATACGATTCACAGTGTGACTAGTATTACTCCAAGTGTGTCATTTTATTTAGATTTGATATTATTTTAAGTAAAAAGAACAAGTGACGTAATAAAAACTAAGAAAACACATTCATAATGTTTTGATACTTTAGTAAAATGATCCATAATTCATTTTTGTTATATAGGAATCAACAAAACCACAATTTGATGCACATTGTGACCGGTATGACTCAAAATGTATGTTATCAATTTAAAATTGACATTTTAGTTAAAAATGTGTCCCCCAATAAAAACCAAGAAAATGATATCTAATTGTCTTGCTAATCTAGGACAATAATTCAAAAATAATTTTTGGCTTCTATGAATTATCCTCAAATCAAACTAACACACGATGCAACTATTATGGCTCAAAATGTGCTTTTCTAGTTTGAAAAGACATTTTTATAAAGAAACACAACTGTCATGCTGAAAATCATGAAAACACATTTGGATTGATTTTATACTTTAGGAAAAATATCTATAATTGATTTTTAATGTGTATGAATCAACCATAACTCAATATGATGCACAATATGGCTGGTATAACACAAAGTGCCTCTTTTTATTTAAAATTGACATTAATTTTAGTAGAAAGAACAAGTGACATACTAAAAACTGTGAAAACGCATTTGGATTGTTTTTATATTTTATTAAAGGGATCCATGAGTCATTTTTGACATTTATGAGTCAACCTAACCTCAATACGATGCACGGTGTGACCGGTATAACTACAATTGTGTCTTTTTATTTTAAATTGACATTAATTTAATTAAAAAAGAATGAATGACATGCTAAAAACTGATAAAATGCATTCATATTGTTTTTATAATTTAGGAAAATTATTCATGATTCATTTTTTATATATAGTAATCAACCACACCTTAATCCAATGCATAGTGTGATCGGTGTGACTCAAAGTATCCATTATCTGTTTAAAATTCACATTTTAGTTCAAAATGTGTCCCTCACTAAAAACTAAGAAAATGTTATATGATTTTATTGATAATTTAATAAAGATATTAATAAATAAATTATGATGTTTATGAAGCATTCTCACATCAAACTGACACACGATGCAACTCATGTGACTCAAAATTCATGTTTCCAGTTTGAAATGATATTTTAATAAAAAAACACAACTTGCATACTGAAAACTGAGCAAACACATTCTAATTATTTTGATAATTTTGAACAATGATATATAAGTCATTTTTTATGTTTAGGAATCAACCACACCTTAATATGATGCACAGTGGGGATGGTATAACTCAAAGTGCCTCTTTTTATTTAAAATTGAAATTAATTTTAGTAAAAAGAAATATCTACATACTAAAAACCAAAAAAATGATTTCATATTATTCTAATATTTTAGGAAAATGATCCATGAGTCAATTTTTATGTGTATGAGTTATTCTAATCTCAATATGATGCACAGTGTGACCGGTATGACTCCAAGTATATATTTTTATTTAAATTTGACATTAATTTAAGTAAAAAGAACTAGTGACATACTGAAAATTGAGAAAACACCTTCATATTGTTTTGATACTATAGTAAAATGATCCATGAGTCATTTTTGAAATGTAGGAATCAACCAAACCTCAATCTGAAGCATGGTTTGATCAGTATGACTCAAAGTGTCCATTATCAGTTTAAAATTGACATTTTAGTTCAAAACATGTCTCACTAAAATTCAAGAAAACGTGCTTCTATTGTCTTTATAATTTAGGACAGTGATTCCTAATTCATTTTTTATGTTTATGAAGTAGTCTCATGTCAAACCAATGCATGATGTGACCGGTATGACTCAAAATGTATGTTTCCAATTTGAAATGACATTTTATTAAAAAAAATATAACTGACATACGGAAAACCAAGCAAACACATTTGGATTATTTTGATACGTTAGAACAACTATCCTTTAGTAATTTGAGATAGGTAAGAAATAGTCTCACCTCAATCTGGTGCATGGTGTGATTGGTATAACTCCAAATGTTTCATTATTTAAAATCAACATTAATTTTATTAAAAGAACAAATGACATACTCAAAACTAAGCAAACACTTTTGTATTGATTTGATTTAGGAAAACAATCCATAACTCATTTGTAACATGTTGGAATCAACCCCTCCTCAATACGACACACAATGTGACCAATATCACTCCAATAGTGTGTTTTTTATTAAATATTATCATTTTATTAATGTATTCTTTCATATTAATGTTTAATTTATTTACCAATAGTATTAATAACATAATATTTGTTTTATTATATAAGAGGAATATTTTTCTTGGGTTAAGATGATTTGTTCAAAATTGATATCATGGATGGACATTTATGAGAGGAGATCATGAGCGTTAAAATATGAAATATTAATGTCTTTAAATGTTCGTTGGATAATTGTAAATGAATTTATATAAAATATTGTTTGAAATATATATAGAATTGTTTTTTATATAATGTGGGTGGAATTTTTTGTATTCATGATGTCAATTAAATGTATATAGCATTTTTTGAAATTTCAGGTTTTTTATGGGTGTGTTGTATTAACAGCAGATTGCATCCAACTAAGCCTTTATCAATGCTATTTTTAGAACTGATAAAGGGTCCCCTTTATTAGGGTTATTTAAAGTGCTGATAAAGGATTTCCTTTATTAGAACATTTTTATCATGGATAAAGGACCCACTTTGTCAATGCTTCTTTAGCACTGATAAAGGGGACCCCCATTATCAGTACTGCGATTAACAATGCTTTTTTAGAGATGTTAAAAGCCTTTTTGTGCATAGTTAAAGTGCATATGTGTTGTAGTGAGTGTTATAAATGATAAGGTCTCTAATGGATTTTCTCTATATAGAAAATATCAATTTGGGGGGAATCAGGGTCACCCCATAGTTTTTTATACTATCTATCATATCCTTATTGTGCTTGAAAGAGGTTTTAATAAGCTTTAGAGTTAAATTTATCAGACTACATACGTGTTAATGTGAAATATTCATCTTCATCCACTGATTGAAAGTTCTGAAAGAGTTCCTTCTAGTGATCCTCCAAAACCGAGTCAATAAAGGATGGGAATAGATTAATCATTCTAAAGTTTATATTCAGAGTGGGGAAGCCCAGAAAGAATAGTGGGGAACCCGCCCAGTTATCCTTATAAAAGGATACAATTTCTCTACCATTTATCCAATGAGAATTATCATTTAAGATATGAAGAGGTTCTAATTGGTTATTCCATAGTGGTT
The DNA here is from genome assembly GCA_963277665.1 of Viscum album. Taxonomy (NCBI): domain Eukaryota; kingdom Viridiplantae; phylum Streptophyta; class Magnoliopsida; order Santalales; family Viscaceae; genus Viscum; species Viscum album. Next base: position 1,285,849,120 of record OY728155.1, on the reverse strand, counting down.
AAACTAAAGGATTCTGGTTGAGAAACACATCCAAATCAAAGCCATATTTTCTCCTATCAAAATGAGACTATAGGTTTTGGCATGTAAGGTCCTCCTAGGATAGTTTAACGTATCTTGTATGTCATACATAGAAGGTTTTATGCCATAATAAATTGTAAAATATATTCTCTATATTCCTGAGGACCATTTTAGTAAATTTTATTATCAATATAATATTCATGGACATAGAAGTATGTACACTATTAATCAAAGTGATTCCACCACCAAATGAGAGGAACATACATTTCCAAATGAGGACTCGACCAACTATTTTGTTCAATATGCCATCAAATAGATGATTCACGATTCTTCCATTTGAAAGGGGAGCACCAAGATACTCCAGCATGAGATATCTCTTAAAGAGTTGAAGATAAACTTTAATATGTTATACTATCCTCGATGATCACCTTCTAGATATATATAAATTTATCTTGAATGAGTCAATTTTTTTTTCATTCCAATTTTTATAATTCTTAATGATATCTATGAAATCCTTGACCAAACTCATTTTTTCATTAAGGAAATACAATAATTCATTCATAAATAATAATTATTTGTAACTAAAAGGTCATATTTTCCCTTTAAAGGAAGCATCATCCCAACCCGAACAACATGGTTGATGTTCCTACTGAGAGAATATTTCACAATATAGTGATCTTTTCTCTTAATATCATGGATGGGATCTTTTAGGATAAATTAAACATACTAATAGGCTAGAAATCTTAGAAAGAGTGGGTTGTTTAACCTTCGGTATAATGAAAAGAGATGTGGAACAAGATTTCCTAGTTAGAGATCCCCTTTGAAGAATTTATTGATAACTAAGGTAATATCCAACTTGATGACTTCTTAGCTATAGAGTTGAAAAAATATTCCTTATTTAGAGCTCCCCATTTGAATAATTTCTTGATATCAAAGGTAATATCTAACTTGATGACTTCTTAGGTATCAAGGTATAAGGATACAAGAAAACCTTTTGGACACTCTCTATATCAAGGATTTTAATTATTTTCATAAGTTAATCCTCCTCAAGTATGGTAGAAATCATATCTTTCCACCATCCATTCACATCCTAAGGCATTGAGTTGAGAAAAGGGTTATTTGGATAATGTTCTAGATATCCCCCTTTGTACTCTGGGTGGATTTTGGAAAGTAGACCTATGAAATGATCTACTACCAACGGACCTGTGATGGATACATCATTAGTGAAGGATTCATCATAAAGATTGAATTTAAGGTTTCCTATATATTTATGTTCCCTAATATAATAATTGAAGTAGGAAGTCTTTTTCTTACCATACCTGAGCCATCAAATTCTGGATTTTTCCCAAGCCACCTTCTCCTCTTCCAATAGAAAACTCATCGCCTGTTTTCATTTGGTGATCATGGACATAAAAATATCATGATATTGAAAGGTTGGAATATATTTTCAGGTTATTGGATCTCACCAAGAAGGATCTCTTGATTCCCTGAGGTCACATGTCTGGCCTTAACCCAGTCCTAGAGAACTTCTTTCAGTCTTCTAATATTTTTATGGATAATCTCCCAGGATTCCCCTGTATAAAGATGTTTTATGAGTCATGGATTCACCATTTATAGAATTAGAATGTGGTAGTGGTTTGTGAATCTCCCATCAAGATAATCAAGATAGGAGAGTGTTCTGGGAGATAATGAGCAAGATAGGTGATAGATTTAAAGGTTCAGGGCATAGAGTAAGTGTCCTTTTATTGTAAAACTAACATGTCTATTAGTATTAATTTAAATGTAATCATTTTTGCACATGATTAAAACATAATGTCCTAAAAATATCATAAATTAATTTACCAGATTAAAATTCCAAAACCAGAAAAGGATTATCTTCACATGTAATTTATAATTAATTTATGAGAAGATATAGAATTATCTCAACTTATAATTCATCTTTCATTGATGATCTGATGGAATAGATTTCTTCGTATAATCATTTCACTATAGGATCCATGTGAGTTTTCCCTATAATAGAAATCCATGTATGAACCACAATCTCTGAATGTCTCCATTGAATCATCGGGTGCTAGCACGGATGATCCTGATCACTTTTGTTGTATATGTTTTATCACATCAGTATTACTCTCGATGGAGGAAGAACTATTGGTGGTCTCTCAAAGGCTTGAGAGTGGAGGAAGATAGATATAATTTTAGATCTCTATATCTCTCTCTATTCATTGTTAAAACCAAAATTGAGTTATAGAAAGTGATATAATTAGATATTTATTATGGTAGGTTTAGGGTTGGAAAATTACCCAAAGATCCTTAACCATGTTTAATATTATTAATTAACCTATTATCCATTAATAGTAATATTATTATTTTAAATCATTTTACTTGTGAAAAATATTAATAATATAAATAAATATCACATATACCATTTCTAATCATACCATTAAGCTTGATTCTCTTTCCATCATCGACATTTATCGATCCTCAAATAATGACTATTTAATAAATAAATGTCACCTCATTATTCTACAATAAATATAAAAAAATTATTTGATAGACTTGAAAATAGATATATATTATTATTATTTAACTCACTTATTGTTTTGAATAACCTGTGATAAAAATATTATTATCAACCAAAAAGAATATATCTCATTTCTTCTAACTTGTAAAATTCATTACTTGTATGTAACTAAGACTATAGATACACTAAGTGTGTGACCCTCTACACCTATTTCATAGTCAAAATAGGCACAATATCCTGAAGTATGGTTTTATCATCTAAAAACATGGCATCTATCCCATATAGAAATAATTTAATGTTTCAACAACTTTCAACCTCCTATGAAAGCTTACCATGTGATATAATCTCTTTATCAAGATATCGTGAATAAAGTATGTTGCATGCCAGGGTCATCAACCTAATGCAAGATATATTCTTATTTGGATTTCCATAAATGAAATAGCCCACCAAACACCACGGTCAGGGATTTAGGCAGATAGTTTCATTCTTATCAAAAGGCGTGATATATCAACTTCTATCAAGGGAAGGAAGTATTAAATCCTTTCTCACATTTTCCATTGATGCAATATCACTCAAGACGCAACAAATGTATCCTACCACACTGTAAACATATTTCATAATGGTTTTCTTAAATATATCAAAGAATGTGAGATATGATATCCAATAATGATAATCATAAAATATAAGTATTAATTAATACATATGCAATTAAGAATATCCAATGACTCGTGGAAATGTGGATTTATTATTTAAAAAGTTTATTATGAAAACCTTATATCTTGGAGACTACCAAAGGCAAACACAATGAGAATGTGTTTTAATGTCTTTTTAGCCTCCTACCTATAATATACTATATTGTTTGTTTCCTGTCACACAACATCATTAGACCATATAACATTTATTCAGGAATGGTGTTGTGGCACTTCTAGGTTCTCATCATAGTGGGGAACTTCAATGACCTTTCAACATGCCATATATTCTTAGGACATTATCACATACAAATTTTATATAGAGTTGAAATAATGACGTTTTTAAAAAACCTCATTCATACTGAAAACATGTAATAAAATGTTAAAGAAGTTGGTTCTAGGGAACCAAATTCAATAGACTCTCACTGTCACTAGTTCCAACTGACACTAACATTCCGTCCAAAAGATCTCATATGATATTTATGCCTTTGCTGAGATAAATTATTGGACAAGGGGTCTTCTATGTTTCCATATATGGATAATCTACTCACTAAAACTTCACCTAATTATGAAATATAACTCAAGATATGAAAATTATGAAGTATATGATTTATCCTTTTTTGTTACCTCATAAATTTGGAGAGATTCACTGCTATAGTGTTATCATAGTAAACTATGATACATTATTTACTTTTAGGGACCACATCAAGATCTTATAAATATATTTGAATCCAAACTACTTCCTTGGATACATCGGAAGCTACAATATACCCATACTCTGTTGTAGAATCGGCAATAACTAGATGTTTTGAACTCTTCCAGCTCACAAACCCTCCATTGAGACAAAATATATATCCATACTATGACTTCATATCATTATGATCTATCTAAAATCTATCATATATATAAAACCTAATGACTAGCCCTTAATCTCCTCCATACAATAGAAACATATCCTTAGTTCACCTTAGATACTTAAGTATAGTTTTAACAACAGTCCAATATTATTCCCTAGTATTTGATTGATATCTATCTACCATGATCAATGAATACGAAACAAAAATCCTCATACATAACATGAAATACATGATATATCCTATCACATAATCATATATATCTTACATAGTCTCTATGTTTCCTCTAATTTCTGAGGACACATACTGAACTTTAGTATCATGTGATAGTGGAACCAATATCCTCTTAGATTGTTCCATACTGAACTTTAGTATCTAGTCAATGTATGTACCATGACTTAGTCCAAGAAAACTCTTGGATATATCATTAATGATCTTGATCCCTAGAATATATGTTGTTTCACCTAAGTCCTACATGGAGAAGCACTTTCACAACAATTCATTAACCTCTTATAAGGTTGGTATATCATTTCCAATTACTAATATATCATCAACATATACTACTATGAAAAAAATTGAACTCCCAATAAACTCATTATAAACACATGGTTCACATAAATTATTAATGAAACCAAATTCCTTTATGGAATTATCGAATCAAATGTTCCATGACATAGATTCTTTCTTTAATACATAAATGGATCTCTGTAACTTTCATACATTTTTGGCATTTACTGGAGTCACAAAACCTTATGGTTGTATTATATACACATCCTCTTAAAGGTTCCAATTAAGGAATGAAATTTTGACATCCATTTTCTAAATATCAAATTCATGGTAAGTTGTCATGAAAAATAAAATTCTAATGGATTTAAACAAGGAAACTAGTGAAAACGAATCATCATAGTCAATGCCTTGACATTGTCTAAACCCTTTAGCCACTAGTCTTTATTTATATGTATTTAATTTAACTTACATGTATAGATTTATATTGAATACCAATTTACACCCATTAATTTTTACATCAACTGAAATATTGATCAAAACCCAAACATTCTTTTGATTCATGGAATCCATCTCAAAATTCATGGATTATTACTGACTTGCAGTTTATGAGCTCTCTACTTCTTCCTTGTAAGATAGAGGATCGTTATTTTAAAAAAAATAATGACTCACCATTATTGGTCACTAGAAAACCATATCTCTCTAGTTTTATTACCTCTTTGGATCTCCTACACATTACTTTTGTTTTAGGAAAAACTACTTCCACGGGGGGCGGTGGAATCGGTTTTTGTACCAACTCTTATGTATCTTCAGCATCAACATCATCGAAGTAAATATTTCTCCTACTATACTTCTTGAGGATGTGCTCTCTATCAAGAAAGATGATATGTCTAGAGATATTAACTTTATTGTTTGAATTATTGTATAGGTAGTATCCCCTTGTTTCCTTGAGATACCCTATAAAGATACACTTCTTACCTTGGGGTTCTAGTTTGTTGTTTGATCAAGAAATAACAAATTCCTCACAACCTCATGCATGAACATGTGACAAAATAGGTTTATTTCCACTCCATAACACAAAGTTAATATTTTTTGTTGCTTTATTTGGTACTCAGTTAAGTAAGTATGATGTCGTCTGTAATGAATGTCCCAAAAAAGATAACGAAAGGATTATGTGACTCGTCATTTACCTTACTATTTCCAATAAGGTATGTTTCCTACTCTCACTAAAACCATTCCAATATAGTGAATGAGGTGGAGTGAGTTGAGATAAAATCATATGCTCTTGTATAAAGTTGATAAAGTCTTGTTTATAAAAATAATAACTCTTATTTCCAAATCTGAAAATAAATCCATCCAAATAAGAAAATGAAATAATATTCTTGATAACACTAGTTACATGATAAAAATTTATTAAAATAAAAATCAATCATGTCGGAATTGTGAGATGGTAGCATCCAATGGATAGGTTATCCAACCTTGCTCTATTGGTATCTCATAGATCCACATCATATCTATTAATCTAACAAGATCTACTTGGTTCCTATATTTGGATACAAATGTAAGCACTAAAATAAGTATCTAATACCCAAATTTTAGATATGGAAACATTTAATCAATAACAAACATAACTAAATATTCACATTTCTTCTTCGGCTGGGTATAATTCATCTTCAAATGGACCTATTTTCCACATGAAAAAACATATTGTATCTTGTTCCTTTCATTTCCTTTCGACCATATTCTTCTTGTAAGGACAGTACTCTAAAGCCTTAGACTTGGAATGAGTCTTTGGCTCATTTTCCTTATTCATATTATTATTATTCACCATATGTATAGTAGGTTTTTCATGCCTTGTGTCTTTATCAACTTGGAGAATAAGTGTAAGAAATTTTGAACGTGTCTTCTCACTTGTGTTCAAATTATAATTTACAATAAAACTGGGGATGTTTTTAGGTAGTGGGGATAAAATGAGATCTATGCACAGGGATCTTGAAACCAAAGATGTAAAGGTGCTCAATGTAGTCAATAATATTGGCTAAATGTTACCTAGTTAGCACTGACACTCCAAGATTTCTTGTGAATAGTGTATTAGAGATATCATATCTCTATGATCTTGATTTTTCATGATAGAGATCCTTAAGGTGATAAATTATTCTATGCACACCCATATCCTCATTTTACATTAAAATATAATTGTATATGGAGGGTATAATGAAACATTATACATCCATAACATCATATATATTCTTCAAATAGAGATATATTTCTTCCTCAATAGCCTCTTTGGAAATAAACTCAGGAACAGGGGTTTCTAGTCAATACAATTTTCATTTTTGGTGTAGTATAATGCACAAGTTCTTATACCATTCCTATAAATTCAAATTTTTGGGAAGGTTATCCTTCTAAAATATATATCACAGTGATATTGTCTATGTCATTTTATTTTCCATTTTTAAAAATTATGATCGGATAATTAGTACTTCTTTAGATTAGAAAAACAAATTAATAAATTTTTAATTAAATTTCATTTTCTCCCATTTTTTTTGAAACCCAATAACCCTCACCATCAGTTTTGGAATATATTATCACTTAGATATTTCAGTTGCAATGATCCATATTCCCTTTCTCACAGTACAAAAAAACTGGGTTTAGCGGCAGTTTTGTGGCGGCGGTTCACAAAACTGCCGCTAAACGTTTTCAGTGAAAGGTTTCGCGGCGGTTTTTAATAAACCACCGCGAAACCCTATTTTATTTAAAAAACCACAACCCTTTCCCATACCCCTGCCGCGGTTCCCCCACAAACCCTCGCCCCTCTTCCCCGATACCCCCTCTTCCCTGATCCCCCCCGGCCCCGGCGACACCCGCGCCCCCCGCGCCCTCCGGCGACCCCCGCACCCCCCACGCCCCCCACGCCCTCCAGCGAACCCCGCACCCCCCCAGCGCCCCCCTCAACCCCCAGCGACCCCCGCGCCCTATGCGCCCCCACGCCCCCCGTGCCCCCCACGCCCTCTGGCGACCCCCGCACCCCCCGCGCCCCCCACGCCCTCCGGCGAACCCCGCACCCCCCCGGCACCCCCCCTCGACCCCTAGCGACCCCCACGCCCCCCACGCCCCCCACGCCCCCCACGCCCCCCATGCCCTCCAGCGACCCCCACACCCCCCGCGGCCTCCGGTGACCCCCGCACCCCTCGGCGCCCCCCGCAACCACCTTCTATTTTGGTAATTTTTAGTTATTTATTGGTTCTTTGATTCGAATCATGAATTTGTTACACAATGTGAATCTACTGTAGGGTAGATACTATGAGTTTGGTTTAGAGCTTGAAGAATTATAAGTCACAAAACATTTTCAAGTTTTTAATGGGTTGATTAGGATTAATTCAAACTAAGGATACTTTTTTGGGTATTTTTATAAATCGTGGAATTCACACCATGAAAGGGGTTCATGAAATTAATTATTTAGAACCAATGGTTTTATCATGATTTACATATTACCCTTCTTCCATTCAATGTGAAGACCTCCCTCATAAATCCTAGAAATATTTTAGATAATATTGGGTATCTTCCTCTACCAGATTTCTTTTCTTGGAGCATTTGTTCACTAGTGTGGTGGGTTGTCTTCCTTTGGGTACGTGTAATATCATTCACTCTCTTTATCTTTTATGTTCTTGGTTTTGTAGTTTTGTGTGATATGGTTTCGATGGTTTCATAAATAATATGTGTTATCAATAAATCCATTGTGGGTTTCCCTCATTCCTTTTCTATTTGAGGAATATCTTCTTGTTTCCAATTTATGTTGTCGAAGGATCTTAGGTTCCTTATGTTTATAAGGTAGGTGTATCTATACAAGCAGTTCTAATTTAAAATTTCCTTATATTATTATTAATTTCATTGGCTTGTTTCATGAAATTGATGGATTTAAATGGATTTTATGGAAAATATACATGTTTTTAAAGAGGTCTTTCTTCAAAAATGGTTTTTCTCACAAAAAGTGGTTGACTAAATTCTTTATGGTTTGGCCTATTTAGATTGAATTTTTTATACTAATCGATGTTTATCTTTATTTTTTATTTTAATTTGGTTTCATAACATTATTCTCTAAAAAAAGATACTACTTTCATGTCTCTTTACTACACATCTCCATGTATAATACCCTCTTGGGAGACTTGCCTAGTTTTCCCTAGTCGGTTCTTTATAAATTAATATCAAAAGGAATATTGAGCCTGGAATGTTACGACACTTCCTAGTTTTGGTTTAGTTTCATTGGTAGACTAGATTTAGTAGCACTAGAATTTAGTTAATATGTGTGGGATGGTTCCTAGACATCTCACCTCCATGTATGAATTCAAGTTACTATGGGTGGTTATTTATTTTTGAAAATATTGTCACTTGGTCTTTGTTGTTGATTGAATAAACTAGATTTGGTGTCTATTTAAAAAAACTATTCCTTTCTTATGTTTTATATTTCATTAATAAAATTCATAAATTCATAAAATTATTATTATTTTAAATCATTAATATGGATTATGGAAGTTGTTCTATGATTTAGGAATTTTCTCATGACTAAAGGGGTTTTCATCTTGTATTTGTTAGACGATTCCTACTAGAAGAGGTTTTATGAATCTAAGTGATAGATTTGTGAGACGGGTTTAATAGGAGAATCCCTTAGTAGTATCTTCTTTAGTGTAAGTTATAATATGAACTATTCATACTTTGGTTATGAAGGTATTAAAAACCCAGGAGGATTAGTGGATCATGACTCATAATTTACTAACAATAATCCACCTATCTTTCATGGTGATAATGGAATCTAGAAATATGAGGAGAGGATTGAGTATATTGGTAGGAGATTTAAAATTATAAAGATTCCCAAGGAATCTAAGGGGTGGGGGTCAACATATATTCTTGATGGATTGGGAAGGAAATGGTGAGGCTCAGTTGTGCATGCTATATTTTATGAGGATCTTACGTGGGAATCCTTCAAGAAAATATATAAACTATAGTTTTATCCAAAAATGTTACATGTGGAAAAGACCTGATACTTTCTAACATTATAAAAATGGGAATGTATTGTTATAGTGTATTCCACTAACTTTTCTAGGTTGGTGAATTTCAAAGTGGATATTATTACCAATGTTTACATGAAATCTCTAAGGTTTGAGATTGTGCCAAGTGTCTCCTAAGAAACCTGAGTGTGACATGGATTTATATTTATAGTGACACTTAATTTTGATATACCTGCACACTATTGTTTGTTTTATATTCGTGGACTAGATTATGCATTAGAAACCATTAGTGGTGGCCTACTTAATTTACCTCACACCATATTCAGTACATGGATTGGTACCCAGATAGTCTTCTTTGTCATAGGAAATACGACTTTGATATGGTTGGTTGTGTATGAAACCATTGAGAAACATCATTCCTCTTGGAGGACATCTAAGGTCAAGCCTAAACAATCACACAATGTCTCAGGTTTAAAATGCATTATGATCAGTTTCAATCACACATCAATGGGGTGTTGTTTGAGGCAACATAAATGTGTGATTGATAGTGTTATGATAAGTGTGTAACCCGATATTCTTATTGCTCCTCGATGAGGTGTTGACGCTTTCTCCTATGGACCAGACTTGTTCAGTTGGTCTGAAGTGGTAAATGTGATCAATGAATCATCTTTATTATATTATGCATACTTTATGATCAATGGTTCATCTTTATTATATTATGTTTCTGTAATCTTACACTATCGTATATTTTTTGTAGGCACATTGTGATATACATGGATAAAAGCTGGATCACATTACCGAGGAACACACCTCAATATGTTAAGGGTTTGAATGAGTTTTTAGATTTTTCAATTTCTAATTGATCCATTGAAGGGAGAATAATATGTCCATGTCCTAAATGTAAATTTAGAACATGGTTGAAGAGATATGAAGTTTATGAACATTTAATACTGAAGCAATTCCCTGATCAATATTTGTGTTGGATTTGGCATGGAGAATCAAACAATACAGAAAGATTGAGTACTGATGTTAATCCACAGAATGAGGTCCCAAGTTTGTCGCCAATGGAAAATGAAATGCAAAACCTCTTATATGATGCATTAGGCACTGCAAGACACCACTATGAGCATCAAAACATATCAGAACTACCAGAAGAGGGTGCTACAAATTGCAACGTGACAAGTGATATTTTTGAGACTGTAACACAAGCAGATCAAGATTGTAACATATAATTGGATCCTCCTCTTGATTCTGTGGATCCAAATGTAAGGGAAAACTTCATTGAGGAAAATGAGTTTCATGATTTATTTGACGATGGAAATCAAGAGTTGTATAGTGGGTGTTTGAAATATTCAAAGCTTTCATTTCTGCTGAAGATGTACCATATCAAATGTCTATGTGGAATTACAAATAAGGCAATGTACATGTTATTGGAATTGATTTGTGATGCATTTCCTGAAGCAAAAATCCTAGAATCGTTTTATGAGATGAAAAAAGTTGAAAACAAGCGTGGTCTGAATTATACAAAAATACATGCGTGTCCCAATGATTGTATTCTTTACTGGGGAGAGGATTCAAGTAGACAGAATTGTAAGAAATTTTCTTCTTCTAGATGGTAGTCAAAAGGTGATGTTGGAAGTATGACTGAACATAATTTCATGGAGAAGAAGAAAAGGAACACACCTGCAAAAGTTTTGCGTTAGTTTCCTTTGAAGCCTCGATTGAAAAGATTATTCAGGTCATCAAAAACTGCCGAACACATGAAGTGGCATTCTGTAGATAATAAAAATGATGGGTTAATGAGACATCCACGATATTCCCAATCATGGAAGACATTTGATTCATTACATCTAGATTTCTCAGCTGATCCTAGGAATGTTCGATTGGGATTGTCTGCCGATGGATTCAACCCATTAGGGACTTTGAGTACGAGTTATAGCATTTGGCCAGTTGTTTTGATCCCTTATAATCTTCCTCCGTGGATGTGTATGCAACAAACATATTTTATCATTTCGATGATTATTCCTGAAAAAAAATGCCTGGAAATGATATTGATGTATACCTGCAGCCTTTGATTGAAGAATTGCAGGAGTTATGGAGCAACGGTGTTGAGACATTTGATGTTTCTTCTAAAACAATGTTCAAAATGCATGCTGCTTTAATGTGGACCATTTGTGACTTCCCTGGGCTTGGGAATTTATCTGCTTGGAACACTTATATTGGTTTGTCTTGTCCCATTTGTAACTTTGATTTCGAGCCCAAATGGATACCTCACAGTAGAAAATGGTGCTTCTTGTGCCATTGAATATATCTTGATACATCTCATAGATTTCGGCTGAACAAATCAAAATTTAATGGTTCCATTGATCGTAGACCACCTCCAAAGTTTTTAACCGGTTCTGAAATATTGACACAACTTGAAAATGTTAAAACAGAATTTGGGAAGATTCATCATTTGACTGATAGCGGAAAACGAGTGCGAAGTGCATCGTCAAGTGAAATCAGAACGCAACAATGGAAGAAAAAAAGTATATTCTTCAAACTTCCGTATTGGGAATTTAATTCTTTGCTCCACAATCTTGATGTGATGCATATTGAGAAGAATGTATGTGATAATTTGATATTCACATTACTTAATGAGCATGGAAAGTTGAAGGATCATCTCAATGCTCGCAAAGACTTACAAGTAATGAACACAAAACGTGATCTCTAGCCAGATGAGAATGAAAAGTATGCTCCAGCCATTTTTTCAATGAAAAATATGGATAGAGATGCGTTCCATTGAATTTTAAAGAATGTGAAGGTATCTGATGGGTATTCGAGTAACATCTCGAGGTGTGTTGATTTGAAGAATCGCAAGTTATATGGATTGAAAAGTCACGATTCACATGTTTTGTTACAACAGTTACTACCATTGGCATTACGTACATTATTACCTAAAAAAGTTACTACTGTTGTACTGCAATTCTGCACATTTTTTAGGCAATTATGTGAGAAAAATCTACATCCATTATAGCTTGACAATTTATAGGAGAGGTTTGTATTGACCCTTTGTGCAATGGAGATGAACTTTCCTCCATCTTTTTTTACTGTCATGATGCATTTAACTGTGCATTTGGTTGACGAAGCTAAATTAAGAGGCCTCGTTCATTATTGATGGATGTATCCAATTGAGAGGTATTTTATTTATATGTTTCTAGTTAAGTAAACAATATTTGTAATTTAAATAAATGCATAATATTATTATTATTTTTCACAGATATCTTAGGCATTTGAAAGCATAAGTGAGAAATAAAGCTCAACCAGAAGGCTCTATTGCTGAAGGATATTTGGCTGAGGAGTGTCTCCCCTTTTGTTCCAGATATTTGGATGATATTGATACAAGATTTAATTGAGTTGGACGTGTTGACGACACATCAAATCAATTTCAAATTCATCAGAAATCAAAAATATTTCCTGCTATTGGCTGATCAGTTGGGAGGACCTCATACGCGACACTGACAGAATTGGAGTTATTACAGGCACATAGATATGTGATGCTGAATAGTGAAATTGCAGATCCATTTATTGAAGAGTTGAGGATACAAACAAAGAGACGAATGAGAGGCCGAACACGAAATGAAAAAGATATAATGAAATATGTGAATAAAGAGTTGGTAGAATGGTTTGCACGACGTGTAAGTTTATAAATATTGCAATAAATACAAATATAAGTTTGACACATACAATTTGAAAATCTATTAAATTATATTTTTATTCTTCAGATCATGAATACTGATACTCGAGCAGACTTGTCAGAATATTTGAATTTTCTTGCTAGAGTTCCTATAAAACAAGTTAGAAAGTTCGACGTTTATAATGTGAATTGTTTTAGATTTCGTACAGTCGATCGAGAAGTGGGTTTGAAAACAAAGAATAGTGGTATATTTACATTTGCTGAAGTGGAATACAATGGAAAGTTTCATGATATTATTGAATTAAACTACCACTGGCATTTTTCTGTTGTTTTATTCAAAAGCAAATGGGTCGATATTATCAGAGGTGTTAAAAGAGATTACTTGCAATTTACTTCTGTAAACTTCTCTCGCTTGATGGATGTTGGTGATCGTGAACTGCATAATCCATATATCTTAGCATCACAGGAAAAAATTGTATATTATGTGAATGATGTTGTGGATGAAGGGTGGAGTGTAGTTACTCACGTAATACAAAGAGATTTGTATGATATGGGTGATGAAGTGGAAGATTTGACCTCTGCAATTGAATTTCATCAAAAACAGGAAGCAGAATTATTTGTCCATCATGATATTGAAAATATTAGTCTAGAAAGGATGAATGAAGTGGATGAATAAATGGAGCAGTAAACTGACATTATGGAAGGGGAAAATGAATGTATGTACAATTATTTATTCATTCAGCAACCACTTGTTTCATTTCTGTAGTCATTCATTATCATTGTTATGTATATTTTGTTTCTTAGTACTGGGCATCTATTATCATTTTTAATTTTTTTTCTGCATAAATTTTTTGAAATATATATTCTGAACTTAATTTTATTTGATTAAATGACAGGAATGCCAAGGAAGAAGTGGTACACCATTTCATCTACTTCTGTGACAGATGATGATCCGTCTGTCCCCACGGCATCTGAGGCAGCAGCTGCCTACATCCCTGCATCATCTCCCCCTAGACCATCTCTGACACCGTCAGTGGATGTCTCATTAGAGGATGATTCATCGCCTCCCCCTATAGGAGCCTCAGCAGTGGGGAAGCGACACACCCCTTCCAGTTCATCACGGACATTCTGAAGGGTCACAGTTATAGGTAAAAATTTTAATTAAATTAATTTATTGCATTTTGTTTATAGTAATTGTTTGCTAATTTCAGATGAAAAAAATGCAACCGTAGAAAAACACTTAAAAAGTTCTAATGTTTGGAACATGAATGGAAAGAAGATAGTGGTTCCATTTGATTCTTATGAGGTCCCGACGGATGACGCCGCAGGTTTACTTGGTCAGATTATAGGTCAGCTGGCAGTGGAGCCCATTTCCCTGCCTATTTCATATGATGATTGGATGCATATGCCTCCAAACTGGAAAAATGAAGTTTTTGATTCTCAAATAAAGGTAATTTTATTACTTTATGGTTTAATTGAATTTCATGTTACTAATATATTCAAAATGAATTTCTATATATAGATGTTCTCCCACTTTACCGTTGCTGATGTGATAGCACGAAAGTGGACATTGAAAAATCTTGGAAAAAATGGAAAGATTTCAAATGGAGGTTGTGGTGTGATATCAATGATACTTCATTGACTGTTCAGCAGATGTATGAGAAGCTACCCAGTGGGGTACCGAAAGAACAGTGGAAAGTTTTTGTCGATAGCCATCGTGATGAGAAGCGGATGGTATTGAAATATATATTATTATATTATCCTCATTTTACATTTATACATGTACATGAAGAGGAGATATACATTGAATACATTACTGTTAAATTGAATTTTATTTATTTCAGGATCTCTCAAGATAGAATGCATCAAACCGGGCAAAGAAAGTCATCCCGCACACTGCGGGCTCAAAAAGCTTTTCTAGAAGCCGAATGTAATTGGTAATCTTTTAATTAGTTTAAATATTTATAAGACAATATTATCTATTTAACATATTTAATTGTTGATTTATCTTTGTTTAATGCAGTCACAGAGTTTAGGGCATGAAGCATCCCAAACAGAATTGTGGCTGGATGTTCATAAAAAAACAGATGGAAGTTTTGTTAATGAACCTGCCAGAGAAGTTGGGGTATGAAGTCAATTATTTATTATAATAACTTATTATCAGTTTTTACTGTGTTAATATATATTGATATTTGATTTATAGGTAAAAATTAAAGAAATATGGGATGTCAATCCTGGGAAATCCTACTCAGTCTCCCAGGATGACCTGGTTGGTAAAGTCCTTGGGAAGGAGCATCCTGGTAGAGTGCACGGGATGGGTTTGGGACCCATACCATCTGAGGTCTTTTGTAGGCCATCAGGGATTTCAGCTACATCTACTCCTGGTTATAGTCATTTCATACCTGAAGATACTCAGAGGGATATGTCTTCTCTACGAAACATAGTTCACCAGCAGGGGGATTAGATATCTGCTTTGCAGAAAGAGTTGCTTGAAATACGTCAGCATATGAGCAGATATGCCCCTGGTGGTAGTGCATCGGCTAGTGGTGAGCAGGTAAATCACAAAAAAATCAAAATCATTTAGTTTTCACACTTTTATTGGTTTTAAGTTTAATTATAAATATACAACAATATTTAATTTTCAATATAATGTTCTTATAGGTGGCAGCAGGTAGTGGAGATGAAGGTGGAGAGGGTGACGATGCAGCATCAGATGATGAGTAGTAGTGTTGTTGATGTGTTGAACAAGTATGAGAATAGTTGGTTTGTATATGTAACATGTATGGAACATAGTTGCCACCAAACATTTTCATGTCCTAACATTTTCTTGATTTCTCATGTTTCCTTCTATGCATTTTATTTATTTATGATGTTTCATTTTATTTCTTGATTTCTCAAGTGTGGTATACATCATTCCATTTAGGCCTGTGTTTGAATTGGTACCACATCCAATGAGAATACCATATATGTAACCCATATTCATACCATTTCTACTATATAGTAGCATTCGGGTAGCCACATTGTGTAAACTCGATTCATACCATAACTGATTCATAGAAGTACCTAGGCAGTCCAACTGTGTAAGTCCCATTCATATCATTGTTGCTCCATAGTAGCACCTGGGTATCCTAGCTGTGTAAGCCCAATTCATACCATCACTATCAAGGTCCAATGAGCCACAACACATTACACAGGCATGAAGAAATTCTATCACATACCAAAGCCCCAAACATTCAATGGTATAAAGACAACCAAAACAACAGAAGATAAAATTCTCACTGAAGGGATTCCATAAATTCTAACACATCCTTAGGTCTATGCTAGGTTGGTCTACACATGCCCAACCTATATCCATAATCACAACCAAAGTATATCCCCTTAGAATAAAATCTCAGGAGGGAGGAACAGTCACCCCATGTAACACTCAATAAGGCATAAGTTATTAGGTAACATATTGGTTTTATATATGCCAATTTTTACTAGATACTCCCTTTTTCAATCAATTTCCTTACTAAGTGGAAGATAAAGCACCTATATGATGGCCCAATATGTTTTAGTTTAGAATATACATACCCCTATTGGATCCATATCCAATATGTATGACACTAAAAGGCCAATCCCATGACCATAAATGTCTAAGGCATGAAATGTTAATGATAAAAGGATCTGTCATGGCCTTAAAATTTTTACACCACCCAAATGGGTCAAGGAATACCAATTTGTTTTTAGTTTAAGGTTGATATAAAACAAGAGATGAGACCACATATCACATGTATCATAGAATAATGTATAAACCATAGGAATAATGTTCAAGGACCATCTAATTGTAATAAAAAATGCATCAAAATATGTGTCATTTGGTATCCCAATGCACTAACCATCTTGAGAAACCTGGTGTCTCCGCAATTGAACAAACCCATACATTAGGAAAGCATCACATGAAACAACCATGGATTGATAATTTCCCCATGACCAAATTCCCAATAGTCACATTACCTTCATCACTAAATCTCTCTATCTATGAGATCTATGAAAATCCAACAATCATTATAAACCACATGTTAACCAAGTAAAACTACACCTAATAACTACCCAAATCTCCACCTGAAAGGCTAATCTTAGACTATACAACCAACATACCAATTATGCTGATAAAGAACTCACGCTCTTACTGACGTGGAAAGAGTGTATCTTGGAAGCCTCCCACAATACCTAAATTTAACCGTTATCAGTATAACATGAATCTAAGCATGTATACACTCTATTAAAACACCTAATATGCATCATTAGAATAACATCCAAATAATCATAGTTTAACTTAACTTATCCCCCAAATAACCATGTCAATTATTCATGTTAGACTTAACAAAACACAAGCACTACCCATGCTTTTACATTCACAATACCAAATACAATGATATTACTAATTGAATACCAAACCACAATCCACCTATATACCATCACTATAGAACAAAGTATCTAAACTTGCTTTCATTTATTTAATGAACTCATATACCTAGGATAAGTCCTCTCTTGGATTACATACATACAAGAAAACCCTCATCAGGTGGAAATGAGAATCACTATTTCACTTGATTAGAACACTCCAATCACCAATATCCCAAGATACATCTCAATATTACTAGTCTCTCTCAACCCTAGTTCACATGTCACATCCTATATAGGATACAACCCATGGAGAAGCATCTATGAACCCATCTCAAATATCACGAGGAAAATCATAGGCCAATATACCCACTTGAGGGTTCTCATACATATCACAAATCCCATACCCAATCCAACTATGAAATCTAGGTTACTAATCCTAACTAGAAATTGATACACCATACTTCCCCTGAAGGATAAAGATCACATACATGCACATATATATTAATGACATTATCTTATGATAATAACTATTGTGAAAAATCAATATCATTTGGTTTGGTTAAGTATAATTCCACCAATAAGGTATTTAGGAAAACATTAGATAAGTTTTTGTTGAAATTTTAAAAAACTCAAACCTATTTTCTTTAACGAAGTCAATAACAACTATATCATGATGCATCCCATCCGACCTGCAACATGATGACCATCTTGGGATGTATACATGAAACTCTTATCTCATATCCAATGACATAACTCAAATCCTCAATAGGAATCATGTATAACCTACAAGATCATAGACCATACTCTCTCAATCACCATGCACGGTTAGCGTGTTGTCCAACCTAAAACACATGCCAATTCACAAGTTACCCATTTTCTATAGTAGGCATTAACAACCAACCCAAAACACACAACAAACCATACCATAACATACATTCTATAACTACTCAAACATCCATCTTTGGAACAAATTATATACCCATATAAACATAATTTGTTCTATCCCATAACACAAATCCATTGTTAAAAAAACCCAACCCATATCACAATCCACCCATGGATGTTATATCGGCCAACTTAGAGAATAACCAATTACATATCATTACACATCACCATGGTTAGCATGATCACATAAATTGTATCAAAATTAATAACCATTTATTATATAGAGTATTAGTATCCGTATAATATAAATCAACCCTTCTTAAAACACATAAGAAATTAAAGAAGCTAAAAACACATATACATCTTGGGGGTCACATGGATTGGTTACTCACCAAATTGTGATACATACCTTTCCTTAGGTTGGACTCCATAACATAAAAAATTTACTCATATCCTATTTTTAAATGAATAATACCATGTTATTTGTTTGTATGGTGTCTCTTGTTCAATATTCTGGTTTGATTTGTTTTTCAGGGTAGTGGTGTGGTAGGAGCAGAATTATTTTTTTTCCAGGTCAACATTTCGCGGTAGTTTTAACCGCCGCTAATGCCTTACTGGTCAGCATTTAGCAGCGGTTATAACCGCCGCTAAATGTATTATGTTTAAATTTAATGGCGGTTTTCACCGCCGCGACATAGGCGCATCAAACGCCAGAATATAGCGGTGGTTAAAACCGCCGCGAAAAAAAAGTATCATCTACGCATAAAACCGCCGCAAAATGGACAAAAACCATCGCGAAAAGAGGCATCTATGATGCTTTTCTTAAACCACCGCGAAATAGTAAAAACCTCCGCTAATAGATTGCCGACGCCTAGTTTCGCGGCGGTTTTTGTAAACCGCCACCAAACCCTATAGCGGCGGTTTAAACCGCCGCCAAATGAAAAAAAAAAATCGCCGCTAGGGGCCGGTTTTTTTGTAGTGTCATAACCCATACTTGGTTCTAGAAAGCTATTTGAAGGGTTTTAGGTAGGCTTAACTTGAAAATTACATTAACTCATATTTCCTTGTTCTATTGAGTGGAATAACCAATCCTCAAAAATTTCATCTTAGTTACACCAAGTACTACTTGGGAAATTAAATATTGATGTGAATCAAGTTAAGTCAACCCAAAACTTAAAGCATAAATTTATACAATAATTAAAATAAAGTCAAACTGTGTTAGTCAATCACTTTGAACTATGAGTTTTATTCTAACTTAAGTAATGAAAGTATATACCAATTTAATATTTTAGTTAATATATTTGTATCCCTATGTGTAATTATCATTTTATCTTTTCACGTGCCTTGTTAATATTATGTGGATTTTACTTAAGTGACTAATCATGTCTGATAAAATATTTATGCATAATCAGGTTATATTTTATTTCATCTTATATAATTGTTAATTCATTTATTAGGTGATCTTTCACCATCAATATAGTGAACCTACTTTTTCTTACATGACTATTACATCATTTTAAAGATAAAAAACATATTGGTTATACATTCAAGGATTGAAAGGTTTAGTGACTTGGATAAATTAGGATCATACATAAATTTTACATAATAGAACTTAAAAATTTATTTAAATCCTTCTTCTTTATCCTTATATAAGATCACATTTTCCTTAGTACATTTAGTCACCTGAGGATATACATCAAAGAAAGGGGTGAGCTAAAAGACCAGTAAGAGGATGAATAAGGGACATGAATCAATATAACATGGGTGTTCTTCATCATCATAATCATGAAGGAATAATTTTATAAATTCATGTAAAGTGGAAATGAATAAAAATAAAACATCATGTCATAGTTGTCAAATACCACACATAGTTGTGAAAATATCTAACATCATGTTCACGCATAACATATGTGCATAATCATAACATCATCGTTGTGAATGAATCTAGAATCATGTTAATGCATAATACACATTATCTCATGAGATAAATCACATTACCAAATCCATTATATGGCTATATAATTCTGGTCCCGCTCATCACATCATAATATTTATATAATCATGCATGCCATATAAAATATATAACAGTCATAGTCAAGAAATAACCCATAGAAAGGAATGAGTTTCATAAGGATTTCATAAAGAAAAAAATCATGAATAAAATTTTAGGTTTATAAATGAAAAATTGAGATCATACTTTGGAATAAAAGATCATTTTTTTTTGGATAATAAACAACACATGAGGATTCAAATATTTATTTTGAAAAGAAAAGTATTTTTGGAGAATCATTATATTTGGCTTAAAAATCAAGGTGGAAAACATACATATCTCTAAAATAAAAGGAATATTAATGGAATTGTATTTAAGGAACATTAAATGAATATCCATATTGAACATGATGTGAAAGTGGGGAATCCCAAAGAAGGGGAGTTGGGTTCGAGAATCCCCTTACCTTAATTCTCGCTTTATTTCATCACTTTTACGACTCTTGAATGATAAACATAGGATTATTAAAAAATATTTTTAGAAGTGAATTATGTTAATTTTTTACACCATTTATCCATAATAATTAATTGATTTTATTTTATAACACTCTTTGTTAAATGTGAATTATTTTGATATCATGTTTTCATTAAATTTTCCTATTTTATTTTGATTTCTCTAATTTTGTTAAAAGTCATTATACATGAGTATAATTAATTACATAAGCTTATAATAAATATAAATAAATGTTTATATATTATATATAATTCATAATATCCATCCATGATTATGGATATATACATTGATAGGGAAATGTCTCAATAGGTGGTTAATTGACCTGTGACGGGACATTTTCGGGGGAGCGAGAAAGG
The DNA here is from genome assembly GCA_963277665.1 of Viscum album. Taxonomy (NCBI): domain Eukaryota; kingdom Viridiplantae; phylum Streptophyta; class Magnoliopsida; order Santalales; family Viscaceae; genus Viscum; species Viscum album. The sequence goes on along the minus strand of OY728155.1, from coordinate 1,285,827,722 downwards.
GAAGTTTAAATTTTATATATATTGTAAATATAATATTTAAAAGTAGTTTAGAAATATTAATGTAATTTTAACTTAGTTTAAAATTAATATTATAAGGTTTGGTTTTGAAAGGGGTGGCAAAAAAATAGAAGAATAAAAAAAGAGAAGAGTTGATCGAAACTTACTTAATCTTCGGTGTAGCTTCTCTTAAACGACACTAAAACTCCCTTGATGCTTAGAGTTGGAATACTCTATAATATCCATAGGTATTATAAGGGTATTTATAGAGAGGATTTGGGTAGAACATTGGCTATTTTAAGTGAGGGAGGAGTGGTTTTACAATGGGAGGTAGAGGCTTATTTACACTTGAGAAGAGGGGTATTTTTAGAATAAAAAATTAAATAAAATAATATATCAAATGTAAAACTTGTAATAGTAAGCTTTTAAAAATATAAATCATATATATATATAATATAATGTTTGTTAATACTTTAAGACTCTTTATAATTCCAATTCATTAGTTTATTAAAAAGGAAAGTGGAAAGAAATAAAAATTGTTATTTTAAGGTATCACTTTTGACTTTAGGTTTCAGAAAATTCTTTTTATGTTTGGAATTTAAGTTTATTAAATTTTAATGAATAACTTAAGAAAATTAAAAAAAATTACTTAAGTTAAAGTTTTATAAATTATTAGGACATTATTACATTATCAATGATGTAATCTAGATGCAACAATTATAAGAAAAACTGTATTTTTACTATTCATCTAAAAATTGAACTATTTCAAAAAATTACCAAAAAATCACCCTTGTAAAATTTCAACATGATGATTTCATAATTGATATTAATTTTATCAAAATAAATTTATAACATATGCAATTTTAGTTTTTAATATAAAAATTAAGATTTTTCCAAAATACTTTAAAATTTAGTTTATTAAAAATGTGATTATATTTTCTTTAATTTTTTTAATTATGATATTTATATTTACATAAATTAATCATAATAAATATTATTTTTATAAAAATTTATTATTTTTAGGTAAAATTAATATTCCAACGGTCATTTTACAATTCACAATGGTCAAGTCACTATCCCAACGATCACATTACCATTATAATGGTCACATTACTATTCCAATACTCAAATTATTTATTATAAATAACACTTCATTATTTCACTCAATATTAACTACAATTCCTCCCAATTATATATATTTTTATTTTTTAATATGTTGATTGGTTTACTAATATTTTGTTTCTTTTCTATAGTGTTGGCAGTGGGAGAAATTATTCTAATAGATTGGGGAAATTCATATCTTCCCATTTTATATTTTCTATTGTATATTTCTTATACAATTTATTTTTTTGAATTTTCATTGGTTTCATTACTATTTAATGTAATATTATTTATTAATGAAATGATTTTTTTAGTTTCTTTATGTGTATAATACTATATAGTATATTTTAACACACATTTATTTTAATAGAAAAATATCATTTATATACTTTGGGTTGTAACATTATTTCCCCATTTAGAGATTTCATCCCCAAAATTTAAACTCATATTCTTTGTTGAGAATATGTGATGGTACTTATATTTCATTTTTTCCTCTAATTTCCATGTCACCTCTGCATACTTATGGTCCCTCCACAACACTTTGACAATGTGAGTTGTCTTTTTTCAGAGACATTTGTCTCTACAGTATAATATATTCATTAGATGATCCTCATAATAGTTTTCATTCTCTATTTTTACCACATTTTAATTCAATACATGTAAGGGGTCAAGTATGTACTTCCTCAGGAAAGTTACATGGAACATATCATGAACTTGATCCATATTTAGTGGAAGTGAAAGCCGATAGGCCAATTCTCCTTTGAGATCAAGGATCTAGAAGGAGATAATGTACCTAGGGATATGCTTCCCTTTATTTTAAAACACCATGACTTTATTATATGTTGATATTTGAAAGAAAACTTTGTCTCCAACTTCAAACTCCAAGTCCCTTTGATGGTTTTCAGCAAAGCTCTTTTTCTGACTTAGATAAACTTTTATATTTTTTGGATGGATTGAACATTATCTATCATTTCATTCACAAGTTTAGGTCTAAGTACCTTTCATTCACCAACTTCCTCCAAACAAGTATGAGTTTTACATTGCTTCCTATATAGAGCTTTATATGGATCCATTTGAATAATTGAGTGAAAGAAATTGTTATATGATAACTAAACCAATGGGAGATGATGATATCATCCTCCTTTAAATCCCATTGAGTAGAATCTTATTATGTATTCAAGCATCTGAATAGTTTTTTTAGGTTTTCCATCAGTTTGAGGGTGATAGGACGTACTGAATTCAATTTAGTATTTATAGCATGTTGAAGGATTCTCTAGAATTTAGAAGTGTACTTTGGATCACAATCATAGATGATCGAATGTAGAACCCCATACAGTCTCACAACTTCCATTACATATATCTTAGAAATTTGTTCAAGATAGAAATATTACTAAATAGTAATGAAGTAGGCGGCCTTGGTGAGTCAATCCACCACAACCAATATCACATTGTTTTCTTTGGATGTCTTCCAGAGACTAGTAAAAAATTCTATAGTGACATTCTTTCATTTCCACGTGGTTATAGGAAATAGTTGCATCATCCCTTTGGACTTCATTCACTCCACATTAACTTGTTTACATACCAAAAACCATGAGATATAATCCACAATATACTTCTTCATGTTGTCCCACCATAATTTCTCTCAAATATCTTGGTACATCTTGGTACTTCTGGGATGGATAGAGAAAGACGATCTATGTGCATTATCCATTTTCTTCTTCTTTATCTTAGGTGATGAAGTAATATAAAGCCTCATTCCAAACTGAATCACACTATCATCATCAATGTGTAACTCATGTAGATTCCCTTCATTAACTACTTTTTCCTTCTTTTTAATCTCTAGATCATCCCTTTGTTCTTCCTTGATCTTCTCTTGGATATATAGTTGGGATATCATTTGGGAAAGGTAGGATTTATTCCCTATCGTTATGATTTATAGATCCATCCATTGAATATCCATGAAGATAGAGTATTTATTAATCGACATCATGAATAAATTATAAGGTTTTTTTCTAATAAGATCATCACCTACCTTGTTTTCCATTACTGAATGGCATTTAATTGAGAAATAATAGTCCTTAATTTGCTCTAACAATATTATTTGATGCATGTTGAGCTCTTTCTGTGTGAATATATACTTTAGATTCTTATGATTTTTATATATTTCACCCTTATCACCATAGAGGTAGTACCTCTAAATATTTAAGGAAAATATTACAGATGTTAACTCTAGATCATGCATTGGGTAGTTTTTCTCATGGATCTTCAACTATCATGAGGCATTAGCTATAACTTTATTATTCTTCATGAGTATACAACCTAAATTTTTTTTTGAAGAATCTTTATATATCACAATACCGTCTCCACTTGTGGTAGTTTGAGTATTAGATTAGTGATTATCCTCTTCTTGAGTTCCTTAAATCTTTACTAAGATTCTTTGGTCCATACATACTTTACCCCTTTCTGTGTTAACATAGTTAGCAGGGCTAGATAACCAGGATAATTTTCTCACAAAACATAGGTAGTACACTAATAAGCTATAAAAACTATGGAATTCCATGACACTAGTGGTTCTGTTTCATTCCTCAATTCCCTTTTTCTTTAAAGGTTCCACATAAATTCCCTAATTTGTGATCACATGCCCCAAGAATTTGACTTGTTGCATCCAAAAGTTAAACATCCTAAACTTACCATACATTTTCTCTTTCCTTAATATCACCAACACAAACCTAAGAAGCTCTTAATATTCCTCCATAAACATGTAGTAAATGATAATATATTCAATAAACACTACCACAAATCCTTCTAGGTAGTCTCTAAAAACTCTATTCATAAAATCCATGAAGATTTTAGGGGCATTAGTAAGTCTGAAGGTAATCACTAAAAACACATAGTTCTTATACCTTGTATCAAAGACTAACTTATGAATATCTTCCTTATTTATCTTCAGCTTATATTATCCAAAATGAATATCCACCTTTGATAAGTATTGATCTCCTCATAGTTGATCAAACAAGTCATAAATCCTTTGTAAGGGATACATGTTATTTATAGTGATCTTGTTGAGATCCTAGTAATCTATACACAACCACATTGATTTATCCTTTTTCTTTATGAAGAGAACTAGAAAATCCCATGATGCACTAGGTCATCTGAAAACTTTGTCAAAATTCTCTTGCAGCTACTTCTTTAACTCCACCAGTTCGATTAGGTCCACCTTATAGGGGAATTTAGAGATAAGAGTGGACTTGGTTATAAGTTCAATTGGTAACTCTACCTCATGATTTGGGAAAATTCCAAGAAACTATTCAAGAAATACATCAATGTACTCCCTAAAAATGGTAATTTCCTCCATGTTAATACCTACCTTTGACTCAAAAATTTGGGCAAGGTATGCTTCTTTACAGGGTATCATCACCCACACCATCAAGGTATTTTCAAAAGGCGATTCATGATATTCTTTGCATTTATATAGAATAATTGGTTGGTTTAGAATATGAAAAATATATTTTATTTTATTAATATTTGATATGTTATCTATGTAATGAGATCTAATCCATGCCTAGTATACCATCAAATTTCACTAAGAGAATCATTATGATGTTTTCTAGAAAAATCTTCCCACATATGCTAACATGTGAATATTATGATACTTAGTTTTCAATGATAACACCACTGTGTGTTTTTATAAATATCTATAATTCAAGGTATTTTGGATTCAATTAAATAGTTATAGAAAACTTATAGGATATAAATGAATGAATATTACTATAATTAAATAAAACTTTTTTCATTATTTAGTTAATAAGAAGTGTACCTTGTACGACTTCATTTTCACCCTCCAATTCAGCAATAGTGATGAAATAAGCATTTCATTTATCCTTTGTCTTTGGTGTTTTTTGATTTTTATTACCCTTAAGGATCTATGGTTTAGTTCACTGGCTTACATAGTTCCCTTTCTCTCTAAAGTTAAAGAATTGGACCTTGTTTCATGAATTAGGTGGTTCCTTCCTTTACTCCATCATGTTGGATGGATTTTTCATGTATCTTTTACATTCATGAGATTGGTGTACTTCTCTCTCCCACTTAAATAATTTCCCAATACCTTTGAATCAATTTCCATGATGTTTCTTCCCACATTTATGACATGTGTGTGGTTGTATCCTCTTTACTTCTTTTTCATTTGACACACTAGCTTGAAACTCTATTCTTATCTTCTTATCTCTATGACCATGGGACCATTCTCCAAACTCAATCTCTACTTTAAGAGCACATTGAACCACTTATTCCTAACTCCCGAAGTCTCAGATAGCTAGATCATTTTGAAGGTGTGGTTTTAAACCATTAAACAATATATCTATGTTGATATCATTATTGACAAAAAAATCTAAGATGTATTTGGAAATCCTTGTGAAGTTTTCCTCATAATGCATGAAATATTTAACTTCCTTTTTGTTTATACCTATGAATTATCTCTCTATATTTGTTTAAAAATTTATAGGGAAAAACTTGTAATGAAATATTTTCTTAATTTTTTCTGACTCCATCTCTTTCATTTCAACCTTTGGACCAGTGTTCTTTATCAATGCCTACCATTGATTAGTTTCTCCATCCAAATGATAGACTTCCAGAGTCACCTTATCCTTCTTAGAATAGTGTATCATAGAAAATATCTTCTCCATTGAGTTAAACCCATGTTTTGTGATGACTGGATTGGAAGATCCACTGAATTTTAGAGTTTGGTGTTTCGTAGTGGACATAATGGATAGTAGCTCCTTCTTGGGTGAAGGTGGAAATTCTTCATGGTTTAGGTTATTATTTATAGCTTGAGTCATTTGGGTAAGCATTTCCATGAAGTTTTTAACTACACTTACCATGGAATTGGGCATGTCGTTCAGGAAATCATTGCATTACCTCTCAAAAGGGGTTTTTGGCCCAGCTTATCATGGTTCACACCATTTTCTAAAATAAAAAAAGGTTTGAAAAAAACATAAGTCAATGAATCATGAATAAATAATATATTATTTTGTGCAATTAAATCTTAAATAATATCTTATGGGATCCTTATATTTATATTTTTTCTAAAAAAATTCTTGGATGTTCACATATACTTAGACTTATAAATTTCACTAACATTTTCTAATAAAAATTCCAAAATTAACTAAACCATACATATTATACAATCTATAACAACCCTACTTTTTCTTATATGAATATTACATCATTTTAAAGATAAACAACATAATAATTATACATTCAAGGAACAAAATATTTAGTATCTTAGAAAAATTAGGATCATATGTCACTTTTACACAAAAGAACTTATAAATTTATTGAAATATTTCTTATTTATACTTCTAAAATATCATTTTCTCATTAGTACATGTAGTCACTTGATGATATACATCAAATAAATGGGTGATGTAAAATCCCAGTAAGAGGATGAATAAGGTACATGAATCAATATAACATGGGTGAGTGTAATCATCATAATCATATTATAAGAATATGATCATCATAATAATCATGATAGAAACATTTTATAAAGTCATGGAATCTAGCAATTCATAAAAATGAAACATCATGTCATAATGGTCAAATACCACACATAGTTTTGAATAAATATTGCATCATGTTCATGTATAACACATGTGAATGATCATAAAATCATCATTGTGAACAAAGTTAACATCATGTTCATGCATAATACACATTATCTATTTAGATACAATACATTACCTAATGAATTATAGGGATGTATAATTATGATCCCACCAGTTACATCATAATATCTATATAATCATGAATTCCACATAGAATGTATAATAATCATAGTCATGAAATAATTCATAGAAAGGAATGGGTTTAATATAGATTTCATAAAGAAAAAAATCACTAATAAAATTTTGGGTTCCAAAATGAAAAAATTATATCGTATTTTTGAATAAAAGACCATTTTTATTTGGATAATAAATAATATATAAGGAGTAATATATTGTTTTAGAAAGATGATTATTTTTTGAAAATTACTGTATTTGGCTTAAAAATCAAGGTGGAATAGTTGTATATACATAAAAGAAAAGGGAAGAATAATGAAATGGTATTTAAGGAACATTAAAGGAATATTCATACTGAAATTGATGTGAAAGTGAGAAAACTCAAAGAAAGGTATTTGGTTTTGATAATCCACTTACCTTAACTCCCACTTTATTTCTTTAGTTTTTTGACTCCTGAAAAATAAACTTAGGATTATTACAACATAGTTCCAAAAGTGAATAATGTTCATTTTTCACTATTTAACCATTATAATTATTTTATTTTATTTTATAAAACTTTTTTTAAAACGTTAATTTTTGTTTATATCATAGTTTCATTAAATTTTACTATTTTGTTTCGATTTCTCTAATTTGGTTCAAAGTCATTATACGTGGGAAGAATTAATTCCAGAAGATTATAATACATGTAACTAAATTTTTATATATTATATATAATTCATAATATCCATCCATGATTATGGTTATAAGTGTCGACATGGAAATATCTCCGTAGGCGGTTAGCCGACCTTTAATGGGATATTATCAGGAGAGTGGAAAAAGAAAGTTTGAAATTTATATATATCACAAATATGATGATTAAAATATTTTAAAATTATTAATATAATGATAAATTATTGTCTAATTAATCTTATAATATTTGTTTTTTAAAGGGGTGGTGAAAAAATAAAAGAATAAGAAAAAAAGAGAAGAGTTGATCGAAACTTACTTAATACTCGATGTAACTTCACTTGTATGACACTAAAATCCCTTGATGCTTGGAGTTGGATTAATCTAGAACATCCCTATGACCTTATAAGGGGATTTAGATGGAGTATTTTGGTATAAATTTGGCATGTAAAGTGAGGTAGGAGTGGTTTTTCATGAAGAGGGAGGGGTTATTTATACTTGAAGAGAGGGGTATTTTTAGAATAAAATATTAAATAAAATAATATATCAAAGGTAAAACTTAAAATAGTGAATTTTTTATAATATAAATCATATATAAATATAATATAAGGGATTTTTAGACTTTAAAACTCTTTATAATTTGAATTCATTAGTTTATTAAAAAGGAAAGTGGAAAGAAAGAGAAATTGTTATTTTAAGGGATCACCTTTGACTTTAGGTTTTGGATAATGATTTTTAGGTTTGGAATTTAAGTTTATTGTACTTTAATGAATAATTTATGAAATTAAATGTGTTTTGGACCAAGATAATGTTCTAAAAATTATTACATCATTATTAAAACATGAATGGTGTACTTTAAGATACATCGGTTATGAGAAAAACCATATTTTTATTATTCATCTGAAAATTGAAGTATTTCAGAAAATTAAAAAATAAATAACCCTTGGAAAATTTTGATGTGCTGATTTAAAAAATGATAATTATTTTTTAAAAATAAATTTCTAACAGATTTAATTTTAATTTTTACTAAAAAAAATATTATTTTTACGAAATTCTTTAAAATAGAGTTTATTAAAAATGTGTTTTTTTAGTTTTTTAATCATGATATTTATTTTATTGAATTATAATATTTATATTTAATTAAATTAATCATGATAAATATTATTTATATCCCATTTTATTATGTTAATGTAAAATTATGATTCCAACAGTCAGTTTGCTATTCTTGATGGCCAGGTTACTATTCCCAAGACATGGGTTACTATTACAATAGTCACATTACTATTTCAATGGTCATGCTACATCCTATAAATACCACTTCATTATTTCACTCAATATTCTATATAATTCCTCCCAAGATTATATATTTTCATTTTTTAAGATATTTATTGGTTTACTAGTATTTTATTTCTTTTTTATAGTGTCAGTGGGGCGATTGATTCTAGCATATTGGGGCGATCCATATTTTCCCATTTTAGCTTTCCTATTTTACATTTTTTATCTAATTGTATTGTTTGTAATTTTAATTGGTTCGTTTATGATTAATTTATTAGTATTTATTAATGAAATATATTTTTTTCGATTTCTTTTATGTGTATAACATTATATAGTATATTATAACACACATTTATTTCAAGAGTTGTAAACTCTGGGTTGTTATAATAAACATACATAAATAAATAACCATGCAAAAATGAAAAATAAAATATAAGCATAATGATCATGAGATTATTGAATGGTTAGTTAATATAGCAGATGATAAACTAACCCTCATCCATAGGGGAAAACATACGTTGAACCATAACTTGGTTTGTGTTTCATAATTCCACCTTTGTTCCAATGTATCTCCTTGATTGGTTTCTCCTTAGATCCTTAACTTGGACCGCCTCCTCCAACTAAAATCCATGTCCTTACATAATATTTTAACTCACTCATAGGTGAGGGGATCTAATAGATTTGATAAAGTGGTTTTATATAAAAGAAATTAAGGGTACACTGTCCCTTACATAATTTGGAAGAGGGGAGGAATTATGGTATATCATTTACATTTAATAATAATAAATTAAAAGAAACTAATTATATACAAAGGGACGATCTAATCTCATGATCATCTTGAAAACATGAAACGATCATACATTTTCAATATTTTTATCAATTACTTCAATTTGTTCTATAATTAAGATAAAGATCCATGAATTGGTCCAATTAAGTCATTTTATCTTAATTCCATCCAAGAATCCATAACCCACCATCATCTATAATTTTAAAAAAAATTAATTTCGTTTAGAATTAATAAAGTAAACAAGTGTAATTATAAGAAACTTCATGTTTATATCCAAAATTTTAACATGGAAATAGATTTAAAATTTAATTATCAATACTATGACAGGGAAAGTACTTTGTAAAAAAATGACACACAGAACACATGTGAATATGTTTAATTATATATTTAATTTTTCTCTTCGTAAAAATGGGCACACTATCTATAGTAGACTACAAGGTTTGTAGTATTTTACAAGATGTGTACTGTATTCTTCCCATGTCTATAGCACATTCCTTGGGACTAGCCATGTTTCCTATTTTGGACTTGTTCAAGGTACATAGCGTGTACTCAGAATTGTATGGATTTTCTATCCTCGTGTTGTATATCTGATACACATCATGCTATGAAAACCCATGTTCTCACCCATGAGAAACGTAAGACTACATTTTGTGTGCAATGGTTACAAGACATTTAGTTCTTCAAGTTGTGTTCTAGTCTATGTAGAACTACTTGTCGATCTGATTTTGTCGGATCTTAGATATTATTTCATCATATCTATCCAAATTTTTTATGAGATATAGATAGGAAAAAATAGAAGTACATTATGTGTATATGGGAAGTACACACCATGTATTTTGGGTTTTTCTAAAATAATATTTTGACACCTCCAAATGATTTTCTTCAAATGCTTATTCATTTATAAAACTCAATCAATTACTGGTTATGTTAGTAATAACAAATAATGTGATGAAGATGTTAGGATATCCAAACAAATTAATATAAGTAATATAAAAAGAAAAAAAATTAAATCATTAAATGAATAATAAATAATTATAAATTAAATATGTTTCACCCTAATACCACTTGAAGGTTCTCAGTGTAGTGTAAGTGTCCTTTGATGGTAAAAGAAACTCAGTTTTTAGTCTTAATTTACATCTAGTATTTTCCAAAAATGATTAAAATGGAATGTAAAATGAAAACCAAAGATTAATTGAATAGAGTAAAATTCCATAACAAGAATATTATAAACTTCATATGTAATTTATAATAAATTTATAAAAAGATATATGATTATCTCAACTTGTAATTCAGCTTTCATTGATGATCTGGTGGAATATATCTCATCGCACCATTGTTGTGTTGTAGGATCCAAGTGCATAATCTCTCTAGTAGTGATCCACACATGCACCCCAATATATATGCATTACCATAGAATCATCAGGTTCTAGCACTGATGATCCTGATCACATGTGTTATTCATGGTTGATTGCAATAGTATTCTTTTTGAAAGAGGAAGAATTCTTGGTTCTCTCATAAAAGATTATGATAGGAGGAAGAGAGAGCTCATTCTAGATCTCTAGATATTTATCTATCCATTATGCAAACCAAAAGTGAGTTATGGAAATTGATATGATTAGATATTTATTATGGAGATTCTAGGGTTTAAAAATTGCACACAAGTCCTTAACCATCTTAAATATTCTTAGTTGACCCCATGTTCATTATTATTATTATTAATCTCTTGACATGTTCAACATATTAATAATATAAATAACTATCACTTATTTCATTTATAATCTGTCCAATAAGCTTGATCTGCTTAACCTCTTTAACATTTACCGATCCTCAGATATTGATTATTTAATAAATAAATTTCACTAAATTATTCTATGATGAATATAATAAATATTATATTCCCTAAATATGAAAAAAAATATTTATTATAACTGTTTAAATCGCTTATTATTTTGAATAACCTATGATTAAATTATGGAGATTAACCAAACTGAATAAATCTCATTTATTTTAACTTGTTAAAATCATTACTTAATTTAACTTAGATTGAAAATACACTAAGTGAGTGACCCTCTATGACTCTCTCTCAGTGGAATTAGGTATAACTACCTAAATTCTAAAGTTAGAATCTTTCAACATGATAAGTCTACCATAGAGAGATAAATTAATATCTTAATAACATCTAAACTTCTACAAATACTTGCCTTGTAATATAATCTCTTTATCATGATATCTAAAATCAAGCAGGTTGCATGCTAGTGTCATCAACCTATATGTTCAATGTCTCTTTCTTTGACTTTCTGGAAATGAACTCACCCACCAAACACCATTAACATGGATTTATGGAAGCATATCCATTCTCATCAAAGGTCGTAATATATCAACTTCCGTCAAGGGACAAAAGAGATAAATCATTTCTCACATTATCCATTAATTTAATATAACTTGTGATGCACCCTACATACTCTACCTCATTGTGAACATATGTTATCATAGTTTTCATAAATATATCAAAGTATGATAGTCATGGTATCCATTAATGATAATATTAAAGTATATTGATCAATACATATGTCCACATATAGGAATATCTAAAGACACATGGAAATGTGAATTTCTTATTTAACAGGTTTATTCTCATAACCTCTTATCTTAGAGATTATCAAAGTTAAACATCATCAGAAGGTTCCTTAATGTCTTATGAGCCCCTACCTCAGATATCTTATATTTTCTATGTTCCATCAAACAATATTATCTAACCATATAACATTTATTCAAGAATTTTTTCATGGAACTTCTAGGTTCTCATTATAGTGGAGAACTATTATGACCTTTCAGCGTGAAATATATTCGTAGGACATTATCATATAAAAAGTTTAGGCAGAGGAACATAATTAATATGATAATAAAACTTAATTAATAATTAAAATATGTAATCAAGTAATAAACAAGTTAGTTCTAGGGAACCAACTCTAAAAATATGTGTTGGAGAAATCAAAGATACCTTACAGAATGGAAATTCACCTATTGAGGTGGCTACAAGTTCACCTGCCACCTTTTTTATTATTACACCAAGTGTAACAATAACTTGGAAATCCTAAGCCTGACAGTTGATTCAACATTAATATGTGATTAAATTCAAGTATTCTCCTCCTCAAGAAGGTACACCCTTCTTTGTTTTCCAATTAGTCTGTAATGTAATTGAACTCTCCTCCAACAAACAAAGGAATAGATCCTAAGTCAAAAGTGATTAAGTTATGCCAGATTAGTTCTCTGTTAGCCTGATTAAATTTTTCATAAACAAAGGTAAAGTATCCAGTTTGAGATTTCCAATCTGCCTTAATAGTGATATACTGAGAAGAAGAGTTAATCAATACCACCCGAATATTGTCTTTCCATAATATCTATATATGATCATTGCACAGGCTATCAAGAAAGTAATTCTTAAAACATGACATGGATGAGACATCCTTGAGACCGTTCCTTCTGATAAAATACAAGCACCACTAAAATAGAAACTTGCAAGGAAAAATTTTCAAAGGATAAAAACCTATATTTCATTGAGGATCCAATCCCCTTGGCATTTCAAATGAGATGAAAATCTTGATGAATGTAATATGAGATCCATGATGGCCTTTCTAGATTTCCCCTAAAGGGATGATACAACCCTTACTACCTGGATCTGGTAGACATGCCATTAGTTCTCATAAAATGTTGAGTAATTTTCCTCTTTCCATTAACCATCAAGAGAGTAAGATCTTGGGATTCATCCACTAAAATCAGCAAAACATTGAAGGGGTTCCCTAAAGGAGTGATGAAGAAGGAGGGAGATTCTTTATCCTTAGACACTACCACAGATCATGGCATATGCATCACCTACTTTTATCAGTTCTAAACAAAATGCACCAATAAAAGATCTACATTTATTAGTGCTCATAAAGGTGCCTTTTATTAGTGCTAAAAAAAGAACTGATAAAGGTGTACCCTTCATCATTGCTTATTTTAGCACTGATAATGGTTGATCATTATCAGCAATATTATTATCACCGAAATAAATTTTAATGAAAAATGTTATTAATATATATATAATTATCATATTTATATTCAAGGAATAATTTTTACTTATATACATTAATTAAAAAACATATGTTTATAATTAATATAAATATGATATATTAATATATATTTTTAATAATTAATATATATATATATATATAATGTTTTATAAAAATATTTATAGAATTATAAATATATATATATTTAAATAATTATAAAATTATATTAAATATATTAAATAATTATAAAATTATAATAAATATATTTAAATAATAAATTTTTTATTATATTTATAAATATATATATTTTTATAAATATATATATTTTTATAAATATATATATATATATATTTATATATCAATATATATATATAACCATGTATAGTTATATAATTATATATAATTATATATAATTACCATTAAAAATTAATATATATTTATTTTAATATTTATAAAAATATATTAAATATATATAAATAATATATATTTATTATATTAATAATTATATACACATATATATTAATAAATATATATAGTTATATATATATATAATTATATAAATATATATAATTATATAAATGTATTTACCAAGAAGTTTAGGATTTAAGCATGCACGGACCAAAAAAATTATTAAGGAAAATAAATTCCAAACAAAAAGAGGATGGAAAGAGTCAAAAAAAGAGGCATCACCTCTTCCATGTGAAACATATTATGAATCAAGAATAGTGTTATTCCCATAATCATGATCTAATTCATCATTGTCATCAATAGTTTCCCACTCTGACTGTGAGTTCCTTTAATTGAAGATCACATAATATTTTTCCTTGAGATTTTTCTATTCCAGTTTGATCCTCTTAGAAGAGGCCCTAGAAGACCAATATTTCTCACAACCACATCCTCTTCCATGAATTTTTGGAAGATGCCCCCGTCTCCATGACTTGGCTTGTGGCTATGTCTCATCTGGTTCAACCTTTGTCACTTCCTACTTATCCTGAATGCCAGTCTCTAAAACCATCTCACTTTGAGAATCCAAGTTCGTTAATGGTTTCTCAATTTCCATCACCTCTTCCATTAAAACTTGTGAGTCTTCAGCACACCTAGTTGCATTTTCTGCAGAATAGTCATAAATCTCATCCAACACAATCTATTTAACCAGAGGTGGGGAACCTTGGATTTCCTATGAACAAGTTGAAATCCGTCCTCATACACCACTTTTTCCTTTCCATTATTCTTATAACCAAGGTTTTCCTCTTGAATCAAATCATGGTCTACATCACTCTGAACCATATCCTCATGATCAGATTATCCAGATAATATCTCATTCTCTTGCAATTCTTTCTCCCTCTCTACGACATCAGCCCATGAGACCCTCTGGTCACGCTTATCCCCCCCATCAGTTTGGCCACCAACCATTTCAAATAATTATAAATATATTTATTTATAATTATTATTATAAATAAAAAATATATATATTTATATATTTAAAAAAATATATTACAATAATTATATATATAAGGTAATATATAAATATGAATTATATAACTTTTAATAAAAAATGAATCTTATTTTCATAATTTTATATATATATATATATAATTATAAAATTTATATTATTCAAAATGATTAATAGTTTATTTATTTAGATTGATTTCAAAACGTGAATATAATTAAAATAAATATAAAATATTAATATTTTATTTAAACAATTATATAATATCTAAATGAATATATTTATTTAGATATATATTTGTATTGTAATTAAATAATATAAAATATATGTACATGTATAACTGCATGTATGTATGAATATGTGTATATATACATGTGTGTGTGTGTGTGGATGTGTATGTGTACATATGTATGTTTGTAATTCATGTAAATGTTGTGAATTAATTTTTTAATATTTTTGTTATTTATTTAATTTAATTTATTCATTTATTATTATATATTCATTATCAATGTCAAAAATATTTATAATGATTTTTTAAATTTATTTATAAATATTTTTATTTAATATAAATGTAATATTTTCATTATGTTTTTAATTTATATGAATATTTTTTATTCATTTTTATTTGTTAAGTTTTAACATTTAAAATATGTTTGAAATTTATATAAATAATCTATTTAATTTTTTTAATAATTTTTTAATTTAATTATTTAATTATATAATTACAATTATAATCTGGTTTTTGGTACATTGTAGCCCAAAGGAGCTTTCTCCTCAATGAATAGGGAGATATAAGGTTCTAAGAATTAGCAGAATGTTAATAGAGGCACATCCACACCAAATCATCATGAAGAGAACAATGTTGGTGTTTCCCTTATGTGTAGGCATGTCTCAATTCCATATGCTTCTACAGCTCCTCTAGTGATGGAGGGTGTAGAGGCATGACATACCACTGCCACATATGATGTTGGTTCTAGACAATGCATGCTGGCTGTTGAGGTTAGTAGCAGGGATGTTGCTTCATCCAATTATTTTTCAATGATGGAATCTATCAGTAATATTTAATTTTATGCTCTTTACAAGGAGATTTGTGAGAGGAAAGGTACCAATGTCTTTATACGTTCTGATTTTAATGTATCTTCTCCTCCTTTGATGATTGCACAGGATGAAAAACAGGGTCCTTATATGGATGGTCCCCACTGTGGGCAGTCCTCAAATGTCACCCAAGGAAAGGTGGGAGATAGGTCTCCACCTAATGAGGCCAAGAAGATTGCATTAACTCATTATGACTCTTCCATGACATCAAAAAATGTTTTCACTAAAGGTTAGAATTCTAAGACACGTGAGGAAGAAGATGATTAATTGGTCATGGATGATCATGATGGTACTTGGTAGACTCTGAAGCATTGGAGATGAGGCAGACACCCAATAGGGTGAGGTGTCTACTAAGGTAGGGGTGGTAGGCATAAAAAATGATATTTATTGTTTGTTTCTCTATTTTGGTGGAATTTTCCCACTTTTTTCTCTACAGCCTATCATGCCCTTTATTACTGTACTCTCTTTTTATTAATAAATTTTTTAGGGCCATGGATTCTAATCCATAGCTCACACCATTCCTAGTAATATTTTTAAATGTAGTTATTTATAATTATATTTATAAATATATATATATATATATATAATTATACAATTAAAATAAATATATTTAAATAATAAATATATTTATTATAATTTTATAAATATATATATTTATATATTAATATATATACCTATATATTAATATATATATTTATATATTAATATATATATATATACATATTTAAATATATTTATAAATATATTTATTTATAATTATAATTATAAATATATATATATACATATATTTAAATAATTATTAAATTATAATAATTATATTTAAATAATAATTATATTTATTATATTAATACTTTTATAAATATGTATAATTATATAAATATATATAATTATATAAATATATTTATAATATATAATTATACATATATATATTATTAATATTAGATCTTTATCAGCATTTTTTAGCACTGATAATGATATATCTTTATTAATGCTAGAATTTTAGCAGTGATAAAGACTAGTTTTATCAGTGCTTTCTATTTTAGTGCTGATAAAACTAGTCTTTATCAGTGCTTTTTTTAAAGTGTTGATAAAAGCCTTACGGGTTCTTATAAAAAGAACCCAATCATATTCATCTCCTATGTGAACCTTCAAGATCTCATGGAACCCAGCCCTCATGGAGCTGAACCCTTACAGAACCAAACCCTCATGGAATCGAACCCTCACTGCTCTTCATCAAAAAAGCATCACTCTTCATCAACAAATTTATCCTCTAAATATCTAAGGTATGGGATTATTTCTTCTAATCTTCAATAAATTATTTCATCTAAGTCTTTACCCCCTCCTACCTCCATGCATTTATTATCGATGATGTCCAAAGCACATAAATACTTTTGTCCATTTACTTTCCTATATTTGTTTACGACCCTTATTTTTGTTTTTTTTCACTACTCTTTTGTTTCTTGTTTTCTCCTTCTTGGATTGAATTTCTTTATCAGTCTTTCTCTTTTCATTCTTGATTAGGTTAGGTCTATGTTGTTCAGACTAGATTCACTAGTTTCATTATTAATGGTGAAGTCATAGGTTATGTGTGACCCTTTAGGAGGTGTGTCAAAGTGACCCTTTGTACCCTTATCTATTTATTATATTCTTGGAGGTTTAGAATTATATGAGTACCTTTTTTGTGAAATAATCCTATAATTATCCTTACCTCACCTAATAAGGATTCCAAACTACACTTCCAGTGTGATTTTCTTCCACAAAAATATAATTTTACCTATATTATAAATATAAATGTCTTTAAATAAATAAGGAATAATAGTAGTCCACATATGATTTAAACTCAATTGATTATTGAAATATTTAATCACATTCAATTTCTTCCCATGAAACCTTAACATATGAATCAAATAATTCAAATAGGATTTAAGAAAATAAGAAAATGTTTCAATGTTAGTTATTATAAAAAACCTTAAATGTGATAGATGATCCTTTAAGACTAGTGATGTGCTTGACATAAATTATTAAATCAATTATTAAGTGTTTTTGTGTGAGTATATATATATTTTTAAGTGATCTTAAAATAATTGTTTTATAAAACCAGTATGGAAAACATAATATAAGTGATAAATGGTATAAAATAAGTTATATCAAACAATTCCAAGAAATTATTCCCTTTAAAAGCGCATTGATGTCTTTGGTTTCACTTGATAACCCTAAAAAGAGTTTATAGCTCTCATTACTTTTGATGTAGATATATTAAAAAATAATTGATGATTGTTTGTTTTTTTTAAATATTGCATTTAATTTTTTTTGAAATTAAATAAGTCATAAAAAATAATTCTTTTTTTATAAAAATTTTAGAAATCCAAAATGGGTGAAAGTACATTTAATTAGTATTTTAGAATGAATATTTAGGATATTCTTGAAGAAATTACACAAAATTTATCACTTGTAATAGTTGGTTTAAAAAAAAGATTGTTTTGTTTTATTTGTTTTAATAACTTAATATTAAATTCATAGAGAAAGTCATTCAAATTATACACTTTTTTATATTTCTTGAATTATTTAATTATTATTTTAAGATGAAATAAATTATTGATTGTGAGTTAACCAAACATTTTTCATCATTTAAAACATAGTTTAGTTTCTGTAAATATTTTTTCAACCACTTTGCTTAATATTTTTTATTAATAATGATGTCTTTTGTTGAAAAAATAATTTTTTTGAAATTATTGTTTCTTTTTTCATTGAAAAAACACATTTTAGAAAAAAAATATTTTTCTACCTTTCAAATATTTATGTTGATTATATTTTTACCCTCAAAACCATTTTTTATTAGACTTTTAAAACTAATTTTGAAATTGAAACTATAGTACTTTTTATAATTTACACAGAAAATATTTTTTTCTATTTTTCAATCATTTTTTAAACTATCCTAAAGTTATTTATTTTTTAAAAATTGAAAAAATAGATTTTCATGAATAAAATTATTTTAGTAGTATAAAATAATTTTTATTTTATTTTAGAATAATGCAATAAAACTAATGCATTTACAAACTATAGAAACAATGACAAACATGGTTACAATGACCAAGAATTTGAGACCCTTTTGTTTGAATCCTATTACCTTAAGAATGTCTTACATATGAAAGCATTTCCCAATAATATACAACCAAACACTCACATCCAACATTAATAATATTTTAAAATATTATGAAAAGAAGTCATGCCAATTGAATAATGTTGAAACTCTATTTATAGAGATGAATATCGAGATATAAAACTCAAGATAAACATAAAATACCAAATTTAAGCTAGAGAGAAAGTATATATGATATACCTATTTGAATAGATCAATCTTAGATATATCCATACCCTCATTATTTAAGAATTCCAAAACTATATTTCTTACTGGATTATACTCTATATCATTCCACTAATTTAAAAAAAAATGAACCTGAGATAATAAACTTCCTTTTAAGGTGATGTTACTGACACATAAAAATCTCCAATATAGATGATTCAAAAAATTGTAAAATATATTATTATTTTAGTTATATGGATGTCATTGTCTTCCAAAGTAAGAAAGAAATTTAAAAATAGATTTAAAAATGGTGTTCTTTAAAATTATTTATGGAAAAGATCATGTGGAAAAGGATGTGGTGCTTGGTTTTAGGGTTTCTCGTCATGTTGATCCCTCGTTATCTGGGGTTTGTGTTGTTAATGGGCGATGAATATATTACTTAGAGGGATGTTGTGTTGCTAAGAGTGTGTGGCATGCGTCGAGATATGGAGGTATCAGATGATGTAGTTTTAAATAAAGAGGACGATGCACATTGTTTGGATCTACTCAGTGCTTGGAGGGTTATTGTGATACCCTCTAGAGTGGGAGGAATGTGTTAATCTATGGTAGTAACATATGCTATAGTGTTAAATGAAGAAGATGAGGTGCATATACCAAATATACTTGATTCTTAAGTGATTATAAATAGAAGAACAGTTGTGAATTTGAATCTAAAATTTGATGGTGTATGGTTGGATTTGGGATCATTCAAGGATTCTTTCATAAGAATAATTATTTGAAAGGGATATTCAACTCACATTAAAGTGAATTCTGAAGTATTTTTCACGAGACTTTGAATTGGGAAACACTCCCTAATTTCATGACTCATTTTATCTACGGGTGATAATACTTAGAAGATAGATTATTCAGTTCATCGTATTTCATTTTTTAGGGATTTTCATACTCTAGGTGCATCTCCCTTGGGTGTGGTTTTTTTCACTGCATCTTCTCTGGGGATGACTCTTAGCTTTGGGCTGTAGGATTGGTTCTCTATTATTGAAGTCTAAATATATTTATCTACATTATTTATTTTTTTGATTTCAACATATCGCGGGCAATAAATTACTTATCTCAGTTATGGTTGTTCTAAAAGGACTCAATTGGGTTCTTTGGTACTCAAAGATTCTGTATGATATTAGCACAACAATTGGGACTCTCATCCATCTTGATAAGTAAAATAAGAATGTGTGGTTTGGTAATTTTTTCTAGGATGTTAGTATAGATTGATCTCATCTCCACTATTATTGATAAGGTAACTTTATCCACTCCCACATATGACATTCAAATCGATATTGAGTATGAGATAAAACCTATTTTTTTCAATCCTTGTATGGATATCGGTCACTCACTAGAGTTATGTTGGAAGAAGGTCTCTTATAAGATGTGTGGGATGAAGGGACATTTAGATAATCACTATCAAAGGAATCCAAAAATGATATCAAATTCCCTTTTTCATGGTGAAAATGTTCTTGTAAGGATATTTTCTAATGGGTTTTACATGAAGGTCACTAATAAATTCAATTCTTAGATGTCTAATTTGAAAGTAAAGGGGATTATATTGAATGAGAAGTCTCCAGTTAGAGTTAACACTGCGCCCACTAATGCTTGGTAAGATTATGAAAAGGAGTTAACATCAAAGGATGATTTTCATACTCTATCTTTAGGATTGGATAAATCTTGAGTTGAGATGTAGATTTATCATGTGGGATCTGAAGTGGTAAAGGATGGTACTATTATTTTTATAGACAATAATGTTGACTAGGGATCAATTTTGGAGCCTGATGGTCCCACTACTATGGATTTGGATTCTTCTCTTAGTAAGGTTTTTAATTTTCAGATGAGCTCTCCCAAGGGTATTTCATCTGACAGGTCTGATGTTTCTTCTGTTATAATGGTTATCTTGGGTGAGGTTGCACAAGTGGGGGATGGAATTGATCAGGTCATTTCTTTTGATACTAATCTTGTTGGTATGGAATTTAGTTCTCCCTTGAATCCTCATCATGTTATGTAATATGAGGACTTGCAGCATGAGCCTGAGGTTTTGGACTTCCACAAATCTATCCAGGATGCCCAGAAAATCCCTAGTTCCTCAATAATTGATAAATGGGGTAACATCTCAAATGATGTAAGTGATGAAGAGCATCAAATGATTTTATCAGACACCACACAACCTTTAGGTAGTAGTGGAGTTGTTTCCTTTAAGGATGTTCTCATAAATGGAAGGGGAAAGATGAGCGGCAACGAAGGTTCCAATATGGATCCATCAAAAAGAAGTCCATGGAAGGACTATTTTACTCTACCAAGGAATGTTTATACCAGATCATCCTTCGTATCTTTAAAGGTCATACCCACTCTAGAGAAGGAAAGGTCCAAGGCAATGATGCTTAGTATTCTCAATCAAGATAACTCACATTTTAAGTGGGAAACTACTAATGACTATGACTATGTATTTTAAAATTATGTTTCATTTTATGACTCTTAAACCAATTTTATTAATGAGGACTTGCCTCTTTGTTTGACCCCATATGTTCTCTTGTTATCTTTTTCTTTTATCTTTTAATAAAAGTTTAGGATATTTGCTTCTAGATAGACCTCTCTCATATAAAGGATGTGTGTACAAGATTGGTTGGATAAGGAACCAAGAAAAATGTCATCTTAAATAAATTTTAATATCTTTAAATACTGTGTAAGATAACATTGTGTAAACTAGGTATGGAAATCATAGGTGTGACAAAGGGGAATCTAAAAGCAAAGATACTGGAGGGAGGGAGGGAGGTATACTTATAAGGTTTCTCGGCTTCGGTACCATGTTGAAGGAATAGAGAAAAAAATTCTTATTTAATAAGGTAAAATATTTATTTATAAAAATAGATAATGGGATAAGAGACTCAAGATATATATAAAATTAAAAATTCAAACTAATAAGAAAGTGATAGGATTTACATATTAAAAACAGTCACAGATAGATCAATATATTAATTCTTTAAGAAACCTAATAGATTGGTAACACAAAATCCTTATTAAATTCAACATATACCTTGTAATTTTATGTAACAAAGAATAACCCAACTATATTATAAACTTTATTGGTTCAATAGTTAAAATTCCCTCCCACACACTAGAAAATAAACCTTCTACCAAGCTAACAATTGAGTCTTCACCAATAAGAATATACCACCATTAAAAGGTGAATTAATGTTTAAAATCATTTCAACTATTAAATCTAATTTGCATCCAACATCAACTATATGGTTTAAATTAGGGTAGTCATTCACAAATATATCTTTTCTCTATTTTAGTGTTAGCTTCTGGGGGTTGATATCAACAAAAATTTGAGGAAATATGGGATGAGAATCTATGGTAGTTCTTTAGTTGGGGAAAAGGTAGAATCCAATATAATTAGTCATAAGATTTATGATTTTTAGGTTTTGGAATGGTAGAGGTAATCCTTAATTACTAATCCAAATCAGGGAGAGGAAGGAGGCTCTGATTTCATATATATGACAACAGACCACATGAATCAGTATCAAATAGATAAATCCATAATTGGTTTCTTACGTTAAGAAGTAATTTGAATGAATTTACCACATCACCCACTTGAATTAGATTTTTTACTTTGGTCACTTCCCTATTATAAAAATACATCCATAAAATTAACGATTGGTTTGATTTTTATATGAAGTATGAAATTTGAAAAATGAAATAATGTATTACCTTGGTATCATCCAAGAAGACCATCCAATCCAACCAAACCAAAGGAACGTTGAAACTTTTAGATAGAAGACTAAGAAATTTTTTCCAGTTATTTTCCAACTCCCCGGCTTGGGAACATTTATATTTAAGGATAAAACTTCCATCTTCTTCACATTTATCTCCTGAACAATTAGTATTAAATTTTGATGTCTAATACCTGTCCCCCATATCTTATAGACATGAAACTATGTTTCATGAACTACCATGATCAGTATTTATCCCATACCAGGTATTGGTGATAATTTTAGACGAATTCAGAGGATAGAACCTACCACTAATAGAGTAATTATTTTCTTAAATTCAATTACCCATTTCCTTAAAAGCATGCTGATTTTTTTTTGAAAATTAAAATTTTGGGTTCCCCTTATTTGAAAGGCCCCTTTTTTGTATTTATTTATTTTGTTAAATATTAATATTACCAAATCAAATAGGATGGATATGAATAAAAAATGGATGGATGTCAATCATATAATAAAATAGTATGAATATGGGAGAAAGAGTTTATCAAGTTTGAAAAATATCATGCATATAACGCTTCTAAAATACTTTTTATCTATTTATGATGTTGTTATTCAAGACTAATTTGTCTAGAGGAGTTGGAAGAACACTTGATATTTTATGGAATAAATTGATGTTATAAATTTTGGACTAAATATGGGAAAAAATGAATATAGCTAGTGAATAGGATAACACTATGTTTTATGGATCATATAATATGATTATAAGTGTGGACAATGAAGAATATTATATTGAGTATGTGATTACAAGTGTGAATGATGATGAAGATCGTATTTAGGAAATGACAATGGTAGTTGAATATGAACTTCATGATTTTACAAAATTATTTTAGAAGTTAAATATTTGTACAAAGACACCATTGTATGATGGTTGTATTAAATATACAGCATTGTTAGCCATAATGAAGTTGTATAATTTGAAATCTAGAAACGGATAGAGTGATGCGAATTTTATTGAACTAATTTCTCTATTTAATGATATGGTCATAGAAGATAATGATATTCCTAGTGAAACATATGATTCTAAATGAATTCTATGTTAAATGGGTATGATATCTAAAAGAATACATGAATTTCCAAATGACTATATACTATTTTAAAAGGACCAAAAATCACTTAAAGAATCCCCAAAGTTTGGTTCTTATTGATACAAGAAAGATGAATTTGGTCCTATGAAAGTTATATGGTACTTTCCATTCATTCCAAGGTTTAGTCTCCTATATGGAAGTGAGGATACTAAAATGAAATTTACATGGTATAAAGATAAAATAAATAAATATGAGAAACTTCATCACCTACCATAATCTTTTCAATGAAAAAGAATTGTTCATGAGTATCATGGATTTTGAAATGAACCAAGAAACCTTCATCTTATGCTATATCAGATGAAATGAATCCTTTTGGAATATTTCAACATGTTAATTCTCCCATAGAGAGATAAATTAATATCTTAATGACATCTAACCTCCTAAAAATGCTTGCATTGTAATATAATCTCTTTATCATGATATCAAAAATCTAGCAGGTTGCATGCTGGTGTCATCAACCTATATGTTCATTGTCTCTTTCTTTGACTTTCAAGAAATGAACTCGACCACCAAACACCATGAAAATGGATTTATGGAAGCATATCCATTCTCATAAAAGGTTGTAATATATCAAATTCTGTCAAGGGACAAAAGAGATAAATCATTTCTCACATTATCCATTAATTTAATATTACTTATGATGCACCCTACATACTTTACCTCATTGTGAACATATGTTATCATAGTTTTCATAAATACATCAAAGTATGATAGTCATGGTATCCATTAATGATAATATTAAAGTCTATTGATCAATACATATTTCCACATATAGGAATATCTAAAGACACA
Organism: Viscum album; assembly: GCA_963277665.1. Taxonomy (NCBI): domain Eukaryota; kingdom Viridiplantae; phylum Streptophyta; class Magnoliopsida; order Santalales; family Viscaceae; genus Viscum; species Viscum album. The sequence goes on along the minus strand of OY728155.1, from coordinate 1,285,802,529 downwards.
TGGAAATGTGGATTTCTTATTTAATAGGTTTATTCTCATAACCTCTAATCTTAGAGATTATCAAAGGTAAACATCATCAGAAGGTTCCTTAATGTCTTATGATCCCCTACCTCAGATATCCTATATTGTCTATGTTCCATAAAACAATATTATCTAACCATATAACATTTATTCAAGAATTTTGTCATGGAACTTCTAGGTTCTCATCATAGTGGAGAACTATTATGACCTTTCAGCATGAAATATATTCATAGGACATTATCATATATAAAGTTTAGGCAGAGGAACAACAATAATATGATAAGAAAACTTAATTAATAATGAAAACATGTAATCAAGTACTAAACAAGTTAGTTCTAGGGAACCAACTCCAACAATATGTGTTGGAGAAATCAAAGATACCGTACAGGTTTGAGATTCACCTATTGAGGTGGAAACAAGTTCACCTGCCGCCTTTTTTATTATTACACCAAGTGTAACAATAACTTGGAAATCCTAAGCCTGGTAGTTGATTCAACATTAATATGTGATTAAATTCTAGTATTCTCTTCCTCAAGAAGGTACACCCTTCTTTCTTTTCCAATTAGTCTGTAATGGAATTGAACTCTCCTCCAACAAACCGAGGAATAGATCCTAAGTCTAAAGTGCTTAAGTTGTGCCAGATTAGTTCTATGTTCGCCTGATTAAATTTTTCATAAACAAAGGTAAAGTATCCAATTTGAGATTTCCAATCCGCCTTAATAGTGATATACTGAGCAGAAGAGTTAATCAATACCACCTAAATGTTGTCTTTCCATAATATCTATGTATGATCATTACACAAGCTATCAAGAAAGTAATTCTTAAAACATGACATGGATGAGAAATCCTTGAGACTGTTCCTTTTGATAAAATACAAGCACTACTAAAATAGAAACTTGCAAGGAAAAATTTTCAAAGGCTAAAAACCTATATTTCATTAAGGATCCAATCCCCTTGGAATTTCAAATGTGATGAAAATCATGATGAAGGTGATATGAGATCCATGATGGCCTTCATAGATTTCCCCTAAAGGGATGATACAACCCTTACTACCTGGATCTGGTAGACATGCCATTAGTTCTCATAAAATGTGGAGTAAGTTTCCTCTTTCCATTAACCATCAAGAGAGTAAGATCCTGGGATTCATCCACTAAAAGCATCAAAGCAATGAAGGGGTTCCCTAAAGGAGTGATGGAGAAGAAGGGAGCTTCTTTATCCTTAGACACTACCACAGATCATGGCATATGCCTCACCTACTTTTATCAGTTCTAAACAAAATGCACCAATAAAAGATCTACATTTATTAGTGCTCATAATGGTGACTTTTATTAGTGCTAAAAAAGAATGGATAAAGTTGTACACATCATCATTGCCTATTTTATCACCGATAATGGTTGATCTTTATCAGCAATATTCTTATCACCAAAATAAATTTTAATGAAAAATATTATTAATATATATATATATAATTATCATATTTATATTCAAGGAATAATTTTTACTTATATACATTAATTAAAAAACACATGTTTATAATTAATATAAATATGATATATTAATATATTTTTTAATAATTAAAAAAGATATATATAATGTTTTAAAAAAATATTTATAAAATTATATATATATATATATATATATTTAAATAATTATAAAATTATATTAAATATAATAAATAATTATAAAATTATAATAAATATATTTAAATAATAAATTTTTTATTATATTTATAAATATATATATTTATATATTAATATATATATATAACCATGTATAGTAATATAATTATATATAATTATATATAATTATCATTAAAAATAAATATATATTTATTTGAATAATTATAAAAATATATTACATATATTTAAATAATATATATTTATTATATTAATAATTATATACACATATATATTAATAAATATATATAGTTATATATATATATATAATTATATAAATATATATAATTATATAAATGTATTTACCAAGAAGTTTAGGATTTAAGCATGCACAGACCAAAAAAATTATTAAGGAAAATAAATTGCAAACAGAAAGAGGATGGACAGAGTCAAAAAAAGAGGCATCACCTCTTCCATGCGAAACATATTATGAATCAAGAAAAGTGTTATTCCTATAATCATGATCTAATTCATCATTGTCATTAGTAGTTTCCCACTCTGACTGTGAGTTCCTTTAATTAAAGATCACATAATATTTTTCCTTAAGATTTTTCTATTCTATTTTGATCCTCTTGGAAGAGGCCCTAGAAGACCCATATTTCTCAGAACCACATCCTCTTCCATGAATTTTTGGATGATGTCCTCGTCTCCATGACTTGGCTTGTGGCCATGTCTCATCTGGTTCAACCTCTATCACTTCCTACTTATCCTAAATGCTTGTCTCTAAAACCATTTCACTTTGAGAATCCAAGTTCATTAATGGTTTCTCAATTTCCATCACCTCTTCCATTAAAACTAGTGAGTCTTCAGCACACCTAGTTGCATTTTCTGTAGACTAGTCATAAACCTCATCCAACACAATCTTTTTAACTAGAGGTGGGGAGCCTTGGATTTCCTAGGAACAAGTTGAAATCTGTCCTCATACACCACTTTTTTCCATTCCATTATTCTTATAAAGAATATTTTCTTCTTGAATCAAATCATGGTCTACATCACTCTGAACCATATCCTCATGATCATATTATCCAGATAATATCTCATTCTCTTGCAATTCCTTCTCCCTCTCTGCGACATCAGCCCATGAGACCCTCTGGTCACGCTTATCCCCCCCATCAGTTTGGCCACCAACCATTTCAAATACTTATAAATATATTTATTTATAATTATTATTATAAATATATTTATTTATAATTATTATTATAAACAAAAAAAAAATATTTATATATTTTTAAAAAATAGTTATATTACAATAATTATATATATAAAGTAATATATAAATATGAACTATATAACTTTTAATAAAAAATGAATCTTATTTTCATAATTATATATATATAAAATTATAAAATTTATATTAGTCAAAATGATTAATAGTTTATTTATATCGATTGATTTGAAAATGTGAATATAATTAAAATAAATATAAAATATTAATACTTTATTTAAACAATTATATAATATCTAAATGAATATATTTATTTAGATATATATTTGTATTGTCATTAAATAATATAAAATATATGTACATGTATAACTGCATGTCTGTATGCATATGTGTATATATACATGTGTGTGTGTGTGTGTGGATGTGTATGTGTACATATGTATGTTTGCAATTCATGTAAATGTTATGAATTAATTTTTTAATATTTTTTTCATTTATTTAATTTAATTTATTCATTTATTATTATATATTCATTATCAATGTTAAAAATATTTATAATAATTTTTTAAATTTATTTATACTTATTTTTATTTACTATAAATGTAATATTTTCAGTATGTTTTTAATTTATATGAATATTTTTTATTCATTTTTATTTGTTAAGTTTAAAATTTTAAAATATGTTTGAAATTTATATAAGTAATCTATTTAATTTTTTTAATAATTTTTTAATTTAATTATTTAATTATATAATTACAATTATAATCTGGTTGTTGGTACATTGTAGCCCAAAGGAGCTTTCTCCTCAATGAATAGGGAGATAGAAGGTGCTGGGAATTAGCAGAATGTTAATAGAGGCACATCTACACCAAATCATCATGAAGAGAACAATGTTGGTGTTTCCCTTAAGTGTAGGCATGTCCCAATGCCATATGCTTCTACAGCTGCTCAAGTGATGGAGGGTGTAGAGGCATGACATACCACTGCCACATATGATGTTGGTTCTAGACAATGCATGCAGGCTGTCGAGGTTAGTAGTAGGGATGTTGCTTCATCCAATTATTTTTCAATGATGAAATCTATCAATAATATAGAATTTGATGATCTTTACAAGGAGATTCGTGAGAGGAAAGGTACCAATGTCTTTATAAGTTCTGATTTTATTGTATCTTCTCCTCCTTTGATGATTGCACAGGATGCAAAAAGGGTCCTTATATGGATGGTCCCCATTGTGGGCAGTCCTCAAATGTCACCCAAGGCAAGGTGGGAGATAGGTCTCCACCTAATGAGGCCAAGAAGATTGCATTAACTCATGATTACTCTTCCATGACATCAAAAAATGTTTTCACTAAAGGATAGAATTCTAAGACACATGAGGAAGAAGATGATTAATTGGTCATGGATGATCATGATGGTACTTGGTAGACTCTGAAGTAGTGGAGATGAGGCAGAAACCCAATAGGTTGAGGTGGCTACTAAGGTAGGGGTGGTAGGCATAAAAAAGGATATTTGTTGTTTGTTTCTCTATTTTGGTGGCATTTTCCCACTTTTTTCTCTACAACCTATAATGTTCTTTATTACAGTACTCTCTTTTTATTAATAAATTTTTTAGGGCCATGGATTCTAATCCATGGCTCACACCATTCCTAGTAATATTTTTAAATATAGTTATTTATAATTATATTTATAATTATATTTATAAAAATATATATATATATATATATATTTAAATAATTATACAATTAAAATAAATATATTTAAATAATAAATATATTTATTATAATTTTATAAATATGTATATTTATATATTAATATATATATATATACACATATATAAATATATTTATAATTATATACAAATATTTATAAATATATTTATTTATAATTATAAATATATTGATATATATACATATATTTAAATAATTATTAAATTATAATAAATATATTTAAATAATAATTCTATTTATTATATTAATAATTTTATAAATATATATAATTATATATAATTATATTATTATATATAAATATATAATTATATAAATATATTTATAATATATAATTATAAATAAATATATATTATTAATATTAGATCTTTATCAACATTTTTTAGCATTGATAATGATATATCTTTATCAATGCTAGAATTTTAGCACTGATAAAGACTAGTTCTATCGGTGCTTTCACTTTTAGTGCTGATAAAACAAGTCTTTATCAGTGCTTTTTTAAAAGTGCTGATAAAAGTCTTACGGGTTCTTATAAAAAGGATCCAATCATAGTCATCTCCTATGTGCACCTTCAAGCTCTCATGGAACCCAGCCCTCATGGAACTAAACCCTTATAGAACCAAACCCTCATGGAGATGAACCCTTACAGAACCAAACCCTCATGGAATCAAACCCTCAATGCTCTTCATCAAAAAAGCATCACTCTTCATCAACAAATTTATCCTCTAAATATATAAGGTATGGGATTATTTCTTCTAATCTTCAATAAATTATTTCATCTAAGTCTTTACCCCCTCCTACCTCCATGCATGTAGTATCGATGATGTCCAAAGCACATAAATACTTTTGTCCATTTACTTTCCTATATTTGTTTATGATCCTTGTTTCTATTTTTTTCACTACTCTTTTGTTTCATGTTTTCTCCTTCCTGGATTGAATTTCTTTCTTAGTCTTTCTCTTTTCATTCTTGATTAGGTTAGGTCTATGTTGTTCAGACTAAAATCACCACTTTTATTATTAATGGTGAAGTCATAGGTTATGTGTGACCCTTTAGGAGGTGTGTTGAAGTGACCCTTTGTCCCCTTATCTATTTATTATGGTCTTGGAGGTTTAGAATTATATGAGGACCTTTTTTGTGAAATAATCCTATAATTATCCTTACCTCACCTAATAAGGAATCCAAACTACACTTCCAGTGTGATTTTCTTCCCTAAAAATATACTTTTACCTATATTATAAATATAAATGTCTTTAAATAAATAAGGAATAATAGTGATCCACATATGATTTAAACTCAATTTATTATTGAAATATTTAATCACATTCAATTTCTTCCAATGAAACATTAATATATGAATCAAATAATTTAAATAGGATTTAAGAAAATAAGAAAATGTTTCAATGTTAGTTATTATTAAAAAACATTAATGTGATAGATGAGCCTTTAAGACTAGTGATGTGTTTGACATAAATTATTCAATCACTTATTAAGTGTTTTTGTGTGAGTATTTATTTATTTTTAAGTGATTTTGAAATAATATTTTTATAAAACCAGCATGGAAAAGATAATATAAGTGATAAATGGTATAAAATAAGTTATATCAAACAATTCCAAGAAATAATTCCCTTTAAAAGCACATTAATGTCTTTAGTTTCACTTGATAACCCTCAGAATAGTTTATAGCTCTCACTACTTTTGATATAGATATATTAAAAAATAATTGATGATTTTTTTTTATTTTTTAAAATATTGCATTTTATTTTTTTTTGAAATTAAATAAGTCATAAAAAATAATTCTTTTTTTATAAAAATTTTAGAAATCCAAAATGGGTGAAAGTACTTTTAATTAGTATTTTCAAATGAATATTTAGGATATTATTGATGAAATTATACAAAATTTATCACTTATAATAGTTGGTTTTAAAAAAAAGATAGTTTGTTTTATTTTTTTAAATAACTTAATATTAAATTCATAGAGAAAGTCATTCAAATTATACACTTTTTTATATTTCTTGAATTATTTAATTATCATTTTAAGATGAAATAAATTATTGATTGTGAGTTAACCAAACAATTTTCATCATTTAAAACATAGTTTAGATTTTGTAAATATTTTTTTCAACCACTTTGCTTAATATATTTTATTAATAATGATGTCTTTTGTTAAAAAATTGAAATTATTGTTTCTTTTTTCATTGAAAAAACACATTTTAGAAAAAAAATGTTTTTCTACCTTTCAAAAATTTATGTTGATTATATTTTTTCCCTTAAAACAATTTTTTATTAGCCTTTTAAAACTAAATTTGAAATTTAAACTATAGTAATTTTTATAATTTACACACAATATATTTTTTTCCCATTTTCTCAATAATTTTTTAAACTATCCTAAAGTTATTTATTTTTTAAAAATTAAAAAAATAGATTTTCATGAATAAAATTATTTTAGTAGTATAAAATAATTTTATTATATTTTAGAATAATGCAATAAAACTAATGCATTTACAAACTATAGAAACGATGACAAACATGGTTACGATGACCAAGAATTTGAGACCCTTTTGTTTGGATCCTATTACCTTAAGAATGTCCTACATATGAAAGCATTTCTAAATAATATACAACCAGACACTCACATCCAACATTAATAATATTTTAAAATATTAGGCAAAGAAATCTTGCCACTTGAATAATGTTGAAACTCTATTCATAGAGATTAATATCGAGATATAAAACTAAAGATAAATATAAAATACCAAATTTAATCTAAATAAAAAGTATATATGATATACCTTTTTGAATATATCAATCTTAGATATATCCATACCCTCATTATTTAAGAATTCCAAAACTATATTTCTTACTTGATTATAATCTATATCATTCCACTAATTTAAAAAAAATGGAACCTGAGATAATAAACTTCCTTTTAAGGTGATGTTACTGACACATAAAAATCTCCAACATAGATGATTAAAAAAATTGTAAAATATATTCTTATATTAGTTATATGGATTTCATAGTCTTCCAAAGTAATAAATAAATTTAAAAATAGATTTAAAAATGGTTTTCTTGAAAATTATTTATGGAAAAGATCATTTGGAAAAGGACGTGGTGCTTGGTTTTAGGGTTTCTCATCATGTTAATCCCTCATTATCTTGGGTTTGTGTTGTTAATGGGTGATGAGGATATTACTTGGATGGATGTTGTGTTTCCATGAGTGTGTGGCGTGCATCGAGATATGGAGGTATCAGATGATGTAGTTTTAAATCAAGAGGACGATGTACATTGTTCGGATCTACTCAGTGCTCAGAGGGTTGTTGTGATACCCTCTAGAGTGGGAGGAATGTGTCAATCTATGGTAGAAACATATTCTATAGTGTTGAATGAAGAAGATTAGGTGGATATACCTGATCTACTTGATTCTTCAGTGATTATAAATGGAAGACCGGTTGTGAATTTGAATCTAAAATTAGATGGTGTATGGTTGGATTTGGAATCATTCAAGGATTACTTCATAATAATAATTCTTTGAAAGGGATATTCAACTCACGTTAGAGTAAATTCGGAAGTATTTTTCAAGAGACTTTAAATTGATAAACACTCCCTAATTTCATGACTCATTTTATCTATGGGTGATAATACTTAGAAGATAGATTATTTGGTTCATCGTATTTCATTTTTTTAGGGATTTTCATTCTGGTGGTGCATCTCCCTTGGGTGTGGTTTTTTTCACTGCCTCTTCTCTAGGGAAGGCTCTTAGCTTTGGGCGTGGAGGATTGGTTCCCTATTATTGAAGTCTAAATAGATTTATCTACATTATTTTTTTTGGACTTCAACACATCATGGGAAATAAATTACTTCTCTCAGTTATGGGTTTGTCTTCCAGGACTCAATTGGGTTCTTTGGTACTCAAGGATTCTGTATGATATTAGTACAACAATTGGGACTCTCATCCATATTGATAAGTAAAATAAGAATGTGTGGTTTGGTACTTTTTTTAGGATGTTAGTAGAGATTGATCTAATCTCCAATATTATTGATAAGGTAACTTTATCCACTCCCATATATGACATTCAAATAGATATTGAGTATGAGATAAAACCTATTTTTTGCAATTATTGTATGGATATTTGTCACTCACTAGAGTTATGTTGGAGGAAGTTCTCTTATAAGATGTGTGGGATGAAGGGACATTTAGCTAATCACTATCAAAGGAATCCAAAAATGATATCAAATTCCCTTTTTCATGGTGAAAATGTTCTTGTAAGTCTATTTTCTAATGGGGTTTACATGAAGTTCACTGAGAAATTCAATTCTCAGATGTATAATTTGAAAGGAAAGGGGATTCTATTGAATGAGCAGTCTCCAGTTAGAGTTAACATTGGGCCCTCTAATGCTTGGGAAGATCCTGCAAAGGAGGTAACATCAGAGGATGATTTTCATACTCCATCCTTATGATTGGATAAATCTTGAGTTGAGATGTAGATTTATCATGTGGGATATGATGTGGTAAAGGATGGTACTATTATTTTTATAGACAATAATGTTGACTAGGGATCAATTTTGGATCCTTATGGTCTCACTACTATGTATTTGGATTCTTCTCTTAGTGAGGTTTTTGATTTTCAGATCAGCTCTCCAAAGGGTATTTCATCTGATAGGTCTGATGTTTCTTCTGTTATAATAGTTATCTTGGGTGAGGTTGTACAAGTGGGTGATGGAATTGATCAGGTCATTTATTTTTCTACTAATCTTTTTGGTATGGAATTTAGTGCTCCCTTGAATCCTCATCATGATATGTAAGATCAGGACTTGCAGCATGAGCCTGAGGTTTTGGACTTCCACAAATCTATCCAGGATGCCCAGAAAAACCCAAGTTCCCCAATAATTAATAAATGGGGTAACATATCAAATTATGTAAGTGATGAAGAGCAGAAAATGAATTTATCAAACACCAAAAAACCTTTAGGTAGTAGTGGAGATGTTTCCTTTAAGGATGTTCTCATAAATAGAAGGGGAAATATAAGCGGCAATGAAGGTTCAAATATGGATCCTTCAAAAAGAAGGCCATGGAAGGACTAATTTACTCTACCAAGGAATGTTTCTACCAGATCATCCTTAATCTCTTTAAATGTCAGACCCATTCTAGAAAAGGAAAGGTCCAAGGTAATGATGCTTAAGATTCTCAATCAATATAACTCACATTTAAAGTGGGAAACTACTAAGGACTATGACTATCTATTTGAAAATTATGTTTCATTTTAGGACTCTTAAACCAATTTTATTAATGAGGACTTGCCTCTTTGTTTGACCCCATATGTTCTCTTGTTATCTTTTTCTTTTATCTTTTAATAAAATTTCAGGATATTTTCTTCTAGATAGACCTCTCTCATATAAAGGTTGTGTGTACAAGATTGGTTGGATAAGGAACCAAGAAAAATGTCATCTTAAATAAATTTTAATATCTTTAAATACTATGTAAGATAACATTGTGTAAACTAGGTATGGAAATCATAGGTGTGAAAAAGGGGAATCTAAAAGCAAAGATACTGGAGGGAGGGAGGGAGGTATACTTATAAGGTTTCTTGGCTTTAGTACCATGTAGAAAGAATAGAGAAACAAATTCTTATTCAATAAGGTAAAATATCTATTTATAAAATTATATAATGGGATACAAGACTCAAGATATATATAAAATTAAAAATTAAAACTAATAATAAAGTGATAGGATTTACCTATTAAAAACAGTCATAGATAGATCAATATATTAATTCTTTAAGAACCCTAATAGATTGGTAACACAAACTCCTTATAAAATTCAACATATACCTTGTAATTTTAAGAAACCAAGAATAACCCCACAATATTATAAACTTTATTGGTGCAATAGTTAAAATTCCCTCCCACACACTAGAAAATAAACCTTCCACCAAGCTAACCATTGAGTCTTCACCAACAAGAATATACCACCATTAAAAGGTAAATTAATGTTTAAAATCATTTCAACTCTTAAATCTAATTTTCATCCAACATCAACTATATGGTTTAAATTAGGGTAGTCATTCAAAGCTATATCTTTTCTCTGTTTTAGTGTTAGCTTCTAGGGGTTGATATCAACAAAAATGTGAGGAAATATGGGATGAGAAACTATGTTAGTTCTTTAGTTGGGGAAAATGTAGAAACCAATATAATTAGTTATAAGATTTATGATTTTTGGGTTTTTTAATGGTAGAGGTAATCCTTAAATACTAATCCAAATCATGGAGAGGAAGGAGGCTCTCACTTCATATATATGACAAAAGACCACATGAATTAGTATAAAATGGATAAATCCATAATTGGTTTCCTACCTTAAAAAGTAATTTGAATGAATTTCCCACATCACCCACTTGAATTATATTTTTACTTTGGTCATTGTCCTATTATAAAAATACATCCATAAAATTAAGGATTGGTTTGATTTTTATATGAAGTATGAAATTGGAAAAATGAAATAATGTATTACCTTGGTATCATCCAAGAAGACCATCCAATCTAACCAAACCAAAGTAACATTGAAACTTTTAGATTAAAAACAAAGAAATTTTGACCATTTATTTTCCAACTCCCCGGATTGGGAACATTTATATTTAAGGAGAAAACTTCCATCCCCATCACCTTCATCTCCTGAACAATTATTATTAAATTTCGATGTCTAATACTCATCACCCATCTCTTATGGACATGAACCTATGTTTCATGAACTACCATGATCAGTATTTATCCCATACCAGGTACTGGTGATCATTTTGGATGAATTTAGAGGATAGAACCTACCACTAATAGAGTAATTATTTTCTTAAATTCAGTTACCCATTTCCTTAAAAGCAATATGATTTTTTTGAAAATTAAAATGTTGGGTTCCCCTTATTTGAAAGTCCCCTTTTTGTATTTATTGATTTTGTTAAATATTAATATTACCAAATCAAATAATATGGATATGAATAAAAAATGGATGGATTTCAATCATATAATAAAATATTATGAATATGGGGAGAAAGAGTTTATCAAGTTTGAAAAATATCATGCATGTAATGCTTATAAAATAATTTTTATCTATTTATGATGTTGTTATTCAAGACTAATTTTTCTGGAGGAGTTGGAAGAACACTTGATCTTTTATGGAATAAATTTATGTTATAAATTTTGAACTAAATATGGGGGAAATGAATATAGCTAGTGAATAGGATAGCACTATGTTTTATGGATCATATGATATGATTACAAGTGTGGAAAATGAAGAATATTGTATTGAGTATGTGATTACAAGTGTGAATGATGATGAAGATCATATTTAGAAAATGACAATGGTAGTTGAATATGAACATCCTGATTGTCCAAAATTGTTTTAGAAGTTAAATATATGTACAAAGACACCATTGTATGATGGTTGTATTAAATATACAGCATTGTCAGCCATAATGAAGTTGTATAATTTAAAATCTGGAAACAGATGGAGTGATGCCAATTTTATTGAACTAATTTCTCTATTTAATGATATGGTCATAGAAGATAATGATATTCCTTGTAAAACATATGATTCTAAATGAATTCTATGTTAAATGGGTATGATATCTAAAAGAATACATGAATGTCCAAATGACTATATACAATTTTAAAAGGACCAAAAATCACTTAAAGAATCCCCAAAGTGGGGTGCTTATTGATACAAGAAAGATTAATTTGGTCCTATGAATGTTATATAGTACTTTCCATTCATTCCAAGGTTTAGTCGCCTATATAGAAGTGAGGATACTAAAATGAAATTGACATGGTATGAAGATAAAAGAAATAAATATGGTAAACTTCATCACCTGCCATAATTTTTTTAATGAAGTAGAATTGTTCATGAGTATCATGTATTTGGAAATGAGCCAAGAAACCTTCATCTTGTGCTATATCAGATGTAATGAATCCTTTTAGTTTTCAAAAAAAAAACTCAAGTAAATTATAATTTTTTATTATGGTTATGCATGGAATGAAAATAAATTATATTATCAATGCTTATATCAGGACCAAAACAACCTGGTAAATATATTTATGTGTGTTTGTCTTTATTTATCAAAGATTTGAAATTATTATGGGATTCATGTGTTGCATTGTATGATACTTATAGAAATGAAGATTTCACATTGAGATCCATGTTTTATGGGATGATAAATGACTTTACTACTTATAGAAATTTTTTAGGATATAAAATTAAAGTAATTAAAGTGTATTCAATTTGTGAACAAGGTACATGGTCAATTAGGTTAAAAAATTCATCAATGTATGTTCTTATAGGACATCGTAAAGTTTTACCTCAGTGACATTAGTACTGATCCTAGATGAAATCATTTTATGAGATTTTAGAAGAACATACATCACCATATACACTAACCAAGTGATCAACTATTTGTGAAATTAAAGGATAAGGAAACTGATTTTGGTTAACATTTTTTAAAAAAATCTTATGAAAACTATTCAGAAAAATAGATCAATTATTTTTTAATTACCATGATAGAATTGTTTCTATGTCCTGAAATTTCTTAATGTTATGCATGATGAATAAAATCTATGTGATAGTTTCATTATCACATTACTAAATTCACCTAGAAAAATAAAGGTTTTAATTAATGATAGGTTGGACATGATTTAAATGGGAATACGGGAAGAGTTGGCACTAGTGAAGGGTGAATACTGACTTTTATTCCTCTAAAAACTTACACTCTTTCCAGGAATGGTGTCAATGACTGATTTAAAGTTAAGGGGTCTGAAATTACATGAATTTCATTTTTTATGCAATATCTAATGCATATAGCTTTAAATTTTATTTTTTCCAAGAATGTTCATCTTTCATTAACCAAGATATGTATCCTTTTTAAAGGTATATGTAGTAAAGTTATAGAACTGATGAAACTACCAACTATAGAAAATGATATTTTTTTCATATTATATTAATTAGAAATATTATTCCCATTGAAATTATTTGATATGATAGTTCACTTGGTAGAAGAAATTCAACTATGTGGTCATGTACATTGTAGATGGATATACCCCATTGAACGGTAAATAAAGATTTTGAAAGGATATGTCAAAAATCAAATGTTTCTAGAATTTTTTATTATAGAGTGATATATTTTTAAGGAAGTAATTCAATTTTGTATTGATTACCTTTTCGGTGTAGGAAGAATTGGTCTACCAAAATCTCATCACACTAGGAGGCTTGTGGGTGAATGAATTTCTAGAATAGATGATGTCAACATCACTATTAAAAATCAGGAGTAGTCCCACCTTTACATTTTTATAACATTTTAGAGGTTATCCCATATGTTGAAACCCACAAATAAATTATTAGTAATTTGAATCTATAAAGGTTTGAAAGATGGATATCAGATACTCATAATCAACAATTTATAGGATAGTTTCAAGACAATATTTTTAAGGATTCATATGAAAAATTGAATTGAATTTTAAAACAACTTAAATGGATAGCTAGAGGACCAAGTGTGTATGCATTATCTTAAAATGTTTATATAATTAATGGTTATATGTTCTATATAAATTAACATGATGAAGTAAGTACCATGAAAAATAGTGGAGTTACACTTGTGTCTACAACGATGCATGTATCTGGAACCAAGGATAGAAATAAAATTTATGAAAATACATCATACTTAAATATCATAAAAATATTGGATTTGGATTATACAACATTCCAAGTGCCGATTTTTCAATCCATGTGGGTTGATAATTGGAGTGATGTTAAAATAAACTAACTGGGATTCAAGAAAGTGGATTTCAGTAAGGAAGGGTAAAAATATGAACCATTTATAATGGAATCATAGGAAATACAAGTATTCTATGTTCTATATCCTATAAATAGAAATTGGTAAATTATTTTGTTATCGACCAAAACCATTGAAGAGTTAGATAAAAATTCAACTGCTGATGACACTTTCATTGGGGAATTTCAATAATTTCACAATGGTCCCAATGTAGAAAGTTTTTTTTATGTCATAAGAGACCATAATGAAGGTATTTTGATACTCAATAGAGTGGTAAAAATAATTAAACCATTAAAAAAATAAAGTTAAATAATCAGGTTATAAATTATTTTTAATATACATTTCATTGCATCATATTATTATATGTTCGCTATTGTATTTACATAATGTTAATTAAATATGGAACCACTTTTGAAGATAATTACTTATAAACATGTTGATGCTCCCAATCATATGGAACAACAAATTTATCAACATTATGGTTCACCCAATTCATAGGAACAATAATATTTTTCACAAGTAGACACTACCAATCTAGAGGAAAAACATATTGATGATGTTGAACCTGAGGAAATAGTAGATGGTGAACAACTGATGTCCCTAAAAAAAGGAGCACCATAGCATGACAGTGTTAGAAAAAATTATTAAGGTGAGAAATAAATGCATCAAATTTGAGGTTGGATGGAATGCACACTAACATCCTGTTAACCCCAACAAGTCCATGTTTAGTAGTTTCATTGGGCTCACCACTCGACAGCATGTGCTGATTGATGTAGATTCATGGAACCATGTTATGATATAAATTAAGAAACTGATTTGGGATGATATTAAGGAAAAATTATGATATCATTTCTTTATTTTACTAAAAAAAATAACAAAATATTGAATTACTCTTCATTATACCTTGCATATTGCATTAATAGTAGATGACTCCTGAAATAAATTTGTATTAATGCTTGCTGGAAAGTCTCACAGAGTTTTTCAAAAAATTCTAACAAAGTTTCATCTCAAATATAATTAAGGTAAAATAAACCCACACCAACCACATATGTAAGCACACTTTATAAGACAAGAAGCATGGTATGGGTTTACTAGTCGTCATGACAAGATTTATTTTCAGGTACATTTTTTCTAGTAATACATTGTTTTACAATATGTGTATTAATCAATTTGATTAATAATTTTTAATTTATTATATAGAAACTAAGTGATAAAAATAATCAATGGGCATAAAAACCAATATACTCCTACTATAAAGCAAGTATGGGGTACACTTCACTTGAAAAAAATTGAACATATTTTAAATATAGTAAAATAACTTTATGTGACTTGAAACAACAACACAATTATGTTCCTATGTTTATATGTAGATTGATGAATCCAAATCCAAAGCAACTTCCATCCCACATCATGTTCTATATAAATAGGTACATGTAAATAAAGATGGTATACTAATAGATTAAAACACATACAAATTGTGGGAAACATGTGTATGTATGATATAATAAAAAAATCTTTAAATTTATATTAAAAATGATGATTGCTTATTTTCCTAATATTTTTTATCTGAATTATACATTAGAATAATAATTAGTTGTACCGAAAGAATAACTACTATTAGTGTCCTTGAAGTGGCCATAATAGTATGGTTATGTCAGAGGTGCGGGTTTTAGGGTGACACCCCAAACATATTTTGAGAAAATAAAGAAATAAGAAGACAAAGATAAAAAAAATATAAGAGATGCAGGAATGATTAATTGCTCCTGAAAAAAATCATTGGAATTATGATTTGTTAGAAAATTTTATGGGGTGGAATAAAAGAGAAGAAAAAAGACTCAAGAACAACCACTGCATGAAGATCCCCCTCCCACACCCCACCATCTTTGAGGTGATCCATTCCCCTTAAAGAGTTGTCTTAGATGATGTAATAAATATTCTCATAATTGTTTTTGTGAAATATGAATCATGAAAACACTAAAAACTTTACTATACTAATATTCTATAGGGTGATGATATTTTTATTTATATATATAAACACCCACCCATCACTTTGTTACAAGGGATATTGTGTACAATATCCAAGAAGATACTTTACATAATAGATAACTTCCAATAGGGCATGTGAGAGTGGGGATTAGTGTAGATTATCAGTCGAACACCAAGCTACCTATTCCACTTAATGACTTAGATATTCATATGGTCGAGAAAAATATTGGAACATTTGTAGCATTGTTATCAAATCTTGTAAAACAACATGTAGAGAAGGAGGTATTCATTTACAATTTATTTTTCATGCAAAATCTTTACCAATTAAGTAAAAAAGTTCTAAACTAATGAATTTTATTAAATAATGATAAAGGGAATGGGGTGAAACAAAGGTTCAAATCAAAACAATATAAAGTATCAACCAAATAATCAAAAATATCTTCACAAATCACTTTTACGGTGACTGTTCAATAACTACATTTACTAACATTGAAGGTTCATGTAGATACCAGATTAAAAAATGGTATTAATTTCATAGTTTATTTTGAAGAAAAAATGTATGGAGATGCCAATAATGAAAACATTGGTCTTGAGAATGTAAATTAAATCATCAAGTATCATTGTCTAATATTCTCAGTTGTAAATTTATACATGATGTTTTTTCATGATTTTTTTCCAATAGCTAATCTACTATGTTAATTATGACTAAATACAATTAATATATTTTAGGAATCTATATCAATACTATTTAAAGGTAAAACCCTATGAATATAAATATGGAATCATTACTCCTCACATCACTTCTATAGAAATAACCTAATTAGATTCAAATATAAGAGTGGAAAAATTGGACACGTCATTTGAAATAAAACTTATGGATGATAAACTCTTCTAATTAACAATGATTCAGGGGTAAAACTCTACAATTTAATCATATAAAATATATTTTCATTCCTTTCATTAATTATTAATTTTTTTAGGAAACATTGGATACTCATTGTAGTCAATTTGGATACTCCAAAAATTTATTTTCTAGATTCACTATATAGATACCCAACAAACCAACCAAACATGATTATGTTTTTCAATTTGTAATACAGTACATCCAACATTTTAGAACTAAAATTTAAGTTATATATTTTACATTATGTTCTAATGAGAATTTTTTTATGATAGGGTGGTGTTTAAATATTGTGAAAATCATGGCATGAGGACAGTCTATGCGTACATGGAGTCTATATACTTTTATGAGTGGACTAGTATTATGATATATATAATAAGATTTCACTATCAAAAGACATATCAAAACAAATTAATTATTTTTCTCAATATTTTTGAAGTGTCTGAAACAAACCAATGTAAAATTTCATGGTTATTATTTTTGTAAATTTATGAGAGATATCATGTACCATAAAAACTATCATTCCCAAAGAGGTATTTTTGAAGATAATTACTATTTAATTTAATATATTTATTAATACTTTGTGTATTTATATTTTTCCAGTACTACCATGACTGTCTAAAGTCCTCATATTCAAAATATAAAATAGATTTGTCTTAAAACGATTGGGAATCATACCTGGTGTTCTAATGTACACATATATCTGGAATATGTCACTTCCTACTACTTATTTAGTTGATTTTATCATCATTTTACTTATTTTTTTAGTTAATTTATTCATTGTTTTTATCGAATAATTATTTAGTTAATTTTTATAAAGATTATAAAGAAATGGCTTTTTCAACAAGGATGATTCACTCTTGTGTTATGATCATGCACTCAAAAAGGATAATGCACTCATGATGATGAAATTTCTTCTAATTCTCCAATGCATTCAATATTTTGGGATATCATACTGAAATATTGTTAAATGACCTAGAATGTTGAATTCATTGTAGGATAAAAAAGAAAAGTTGGAATCAACCATACCACAATTGGATACATGGTGTACTCGATATGAATCAAATTGTGTGTTTTTAGTTTAAAATTGACATTTTATTAATGTATTATTTCATATTTATGTTTAATTTATTTATTTATAGTATTACTAACATGATTATTATTTTCTTATATAGGTGGATTATTTTGCTCGAGTTGGGTTGGTTTGTTTAAAGTTACCCATGCTCATGAGTGATTGGACTTGAAGGCTGTAATTGAGGTAATGGTTACAAAGAAATGGGTCAATCAGCCTCACCTAAATCTGATACACAATATTCTCGGTAAGAATCAAATTATATGTTTTTAGTTTTTAATTTACATTTTAGTTTAAAAAACACATCACATACTCAAAATAGATCAAACACATTCAGATTATTTTGATAATTTAGGAAAAAATTCCATAATTTATTTTTGATGTGTAGGAATCAGTCGCAACTCGATCAAATACACCGTGTAACCGGTGTGACTCCAAGTGTGTATTTTTATTTAAAATTTTCAATTAGTAAAAAACATAAGTTCCATACTCAAAACCAATAAAATGTATTTATATTGTTTTAATACTTTATAAAAATGATCCATAAGTCATTTTTGATGTATAAGAATTATTCATACCTCAAATATGATGGACGATGTGACCGGTATGACTCAAAGTGTCCATTATCAGTTTAAAATTGACATTTTAGTTCAAAAAGTTTGTCACTCACTAAAAATGAGAAAACACACTCTGATTGTCTTGATAATTTAGGGAAAAAATAATAAGTCATTTTTTATGTGTAGGAATCATTCTCACATCAAACTGACTTGTGATTTGATTGGTATGACTCAAAGTGCGTGTTTCCAGTATGAAATTAAATTTTAGAAAAAAAACACAAGTGACATAATCAAAACCAAGAAAATTAATTTAGATTTTTCTAATACTTAATAAAAATTATCCATAAGTCATTTGAGACATATAGGAATTATCCATACCTCAATTTGATTCATGGTGTGACCGGTATAACTCCAAGTGTGTTTTTAATTAAAATTGACATTAATTTTAGTAAACATAACAAGCGACATACTAAAAATGGATAAAAAACATTCAGACTATTTTGATACTTTAGTACAATGATCCATAAATCATTTTTGACATTTAAGAATCAACTATACCTCAACCTGATGCACGGTGTGACCGGTATGACTCCAAGTGTGTCTTTTTATTTAAAATTGTCATTAATTTTATTAAAAAGGAAAATTGGAATACTTAATACTAATAAAAAACATTAATATTTTTTTATACTTTATGAAAATTATCCGTAAGTCATTTTTGACAAGTAAGAATCAGTCTAATCTCAATCAAATGCATTGTATTCTCATTATGACTCAAAGTGTCCGTTATGAGTTTTAAATTTACACTTTAGTTAAAAACGTGTGTCATTCACTAAAAACCAGTAAAAGGAACTCTGGTTATCTTAATAATATATGAAGATGATTCATAATTTATTTTTGAAATGTAAGAATCATTCTCACATCAAATCAACACATGATGTGACCAGTATAACCCAAAGTGCATGTTTTCAATTTAAAATGACATTTTAGTAAAAAATACAAGTTTCATACTCAAAACCAAGAAAATGGATTTATATTGTTTTGATACTTTATAAAAATGATTCATAATTTATTTTTAAAATGTAGGAATCAACTGTACCTCAATCTGATGCATGGTGTGACCGTTATGACTCCAAGTGTATCTTTTTATTTAAAATTCACATTTTAGTAAAAAACTCGAGTGACATACTCAACATTGATAAAACACATTCTCTTTGTTTTTATACATTAATACAATAATCCATAAGTTTTTTTTGATGTGTAAGAATCATTCATATATCAATCTAATACACAATGTGTCCGGTATGACTCAAAGTGGTTGTTATTAGTCTAAAATTGACATTTTAGTTTAAAATGTGTCTCACTCATTGAAATTTGGGAATGTTAACTTGGATTGTCTTGATACTTTAGGAAAAATATACATTGATCATTTTTTGATGTCTAATAATCATTATCACATTAAACCAAAACATGATGTGACTAGTATGACTCAAAGTGTGTGTTTTCAGTTTAAAATGGCATTTTAGTAAAAAAGACAAGTGACTTAGTCAAAACTGGGAAAAATTATTTGGATTGTTTCAATAATTTTGGACAATGATCCATAAGTATTTTTTTATGTGTAATAATTATCCTCACCTCAATCTGATGCACAGTGTAATCGATATGAATCTAAGTATGCCATTTTATTTAAAGTTGATTTTTTATTAACGTATTCATTCATATTTATGTTTTCTTTATTTATTTATAGTATTAATAACATAATATTTTTTTATTATATAGGTGGATAGTTTTTATTGGGTTGGGGTGGTTTGTTTGGAAACGGATACCATGGTCAGGATTTTTTTAGAGGGGTCACAGGTGCTAGAGACATGAAACATTGATTTTTTTAAATGTTTTTGGATCGTAATTGAAAATGTAATTATACAAAACATTTTTTGAAATGTATATAATAGTGTTTTTTATTTGTGATGTAAATTTTATTTCAATTAAATTATGAATTTCAGTACGGGTGTATTTGCATACAGGTGTATACAAGTGTATTTGGTGTAGTCTACTGTTATTCAAACATCACACTACAGAAGTAGGGCCTTTATTAGTGCTATCTATAATTATGATAAAGGACCCCTTTATCAGATCTAAATACCGTGTTGATAAAGGGTTACATTTATCTGCACTAATAAAGGGGTCCCCTTTTAATGGAAATGAGAACAACAACACTTTTTTAGACCTATTAAATCCCTTTTTCATGCTATTAAAGGACCAAAATGTGGTGGTTGGAGGGATGATCCAAATTTTCATCCAAAATATTAGGCACAGTATCTTGTGGGAGCTCAGTAAGATGTAGTGGAGAATACACATCATAGCTCAAGCTAAACTCCTAAAGATAAGATATTAGACAAACAAGAGAACCATCAGGGAAGATCACTGTAAGAGAAAGTGGAGGGGGTGTTGGTTTCACCAAATGATAGGGTTCCTCCTGGTTGATCTTTTTGAAGGCCCCTAAATTCAAGGGAGAAACCATGGGGTCACTCAAAGTGGGACACACCTTGTTCGTTGATTTTATCTAAGAGGGTATACCCAGAGGTATTTCAGGGATAATAAAGGATATATGATTCATAGGCCTAGGGATAACCAGTAGACTAGGAGGAGAAACATGAGCAGGGGTCTATGGAGAATTAGGGACCACACACCATTTCTTACAATGGGATAACACATTCCTTGGAGATGACAACCTAAGAAGAATCCAATTTTGTTGAAGAAGAAGAAGAGATCTTGCCAAAGGTGATAGAAGACCCAACATGATAGAGAATTTATTTTGGGAAATGGAACAGAGAGATCAATTCCACATAGATCCTCAAATCCATAGTGTATTTCATCATCAGGGTCATTGTATCATCACACATGAAATGACCAAAGGAGTCAAGAATCCCTTTAAAGATCGAGGGGTTATAGAAGGGGAGAGGCAAGCCAAGAAGCTGAACCCAAACAGTCACCGACTTGGGGTCACACACTTCTTGTAACTCCATGGACCACTTGAAGTGAAAGAACTGGCATATATCACACACCCATATATCTTGATCCCAAGCCTTAGTGAAGTCTTCTTCAAAAAACAAGTTGATGTTAAAAGATAAATGATTGAGGGTGGAGACAACTGCTAGCTATGAAAGGTTCCATGAGCCAATAAAGCGCTCAAATATTGAAAGAGGTGGAAAATCAATGTTGAGTTTTTCAACCAAGGTCCATCTATGACATGCTACTGACAAGTCAAATTTCTTCAATGAAAGGAATAGAAAAAGGTATTTTTCTGATATAATGGAAAATTAAAAACAATTTCCCAAAATAAGTAGATTGGGAAACTATTTTCCAATATATCGATGAAATTGGGGGAGATTTGGGTAGAAGGCTGGGAACTGTCTCAGGCAGCACCCTCTTTAAAAATATTATGATGAAGGCAATGTCCAAGACAGTGTCATCTTTAGAAGATTTTTGAAGAAGGAATTGTTCAGGACAATGCCATCTTCATAATATTTTTAAAGAGGGTACTTTTTGACAATCAACATTCCCTCTATTTTTTAAAAAAATATTTTTTTTAATTTTTTTGTTTTGTTTATATATATATATATATATATAACAAATTAAAAGTTTAACAGTATTTAACTATTTTTATATTTAGTATTACTTTAAGAAAAGTATTCTGAAAATATTATATAAAATGTTACACAACCTCTCCTTTTATAAGTGTGCGCTACTCGAAAACTTTTCCAAGTTTTCGATGTGGGGTTTAAACACCACTTTCCCATTATTTAATGAATAATATATTATTTACAATAACACGTTAATGATAATAAATTATAAATCATAACACATTTTCAATAAATAATAATAATGATAATGATAATAATAATGTATATAACTAAAATAATTTAAATAAAATAATAATATTATTATTAAATATAAAAATATAAAAATAAAAATTATAAAAATTATAAAAAAACTATTTTTTTCATTTATTAAAATAATTAACAATTTATTTTATAGTGGAATAAATTACAATCATGTTATAATTAATTATTACTATTATTATTAAATAATAATTATGCATATATTTTTTTTAAAGGTTGGGGCCGAAGCCTCATTTATTATTAAAGGAAAGCAAAGACCTCTTTTAACTGGGTAGAGGGAGACCCATTACTATTATTTTTAAATAATAATTATGCATATATATTCATTATATCATAATGATTATTTATAAATAATAACATTATTAATTATATTATTATTTAGTATTATTAAATAAATAAATAATTAAATTATATATAATATTTAAAATAATTAATTAATTAAGTTTTTTATTATTAAAATATTAATTATATTGTTATAATAATTATTATAAATGACTAATAATAATATTATAAATTGTTAATAATATTATTATTATTAAAAATTAATTTTTTTATATTATCAATTTAATTAATATTCATATTAAATTATATTATTAACTAATTTATAAATTACATTAATAATTATATTGTATACATCAATATTCATAATTATTATTTTAATTCTTTTTAAATATTTTATTATATAATTATTATTTATTAAAAATGTAATTCTCAATATTTAAAAATAATAACATAATTAATAATACTTACTAATTATCTAATTAATAATATAATACTTAATAATAATTATACCCATAAATTTTTTAAAGTGTAAATTTCATATTTTTAGTCAATAAATTTTGCGTCATATGAATTATTTTTGGTCAGTTATATTTAGGATTTTTTTATTTTCAACTATTTTTTATATTTATCATCCAAGTTTTAATTTTCATTTATATTGTACTTATAGTTTATAATTTATAGGTTTCAAAATTTACATACTTGAAACAAAATAAAGTTTCAATTAGGTGACTTTTAAAGCCACTAAATTATAAAGGTTAAATACAATATAAATTAAATTTGAAACATTTATTAAACATATAAAAAATAATTGAAAATAAAAAATAATTATTTAAAACGTGTTGATGCAAGATAATTTCAATGGCATAAAATATTGTTATTTCAAAATATGACATTTTAAATTATAATTTTTTTGAATCAAAAATTTATTGTGTAAATTAAAAAAAATATTTTTTTATGTTCCTTTTATTTTCAATTAATTTTTATTTGTACATTTAATATTTTAAATTTCATTTAGATTTTATTTATACTATATTTTATGACCATAAATTTTTTGAAGGGTAAATGTTGTATTTTTAATCAATAAAGTTTGTTTCAAATAAATTAGTGTTAGTTTATTATATTTATGAAATTATTTTTATTTTAAACTATTTTTTATATGTTTAATCCATTTTTTAATTTTAATTTAGATTGTACTTATAGTTTATATTTTATAGGTTTCAAAAGTCACCTACAATAAATATAATAATAGTTCAAGTAGGTAACTTTGAAAGCTTATAAATTATAAAGTATAAATACAATATAAATTAAATTTGAGACATTGATTAAACATATAAATAATAATTCAAAATAAAAAATATTTTTAAAAAAACATTTATTTAAAATAATTTCAATGGCAAAAAATATTATCATTTAAAAACATAACATTTGTACTTATAAATTTTTTTGCATCCAATTTTTTTTGTAAATTAAAATTTTGTGTTTATTATTTTTTTACATTCTTTTTATTTTAAAATAATTTTTATTTGTACATTAATGTTTTAAATTTCATTTAAATTTTTTATACTCTATTTTATGTGCATTAATGTTTTAAAGGGTAAAGGTTATTTTTTTATTCAATAAAGTTTGGGTTATTTAAATTAGTGTTGGTTT
This sequence comes from Viscum album, assembly GCA_963277665.1. Taxonomy (NCBI): domain Eukaryota; kingdom Viridiplantae; phylum Streptophyta; class Magnoliopsida; order Santalales; family Viscaceae; genus Viscum; species Viscum album. Next base: position 1,285,777,789 of record OY728155.1, on the reverse strand, counting down.
TTTATATTTATGAATTTTTTTATTTTCAACTAATTTTTATATGTTTAATCCATGTTTTAATTTTTATTTAGATTATACTAATAGTTTATATTTTATAGGCTTCCAAAGTCACCTATATGAAGGGTAATAATGTTTCAAGTAGATTAATTTGAAAGCCAATAAATTATAAATTATAAATAAAATATAAATAAAATATGAAACATTGATTAAAAAAATAAATAATAATTAAAAATAAAATTAATTTTTTAAAAAAATAATTCTTAAAAAATAATTTCAATTTCACAAAATAATGTGGTTTGAAAACATAAAATTTGTAATTATAATTTTTTTTCATCAAATTTTTTTTTGTGTAAATTAAAATTTATTATTTATTATTTTCTATAAATTCCTTTTAATATCAATTAATTTTTTTTACATTAAATGTTATAAATTTCATTTAGATTTTATTTATACTATATATTATGCGCATAAATTTTTTGAAGTGTAAATGTTAGGTTTTTAATTAATAAAGTTTGTGTGAGGTAAATTATTTGGTTTGTTATATTTTTTAAATTCTTTTTATTTTCAAATATTTATTATATTTTTAATCCATTTTTAATTTTCATTTAGATTTTACTTATAATTTATATTTTATAGGCTTCCAAAGTCACCTACTTTAAATGTAATAATGTTTTAAGTATGTGAGTTTGAAAGCCTATAAGTTATAAAGTATAAATATAATGTAAGTGAAAGTTGAAACATTAACTAAACATATAAAAAATAATTAAAAACAAAAAAACTCAAAAAAAAATTTGAATAAAATTTATTTTCATGGCATAAAATATCATTGTTTCAAAACATAAAACTTTTACTTATAAATTTTTTTACAACAAACATTTTTTGTGTAAATTAAAAATTTTTATTTATATTTTTTAAAAAATAATTTTATTTTCAATTATTTTTTATTTGTACAATCAATTTCTTAAATTTAATTTAGATGTTATTTATACTATGTTTTATGCACATAGTGTTTTTAAATCATAATTTTTATTTTTTAATGAATAATGTTTATGTTATGTAAATTATTTTTGATTTTTTATATTTATGAAAATATTTTTATTTTAATTTATTTTTTATCTTTTAAGACAGTGTGAAAATTTTCATATAAATTGTAACTATAATTTTTAATCTTTATGACTTCAAAATCACCAACTTGAAAAATAATAATTTTTCAATTAGGTGACTTTTCAAGCCTATAAATTATAAAGTATTGATACAATAAAAACTAAATTTTACAAAATGAATAAATCTTTAAAAATAATTGAAAATAAAAATAATTTCATAAAAAATTAATGAAAATTAATTTTAGTGGCGCAAAGCATTATTGTTTCAAGACATAACATTTGTACTTGTAATTTTTTTCAGACAACATTTTTATGAAAATTAATTTTTATTTTTATTATTTTTTTGCAATTACTTTTATTTTCAAATATTTTTTTTACAGTCAATGTTTTAAATTTCATTTAGATGTCATCTATATTATATTTTATGCACATAAATTTTTTGAAGCATAATTTGTTTTAATCAATAAATTTTATGTCATTTAAATTAATTTTGGTTTGTTATATTTATGAAAAAAAAAATATTTTCAAATATATATTTTTATTTTTAGTCTATATTTTATGTTTTATTTAAATTATACTTATAGTTTATATTTTTTAGGCTTTCAAAGTTACCTACTTAAAACATAATAAGTTTTTTCTGTTTCAAATGAGAAAATTTGAAAGCTTATAAAACATTATTCTCATGGATTTAATTGAAGATAATTATCATGACTTTATTAACATGTTGCATACATTATCATTCTTGCATAAAAATTTCTTATAGCATTCAACACTCCAAGAAATGTTTTAAAAAAAATCAATTTATGTATATCTCATTACTGATCAATATAAATCATGTATCACTAATTTCACTCTTTAAGTATAATGTGGAGTTGACATGTATCACAATATTTCATTTAGACTCACTTACTGAGCAATAATAATTTATTACTAAAGCATGATTTATAAGAAAATTATCTCATACTTACATATTTAATTTAATTGAAACAAATTCATGAGTTATTAGTTTATCTTAAGACATGGAATAATATTTTGTTCCAAGAAGTTCATAATCTAAAACATGTTTTCAAAACATTTGTTTCAAAACATTTTTACTTGATTATATGTTAATCAATGGGAGCACACCAAATCAAGAAGGATTCTAGAAAAAATTAATCATGATAAAAAAATCCCTTAATCATGCTTCATCATTAGGGGGAAACATATTATCATCCTAAATACATTTTTGTAAAACAATGCATTTAATACCTTGCATGTGTTGGAACCGGGCATGCAGCGGAAGCCCAAATAGGGTGGATTTTAAAAAAATTCCACCAATGATCGACATAAACTTGTCAATGTCAGTGCATAGTAGCCTGGTCTTAGCCGAGGACCATGCGTGAAGGATTTTAAGCACAAAAATAAACCGTAAAATACCTAGTTTAATTATTAAGTTGTGCATGATGTTTGCTCGTCATTGGTGATCCCTGCTCAAAGAATATGACATCGAACTCATCTAGATCATCCACACATGCTTCAAGAAATCTATGGGAGCTCCATTCATTGTAATCTAGGTGCTAGCAAAGAATTTCAACGACACCTTTGATGCTCTAACGATCACTGCATCGCTTCACAAGTGATACCTGAGAGAGTGCTTGATCCACGATCCTTGGATCTAGTGCTTCTCTCTCTCTAGATCATGGGAGAGAAGAGAAGAGAGAGAAGCGCCATGAATAGTCTTTGTTAATATCCTCTATTCTTATATTTATAGTGTCATGTAATTACCCTGGAATGCCAACTTGGCCCCCGAATAATCAGCGCACTATTAACGAAATTTTATAACTACTAAATTGATTCATAAATATTATTATCATTTACTTGTAATATATTAAAATATATTATGTGATAATAATTGAGTCCAAACTTGACTTTTTGTTCCCATAAATATTAATTGAACCTTGAATATATTTAATATTCATCAATTAATATTTTTCATGTATTTACTTAAAACTTGTAAATACATTTAATAAATAAATTCAACACTCTTTATTCTAAACATGAATAATATGAATTTATTTATAGAATTGGTGATCGTTTTTCCTTGGACAAATCATGGACCCCTGTGGTGGGTACCACCATGTCCAAAACTCATATTCAACTTAATAGGGTAGATTCTTGAATACGCTATTATGTGTGACCCTCTAGGATCTTATCTCAATAGTAGTGAATAGTATTCATATAATAAGAGTGGGATCTAGCAACCCATTATAGCCCTTGAAGAGATAAGGATTGTCACAGCAGCAACAACCAACGTACAAACACGCACTGTGTAACATAATCTCTTTGCCTGTAATATCTCATAAAGTAGGACGCACTCTCGGGTCATCTCCCTTTTATTGCTTTATTGTTTGCTGATTTAACTGGATGGATTTACCCTTGACTGTCATGGTCATGGTCTTATAAAGGTACTACCATCCATATCAACATGGCCTAAGATATATTACTTCTATAACTGAGAATCAAAAAACCCTTTCTTGATCATTCAACCAATTTCATGCCACAAATGACACACCCAACACAAACTACCTCGCCACGACTTCATTTCCATGGTTTTTATCTTGCATCAAAGTACGCAATCAAATGACATAAATTGGTAATTATCTCAAGTCAGAATACTATTACACATGATCATATATAGGAACATACAATGACACCTGAAATATGTGGTGTTCCTATTGGCGGGTCATTCCTTATAATCTCACTGCTAGAGATCGTCAAGTGAGAACTTCATGAGAAGAAGTCTCAATGCTTATGAGCCCCCAGCACCTGATAGTCAAGCATCTACTGTGTCTAGTCAGTAAGATATACATAGACCATATAAAATATATTTATGATTAATGTCATAGTATCTCTAGGTTCTCGTTATAGCCTGGTGACTGCTATAACCTTTCGGTACAGTAATTAATCTTTGGAAATTACCATTTAAATAGTGAACGTAGAAAATTCTACACTATAATGGTAAGATAACATCATGTATAGCTAACTGTATACATGATATGGTAATCAAAATCACCTAATAGTCGGTTCTAGGGTACCCACCATTTCAACACTCCCACTTGCACTAGAGCCAACTTTCTAACAAAACTCATTAGCTACTCACATGATTAACATCATGTTTCTGCTGAGTAATGGCTTTAGCCACTGGGCCTTCCATAGTTGTGTCACGTGGCAATTCTTCTATTGTGACTTTGTCTCCTTGAGTAAAACTACTCAAGAGATGGTATCCTAAGTATATCTCACTTTTCCTCTGTCATGAATTGACATCTTGGCTATTAAGAATATCATAATTTACATTATGATAATACTTTTCTCATCACGTAAGATTCCAAGAGCTGGAATAAATCATTAAATTTATCTTCTTATTAGCTACCTCAGAAGCTGCAACGTAATCAGTCTTATAGGTATGGACACCACTAGCTGATATGATCTTGACTCTCTCATCGTCTTTAGCCTAACTCTGATATTATATCACATTGATCTATGGTTGACTAGTTTGTATCCCTGAAAACTAGTATCCTTTCTTCTCCACTTACTAGGTACATATATTTTGTACTTGTAAAAGTACAATTAGATAGTTCTGACTACATCCCTTGTAGTGGTCCTAGATATAACTGATATTTTCCTATTGTAAAATATACATTGAAAATATTGGTTCTTGTACATATCATGGAATACGTGATTGAGCCATCACTTGGAAGTATGGATTTAACTCATCATGTTTATCTCTTCCATGTCTTGGACATGTCAACCTGAAGAGATTATTCCCTATGACATAGGTAATAATTAATCTCTTGAATTGTTCCAACTTTTATTTTTCAATACAATGTCACTATGTGTATGATTGAGTAGGAACAAGGAACCTATAGATCTACTTCAGTACATCTCATTCCCTAGAACTTAGGTTTCTACTTTAAGTCAATCACTAGAGAATAAATTTCATTTTGATCTTAAATAACTGTAAGACCAATGTATGGTTTCCATATGTTGCTGAACATATTTTTACTTGGAAAACTTTAGTGCTCCCACTAACCCTTGTAGACACATGGAAATCATTTGTTTCAAATGTATATTCCATGTTCACATTGAATAATGGATCACCAACCATGGTGAATATAAAAACAATCACCATGGTTTTGTCCTTCCTATGCAGTATGTGTCTCTGGAACATACTCCATTCCACATACGCTTGTGGAACTAGTTCCTATGTCAACTATTTGTGTATCTTGATCATTTAATAAAAATAATTAAATAGATCTCCCACTATCTCTAATAGAGATGTGCACCCCTTATATGGAAGTGTTTTCTATTTCTTGACTACCTAATTTTCAATCTTAGGGATTTATGTAACTTCCTAAAAAACTGTTGGGATTATTATAGTAAAGGTGCAATGTGTTTGTCTTGATGAAATTTTATTTTATGTACTAATAAACTCTTTGCATCCAAACACATGTCCTTATGAAATATTGGGTTTACATCATATTATGACTTGTATGATATCCATTTTTCATTATCCTTGGCATATGGTTGTGGGATATCATCATTATTTTCAAAGCACGTCATGAAATATAATGAAAGTTTCTGCAAGTTGAAACATTGATAATACTTACATAAATATTTTGATGTATACCATATGCGTTTAGGAATTGATCCACGCAACATGTTTGTTAATCAATGTTGATATGTAAGACTTCATCAGAAACCCTTCTCATTAACATCAATGTCATGATTTCGATAAATTAATGTGTGTTTAGGAATTACTCCATGCTACATTATCATGATTGATGAATTCTTGGTCAAGATATTCTTCAGTATCCCAACCTGAAGCAACTCATATCTTCTAACCATGCATATACTTCACTTTATTATTCCTTAATTAATTAAAGAAATGTTATGAAGTATATATACCTCTAGTTTATACTTGGAATAGTTCACTCTTACTTGTTAAACTATTTCCAAAAGCTTTGTGGTGTACCTTTATTATTAAAGGATCCTTTGTCCAAACTAAAGAGGTAGATAATACCAAAAGTATTTATCTATGTCGATCCTAAATAAAATACTTGATATATTGATGATGTTCACTTCTAGTATTACGTGAAAAAGAATTATCTTGTTACAACTAGGTATAAGTCTTACATTTATATTCATTACTAATTGCCTATGATTAATGTATTACTGAACTTGTGATTGAGTTTACCCAAAACAACATTCATTATAGAACCTGAAGGAGTGCCTCCTTACGTCCAAGGACACATGAGATTAATGTTTTTGGTTATACTCAATAATATTTCAACACGAATCTTTCACTTGGAAATTAATAAGTCATGTACTTCACAACATCGGCCTAGGTATCACCCTTTCACAGCCACTTAGAGAATACACTTGACTTCCAGTAAGGTTTCTATACTTACTTGGTAATTGTATTTAAATACACATATGTAAAAGCATATAGTATTAAATACCCAAGTAGTAAAAAGGAAACATTATATTGATTAATATGCCTGATATAGAAGAGGCAACTTTCTTCTTTAAATTAGTTTATTTCTTTTAAACTTCCACAGTATTATTTTATAATATGCAATGAAAATAACCCTTGTTAATACCTCATTAATTGAAGTACGCCATGAATGTGTCATTGGAATTAAATGACTTTGACCTTTTCACATTTTCTTTCAATTTATTCTCCATAATAATTAAAACATAATTTTTTTTTATTCTTATCCACTTGGAGAACCTTACCTAGATAGGTAATGGAGAATTTACTCAATAATTGCTCATTTTATAACTTAAAATGAGACTTGAGTAATGGGGTGAAAATGATATGAGAAAGGGATCCATTTAAATATCATGATCAATCATTCAATTTACACATTCTGGTGTAACCATCACCTTATTCATATCATTGCTTCACTTTATCCTTTCAAACGTCCCAAAGATGAGACTTCATGTTTATATCATCCATGTTCTGGTGTGGCGACTGCAACTAACATCGGACATTGATGAAAGAATAATGATATAACTAACATATGCTTTGTATATTCTTCTCTTGTAAGAAATTTTCACCCTCGCTTATTGAGGTAGTTTAAAAGGTGTTTGGGACACTAGCACCTTGAGTTTCCTATATCATAGTATTATGTGCACAAGACTGTACTATTTATTGATAATTGTGACACTGTGGATATTTACTTTGTCCAATATTTATCGTAGTTTAAAATTGTGGTATAACTTTCCATTTTTCAACAAAAAATAATTTTAGCGGATGAGTGCCTTTTATCTGGATTTTCGGTTTAGATATTTTGAATATTTACTTAAATCATTTAATGTCTCACAATATTTTATAGGATTCTAGGAACCCTCTGTGATAGAATTGAAATACTCTATCACTTGATTATTCTAGTGGAAAGGATCCCAGAACCACCCCTCATTGTCTACAAGCTATGGCTACACCACTACTTAGAGGGTTCAAGGTAGGATTTTGGTTGGATGACCTCTTTAACTTGAAGATTCCTTGATCTATTGAGTGAAGTCTCAGATTCTTAAAATACGAAATTGATTTACTCAATGCTTGCCTATAAAATTACAAAAAGATAGATATGGCTATTTCTTCACTACAATTTTAGTTAAGTCAAACCATCATTCTTATAAGGACTCCCCAGTAGTAAGAGCCACCCTCAGTTATGGAATGATCAGCACCTAAAATAGTCAGTTTTGTCCAAACATGAATGACAGAAGGCGGTTATGGCTTAATATATCTTTGAGGGTTTTATTATTTTTAATGTGATGAAAGAAATCATTTTCTATTTTTATAAGAACCTACTATGTGATCAAACTCACAACTGAACATGTATGAAATAGAAAAATGTATCATGTCACATGTTAATTTTATCTTGCATGCTTTTTTATTATTATTCTATGTGATCGTGCTCTAAATACACATTCAAAAATTAATAAACCATGTAGAAATAAAATGAAAAACCTGATCATGAGCTGATTCTAATGGTTGATCTGTTGAGTGAATAATGGACCAACTGAAACCCTAGGGGTAAGTACATTTAGTCGTGTGGCTTGCAACTTGAAAAGCAATGTCTACTCATACAATGCAACCAACTCCTGTTGGATGCATCGTCATCACTTGGTGCGAAGTGCGTCATACCTCGTCTCGTCATTATACAACAGTACTCGCACGCAGGCGAGGGGTCTCAGGGTATAAAAATACAACTCTAAGAATGGGCGTGCATGCCCTTATACATATAATGACCCTTGAGATGACATGTAGATCTTATTTTATTTAATTAAAATAATTATTACAAAAATTCATGAAATAATTAAATAAATAATAAAATAAAAAATCACCAGACATACAATGGTCAGTCTAAGGCTCGTGATCAGTCATATACGCATTAAACTTGCGTATATTAAATAAATGCAGAATAAAATTAAACTTTCATTAAAATAAATTCTGAGGCCATTATTTATTGAATTAAATTTTCAATATGATTTTAATTCAACAAATCTCGTCGTTTGGTACCGTTTAATTAATTTAATTTTAAAACTAAAAAATAAAGTAATTAATTGATTTAATTATCACCAAATTAAATTAATTTAACTATATTAAAATATAAACCAAAATTAATATGTATTTAATTTAATTATGAATCAAAATTAAATTAACTAATTTATTTTATTTTTTATTCAAATAAAAATACTCGAGCCCCGGAATCCTCGGGCAGGGCTTGTGTGGGTCAGGGAGAACCTACACATGCCTAGTCCGGGCCGTGTCGATGTCGTGCATAGGCGTTCTGGGCTGGGTGGGTTTTCTCAAGCCCATTTTGGGTGGGGCAGACCTACAGATGCCCATTTCGGGGCCAGTCTGATAGTATGGGGTGGAAAAGGAGTTCCTCGCCGGAGGAGATCCTAGCCTGGGTGGTGCATAGGTGGAGGGAGTCAGCTCGACAGAGCTATTTGCAGCTAGCAAGGTTAAGTCAGCACAAGGATGGGCGGTGTGGAGGTCTGCTGATGGGAAGGAGGTCGGACCGAGGCAGTAAGGCATCGTTGCACCTGTTGCACCTAGTGAAGTCAGCAGTCAGTGGAGTAGGAAGGAGGAGAGGGTGGAGGTCGGTCAGTTGGAGCTCTTCAGCGCAACGCCGACGGCGGTCTTAGGTTTGTCGGATGCTTCCAACCTGAACTAGGTCTCTACACGGGAGGAGGTGTGGGAGAGGTTGGGGATCTAATGCCGGTGCGCGGGTGTGGGGTGAGAGCATTCGGGCACTGCCATACCCGGTTTAGGAATGGAGGTGGCGACTTGGTTATTGTGGCATGGCCAGCTGTTGGTGCAGGAGGCCAGGACAGGGAGGGAGCCATTGGGGTGTCGGCTTGGCCTAGTGTAGCATCTAGCTGTGTGACCTGGTGTGTTGTCGCTGCAGTGAGGTGGGGAGAAGGCAGCCCTCTGGGGCCTCCACACACTGCACCTAGTTTGGGGAAAGAGGTGCACTGGCGACCTCGAGCGTTGGTTCAATGGGAGAAGACCAAGCAGTACCCTGGTGCTGGTGTGTCGCACCGCATGGGGAAGGAGAAGACCCGGGGGGGGGGGGGGGGGGCGCTCGTCCCCCCAACCCTAGCCCATTTGCCCCTTTTTTTAATTTCATGACCTGGACATGCAAGTGCCCCCCCCCCTTGCTTCTTTTTTTAATTTGGACACCTACAAATTAGGTCTCCCCTCCTTTAATATTTTTTTGACTAAGACTTGCAAATCAAGTCTTTCTCTTTTATATAATTTTCCAAAACCTATATTAGGATTTGGAAAATTAATAATAATAATATTATAATATTATTATTATAATATAATTAATGTTATTATTATAATAAAAATCATAATTTTATTACAAAAATAATACAATTAATTTAAAGAAATTAATAACTTATCAAAAAATTGATTTTTTGGTGAGTATTTCATCCATGAGATTTCCATTCGAAATATGAAACACCATCAAAAATCAACCTCAAATCCGAATTCAGAACTTTGGATGGAAGCAGACTGGCCATCCGATGTCTGATTAAAATTCCATCTGTGGCATTGGGACCGTATTATCTCCCTTCATTAAATTTAATGAAAATTTAATTTATACTTGGCTTAAAAATGACATGCACCCCCTCTGATACCACTTTTTGGAATCAGGCATGCAGTGGAAGCCCTAAACAGGTGGTCTTTTAAAACTTTTTCCACTGATGACTGACGTAAACTTGTCAACATCGATGAACAGAAGACAGGTCTTAAACGAAGACCACACATGAAGGATTTTAAGCACAAAAATAAACTGTAAAATACCTGGTTTAATTATTAAGTTGTTCACAATTTCTGCTCATCGTTAGCAATCACTGCTCAAAGAATCCAACATCGAACTCCTCTATATCATCCTCACGTGCTTCAAGAAATATGTAGGAGTTTCGTTTGTCATAATCTGGGTGCTAGCGTGGAATTGTGATGATGCCTTCGAAGCTCTAATGATCACTACATTGCTTTGCAAGCGATGCCTGAGAGAGTTCTTGATCAATTCTCCTTGGAGCTAGAGCCTCTATCTTTATAGATCATGGGAGAGAAGACAAGAGAAATAAGTTCCATGAATATTATTTTTCAATCTCCTCTCTTCTTATATTTATACTGTCATGTAATTACCCAGAAATGCAAACCCAGTCCCTGAATAATCAAGGCACTATTAATGACATTTTATGACTACTAAAATGAGTCATATATATTATGATCATTTACTTGTAATATTTTAAAATATATTAAGTGATAATAATTGAGTCCAAACTTGACTCATAGTTCCAATAAATATTAATTGAACCTTGAATATATTTAATATTTTTCAATTAATATTTTTTATGTATTTAATTAAAACTCGTAAATACATTTAATAAATAAATTCGACACTCATTATTCTGAACTCGAATAATATGAATTTATTTATTGCATTGGTGATAATTTTTCCTTGGACAAATCCTGGACCCCAATGGTGGGTCCCACCATGTCCAAAACTCTTATTTAGTTGAATAGGGAAGATTCTCGAATACACAATTGTGTGTGACCCTCTAGGCCCTTATCTCAATAGTAGTGAATATTATTCACATAGCAAGAGCGGGATCTAGCAACCCATCATGGCCCCTAAAGAGATAAGGATTGCCACAGCAGTGAAAACCAACCTACGAACATGCACTATGTAATATAATCTCTGTTTTTAATATCTCATAAAGCAGGATGCACTCTCGTGCCATTGCTCTTTTCTTGCTTTATTGTTTTCTAATTTAACTAGACGGATTTACCCTTGACTGCCATGACCATGGTCTTATAAAGGTACTTACATATATATAAACATGTCATGAGATATATTACTTCTATAACCCAGAAGTGACAAATCCTTTCTTGATTATTCAACCAATGCCATGCCACTAATGACGCACCCAACACAAACTACCTTTCCACGACTTCACTGCCATGGTTTTCGTCTTACATAAAAGTACGCAATCAAATGACATACATTGGTAATGATCTCAAGTCAGGAGACAATTACAAATGATCATAGATAAGAACATCCAATGACACCTGAAACATGTGGTGTTCCTATTGGAGGTTCAGTCCTTATGATCTCACTACTATAGATCACCAAGTGCAAACTTCATGAGAAGAAGTCTCAATACTTATGAGCCCCCAGTACCTGATAGTCAATCATCTACTGTGTCCAGTTATTAAGATGTATCTAGACCATAGAAAATATATTTAATATTAATGTCATAGTATCTCTAGGTTCTCATTATATATTGGTAACTACTATAACCTTTCGATACAATAATTAATCGTTAGACATTACCATTTAAATAGTGGACGCAGAAAATTCGATACTATAATGGTAATATGACATCATGTATAGCTAACTGTATATACGATATGGTAATCAAAATCACATAATAGTTGGGTCTAGGTCACTCACTATTTCAACATCATGCTTCTATAGATTCATTATTTAACAACCATCAAACCTTTAGTTATGACTAAACATGGCATACTAAGGGAAGAAAGTATGACAACATGTCATAAGTTTCCCAGAATATATGTTTAAATCTAGAATGAATCAATTTATTAAAATACATGAAATATAATTATAATGATAGAATTATATCAGTATAGGATATTATAAATAAACAGGCCAATCATAGCCATAAAACAAAAATCCAAACTTAGAATGTGACCTAAGAGAATGGTCCATGCACCCTACTTATATTATCTATCTCAAAATCAGTGTACTCTTACCTAAACATGATTATTATACCAACAATTTCCTTATTTCAAATCATAAGAATACTTAAATACTCATTCCCTAGCTGATCTCTTATGACTACATCACCTGAAAGGTTTAGGTGACATTTTTTACCTCCTAGAATCATTCAATCCTCACTTGTGCATAATTTCATTTTTCATTATATATATTAACCAAAATCTTTGGTACCACTCTATGATGGATCGACCTCACTAAACCCCCTCTCATATTAGTAGAGAAGATATGATTAACCCACAAAGATTGCCTTTAATACGTCGTGGGTTGGAGACTAGCACCAAGGGTATTTATCACAAGTACAGGATCCACTACCATATTAATTACTAGAAAAAAAATAACAATCCACTAATCAACACAAAATATATAAATTAAAGGGTTAATATTTTCTGATCCTAATTATAAGTTTCATGAAATAAGGTGCAACACATTCAAAGATAATGTAAGACAGAGCTCCTAAGATCCACTCTCACTGCCCAAACAAAAGTATTCCTCAATCTTCCTCAAATTACCCTATAAAAATCTCAATAAAGGGGGGTGATAACCTAAGAGTACTTGGTTGGATCACATATCAAATCATAATGACATCCATATTAAATCAATGTGTTAGGACAAATATTTGAGGGAACAACTAAGCATGAAAAGCTGAAAGCAAGAATAATTTCCATCAACCAATCAATATCAAAGGAGATGTATCATATCTAAATAACAACCAATCCACCCAACTGGTATACTAAGCCACCTTGGATATAGGTTGGACCTCATCCCTATCAACCCCATCCACCCACAAGGCCCAATGTTCTCTAATTGTCTCTAGCTAATCAATCTGCCATATTGAGTCACCAATGATATGGGTTGGGCCTCGACATTACTCACCCCATCCTCCCACAAGGGATAACGTTCTCTTATTGGAATTAGTTAATGAATCCATTATTTAAAGTCACCTTTGATGTAGTCTGAGCCTCAACCCTACTTACCCTAGCCTCTCAAAAATCCTAATTTCATCTCATTTGCATCATTTTGAAATAGACACACTGAAATTAAAGCCATGTCACCATCACATATTATACCCCATGTATCCCATCAAAATCATTATTAGGGAAGAGAATATGAAAAAAAATCTCTTTTACTACCAATAAAACCACTAAAATTATGATCGACAAAACATCATAAGTTCCTACAAAGATCAGTGTAGTAAAAAACCAAACCTCCATAAAATCACATCCCTTCAACTAATTGTATAAAAATTAAGTAGTCACTACACCCTACACACCACACTAAGTAAACCCCACATGTGCATCGGTAAAAAAATTACTAAAAATTAATTCAATGGTAAAACATGAAATGAAAATGTAGAAAGCAAGAAATAATACACATAGATTAATGTGCTTTGAACTATGTCCTTTATTCATGGGAAAACACATTGCTTCTTAATTTTATTATGATCAGAATATTACTAGTGATATAAATTTATTACCAAGACAAGTAACCATCACCAACTTTATATTTATCGAATAAATGCATGGTTAAACCACACATTGAACTGAATTTCCCACACACTTATTTACTAAGAATAGATACTCAGATAAGTTAAAATTTCTCCCCTAAAAACCCAAATCAAGAAACATAATCTCATTATCTTAGTTACTAACCCAGAAAACCATCAACTTTATTGAACTTTCAGACCTCCCAATTCTTCACTGTAGAACCATCATTAGATTAGTACTTCTGATAGACCTGCTATGATTAGAGAAGTTTTGTTTTCATTTCCCATGCTTTACATTCATCCCATCATCCAACACATAAAATTATGGTGAATATAATTCCGATGGATGAAATTTCAATAAACTGAAATAGAATTAACTCTCAATAATCTCCCATTTGAATTTTGTTTTAGGTAACCTAAGTAAATATCCAACACTTAGAATTCATCTTCATTCCCCTTCATTTCCATCCTTCATTCACCCAAGGTCCGCTAATGCTCGATACTGCCTTAGGATTTTCTGAACAACCACCTTGGTGAATATGTGTATTATATTTTTTCTCCATGTTATCTTTCATATCTCTAGCTCCTTTTCCTCTAGTAATTTTTTTATGAAATTTCACTTTAGGTTTTTATTCTTTATCTGAGCATGGAACAACAAATTTTTATATAAGTGAATATAACTTTGTTCATCATAGTAAATAATTTATTTCAATTAAACCCTTCCTATATCCTTCATCAATTTCTTCATCCATACCATTTCCTTCCTATATTCCATTGAATCTGTATACCCATATTATTTTTAACTTAGAGTGACAAGATTTTTCAAATTTGATGACCAACTAATAGTTGTTCCTATAAAAGTAAATACATAAATTATTATACTTTTTATTGTATTCATGTCAACCCTAAAGTTTGATTCCAATAATCCTAGTAACAATCCATCCATTCCATATCATAGGGCTTGAGTTTTTTATCAATTCAAATACCAAAGAAGCCACTTCACATCCAACCAATTTATTTTTATCATATTATCCATATACCAAATCACAACTCCCACTACATAGAAAATTTTTAGTCGAGTAAAAAAAAATTCATGCAAAAAAATTCCAAACAATTATGCTTATGGTACTTTATATGTGTTCTTGGACTTGACTTTGATTGTTGGATCCTATGACTTGGAAAATTTGAAGTGAGAAATAAGAGGGGTTTAGTCTGTTATACATCCATCCATCCTAAATCATTCCATGATCTTTTGAATATAATATTTCTTAGATAAAACCAAAGTCCTATATTACTTATCTCCCTCAATCTTCATCCCCAAAATCTTCCTTATCTATCCAATATCATTCTTCTAAAATATTCCAAAAAAATCACATTTAAAATTTCATATTTTTTGAGTATCTGGTCCAGCTATCAACATGTCATCCACATATAAAATCATTATAAAAAATGTATCATTTTACCATTAATCTTTATAACATCAATGATACACATTGTACCTAATTAACTCTTCTTAATAAGTAAATAAATTGAATTTATGATTCCATTATCATGGGTATTAATTCAATCTATAGATACTTTTCTTTAGCTTACAAACCAAATTAAGATTCATGGAAGCTAGTAAACCTATTGTTTGTTACATGAAGATATCCTCCCTTAACTCACCATGAAGTGACATGGTATTTATATCCATCTTCTATAATTATAGATATTATAATTTAACCATTATTAACATTGTTTTAATGGTAGGATGTTTAACTACTAGTGATAATATTTTTGATAAATCTACTCCTTCCTTATATGGAAATCCTTTCACTATCATCCATTCTTTCAACCTCTTCTTTCCATTAGATTCTTATTTAATCATGTAAGATAACTTATTCTCAAGTTCCTTTTTATTCTCTCTAAGTTCATCCATCTTTAAAGTTATGTTTAACTATAATGAATCTATCTCCTCATTCATGGTTGAATCCCACTTCTTAGAGTCACAAAGATAAGCTACTTCCTTTATAATTTTAGGTTCTCATGCATCCATTAATAGTGATCTCCTCAACAAAAATTGGATGAAATGAGATTCTTACCTATTATCTTTCTACTAGTACCTAAACGTTTTATAATCATACTTCAAGGGTACATAATTACGGTGTTCTCACTCAAGATTAGACTACTCTTTAAATTTTTGGTCTCTCATATGTCTTACATATATACTTCTAGTTCCTTAGTCACCTACATATGATTTATCTAGTTTTTTCAAGCTACAAGTACTCTGGTTAAATTGGAATTCAACATTTTATTTTTCTTAAACTTTCTACTTAGCCAACTTCTGGTCATTAAATAGAAAATTTTCATCAAATAAAACATCTCTACTTCTGATGATCTATTTTATTTCACCATTCCACAATATATATACAAAATTTTCATCTCTATAACAAATTAAAAAATGCATTTTGGATTTTGAATCAAGTTTTTTGCTATCCTTAGAATTTTCATGCACATAATTAAAACTACCAAATAATTTGATGTGATGAATTTGTAGTCATTTACAAGACCATAAATCTTGTGTAAGTTCATTCCCAACTACTGATACTAGACTTCTATTAGTATGATACACTATTGTGTTGAGTGCCTCTTCCCAAATCACCTTAAGAATTCCCAAGTGCAACCTCATACTCCAATATTTCTTTATTAGAGCCCTATTCATTCTTTAATATAGTTTATTATTATGTGGTGTTTTGGGAATTGTATACTCATTCCTTATTTCTTCCTTCTTATATAAATTTGTGAATTTGTGTCTAGTGTACTCAATAACATTTTATGTCTCAATTCACTTTAAATTCAGGTTTCATTCCCTTTCTTTCAATTCTTTCCACTGAATAAACAACTAAAATAAATTAGACTTATTATTCAAGAATTAAATCTATAATTTTCTTATATCATCATAAATGAAATTAAAAAAGTAAATAAACCCACTATATTACTGAACAGGGTAGTTTCCCAAATGCTTGACTATACAAGATTCAAATTCCAGTCCATGGGAATCCAACCATCTAAGTTTAAAGACACTACTTTCTACTTTCCCATCAAAAAAAATTCATACTTTCCTATTTCCATTTGATCAATATTCAATAGTACCTTATCCCTTAGAACTATTATGTTCTTATAAATGTGGTTACAAATCCTAAAGTTCCACAAATCTAGATCATCATAATTTGAAATTCCAACCATTTCAATTTTTTTGAATATTTAGTTAATTAAGGAGTCTCATCCTTTACTCCTTTTTCAATCACCATGGATCCCTAAGTCACTTTCCAGACTCCATTTTCAGAGGTAGTTCCAAAAACATCATCATATAATTATTCTATGGTAATAATATTCTTTCATAGACTAAGAAATTGGTAAAATTCTAATGGATTCAAGAATCCTCCATTATTCATATGGATGTTGACCCCCCCCCCCTTTCCAATAACTTTAGTGATTCACTATCTTATAAATGGACGTTCCAGAAAAATTCAATGAATCGTTGATCACTAGTTGAATGATAGGAGGCTACAAAGTCAATTATTCAAGATTATACTGAAGTAGTGGTACATAATAAGTAAGCCTTGATATCTTCCATTGTGTTAACATAATTTTAACTACTAATCATTAATGTTTTTCAGGTGTTATCATTGAGAATTTCTAAATATTTATAGATATTTTCTTTATTTCCACATTTCTATTAGGTTATACCAGGAACAACCAACCTTCCTTAGCTTTTCACCCATTTCCTTTCTTGATAATTATTTATCTATGGATTATTCAAGTATATTTTCTTCCATTGAGGTGAATTTACATGCCCATTAGTATTAAGGTCACTATAAGTTGGCACATTAACTTAGATTTATCGAATCTCCTCATTGATTATCAAATTATTGATATCATAAAATGCCAAGTCTTTTTTTATTAGAGTTATTGAATATTGTAACCATTACATCCATGCTCTCTGGAAGTGAAGATAATAATAGAAATTTCCGTACATCATTAGTAAAATTTACCTTTACCAATTGGAGCTACCCATGAATCATGTTGAATTCATTAACATGATATTTTTTTGTTATTCCTTCTAATAGCCTTAATCCAAACAACCATAACACCATAAATAATTTTTTAATCATCATCAATTTTCATATTTATCTTCCAAGGTCTATATAAAATCAGTTGTAGTCTTCTTCTCTTGAATATTGAAATAAATATTCCTTGCAAGAGACATTATTACCAGTGCTAATGATTTCTTATCCAAGTGTTCTCATTAATATTTCTCCATTAGGACTAGCTTGACCCTAGAAAAAGGTACTTCAAAGTACTTATAAATTAGATTTTATTCAATATTCATTTTTAAGAATCCAAAATTCATTCCAAAAAATCTATAGTTTCCATTAATCTGATATCATGCCTGAACTATTACTAGTGTTTTGAACCTACGAACACAGAACCACCCTATAATACCACTTGTTGGGGAAGAACCCATGAAAAACCAATCACTTATACTACTGATAAAACCATTGGAATTAAGATCAATAGACCACCATAAGTTCCTATATAGATTAGTGTAGTGGAAAACTGAACCTCCAGAACTTTACTTCCCCTTAGCTAGGTTTCTAGAAGTAGGTAGTCACTACACCCTACCCAATGCACTAATTCAACCTCAAACACACTTCAGTACAAAAAAAATTACTGGAAATACATTTAATGAAAAAATGTGAAATGAAAGTACATATATTAAGAAATAAAACACATAGATTAACATGCTTTAGACTATTTCATACGTGCATGGGGGAAACACACTACTGCTTTCTTTTATTATGATCGAAAGTTTATAAGTGATATGAATATATTATAAAGACAAGAATCCTTTCCAAATTGAAAAATATCTAATAAATTCTTAGTATAACCAAAATTTACACTGACTTTCCCACACACTTATATACTAAGAACAACCGATCAAACAAGATAAACCTACTCCCCTGAAAACTCATATTAAGAGTCATAATCGCCTAGTCTTGTTTATTAACCTAATAACCAATCAACTTTTCTGAACATTTGAACCTCCTAGTGCTTCACCATATAACCATATATATAAGTGAACTTATGATGGACCTACTAACATTGGAGAAGTTCCATTTTCATTTAATGTGCCTCATGTTTATCCCATCATCTATCACATGAAATCCAGTGAAATTAATTCCAATGGATGAAATTATAGTGAAAAAAATAAACTTAACCACCCAACAACCACAACATGACATAACTAAGTATAGATTCCAAGAAACAAATCACATCAAATATAAGTCTATATGTAAACTAATCTCTATAACCAAAATCAAGAAACATTTAATAATCAAGTGGAATGATCAAAGTAAACAACGATCATTCCTATGTCACTAGATATCACAATAAAGTAGTATTTCCACCAATAAGGAACTTATCTACTTTCCCATTCCATTACATGGTTGAAATTTATCCTATTATCATTTAAAAATCTCTGATAATTTCAAAATTAAGATATCCTAATTGTCAAATGGTTCATCATTATTAATATTCATCACTAAATCCCCAAATTAGATTACCAATTTATTCACTTTATTCAACATTGAACTAACCATATAAATGGTTTCATTCTTAAAAATATGTCCCAAATTCTGATTAATGTTTCAGTTAACACTTTATTTATTTACTTAGGTATGATAGTCAATAGTTAATTCATGTTATTATTCCACATCCATATTCATTAGATTATTTATGTTTGTTAAATAAACATAAGAATATTCCCACACCTTTAGATAATTAAGACTCATAATTCAACCTCATCCCACCATTATAAATTAAAACCTAATCTAAACCTATAACTATGAAACTCTCTATTCCCACATAACCTATCATATAATAAGAGGAAACTCCCACTCAAGTCCTACCTCAAAACCAACCAACTCCTATTACCTAATCTAATTTAACAATAACCCTGCACATCCCTCTTCTAAATGAGTATCTCACAACATACCTAGACCAGTAGCACCATCCAGGAAGGAAACACTAAAACACCTCCCCTAAAATACCCCTAGATCATCACTATACAACCCATGGTTCAAGGCATCACTATAAGGAAAGTAAAACTTACAAGGAAATTCCTTATCTAAAAGGATGGTAAATATTATTCCTTCATCAGGATATACTATAATCTAACCATCACTAATCGACTAAAAGGTAAAGGAAAATACTAGGAAAATAATCATACATATTACTATAACCTACCATAAGATAGTATATTCCAAGAGACAAGAACCTGGAAAACTCCTGTGACATCCTAAAACAATAAGCACCTGATTTAAATCATTGAATAATTTTTCATATCATGCAATACTCATTATATATTAACTTCTATTCAAATTCCAATTTTAAATATACATTATATTTCATTAATTAGATTCCATATTTACATGCTCAACCTATTTTCCATTTCCCATGAATATATTTAATCCCAATCTATTAATATCAATACAGAAGATTTTAAATAGAACTTTGGTAATCATATTAAACATAGAATAAAGAGGGGGTTCACCAACTTGATCAACTTTCCATATCCAAAACATGAACCAGTTCATGTATCCTATCAATAAACTTTTAGATCAATTATATTCAAAAAACATAACAATGTAATGCTAATTTAGAAAATTAAATAAGAAATATAGGGTTTATAACAAAAATGGAATAATTAATCTTGAAAATCACAAAATGGATCAATAAAAAAATTCCCCATCCCCTAGGCTAATCCAACAACATTGAGCTTGAGAGTAGGGAGTATAAAAGTGATAAAGGAAAGTATATAATAACCCCTTTCCTCAGACTAAAAAAGGTATAAAGATAAGAGTATGAGAGTAATTTCATCAATTACTTACAACCCCTCCATCTAGAATAAACCATCTTTATCAAGCCTTAGGAGATAGTAGAGACTTATTGTGTCTAAAGGTAATTCTGATTTGGGTTAATCATAAATGGTTGAAGTGGTAAAAATAATCATGGATCGTAGTATTGAATAGGTGGATTTAAATTAATGGAATGATTGAAGCTCCAATAATTTATGTGAAGGGTATAATAATCAAAAGGGAATGATGTAATTTCAGTCATTCAATTAAAAGGTCTAAGGAAAAAAGATATTCAGGGCCAATAAGGCTAAATCATGAAGTTCTATATCATATCAATAAATATTTGATTTAGATAGATAGAATAAAACTCTAAAATACCCTACCTCACGGAATCTAAAAAATTCCACATCAAAAGAATTGAATTTGATCACCAATGAATCCATGAGAAGCTTCCATGAACCTATAACATCACATTCATCATCAAAAAGTCATCCATTGAAGTACTCAAATAAGTTAGTACACCACTAAGAGGAGGTGAATCATTGGTGATTATTTTTATAAATTATTTTAATTTTGAAATTAAAACCCTATGACATGTTAGAATCGTGATCAACTCTTGAAATATCTTCCTCACCCATATACAATAATAATAATAATAAATAAGAACATGAGATTTTTTAAAATTTTTGGACTTAATACGAATGCCTAATAGTTTCTAGGTTCTACTTCGGTAATGAGTCCTAGATTATAACTAATATAATAGTGATTACAAGAGAGGGAAAATTTAAATCCTTAACTCTTGATGATTTTTCAAAAAACTGGTATAAAGTGAGGGAAGGAGACATCCTTGAATGAAATTTAAATAGTAAATTAACTACATTGTTTATCCTGGTAAGACCGTCCTTTGAATATTTCCTCCTCTCTCTTGGTTAAATAAAATCTTCATAATAGGATAGGATGACTCTATTTAGAATCCCACACTAACTTTTCACACTGGAAGTTAATTCACCAGATGTCAACATTGGTGGAAAAAAATCATTAAAAGTAGATCCTCACAATGGCAATGTATTAAAACTAGGTAGAAGAACCACCACTGCAATCACCCCTCTAACTTTCACTTACTCAGACCTGTTAACTCCAACTCACACAAAAATTCAATTGTAATAAATAAAAAATAAATCATGTAAAAAGACACAAAAAGGATTTTTTACATAAGTTGGACTTTTTCCTATATCCATGAGAATAAGAATCACAACTCTTCATTTAATCATAATTAAAAATTTTATAATCACTGTAAAAAATCATCCACCTAGATCAGTAACTCACATTAAATAATGGAACCTTAGAAGAGTGTTCCCAACCCTAGATATAAATGGTCGCATATAGTCATCCAATCACACAGACTTACTATATTTATAGGGTTCCATCTATTTTACTATTAAATCATTGATCTCATATAGCTTTCCTCAGTCTGACTACCTATCACTGGTACCAAAATATTTTTCCTTGTTCCATAACTTTTTTACCAAGTCTATGAATCATAGTGATTCAAACACTCACTATCCTCTTCCAGAAAAAAAAACACCTTCTGAACTTCTAGTAGATCATACCACCATATTGAGCAACCATTAGAAGTTAAAAAAAACTTCCAAAAACTACACTTTCATTCATTGAAACATGATAGTACTTATCTAACAAGGCCAAAGGGTCTTTCATAGTTTCCCCATCTAGTGAACTTACTCATACACATGAAGAATATTCACAATCCTAGAAATATCCCACATGAATATTGCATCAAGTATTCCACAAAATCATTCAACACATTGTAAAACATCACACTCTGAACTTATATTACATAAAAGTATCTTTTATTTCGTTCTATTCACCCAAGTCCAACTGAGGCATGGTGTTACCTCAGAATCTCATTAACTAAAGTCATGGTGAACATTTTATTGGGTTTTATCATCTAATTATCTTCTGTAACCCCCAACACTCCATCTTTAAGTATCTTTTGGATATAATGGTGCTTCAGGTTGATTTTGTAACACCTCAACTATAATAAACTAAATTTGATGGTTATTTTACTAAATTGGAACATGATACAAGGGATCATATCCACAAAGATCAAATAGTTTAGTGTTATTGGGAGACTAGATACATATATAATTATCAGATTTAATATGAAAAAATAAAATAAAGATTAATATTCTAGTTATAAATTTATCATTTTTTCTAGTATATCCCCAAAATTCTTCATAAATTTATTCTTGTTAACCTGGAGGAAGTAATACATGATAAAGGGTGATAATATATGCTTATTAAGGGAAAGTGTACAGTAGAATCTATTATAGGATAAATAAATCATGATCAATATAGTAGAGATAAATAATAAAAATATAACTAATATCATAAATAGGGGAATAAATATATGGATGAAATAGAAACATAAATAATCACATGGATAACAAAAACTAGTTTAATATTGATAGAATTCACAATGTCAGACATCATAATTTTACTAGCATGGCCTTGTGCCATGATGTCATACATAAATAGGTAAGGTGCATGCTAAATGAACAAACTGGTTTGATTTGTGAGACCTACTAATACATCAATGGGAAATAATAGGTCTCAATCATTAATTATTAAGTCTAATGAATTTATCAAGTGAAATAAATAAATAAAAATTCAATACATAATCAATATAAACATTCATATTTGAAAAACTAGTGTGAAGTGTGTTAATATTTTCCTTAGTAAATCTCTAGAGTAACATGAAAATAAGACATCCAGAGTAATATGGTGGATGGTATCTATATGATCCCATCTTTTTCTAGGTACGTACCTCTTTGAGTTTTTGGTTAAGCCTCTTTTATATGTGTTTGTATTTTTTTAAACCTCGGTGGTCTAGTTTATTTTTGGGTATGGAGATCCTTTTTTGGAAAATGACCTAAATTTTGAGTGTGTATATTTGTTTGAATTAATGGAGTCTAGGTATAAATGTGCCAAAGGATTATGAGAGTTCCCTATGGGTCTATAAATTTTAAGAGGTGGTTTGGGTTTATTCTACAAAATATGGTCTATGTTTTATCTATTAGAAAATTTCACATCGCAAACATGTTACATGATGTGAATAGTTCATATCATGAAATGTTTACACACCATGAAACTATTTCACATCATGAAAAGGTCTATTAGGGTTATTTTAACCAGAGGAAAAAACTTTTCAATGTATACTCTATGAGGTAAATTCACATCATATGAATAAAAAATTCACATAATGAATTCCTTGGACGCAGTGGGTTTTTGTATGGTCACACTTGACAAACATTTCATTCTTCATCCAGCCTCTTATCTCAGACTATAGGGTGACTCCAGGTGATTTATAGGTGATTCCTTCCCTTAAAAATGTATCAATATAGAATTTGATCTCTGGTGAGTTTCTTCTCTTTGGTTTTCTTCTTTATTATGTTATCCTCTATTATAGAAGTGTTATTTCCTTTCAGTTATTGAATATGGATTTTGATCTTGATTTTTGTGTGATATAGGTTTTATTTGATGATCTCCTTCACCTTTATTAATTTTTGGGAGTTCTCTATTGTGAGTGTTTCTTTTATTTCTGGATTAAGGTTGGTGGTCTAGAGCTTTACCCTAAAGTTTATTCCAATTATCTTAGTATGTGCAATAATTTTTATTGTATCCATAAGCCATACACGTGACGAAAATAATTGATTAAATCTATGTTTTATGAAAATTAATTTCTTAGACCTCCCACTACACCATAATGGGTCTATTAGCTTTGAGACTAGGCTTGCGGCCACCCACACAGTGAGCCTTACCTTGAAGTTACAATGAATCAGCAATTATAAAAATTGGTTTTTGGATTAATAATGTGAATTAATAATTCGAAATATTATGCCTTGGAAAATTAATTGACATAAATAGAAACTTGGAATGGTTTGATAGTGGTGATTCATCCTATCATAGGACAATATACCAATTGGGAATACATGCCCAGTTAATAGAATGAAATAAATTAACTATCTAGGCATGTGATATAAATGGTGATGAAAGGTATACATTGTTTTCTTGTATATATGTTTTCTCACAGGATGCCTAAGGTCTTGGACCACTATTTTGTAAGATGTGGAACTAGTGGTCCATCTTGGCATAGGATAACCCATCGCTTGAGTTGAGATTCACCCATTGTGATAGGCACATAGGAAGACGTTAGTGACTCCAACATGTGAATTCACATAGAGTCTAGTATGAGATGGTTATTTTCCTCGTGGCATGGAATTCTTCCCTGGGAATATATAAATGACTCTATCATGATAAATCGCATGGATCCTAGTTTTTCTTATTGAGACATGGTACAAATAGTTCATCCTAATGTAGGAGGATCAGTTTTGTGATAGAGACATATGGTATGGAGGTGAAGTAGGTTTGGCTGGCCATAAGTGTCAACCTAGAACTTGAGGGTTGGTGGGCTTATTTTATGTATTATATTAATTGATTAAATAACACCCTTTTATTTATTTATTTCATTCAATTACTATCAAACTTTTCATGACCCCATACCACTAAAGATATCATAATTAGGGGAGAGATATAATGACCCTTGAGTCCCACCATCAGTAGGCCCTAGGTTGAAAACCAACACTGATGGTGTAAAATTCTCACAGTATGGGAGGAATTACCCTCTATAAATGAAATAGGACCGAGATATAGGATAAAAAATCACCAAAAAACTATAAAATAAAATATAAAGGTAAACCAAAAATCATCCCACAATTCATGAATAATTTAAAATTGATATAAATAATAGTCTTCAAAGTAAATACAAAAAGATAGGTTTATGACAGCAAGTCAACAATAGATCCAACTCAACCCGTAATTTCTATCTTAGTACCCAAATTCCTAATACAAACATAAAAATAGTTTATATATATATATATATATATATATATATGTGCGGTGAGAATAATATGTATATTCAGTAGGGATATAACCAAGGCCTCAATTTCACAAGTAAAAAGAGCATGCTAAATCACCTGTGAAAAAACAATAGAACCAATAAGCACCTATATGGGTTATCTAAAAAACCCATCCTCACCATGGCTCCCTCACCAAATCATGCATCCAATATAATAATATAACATCAAGATCATAACAAATTAAGGCACCCTAATTTCACTTCCCCGCTAATTTTATACTCTCACGCCACAAATTTAAACATCCTATTCTCTCATCTCTTACACATGTACCACATCACATAATTTCCCTCCTATAGACACCTGGGCCACACATCACATCATATGGCATCCTTCCCATAGACACCTGGTCTACACATCACATCCCACCTACAAACACATAGGTCACACTTCACATCACATCACATCTCACCCACAGACACCAGGGCCACATATCAAATCACAACTAGAACCAGAGCAGTAGGATATCATGAACATAAAGGAAATAAACCTTTTTCTCTCCTATTATCATGCATGACCCCTACCACATATCACATCACAACACATCATGTATCACCTGTAGACACCTGGGCCAACACATCGCATCCCTCTTGAAGACACCAGCCCATCACATCACTATTGGGTGATCTCCAAGACCAACCTATATCAATACTACTGAAGGAAGAGTGGGGAAGAGAGGTAGTTGTCCATCTGTACACATATCACTACCATCCTAGATGTTGGAGACAAGACTCGGAACTCATCACTTATGAGCATTGGTAAGGTTATCCAACGTGGTAGGGGTGCATATAAAATAACATAAACATATATGGTATATAGATAGCACACAATACCCATCCTATGGGTTCACATCAACCACACTAAATCACACCAAATCACCACCACCATACCACACATCAGTCTTCATAATCACTTTCACCACTACATGAAACCCCACACAACCACCATAAAAAAACACACAACATTCCACTTTTCACTTAAAAGTTTCACCACATTTATTCATTAACCATTTCATTTCACATTACATTACTCATTCATTCATTCAATTGAGTATAATATATTTATCAAATATTTATTTCTAGTTCACCTTATTTATTTTCCAGCCTATTTTATTTTGTTTATCATCACATTTCATCTTATTTCTAACTGGGAAACTAATGCAACCATGACACAAAAAACTGGACCAACTCACATAACCATCATCGCAGCACCACACATACACCATTTTCATCGCATCACATGAACCAATCCATCTCATAACACAACCATCGTATAACGCTATCACCACATACAACAAAAAATCTACTTTCCACAACCATTGCACCACAACCACTGTGCCACAACCACTACACCACAACCACTACACCACATCCACTATGCCATAACCACTATGCCACAACCTCTATGCCACAACCACTATGCCACAACCATTATGACACAACCACTATAAAAAAACCTCTACGCCACAACCTCATCAAATCATATCACATAACTACCCACATTGCATCCATTCTAACCAACCTCCACATCACAACCCCATACACCACATGGAATAGTCGGTCACCTCCATCCTTGTACAACATCCTAAACAATGTAGGGAAAACCCAAAAATCACAAACACGCAATAGAAACAAAAAATGGATTCCATGATTATTCAGGGTAATTATCATATATCTTCTTTATATAGAATGGGTATTATCACACAAACCTGATTTCAATGAGAAACCAATTATTAACCAAATATATTTTATTTAACATTTTATCTAGGGTGTGATCACACAACAAGATAATAAGGGCCACTACATCATAAAAAATACAATACAAACAATGCTCCTAATAGCCATTATTTTCAGAATTGGAAACAGGCATACATAATAACATCAACAACATATGTCAAAGTAGTAAATCATGAAAAAACTCCCTATTCCCATCAATTTTATTATGCCAATTAATTATCCAATTATGTAGACCCTTACTATCCACCCAAAATTAATAAATATCATGAAAATATCATGAATAGAAAGTAAAAGAGTGAGAACAAGGATCCCCTCTATCAAGGAATCTTTCTGATCTTGTTGTGCAGCGTAGGGTGAGGAAGAACTACCCGAAAACCAAAACTAAACCACAAGGTCACAGATCAACCTACATTACATCAAAGGGTTCCCAAAATATCTCCCATACACACTAAAAACCAAAAAATACACCAATGCAGTGGATCTATAAAGAATAACAAAAGGAAAATCATAGGTAAATAGAGGAGAAAGCACCACAGATCACGAATAGGCATCCACCAATATCAATTGACCAAATAAAGATAAATTCGGTTGAAGATCCTATGAGATCCACCTTGGGTTCTCCCAAAATTAGAGAAAGGTATAATGACCAAATGAAAATAGAATCGAGTGTTAAAGGGTCAAAAATAACCTAAAACTCGTTACTTTCATGTCATGTAACCCATTCATGACATGAATTCCCATTTTTCCAACATCCATTGAAATTCATGTCACCTCATCTTTAATTAATTACACATCATGAATTCACCTTTAATGATATGAATATGTTTAATGTTACACACCTCAACTGAATACAAGTCATGAACTCACCAACTTCACAATATGTGGATCAAAAATTTATGTCGTGTACCCCTTCCTATTGCATCTTTACTGAACCTCTAACCACACGGATCCTCCTCAAGACTCCTCCAAAAATACCTCAAACACCCAAAACTGGTAGAATAACAAATTGGAAAGGCACATGTCATTACATTAGATTACTCTCAAATGATTCTCATCCTTGATAATAAAAACTGAAAATGGGAAAAGAATGTAGTCCAAAAAACCCCTTGAAAGATACCTTTCAAGTATCTCATCACTCCTCAAATGATGCCACTATCCAAACATTCCAATCGAAACACCCATGAAACACACTGCACAACCACATCACTACCTTTCATTAGGCACAACACTTCATCATCTGGTACCAACCACATCCACCACATTTCTATATAACCACACCAACCTCTGCACAACCCAAACCCACCACTACAAACAACCACCACATAGAACTGCACCAAGCACATAAATCATGGAATTATATCATACATGTCAAGATACTTTCCGATTTGGGTAGCACTAACTTTCCTTCACTGGTTTAATCATATATTATTATAATTCATATTTATTAGGATTCATGTCCTCCCCTTTTCATATGTTGGGGGGTTTTATTACACATCACACATCAAGGGAAACAACACATACCATAACATAGAAAGATACAAACATCACATCATTAGAAAAACAGAGTAAAGAAAAACTCAAAATAGCTCTGGGAATTGGGCATGCATATGCATCTCTCTCTCCCAGGTACTATCCTCTAGTACACCATGCCTATATAACACAAAAACCAAGGTAATGTCATGACCATTAATCACCTTATCTCAATAATCTTGGATCTCTATTGGACACTCCATGAATTTCACATCATCCTTGATATCCAAATCTCACAAGTGAATAATGTAGAAGTAATCATGAAGATACTAACAAAGATAAGACATGTGGAAGATATCATGGATCCTCTCTAACTCTAGTAGAAACTCCAACAGATATTCCACCTCTCCAACTTTCCTCAACACCTCAAAGGGACCAAAAATAATGGGAGAAATCTTACTCCCCCACCAAAACTCTACTTCCCATACTGAGGGAACACTATCAAGAACACATCATCTCCAACCTCAAACTCCATGGGCCTAAACCTATAACTAGAATAGGCCTTATGATGGTCTTATGATGTCCTCGTCCTATCTCAAATCAATTGGATATTCTTAGTTGTTCTCTTCACTACATCAAGACCAGTAACTACTAACTATCTAACCTCTTTCCAACATAATATAGAAAGACATAGCCACCCATAGAGCACCTCAAATGGAGCCATACTAATGGATTAGTGATAGATATTGTTGTATGCAAACTCGAACAAAGGTGGGTGTCATACCCAATATCCACTAAAGTATAAGACGCATTCCTACAACATATCCTCTAGCATTTAGATGGTTTTCTTTGTATTCCCATCTATGTAAGGGTGGAAAGCAGTGCTAAGGTGAAACTAGGATCTAAAAGCATGTTGTAATCCCCTCATGACTTATGAGGTAAAATGAGGATCTCAATCATAGATGATGGTCCTCATTACCCTATGAATCCTAACCAGATTATCCATGTACCACCTCACCAAAATATCCATGGTACTCAACTCACGGATTTCCAAGAAGTTTCATTATTTCATCAGTAGGTCCACTACCACACAAACTGCATCGCATCGTCCCTAATATCTAGGAATACCTGTGATAAAATCCATAAATATGTCCTCCCATTTCCACTTTTTGGAATAAAAGGACTAAAATAAACCTCCTAGAACATAGTGCTCCGCTTTCACCTTCTGAAAAACTATACATCTTTCCACTAACTCCACTACTAAACATTTCATCCCTAACCACCAAAGTTATTTAATCAATCCATGATAAATCTTTTTCACCCAATGATGTATTGATAAATGTGAGATTTTAAACTCATGGAAAAATCCCTCAAACATTTCTTTTAGGAAAAACAATATCCCCTAGAATAGCACCAAGTTCTGATCATTCTCTGACCATCCCTCAAGAGAATCACCATTGACAAAACAATTTCACATCACCTCTTCCATTGAGTCTCCCCACTGAGACTCCTCCACCTACTGCATCAAAGATGACTCCATGGTCATCTGATCAAGAAAAACCCATCCACTACTATCCCCGATATCAATATGCATCACTTCAAGATCCACCATTCCTTTATAAACATCTGCAGACACCTGAGCCACATCCTCTCGGGATTTCTTACTCAACGCATCAGCAACTACATTACCCTTCCCCAGGGTGTAAGAGATGTAAAAATTTTAATCTAAAAGAAACTTCATCTACATATACTGGTGTAAATTAAGATATCATTGAGAAAAAATATATCTCATGCTCTTATGATCTGTGAAAGACAAAAAATGATCACTGATGAGGTAATGCCTCCACAAATTTAGCACGAACACAATTAACACTAACTCCAGAACATGGGTGGAATTGTTATGCTCGTATGTATGTAAATACCTAGAACTATAGTATATCAATACTATTTACTACATCAACACGCATCCCAATACCATATGTTATGCTTCACATAATACCTCAAAAAACACACCCTCCTTGGGTAATTAAAGAACTGGATCACAAACCAACTTCTCTTTTAAGTAATAAAACAATTCCTGGCACTGATATTTCCACAAAAAAATCCTAATAATTACTATTAACGCTTTTTAAGGGACTGAAAATTGGTAGGAATCAAGTTTAAACCTCCAATAATAGCTCATGAGACCAAGAAAAATATAAAACTATGCCACATTCTTGGGTGATTCCCAAGAAACAACTACCTCAACCTTTGACGGGTCTATTTACACACCCTACTAAGACACCACATGTCTAAGGAAATGTACCTCCCACATCCAAAACTCACACTTGGAAAAATTCTCATAGAGATAGTGGTGTCAAAGGACCTAGAAAATAACTCTGAGAGGCTCAGCATACTCCTCCACTGACTTTGAGTAGACCATGATGTCATCAATGAATATGATAATGAATTGATCTAGGAAATAATAAAACATGGAGTTCATAATCCCTAATAACATGGCTAGTAAGTTTGTAAAACTGAATGGAATGAATAAAAACTCAAATTTCCCATACCTGTATCTGAAGGAAATATTTTGGACATCCACATCTTTCACCCTCAACTGGTGATATCTAGACTACAGGTGGATCTTATAGAACTAGCTAGCTCCTTTAAATGGGTTGAACAGATCATTGACCCTTAGAAGAGGGTAATTTTTCTTGACCATCACTTGATTCAACCTTTTATAGTCTATACACAACTTTGTACTACCATATGGCTTCTTGTAGAACAACATTAGAGCACCCCCATGGTGACACACTAGGTCATATGAAACCTATATTCATCAGATCATCCACCTATAGCCTTAACTCACACAACTTCATAAGAACCATCTGATAGGAATACATTGATATTGGAGATTCCCTCAGTTGCAACTATATCTCAAACTTGATATCATGTCGAGGGGGTAGTACTATAACCTACTATAGAAAAACATCTAGTAATTCCTCCAAAACCCTAGAAAAATACCTAACCTAATATTTTCCTAATAGCTCCACCAAATTTGACAAAAGAAACTCTACTTTCCTACCACCCAACCAACAACCTCTCTTGCCAATGAATTTTGCATGCTATCCCTCCACATCGGAAAGAAAAATTCTTCTCTGAAAGAATTAAATTATTTAATGTATGGAATACCTCCAATATATACTGAGGATAATATTTTATGGTTTTATATACAATAATAATAAATCCCCCACTTATTGGTGCAACCCCATTACTAGTCTACATCCCCAGCACACATCAAACAAAGAAGCTTGACCTCCAACCAGTGTAGATAACACTAGTGGCACTAGAAGTATCTCCACATCCAATACCAACATATAGACCAAATTATGAGAATAAGAAAAAAAGAATTTTGCAGCATCTAAATCAAACAGACAACACACAAGGGTAGTCGATAAACTAATCATACCATGAACAACTCTGAACTCTATTGGAGCTACGACCTCTAACACGTGCATACAACCACTCCTAGCTCCTCTGACTCTTTACTATCAGCCTCAATGGACATGATATAGCCTAGGTACCTAGGGATGGGGACCATAATGAGCCCCCCTACCCCTCCCCCCCCCCCCAACAACTCTACCTAATCTTAGCTACTGAACAATAACCCATGGTCCCGGCCACTGAAACTGCCTCGAAGGAAACTGTTGTTACAGAGAAGGGGCCTGAAAGACCATATGAAACTAAAATCCTTGAGAAATTAAACAATAATCCTGGTTGTTCCCATATCTCCCATATATATGGAAAAAAAATGGAAAACCCTTACAAGGCACTTAGAAAAAACCTTACCCTGATGACTGGGAAAGAAACTATTGCAGCCAGTTCCTCACTAAATGGAACCCTGACTGCCTGAACACCCACTACACACTGCCTAAATATATGCTCCTTAAAACACATTGTTGACCACCCTAATTATCCTCAAATACCAAGTAAATAATCCACTTTATAAAATCGTTCATTTACTATACATCTAGATACATCAGGAGAGTAAATGTAGTGATTGCGGTCCTGATCATTGGGCACAAAGCCTCCTCCATATGTCGCGCTCTGGACTCCTCATATGAAAAAACATCTGGAGCAAAGTGTAGGAGCTCCTTGAACCTAATCCCAAACTTCCACACACTCAAAATCCCTTTATTAAGGGAGATAAGTTTCTTTATATTGGCTTACCTTGTCATTAATGATAGAAACTCTACCTATAACTCCCTATAAAAGTATGTCAATAACACATAACACTCCCTGTGATCACCAAGAAATAGTGCCCACCACTGACATGGAGCTCCCCAAATCAGACTAACTGCCAATGGCACCCAAAACATTGATTGTTCTTAGATTATACCAAAAAATGATCTTAATATCCTCCATCAAGCACCCCATCTCTAAATCAGAGACACTCCCCTCATACTTACCCAAACTCTACTGCTGAAATACACGCAAAGCACAAATTCATGCATTATCCTCTATTATCGGGTCAAACCTCTAACAATCAATCAGATCATCCTACTAGAACTCAATTGCCTAAGAAACTCGTAGATAGAAAATAGGATTCATTCTTAAAAATAAGAAGAACATCCTAATCCTAATATCTTGGAATTTTATCCAATATTATTTATTTAATTCATTTAATTTTCCAAAAACTCTAAATTCTGATGTGAACACAAGTCATCATGATGCATGTACTTATCCTAGGTATCTACCCTGCAAAAAGATCCACCTTACTTCTTTATTCAATAATCTTAGAGTCTATGCATTGGATCACTGGGGGGCCTAAAATCCTATGTCCTAGCCGATCTTCATGACCTATGTCTCGCACCAAGTTCAACTGGAACTACTTCCATACCAAACCATGTAAACCTCATTGTTCCTAACTCTAGAATCCATATTATCTCTCAACCATCATCCTTTGATACCACTTTGTCATGACCCCCTCCTACCAAAGATATCACAATGATGGGAGAGAGATAATGACCCCCGAGTCCCACCTTCAGTAGGCCCCGAGTTAGATACTGGAATATAGGGTATAAAAAACTCAAATTATGGGAGTAATTTACCTTTATAAATAAAATAGGATCAGGATATAGGATAAAAACTACCAAAAATTATTGTAGACAATATGAAGGTAGACTAAAAACCATCCCATATTTCATGAATAAAGTAAAAATGATACAAATAACAAGTAAATACCAAAAATAAAAGTGTATGGTAGTAACTAAACAATATCTCCAACCCGGGTTGTAATGTCCAGCTGAGTCCCTAAAGTCCTACTAGAAACCAAAAAACAGTTTATATGTGTAGGGTGAGAATAACATGTATACTCAATAGGGACATAACCAAGTCCTCAAGTGAACATGTGAAAAGAGTATGCTAAAGAGCCAATGAACAAACAGTAGAACCTACAAGCACCTATACAGGGAATCTAACCAAAAATAGCCTCACTATGGCTCACTCACCAAATTGTGAATCTAATATAAAATGTATCATTGAGATCATAACAAAGAAAGACTCCCCACTACTGCTTCCCCACTAATTTTCTACTCTCACACCAAAAATGTTGAATGTCCTATGCTCCCATCCCTTACACATATACCACATAAAATCACATCAAATACCTCCCACATACCCTTGGGTTACACATCAAATCCCACCCACATACACCTTGAACACACATTAGATCACATCCCACCTACAAACACCTGGGTCACACACCTCATCACATCACATCTCTTCAATAGACACCTAGGCTACAAATCACATCACAACCAGAACCAGAGTAGTAAGGTGCCATGAATATGAAGGAAATCGACCTCATGCCCGCATCCTACCACACATCACCCCCACTACATATGACATCACACCACATCATGTCTCACCCATAAACACCTAGGCCAACACATCGCATCCTTCCCAACGATACCAAGTTCATCACATCACTATTGGGTGATCTCCAACACTAGCCCATATCACTATTTTTGAAGAAAGAGTGGGGGGAGGGGTGTCAAACCATCTATATCACTACCATCATGGATGTTGGGTAAAACACCCAGAACTCGGTACCTATGAGAATTGGTAAGATTATCCAACTTGGGTGGGGTGCATATAAAATAACATAAACATACATGCTATATATGTGGAATAGAATACCCATCCTATGGGTCACATCAACAACACTAGATACCATATCACCACCATCTTACTAAACATTAACCATCACAACCACTTCCACCACTATATGAAACACCACACAACCACCACACAACATTATAAATTCTAATTACAAGTTTTACCATTATTATTCGTTATACATTTCATTTCACATTTCATTCCTCATTCATTCATTCAATTTAGTTTAATCCATTTATCACATATCTATTTCCAATCAACCTTTTTTTACTAGCATGTTTTGTTTTGTTTATCATCACAATACATCTCATGGATAATTGGGAAACTAACTCAACCATGCCACAAAAAAACTATCCCAACTCACATAATAACCACCACACCACTACACATCCACTATCATCACCTCATCACATCACCCAAGCCATCTCACAACACAACCATAGTAAAATTCTATCATTTCATACCACATCAAAGCCTTTGTTCCATAACCACTATGCCACAACTATTGAACCAAAAAAACTATTTCATAACCAATACTTTACAACCACTTCTTCACAACCACTAGTCCACAACCACCACACCATGACCTATGCATCATAAACACTATGTTACAACCACTACACCATAACTACTATGCCATGACCACTACACCACAACCAGTGTGCCACATCCTCATCACACCACATCGCACAACTTCCCACATTGCATCAATGATAACCAACCTTAGCATCACATCCCTACACACCACATGGCCCATCTAGTCCCCTCCTTCATCTTACAACATCCCAAACCATATAAATAAAACATAAAAAACACAAACACACAATAGAAACACAAACTATCTTCCACAATTATTCAGGGAAATTATCACATATCTTATTTATTTATCATGAATATTATCATAAAAATAAGATGTCCAATGGAAACTAATTATTATCCAAATATTCATTTTTTAACTTTTATTTAGGGTTTGATCACATAACAACACATCAAGGGCCATTACATCATAAAAACTACCACAAAAACAAGGCTCCCAACAGCCATTATTTTTTAAAATTGGAAACATGAATTCATAATAACATCAAAAACATATATAAAAAGCACTAAATAATGCGACAAATCCCTATTCCCATAAATTTTATTATGAAAATTAATTATCTGATTACGTAAACCCTTACTATCCACCCAAAGGTAAGAAAAATCATACAAATCTCACACATGGAATATAAAAGAGTGGGAATAAGTATACCCTACCTCAATGAATCTTTTTTATCTCACTATGAACTACAGTTCGAATAAATAACCAAAAAACACAACAGTACCACAAAATTATAGATCAATATACACCATATAAAAATGTAGTCAAAACAAAACTCATAAACATCCCAAACAAAAACCACACCACCAAAGTGAATCTCTGAAGATGAATAGTTGGAAAACCAAGAGAAATGAGAGGAGAAGTCACCATGGATCACCAATGTGCATCCACTATAACCAATGGATCAAATCAAAATGAAGGGTTTTGA
The DNA here is from genome assembly GCA_963277665.1 of Viscum album. Lineage (NCBI taxonomy): Eukaryota > Viridiplantae > Streptophyta > Magnoliopsida > Santalales > Viscaceae > Viscum > Viscum album. The sequence goes on along the minus strand of OY728155.1, from coordinate 1,285,741,050 downwards.
AGATCTTATGATATCTTAATAGGGTTATTCCAAGACAAGAGGAAGGGAGAGAGGCCAAATGAAGAGATAATAGGCCATGCAAGGTTAAAAATAACCTAGAACCTGACACTTTCATGTCGTGTAACCTATTAATGACATTAATTCCCATTTTTTCAATATCTTTTGAAATTCACGTCACCTTGGGTAAAATTAATTACACATTGTGAATTCATCTTTCATTATGTGAATCCATTTTACATTGTACACCTCATTCGAACACAAGTCGTGAATTTAACAGATTTAAAATTAGTGAATCACTAATTCACTTTGTATAAACCTTTCAGGATGAAAAATTCCCACTATAGATCTACTACACCGCCAATTACACAGAACCTCCTCAAGCCTCCTTTGAAACACCTCAAACACACAAAAACTAGAAAAGTAATAGACCAAGAAGGCTAAAACTATTACAAGATTGGTTTTGTTTAAACATGATGGTGTGTACCCATTGAGTTTTACTCACACGCTATTTAGGTCTTTGTTGAGTACCCAAGAATATTTCATGGATGTAGGTTTATATATGGTAAAATTACCTTGTTGTGGATTTTTTTTATTGAATGGGTTAGAACGTGGAGACAACACTGACATGGGATTCAGGAAAGGGGACTTTTTAGTTTATTTTTGTCATCTTGGTATTTTATCTGTTAACTTCTATCATATAATTTAGTTAAATTTCTTCATAACATTACATGGTTCATTATTATTTGGTCTTTTTAGTTCATCCTTTGTATTCATGTTGTATGTTTTATTGTTTCTACTATTTTCATTACTCTTATATTTTTTTATTTATATTGTATTGAAACTTTGTGCTATGGGGTATAGTCTCCCAACTATGTTCTTTACACCCTAACTAATAATTGGAAGCCTCTAGCATATGGGGAGGCCTTATTGAGGTCCAGTAACCAACCTTTCTTGTACACATGATAGGGTTTCAATCTAGGGGATGTTACAAAGTGTCATCCGATCACTCATGAATTTTTTCTATTATTTTACTATTTGGGAAAGTTAGAAAGAATACTAAGAATGTTTTTGGACTTTGTAATTATCTTTTTCATAGGATTATCTCACTTATGTATGGGGGAAAATCTAAGTACACATGTATGGAATTGTTGTTCATGTTTTTTCACTGGTTATGGCTGATATTATTTCACCTCAGGTGATTCACATGTCATTTGATGTTATTGTTTCTAAAGATTTATACATGTGGCCCAGTGTTTCCAATGAAAATGTTTTTGGTGATGTTTTGTTTGATGGTTTTATTATGGGGGTTTGAATGGTTTCACAATTATTTACATTGGATTCACTATTTCTGAATGGCTTCCAATGGGTTTGTTAATGGGGACAGAAACACCCAATGGTTCTATTATTTGTATTGTTTTACAAACCTACTTTAAAAAGGTATTTGGTTGTTGATAAATGGTCTAACAATGCTTATGGATTCACATTTATTAAGAGGATGTGAGTTCGGTCCTATCACACCCTTTTGGGGGGAAATTATTTCCGACTCTGAGACTCTCTTGAAGATTCAAGACATATTCATGAATCATTCATTAATTTCCAAGTATAACATTTGTTTACCTTAGGTTAAAAATCAATTATTAATATGAATTTAATTTATAATAATCTATATGTATCTGAGGTTCTTCATTGATAGAGAAATTTGTATGTATCTAAGGTTCTCCATCAATATTACCCTTTTATGAACGGATTATATATTATTTTTTCATTTATCATCATGATGCTAGTTTCAAGACATAAGATGGGGAAATATTGAATTGAATTTCATCTAGGGAGAAAATAGTTGTTTTGATGTCGGGATTAGGCCCCTAAGATATTATTCCTACATATTCTTGTGAAATTAATCCAAAACCCATGTAGTTTAATGCCACTTAATGGGACACATCATGCCTTTTAAGTCCATGTGACAAGCATCAAGCCATACATTTTAAAATCATGTGGAAAGGATGTCTAGGAGAAAGGTAACTAGTCAAATTTGTTGTGGGAATTATACTAAAGTATCCTAGGAACCTAGAAGGTATATAGGATCCCAGATTGGATGTGACCCTACTAGGAAAATGGGCTAGAGGAAATTACGGTTTATTTGGGGTGTTGGGATTAGACCATAAGGGGGCTTCCTACATATACCATTTGGATGGGAATAAAAGACCATATAGTTCAATTTTGGGGTGTTGGTTTTAGACCTCAAGGAGGATTCCAACATATCCCATTTGGATGGTAATAAAATCCCACATAGTTTGAATTAGGGTTGATGACCCATTCCTATAGAGGTTATCTAAAGGTTTGTCTCAGAGAAAATGTGACCCTCTGAGAGGATTGAGTTGGGAATTATATCAAATAGGAGTCCCTTTCTCTCATAGGTAATTTGGACCTTTGAGAGGATTTATTTGGGGCTTATACCTAATAGGAATCCCTTTGTCTCGTAGGGAATGTGTCTCTTTTAGAGTATTGAGTTGGGGCGTATAACGAATAGGTGGCACTTTGTCTTGCATGGAATGTATCACTTTGAGAGAAAAGTTGAATATTATAATGAATATGAGGCCCTTTGTCTCACTGAGGATGTGTACATTTTATATGGATATGTGGCTTTGAGTATTCATGACTACGGAGGCCCACTAATGAAAGGTGAGAGGAAGTTCTATAAAAGGATTATCTACCAAAACATGCATTTGACTATGTGGATGTCATGATCATATCTCACCTATAATACCACATGATTCATGATCATGTATGAGAAACAAGAGGAATAATAATATTTATAAAACCACAAAATCTCCTTTCTCTACTGGTGGATGAGGTCATAGGAATGGGAGAAGAAGAAAGGGATTTGACGTGCCTATCTCCTTTCTCCTTTCGTAATTAGGATAGTCACATCAACTACCCATATAGATACCACATATAAGAAATTACAAGGGATTAATTCATGATGGATTCCATTTATCCTAGTTCTATAGAAGATATGTGTATAATCCACTAACCCTCAAATGGAAATTCAATCATGCCCCCCACCCTCAATGTCTAAAACAGGAGGTCTCGGGCCTCATAGATTATGATTTAAGGACATTTCCCTATCCCTTGTGTATGAGATACAAAGAGGGAAGGATAAGGTATTTTCCCTTGTTTATGAGACTATAAGGTCCATGGAACTCCCCCTAGGGTTGTGTTCATCATGACTAAAGTGATTCATAACTACATGCACCCTGAGGACCTTACCCATCAGGCAGGACAAGTGCAAGACACCTCTAACTAAAGGAATGCAAAACTGAATAGGAGACATATTGGTGTCTGTTTCCCTAGTTGTACAAGTTTTGAGGCTTTAGTGGAGGATTTTTATTGGTCTACCTTATATGGGAGTCTTAATTAAGGATGTTCCCCACCATTAGTGGCATGAATAGGGCTTATAGGAGGCTTGTGAAGGTTAAGGCTTGGCGAGCTGTAAGGGTCTCACACAGGGTAAGGCTTGGGTGGATCAGAAGTTCTTTGGGCAATGTAGGCCTTCACAAGCTAGATATAACTTCTAGATGATATAAAACTTTTGAAACAACACTTGGAAGAGACCTTTCTCTAGGATTTAAGGGTTTCCTTAGGTTTACCTGGAAGGGCCTCGCGTAGGTCCTAGGTTTAGAAGGGGACCTTCACACTAGTATCTATTGATTAGGGGGTATGTGTATCCTCATGAAAGTGTTTTGTGTTTCACACCCTATAGTAACTTTTATCCCACTTCCATTCTTAATTACCACTCCTCTTGGGTTTTGGAGAGATACCATGGTGGATTTTAGGGCATGGTTGAAGGACTAGGGTTACCAGTGCTTTGTGGATTTTTAGGGTTTTTTTATCATTTAAAATGACGAGACCTAGGGTCCTATTTATAGGAAATTTAGGGACCCTAGGTGAAGGAGGTTCTTCAAACAAATAGTTCACACTGGTTTACATGTAGGTATGACCTACATAGTTCTCTTGGTAATTCTTATCAGGGGCATGTGCATTGTCGCTGGTGCACAGGCGTAGCCTAAGTGGTGATGGTTATTCGGACCCTGCACATTGTATCGTTGGTGAAGCACGCAACCCTTAGAATTAATCAATTATCCTTTCCTTTAAGTATTTACCTTCATAAATTCTTATTTTATGAAAAAAAAGAGTTTTAAAAAAATCCCCCCCCCCTTGTAATTAGATTCATTTAACATGAAAATAATCTATTTCTAAGGTAACTATAGGTAACTTTGATGCATTCCAACATCATTTTGGGGGATTTTAATATATCTCAAGTTTGGGAATATGCTCTAATTTTTTCATAATCCATAGGTCCTAGCTATCACAATTCAACTATTTCTAGGGTCATATGATAGACCCTACAAACTTCGTGTCTCTTGTTTCATTGCCCTAATTTTTCTTAAGTCAAAATGAAGACAACTTGGTGAGACTTGGATTTTTCTTAGTCCTACCTTTTTGGGACTTCATCCTAACAAGTTTTGTGTATTTTTCTTTCATTGCTAAATTTTTGCTAAAACCACATAGATTTTGTTGGAGTTAGTGCCATAGAACCAACTTCTATGTACTTTATGATATCATGTATTCATTATTTTTAATATTAATAAACTACTTATCACATCATGATTGTTCTTCTACATAACATAGTATGTGATAATGTACCTAGAGTATTTGTTACACTGAAAGGTCATAGAAATTCCCCACTATAATGAGAACTCTAAAGTGATACTAAATTATTAGTAAATATATGTTCTATATCAAGATGATATCATTTATGGGACAAAAATGATACATAATATTAGGGTTGGAGACTTATAAAACTTTGAGAAAACTTCTTAGAGTGTACTCCCTTGGTAATATCTAGTATGATACAATAAAAATGATACCCACCAGTAGTAAATCCACATCTATTTGTTTCATTGGATGTTCCTATTTGTGGATGTGTGTATTGGTCCTTAGACTTTAAGATTAATATTAATTGGTATTATGAGTCACTTACTTTGATTTATTGACAAAAACTGTGATGATAGATGTTCGTGGTGAGGTGGGATACTTTGGGTGTGTCACAAGTAATATTGCATTAATTAATAATGTGATAAAGGATTTATCCCTTATATTATTTAGCAGAAGCTAATATCTCAGGCACTTTCATGGAAATGATATCGCCTAAATAAATACTTTTCCATGGTGTTCTATAGGAAATTTATTTTTCCAAAAAGTAAAGAAAGAGATATTGAGCACATAGGTTTATGGCATTGGGATGCAGCCTACTTGATTTGATATATCATGATAAAGAGATTATATTATATAGTAAGAATCCATATGTGGTATTATGTCATTATAACATTAAATTCTTTATATATGGGTGCCTTGGAGTGTGTCTAGACGCTAACTTTGGACTTTAGGCTTCTTCGTTTAACACCACTAAGAAAGAAGCATAAAGGTTCATGCACTGTGTGTATCCAAAATCTCAGTTAAATAATATATTAAAAATTATTATTTAAAAAGTTGAATAAATATTATTTTTGTATTTGGTTTAATAATTTTTTATATTTTCTTGATTTCATTTATTATGTCACCAGTTATTCAAGAGAATATAATGTGATCAGAATATTTAATAAATATTTATTTTTTATTTAGTGAATATAATATTTATTTATTTATTGGTGAAAATGAATTTATATTTATTTAATAAAAAAATAGACATTATTCAAGGTCCAATAAATATTATGGAGGAATAACAGACTGGGATTTTAGGTCTAGTGAGAAAATAATAAATATTTAATATTACATGATTAAATAATATTTAATTATAATTCACAAGTTAAGTACATGTTGAGAAATATTATTATTATTATTATTATTATTATTTGACATGGGGTTTTATATATAATTAAATAAATAATTAAGGGAAGTTTTTAAACTATTTTATTTTAACCCTAGTGATATATAAACCCAGTTATGTTATTTTCTCATAAGAACAATTAATTTGTTTGGGTTGTGCACAATGAAATTGGAGAATTCTCTCAAGACCTTGAGATCCCTCTTCTCCGAGATATCTCCCAATAATGGAGATCAATATTCCTCCACCGTATCATGGATAATTCTTTGGAAGCAATTTCCATAGCGATCAAAGGCAGACGATGAAAGAACAAGGATATTTTGTGCTAGCACCTGGAGATTCCTTCGGTGACATCTAGGGATTCATGGAACATATGTGAATAACCTCTAGATGTAATATATACTTGATTCCTATAATGAAACGATGATGCATCATAGATCTATTTCCAGATCTATCAATGAAGAAATAATTCCATCAAAGGTAATTCTTTATTTAATTAAATTGATTATAAATAATAGGTGATGATCCTCTCTTGGTTCCAAAATTATATCCCTTTTCTATATTATTTAATTCAATTTTGTAGATCAGGAAGTTTATCATTGTGTAAGTATTTGATTGATCATCGATCATGGAAAAAATAAATGTTCGGAACTTCCCATCACATGCCTTCTCTATACCCAAAACCTACAAAGTGTAGGTCTAGCAAGCTGAGACTTGACTTTTTCACAGGGTTCCCTTTTGTGGGTTTTAAACTTGGTGAGTATTGTGTCTCCTTTGGGGGATTTTTAGAGACTTTCAATCAGGGATAATGTGACTGGTGTTTTAGGTAGAATTTCTTTGACTATGAGTTATGGAATGATGACCCAGCCAAGTATTGCTAACCGATAATGTTCCGACTTTCTCCAGATACACAAAGGGGGATTTTGAGTCACTGTTTTGTGATTTATAGATCTGAAAAATGAGATAAGACAAACATACAAGGAATGACCATGGAACATATTCAAAAATTGGTTTCCAAAATGATGTTATCAAGTCTTATGGAGATAGAATAGGACTATCTAGGGAATGAATGTGCCTCTGGTTGACATTCCCTTTTGGTGGGAGACTTATACAAAGAAAAATAGGGTGTGTTACTGCACAGTAAAAAAAATTAAGAAAATGAAATTCTATTACCGATGTCTATGGAGTTCATGAAGATACAAATTTCTGAAGACCACAAAGGGTGGTTTTTCAAGGGAAGGTGTATGAGAATGAAGGGAGCATATTTATTAGCACTAGTTATGAAGAAACCTATCCTACATGAATTTGGTTTGTGTAAAGGAAGGGTAATTTTGGTGGGTGACTAATATCAGAGGGAAATTCCCCTCTCTGATAAGGTTTTAAGCATAGTAAATTTTAATGTTAAGTGACTAGGACATGGACCATGCAGTTTAACGTCTTACAAAAAGGAAATTGGGGGTTATGGTTTAAGTTCATTTAGATTTAACCAAAATATTAGAGATTTTACCTTTCATAGAAATCTTTCCATGAATGTTCCATCATTTCCAGGCATGAATGGATTATTTTTTAAACTATAATCTAGGGTTTTCTAGATCCAAAAGGGTATATGGGAAAAGTATTCAAGGAATGACCATGAACCAATGTTTGAAAAGTGATCTCCTAGCATAATGGTTTTTAGGCTTACCGAGATAGAAGAGGTCTCTCCCAAGGATGAATATGCCTCTAGTTGACAAGACCTTTTGGTGGGTGAATTATTCAAAGCTATAATAGGGTGTGTTAATGCATATTTTAATAGTGTTATCCTCTGGATGACATTCCCTTTTGGTGAGAGACTTATGAAAGGACAACAGGGGAGTGTTACAGCATAGCCAGAAAAAGGTATCCTTAGGAATATGACATTCCATTAATGATAGCTAGAGAAAGTTTATGGAGATTCGGATTTCTCTGAACACGTAGTTTGGTTTATGGGAAGGAAGTTCCTGAATATATAATGATCATTTCATATCAAAATTATCAAGAATGGGGATAAATTCTTCCCTACGCAGGTCTAACCCATACACCAGAAAAGGGAATATTTTTTACAGATGGACCCAAGACATAGAATATGGGAGTCACTATATATCCCATCAAAGAGAGAATCAATCCATACATAGTTCTTGGGAGATTCCTTACACTGATTGAATTCTTGTTTAGAGAAGGGGGGTTTTAATACAGGATCATGAATGGTCTGAGAACCCATATCGGATCCTCTCTATGTAGATTTGAATCATATAAAGAAGAGTGGGGTAATTTCTTGTTTTTTTGTTGGACCAAGATATAGAACCCATGCATAACTACATATCTCTTTAAATCAAGAATCAATCCATATGTAGTTCTTGATTTTGTTTCATGCAAGATACATCAACCATGCAGTTTAATGTCATATGGTAAGGATGTTTGGTGTTCCTTCTAAGGTCTTGCATTAAATACCATAGTAACCCTAATGTGAACTGATGTGCCTTGATAATGCAGTGAATCCTTTACCAAAACTCCTAATCCAATGTGATATTCTCTTAGTGTGAGAAATAAGGAGTGGAAAAGTTTTATTCCGCAACAAAAATGTGATAAAAATGAAGGATAGGTTAATTTCAATTTTTTATGTCTATACCATGATTTAGGATCTAGGAATCAATATATATCTTATTTTAATGAGAATCAATCCATATGTAGTTCTCAAAAACCATGCAATTTAGTGTCATTTGGTGAGGACATCAGCCATGCAATTTAAAATCATGTGGTAAAGATGAATGTAACTCTATGTGAAAAAATAAATATTGTTTTTGGACCCATGATTGGAGATCTAGGTGTCACTGCATATCTTTTAATGCAAGGAATCAAGTCTCATGTTGTTATTATGTTTTAAAATTGAATAAAAGGGATGGTAACCATGCAGTTTAGTGTCATGCGGTAAGGAATAAGGCTACCCTACATATAAAATAATGCATAAATCCTTACAAAAATTTTCCAGGTATTCAGAAGATCATATATTGAGAGTCATCTTGTATTTTTTATATGAGTATTCTTGAGCTTATTTCCCAGGGCATCCTATGCTTGGTACAAAGGTTAAGGCTACACTTTAACATCATGTACTGAATATTTTATCATATAGTTTGGAATCATTTGACTAGGATGATATATTGTCTTGTAGTTTTAGGTCATATATTTAGGACCAAAAATATCATGGAAACAATGAGTGATGTAAGGATTAGTAGGTCAAGGATGTTCTGGAATAATTCAGACATGGAAAATGGATTTATAAACCATGATCTCAGGGGTTATTGGATCAGGAGGAGTGATATGGGAAAAAAAGTAATAACCTTTGACCATGATCAAAAAGTGTTTTTTATCTTGATGTTTTTGGGGATTACAGAGATAGAAGATGTATCTCCTAAGTACGAATATGCCTCTAGTTGACAGGACCTTTGGTGGGTGACTTATGAAAATCTGAATATGGCATGTCAATTTATAGTCAAACAATGAGATTATCTAACTGAAAGGACCTTTTGGTGGGTGACTTATGAAAATTCAACTGGGGTGTGTTACTGCATATTCAGAAAAAGGTCTCTTTAGAAAACTAATATTCCACTATCGATGGTCGAATAAAGATTATAGAAGTCTAAAATTTCCTAGGATAAGGAGTATGAAATGTGGAAGGAATATTTCTAAGAATAAAGGAAGCATTTAGACTAGAATTGACCATGGAGTTTGGAGTCCCCTTCATATATTTTTTTTATATGTAAGATAGGGGTATTTTTTATTTCCATGATGGGATCCCAGATGAGGGAACTTGAGTTAAGGTATCCTTCATAGATATTTTTTTGTTTACAGAAGTGGGGCAATTTGTTTTTGTATCATGGAAATCCCCATAACATAGGTTATAGGAATCACTAAGTGTCTCATTTGAGTAGAGAATCAATCCACACATAGTTCTTGTAAGGATCCCTATATAGGTCTGACACATACATAGGGAGGGGGCATTAATTATGTTATAGTTGAACCATGATTGGGGATCTGGGTGTCACTACATATCATGTGATATAATGAATCAATACACATGTAGTTCTTGAACAAAGGTGTGGTGGAAGACCATCACCAAAGATAATAATCCACTCAATCATGAACTAAAATGCTATGTAGTTTTATATTCTGCAACTAGGACATGAACCATGAAGTTTTACATCATGAAGAAAGGATGTTGTCATATAGTTTAACATATTGTATCTAGAATATTAGGCTAGGTAATTTAAAGTCTTACATCTTGGACTATGATGACTTGCGGTTTTAGGTCATAAAACTAAGACCATGTGATGTGCCTTTTAAGGTCATGCATACAGGACCATGATATTATAGATTTAAGTCACTCCAATTCATACATGCATTTTTGGGATGTTCATATGTGGATAATTGATCACAAATAGAAATTAATAGTGAGGGAAATTGGATTTAGTAGGTGCATTTTTTCCGTATACAAATGAGTATGGGGTTTCCCATTTATAAGTATTGTTTGTAGTTTGGTAGTCCCATGAGGCATGCAAGATCTTTTCAGGCCATTAATTTTTATTCGTATCCACCAACTTCTGGAGTATATTTTATAGGGTATTATTAAATGCCTCTATCTTTCCATTAGCTACCACATGATAGTGAGATGAATGGTTGGATTTGATATTATACTACTTATATAGATTCTCCAATTTAGCAGAATAGAAATTGGTGTTGTTGTATATCAATATTGTATGGGGGACACCAAATTTGGTAATGGTGTTGGCCTTCTCAAAGATGATGATGCTTTTGGTCTTGAATTCTTTGAGGTGTATTATCTCAGCCCATTTATTATGTTTGTAGAAGTTAATATATATTTGAAATAATTGTCTATAGCTAGAGTATATGGCCCTACAACATCCATTCCCCATATGGAATTTTTTTTGGAGTATTTGGTTTTGGGTAGAAACTCAAGGGGATGATGGATGAAGTTGTAATGCACTTGGTAGGAATGAAACCTTTGGATTAATTGTGTGAATTTCTTCATCATCGAAGGATAGAAATATCTAAGCCTTCATATTTGATTATAAATCTTGAACCCTAAATAATGGGTACCACAATACCCTATATGTACTTATTTCATGATAGTGATAGTCACTTATCTATTAATGAATATATGAATAATTTCATCAAATACTCATTTATAGAGGACTTTCTGATGATTGGGTCCATCATAAAGAGTAAATTTGGTCGCTCATTGTCATATTTTTTATTTCATGGATCTATATGATGAAAGTTTTCCATTTTATAGGTAGTCCACAATGGATATCATCCAATCAATCATTATACCATCTGGTTCATAGATGGAATTTACCTCATTGATTTTTTTCATGATGACAGAATAAAAGGTGAGACCATATATCCATGATCAATGTTGATGAATATTTAATCCCAATTTGGATCTTCCAAAGTAGTAGTTTCATTCACTAATGTATCTTCCTATGAATTCTGTGATCTTGGGATTTGATTCAATGTTGGATTTGAGGTAAATTCCTCCATTATCCCCTGAAAATAATCGAGAAGGGGGATTAGATCATCCTTTTTGATAGTATGATCCCCATTGATCTTCTAGATTACCAAATCTGAATCACATTTCCCCTTTAAGTGGTCTAATGAAATTTGAAGATCTAGTTTTATCCCCATGAGTAGGGATTGATATTCTACGTCATTGTTCATATAGACTTTTGAAAACATGGAGTAAGGCAAGACTGAATTTACTGGAGAGATGAGTAGGACTCACAACCTAACTTTTTTGAGCTTGGGGTCTTCCATTATTCTTCTTATTGGGCTTCTAGATGATCCATCAAAATATATATTCCATACCTATGGACCCTATTTAATAGATAATATATCTTCATTGGATAATTCAGTATTCAACGACATTGTTTTTATAGATGGATGTTCTATAAAGAAATCTAAAAAATCCTAGCCTTTTACTTATTTTTGAGGTATAAACTGAATATAAAACTATTGTAGGATAACCTCTCATTGTGAAAAATATCTAGTAAACATAGAAAGATTGAGGATATATTTTAGTGGGTTATTACAAGAGACCAAATGGATCTCATGATGTTGTAGATAGTTCCAGAGTTTCTGAACCACAAATATTAACACCAATAAGCTCTTCTTTATATTTTAATAATGAGTCTCGATTTAGAGTATGGTTCAAATGAGATAATAATGGTTGTTTTCATTCTTGAATTCATTATTTTTTTTTTGAGGAAGAATCCTAGTGATTTATTTAGGGTTGTCATGCATATAATGATTGGTTTCCCCTAAAAAGGTTTCATCAACACTGATGGAATCAAGAGATATTTCTTGAGGCTATCAAATAATTTCTGACAGTCATAGGTCCAAATATACATGACCCCATTCTTCATCAAAATAGTGAATGGAAAACACTTTCATGTGAGGTTTTCTATAAAGTACCAAATTTAGGCCATGTGTCCCTATAAACCCCTAAACTCTTTGAAGTTCCAAGGTGGTGAAATTTGGAGTATATCATTTGTCTTCTCAAGGTTGAATTTGATGTCATGATAGCGTATGAAAAATCTGAGAAACTTCCTAGATGTGGCATTGAAATTTCATTTAAAGGGGTTTATCTTCATGCTATGCTATCATAGTTTGTTGAATATGGTCTCAAGATCATCTAGGTGATTAAAACTATAACAATAATTAACCACTGGGTCATTGATGTGTCATTCGACAAACCTTCCCAAGAAGGGTTTAAAGATGAGATGCAAATATGTAGAACTAGAATTTTTCAAGAAAAAGGGAATTACCCAATAGAAAAACACTCCTTAAGGGGCCTTTAAATGATGGATTCTTTATCTTCTTGGTCCATTTAGATTTAATTATACCCTGAATATACATCCATGAAGAAAAGGGCTTGATAGTCATCCATAGCATCAATCAGAAGTTATGTGATAGGGATTGGGAAATCATATTTTGGACAGTGCTGGTTGAGATATCTAAAGTTCATGCAGACCCTAATTTTCCCATTCTTATTATTTAATGAGATGATATTGGCTAGCCATTTTGGATACTCGACTTCCTAAATAAAATTATCTCTGATAATCTTATCAACTTCAGCCTCAATTTTTGTGGCATGAGTCAGGTGTTTTCTTATGGTCACATGTTTGTAACCCCAATGGATCTATGGAAAGCCTAGATAGTGCGTAGCTACCTTGGGATCAAGTTATTGTATATTTTTATAATTCCAGGTGAACATGTCCTCATACTTCTTCAAAAAAGAGGTTTGTACCTTCTGTTCTTCTTTGGACATGGCCGCACTGATCAAAGTCAGTCACAGGTCCTTCTATATACCTAGATTTATTTTTCAAAGTTCATCATTGGTGATAAAAACACCTTCCTTATATATTGGAGTAGAATCCATAAGTTCCTCCTATTCCTCCTCTTACCCTTCCTCTTTCATTTCTTCCTTACTCTAAGAGTAAGTAGGTAATGAAGGAATCTCTCCTGATTTGTTAGAGGGTCAAAATTTTGACATAAGGAAGATAAGGTAGCTTTCTCTGATCCAGATGACAATGGTAGGTCTTTTTAAAGATCCGAAGGGGGTGGGGTGAGGGATAGAAAATGATAATATTCATTCTATCTTGGTGACATGACAACCTATTCTAACTCAGCTGATGAGATAGGGATCTGTTGAAGCTCAGGGGATGGAATGAAGGCATTTTTATCATATCTATTTCCAGTATCTGGAGATTCAATGACCTTATCTGTGCCTCTAGGCTCAGTCATCATGTTTGATATCATGAGGGTTGTTAAATATATGAATTAATTTATAACTATGCCTTCGATCTAATGTATAGGGAGAACATATTCTTCACTGATCTGTTTTAATGGGTTGTTTGGGGTCATTTCAATACCATTTAGGGTCGTGCCCGAGCAACACCATCGTTCATGGGTTGTTTCCCTTACCTCTGGTAGAATCCTGCATCAATGTATTGAGTTTCACAACATTATAAGGGGGGTTTATCACCATAAAATGTCCCAAATTTTTTATTAATGAAATATTTGAGGCATTGATGGTATGAAGAGGGGATTGACACATATTGATGAAACCAATTCCTTCCCAATAGAACATTGAAAGTTGTTTCTTGCTGAACAACCATAAATTATAAGTCAGATATAAGGTCCCTAAACCATTCCTTGAGCTCAATCATTCCATTATGATTATACTCACTCTTTTAATAACCATGTATCATCAAAGAGAAAGGGGATAGTTGGGTCACGTTGTAAACCAATCGACGAAGTGTTCAGACCTAAATAAGGTTTACCCCTGATCCATTATCAATAAAATCTTATTAGATGTCAACACCATTTATCCTGCCAGATACATACAAAGGTTTGATGTTTCCTTGTATAATGGAATATTTTTCATTCTCTATAAAATATATGATCATGTTTCATTATACAGGATTGGTCTCTTCATGATATATTTCATCAGCAATATCTTTAGTTTCAAATTCTTGAGGTATTAACAAAGCCTCTATGAGTCCTTCCTGAATGTATTTTGATAGAAATAGAGAATCTATGATTGAAAATTTGGTTGACACTGAGGCCAATAGTTAAAATTTTCATACTTCTAGGATTAAGTTCTATGCTCTCTAGAATGAGGCTATTATCTAATGGTAACTTTATTAATTTAAGTATTTTATGCGGTTAGATTAGTCCTTGGGGCAGGAGTTGAATGCATTTTTATCCTTGTTGGGTTAGGTAGACCAGGTATTCCTATGCACCGAGGTTGATTTGACGATGATACCTTCTCTAATATATCTTTTAGGATAATCAATATAGGTAAACTCCTGAAAAATATGGGGGATCATTCCTACTCATGTTGGACCCACTGGAGGTCTCTCCCATGAGTTTCTTCTGTTTAAACGGTCTGAGTGGGGATATAGCCTGAGTGTTGATTTCTGTTGTGACTACATATTCCTTTGTATCCTCATCCCTTTTGAAATCTTCCCCTAATTACTTAATCAGATGTAGGTAATTTGGTTTCATGTTTTTATTCTTCATCATATAATAGATCCATTAAGTATATAAAATTAATAGACCTGGAGATCAATTCTTTATTTGATGAGGACTCTGCCTGGAAGGTCGACTCTTGTTGTACCATTTTATGGGGTTGTGCCCATTATTTTGGGAATGAAATCATTAAGTTTGAGAGATTCATATCCAAATTTATCATTGGTATAGTTTCATCTTATCATGTTTTATTCCCACCCTTCTATCTATATTATTTCTTAGGATACAGGATTTTGGAGGATTGCGGTGTTTATTGAGTCAGTTGTGCCATAGAAAAAGTGCTTGGGGCATAGTTGGTTATTTTAGATATTCCTATAGGATAGCATGAGTCTGTTTTATTTTAATTCTAACCATATAATCACTAAAATTCAACATATATTTACTAGTAACTTCCTACCATTCACCCTATTCCTCCGAATTGGAGATAGAAATACACACTACCTGTGCGGGTGGATTTCCCAAATTTAATTTTCTAGAGTCCACTGTTTTCAATAGGATTTATTTTAAAAAAATCATTCATGAATATTGTTCCCTAATATCTAATGGAAGGGTAAGTAGTTTTGGAGATCTTTGAGAACATCATGATCATACCTCTTGGGATTTAACAACTTGAGAAAGTTTTTTTCCAAGGTCGTGATGAAGTAACCAGGGACTTGTTCATCTTAAAAAGAATAAAATTTATTCTTTATTTCCTAAAAATGGTTTTTCCTCTGATCCATTTTCTCATCTTGATGAGGCAAGTGTTTTTTCATATGCTTATGAGGGGTTGTGATGTGAAATAGTGTGGGATTTTGAGTTAGAGCGGGTATAGGGGTTGTATTGAGCATAACTATCACAACCTCTGCCTTCCCTATTCTCTTCTCTTAAATGAAATTACTTGGGAATTGGACTTAGTCTGTAGAATGTAATCTTATATTTTTTGAATAACTATAGTGATATCTTGAAACCCTCCTTTATATTTCATAGGTATGAGTGGTGTATGAAACTCATCATGGAGGTTATCTATATAGATATAAAAAAACTTCTTAAGAAAGTTATAGGTTTAGGGAGAAAGTCATCCCTATAATACCCTATTATCATTCTATTAGGTGTGTTCAATTTTACCGTTTGGTATCTCTTTTGTTGGGTGAGTTTTTTTACCATGAATTGGGAGGATACTTTTAATGGTGAAGTCAGAGAGTAGTTGGAATTATCAACATAAAACATAGACTTTCTACTGATCACTAGGAACTTACATGCCATGTAAGTTAAATACATGTCGTGTAATGGATTCTTTGGAGAATCCATGAAAAGGGTACATAGAGTGAATGGTTTACACACCATATAAGTATAAAATATGTTTTTTAATTGAAATGTAAATGAGTTTTTTGGTGAATATAGACCTTGAAGATTACACCGTATGCAAATTAAAAATGTTCCATGTAAATGTAACAGTGTTAGTTCTTAGGGTGTTCTACGAATAATATGATTCATTATTTCCTTTTGAATCCCTCCTATATTAAACTATAATACTCCCTATACATTTTTGGGTGATTCCTTATCATCCAGATCAATTCGTTCAACGATTTATTAGTCGGGATTGGCACTTCATCTCTTCAAGTAAGCCTTTCCTCTTGGTTTCTCTATCATTGTGATTGAGACAATGTTTTTTGAAGGGATTAGTAATAAGATTGTGTTTTATATCAATCCTTTTTAGTATTTTTTTAATTCCTTATCTTACGAAGACAAATCCTATGGTTTCCAATCCCTATGGTCAAAGGAGACTAGGTTTTTTATGTCCTTGAGGGAGGTGAATCTATACAAGTATTTTAATATCTTGAATTTTTGGTTGTTCCTATTTATTTCCTTGAGATTTGAAATGGAATTGCATGTGTTAAATTTGAAAAGGGCATGGGTTCTCATTTGAAATGGGTTTTTTCTTTGAAATGGAATTTCATTGATTTGAAATGGAAAATGGATTTTTAAACACTAAATCATATTTTCATGGCTTTGAAATTGTTTTATAAAATGTGAGCATGGTTTTAAAAAAAATTGACAAACATTGCATGGTGGGAACCTTGGGTTCGTTGGGAAAGAGACACGGGTAGCCTTAGTGTGTGTGACACTACTAGGAGGTAACCTCTTGTATATCAATGGTCTATATTAGACCTCGATGTTAGTTGGATCCATCCTTATTCTTTGTTAGTCTTGTGAGTTTCTATTATGTATTTTCCCATAGGATGGATCTCGGGTAATATTTTCATTGTTGTTTTTAGTTGCTTATTACATGATAGATTATTTCATGGATGTTGGTTCACTTATTTATTTATATTCTATATTTTTACCATCTTTGTATTTTATTTGGAAAATATGACATGAAATTTTTGAAAACTCATGGATTATTTGAAAAATGTTTTCAAATTTTTATATATATATATAAATTCTTGTGAAACTATTTCATTTTAGATCTTGAAATTGTACATTATTATTATTAGAACTTGTGTGTATTCTTTGGTGGTATCCTACTGGGTTATATTTCTCACACCCTACTTCTGACCTTAGGATATATGTATACCATGTTTTGTAGGATTTGGGTAAAGGGAATGGAATTCTATATCATGATGGAT
This sequence comes from Viscum album, assembly GCA_963277665.1. Classification (NCBI taxonomy): domain Eukaryota; kingdom Viridiplantae; phylum Streptophyta; class Magnoliopsida; order Santalales; family Viscaceae; genus Viscum; species Viscum album. The sequence continues at coordinate 1,285,723,428 of OY728155.1, read as the reverse complement.
TTTCTTTACATCACTGTATTGGTTTGGGGATGGTTTGGAGGTGATGGCTGGTCACATGGAGAATTGTTATCTACACTTGTCATACTTTCTAGTTTATCCTATTTGGATCAGTTTTTTCTCTATTATTTTCACTTTATACCTTGTTTGTATGTCTTGTTTTCCATATATATGATACTTTTTTGTTATATTTGTTTTTGCCCCATCTCGTAATGGGCTAACATGGGAAAATGGTCTAGTTGACCCAGGTTGGTCTATTAAAATTTAGTATTAGATGGTTTACTCAGCCTAAAGTGTGTTAGCACTACCTAATTTGGTTATGTGTCTTGGGTATACAAGAGTAGGATCACCATAATTTGAAAAGTAGGTACGGGAAAGGGGCTTGGCCAGATCACTCCCATGAATTAATTCGAGTTTCCATGGGTGGTCAAAAAATCTTTACGGAGTCCAAGACCAAGTTTTTAGGTTTATTTGAATAAATTTTATGGGAAATTGGTTTAAATTTCATATCTAAAATGTTGGTGGAATTATTTTGTGTATGGTCATTTGAATAAACTAAGTGAGGAGTTTATTTAAATGGACTTATTCCTTTATAAAATTGTTTCCCTTTTTGTGGTATAATTCATAACTACTTTAAATTTTTATTGTTTTAAAGAATTGTTGGGATTATTGTTTTTGGTTAGGTGGTTCTGGAGTTTCTCATGTCTAATGGGTTATTTTATTATATTTAACAAACAATTTCTCCTAGAATAGATCTTCCAAATACAATAGGGAAAGCTACGAGGAATGTTTCGTAGATGGATCCTCCAGTGGACCCTTATTTGGTTGAAGCAGTGATATGTACCATTTAGATTCTAGGGTCAATGGGCATAGTGAACCTGAGATGAGTAGTGGATCATGTCTCGGAATTTACCAAGAAGATTCCACTTGTCTTTCATGGTGATAAGGGACCACAAGATTCATAGGAGTGTCTTGAACATATTGACAGGATATTCAACTTTTTTAAGACTTCTTAAGATTCTCACGTGGATTTTTCCATGTATATGTATGAAGGACTAGGAAGAAGATGATGGGATTTGATAGTGCTAGCTAAATTGAATGAATGTATTACATGTGTTTATCTCAAGAATATATTTAATAGGATGTTTTATCCTAAGAATTTACATGTGAAAAAGACCTGAGAGTTTATAACATTAGAGTGAGGGGAGTGAACCATCCAAGAGTACTCCACCCACTTTGTTGAGTTGGTGCACTTGGAACCAAAGCTTGTCACCAATGATTACCTAAAGTCCCAGAGGTTCGATATGAGGATGAGACCCAATGTTCAGCCGATTCTAGTTATTTTGTGCCTTATTTCATTTTTAGAGGTAGTTGATAAAAAATCTTTGGATGAGTTGGAAAAATTAGGGAGAACAGGATTGTATGGAGATTTAGTTGGTGTCGTAGTTAGCTAGGCCACTTCTTCTAGTCAGAAAAGGAAGTGCAGAAGTGGTCAATTTCTATAGGACTAGTTTCAGGGTATTCTACAGAGAAGAAATAGGTTATTTTCTACCAGTGTGGGAGGTGTGTTCATACTAGGCCTTAGTGTATGGAGGTCCTCTAACCTAACATTTTTATTGTAGGTTTGTCCATCTGAAACATTTTTGTGATAAGATTTCCTAAGACAGTAAGGTGGGATCCACTTTCACCAATGGAAAATAGGTTCATGTTGATGCTTACAAGGATGGTGGGACTCATCCTTAGTAAAAGTTTGATGTCTAAGTGTCTATGTTTATATGGATTTATAAATAAAATTCTCTGCTAGAGGAATCTGAAGTAAGGCAAACTACTATTATAGGTACGGAATTTATTTCATCTTATATGGTGCTAGATTATTTTAATACAGGTGATGATCATTATTTTATATCATAAAAATTGGTTTATGTGTTGGTATTGTGTTTGGATATTATTTCATTCTTGTTGGATTTTCCCATGCCTTTAGGAAATAGGTCTGAACAAGGTTTTAAGTTCCCCATGTGTCGGGTGGTGACAGGTGACTTTGAGGTGTTTTGGGACTTCATAGTGCTTAAAATTTACATATATGACTTTATTATTAACATGGATTGAATGGTTAGTGTGAAATATTAGATAGAATGTTATCATCTTCAGGTATAATTCTTATCTTTCGATGGGGTCACTCATGTTTTCTAGGGTGATTTGGACTCTAGATCAGGAAGGGTAGGGCATGTTGTTCCTTATTTTGGTATAATATCATTCTAGTTGTCAGAAATTTTTCTTGATGTAGTTAACCCTTTCTTGGGTGTTCAACTACCTATTGTTGTGTGTTCATACCCTAAGGTCTTTTTGGATTATTTATCTTGTTTACCTACATGGAGAGAGTTCAAGTTTACTATTTACCTAATCCTTAGAATGATGCCCATTTCCATGCCATCTTATCAAGTGGCACCTATGGAGTTGGTGGGACTTTAGGTCCAGCTTGAGGACCTGGAGGTGAAAGAATTTATTTTTTCAAGCGTGTCAGTATGGTATTTTCCTGTACTCTACACTAATATGGTATAAGGGAGTCTAATACATTGTATTGACTAACAAAAGTTGAATCAGGTAACCATTAAGAACAAGTATCATTTACCTGGAATTGTTGACCTCTTCGATTAGATTAGAGGGGATTTTTGGTTTTCTAAGATTGACCTATTGTATTGGTACCACCAGTTGAGATTCTGATAATAGGATATACCAAAGGAAAAATTTAGAATTTGATATGGGCATTTTGAGTTTTTGGTTATTCCATTTGGTCTCAATAATTCTCCTGTGGTATTTATATATTTTATGAATTGAATCTTTCATAAATTCTTGGAATCTTTTTTAATTGTGTTTGTAGATGATATCTTGGTGTACTCTTGGTCAGAGTAGGAATACACAGACAATTTGGATATCATTATTCAAACCTTGAAAGAACATCATTTTTATGGTAATATTTCCAAGTGTGAGTTTTGGATTTGGGAAGTGAAGTTTCTGAGGCATGTGATATCTGAGAGGTGCATCTCAATAGATATTGAGAAGTTATAGGTAGTTTTTTCTTGGTATTTTCCAAAAAACATGTTTGATATATAGAGATTCTTAGGTTTGGTAGGTTACTATATATGGTTTTTTCGGAACTTCTCCAAGATCGCATCTTTGATGACATATTTAACCTATAAGGGGGTAAAGTTTGAATGAAATGATAAGTTTCAGAGATATTTTGAGGAGATGAATATGAGGTTTATTTCAACACAAATTTTTATTCTTCAGGTACTAGGTTTAGGTTATGATGTTTTCTATGATGCTTCTAGTATAGGTTTGGGTTGTGTCTTAATGTAGGGGAAATGTGTTGTGGATTATGGATCTCTCCAGTTATTCCCTCAAGAGAAGAACTACACTACCCATGATCTTGAGTTGGTATTTGTTATGAATGAACTCAAAACATGGTGGCATTATCTATTTGGGGAACGGTTTATGGTATATTCTGATCATAAGAGCCTGAAATATATTTTCACTCATAGGGATCTGAACTTATGGTAGAGATTTTCGGTTGAGTATCTTTAGGCATTTGGTTTTGATATTGTATATACCCATGGGAAATGAAAATTGGTATTCGATGTGTTGATAATAAAATTACCAACTCAAGCTATAAATGAATTGGTTGAGCAGTGGTATCTTATGAGTTTGTTTATTGAAATGAGATTGAGAGTGAAAGAGGTTGGTGGATAGGTTTTCTTGACTTCAATAAAGGTCGAATCATATTTTTATGAGAGAGCTTAACTTGATCAGATGATAGACACAGAGATCCAATGCTTGGGAAAATCATAAATAGTGGGGAGACCTCAAGTGAGTGATCTTAGTCTCCTAGGGGATCTTTGTTATTCCAAATTAGGTTGGTTGTTCCGTCTTCCTTGAGACAAGAGTTTCTAGATAATTTACACTGGTCATTTTGGTCTGTTCACCCTGGGGCTAAAAAGATGTACCATGATTTTATATGTTAGTATTGGTTTTTGGGGATAAGGTAGTCAGTTTCTGACTTTTTATCATGGTGCTTCACTAGTTAGAGAGTTAAAGAAAAACACTAGAGAAATACAGTTTTGTTGTAGCCTTTACCCATTACATTTGGAAGTGGGATGATATTTCCATGGATTTATTCATTGGTTTACCATGGACTTCTAATGGGAAGGATGTGTTTTGGGTTATTATTGACAGACTCACTAAATCAGTACATTTATTACCAATAAAGGAAATTATGAAAGTGTAATGGCTTGGGTACTTATATGTCTGGGAGATTGTGAGGATTCATGGAGTCACCTGTATAGTTATTTATGATAGGGACTCGAGGTTCACATCAAGATTCTAGATATGTTTGCAGGTGTAAATGGGTTCTTAGTTGAAATTGATCATGGATTATCATACATAGATGGATGGACAGACATAGAGTACTATCCAAGTTTTTGAGTATATTCTATGGGATTGTGTGATTGATTTTGGTGGATATTGGGATAGACATTTGCCTTTGGTCAAGCTTTCCTATAACAATATTTATCAGGATTAAATTAGGATGGTTCCCTTTGAGGCTTTATATGGGTGTCCATGTTGATCACCCTTGTGCTGGGTAGAGTTGGGAGAGTGTTCCTTGGTTGGGTCAAGTATGGTTTAGGAGATGAAAAAATGTTTTAGTTGATCCAGAGCCATTTTATCATGGCACAAAGTCATCAAAAATCTTTTTAGGACTATCATCATCGACCGTTGGAGTTTGTGGTTGGTGATCGATTATTTCTCATAGTTTCACCTTTCTTGGGACATCGTCAGTTGGGTAAGAAATGTGAGTTGGCACCAAGGTTTTTGGGCCCCTTTGAGATCATTGAGCAGTTGGGGTGACTGGGGAGGGTGTATTTTCGGTTGATTTTACCATATGGATTGATTTCTATGCATGATGTGTTTCATGTTTCCCAATTGAGGAGGTATACATCAGATCCTTACCATGTGATTACATGGGAGTATATTGATTTTGATCCTGATACCACTTTGGTTGAGCATACAATTCATATTATGGATCAATAGGATAAGGTACTACATGGTAAAATGATCCCCCTAGTCTGGGTATTGTGTCGGTGTGGATAGGATCACCATAATACGTGGGAGCAGGAGATGTTAATGACCTAGTATTGGCCTACTCTTTTTTTAGATCCAATATATTCATCTCTTTATATGGACAGAAATGTTTTATGGTGGGGATATTGTAATGCCCCATTACCTTTCTGTTAGGTATGTTTAATTTTTACTTTTGGTATCCTTTTTTTTGGGTGATTTTTTTCTGGAAATAAATTAGAAGGATACCTATAATGGTGAAGTAAAAGATTTATTATAATTTTAAACATAAAAATTATAATTTATTATGCTCACTAAGAACTTACACACCATGTAATTTGAATATACATTGTGTAATGGCTATTGGGAATAAGTCATGAACTAGTTAAATGGCGTGAATGGTTTACACATCATGTAGCAGTTGCACATCGTGTGAGTATAAAGTCTAATTTTTTATTAAAAAGGCAATGGGTTTTTTAGTGAATATGAACCCTAAGGATTAAATGATGTGAAAATTATTTACAATCCATGTAAATTTCATGGTTTTGGTTTTTAGGTTTTCATATGAATGATATGTTTCATTCTTTCCTTGTGAATCCCTCCTCTCTCGACCTGGAATCCTTCTTAGGTGTTTTTTGGTGATTCCTTTCCATCCAGATCGATTCATTTAGTGATTGATCAATGGAGATAGGTTCTTCATCTCTTCGAGTAAGCCTTTACTCTTGTTTTCTCTCTCATTGTGGTTTAGGAAATGTTTTTAGTAGGGATTGGTAATCAGATTGTGTTTTCTATCAATCCATTTTAGTCTTTTTTATGCCATATATTCCAAAGGAAAATCTTGTGGTTTTCAACCCCCATGGTCAAAGGTGGTTAAATTTTCTACATCTTTGAGGTAGGTGAATATATCCAATTGTTCTAATATCTTGAATTTATTTTTCTTATTATTGTTCCCTTGGGATTTGAAATATAATTTCATGTGTTGAAATTGAAAAGGAAATGGGTTCACGTTTGAAAGGGGGGTTTTGATTTAAAAATGAAATTTTCTTGATTTGAAATATAAAATGGATTTTCAAACTCGAAAGTAGATTGGATTGGATTTGAAATGGTTTTATAAAAATATATCATGGTTTTTAAAAACATAAATTGACAAAAAAAATCATAGTGGAATCCTTGGGTACAATGGGAAAGAGACATGGGTAGCCTTAGTGTGTGTGACACCACTAGGAGGCAACCTATTTTATCTCTATGGTCTATGGAAATCCTTGATGTTAGTTGGATACAACCTTATACCTTGTTAGGATTGTGATTTTCTAGTACGTATTGTACCATAGGCTAGATCCTGGATGGTAGGTACATTTTTTTCTAGTTATTTATTACATGATATATTATTTCATGGATGTTGGATCACTTGTGTATTTATATTCAGTATCTTTAAATTCTTTTTTCAATATTTGGAAAATATTTTATGCAATTTTTGAAATTTCAAGGAATGTTTGAAAAAGGTTTTCAAATTTTTTTATGTATATATATTTTTATAAAACTATTCTGTTTTAAAGCATGAACTTGAGGATTCTTGTTATTAGAGCTTTTGTATATTATTTATTGGTATCATAATGAGCTCTTTAGCTCACACACTACTTCTTCTATTGGGACATTTGTAGACCATTTTTTTCAGTATTCGGGTAAAGGGAAGGGAATTTTTTAGAATTTCGGATTTCCTTTACATCACTGTTTCAATTTGGGGATGGTTTGAAAGTGACGGTTGATCACATAGAGACTTGTTGTCTAGAATTTTTTACTTTCTACTTTATCCTATTTTGATTAGTTGTAACTCTCTTGTTTTTACTTTTTTACTGTAGTTTTATGTCTTATTTTTCTTATATACAAGAATTTTTTTGTTATCTTTGTTTTACCCCACCCCATAATGGGATAACTTAGGTGAATAGTCTGGTTAACCCAGTTTGGTCTGTTACAATCCCTTTTCATTGAGAAATTAAATATAAACCCTCTCATTCTCCCATTGTTTCTAGTTTGAGAGGTCAAGGATTGTCGTCTTCACCATCATTGATCTGAATTTAAAGATAAACTATCAATGGAGAACTTTCCATATAATTATTTATCAATTTGGTAAAATAGGGTACCATATGAAGGATGGACCTTTCTATGTTTGCATGAATCATTTGAGCCTCATTGCTTCTTTTTGTGTATGGTTCCCCATCATGGGATCATATAGGAATATGAAATGCATCAAATGATGCTCTGGATCTCCTGAACCATTAAAAATAAAAAATGCAGGGTTCCTAAAATTTGGAGGTGGAGAGGTCGGATCCACCCATTCGAGGTAAGGCCTTTTTTCTTGCTGCACTAGAGCATGCCATTCTTCCATAGCTTTTAATCGAGCTTTCAATGACTCAATAGTATTGATAAACCCTTGAGGGATTTATGGATAAAGAGGATATTGATTTGGGGAAGTAATAGGTAGATTCATTTTTTGCATCCCAATGTACACCTGTGGTGGCTAACTTACAGTGGATAGCCTGTGAAGATGTGTCTGACCCAGTCCTATTTGTATTCCCAAGAGAGGGAACTCCTGATATATCACTATCATGGGGTCCACATATATTTTTCATTGGTCCCGTATATTGAGAGGATGTTCTGGTACAACTTTAGTTACAAGGGTGAATTTTCTTTTTTGAGTTACACTGATTGGGAGTGCAAGTTGAGGATCTATTTGTAGAAAATATCTTATAGGAATTTTTCCTCAGAGTAATTCTATATTGAGTCTTCTCAACTCTTTCATCTCTTCCTCTTTTTGAGTGAATATTTTTTTGAGTGTGATGGGTTCAACATCTTCAATAGGTGGGTGATATACAAACTTACCTTTACCCTTTTATTAAGTGGATGCTTGTTGAGGAGGTAGTAATGGAGTAGTTGAAAGAAACCCCAAATTTAGGTAAAGCCTCTAGTTTTTAGTATGCTCACCTTCTTTAATTATTTCAGTGTAGACTATATTAAGGACTAAAACTTTCTCCTTCTACTCCTCTATAATGGAATCATGTTCTTTAGCATCCGTAGGGCTGGTGTTAATAGTGTTATCCAATTAATAACACATTACAGGAATTTCATTAGTCTCTTTGAGAGATTACTTTTGTTTGTGCCCACCATGAGGCCTCTTCCTCTCCTTCATTTGTCCTCCTGTAATTTTTTGGTGAATGGTAATACAAATGGAATCTCTAAAAAAATGTGTGTGTTTTGAGGGAGGACACTAGATCATGGGATGAGACGAACTAGGAGGATTCATTCTGAGGCATTTCCCCTAGTCAGGATAAGACTGACTTTAACTGAGGAGGAGGTTTTTCAGGTATAAAATCCCCCATCCTTATGGGATGGGGTTTCTCCCATTCCACTTCCACAATATTTTGATCATGTTTTTCTAATCTCAAATGTTATGTTAAAAAATCCCCCAACCCCATGGGTTGGGGTTTCTTTTGGATTATCATGGATACTACTACCACAACTGCTTTCTTGATTTTATAGAACTATGTTTGAACATGAGAAAGATGCATGGTATGACCTACACCTGATCTACCAGCTTTAAAAGTAAATTTGTGATATTTTCAACATTTTTTATATCTAACGATTGAATTATATTAATTAGGAGGATTTCTCAATATTTTCATATGCCTAACACAAAATCCTTTTAATGGATTACTCTCTTCTAGCCCAACATCTACAAGAGTTAGTCAGGGACGACTCCTACCAAGTGTACCATCTGTTGCAAACATAGTTCATATATTGAATTTGGTCTGAAGCTACATCATTTCAAGATGTCTCTTTTAGATGTCTTTTCTAATTTGGGAGTGCAGTGAAATGAAATACTCCATGTTCACCTCATCCTTTGATGTGGACACTATATGGGGTATCAGAGATCAGCTGGCACAATTCTTTTAACGTGTTGAGACATGTGCACTAAAGGTATCCTTGTAGCTTTTCCACTTTTGAGTGTTGTTCATCTAGGATGGCCTTTAATTCAATTCAATAGTGTATCAATCCAATTATCTTGACATGAATTGGATATTCTTTGTAAGGTAATAATTTTTATTCTAATTTATGAATAGTGATTCATATATTGAGGTGGATTTTGTACACACAATATTCCATGAATTCTTCTAGAAATTTGTATTGGGGAGTGGATAAAGTATAAAAAATGACTGATATGTCATTTTTAGCCAACTATTTTCTCATGTTCAACATGTCTTCTTCGTATTTTTACAAAGGCTATGCAACCTGGTTTAACCAAAGTGGATTCTTCCCTAATGATTTATTATAAACAGAAATATTGGTAGGGACTTCCTCTGTCATATTGAAAGGCAGGTGATCCAAAGGTGGTTCATAGAATGACTATTGTCTTGGGATGCCTTCTAGATGGTAAAAGATGTCACTTATCAATGGTGAGGTATCATGCATGATGGGTCACATTTTTTAAAGTTCCTCGTGGTAGGAGGGTTTTCTCATCATTAAATTTCCAAGGGGAGGACCTTCCTGATGAATTAAAATGTCATTATGGGGAGGACTACAATCACATCTTTTCATCTGAATATGAGAAGATTTGCTACAGTGTATACCCTAGGGAGGACCATTAGGGAGAATGATGACAACAGGATAACCTCCTTTCCATTTGATCTTATGTACATAGGGAGGAATGCTATGGTGCTCATTAGAAGATGGGATCTCAAGATCGATCATGTTCTAGTCATAAAAAAATAATTCATGGTAAGATGTCTAGGGAGGACCTCTGAAACTACTACTACTACTTCCTTAATTTGGTAACGGAAGAGTAGGATCATTAACTACCATAGATAAATGTATGAGGTCTTCAAGAACTCCAACATTAAGTAGAGTGTGATCATAGATTGCCTATTCATTTTACAGACTCCTTTAATGATAATTATTCTTTTATTCCTTCTTGTGGGTGACTGGGGCCTCTTGTTGGGGAAAGAGGTTTTCATTTTTTGAAAGCTTGTTTGGTTATCTCTCATGTCAGCGTCATAATTTGTTGAAAAGTTTCTGTCATTTTAGAAAGGTTTATGCCTACCTTGGAGTGGCCATTGGAAGATACTAATTACCTCTAATTGGAATGATGGTATGGACCCTATCTAGTTGTTTGTATATCACGGGGTAATTTGTTCCATAACCCACCTAGATGGAATCAAAGGTGTGTGTATGCTCCAGAACGACCCTTGTTTTGTGCTAATGAGTCACCTTATATGTAGGTATGGAGTTTTGTATCATCCCCTATACCACTTACATTGTTTTTATTATATTTTGGAAGGTTTGTAAGATGTGGGAAGGTATTTGAATCTACATATTCACCATTTTCAAGATGTTTTCTGTAACTTCAACACATGGAATGGGGATATATTCGCATTCTGTGGATGGAGTAGGGGTGTATTTCACTCCTGTCCTTCATTTCCTATCAGTCTATACTGAAAGTGCTCAGGTATGGGAGTAGAGATGTGGATATTCCCCCTATTTTTTACTATGACTTTATGGATGATTTCTCCAACTGCTAATAGGTTAGGCAGACATCCTTGATATATACAGGCAGGTGTGTGCTCCTACTTGCAGTTTACAGCCAAATTTGACTGGCGGGATGGATTGTTGTGGGATGGTGTTTGTACCTACTCACAGATTTCCACCATATTTTATTGGATGGATTCTATGGGTGTTTCTAAAATATGTAGGTAGTCTATGTTAGCGTGTGCTGGTGTTTGTGCTTGATCGTTATTTGTCACTGAATTTGGCTAGTGGTATTGTTTGGTGTAGGTAGGTGTTTGTTTCTACTTGCATTTCATCACCAAATTTGACTCGTGAGTTTTGTAGGGAACATATGTTCAGACCTACTCCCTATTGTATGGTTGTTTTACTAATTAGTCCATCCTGAGTTCCCAGGTCTGAGTGACCTAGGCCGAACTCCCAAGTAAAACACCCCCATCATGTTGAGGGTTTGTCACTGTGTGGTGTTGGAGGAGATGTTTTCTTATAGACGTCCTTTTGAGGGATACCTATGTTATCTAAATGAGGACTTCAATGTCCTTTTGATTTGACTCCCTAAGATATGGTAGGATCTGACTACATCATTTTTAGGATAGACTCCTAAAACAGTTCGAAACTGTAATTGGTGATGTCATCTTCTTGGCCTCCAACCATCGTTGAGTGGATGGATGGTGGGGTTTCATAAGTTGGATGGCATATTGAGCTTCCTCCAAGGTTGGGAAGGTACCATTTTAGTGGTACTCCCAAACCACCACATTTGAGACCCATCATTAAAGATGATGGGTGGGTGAGAGTATCCTCTGTTTTCTTGAGGACCCGTCTTGTACAGTGTTTGAAACATATGTCTACGTGAACTGGTATGATGCCATTTGGATTTAAGGGATATCTGGTTGAAAGTTCCTGAAATATATGTGACAAACAAAATCAATAAAACACTATCAAAGAATCATCTCAATAAATTATCTCATGCATAATCATTTTTTTGGACCTCTTTCATTTTGAGATATAAAGGGGCCTGACAAGTGGGTGAGATAATCATCTTGGTTAAGGATTCACAATGAGTTCACCATCCTTTTTTTGATGAAATTTATTTTGGTGATATTTTTTTCGATGGTTTGATTGATGGGGTATGAATGGTTGCACAATAATTTATGTTGGATTCACCATTTTCAAATGTCTTCCAAAAGGTTTGTTCATGGGGATGGAAACACCCAAGAGTTCCCTTATTCAGAGTGTTTTACAAACCTACTTTCCAAAAGATGATGGTTGTTGGAAAATGTTCCAAAAAAGATTAGGGACTCACAATAGTCAATAGGATTGGAGTTCAGGATCATCACACCCTTTTGGGATGAAATTATTTCATACTCTATGAATCTATTAAATATTTAATACATATTCGTGAATCCTTCATTAATTCACAAGTATAACATTGGATTCCCACAATAAATTATTAATATGCATGGAATTTATAATCATCTACAAGTATATGAGGTTCTTCATTTATAGAGATATCTATATGTATCTGAGTTTCTCCATCAATTATAACATTTAATGAATGGATTATAGATTCTTTGTTTATTTATCATCATGATGTTGGTTTCAATCCATGTGATGGGGCACTCAGGAATTTAACATCATCCAGGGAGATATGATATGTTTTGATGTCAAGATTGATCCCTTGAGATGTGATTCCTATGTATCCTTATAAAAGGAATTAGAACCCATGTAGTTTGGTTTCACTTAATGGGAAATATCATACCTTTTAAGTTCATGTGATGAGGACCAAACCATACATTTTAACGTCATGTGGAAAAGACATCTAGCCGAAAGGTTCCTAGTCAAAGTTTGGTGTGGGAGATATGCTGAATTGGACCAGGAACCTGGAAGGGGTGTAGACTCCTAGATTGAATGTGACCTTACTAGGAATTTGTCCTAAATGAAATTATGTTTAATTTGGGGTGTTGGTTTTAGACCTTAAATAGGCTTCCTATATATTCCATTTGGACGACAATCAAAGCCCACATAGTTCAATTTTGGGTTGTTGGGTTTGGACCTCAAGGAGGCTTCCTATGTATCCCATTTGGATGGGAATCAAATCCCATGTATTTTGAATTTTGGTTGAGTACCCACACCTAAGGGGGTCCTATAAAGGTTTTTATTCCAGGGAATGTTTCTCTTTGATGGGATTGAGTTCAGGATTATACCGAATATGAGGCCCTTTGTTTCATAAGTAATGTGGACCTTTGAGAGGATTTATTTGGGTATTATACTGAATAGGAGTCACTTTATCTCACAAGTAATGTGGCCCTTGGAGAGGATTGAGTTCGGGCTTATACTGAATAGGAGGCCCTTTGTCTCGTGGGGAATATATCCCTTTGAGAGTATTGAGTTGGGGATTATAATGAATAGAAGTCCCTTTGTCTCATAGGAAATGTGTACCTTTTATATGGATACATGGATTTGAGGACCCACACCTATATAGGCCCTCTGAAGGAAGGTGATAGTAAGATCCATAAAAGGATTCTTTCTCGAGACATGCATCTGACCATGTAGATGTCATCATCATAGCTGACCTCTAAGCCCACATGAGTTATGCTCAAATGTGAGAAACAATAGGAAGAGGAAGATCTGTAAAATTACACAATCTCCTTCATCCACTGGTGGATAAGGTCAGGGTGATGTGAGAAGAAGAAATGGATTTGATGTGTATGTATCCTTTCTCATTTCATAACTAGTATAGTAACATCAACTACCCATCTAGATATGGACCATAAGAAAGTATAGGGGATTACTCCATGAGGGATTCCCTCTCTCCCAACTCCAAATAAGAGAGGGGGATATGCCACTAACCCTCAAAGGTAAAGGAAATCATGATCCCCCCCCCAATGTCTGAAATGGGAGGTCCCTATTCTGAGAGATGATGATTTAAGGGCATTGACCCATCCCTCATATCTATGAGATAATGAGGGAATGATAAGGTTTGTTACCTTATGTCTATGACTAGGAGGTCCCTTTAACTACCCTCAAGGTCGGGTTCATCAGGACTAAAGGGATTCATAACTTCATGTTCCCCAAGGAACCCGCCTCTTGGGTAGGACAAGTGAAAGAAACCTCTAACTAAAAGAATTATTAAATAAATGGGAGACATTATGGTGTGTAACTTTACATGGTTTTGAAAATTTAGGAGGATTTAATGGAGGTTTTGGCATGGTCTCCCTTAGATAATATTCTTAAGGAAGTATCTAACCTACCATTTTTGGAATGAAGAGGGATCAGAGGAGGCTTGAACAAGATAAGTCTTAGAAATCTAGAAGGGTCTCATGCAGGGTAAGACCTTGTCAATTCAGAATTGTTTTATGTAGGGTAGTCATGTGTGATCTAGAGATGAATTTTAGATGACATATAGCCCTGGAAACAACACTTGCTCAAGGCCTTACTCTAGGATTCAAGGGTTTCCTCAAGTGTCCCGGTAAGGGCCTCATGCAGGTCCTGAGTTTATGAGGGGACCTTCATGGTAGTCTCTATCAATTAGAGAGTGTGTTCCTCCTTGCATGGGTGTTTTGGGTTTCACACCCTGGAGGGACTTTTGTCCCACTACCCCTCTTAATTCCTTCTTTTCTTGGGTTTTAGAGAGCTACCGGGGTGGTTTTGAGGGCCTGTGAGAAGGAATAAGGAGAGATAATCTTTAGGTATTTCTTGGATTTTTTCATCATTTCAAATGAGGAGACCCATAGTCATATTTATAGGCAATTTTTTGGGACCTAGGGTAAAGGAGGTTCCTCGTGCAGCTAGTTTTCTCTAGTTTACATGTAGGTATGACCTATGTATTTCTATTGGGAGCACCTGTAAAGGGAATGAGCATTGACTCTAAAGTATAGGTGTGGCCTGAGCGGTGACACTGATTCAAGCCATACATGATGTGTCTTCAGCAAATTATGTGACCCTTTGCATTCTTCAATTCTCCTTTCCTTGAAGTATTTCCCTTCATAACTTTTTTTTCACAAAAAAAGGGTGTCAAAACCTGGTATGGCATGATATGAGTATGCATCCATCATGATAGGTAGATAGGGATATATATATATATATATATATATATATATTGACATGCATTGTTCATAATTGGTACATATTTATTGCGCGTGATATATTTTTCTATATGTACTGTGAAATGAGATTCGGGTTATATCTAATAAATGAAATGAAAAAATGATGTGTTATGAAAATTCAATTTTAATATAAGTATAAGGGAACCTTATGTAAATAGTTTTCTATTTTTGACACCTGTTGAGGTTGAACATGATTTTTATATAGTGTTATAAGGAGTGTATTTGTCTTGTATAGAAAATGTATCCTCATCATCTTCAAGTAGAGAATCAGGAGAGTGAAAATCAGCATGATCCTAACACTACTAAACCAGATCTTCCATCATCTCCTAAGAATAATATGTATGATCAGCTTCATGATATCTTCCTAAGGGTCATATGATCCATATGTAGGGATATTGTTCGCACTGTACAATTGATGTATGAGTTGATGAGAGAATGTTAGCTACAAAATATACTTATTTTCACTGATGAGGAAGGTCCCTATGAAGCTAAGTTATGGATCAATTCATTCTATATGATCTTTAAGAACCTTGAGACACCTGCTATAAAGGGTAAAACTTGATGCCTATATGTTACAGGGACCATCCAATTGTCGGTGGGATATTTTAAAGCAAGATGATCTGTAGGATGTGCTAACCTAGAAGGACTTTGATGTGAAGTTCCTAAACCTCTTTTATCTAGAGATGTTCAGGGATAGGATGTCTCATGAGTTCATGAACCTGAAAAGGGAGAGATTTCCAGTGATGGAATACATTGGACATTTCACCGACTTATAGTTCTTTGTGCCATCCTTAGCAGCTGATGAGGTTTCTTGGGAGAGATATTTTTAGGATGGTCTTTTATAAAAGATATGATCATAGTTTAACATCCTTCACCTGATTCCCTTTGAGTACATGATGAATTAGGCTCTCATCATGAAGGGGAATAAAATAGAGGCCCAAAATAGTGGCCAACTAGTTTTAGCAGGCTGATATGGGATCTCTTCTTCTAGCAGCAAGAAGCGTCATTATGATAGTTACCTACAGTTCAGTAGTAGAAAAAGTAGTTAGGGGATTGGAAAACCATCTCAAAATCATGTACTATTAGATTTATTTTAGTGTGGAAATAGTGGAAACAAGTTCCATCAATGTACATACCTCATTCTAGAGTGTCATTCTTATGGAGGGATGGTCCATATTTAGAGATTATATAATATCTCATAGATTTAGAGTGGTGGTAGGGGATCAATATAGACACCTGATTTTGGAAAGGACTCATATACCCCTTAGAAAACAAGTAGTTGTAGTTCCATCGGATGTTTATGTTATGGTATGGGATGTAGTGATCCAGTGTAGGAGTGGCAGTTCCACTCAAAAGGAGTAGTGTAGGGGAGTTATACTAGAGACCAAGGTAGAGTGGAAAGTCATTTGCATGCTATGTAGTCTACTTTATCTAGTTTGGATGCAGGACCTTCTATCGTCAGAGGTAAGATTTTATATCATCAACCCTTTCTTTTTTTAATATAGAATCATTACATTACTTTATATCTTTCTTTTTTCAAATGGTTTGGTCTTGGTTATGGAAAGCTTGGATGGTTTCTTGACTATCTATACACCATTGGGAGTGCGATCAGAGAATATCAATCATTGTAAGGCATGTTCTCTAGAAATTAGTGGTTACAGTTTCTTTTTGGAACTCTTTTATGCTATAAACGATAGTTTTGATTTTATTATTAGTATGGATTGGTTATTTCTATACTATGATCATATCAAATATTATCGGATGATATTTTACTTTATATATCAAGAAGGAGGTAGCTATTTTCACTAGGGTGAATGGGATATTTAGGCTAGTCATATAGGACCAATTGAGTACATATTGGATTGTCTTGTAGCTCATATAGAAAATATTTCTCTAGATGATAGTATAATATATAAGGATACATTTTCTCTAGTGGTAGACTATTCTCAAGATTTTTTTCCTGAATATTTATATGGATTACCACCCAAGCAGAAGATCAAGTTCATGATCCAGTTGGTGTTGGGAGTAGAACCAGTTTTAGTCCCACGTTATAGGATGATACCATTATAGCTTCATGAGTTTAAAGTTAAGTTTTAATATATAGAAGAAAATGGATTCATATTCCTTATTATTTCACCTTGGGGTTATTCTATGATTTTCACTAATAAGGATAATGGTAATTTATGCTCATGTTTAGACTATCAGATACTGAACCATATGAAAATCAAGAACTAGTATCCCCTTATGTGCATCAATGATCTTTTCTATCAGCATATAGGTTCTAAAACCTTTTATGAGATTGATTTGAGGTTAGGGTATCATTATTTGATAGTGATACCATCATAGATACCTCATACTGATTTTATAATATGTTATATATTAAATGATTTCATGGTGATGTCATTCGGTTTGAAAAATTCATTGATGGTATTGATGGCCTTGAGTAATCCGATCTTTCAACCTTTTCTGAATTAGTTTGTGGTAGTTTTTATCAATGACATCTTAATGTACTCCTAATCACCAGATGATCATGACCAACATCTTGAAATCATCTTGAGTACATTGAGTGAGAATCTTATTTATTCTAATCTATTTAATGTAGATTTTTAATTGATAAAGTTCACTTTTTAGGTCATTTCAACTTAGAGGATGTAGAGTCAATGGACCTAGATAAGGTTGCGGCTATGGTATCTTGGGAATGGCCCAATAATGTATTTGAGATTCAAATATTTTTGTGTTTATCAAGTTATTATCTGCATTTCATCTAGGACTTCTCCTGTATGGTGGCACTAATGTCCAAGATGACCAAGGAAGGGGGGAAGTTTGTTTGGTTAGAATATTATGAGAGAGTTTTTTAGGATCTAAAGAGAAGGTTGAAATCATCATCGATCCTCACCTTACCTATGTTGGGTAAGGCATATACCATGTACTATTATTCATTTGGATTTGTACTCAGAGTAGTTATGATGAATGGGAATCAAGTGGTTGCTTATGGCTCCAGATAGCTAACACTACATGATACGAATTATCTAACTCAATATCTAGAGTTATCTGCAGTGGTAAAATCCCTAAGATACTAGTGACACTATGTTTTGGGTGATATGTTTGTGTTGTACATAGACCACAAGAGCCTTAGGTACATATTTTCTCAGTGGGACCTGAGCCTTTGGTAGAGGTGGTGGGTCAAGTATCAGTAGGATTTTTACTTCAAGCAGGATTATACACCAAGAAAGGGAAATTCCATTGATAATGACTTGATCCAAAATACATAGATGAAGGTAGTGTGGGAGTCTTACAATGATTGGTCGATGATTTCACTCATTAAATACATGCATCTATATGTTTAAGAGACCTAGGTATGAGTATCTCTGACATCAATATCTTTTATACGCATGCTTTTGGGCCAGATCAAGACTGAGCAATTATTTGATCTAAAGAGCTTAGATCAAAGGGATAACATATATGGTAAGGAGTCACCACCAAGATGGCCTATTAGAAGTAGTGATGTTATTATTATCCATGGATGATTATGGATTCCTATAGGCTTTCACAAGAAGCTGAAGATAGAGTTTTACACTTCTAGATGGGTGGTACATATAGTGATGAAAAAGATGTTTCTTGATCTCAATAGATAGTACCGGTGTCCATGAATGAAAATGGTGGTAGTGGGATTTTTGTTTAGATGCTTCACCTTTCAGTAGGTGAAGGACAAGCATCAGAGTTGATTTGGTATATTGTGTCATATTACCATTCCTAAAAAGAAATGGGATGATGTCGTGATAGACTTTGTAATGGGATTACCCAAGAAACCTCATAATAATGATGTAGTATGGGATATCGTAGATCGACTGAAGAAGGTATCCCATTTCTTTCCCATCAGGTATACCTTCACTATTGATGATTTTTATAGTCTCTATATGTGGTAGATAGTTAAACCGCATGGTGTTTTGAGTAATATCATTTATAATAGAGGTATTCATTTCATGTCTTGGTTCTGGCAGGGTCTTCAGAAGGTTTTGGGTTCATAGGTTCTTTTGAGTATAGATTATCATCCTCAGACTGGTAGACAATCTAAATAGATGATTTAGATTCTAGAGTATATTTTATGATCATGTGTGCTAGATTTTAGTGGTTTGTGGGTACATCATATGAGACTTTTATAGTTTGCATATAATAACAACTTCTAGGCATCTATCTAGAGGGAAAATTTCGAGGATTTTTATAGGACATGTCATTTTCATCTTTATTGGTTAAAGGTGGGTTATTTAAAAATTATTGGTCCTATTATCATATAAAAATGGTTTAAGTAGGTTCAATTGATTAGGAATTAGTTGGTTACTATGTAGAGTAGGCATAAATATTACATTGACTAACAGAGAATACCTCTGGAGTTTGAGGTGGGTCATAATTTTTCCTTCGGGTTTCACCTAGGTTTGGGAAAGGCCATATTAGGAAATAAGGAAATATAGAACCCAGTTTTATTGATCTGTTTGAGATAGTGGGGAGGGTTGTTCTAGTGTCATACCGATTGGACGTTCCACAACACTACAGTTCCATGGAAGATTTGTTTCATGTATCATAGATTCAGAGATATCATCCTAAACCTTATCATGTGGTAAATGTTGATGATGTTGATATTGGTGTAGATTCATCCTTTGAGGAGGATCTGATATGGATTATAGACTGTAGTGAGAAGTAACTCTAGGGAAAGACTATACCTTTAGTTTTAGTAGTGGCATCATGGTTGAGTTTAAGAGGAGACCTGGGAGAAGGAATATGATATGCAAGAACAGTGGCCAGAATTATTCACCGAGACCCCACAGTGATGATTGGAGTAGCTTGGGATGATATTTTATATTATGGAGAGGTTGTAAGATACCATATTTTTTTAGGAACAACCCTTTTGAGTTTTTTTAAGACTATTTTAGTTGGGTTTTCATATTTTAAACCATAATGGTTGAGTTTTTTTAGGGATAGAGATCCTTTTTAAGGAAATGACTAAAAGTTTGGGGATGTGAGTTTTTTTTAATTAATGGAGTTCATGTATAAATGTGTCAAAGGCTTATGAGGGTTTGCTATGGGTTTGGAAAACTTCAGAGGTTATTCAGGTTTTTTCTAAATAATTTGGGTTGTGATTTGTCTACCCAACACTTTCACATCATGAGCAGGTTACTTGATGTGAACCTGATGTTGGGAAGATGCTATGAACTAGTTCAGAGTGTGAAATTTTTACACATCATGAAACTAGTTCACGTCATGAAAAGTTCGATCTGGGTTATTTTAACCCAAGGTGGTGTATTTTTTAGTATATATGACATGCAGTACATTCACGTTGTGAATATAGTATTCATGTAATGAATTCATCATGTGTGGTAGGTTTTGGTATGGTGATGCCTAAAAATATTTCCATTCACCGTGAAACTTATTCTCTCAAACCCTTGGGTGACTCCAGTTGATTTTTGGGTGATTTCTTCCCTTTCAGGCATCTCGGTCTAGTGTTTGATCTCTAGTGAGTTCATTTTCTTTAGTTTCTTCTTAATTCGGTTATCCTCTGTTATAGTAGTGTGATCACCTTTTAGTAATTTAATCATGATTTTGATCTTGATGTTTGAGTGATCTTGGTATTCTTTTTTATCTCTTTCACCTTTATTTCTCTATGGTAGTTCCTAATTGTGTGTTTTTCTTTGATCTCCATATTATGGTGGGTGGTATATAACTTTACCCTAAAGTTTGTTCCAATTATATAGGTATGTGCAATAATTGTTATCATGTTGTTAACATGACCCAAATAATTGATTAAATCTATGTTTGATGAAAATTAGGTGATTAAATCTCTCATTACACCCTGATAGGTCCATTGGAATTAAGATCAGGCTTTTGGCCACCCGTGAGGTGATCCTTCCCTTGAATTTATAATGAATTGGAAATTATGAAAATTTGGTTTTGTGGGAGGGTGCCCGGATCTCTTTGGATGCCCCTATTTCGGCGTACAACGAGGCAGTTTCTGGTCTTAAGTGGAATCTCATGGTGCGCTTCATCTCGGATAAACCTTCTCTCTCAGCCTTCAAGAGCTTTGTGGCTTCCTGGGGTTTGCAGGATGAGGTTAGGGTCTTGTTGCTTCACAGAGTCTCTTTTTGTATCATGTTTCAGTCAAAGGAGGAATTCGTGAAGGCTTAGTGTGTGGTCCCTCAAGTCTTGGGCCGCTGGCATTTCAGTCCATCCCGTTGGTCGATGGAAGCTCACCAGGGTAAGGAAGGGTCCTAGGTGGCGGTTTGGGTGGGTTTCCCCGGTCTCCCCCTACCGTTTAAGAACCATACCTTTCTTAAGAATATGGGATATTTGTTGGGTGGTTTCCTGTGCTCGGCTACGTGTACCTGTAGTGGTGAAGAGTTCATGGAACCTCGGATTTGCGTTGAGTTGGACTTATCTTCTTCTATCCCGGAATCGATTTATGTGCAGGTGCCGGACTCTGTGTCCTGGAAACAGGACTTAGTGTTCCCGATTTTCCTAAGGTATTGCTCGTATTGCCTCCTATAATGGCACTCGGACCCACTCTGTAGGCATGGACACCAAAGGGTATGTTTGAAATCCGAACGTAATTCCAATATCAGAGGTTATGTTGCCAGTCAGATCGGAAGTTCATCTATCCCCCGTCCCTCCCATTTAGCTTCAGAGGAGGTCATTGGGTGTGGGGTTTCTGGGGGTTCCAGGCCGGAATCATCTTGCAAGTTTTTGGATACCAATGTTGTAAGCTATTCTTCGGGATCAGGCAGGGAGTTGTTCCCTTCTTCTTTGAGACCCAGGGGCCACTATGGGAAGGGGAATTCATTTATCTTCACCCCTGGGGCTTTCAAAGATTGGCTGGATGTTTTCATGTCTTCTCTACCGAAACGGGTGGTGTTTGATGTTCAGGACCTCTCCCTGCTACCAGGCACAGTGGATGAGGGGCTGGTTAAAGAGAGGGCAGCTCTGATGGCCAATCACTCGGGGTTGTCTTTTATCTCTATGGCTCAAGGAGGAGAATTGGGTTTTGGGGAGAAAAGGGTCAAGGAAACTTCAGGTCCATCCCCTTTGTCCCCTTGTAGGGTATTGAAAGGGAAATATAGTATTCCCAATTTGGAAGGTACTCCAGTTGCACCAGTGAACAGCCCGGGGGTCACCACGCGGTCACAGAAGAGGAATCGTAGGGAGGCTTCCACTCCTATCAGTAAGGGGACCAAGACGCCTGGGGCCAAAACTGGGCCATGTGGTTTTTAATGTTGTCCATTCCCATTTTGAATGCTTGTGGCCTGGGGGCCCAGGTGAAGTTGGATTTTATTGCTTCAGAAGTCAGGAAAAACAATATTTGTTTTGTTGCGATTCTTGAGCACAAACAGAGGAGTGATAAAATCAGCACTTTGGCTTGAAAAATTCGCATGCATGGGTCTATGCATGCTAATATGGTTAACAAGAACATGTGGATTTTTTGGAATAGGGAGTGCTCGGTGGATTTCGTTGATGCAGGAGATCAGTTCATCACTTCGAAAGTGAGGAGGGGGACAGAATGTTTCTTCTTATCATGCGTGTATGGGAGCTGTAATCCTTAGGAACGTAAAACTATGTGGCAAGGTCTTGGGGCCTTTAATCTAGTGGACACACCCTGGATTGTTGCGGGAGATTTTAACTCCATTTTGGACCCCCAGAAGAAGAAGGGTAGAGGTACATTCCCTCGGAGGGCTAGCATGTACTTTGCTCAGTTCCTGGTGGATAAAGTTTTACTCGACCTTGGATACACGGGGGACAGTTTCACATGGTGCAATAACCAATCAGGTAGGAGAAGATTCTAGAGCAGGATTGATCGGTGCTTTGCTGACAACAACACGATCTGCATGTTTCCAGATACAAAGGTTAAACACTTATTTTGAGGGTTATTTGATCACTTGTTGATTCTGGTTTCTCTGCTTCCCAGGCAGGATCACCAGGAGTCATTTCGCTTCAACCCTCGGTGGGCTCAATGGAATAGCTATCTTTGGTTTGTGGAAGAGTCTTGGAGGGAACCGGTTCAGGGGCACATGTGGGTGCCAATCCATAATAAGCTCAGGCATTTGAAACAGGGGCTGATGACTTGGGCTAGGGAGCTTCCTCCTTTTGATCAGATCCTGGAAAATCTTAAACAGAGTATCTAAGGCTTGGTGGCTAGCTTGGAGGTGGAATGGGATGGCTTGGTTTTTGACGACCTCATGGCTAAAAAGGAGTGTTGGGCTGTGGAGCTTCTCAAATTGGAAAGTTTGGCTCGGGACCGCTCTCGGGTGAGGTGGCTTCAAGAGGGGGACTGTAACTCGGCTTACTTCCATGCCTGCATCAAAGAGAGAAAGCGCTTATCCATTCTGAACCTGCTGTTGGATGATGGTTCTTATTCGAATGATAGGGATACGGTGGGGGTTGGGGGGTTCAGTTTCATTCTTTAAGGATCTTCTTGCTGGACCTAAGATGGGTATGGACTCAGGGTATCCTAGTGGCTAGAGTGTTCTATGGGAGGAAATTCCGAAGTGTGTCTCCCAATCGGATAATGTGGTCCTTGAGGCTACCCCTAATGAGGAAGATATCTTTGCGGCCATGCAGCATATCAACCTGAATAGTGCCCCCAGACTTGACAGCTTCCCAATATCCTTCTATAGGGGGGCATGGGGAGTGGTTAAGAGGATATCATTGTTGCGGTTCAGGATTTTTTTCGAGGGGGAATTATTCCCAGGGTGGCTAGTGCAACCACTTTGTTGCTTATACTCAAGGTTAGTAATCCTTATTCTTTGTCTCATTATAGGCCAGTGAGTTTACAAAATTTCACATATAAGATTCTGGTGACTATCATTAATCAGGGGCTGGAAAAGTTTCTTCCTGTTTAGATTTGTCCAGAACAACATGTTTTTGTGAAAGGGCGCTCTATCCAGGGAGCGATAGCGCTTTCTCAAGAGATGTTAAGGGATACTGATTTGAAAACTCATGGATTGAACTTGGAAATCAATGTGTATATGAACAAGGCTTATGAAAGTCTTGAATGAAGCTTTATTAACAGGGTTCTTTCATGTATTGGCTTATCGAGCAAGGTGGTGGATCTCCTATTCAGGTGTTTCAGCTCTTCATGGCCGATGGTGGCTATTATGGGGAAGGTTCACGGTTTCTTCAAGTACACTAGAGGTCTCCGACAAGGAGATCCTCTATCTCCCAGCATCTTCATCCTGGTGCAAGACTCCCTTAGCAGGCTCATTAACATAAGTTTAACCCAAGGGAGAATAGTTCCTTTCAGGAGGAGGATGAAGGTTCCCTCGGTTTCCCATCTTATGTTCATGGATGATACCATCATTTTCATTAATGGTGGGAAGGATTAGATTAGAGTAATCATGAACATACTTACGACTTATTGTTACTGCAGTGGACAGAGCATCATCTCTTCCAAGAGAAATTTCTTTATCCCGAAGTAGAGTACTGATAGTCGGGCTGCTTCCTTATGTAGATGGCTGGACATGCAGCGTGGGGAGTTGCCTCAGGAGTACCTGGGCACCCCGAATTCCTCAGGGAGACTTTGGGTACGTGACTTTGATCCTATTTTGTGTAGGATATCAAATAGAATCTTGAACTGAAAAAACAAATTTCTTTCGTTTGGTGGCCGGATAGCTCTGGTTAACAGTGTCCTATCCTCCATTCCCATGCACGCGATGGTTGCTTCCAATGTACCACAAGGTGTGGTCAAGGCTATTAACAATATTCTTTGTAACTTTTTTTGGGATGCCAAGGCAGAGGGTAAGAGGCTCTGGGTTTCATGGGGTAAAATGGCAAGGCCGGTTGTAGAGGGAGGGATTGGTGTTAGGAGCCTTCGTAACTCGATCAACTACATGCATGCAAAGTTGGATTGGTAAGTACTGTAGGAGCGTACTTTATGGGGGAAATCCATGTCAAAGATCAATGGGGAATTCAAAACAAGAGATCATGGTTACATGTCTCCCCTGTGGGTGAAGATTTACCCCCTGATTCATATCTATTTCCATACGCTCGTTGGATTGTCGGTGTAGGGGATCTGTTTTTCTGGCATAAGAACTGGGATAGTTCATCGCTTTCCTTCTCGGGTTGCCCTGCCCCTTTGATCACAGTGAAGGAGGTGATTCTTTGTCCCAGGTTTACTAAGGCGGTGCTGAGAATGGATCATCAGGATCTTCTTGCGTCCGTTGAGTTAAATTCAGGACCGGATCTCTGTGTGTTTTCTCCTACGGCCTCGGGTGCTTTTTCTATCAAAGAGTATCGAAGGTTGGCTTCAGAGAAGATTCATCAGGATGAGTGGAATGGTGTGGTGTGGTGTCTTTTTATTCCTGTAAAATAAAACTTTCTTCTTTGGTGCATCAGGAGGAGGGAAGTGGCCACTGATGAGAACGTTAGGAAACTCATCTTGCATTTACCATCTGCATGCCATTACTGCAGGAGCAGGAAGGTGGAGAGTGTGAGTCATTTATTCTTTGAAGTGGAATGGGAATCAGCAGTGTGGAAGTACTTCTAAGGCCCTATTTTTAACATGGCATGACAGTGGGATGTCTCATCATTCCTGAGGGAATGGTTTCAGGGCTCTAACGGCCTAGTGAGGGAAAGCATGGCTCGGTCGGGGATTCTGAACACTGGGTGTTGGTGTTTATGGCAAGCCAGGAACTAGGCACGGTTTGAAGGTGCAGAGTCTTCGGCTAGATCCATTATATCAAGGATGAGATTCTTTCTCCTGGACTAGATCTCTCTTCACAAGGATTGGAGGGATGCTTCCTCATTTGGCAGCGTTCAGGTCAGAGGCCTCCAATCCTTCTCATCTGCTGCCGAGGTGCGGGAGAGATGGGTGTCTTGGCATCCACCTGCTTCTGGTTACAAATTGAACATGGATGGGTCATGTTTTTCTGGTGTTATGAAAAGAGGAGGAGTGGTTAGAGACTCTCAGTGAGATGTTAGGTTGGCCTTCTCTGCTAATTTTTGCATGGGCAACCCTCTTATGGAGGAGACCATGGCTATGCTCATGGGGCTCTTATTATGCATTCAGGAGGGTTTGGTTTTATCTCAGGCCGAGACGGACTCCCTTATTCTTCATGCTTCTTTACTGGGTAAGGGTGGTGTCCCGTGGTCCATATCATATCCAGTTAGTAAGTGTAGATCAATGATTCAGGATTCCATCTATGTCTCACACACATGGCGGGAGGGCAACAAGGTGGCCGATCACTTGGATTTCTTAGTAGAGCAGACGACGGGGAAAGTGTGCCTCATTCATCCTAACAGTTTGAAATCAGAGTTGATGAACTTAATTAGTGTGGATTCCCTTGGTTTACATTACTTCAGACCTCCTTGATTAGGGGGGTTCTTTTGTAGGTTTCTGCTCTTTTCTTGAATAAAAATTTATCTTGGATGGATGGATATGAATGGAGATAAAATTTATACATTGTTTTCTTGTATATATGTTTGTTGATAGGATGTTTGAGGTATTGGACCACTGTCTCATGAGACACGGCACCAGTGGTTCATCCTGACACAGGATAACCCACTGCTTGTGCTTAGATTCACCCCTTGTGAGGTTCACATGGGAATATGTAAGTAAATCCAGCATGTGAATATGCATGGAGTCTGGTATGAGATGGTTGCTTTCCCTTTATCATGGTATTCCACCTTCTAATGATGTAAGAAAATATGGCATGGGAATTATCATAAAACCCAGTTGTGCTTCTTGATACATGGTACTATCAATACATCCTGATTCAGTAGGATCAACAGTGTGATAAAGACATCTTCCATGGAGATGAAGTGAGTTTTGATGGCCCTGAGTGTAAACCTAGAACGTGGGGGTTGGTAGGTTTATTTTATTTGTTGTATTAATTGATAAAATAACCCCATATTATCACTTTAATTCATGCAATTATAATCAGACTGGTTTTGTTTAGACACAGTGGTGTTCACCTACTGAGTTTTACCCACACCCTATTTGGGTCACCATTGGGTACCCAATAAGATTTCATGGAGATAGTTTTTGACAAGGAAAAATTAAATTATTGTTGATTTTTATTTATATATAGGTCGGAACTTGGATACGGGACTAGCATGGGATTCTAGATTGGGGTATTTTGATTTTATTTGTGTCATCTTGGTATTTTTTTATGACTCCTAGCATTTCATTTAGAGAAATTTCAGCCTGATATTACATGGTTCATTATTATTTGGTTTGTTTGGTTCATCCTTTATTTTTCAGTTTTATATTGTACCATTTCTACTATTTATATTACTTTGATATTTTTTTATTTTCACTATATTTCAACTCTGTTATTGGGGGTATAGTCTCCCCACTCTGTTCTCTACACCCCCACTACTACTCAGAAGTCTTTAGCATATAGGGTGCTGCACTTGAGATCCTATAATCAACCCAGCGTGTCCATGTGAGAGGGTTTTAGTATAAGGGATGTTACATTATCATTAGATTACATCTCTAGTAAAGAATAAAATTTCTCAAAGGATGCTGACATAGATGAAAATACTTTTAAAATATCACTATAACATTTCTATAAGAAAATCCTCTTTTCATTTTTAAATCACGTATTTAAAATATAAAAATTTGTTGATTATTAGGAAAACCATTTTCATTGAAAATAAAAATGGAAACATGTAAATTAAGTATCAAGGGAAAAAATAGTCATGATGGTGGGAAAATATGTTCGTGCGGTAAACATTAAAACAAATATTTCGTTCACACCTTTAATAAAGTACCTAGTTTAGAAAATGACAAGAATGTTCCTTTTAAAACTTTTTATAGAAATTAAAACATGGGTCAAATTAATTTAATAAATCATTGGATAAAAGTAAAAACATTCTTTAAAATGTATAAAAAATATGTACATGGAAGAAAAATATTCCCAATCAAATAGAAAAATAAAGTCAATTTTTCTTAAAAATGTTCTTTTAAAATTTTGAGTACATAGAAAGAAGAAAATGAAAGGAAAAATTTTAATTTCTAAAAAAAATAGAGGATAATAAAATATATTGGGTTTAATATATAAATACTATATAATTACCTCAATGTAATCTTAAACATAAACAATCTCAAAAAAGGTTGAGATTGTGAAATAAACTCTTACCTCAAGTTTGAAATGTATCATAAGTGATTTTAACCTCAGGTACAATAAATTTAGATTTATTACACTTAATAAAATAACCATGTACATACTTATAATATCATATATGATCCACTTAAAAAATTTCAACACATTTTTATTAATAATTCTTTATTAAAATCATCATTTCAGAGTGCTAACTGTTTCATTTTTCATGTATATTTCGATTTAGAAGTTATGGTTCTTGAATCTTGACAATGGTTCCATTATATCCATAATTTTAATCATGATATAAATATCATATACATATTCATAATAATCCATGAAATTTATACATGAAAAATAAATCACAATGCTCCATGGAGGTGGTAGTCCACACGTACGCACGTGCAACATTCCCATTTTTAACAAGTGAAATGGTCAAAAGGTAGATGATATATTATATTTAAATAATAATGACTATTATATAAATATAATATATATTCATTATTTCTATATTTATAATCATACAAGAAAATGGTGGTGAAAAATTAATTGTACGACTATATGTAGATGTTGGGCTATACGTACGCCGAGCGGTGTTTTTGTTTTCAATATGATGGAAAAGTGATGGAAACTGGTTATATAATAATCATAATAAAATATCATTATATTTATGATACTAGATTCGTTGTGTTAGAATGGATATAATATATTTATGGGAAATATAAGAAGAAATAAACTTTTAAAGAGTCGGTAAAGATGATTTTCTCTTCTTTGAGGGACCTCCTTTGGTTTTCACCTTAAGACTTCTTAGGATGATATTAGAAGAATAAAAAAATATCAATAGAAAATTTAATAAATATATAAAAAAAATTGGTACTTATTAGATGATATAGAGTACTCAATTTTTGTGAATAAGGGGGGAGAAGAGGTTTACTTTTATCAGTGAGGGGTAGGACACACATATTAGTACTTAAAAGATTTAAATAATATAATGCATTTTCTTATGAAAGTGAAAAAAATGGAAATAAATTCTAATTTAAGATTATATAAGTTATAAATATTTTCAACCAATAATATTTAGAAAATTTTATGTGGCATATTTACCCTTATCTCTTAGTTTAATCCCCCAATAAACCCATTTTAACCCTAACCCTGGTAACAAATTTTTACTATCTTTACTATTAATTATGCCAATAAAATTAATTAAACTTATTAATTAATGTTAATTATGATGATTACAAATATGGAATACATTTTAAAATATTAAATTTTTATAATTAGTAGAATTTAATTTTTAATATAAGTTCACAAAATGCAACGAAAACCATTTTTAGATAAATATTTTTTTTAAGCATAAAAATGATTCTATAGAAAAATAAAATATAATTTTTATTCCAATGTAATTAATTGTATTATTTTAAATAAAATTATAATTATTTTTCTTTAAAACCAAACCAAAACCTAAAGTAACCTTGTATATATTTTAGTAATATAGAAGAACTAAAAAAGTTTTTATTTGAACAAAAACATTAGTTAGATTTCTGAAATGTTAAGAACATATTTCTAAGTTCAACATTATATTTTTATTATGATATATATCAATTATTAAAATATATATTTTATCTATAAAAATGTTCCATGTTATTTCAAATTATAATTATATCATTATAATTTCATAAAACTGATAGTTTTTGAAAAATCGGTATTCCTCGTTATTTGCTCAAAAATAAACTATTTTTGAAAAATATTAAAAATTCAAACTAAGATAATTTTTACATGATAAATTAAAAAATTAAATTCATTTAATCAAATTAAATTTATAAAATTCATTAATTTAGGTTTAAATCACATTCTCGAATAAATCTATGTGCATTATGTTGTTGTTTCGCTAGAAAGAAAAACTTACTATAATTAAATCTCGAGTGTTACATTATTCCATATTTCAATAATTTCACCCTAAAAATTTCTAGAATGTAAATTCGTGAATATATTTGTTAATTTATTCATCATAACTTATTTAGGTTCCCACTTCACCACTTTTTTCATATGATTTCTCCAAATTACCTTTACAAGTCTAGTTGTCTGATTCCTCAATACTTGTTCTCTAGTGTCAAGAATCTAGATAGGATTCTCATAGTAAGATAAATCAAGTTCCAATTATATTTCCTCAAAGTTCAGAACATGTGTTTGGTCTTTAATTTACTTCCTCGATAAAGAAATATGTAACACACTATAAACTTTAGATATATTGGGTGATATTTATAAACAGTAATCCAAAACTCCTATTCTTTACAGAATTTCAAAAGGCCCGATATACCTTGGACTTTGTTTCCTTTTCTTATATAATATGATAATACCTTTCCATGGATATACCTTCAAGAAAAAATGATCACTCACATAAAATTATAAATCCTTCCTTTGGTTACTAGTATAAAATTATTCTCCACTTTGAGCTACCTTAATATGATTCTGAATTGTATTCACTTTCACCATTTTATCCTCAATAATATTTGGGCCAACATGCTTAATTTCTCTAACTTCTCCCTAAAAATTTGGAGTATGAAACCTCTTTCTGTACAATTCCTTATATATTGCTATTTAAATGCTTGAATGGAAGAAATTAGTAT
This sequence comes from Viscum album, assembly GCA_963277665.1. Taxonomy (NCBI): domain Eukaryota; kingdom Viridiplantae; phylum Streptophyta; class Magnoliopsida; order Santalales; family Viscaceae; genus Viscum; species Viscum album. Next base: position 1,285,692,948 of record OY728155.1, on the reverse strand, counting down.
ACGAAAATTACACAAAATGTAAATACCAATCCCACATACCTTAAAAGTCAATTGAGAATAACCTCAAAATATATTTCTAAATAGTACTTTCATACTACCCATCGGTTTGAGAATGATAGTTGGTTATCAAACATAGCACGATGTCAAGTTCCTTTTGAATTCTCTTCTATAATTTTTATGTAAATCACAGATCATTATTGGATACAATCAAAATAGGTGCACCATAAAGTATAAATAATTCATTAATATAGAGTTGTGTAAGGATCTTAAGAGATAGATCTTCCCTTATATTGAGGAAATGTGTAGACTTGGTAAGGTGATCATCAATAACCCATATGGAATCATTATTTCTATGAGTATTTTTAAATATGGTGACAAATTATATAGTAACATCATCCCATTTCCACATGGGAATAGGTAGTGGTTGTATGAATCCTTCAGGATGTTCTCTCTCAGCCTTTTCTTGATGAAAAACCAAGTATCTTCATATGTAGTCTATAATTTCCCATTACATATTATACCAAAAAATGTTCCTTTAAATCCCAAATACATTTTTGTGCTACCAGGGTGTATAGAGAAATTTTATCTATGATATTATTCTATTAATTCTATTTTTATCTTAAAAATGGATGGAACATATAGTCTCTTTCCAAATTTAAATATACCACCTTCATAGATGAATTATACCAACTTTCTATCATTCACACCTTTTATTTTCTTTTGAATACTATTATCACCAATATGGGAGATTTTTATTTCCTCCAATAAGGATGGTTTGGAAATAATTTGAAATAGATGTGATGTTTCCCCTTCCTTAATGATTCCCATATCCAAATTTAATAAATCAATGAATATAGGATCATTTTTTATACTAATTTTAGTCAAAATTCCATGAACTTTCCAACTCAATGCATCGACCAGCTTGTTTGTCTTATTGGGGTAGTAGTGTATTGAGTAGTTATAATCATTAAGTAGTTCTAACCACAAACTTTACCTTATATTGAGACATTTTTGTGAGAATATATATTTAAAACTTTTATGATCCATATATATTTCACATATTTCACCATATAGGTAATGCATCCATATCTTTAATGCAATGATTATGGCTTATAACTTAAGATCACGGGTCGGATAATTATATTCATGAATCTTTAACTATATTTATGTATAGGAAAAAACTCTATCATTTAATATATGGACACATTTAATTCCTTTATTTAATACATCATTATATATCATAAATATGTACCTTCCTCATGGTAAAATTAATATCAATGCATTGAAAAATCTCGACTTTAATTCTTTAAAACATTATTTAAATTATTTTGACTATATAAAATTAACCCCTTTATGGGTCAACTTGGTTAATGGGCCAGCTAATAGAGATATATTTTGAACAAATCATCAATAGTAACTTGCAAGTTTAAGGAAACTACATACCTCAGATATATTCACTAACATTGACCATTATATTGCTTCCTTTTTATTTGAAGGATCACTATATATTTCATCCATAGAGGTAATATGACCAATAAAATAAGCTTCCTGAAGCCATAATTTTCATTTTTTAAATTTTCTATACAACTACTTTTTCCTGAGAGTATTAAGAATGATTCACAAATGACTCTTATGTTTATCAAAGATTTTAGATTATATCAAGATACCATCAATAAATACCAAAATTAAATTATCAAGATAATCCTTTAATACTCTATTCACTAAATCCATAAAAATATAGGGTTCATTAGTTAATAAAAATGGAATTACTGTACATTTTTAATGTTCATACCTCATTTGAAATGTAATATTTGGAATATCATCCTTCTTTACTCCTAGTTGATGATACCCATAATGAAGATCAATATTTGAAAAATATTTAAATCATTATATTTAATTAAACAAGTCATAAATGCAGGGAATATGATAATTTTTCTTTATGTTAATGGAATTGATTTCCCTATAATCCATACACAACCTCATAGACTTGTATTTATTCTTTAAAAAAAGAACAAGTGTTCCCCATGGTGAAATACTGGGGAATATAAATCCCTTATCACACAACTCCTACAACCGTTTCTTCAGTTTCACTAATTCCATTATGTTCATCCAATAAAGAGTCTTTGAAGTAGGTTTTTCTTCATGTATGGGATCAATAAAAAACTAAACTTCATGATCAGGTGGATGTCCATGTATTTATTTAAGAAATTAATTAATGTATTCTTGAAAAATAGGTACACAAAATATTCTAATGATTTATTTACCATTCATAGGTTGTGTCTCCTGTTATTATCTAATAATTTCAATAATAAGAGATACTAGAGGTGGATCCAGACATGATTCAGTTGATGTACTCCTTTTAAGATAAGGTATTTTACATCTCCATCATGATTTGTAATATCTTTCTCTTGGAAATAATTTTTTTCATTATAATTTAAAATTAAATCCATAGAAAGGATTATATAAAATTAAATCATAGGAATAATAATCAAGTTTGAAAAGTGTATGTCTATGTGTAATAATGGGAACTGACTGACACATCCTTATTGAAATAAGATTTTCACTATGAGTCTTTATTGAAAAATTCCTTCTTATGGTTCTAGGGAAATATCAAATTTTATTGGAAAACATGGAAGATATAAAATAGTGAAAATATCTAGAATAAAATAAATAATTAGCTAAATATGATGTTAAAATAAAAGTACTTTCACCACATCTTTGGTAACTTCATCCTCAAGTACAGTAATCACATAATATTGGACTTCTCTACTTATCCTCTTATATGGTAGGTTCCCTTGATACTTGGGATATTAGTGTTGTCAATTACATAACTATATTTTTTAAGGATCAGCTGATATTTTATCCTTAGAAACAATATAGTCAAGGAAATAAACTTCCTAAATCCATAATTCTCCTTTTCTAAATTTTTCATATAAATACTTTTCTCTAAGATTCTTAAGAATTATTTGAAAATGAATCTTATTATCATCATAGATTTTATAGTATATTAAGATATCATCAATAAATATCAAAAAATATATCAATATGATCATTGAATACTCTATTTATAAAATAAATAAAAATAGAGGGTGTTTTAGTCAATCCAAATGGAATTTCTATAAATTAATAATGTCCATACCTCATATGAAATGTCATCTTGGGAATACCTTCCTTATTTACTTTCAGTTGATGATACCTAAAATGAAGATCGATATTTGAAAAATATTTATCTCATTGAAGTTGATCAAATAAGTTATAAATATGAGGAAGAGGATACTTTCTCTTTATAGTAATGGAATTATATCTTTGTAATAGATGAACTACATCATAGACCCATATTTATTCTTACAAAAATGAATATGGGATCCACGTGGAGAAAAAATTGTCACACAAATCCTGTAGATTTTTCTTTAGTTCCACAAATTCTAACATGGACATAGTAATGAACTAACTCAGGTCAATCCAACTCATCACACAATTCTACCCTCCACACAGCCCAAATAACATTCTCGATCACCATGGGATAGCAACAATCCCCATACATAACCAATAATCTCTTCAGAATGATTCCATATATGGTAACTAGCATTATCCATTCATTAAATGGGACAACCATGCCAATATAATCAGAATCTACATACATAAATAAATATTCAGAGTAATGTAGCATATGAAAATAAGATACCACAAGAAAAACTAAATATCATAAAAACAAGTCATGACCAAGGGTTGTATACCAGGAATATCCTATCATATATTAAAACAAAAAATAATGGGAGGAATTCTAAATAATTCCTTTATATACATCCCAACTAAAATAAAATTCCTAAAAAAAGACTCCTTTATAAGCCAACCCTGTGAGACCATGTCACCTCTAATGAAACACAGACAATGGTAATCAAGAAGATCCACCTAGGTACATGGTTCTCTTTACCATGTTTGTGACTTGAAAAAAAATATGAAACTAAAGGAATATGTAGGGTGTGAGAAACAAAGACTATTATGATACATCCATGAATCTATTTAAGTATTTTATCCATGAAAACTAATAAACTAGTTTGAAACTCATTTTCAAAACTAAATCACTTTGAAAATATTTCTCTTTTAAACAAGCCATTTAAATCCCTTAGGTTTTCCATTTCAAATAAAACCCATTTTACAAAATAGAACCCATAAGTGGTTTAAATAAATAAACAAGGCCCCAAGTCAAAACATTCTCAATCTGTCTAATAAAGAATAATAAATGTGACCATAATCATTATCATCATCATATATTAAATAAAAAAATGGGTGTAACATATCTCATCACAAAAAATATGGTACTAACAAGATGTATGAAGCATATAAAACAATTTATAATGGGTAATTTCACTTGGGGATCTTACCATAAGGGTATAATGTGAATGAGTCAAAACAACGTTTACTGTCCAATTAATCAAAGTGGAAGTTCCCATAGTCTTCCTTGGTCCCAAACTCCAAGATCTCTTATGGTCTCTCGATGAAAAAAGGAATATCTCACAATATTCCTATCCAAAGGCTCCCATAATCCCATGAATACTCTCATGGTCCACCTCCCTGATGGCTATCATGATCCCTTAGACGATTCCTCACTCACACACAAGTTAACCCATGTGCTATATCATGCCATACAATCACAAAGCAAGTTCCATATAATTCAAAACCATTTTCACAAATATACAAGAACATTTTATCAAAACACCTTAAAAAAGGTAAAACCATTTCTAAAAACATTTTATGATTCCTTTAAAAACCATAAAACTCCTTTTATCCATTTCATCAAACACTAGGTGTGCACACAAGCCACACCTATTTGGAAAACCCTCTTTAAGCACCCAATTTCCAAACTAAGTTGATAAATAAATCAATAATGGGATATACATAAACCATAAATAATATATTTATAAATTAAATAAATAAAAACGAAATGAAATTCATGATTTAAAGGTAATCCATGTAAAATTCCCTTAAATAGAGACACATACCAAGTATTTGGTCCAAAACTCATCACCTTCAACGAAAACCACTCAGAAGAGGTAAAACAAGGCCTCACACACCTAGGAAAGAAGAAATCAAACCAAAATCCTCATTAAACACCCTATATTTATCCAAAACCCCTTATAGGTTTACATATCTTCCATGAAAATGGATGGACAAGGATTGAGAGGGGGAATAAAACTCAAAGAAATTGACTTACCTTGAGCCAAACCACCAATAATCCAAGATGAATCCACCACCATATGAGAGATAAAGCTTCACCACTAAGGATAAGGGGTTGTGTAAGATGGTAGAAATCAATGAGGACCAAATGAGTATAAAATAGATAGAGGAAATGATAAAATACTAATTTTAAAGTGACCTGGATAGGCCACATGGTTTGGCTGCACGGTCAAGAAAACCATGCACCAATCGTATGAGTGATACTACCCCATCAAAAAGAGTCCACACGGTTACCCATATATTTCATGTAGTTTAGTAAACCATTAAAACCCCCACTATCACCCCCTACAACACCCTTTCATAGTTAGTGGCATGGTTAGGAAAATTGTCCGCTAATTGTGAACCTTGGTCTATCTTCCAAAAAATTCCCATTTTTTGACCCCTAGCACCTTAAAATCCAAGGTTACACAAAATTATAAATAAAACTCAAAATTAAATGTACCAATGACCTGGTGAGTGTCACAAACTCCCCAATATTCCACTTTCTACCCCCATAAAGTCCTCAGGCATCCACATAATAAAATAGGTGAGGCCACTAATACCTCACTAAAGATTCCCACTCTTATGTCTCGTGGATATCTTCACCACGCTACTAGATAACATGGACCAATGGGATTGACTTACCATAGATGACCTTATTCTAGTAATCCAAAATACAAACAGGCTTCTCCACAATGGTGGTGTGAAGATAAAACTCCAAATCATCCCACTCCAACACATGAGATGGGTTTTAATGGTATCTCTTCAACTGGGAAACATGTAAGATTTTAGGTATTAAGGTTAGGCATTGGTGTAAACTCTAACCGATAGGCTACCTTCCCAAGATTATCTATAACCAGAAAAGGCCCAGCATAGGGTGGTGCCAACTTCACCTACTAACCTAAGTGATGGTTTCCCAACCAAACAAATACCCGATAAAATACCTAATCACCAACCTAAAACTCCAATAGGTGGAGGAAATGATTGGAATACAACTTTTTGGTGAATTTGAGATATCTATAACCTTTTCTAAATTAGTTAAACTATCTCGTTCATCTATTGGATGATTCTCATCTCGGCCAATGAATGCTCACCCACTTCATCCCAACACAGTAGGGATTGAAACGGCTTCCTATATAATGCCTCAAAAAGGGTCATCCTAATCGAGGATTTCTAATTTTTATTATAAGAAAACTTGGACAATGGTAGGTTCCTTTCGTATGAACCTCTAAAATCAAGCACACATGCTCTCAACATATCCTCAAGATTCTAAATTTTACTCTCAAATTTTTCATCCATCTATGGGTAATATGTGGTGCTCAAATTCAGATTAGTTCCCAATGCCTCATGGAGTCCCTTTGAGAATGAGGGAGTAAAATGAGAATCTCGGTATGAAACTATCACTAAGGGCGCTCTATGAAAATGAAAAATCTCTCGAACATATCAGAATCTAAGTTCCTCTACCTTCATTGAATCTCTGATTGGAATAGAATGGGATGATTTTGATATATGATCAATAATCACCCATATATCATCATTCTCACTCAGAGTATAGGGTATAATGATTATGAAATCAATAGAGGTGTCATCCAAATTACACATTGGAATGGTAAGTGGTTGTAATAACCCATATAGTCTCTAATGCTCAGATTTGATCCTTTTACAAGTCAAAATTTTGGAAATAAAGTATTTCACTGCATGTCATATCCTAGGCCACCAATACTGACCTATCAATGTATAAAACATCTTGTTTTTACTAGGTAGGATGGACCAACTAGAATGATTCATCTCATGTATCACCCCATGCCTCAAACACAAAGGAAAAACAAGCCAATTCCTAGAGATGATAGAACCATTAGGAGACCAAGACCAATCAATCGAGGTCTCCCTGCTATTTAAAGCATTGTTAATATTCTAGAACTGGGGTTCAGATACATTCTCACTCCTATCCCGATCAATAATAGTGGGCATTAACTACACACTAGTAAAGAAAAATCATTCTCTATCATCATGAATTTCTAGGATCATATCAGAAAACATGCTCATCAGGCCCCAATTATCCCCTAATTCTCAAATACCCTACACTTGAAGATTCCTTCTCAACACATTAGTGACCACATTCCCCTTCCTGGGAATATAATCAATGTAAAAAATTAAGAGTCTAAAGGTACTCTACCCAATTCCACTGTCTAATATTCAAGTCTCTCTAGGTGAAAATGTACTTTAGGATTTTATGATCTGAATATACTATAAACCACTCCCTAGAGAGGCAATGTTTCCATGTCTTCAGCACGTGCATCATGGATGTCAATTCCAAATCATTGGTGGGGAAATTTCTCTAATATGGTCATAGATTCTATGAACCATAGGCCACCACATTGTCACCATTCATCATCACACACACCAATCATACACTATAATCATCACAATACACTTTATAATCATTTCCTATCTTATGAATATTTGAAACTAGTTTGAATGTCAAGAGTGCCTCCAATAGCTCAAAAGTGCTCTTAAACTTCCCATCCCATTCAAAATTCACCCCTTTCCTGATCAAGGTTATCAAGGGAGTACCTAGCCTTGATAAGTCAAAAAATAAACATCTATAATACCCATTCAAGACTATAAAACTATAGATATCAAATAAATTTTTAATCTTCTCCCAAGTAATGACTATTTTAATTTTCTATAGATCCACTAAAAATCCTGCCTCAAAAATCATGTGGCCCAAAAACCTAACCTCCTGGATCCAAAATTAGAACTTAAAAAACTTTTCATACCAATAGTTCTCTTTTAAGACACATAAAAAAATCCCCATATGGTCGGAATGATCCTCCTTCATCTTGGAATACACTAAGATTTCATCCAAAAAACACAACCATTAAGGAGTCCAAAAATAAGTGGAATATCTGGTTCATCAATGCCATGAAAATTACAGTAGAACTGGTAATCACAAATTGAATAACTAAATACTCAAAACTTATATATCATCTCTGAAAGGTAGCCTTTGAAAATCATCTTCTTGGACCCTCAAATGGTGGTACCTAGATCTCAATTCAATCTTATAAAACCAACAGGCTCCAATGATCTGATCAAAGAGATCATAGATTTTGTGAAATGGGTATTTATTTATCATAGTGATTTGATTTAGCTTATGATATTTTATATAAAGTTATATACATTCTTATGACTTATTTGAAAATAAACTAGATAATCCCATGGTGACATGTTGGGGAAGATAAATCCATTTCCCTAGAGATCCTATAACTGAGCATTCAACTCTTTCAGATCGTTTGGATATATATAATAAGATGTAAAGGAAATCAAACTCATTCTGGGGAGCATATCGATGGTAAAATTGACCTCTCACTGGGTCATAAATCCCAATAAATCCTCTGGAAACACATATGGGTTCCTATTTATGACCACTAGGATTTAACTCATATAATTTTGATAAATAGAATCAAGAAACAACCTAGAAAACTAGAACAAGATCAACCCCAATTCTATAGAAATTGTTCTTTCCATTCTTGATCATAGATCCCACTCACCCTAAAATATTTGATTGATCATGTTGGTAGTAAGGAACTGGACCTTGTGATGATAACAATAAATAATCACCTAGAATTTAATCATAAAATTTATTCCTATAATGAGGTTGAAAACATCCATGTCTAAAACAAGGAAGTCCCAGATGACTTCCACATCAACTAAAAAAACATGAAACTTAGGGCACTTGAATCCTTAATCCCTCCATCTACCCAATAGGGTTAGAAGGTATATAACATATGTAATAAACTCCTCTAAAATAAAAAAAACCCTCAAAATTATTAAGTGAAATAATGTAATGGGTTGTTCTAGTGTCAAATAAATCTAATTCCAAGGAAGATGAAATACCCATCGTACCTCTCATAGTGGCCAGCTCAAAATTTGAGTTATCTGGAATAATCTCTACTGCCTGGATATTCCATATATCATACCTTAAATAATTCTTATTCTCCATTTGGGAATATCCATTACCACTATAATGATATCCCTCACCATTAGAAGCCTTTGGCTGCACCTAAGAGCCCTTCAATAAAGTGGATCATGCATTGCTCTCTCTATGAAGCCAACTGTCAAAAATGTTAAAGATTCCCCAAATGTCTACATTGGTGGAACATCATAAGAATCTCTTAACAATTAGTTTTGGTATTTCCTTCATTCCCACACTAATAATATACAACAAGTTAACACCTTTAAGTATCTATAGGAGTTGAACCTAAAGACTTCTAGACACCATTTCCATTGCCCCATGAATACTCATCTCACTTCTGCTTATGTCTTTATAAAGAACTATGGCTTCCACCCACTAAAAGGAGACCACTAAGACCTATATTTATATTCAAATCTTGATCTTCTATATCTTACTTGTCAATCACATTTGAATAGGTTAACAAACACATAAAGATAATTATAGTCCTGATATATTTCCTCAAACCTATCTCAAAACACCAAGACTTGAGGTAGTTATTCGTGAGGATATCTAAAGAAACATAAACCAACTCAATGAATCTAGAATAATACTCCATTTTCAAACAATAACCTTGATTCAAATCCTAGAACTCATGATCTTTCACCACCCTCAAAGTTTTTAGGAAGAACTAATGGTTAAAATAAACCTTGAAAGTGGTCTATGTGATATTCTCATACTTTCGTAAAATCACCATGGACTCCCACCATTTCCTACATGGTAAATACCACTTTCAAGGCCTCATGTGTTTTCAAAAACTCAAATAACCTTTTGATATAGCCTATCTATTCCTTAGGCTCATTGGGTTTCTTATTTCCATGAAACACTGGTGGGTTCTACCTCATAAACTCCTAAGCATGGTAAATCATCAGGGTCTTCTCTTGAGCACCCACTTGACCCAAGTATTGGATCATATAAATAATTGACTCCATGAGATCTAGATCGATAGGAGGGTTCATCTATGGGGTATTATTCATAGTACCCTCTCTATTCCTAGATGAGGTTCTTCTTGGAGACATTTTCTACAAGACACAAAACATAAGCTTCATCAAGACAATTCAACCTTAAACCATATGAAAAGAACCAAAAAAAACCTCCATCAGGGGTATCAATAAGAAACAAAAGAATAAAGAGAAATTCCAAATGAAAAATGAGGAAAACATCAGAATACCATGTATTTTCCCTTATTCCTGGTTTGGTTTCACGGTTTATCTAACTTTTCACCAAATGTGTGGGATACATCAGGAACTTGGAATACATGGTTGCATGGTTATCACACAGTTACTACTAATTGTGTACCTTAACTATGAATCCACTAAAAGCTCTCCCATTTTCACCCCAAAACCCAAAGTAGACTATGGTCATTCCCCATAATTCAAAACCATTCATTAAATACGTCAAAAATCCTCAACAAACTGATAACCAAGCTCAAAACATAAACACAATCCCATAACACCAATGGTAACTTAAGGTTCGACACAAAGAATAGTTGGTTAGGCACTCCCTCATTGACACCACTCAAGTCATGAAGGTCCTAGCTATAGTATAACACTAAATTACCAAATAAAAACCACTCTGATACCATTTTCTAATGAACCAACCTAGGTTAACCAACCCATCACCTGATCCATCCTACCACACATCCTTAAGTACATTCCCGATCGTTAGGGGTTGGCGACAAGCACCGAGCATAACCAATAATATCTTGGGAATTATTTTTCCCATGGTAACTGGAATGACCCATCCATGAAATGGGATGGCTACACCAATATAATCATAATCCACATATAGAAATAAACATCTAGAGAAATGTGGTATATAAAAATAGATACCATAAGCAGAAATAATCATCATAAAAATAAGTCATGCCTAAGGGCCATATATATGGTTTTTCCAATCATACCTCAAAACTCAAAAGAACAGGAACAACAAAAAACAATTCATGTACATACATCCCAATTGAGAAAAATTGCCTAAAAATGTATCCTCCATAATATAACCTGGTAAGACCACATATCCTCTAATGAAACACAAACTATGGTAATCATGAAGAGCCACCCAGGTATATGGTGCCCTTTCCCTTTCTTGTGTCCTATAAAACAAAATCTACATACACCCAAATGCATATATAGGGTGTAAGTAAAAAATCCTAGTAGGATACCACCATGAATCTATTTAATTCTTTTACCCATGAAAACCAACAAACTAAACAAGACTTTGAAATCCATTTGGTTTTCAATTTTAAATAAAACATGTTTTACAAAAAAACCCAAATGTGGATAAAATAAATAAACAAGACCCCAAGGTACAAAATTATCAATATATCCAAAAATTCATAATAAAGGTGAGTATAAGCCTCATCATCATCATCGTCATCATATAGACAATAAAAATGATAGTAACATATCTAATCACAAGAAACATGGAACTAACAAGATGCATGAAGCATATAAAACAACCCAGCATGAGTAAGTTTACCTATGGATCTAACTATAATGGTCTAATGTGATTGATTATAATAAAATTATGCTAGCTGGCTAAGCAAATTGGAAGCTCCCAGGATCTTCCTTGGGCCCAAACTTCAAGAGATATTATGGTCTTTCGGTGAACAATGGAAGCTCTCATGGTCTTACTACCCAAAGTATCTCACAATAACTTTAAAACCAAATGGAGGCTCTCATGATCCCCCTCCCTAAATGATCTCATATCCCATCAAATGATCCCTCTCTCACACCCCAATTACCAATGTTACACTTCATGTTGCACAATCACAAAGTATGTGTCATATCATTAAAATCCATTTCACAAGATATTTTCACAAATCAACATTCTTATTTTATAAAAATAGTTTCAAAATTTTAAAACCATTTCTAAAATAATTTTAGGAATCCTTTCAAAACTATAAAACACCTTTTATCCATTTCATCAAACACTTGGTGTGCACACAAGCCACACCCATTTGGAAAACCCTCTTTAAACACCCAATTTCCAAACCAAGTCAAATAACACATCAAACATGAGATATAAATCAACCATAAATAATATATTTTGAAATTAAGCAAACAAAAACCAAAGATGATTCATAATTTAAAGGTAATCCATGGAAAACTCCCTTAAATAGAGACACCTACCTTGGATTTGTTCCAAAACTCATCACCACTGATGACACCCACCTGGAATAGGTAGAAGAAGGCATCACACACCTATTACATAATAAATCATACCAAAACCTCCATTACACACCCAATATTCATCCAAATCCTCGTCTAGGGTTACACATATTCCATGAAAATAGAAGAAAAAGGCTTGATAAGGGGGAATAAAACTCAATGAAATTGACTTACCTCAAGAAAAACCACTTATAATATAAGAGGAATCAATCACCAAATGAGTAGGAAAGATTATTCACAAATTATAAGGTGATTTTCATGATGGGAGGAAGAACTAAGGGATAAATAAGTACAAAATCGATAGGGTAAAATGGTAAAATGTTGTTTTTAAGTGACCTGAACATGTTGTAGGGTTTGGCAGCATGGTTAGAAAAACTGGGTGCCAACCATGTGGGTGCTACTACCCCACCAAAAAATAGGTCACATGGTTACCCCTAGGTATCATATAGTTTGAAAAACTATTATTAAACCATGAAAAATCCTATTGTAACCCCCTAAAAAACCCTCACATGATTAACCGCATGGTTAAGAAAACCATGCACTAATTATACACCTTGTTCAGTCTTCCCATAATTCCAATTTTTGACCCTCATCACCCGAGAACTCCAAGGTTACAAAAAACGATAAATAAAACTTAAAATTATACATACCATTGACCTAGTGGGTGTCACAACCATCCTATAGGGAGTATTAGATATAGTTTTTTCATTAGGGATGAGATTAATGAAAAACTCAAGTTTACACTTAGTTGGGTGTTAAATTAGTTCTTTAGGAAACACATCAATGTATTCTTGAAAAATAAGAACATCCTTTATTATAAGTATTCATTTCCCATTCATAGGTTTTTTATGATATTATTCTCTAAGAATTTCATTAAGAATAAATACTAGAGGTGGATCTTGACATGATTCAGATGATATAGTTTCCCCTCTAATGATAAGGGATTCTATATATCCACCACAAATTGTAATGTACTTCTATTAGTAATAAATTTTTCTCATTAAAATTTGAAATACAATCCATACCAAGGATTATATCAAAGTACACCTTGGGTATAATAATCAATTTTCCAAATAGGGTATAATTATGTTTCATATAAGTAATTGACTGAAATATCCTTGTTGTGGTAATATTTTCACTAGGATTCTTGACTGGAAAATCCCTATTTAAAGTAATGGGTAAATATCTAATTTTATTGGTAAACAAGGAAGATGTAAAAGTATAAATATCCATAATAAAATAAATAATTATTTAAATATGAGACTATGATAAATGTACCTTCCACTAAATTTTAGGAACTTGAACCTAAACTGTAGTGATCACATAATTTTTTCCTTGATCCCTTGGCCTTTTCTAAGGAAAATTCCCTTTCTACTTGGGTAATTTATTCAAATAGTTCCCTATCTCCTTAAAATTTAATAATTAAACATTGGAAGCTTCTTTCCTACCTTTTCAATCATGATCCTGGTATCCTTTCTCACCGCACTTGAAAAAAAATCCCATTCACATCAATCTTGTTTCATGGTGTTTCTCTCCAAAATTATTAAAATTTAAAAATTTCACCCTTCCTTTATTCCCTTTTGTTGTATTTCTTTTTCCAGAGTGCTTCGTCACCCGCTTATTTTATTGTTTTCCTTGTAAAACATAAGACTTGGATAATTATTTCTCTATAATTATGAAACTTGATAATATATCCTCATATAATAAAAATGACTAATATACTAATTCCATTCAAATTATAGACTTTATCCCATCAAATAAATGATCAATATTACTCCTTATATTACATACATAATTTGTATCATGAGTTTATAACTTTATAATGTTATATTTATATTCATAAATATTTTATTCTTTTTTTCCTTATATTGAGGAATTGAATCTCCATATTATCTCATTTCTCATGAGAAAAGTATTTTTTGAAGAATATCTCCTTGAAATTATTACATTCCATACTATTTATTCACTCAAAATCTTAAGTTTTCTGGATCAATAACCATCATTGATCAATGTATCCTTTAAGATGATAAACTATAATTATAACTTTATCTCTTTCACTACTTTCTTAAGAGAAAAATATCTTCTCTAGGGACTTGATACATTGATCAACTACTAATATATTATTAGTCTCATTGAATGATGGAGGTTATTGTTGCATGAAGTAGTCCAAAATTGCTACACCTTGTTGGGGATCAATAGGATACTCCATAAGAGCAAGGATATTTATCATAACCTGAGTTATATATCTTAATATAGTTATAATTTGTTTAGATCCACCTCCAACTCTGGATCTAGCTTCATTGTCTTTCCTAAGAGGTAAATCCCAATATAGATTATGTGCATTGATACAGTTTCCATTTATTTCTCTAGGAATAATTTCTAAACAATGATGTATACCAAATTATCTCATAACATTCTGAATTTTAAATCATAGTATATAATTCTAAATATGGTCTAACACTTAATATAAATTTATAATTTATATATAGATAATCTCATAATCATTGAGAATATTCTAAAATCATAAAAATATTTTCAAATATTTTATAATGGTTTTTAAAGAGCATGTGAATCAACCAAATAAAATCACTATGGAGTGTCTATCCAGGTTTCTATTCTTAGGCACACTCATCATGAATCATTGATAATTGAGTTAATACCCAATACGTCATTTTTAGAGATGTTACCCCAAGGTGCATTTGTGACAAAACCATATCCACTTTCTATTATCTATACATGGATGTATTTTCTATTAAAACTACACAATATCTACTTTACTAAATCTTTTTGATATTTTCCTATACTTATAATTATCCTTAGAGTTTTTCATATGGTTATTTTCTCTAATCTATGTTTTTATAAATCTAGTTCCAAAGGTTTATATTAAACTTTCTTTAATAAAAACTGTAATTAACTGACCAAGTATTACCCAACCTATCACCCGAGTTGGTACATCGTAATGCTTGAATCATGTTCTTGATCACCATGGGATGGCGACAAGCATTGGGCGTAATAAATTTCCACTTGGGGACGGTTTTGCCCATGGTAAACCAGAATGACCCATCCATGAAATGGGGCATCCACACCAATATCATCAAAGAAAACATAGATATAAATAAACATCCAAATATATGTATAAAATACTAAATATATACCATAATAATAAATATACATCATATCTAAAACATTCCATAACAGGACATATACAAGGTATCTCAAGTAAAAAGATCAAAACTTAAAATAACAAGAATAAGACCAATGAGGGTTATACATACATCCTAAGGTGAAGACCCAAAATGAATCCTCATGAGCCAAACCCGTGATATCATGTCACCTCCACAAAAATAATGGACGACAGTAATCAAGAAGAGATACCTATGTATATAGTTCCCTTACCTT
Source organism: Viscum album (assembly GCA_963277665.1). Taxonomy (NCBI): domain Eukaryota; kingdom Viridiplantae; phylum Streptophyta; class Magnoliopsida; order Santalales; family Viscaceae; genus Viscum; species Viscum album. The sequence continues at coordinate 1,285,677,150 of OY728155.1, read as the reverse complement.
TACATGTGTCCTGCAAAATAAAGTCTACACATGCCCAAAGGTATGTGTAGGGTGTGAGACACAAATCCTAGTAGTATTCTACTATAAATATATTTAAGGATTTTAGAACCATGCAAACCAGTAAACTATTTTGAAACTCATTTTCAAAACTAAACCATTTTGAAAACATCCTGATTTTAAATAAGCCTTTGAAATAATATTGGTTTTCTTTAAAAATGAAACAAGTTTTCTAAAAACATTTATAAAAATGGATCAAAAAATCAAATAAGGACTTATGGAAAAACATTTTCTTCATACATAATAAATCACAACATGGGTAAGCATAAACATCATTAACATATAACTATATAAATTGAATTGGGCATAACACATGATACTACACCAAATAAGGAACTAAAATAATGCATAAAATCATAATGATAAAACTAGCATGGGTAAAGTGAAAAAAGGGATATAACCATAAGGTTTTAATGTGAGTGATACTAAAATAAATCTTTCTAACTAGATAAACAAAGTGTAATACCCCAAAATATTCCTCAAACCTGGCTCCAAGAGCTCTCATGGTCTCCTAGCCAAACAAGTGGAAGCTCTCATAGTCTTCCAACCAAAGACTCTCACATCCCCTTGGAAAACTAATAGAATATCTCTTGTTCTTACTACCAAAGTCTCTCATGGTCCATTGGACAGCCCCCACTCACACCATAGGTATTCCCCATGTGATACTAATTTCCAATCACAAGAACATCACAAGTTCCACACATAAAAATCCATTTCATAAGCCAATTTAATAAAACAACATGATCATTTTATAAGACACCTTCCCACAAGGTAAAAAAAAATCTAAAATATCTTTATAAATCCATTTGAAATCTTAAAATACATTTTATTCATTTTATCAAACATTTGGAGTTCACTCAAGTCACTCCCACTTGGAAAACTCACTTTAAACACTCAATTGTCAAACCAAACCATTGAAAACATCAAGCATGATATAAACATAAACCATAAATCATTTAATTTTAAATTAAACAACCATAAACCAAATATCAATTATAATTTAAAGGTAGTTCATGGAAAATTCCCTAAAATAGAGACATCTACATTGAATATGGTTTTAACCTCATTACCTTCGACAAAAAACACCCAAAATGGGAAGGAAATGGAATCACACACCTGGTCCATAATAAAACAAACCAACCAACCCCCCCCCCCCCATTAAACACCCTAGGGTCATTCAACCCACCATATATGGTTCCACACTTAAATTTAAATTGAATAAAAATGGTAAGTAAGGGGATAGGATGAAGAAAACTCAATGAAATGGACTTAACTCCAGCCACAACACCTTGGATCCAAGGAGAATCCACCAAAAATGGAGAGGAGGAATCTTCAACACTAAGGGGGAGGGGGTTTGAATGAAAGGATGTAGAAATGATTCCAAGGTGTTAAAATTTTAATAAAGTAGTTTTGGTAAAAATACAAAATTTTAATGTACTGGACAAACCACACAATTTGGTAGCACATTTAAGAAAAACATTTTTCAACTATGTGGGAGCTATTGCCTCTTATAAAATATGTTGCATAGTTTCCTCTATAATTTTCATGATTCTAAAAACCTTGCTTAAACCATGAAAAATTTCATTATCCTCTGACCACCACCCCTTGTATAGTTATCCATGTAGTTAGAAAAAATGTTCTCCAACCATGAGCCTTTTCCTTTTTCCCCTATAAATCCAATTTTTAACCCCCAACACCCTGAAATCCAAAAAAACAAAATATAAATGAAATCTCAGAAATATATATATCAATGACCTAGAAGGTGTCACAAAATCTCCATGATTCCACTTTCTTCTCCCTAAAATTACTTAGGTATCGTCATAATAAAACAAGTGAGTCCACCGCTCCCGAACCAAAGCTTCCCACTCCCATGTCTTATAGATATCACCACCATACTTCCAAAGCACATAGACCAACTAGATAGACTTTCCATGGAACAAATTTTTCAGATAATCTATTATATGAGTATGATGTTACAAAATGGTGGCCCTAAGATCAACCTCCAAATCTTCCCACTCTAACACATGAGATACATGTGGATAGTATCTCTTCAACTGGGAAATATGGAATATGTCATGGATCAAGGTTAGATATAAAGGAAACTCCAACTGATATAATACTTTCCCAAAAACTCAGAACGTCCTGACATAATGCAGTGCCAATTTCTCCTTCTTTCCCAAGAAATAGTGTACCAGTTGAATAGATACCTAAAGAAACACCTATTCACAAACCTGAAACTCCAATGGGAAATGGAATCGATCATCATATGAATTCTGGAGATTCTGAGTGGTCGCTAACCTTTTCTGAATTAGTCCTAGTGTCTTTATAAACTCTTGTATAAGACTCATTATTACAAAGGAATTATTACCCACCTCATCTCAACACAGTAAGGATTGTCATGCCCACCCATATGAATTTTCAAATAGGTTTATCCTGATTAAGATCATATAAATTTTATTATATGAAAACTCAACCAATGATAGGAACATTTCCCAAAAATATCAGAAATCAATCACACACACTCACATCATATCATCGAGATTATAGATGGTTCTCTCAGACTAACCATCTGTATATAGTTGATATGTTTTTCTTAACATCATCTTAGTTCCCAAATCCTCTAGGAGTCACTTCCAAAATTGATAAGTAAAATGGTAATCCCAGTCAGAAACTATTGCAAAGAGAACTCCATGAAGCCTAACAACCTCTCGAACATACAATTGTACAAGATTATATACCTTCATCAACTCCCTAATGGGTATAAAATTTTGTATTGTAAGATTTTACTATAATATACAAAAGGGGATAAATTTTAGTTTAGAAAATTAAACTAAAAAAATACAAAAAACCTCTTAAGTAAAAATGACTGGACTCAACACTGCCATGTGATCAAATCATTAGAATCAGAATCACAAATTGACTAATTATATCAGAGTATATTTTATTGGTATTATAGAAACACTGATAAATGGTTTATTAGAAAGATAAGTATTACAACTAACCTTATAATATAATGAAAATTGGAAAAAATAGATCTTGCACAAAAAAGATATATAAATCTTAAAAGTAAGAATGACTTACAAGATATATTAAAATATTTTACTCTTTTAACCTTATGATATAAGGTAGTTAGAAACCATAACTAAAGGTATCTACAATTTTATACTTATTGTAAAGTCTCTCTTTCCTTACCATGAAATCTCATGATATGAAGATCAGAACAATCTTTCTCTTCCTATCCAATAAATCCCTTTATACAATGATCGGCGTCTATCTTCCTAGCCTTTAAATCCCTTGATCTTATGGATTGGATTCACTGTCTTCCTATCCCCAGAATCCCTTGATTGGTACAATGATCAAAAATGAGATTATAAAATCAAATTTGTTCTTAATAAATTATAATTTACATAGGAATTTTTTATAATTTCAACTCTATAAAGTATTACAAAGACTTTATAATGAGATGTTCGTATAGAGAAAACTTTAGAAAGATTGATTTATGAATTTGATCATCTCCCATCTCTTTAAATTAACTAATATTTATAGTAAAAGATCTAATGATCATAATTCTAAGTTAGTTACAATATCCTCAAACATCTTGCACTTAACATCTTAGCAATAATAGAATGTTCGGTGTTGTTTTTTATCACCATTATAGTGATATTTTGTATTTATTATGATATATATAATTCTAATCAAACCAATTATAAACTCTGGATAGTCAGATGGGCTTCCTTATTTATGTTTAACCTGATAAACTATATGAGTGTTATTCTGATGTGTCGGTACTAGGGTTAGTCCAATGATCGGGACTATTTTCATAAGGCATAAGTCTAACCAATGATAAAACCACTATTCAATCGGATGTAACATATGACCCTTAAATATTATGGATCAAAATGAATAATAATAGGTTTATATTTGTTTTCGTTGGAACTATTTATACATTCAGTATAAAGTAATGTTTTTTTTTACCCCAGTTAAGTTTTGAATGTATTTTTTTCAATAGATCAATATGTTTATGAAAGGAATTATATTGAGAAGTTATGGAAACCTGGATTGAAAAAGGGTGTAAGTAAATCTGTCAAATTGGATCCCAAACCATAAGGATGATAATCGGATCTATGAGTATTATATTCAAAATCATCAACATTGGATCCAGATATCTGTATGAGTCAACATATCTAGGAATCATAATGAGACTTCTATGAAAAATTTAGATCTCGTATTGATTCTGGAATGAAAGTAGTTATGGTAATGAGGAAGTAGTTTCAAAGTCATAATGGCTCCAATATTAGTCTAATGATGATTTTTTGTTTTTTAATTAAAAAAAATCATAAGTTTTCTAAGAAACTTATGGTGAAAGATTGATGAAAGAAAGGGTGAGAAAAGGGGCTTCCAATTGTATTCATTCCAATCATATTCAAGACAACCATATTCAAGTTTTATTAGAAATAATTATGTTGCTGAAAGACAGGGAAGTTACAATGATTTCCTTGGTATGCTAGATGATGTTAAAGATAATCTTTAACATTTTCAAAGTCATGAAGAAGTCATGATACAAGAAAGAGTTTGTGGAAGTAAAAATTTTATTGAAGGAAAACTTTATGGTCTCAAGTTCATTGGTACAAGATATCCATATTTAGAGTTATTTGAAGGTTGTATAACTTAGTGTATTGTAATCAAAAAATAAATTAAGTTTCTAAATTTGAAGTTATAAGAATCGTTCCATCAGACGTGGTATGGCACTGATACATTGTAATAGATTCTAAAACCGATTCATATTTTTTGTATCCTTTGTATATAGGATGCAGAGTTTTATCAAAGGAATAATGTTTGAGAAAGTTTGAATCGTATTTCAATCAGGTTAAGAAAAAAAAGGTCATACTTTTTTCTCTTATAATTGGGTCAATAAAAAAATAACAAAAGAATTGATTGTTTCTCAATAAGAGGTGAAGACTCTCAATGTTTACAATAGTTCATCATAATGGGACATCTTCATATGTATTCATCATAATAATGAATCGTAATGAAGAATGATAATATTTTTATTTTAATTGATGTGGAGAAACGTAGTGAGGAATTTTTTGTTTCACAATAGTATTCATTATAATGAGGTATATCGTAATCAGAGAATCAGAATTGGACTCAATATTTGTAAGAAGTACGAAGCATTGAAAAATTCAAAGATAGATCCAAAAATCAAGAATATTTGAAGGTTTGAAAAGGAATTTAATGAGTCAAATATTGATATGATATTTAAGGAGAATTGAAGATTTAGAAAATTTGGTTAATCAAGAAAGGCTTTTAGAACCCCACCTAAACTAATTTTGAGGTCCCTATAAAAGGAGAGATGATCTCATTTGTAAAATTGACTCTATACTATTCTAAAACTTGAGCTATGAAATTTTCGGAATAGGTATTGAGTACCAAACCAAACTTTATTATTTCAAGTTGATGTTGAGGAATTTCCATCGGAACAAGTTCATCAGAGTAATCCCATCAGAGTGAAATCCATTGTATCCAGGTTCATCAGACTAAGTCGCATCGGACATAGGAATTGTGAGCTACCGATTGAGTTTCTACTCAATTGAATAAGGAAGAGTAGAAGGAGAATCATAATAGACTGACTATTGGATAGATACCATCATATTGAGGTTTCCGAATTGGGAATATTGTACTGACTTTGCTAAGAAATTTTTCTGGAATGAGGATCTGGAATAAGTTTCAAGGCAAACAAGTTAATTAAATATTTTTTGAAGTTCTTGAAGATTGTACATAGGTAAAGTTTGATTTGTCTTACTTGTGTATGAAGTGAATAATTTTTTAAGTGGATTAGAAAAGAATAAGGAAAGTGAAGCTTATGACTGTGGATACTTACCAGTTGCTAAAAAGGCTTGTTTGTGGGAAGTGGATACTAGAAAGGATAAAATCAACAATGGAAGTAAAGTTGATACTGGGATTGTATATTTTTTATTTTCTTGTGCCTTTTTATTATGGAAAGAATATAGTAAAAGAATCCATGTTGGTGGGACTATCTAACATGGAAATGGGTAGGTCTTTGTACCTAACCTTATAAATTTCATGTGTTTACTTCTATTTATATTTGTTACATATTAAAGGATAGGATATGAGTTATATTTTATAGGATCATAACTCTAACAAGTTTCATATGTTAATAAAGTTTTTGTTAAAGAGTTAAGAAACTTTCTTATAAAATAAAAAACACTGATTCACCCCCCCCCCCCCAATGGTCTTGATCCTACTTCAAAACTAAAATTGGTATCAGATCCAAGGTTTCCTTTGAAAGATCCATCTTAGGAGTGGATAATTTGAATTACATGAACCATAAGGGGATTTTAGTTTTCAAGGGAAATAACTATCATATTTGGAAAGATATAATGCTTCCATATCTTATACCCCTTGGGTATTGATAAAAAACTATTTTTTTAATATTTTATTGATAATAAATGATATAATTTCCTCACATTATTATAAATATATTCATTTATAAAATATTTGGGATTAGATCATTCATTTGAAAATTTGATGAAAATTACATTTTTACCCTTTTAAAATGTATTGTAGTATTTTGAAGATAAATATTTTAATATTTATTATTTGAAAGTAATATTTTGTAAAAGTATTCCTAACTTAATTTTCTACAACTTTCATTCAGGACACTAGAGCTAAAGAGTGAATTTGGATGGAGTAAATGGGACATTAAGTCAATGGTGGGATGGAATCGGTAGAATGGACATGGGTTCTGTATTTAGGTCATAACTTCTTCATCTGTGCTTGGATCAGGCCCAAATTTTTATAGGAGCTATATGACTCATTTTTTCGCGGATAATTCATCTGGAAGGATAGCTGATTCACGCATTTTTGTGGTAAAATGTGCGTTTAATGTTGGAATAAAATATTTGGCCGAGATTCCCCATTCACACTTGAAACCTCTTTCACACTAGCCTCCCCACCACTCTATAAATTGGTGTTTTTATAATTTGGTGGGGTTGGGAAGTGAATTTAGATGTTGAGGATAGAGGATAAGTGGATCCACTCTAATTATCCAACCATTTCAATAAGGGTAGCTCTTGAAGTAAGGATCCCTTTGACGAAGCCTTCTTCTTCTCCTTCGTGTTGTAATGCTTTTGTTTATGTAATAAATTTCGTTGTACTTCTTTTATTTATTGTATTTTCTTCTGTTTTATTAAAATTTATTCTTCTCTTAATCTTATTATTTTGGCTGGAATTCTTGAGTAGAAGAGTTATTGGTTTATACCCATTATAAACTGTTGCAAATGCAATTCGCTTCTACGATGATTACGCCACCCATGGAAGAGTAGTCTTTTAGTAATCGATCTATCTCTTACCTTCTAAATTCATTTATTTTGAATCAATGATATATTTTAATTCACATAATATGATCAATTAATTGAGTTTTTAATTTTAATGAAACTAAGAAATCAATTGAATAGTTAACACAAAACACACGAGGTCGGGAATTGTGTGAACTGTGAGAGCGCAACCTTAACCGGTAATTCAAAACCACATGGGATTAATTTTTAGAGTTAAAAAATAATCCCTAAACTCAATTATTCATCATTTAAAAAATGAATATGTTCCTTAATTTTCCACTGACCATAAGACATCCTTAGAACATCAATCAAAGCAGGGTTTTGCGATTACATGTTCCGAAGATAACCTAGGGTTTAATTCACTTCATCTTTGTGGTAAGGTTAATTCTCATAGGGTTCGGGGGTTAACAAGTTAAGGGATCATAATTAAGTGGATGTTAATTTAAATTATAATGATAAATAATTGATTTAATAGGTATAATTAGATTGATTATGTCTTTTAAATATTGTCTAAAAACATCTTCTTGTTGTGTCATTTTAATCGAAACTCATTTTAAAACTAAAAACAAAAAAATATACAATCTTCTTCCAGAAAAATTCTTCTAGATTTATAAACTATAACAAACCCCCATCCTTTCAAGTAGTGTTTTCATTCTATTTTATTCTATTTTTATAATACCTCTAAAAAGTTGTTTTAATTCACTTTCTTCTTTGAGAGACGAATTTGTTCAACCACTCTACAGCACCTAAGTACCCCAAAATCACACTAATCATTTGAGGGCACCCACGACAGCGCCCTTTAAAATTGGCACCATTACCGGGGAGGCGATTAATTTATTCAACCATTTAGAGTTATTTCTTTTATTATTTTCTTCACCCATCTCTTTAATCTTTCCCCTTTCTCAAGTTTTCATTTTTTTCATCCTCTTCTTTTCTTTTTGGACCATCAACTCAAACTTCTCATTTTTTTATGGTATACTTTTCCTATTTTCATTTTTTGATTTAGGACACAAACTAATCCCAAGGATCTCTTAGATATTTACTCTGAGATTGAATATATCTTTCGATCTCGAATCAGACAGTCTCAGTTTACGGGAAGTTTCAATATTCAACCAGTTGGTGAATTCCTCTCTTCTGGAAACATTGAAATTGGAAGAAATTTAAATTCAAACATAAAATAAGAACCAATGGTGTAAATAATAACAATGATCTATATAGAACCATTAAATAATTGGTTGCACCTAATATTATTTATCAACCAAATTGTATTACATACCCATATCTCGAATCAGACTTTGAACTAAAATCTGGGTTAATTCACTTACTTCCAAAGTTTCATGGCCTCTCTAGTGAGGATCCCAATAAACATTTGAAAGAATTTAATGTGGTTTTCTCAACACTAAAACCTATAAATGTCTCTGAAGATGAAATCAAATTAATATCATTCCCATTTTCACTTGATAGAGCTAGAAAGGATTGGATGTACTATTTACAACCTAAAGATGTAACATGTTGGAATGATTTGAAACATCATTTCTCGAAAAGATTTTTTCCATCATCTAGGACCACTTCTATTTGTAAGGAGATCTTGGGGATCAAGAAAGCACAAGTGGATTCAATGTATAAGTACTGGGAGTGATTCAAGAAGTTGTGTGCAAGCTGTCCACATCACCAAATCAGTGAGAAACTCCTCATTCAGTACTTCTATGAAGGACTCACACCTATAGAGAGGAGCATGGTGGATGTCGTAGGAGGAGGGGCATTGGTGTAAAAGACACCAGTAACTGCATGTGCATTGATCGATAAGATAGCCCAAAACTCCCAATAATTTGGCGATAGAGGTACACCACATGTCAGGGGAGTACATCAGGTAAGTCCTTCTCTTGAAAGTCATTTGATTGATACCATGTTTGAAGAATTGACCACTATGGTGAGGTATATTTATTTGGCTCAAAAGATATCCCAACCCACTCCTTCAAGGCCTTGTGGAATTTTCACTGAGATAAGCCACCCAACTGACTGTTGCCCCCAACTACAAGATACAGAAGATTGTGCAGTAGTATTCCCTGGGAGACCATATAAGCAACAACAACAACCACATCCCCAAAAGAAGTATGACTCCTTTGCACCAACATTCAACCAAGGGTGGAATTATCAATCAGACATGAGGTATAGCTCTAGGAAACAACAAAGGCCCCCTTTTCAACCAAAATTCCAGTAGCCTCCACCTTACCAACAGGGTTTCCAACAACCTCAAAGGATATTCGAAGCTCAAACATCAACAAGTCGGCAACAAGGGAATATACAACACAAGGTAGAATCTAAAACTGATGATCTTTTGAAACAAATTGTTCTTAATCAATAGAATGAGCTAAAGAGTCAAGGTTCAGAGTTGAGGGAGTTGAAGACTCAAATGAGCCAGATTTCCACTGCCCTCCATGAACTGGTAAGTAAGAATTCTGAAAATCTTCCTTCCCAACCTACTCCCAATCCAAAGGGTAATGTCAGTGCCATTACATAGAGAAGCGAGAAGCAAACAACTGATGCTTCTCCACCTATCATTCCACCGAGATTCACCTCAACTCTGGAGAAGCCCCATTCCATACCAACTGATGAGAAACCCAAGGATAAAGATAAAGGTAAGAAAAATATTGATGATGTTCCACCTAAACCTCTTCCCTTTCCAAATAGGGTTGTTCAAACCAAGAAGATGGCTGAAGAGGCAATGCAAAAAGAGGTTTTGGACACATTCAAGCGTGTTGAGATCAACATCCCTCTACTTGAAGCCATCAAAAAAATCCCAAGGTATGCTAAATTCTTAAAAGAACTATGCACTAATCGAAGAGGGCTCAAGATAAATGAAAGGATCAACCTTGGAAGGAATGTCTCAGCACTCATTACACCAACTCTAGCAATTCCAACAAAGTGCAAGGATACTGGGACATTCACCATCCCATGTACCGTAGGGGAGTTTCACTTCTCTGATGATCTTTGTGATTTAGGAGCTTCAATAAATGTGATTCCTCGCTCTGTATTCTCTTCTTTATAGGTTGGTGAGTTGAAGCCAATGATAGTAGTGGTGTAATTGGAAAATAGAGCTACAACATATCCAGCGGGAGTCCTTGAGGATGTACTTGTCCAGGTAAGAGACATGATCTTTCCAGTAGACTTCTATGTGCTCAAAATGGAGGATGATCAGGTAAGTTATCGTGCTCCCATTATCTTAGGTAGACACTTCCTCAAAACTGGAAAAACTATCATAAATGTTCATGAGGGAATACTTTCCATGGAGTTTGGAGATCAAGTTGTAATTTTTAATGTTATGGACTCCATTAAGTACCCCTCTGAGGACCATTTTGCTTTTGTTATCACCCATTATGAACCACCAAGTAAAAACTCCATGTATCTTGATTGTCCTATGATTAGGTAGATTATGAGTATTGATTCTAGTTTGATGTCTAAGAGTACTTCCACACCTGTTTTTGACGGAAAAACCTCTCTTGGATTTTATTTTGACATGGATTCAAATTCTGATCATATAAACTCTGATTATGACATGGTTGTCAAGTATGTTGATGTATTTGATTCATTATTTTCTAATTTTGATGATTTTTATTCTGATACTAATGTTCATTATGCAGATATGTATGTTGCATCAATTTCTCCATCCATACATCACCCACCTACATTGGAACTCAATTCATTGCCCCTAAATCTTAAATATGCATACTTGTTGAGTGGTGATAGATTACCTGTTATCATTGCTAATAATATCTATTTTGAACATGAAGAAAAACTTTTGAATCTTTTGAGAGATAACATTAGGGAAATTGGTTGGACATTGGAATACATATCAGGTATTAGCCCATCCATTTGCATGCATAGGATTCTCTTGGAGGATGGGGATAAACCGATTAGGCAGCCACAAAGGAGACTTAATCCAACACTTTTGGAATTTTTTAAGAAATAAGTTGAAAATTTACTTGAGGCGGGTATTATTTACCCTATTTCTGACTCACAATGGGTTATCCCTATCCAGGTTGTACCAAAGAAAACCGGTTTCACTGTTATAAAAAATGAAAATGATGAGTTAGTTCATGTGAGAGTACAAAACAGTTGGTGAGTGTGTATTGATTATAGGAAACTAAATCAATCCACTCATAAGGACCATTTCCCACTTCCATTCATTAACCAGATTCTTGAGAGACTTTCAGGTAGGACACATTATTGCTTCTTGGATGGTTTATTTGGATATTTTTAGGTTCCCATTGCAGTAGAGGACCAGGAGAAGATGAAATTCACCTGCCCATTCAGTACCTTTGCTTACCGAAGGATTCCATTTGGACTTTGCAATGCCCCAGGTACCTTCTAGATATGCATGGTGAGTATTTTCTCAGATTTCATTGAGACCTACATGGAGGTATTTATGGATGATTTTATTGATGCTTCATCAAAGATTTTAGTAAGATCGCTCTACCCTTATCTCGATTGCTTAAAAAAGATATTGACTTCAATTTTGATGATTCATGCAGGGTATCATTTGATGAGCTAAAGAAGTGTCTGACCACTCCACCGATCATACAGCCCCTGCGGTGGGACCTTCCATTTGAGCTTATGTGTGATGCGTCTAACTTCGTGGTTGGATCTGTCTTATCTTAGAGGGTGGAGGGACGTTCACATGTGATTTAATATGCATCGAGTATGTTGGGTTCTGCCCAATCAAACTACACCACAACAGAAAAGGAGTTTCTTATTGTTATATTTGCTTTAGATAAATTTCATTCATATTTATTGGGATCTAAAGTACTTGTTTTTTCTGACCATGCATCTTTGAGGTACCTCCTAAAGAATCCAGATGCAAACCCATGACTTATCCGTTGGATGCTCCTTCTTAAAGAGTTTGAAATCGAGATAAAGGACAAGAAGGGGTCAGAGAATTTGGTGGCAGACCACATGAGTAGTCTTACTCACACACCAGAGGGTGACACCTTGGACCAGGTAAAACTTTGGGACAATTTCCCCAATGAGAATCTCTATACCATCTTAGGTACGCATCCTTGGTATACTGATTTAGTTAATTACATTGTTGCCTCTGAAATCCCAGTAAATTTGAAGAAGCATCATGTCCAAAAATTAAAAAGTGAGTCTAGGTTTTATGTGTGGGATGATCCTTACCTCTGGTGCATGTGTAGTGACTAAGTCATTAGGAGGTGTGTTCCCGATCATGAGTTTGAGTCTGTTTTGAATTTCTATCATATACTTGCTTGTACTGGACACTTTGGACCCCAAAGGACAGCTAGGAAAGTTTTGGACTCTAGATTATATTGGCCTAGATTATTCCATGATGCCGATGTGTTTTGTAAGTCATGCTCCCATCGCCAACACACTAGGAAAAATTCTAGGAGACATGAGATGCCCCAACAACCCAAACTATTCTGTGAGATTTTTGATGTATGGGGAATTTATTCTACGGGTCCTTTTCCTAGTTCATTTGGATTTTTTTTATATTTTGGTTGTTGTTGATTATGTGAGTAAATGGGTGGAGGTTAAGGACACCAGGACTAATGATTCTCATGTTGTTGTGGACTTTGTCAAAGCACAGATTTTTTGCAGGTTTGAAGTATCGAAGGCCATCATCAGTGACCAAAGGACACACTTCTGCAATCGGAATTTTTCTTCCCTTCTTCTGAAGTATGGGGTGACACACAAAACATCAACATCATACCACCCTCAAACAAATGGTCGGGATGATGTTTCAAATAGGGAATTAAAACAAATTTCGGAGAAAATCGTGCATCCAAATAGGAAAGATTGGAGAAAGCTCTTGGATGATGCATTGTGAGCTTATATCACAACATACAATACACTCATTGGTATGTCACCATTTTGGATTGTTTTTGGGAAAGTGTGTCATCTCCCTGTGGAAGTTGAGCATCAGGATTATTGGGCAATAAAGAAATGCAACATGGATTTGGCCCAAGATGGAATCCAAAGGAAGCTGGAAATTCAAGAGATTGAGGAGATTTGATTGTCTTCATATGATTACTCAAGGCTCTATAAGTAAAAATAAAAATCATATCATGATAGAATGATCCAACAAAAGGAGTTTCATGTTTGAGAGAAAGTCCTTCTCTATAGTTCACGACTGAAGCTGATGTCTGGTAAGTTGCATTCCAGATGATTAGGTCCTTATGTTGTGACTAATGTTTTCCTTATGGTGTAGTGGAGATCACACAAGAGTACATAGGAAAGATCTTTACAGTCAATGGGAAATGTTTGAAGAGATACATTGAGGGACTTCCTACTGATGCAATGGATTTTATCACACTGCATGACCCCATCATCACTTGAGCACATCAGGCTCTTCCTAACCCTTTAAATTTTTTTATTCTTTTTACTATTTAAAATTATACATTTCATGTGCATATATAATCTCATGGGTTCACATTGAGGACAATGAAATATTTTATGTTTGGGGGAGGGAACCTTTTAGTTTAGTAATTTCAATTGTTTTCCTGTTTAAAAAAAACAAAAAAAATTATGTTTTTCAAATTTTGTGTGTTTATTTTTCAATTTTTTATGTGTTTTTGAAACTTTTGAGCTGAAATGATTCTCATCACCATTTTTAAATCCATATCAATAAGTGAAACAATTTATCCCTTGAAACTAAGCTTAAATGAATGCTGAAATGACTTTGTTTCTAGTTCAAATATTTAGTAATTTCATGAAAAGTACACTGAATTTTGAATCATGTGCCACATCTCACTGTCTTTATATTTGAAACCACTTTCCTGTGAGGCTTCTAAACCATTATTTTCATATTATTTACATTCACCTCACTTATTAAGAGAACCAAACCATGCTTTATTTAACCATAATTTTATTTATTCCTGTCAAAAATTGAGGGTTTGAGGTACTTATGTTTAAATGATTAAGGCATTTGTTTGGTATTAAAGCCCCTATTTCAAAGAATCCTTTTTTATAATGGTATAACATGAACATTTAATCCTTTTAGACCTTATAATCCATGCACATCCTGTTAGTTTAGCCACATTACAAGCCAATTTTCCCTATCCAACCAACTCTTGAAGTGAAATTGCATAATCTAGTTGAGCTTAAGTGTGGGGGAAGTTGTCTTGTGTTGTGCTACCACATTTTGTGATACTTCGGGTGAAAAATTAAATTTTGAAGAGATGTGTTTGATTCTGAATAAAAACATTATATTTAAAGTTATGCCTTTCTTGAGATTTCATGATAATAGAAGTTGTTCCTTTCTGGAGCTTCTAATAGAGGGGGAAAGTTGTGCCTATCTAGAGCTTTTAAGAAAATCATGTTCGAGAAGATTGACATTTTTACTGCTGAAATGTTGAATGGTGTGCACATTCATTTATTTTTCATGATGATGAACATGAATCAATGCTATGTCGATTGAGGAGGATACCATATTTAAGTGAAAATTATATTAATGCAATTTTTCTTCAAAAATAGTCAAGCCCTCCTCATTCAGCCTCAGAATTTTTCACATCTAAATCCTACCAACCGAAAGCCACAGAACAACCCTGAAAAGTCCTCATGATAAACATATGTCCTTGATTCACATTGGGTAGTGATGTAGGAATTTATTAAGCCTATGGTGACCCTTTTATGAGTTTGTATGAGAAATACATTGCAAAAAAATTGACATTTGTGTGATAAGATAAAATTCAAGTGAGGTAAGTGTTTTGTGCATGGGAGGATAAATAAAGTGGAAATATATTGAATGATATAAATTAATAACTTGAAATAATGGTTTTTTATGAGGCATGATATCTTTTGTTTCTTGGTGTGGAATTGTTGAATCTCAAGGATATGTGTTTTAAAATTGGTTTTGATTTGATATTGATGTTTACTTGATATGAGGTTTTGCCCAGAAGTGCAAAAGGGTAAGTGTGGGAGAGTTAATAAAACACTATTTTATTGAATATTTTATTGATAATAAATGATATAATTTCCTCAAATTGTGCAAAATATATTCATTTATGAAATATTTGGGATTAGATCATTCATTTGAAAATTTGATGAAAATTCCAGTTTTACCCTTTTAAAATATATTGAGGTATTTTGAAGATACATATTTTAATATTTATTATTTGAACTTAATATTTTGTAACAGTGTTCCAAACTTAATTTTCTACAACTTTTCTGCAGGACACTAGAGCTAAAGAGTGCATTTGAATGGAGTAAATGAGCCATTAAGTCAATTCTGGGCTGGACTCGACAGAATGGACACGGGTTCTGTATTTGGGCCATAACTTCTTCATCTGTAATTGGATCAGCCCCAAATTTTGAGAGAGATACATGAATAATTTTTTTGAAGATAATCCTTCTATAATGATAGTAGATTCACACGTTTTGGTGGTCAAATGGGCGGTGCAAGTTGGCATAAATTATTTGGCCGAGATTTCCTATTCACACTTGAAACCACTTTGAACCCAGCCTCCCCACCGCTCTATAAATTGGTGTTTTCTCATTTTGTGTGGTTGGGAAGTGAATTGGGAAGTTGATAAAAGAGGATAAGTGGATCCACTCTAATTATACAACCATTTAAATAAGGTATCTCTTGAATCAAGGAACCCTTCGATGAAGCCTTCTTCTTCTCCTTCGTGTTGTAATGCTTTTGTTTGTGTAATAAATTTCTTTGTTCTTATTTTATTTATTGTATTTTCTTCTATTTTATTCAAATTTATTCTTCTATTAATCTTCCTATTTGCTTTGTAATTCTTGATTAGAAGTGTTATTGGGTTATACCCATTATAAACTGTTGCAAATGCAATTCACTTCTACGATGATTACACCACCCATTGAAGAGTAGTCTTTTAGTAATCAATATATCTCTTACCTTATACATTTATTTATTTTGAATCAATGATATACTTTAATTCACATAATATGATAAATTAATTGAGTTTTTAATTTTAATGAAACTAAGAAATCAATTTAATAGTTAACACAAAACACGCGAGGTCGGGAATTGGGTGAACTGTGAGAGCGCAGCCTTAACCGGTAATTCAAAACCACATGGGATTAATTTGTAGAGTTAAAACATAATCCTTAAACTCAATTATTCATAATTTCTAGAATGAATATGTGCCTTAATTTACCACTGACCATAAGCTATCCTCAGAACATCAATCAAAGTAGGGTGTTTTGATTACATGTTCCGAAGATAACCTAGGGTTTAATTCACTTCATCTTTGTGGTAAGGTTAATTCTCATAGGGTTCAGGGGTTAACAAGTTAAAGGATCATAATTAAGTAGATTTTAATTTAAATTATAATGATAAATAATTGATTTAATAGGTATAGTTAGATTGATTACGTCTTTTAAATATTGTCTAAAAACATCTTCTTGTTGTGTCATTTTAATCGAAACTCATTTCAAAACTAAAAAAATATACATTCTTCTTCCAGAAAACTTCTTATAGATTTATAAACTATAACCAAAACCCATCATTTCAAGTAGTGTTTTCATTCTATTTTATTTTATTTTTAGAATACCTCTAAAAAGTTGTTTTAATTCACTTCCTCCTTTGAGAGACGACCTTGGTCAGCCACTCTACTGCACCTAAGTACCCCAAAATCACACTAATCATTTGAAGGCGCCCATGACAGTTCCCATTAAGGTATGATGTTTTGGAAGATACTATAGAATTATTTCCTCCTTGTATTTAAAATGTTCCTCTTACAGTTAATCATAATAAAAATATTGAGAATTATGGAAGAGTGAATTTTTTTACTGTCATCACTTACTAAAAGTGAGCTTCTTAGAGTAAAGGGATTTGGAACTGCTAAAGGTATTTGGGATAAGTTTAAAATATTTATAAAAGTAAATACATAGGTGAAGAAGTAAAAATTACAAATTTTTAGGATGAAGTATGAAGATAAGAAAATGGATAAGTATGAATCTATTGGTGACTTATTTACAAGGGTAAATGATATTGTTAGCACCATAATATGTCTGGGTGAAAAATTAGAAGACTAAACTATTGTTGAAAATATCTTGAGAGTTTTTTATAATAAGTTTGATGTCAATGTTTCATCTTTGGAAGATATAGATCCTGAAACCTTATCTTTGGATAATCTACACAGTATTCATGATACTTATGAAATGAGAAGAGAGAATGTTATGGAAAAGTAATAAAAGTTTGATTAGGAAATTTCTTAAAAATATTTGATAAAATAGAAAAAAGATAAGGAAATAAAATAAGAATAAATTGATTCCAAATTATAGGAAGAAGCTAAATATTTCAAATGGAAATGTAAAACTCTCAAATGTTGGAATTGTGAAGGGAAAGGACATTTCACACAAAGTTTTCCTAGGGAAAAAATTGAAGAATATGAGTCCAAAGGTGATAATGAGAAACCTCGTAAACAAAAGTCAAAGAAAAATAAGGGAATATTTCCTTATAAAAAAACAAAGAAAATTTATCTAAGAAGAATAAATAGGAATGATTCCTCATCTAATGATGAATTTTATCATAAACTCAACTTTATTTCTCAAGTTATAAATGGAATTTATTCTTCATACAGTGATGATAATAATGAAGAGATGAAATAAATGGAATGTATTCTTAAAAATAATTTGGATAATGAACATGAAAAAAATACTCAAATCAAGAAATAAAGAAGGAACTTGAAAAAATATGTCGAAGGCATAACTTTTGAGAATGGAGAGATTGAAATAAAACTAAAAATTTATGAATAAAAGTCAACTAGTAGTGAGAATCTAAACAAGATAAAATCTAAAATTGTTGAATAAATTAAACAGAACAAGTTGAAGGTAGTTGAATCTGAAAAAATCATAGATGTTCTAAAAATTAAGTTGGTAGAGAAATAAGAAGAGTTGTTAAAAACATAGTTAATTCTTCTTACAACACAAAGTGAGATAAGAAATATGAGAGAAAACTTCACCAAGGCTGTTGAAGTTAATGGTAAAACCTCTAAAGAAGGTGAAAGAAAGGTTTATAAAAGAAAGTTTTGGAGAAAATATCTTTCACCAAGAAATATAGTAATTATTTAGGAAAGAATCCTCCTAAACAAAGTGGTTAATTATTTGTGAAGAAATGACAAAAACAACAAAGGTCTGAACAATTTTACTATCAATCTGAAAAATCAAGATTCAAAGGTTGTTGTTGGTGTTGTGGAATTTTCAGACACATAGAATATTCATGCTGATATAACATGTCTCTAACAAGAAATAAGTATGAATAAATGGGGGGATATAATGAGCAAAGAAGATCAAATATTCCAAAAAAAATTGGAATCAAACAAGGAAATTTAGAAGGTGAAGAAAACTGATAAAGTTTAGCGTGTTAAGAATGTTGAGAAAAGTAAACATACTAAGTCAAAAATAAATAATCACTACTAGAAAATGGACATGTACCCACAGTTTTGGAAAGCACGAGCACAGGGATAGTATGGGAACCTATACCCATGGTTTTGGAAAACTATGGGTATGGGTGACCAATAGCCATAGTTTTTTCAAAACCGAAGGTATAGTTTTTTTCAAGACCTATACCCATGGTTTTTCCATAATCGTGGGTATAGGTTTTTCTTTAATACCAATACCCATGGTTTTACAAAAACCATGGATATAGGGTTTTTTTTTTGAAGAACTATACTAATGGTTTTTCAAAATAGTGGGTATATCTTTCCCGTGTTATGGTGGGAAAAAAATTATGCAGGATAAATAAATATTTGGAGGGAACACCTATACCTACAGTTTTTCACCTGTGGCCATGGTTTAGATAAATATATATGAGAAAATATATATTTATATACCAATAAGTTATAATGGGGTAGTGGTTATGTAACACCCCGAGATTTTATGAGAAATATTATTTTTAATTTCTTTGATGTCTTGTGTTGTAAGATACACCAAGATTATCTTGCACTATACACAACACCGTATTATCTTATAGTATACTCAAACACTATTCTTGGCTTGTGTTTCACGCAAGAGCGACCTTCCTCAATAGCGTGTGTTGTATGCAATACCGATTTTCACTAAACAACGATATATTGATATAAAATTATTATGAATTAGCCGTTATGAATAGTATTAACCACATTTTGAATTTTATAACAATATCATTCATCTTACACATATTCTAGAACATGGTATGAGAACAATATAAATTGTTCGGGTAAAATAAGTATTTTTCAAAAAAACGCAGTTTTGCCGCCTTTTGATGGCGCACCCACTTTAAATCTAGTTTTTGACACATTTATAAGTTCAATTTGACAAAATAAACATATTAATTTCAATAATGATATAAAAATTAACTTTGGATAATTTTTTAATATTTTTCTGTTAACTTTCATGTTTTGATGAATAGTAAAAATACGCTAAATTTTAATTAAAAACAACTTTTTTCATCAAGATAATTTATATGGTTAAATTATAATATTGAATGGTTTTGAAGTATAAATAGAATATATTTTTACCGTTTAATATTATTTATTTCATTATCATTAATTTTACATTGAATTCATAGCTAAAAACATTTCAATCTTTTGTAATGTTTTAACTTTTAAAACCCGTTTTCTCAACAGCGGGATTAATTTTAAATTAAATACTACAACTTCTGTATTTTTAATTTGAAAAAATGTATTCCATATTTTGAATCATTTGGTACAAATTATGTTAATAGGCTACTTTTTATTTTTAGACATTATGAATAGTAACTTCGGTAAATTTTATTTACTACAGTTAAAGGTAAATCAGGTAATTAAGGGTAAAAATAATATTATAAAGTTACCCTAACACATGTATTAATATAATTGGATGATTATATTTAGTCTTAAAATATATTTGGGTCTAAATGGTATCTTTTGGAACCCACTTGGATGTGATTAAGACCTTTAATTTATTTTATTTAAAGAAAGTGAAATATGTCTCACTCAAACTTTAATAATTAAAGTATTTTTAATATAAGGTTATACAGAATATAAATTCAATTATAAATAATCATTTTAAAGATAAAATGTTTTTCTTCATCATGGTAATTTATTTTTTATTTTTAATAAATATATAATTATCTTAATAGCTTATACATTAATGCTGCAGAAATTATTTATTTAGTGAAAAATCAATAATATAGTTTTTATTCAAATAATAATACCCATCAAAAGGACCAGAAACTTGACCAAACCTTATTGGTCGAGTATATATATATCCTAATCATCCAAGGTTCAACTTGTGGACCATTTGAAGCCTTATAAAACAAATTATGACATTTATATTATTTTATTATAAATGATGTCAAAGTTGTCACCTTCATACTTTAATAAAGATAACATTTTAAGTTGGTTGTTTTAGAAGATAAATTCGAATAAAAGTATTTTTAGGAAATATATTAGATTTATATTCGTCGTAGTATTTTATTTTTAATTTTTATGAAACAAATAAGTATATTAAATAATTATACAAAAATGTTGTAGTAATTATTTTATTAAGAGAAATATCAAATAAATGGTTTTAAAAATATTAAATAAATATTATATGAACTAATTAATGTGCTAAAAGAATTTTATAGATGAATATGACATGTTGGGAATTTATTATATATTTTTTTTGAATATATCCTCTGTGTGTATTTTATTTAAATTCAAATAAATGAATAGTGTCAAAATTGACACTATTGATATTTTATAAAAATAAAATATTATTAAATTGATTAAAAATCACAAAAATATTTAAAAATTGTAAATTTAAATTTATATAGTCGGAAATTTTATAAATTATCCAATTATGGACAATTCACAACACATAAGTAATTATTTATAACCATTTAAAATTTAGAATATTATTACCACAAATAAAATTAAATAGATTAAATAAGGATAAATCGAATTGATAAGGTTTAAAATAATTTCCAAACATGTTTCAATTTTATTGGCTGATGAGATTACAACCCTATCTCATCTCATCTTTGAATTTGAGTCATTTTGGAGGTTTTTAGGTGGGGTTTGAGTTTTTTATAAATTAATATTTCAGAGGTTTCCAAAAGTGCCCCTCTCCTCTCTTATAAAAGGGAACCTCCTCCCTCTTCTCTTCACTATATTTTAAGACTTCAAGCTCATCCAACCCCTAAAAATTACTCTTCTCAAGCTTTATAGTTATATTATAGAGGTTCGGGTCTTCTCAAAAGACCAACTCTAGTGCCGTAAGAGGAAGTTTAAAAGAGACACGTCGAGGAAGAGGTAATCTCTTCTACCGATTCTTTCATGTTTATTTCTTCGTATACTTCCTCTTATTTAGATGTTTCATTATAAATTAATAATATCATTATCACTAATATACTGATATTTTATTATAAATATTAAACAAACCTATTTCACCTTATATCCATCCTATGAAAAACAAGATCATCGTGTGTGCGTACGTACGGCTTACCGTCTCCACGTCGTGGTGTAATCTGTTTTTCCACCAACACCATACTTGGATGGGTATAATGGTGGAAATAATAACTATATATTATTATTATAAAATCATACTGATTCTTAGATATTATATCATCCACTCCAATTCCATTCAATAATTATGGGAACGATATCATCGCTCATGCGTACGTACGGATTATCGTCTCCACGACGCGATGAGATTCATTCTCCATGTTAATCATTCCAGAATGATTATAAAATATATATAATAAATAATAATGAAATATATGACATAATAATCATACTAGATTTATGTATATTTTATTTACTTCCATTCAATTTAATAAATAAACAAAAACAGCGTTCATGCGTACGTACAACCTACCGTCTCCATGAATGGTGTATTTCATTCCATTTATCAATATATTATATATATATATTATTATAAATATATATTGTATATAAATAATTTTTTACATTCTATAGGTAAGTAATAATGATCTAAGTAATCATATGAATAATTACAAGTCAAAACGCATACGAATAAATGAAATGATTTTACCCAAAACGCTGCTTTAACATGGAATTGACAAATGAATGGGTAATATAAAGTCGTAAGTGAATCATATATGATATCATAACTATTATTATGGTTCTTTTATAAGTTAATAATATGTTTAAACCCACTATATAGGAGTCTCAAACACATACGGAATAAATTGGACATAAGGTAAGGGACAATTATTCCAATCTCGTTCTTATCTGAGATTGTTTATTCGTAAGTATTTACTGGGGTTATATTTATCATCCATGTCCATGTTTTATAAAAAATGTTTTCATAAAGTTTTTACTATTCTTACATGTATGTTTAAAGTTGTTTTTACCTCTTTTTTTACTTTTACCACATGGTATGGAAGGAATCTTTCTTTTGTTTACTATATGAGGTACTTTTTGACTTTTCCAACCAAAGTATAAGAAGAATGTTTTTCTTAACTTATACAGCATGAATGGATTTTTACGGTTTCATAACGCCTTATTTTCATGAATCTTCCTATACAATATTTCATGGTTATTTTCAACAAAATCCTTTTCTTTTAAAATTTCCTAGCATTTTGAGAAAAGAAAATCATTTTAAAGAAGAAAGGATATTTTTCTCAAGAATTCATTTCAAGTGTTTTATCAAAACTATTTTCCATCTAAGATGACATTATTTAGTATGTTTATGTTTCAAGTATAATGTCTCTATTATTTTCATGGTTTTATTTTTCTTATGATGAAATGATATCCATTTTTTATATGGATTATGTTATGATGGGATGATGTTTATGAAACCCATTTTATTCTTTGGGTTATGATGAATGATTTATGTTTATTTTGTGGCACACGTAAGAATGATTTCATTATGAGATGGGTGGGACCTATATCTCCCTCAAATGCATTGGGTAAATATTTATATCTCATGATATTGACATGGATGGAACGACAAGTAAAATCTAGTTCAGTTATACAGGGCTGGAACGGCTGGTAAACCCGGTTCTGTAATGGACTTTATCCACTATGATGGTCTTGGCAGCAATTCCTTGGCTACTATGGAAATCATATCATGTGCTTAATGGTTTTCCACAATTACATGTTTTATTACCATGTTATTTTATCATGATTAATGTTCCTTTGTGATCTATTCCTTATGTACTGCCAAGATTTATGTCATTACTCATGATTTTGATGTTTTATGTTCATGTTTTTACGTTCAAATGTTTATTGATTGTTTTATGTTCTACATGTTTACCCTTACTGAGCATTTGATCTCACCCTTTTTATGTTTTCTTTTCCCTAGGATATAAAGAAAGGTTTTAGGTAAGAAAAAAAGGGGAAGATCTTTATGGGGGATATTGAAGATCTTTCACCATGATTAGAAGATTATGTTCCAAGTTTCCAAATACACTAAACTAATACAGTCTTTGGGCATCTGTTTTTGTCATTTATTAAGTATTCTGTAAAAGTAATGTAATGTATATGTACTTAAAGCTTGGGTCTCTACTATTGGTATCAGAGTGAAGGTTTAGTTAACTTTTGTAAACTAGGATGTGAAAACTTTAGTGAGATCCCTAGAGATATTTCTAAGGTATGTCTAGGGATATCCCTAAGGTTAAGTATAAGTATAGGTTATAGTCCTAGAATTATGGTAACGATCTTAGAATTAAACCTATGATGTTAGATATTGAAGGTACTCCCCCTTTATTATGTTGTTTTCTTAGCATGATTTTTTCCTCTCACACTATTCTTTTTGGGTTTTAGATGATGGATGGAATCCGAAGGAACCATGTTGATCAATCTAATGGGAAATGCAATGATTTTCCTCATGAACAAACCAATGTTATGGGAGATAGAGTGAAAAATCTTATTTCTATACTTACACAAGCTATGAATCATTCTGGACTTCCAAGTGAGCAGAGAAGGGAACAATATTCTATTGAGTCCTTCATGAGGCAACGTCCACCTTCTTTCAATGGGTCTTTTTATCCACTTATTTCCGAACAATGGATCAGTACCATTGAAAAGATATTTTCCATACTTCGTTGTTCAAAACATGAAAAATTCATTTTGGTTGTTTATCATTTAGAAGGTGAAGTAGATCAGTGGTGGTCTCTAATTAAGAATACAAGTCCCCAAGATGAAATTGAATCCATGGAATGGGACAAGTTCAAGAACTTGTTTTTCAATAAGTACTTCCCTAATATTCTTCGAACAAAGATAAAAAATGTGTTCCTTGAGCTTAAGCAAAAGGATGATGAATCTGTTGGTATATACGAGGAAAATTTTACAAGGCTTGCAAGGTATGCATCTGGCTTTATCATCCAACCTGAAAGTAAAGTTGATCGATTCTTCAGTGGCTTAAAACCAAGTCTTCAATGGGAATTAGCTATAAGAGACTTCAGTATCTATGAAGAAATTGTGTGTTGTGCTATCAAGGTAGAAATGGAAGTTGGTGTTACATATCCATCTCGTGGTTTTGACAAGAAACAAAAGATGGAGTTCAAGGAAAAATCTCAAAACAATGGTGAAAATAAGATGAATGTTTCTTTATGATCAAAGTGTGGAAATAAGCATGGTGGAGATTGTCTTAAAGATACTAGAAAATGTTTTAAATGTGGAAAAGAAGATCATAGATCAGCTGAGTGTCTAAGTAATGGGAAAAATGTAGCTAATGATGTGAATAGAGAAAAGACTATAGAGAACACACCACCAACACTTCAATGCTACAAGTGCAATGAAATGGGTAATTATTCTAAACAATGCCCTAATCTAAGGGATAATGATGATCAACATCAACAACCTCTTAAAGAAAATGACAAAGGGAAGTCACATGTGATCACTATTAGTGATTTTAAATATGAAAATATGAAGTGGTGGAATGATTAAGTGTATATATAATGGGATTCCAAAAATAGTGTTGTGGAATCTCATTTATAGTATTATGGAATATTGGAATATCTATGTATTGGTTTTCAATAATTGTATGGTACCAGTAACCATGAAAAGTGATTGAATTTTTTTTGGAAAACAGATGATATGCGCATAATGAAGGGATAAGGAGAAAATAATATGTTTGATAGTATTAATGATCTCATGACTGATATAAGGACAAAGTGATATCATGGTTTGAGTATATAAAAAATTTGGGATTTTAGTATGTGGAAAGAGCTAACTTTTGACAGCATTCATGTTTTCACTAAGATTATATAGTAATTCATGTTTCAAGAGAATACATGATTAAGGTATTCACATGTTTTTAATGTGGCCAACAAGATATATCTTATGATATATGAGGGATAATAGATGGTATTCACATGCTTGGTAGATGACCTCTCTAGTAATCTTTTTCTTTATACTATGAGATTGGATAGAAGTATTTTGGATAACCCTAAAGATTGGAATGGATTAAGTTATACATTAGATAGTATTGTTTAAGGCTAAATTTTTTTGATATTATTTCTGAAATGTTATAACTATATAGTTTTAGAAAAAGTATAACCCATAGTATGGGTGACAAACCGTCGTGTCGGACAAGGCTACAGGAATCGAACCCACAACCGAAGTGCGACAGGACTTTATCGCCTACCACTGGCTTACAGGAAGTCCCTGGTTTGTAGAAATTAGTTTTATTTTATTAATATGTATTATAGATTATGTATAAGTCTGTTTTTGGAACTATATACAATTAACCTCACCATATATGGACTTATGTATATTTAATATCTTCTGCTAACTTTTTTTTTGATAGAGATAAATGGAATGACCTATCATTCTATCGCATGATCTGCAAATACTTCAAGAATGAAAAATTCAACTTCATTTATTTAAATAATAGATGAAGTGGAATTTTTTCATGGAATGACCAAAGATGATATTACACTGAAATCAAGTAAGTATTTATCCTTATTCAAAAATTCATCAACTTTAGGGAAATGATCTTGAAAACCAAAAATGTTGTTCTAGTACACTCCTATTTGATGAATCAGATGGTACCTTAGCTCATCAAAAATTTATGGCCTTGTGATTTTTGTCTTTTTCATATCCATGTTCTCTACCACTCTTCATCAGAACATTATGGTTAGATTTCTCTTCCATATCCATATTTCCACCTATATTCTCCTGTGTGGAAACCGAGTGCTGAGTTACTTTGGGTGACCGTTATGTTTCTAACTTTCCTTTTTAAAATTAAGTTTTAGTATTACATTTTACGATGTTGGTTTATATGAAATAAACTTTCAAGTAGTAAATGATTTATAACCCCAACGAATTTCGAGGGCGAAATTCATTTTAAGGGGGCTAGAATGTAACACCCCGAGATTTTATGAGAAATATTGGTTTTAATTTCTTTGATGTCTTGTGTTGTACGCTACACCAAGATTATCTTGCACTATACGCAATGCCGTATTATATTATAGTATACAAAAACACTATTCTTGTCTTGTGTTTCATGCAAGAGCAACCTTCCTCAATAGCGTGTGTTGTACGCAATACCGAGTTTCATGAAACAACGATATATTGTTATAAAATTATTATGAACTAGCCATTATGAATAGTATTAACAAAATTTCAAATTTTATAACAATATCATTAATCTTAAAAATATTCTATAACATGGTATGAGAACAAAATAAATTTTTCGGGTAAAATAAGTATTTTTCAAAAAATGCAGTTTTGTCGCCTTTTGATGGCGCACCCACTTTAAATCTAGTTTTTGACATGTTTATACGTTAAATTTGACAAAATAAACTTATTCATTTCAATAAGTATATAAAAATTAACTTTGGATAATTTTCTAATATTTTTCTGTTAACTTTCATATTTTGATGAATAGTAAAAATAAACTAAATTTTAATTAAAAACAACTTTTTTCATCAAGATAATTTATATGGTTAAATTATAATATTTAATGGTTTTAAAGTATAAATGGAATTTATTTTTACCATTTAATGTTATTTATATCATTATCATTAATTTTACATTGAATTCATAGGTAAAAACATTTCAATCTTTTGGAATGTTTTTACTTTTAAAACTCATTTTCTCAACAGCGGGTTTAATTTTAAATTAAATACTGCAACTTCTATGTTTTTAATTTGGAAAAATTGATTCCATATTTTGAATCAGTAGGTACAAATTATTTTAAAATTCTACTTTTTATTTTTAGACATTATGAATAGTAACTACGGTAAATTTTATTTAATACATTTAAAGGTAAATCAGGAAATTAAGGGTAAAAATAATATTATAAAATTAACCTAACAATTGTATTAATATAATTGGATGATTATATTTCATCCTAAAATATACTTGGGTCGAAATGGTATCTTTTGGAACCCACTTGGACGCGATTAAGACCTTTAATTTATTTTATTTAAAAAAAGTGAAATATGTCTCACTTAAACTTTAATAATTAAAGTATTTTTAATATAAGGTTATACAGAATATAAATTTAATTATAAATACTCATTTGAAATATAAAATTTTTTTATTCATCATGGTAATTTATTTATAATTTTTAAGAAATATATAATTACCTTAATAGCTTATACATTAATGATGCAGAAATTATTTATTTAGTGAAAAATCAATAATATAGTTTTTATTAAAATAATAATACCCATCAAAAGGACCATAAAATTGAACAAACCTTATTTTTTGAGTATATATATACCCTAATAATCCAAGGGTCGACTTGTGGACCATTTTGGAGCTTTATAAAATATATTATGACATTTATATTATTTTATTTTAAATGATGTCAAATTTGTCACCTTCATACTTTAATAAAGATAACATTTTAAAAGTTGGTTGTTTTAGAAGATAAATTCAACTAAAAGTATTCTTATGAAATCTATTACATTTATATTTGTCTTAGTATTTTATTTTTAATTTTTATGCAACAAATATGTATATTAAATAAGTATACAAAATTGTTTTAGTAATTATTTTATTAAGAGAAATATCAAATAAATGGTTTTAAAAATATTAAAATAAATATTAGATAAACTAATTAATGTGATACACGAATTTTATAGATTAATATGAAATGTAAGGAATTTATTAAATATTTTGGTTCAAATATATCCTCTGTTTGGATTTTATTTAAATTCAAATAATTGAATAGTGTCAAAATTGACACTATTGATATTTTATAAAAATAACATATTATTAAATTGTTTAAAAATCACAAAAATATTTAAAAATTATAAATTTAAATCTATATAGTTTTAAATGACATAAATTATCCAATTATGGACAATTCACAACACATAATTAAGTATTTATAACAATTTAAAATTTAGAATATTATTACCATAAATAAAATTAAATAGATTAAATAAAGATAAATCAAATTGATAATTTTTAAAATAATTTCCCAACATATCTAAATTTTATTGGATGATTCTATTACAACCCTATATCATCTCATCTTTGAATTTGAGTCATTTTTGAGGTTTTTAGGTGGGGTTTGAGTTTTTTATAAATTAATATTTTGGAGGTTTCCAAAAGTGCCCCTCTCCTCTCTTATAAAAGGGAACCTACTCCCTTTTCACTTAACTTCATATTAAGCCTTCAAGGTCATCCAAACCCTGCCAATTCATCTTATCAAGATCTCTAGTTATATTATACAGGTTCTGGTCTTCTCAAAAGACCAAATCTAGTGCCCTAAGAGGAAGTTTAAAAGAGGCACGTCGAGGAAGAGGTAATCTCTTCTACCGATTATTTCATGTTTCTTTCTTATTATACTTCCTCTTATTTAGCTGTTTCATTATAAAGTAATAACCACTAGTGGAAATACGGGCTTTAACGTCGTCGTAATAACGTCGGTTTTTTAAAAACCGACGCAAATAGTATATGCGGGGAATTTTTGGCGTCGGTTTTACAAAAAACCGACGCCAAAAATAATTATGTGTTGATTTTTCGCGTCGGTTTTTAAGAAAACCGACGCGGAAAATATTAGTATACATATTTTACGCGTCGGTTTTCCTGAGAACCGACGCGGAAAAATGTTTCGGCGTCGGTTTTTATGAAAACCGACGCCGAAACTCATGAAAAAAATATATTTCGCGTCGGTTTTCCTGAGAACCGATGCGAATAATATTATTCGTTGATTTTTTGCGTCGGTTTTTAAGAAAACCGACGCGGAAAATATTAGTATACATATTTTCCGCGTCGGTTTTCCTGAGAACCGACGCGGAAAATAAATTTTTAAAATGTTTCGGCGTCGGTTTTCATGAAAACCGACGCCGAACCTCATAAAAAAAATATATTTCGCGTCGGTTTTAATGAAAACCGACGCGAAAAGTCTTTTAAAAATATTCACGGTCAGAAACCCTCATTTTGTTCGTCCATCGAAATCGAGTTTCGCTGTGGCGCTTCGGACTCCCGACGACCTTCGAACTTGATTTGCGATCTTGAACGGCCATTGTTGAAGGTTTTTTGTCGTCTGCACGATTTTGGGTATGTGTTCTTCCTATTTATCTCTTGTTTCATATCACATTGTTTATTTCTTTATCAATAACCCTATTTTACGTGATTTTGATTATTGGTTAGATTTTAGTTGTAATTTATCATTATTTTTTGTTTGTATTGTCATTGTTGGTGTAGATTTGATATTGTTTGTTTTTGGAAGTAATTATACCGGTCGCAGTTTGGATTTAACATCTCCATTCGGGTTGAACTTCAAATTTTTTTTTATATTATCATTATTCCTGTTTAAAATGATCTTTCATTACATTATGAAGTACTATATTTTTAATTCCATTTCCATTTTAATAAATTATTCTTCAAAAAAATAATTTTATTGTGTTAAATGAATTCACTCACATTTTTGCATGTAGTTTGTTGTTATTTCATTACTTCTTGAGATTTACCATGCCAAATTCCTCAATTATTTTTGGTTCTCATCATTTAACTAAGACATGAATAATTACCACTATCTATTATGTTAAAAAAATTTGAATAATTATTTTCATGCCATTATATAATAAATAATTTTTCTTGCAATGTCCATAATACGACTAGAATCATAATGTATTGTAATCTTCATAGATAATAATATAATCGTTATCCCTCTATTAATGTTCAAAAATACCTTTCCACTTTCATATGTGGTGTTAGATTCATGCATTTTTAATAAATGTCCTCTTAAACTAATCTCATTCCATTGATTATATTTATTCATCTTTCTCTCCCTCTAAATAATAGTCATGAAATGATTTACTTCTCCCTCTAAGTCATAGGCTGCAAATAAAACATTCTCATGATCTAATCTTTCATGGATGGATAATATATTTCTCTTCATGTTGATCCATTCCTTGACATGTTTTGCTGCAATAGACCCATGGATGGGGGTGTAAGTTGTCACCTACAATATGCAATGGAATTTTTATCCCTCCATAATGAATTTATATGTTCATAGTTCCCTATTATAAAACTCATGGATTGAGGGAGTTGAGTTATCATAGTCATTAAAAATTGTATCATGTCTCTTAATACACATTGTTTTAAATAAGGATAGTTATTGCACTATTTTTCACATTAATTTTTCCATGATTCATTCATGTTACATCAAATGAATAAAAAAATAAATATAGTGTGATCAATAGTAGTCATAGTGAGAAATCATATTATCTTGTATGTCATTCATATAATATTTATATCATGAAACTTTATTTTCAAAAAATGAATCCTTTGATTTAACCATTTTGTCCTTGTATTTCAATATAACACACATGTATATAATATTAAAATTAACTGTTTACTATATTTGTAAACGTGTTTCATATCTGATGTCTTTTATCTGATTATCAATAGTTTTTATGGAATATGTTTTTGTTTACAATTTATCTGATAGATATTTAAATGTTTTTATGTTTTAATATATTCATCAATTATATTGTGATATCAGGTATTAATGGATCATAATTGGATTTATCTACGAAGAACTACTAGTGAATATGAAAGAGGAGTTGACAATTTTTTGGAATTTGCTAAACGGCATAATCAAAATATTGATTTGATTTTCTGTCCATGTGTGAAGTGTGTAAATATGAGAAAGTTAAACTTCAGAGAAATCAAAGATCATCTCATTTGTTATGGTTTTAGCCTTAATTATACACGTTGGATCTTGCATGGTGAAAGAACTGGAAATTCAACATCCAATGTTGATGACGATATTCATAATGAGGCAGAGGATCGTATTGAAGAATTAATTCATGATTTAGGTGTTGAAACCATCGAAAAAACACCAACTGTTGAACGATTGTATGGAGATTCTGAGAAACCATTATTCCCAGGTTGCAGTAAATATACAGTGTTATCAGCAGTTTTGAGATTAGTTAACTTAAAAGCAAAAAATGGGTGGAGTGATAAAAGTTTCTCCAGTTTACTTGAGCTTTTAAAAGAGCTTCTTCCAGAAGGCAATGGGCTTCCAGATTCCAATTATGAGGCGAAGAAAATATTATGCCCAATGGGATTGGGGTATAAAAAGATACATTCTTGCCCCAATGATTGTGTACTGTATAGGAAAGAAAATGAACATTTATCAAGTTGTCCTACATGTGGAACATCGCGCTATAAGATGGATGAGAAAGTCAACTCAGATTCATTTTCAGGTGATGTCATGTAACGTTATGAAAAATCAATTTTTTTACTTTCCAATGATATCATCCAATATTTTTTTCAAACAATTCTGATAATTCAATTCTGGTTTATTTTTAGGTACCAAAATCAAAACTCCATCTAAAGCATTTTGGTACCTTCCAATTATTCCTCGTTTGAAGCGTCTATTTGAAAATTCAAATGATGCAAAAAGGTTAAGATGGCATTCAGATGAGCGCATTTCTGATGGTAACTTACGTCACCCTGCCGATTCACCACAGTGGAAGAGTTTTGATAAAAAATTTCATGATTTTGGAAGTGAAGTTAGAAATCTCAGAATGGGATTGTGTACTGATAGAATGAATCCATATCGGAGCCTCAGTAGCCAACATAGTTCATGGCCTGTTTTGCTGGTACTTTACAACTTGTCCCCACATCTATGTATGAAGAAAAAATATGTTATGATGAGCTTGATGATTTCTGGACCAAAACAACCAGGAAATGATATTGATGTGTATCTTACACCATTGATTGAGGATTTAAAACTGCTATGGGAGAAAGGTGTTACAGTTTTCGATGCATACAAGAAAGAGTATTTTCTTTTGCGTGCTATGATAATGTTCACTATAAATGACTTTCCTGCGTATGGAAACTTATCTGGATATAGTGTTAAGGGACATAAAGCATGTCCAATTTGTGAAGAACAAACTTCATATTATCAATTGCAGAATGGAAGAAAGACAGTGTACATGGGACATCGAAGATTTTTGCGAATTGATCATCCTTATCGTAGATTGAGAAAAGCATTTAACGGTTTACAAGAATACAACCTCCCCCCTCAACCATTGTCAGCTGAAGAATATTATGACAGAGTGAAAGATATTGATTCAACATTTGGAAAGAGAAAAAGTTCTGGTTTACAAAAACATATCTGGAAGAAGCAGTCTATTTTTTTCAAACTACCTTATTGGAGATTTTTAGAGATAAAACATAACATTGATGTTATGCATGTTGAGAAAAACATATGTGATAGTTTGATTGGAACTTTGTTAGACATAAAAGGAAAGACAAAAGATGGATTACATGCTAGATTGGACTTGATATTAATGCGAATACGTTTGGAGTTAGCTCCCGCTGTGAAAGGAAAAAGAACATATTTACCTCCGGCTTGTCACACATTAAGCAAGATTGAAAAGATGAATTTTTGTCAGTGTCTTCATGGTATTAAAGTACCCAGCGGTTTTTCTTCAAATGTGAATAATTTTGTGTCATTGAAGGATTGTAAATTAATAGGTATGAAATCACATGATTGTCATGTGTTAATGCAACAAATTCTACCAGTAGAAGTGCGTGGTATATTACCGAAAGCTGTCAGGAAGACAATCATCAGGTTATGTAATTTCTTTAAATCCATTTGTAGCAAAGTCGTTGATCCAAATTTGTTAGATTTGTTGGAGAATGAAGCAACTCTTATTCTTTGTCAACTAGAAATGTATTTCCCACCCACATTTTTTGATATAATGGTTCATCTATTGGTTCATTTGGTGCGTGAGATAAGAATGTGTGGGCCTGTTTATTTAAGATGGATGTATCCTTTTGAAAGATATATGAAAATTTTGAAAGGATATGTTAAAAATACTTATCGACCAGAGGCCTCTATTGTTCAAAAATATGTATCAGAAGAGGTGATTGAGTTCTGTACTGATTATTTGAATGAAGTGGAGCATATTGGTCTCCCTCTATCTCGACATATGACAGTTGACAGAGAAGGTAGAGGGGTTCGAGGCTTAAAGGTAAAGTTTATTCCACGTGATGAAGTGATGCAAGCACATTTATACATTTTGAACAACACAGATGAGGTTCAACCATATATATCCTCACATATTGCTGAATTAAAGTTACGATATCAGAAAAGAAATGAAAATTGGTTGATGATTGAGCATAAGAAGACATTTGTTTCATGGTTTAAAGAGAAAGTCACCTCAGATATATCTGTATCAGAAACATTGAAGTGGTTATCAGGGGGACCATCTTTTAATGTGATCACTTGGTCTGGTTTTGATATCAATGGCTACACATTTTACACAAAAAACCTGGATGACAAGAGTACCGTTCAGAATAGTGGTGTGATGGTATTCGCTGAAGCAGTGCATTTTTCGAGTGCCAAAGATAAAAACCCAATTTCTGCATCAACATCATATTTTGGAGTTATTAAAGACATATGGGAAATTGATTATATTAAATTTCGAGTCACTATTTTTAAGTGCAATTGGGTTGATAGTAATAGTGGCATGAAACATGATGAATATGGGTTTAAACTGGTTGATTTGAAAAGATTTAATCACAATGAGGAACCATTTATCTTGGCGACACATGCAAAACAAGTATTTTATGTCATTGATCCGTCGAATGATCAGTGGTCAATTGTTTTTCAAGGGAAAAGATATCATTTGGGTGATGATGATGATTCTGATGATGCTAGTGATTTACATGAGCGTTATTCATCTATTATGCAATTTTCAGATGATTACAATGAATATAAGACAGACATAGTGCATGCAGTACATACCGATCATGATGAAGGGACGTGGGAAAACACTAAATTAGTCTCCTAATTTTTCTGGTAAATATTTATATTTTGTGTCTATTTTTAAAACTTACAAATGCATGCCTCTATTTTTACATATTTATTTTTCATTTCCTTGTTTCTAATTATTCAGTTTTCTAATGATATGCAGGTACCCAAAATTTCATTACACTTTCTAGTAGCAATGTCAAATACAGATAGAGATGAGCAGTTACCGAGGTATATCTATTTTGACATATTATTAAATATTCAGTAATATACATATTTAATGAAATAAAACTGTTAATTTATTAAAAAAAATTGCAGGACTACTGATGCGTCCTCGGCGGAGGAGAC
Organism: Viscum album; assembly: GCA_963277665.1. NCBI lineage: Eukaryota > Viridiplantae > Streptophyta > Magnoliopsida > Santalales > Viscaceae > Viscum > Viscum album. The sequence continues at coordinate 1,285,642,249 of OY728155.1, read as the reverse complement.
TTCTCCAGTTACTACTGAAAAATCAAGTTCTCTAGTTGGTAAACGTGGTATTACACGTTTACCAAAACTATCACTCGCTCGTGATGATAACAAATTACACATCCGTTTTGATGATAATAATAATGCAGTTGTCCCAAATGCAGTTCAGTTTGTCAGTTATATAGCGATGCAGAGCCGTTGCAGGATTAGTATTTTATATCCTGATTGGAAGTCAGTGGACAGGACGGCGAAGCAACAGCTTTGGGAGGCCGTGACGGTAAAATATCTTTATTTATTTATTTTATCTCATTTTTTTAATATTATATAGTTTAAATGACATATTTTATTTTTTCAATTACAGATGACATTCAATTTTGAGGAAACCAAAGAAATTAGGAAAAGACATCTCTCTTTAGCGGCGGTTCGATGGAGAGATTTTAAAAACAAACTGACGAAAGATTATGTTTTTGGAAAGAGAAGGTTTGAAAGCCCATGTCTTAAGTATCCATATATAGATGAAGAAACATGGAAGCGATTTGTTGACAGTCGTCAGGAAGGGAAATTTCAGGTATTGTAATTGTTTTATATTTTAAAATTTATGCTATATTTTCCTTATTACTTATGTGTTTATTTTTATGTAACAGGCCTCCAGAAGATCTCATCAGGAGATCCAGTTGAAAAACGTATACCCTCATACTTTATCACGTGGAGGATACTCGTATTTGGAGTAGAAAATTATTGAAGAAAAATTTGAAGCATTAAGAGCTCGATCAAGTAGTAGTTCAGAAGAGGTCCAGTATGGTCCTCCATCTCCTCCCACTCGCCATGAGAAATGGAAACGAGCAAGAAGAAGAAAAAATGAACAATATCTTACAGACGAAGCTCATCAAGTGGCTGATAGAATTGTAAGTAAATATTAATTCTTTGTTAACAATTTTCCTTTTTTATAATTTATAAACACTAATATAAATTTTTTATTTTTCATTTCAGGATAAACTTCAGGAGAAAGAGACACAGGGCTCTTTTATCCCTGAGGGTAGGATGGATATCCTAGCCACTGCTTTGGGAAAGACTGAACACCCTGGCCGTGTTAGAGGATATCAGGCGGGTGTTAGTATTCGGAAGGTTTTTGGTAAGAGTAAGCAACCAAGAGACCCGGAAATTGAATCCTTAAAAGAAGAGCTGCAGGATATGAAACGGTCTATGGGTGATCAAATTCAAGCAGCAGTACAGAAGGCTTTATTAGAACACTTGGCAAGACAGTCACAGTCTACTCATCCTTCCGAGGTATATTATTTACTGTTAACAATTTTTCTTTTCTATAAATTATAAACACTGATATAACTTTTTCATTTTTCAACATTCTCAGCCTACTCACTCAGACTATCATGCCTCATATGCTTACCCAACACCGTCTGGGAAGCCTTCCGAGGTATATTATTTAATGTCATCAATTTGTCTATTTTATAAATTATAAACACTGATATAACTTTTTCATTTTTCAACATTCTCAGCCAACTCACCCGGACTACCCTGCCTCATCTGCTTACCCTGCCCCGTCTGCGCAACCATTTGAGGTATATTATTTTATTTAATTTTTAATCAATTTTTCTATGTTATAAATTTTAAACACTAATATACCCTTTTCATTTTTCTGACTTCTCAGCCTGCTCACCCTGACTACCCTGCCCCACCTGCTAACTTTGAGCCTCCACCTCCTCCATCGGATCGAACCTTATATTGTGAGTTGTTTGCGGGAGATCCTCATGTACATATTGTTGCGTTAGGACAAGTGTATTTTTTGGGGGACTCGGTACATCATCAGCCTATGCAGATGGGTCAGGTTAGAGTATCAGTACTTGTTATTATAGATCCTACTGCTCTACTACCATTTCCTACTGCGGAGATCACCAGTGTTGGGGAATGCATGGGCCATTTTTTACTTTGGCCAACTGCACTTCTTCGTTATATTTCACATGAGGTATGAGTTTTTTTAACTAGTAATTAGAAATGATTCCAAATTACTTATAATGTTTTCTGACATTTAACTTATATAGGAATATCTGAAAGCAAAAGAAACTGTACAAATGCAGCAAAATGTTCAGAAACAGTCGGCTGTAGGTACTTCTGATATTTCTTCTGGGTTGAAAAGATTATCTCAGTGCTCTTCTTCCTTGAATTTTATCTATGAGTTTCGGATGACGTCCGATATATGTGGAAGAAATTATAAATTGAGAATATTGAAAGAAGATATCATGAATTTAGTTAATTTTGAAGAGATCGGGCTGAATGTGGTGCAGTTGTTTTCCATGTAAGTAAATTGACGTCTGAATTGCTATTTCTTTACTAAAATATTGTTATGTCATTGACTAACTATGTTTTCTTTTTAAATTAGGTATCTATAAAAGATTCTTTTACAAAATGAAACTACAAGCATTTATAGCTTTATAGATCCAGAGTACATTTCCTTGGAAGTCAAACATGTGAAAAATGATGAAAGAGTTCAATATATATCCGAGAGATTATCACAAACAGAGATTCAGTGCTGGTTTTTGCCATTTGTTGATAAGTAAGAATATCAACATAATTTTGAACTCATGATCATTATAATGTCATTAATTATGAACTTTTTGTATTATAGGGGGCATTGGATGTTAGGTGTATTTTGCCCAAATGAATGCACCTTATATTGGTTTTGCTCTTTATTAGGAAAAGTGTGTAAACCGTTTTCCAACTTATTAAACAGGTAAGTTGTTTTTTTATTTTTAGAAGTTTGTTATGTTTAATTTTAATTGTTTACACAAGTTTTATTAGTTCTTATATAAAAAAATGCAGTTCATGGAAACATTTTACAAATGAAAAGAAACCAACGAAAATCAAATATGTGGAAGTACAGGTAATTAGTTTTTATATTTTTGTTATATATTGGGTTTCATTATTAGTTAAATGTTTTATAACTGCAGTGTCATCGTCAAAATGGAAGCGTTGAATGTGGTTATTATATTCTACGATTTATGTACGAGATAATCACAACTGGGGAAACTACTGATTTTCATAAGGTTAGTTGTATTAACTTTTTTATATATTTTCATCCACTTTCTTCTATTTATTAATTTCATATCATTCAATATTATTGTAGGTATTCAATGATTCACAGTCATATTCTCAATCTGATATGATTCATATTCAATCTACTTTTCCGGACTATTTGTTAAGTCTGATTAAGATTTGAGGTATGTATACTAATATTTATAAATAATATTATATATGGGTTTAAAAAACTAACTCTTATGATATATTAGGTGTTTGAACCTACTAATAATCAAATGAATGCTTCAACAATAACAAACAATGAGCATGTCATATATTTCAGGTACGTGTATTTTAATTCTGCTTTACTGAGTTTTCTCAAGTGCCTCTGCAAAAACTGTTTTATTGAATCTACTAATAATCAAATGAATCCTTCAACAATAACCAACAATAAGCATGTCGTATATTTCAGGTACGTGTATTTTAATTCAGAATTAGTTATTATATTTCTTTTCATTGTTATTTCTTAAAATCATTTGTCTGTACAGTGACAAATCTGTAGGGTGGTACTTGGATCATGAACATAGAGATTCGTATAGCGAAATAACATTCACAAACACTAAAAATTGTCTCCCTTGAATGCACAGCAATATCTTCTAGGCCTTTTTATTTTTTATGCAAATAAATATCGAAAAATGATTGCCGAGAAGCATATCACATAATACCTGAAACAGCGCTTAGTGGGTTTGCACAAAGATAAAATAGAAGGCGTCAATTTTTAAGGTATGTTTCTTTATGTCTCTTCAATCTGCATTTGATTTCAATTTTCTAACCTATTTTTTGCACTCAAACTTATTTCTCTATTATTCCATAACTTAAACAAATAACAATAGTGAATGGGTAATGCACGTCTATACAGAGCAAATATAAAAACCTGAGGTTGGGGGTGGTGGGGATCCTATGGTGAAAAGACACCCCCAACATCTTCAGTGGGGGAGGTGAGGAAGAGGTTGCATCAGCTGAGTGTTCCTGGAATTTTGATCAGGAGTCGTAACATTTCATTTTGGTAATTTACTTTGTGAAAAAATGAATGATTCAAATAAATTACACATTTTCATTTAATGTTTATTCATTGCACTAATAACTTGGATTGATTTTTTCACTCACATCTCCTTAGTTTCATTACTGTTTTGACAGGATTGGTGCTATCTATGGGAGGAAACGTACAATGATTGATACTGAGTATGGTTAGATTAAGAAAATGCACCATGTAGGTACGTGTATTTTAATTCTGCTTTACTTTGAGTTTTCTGAAGTACTTCTGTTAAAGCTGTTTAATTGTTTTTGTATACTTCGTTATTTTTTTCAGGGTTCCGATTTGTTTGGAGGAGAAAATATATGTATTTTATTAAAAAAAAAAAATTACGGCGTCGGTTATTTTAAAAACCGACGCCGAATATTTTTAAAAAAAAATTATTTACGGCGTCGGTTTTTTTAAAAACCGACGCCGATAGGGTTTTCCGCGTCGGTTTTTAGAAAAACCGACGCGGAAAATCCTGTTATAATCGGTTTTCCGCGTCAGTTTTTAGAAAAACCGACGCGGAAAATCCGGTTGAAATCGGTTTTCCGCGTCGATTTTTAGAAAAACCGACGCGGAAAATCCTGTTATAATCGGTTTTCCGCGTCGGTTTTTAGAAAAACCGACGCGGAAAACCTCTTCGACTATATTTTCCGCGTCGGTTTTTTAATGAACCGACGCGGAAAATAATGTCTAAATGTAGCTTCGGCGTCGGTTTTATAAAAAACCGACGCCGAAGCTCATAAGCGAATTATTTTTCGCGTCGGTTTCTATGAACCGACGCGAAAACTCTATTTTTAACGTGGCCTATAAAGACGTCGGTTTATAACCGACGTTAAAAATTAAAAAAAACCGACGCGATCAGTATCACTAATATACTGATATGTTATTATAAATATCAAACAACCCTATTTCACTTAATATCCATCCTACGAAAAACAAAATCACTGTGCGTGCGTGCGTACGGCTTACCGTCTCCACGACGTGGTGTAATCTGTTTTTACACCACCACCATACTTGGATGGGTATAATGGTGGAAATAATAACTATATATGATTATTATAACATCATACTTATTCTTAGATATTATATCATCCACTCCAATTCCATTCAATAATTATGGGAACTATATCATCGCTCGTGCGTACGTACGGATTACTGTCTCCACGACGCGATGAGATTCATTCTCCATGTTAACCATTCTAGAATGATTATAAATTATATATAATAAATAATCATGAAATATATTACATAATAATGATACTGGATTTATGTATATGTTATTTACTTACTTCCATTCAATTTAATAAGGAAACGAAAACAGCGTTCATGCGTACATACGACCTACCGTCTCCATGAATGGTGTATTTCATTCCATTTGTTGATCTATTATATATATATATATATTATGAATATATATTATATATAAATCATGTTTTACATTCTGTAGGTAAGTAATCATTATCTAAGTAATCATATTATAAATTACAAGTCAAAACACGGACGATAAATGAAATTATTTCACCCAAAACGCTGCTTTAACATGGAATTGACAAATGAACGGGTAATATAAAGTCGTAAGTGAATCATATATGATATCATAACTATTATTAGGGTTCTTTAATAAGTTAATAATATGTTTAAACCCACTATACAGGATTCTCATACACATATGGAAGAAATTGGACATAAGGTCAGGGATAATTATTCCAATCTCATTCTTATCTGAGATTGTTTATTCGTAAGTATTTACGGGGGTTATATTTATCATCCATGTCCATGTTTTATAAAAAATGTTTTCATAAATTTTTTACTATTCTTTCATGTATTTTTAAAATCGTGTTTACCTCTTTTTTAACTTTTACCACATGGTATGGAAGGAATCTTTCTTTTGTTTACCATACGAGGTACTTTTTGACTTTTCCGGCAAAAGTATGAGAAGAATGTTTTTTTAACTTATAAGGCATGAACAGATTTTTAAAGTTTCATAACGCCCTATTTTCATGAAGCTTCCTTTATAATATTTCATGATTATTTTCAAAAAAATACCTTTCTTTTAAAATTGCATGTAATTTTGTGAAAAGAAAATGATTTTGAAGAAGAAAGGATATTTTCCTCAAGAATTCATTTCAAGTGTTTTATCAAAACTATTTTCTATCTAAGATGAAATTATTTAGTATGTTTATGTTTAAAGTATAATGTATCTATTATTTAGATGGTTTTATTTTTCTTATGATGAAATAATATCCACTTGTTTTATATGGATTATGTTATGATGGGATGATGTTTATGAAACCCATTTTATTCTTTGGGTTATGATGAATGATTTATATTTATTTTGTGTCACACGTAAGAATGATTTCATTATGAGATGGGTGGGATATATATCTCCTTCCAATCCATTGGGTAAATATTTATATCTCATGAGATAGACATGGCTGGAACAGAAAGTAAAATTCGGTTCAGTTATACAGGGTTAGAACAGCTGGTAAACCTGGTTCAGTAATGGACTTTGTCCACTATGATTGTCTTTGCAGCAATTTCTTGGCTACTATGGAAATCATATCATGTGATTAATGGTTTTAAAAAATTATATGTTTTATTCCCATGTTATTTTATCATTATTAATGTTCCTTTATGATCTATTATTTATGTACTTCCAAGATTTATGTCATTACTCATGATTTTGATGTTTTGTGTTCATGTTTTTTATGTTCAAATGTTTATGGATTGTTTTATGTTCTACATGTTTACCCTTACTGAGAATTTGTGCTCACCCTTTTTATGTTTTATTTTCCCCAGGATATAAATAAAGGTTTTAGGTAAGAAAAAAAAAGTGGATGATATTTATGGGAGATGTTGAAGATCTTTCACCATGATTAGAAGATTATGTTCTGAGTTTCCAAAGACACTAAACTAATATTGTCTTTGGGTGTCTATTTTTGTCATGTATTAAGTATTACACAAAATTAATGTAATTTCTTTGTATGTAAAGCTTTGGGCCTCTACGGGTTAGGTGTTATAACCATAAATAGGTAGTCCAGGGATCGAACCCCATGGCCGCTTATTTTTTAAAAGTTATAACCATGATTTTAAAACTGTTGGTATTGGTTTAATGACATTGTGGAATACACTTATACCTATGGTTTAGAAACTATGGGTATAGTTGTATCAAACTATGGGTATAGATCAATGTTATACCAAAACCTTGGTTGCCCACGATTCCTTAAAACTATGGGTATAGCCAATACCCACGGTTTTGTGGTCTATACCCACAGTTTCAAACCATGGGTATAGGAAAAATTTTGAGTAGGGAATGATTAGTTATTTGGATATAAAAAGTTGACAGGAATAGGAATTTATAATAATCACAAAAATCAGCTGAATTAAAGGAAAATAAAATGGTTTCTAAAGATGTGACAAAATTTGATAAAAAGGTATCAATAGATTGTGAGTTGAAAATTCAGAAAAGATATAAGAGATGTGAGAAAGAATGGCATGATACTAAAAGTTATTTGACTATACTACTGGAACAAGAGGAGGGAATAAAAGATTTGTTACAAAATCACAATAGAAAAAATGTTTCAATAGGGTAAAATAAATTTAAATCCTTATCAGAAGTGACTTCAGATGAAAAGAAACTTGTTACAAAATCTGAGAAGGATGAACTAAAGGAAGAAAATGCATCCAATGAAAAATAAATTAAGAAGAAAAAAAAGACAAGGATGAGACAGGACGCTCATTAATAAAGGTGTTTTTGAAACCCTACTAAGGTTCCTCCTTATTCCCAAAATATTTGTATTTATACTAACTTTTATAGAATTGAAGGAGTTGAAATAAAAAGATGAAAAATGAGTCTATTGCTATTCTTGAAAAATAAGATAATGAGATTATGAAAAGTTTGTTTTGAAATTTATGCTTATACACATGAACTTTATAATATGTTTTTTGAGATGTGTGTAGGTTGCTTTTATATTAAAACAAATTATTTCAAGAATTACCCCAGACATAATAATTTTGAAAGAAACATGAAAAGGTATTACATGAAAATTGTGTAATAGAAAACATTGATAACCTTGATTATACACTCTTGTTTTCTACACCGGGTTCACCCATGTAGACTTAGAGTTGTTTAGTAAAAGGATCTTTTTTCATGTGATGCTTATGTTCTCCTAAAGAAGAGTTTCAAGTTTTTGAGATGAAAAGTTCCAACCCTTTCAAATGATACAATTTTTCAATAAGGAAACATGTCATGATAAATCCTTTGAATTTGTTTTTCAATAAGGGAAAGAGATGAGGAATAGGGGGTAAATAAAATAATACATGTAGAATAAAAAGTGAGAAAATAAAAGGGGTTGATTGTCGGTATTGAAGTGGGTATCGAAAAAAACATAAGGGGGATATTGTTGGACCTCGATTAGGTTTTGGTTGCATTTGTTGTCAATAGATTAATATGTTGATGAAAGTAAGTATGTTGTGAAGAAAATGGATATAAAAATTGAATAAGGGTGTAATTAAAGTTATAAAATTGGATCCAGAACTATATGGATGATAATCTGATCCAGGAGGATTAGATTTAGAATAATCTTCATCGGATCTATACATCAGAATGAGTCAACAAATCCAGTAATTGTAATGATACTTTGATGAAAAATTCAGAAATCATATTTATTATAGAATGAAAGTAGTGATGGTAATGAGGAATTTGTTTCAGAGTAAAAATGGATCCAATATGAATCTGGTGATGATTTGATATTTTTTAATTTACTAAAGTCATAAGTTGTCTGAGAAACTTGTGGTGAAATCTTGATGAAAGAAAGGGGGAGAAAATGTGTTTCCAATCATATTCATTCCGATCATATTCATGACATTTGTATTTAGGTTTTATTGGAAATAAATATGTTTCTAAAAGAGAGGAAAGTTACAATACATTCCTTCATAAGTTAGATGATGCTAAATCTAATATTAATCATTTTCAAAGTCATGAGGAAATCATGATACAAGAAAGAGTTTGTGGAAGTAGAAATATTGATGAAGGAAAAACTTTATAGTATCAAGTTCATCATTATGGGATCACTATATTAAGAGTTTTTTGAAGGCTGGATGACTTGGTGTATCATAATTAGAAAAGAAAATAAGTTTCTAAAGTCAAAGATATAGGAACCGATCCATCAGAAATGGTATGCCACTGAACCATCGAAATAGATTCTTACATTGATTCATATTATTGGTATCCTTTGTATATTGGATGTAGAGTTTTATCAGAGGTAGAATGTTTAAGAAAGTTTGAATTTTATTTTAATCTCATCAAGAAAACAAAATGTCATACTTTGTTCTCTTGAAATTTGGTCAATAGAAAAAGAACAAAAGTATTGATTGTTTCTCAAGAAGAGGTGAAGAATCACAGTGTTTACAAGAGGTCATCATATTGGGTCATATTCATATTTCTTTATCGTAATGATGAATCATAATGAAGAAATCATAATGAGAATATTTTTCTGTCAATTGATGTGGATAAACTTAATGAGGAATCTATTATTTCACAATAGTCTTCATCATAATGAGGCAGATCATAATGAAATAATCAGAATCGTACTGAAGATTTTTAAGAAGTGTAAATAATTGAAAAATTAAAAGAGATATCTAAAAATAAAGGATATTTGAATATTTAAAAAGGAATTAAATGAGTCAAATATTTATCTGATATTTAAGAATAATTAAAGATTCAAAAAATTTGGTTAAGCGGGAAAGGTTTTCATAACCCCACCTAAACTACTTTTGAGTTACCTATAAAAGGAGATCTCGGTTCATTTATAAAAGTGACTCTAAACTATTAAAGTACCTGAGCTTCATAATTTTTGGAATAGGTATTGAGTACCCAACCAAACTTTTTTTTACAGGTTGATGTTTAGGATGTTCCATCATAACAAGTCCATCGGAGTGAGCCAATTAGAGTGACATCCAGCATATCCAGGTTCATCGGACTGAGTTCTATCAGACATAGGAATTGTGAGATTCCAATTTAGTTCATGCTCAATTAAATAAGCAAGAAAAGAAGGATAATTGGACTAGAGTGACCATCAAATAGAGACCATCAGATTGTGGTTTTCGAACTGGGAAGATCTGACTAAATCTTCTAAGAAAGATTTTCGAACTGAGGTTCTAGAATAAGATTCAGGATTAAAAATTTCCTTAGAGAGATATTGAAGTTCTTAAAGATTATATGTAGGTAAATTTTGATTTGTCTTACATGTCGGTGAATTTAAGACTTTATGAATTGGATCATAAAAGAAGAAGGAAATTTAATCTTGTGATTGTGGATACTTACCAGTTGTTGAAGAGGCTTTGTTTGTGAGAAGTGGATACTAGAATGAATAGTTGGGGTGTATAAACAAAAATAGCAGGAAAGTTTTTAAAATGATTATAGAATTGTTCTTTTTTTATTCCTTTTTTATTATGAAAAGAATATAGTAAAATAATCCATGTTAGTGGGACTATCTAACATGGAAATAAGTAGGTATTTGTATCGAACCATGTAAATATTGTGTGCTTCCTTCTCTTTATATTTTTTGCATTAAAAAGGTGAGGTTGTGAGTAATATTTTAGATTATAATAACTCTAACAAGTTCTAGAGGTTAAGAAAAAAAATTTATAGAGTTAAAAAACTTTCTTATAAAAGAAAAAGGAACCACTAATTCACCCCCCCCCAGTGGTCTTGATCCTTCTTGGGAACTAAAGTTTTCTAAAAAAATACTAAAACACTTATGATATATAAAATTTAGTAAAAGTAGTTTTAATAAATGTGTTTTTGATTTCTAAAACTAAAGGAATAGAAAATTAAGTAGTAATACTTCTGAATCAACAATCTCCTCCTTTTTAAAAAGAACAAAATAAAATACGTAAAATGAAAAAATAATAACACTGAAAAACTTACAACCCTTTATTCTTTTAGTATCTCTAAAGATATGATTTATTTCTTTACTCTACCTGATTTTATAAATCCTTTATAATATGATGTAAATAATTAATTCTTCTCCCCTTTATAATAATATCTCCCCCTAAGAATAAAATTTGGAAGAATTATCCCTTTAAAACAAAACTTCTCCCCTTTTATATATTTTTCCAAAACATCTCCCCTTTTTAAGAAATATCCCATTTTAAAATATATTATCCCTAAAAAAACATTCAAAATATTTAAATTTCTCCCCCTTTTTGATTTTAAAAAATAAAGAGGAAATTATATAACATAAAATATTAGTAATAGATAACATAAAAAACAATTTTTATGTGAAATAACTACTCATCCAATAAATAATAAAAATAACATGCATCCAAATATAATTAGAATATAGTCATAAAAGTATTTGGATAAAAATATCAATCAAATTTAACAACCATTAAAATGTTTGAAAATATGCATCAAGAGTTCAAAATGAAAAAGTGGTCATTACTTCTTCATTAGCTTCTTCACAATAGCCTTCATATTTTTGAACTCATCTTTATCCTTCTCAATATTCACAATTTTTTCTTCCAATGCTACTTGATTCCAGAATTCAATATTCAAGTTTTCAATATTCATAGTAATATTTTTATTCTATTCTTTCATAAGGATCAAATCATCTTCACAATATCTGAGTCTACTATTCTCCAACTCTAAATTGTGAAACTTTTCATTCAAAAGTTTTAATTCCTCGGTCTAATCATCATTTGTGTCTTTGAACTCTTTCAAAAACTTCACACTATCATAAATATCTAAAGATAACTTGTTAAAATATTCTACAATTTCCAAATTAATTTTCATCATTTATTACAATTGGTTTTCATGATCACTCAGCTCACTGTCGACTTGATTAGACCACTTCACCATATAATTGTATGGCCATTTCTAAGTCCTAGATTTTTCTTTGAATATTTTCAACTCTGCCTCAATTTAAATAACTAATTCAGTTAGAAATTTCAAAGATTATTATTTCTCATTAAGAATACTCTGGATAAGTTTAAACCTTTCCTCGAGATTATAAAAATATGTAATCGTGTCACTTAACCTTCTCAAAGTCTAGAATATAAAGTAAAAACCTTTCCTAAGAAAATGTTGTTTCCAAATCTGATGATCCTAATGATTCTTTAAGAGGTTTATATCTTGAAAATTTGGAATTAGGTTTTTTTAATTCCTTGTATTTTTATCTTCCTTTCTTTGAAACAATATTTTCATCATAAACTTCTATAATATATGCATTCCTTTTAGATTAAACTTTTTCAGAAATGTTGATTTGTGATTGTTGATCTTCTTCTTTAACTTCATAGGATGAATTTTATTTCTTTTCTAATGATGAATTTTATTTATTTGATGAAAAGAAATTATATTCTTATTTCTCTTTTAACTCATCATCCTTATCAGATTGGAAAGTTAATAGAGTTGAGTATTCTGATGAGTCTGAAGTTTTCTTTTCTTTTGACCCTTATTCAGTATGTGTTCTTTCATCATTATTTTATTACTGTTGTTCCTCCTCCTAATCCTCCTCCTTTTCTTCGTCTTCCTATTATTTTTCTTATTCTTTATCTTTCTTTTATTCTTCTTCAAACTCCTGAGCTAATTGTCAGGTGGTACTTAGTACTCCTTTTCCAACCATTTTAGGTACCGATTCTTTTTTAGGGATAGATGTTGTTACTTATTTATCTATTTCTTTTCCTTTTCCCTTATCAGGAATAGAAGGAATAAATTATGGTACTACTAATGTTTCAAAAAATTCTAAATCAACATTAGGAATAAAATAGTATGTATAAGAAACTTGTATAATTGAATTTTCATAGGCTCTCTTTACACCTTTTGACAAACTTTAACCAACTAAGGCCTCTTATAATATATTCTTTTGTTTCTTTATTCTATCATATTATTTTAACTGATCATTTATCTGTATTCTAAAATACCATGAATTATTTATATCAATTCCAAATTATAGATACCCTAGTTTCTTTTGATCCCTTTTATCTATGAATTTCTTGAATTCCTTATCTTTCATTTTTATTGTATTTATTTAGCCTCTTTGGTGGGGAATAAGTTTTAGACTTTATCTTCTTCTTAACATCCTTTAATATCTTGGAAGTTTTTTCTTCCAATGCAGCACCATCAACCTTATCAAAAAAAATATTTGACTTAGAATCAAATGCCATCTTTATTCTTGAAATGGTTTCTTCACCAATTAACATAATCTTTTCTCACATCAATTAGGTTTTGTTCTAATATTTTAATAGATCCATACACTTTACAATAATATTATTTATAAAGGAATGTATCATAATTATCATTTAATTTATCGAAGAACTTTTGATATCTTTCACCATAGTGGAGACAAATTTAACTATGTTAATTTGCCTCATGTTGATCAAGAAATCTAAAATGAATATATCAGAAACCTTAATGGTGTCTTTATCACCCTTCCTTGGTATTAAATATCCTTGAATCTATAATACTATAACCCTATCATCTAGTGATAAGTGTGATACTTTCCTGAATTTATCATAACATGAAAATACTGAAGCTTCAACTTTTTTCTTTTCAAAAGATCCAATCCTATCTATTAATTTTTGTGAGGTAGATAAGCTTCTCCTCCGGAAAGAATGACAACTAAATTTATAAATATTTTTGTATAGAATTATATACATATTCACAAAAAAAGTGAAGGGGTATTTATCCTTACCATATTTTTTCAAATACTCAATAGATGCATAAAACTCTCTAGTGATTTTAGGATAATAAAAAATCAAAATCTTTATCAGGTTTCTCTACATACATGTTCTCCGAGCCTTGTAAATAAATAATTATTTTTAGAATAGAATCATGATTATCAAACCAAGATCTATCCACAATACATTCTCTAAAAACGTTCTTGTTCATGTCATCCTCTTTGGTGGCCATCATACTAAGAGATGTTCCAGTAATCATGCAAACACCAAAATAATCAGAATGATCGCTAAAAGGGATGGTGATAGTCAATGTTGAAATATCTAGAAACCAATGTGGGATAGGGGGTGTCCCATAATTATATAAGCATGGGGAGGTGATGGTTCATATTCTGAAACTTTTAATAGTTTATATTAAAACCTTTATCTGATCTAACATCCAATATTTAATAAAGAAATTTTTAAATGTATATTTGAACTCTCAAAGTTTTAAGAAAAACTTTTCATCGGAGTATATAATAGTCCGATTATAAAAATTTTAAGTTTGGAAACAAATCAAAGTTTTATAAAAAAAAAATAAGTAATAAAAAAATGTATAAAATAAAGTAAAGGATTAGTGAAAGAACTAAAATAATAGAAAATTACCTTTTAGAGCATAAAGTTTTCATTGATTAAGGTAATATGTTATTCTTCATATTTTTAAAAGAAACTAATTATGATAGTTTATAATCAAAAAACTGATTACAATAGTTTTATAATGAAAACTGATTATGATAGTTTTAAGATAAAAACAATATTATCATGAAACTTTTATAATGGTTTTTGAGTCTAAAAAATATTTTAAAATTTTTCAGTCCAGAAAATTTATTATGATAAAAACTTTTAGAAAACTAAAAAAATTAAAAAAACAAAAGGTTTTAGAAATCCAAAAAAATATGTACTTCCCCTATAAAAATGAGTTCATTAATGTAAGGATATTGGTAAAAAAAATTATATGTGAATAACCATTTGATATTGATCATTCCTAGATTCTGTTTAACATATTCAAATCTATCAAAACTAAGAGGTTTAGTAAAAATATCAGCAAGTTGTTTTAGAGTTTTGATGAATTATAAAATTATATCTCCTTTAAGTGTGTAATCTAGAAGTAAATGGTGTCTTATATCTATTTCTTTATCATGTGAGTGATGTTATGAGTTTTTAGTTAAATAAATGGAACTTTTTTTGTTACAAAGTATTTGAGTTTTAGTAAAACTCATTCCATAGTCAGTGGGTGTGTGTTGCATCCACAACACTTAAGCACAATAACTTCCAACTGTTATATATTTGGCTTCAGTAGTGGAAAGTACTAATAAGTGTTGTTTCTTACAAGAATAAAAAACTAAAAAGTATCTTAAGAAATGAAAATTTCCAAATGTACTTTTCCTATCCATTATAAATCCAATAAATTCAGCATCTGGAAAAACTTTTTATTTCAAAATCATTTCTAGAATAATTGAGTAATCCTAAATATATAGTTCCTTTAATATAATGAAAGATTCATTTTACATATTTAAGATGGGATTCCTTTGGATTGGCTTGATATAAATCACATAATCATACTAAAAATATTAAATCCTAATGACTAGTTATTAAGTAATGTAAGATACCAATCATACCTCTAAAAGTCTTTTGATAAACTGGTTTCCCAGCCTCATCAAGATCTAAAGTATTGGAGGTACCAATGGGAGTAATAATACTTTTAGTATTTTCATACCTATATTTTTTAAGAATATGTTTTATATATTTATTTTGATATATAAAAGTTCCTTCTAGTTTTTGTGATATTTGAAAACCTATAAATTATGTTAACTCACCCATCATACTCATTTCAAACTCAAACTTCAGAAGATCCACAAAGTAATTCATTAAAGATCTTTTAGTAGAACCAAGTACAATGTCATCAATATATATTTTTACAATCATAATGTTTTTATTAATTTATTTTATAAAAAGTGGTGTATTCATATCTCCCTTAACAAAAAATTTTTGTAACAAAAAATCAGTTAACCTATCATACTAAGCTCTAGGGGATTGTTTAAGTCCATAAAGTGACTTGGTAAGTTTATAAAGGTGTTTTAAATGTTTTTATTTTCAAAACTATAAGGTTTATCAACATAAAATTCCTCTTGAACATATTAATTAAGTAAATAATACTTCACATCAATTTGAAATAGTTTGAAATTAAAGAATGTTTCAAAGTTTAGAAGTATTCTAATAGCTTCAAGTATTACTACTAGTGAATAGGTTTCTTGATAGTATATTACCTATTGTTAGTTATAAACCTTAGTAAAAAATACAACTTTATTTATAACTATTATTCAATTTTCATCACATTTATTATGAAAAACTCATTTTACTTCAATTACAGAAGTATCTTTAGGTCATTCAACTAAAGTCCAAACTTTGTTTGTTTCAAATTCATTGAGTTCATATTGAATTGATTTTATAAAATCTCCATCACCTAAAGCATCATCAGAATTATTAGGTCTGTATTAAGATAAGAAATCTAGATTTTCAATTTAATTTCTTAGGGAACTTATAGTCCTAACTAATTGATCTACATCACCAATGATACTTTCACTAGGTTGATTCATAAGGAACAACTGACTTCTTGGGTTTTAAAAAGTTTTTTCTTCAAAAATAGGTTGAAATTATTTCTGAGGAATAAATTCATATTCATACTCTTGGATTATTTTCTTATTAGAATATCTTTCTACTATAGGTTGAAAATAAGTTTTAGAAATAACATCAAAGGATGTAGGTTGAGGTTGTTTGAAAAAAAAAGATGGATTTCATCAAACTTAACATGCACTATTTCATCAATGGTATGTGAATTTTTATTAAAAACTTAATAAGCCTTACTAGTTGTGGAATAACCTAAAAATATTCCTTCATTAGATTTGAGTGAAAACTTATGTAAATTATCTTTAGTATTTAGGATGAATAATTTGCATCCAAAAACTTTAAAGTAAGAAACTTTTGGTTTTATTCATGTCCACAACTCATAAATATTTTTATTAATAAAAGGTCTAATTAGAACTTTATTTATAGTATAATAGATAGTACATACTACTTCGGCCCAAAAATGTTTAGCAACTGAGTATTCACTTATCATGGTTCTAGTAATCATTTAAATAAATATATTTATTATCTAAACTACACCTTTTTTTGTGGACTTATAGGTGCCAAAAATTTATGTTCAATACCATTATTACTACAAAAAATTTCAAAATCATAATTTATAAATTCTCCACCATGATTACTATAGATAGTTATCAAAGAGAGTTTTTTCTCATTTTTAACTATAGGTACAAAAGTTTTAAAATAACTAAAGGATTCATATTTTCTTATTATAAAATAGAATCATGTGTATCTAGTGTAGTAATTAACTAAGACATGTACATAGTATTTTCCACTAATAATTCTAGTTTGTGTAGGAGCAAATAATTCCATGTTCACTAACAATAAATCATTAGAAGTTGAAACTTCACTAATAGATTTAAAACTTGACTTATGTTGCTTACCAATTTGATAAGGATCAAAAACTTTATAAGTATCAAACCTAAGTTCTAGTAAGTCCTTAACAAGTCCTTTCTTAGTAAACTTAGTTAAAGTTATAAGGTTATAGTGTCCTAACCATCTATTCTATAACCAAGATTTATCTTTCATTGCACTAAGATAAGGTAATTCTTGTCTCCTAAGGTCTTTTAAGTTTAAGGTGTAAACATTATCATACCTATTTTTTGTTATATAAATTATGAAAATATAATTGATAATGAATTTTTATTTTAATATGGACTATATTTTTAAATATACATTATATATTTCAAAATATTTTTCTATATTTTTATTTTTATTTTTATACTTTGTAATATATAATCATATATATAAATACATGTAAACACATACACACACATAAAATTATAAATTTATATATGTGTGTGTGTAGAATAAATATATATGCATATTATAAATCATATAATATGGATATAAATATATAAATTTATATATAAACTATATTTAATGTAATTATATACTTATATATAATTATAAAAGAATATATAAGAATAAAAAAAGTCTAGATGATTATATATATATATATATTGTATTTATATATTTTTTTACTATATAAATCATATTTAAGAATATGTAAATATGTAAATATAAAATATATATATAAGGTAACCTTTATGTGTGTGTGTGTTTTTTTATGAAAAATGTATATATATATATATAATGATAAATATATATATAAATTATAAATCATATTTTAAAATATATAAATTAAATTATTCATGGTGATCTTTATCAGTGCTAAAAAATGATGACAAATGATGCCCTTTTATCAGTGCTAAATAAAGCCTTGATAAAGGGTGGTCTTTATCAAAGGTAACAAAAATTACCTTTTTATCATTGATTTTTTTAGTGTAATAAAATTTCACCTTTTATCAGTGTTTTTATTTAGCACTAATAAAAGGTATCACTAAATTTAGATGAATCTGTAGTAGTCTATCTTTATATCAATTAAAGATGCCAGTAATTGTTTTGGTATAATAAATTATGATAAACCAAAATTAAATTATAATAAATCTAAATTGAATTTAAAATATATTTAACTTATTAGTAATATATTTTGACTCTTAAAGAAACATCGATCCTTAAATTTAGGGATCACAATGGGTTTGATACTCATGAAATTTTTGTTGAGTCAGAAGTTATACTTCTTACTTTTCCATTCCTTTTGTTTTGGAAATCACAAACTATTTCTTAAAAGCATATTTACTAAATTTTTATATCCAATTTGTTTTAGAATATTTTTATAGAAAACATTATATTTTACCATACTTATAAAAAGTTATTAAGTTTTATGAATATAAAATTTATATTCTTCATTATGATTATTGTAATGAGTATGTGTCTGACAAACATCAGGCTCACCTTTAAAAGATCATATGTTAAACTTTCTATCTTGTCTTTCATATCGAAAAAGTCTTAACAATCGGACTGATACCGGTACTGATAAACATCGGACTAATACTCATAAATATTATCATATTGACATTTTTTAGGTAGTCCATAAATCTAAATAAGTTTATAATCAGAATACGGAAGACCTGTTTCTATTAAAAGGAAAATATTTGATGTTATAATGGTGTTTACTAATACAACATTGAACTTTCAGTTACGCCAGGTTTCCATGAGTTTTCAAGTGCCAGGTTTCCGATGTCATCACAAAAAACTCTAAGAATATGATTGTTGTAAGGATGCCTATAAATACCAGGTCATTTGAAGAATTTGGAGCTGGTTTATTTCATTCTCTCTCAAATTATCAAAAAAAATACACTGTGTGAACAGATTGTTCTTAATATTTTTATTTCTGTAAAGATTTGTCTTCTTAATGAAACCTTGTCAGGTTGTCTCCTTAATAATTTTTTTATAATTATTTATGCATCTAATCATCGTAATGATCTAGGGAATTTGGGGATATAAATATGGATAATCTAATACATAGAATTGAGGGATACCAAGGCTAGGTATATAGAGAATCTAATCATCATATCAATGGATTCTAGGAATATGAATATAGAGTCATTCCAACCATCGTATTGATGGATTTCCTGGTAAGGAAAGATAGAAATTTTTCTAAGTATAAAACAGTGTATACCTTTATTCTAGGTTATATACTACCATTATCTTAAGGTTAAAAGAGATATCTTTTTAATATCTTGAAATTCATTCATTCTTTTGTATGTTATTGTATTACTTGTTTTATACAAGTTTTTATATTATTCTGCACATTTAATAGAAAGTGAATAATCATAAGAACATATTGAATTAATCATATCCACCGTGATTGAGATTCTTATACTCTGAAAAATCAAATCCATAGTGATTACAATTAACACTCTGATTTAATTGGACCATAGCTAGGTTCCAATTCTATGAATTTGTTAATCGGACTGAGTCTGATTTTTATAATCATACCCTCTTTTAAGTATTTCCATCATAAGAAAATTCTTACAATCCTATAATCAATTTTATAGATATACTGATCCAATAATTGGTATTAAATGAGGTTTCCAATTCTACAAATTGTTGAGTTTTTACTTATTTACTATTGAAAGTTTGTTAAAGTTTTGTTGATAAAATTTTTAACACTAATGTTTTTGTGGAAAAGAATATTTTTATTTGATTTTAAAAGTAGAAGGTCTTAATTTCGTATCTGTATAAAATCTTAATCCAAAAAATAATATTGATCTTTAATGGTGCTGACTATGAGTACTGTAGGGGTAGGATGAAGATCTTTATCATCAGCATGGGAGTTAATAATTTTTTTATGATTATTATAGATTATAAAATTACTGATAAGGAATTTACTGCCTTTACCCATCAAGAAAAACAAGAATATCAATTAAATTATAGAGAAAGGAATACTTTTTTATGTTCTATGATAAGAAGCATTTATATTCATATTTTTTCTTATGAAGCTACCAACAGTATATAGAAAAATTTTGAGATTACACATTTTGGTACATCTAAATTTGTTGAGACTCGGAGATCAATTCTTAGAGATGACTATTAATCCTTTGACTTCTTACAGGGAGAATCTATTGCAAACATGAATCAGAGATTCATGACTATTATAAATAGTTTACAAGACATTGGTGAGAAAGGTCTTGATGATTATATCCTTGTGGAAAAGATAATTGATATTGTGACCAATGAGTGGTAGTCAAAGAGAATGATAGTTGATAAGACTATAAAGTTAAATAATCTTACCTTGGATGATATTATTGGTACCCTTGTGCGGTATGAGGGTAGGCTAAAAAGAGATGCTGAGAAACCGAAAATGAAAAATGGTGGTGTTACCTTTTCTACAACATCTACCTTACCCTATAAAGTACAGTCTTCCAAAAAGGTTGTTAAATATTTAAGAAAGAATTAATTGGTTGTTTAATCTGATTCAAGAGTTTCTGAACATTCTGAGAATGAATTAGAAATTTTTTCTAAAAGGATGAATAAAATAGTCTGTAAGAATGATTTTCAATATCAATACAAAAAAGGTCATAAGGAAAGTAGTGATAAGAAAGATAAATTTAATTTCTATGAGTGCAAGAAAGCTGGAAACATCAGACCATATTGTCCAAATCTGAAGAGTAAATATAGAAAAGAAAATATTTAAGGGAGTTATGATAAAAATCAATATAAATTTAAAGGTAAGAAAGTGGTTAAAGATGATGACACATGGAGTTCTAATAAAGGTGATTCTTCGTAGAGTTCTACAGACAATGAAAGTTCTTGTTAGAGGAACAAAGTTCTTTTTTTCCAATGTACCTAAAGTTGATCATTGTTTCATGGCTAAGGTATGAATAGATGAAAACATAACCAATATGTATTTAAGGGATAATTATCCTGATGAAAAGGATTCTATATCTTCTGATGAAGAATATTCCTTAACAAAATATAATTCTCTTCCTTATTATGATGAAGTTTCCCACTTTTCTAAACTTTTAGAAAATGAAAATTGTAAAATTTGAAAAAGACTTTATAATGCTAAGGAAAAACTTTATATGGTTGATTCAAGGATAAATTTTTTGACAAATGAAATTTCATATCTTTCAAAATATCTTTATGAGACTAACTCTAAGAAATTCACTATTTCTAAAGATTTTGAAGACGTATTTTTTGAGAAAAATGTTTTAGAAACTAAATTTAATTTTAAAACTAATACTAATGAGGATAAAGATTTAGTTGTAAAACTAAAATATGAAATCTCAATTTTGAGAAAACTGTTATCAAAATTTACCATTGGAAAGGAAAGTTTTAATAAAATGTATAGAAAATCTATCCTCATGTTAATGGTTTTGGAATGGTTTATACATATAAAAAACTGTTTTTAGTAACAATTTTGTGTTACGAAAAATGTCCCTTTTTCACTAAATGTTAAAGAGGTGGTCATTGGAAAAATAATTTTTCAATAAATAAATTTCAATCCCTAGAATTTCACAAATCCTATTTTTTTAAACAAATGTGGATTCCTAAATGTTTTTTAACATTAACATACCCCAGATGGTTTGGGTGTCGAAAAGCTTATATTATTATTTTTAGGAAAGAAAACAAAGTTCCAACAACAAAAACATATGGTACATGGATAATGGGTGTTCCAAACACATGACTGGAAATAAATACTTTTTCCAGAAGGTTATCAAGATGAAGAGAGGTAAAGTAACTTTTGGAGATAATTTTCAAGTAGGGATTATTGGTATAGGTAATATTATTATTCTTTTAAAATCTATTATATCAAATGTTTTTTTTGTTAAAGGTATTAATAAAAACCTTATAAGAATAATTAAATTATGCGATGAAGGTTACCTTGTAAACTTTAGGAATGATAAATGTTTAGTACATAGTTCCAAGGATGAATTTATTCTTTCTTCTAATCAGCATGAGAATGTTTATACACTTAACTTAGAAGACCATAGGATCCAAGACATACCTTTTATTAGTGAAATAGAAGAACAATCTTGGTTATGGAATAGAAGGTTATGACATTCTAACATTAGAAACTTATCTAAGTTGACTAATAAAATAATTTTTAAGGATCTACCAGAATATAAGTTTGATACTTCAAAATCGGTGACCCTTTTCAATATGGTAAGAAACATAAGTCAAGTGTTAAATATATTAGTGAAGTCTCAACTTATGATGCTTTATAGTTAGTGAACATGGAATTATTTGGTCCTACACAAACTGAGATTATTGGTGGAAAATACCATGTATATGTCTTGGTTGATGATTAAACTAGATACACATGGGTTTATTTTATCACAAAGAAATCTAAAATCCTTTTTTTATTTAAAAACTTTTGTAGCCAAAGTTAAAAATGAGAAAAATCTTCCCTTGATAACTATTCATAGTGATCATGGTAAAAAAATTGTAAATTATTATTTTTAAAAAAATTGTAGTAAGAAAGGTATTGAATATAACTTTTCAGCTCTTATAACCCCTCAGAAAAATGGTGTAGTTGAAAGAAGAAATATAATTATTCAAGAAATAACTATAACCATGTTGACTGAATACTCAATTACTAAATATTTTTTGGATAAAGTAGTTAGTACTTCCAACTATACTATAAATCAAGTTTTAATTAGATATTTTTTTTAATAAAACTTCTTATTATTTTTGGACAAGAAGAAAAAAAAAATTCTTACTTAAAATTATTTGGTTTCAAATTATTCATTTTTAATACAGAAGATAACCTATATAAATTTTAACCCAAATCTGATATAGGGATATTTTTATGTTATTACACTACTTATAAGTATTATAGAGTTTTTAACAAAAATTATTATACTATTGAGAATATATTGCATGTTAAGTTTGATGAAACTGATCCTTTTGTTTTTAAATAACCTCAATCAACATCCTCAGATGTGATTTTAAAAACTAATTTTCAAACTTTGTTAGAAATTTCTTCTCATAAGGATATAACTCAAGAAATAGTTTCAGAATTTATTCCTCAGAAATATTATCTGCCTATTGTTGAAGACTAAACTTTTCAAAACCAAATAAGTCAGTTGTTTCTTAGGAATCATCCTAGTGATAGTATCATTGGTGATGTAGATCAACCAGTTAGGGTTAGAAGTTCCTTAAGTAATGAAATTTAATATCTAGCTTTCTTATCCCAATTTTAACCTAAGAATGATGATGAGGATTTAGGATATGAGTATTTTATTAAGTAAATTAAGGATGGTCTTGATTAATTTTATAGTAACAAAGTTTAAACTTCATTTGAATGACCTTTAGAAAATTATATAATTTGAGTAAAATGGATTTTTCAGAATAAGTGTGATGAGAATGGAATAATTGTTAGAAATAAATATAGTCTTGTTGATAAGGTTTATAATCAAAAATAATGTATAGGTTATGAATAAACCTATGCACTGATAGTAAGACTTGAGGATATCCAAATACTTATAGCATTTACAGCATTATTTAATTTCAAACTTTTAAAAATGGATGCGAAGTGTGATTTTCTTAACATATATATTCAGGAAGAAGTTTATGTTTAACAAAATCCTAGTTTTGAAAATAAAAAACATATTTAATGTGTTTATAAACTTACCAAAGCTTTATATGGACTTAAATAATCCCCTAGATCTTGGTATGATAGGTTAACATGATTTTTTTTTACAAAATAATTTTGTTAAGGGAGTTGTGGATCCAACTCTTCTTATAAAAGAAGATAATAAAAAAATTATGATTGTAAAAATTTACATTTATGACATTATATTCAGATTAATTTAATAATATTTAATATATTCCTTTGTGGATCTCAAGAAAATTGTGTTTTAAATGAGTATGATGGGTGAGTTAACATATTTTCTTGGTTTTCAAATTTCACAAAAAATAAAAGGAACTTTTATCTCTAAACATAATTATATAAAATATATTCTTAAGAAATTTGGTAATGAAAATACTAAAGTTATTATTACCCCTATTAGTACCAAAAATACTTTAGATCTTGATGAGGCTAGAAAAGTAGTTGATCGGAAAATTTTTAGAGGTGTGATAGGAAGTTTACTTTACTTAACTACGGGTCATTCAGATTTAATGTTTTATGTGTGTTTATGTGAAAGATATCGATAAAATTATAAGTAATCCCACCTAAAATATGTAAAACATATTTTTTGTTATCTTGAATGAACTATAGATTTAGGACTTTTTTATTCTTCTAGAAATATTTTCAAACTAAAATTTTTTTTAGATGAAAACTTTGGTGGTTATAGAATTGATATAAAAAGCACATTCATGAATTTTTATTTCTTAGGAGAGTCTTTAGTTTCTTGGTGTTGTAAGAAACAACACTTAGTAGCGCTTTCCACTGTGAAAGGTGAATATGTGGTATCTGGAAGATTGTGTGCTCAAGTGTTGTGCATGCAACATACACTCACTGACTATGTCATTAGTTTTTCAAAAAATAAAATATTTTTTTATGACACAAGTTCCATTTCCATAAGTAAAAACTCAAAACATCACTCACATACTAAGAACACAGATATAGAACACCATTTCTTTTGGGATCACACACTCAAAGGAGATATAATTTTATAATTCATTTGAATGCAGTATCAACTTGATAACATTTTTACAAAACCTATTCCTTTTGATAGATTTGAATATATCAAACAGAAGAAAGGAATGATCAACATAAAGTAATCATTAATATATACTTCTTGTTAACTTATCTCCTTACAATAAGATACTCCTTTTCACAGGGAAAGTACATATGTTTTATTTTATTTAAAATTTAGTCTTTATTAAAACTTTTAGTTTTCTAAAAAAGTTAAGTTTTATTAAAAAAATTATCATAATGAGTTTTTTAGAATCATATTTATTTATAAAATTTCTGGATTTAGAGTCCTCAAAAATATCCTCAAACTAAAAAAAATATTCTAAAAAAAATTTGACTCAAGTTTTGTTATAAAGTTTTCAGATTCAAAAATATTATAGTGAGTATTTCTAATAAAACTTATACAATTATTTTTCTTAAATGAAATCATCATAATTAGTTTTATTTAAAAAACTATTATAATAATATTTTTTATCAAAAACTTTCATATTCAATGATTTGTAATCAAAACTATCATAATATCTTTAGTTTATAAAAACCAATAAGAATAGGTTATTCATACCGATGGAACTATTCAATCTAAAAGGTATTTATCTATTATTTAATGACTTTACACTATTTCATTATGTTAGTTATTTAATTTTTTTCACACTTTTACATTTCATAAAAACTTTGTTTTTTTTAACTCTAAATTTTTTTCCTTAAATGGATTCATTCTTAATCCGATAATTTTATTTAAAGACCTTGAGAGTTCAAAATTATTTAACACTTTCTTCAGATGAATGTCAGCCATTAGATCTGAAATCTTTCAATCTCAACCATTGGATATATTTTGAAAGAAGAACTTTCATTTCAATCACCTATATAAAGGAGGGAGACCCCCCATCCCACATCGGTTGTCTCAATGATTTTTTCATGATTTGTTATTACCTTTAAGTTGCTCAGTCAGATAAGATTCCTTTACGTATGATCCATCGGATTTAGTATTAAAATATGATGTCCACTAAGGAGGATTTTCCAAAATGTTATGTTTTCATGGAAAGATTTATTGAGAGTTATTTCTATGATAAGTATGATTCAATGTTGAAAAATAATATTTCGTTTCAAGGATGTGATTCTTTTTGTGTTGAGAAACCAGATAAGGACATTGATTTGTTTTATTCAGATATCATTCATGAATTCCATACCAATGTTAAGTTTTTAATTAAAGATGAAAAAGATAAAATTTATTTCATAGTTTATGGAAAGAGATATAAGATTTCAAATGAGAATATTTCAGATTTAGTTGGAATACCTTTTGGAGGAGAAGAATATTGTCTATCTTATCAACTTCCTGATAGTCTTGGTACTTTTGATAGAAGAAAAGCTAAAAATTATTTGTTTTCTAAATACAAGAAGATTATAAAATTTTCCCATATTACATCATAAAATCATTTTTTTTCCTTTTAGATGCAAGGATTCCTGATTACAAGGAAATGGGACCGAGATACCCTAAAATTTTTAGATGTCTTCGTATTGGACTAGTTGGTGAACTTGAGGAAGATTGACTTAGTAAAGTTTGTTCTTCTTACAGTTGATAATATCAAAACTGGAACAATATAATCTAAGATAATTATATTTTATTCTTTCTTAAGAAATATGGTAGTGTAATGCATGAAAGTTTTCAAAGTGTCAAACAATTCGATTCCAATGAGAAAAAAGATCTAATTCCTCAGTGACGATACAATGAATAGGATAAGATTTGTATTTTGATGAAAAATATAAAAAGTTCATTGAGAAAGTTGGAGGTGCTAATTTTTAAGTGGAACCATCAAGTAAATCATTGAAGGTTGATAAGAAGAAAAATAAGAGGGTTGATACCTCCCCACTGAAAAAGAAAAATAAAAAAAATAAAGATCCTGATGAAGTGTATGAAGAGTGGATGAAAAAAAAATAAGAAAAGAAATCAAGAGATCTGAAATTTGGACCTGAACCTAATGAGTCAAAGACCTTGAAAATTCATTCTTCTGATACATTAGATAAAGAAGAAAATAAAAAAAAATCAAAAGAAGAGGTTAATAGATTCTTAACTTTGTGGGAATATTTTTAAGGGATTTGAGAGATTTTTCGTTAATGTAGTTCTACCTACTTCTCATATAGATCAAATAATAAAAAAATCAGGTCTAGTATTTCCATAAACATCATTTGTATATGTTGATATTCCTTATGCCACTGAAAAAGGAAAGTAAAAGGTTGTTGATGAAGAATTGGTACCACCTATTCAAGAAAAAGAATCAGAACCAGCACCAGCAGGTAAAGGATTTTTAAGAACATCCAGACAGATCGAGGAGTAGCTTGATAAAGTAGCTAATTAAGAAGTTGATAGGAATGAAAAAGAACAGAAAGAAGGAGAATAGGAATAATGGAGTTAAAAATTTTAATATGAAAAAACTAAAGATTGAATTAAAGAAGAATTAGAATATGATCAAAATGAATAGGATGATAATGAAGAGGAAGATGCCAATGAAAAAAAATCAATCTGATAAGTCTTCATCAGAATCATTATCGGCATTCTCATCGAACTTACCTTCTAAGGAAAACAAGGATATTAAAGTTTGAAGTTATAAAGAAAAGGAATCCTCATCAGAAGAAGAAACATATTTATCATCCAAAAAATTTGAGGAAGATAAAAATTCAAAAACAAAGGCTGATGATAAAGCCAGCACTGATGATGTAGATATTATGGAATTGTATGATGATAAGAAAGATGATAAAAAAGTTTCTAAATTTGTTGAAAATGATGTCTCAAAGAAATAAAATAAGAAAGTAAAGGAATCTGATATTGGAACAAGAAGAATAAAACCTCCTGAGGTTCAATAAGAACAATCGGATTCATCTAGAACCATTGCTTTTGAAGGAGTTGGCTATATTCTTCAATCTTGGAAAGGTCTATAAGGAACAATTCCTTAATTTCTAAACCATGAATCTTTATTTTGGTTGATTAAATAAAGTATTAATGAGAATTCAGGATCAATGAAGTTTTTAACAGAGAAATTTATTCATCTTGAATCCTGGTTGAATTTTTTTCAAGAAAGTTCCCAAACTCATAGAAAGTCATGTAATCAGATGGTTAAACAGTCTCATCAAGTTGATGTTGATCTAAAATTACATTATTATAATTTATATGATGTTAATAATATCATGAATGAATCAACTAAATCAATTAATTAGTTAACTAAATACATGAAAAAAGGGTGAAGTTTGTGAAAGTTTTTTGAGATCCTACATATGAAAGAACTGAGGAGGTTAAAGCTTTAAAGAAGAACATATGAGATATGGAACTTGAAATTTCCATACTAAAATCTTGTGAGTATGACGCTATTGTACTAAGGGTCCAGAATAAATAATTATTTGAAAAGGTTTTAATTCAAGAAGAGAATATTAAGAATCTTGAAAAATATGTACATGAGTTCAAGAAAATCAGGGATTTTGTGAAGACATTAATGACGAAGGACTAATTTTTTTTCTAAACTCTCATTGTATCTATTTTGGAAAAAAAAATTGCAATTATTTTAATATATGAATTTATATTTTCATCTAATTCTGATTTTTTTGAATGTTTCCAATTCTGATTGGTTGAATGTTATTTCATAAAATTATGGATGATTAGTTAGTTCATTATATTGTTTCATATGTATGTTTGTCTAAATTTTCAGGAAACTTCAAATTTATTTCTCATTACTTTTTGAAAATCACAAATGGTATAATTTTATAGAGAGGGGGATAAATCATTATGGGGAGATTTTTTTAAAAGGGGGGATATTTCTTTAAAAGGGAGAATATGATCCTTAAGGGGAGATTTTATCATAAGGAGGAGTTAATCGTATTCAAAATTATACTCTCCATCATATTCATAAGAGTTATAAACTCAAGGGGAGTTAAGAATTAAATATTAAATCTGAATATGAAGTAATTAAAAGAAATAGACTATAATTTTTTCAAAGATTTTTTCATTTAAGTTTTGGGTTTTGTGACTTCCAAAAAGGAGGATATTGTTGTGTCAGAAGTTATACTTCTTAGTTTTCCATTCCTTTTGTTGTCACAAACCAAGTCAGAGTTTTATATGACCCGACATCCAACCTAGTTTATGGAATGGTTCAAAGGGTATTCTCGATCCCCACGGTCTGGAAACTAGTGTTGGTCATCAAGGAAAACACTTTGGGAACAATTTATCCCAATAAACCATGATATAATAAATAAAACGAACAAGCAAAGGAACCAATGAAAAATGAATCCCAAATAAATATAAAAAAAATGATTCAATTACAACAGTTGAAAAAAGTAGAAAATAAATAAAAAAATAAAAATGGACCATGCCAACAAGATATACATGTGACCTCTTGGTCACCTCTAACCACAAAACCAACCTGCTCCAACAACAAGCACTCAGACCGAAAACCTAAACCTACAAAATAGATCGGGTCTACCGACACCGAATGGTACAAGTAGGGTGTGAGATTAATATCTCAGTATGAAACCACCATAGAATCCATACATATCCTTTCCCAAAATAGTCCACAAACACTAGTTTGAAAATACATATATAAAAATGGGTTTTTATCATTTTAATTAATGAAAACATCTTTCCACAAGTTCCCATTTTAAAACAACACACACAGTTTTCCTTTTCGAAAATTAGTTTCACTTCCCACACCCCTTTTTATTTAAAAATGAACCAAACCACCAAATCCAACCAAGTAACCAAAATTGGGCTATGTAGAAAATAAAGGGGACCAAAACAAGCAGATAAAAACTAACAAGACTAATATCAAACATGCAGTTGAACAATAAATAGAACAAGTGAAAGTAGTAACCATGGGATTTTCCTAAACATCCCTAGAGTAATCCCTAGATATATTTAGGTCAGACTCACCTATTAGCATATGGTAAAACTATATAGTTTATAACCAACTAGACTCCCTAAACTAACCAATCCAGTGGAACGTCCCACCAATCCTTATCAAGTCAAGGGGGTGCCAACTCATCTAATTGGGTTTGACAAGAAACTATCACTCAATCCTCTATAAGACACTCAAGAAACACATGGTAATAGTATATTGTGTAAGTAGGAGGCCCTCGTAAGCATAACTCACCTTACCTACCATCATCACACTTTCCTACCCCAAACACTTACACCACCTACCTGATAACCCATATAAGGAAATCCTCCTTAGGGGTGCCCAATATACAACAATCCATACACAAGTTCCAAATGAGCCATCATATCACATGATATTTCAATTCATTTATCAAGACATTTAAATATTCTCATTGGTAATTTATGCTTCCAAAATCACAATTTATTTCCAAAACATTATAAAATGATAATCAGGCCTTACATCGAGTCTTTTTTTTCAAGTGCACTTACAAAGCATTTCTAAACCTTCTCTAAAATGATCTAAAATGGCATTTTCAAATAAATAATTACAAAATGGCATTTACCTTCCAAGATCAATTCCATTCAAATCCATGATAAAAACACACAATATACTTAAAGATGCAACACATGTTTTACCTCCATTTAGAAACCATCCATCCTTCCTAAAGTGAAAAATGGTCCTTAATTTTCAAAATAGAATTAAAAACCACATTAAGACCATATTGAGACCATAAAAAATTTAAGAAAACATGTAGTATTAAAGATAATGGGAGAAGGAGGAGGAATAAAGGTTAAGTGTTTTGGAAACTGGATTTTATTGTAAAAAGGACTTTTCCAATACCATTTTCATTTTTGTTCCCATCCATGTGTGGACCCATGCACACATGGATGAGCCCAAATACAATGGAACAAGTCATTTATTCATAAAATCACTCAAAAACCACCTTTAAATAAACACTACATGCTTTCAAACTAAACCCAATACTTTCACAAAATCATAATTAAGTATTTCAAAATTAAAAAAACTTTTCCAAACATTTCACCGCAATCATCAAGCCATAAAGAGGCATCAATAATCACACTTCAATCCAAAATTACCATTCCATAAACCTAATAAAATAAAAAAAGGATAAATATTACCACAATAGTTCAATTTCATTTTTAGAAAACAATAGGCATTTCATAAAACACCTTTCATGCATTTCAATATAGGCAAAACTAAAGAAACCCTTTTAAAATTCATTTTGAACCAAGTTTCCACAATAAAAATACCAAATAAATTTATTATAACACCCCACAAGCATTATTATAAAATTTTTAAGGCGCTCAAGGAAATATAAAGTGTTAGTAGCATGATCTGGGAAGGAAATAATGGAAACACATACCTCAATGGAGTCTGGATGCGATGAAACTTCAAGAGAAGGGATATCCAAGCTCGAGACAAGATCTACACACCCTAACATCCAATAAATCAATCAAAATCATCTAAACCAAACCCTATAGTTCATCTAATGGACAACCCACCAAGGAAACACCAAGAAACTATAAGAGGAGGAGAGGAAGAGAGTAAAAAAGAGGCTAAAACCCTAAGAAAATGACCTTGGGAACTTAGAGGAGCATCCATGGAGGGAGAAGAACCAAGGGAGGAGGGATAGTGGGATCCCTTCATGTGTCAAAAATAAACCAAGGGGATGAAATACCAAAAGGGTCTAAAAATAGGTGAGGGTAGATTAGGAATTTTAAGATTTTAAAAATCTGGGCAGCTCGCACAGTTTACCAAACTGTGCGCCAACTGTGTGGTAGCTATTGTCCAAGAGAGAATTGAACACACAGACAGTATGATCAGTTTGACCTACCGTGCGGTATTTTCTATCCCAAATCCTATACCTTCCACATGGTTACCTGAGTTGGGGCGTACTATTTCCCAAACCGTATTCAGGACAAAAAAACCACCTGAAACTTCCAAAAACATTAAAATTTAAACCCAAACTCAACTTGAACCTCAAACCAAGGATCAAGATCAAGAAAATAATAAAATAAAAATATTTTCAAGGTCAAGGTGTGATAATTCTCCCCACCAAAAACAATTTCTTTCCCCAGAAATTCACCCAGACGAAAGGTAAGAAAAAATTGAATCCATACCCAATCAAAATTCAAAGAAAACATGAACTTAGGGGTGACCATTTTTCTCCACAAGTCACACCCTACCATACCTAGAGGAAAACATAGTGTAAATGAAAATAGGAGAACATGATAGGGTTATCCCCACTATAATAACTCTACTAACATGATCGATATTTAAACCCCCTATACAACAACATCCAAATAGGAATGGGAACTCCATCTGATCTACCCTAGGCTATCAAATGTGGGAACAAGGGAACTCCCAATAAGAATAAGAAACCTCCCACACAAACCCAATTCCAAAACACTAAGGAAACCCATGAAAAGGACTTGAACTGAACAAAAAACCTGAACATATATACAAACATTGATTTTCTACAAGTATGAATATCTCCAAACAAACATGATAGAAAGCGAGGAACTGATTTGTGAAAGGCTAACCATTTAAAGGTTCAAATTCAGATAAATAGAAACATTTAAACCATGAAAGGAAAATTTCATCACACTTTTACAATGAAACTATGAAATTACAACATCCACAAAAAAAAGGAAACTCCAAACATCTACACTTCAACATGGGAGTCAAACCGAGCTAAGGTTTTCCACACACCCTTGGAAATTAATAACTGTGTGAGAGCTTAACTCTAAGTCCTGTGGATGGATCCTTGATGAATGAAGCATATTCTAACTCATAGTTAGGCATTGAAATCCTCTGATCAAAAAGTATTCTTCAAGCGATGCTTCCTACAAAACTTCTCCAGATGACCCAGACAGCCGCAATGATGACATGTTTTTGTAGGATTATGATAAGATGACTTCGAATACCCGAACTAGCCACACTTGTGGCACACAACCAAATGGTATGAAGAAATAAAATCCAGAACTAGTGGAATAGTATTTTTAGGAATAATCTCCTCTAGCACACACCTCTTTATAGATGGGGAACCTTCATGAGTGGCAAGAGATATCATATTTCCAACCAATTCTCTAGAAACCAACTCAGCTAGGAACTCTTCATACACAAGCTTATCAAAATGAAGATCCTTTGAGGATATATCTTTCACCTTGATCTCTGTATGAATACCCCCAATGAAGAGAGAATCCTTAATTAGATCCTGCGACACCACCTCTAAAGAAAAGGAGACCATCTCCTTGAAATTTTCAACATAAGCCTTCACCTTCTATTGTCCTTGCTGAATGTTCATTATATCTTACTTTTTCTTCATTTTCACCTCCTCTAGTATAAAATATTGGATGAAAATATACTTGTACACATCCCACGTCATCCCAACTTGCATCAATGGTGAAAAAAACACTCTCATTTTTTCAAAGCTGGACCCTCAAACAAACCCAAAATAGCACGCACTCGAACAGCTTTAGGAGTTCTTGACGATCTAAATACACATTCAACTTCATCAATCCATTACATTGACTCTAATGAACCTTGATCACAAATAAGGATAAGAAAAAACCAAGAATAATTAAGAATTGGGCATGACTCACTAGAAATTTAGGGGACCTTTTTGGGCAGCATATTCTGATCAATAAGAGGAACACAAAACCAGAACCAATATCAAATCAAAGTTAAATCGAAAGGAACATATCAATCCAAAACAAAAATATCACAAACTAAACACATAAAACACAACTAAAAATACTATTTTCAAAAATCACCATTTTCATTTTAATTTTAGAACTGCCTCTTCCAAGGCCACCTTTCAAAAACTGAAATCCATTTTCACGATACAAGAAGCCTCTTTTTCAAGAAAAACCAAACCTGAATCATTTTCCACTCAAAATCCATCTAAAAAAACCAATCCAAACCATTTATTTCAAACTTTCACTCGTGGAATTCTAGGAACCATCACATGTATGTCCATCCACTACCACTTACATCATCCACTCACACGTGCTGATGTTCACTTTCCACACATACCCATACACGTGAGAACATTCATAAGAAACACCAAGGGTTTCACACACCGCTTTATTATCAAACTCAAGAATTTATATAATTATTAACTCAAATTGATTTCTATTTTAAAATCCATTTTTTTAGTCCAAAAGCATTGAAAGAAATCATTTTTATTTTCACAAATTGTTTTCATTTTAAAAGTTTACTCACATCAACTAAGACCAAAACAAAACACGACTCACACCAAGCCATCGGAATGAGGAACTAGTGTTTGTACCTAACTTGGAGACATAGTAGTGGGTCATTCCTATAAGGCCCCAACCTTAAACCTTACTTAATATTGAATTAAACAAATAATTCACGTTGAGGATCTTTTCAGGTTTAGAGTTTTAGAGAATTAGAACATAACTATTACATCTCAAAAGATTACAAAGTAGTCACTTCTACTAAGTTTCCATAATAAAAAAACTCTTAAAAGAAACATTTCTAGTTCCTTGTTTTATATAGCATGACATTCCCTTGATCCCATCCTTGACCTTATTCCACATTAAGTCCTGTGAAAAACATTTCAAAAAAACTTGGGGTGAGCATAAAAAGCTCAGTAAGGGATACAGAAAGAATGAAAACTGTTAGTTTTTCAAACATCAAGTAAACCATATATACTCTATCAAAGTAATACCTTCACCTTCATGAAGTAGTAAAAAAAACTCTTCACTGAATAAAGTATCATTACTTACCTTTTTGTAACCAAAGGATTACCATAAAACCCATAAAAAGAACACATAACATATATAAAGGTAACTTGGGACATAAACATACTTAAGTGGAATAACCATACGGTCGACTTCCACACATATCACTTAATGGAATAGCCATACGGCCAATTTCCATACATACTTAATGGAATAGCCATACGGCCGACTTCCATACCCAATGCATTGGAGGTTATAATGTAACCACTCGTCCTGGTATTCACGGCACCACCCTTCATATGGTTTATAACGTAACCACCCGTTAAAATGTCCAAGTACCAATATAAAATCATACAACATAAAACCAATATAAAGGAATGATAACATTTCCACATTTCAATCACAATATATCATAAATATATTGACAAAATAGAATCCTTTTTCAAAACCATTTTCAATACCAAAATACATAAAAGATTATATGGTATTTATTTTATTCTAAAAACATTACGGCTTGTTGAGAAAGCCAAAGACCAATTAATACTCGCGGCGGCAGAAAAGGTCGTTGTCACTGCGTACGTTAAAAAAACATTCCTTTTTGTCGTTTAGTAAAATGCTTCGTAGAAAAAGATTCCTTTTGTATAAAAGTCAAAGTCAAAGGGTTTTATACACCGTATAAAAGAAAGTTGTGTATAAAATGAAATATGCCTCAATGAAAGGAGATTGAGAGGAAGTCCCTTACCTTGGGTCCGACTTGACCTGATCGTTCTTTAACGTCCTGAATAATAAACTTGAGTTAATTTATACTTGATTAAGAACCTTTTTAAAGTTTATTATTCCTTTTATATCACTTACTACCATGTTATAAACATTATGTAACCATTTAAGTTAATAATGTTTGTTTTGTCAATATTTGTTTCTTAAGTCGAAAGTGGACTTCTTACAATTACATGTTGTTCGTGTTGTCAAAGGTTCTTTATATCCAGAATGAAATTCCCGATTTGGATATAATATGTATCATATATATCCAACATATACATGTATTTATAATATTACATAATCATTTAGAGGTAAGAAATGAAATGCACCGTTCATGGAGATGGTAAGCCGTACGTATGCATGAACGCTACTTTCATTTATTTGTCATATTAATTGAATTAAAACTAAATGAGAGGTATGTATATTTTAATTAAAGAATTATATTCATCATTTAGATATATCATTAATTATATATATCCATTATATACATGTACTTTTAATAGTACATTACATTTGGGGATAAGAAATGAAATGCACCGTTCATGGAGACGGTAAGCCGTACGTACGCATGAACGCTACTTCCATTTCTATTTCGTATTTTCTGGAATAGAATCATAATGATATAAGAGTATATTATAATTCCAGTATAATATATTATATAATATCATTAACTTTATCCTTTACACATCCCACATATGGTATTAACGAATCAAATCACTTTCAGGGGGCGGTAGTCCGCACTTCCTAAAATGAAGATATCGTGTTTACCCATAATGGAAACCATAAAGGTATGCCAAAAATGAAAAATAAAGAATCTTAAAGAAAACATAAACATATTATATATCATATATAAAAATAGTGACATCATAATGGCCACCTTTGAAGGTGTTAAATGAGTATTGAACAATCATCGTTTCGGGAGGCAGAATTGCGCCATCCACGGAAACCGTATGTTCTTTAACCATTTGATGTAGTTGTGTGAGAGTGTAGCTCAAATAAATCTCATAACAACATCCTAGTATATTGAAGATACTGGTGTTGTTACAAAAGAAGTAAATAAAAAGATTTTAGAGGGTTGGAGAAGCAAAATAAAACAAATGAACAAGAGAGAATGAATTACCTTTTAAAAGTGTAACTCCTTTTGATTTGAGCCTAAAGGCTTCCTTTGAAAGGATTATGACCAAAGGTAATCCTCTAGGATGAGGAGAGGGATGTGGAGAGAGTAAATGGGCAGGGGTTGGCCGAGCCAAAGGCTTGAGGAGTGTGTGAAATGAGGTAGAGGGGGGGGCCTTTTATAAAAGGAGAGGAGGGGCACTTTTGGAAAGTAAAGAAATATTACTTTATTTGAAAATGTATTTCGGTTTTAAAAGGTCCCACATTGATATAATTCGTGTATAAGGTGATAAGGGTTCTAAATACACTCATCCAATTGGCTTTGGACTTGTGTAGTTCATAGATTTTACATTATCTTCCCATTTTATTTAAATCGTCAAATAATGATGTCATCGCTGCATCATTATTATGTCATAAATAATTTAATTTATTTAATGTCTAAAAATTGTAAAAAAAATACTATGATGTAGGAAAACGTTTTAGATTTCGAATGACTATTTATAATCAAACATCCGACCATTATAACCCCACGTAAAAATTGTTTTTGTAAAACATATTATGTTTGTGTCATTTTTACTTTTACATTAAATAAAAAGTTATTTATGTCATTTCCCAACCAAATTGTCTCCATGGGGTCCCCAAGTTGACCCATGGCTTGTCTTGGTCGGCCATGACACAACAAATAAGGGTAGGACATGTGTCAAGCTCATCTTATTTTATTAAAGCATTATTTTTACCTTAAACTACACTAATTACCACTAATCGCGATTAAGAACTTAATAAGTTACTATTCACTAAAAAATTATTATAATCTCATTGAACCACATTTTACTTCTTAATGACAACCATGTATGTCGGATTTTTGAAATTCAAAACACAATGATGGCAAAATTTCATTTAAACAGAAAATCAGTCTTTATAAGTACCACTTAGTGGTTTCACTATTCATCAAAAATTGATGTTTTTCAGAAAATTACCAAAAATTCACCCTAAGCTATATTTGATATTCCGAATTCAAAAAATCAAGTCGATTTTACAAAATTCAAAACATATAAGTCACATTAATTAATTTAATAATTAATTCCCGCTGTCAGAGGAAATAGCGTGTTTTTATGAAACAATAAGTATCAAAAGATTGACACTAGTTTAAGTCCGATTTCAAAGTGAAATTAATTCCAACGACCACTATTGGATTTAATGGTAAAAATATTTTCTAATTTCACTTTAAAACCAATTCAAAAGATAATGTAATCATATAAATAAATTAGATTAAAAAGAGGTTTTGAATTAAAATACAACATTTTACATTATTCATTAAAAAAAGAACTTTATCAAAAAGGTACCAAAAATTTACACAAAGTAAATTTTGATGTCCCGATTCTAAAGAAGAGTTATATTTGGTCCAATAGAGTTTATAAGATCGATCAAAACTATATTTAATGACGGTTCGCTGTCAAAAGGTGATAAGTGGACCTTTCGTGAAAATTAGGGTATAAATGCCTAAAATTGAACTCTTTCCGTATTTTAAGCCTTTATCTTTTATTGGGTAAATGTAAAAACATTTAAAAACATATATAATCATATTTTAGTTATTTCAATCCATTCCCGCCAATACAACGACTACTCGTTAACTAACTTTTAAAATAATATTATTTTATTACTTATGTGCAACGCAAGTTTTCAAAGAAACTCATCGTTGCGTACCGAGTACGATATCGAACGTAGAAACCCATTTTAATTAAAATTAATATTTAATTCGTAAATATTAATAAATATGAAAATTCTTTATTCTTTATTTACCTGGGATGTTACATCCTTCCCCCCTTTTGGAAATTGCGTCCTCGCAATTTTAAAATTGGGCTTGGAAACTTCATTGAAAGCCCCACATCGGAAATGGAGTAAATTAAACTATCACTTTAAAAGAATGAAAGGGGAGTATAGAGGTCACCCGAGTTAACCCATACTAGGATTCCATGTAAGAAAACATGGACATGGAGGGTAAAACCAAGGGTTGTGTTCCGAGGGAGAGTGATAGAAAACATGTTTAGGAGAAAGTTAACCACAAGAAAATCACAAACTTGTGATGGGTTAAACGGTATTTGATTCCCCAGTAGGAAAAGTTAATAGACAACATTTTTCTTTTAGGTTACTTTTCATTGAGGAATTTATTTTTGATCTTAAGGAAACATACTTACTTGTCATGTTTACTTTCAACTCTTCTAGGTTTCTTACACAAACTCATAATAGCATACCTTGATCATGGCGTCCACTCGGTTTCATCGTCATCTTGTTCACGTAGGTAGAAGTCCCATGCATTACAACAATGATTTAGATATCCATCAAAATCATTTGCTTCCTCCATCCAAATACACCTCGTACAACATGGGTCATATGGGTGTTCACAGAAAAATATTTTTGGAAAATAATCATGTATGACGTATAATTCCAAAACATCTGATAAAACATGATTTCTAAAAAATTGTCGAACCGAAATTGAGTTGAAACTTTCTATTATTGGTCCTTTTAAAATACCATAAGTATGTGATGTGAGACTATAGTTTAAAAGCAAATATAAATAGGTTGCGCAAGGGTCTCCTTCCTCAGCACCATTTTTAAAATCATAATATGCTTCAAATTCTTGTGATAAGGTAAAATATTTGAAAATACCTTGATAATATTTACCTTTCTTGAAAATATGAGAATATTGTGAAAATAATATTTTTCTAAAAACAACCCATGATCCACGATGATAACAAGGTATAGAGGAGGTGTTTGATATCTCAAACAACTGCTTGCAAGTGAGTTATATGCTAGAAAAAGTTTCACAATCATCTGAAGATGACTTTCCAATAATTATTGCAAGCATGTCATCAGGAAGAGATAGTAATGTCGTTTGAGATCCTTCTCCTTCCATTCGTAACTGACTTTACTTGTCCTGAAAAAATGTTATAAAACAAGGATTTAACTGAAATAATAGATATAGGGACTAATCATGTGTCTCACAAGAACTCCTAATCCCAAAAGTTGTCTAAACCGACCTCTGATACCAACTATAAGGCCCCAGCTTTAAACCTTACTTAATATTGAATTAAACGAATAATTCACGTTGAGGATCTTTTCAGGTTTAGAGTTTTAGAGAATTAGAACATAACTATTACATCTCAAAAGATTACAAAGTAGTCACTTCTACTAAGTTTCCATAATAAAAAAAACTCTTAAAAGAAACATTTCTAGTTCCTTGTTTTATATAGCATGACATTCCCTTGATCCCATCCTTGACCTTATTCCACATTAAGTCCTGTGAAAAAAATTTCAAAAAAACTTGGGGTGAGCATAAAAAGCTCAGTAAGGGATACAGAAAGAATGAAAACTGTTAGTTTTTCAAACATCAAGTAAACCATATATACTCTATCAAAGTAATACCTTCACCTTCATGAAGTAGTAAAAAAAATCTTCACTGAATAAAGTATCATTACTTACCTTTTTGTAACCAAAGGATTACCATAAAACCCATAAAAAGAACAAATAACATATATAAAGGTAACTTGGTACATAAACATACTTAAGTGGAATAACCATACGGTCGACTTCCACACATATCACTTAATGGAATAGCCATACGGCCAATTTCCATACATACTTAATGGAATAGTCATACGGCCGACTTCCATACCCAATGCATTGGAGGTTATAACGTAACCACCCATCCTGGTATTCACAGCACCACCCATCATATGGTTTATAACGTAACCACCCGTTAAAATTTCCAAGTACCAATATAAAATCATAAAACATAAAACCAATATAAAGGAATGATAACATTTCCACATTTCAATCATAATATATCATAAATATATTGAAAAAATAGAATCCTTTTTCAAAACCATTTTCAATACCAAAATACATAAAAGATTATATGGTATTTATTTTATTCTAAAAACATTACGGCTTGTTGAGAAAGCCAAAGACCAAATAATACTCGCGGTGGCGGAAAAGGTCGTTGTCACCGCGTACGTTAAAAAAACATTCCTTTTTGTCGTTTAGTAAAATGATTCGTAGAAAAAGATTCCTTTTGTATAAAAGTAAAAGTCAAAGGGTTTTATACACCGTATAAAAGAAAGTTGTGTATAAAATGAAATATGCCTCAATGAAAGGAGATTGAGACGAAGTCCCTTACCTTGGGTCCGACTTGACTTGATCGTTCTTTAACGTCCTGAATAATAAACTTGAGTTAATTTATACTTGATTAAGAACCTTTTTAAAGTTTATTATTCCTTTTATATCACTTACTGACATGTTATAAACATTATGTAACCATTTAAGTTAATAATGTTTGTTTTGTCAATATTTGGTTCTTAAGTCGAAAGTGGACTTCTTACAATTACATGTTGTTCGTGTGGTCAAAGGTTCTTTATATCCAGAATGAAATTCCCGATTTGGATATAATATGTATCATATATATCCAACATATACATGTATTTATAATATTACATAATCATTTAGAGGTAAGAAATGAAATGCACCGTTCATGGAGACGGTAAGCCGTACGTACGCATGAACGCTACTTTCATTTCTTTGTCATATTAATGGAATTAAAACTAAATGAGAGGTATGTATATTTTAATTCCAGAATTATATTAATCAATTAGATATATCATTAATTATATATATCCATTATATACATGTACTTTTAATAGTACATTACATTTGGGGATAAAAAATGAAATGCACCGTTCATGGAGAC
Source organism: Viscum album (assembly GCA_963277665.1). Classification (NCBI taxonomy): domain Eukaryota; kingdom Viridiplantae; phylum Streptophyta; class Magnoliopsida; order Santalales; family Viscaceae; genus Viscum; species Viscum album. The sequence goes on along the minus strand of OY728155.1, from coordinate 1,285,601,040 downwards.
GGTAAGCCGTACGTACGCATGAACGCTACTTCCATTTCTATTTCGTATTTTCTGGAATGGAATCATAATGATATAACAGTATATTATAATTCCAGTATAATAAATTATATAATATCATTAACTTTATCCTTTACACATCCCACATATGGTATTAACGAATCAAATCACTTTCAGGGGGCGGTAGTCCGCACTTCCTAAAATGAAGATATCGTGTTTACCCATAATAGAAACCAAAACGTATGCCAAAAATGAAAAATAAAGAAGATTAAAGAGAACATAAACATATTATATATCATATATAAAAATAGTGAGATCATAATGGCCACCTTTGAAGGTGTTAAATGAGTATTGAACAATCATCGTTTCGGGAGGCAGAATTTCGCCATCCACGGAAACCGTATGTTCTTTAACCATTTGATGTAGTTGTGTGAGAGTGTAGCTCAAATAAATCTTATAACAACATCCTAGTATATTGAAGATACTGTTGTTGTTACAAAAGAATTAAATAAAAAGAGTTTAGAGGGTTGGAGAAGCAAAATAAAACAAATGAACAAGAGAGAATGAATTAACTTTTAAAAGTGTAACTCCTTTTGATTTGAGCCTAAAGGCTTCCTTTGAAAGGATTCTGATCAAAGGGAATCCTCTAGGATGAGGAGAGGGATGTGTAGAGAGTAAATGGGCAGGGGTTGGCCGAGACAAAGGCTTGAGGAGTGTGTGAAATGAGGTAGAGGTGGGGGCCTTTTATAAGAGGAGAGGAGGGGCACTTTTGGAAAGTAAAGAAATATTACTTTATTTGAAAATGTATTTCGGTTTTAAAAGGTCCCACATTGATATAATTCGTGTATAAGGTGATAAGGGTTCGAAATCCACTCATCCAATTGGCTTTGGACATGTGTAGTTCATAGATTTTACATTATCTTTCCATTTTATTTAAATCGTCAAATAATGATGTCATCGCTGCATCATTATTATGTCATAAATATTTTAATTTATTTAATGTCTAAAAATTATAAAAAAACTACTATGATGTATTAAATCTTTTTATCGTTCCAATGACTATTTATAATCAAATATCTGACCATTATAACCCCATGTAAAAATTGTTTTCGTAAAACATATTATGTTTGTGTCATTTTTACTTTTACATTAAATAAAAAGTTGTTTATGTCATTTCCCAACCAAATTGTCTCCATGGGGTCCCCAAGTTTACCCATGGCTTGTCTTGGTCGTCCATGACACAACCAATAAGGGTAGGACATGTGTCAAGCTCATCTTATTTTATTAAAGCATTATTTTTACCTTAAACTACACTAATTACCACTAATCGCGATTAAGAACTTAATAAGTTACTATTCACCAAAAAATTATTATAATCTCATTGAACCACATTTTACTTCTTAATGACAACCATGTATGTAGGATTTTTGAAATTCAAAACACAATGATGGCAAAATTTCATTTAAACAGAAAATCAGTCTTTATAAGTACCACTTAGTGGTTTCACTATTCATCAAAAATTGATGTTTTTCAGAAAATTACCAAAAATTCACCCTAAGCTATATTTGATATTCCGAATTCAAAAAATCAAGTCGATTTTACAAAATTAAAAACATATAAGTCACATTAATTAATTTAATAATTAATTCTCACTGTCAGAGCAAATAGCATGTTTTTATGAAACAATAAGTATCAAAAGATTGACACTAGTTTAAGTCCGATTTCAAAGTGAAATTAATTCCAACGACCACTATTGGATTTAATGGTAAAAATATTTTCTAATTTCACTTTAAAACAAATTCAAAAGATATTCTAATCATATAAATAAATTAGATTAAAAAGAGGTTTTGAATTAAAATACAACATTTTACATTATTCATTAAAAAAAAGAACTTTATCAGAAAGGTACCAAAAATTTACACAAAGTAAATTTTGATGTCCCGATTCTAAAGAAGAGTTATATTTGGTCCAATAGAATTTATAAGATCGATCAAAACTATATTTAATGACAGTTCGCCTTCAAAAGGTGATAAGTGGACCTTTCGTGAAAATTAGGGTATAAATGCCTAAAATTGAACTCTTTCCGTATTTTAAGACTTTATCTTTTATTGGGTAAATGTAAAAACATTTAAAAACATATATAATCATATTTTAGTTATTTCAATCCATTCCCTCCAATACAACGACTACTCGTTAACTAACTTTTAAAATAATATTATTTTATTACTTGTGTGCAACGCAAGTTTTCAAAGAAACTCATCGTTGCGTACCGAGTACGCTATCGAACGTAGAAACCCATTTTAATTAAAATTGATATTTAATTCGTAAATATTAATAAATATGAAAATTCTTTATTCTTTATTTACCTGGGATGTTACAATTCCCCAAGTAATAATCAACAACTAGGAGTATCTTGAAGTGTTTACTCGGACTTGACATGGTTCACTATTTCATGTGAGATCACGACATAACACCGGCTCGCCTCCATTGCCATTCCTCATCCAAAACAATCCAAAATCCCAAATGAAGACTCAAAACCCAAACTAACCCTGGAAACACAAGGATCATTACAAGAAAGAGTTCAAAAATCTATTCTCATACCTACCTCCCGAGTTTTTACAATCCTAATCTCTAATCTACCTGACACTCCAAATAACTAGAACCTTCCTCTGATACCATTTTTTCACGAACCAATCTAGAGTTCCATCTAATCCAACATCTAAACTGATTCATGGCATAGCCTGAAGGGTGTTCCCAATACCCATGGGATGGAAACTATTTCCAAGAATCAAGGAAATCACTATGGTAATGATTTATCCCAATAAAATAGGATCGAATAAATAAACTGAACAAGCATAAGAACCAAAGACAACTGAATCCCAAATAAATATATAAAACTGATTCAGTTACAACAGTTGAAAAAAACTAAATATAAAACTAAAACTATAACACACCAAAAATATCTCCATGTTACCTATTTGTATCCTATAACCATCAAACCAACCTGGTCCAACAATGAGTACTTGGACGAGAAACCTAAATCTTCAAAACAAATTGGGTCTACCGACGTTGAATGGTACAAGTAGGGTGTGAGCTTAACATATCAATCGGAAACCACCAAATAATCCATACATTTCCTTTACCAAAATAGTCCACAAACACAAGTTTGAAAATACATATATAAAAATAGTTTTTCTCATTTAAATTAATAAACACACCTTTCCACAAGTTCCCATTTTAAAAAAACACACACAGTTTTCCTTTTTAAAAATTAGTTTCAATTTCCATACCCCTTTTCTTTAAAAACAATCCTAACCACCAAATCCAACCAAGTAACCAAAATAGGGTTTTATAGAAAATAAAGGGGATCAAAAAAATAGATAAAAACTAACAAGACTAATATCAAACATATAGAATAACAATAAACAAAACAAGTATAGGTAGTAACCATGGGATTTTCTTAAATATCCCTAGAGTGATCCATGGATATACTCAGGTCGGACTCACCTACTGGAATATAGTGTAGCTCCATAATCTATAACCAAATGGCTACACTAAACTAAATAATCCAGTGGCACGTCCTACCAAGCCCTATCAAGTCAAGGGCGTACCAACCCATTTAATCGTGGTTGACAAGAAACCGTCACTCAACCATATAAAATACTCCCAAGAAACCCATGGTAATAGTATACTATGTAAGTATGAGGCCCTAACATGTTTGAATCACCTTACCTGTTGTCACTGAACTTTCCTATCCCAAAAACTAACACCACCTACCTGATAACCCGTATAGAGAAATATTCCTTAGAGGTGCTCGAAATACAACAATCCATACACAAGTTCAACCCAGGTCGTCATATCACTTGATCTTTCAAATCATTTCTCAAAAAATCCAAATATTACAATTAGGCATTTATGCTTCCAAAACCACAATTTATTTCCAAAACATTAAAATTTATCAATCGGGCCTTACATCAAGTCTTTTTTTTCAAGTACACTTAAAAAGCATTTCCAAACCATTTATAAAATGATCTAAAATTCCATTTTCAAATATAAAATTTCAAATAATCCTTTACCTTAAAATCTCAATTTTATTCAAATCCATGATAAAAACATAAAATATTCTTAAATATTCCAAATGAGATTTACCTCCATTTAGAAACCAACCATCCTTTCTAAAGTGAAAAAAAAGCCATAATTTTGAACATGGAATTCAAAACCACATTCAAAGCATATTGAGACCATAAACCATTTAGGAAAACATTTGAACCTAAAGAGAATTGGTATAAAGAGGAGGAAGAAATGTTAAGTGTTTTGGAGACTAGGTTTTATTGTAAAAAGAACTTAACCAATACCATTTTAATTTGTGTACCCACCCATGTGTGCATATGTGGACACATGGATGATCCCACATCCAATGGAACAAGTTATGTATTCTTAAAATCACCCAAAAACCACCTTTTAAGAAACACTACAAGATTTAAAACTAAACCCAATAGTTTCACATAATCGCAAAATCATAATTAAGTATTTCAAAATCAAAAGAACCTTTCTAAACATTTCACCACAATCATCAATCCATAAAGAGGAATCAAAAATCACACATCAATCCCAAATTATCATTCCAATCAACCTACTAAAATATAACAAGGCTAAATATTACCACAAGAGTTTCATTTCATTTTTATAAAAATAATAGTCCTTTCATCAAACACCTTGAATGCATTTCAATATAGGAAAAACTAAATAAACACTTTTTAAATCCATTTTGTACCAAGTTTCCATAATAAAAATACCAAATCAATTTATGATAACACCCCAAAATAAATATTATAACATTTTTATGGCACTCAAGGACAGATCAAGCATCAATGGAATGTTTTTGGAAGGAAAATAATGGAAACACCAACCTCAATGGAGTGAGGATGCGACGAAAATTCAGGAGAAGGGAGATCCAAGCTCAAGACAAGATCTTCGCACCCTAATATCCAATAAATTAATAAAAATCATCCAAACCTAACCCTAGGGTTTGGAAAAGGAAGAAAACACCAAGGAAAAACTAATAAAATAGAAGAGGAGGAGAGGAAGAGGAGAAAATATTCCAAAACCATGATAAACTCACCTTGAGAACTTAGAAGAGTTTTCATGGAGGGAGAGGAACAAAGGGAGGAGGGATAGGTGGATCCATTTGTGTGCCAAAAATAACCCAAGGGGAGGAAATCCTGAAAGGGTCTAAAAAGAGGGGAGGGTAGATTATGAATTCTAAGATTTTAAAAATATGGGTAGCTCGCATAGTTTGGCCACATGGTTTACCAAACCATGAACCAACTGTGTGGTAGCTACTGTCTCAGAGGGAATTGACCACATGACCATCCCACGTGGTTTAACTTACTGTGCACAAACTGTGTGGTAGCTTCTATCCCAAATCCTATACCTGTCACACGTTTACCTAGGTTGGGACGCATAGTTTCTCAAACTGTGCACCCAAACCATGCGTAGACCAAAAATCCACCCAAAACTTCCAAAAACATAAAAATATAAACCTAAACTCAGCCTGAACCTCAACCCAATATCAAGATTAAGAAAAGAATAAAATAAAATGGTTTTTAAGGTTGGGTTGTGACATTTTTTTTGGAAATCAAAAACTCTTTCTTAAAAACATATTTACTAAATTTTTATGTACCAAGTGTTTTAGAATGTTATTATACAAAACATTATATTTTACCATACTTAGAATAAGTTCTAAAGTATTACGAATATAAACTTTATATTATTCATTATGATTATCATAATTAGTATGTGTCTGATAAACATCAGATTCACCTTTATCATATCATATGTTAGACTTCCTAGCTTGTATTTCATACTGACAAAGTCTTAATAATCAGACTAATACTAGTACCAATAAACATTAGAATAATACTCATAAATATTATCATATTGAAATTTTTTAGGTATTCCATTAGACTAAATATGTTTATAATCATAATACAGAAGAATTTTTTCAATTATAAGGAAAATATTAAACATTTTAATGGTGTTTAACAATACAATGTCAAACTTTAAGTTATGCCAGGTTTTCATGATTTATCAAGTGCCAGGTGTCTGATGTCATTGCAACAAACTCAGAGAATATAATAATTGGAAGGATTACTATAAATACTAGTTCATTTGAAGAGTTTAGAGCTGGTCGATTACATTCATTCTTGAATTTTCAAAATAATACACTGTGTGAATAGATCATTCTTAATCTTTTTATTTCTTTAGAGAGTATTCTTATTAATGAAACCTTGTCAGGTTTTCTCCTTAAGAAATGTTTTGTAATTGTTTTTATGTCTGATGATCATAATGATCGAGGGATTCTATGGATAAGAAGACAGAGTATCCAATACATCGGATTAAGGGCTACTAGGTCTAGGTAGATAAAGAATCTAATCATCATATTGAGGGATTTCAGGGATAGGAAGATTGAGTCATTCTGATCATCGTATCGAGAGATTTCCTTGTAAGAAAAGATATACTTTTATATAACAATAAAATAGTGGATGCATTTAGTCTAGGTTATATAATAACTTTCTATTAAGGTTAAAATAGTTATCTTTTTAATATATTGAAATTCATTCATGTTTTGTATGCTATTATATTACTTGTAGTATACAAATTTTTATATTCTTTTATACTTTTAATAGATATTGAATAATCGTATTCATATTTCTATTCTGTTTGTTTATCTTTATTAATATAATTATAATAATAACAGCATATTGACTTAATCGTATCCATCGTGATTACGATTATTATACACTGAAAAATTAGATCGATAGTGATTATGATTAACACTTTGGTTTAATTTAACCATAGTCAGGTTCTGATTCTATGACTTTGTTAATCAGATTGAGTCTGAGTCTGATAATCATACATAAATAGGCTTTGGGTTTGGTTAGTTTAATTCTTTTAAACTAATTTTTTTAAATAAAATTCACCCCCTCTTGAAATTATTTCCATCATAATAAAATTCTTATGATGATATAAACAATATTATAAATATACCAATCCAAAAATATGGGGTACCCAAACCCTAACCCGTTTATTTTTACAAAACTCTAAATCTAATCCTAATATGTTTAATTTTAAAATTCACTACCCTAACCCTGCCTTATTATATTTTTAAATACATTTTTAACAACTCTAACCCTTTCAATTATTTGACTAGAAATTGATATATTTAAATTTTATTTATAAATTTATAATAAATATATCAAAAAAATAAGTAAATATATTTTTTATTGGAACTTTCACTACTACGCATATTCCCTTTAACAACACACTAAAAGGCCTTTAATAGTGCTATTAATCACAGCACTGATAAAGGTCTGGTTGGATTCAATGTGCTGTTAATATAACATCACACTCAGCAAAAACCTATAATTTCAAATAGTGATTTATAAATTTAATTTACATCATGAATACAAAAATTTCCACCCATGGTATATACAAAAAAAATTCTATATACATTTCAAACGATGTTTTATATAATTAAATTTACAATTATCTAAAAAACATTTAAAACTTTAATATTTCATCTTTTGACCCCCATGATCCCCTCTCAAAAAAAATTCCCATGGTATTTGTTGCCCAACAAATCATCTCAACCTGAGAAAAAGATTCCTCCTATATAAGAAAACAAATATTATGTTAGTAATACTATAAAGAAATAAATTAAACATTAATATGAAATAATAAATTAATAAAATGTCAATATTTAATAAAAAAGAAACATTTGGAGTGATAATGGTCACACCATGTGTCGTATTGAGGTGTGGTTGATTCCTACATGTCACAAATGAGTTATTTATCATTTTCCTAAAATATAAAAATAACCTGAATGTGTTTTCTTAGTTTTGAGTATGTCACTTGTTCTTTTACTAAAATTAATGTCAATTTTAAATAATGGCACATTTGGAGTTATACTGGTCACATTGTGCATCAGATTGAGGTGAAGTTGTTTCATACCTATCAAAAAAATTGATGGATCATTGTCCTAAAGTATCAAAACAATACAAATGCATTTGCTTAGTTTTCAATATTCCAGTTGTGTCTTTTTACTAAAATGTCATTTCAAACTAGAAACACACATTTTGAGTCATATCGGATGCATCGTGCGTCCGTTTGATGTGAGACTACTTCATACACATCACAAATGAATTATGAATTTTTGTACTAAATTATTAAGATAATAAAAGTGCATTTTCTTGTTTTTTAGTGAGGGACATTTTTTGAACTAAAATGTCAATTTTAAACAGATAACGGACAATTTAATTCATACCGGTCACACCATGCATCGGATTGAGGTGTGGTTGATTCTTACACATCACAAATGACTTATAGATAATTTTACTAAAGTATAAAAATAATCCAAATGTGTTTTCTTGGTTTTCAGTATGCCATTTGTTTTTTTTACTAAAATGTCATTTCAAAATAGAAACTTTCATTTTGAGTCATATCAGTCCCATCATGCATCGGTTTGATGTGATACTACTTCATACACATCACAAATGATTTATGTATCTCTGTTCTAAATTATCAAGATAATTAGTGTGTATTTTCTTAGTTTTCAGTGAGGAACACATTTTGAACTAAAATATTAATTTTAAATTGATAATAGAAAATTTGAGTCATACTAGTCAAAATATGCATTAGATCGAGGTGTGGTTGATTCCTACATGTAAAAAATGACTCATGGGTCATTATCCTAAATTTTCAGAATAATCTGAATGTGTTTTCTCTGTTTTTAGTATGTCACTTATTCTTTTTACTTAAATTAATGTCATTTTTAAATAAAAATACACACTTTTAGTCATAATGGTCACATTGTGCATCGTATTGAGGTGAGGTTTACTCCTACACTTCAAAAATGACTCATGTATAATTTTCATAAAATATTAAAACAATCTGAATGTGTTTTCCTGGTTTTTAGTATGTCACTTTTTATTTTTACTAAAATTAATGCTAATTTTAAATAAAAAGAGACACTTTGAGTCATACCGGTCACACCATGCTTCGGATTGAGGTTTGGTTGATTCATACACATCACAAATGACTTATATATCATTATCCTAAAGTATCAAAACAATTTGAATGTTTTTGCTCAGTTTTCAGTATCCCAGCTATGTTTTTTTATTAAAATGTAATTTTAAACTAAAAACATGAATTTTGAGTCATACTAGTCACATCGTGTGTTGGTATGATGTTAGAATACTTCATACACATCAAAAATGATTTATGAATCACTGTCCTAAATTATCAATACAATTGAAGCATGTTTTATCAGTTTTTAATGAGTGAAACTTTTTAAATAAAGTAGTAAAATATTTAATTTAGATTATGTTAATGTAGTAGAGAACAGATAATATTATGAGAAAAAACAAATTATATTAATGTTTCTGATGCTTTTATCAGGGCATGTTTTATCATACTGCAACGCGTTGGCTGTTGCCCTGCATTCTATCTTTCCAAAGGTGGGTAGCATCCATTGCTTTATTCAGGGACATTTTCTCCTTGATTGAAATTGGATGATGGGATGTCTTTATCTCCTTCTATGGATTCCTCCTCAGAATTCATCATCTAGTTTGGGTCTCCCTTAAAGATTAAGACTTTGTTCATGAAACTCTTCCCCGGTGTCATATCTTCATGGATGCCGGTTAATTATACTGCTTCTGTCAGGACATTCAAAGGGGTCAAGTTAGGGAAGAAACCTTCAGTTAGAGTAGATGAAAACATAAGGAATGTCAAGGAATATATGGATTCATGGACATCGACTTTATTCTTCCTCATAATAGAGAATCTCAAGGGCACAGAAATCGAGGCATCCAATGTCAGTCGTGGGGTATCTTATGCCTAAGGTATTTCTCTAAGGTTTTCCTTAGCTTCACATGTTTAAAATAGGGTATGCCATGATTTTAACATCTTATGGAGATGGTTACGCTGAAGTCGTAGTTTCTGAGGTTTTCCTCAGACATCCCATGTTCAACATAGGGTATGCTGCAAGTTTAACATCTTGTGGATATGGAATGAGAGTGATCATAACATCCAATAGAAATGGATCTGATTAGTATATCCCTAAGAGGGAGAACCTAGAAGTTTTATCATATGGATGGATCAGAACGCCCATTGAGGAAGGATATGAGGTGGTGTATCCCATAGAGGGAATATATCACACCGTGAAGACTGATCTAGACACCACTAAGGGCAGATCAGGGAAAGTTCACCCTATAAATGGGAACACCAAGGTTTACCATTGGCTAGGATTGAACCTCATGGATGTTTCCTACGTACCCTATGTAGACAACAGTTATTAAAACCCACACAGTTTGAAGGGGTGATGAATCGGGTTGTACACAAAGGTCAATGACATGGATACATGTTGGGGGTTACGTATGGATAGTGGCCCATCACAATAGGGATGATCTCATTTGGATGGTTATGGATTGTTTGGAGCCTATGTATGGTTATCTTCCCAAATGTATGGCATGATACCAATGGGATGTGGCAGCCAGGGTAAGAATGAGGATGTATGATGGATGGTTGAGTGAAGTGGATGGGGGGTAATGGGATGGATCCGATGTGACGATGATGGTGGTGTTGGGATTGAACCTCAAAGAGGCTTCCTACGTATCCTTGTATAAATAAATCAAAGTCCATGTAGTTTAGTTGGGCGATGGAACACCTGAGGAGGCAGCCTATGAGAATGGATGCATGGATGGGACCTGGAAGAAGTAGAACCCCCTGGTTGGAGCATGACCTTCCTGAAACACAAAGTCTCTAGGGAGAGACCATGATGGTACATGAGTGCTAGGATTGAACCTTAGGGAGGCTTCCTATGTATCCCCGTGGAAAGGAATCAAATCCCTCATATTTCAAGATGGGTCATGGAATCGAGGTATACACAAAGGACAGCGACCCGATGACATGCTGAGGGTTACTCATGGTTAGTGGCCCGAGAGTTGGTCTGATGCCACTAAGGGATGGACCAAGGATGTGGGTCACAGCAAAGGGGACACCGAAGTTTACCAGTGTTTGGGGTTTAACCTTAGGGAGGCTTCCTATGTACCCTATCCTGAGATTCAGGGATCAAAACTTGTGTAGTTTGAAAGCATATAGTTTAACATCATGCGGAATGAAGGTAAACCAACATGAAGTGATTGGGACTGATGGATGATGGTATTGAACCTCAGGGAACCTCAGGGAGGCTTCCTATGTACCTTTCTTGAAAAGGGAAAGGATAAAAGTCTACATAGTTTAGTGGGATGGGGGTGGGGCTTACATTCTAAGGTGGACCAAAGAGGATGTCAGGGTAATTGTTTACTCTAAACTCATGTGAGTCATGCTTTGTGTGAGAAACAATAGGTAATAATAGACCTTTTGATCACGGTGAAAAGGTTCAGCCACAAAGGGTGGTGAATGGTGATTACACATGGAAGCAGGTCGGGTGCTACTAAGGAGTGGAAATAATGAATGGGGCTTATGCATGGAAGCTGCTTGGGTGTTGCTATGGAGCGGAAATGGTGAATGGGGATTATGCATGGAAGATTCTCATAATGTCTTCCTCATTTCTAGCCATGAGGTAATCCAAACTCACTGGTGGGTTGAGGTATATAATTTAGGCCTACACTTATGCGCTAGTGCACAAGCAGGATAATGCCAAGGGAATTGAAATCAGTCTGAATAAAGGGGGATCAAAAGTGTGAATCACATGCCCAATATTTAGAACACAATGGGGGTAGCTTGATGAAGGGAGATAACTATGGAGCATATTTTAAACACAACATCCACATCGCATTAGCCTGATATGGAAACAAACAAATGAGGTCCAACTGCTGACCGTACTCGAAATACGGGGCCAAACTCGAAGGTCGTCCAAAGTTTTCCAAGGCGTTGGCCTAGAATGGTAGGTGAGTCGAAGTGGTATGGGACCAATCCATTAGGGGCCCCTTTAGGCATGAAAGATGATGAGTATCTAAATGAAGGACACGCAAAACGTGAGGTGGAGTGATCGAATGTTTGAATAGATTCCACCGCTCTTGAAATTACGCCACTGTAATCATGGAATGAGGCATCTTATGCTTGTCACATAAGTCATCTCATATTTGAACAAGAGGCATCCTATTATTGAATGATAGGGCATGTTATAGTTTAAATTCATGTAGTGAAGACTATTGGAATCTTATGCTTGGTGCATAAGGCATCTCTTATTCAAAATAAGAGGCATCCTATATTTTTCGCATAGGGCATACTAAAGTTTATAGTCATGTAGAGAGGACTATTTGCATCTTATTCTTAGAGAATAAGTCATCTATTATTCGGAACAAGAGGCATCCTATGTTTGTCATATAGGGTGTACTATAGTTTAAAGTCATATAGATAGGATTATTGGCATCTTATGCTTGACGCATAAGGTGTAAGAACCTAGGTTTTTGTATGAGGTACTATTCCTTTTTTTAGTTTAATTGCCTTGTTATAGCCTTATCTGAATGCTTAACTTGATCACGGGTGTACTAGAGGTGTCTGGGGATTTTTCGGAGGCTGGAACCAAGTTTTGGGATGAAAATGACCTGGTGTATGGTTTGTACATGGCCTACGCACTGTTAGTCTAAACCATGCGAGATGTCTGAAAAGTGAAAGTTTTTTGCAGAACACTCTCTCACTGTTAGTAAACCGTGCGGGGTAACAGTGCGAAGGGCCCCTTTCTAGATAGTGAGGTGCGCACAGTTTATGCACAGTTTGGGAAACTGTGCGAGTAAACCGTGCGACCCTACTGTGTTGTTTTTTTTATTTTAAATTAAAACCTTTATTTATTTTTAAAACCAATTGTGTTTTCCTCCTCCATCGCACAGCAGCCCTCCCAGAGCTCTCCCTTGAGGCGCCTAGCATAGGATTTGATCCAATTCCTATATTCGACCTCTATTTTTATCGTTGATTGTCTCATCAGATCCGAAATGGTAATTCCTTGATTCCTTTTTAGCCATCCTTGATTTTTTGGAATTATGGTTGCACTATTTGGATTTTGGATCATATGTCCTAATATTTCGTTCTTCGTTTGTTCTTCATATTTCTTCCAAATCAGGACAAATCAGAACTTGATACTAGACAAGATATATACTACCGAGACGAGGTAGGTGGTATATACTTTCTTTCGACTTTTCTTGGTGTTTTTTAGGCGTTCATCCATTACGCCATCCATCAGACTTTCCAAAGAGGTATCGTTTTTTAGCAATTTTCCTTTAGTTGTTGTAGTCGGACCTAGTGATGATGCTCGTAGGTTCTGTTTAGGTGTGTTGGTACATGTTGCTCATTTCAATGTCACCCATGGGGTGTGCCTTTGGGATTTAACCTGTTTATGGTTGTTTAAACCACCCAAGGGGTGTGTTCTTGTGCTTTCCTAGTTAGAGAAATCCCATTAATGCCTTGATAGATTGAATATCTTTCTTAGGAGATGTATTGCCTCCTTTCATGTTGATATCTTGTAACACCATACCTATTTTGATAGCTTGGCTTAAATGAAATGTGTTGATATAGGTGGGTATACCTATATAAAATGGTTCATGTAATGTTAAATAGATAATATGGGAGGTTAGTCCCATATAAATGGTGAATGGTAAATGGAATGCATGAGTGGGTATACTCATGGTTGTGTTTGTTTATGTGAGTGGGTATACTCACATGGTTTTGAATTGTTTAAATTGTATGAATTGAATTAATGGTTTGGAATGTGGTAGTGTATGTCTTGGGTTGACTTTTCCCCTTTAGTCTTGATTCCATGGGATTCCTCAGGACTTGCTACCCCATGGATATGGCTTGCTTGGGCTCATGTAGGACTTACTATTTCCATTCTCCTAGGACCCCAACCATTGCCAAACCGAGTTTCCACCAGGGATGCCCATGGGACTCAATGGGATTCCTTGGACAAGATCCTTGGATCCAGACCTCCGTGGTCTAGATATATATTATATGTATGTCTTAGTACATGACATCTTGGATCCAACTGTTGCGGTCTACACTTCACTATACGATGTGGCCATGGAATATTTGACATCACTATACAGTTTGGTCGTGGGACACTTGATTTCTCTATACAGCATGGTTATGGGTTAGTGGATATAGATGGATGTATGGCATGGATGTTTGACTTTCTTGTTTACTTGTTATAGCTACCTTGTTAGGATCTGACACTCTTTTGCAGGTATCCTTGAGGGTTTTTTGGTTTACTTTTTATAGTATACTTATGCCATGGCTATACACACTTACTTTACTAGTTGTTTACACTTGCTAGAACTTTTTTATAATTGTTGTTAGAATTGTATAGACCTAGGTGGTTTCCTACTAGTATGTTTATCTCACACCCTTTTTGGGCCTCCTTGAGGACCCAAACAGATTATATGGTTGCAGGTGATAATAGGGGAAAGTTATCTAGTACAGGTTGTTGACTGTGGCTTTAAAGAAGGGGAGCATAGGAAAAAGTTGAGGCTTGCGATGTTGTGTTACCTTTTTGGTCTTTTTCTCTTTTTAGGATACTTTTATTGTAATTTTTTCCATGTACCTATTTGGATAATTTCTAGATACTTATACCATCTACATCATTTGTATATAAGACACTTTTGGTTATTGATATACATTCCTACTTGTCTTACTTTTATTTTTCTGCTTATTTATTCGCTTCTGCTATTTATTATATGTTTGACTTCCACTGTGAAACTCTGGTAATGAGGTAATAGTCTCTCCACTGACTCACCTAGTCCATTGCTTCTAGTAGGTAGCCTCTGGTGTTTAGGGAGATGTGCTTAAGGCCATGTAGCCAACCAGGCTCGGGGCACTATAGGGTGGCATTCGAGTCCGGAATGTTACAAAGTGGTATCAAAGGACGTTTTATTTTATGGTTAACTTGATGTTTGGATAAATTATATAGGGATAGGAAGGAAATGGAGTTTGGTAATAAATTGTGTCTGGGAGTAGCTACCCTGCGTACAAGGAAAATCCAAATTGCCTCAAATTGAGTTCTGATTTTCTAGATTTTGACTATTACAATTGATTTGATTTCACCTTTGGGTGATGCACTTGATTTATGTTATTACTATTGATGCAATTGTGGGTTCTATTTTAGTTAAAATCTGATGAGATGAGGTTGTGCCATCTCATGCATCATATAAATACTTGTTAGAATCACATTCCATGCATTATATCATGCCATCTAGGATGCATTAGATATTGTATGTTGTTGTGATAGTTGAAGTGATAGTTGTGCCTATTGTTATGTTAGTTGGGTGTAGTATATAAATGTGTGACATCATATTTCAATTCATAAGGAGTATGGGCCCTTATGAATTTTGATATGACGCACCAATGAAATGTAAATGTTGAATGAACTTGTTACATGTATGGTTTTAATGGGAACCAAGGTTGGGTTCGTGAGGTGTTATGGGACCTCATGGATTTAGAATTGGTAACCCATGGAGAAATTTCCTGAATAATTTAATGGTAATGGAAACTTGAATGGTGAATAGATACTTGACCTAGACCCGGCTTTTGAGTGGTCAAGAGGCATAGTTTCTAGTGGTTCTTTGGTTATTATTTATACAGTCCTAGATTTAGGAGAAGGATTTGGGTTGACTTGGTTTTTAGGAGGGTTTTGACCTATCCTACGCTTTTGAGCTTTGTGCTTTGATGTTTTTCTCTCCTGAGGCATGTGTTTGGAATTGTAGAGACATGTAACCATAACGACCTCTAGTGGTACGCCGCCATGGAGGCGATGACCATAATTCAGAGATGGTGGGCCATAGGATACTATTAGATCCTCCTATAGTGTCAGTTGCGGCACCTGAGGTTGTTCCAGGCACAGGGGTTGAGGCACAGTTCTGTGAGTTTTTCTTTCATTATATGTAGAAGATCCAGGGAGCACCACAGCTAGCCTTGACTATGGCTGAGCTAACACGAGTGTTCTAGTAGAAGCATCCTTCTACGTTTTCAGGGTTTGGCATAACACAGGTTGGGGAGCTATGGATGAAGACCACGTTAGAAATTTTTGAGCATCTGGAGATGCTTCCGGAGTAGGGGTTCAAGCTCGCGACTTACATGCTACATGGAGCGGCAAAGCGTTGGTGTGACATTTTGAACCAGACTGATGGGCTGCGAAATATGGGTTGGGATGAATTCCAAACCCGCTTCTATGAATACTTTTACCCCACAACTCTATGAGCAGAGAGGGATACTGAGTTCATGCATCTAGAGTAGGGAATGATGACAGTTATGTAATACTCGATGCATTTTACAGAGTTGCAGCATTTTATGCTGATATATCTTACTGATGAGCTTTCGAGGGCGAGGCGTTTCGAGGAAGGTCTCAGACATGCTATTAGATCTCAAGTCAGCATGTTCAGGTTTCCTTCTATCACTAATATTGTGAATCAGGTGCTGATTATAGAGCGGAGCCTAAGGGAATTTGGGGGTACAAAATATGGGAGTGTTTTTTCTCACCCTAGTGGATCTACGTATTTAGAAAGGAAGTGCCATTTTGAGGCTTCTCACGACGGGAGTTCTAGTCAAGATATGGGTGAAGGCAGGTTGGTGTATTTCCATTAGTGTGGTAGGTAAGGCCATGTGAAAAATCAGTGCAACCGTGACCCATTCGAATTCCAAGCTTGCAGCAGGATGGGACACATGCAGTGGTTTTGCAGGACCTTACCTCTAGCTATGAGTGGTATGGGGCCAGCTTTGACATCGGGTTTAGGAGCAGGTTCTTCAGCTCCACATCAGACTAGGAGCTAGAGTAGTGCAGGTTGGTCAGGACAGGGCAATGGTGGTCATGACTGTGGTATCCAGACACCGGGTTCTCAGAGGCAGTAGGGTAGATCAACTCAAGGTAGCCAGGTAGGGTTACAGGGTCGCGGTGTAGGCCAAAATTATACAGTGCAACAGACCTAGTAAGAGTAGGATCCCAGAACATCTATAGTGAGAGGTAAAATATTAGTATCTTCTACTATTGCATCTTCTCTTTTTGATATAGGTTCCTCTCATAGCTTTATCTCTGCACAAGTGGTAAAATTCTTTAGGCTTGTTTTTTTTCTTTCTGAGGGCATTTTGATGACATACATGCCATTGAAAATCAGAACGCGTGATGTGCGCTAGTGTATGGAGTGTCCCCTTAAGGTCATAGGGTGTCACTTCATTTGGGATCTTTACATCCTCTGAATTAAAGGGTTTGATGCCATTCTCATAATGGACTGGATCATGTCTTATTAAGCGTATGTTGACTGCTATCGCTGGAGAGTGACTTTCACATCACCAGAGGGTGTGGTGTTTATTAACAAGGGTGAGTGGGATGTCCAAGAAAAAAGAGTTGGACCCAAGCATCATGGGATAGGTGGGATGACAACCCAGATTGATAGTTTGTTTCTGAATGATCCGGGAGTGAGTCAGGTGGAATTTCCTCCGGTGGTTGATCGCTTCAGGGATTTCTTTCCAAACTAATTTTCTGGTTTACCTCTTGAGAGAGAGGTGGAGTTTTCCATCGAGCTAGTTCCAGGAGCTGCACTGGTATCCATTCCTTCTTACAGGATGGCTATGATAGATTTT
The DNA here is from genome assembly GCA_963277665.1 of Viscum album. Classification (NCBI taxonomy): domain Eukaryota; kingdom Viridiplantae; phylum Streptophyta; class Magnoliopsida; order Santalales; family Viscaceae; genus Viscum; species Viscum album. The sequence continues at coordinate 1,285,583,418 of OY728155.1, read as the reverse complement.
CATGGGCTCAAGAGGCAGCTAGAGGTTTTGGAGGCAAAGGGGTTTATCAGACCCATTACTTCTCTGTGGGGTTTTCCAGTCCTTTTTGGAAAAAAAGTTGATGGAACTCTTAGGCTATGCATGGATTATCGGAAACTGAACCATATGACAGTTAAAAATTAATATCCTTTTCCATGGATAGATGAAATGTTTGATCAACTTCAAGGTGATCGAGTGTTCTTGAATATTGACTTGAGGTCATTATATCACCAGGTGTGGGTTCGACCTACATACATACCTCGTACATCCTTTTGTAGTAGGTATGGATTATATGAGTAGATGGTTATGTCGTTCAGTCTCACGAATGCACCAGCAGTTTTTATGGCCTTGATGAATCGAATGTTCCATCCTTACTTAGATTCTTTTGTGGTGGTTTTCATGGACGATATCTTGGTGTATTCTCACAATCGACATGACCATGCCAACCATATTGAGATCATTTTGAGTACACTAAGAGAGAATTAGTTATATGATAAGATCACAAAATGCCACTTTTTTATGGATCAGATTCAATTACTAGGTCGCATAATCTCATAGATGGGAGTGTTAGTAGACCCATGGAAGGTGAGAGATGTAGTTTCCTAGGAACATCCAAAGAATGTTTTTGACATACAGAGTTTCTTGGGGCTATCTAGATACTACAGGAATTTTATACAGGACCTCTCATGCTTATAAGTGACATTAAAAGGCTTGAATAAGAAGGTTGTGAAGTTTGTGTAGTAAGAATATTGTGAGATAGCCTTTCAAGAGTTGAAGGGAAGGTTGACATCAGCACCAGTCCTGATACTGCCAGAGCAGGGTAAGAGATACACGGTGTACTGCGACGCTTCAGGTATTGGGTTGGGTCCAGTGTTGATGCAGAGATGCCGATTTTTGGTGTACGGGTCTCAGTACTTGAGGTATCACAAGATAAATTACCCTACACATGATCTCAAGTTAGTTGTAGTTGTTCATGCATTGCGCTGTTGGAGGAACTATTTACTGGTAGATCATTTTGTGGTGTTCACGGACCACAAAATCCTCAACTATATCTTTATGCATCATGATTTGAATTTGATGCAGCGAAGGTGGGAGAAATACCTACAGTACTTTGACTTTGAGCTTTCCAACATGCCTGGTAAGGGCAATGTAGTAGCCGATGCACTGAGCAGAAGGACTCAGATACAGGCAGTGTAGTAGGCCAGTAGCGAGTGACAGATTATGGAGTTGTTTTCTAAGATGCATCTAGAGGTGCATGATAGATAGGGACATATTTTTCTTTCATCCTTATCTTTTACCTCTACCCTACTGGACAGAGTTAGGATGAGGCAGCTATCGGTTTCAGAAGGCATAGTTCTACGGGAATGTGTAGTAGGTGAGGACCCTCCTCCAGGTTAGATGGTAGGCAATGATGATATCTTGTGTATCCATGAACATTTTTGGGTTCCAAGGGATATACGTGAGGAGTTGATGATGGATTTTCATATTTCAGCTTGGGCAGTTCACCTTGGAGCCACCAAGATGTACCATGACTTGCGACGTCATTACTGGTGGCTGAGAATGAAGAGAGAGGTAACTGGTTTTCTTACAAGGTGTTCCACCTGTTAGTAAGTGAAGGCGGAACATCAGTGACCAGTTGGGATTTTACAACAGTTACCTATCCCGAAGTGGAAATGGGATGATGTCATGAATGATTTAATGACTGGTTTTCTAAGATTTTCTCGAGGTAACGATGTTGTGTGGGTTATTGTTGATAGGCTTACGAAGGTCACACATTTCTTTCCAATTAAGGAGACCTTCAGTGTTTATGATATTGGAAAGTTATACATCCAAGAGGTGGTACGACTTCATGGGGTCCTTCACACTATCGTTTTAGATAGGGATTCCTACTTTACGCCTCATTTTTGGAAGATTTTTCAGAGGGTGATGGGTACATAAGTGCTTCTGAGCATAGCATACCACCCTCAGACTAATGTCCAGTCAGAGCGTACGATACAGGTGCTAGAGGACATTCTTAGAGCATGTGTCCTAGATTTTGGGGGATCTTGGGATAGGCACATTTCTTTAGTTGAGTTCTCCTACAATTATAGTTACCAAGCGATGATGTAGATGGAACCTTATGAGGATTTATATGGTAGGCCATTCTATTCTCCCTTGTGCTAGTTAGAGGTAGGAGAGGCAGTTTTACTGGGACCATGTATCATCTTGGAGAATTCTGAGCAGGTCCAGATGATTCGTAAGCATATGGATACTGCACAGTCTCATCATAAATCATACTACAATCTCCAAAAACAGCCTCTAGAGTTCTAGGTTAGGGATTGGGTTTTCTTACATGTTTTACCAAGGTTGGGATACTAGTGGATTAGAAGAGAGGGTAGACTTTCATTGAGATATGTTGGGTTGTTTGAGATTTGGGAGAGAGTCGGGTCGGTTGCCTATAAGTTTTAGTTACCTCAGAGGCACTGATCCATGCACGACGTCTTCCATGTATCTCATTTGTGTTGTTATCACTCAGAATCATCTCATGTTTTTCATCCCGATGAGGTTGAGCTTCATGTTGATGCATCCTTTAAGGAGAATCTGATTCGTATCGTTGATAGGAGTATGAAGGTTCTTCGAGGCTGTTTAGTTACTCTAGTATGAGTGCTATGTCAGCACAATCATTTAGAAAATGATACTTGGGAGAGGGAGGCTGATGTATGTGCTCAGTGTCCGGAGTTGTTCTCAAATGAATCTTGACCACCCTTCAGAGAGAAATTCAGAGATGAATTTCTATAAGGGGGAAGATTGTAAGAACCTAGGTTTTTTATGAGGTATTTTTCCTTTTATTTTCAGTTTAATTGCCTTGTTATGCTCTTATGTGAATTCTTAACTTGATCACGGGTGTTTTGGAGGTGTTTGGGGCTTGTTCGGAGGCTGGAACCAAGTTTTGGGCTGAAAATGACCCAGTGCATGGCATGCGCACGATTAGTCTAAACCATGTGAGATGTCTAAAAAGTGTATGTTATTTGGCATAATTATCTTGAATGATAACCACATGGTTATTAAACCATACGGGGTAACCGTGCGAAGGGACCCTTGCTAGACAGTGAGGTGCGCACAATTTACGAACAGTTTGAGAAACCATGCGGGTAAACTGTGTGACCCTGTTGTGTTATTTTTTAAAATTTTAAATTAAAACCTTTATTTATTTTTTAACCCAAGTGGTTTTTCCTCCTCCATCACACAACAACCCTCTCAGAGCTTTCCCTGGAGGCGCCTAGAATAGGGTTTGATCCAGTTCCTCCGTCTGACCTCTATTTCAATCATTGATTGTATCATCAGATCTGCAGTTGTAAGTCCTCAATTCCTTTTTAGCCATCCTTGATTATTTGGAACATCGGTTGCACTATTTGGATTTAGGCTCATATGCCCTAATATTCTGTTCTTCCTCTGTTCTTCATATTTCTTCCAAACCAGGACGAATCAGGACTTGATACTGGACAAGTTGTCTACTACCGAGGCAAGGTAGGTGGTATATACTTTCTTTCAGCTTTTCTTAGTGTTTTTTGGGCGTTCGTCCATTATGCCATCTGTTGTACTTTCCGACGAGGTCTTGTTTTTTGGTGAGTTGCCTTTAGTAGCTGTAGTCGAACCTAGTGAGGATTCCCGTAGGTTCCGTTTAGGTGTGTTGGCACCCATTTCTCATTTAAAGGTCACCCATGGGGTGTTTCTTTTGGATTTAAACTGTTTATGCCTGTTTAAACCACCCAAGGGGTGTGTTCTTGTGCTTTCCTAGTTAAAGGAATCTATTTAATTCCTTGATAGGTTAAATAGCTTACTTAAGAGATGTACTTCCTCCTTGCATATTGATATCTTGTGACACCATACCTATTTTGATAGCTTGGATTAAATGAAATGTGTTGATATGGGTGGGTATACCTATATAAAATGGTTAATGGAATGTTAAATGGATAATATGGGAGGGTAGGCCCATATAAATGGTGGATGATAAATGGAATGCATGAGTGGGTATACTCATGGTGGTGCTTGTTTATGTGAGTGGGTATACTCACATGGTTTTGAATTGTTTGAATTGTATGAATTGAATGAATGGTTTGGAACGCGGTAGTGGATTCCTTGGGTTGACTCTGCCCCTTGGGTCTTGATTCCATGGGATGCGTTGGGAATTTCTACCATGTTGATCCAGCTTTCTTGGGCTCGTGTGGGACTTTCTATTGCCACACTCCTAGGATCCCAACCAGTGCCTAACCAAGTTTCCACTAGGGATGCCCATGGGACTCGATGGGATTCCTTGGAAAAACTCCTTAGATCTGGATCTCTGTGGTATAGATATATATTATAGGGATGCTTTGGTACATGACACCTTGGATCTGATCCTTTCGGTCTATACTTCACTATATGATGTGGCTGTGGAATATTTGACTTCACTATACGACATGGTCATGGGACACTTGATTTCTCTATACATCATGGTTGTGGGTTACTGGATACAGATGGATGTATGGTGTGGCCCTGTGACTTGGTTATTTACTTGTTGTATCTTCCTTGTTAGGAGATGACTATCTTTTGCAGGTATCCTTGAGGGTTATTTGGTTTACTTGTTACAGTATACTTATTCCATGGGCATATACACTTACTTTACTGGTTTTTTACACTTGCTATAACTTTTGTATAATTGCTATTAGAACTCTATAGACCTGGGTGGTTTCTTAATAGGATGTTTATCTCACACCCTGTTTGGGCCTTCTCGGGGACCCAAAAAAATTATATGATTACAAGTGATGATAGGGTCAAGCGACCTAGTATAGGTTGTTGACTGTGGATTTGGAGCAGGGGAGCAAAGTACCAAGCTGAGGCTTGAGATGTTGGGTTACCTTTTTGGTCTTTTGTTTTTTTTTGGGGTTACTTGTACTGTATTATATTTCCATGTACCAGTTTGGATGATTTCTAGATACTTTTACCATTTTCATAATTTTTATATGAGACACTTTTGGTTATTGATATACATTCCTTCTTGTCTTACTTTCAGTTGTCCGCTTATTTATTCGCTTACTCTATTTATTATATGTTTGACTTATTCTGTGATACTCTGGTAATGAGGGAATTGTCTCCCCACTGACTCACCTAGGCTCTCACTACTAGTCAATAGCCTCTGTTTTTTGGGGATATGCGGTTGAGGCCATGTAGCCAACCAGGCTCGGGGCACCATAGGGTGGCATCTAGGTCCGGGACGTTACATAAGGCATCCCTTGTTTGGAGCAAGAGGCATCCTATGTTTTTCTTGTAGGGTGTACTATAGTTTATAGTCATGTAGAGAGGATTGTTGGCATCTTATACTTGGTGCATAAGGCATCTCTTATTTGGATCAAGAGGCATCCTATGTTTTTCATATAGGGTTTACTATGGTTTAAAGTAATATAGATAGGAAAACTAGGCATAAAGCGCCTAACAATGGCCGGTGTTGGGAATTATGCAAGAGAATTCCTTTCTGGTTCAACCTGGAATAGGAATCAATTTATTGGGTTTGGAGGATTTTCTTGAGGAATGGTTTGACTCAATGTACTCAGGGAATTGAAGATGAGAATCTCAACTCATGACATGTGAAAGGGATCAAGAGGAATATGTCGACTCAAGGTATTTTAGGAATTGTGGAGGATTATCTCGAATCATGGTATTCCATAGGTGGAAGGTGGGTGTGCATAAGGGAGTAATGGAAAATGTCAACTCCCTGGACCGAAAAGTTCACGGTTTGACTATTCATTTTTCATGGGGGTCAGTGACGGTAGCGAAGGGACCGGTTCGGAGGGTTGGGATCACATCTTGACACTGATCCTGAGCAGGGGGTGTGGGGGTGCATCCCCCACGGTATGGACTACTGGGCACCAATTTTAGATATTCACTAAGGATAGGGCTTCGCAAAGGAATGGGGTTCTCATAGCTTAGGGTATCACGAATAATGGAGCTTCACGGAGCTTAGGGTCTCACGGAGCTTAGGGTCTCACGAAGCTTTTTTACTAAGGAAAGGTGATCGTGAAGCATAGCCTCACCTTAGCATAAGCTGCATTATTAGGAGAGTTATCTATGAAGTATTAATTCTTTGAGGAGCCTCGATAAACCCAAATGGGTCTCCCTCCTTCTCATAGGGCGGAGGCCTTCACGAAGGGCATCACTTTGCGGTGCTTGGGAGCACCGTGAAATAGGAGATCGACCGCTGAAGGGGAAGCATAACCATCCCTATAAATGGGGGTGATCTGGATATTTGTAGGTGATGGAGGTTGGTGGATCTCTCCAAAAAGAACAAATGTGCACCATGAAGAGAAAATGATTCTGCAAAGGAAATCATGCTCCACAACCGGAGGTAGTTCCCTCAAGTTTCTCAGAGCCGTGGAGGCTACCATCATAGCCTTTGTGGTGCTCGCGGAAGCTCTGGTCAAGTTCCTCGGACTTGCAGAGGCTTTTTTCATGGAATTAAAGGTGATCTCAGAGGCTTCGGTCAATTTTCTCAACTCCACGATCATGGAGGGAGCTCTGTGAATGGGCTCCACAAACCAGTTTTCTAGCCCAACTTCAAATATCTATAACTCTTAATCCGTAACTTTGTTTGGGCCCTACAAACAGTCAAATTGAAGCTTGATAAATGGGATACGCTCTTGTATCATGTATGGAGGCATTTGTAATATCTTGTGGATGCATTTTCCGGTGATAAGAATTAAAAAAAATTGTACCTTCTCATTGAATTCTAAATTGGAGCCTCGAATCCCAATCTTTCACAAGCATGAGTAGCTTCGAAAAAACCATCCCAATTAAAATAAATGAATCCACCTATATAAGAAAAAAATTATTATGTGAGTTATATTAAAAATAATTAGATTAAACATAAATATTAAATAATCCACTATTTCTATGGAAGTCACATCTTCATGTCATTTGTGTACATTATTTAATCAGGTATGATGCACGTTCATTTCTAATAAAATCTATATCGTCTTGTAAATATGAGTCTTTTCAACAGTCATAGTAGTATTGGAAAAATATAAATACACAAAGTATTAATAAATATTTTAAATTAAATAGTAATTATATTCGAAAAAACCTCTTTGGGGATGCTAGTTTATTGATGGAATATAATCTCTCTCATAAATTTACAAACATAATAACCATAATATTTTCCATTTTTTTGTTTCAGAAACTATAGAAACATTAATGAGAATAAGTAATTTGTTTTGATATGTATTTGTATATTGAAATATTATTATATATACCCTGATACTTTTCCAGTCGTAGAACTTTTCATGGTCCTCGTGCTTAGCCCCTGGCCTCATTCCTTGTTTTTTATGATATTGATGCACTACCCTATCATAATAGAATAATCATTAAATCATAATCTAAATTATATAACTTTATTTTTAGTTCTAAAATGTTGAATGTAGTGTATTAAAAAATTTCAAACGACATCATGTGTGGTCATTTTGTTGGATATCCATGCATTGAATCCAAGAAATAAATCTTTGGAGTATCCAAATTGACTGCAATGAGCATACAATGTTGCCTAAAAACACAAAACGGAATAAGTGATGAAATAAATGAAAATATATTTGATATTATTAAATTTTAGAGTTTTACCCCTTCATAGTTGGTATTAAGAAGAGTCTATCATCCAAAATTTTTTTTTTAAATGATTTGACCAGGCTTGCCACCATTTCATCCTTTTTTTATTCTATTTTTGGTTGTTCTATAGAGGTGGTGTGAGGAATAACAAGTCCAAAAAAATCATGGGTAAATCCCTTCAATTGTTTTTGATATATATGCATGCCAAAAATATGAAATGTACTAAGTCATAATTGACATAGTATATCATATTTTGGAAAATAAAATCATGAAAACACTGCATGTATACATTTACAACTGAGCTGTATAGCCAATCATAGTCAAGGATTTCACTTACAGTCTCAACACCAATGAATTCATGAACTTCCTCTCTATAAATATTTTCTTCAAAATCAACTATGTGACTACAACCATTTTTTAACTTTGTATCCAAATGAACCTATAATGATAGTAAATGTGGATATAGAATGGGTGGGTTAAAGATGATTTTGGTAGGTCTTTTTGATCGGTTGGTCGATCCTTTAGATGTTTTTGAGTTGGTCTTTTAGTTCACCCTCTTCCCATTGTCCATCTGTAATAACATTTATCGGTTCAGACCTTTTTTCATTAATTTTTAAAAGGTTATCTTGAAAAATAAATTGGAAATGAATACCTCCTTATTGACATTTTTTTTACAAGATGTGACAGCCATGTGATGAATGTTCTAATAGCTTGTTCGACCTTGTAAATATCTTCCTCGTCAATTGGAATAGGCAGCTCGGTACTCAACTCATAGTCTATGCTAATCGACACTGTCACATGACATATTGGAAGTGGTCTATTGTGTAGCATGTCATTTTAGATATTGAAAATTGTATTCCTCTCTACAAGGTGATGGGTGGGTGTTGATGGATATAAATCACAGTCATTATCACCCTATAGAATATTAGTATAGGAAAGTTATTAGTGTCTATCTGATTTACATTTCACATAAACAATTATTAGAACATTGATTACCACGACCAAGACATCTCTTTGAGGGTAATGGCTCACCTCAAATCTGGTGGGGTGGGTGGATCATCAGGCAATGGTTGTTCTTGAGTTGTTTCTTCTCTTTGATTCCCCCCATAAAAGTTACTAGCATCTCTCTTTTCCATTGGAATTGTTCTTTAAGGGTAGTTATTCTTTATCTAATATTTTTCATTTCTTCACCTTGATCCTCCTCTTATTTTTTTTATCAAAATATGTTTGGGGTGTCACCCCAAAACCCGCACCTCTGACATGGCCATACTGTTCTGGATGCTTTAAGGCCACTGATAGTATGTGTTCATCTAGTATAGGTGTTGTTGAAAACTATGACTATGTCGGATAAAAAATATAGGAAAATAAGTAATCATTTTTATATAATAGATATTTAAATCAAAAAAAATATTATGTTATACTTAAACATATTTACCACACTTTTTGTGCGTTTTCATCTATTAGGATCCCAACTTTATTTACAAGTGCCTCCTTCCATAAAAAATGGTGTGGGATGGAAGTGTCTTTGGATTTAGAGTCGTTAATCTGCATATAAACATTGGAATATAATTATGATGTTTTTTCATATCACATAAAACAATTACAGTATATTTAAAATATGTACCAATTTTTTTCCAAGTGGAGTGTGTCCTATACTTGCTTTATAGTAGGGGTACGTTGGTTTTACTGCTCATTCCTTATTTTCAGTACTCATTTTATGTTTCATAAATAAAAAATTGTCAATCAAAGTGATAAATACACATATCGTCAAACAACATATTACTAGACACAATGTACCTAAAAAGACACATCTGCACGATGGCCAGTAAATGCATCCCACGCTTCTTGGGTTATTAGTTGTGCATATATAAGTGGTTGGTGTGGGTTTATTTTCCCTTCATCATCTTTAAGATGATTATTTGTTAAAATTATGCGAAAGCCTCTATGAATCCTTCCAGCAAGCATTAATACATTTTTCTTGTGGGAGCCATCTACTATAAATGCACTCTACAAGAGATGATGAAGAGTAAGTCAATGTTTCATTATTTTATTTTTTAGTAAAATAAAGAAAAGATATCATAATGTTACCATAATTTATTGCCCCATTAGTTTCTTAGTCCTGGGCACAACATGGGGCCACGAATCTACATCAATTGGCACATGTTTCTAAGGGATGATTCCGATGTAACTACTAAAAATGGCCTTTTAGGGTTAACATGTTGGACTTGTTCATTCTATATGACCTTGTATTTTATGCCTTTGATTTTTACCTTAATTATATTTGCTAACACCGTCAAACTACGGTGGTCTAATTTATTTTGTGTCGTCGGTCGTTTATCGCCTACCATTTCCTCAGATTCAAAATCATCAATATGTTCCTATGGAGCGGTAGCATTTTCATGTGCGTATGGTCATTGTACCACTACAATGGGAGTAGAAATAGTTTGAGAAACATGTTGTTCCTTGGGATTGGTATCACCAGCATGTAAAGAAGGTCTTTGTTCCTTTGCACTGTGAGTAACAGTAGGTTGATAGACCTATTGATCCTTAGGATTGGGAGCACCAGTGCAGAAGTCATTATTTTTAGAAGTGGTTTAACATTTAATTTAGATTACATAAATAGAGTAGTGAACGGATAATGATATGAGGTAACACAAAGTATATTACAAAAAAATATATAACCTGATTATTGAACTCTCTTTTTTTAAAAGGCTAAAGGGATTTTACCTCTCTATAGACTATCCAAATCCATTCATTGTGATATCTTATGACATACAAAACGTCATCTATATTGGGATTTTTGTAAAGTGATTGACATTTCCTAATGAAAGGGTCATCCTCAGTTGAATTTTCATCTAACCCTTCAGTGGTTTTGGTCGATAACATAAAAATTGACCACTTTCAGTTTGCAGGATCTGGAACATAAAATACTTGTATTGTCTGTGATTCCATTGTAAATAGTTCATCTTTGTACCCTTCCTTACTAAAATCAACTTTCATAGATCCCAATTCATCTATTTTAATATCACTCATGTTATCAATCCAGTTTCATTGAAAAAAAGACACTTGGAATTTTGTATAATCCAACTCCCATATTTGTTTGATGATGCCAAAGTATGACATATTCACGTAAATTGGATTTCTTTTCTTAGTACCAGAAACATGCATCGCTTCACCCATAAGTGTAACTCCATTATTTTTCATGGTATTGTCTTCATCATGTTTATTTATATAAAACATATAACCATTAATTACATAACCATTATAAGATAATACATACAAACTTGGTCCTTTATCTATCCATCAAAGTCGTTCAAAAATTGAATCTAGATTTTCATCTGACACTCTAAAAATATGGTCCTGAAACCATCCTATAAATTGTTTATTATGTGTATTTGATATCCATATTTCATCCATTAATGGATTCAAATTCCTAATAATTTCTTTGTGGGTTTCAACATATGTGGAAACCTCTAAAATGTTATACAAAACGTAAAGGTGGTCCTGCTCCTGATCTGTAATATTGATTGTGACAATATCTCTTCCAGAAATTCCTTCACCCGCAAGCCGCCCAATGTGACGGGATTTTGGTATACCAATGCTTTCCACACCGAATAGGTATTTTGTACATAATTCAATAGGTTTCTTAATAATATATCGATTCTAAATACAACCATCTAGCCGACTTTGATTTTTGACATGCCCTTTCAAAATCTTCATATACCGTTCAATGGGGTATATCCATCAATAGTGTATGAGACCACATAGTTGAATCGCTTTCACTAAGTGAACCATCAAATAAACCATAATATCAATTAATATTGGTGGGAATAACATTTCCAATTCACATAATATGACAACAATTTCTCTTTCTATAGTCGGCAATTTTGTCGGGTCTACAACTTTGTTGCATATAGCTTTGCAGAAGAAATAGAGCTTGGTTAATGTATGATAGACATTCTTGGGGAAAATACAATTTAAAGCTATAGTAATTATATATTGCATCAAAACATGGCAGTTGTGTGATTTCAGACCCTTTGACTTTAAATCGGTCATTGACACAATGTTCTTGATATTCGATGAATACCCCTCTGAAACCTTTATATCATTTAAGAAGTTGAAAAACTAATATCTCTCCTTCCTGGAAAGAGTGTAAGCATCTAGAGGAATAAAAATTCATTTTTCACTGCCAACTCTTCTTGTATTCTCATGTCAACCATTTCTAACCTAGCATTAATTTCATATTTTGTTTTTCCAGGTGCATTTAACAATGTGTCGATGACACTATCACATACATTTTTTCAACATGCATAATATCAAGAAAATTTATGACATACAAACAATTCTAGTATGGTAATTCAAAAAAACTGATCACTTTTTCCAATTAGTTTTCATAAGGTTTTTCAAAAATAGTTTACCAAAAGCAGTGTCCACATATTTTACTTTCTCAAATAGTTGATCAGTTGTTACTGGAGACGATGTTGTACATTCTTCTAAACTTCCATAAAATGATGCCATCCAAGATCGATACTTATGTCATTGGGGTATAAATCTACAATGTCCTAGAAACATGGTTTTCGATGAATGTTTCGACCTAATTGACTATGTATCTTATTCGCAAATGATACACCCTTGAGTTCCTTTAATGATATATCCTGAAAATTTTCCATAAGAAGAAAAGTCATTTATCATCCCATACAACATGGATATCAATGTGAAATTTTTATTTTTGAAATCATCATACAACATAACACCTAAATCTCATAATAATTTAAAATCCTATATCAATGGATCCAAATAAACATCAATATCATTACCCAGTTGTTTTGGTCCTGATATAAGCATAGATAAAATGATTTATTTTCATTCCTTGCATAATCAGACTGGAAATTTATAATTTTCCAACATAATTGGCCATGTATTGTGAGCACTACTTTGAAAACTAAAAGGATTCACTCCATCTATAGATAGCGTGAGATGAAGGTTTCTCAACTCATTTCCAAATTCAGTATACTCATGATCAATTTTCTTCCACTAAGGAGAGTCTTCCGAGTGACGTAGTTTCCCATCTTTATTTATTGTATTTGTGTGCCACATCAATTTCCCTATAGTATATTCACTTCTATATAGGCCCCTAAACCTTGGAATGATTGGAAAGTGTCAAACAACTTTCATAGGACTAGATCCATCTTTCTTGTATCGAGCAGTGTCACACTTTGGTTATTTTGTAAGTGATTTTTTGTCCTTCCAAAATAGTATACAATCATTCGTGCAAACGTGTATTCTTTCAGAGATCATACCCATCGAGTGTAGCATTCATTTGGCATTGTATGTTCAGTTTGGGAGCTCATTATCTTTTGGGATCATGTCATTCAAGAGAGAAAGTAGTTCCGTAAAATTGGTGTCACTCCATTTGTTTCCTGCTTTCAAATTATATAGCTTTAGTACGGCTGAAAATACTGTATATTTAGTGCAACCAGCATACAATGGCCTCTTTGCACAACTCTTTAACTTCTCAAACAATTTTGGGCAATCACGAAGTTCGTCTTCAACTGTCCTTTTTATTTCCTCAATATGATCTCCATCATCATTCACATTTGTAATCACATCTTCGATATGGTCTTCTTTATTTTCCACACTTTTAATTATATCAGAAGATCTATAAAATACAGTGTTATCCCAACCACTAGCTACATTCGTTTTTCCCCATGTTTATTCCAACATTTATAAATTCGGTCTATTCCATGACAGATCAAGTGTTTTTCCAACTCCTCTGGAATAATTAGTCTTGAATAACAACATCGTAAACACGAAAAAAGTATTTGAGAAGGTTCATATACATGATCTTTTGAAAACTTGGTGAACTCTTTCACTTCCTCTTTATACCCTTTTGTCAGAAGATTGGCATCCATCCATTATTTATTCATATTCATCCTATTTGATTCAGTAATATTAATATTTAACAAAATTAATACACAAAATGTTGATATAGAAATTAACCAAGGAAAAAAAGTGGTTTTAGATATAGATCACAAGGGTTAACTCGCCACTTTAAAAATAAAACAACATTTTCAAACATTTTTAACACTTTCAAATCACCAAAAATCTTGGTTTGAAATCCAATTAACATGAGAATAATTTTTAAAACATCAAGTTGGTGATTACCATTGATTCCTCTTAGTTAGTAGTGTTCTACAGTGAGTCTTTATATCATCCGAAGTTCAAATCCAAAAACCCCTTTAATGGATCATCCATTTTGAAAGAGTTATAGCTCCACTAAACCATTGATATATCAAAAAACTAATTTACAACCTTCCAGTGATCCTTCCCTAGATTCACCATTAATCTTTTAACTAAAACAACCTCATAAATGATATTAGGTCTTATACACACCATGATGTACATCAGTTATGCTATAACTAATGCATATAGAACCTTTTCTATTAACTTGAACTCATCATCTATTTTAGGTGACTTTTTTGAATGTTTTAAATGTCCAGGTAAGGGAGTTCTCACAGGTTTTAACTCGCTTATTCTGAATATTTTCAACACCTTCTGGATGTACTCCAACTAAGTCAGGAAAAAGTTATAGATTTTAAGTCTATTTCAATATTTATCCCCAATATCCACTTTTCAGAACCAAGGTCCTTCATTTGGGATCTTCTAGATAAATCAATCTTCAGCTCTTCCATCATTTCCTTCATCGGTCAAAATAAGAGAAATTCATCCACATAAAGAAGTAAAATGACAAAACTCTTGTCATAATACACCTTCATATAGTAGCAATTATTTGCATTACTCTGCATGAACATTAATTCTACCATAAAAGCATTGAAATTCCAGTTACACTGAATTATTATATGCTTTACAGTGGGAGATAAAATCTAAATGAAATCTAATCTTTCTAATTATTGAAATACATTTACAACTTGAGACACTTTTCACTATTTCCTATCATCCACTTTCTCCTTTAGATGATAAATCTAATTGTTCTATAGATCCCTCTTTCCTGGTTCTAATTTTATTATCTGCAATATATCAAAATCATAGAGGGGATTCAATTATTCATTCATTTTGTACTCACACTACAATGAGGTCAATAGTCAGCCTATGTTAAATCCTAAAAAAAATAGAAAATCCACCTGACTTGCCCACACATGCCTCATTAGGGACACTCCTATAGACTAAGCAAACCATACAACTAGGGGAAACTAGCTAGTGTGTGAGCTAACTAGTGTAGTATACATCTCGACCTATTTCTTAATTCATAGGGTTCTCATGCAGCCAAACAAGTGGAAGTGAGAAACAACAAGTCAATGATCATCACATGAATAAATATAATATAAGTAGTAAATCACATCTCAACTCTAACACCCTCACAAGAAATAGATCATTTTCACATCCATGGATAATCATCAAGTGTTTCATATTAATAATCAATTGCATCCCTCTTAGAGAAAAGGCCTAAATTGACATATCAAACATGGGACCCAATTTTGAGGGTTTGACAAACATCAATTTAAATTCCTTTTAGGAAGTGAAAAATATTCCCTAGAAATATAGCTTGGGATGCCAAGTTATAAAACTGAGATTTAAATATATATTTCTTTAAAATGTATTTTAAAAGAAAATTTAGAAATCAAAACCTCCCATGGAAACCATTTCAAACAGAAAAGCCACTTTGAAATTGTGAATCTTCCTCATTAAAGGGTCATTCAAAAACCAAACCTCTCTTTAATTTTTTTTAAAATGAATTCTTAAGAAACTCACATTGGTTTCAACAACCCTTTAAAATTATATATTCATTTTAAAATGACCCTTAGGTAGTGTAAATATTTACTTGGAATTCTAAAACAAACAATTTTAATATTTAAAACATAAAACCATAGAGAAGCATATGTTCCAAGTGATAAATTCCATGAAAAACATTTGAAACTCATCAAGGGAACAATATATAGTTATAATTTGACAGGAAATGGTTTTAAAGAAATTCAAACATCCAAGATATGTCAAGAAAATAGATTACATAGAAACACATACCTTATAATGAAGAGGAACTAATCTCTTATAACATGAGGATCCCAAACAATTGTGAGGATGATGTCTACATTCCTTATACATCAAAATACCCAAGAAAGGGAAGGGGTGATGCCTTAGCTTGGAGGGGGCTCAATGACAGCAGTAGGGTTCGATAGCAATGGGGCAGTCGACAGCAACAGCGGTGGCGATGATGACGGTAGAGGAAGGTTTCGGCGGTGGAGGAGGGGTTCGGCAGCGGAGGGGTTCGCAGTAGAGGTGGGGTTCGGCAGCGACAGAAGTGGGGTTTGGCGGTGGAGGTGGGGTTCGTGGCAGAGGTAGGGTTCACGACGGCAGAGGGGTTCGGCGGCGGAGGAGGAGGGGTTCAACGGCAGCAGAGGTCGACTTATGCGAGAGCTTAAGGTGTGCGAGAGAAGAAGCTGACTGTTGTGGTTCATTTATAAAATCGGGTAAAGCTTTTATCAGCACTATTTAAAAAGCGCAAATAAAGGTATGTTTTATCAGCACTAAAATAGAAATCACTAATAAAGACACTGTGTATCAGTGTTTTTTTAACGCTGATAAAGACTTATCTTTATCAACTCTAAAAAACGCTGATAACAATATAACCTGATTATTGAACTCTCTTTTTTTAAAAGGTTAAAGGGATTTTACCTCTCTATAGACTATCCAAATCCATTCATTGTGATATCTTATGACATACAAAACGTCATCTACATTGGGATTTCTGTAAAGTGATTGTGATGTCCTAATGAAAGGGTCATCCTCAGTTGAATTTTCATCTAACCCTTCAGTGGTTTTGGTCGATAACATAACAATTGACCACTTTCAGTTTGCAGGATCTGGAACATAAAATACTTCTATTGTCTGTGATTCCATTGTAAATAGTTCATCTTTGTACCCTTCCTTACTAAAATCGACTTTCACGGATCCTAATTCATCTATTTTAATATCACTCATGTTATCAATCCAGTTTTATTGAAAAAATGACTCTTGGAATTTTGTATAATCCAACTCCCATATTTGTTTGATGATGCCAAAGTATGACATATTCACGTAAATTGGATTTCTTTTCTTAGTACCAGAAACATGCATCGCTTCACCCATAAGTGTAACTCCACTATTTTTCATGGTATTGTCTTCATCATGTTTATTTATATAAAACGTATAACCATTAATTACATAACCATTATAAGATAATACATACAAACTTGGTCCTTTATCTATCCATCAAATTCGTTCTAAAATTGAATCCGGATTTTCATCTGATTCTCTAAAAATATGGTCCTGAAACCATCCTATAAATTGTTTATTATGTGTATTTGATATCAATATTTCATCCATTAATGGATTCAAATTCCTAATAATTTCTTTGTGGGTTTCAACATATGTGGAAACCTCTAAAATTTTATACAAAACTTAAAGGTGGTCCTGCTCCTGATCTGTATTATTGATTGTGACAATATCTCTTCCAAAAATTCCTTCACCCGCAAGCCGCCCAATGTGATGAGATTTTGGTATACCAATGCTTTCCACACCAAATAGGTATTTGGTACATAATTCAATAGGTTTCTCAATAATATATCGATTCTAAATACAACCATCTAGCCGAATTTGATTTTTGACATGCCCTTTCAAAATCTTCATATACCGTTCAATGGGGTATATCCATCAATAGTGTACGAGACCACAAAGTTGAATCGCTTTCACTAAGTGAACCATCAAATAAACCATAATATCAATTAATATTGGCGGGAATAACATTTCCAATTCACATAATATGACAACAATTTCTCTTTCTATAGTCGGCAATTTTGTCGGGTCTATAACTTTGTTGCATATAGCTTTGTAGAATAAATAGAGCTTGGTTAATGTATGATAGACATTCTTGGGGAAAATACAATTTAAAGCTATAGTAATTAGATATTTCATCAAAACATGGAAGTTGTGTGATTTCAGACCCTTTGACTTTAAATCGGTCATTGACACAATGTTCTTGATATTCGATGAATACCCCTCTGAAACCTTTATATCATTGAAGAAGTTGCAAAACTAATATCTCTCCTTCCTGGAAAGAGTGTAAGCATCTAGAGGAATAAAAATTCATTTTTCACCCTTCACTAGTGCCAACTCTTCTTGTATTCTCATGTCAACCATGTCCAACCTAACATTAATTTCATATTTTGTTTTTCCAGGTGCATTTAACAATGTGTCGATGACACTATCACATACATTTTTTCAACATGCATAATATCAAGAAAATTTATGACATACAAAAAATTCTAGTATGGTAATTCAAAAAAAAACTGATCACTTTTTTCAATTAGTTTTCATAAGGTTTTTGAAAAACAGTTTACCAAAAGCAGTGTCCACATATTTTACTTTCTCAAATAGTTGATCAGTTGTTAGTGGAGACGATGTTGTACATTCTTCTAAACTTCCATAAAATGATGTCATCCAAGATCGATACTTATTTCGTTGGGTTATAAATATACAATGTCCTAGAAACATGGTTTTCGATGAATGTTTCAACCTAATTGTCTATGTATCTTATTCACAAATGATACACCCTTGAGTTCCTTTAATGATATATCCTGAAAATTTTCCATAAGAAGAAAAGTCATTTATCATCCCATACAACATGGATATCAATGTGAAATTTTTATTTTTGTAAGCATCATACAACGTAACACCTAAATCTCATAATAATTTAAAATCCTCTATCAATGGAGCCAAATAAACATCAATATCATTACCCGGTTGTTTTGGTCCTGATATAAGCATAGATAAAATGATTTATTTTCATTCCATGCATAATCAGAGTGGAAATTTATAATTTTCCAACATAATTGGCCATGTATTGTGAGCACTACTTTGAAAACTAAAAGGATTCACTCCATCTATAGATAACATGAGATGAAGGTTTCTCAGCTCATTTCCAAATTCAGTATACTCATGATCAATTTTATTCCACTAAGGAGAGTCTTTTGAGTGACGTAGTTTCCCATCTTTATTTCTTGTATTTGTGTGCCACATCAATTTCCCTATAGTCTATTCACTTCTATATAGGCACATAAACCTTGGAATGATTGTAAAGTGTCATACAACTTTCATAGGTCTGGATTCATCTTTCTTGTATCGAGCAGTGTCACACTTTGGTTATTTTGTAAGTGATTTTTTGTCCTTTCAAACTAGTATACAATCATTCGTGCAAACGTGTATTCTTTCAGAGATCATACCCATCGAGTGTAGCATTCGTTTGGAATTGTATGTTCAGTTTGGGAGCTCATTATCTTTTGGGATCATGTAATTCAAGAGACCAAGTAGTTCCGTAAAACTGGCGTCACTCCATTTGTTGCCTTCTTTCAAATTATACAGCTTTAGTACGGCTAAAAATACTGTATATTTAGTGCAACTAGCATACAATGGCGTCTTTGCACAACTCTTTAACTTCTCAAACAATTTTGGGCAATCACGAAGTTCGTCTTCAACTGTCCTTTTCATTTCCTCAATATGATCACCATTATCATTCACATTTGTAATCAGATCTTTGATATGGTCTTATTTATTTTCCACACTTTTAATCATATCAGAAGATCCATAAAACATAGTGTTATCTCAACAACTAGCTACATTCGTTTTTCCCCATGTTTATTCCAACATTTATAACTTCGATCTATTCCATGACAGATCAAGTGTTTTTCCAACTCCTCTGGACTAATTAGTCTTGAATAACAACATCGTAAACACGAACAAAGGATTTGAGAAGGTTCATATACATGATATTTTGAAAACTTGGTGAACTCTTTCACTTTATCTTTATACCCTTTTGTCAGAATATTGGCATCCATCCATTCTTTATTCATATTCATCCTATTTGATTCATTAATATTAATATTTAACAAAATGAATACACTAAACGTTGATATAGAAATTAACCAAGGAAAAAAAAGTGGTTTTAAATATAGATCACAAGGGTTAACTCGCCACTTTAAAAATAAAACAACATTTTCAAACATTTTTAACACTTTCAAATCACCAAAAATCTTGGTTTGAAATCCAATTAACATGAGAATAATTTTTAAAACATCAAGTTGGTGATTACCATTGATTCCTCTTGGTCAGTAGTGTTCTACAGTGAGTCTTTATATAATCCGAAGTTCAAATCCAAAAACCCCTTTAATGGATCATCCATTTTGAAAGAGTTATAGCTCCACTAAACCATTGATATATCAAAAAACTAATTTACAACCTTCAAGTGATCCTTCCCTAGATTCACCATTAATCTTTTAACTAAAACAACCTCATAAATGATATCAGGTCTTATACACACCATGATGTACATCAGGTATGCTATAACTAATGCATATAGAACCTTTTCTATTAACTTGAACTCATCATCTATTTTAGGTGACTTTTTTGAATGTTTTAAATGTCCAGGTAAGGGAGTTCTCACAGGTTTTAACTCGCTTATTCTGAATATTTTCAACACCTTCTGGATATACTCCAACTAAGTCGGGAAAAAGTTATAGATTTTAAGTCTCTTTCAATATTTATCCCCAATATCCACTTTTCAGAACCAAGGTCCTTCATTTGGGATCTTCTAGATAAATCAATCTTCAGCTCTTCCATCATTTCCTTCATCGGTCAAAATAAGAGAAATTCATCCACATAAAGAAGTAAAATGACAAAACTCTTGTCATAATACACCTTCATATAGTAGCAATTATTTGCATTACTCTACATGAACATTAATTCTACCATAAAAGCATTGAAATTCCAGTTACACTGAATTATTATATGCTTTACAGTGGGAGATAAAATCTAAATGAAATCTAATCATTCTAATTATTGAAATACATTTACAACTTGACACACATTGCACTATTTCCTATCATCCACCTTCTCCTTTAGATGGTAAATCTAATTGTTCTATAGATCCCTCTTTCCTGGTTCCAATTTTATTATCTGCAATATATCAAAATCATAGAGGAGATTCAATTATTCGTTCATTTTGTACTCACACTACAATGAGGTCAATAGTCAGCCTATGTTGAATCCTAAAAAAATAGAAAATCCACCTGACTTTCCCACACATGCCTCATTGGGGACACTCCTATAGACTAAGCAAACCATACAACTAGGGGAAACTAGCTAGTGTGTGAGCTAACTAGTGTAGTATACATCTCGACCTATTTCTTAATTCATAGGGTTCTCATGCAGCCAAACAAGTGGAAGTGAGAAACAACAAGTCAATGATCATCACATGAATAAATATAATATAAGTAGTAAATCACATCTCAACTCTAACACCCTCACAAGAAATAGATCATTTTCACATCCATGGATAATCATCAAGTGTTTCATATTAATAATCAATTGCATCCCTCTTAAAGAAAAGGCCTAAATTGACATATCAAACATGGGACCCAATTTTGAGGGTTTGACAAACATCAATTTAAATTCCTTTTAGGAATTGAAAAATATTCCCTAGAAATATAGCTTGGGATTCCAAGTTATAAAACTGAGATTTAAATATATATTTCTTTAAAATGTATTTTAAAAGAAAATTTAGAAATCAAAACCTCCCATGGAAACCATTTCAAACAGAAAAGCCACTTTGAAATCGTGAATCTTCCTCATTAAAGGGTCATTCAAAAACCAAACCTCTCTTTAATTTTTTTTAAAATGACTTCTTAAGAAACTCACATTGGTTTCAACAACCCTTTAAAATTCTATATTCATTTTAAAATGACCCTTAGGGAATGTACATATTTACTTGGCATTCTAAAACAAACAATTTTAAGATTTAAAACATAAAACCATAGATAAGGATATGTTCCAAGTGATAAATTCCATGAAAAACATTTGAAACTCATCAAGGGAACAATATATAGTTATAATTTGACAGGAAATGGTTTTAAAGAAATTCAAACATCCAAGATATGTCAAGAAAATATATTACATAGAAACACATACCTTATAATGAGGAGGAACTAATCTCTTATAACATGAGGAGCCCAAACAATTGTGAGGATGATGTCTACATGCCTTATACATCAAAATCCCCAAGAAAGGGAAGGGGTGCTGCCTTAGCTTGGAGGTGGCTCAGCGACAGTAGTAGGGTTCGATAGCAATGGGGCGGTCGACAGCAACAGCGGCGGCGATGATGACGGTAGAGGAAGGTTTCGGCGGTGGAGGAGGGGTTCGGCAGCGGAGGGGTTCGCAGTAGAGGTGGGGTTCGGCAGTGGTAGAAGTGGGGTTTGGCGGTGGAGGTGGGGTTCGTGGCAGAGGTGGGGTTCACGACGGCGGAGAGGTTCGGCGGCGGAGGAGGAGGGGTTCAACGGCGGCAGAGGTCGACTTATGCGAGAGCTTGAGGTGTGCGAGAGAAGAAGCTGACTGTTGTGGTTCATTTATAAAATCGGGTAAAGCTTTTATCAGCACTATTTAAAAAGCGCAAATAAAGGTATGTTTTATCAGCACTAAAATAGAAAGCGCTAATAAAAACCTGTGTATCAGTGTTTTTTTAACGCTGATAAAGACTTATCTTTATCAACTCTAAAAAACGCTGATAACAATATAATGTTAATAATTTATTTATATTATTATATATATTTATAAAATTATATTTATAATAAATAAATATTTATTTAATTATAATTATAACTATAAATAAATATATGTTCATTTATGTTTATATATATAATAAATATATTTATATAATTATATATATTTATAAATATTATAAATAAATATATGTTTATATATAATTATAAATTTATAATAAACATATTTATTATATTTATAATTATATATAATAAATGTATATAATTAATATATTTATTATAAATAATTATAAATATATATTTATTTATATTTATAACTATAAATTTATATATAGTTATTTAAATAATTATAAAATTATAACTATATTTCTTATATTTATAATTT
The DNA here is from genome assembly GCA_963277665.1 of Viscum album. Lineage (NCBI taxonomy): Eukaryota > Viridiplantae > Streptophyta > Magnoliopsida > Santalales > Viscaceae > Viscum > Viscum album. The sequence goes on along the minus strand of OY728155.1, from coordinate 1,285,560,801 downwards.
TATAAATATATATAATTAATATATTAATTATATATTTATAAGATTATAAATATAATAAATATATTTATTATAATTTTATAATTATTTAAATAAATATATATTTATTTATAATTATAACTACATATATATATATTTAAATAATTATAAAATTATATGAACTGTATTTATTATACATACGATTTTATAAATTTTATAATTATTTAAATATATCAATATTTATTTAGAATTAGAATTTTAAATATTTATATTTATTTATAAATATTTTTATATATTTATAAATATTTTTATATATTTATAAATATATTTATTTAATTATGTATATTTATAACATTATAATTATAATAAATATATTTAAAATAATTTTATAATTATTTAAATATATATATTCATTTACTTATTTATAATTATAAGTATAAATAAATAATTATTTATTTATAATTTAAAAAATATAATAAATATATATTTATTTATAATTATAATTATATATGTATATATATTTATTTATTTATTTAAATAATTATAAAATTATAAAAAATATATTTATTATATTTATAATTTTATTACTATATATAATTAATATAATTTTTATAATTTTATAATTATTTAAATATATCTTCATTTATTTATAATTATAATTATAAATATTTGTACTTATTTATAAATATTTGTATATATTTATATATATATTTATTTAATTATATATATTTATAAAATTATAAGAATAATAAATATATATTTTATAATTTTATAATTATTTAAATAAATATATATATGTATTTATAATTATAACTATAAATAAATATATATTTTTTTGTAATTAAAAAAATAAACATATATATATATATTTATTTATTTAAATAATTATAAAATTATAACAAATATATTTATTATATTTATAATTTTATAAATATATATAATTAATATATTTATTATAATTTTATAATTATTTAAATATATCTATATTTATTTAGAATTATAATTATAACTATTTGTATTTATTTATAAATATTTGTATATATTTATAAATATATATATTTATTTAATTATATATTTATAATACTTTTTTATAAACATTATATATATATATATATATATATATTTGAATTATTAACAAATATATATTAATTATAAACATGTGTTTTTATTTAATTTATATAAATAAACACTATTTGTGAATATAAATATAATAATTTTATATAAATTAATAAAAAAAATATTAAAAACTTTTATCAGCGCTGATAAAGACCTCTCTTTTATAAGTGCGTTTTTCTTAGCGCCGATAAAAATCAGTGTTGTCCTTACACCGATATGTGGTTGTGTTTATTTAATAATATATAGTCAACGAATTCAAATCTTAAATTTACTTATAAATATAATATAAACAGAACTCAAAATAAATAAATATTTTTTTATAATTGTAATGTCATTTACAATTTTATTATTGATTAATTAATAATAATTTGCATAATCAGATTTGGATTTATGTTACCTTAAGAGTAATACCCTTACTCCACCCATTTATTAATTGGGTTTTCAATTTGTCACTCTAACCCTGTAAACATTCATTTAACCAATAAGATAAACCTATATAATCGGGTCAAGTAGTATCGGGTATCCAGTCAACACATACTCATGGTCATCCTTATTTAAATTCAATTGAAAATATAATGTGCACGGAAATACAAAAATTAGAGCAAAATATAAACGGTAATTTAAATTTGGTACATTATTTTTTATGTCATAGACACATGATTTATGAAGGACCGATCAAATTATTCATCTCAAACCCTAGTTAAGGCTAGCGAGCAGTATATTTTAATTTTTATGATATAGTTTTATAGAATTGTTAGTCAGAATAAATTTGAATGACCCAAAAAAAATCAATTTTTATCCGAACGCCATCCCCCGATAAGTCATACTCTGCTCGACCAATGCAAGTACCAGCAGTAGTAGTTGCAAACACCAGAAATAATTCACCCAAAGTCATTTTATCACCTAAAGAAAATTTTCACACCACCTGAAAGAATTTTTACAACACACTCAAAGATTTATCTCTCAACACCCAAAGAAATTTTTTCTCAACCATAGACATGTAATTTTGTTGTACCGCCAATCATCACAACTGGGACACATTATTTGAACTCCGCAGCAAAAAAAATGGCTCTCCATCACGGATCTATTCACAAGCCATCGTCGACATTTCTCTCACCATCGCCGCATACCATTGTCTTCATCTCGCTTTGTTCACCTTCATCAGCAGCTGGGCCGCCACAAAGGTGGCACCCCTTTCCTCATTCTCTGTAATCTCGCTTTGTTCACCTTCATCGACAGTTAGGGCAGCCACAAAGGCAGCACCCCCTTCAGACATCTTGCCAGCCCTCCTCTCCACAACAGTTGTTTATAGAAGCATTCTGCTGCCCACTTCCCACTATTCCCATGTTCATGTGCGTCTGTTGCTCTACCCCACGAACACCACTGCAGCCTTTCCCACACCCCTTGCACATGAGGCCCATCATCTCCCACGTCTGATTGTTTCTGATAATTTTAAATATTCCCAACACAGAATACGTAAGAGTCGAGACCCATAGCTTCAGATCAGCCTCCCCCTAGAGAAACAACCTGGAAAGTAAACAGTAAAGGAAGTCATCAAATCTGCCAGACCCAAATATTAAGCCCTGAACCTAAGCCCTCCTTCAAAACCTGATGCTCATCCAACAGCCCCTGCCAAATAAAATGCGACCTGAACTTGCACCCAGTTGAAAGAACTCGTGCCAATCACGTGGGAAAAGGGATGGGTGAACCTGGAGTATTTTCTATAAGAAGGGTCACTATTCACCAGAGAAAGCAGTTGCTTCGGCAATCACTCGATCGAGCTGGGGTGTTTTTGTTCTTGTTCTCTTTCAATTCCATTTGTTGTATACTCTCCAATGATGGCACACTAGGCCAATAGTAGTCGATCCTAAGAGAACTCTCTCACCTCTGTGATGAATTCTGGTTTTTAATGAAAATTATTCTCTGTTCAATTCTCTGGATGTGTTGGGATGCGTAGCTTATAGGAGATTTTCAGTTGTATTTGTATTTAAATTAGATGCGTAGCTTAAGGATATTTTCATTTGTCATCACATTTAAATTATTCTTGCATTTTTCACTGGCGGGTCGGTCGTCAGAGCGTCGGGAAAATCCGCACTACGGGCCTGTCGTCAAAGCGCCGGGAAATCCGTAATGTCGGGCCGATCGTCAAAGCGCCGAGAAATCCGCTCAGGAGGGCCGGTCGTCAAAGTGCCGAGGAAGCCGCAATGGAGGTGCCGGTCGTCGAAGCGCTGGGAAATCCGCAATGGCGGTGCTAGTCGTCGAAGCACCGGGAAATCCGCAGGAGGAGGCCGGCGATTAAGGCAGGAATGCCGCAGGAAGCAGGAAGAGGCAGGCATGGAGGGAGCACCCTGGACCGGTTCACCTGGAAAGAGCCGGTTCTGGAAGGGAAGTAACCGGATGGGCGGGCGCCGGCGTGAAGGATCCGCCGAGAAGGGAGCAGCCGGACGGAGAGGGGCAGACGTCGGAGAGCCGCTCTGACGGAGGCGGGCCAATCTGCTAGGGCAGGGAGAGGCAGGCCGAACAGAACCGAAAACCGTAGGAGAGGCATAGGAAGATGCCGGCAAGAGGAGATCCGCCGGAAGAGAGTCGTGCAGGAGGGCGGAAGGAGCCTCCGGACAGCAGCAGACCGCCGGGGAAGGGAGGTCGTTGGTGAGTTTGGTCTTTTGGGAGCCGCTAAGGGAGACAGGAGGCGGGGCGTCACGCGCTGGGAGGGCGGGGCTATCACGCTAAGAGGAATCCCGCTCGGGATCGCCGAGAGGGAGTAGGACTGGAAGGCCATCGCGCGGGAGCCGTGCAGGAAGGCCGTCGCACGGGGGGTTCGTCGCGCAGGGAGCCGCGCATGGATGAGGGGGCCTGCGCGCGCAGCGGTGAGACTCCAGAAACTGGAAGTTGTCACCGGAAGAGTCGCGCCTGGGTCGGGAGTAGAGGAACGCCGCGGATGAGGGACGCTGCGGGGGGAGCGCCGTCGGGGAAAACTGCCACGGGAGAGCGTCGCCGGGAATGGAGTGTGACGCGAGAGTCGCCGCCGGGAAGGGCGCCGCTGCGGAAAGCGGGGCTAGGATCGGGACGCCAGAGTGCGGCGCAGCGGGGGAGGGATTCGCCGGAAGAGGAGATCCGAAGCAGGGAGGTTGCCGTAGGAGAGGGCGTCGTCCTCCGTCGAGCGCACCAGGGAGACGCGCACAGGGAGCCGCGCAAGGAGTAGGACCGCAGGAGGCGGGCTGCCGGGAAAAGCCGCAGGGAAGGAGGCGGCGCCAGGAGAGAAGGGGATCCAGCAGAGGGGCCGCCTGAGAAACGCGCCCAGAGGGGCGGCGGCTGAAAATAAACCTAGCCCTACTTGGGCGGCCACCGCCCCCCACCGGGAGGAATACTGAGAAACCCTATATGAGGAAAATTAAATGGGAGGAAGGTTCGGGATTAATTTCCCTCTAATACCATGTAGAATGAGAAAATAGGATGACCCGAACCCCCAAGGTGTTCTCTCTAAAGGAGCCCTTGGGGTTAATTTATAATGAATATTAAAGACCACACCGGACCTCAAGTCCGATGTGGGATAAAAACTCCAACAGTTAGGATAGGCTAATCAGGGGGATTTCTTTTGATTAGAGAATCACTAGAAATGAAATTGAATAATGATTCATGGGTAAGTTAGGAGAGTAATCGAATGTTAGACCACTATCTTTTAAACTGATTCTGAAACCAATTTAATTAAATTCAATGATAGGACTATGAGAGAGAATAGAAAAACAACACTGTATTCACTATTTAATAGCAGCAGAATTGTGGATTTAGGAGAGGAAGGTAGAAGAAGATAGATGAAGAATATCTCTACGGAAGAAGGTCACCCTCCCGAAGAGCCCAAGCTGAGACCATCGGCCGAACCTGCTGCCAAGAAAATCCTAAAATGAATTGTGTCCCCTCCCTTCCAGCTGGTCCCCCTTTTATTACTCCACCAGAACAACCAACAAACCCCCTATCTGCCCCGACAACTAAAGAAACAAATTACACCACTAGACCTTGGCAGTTATTCCCCTTTACCCGCCCACCAGCACATGCCCCTCCAGCACAAGCCTTTTTAGCGCATGCCCAGCCAGCCCACTGCCCCGTACAGCCTCATCCATGCTGGCCAGCCTTCAAACATACACGGACAGTAGCCACACGATAGCACTCAGCCGACACTCCTAACATCCTCCCCCACTTAAAAATCACCTTGTCCTTAAGGTGAGGAGGCCCAACACTTTCCTCGTTCATGGGTAGAAGGATCCTCCTTCCAAATGTTGAGTAGGATTTCCGCCTCCAGGGTGGTCCACCCACAGGACTTGGAGTCTTCAACACTGGAACAACAACCCCCTCCTTTGAAGATAACAGCCTATTGTGCAAACTAGGGCAGTCAAAGTTGAGAAAAAACTGCTGGTCGCATTAACCCATGGCAGAAAATGCACCATGTGGGCCAAATGAATAACCCCATGCATCCCAACTGAATCCAATCATCGCCAAGATCCACACTTCTACAGTTAATATAGGTGGATGGTGTTTCCAATGCAATTCTACTTTGTAACCTTTAACACCACACGCTCCTGATTCGGCTTCGCCTATGAGTACTCCCACACAAATTCTGGAAGGAACCTTTCGGCCAAACCTGAATCTTCCGCTCCTTATCCAACTAAAATCACCAGTAAATGAAATCTCCTCCAGAATGCACATATAAACAGGCCTGAAACCACCTGCTCCAAGACTGTTTGAAAGCCCTAAAATGATTACAGTAGTTGGGGGTGTTGAAAACCGATCCAATAGGTAATCCATAATTTTTGAAAACTCGGGTGCAATGTCACCCTTGCTGTAGCCTTCCGACTCCTTTCTAGTAACCAATGAATGCTCATCCATAACCCACTTGGCCTGAGGAAGAGGCCCTGGCCCTGCTTGGTCAGGCTTATACTCCTCTACGAATCCCTGGACCAGCGCGTAAACATTCTCCACATCGGTTGATGCGCTTGTCACTTGACTAGCTTGACTCTCACTGCCAGTGGCGGAAAAACAACGCTCACAGCCAATCTGAGTATCTGTGGAGGCAATACATAGATGTCTCACAGCAACTCTACCAGCCTCCACAACATTTTACACAGCAGCTCCAACATCGATCTTCGAAATACCTTTCTGCTTTGATGATCCAGCCACACGGATCCTCTCCAGTAAAATCTGGTACTACAACTCTTGTTGTCATTCTGTGTAGCCAACTCAGCTAATCACACAGCAGAGAAACTGGTAAAGGAAGGAGAAAAATAGTCACAATCGTGACTTCCTCAGTGGCGATCACGTCTCACAGTAGTTCGCTCAGTAAAAGTAGGTGGAAGAAAGAGATTACCCTGCACAACTGAATCCTTTTTTTTCCAGCAGTGTCGTGACTTCTCCAGCCTTTCAACGATCCCCTAGTTGCATTCATGGTGCTCGATTCAGCGGTCGGCAAGGTGCAGCGGCTTCCTTACAATGCCCGGCCTGCGCTGCATCAACGATCTCCTCTAGCACTGTATGAAAACTCCAAAATGACCAGAGCACGTGTCTGTGCTGCAACAAACATTCTTCTTTCCAGTGTTTGGGACTTTTTCCAGCAATTCGTTCCCAGGTGTCCAAGCCTCACTGTAGCGATGGCGATTCTTCTATCGGTCCCCTCTACGATCGTCTCTCCCACACTAATTCCCAACAGAGCCGCCAAAATTGTTAGGACAATGAGAGAGAGAATAGAAAAACAACACTGTATTCACTATTTAACAGCAGAAAAATCATGGATTGCAGGAGGAGAGGAAGGTGGGAGAAGATCTCTACAGAAGAAGTCCACCCTCCTTAAGAGCCCAAGCCGAGACCGCCGGCCGAACCTGTTTCCAAGCAAATCCTAAAATGAATCGTGTCCCCACCCTTCCAACTGGTCCCCCTTTTATTACTCCACAAGAACAGCCAACAAACCCCCTTCGGTCGAGTCTGTGAGGGTGTCGCCGAGTATTAGGGCAGTGTTTGATGATATATGGCACCGATGGAGATTGATTATGTGTTAGCATCATAGCTCTATCATAGGCAGTCTCGACCAACACCCTAGATCCCATGACACTGGTTTTACATGTAAGTTGTTTTAACATAGGCTATCCTTTACAAGGAATTTACTGAAATGATTTTCATGTTTTAGAGCTGTTTAGAAAAATGTGGGGAAAGGTAGTTTTTAAAAAAAATGGAAGTTTGGTACTTGTTTTTTAAAGAAATAGAAAACCCTGTTTTTATATATCTTATTTTCAAACTAGAAAGATCATATTTCACTTTAAAGGTAAGGCATAAGGCGTTGTTTATCCTTGGAATCCCTACCAAGCATCTCGGTGTTCAAGGTTATTTTCTTTATCATTTTTCAGCTTCAGGTTCTCTCAGATCTGGATAGCTCATGGAGCGAACACGGTTCTTTGGTTAGAAGTAACTTGTGAGGTCACATGGAGGTATGTTCCATTTTTATTTTTTTTTCTGCAGCAGGTTTATTTTTGTCTTTATTTCTCGTATACGGGATAAATCGTTCCCAATTGAGTATGCATGATGCCCGACACTAGTTGTCAGCCTGAAAGGATCGGGGACGTCTCTCGGGCCTTGTCGCGGATCGGCTCAAGTGACCGGTTTGGGGTTGACCTGGATTGGTTCGTGACAAAATGGTATCAAAGCAATTATCCCTTGTTATTTGGGGATGTTCGGTAGTTTAGAGCTAAGATTGTTGGAATTCAAGTGGTTAGTCGTGTTGGATTGGTGTAGCCCGATCCGGTTGGGCCGAATGCTTGTGGCCCGCAACTGTTGCGGGTCGAGCTCCGCGGTGAGCTTGTTGGGGGTTGCAGGGGGCAACGCGCCCCTGCTCTGGGGTTCCGGGGGCCGAAGCCCTGTCGGCCCAATTTTTTCGGCATTGTAGCATCTCTGACCACTGTAGCAGAGCTGACCGACCAACACCAACAGACACTGTAGCAGTGCGGACTTCGGGGGTCAACTGTACTGTAGCACTTTTGACAAAGTTGATCGCCTTTCACTGTAGCGACGCGGGCTTACTTTTGGAATAGTGATCATCTTCTTCATTTTATAGCCCATTTTCAAGCTAGGGTTATCACAAGAAAAACTCTGTAATTTTGTGCTCCTGAATTAGTGAATTTCTGCCTCTCCGTGGACGTAAGGATTTTTCCCGAATCACGTAAATTGTTTTGTTCTTGTTGTTTTTCATTTCTTCTACGTTCTTCTTCTGTTTCTCATTTCTATCGTTGTGAATCCCGGCGATTCCACAACAAGTCGCGGGTAGGTGCTTGATCACCACTTATTCAGAATGACACTTGAATTGTCAAGATGGTCTAGGATGGTTGCACCTTGAAATCTGAGTTTGGTTCTCGAATGTTTTCGAGGTTTTTGATTTTGGTTTGGGCATTTCTGATTGGTTTTGAGATTTAGTGGATTGTTTTGCGAAACTCCAAATGTTGGAGTGGATTTTTGGAGGGGACTTAGATGATGCATGGTTATTGTGCATGTGCAGAACATGCAACTAGCTCTGTTGACCTCCAGGGTGCTCACACGAATGGTGCACAATCCGCCAAACCATGCGGCCAAGACGTGTGTAGCTAATGTTTTTCTAAGTTTTGGGATTTTTAACATGTTCAGTGTTGAGTTTCTTTTGTTTATTCTTGGTGTGAGTTTGAGTTGGTTTTTGGGTGTTTCCCTTGGGTTTGAAATGATGTTTGGTTTGTCAAAAATTGGATTTCTAAAATGAAAGCTTTGAGTTCTTTGAAAATGAGATGGGAATTGCTTTGAAAATGAGACGGGAATTTCTTTAGGGTTTTGAAAGGTTTTGAAAAATGTTGAATGAAAGGCGAGTTTGGAATTTGCAAATGCTTTGCTTTGATGACAAAAGGTTGTTTTCAATTGGTCGGAATATTTCAAGAAATGATTTAGAAAGTGATTTACCATTGGTATTCCTTATGAACGCCCACATATATGAATGCATGTGTATAGGCTCATTAGTATGCACGGATGGGTGCATAAGTGGATGCAGGTTGTGTGTGTGTGTGTGAAGCTTCATAGAATACCATTGGTAAGTGCCAACCTTTTTGATTTATTCTTGTTTTCTAAAGGTCTTTTCAAAAGAAGGATTTCAACTTTGGATGGGTGAGGGTTGTTTGGCATTTCTATTTGATTTTTCAGATTTCCTTATTGGAATGTTTTGTTTTGTTTCATTAAAAGTGTTACTGGATTGGTACTTTGATCTTGATTTATTGACTTATGCTTGAGACACGGTGTTTTGACTTATGGGATGTCCTGATTCAGTTTTGTGTTTCTTGTTTTTAAAATATGCCCACCAAGCTCTGAGAAATTCTAAAAGGACTAAGGGGTGGCGCATCCACCACATGTTTGGAAGTTCCAAGAGTCGAACCCTCATTTCTTCGGGCAACCGGAGACTGGGAAAGCCAAAAAATGGCTGCGAAGCATTAAGGATAATTTTGTTCAGCTTGAGCTCCCCAAGACTCTTAAGCTGAAGCTCGCGACCTTTATGCTGGAAGGCCCAGGCTGGAAGTGGTGGAAGTCCGTTTACCAGTCAAAACCACAGAAGGTCCATTCGTGGGAAAGCATCAATGCCTTGTTCATTCGGAAGTATTTCTCTAAAGCCATGAAGGTACCGAAGGAGATGGAGTTTTACCGTCTCAGGCAAAGAGATTCGACAGTTTTAGAGTATGCTAAGAGTTTTGCCAAGTTGGTGACGTATCTCCCAAAACCTGTCGAAGATGAAGCCTTGAAGGCTCGATTATTTGAAAAGGGCCTCCGATCAGAACAGTTTAAAGTAGTGTCATCGTTTCCCGACACTTGTGAAGAAACGGTGAGGCAGGTTGTTCGGATCGAGGCCGGTTTAGCCGAAGAGCCAAAGATGATTGATGTCTCACCTATCCCTAGAAGCAATGGTGGTGGGAAAGGGAAGGGAGCTGCATCTAGCCTGTTGGGAAGTGATATGAAGCGGTCGTCGTGTTTCTTCTCGCCAGAATCGTCCGGGAGTAAGCTCTAGGTGTGTCATCGGTGTGGAAAGATGGGGCATAAGAAGTCGTCGTATCTAGAAGCACCAAAGACTTGGAATACCTAGGGACGGGTCATCTGCAACGGTTTTGTCTGGGTGTTGTTAGGAAGCGATGTGGATCCAGATCCGCCCTTTCGAAAGATCCCCCAGCCCGTTTGGAGAAGCATGGTGCTGATGCGGATTCCGTTTAGAGTTTCTTTTGTTGTAAATGTTTTCTTGTTTTAGGATGTCGAGCATTGTGGTGTAGCATTTTGTTGGGAATGGGGGAAGATGTTGTACATCTTTTGGAAAGTCCTATTCTTAATGGTGGTGTTTTTGAAATTATGAATCTTGTGGTTATGGAATAGTGATGTTTCTTGTTGTAGGATTGGCGTAGCCCGATCCGGATTGGATAATGTTTGGGCCAAATGTTTGTGGGTCATATTGCACACCAGGCCGCAACCTTTGCGGGTCGAGCTCTGCGGCGAGCTCGTTGGGGGTTTCAGGGGCAACACGCCCCTGCTCTGGGGGTACGAGGGCCGAAGGACCCCGGTCCGAATTTGGGGGGGGGGGCTGTAGCATCTCTGACCATTGTACCAAAGCTGACCGACCGACACTGACAGGGTACTGTAGCAGTACGGACTTTGGAGTCAACAGTATTGTAGCTTTTTGGACTTCCAGCCGTCAGTCACTGTAGCACTTTTGACTTGGGTGACCACCTTTCACTGTAGTGATGCAGACTTCCTGTGCGGTTGGTGGAACAGTGGATCGTCATCCTCCTTTTGTAGCCCATTTTGAGCTAGGGTTTAGTTAGTGACTCTTTGTAAATTGTTGCTCCCGAATCATGGTGAAGCTCTGCCTCTCCATGGACGCAAGGACTATTCCCGAACCACGTAAATCTTTGTGTTCTTGTTCTTTTTTTCCATTTTACACTTCTCCGAATCATTTCTTTATGTCGTTGTGACTCCCGATGTTTCCACATCACTTGTTTTGTGCCTCATCACGTCTCGTCACTCGTAGCTTTATTTTTCGTTTGAATTTGTGAGCATGTTCTGGTTTAAGGAACCAATGTTTAACCGAGGTTTTAAAATGGTGGGGAGACCACCCTCGGTGAGATCGCGGTGAGCCTATCTCTCTAGTCCTTGTTTTTTTCTTTGAAATTTCAAACTCCAGTTGTCTGTGTGACTCCTTGATTTCGCCTTGCCTGACCTCAACCATAGTAGTTCGGCTGGCTGGGATAATGGGTCATGTGACGGATGCTCGTGGAGATCCCGAACAAACCACGATGTGTTTCCTTGGTGATTTCTATGTTAAGGGTTGGAGTGTTTCATGTTTTGAGATTGTGTTTGGAGGTTCCATTGGGGCCCTTATTGGATGGTTCATGTTCTTTAGTCTTTCTCGTTTTCTCCTCTGGTGTAGTTTTTTTTCTTTAAAGAGGACCTCTTTAGTCTCTTTTGGGGCTCGAAGTTTCGCAAGAAAGGTGAGTGTTAACTCTTGGTCTTCAGGTTTCAGGAACCTCGCCTCGTGTAGTGGTTTTCTTTCGTCTAATGTCGTGACCAACTAAATCTTTGGGACTTTATGGGGGCATAAAGTGTCATGATGGAAAGAATTGTCATACCCCGAGCCTAGCATATTAATTATTTTTTATTATTTAATTATTTTTAGCCTTGCTTTTGAGTTTCGGGTCGGACCGGGTCTAAATTTTAAAATTTTGGGTTTTTAGTACAAACGCACGGTTGGTGCACAGTTAGTAGAAACCGTTCGCAACTCGTGCAAGTCGTATGTAGTTTTTGACAGAGCCAATCGCATGGTCGGTGCACGGTTTTCTTAACTGTACGTCTTGCCCGTACGGGTTGTCCAAAATCCCGAAGAGGGGCGCACGGTTGGTGCACAGTTTTCCCAAACGTGCGGTCAAACCATTCGTAGTGTCCTACCTTGAAAAAAAAGAAATTGTTTAAATAATAATAATAATAATGTTATTATTGTTTTTATGATTATTATTGTTGTTGGTGTTGTTATGTTTTTATTATTATTATTTTTCCTCTTACCCTCGGACTCTTGTCGCGCGACCCCCCTTCTGTGCCGCGGGAAACCCCTCGCTCGGATATCCACGCGCGCTCCACCCCCTTCCCATGCCAATTCTTTATCCGATTCGGTGTACAAATCATCTCCGATAAGGTTCTCCTCCTCTCCTCCCTTTTCCCAAATTTCTTCTCTTTTTCCTCCGGGTGGTGCGCCCGCCATTGCTGAACCGTAACTCGTTTTGGGGTTTTCTTTTGGTCAGTTTTTGATGTCTAAGGTTCGTGAGCCCCAATTAAGGTCGGTTCTAGCCGCAGCGGCGGTTGTAGGCAACGAGTGCGCCATCGATTTCGGGTAAGGTTTCTCTGTTCCAATTCTTTGGCCCAATTTTAAGTAGGGCTTTTGTGATTTTAGTTTTCTTTTTATTATTTAGGGTATGTTGCGGCTTTTTGAAGGCGCCTATATGTATATACATAGGTAAGCACATATATATCTATATCCTAATTGTACATAAACCCTCATGGCGAGGGGAATATGTACATTGGGTAAGGGGTACATATATATATCTATGAGGGTGTATATGCGTGTAAGTGCAAATTGGTTTCGGGTTGTCTTCGTCAAAATCAACGTGTTTTGAGGAAGGTTCCCTATGTCTGAGCCTTTAATTCAATTTTTTTGACTGCTTGACTGTTTTAAAATTGTGTTTTTATTATTATGTGATATACATATGTTATGCAAAATTGATTATGCAAAATTGGTTATGCCTCTTGGAAATGGTTCACTTTTGTTTACAAAGTTTACCTAACCTTCCACATGGGTTCTTCATATTAAGAATATGTTTTTAACCTTGTTTTGAAATGGAATGTGTTTTCATAACATTATGAGGCCCGATTGACACTTTGACTTGTTTGGAAAACCCCTCTTAAGGCATGCCCCCTTGATTTGGAAATGTGGTGCGTGTGATAAATGTATGATTTGTATTATGTGCCTAGTGAAGAGGCTTGTGCTTGGTTCGTGCATGACTTAAAAAGGGCAGTGTTGTCCAAGGTGCGCGCCTCAGCGCGCCTTGGCGTGAGGCGAGGCGAGGCGCACCTAGTGCGCCTCAATATTGGTGAGGCGGTGCGACCTCACTAAGGCACGCCAAACCAAGTGGCGCTAAAAGTGCTAGACACCGTAAGGCACACCAATGGCTGCTAGGATCGAGGGCGACAAAAATCATGGGTACAGCCTACAGGTACAACAGACAGGGGTGACGGAGATCGAGGGCGACAATATTGGTGGTGGTGGCAGAAATCGGGGTAGAATGAAAATTTGGAGTACAGGCGGAAATCGGGGGTACAAACAGGGGTGGAAGAGATCGTGGGTGACGAAATCTGTTGTGGAAACATCGGGAGCAATGAAGCAAAGAACGGATCACAGAAGAGTAAAAAAAGAAAAAAAAGAACAAGGACACAAGAATTTACGTGGTTCGGGAATAATCCCGACGTCCACGGAGAGAGAATAACTTCACTATGAAAAATCAAGGAGCATAATTTTACAGGAGTTTCTCACACACAGAAACGCTGGCCCGAAAATGGGCTAATGTAGAGGATGAAGCACTATTCCACCAACCTCAAAAAGTCCGCATCGCTATAGTGAAAGGTGGTCACTCAAGTCAAAAATGTTACAGTGGTTGTCGGTTGGAGGTCCAAGGAGCTATAGTGAATGGCGGCTGGAAGTTCGCGTCTGCTACAGTGTCGGTCGGTCAGCTCTGCTACAGTTGTTAGAGTTGCTACAGTTCCCCAAAATTTGGGTCGGGGGTCAAAGGCCCCCGAACCCCTGGAGGAAGGGCGCGTTGCCCCCTACAACCCCCAACGAGCTCACCGCAGAGCTCGACCTGTGAAAATTGCGGGGTGGTGCGCAGTACGGACCACAAGCATTCGGCCCAACCGGATTGGGCTACACCAATCCAACAAAATCTGGGGTGGCGGTGGGTGAGGGAGATCGGCGGAGATCAGGACGATGGAAATCGAGGGTGGGTGGGTGAGGGCGATCGACGAAGATCGAGGTAGGAGGTGGAAACCGCGGTGCACCACGATGGAAATAGGGATAAGTCATGAGTTCAATTAAATAGAGTATTTAATATATTAATAAAAAAAATAACACTCAATAAAAACATCACTCACCGCAGAACCTCGTTGCACCATGAATTGATTATGATTTTGGTTGTAATTATCAGCATGTATTTTAATTTGTATTTTTTTATTGAATTTAAGTTTTTTTTAATTTAAAATATTGTAAAAAACTGTATATAATTAATTATGTGTGCATGCGCCTTAGTTGCGCCTCACGCCGCACCGCATCCCCAAGCTTTTGTGCCTTATTGCACCACGCGTCTTTGACAACGATGAAAAAGGGGATTCGCTTAAGGTAAGAGTTCGGAGGTGCGAAGGCGGGTGAGATTTTATGTAAGGTGATATATATATGTACCTTGATAAAACTCACCTCCATTTTAATTGTCATGGGTAGCCTTGGATAGTTAGGTGACAGCTTTAGGCACACATGTTGCACTAGTTGAGATTACGCACTGGCTAGTGGCCCTTAGTAGATAACCTGACTGCTTTGGGACGAACCCCTAGGTCGAGCCAATGAGGATGACGCGAGTGTTAGGGAAGTGTACTGGTTTTACAAGTACACTGCTTTTCAATGTTCCTAGATTCTTTGTAAAGTGACATTTTTGTTTTGTTTTTCACACCGGGACAAATGTTTTACCACTGGCAATCCTTTACAAGGAATTTCCTGAAATGTTTTTCATGTTCTAGAGTTGTTTTGAAAAATGTGATGAAAGGCAGTTTTTCTAAAAAATGGAAGCTTGCTACTTGTTTTTGAAAGAAATAGAAAACCCTATTTTTATATATTTTATTTTCAAACTAGCAAGATTGGATGTCACTTTAAAGGTAAGGCATAAGGTGTTGTTTATTCTTGGCATCCCTACTGAGAATCTCAGTGTTCACGCCTACTTTATCATTTTTCAGCTTCAGGTTCTCTCATATCTAGATTGCTCATGGAGCGAACATTGTTCTTTGGTTGGAAGTGACCCGTGAGGTCACATGAAGGTATGTTCCGTTTTTATTTCTTTTCTCATGTCGGTTACTTTATTTTTTTCTATTTTTTTCTCGTATAGGGGCCAAATCATTCCCAATTGAGTATGCATGATGCCCAACACTAGTTGTCAGCCCGGGAGGATTGGGAACACCTCTCGGGCCTTGTCGCGGATCGGCTCGAGTGACCGGTTCGAGGTCGACCCGGGTTAGTTTGTGACAGGGAGAAGGAAACACATGTTTTACCGCTTTTGATTCTGCTATTATTGAGATTGTGCATACATGATGTCATTACTGAAAATCACGGCTGTTGAGATCCTTGTTTGTGTTGGAATTGATATGTTTGTGGAACCCTTGTTTGTGTGATTGTTTGATATCATCTTGAATAAATGACTAATCACTTATATATGGCTAATGAACCGACCCATGGAAATCTGGAATTGTGTGATAATACCCCATGTTAAAGATGATGTGATGTTATGACAGCCCATGAACCTGAATTGTGAAATATGTAGAAGTAGGGATGTGTTGTTTTGTGTGGTTGTGCTTGTTTTGTTTCCTTGTGTGGCGTGGGCTGTTGTGTGGCGGTTGTGGTGATATGTGGTTGAAACATGAGGCGATTGTGATGAGCAAGTGGTGGTGATGTGTGGTGGTGATGTGTGGGGCTTGTTGGCATGAGGATGAGTTGTGGGTTGTGTTTGTGTTGTGCTAGTTGCCTGGTAGTAATGGAATGAAATGCTAATGATGAAACTGGAATGGCTGATGGATTGGGATGGCTAATGAACACTGGAACAAAAATGAGACGTGTGGGTAAAGTGGTTGTTGTTAACGTGAAATTAATGGATTTAAATAACAAAGATGGTTGGCAATGTGGAAATCGAGAATTTGGATCAACTTGAAAAGAAAAGTGAAATGTGTCTTGTGGTGTGGTTTTTTTGTGTAGTGTATTTAGAGGTGGCAGCGAAAGTGGTGAAGGTTGTGTGGCCTTGTGGCGATGTTTAAGGTGGGATAGTTTTCTTATTATGATCTCATAGGTTGGTCTTGTGTATGTGGCTATTATATATATACATTGTATTTTCATTGTGATTTTCATACGCACCCCACCCGCTTCGAGTATTATATGTCGTCACTCAAATGTTTTTAGGGTGTTTTTCTCAAAATCCAAATGGTGAGAATGGGTGGTTGGCCACCTCTACTTCTCCGCTCTCTCTTCCAGACAAGATGATATGTATGAGTTGTGATGGTCAGAAGTCAAAAGTGCACTAGTGGTGATGTTTGACGTGATGATAAGGTGGTTCATGGTGGGGGTCATGCATAGTAGGAGGAAGACAGAAGGTTGATGTTATTCATGTTCATTATACCCTCCTATTCTGATTATATGGTTGTTGCGAGATGTGATGTGATGGTCAAGGTGTCTTCGAGCGAGATGTGATGTGATGGCTCAGGTGTCTTCGAGCGAGATGTGATGTGATGACTCGGGTGTCTTCAGGCGAGATGTGATTTGATGGCTCAGGTTTCTTCGAGCGAGATGTGATGTGATGGCCTAGGTGTCTTCAGGCGAGATGTGATGTGATAGATCAGGCAGAATTATACGGAATAGATGGGAGCACCAGGATGTGCGTCCTTGGGGCGTGAGAGTGGGAAAGCGGTGTGAGGTACCCTTCTATCGATATGCTTCTTAATATGTTATTATAGTTGGATGCGCTATTTGGGAGTGTGTCATGGTGAGGATGAGATTGGTTAGTTGACCTGCATAGGTGTTGTTGGTTCTGTTGTCTACTCACGGGCACATTAGTATGCTCTTTCCACAAGTGCACGTGAGACCTTAGGTATGATCCTACTAAGTATACCTATTATACTCACCCCACATATATACAAATTCTTTTTTTAGGTTTACAGGAGGATTTCATGGATCGTGATGAACATTACTAGCTTGGACCTTGGAGGTGGTGTTGTCTCGCTTCCTTAGGACTTTCTTTTGGGTATTTGTTTGAAGATTTTTTGTATTTGTTTATTTTACACATGCATGTTGGGATGGTTTTGGTTTCCTCTTTTATTTATGTCATGGAGTTGATTTGTGGTTGATTTTCCTATCTTTTGATCCTATTTTATTTGTTAAGGGTAATGTATTCCACTTGTAATATTTTTGTACCCTCAGTGCTAATCGTCAACCTAGGGCCTACAGAAGGCGGGAATTGAGGGTCATCATCTCAGTTCATTGTCGGCCCAAGAGAGACATTTGGAGGGAGGGGGTCGTGACAATATATTACTCATGGAAAACGAGATACCAATCTTATAATTCGTTAAGACATGGTTGAACAAATGTTTCTTCATGAAAGACTTAGATGAAACAGCCTACATTCTATGGATCAAGAACACTGATGATAGATCTAAGAGGTCGCTTAGACTAAGTCAGGGTACATATATTGACAAAGTACTGAAGAGATTCAATATGTAACAATTCAAAAGGGGATCATTTACAATGTTACATGCTATACATCTCTCTAAGAAAATGTGTTCTCAAACTCAAGATGAGGGAGAAAGAGGATGAGCAGGATTACTTGTGCATCAGCGATAGGATTTGTCGTGTATGACATGCTATATACTAGGCTTGATGTTGCCTACGCCTTGTGCATGGTAAGAAAATATCAATCAAATCCAAGATAATAACAATGGACTTCTATTAAGACTATCCTGAAGTATCTAAGGCGTACTAAGGATATGTTATTGGTTTATGGAGAAGATGAAAAACTAGTTATGAGAGGATACACATAGATGTTAGTTTTCAGACAGATCAAAATGATCTGAAATTGCAGTCCAGGTATGTCTTCTACGTTAATGGAAGAGCTGTGAGCATGAAGAGCTCAAAGCAACCAGTGGTCGCCAATTATATAACAGTCTGAGTATACCGCAACTTTTAATGCACCTAAAGAAATGGTTTGGATACACAACTTTATCCAAGAGCTCGATATGGTGTCTAGCATTAAATATTCTATCACATTGTATTACAATAATACTACAATGGTGGTTGATGTCAAGGATCCAAGGCCACATCAATCGATGAAGCATATATTTCAAAGGTATCACCTCATGAGAGATTTTTCTCAAAGTGGTGATATAACATCTCAGATTTAATACACTTTATTTCATGATTTATTACATAAATATACACTTAATACAATCCCAAGAGATCATGAGCCTTGGTGTCTTTGGGAAATTAGATACATAACACAATAACTTAAAACAGGGGTACAACGACATTATTTAAACTCCTTAACATGCTCTTAAAATTTCATTGTTCTTCTAAAACTGCATGGGATAACCTGGGACGTGCATAAGAAAAGGGTAGGTTATAAAGCCCAGTAAGAGAATAATCAAAGCATAACATAATGAAATTAATACATGTAAACCAAGAGGCGTATCAAGATGACATAAAAAGGGTGAGAATCGGG
Source organism: Viscum album (assembly GCA_963277665.1). NCBI lineage: Eukaryota > Viridiplantae > Streptophyta > Magnoliopsida > Santalales > Viscaceae > Viscum > Viscum album. The sequence goes on along the minus strand of OY728155.1, from coordinate 1,285,542,121 downwards.
AACATAAACATCGAAGCATAATATAAGATGAAAACATAAAGACAACATGAGATTGTGGTGACAATATAAAACATGACATCATAAACATAAGTCAAAGCTAACCGCCGAGACAACATAAAATAGTTTGCTTAGGATAACCTCTTGTACACCATACATGGTATCTCATAAGATAAAAACATTACCCAATGCATTGGAGAGCTATATAATTTTGGGTTCACCCGTCAAATTCATATCATGTACATGCATTTGTGCGCCACATAAATCATACAACATAAGAACGCATTTCATCATTTTTAACACCACGATCAAGAAATGTGGGTTACAAATATAAAATCCCCCAATCAATGAAGGATAGATACATCTAGATGAATACGCATGAGTGGAAATGAGAATGGGTATTCAGTACACAAATGCTTGTCATGGAAAATCACATAATAATTTCACCAGTATAACGGGTGTATATAAAGGTTAATGGATGGGATAAATGAGGGTGAAAGAAGGGTCTCTCATTGCATGGACATCAAAGAAAATTATTGAATAAAGAGGAGAGGATCTCTTACCTTTATAGAGCGCTTCTAAAAGGTCGGGAGGAGCTTCTTAAAAGCTTGTGAACACTTTGAGAAGGCTTTAGAGAGTGAGAGGGAGAGGGAGAGTGATTTCGTGTTCAAAGGGTTTTGAGTGAAGAGGAGTGGGAGGATGGGTAGGTATTTATAGGAAAAGGAGGGGAATTATTTATTAATTTATAAACTTAGGTTTTGGACTCTGTTTGATAAAATAATCAAAACCACAAACGTTCTCATGGTTTTTGTCTATAATTTCTAGAGGAGTGGTTTTCAATATTTTATTAGACTAAGAACCAAACTCCTTAAAATAGTACCCTTGATAATGTGGAAATGAGTCATGTTCATAAATAATTGATTTTAAAACCTTAAAATATAATATAGATTTTGGAAGACTCATTAAGGGTTACCGAATATTTATACCGTATTTAATTTTTACCCAAAAAATCGACTGTCTCAAAAAATTATGAAAAATTCACCGTTTTCTAATTAAGATTTTCTGATTTCAAAAACAATACTTATTTTATCAAAATAACTCTCTAAATTTGAGAATTTCACTTTTAAATCAAAATCCTCATTTATGGAAAAATACTGGGGTTTTTTACAATAACAGTTTTCTGACCCTTATAAAGATTACATTAGACTTCATTAAATTATATTATCATTTGTATATAAATAAATATTATTTAATAACAGTATTATATGAAAATAATATTTATTTCAAAATTCTTAAATTTATTGAAAAGAGTGTTAATTAAAACCATACAATTTTGGTTTCTTCGTATAAAAATCTAATTTTCATCAACTCATATATAATTGTAATAATAAAAAGGGATAAATATAATCATTGTTTAATTACAAAGAAAACCAAAAAATTCATACTACTACGGTCTAGATACATAACCCTGTATTACACCAACGCACGCCTAAGGTGTGCGATGGTGGGGCTTTTTTGGGGCAGTTTGACGAACATGATTTGGGTTGTGATCTCGATAAACTTGAACTTCTCCCATCAACGGTTTCATACTTCAGTTGTTGAATCTCAACTTGGGTTTTATCAAGGGAAAAGCTCCGTGATTTCATCTTCCTAGGAAGCTCCGATAAATGGGCTTCATAGGGTATAATCCTACTGGTCAAGGTTATCAACTCTTCTGTTCGTGTCAATTGGACTTTATCGTAACCCTAAATATATTAATCTTAACAGTCACTGTACAACGGCTATATTATCAACAGTTATGGTGCTTTAACGGTCTTTTAAATCTGACCGGAAATAACGGTTCAAAATAAACAAAGTGCATGTGTTTTCTATAACTACATTACTTAATAAAAAATATATTCATTTATAAAGGGAATTTCATTTATAAAAGTTTAGGTCGTTACAGGTGAGACCGTGGTAAGCAGAGTTTCCACGAAGGAGAACGTGAGGACTCTTGACTAAATCCATATCTCAGTAAAAACATGAATATTATGTGAGAGTTAATAGACTGAAAATTGTTAGTTGTTGGCTCTAGTGAAAGTAGGAGTTTGTTAGAGTTGTACCCTAAAACCAACTTACTTCGTACTTTTGATTACCTATATATTCAAAGCCCTAAATATTTATAGATATCTTATCATATGATTGTTATTTTGCATGACACTAATGTGATAATGTCAATGCCTATCGAATCGAAAGGTTATATCAATTTCACTCTATCATGAGACCATTGAAGTTCTATGACATATTCTTAAATATATGTTATATGGTCGAATGACATCCATCTGATGGGACACAAATGATGTTAGGAATATGTGGGGGCCGGTTTGTTATGGTGATGGCTAGGGCATGTAGTTTGTTAGTAACCAGGAGGCGGGCCCACTGGTTAGCCCACGCCCTCCAATAATCTTTAGCTGCCAGCAGAGGGGTAAAAAGCGAAAACGAGATTTATAAGGCAGTTGGGCTGTTAGGAATATTCTCGGTTGGGAGGGGGACCACCTGGACACACGCACATGCAATTTAATTGTTAGAAGTGGGTAGCAATGCGAAACGGGCGGGGCGGGGCAGGCCAAGCCCATGCGGGCTAGACCCGCAAAAGCCCGCATAAAAAACTGGTGGATTTATCAAGCCCGCCCCGCCCCACAGCAGATGCGGGAAAGCCCGCGAGCAGCCCGCATTCATTGAAATTTTATGTTATGCAGAATAAAAATATGAAAAATATGAAAAATTAAAACTAAAAAATAAAATAATTTTATGAAATAACATAAATCAAAAAATTAAAAAATTAAAATAGCATGTCGTTGCAGTACCAGAGGAGGAGGTGGGTGGGGACACCTGGGGGTGGCGGGGACTCCTGAGGGTGGCAGAGGAGGCGGGAGAGGCGGAGGAGGTGGGGGTAGCGGGAGAGGGCTGGGGGGAGAGCAGGGGTGGAAAGGAGGCGGGGGGTCGCAGAGGAGGCGGCGAAGGCGGGGTCGCGCGGAGGCGGGGGTCACGGCCGGGCGAGGGTGGCGGACGAGGCGAGGGTGGCGGACGAGGCAAGAGTGGGTTGGGGGCCGGGCGGGGGTGGCGGACGAGGCGAGGGTGGGTTGGGGGCCGAGCGGGGGTAGCGAAGTAGGCGGTGAATGCAGGGGTCGCAGAAGAGGTTGGATGGGAGGTGGTGGGGGAGGGGGTGGCGGGGGTGGTGGGGGTGGCGGGGGTGGCAGTAGAATGGTGGGGCGGAGGGTGAGCGACGAGGAAGTTGGCTAGGTGTGAGGGACGAGAGCCACAGCGTTGGTTGGGGGGCGGGGGACGTCGGCTACGACCTGAAGTAGCAAGGGGAATCAAAACGGCTCGGCCTCCAGCGACGGGTGTGAAGCGGGGCGGCGGGGTCGGTGAGTTGGGATAAGGGAGGCCGAGGCAGGGGACGGATGGGGGGGGGGGGTCCGATGGAGAGGCCAAGGTGGGCGAGAGATGGTGAGTCGGGGGGGGGGGCGAGTTGGGCGGGCCGATGGCGAGTCGGGAGGGTGGAGGTCGGCGATGAACCAGTGGACCAGAGCGAGAGAGGGAGGGAGGTGGGGGGGTCTTTCAGCGCATCGGGTCTAGAGGGAGGTGGGCGGTCGGTGCATCGGGTAGTGGGAGGTCAGATGGTCGACATATTGGGACTGGAGGGAGGTCGGTCAACGCATCCGGACTGGAGGGAGGTGGGAGGTTGGTAGCTACATCGGGTATAGAGGGGGGAGGGAGCCAAGGCGACAGTCTGTGGAAAAGGGAGGTGGGAGGTCGGTCGCTACATTGGAACTTGAAGCTGCATGTAAGCATGCAAAATAGGCGACTTGGTAAAGGATGGCTCGAAATTTGAGTTGCGTGCGGGAGAATAGTTTATATCATATGTTTTTTATTTAAATTTAAAATAGTCTGCTGGACTTCGTGTTATTTTAAAGAAACCAATAAATTTTATTTAAGTTAATTAATATGTAAAAAATATTATCTTGTAAAATATTTTACTTAAAAAACGGACTCGTGGGCTAACCTACACCCGTGCGGGCTTAGCTCGCATAGGCCCGCACTCTAAACGGTCAAATTTTTTTGGCCTGCCTCTCCCGTATCTGTTGGAGTTGGTGGCCTAGAACCAAATACTTTGTACTTTATTCATTAAATAAACACCTTACCAAATCTTGATTGTTCTTCTGCGTGACAATGCATGTGATAATGTCCTAAGGATAGCTGTTGCATTAAAGGGTCATAACGGATCTCTGCTGTGATGAGAACCCGGAAGTGTCATAACATTGTTCTTGAATATATGTTCTATGGTTGGATGATGTTATTTGGGGGACAAAAATAATACAGACCATTAGGGGTGAGAACTCATAAAACTTTGAGGCACCTTCTCATGATGTGCGCACTTGGTAATATCCAGGAGGATATTATGAGAACGAAACCCGCCAGTAGGAAATCCACATTTCATAGTGTCATTGGATGTTCCTATCTGCGGACGTGTGTACTGGTCCTTAGACTTTAAGATTATTATTAATGGGTATTACAACTCGCGCACTTAGATGTATTGACGAAAACTGTGACGACACACTGTTCGCAGCGAGATAGGATACGTTGGGTGCGTCACGAGTAATACTGCATTAATAAATAATGCGAGAAAGGATTTGTCACTTCCGTTCCATAACAAAAGTAGATATCTCGGGCCCTTTGATAGAATTGATATAGCCTAAGTAAATTCATGGTCATGGTAAGGAATGGACAAGTTCAATTCCGGAAATTCAAAGAAAGAATAATCGAGCATATGGGTTGATGGCACTAGCATGCAACCCGCTTGATTCCAGATATCGTGACAAAGGGATTATATTACACGGTAAGCGTTCGTATGAGGTGACACATCAATGCGGCGTCAAACTTCATTCTCTTGGGTGCCTTGACTCGTTGCTAGACAGTAACCTTGGACTTTAGACAAGTCCGCCTAAAGCCAACGAGAAAGAGGCCTACAGGGTCACACACTAAGTGTATCCAAGTATCTCAAGTAGAATAAAGATTATTCTCGTATGTGGTTTAATAATTATTCAAGGAAGCCTAAATCGTTTTAATGTTGGAGGAAGAATAAAATGAAAACAAGATATACACGCCGTGTACATTGAATGTACACGCCGTGTAGTTTTCATTTAGGAAAGGAAATGAAAAACGAGTACACGTCGTGTATTAATGATTACACGCCGTATAGTTTTTCCAGTCGAGATTTTGAGGAAATAATATTGTTTTATTAAAAGATATTTATTATAATCAGCGTGGGCGCATGTCAAGGAATTAATGATTCGACATGGGGGTTTTCAATAAGAGTTAATAAAATAAATAAAATGCGTAATGCGTTTATTTATTGTCATAACTCTATAACCCCAAACCTGATTATAAATATCCTCACAACCCCAACACTTTTCCCTAATCGTTGTGCACAACAATTCTGGAGAATTCTCTCAAGGCTGAAAGAACTCTTTCCTCCAAGAACGCTCTCAAGACCGAGAGAGATCCTCCTCCATCGGATCAAAGCGATCTAAGGCGAACAACGCAAGCAAAGGCTTCTCCACGCTAGCACCCGGAGATTCCTTTGGCGACGTCCAGAGATACATGGTGCATGTGTGGATCACCGCTAGAGGAAGTCTACACTTGGCTTCTGCGACGCAACAACGGATCACATCGGATCATGACCGAAAATATCAACGAAAAATAATTCCATCAAGGTAATTCTTGTCAATTAAATAAATTAATTATAACCAACATATGATGATCCTATATCTATGGTTTCGGGACTCCCTCTTTCTTTTTCGTTCTTCATTCTATTCTGAAGATCCGACGTTTTATTATTGTGACAGATCTCGGATTGATCGTTGTTAACGCTAAAATGAAAGTTGGGTACACCCACCAACGCGCTTCTTCTACGCCCGGAACCTACAAGTGGTATCAAAGGGGTCATATCGTTGATTATAATTATTTAGTTTTTCATTGGTGATTTACGCATTTAATAATTTAGTTGTTTCAATTCAAGTTAATCGCTTTTTAAAATCTGAATCTCGAGATCCGTTCTTCCCCTCTCGTTTCTCATTAACCTTACAGAAACGAATTTTTCTTTTAATTTTGATTAAAATAAAATAGAGGATCTCATCCAGAGGTGTCAAACGTTCCTGGCCGTACAACACCAGAATACACGTCGTGTATTCGGAAGTACACGCCGTGTAGTCTAGGTTAAATGCATTGGACTGGTCCGCCAAATCAAGCTGTGTAAATGGATCCTACCTAAGTCATAAATGAAACCCTGTGTTGACCAGGAACAGGTGGCACACGATTTCTGGATTACACTCCGTGTGGTCAACTGAACACGACGTGTAGTCCATTCGGGCTGGGGTTGGACCGTGTACCCCGTATACGGCTTGCCCGGCTGGAAATCGTGTAACGCGAATATTACACGGCGTGTGTCCAACTGAACACGCCGTGTACTCCGAAACTTTCTGAAGTACATCTACACGCCATGTCCTCGGGCGTGTACTTCGGATGGACGGTGAAGAAAAGTACACGTCGTGTAGTCGGAACTACATGTCGTGTACTCATCCAAATTACGCAGATTTATTAAAATTTATTATTATATTATACAAACCCTTGAGACGTGTACCACAGTGCAGGCGTAAAGATGAGGCACAATATGTGATAAGTGTTTTATATATATGTGTTTAATTTAACATCTACGTAATAAACAGGAATTCACCGGGTTGCCTCCAAGGTACGAGTTATGTACAAAGATAATTTTAAATGAATTTATTTGTTTAAAATTATGATAGATGATAATCTCAAGGAAATTCAGAAAAAAGGGTTTAAGATAAAAGGATTGATTAATTAAAGATAATTAATTGATTCGAGTGTGATTTATCTAAAACAAGAACGATTAAAGAATTTAATGCTAATTTTATTTATGCGTAAATATCGTTGAATGCATGGATGATCATGAGCTAGACCAAGACCTTTATATGTGAATGGTTTATTTTAATTTATTTATTTAAATTAAATTTGTTGGTCTGCGAGCTTTCCCCTCATTAATATGTAGGGCCTGCGCGCCCAAGGTTTCTTTTATGTAAAACCCCGTTTTACCCCTCACCTGTGAGTGAGATAAAAGCATATGTAATGGATGGAGCTCTCAAGCTAGTGGAGGCGGCTCAAGTCAGGAGCCAAGGTGAAACCAATCCAAAAAGATATAAAGGTGGACAAATGGAAAGCTATAAACATGAACCCGAAAGGTTCAAGGTGTTTCTCCCTTAGGTCTTGGGTTAGTTTATCAACCGCTAGATAAAATAACCAATATAACAAGCTCATGATCATACAATTTATTTTATTTCTATCAGTTTCATGGTTTATTTATTGTGGGTGTGTTGTCACGATCACACAATTAATGAATTTAACAAGCATGCAAGATGGAACTAAAATAAGACCAGCTTATGCGTAAGTATTATCTTAGACATGGTTAATCACTTAGGTATATCCCACTTAATATTAACAAGCATGTAATCAAAGATAATAAATTGGAAATTTACGTATAAGGATAAAATCCCTCAAAGAAATATTAAGTCGGTATAGTCTTCCATAATCTTGGTTAGAATCGAACCATAGTTCAAAGTGTTTGACCAACCCTAGTCGAGGTGCTTTCAATTATCGGGGAATTCTAATTCAAGGTTTTGGATTGACTTGACTTGGTTCGCATCAAAGGTTGACTACCATAGCAGGACTTGGTTTGACCAAAAGGCAAAGGTTGAGGAAATCCAAAATAAAAGGGTTTCAAGATTGGGGAGTCCACTCAGCGGATCAAGGAGTTGCGAGTTAATGCAGTTGGCATTTAAAATGCCTACCTAAAACCCTTCAAGTTGCTTGACCAACCCTAGTTGGGGTAATGCGAAGGGCAATGTGGATCCTTGCCACTAGAATATTCAGGCAACAGAATCTTCCAAAATCAATGGTGAGGGCTATTGGATTTCGATAAAATAGTGGGAGACTAATAAGTATTAATTTATTTATTTGTCTCAATTTTTATAATAAAGTACTAAGAATTTGCTCATTTTAATTTGTAGAAACGACAAGAAAAATGACTTCAAACATATCATTGCGAACCATACTCGAGAAGGAAAACCTTCTCACCGACACCAATTTCCAAGAGTGGCAGAGGCGTTTACGCGTCATCTTTCGTCACGAGAGAAAATTGTATGTGCTGGAAGAGCCTATTCCAGTTGTGCCTGGAAACGAGGTCAGTGATGAGGAACTATCTCTCTATGCGAAACATATGGATGATGCCACAGATATTCAATGTTTCATGGTATCAGCCATGTCTAATGAGCTCTTGAAGCAACATGAAAACATGGACGCGTATAACATGATGTCTCACCTTAAGGATCTCTACCAAGAGAAGGCGAGACAAGAGAGATATGAGATTTCCAATGCTTTGTTTACAACTAAGCTTGGAGAGTCTGCGCCAGTTGTGTCTCATGTATTCAAGCTTATTGGCTACATTGAACGTCTGGACATCTTAGGGATTAAATTCATGGATGAGTTGCGTACAGATCTCATCCTATCATCACTGCCCAAGACATTCTCTAGCTTTATTGTCAACTACAACATGAGCAACAATGAGAAGAGTCTATCTGAACTTCTGACCTTAATTTTCCAGGTAGATAAGGACATGGGGCGTGAAAAACCCGTAGTCCTTATGGTGAATAAGAAAAGGAAGGACAAGGCAAAGGGGCCAAAGACTTATAAACGGTCTGAAGCCCCCGAGCGTCGTCCCTCCAAGAAGGGGAAGATCCAGAGTGAGGGCAAGGAACGAGAGGCGGTATGTTTTGCATGTGGAAAGCAAGGCCACTGGAATAGGAATTGCACCCAAAAGCGTGGGGATGCTAAAGGTGCGTTCGTTATCGAGTGTAATCTTTCCATTTCTACACATTGGGTATTAGATACAGCTTGTGGGGCTCACATTTGTATTCAAATGCAGGAACCAAGTAGATTTAGAAAGATTGTCAGAGGAGAGGTGGATCTTCGAGCTACCAATGGCGCGAGGCTGGCTGCGTTAGCCATTGGCGATTACCACCTCTCATTGCCAACTGAGATGATTTTGGTTTTACATAACTGTTATTATGTGCCTAGTGTTACCAAGAACATAATTTTTGTATCTTGTTTGGATATGGAAGGATTTATTTTCAAGTTTGGAAATAAGGGTTGTCTCTTTTATAAAAACAACATATATTATGGTATGGCGTATTTAAATAATGGTTTGTATGTATTAAATTATGACAACCAAGTGTTGGAAATCGATAACGAAACAAACTCACATGACTCATACATCACCCAGTTGTGGCATCACCGTCTCGGTCATGTAAACGAGAAGCGCTTGACAAAGCTCTGCCAAGAGGGTTATTTAGACTCTACTGAGCTAAAACCACTTGATAGGTTCCACGCTTGTTTACAAGGAAAAATGACCAAGCCACCTTTCGGTGGACAATGTGAAAGGGCCACAGAGCTTCTAGGTATGGTGCACACGGATGTGTGTGGACCATTTCCAATAGAAGTTATAGGCGGATATTCTTACTTCCTTACTTTTACTGATGATTTGAGTAGATATAGCTATGTCTACTTAATGAGGTATAAGTCAGAAGCCTTAGAGAAATTTAAGGAATTCAAGAATGAAGTAGAGAATCAGCTTGGTAAGAAGATAAAGAAGCTTTGATCGGATCGAGGTGGAGAATATCTGAACCAAGAGTTCATCGATCTTCTACGGGAGTCCGGGATTCTATCTCAGCTCACTCCTCCTTATACACCACAGTGGAATGGTGTAAGTGAAAGGAGGAACCACACCTTGTTGGACATGGTGAGGTCGATGATGAGTCATGCAGATCTTCTATTATCCTTTTGGGGATATGCATTACAAACTGCAGCATACACATTAAACCGAGTATCAACTAAGGCACCAAATGGAATTCTATCCGAGTTATGGAATGGAAAGAAACTCATTTTGTCGCATGCACGTGTATGGGGATGCGAGGCATTTGTTAAGGCCTTCTCAGACAAAAAACTAGAACCCCGGGGCACGAAGTGCATCTTTATATAATATTCCAAGGAAACGAAGGGATATTACCTATATAACCCTTCAGACAAGAAATTGCCTGTCGCCAGACAAGCTGTCTTTCTTGAGAGGGAGCACGTCCTCAAAAAGGATAGTGGGAGCAAGATTGACTTCGATGAAGTTGATGCTCAAGATACACAAGAGTTGGTACAGGAACAAGTTCCACAGATCCTCGTGGAAGAGGTTCCAGAAACACAAGTACTGCGTAGGAGCTCAAGAGAGGTAAGGAAACCAGAGATATTTGGTTTCCTAATCACTGAGGATGGTGAATCGTTATTGTTGGACAATGGTAAACCTCTCTCCTGCAAGGAAGCAATAGAAAGCTCAGAAGCTGCAAGATGGCTAGAAGCTATGAATTTTGAGATGGATTTCATGTATCAGAACCAAGTCTGGGTTCTGGTCGATGATCCAGTTGATGTAAAGCATGTTGGATGCAAATGGGTATTCAAGAGAAAACTGGACATAGAAGGTCAAGTTAGCACCTATAAAGCAAGGCTAGTGGCTAAAGGATTCAGACAGCGTCAAGGAATTGACTATGATGAAACCTTCTCGCCAGTTGCCATGTTTAAATCCATAAGAATCATACTTGTCATAGTAGCTTACCATGACTACGAGATTTGGCAAATGGATGTAAAAACATCATTTCTTAACGAGATCCTTTAGGAAGATGTCTATATGACACAACCAGAAGGGTTTGTGACACCAGGTGAAGCCAAATGGGTTTCCAAGTTGCAGAAATCCATTTATGGATTAAAGAAAGCATCCAGGTCATGGAACATTCGATTTGATGAATCCATAAAGAAATTTGGGTTCATTAAGAATGAATGTGAGCCATGTGTTTATAAGCAGTTTAATGGGAATGTGATCGTTATCCTAATAGTATATGTTGATGACATATTGCTTATTGGAAACGATGTACCAATCTTACAGTCAGTTAAGGACTTGTTGAACAAGTGTTTCTCCATAAAGGACTTGGGTGAAGCAGCCTACATTCTAGGGATCAAGATCATTCGTGATAGATCCAAGAGCCTGCTTGGACTAAGTCAGGGTACATACATTGACCAAATACTAAAGAGATTTAGTATGAAACAATCCAAGAGGGGATTGGTTCCAGTGTCACATGGCCTACATCTTTATAAGAAAATGTGTCCTCAGATACAACAAGAGAAATAATGAGTAAGATCTCATACTCTTCGGCTATAGGATCCATCATGTATGTCATGTTATGTGCCAGGCTTGATGTTGCCTATGCACTGAGCATGGTAGTCAGATATCAAGCAGATCCAGAAGAACAGCATTGGACTGCTGTTAAGACTATCCTTAAGTATCTGAGAAGAACTAATGATATGTTCCTGGTGTATGGAGGAGACGAGGAGCTTGTCATCAGAGGGTATGCTGATGCTGGTTTTCAGAAAGATCCGAATGTTCTGAAGTCTCAATCTGGATATGTTTTTTGTCTCAATGGAGGAGTTGTGAGCTGAAAGAGTTCAAAGCGACCAGTTATCGCCGATTCTACAGTGGAGTCTGAATATATAGTGGCTTCTGATGCAGACAAAGAAGCCGTATGGATTCTGAACTTTGTCCAGGAGCTTGATGTAGCGCCTAGCAGTAAAGATCTTATCACGTTGTATTGTGATAATACTACAGTGGTGGCTCTTGCAAAGGAACCAAGGTCACATCAACAAAAAAAGCACATACTCCGAAAGTATCACCTCTTGAGGGAATTCTATCAAAGGGGTGAAGTTGCAGTGAGCAGAGTGTCCATTGAAGCGAACGTGGCAGACCCCATGACTAAAGGTTTATCTCAGCAGAAGCATGAATATCATGTGAGAACTAGCGGGTTAAAGGTTGTTAGTAGTTGGCTTTAGTCCAAGTGGGAGTTTGTTGGAGTTGGTGGCCTAGAACCAACTACTTTGTACTTTAATCATTAAATAAACACCTTATCACATCTTGATTGTTCTTCTGTGTGACAATGCATGTGATAATGTCCTAAGGATAGTTGTTGCATTAAAGGGTCATAGCGGATCTCTGCTATGATGAGAACCCGGAAGTGTCATAACACTATTCTTGAATATATGTTCTATGGTCGGATGATGTTATTTGAGGGACAAAAATAATACAGGCCATTAAGGGTATATACTCATAAAACTTTGAGTCACCTTCTCATGATGTGCGCCCTTGGTAATATCCAAGATGATATTATGAAAATGAGACCCGCCAGTAGGAAATCCACATTTCATAGTGTCATTGGATGTTCCTATCTGCGGACGTGTGTATTGGTCCTTAGAAAGATTATTATTAATGGGTATTACAACTCGCGCACTTAGATGTATTGACGAAAACTGTGACGACACACTGTTCGCAGCGAGGTAGGATACGTTGGGTGCATCACGAGTAATACTGCATTAATAGATAATGCGAGAAAGGATTTGTCCCTTCTGTTCCATAACGGAAGTAGATATCTCAGGCCCTTTGATGGAATTTATATAGCCTAAGTAAATTCATGGCCATGGTAAGAAATGGACAAGTTCAATTCCGGAAAGTCAAAGAAAGAATAATCGAGCACATGTGTTGATGGCACTAGCATGCAACCCGCTTGATTCGATATATCGTGACAAAGAAATTATATTACACGGTAAGCATTCGTATGAGGTGACACATCAATGCGGCGTCAACTTCTTTCTCTTGGGTGCCTTGACCCATTGCTAGACAGTAATCTTGAACTTTAGGCAAGCCCGCCTAATGCCAAAGAGAAAGAGACCTAGAAGGTCACACACTAAGTGTGTCCAAGTATCTCAAGTAGAATAAAGATTATTCACGTATGTGGTTTAATAATTATTCAAGGAAGCCTAAGTCGTTTTAATGTTGGAGGAAGAATAAAATGAAAACAAGATATACACGTCGTGTAAATTGAAGGTACTCGCCGTGTAGTTTTCATTTTGGAAAGGAAATGAAAAACGAGTACACGCCATGTATTAATGATTACACGCCGTGTAGTTTTTCCAGTCGGAATTTTGAGGAAATAATATTGTTTTATTAAAAGATATTTATTATAATCAGTGCAGGCGCATGTCAAGGAATTAATTATTCGACATGGAGGTTTTCAATAAGAGTTAATAAAATAAATAAAACGTGTAACACGTTATTTATTGTCATAACTCTATAACCTCAAACCCGATTATAAATATCCTCACAACCCCAACACTTTTCCCTAATCGTTGTGCACAACAATTCTGGAGAATTCTCTCAAGGCCAAAAGAACTCTTTCCTCTAAGAACGCTCTCAAGACCGAGAGAGATCCTCCTCCATCGGATCAAAGCGATCTAAGGTGAACAACGCAAGCAAAGGCTTCTCCACGCTAGCACCCGGAGATTCCTTTGGCGACGTCCAGAGATACGTGGTGCACATGTGGATCACCGCTAGAGGAAGTTTACACTTGGCTTCTGCGACGCAACGACGGATCACATCAGATCGTGACCGGAAACATCAACGAAGAAATAATTTCATCAAGGTAATTCTTGTCAATTAATTAAATTAATTATAACCAACATATGATGATCTTATCTCTATGGTTCTGGGACTCCCTCTTTCTTTTTCGTTCTTCATTCTATTCTGAAGATCCGGCGTTTTATTATCGTGACGGATCTCGGATTGATCGTTGTTAACGCTAAAATGAAAGTTGGGTACACCCACCAACGCGCTTCCGCTGCGCCCGGAACCTACAGTATCTTCCCCATATTCACAAATCCCACGGGCCGTGCGGGCTCGTTTTCCATTCCTAAAAGTGGGTTATTAGAAGAAAGAGGGGCTTATAATCGGTTGAGAGGGGGGCCGCCAGGGGACTATCAACATTTTTCTATTTTGGATTTACGGGATTGAAGGACGCAATCTAGAGTGGAAGTGGACTTCCACGGAGCCTTCTCACCTACAGCAAGCTCGGGCCAGGGAAGTGGTCTTCAGGTTCAACTTTGTTTTTCCCTTTCTGCAAGCTGTAACTAGAGTAGAAGTTTGTTTTTACTGGGAAAACATACTAAATTCTATACGGATTGAATGATAACCTCTCCCTCAATATTGTTCTAACATTTTTGCGACTCCGCTGGGGAAGATCACTGGAGAGAGAAGTCGATGCTGAGAAGAAAAACACAAGTGTGTTTCAGCGTAGGTTTTTCCTCTTTCTTTGGTTTATTTTCTGCAGAGAGACATGTGCGTTGTTGTCGCGCACGGGCTGTGTGGTTTAAGCGTTGTTGGACGATCATTGGAAGAAGAAAAAGTTAGTTCTCTTCCTTTTCTGTAAGCTGTTGGAGGCTTTTTAGAATGGAGTCATATTTTGCTGCAGATTTAAGATTTATGCAATCTCAGGTGGTCGTGATTCAAGAACTACTAACAACCGTAAAATAACAGTTGTGGATCTTGTGAGCAGAAGCACGGGAGCTGGAGACGCGGGAGTCTCATTGCTTAGATTCTGGAAAGCGAGGTGATGAAGTCGCTACATGTATGCTTGGTAGCGACTATGCCAAGGAGCGGTAGCTTAAAACTAAATCGGTATGTCATGAAGAGGTAATATTTGATTCTTATTTTAGCATGGAAGCAGATCAAATGGTAGTGAATAGAGAGGCGGAAAGCTTGAGGAGTCTTCAATCCAGACAAAAAGGGATCAACAGTGAGAAGCTTAAATCCTGCCTAAAATGGCCTGATGTGGTCGATTATGATCCGATTTCTTCAGAGGATAAGCGTGAAAGGCATATTAAGGAGGGGCATCATGTTCATGTCCTAATGAAACCACTAGCTAAGGAAAAAAAGAGTTTGAGAGTTCTGCCCGAACAAAGCGAGGTGAAGTGCAAATTAACAACAAAAATGAGCATTTTGTTTTTGTTGAAGTAGAACCCATGGAACTAGAAGTGATCGATGTTGGACCTGATATGGAAAATTTTGTAGAGGCCGGAAGAGTTTTTGTGAGACGACTAAGAATTGCCTCTGCAGATACTCAAATAGGATGTGAGCGTTGTTTTTCTGCCGGTGGCAGCAAGAGTCAAGCTAGTCTAGCGAAAAGTGCAGCAACCAATATGGAGGATGCTTACGTGCTGGTCTAAAAATTCCTAAAGGAGCAGAAGCCAGACCAAGTAAGGTCAGGGCCTTTTCCTCAGGCTAAGAGTGTTTTAGATGGGTAGTTATTGGTTACTACAAAGGAGTTGGAAGGCTACAACAAGGGAGACGTTGCACCTGGGTTTTCAAAGCAGTATGGATTACCTATTGGATCGGTTTTCAACACACGTAATCACTATAATCATTTTCTGAACATGGCAGTGTGTTCCCCCAGATCTAATTTGTGGCCAAGGAGGTTATCATTGTTTGGGAAGTTGCACGCTCCATTTGTGATAGCTCTATTTTATGTTGCTAATGTAGCAGGTCTTTTCCAGTGGTTTCTGAGTTTTACTTATTCCATGAGGATGCAGATCCTGTAAAATTGTTGGAAATAACGGGATAAAAGTTATTTCCCTTCGAAGAAGTTGATGAATTTGAATAGATTATAATGTGGAAAGCACAAGTTCAACTGGAATTGTAAAGGATGTTGAATCAAAAATTGGCAAAGAAACGAACAAGAAAAATCGCTGTCTTTCTGGAGGATGCCATTATAAATTCCAGATTTGTGAATTAAAATGCTAGGACACATGATTATTTGTCTAGTTGGACACCTGAATGCATAGATTCCAATTTCATTGAAGCAGTGTTGTGCAATATTTGTCAGAAGGGTCGGGTGTTGTGCTTGTATTTAAGTCTGGAGGGGAAAACGTTCGCTGCTTAAGGGAACAATTTAGAGTCCATCCCCTTCTGGGAGATCCCAATAGGATGTTACTGCTTCCATATTTTTGGCTACATCAGAAATGAAACTCATATTTGGGAAGTCATCTTCTGTTGCTTGCAAAATTATGCTCGTTATAAACGCATCAAAGGCTAGCATAACTACTAAAGAAGTTGATTTTGCGGTTGATTGCGGACAGGCAAGAGAGACGACCAATTAAGTTTTGAATAATTCACCTTATATATTACCAACACGGGGTACTTATGGATTTTCTAAATTGGCCAATAATGTTTCTCTAGATTTCATACCTGCTGTGGGCAACAATTTTTCTACTGACGAGAAGATTAAGGTTGGTTTGATGAGTTACGAGACAAGGGGAGCCGGTGTTGTTAGAGTACACACACTTAGTGTGAGTGGTCGTGTTGACAGCTTATTGCAGGAGCAGGTAAAACTTTTTGTTGTGACTCACCTGAAATTTTGCTTTCTAGAGTCCATGGGGGATGAAGGAAAGCGGGCTGTATTCCAGTTTTTTCTTTTGGCATGGAAAGCGCTACCTGGCTGCTAGAAGTACAACAGTTTTGAAGCCTACTGAAATGGCGTGAGTCGCTTACTTGGAGCTGGTTGGGGAGAGTAGCAAGTTTAGTCCACCTGCTGGAGGTTTTCTTCAGTCTACATCCTTCTGGTTGAGAATAATTCAGCAAGTTCCGCAAATAAAATCAGATTTTTCTATGGTTGATCCTGCTTCTGAACAAGCGCGCCGAGACTCACCGGTGTCAGTGTTTATGATTAAAGCTTCAAACATTTGGTCTGAAGAGAAAAATATTGGTTCTCAGCCTGTGATGTTGGTACGAGAGGAGTTGTTTGAAGTTCTTATTCGGGGGCATGAAGCTCCATTATTTGAACCGGGTCTTCCATGTGTTTGGTTTATTTGTGATGGGATGCTAAAGATGGGCCAACGAAGTAAGTCTGCTCTAAGGAAACGCCTGTAAAAGGTTGCATTAATGCTTAGGCCACTACCAAAGCCGCCTTCAGGGGTTGTCATTACAGTGTTTAAGAAAAGGCTGTCGTTCCAGCACTTACGCAGTCGGGCAGAGCTATTGGAAGTCCACCTTGAGGACAGTGAGTTTTTAAGGGGGAGGTAATGTTAGGAATATGTGGGGGCCAGTTTGTTATGGTGCTGGCTGGGGAGTGTAGTTTGTTAGTAACTAGCAGGCGAGCCCACTAGGAAGAGGGGTACAAAGGGAAAAGAAGATTTATAAGGCAGTTGGGCAGTTAGAGGAGAGAGGAATATTCTCGGTTGGGAGGAGGGGACCACCTGAACACACGCACAGGTAGTTGGGCTGTTAGAAGTGGGATATTAGAAGAAAGAGGGGCTTATAATCGGTTGGGAGGGGGACCGCCAGGGGACTATCATCATTTTTCTGTTTTGGATTTACGGGACGGAGAGGAAGTGGACTTCCACAAAGCAACTCGAGCCAGGGAATCGGTCTTCTCCAGGTTCAACTTACTTTGTTTTTCCCTTTCTGCAAGTTAGAGTAGGAGTTTGTTTTTACTGGAAAAACTTACCAAATTCTATATGGATTAAATGATAACCTTTTCCTCAAAATTGTTCTAACAAATGGTGTAACGTTATCAGGTGTTGGGGGCTCATACGACATTGAGGCTTCTTCTCATGAAATTCATACTTGGTAATCACGGAGGGGAGGCTATGAGAACATACCCACCACCGATAGGAATTTCACACATGTTTATGTGTCATTAGATATTCCTATATGCGGATGTGTGTATTGATTCTTAGCCTTGAGATTATTATTAATGCATATCATGAATTGCGTATTTTAATGTGTTGATGAAAACCATAACGACATATCTTCGCGGCGAGGTAGGATGCGTTGAGTGCGTCATAAGTGATATGAAATTAATAAATAAGTTGAGAAAAGATTTGTCCCTTCTATTTTAATGGAAGTAGATATCTTTGACCTTTTGATTGAAATTGAACTGTTTGATCAAGTCCATAGTCATGACAGTTCATCGACTAGTTCATTTCAAGAAGTCAAAGAAAAATATATCAAACATATAGGTTGATGACATAAGTATACAACATGTTTTATGAGATATCGATACAAAAAGATTATATTAAATAATGAGCGTCCGTATGATATTGTTATCGTTGAAACATTAATATCTTTCTCTATAGGTGTTTTGACGTGTTGCTAGATGTTGATCTTGGACTTTAGGTCAACTCATCTAATGCCACTAAAAAAAGGGTTAATAGGGTCATAAATTAAGTGTATTCAAAACCACGGTTAAATTTTATTGGAATTTAATATTAGAATAAATATTATTCTCAAGACAAAGGTGTGATAATTATTCAGGTTATGTTGATTACATAGATTGAATCACCAGTTATTTGAAAGAATATATGTGAATTGAATATTAAATAAATATTTATTCATCAATTAGTGATTATAATATTTATTCATTTATTGAATGAAAAATACAATAATATTTATTTATTTAAATAAATAGTTATTATTCAAGGTTCAATAAATGCCGAGGATAGACGGGCTGAGTTAAAGGGTCCGGAAGAAATAATATATTTTAATTAATATTATTTAAATAAATATTGATTTATTTATTTAAGAAATGATTTTAAAATATTCATGAGTGCGCGCACATCAAAAATAATATTATTATTATTAGACGTGGGGTTTACTTAGAATTAAGAAATTAGTTAAGGGTCTTTGTGCAGTAATTAATTGTCTAACCTAAGTATATAACCCAAATTATATCATTTATAGGGTGTGGGAAATGTTGTGCACAACATGTTTTTCTCAAGAAAATTCTCTCAAGACCGAAGAGAAATCTCTCAAGAACAGAGAGCGAAGATCCTCTTTCTCAAGACCGAGAGAACTATATAGAATCCTTCAAGACCAAAGAGATTCTTGTTCTGATCAATAGTGAATGACGTAAGCGGTTTGGTTCTTCCGCGCTAGCACTCGAAGTTTTGACAGCGACGTTCTGAGGTTCGTGGAGCATGAGTAGATACCGCTAGAGAGATTCTACTTTGGATATTTCATCACAAGGACGGTGTGACAAGAAAGGTCAACCGATTCAACAACGAAGAAATAATTGTAAGTGAAGGTAATTTTTATCCATATAAATTAATTATAAATTATATGTGAAAAGATCCTCACTTCGAATCTATTGGGGTTGCGTTAGTCAAGTTTTGAGGATTTAATTCAAAGAAACTGATGAAAAGCATTGTTGACTGATTTAGCTGCGCCCTAGAACCTTCACTCCTCGTCTCTTGTACTCCTCGCCTCCTCAGAGACAGCCCTCTGAGGGAAGAGAATCATATAACAGCAGCCAGAAAAATAATTTCATCTTGGCCAGAATACATCTACTACCAATGGGATGCCCTTGAAGCCACACAAGACATGCTACAACTATTCCCAGATAGTCAGCCAACATTCAACAAGCCATCGAGTATGCAGATTGAACTGTAAAAGAACTGTTGGAGTCTGTATCCCACATCGGACTTGTGGTCCGATGTAGAGTTTATCATTCATTATAAAAGAACGTCTCCTCCTCACTGTGAGGTAAGGAAGTGAGGGGGGTTTTCTCATTTTACATGGTATCAGAGGGATTTACTCCCGACCCTCCCTCCCTAATTTTTTTTCCTCCCATCAGCATTTAGGGTTTTCCCCGTCCGGGGGGCGGCGGCTCCAATCCAAATAGCGCCCCCTCCCTCCGCTGCTCCTCCCGGTCGCGCAGGACCTCAGTCGCGGCGCCTTCCCCTCCGGCGCGCGCTCCTCCTGTGAGCGAGCCCTTCCAGTCCGGCGGGCTTCTTTCCCCGGCGTCTCCTCCGGCTCGCGCTCCTCTTGCGCACAACCCCTCCCTGTGGCGGATCTCTCCCGGCATCAGGCCCTGCCTTCGGCTTCCCTCGCACCGGCATCCCTCGCCCCAGCTCTCTGCGAGACTCCCGGCCCTCTCTCTCCTGCCCGGCTCCCGGCGAGACTCCCGGCCCCCAGCTTCAGGCGCGGCACCCGGCGACTCCTCCCACCGGCCCGCGTGACTCCCGTCCGGCCTGCATACGCGTCAGCCCGCGGTTCGCCTCTTCCCTCTGCGCGACGGACGCCGGCTTCCCCAATCCCGGCGGAATCTCCCGCGCAGCTCCCTCCTGCGGTTTCCCGACGCCCTCCCATTGTGCCATCCGACTCCCTCCGCCGCCCCCTGCCAGCGATCCCTTCCCGGCGGATTTCCCATCCCGACGGCTCTATCCGGTGACCCTCTCTCCCAACGGCCCTCCTCCCTGCGCACGCCGGCCCGCTCGTCGCCGCCACATCCCACAGCGCCTCCTGCCGTCTTCCCTCCCAATGCGGCGTATCCTGACGGCTTTCCTCCCTCCCGCGGCGGCTCCTGCATGCGATGGCTCCTGCGCGCGACCCCTGCGGCGATATTTCCGGCTCCCCACAACTACCGGCACCCACTTGCGCCCTTCCCAGCGATCTTTTCTGGCTCCAGAAACTGCCAGAACCGGCTCCCGCTTCTCCAGGCGACCAGAACAGACGGCTCCGCCTCTATCGCAACCACTCCTGCATCTCCCGGCGAGAAGAACGGTCGGTTAACGCAGATCCCGTGGACGGTTCTTCCCGGAGGCGGTTCCAAGAGCGATTTCCGGCGGCCCACCTGTGCCCGTGGCTCCCTGCGCGCTCTTCCAGCGGCGCCCCGTGCCTCCCAACTGCGGCCTCCCTTGCCCGGCTGCTCTCTTCACCAGTGCCTCCGAGCGCGACTCCCTTTCCCGGCTTCTCTCTTTCACCAGCGGCCTCCCATCCCCGGCGATCTTCCCCCTGTCGGAGATCTTCGACAGGCGGCCTCCTCCGGCTTCCAGCTATGCTTCCCGCTGTCCTGCTCCTTCGCCGGCCTCCCTCTTCCAGCAGCCAGCCGGCTCCAGTTTCTCCCAGCGGCTGCCCACCTTCAGTTTCGGATCTCCGGCACCTCCTACGGAATCCCCGCCTCGCCGGCATCTCCCGACGACTCCCGGCAGCCGCATCTCTATCCACCGGCACGCCCATTCGCTGGCGTAGCAGCTCGAACACCTAGGATTTGGGTCCGTTGGCACCACCAGATCCCGCAACGATTTCTGCGGAGTCCCCGCCTCCCGTCGCCAGCCCCGCAAGTGTGGTTTTCCCGGTGCTAGTTTGGATTTCCCGGCGTTTCATCGACCGGCCCCACTAGTGTGGCATTCCTGGCGCTCCGTCAACCAACCGATCTGAGTGGTTTTATTTTCTGCTACGCCCGCAACATCATTCATCCATCATCTTGAGGGGGAGCTTCGATCGTGAGGGGGGGAAGCAGCCTGGTAGCTTTCTCTATAATTCTGCTTTATTTCGTCTTGTTTTGTCATCAAGGTGGGCATGTCCAGCTTGAGGGGGAGTGTTAGCGTCTGTTTTGTTGCTTTCTTTTCATTATGTGTCCAAGCTAGGTACACCTAGATTGAGGGGGAGTGTTGGAGTCTGTATCCCACATCGGACTTGTGGTCCGATGTGGAGTTTATCATTCATTATAAAAGAACGTCTCCTCCTCACTTTGAGGTAAGGAGGTGAGGGGGGTTTTCTCATTTTACAAGAACCAAACGGGTTTAGAGCCAATATCAAAACATCATTTGTGTCAAGAAAGTCGGAGGAATCCTCACAATACACTTTGCTTCAAATGGAAGAAAAATAGACTGCAAAACACTAAAATTTCACTATTTGCCTCCAGAATACATAAGAGACGAGATCCCAGACCCGTAGTTAAAGAAAATGCCTGACATTCCAAAGTTAACCTTTTGGCCCGAGATAAGCTCATAAAAATTAAGGATCTCCACAAGAGCCCAGTAATTTCAACCTGAATCCCTTAAAAAAATAATGACGCCATCCACAGAAAAAAATGAGAGACCACAGGCCCTGATCTACTAATTTGGGATCCATTCAAAACCCCCTTCTTACACACCTTCACCAAAAGTGC
This sequence comes from Viscum album, assembly GCA_963277665.1. Lineage (NCBI taxonomy): Eukaryota > Viridiplantae > Streptophyta > Magnoliopsida > Santalales > Viscaceae > Viscum > Viscum album. The sequence continues at coordinate 1,285,520,144 of OY728155.1, read as the reverse complement.
AACCAAAATCTCCGAACAAATAAGAAATAAATATGCTGCCAAGGGATGGCTCTGCTGCAGCACATGAGATGGGTTAACTCTACCCCTAACTTCCCCATTTAGAATAAAGGAATATGACCGCGTGGAAATACAGAGCATAATGATATCGACAAACCATGACTCAAAAGACCGATTGCCAAATAGCCACCTCCAAGAAATTCCACTCCATCCAGTCGTAGGCCTTACTCATGTCTAACTTAGCAACCAACTTACCATGCCCACCTTTCATGATAGTCTTAAAATGATGCATAAATCCGACGGAAATAACAATGTTATTGAAGATTTGCCTCTCGTGGGGGGGGGGGCAGAACACTACCTCTTAGAAATGACAGCCGAGAGAACTTTTCCCAATCTATGAGCAATAGATTTTGTGCAAATCTTATACAAGGCATTACAAAGACTAATCGGCCTAAACTCATCCAATTGCTTTGGATTCATTACTTTGGGAATCAACACAATATCAGTCTCATTAACATCAAAAGATAACGAACCACAATTAAAAAATCCAAGCACAGCCCGAACAACATCACTGCCTATAATATGCCAATATTTATAAAAAAAATAAAGCAGTCTTACCGCTAGGCCCCAGGGCTTTGTTAGTATCCATCTGAAAGAGAGCGAAGTGAATTTCCTCCATAGTTTATGAGGCAGCTAGAATACCATTTTCTCCGTAACTTTCTTGTCAAGAAAACTCTAGTCGAAATTCGTACCTGCTTGGTGCATAGAAGAGAAAATCACCCAAAAGTGATGCTCAATCAAGCTCTCTGTCTCGTTTCCATTTGTAACCCAAGAACCATTTGGGTCCATCAAACCTTAAATCAAATTATGATTCCTGTATCATGAAAGAACCTGGTAATTGAATCCCCTTCCTTCAGCCAGAGAGTTTTAGCCCGTTGTCTCCACATAACCTCCTCATAATCAAAAAGCGTAGATCCTCAGCCTGCTAATCCAATTCTACAGAAAATATCGTTTTCCATGTTCTATTGATTCCAACGGCTGAGTTGCTCCTGCTTCCTCTGAATCAGTTGTTGGATGTTGCCCATAGAAATCCTATTCTAGTGACTTGGGTTTCTCCTCATTGCACCAATACGTTGAACCACCTCAGCCAAAGTCAAAATAGGTGATTCCCCCTCCAGGAATGATGAATAACCCCTTCATAATCTTTAAGTTTGGTCGAGAAATTCTCAAAATTAGCCATGTGGGGAAAAGACCGCCCTCCACTCTTAAGAACCCTAACCAGAAAAAATGATGGTCAGAAGATACCACCGACAAATGTTGAGCACCTGAGAATGAAAAACAGATCCACCACTCTAGAGTAAAGACCTCCCTATCCAATCTAGCACAAATACGATTAACACCTCTCCTTATATTAATCCAGGTAAAAATAGAGTTATCAAACCCCATGTTGTAAAGCTTACCAAGCTGCCAGCGCCACCTTGAAATCTGTAATCTGGTCCCAATTGTGATGCCTTCCCCCAATCTTCTCCCCATTCCTAGTAATCTCATTAAAATCTCCAACACACAACCAAGGCCCTGGAGCTTCTCGCCCCAGGAACCTCAACAGACGCCACAAATGAGCTCGCAACCTTGAAATCAGATGACCATAGAACCCGGTGATACGCCAGAAATCATTTTCCGAAAGAGAATGTCCTAGCACATCAATATGAGAATCCGAAAATGATTGAAGAAAATTATCTAAAGGGCACCGAATGAGAATCAGACCACCAGAGTGCCCCCAAGATGGAATATAGAGCCTCAAACAGACCCCGAGTTTAGCTCAGAATCTCTCAAACTCATGACTCATCAACAGTCTCCGTAAGAAAAACTATATCAAGGCCTTCCCTCCTCAGGAGACTAAGGAGATCTTGAATTGTCTGAGGGTTCCCAAGCCCTCGGCAGTTACAACTTAAATGCATGGTGGCTGTCGGCGGGGCTACTTCACAGCCTCCGTCGTTGGTTCCATTGAAATCGAAGAAGAAATGTCCAGACCTTCCCAGCCTAAGCGTACATCTGAGGACTTCCACCGGGCCCAAGGGAGCCTTCTTGCGGAGAAACACCAAAATTCACCAACAGACGTGCCAAATGCTTAGGATGGGGACCACAACGAGGATTCTTCCCTGTGACTACCCCGCCAATCTGTGAAACCTTCCCATCTTCCAAACCCGCAACCTCTCAAAATCCAAAACCAGTCGAACCATCTCTGCACTCCAGCCTCGAACAATCCTCGAGCTTTGGGAACTCAACAGACCCTGAGATTTCAGAACTCGTCTTTTTCCTATCTCCCAGAAGAATTTCAAGAACAACAGCCATAATTTCCTTTCCAGGCAACCTTAAATCCTTTTCTGATTCAACCCGCTGAGTAGCAACTGTACCAACACTTGTTTTTGTTGCTCACTATCAAAACCTCTACCCGAAGTAAACCTATCTAAGATCCTGAAGACAAAGAAGCTTTTCCCGCCATACCTAATCCAGAATCCCACCCAACAAGACCTCCTCAAATCCATCTTCTTACCGAAGTCCGTCCGAAGCCAATGACCATACACCCTTCCCGATTTAAACCGCCACAAATCACCCTTCCCAGGAATGTCCAAGTCTTCCTATAAATAACAAATGTCAGGAAATATTCGAAATCTCAATTCAAACCACAACTCTTTTATCTCGTGGGAGTATTTTCTTCTTCATACCCCCGTATTAACATCCCATTCAAATATGCATGAAAACTATATAAAAATGGAATATATCCCTATGGTGGTAAGATATATTTCACATCAAAAAAATTGTAGTTTTTTTTAACAATGATATTTATATACTGATTTTTTAAAATATACTTGTTTCATTCGGATGATAGATTTTATTAGATGGTGATCGAATTAAAATGATGCCAATAGCATGTCAAAAGAGATGCAAAAAAATACACAATCAATTGATATACTTTATTGATCACTTATTGTATTTTTAATTTTATAAGTTTTATGTTTTTTTAGAATATATGTATTCACGGACAAATTTTATTGATTTCCATTGAAATTAAATTGATTTTAACAAAAAACAGATGACATTATTTAAAAAAAGATTTGATGATTATCATTAGATTTTTTCAAGTTCAATATATTTTTCATTTTTCACTATTGTCTTGGTTAAATTTTCAAGGGAGTTTAGGTAAATTTATGTTTAGTTTATTCTAAAATCTTGATCAGGTTATCATGTGTTAAAGTTTGTTTGATCAACTTTCTCCATTAGGATTCTGATATTGTTGTAAATGGTTTTTTTTATGATGAAAATGAGGGTGATGTTGCCATACAAACCAATTGTGATTTTATATATTAAAATAAAAATTATTATTACAATTATTATAAATAAAATGCTTAAATAAAACTATAATAAAATAACTGTACTTTTAATTTCATTCTTAATTATATTTTTTATAATTTAAAAAATTGCACTCGTAATCAATTATGATTATGGCTATAATTGCAATTATTATTATAATTAATTAAATAATATTAATATAAATTGGCCACCATGCCTAGATCAGTTGGTAGGGGCCACTCGCTAGCACTATTCGGGTTGGAGATCATCCATCGACCCTCATTTCCTTTTGGAAAATTTTTACCATATTTATTTTATAAGTAGGTGACATGTGTGAGCGGACGTGGATGCAGATGGTGTGGACATGGGCGGATCGACAGATCATCGTTGTTTGCTTAATCCATGAGCAGATAGGCATAGGCGATGAGTTAGAATTCACAGGTGATTGGTTGAGGTTTAAGGCTCCCTTCAACATTAACTTCCTTTGAACTTCTCTCCTCACAACCTTCAGGATTCCTATAAGAAAAGGTTGTATTGGGCTTCTACTAATATGGACTTTAGGGCCTCTATCAAGTTTCCTTCAGACATTTATAAATACGAGTGTTCAAGGCCCCCATGATGGGTTTTGTATGATCATCATATGATCGTATGCAATGGAAGACAACTCAAACACAGACATATCTATCTTCAGGAATCAACACGTGAGTAAAACTTTAAAATAGAGTACCTTGAAAACGCCAACAGCAGCAGACTTCTTCTTCAATGGAAAAGGAGAATGTTTGATAAAGATTACAAAACAGTGAACAAAAAAACCCTGCCTCTGAGGGGGGAACACCGACCAATGGATTTACGATCGTATCGTGAGGATACCTGAATGTTGAATGGTCATCTCAAACGATAAACAACGACATGAGAATGAGAGAGAATTCGCCACACCCAACAGAATAATACATCATCCTCTTGTATAGGCAAAGCCCGAGGCTCCTCACATCATATGTGTTTCACAATGTTGGGTCAATTCATTGAACGTTTTCAATGAATTAATAGAAAACAATTAAAACATTCATAATGGTTTGTAATTGATAATAAAACTATTCGGGAGAATTAAATATATGTCATATATATATATTTATTTATTTATTATCGTGTGTATATTTAATACATAAATAAAGATACATGCATCACATGCATGTATTAAAAATCTACTTATATGTATATATATATATATATATATACAATATCATATATTATATATATATATTAGTGCACATCCAACAATATCTCACTTGCACTAAAATCTCATAAGGACTTTATGCGTAACTTCACAACTCTCTGTGAATCCATCCAAACTATTTTGGATATAGTTTTTCATCAAACTCTCTTCACTTTGAACAAATACTTTGTCTAAAATTTTATCCTTATCCAAGATCCTAACTGTGGAACCCTCGGGCCTTAGCATCGTTGACAACAACTATGAAATCTCTATTTCAAAGATATAAGCAAAGAGCGGCCTCTAGGAAAATATTGGTGTTACTCAAGCTCCCAAGGGGCCTGACATGACCTCCATAAAACATACTCATATCTCTATACAAACATGTACACCACAAGATGCATCTCATACATCATATGTATCTTATATAATTCTCTTGTCCATGACATCGAGTGACCACTAGACATGAAACATGTCAATCTAGTATATTCCTCTCATTATTTTCTTGATTATCTGAAAAAGACTAACCAGGTGGATGGATACATCACACGTCATTCATCTAAGTAGTTGAACACATCATAAGTGAAACAACTAAGCATGACCATGAATTTCCTCAGTCTAATTCAATAAAGGGCCAAATGTCTTTTACTGTCATACAAGTGGACACAACTCATCATGGTTATACTCCAACCGACGATATGATCGACAACATACCCAATCATCCCCTGATTAGCTACGTTCATATGACAAGGTATCAAAGTATGAAGGTTCTCATGCTAGGTATCTCACTGACCTCGAGTAAGAAGGAATGATAATAAGTATACATACCTAAGTATATCCATGATTGTATGAAATTCCATGAGATATACTTTACCAGATCATTCCAATTAATAAGTCTTTAATTATCACTTCAAGAATCTATTCTTCAATGTTACATATACAACCCTTTGTAATGGATATAATAATATATTCAAGCTAACCTTTACATATCATCACAACTCATTATACTCCATGATGATCATCGGTTAGAGACAACTCAAAGCATGTACTTTGAGGGGATATTTATCATTCGACCATTCATGTAAAATAAATGGAATCACACATGAATGAATGATAAATGGAGATCGTCTTTATTGTAAATACATGATATGTTTACAACCATTACAACCAATCTCTTAAGAGATTCTACATGAATTTCATGTTGTTTCTGCAGAAATGGTTTTCTGAACATTACAACCAAATGTAATTCCTACCACATCCCAATTTGATCATCTAATAAAATACTCTCACAAATCCCTCAATGAATAACATTTATGAAGCAAACAAGTTTGAATAATGGTGAGGCATAGTAATCATATTCCTCAAGTTCAACTCTTTGAACTTATATTCAAACTCCTTTACTTCATAACATCAAATGTTATAATATTATGTTGTTATCTACTTAGAACACTTTCCAAGTGCATCATAATCATTATTGGAACCCTTCCCATCAAACTTTTTCCTTAAAATCTTTTGTAAATAATGTAACTATTTACATTACCACTTTACCAGCACATCCTAAACTCTCTTAGGATAAAGCGACATCCACTTTGTTATGATAAATAATGTAACTCTTTACATTTCTCTTTACTTTCATACCCTGAACACTTTTAGGATACCAAGTTATACACTTTGTGTATTGGTTGGTATAATCCTTTGGGGGAATAGTGATGCCCACTTGTAATGATGGCCAAATGTAAATCTTTACATTTTCTTTACCATCACATATCCTAAACTTCTTTAGGCTGTTATGTGAAGAATCAATACAATCTTATATGGGAAAATCCTTTATTTAATAATGATATTTACTTTCTTACAGTAACTAAATGTAACTATTTACATTTTTCTTTACTTTCACATATCCTAACTCTTAAGTTCAAACAGACCCCCACAAGCTTCTTAGACACTACATTCACTTTGGGACATATTTATAAGAAACAATATGAACTACCTTGTGTTTTAGGAAATAATGTTTATTTATTTTTAGTGGGAATATTTAACAAATAATTTATTATTTTCATATTATATATGATATTCCATGTGTTTGAAAATTTTCTATTTGAAAATAAGACTTTATTAAAATCTACCACAGATGGGTGGCATGAAAACCTTCCCACATATTCTAAAAAATATATGGATAAACACGGTTACCCTAGATAAGCACTTTTATCCAAATCTTCTATTTAGAAACATGTTATAGTAATTGATGAATCATAAACCATGTGTATACATTTAATAATCTCATAACTGTTGGATCGAAATAATGAATGAAGATACTAATTATAGTATATAATGATGCTCAAAATACAAGAGGGGGGTGAATTGTATACTTTAAAATTTTTTTAGGAACTTTTAAAGTTGATTAGAAACTTTCCTATTGTTTAACAAGGTTAAACAAGGTAGTTCACAAAACCTCTAAGTTCTACTCACTAACTTGATTCAGGAAATATGATTCCGAGAAAGCAATTCTGTAAAAGTGATTCCAGAAATGAAACTTAATGAAAGTTTACAACAAGAAAGATTCTACCTTAAAGCGTATAGAATCTTACTAAATCAAAGTACAAGCATAAGGAAGTATAAGATAGTTATACTTTCCTCAATAATAAAATGCAGTGGAAAACTTGTAACAAAACAAGTAACAAGTAGTAAATCTTTTAACCCAAAGAGAAGAGTATCCAAAAACCTTGGATAAAGGTCCCTTGATTTATACTTTCAAGAAAGTCTGTCTTACCCACACCAGGGTAAGCCCTCGATACAAAGATCAGAGTCTGTCTCGCTATCCCTACAAGCCCTCAACATCAAGGTAGTCGGTACCTCTGTCTTCCTCAGCAAGGAATCCCTCAACTTCAAGGTAGTCGGCACTTCTATCTTCCTATCCCCGGAAGCCCTCAATTGTACATAGTAACAATCAGAGTCACACAAAGAAAATCTGAACAAGAAGTTTAGTACACACTAAGCATGAGATTATCTCTCTCTAGAAATCACTTTAGATCAAAAGTAATCCAAAAAAATCCTGATCTCTTTCAAATGAGCTCCTATTTATAGGCACAACACCAACGGTCGACTCCCTCTTCCAACGGTCATATTTTCCATTGAATTTCGGAGGGACCTATACATGTGTCACTCAAACAACGGTTAGTTATTAACTGAAAGCACGACATCGTTTTATAACAAAACAAGTGTAAGAAAAAATATGGTTACATAACTAAAATCCAATATTCGGAATGTAAGCAAATGAAAGTTCAGAGTCTAACCAAAAATGAATTAGGAGTCTACAATACAAGGATATTCGAATTCTATTTTCTAGGAATTCGGAACCTAAACACTATAGAATTCCAGAGTCTAAATTTCAAGGAAATTTAGAATCTGGATTCACAAGAATTCAGAACCTGAACTTAAAAATTTCAGAGTTAGAGTTCATGAGAATTCAAAGTCAGAACTAATAAGAGTTCGGAGTCTGAATTCAGAGAACTCGGAGTCAGAACTTAGAAGAGTTCGTAATCAGAATTCTGAGAATTCAGAGTCAGAACTCAGAAGAGTTCGTAACCAAAATTCGTATTCAGAATTCAGAGTCAGAACTAAGAAGAGTTCGTAATCATAATTCTAAGAATTCGGAGTCATAACTCAAAAGAGTTCTTAACTGGAATTCGTATTCAGAATTCGGAGTCAGAACTCAGAAGAATTTGTAATCAGAATTCTGAGAATTCGGATCCTAAAACAGAATTATTCATGTTTAGGTAATTATAGGATTCCAAGGTTTTGGTTACAAACCGAATTTTACACTTAGAAAAATTATGATGTGAACAATAAAAACTTGGTAAGGATAAATTTCCTCGGGGAAGTAAAATTTTCCTTATAGAAGTAACACATAGGGTAAAAAGAGATTTTCCTTGAGATAAGGTGTTTGTGATTTTCAAAACAAGAAGGAATAGTAATGTCATAAGGAAACCTTAATGACTTAACAATCTTCCCCAAGCATGAAGGAATGGAAAAGTCATAAGGAAAACCTTATTGACTCAAAAATCTCCCCCTTTTTGGAAATCACAAACATCCTTAAGAAAAATAATATAAGGACTTAGAATTTTTTTTCTAGATTTTGAAATAAAACTTATCTCCCTTTTCACATTGGAAAAGATGAAAACAACTAACTCCCCCTTAGGCTTTGGAACACTATGTATGGTATTATAGATTTCTAGAATGAGATTTTTCATTATCTTGAGTATGAAAATCTCTGTATGAAAACTCCCCCTTAGATAAACTCCCCCTTACTTAGGGATATTTCTTCTTTACTTAGAATTCTTTTTCCTTTCTCCCCCTTTGAGTCAATAAGGTTTTCCTTATGAATTTTCTATTCCTTCATACTTGGGGGAGATTGTTAAGTCATTAAGGTTTCCTTATGACTTTACTATTCCTTCTTGTTTTGAAAATCACAAACACCTTATCTCAAGACAAATCTCTTTTTACCCTATGTTTTACTTCTATAAGAAAAAATTTCCTTCCCCAAGGAAATTTATCCTTACCATGTTTTTATTGTCCACATCATAATTTTTCTAAGTGTAAAATTTGGTTTGTAACCAAAACCTCAGAATCCTATAATTACCTAGATATGAAGCATTCTGTTTTAGGATTTGAATTCTCAAAATTCTGATTACGAATTCTTCTGAGTTCTAACTCTGAATTCTGAATACAAATTCTGGTTATGAACTCTTCTGAGTTCTGACTCAGAATTCTCAGAATTCTGATTAAGAACATTTCTGAGTTCTGACTCTGAATTCTGAATACGAATTCTGGTTACGAGCTCTTCTGAGTTCTAACTCCGAATTCTCAGAATTCTGATTATGAACTCTTCTGAGTTCTAACTCTTAGTTCTATGAATTCAGACTCTGAACTCTTATGAGTTCTGACTCTGAATTCTCATGAACTCTGACTCCGAACTTTGTAAGTTCTAGTTCTGAATTCTTGTGAATCCAAATTCCAAATTTCCTTAAAATTCAGACTCCAGAATTCTATAGAGTTCAGGTTCCGAATTCCTAGAAAATAGAATCCAAATATCCTTGTATTATAGACTCCGAATTCATTTTTGGTTAGACTCTGAACTTTCATTTGCTTACATTCCGAATATTGGATTTTAGTTATGTAACCATATTTTTGCTTACACTTGTTTTGTTATAAAACGATGTCGTGATTTCAGTTACTAACTAACCGTTGTTTGAGTGACACGTGTACAGGTCCCTCCAAAATTCAAGGTAAAATATGATCGTTGGAAGAGGGAGCTGACCGTTAGTGTTATGCCTATAAATAGAAGCTCATTTGAAAGAGCTTAGGACTTTTTTGGATTAATTTTGATCTGAAGTGATTTCTAGAGAGAGATACTCTCATGCTTAGTGCGTACTGAACTTCTTGTTCAGATTTTCTTTTTGCGACTTTGATTATTGCTGTGTAAAATCGAGGGCTTCTGGGGATAGGAAGACAGAGGTGTCGACTACCTTGAAGTTGAGGGCTTCCTTGCTGAGGAAGACAGAGGTGCCGACTACCTTGAAGTTGAGGGCTTGCGGGGATAGCAAGACAAACTCCAATCTTCATATTGAGGTCTTACCCTGGTGTGGGTAAGACAGAATTTCTTGAAAGTATAAATCAAGGGACCTTTATCCAAGGTTGTTGGATACCCTTCTCTTTAGGTTAAAATATTAACTACTTGTTACTTGTTTTGTTACAAGTTTTCCGCTACATTTTATTGTTGAGGAAAGTATAACTATATTATACTTCCTTATACTTGTACTTTGATTTAGTAAGATTATATATGCTTTAAGGTAGAATCTTTGTTGTTGTAAACTTTAATTAAGTGTCATTTCTGGAATCACTTTTCCAGAATTTCTTTCTCAGAATCATATTTCCTGAATCAAGTTAGTGAGTAGAACTTAGAGGTTTTGTGAATTACCTTGTTTAAACTTGTTAAACAATAGGAAAGTTTCTAATCAAATTTAAAAGTTCCTAAAGAATTTTTAAAGTATACAATTCACCCCCCCCCCTCTTGTATTTTGAGCATCATTAGATACTACATTTAGTATATTCATTCATTATTTCGATCCAACAATAACAACCCTTTATTATTGAACATTCTATCTTATCATATCAGAGAAGTGATATGAAGATACACATCTTTTACTTAGAATAATCTGATATTGAAACATTCCTTTACATTCAATTTATTAATGTAGTAACTATCTACTTCATCTCATGAATCAAAACTACAAGCTCAATAAATTATTCATTTGATTTTGAACTTTTGTATATTTACAACACTTGTAAAACATACAATAATTGGGGGTTGTGTTACGGTCCACCTTCTTCAAGATGAGGGAAGGGACAATAAAGTGTCACACCCTTCCTTCTTCAAGATGAAGGAGAGATAATGACCCCTGAGTCCCATCTTTAATAGGCCTCGGAGTGGCGACTAGCACCAAGGGTATAGAATTTCACACAAAATGGAAGGAATTACCCTTTTTAATGAAAACATGATTGGAATATAAAATGGTAAAAATCCCCAAAAACACTAAACTTTTATACAAAGGGAAATACAAATCCAACCCATGCATGATTTAAACATAAATTGCCACAAAGGTACCACAAAACTCCAAATCAAGGTACCAAAAGAAAAGACTAAGCAGCAACACAGAAATTATCCCAACGCCCGAGCTAGTAAAGTCCATCATGGTCCTCAAAGTCCTCTTGGAAACCTGAAAAAAATTTCACAAATGTAGGGTGAGTATACAAGTATACCTAGTAGGAAAACTAAATCCACCCATGCACAAGTGGGATAATCATACTAATTACCCCGTGAAAATAGCAGAAACCAACAACACCTAATAAGGAAAGCTAACCAGCCCAGCCTCACCAAGGCATACTCTCCAAATAACTCAAGTCAAGTAAGATAATAATATAAGCACATTGATGATTTTGGTTCCCTGCACCACCTTAACATTGGTCATTTTCTCATTCCTAATGGCTAACATTTTGATACTACCACTCTTCCAAAATACAGACCCAATGCCACAACCTGCCCGCACACACCTAAGCCTCAAACCACATACAAATCCCACCCGCAGACACTTGAGCCTCATCCTGAAGACACTTAGGAAAACAATCATGGCCCGAAAACACCTAGGCCCCTCATCTACAACAAAAACCTGTCTGAAGGATCTTAGACTATGGTAAAACTCAAGCTATTACAGCCTAACCGGATATGCTCAAGCGGTAAGAACCCGGAAGAGGGTGCGTGGAAGAAAGTCAGTAACCAACCATCTATCCTCCCACCAGGATGTTGGGAAAGACCCCCCCCCCCCCCCCCCCCGCGAAATGAGGGTGTTCGGCACATGGTGCTTAACAAGGGTGGGGTGCATATAGAAATCACAAGGAATGAAAATTTATACATATAGGTAAGTAAACACTCAACTCAACCTATGGGTTTCAAACAAACAACCAACCCACACAAAACCACATTTTCTACTACCCCTATATGCACAACCACACAAACAACCACAATAAAACACAAGCCTAACCCCCTTTCATTTAACCACTTTTCATTCATTAATTAAGGGCTTCACTTTAATTTATTTCATCACTACCCGAGAAAATAACAAACACAACATTTGCAACCATTTTCAGAAGGATAAAGGCCACTAAATACTACCAAGGAAAATAAGGAAGTAGGGAACAAGGTAAGGAAATCCATTTTAACTTCCATTTATAAAAAAAATAGAGAAAAACCAACCTGCAGTCCCACTACACACCCCCTTTTTTATATACACCTATTCAACCACCTCCAACTATCATTATTCAAAGTTATCCTGCTCAATCATCCTCTCACAAATAGAACCGGAATCCCCACTTCACAACAACACCACACCCATCATACCCATAAACATGAAGTTATGACACAACCCAATCTTGTAGCCCTACTGCCCAATCATTTCCTAGAAGCAATCCCACTACACAATAAGTCCATCCATTCCACAATCAATCAATCTCTCAACCTGAGATTCCGTCACACCCCCTGTACCACCCCATACACAAATCCCACAGAAAAATACCACCAAACAGTAGCCCCACTGCACAAATAGGCCATCCCCCAAACACAAGGTCATTCCCTCTATCCACCATTCGTACCCACAACAAGGATACCAACAACAACTTCACACAACCCCCCCCCCCACAAGATAAAAAACCTAACAAAACACAGTACACAACCACACCATTAATCCAAGCATCTTCAGATTTAGCAAGAGGGGTTATTTAATTCCACTTTAAATAACATGAGTGATCACAAAATAGGTTTGATCCTGTAGTATCCATTTATTTAACCAAGTATACGTGATTAAGCAGATTTCATGTTATAATCATTTATCAAAGCATCATAACAAAATAAAGAACACCACTAGTGCGTAATAAAATACCACCAATGATCATGATTTTTAATAATCCTTACAACCCATACAATTAAAAACAAGGTTCATGGATAATAATTAAAAAAACATATGTAACATCATCACTTCCTTGACGTTATTTCATTGACCCTTGTTATCTTTTGATCATTATATTTCCTTCCCCTAATTTATTAATTGTTAAGGAAAAGTATTCATCCATTCTTAATGAATAAACATTACTACACCCATCTCACATGATACACAAATAAAGAGAGGAAAAAAATCCCTATCTGAAACAACAGGAGACCAAAAATCCTCCTTGCGCCAGAACAGGGGGGTCGTGCGAGCAATAGGAAGGAATATAAAGGAACTTGATCAATGGCTATGACACAACACGAGACTCCTTGGGGAGGGATAACTATAGTATAACTAATAGAAAATAGAGGATAGGACCTCCTCTTTAGAGAAATTCATATCTTATATCAACAAAATGGAAATAGTTTCAAAATTCATTAACGCAGGATCGTGGTCAAGATCACGCGATTTGGATATCTCAAAGTCCTCAGAGCATTAGGATATTAAATATATACTTAATATCCTTTAAAATTCCCTTAAAACTCCAAAACAAGGATTGAAACTTGGTTTATGTCCAATAAAATGTAAGAGGGGTGAAATTGGAAAAACTAGGAGAAACTGAGAAAAACTGGAAATTTGGAAAAGGGTGAGCTACCATTTGGTGTGCCACCATTTTGGTGCGACACTGTCACGGTGCTACCATCATGGTGCCGCCATTTTAGTGTACCACCATCACGGTGTCACCATTTTGGCGTGCCACCGTCACAGTGCCACTATTTCGGTGTGCCTCCATTACAGTGACACTGTGTCGGTGTGCCACCGTTTTGGTGAAACTGGTTTTTTGGAAAACTCCCAAAACAAACCACTATGACCCCCAAGAACACCACAAGAACTGTATTTTCATAAAGGAATGGCCCGTGGAAATCTGGGTCATTACATCAGATACCTCTCAAACTATTCTTGTCCCTGAGAATTTAAAACCAAACTCAGAAAAAGAGGGGTCCGAACAACCACCCTGTAAGATACCTCTTAGGAAAAAACCACCCTATGTTGTTCGGAAACTGTATAGAAAATCTCGACATCCAAGAACACCTCATCGAATTATACTACTCCAAATAATCACACAAACACCAAAGGTCATACTATCTAGACACATGGTTTAGGGAGCTCCTTCCTCCATGTCAAGATACTATTCTCTTTGGGTGGCACCGACTCACCTGCACGGGTCTAATCACATCTACATTAATGCATCTTGATTAGGGATCAGGTCCTCCCCTCCCCATAATCAGTACTTTTCACACACATTTAGAGAACATGGAAATGACTCATCTCACAAAAAATGAGGTCAAGCATTACATCATAAGAAAATCACAAAGAAAAACACAAGAGAAAAACTCAGAACAGCTTTGGGTACTGGGCACGCATTTGTGCCTCTTGATCCCAAGTACTCTCCTCGAGGTCACCATGCCTCCATAACACATAAACCAAAGGAATGGTCTGTCCACGAAGCACCTTATCCTCATGATCCTTGATTCTTACTAGTCACTCCACGAACATCGTGTTGTCCTCGATATCTAACTCTCCCTGGTCAATGACATGGGAGTCATCGTGTAGATACCGACAGAGCTAAGAGACATGGAAGATGTTGTGGATCCTCTCCAACTGAGGTGGAAATTCTAGATAATATGCCACCTCGCCAACTCGTCCTAACACCTCGAAAGGTCTGATGAAACTAGGAGAAAGCTTTCTCCCTCTGCCAAACCTCTATTGCCCACATTGAGTGGAAACCTTCAAGAATATATGGTCCCCAACCTCTAACTCCAAAGGCCTCCTCCTAAGATCGACATAAGACTTATGTCAGTCCTGTGCTGCCTTCATCCTCTCATGGATAAGATGCACCTTCTCTGTCATACTCTACACCATGTCCAAACCAAGAATAGTTTCCTCCCCAACTTTTGCTTATCACAAAGGGTGAATGACACGACCTCTCATATAGAGATTAGAATGGAGTCATACCAATGGAAGAGTGGTAGCTATTATTGTAAAAAACTCTACTAAGGAAAAATGTCACACCCAAGACCCACTAAAGTCTAGAACACACGCCCGTAACATGTCCTCCAACGTCTGGATGATCCTCTCTATTTGTCCATCCATCTGAGAGTGGAAAGCAGTGTTAAGGCGTAACTGAGTGCCAAAGGCATGATGCAATCCCCTCCAGACTCACGATGTAAAATATGTATCCTAATCCGAGACAATGGATCTTAGAACTCCATGCAGTCGCACCACCTCATACACATACCTCTGTGCTAAGGCATCCACTATGCTTGACTCCTTAATCATTAACAAGTGAGCCAATTTTGTCAAATGATACACTACTACCCAAAGATAATCGCATCCTCCCTAAGTATTAGGTAATCCTGTGATGAAATCCATCGAAATTTCATCCCACTTTCACTCAGGAATGTCTAAGGGATGCAACAGACTTTTGGGAACACGATGCTCAACCTTCACCTGCTAACACACTAGGCAAATTGACACAAAATCCACCACTTCCCACTTCACCCTAGTCCACCAAAACTATTCCCTCAAGCCTTAGTATATTTTAGAAACTCATGGATGCATCTACAGGGGTGATCTATGGAACTCACAGAGAACTCCCTCGTGCATTGCCAATAGGAAAAACAACATCCCATGGAACAACATCTGATTCCGACTATCCTCCAACCATCCCTCTAGAGAATCACCCTGGATAGTGCAATCATGCATCACTTCAATCTTTGAGTCTTCCCACTGAGACTTCTCCACCTTCCGCACCAAGGAAGACTGCACTGTCATCTGAAATAGACATCCTCTGCTATCATCCACTCTCGCATCTAGACGCAAAGCGACCAACTCCTCCATTTCCTTCCAAGCATCTGTGGATTCTCAAACTACCTCCTTCTATGAATTCCTACTTAGGGAATCAGCCACCATGTTCACCTTTCCCAAGGTGTAATAGATCTCGAAGTCATAGTCCTAGAGAAACTCCATCCACCTTCACTACTGCAAGTTCAGGTATCACAGGGAGAAGATATACCTCAAGATTTTGTGATCCATGAAGACCATAAAGCACCCCCAATAAGGTAATATCACCACAACTTTAGCACGAATACGGCCACTGTAAGATCTAGATCATGGGTGGTACTGCTGCATCAGCACACATACCAAGCCTAGACTGAAAGTGTCACATAACACCTTGAACGTCACCCCTTCCTCTAGAAATCTAAGCACTAGAGCACTGAACATCTTCTCCTTTAGGTAGATGAAAGATGCCTAACACTTCTCACTCTACATGAAGGCCTGGTCTTTTTTGTTCAAAGCTTTCAACGGTGCTACAACTTGAGATAAGTCGGGTAAAAACCTCTGGTAATAGCCCATTAGACTCAGGAAGTTGCAAAGTTCTTCCAAATTCTTGGGTGTTGTCAAATAAAAAAATACCTCAATATTTCATGGGTCCACTGTTATCCATTTATGAGACACCACATGTCCAAGTAATTTCACCTCTCACATCTAGAACTTGCACTTGGACAACTTCCCATAGAGCTAGTGGTGCCGGAGGACCTCCAAGACTGTCCTGAGGTGGTCAGCGTGATCCTCCGCTGAATTTGAGTAAATCAGAATATCGTCGATGGACACGATGAGAAAATGGTCCAGGAACTTGCGGAAGACAAAGTTCATGATCCCCATGAACACAGCTGGTGCATTCGTAACACCAAAGGGCATGACCACGAACTCGAAATTCCTATACCTGCACCTGAAAGCAGCATTCGGGATGTCATCCTCCTTCAACATTAAATGGTGATATCCAGAGCACAGATCGATCTTGGAGAAGAAACATTATCTTATTAACTGGTTGAAAATATCATCTATTTTTGGGAGAGGGTAACAGTTCTTGATCGTTACCCGATTCAGTCTCCGGTAGTCTATGCACAGCCTCAGGACATCATCTGTATTCTTCATGAACAAGACTAGAGCACCCCGCAACAACACACTCGGACGAATAAAACCCTTTTTCATCAAGCATTCAACCTAGATCCACAACTCCCACAACTCAGAAAACATCATCTGATAGGGAGCCATCAAAATCGGATGGGCACCGGGTTGAAAGTCTATTCCGAACTCAACATCACGTCAAGGGGGTAGAGTCACAACCTATTTGGAAAAAACATCTAGAAAATCCCGGAAAACTCTTAGAACCTCCACCATCTCATTACCTATCAACCCCTCTGACATCTTGGCTAGCACAGAAAGAAGAGTCTCCACATGTCGGCTTCACTTCTGATGACTCCGCTCGCCAAAAAAAGCTACGCACTGGCCATCCATATCCAAAAACATAACTCTCCTCCATAAGCATTCGATAACATCATGCACAGAAAACAACCAATCGACACCAAGAATGAAATTTTATGGATAAATCTATAGCATAAGAAGATCCCCACTAGATTGATGTGTCCCCTACACCAGTCTACATCCCCAACAAACATCAAACAGACTGGTCTGACCTCTAACCGACATGCTCAACACCAGGGGCACAAAAAGTCTCTATACATATAGTCCCAAGGAATGGGCTAAAATGGGTGTAAAAAAGGAGTGTGAAGCTCCTGAATCAAACAAAGAACACACAAGAGTACTAAACAGACTGATCATACCTCGAACAACCTTCGGCCCCAGTGGAACTGCTGCCTCGACAGTGTGAAACTGCCCACGCCCAGCTCCTCTACCCCTCTACCATCAACCGCCTCCCTGACCACGCCCTGGACGAGGTCCCTGAGGAGTACCCTAAGGTTGGAATCCTCCAACACAATCTACCCTCAATGGAGCGGGAGCTCACTGCTCCTGCTGCTGGAAAGTTCTGACCGACAATTGTTGCTGCTAAGGTGGGCGTTGAACCTTCCCAACCCCACTGTACTGAGCTCAAACTAGGAAATATCTCCAAATATGTCCATGGACTCCACAGAAAAATCACCTTAGTCCCAGGCCCATGGGGAAAGGGCGAGGACCAGGAGGTCGAAACTGAAATTGTTGAATCCTAATTCCCGCTGGCCGAAACTTGGAAGGCCCTGACATCGGAGACCTACTGCTGACTGCCTTCCCCTTCAACGAACTCGGCTTGTTCCCCTCTCATGGCACACATCCCTATAAGTGCATCCTCTTAACTACTTCAACATTCTTCTGAACTTCTAAGTATGTTAGTAGGGTAAAGGGAGTGATGTCATACTAAAGAGAAGGTCAGAGTGCCTCCTCTAAGCATCTCACCCGCGACTCCTCATCTGGAAAGAGATCTAGATCAAAGTGTAGAAGATACTTGAAATTCATCACCAATTCCCTCACTGACATACTCCCCTTCTAGAGGGAGAGAAACTCCTTCTTCTTCTTGTCCTTCATTATCGAGGAAAGAAACTCCGCCCAAAACTCCTCAAATTCAACCCATGCGACATTGGTCTCCTTTATCTCCCTGAGGTAAATCATCCACCACTGACGCATCACTCCTTGCATCTGGATCACTATTAGAGGAAGATATTACTCCCTTAGAGCGCATATCAAAGTAAAGGTAATTGTCAACTCCTCATGTCAGCCCTCTGTCTCTAAGTCTGAAACGCTACCTTCGTACTTTCCCAAGGTCTTTCACTGGAAAGCGTGAAGGGTATTTTTCCACAATTCATCTTCCTCCTCTCGATTGACCCTCCGCTGATCAACCAAGTCAGCCTTCTGGGCCTCAACTACTCATACCACACATGGGCGAAATCTAGGTGCCATAGCTGAAAAGGGTAAACAAGGAACTCCTAATCCCAGGTAGTATGAAATTTTTTTAAGATTTATTTTAAATATTTATTTAAATTAAATTCCCAAAATTCCCAAGAAAAATAAGAACACAAGTCATTATGATGCATGTACCTTTCCTAAGGTCTCTACCCTGCAATCAATGTAGCCTCACTTGGTCATTCAGTAGGTCCAAAGTCCTTGCATCGGATCATGGATGGCCCTAAAATCTCGTGTCCTAGTCGGTCTTCCCTATCCTATTTCATGCACCAAGATTATATAACACCATTTCCCTACCATCCCATGAAATACTTATTGTTCCCAACTCCGAACTCCATCCTATCCCTCAACCATCACCTTGATACCATTCTGTCATGACCCACCTTCTTCAAGATGAGGAAAGGGACGACAAAGTGTCACACCCTTCCTTCTTCAAGATGAAGTAGAGATAATGACCCCCATGTCCCGCTTTCAATAGGCCCCAAAGTGGTGAATAACACCAATGGTATAGAATCTCACACAAAATGGAAAGCATTAACCTTTTTAATGAAAATAGGATTATGAGATAAGACGGTAAAAATCCCAAACAACACCAAACTTTTATATAAATGGAAACCAAAATAAAACCCATGCATGATTTAAAAATAATCTACCACAAAGGTATAACAAAACTCCAAAGAAAGGTACCAAAAGAAAAGACTAAGTAACAAAACAACAAGTATCCCAATGCCCAAACCAGTAAAATCTAGAATGGTCCTCAAAGTCCTCCTGGAAATCTAAAAACATTTACATGAATGTAGGGTGAGTATACAAGTATACCCAGTAGGAAAACTAAATCCACCCATGCACAAGTGGGAGAAGCATACTAATGTCCCCATGAAAAAAGCAGAAACCAACAACACCTAATAAGGAAATCTAACTATCCCAACATCACTAAGGCACACTCCCCAAATAACACAATTCAAGTAAGATAATGATATAATCACATCAGTGATTTGAGTACCCCGCACCACCTTCTCACTAGTTATCTTCTCATTCCTAACAGCTAATGTATTGATTCTACCACTCTTCCAAAATGTAGCTCCACTACCACAACCTTCCCGCACACACCTGAGCCTCAAACCACACACAAATCCTACCTGTAGATACCTGATCCACAATCACACTACAAATCCTGCCCATATACACCTGGGCAACAACAACCACGCCACTCACCCAAAAATACCTGGGCCTTATCCCAAAGACACTTGGGAAAACAATCCTGGCCTACAAACACCTGGGCCTCTCATAGAAAAAAAAACATGTCTGAAGGATCTTGGATTATGGTAAACCTCAAGAAATTATAGCCTTCCCAGATATTCTCGAGCGGTAAGAACCTGGATGAGGGTGTGAGGAAGAAAGTCAGTAACCATCTATCCATCATCCCACCAGGATGTTGGGAAATACACCCTCCCCCATGAAATAGGGGTGTTCGACACATGGTTATCAACAAGGGTGGGGTGAGTATAGAAATCACAAGGAACTAAAATTTATACATATAGGTAAATAAACACTTAGCCCAACCTATGGGTTTCAAACAAACAACCATCCCACACAGAACCACATTTTTTGCTACCTTTATATGAACAACCCCACAAACAACCACAATAAAACACAAGCTTAACCCCCTTTCATTTAACCACTTGCCATTTCTTAATTAAGGGGTTCACTTTAATTTATTCCAACACCACCCAGGCAACTAACAAGAACAAAATCTACAACCATTTTCAGAAGGCTAAAGGCCACTAAATACCACCAAGTCAAACAAGGAAGTAAGGACCAAGTTAAGGAAATCCATTTTAACACTCATTCATAAAAACAATAGAGAACAACCAAACTACAGTCCCAATACACCCCCATTTTTTCTATAAACCCGTTCAATCACTACCAAATGTCATTCTTCAAAGTTATCCCACTCAATCATCCTCTCAGAACTAGAACTGGAATCCCCACTGCACAACAACACCACATCCAGCACACCCATAAACATGAAGTCACGGTACAACCCAGTCTTGCAGCCCTACTTCCCAACCACTTCCCAAAAGCAGTCCCACTGCACAACAAGTGTATCTATTCCACAATCAATCAATATCTCAACCTGAGATTCCGTCACACCTACTACACCACTCCATACACAAATCCCAAAGAAAAACACCACCAAACATCAGCCCTGCTACACAAACAGGACATCACCTAAACACATGGTCATTCCCCCTGTCCACCCTCCTACCTGTAACAAGGTTACAAACATCAACTTCACACAACCCCCAACAAAGTACAAAACCCAACCAAACACAACACACAACCACACTATTAATCCAAGAATATTTAGATTTAGTAAGAGGGGTTATTTAATTCCACTTTAAATAACAGGGGTAACAATAGAACATGCTTGATCCCAAGGCATCCATTTATTTAACCAAGTATGTGTGATTAAGCAGATTTCATGTTACAACCATTTATCAAAGCATAAAAACAAAATACATAACACCACCAGTGCGCAAAAAAAGACCACAAAAGGCCATGATTTTTAGTAGGCATTATAACCCATACAATTCAAAACAAGGTTCATGGATAACAATTAAAACAATATATGTAACATCATCACTTACCTTGCATTATTTCATTGACCCTTTTTATCTTTTGATCATCATATCCCCTTCCCCTCATTTATTACTTGTTAAGGAAAAGGATTCAGCTGTTATTCACTAAGAAACATTACTAATCCCACCCCTCATGATACACAAATAAAGAGAGATAGAAGAATCCATGCCTGAAATAATAGGCGACCAAAACTCCTCTTTACGCCAAAACAAGGGGGTCGCGCGAGCAGCAGGAAAGACTCCAAAGGAACTCGATCGATGTCTATGAAACAAAAAATGACTCCAAGGGAAGGGATAGATATAGGTACACCAAGAGAAAAGAGAGGAGAGTACATTTTCTTTAGAAAAATTCATATCCTATATCAACAGAATAGAAACAGTTTCAAAAGTCATTAACATGGGATCGTGGTCAAGATCGCACTGTTTGAATATCTCAAAGTCCTCGGAGCATTAGGATATTAAAGATATAATTAATATCCTTTAAAACACCCTTAAAAATTCCCAAACAAGGCTTTAAACTTGGTTCACATAAAAAAAATGTAATATGGGTGAAATTGGAAAAACTGGGAGAAACTGAAAAAAACTGAAAATTTGGAAAAGGGAGAGCCACTATTTGGTGTGCCACCATTTCGATGTTCTACCATCACGGTGACATCGTTATAGTGACACCAATTTGGTGTGCCATAGTTTTTATGTGCCACCATTAGGGTGCCATTGTTTCAGTTCACCACCATCACGGTGCCACCATTTTGGTGTGCCACCGTCACGGTGCCACTATTTCGGTGTGCCACTGTCATAATGACTCGTTTCAGTGTGCCATTGTCATGAAGCCACCATTTCGTTGTGCCACCTTCATGGTGACACCGTTTTGGTGTGCCTCCATCATGGTGCCACCATCTCGGTGTGGCACCTTCACGGTGCCACCATCTCAGTGTGCCACCATCATGGTGCCACCATTTTGATGAAACTAGATTTTTGGAAAACTCCTGAAACAAACCACTACAACCCCTAAGAATACCACAAGCACTGGATTTTCACAAAGGAATGGCCTGGGGAAATCTGGGTCATTATAGTTTGGCTTAGTGGTAAACACCCCGTAATACTACATTGAGGTTGGGGGTTCAAAACCCATGGAGCACAGGTACTATAGTAACATTGTACACTACTAGAAAATAGACCTATACCCACGGTTTTGCCCAAAAACGTGGGTATAGGCATCCTTATACCCATGATTTAACCAAAAACATGATTATAAGTATTATATGAGAACCTATACCCACGATTTTACCTAAACTGTGGGTATAGGCACCCCTATACCCACAATTTTTGGAAAACCGTGGGTATAGGTAAAGTATGGGAACCTATACCCACATTTTTCCAAAACCATGAGAATATGGTAGTTTTTCAAGACCTATACCCATAGTTTAACAAAAACCATGGGTATATGGTTGATTTTTGAAGACCTATACCCACGTTTTCGTAAATTGTGGGTATAGCTTTCCCACCTTATGGCACGATTTTTTTTCGCGGGGCATACAATTTTTTTCACAGGAACACCAATTCCCATGGTTTTCTACCTATAGCCACAGTTTATATAAATATATATAACTAAATATATATTTATATACCAATAATACATATGGTATAGTGGTTATGTACGGGCAGAATAAACGATCGGTCCAAGGATCGAATCCCGCAGTCACATTTTTTTTCAAAGTTATACCCATGGTTTTTAAAACCGTGGGTATAGGTGAATGACACGGTGTAATGGAGATAGACATGGTGGACTAAACCTATAAACACAGTTTCCTAAACCATGGGTATAACTCATGGGCTATCCCAATGCCTCGGTAGCCCATGGTTCCCTGAAACCATGGGTATATCCTATACCCACAGTTTTAGGGGCTATAACCATGATTTGAAACTATGGGTATTGGGCTAATTTTCAATAGTAGTATCAGCAGTAGAATTGTAAAAACAATGACACTATAGTGGTGGTGGAAATTGTAGTAGAAATTGTAGAGGTAGTAACACTGTAGCGAGTATTATAGGAGCTCGGGTACTGTATCATCACTATTCATTGATGGGTGTTTGGGTTAAAATTATGGGCCTACGGGCCATGTGATAGGATTTCATTACCATTAGGAATATGAGCCGTGTATTGAATAAATAAGGCTTGATGGGTGGGATATCCCCTTGGGGGGATATGGCTTGCCTTTCTAGCATGTGTGTGAGGTATGTGTGTGTTTAATTATAATTGTACCCCCAAGCACTTAATATATACATGTTTGTAAAACATACACTTGATATCACATTCCCTTTAAAATAAAAAAAATAATTATTATAACATTAATAACTACATGGACATTACATGGAGTTTTTAAACCCCTTCAGGTGTTTTAGATAATCCAATTATGGAATCATCACTTCTTCCTGATAATACACCCATGTTTCAAATAAAATTAGTTGGATTCTTGAAGAAATATTATTGGACTTTCAAACATTTCCTCTTTCGATTTTGATGTTTTACCTCCTTATACTGTCTCTATAGTACCAAAACTTAGACATCATATGTCTAGATGATCTATTCTCTAAACTTTGAGAATATCAGGTAAACTTCTCTTGAATTCATCCATCTCACTGAAACATTTACATAGATGAAAATAGGAAAAATTACCTAAGTAGAACCAGACTTATAATAATTATTCAGTCTTTCCTAACATATCCAATGATATTGAATATCACGGACATACCCAATCATACTGAGTATATGATACTATAATTTTTTTAGGTCAATTATGCATTAAATTTCATTAAAATATTAAATGAATCATTTCATGTTTCCATAAGCAACTAGATTAACTTGTTGAATAATTTTAATTATAAGTTACACAAAAATGAATTTTACTAACACATATAGTATTTCATTTTTCTCACTTTCTTAATAACCTTTCTTAAGGTACCAGTCTTAGGAGTTGTGTAATGACCCGACACACCAGGGTTTTCCTAAACAGCGGAAGTCCGGGCTATCACAACCCCAAGCCAGCCTCCAACAGGCCAGGGACTATCGACTAGTATTGATAAGAAATAACTAAAATGGGAGGCCTTTTACTAATGTACCTACACACATTCACCCAACCATCTCTATGAAGTAGTGAAAAGGAATATAATGTAAAGACTGTAACATCTAGAGATAAATCATGCACGCAATAAACTATAGGGAATACATTAATGTACAATAGAATATAAAAAAATTGTAAAGGGAAAAAATACACGCCCAACTAGAAATGAAGTCCCAACCCGAAAACAACTGGAATCGAACATAACTGAGAGATACTGACTCCTAATCTCCATACCTAGCCACTGTATGCAGCCTACACACCCGAGTATCCCTATGCTCCACCAAAATGAATGTTGATTTGTCCATTATCTATATAAGACACGACATGTGTGGGAAAATACCATACATGGGTGAATATATACATACTAATAGGGTGCCCTGAAAACCAAAAGAGAGTGTTAGAGAGATACAAAAAAATGTTAGATCAACCCAACAAAGTCATATCAATCAAAAACTGAGACAAAAACCATAAACATCCAGATATGATCAATAAGAATCCCATATGAGAGAGAAAGGGGATGTCATGACCCATCCCAGTGGATCCTGTGCAGCGACTCCCCAAGCCTGCCTCTAATAGGCCAGGGGCTGGTGACCAACATTGAGTAGGAATATCATTAACATGGGAGACATTGTCAAAGTACCTGTACACACACACACACATATCCAATCCCACAAAATGATAAAATGTAAAAACAATTGAACAACCAATGCATGCATACATATATATCCCACAACCAGAGGATGATGGAAGAAAAGGGGAAGTAAACAAGTCCAAATACAATCCCACCACAAAGAAGTCTATAACACAAGTCCAACATGAAAGTAAAGGTACTATGAATACTTTCTAAAAGTCATAAGAACACACCTCAGTCTGTCCAGTCTCACTAAGAACCGTATAGTCCTGGTCTACCTAGGACTCCATCAAAAGGTCGATCATCTGCACAATACATTACACATGTGGGCAAAGCCCATGTAGGGGTGAGTATAAAAATACTCAGTAGGACACCCCAAAACCACAAAACATATAACAAAGGAAATACAGTCATCTCTACATAGGTATATGTCTACAACACATATAACATGAATATCTAGATATACCCAATAAAGACACATATTCTAGAAGTAAGCCACAACCATAGTATACCAAGACTATGATTCTGGTTCAAAGATTCAATGAAGTACTCATCTGGGAGAACACACTCTTGAGTCCAATAACACTGATGAAATTCGTTAAAGAGTTACTTCTCGTCGGGTCTGAGAGA
Source organism: Viscum album (assembly GCA_963277665.1). Taxonomy (NCBI): domain Eukaryota; kingdom Viridiplantae; phylum Streptophyta; class Magnoliopsida; order Santalales; family Viscaceae; genus Viscum; species Viscum album. The sequence goes on along the minus strand of OY728155.1, from coordinate 1,285,494,225 downwards.
GAGAATCACTAAAAAGATCCAAAGAGAATACGATACATAGATGAGGATCATAGCTAGGGCCATGGTTTGATACCAACAACTCAATTTGGATTAACCCACTAGGTAGAGGATTGACACCCAGTAGGATTGATTATGTCAATACATAGGAATCTACCTAGAACATGAATATGAATAGAGGATCCCACTCAAACCTCTTAGGGGGATTACAAAAACTCTATTCAGAAAGTCTCGCTGAAGGGATCATTGTATTAGGAGTAGGAAACGATTCATACTGACCTTTAGGGAAAAGATAAGGGGAAAAACCTAATGAAACTTGTCCAAGATATAGAGGATAAGAGATCTAATCCATGTAATAAGAAGTAAACAATGTGTAGAGGGGTTACACATCATGGACCTTGATCCTAGGTTCTGCTCGTGTAAACGACCTGTGTCATCCATATTGTGTTCGTGTAGAAGGAGAGTACACAGTGTGTAGAGGGGTCACACATCATGTACTTGTATCCCGGGTCCCGCCCATGTACCCCAACCGTGTGCCAATATACGGTGTCATCCCATGCATCTATGTCGGTGTACCAGTATATGGGGTAGCCCGTATACATTTTCCAAGCCATGTTGTGTGGGGGAGTAAACACCGTGTAGATAACCCATGTACTCCACCCCATGTCTATGTATTGTCTGAAGTACACACTGAGTTCATATAAGGGGATTACACATTGTGTATCCAGGGACTACACACTACGTGTATCCGATTTTTCCATAAACCCTTCTTCTTCCTCCTGCTCATACCTGTATCACTATCACATAGAAATCCATCTCCAATCATATCGAAACTCATGGATCTACTCTAAAAAAACTCTGTTATGACTATTCTCTAGAATCCGGTGTTCAAATCCATTCAAAAAATGGATTCTTTTCATCTGAATCATCTTCCACGCATCTTGCTCGAAGATCGGGGGTTTCCAAACTAGTCTGATTCATTCGCTACTACCGCTGTTGCACCTCTACTACATTATACCATTCTCGATTCTACAATCTCAGATCTTTGTGTCAAGAAACATGTGCATAACGACTGATTCATTAGTGTTCGTTGAACTGTATGCCAAATGAAGAACACCCATTATGAATGGAGAAATATGAGTGAAAATCATGAAACATGCAAAATAGGAACAAACCTTGGCTGTGTTTAGTTATCCTCGATTCAATTCCATTAGAATGAATAATGAAGAAACAATCAATCAAACAAATCCCAAAGTAAAATCCTCTCAAAATAAACACATCCTGCATAACGATCGAACTACAGATCAATCTTTTTGTGGATTGGTACATGTTCATTGTATGAATCAATAATGGGGAATAAATCCAAATAAAACACAAGACCTACCTTAATTCGGATCAATTTCTAAAGAAGAATGATTTTTTCATCATTGTCGTTGTCAAGATTCATTGAATCAGAGGAGCATCGATCTTTGATTCGCAATCAATTTTTATTTTTCCGAGGGGATTCTCCAGAGTTCTCTCTTAAATATGAGTAAACCACTACGCTGGAAAAATGAAATAAAATAATTTATTCAAATTATTTTATTCATTTATGCGTCTGTGATGAATTTTCCACAAAAAATTTCACCGACTAATTTTGAGTCATGCCTAGGGTAAACCTCATGTTCTGAGTTCAATAGTTTCATCAAATTTATGATCCAAGCACCCATTTAGAAGTTATTCCACTTTTTCAGGAAAATCGCGCGCACATGCTATTTGATATTTTTAATATATTTCAAACATTTATTCTAGGAACCCTAGGCCTCAGAATCAAACATCGTCTCAGCACCGAGTCTCTAAAATAATACATATAATATTTAAAAATAATACATGGAAAATCCAAGGCATTAAGTTCTCCCCACCCTAGGTATTTACATCTCGAAAATAAAAAACAAGGGATACTAAAAAAATATGTGCATACTGAGCACGAATCTAAGCCTCCTGCTCCCATGTGCTCTCCTAAAGATTCTCGTACTGCCGCCAAACCCAAACTAATGGAATCAATCACCCACAAGGTATCCTCTTCTACTAATCCTCGATCTCCACAGGGTACTCAGCAAAGGTCATTCCATTCTCGATGTCCAGCTCACCCGAGTCGATAACGTATGATGGGTTGTGCATGTACCTCCTAAGTTGCGATACATGGAAGACATCATGTACCTAATCTAATTGCATAGGTAGAGCTAAGCAGTGCACCACCTCGCTGACTCTATGCAATATCTGGAAAGGGATAATGAATCTCGAAGATAACTTGCCACCCTGGCCCAATATTCATAATCTGTGTTGAGGTGAAACTCGTAGAAACACATGGTATCCTTCCTCGAACTCCAAAGGAATTTTTCACCTATTATTATAAGACTTATGATGGATCTGTGTAGTCCTCATCCACTCCTAAATGATCTGTACATTTTTTGTTGTAGCTCGCACGAACTTCGGCCCATGATTGCTGACTCTCCTGGGTAATTCCAACAAAGTGGTGACCTATAGGGTTGATTGTAAAAATCCTCAAATGGTGTCATACCGATGGGGGAATGATAGCTATTTTTGTACAAAAAACTATACTAGTGGTAGGTTATTCTCCCAACTACATCCAAAGTCCAACATGTAATCTCATAGCATGTCCTCCAGAACCTGAATGGTTTTCTCAATATAGCCTCCAGTTTGTGGGTGAAACATTGTGATCAAGTGTAAATGGGTCCCAAATGCTTCTTGAAATATTTTCTACAACCGGTATTTAAAACGAGCATCATGACCAGAAACAATCATCGACAGAACTCTATGGAGTCGGACTATCTCTTGAACATAGAGGCATCCCAAGCTCTCTACTAAACTCTGATCTCGTATAGATAGGAAGTGGACCAACTTGGTTATTCAGTCTAGGGTCACCCAGATGACATCATATCCCCTATACGTATGTGATAAATCCGTTATGAAGTCCATAGATATCCCACCCCACTTACATTCTAGAACCTCAAGGTGTTGAGCCAAACCCATTGGAACTTGGTATTAGGTCGGAGAAAACACCCAAGGAGGGAATGATGGCAAGAGGGGGGGGGTGAATTGCCTTTTAAAAAAGGATTAACAAATTAAAAATCAAAGTTGAAATGCAGCGGAAATAAAAGAGGCAAGACACACAAAAATGATAACGGAGTTCGGCCAAAACCCGGCCTACGTCTCCGCTCCCAACTCAACCGTTGAGAGATTCCTACCGCTTGCTTTTCAATGGTTTTAGCAAGAAACCCACTAGGCTTTGAGGTAGCACTAGGACCTATTACAGCTTGCTTTTATTGGTTTAGCAAGAACCCAATGCTTTTAATGGTTAAGCAATAACCCACTAGTCTTTTTACGGGTGAAGACTAGATCAGGAGGGAATGATGGCAAGAGGGGGGGGTGAATTGCCTTTTAAAAAAGGATTAACAAATTAAAAATCAAAGTTGAAATGCAGCGGAAATAAAAGAGGCAAGACACACAAAAATGATAACGGAGTTCGGCCAAAACCCGGCCTACGTCTCCGCTCCCAACTCAACCGTTGAGAGATTCCTACCGCTTGCTTTTCAATGGTTTTAGCAAGAAACCCACTAGGCTTTGAGGTAGCACTAGGACCTATTACAGCTTGCTTTTATTGGTTTAGCAAGAACCCAATGCTTTTAATGGTTAAGCAATAACCCACTAGTCTTTTTACGGGTGAAGACTAGCTCACCGATCTCAAGCCTTTTACAAGGTAAGGCTTGACAACCTCTTCACACCTTAGTGGTGGTGTGAAACCCAAAAGAAGGGGGGAAGAGAAAAGGGTTGGGGTTTGTAGGCACAAACCCAATTTTAAGCTCAAAATAAATAAATGCAATAAAACCCGTAATTGGGAAGACTCGGGCGCCAATGGATGATGGAGTTGATGGGCGTGCTCTCCCAAGCTTCTTGAGTGGAGCTCCTTGGATGTGGAAGTTGTTGGAGCAAGGTGGGTTCCCTTGGAGGAAGTCCGCCGGAGGTACGCCAAGGATGGAAAATGTGTACGGTGGCTTCACAATTGTTCCGGTAGGTGTCCGGGGCTTCCTCAGCCTTTATTTATAGGCTAGGAACCCTTGGGGAGGCTTCGGAGCCGTTGGAGAGGTCTTCGGAGCCGTTGGGAGTCAAGTGGACAGGCTGGTCAACAGCCCAACGGCTAGTTTGACTGTGTCCACCGGCTGGCCGGTACAGTCCCACCGGCTGGCCGGTGTTTGGAAAGATGGAGAGGTTTTGGTCCAGGGGCCACCGGCTGACCGGTGGAGGAGCCACCGGCTGGCCGGTGCCAAGACAGTGGCTGGCACTGTTGAATCTGAGTGCCACCGGTCGGCCGGTGCTTGGCCACCGGTTGGCCGGTGCCAAGACAGTGGCTCTGCCTGATGCCCAGGTGCCACCGGCTGGCCGGTGGATGGCCACCGGTTGGCCGGTGGACTGATTTTCAGTCCACATCTGCTTCTTGAATTCTTGGCCCAATTCTTTGGCCACCTGAAATGATTCCTATCATCCAAAAACACTTGAAACAAAGTTAGATACATAAGAGGGTGATTGTGATCATGAAAATCAAACATCGAGGGGAACGAGAGGTACAACAATCTCCCCCTATTTTGATTATCACAATCACCAAAACAATTAAAGTAAAAGATGAAATGAGATGCATGCTTTAAAAGATTAAATTGAAAACAAGCAATGCATGAACAAAAGGTTTCTCCCCCAATCAATCAAGAAATTCTCCCCCTTTGTGATTATCAAAATAGAGTGGGGCATGATACTTGATTGAGGGAAAAATTTGAAAAACAAGATTTTAAACCAATTGAAAATGATACTAATTGTTGGAAATTTTGAAATGAAAAATTGAATAACAGTTTGAATTGAAAGTTTTGAATCAAAAACCAATTGAAATTCGAAATTTGAAACCAAATGAAATTTTTGAAATTGAGAGTTTTGAAAAATCGACACCAACTGTTGGATATTTAAAAAAGAAAATTTAAAAGAAAATTTGAATTTCAAAGCCAAGTGTTGAGTTTGAAATGAAAACTTTGAATACACAACAAGGCTTAAAAAAAAATCCTAACTCCCCCTAAATAAAAACAAAGAATCACTGGGGAGTGGTTTTTGAAACCGAAACAAATTTAGGCCCGGAGAGACTTGCCAAAAGGGATTTTTCAATCCAAATTTGTTTCATGGCGGGTCTTCTCCTATAAAATTCATCGGAATAGAAAATCGATTTGGGTTGGCCGTACCGGGCGTTTTTACAATTACATTCATAAATGAGATGCCCGGATTTTTTGCAATAATTACAAAATTTAAATTCGGAGCTCCCCCTTACAAAAATAGTGGGTGCATGGGAGGAGGAAGCTCGGTTGGTATATCCTAACCCTTGGGTGGTTCTAGATATACATTGGGAACCAAGCAAATTGTTCAAATTTTGTTCCCCTTGGGTGAACTTAGCAAGGGTCTCTCTAAGGTCCTTGATGGTTGATTCCAAAGAATCAACATTTGGAAAATTTTGGATTTTTAGGGACATCTCCTCCTTCTCTTTGAGAAGTTGTTCTTTTTCGGAGGAAAGTTTTTTGAAAGACTTTTTCAAAGCAACAAATTTTGAAGATAGTTCATGAAAACCTTTTTCTAGTTGATCTCTAGCATGTGAGAGTTCTTCATAAGATAAATGATTTAAAGAATTTGAATTTGAAGAACAAGAGGAGGAGGAATCGGAAGAAGTTACCTCATGGAATGCCATTAGGCATTTGTTACCGTTGTCGCTCGAGGAGGAGGAGGAGGATGAGGTGTCACTCCATGTGGCCTTGAGGACCTTCTTCTTTCCTTTTTCCTTGGCCCGTTTCTTGTTGAGTGGGCAATCGGGCTTGTAATGGCCCTTTTCGCCGCACCCGTAGCATTTCACCTTGGGCTCGGATTTTTCGGTGGGTTCTTGCTTTCGGTGCTTGCGGGATTTCTTCTTCTTCTTGTGCTTCTTCATGAATTTTTGCATTTGGCGGGCGAGATACTCCATTTCCGAGTCGCCGCTTGATGATGAAGTAGATGAGGAAGATGAGGATGAGGAGGAGCTTACTTCTTTTTGTACCTTGAGGGCAATGTTCTTTGGTGTCTTGATTGGTGTGCCCTCCTTTTGTGCTTGCCTCCTCATGGTGATCTCGTACGTCATTAGAGATCCAATGAGCTCCTCTACCGGCATATTTTTGACGTCCTTAGCTTCTTGGATCGTCGTCACCTTTGGTGCCCATGAGCTCGGAAGGACCCATAAGATCTTCTTGACCATTGTCTCGGCTGAAACATCATCACCAAGGGACTTTCTCCCATTGCACACGTCAGTAAATCTAGTAAACATTTCAGAAATAGATTCATTTGGGTGCATGGAAAATGACTCAAAATCCTGACGATACATGTCCAATCGAGTATCCTTTACTTTGTTGGTCCCCTCATGGGTAACCTCCAAAAGTTTCCAGATTTCATGTGCGGAGGTGCATGTGGAAACTCGATTGAACTCGTTTCGGTCAAGGCCGCAATGAAGAGCATTCATGGCTTTGCCATCAAGCTCAAAATTTCTAATGTCGGCTTGGGTCCATTTGGATTCGTCGGGGGTAGACAAAGTGTAACCTTGCATGACAATTTTAAATATGGGATATCCTATGCTTCTAAGAAAGGTAGTCATGCGGGTTTTCCAATAATTATAGTCGGTCCCATCAAAAAATGGAGCCCGACCCAAAGAGTAGCCCTCGGGGGCGAAAGAGGTAGATGCCATCAAAAAAAAAAAAAGATCTTAACTTTGAAACCGGGTTAAGGAATTACTCAAAGGTCCCTTTGATACCAATTGATGGATCGGATCCCTCGGCCCAGCAATATTGTCCGCTCTGGCCCAGTTGCTATCCCAGGCCTCACGGCTTTAAAACGCGTTGCTGAGGGGAAGGTAGGCACGGGAATTTCAAGCACCCACCAATCTCCCTCCACAACCGATGTGGGATTGGTTACCGGGGCACAGGCGCCAACAATCCTGGCGGGGGCCCAACAATCCTGGGCCCAGGACACAACATCCCCCCCCCAAGCCCACACCGGTCCCGAGACCAACCACCCTCTGATACCAATTGATGGGTCGGAGAAAACACCCAAGGAGGGAATGATGGCAAGAGGGGGGGGGGTGAATTGCCTTTTAAAAAAGGATTAACAAATTAAAAATCAAAGTTGAAATGCAGCGGAAATAAAAGAGGCAAGACACACAAAAATGATAACGGAGTTCGGCCAAAACCCGGCCTACGTCTCCGCTCCCAACTCAACCGTTGAGAGATTCCTACCGCTTGCTTTTCAATGGTTTTAGCAAGAAACCCACTAGGCTTTGAGGTAGCACTAGGACCTATTACAGCTTGCTTTTATTGGTTTAGCAAGAACCCAATGCTTTTAATGGTTAAGCAATAACCCACTAGTCTTTTTACGGGTGAAGACTAGCTCACCGATCTCAAGCCTTTTACAAGGTAAGGCTTGACAACCTCTTCACACCTTAGTGGTGGTGTGAAACCCAAAAGAAGGGGGGAAGAGAAAAGGGTTGGGGTTTGTAGGCACAAACCCAATTTTAAGCTCAAAATAAATAAATGCAATAAAACCCGTAATTGGGAAGACTCGGGCGCCAATGGATGATGGAGTTGATGGGCGTGCTCTCCCAAGCTTCTTGAGTGGAGCTCCTTGGATGTGGAAGTTGTTGGAGCAAGGTGGGTTCCCTTGGAGGAAGTCCGCCGGAGGTACGCCAAGGATGGAAAATGTGTACGGTGGCTTCACAATTGTTCCGGTAGGTGTCCGGGGCTTCCTCAGCCTTTATTTATAGGCTAGGAACCCTTGGGGAGGCTTCGGAGCCGTTGGAGAGGTCTTCGGAGCCGTTGGGAGTCAAGTGGACAGGCTGGTCAACAGCCCAACGGCTAGTTTGACTGTGTCCACCGGCTGGCCGGTACAGTCCCACCGGCTGGCCGGTGTTTGGAAAGATGGAGAGGTTTTGGTCCAGGGGCCACCGGCTGACCGGTGGAGGAGCCACCGGCTGGCCGGTGCCAAGACAGTGGCTGGCACTGTTGAATCTGAGTGCCACCGGTCGGCCGGTGCTTGGCCACCGGTTGGCCGGTGCCAAGACAGTGGCTCTGCCTGATGCCCAGGTGCCACCGGCTGGCCGGTGGATGGCCACCGGTTGGCCGGTGGACTGATTTTCAGTCCACATCTGCTTCTTGAATTCTTGGCCCAATTCTTTGGCCACCTGAAATGATTCCTATCATCCAAAAACACTTGAAACAAAGTTAGATACATAAGAGGGTGATTGTGATCATGAAAATCAAACATCGAGGGGAACGAGAGGTACAACACTTGGTGCTCAACCTTCACTTTCTAAAAAGTAAGGCATCAAGAGACAAAGTCTACAACTCTTTTCTTCATCCCTGACCACCAAAAATGACATCAAAGGTCCTGGTACATATTTTACAAACCTGGATATACCGCCAAAGTATATTTGTGAAACTCTCTTAGAACCTATTACCACAACATCACTAGTACCATCGTGCATCTTATGAAAAGAAAAATGTGCTCCCCACCTTTAGAATATCCATCAGGATCATACCCTATGGATATCTAAGCATGTAGGGTCTCATAATCAGTATCCCCAAGATGTGGCTCCCTGAATCGCTATAAGAGTGAAGGGGTAACAACCATCTATTGGAGGTAAGCTACTCCATCTCCATCCACAAAGGATAACTATAAAGAGGCCAAATGCTCTGACACCTCACTCAATAACTATGAAAAATATCTCCTGCTGAGAGAATCTAATACCACATTTCCCTTCCCAGGAGTGTAGAAAATTTTGAAGTCATAATCTTGGAGGAACTCTATCCATCACCTCTACCTCATGTTAATAACTTTTTGTGTAAAGATATACTTGAGACTATTGTGATCAGAATAGACAACAAACTAATCAACCATCAGCTAGTGTTATCACATCTTCAAAGATAATACTACCACTACTAACTCCAGATCATGGGTCACATAGTTCTACTCATGTGGTCTCAACTAGTGTGAACCATAGGAAATCACATCTTTACTCTACATCATAACACAACCAATCCTAGTTCCTGATGTATCAAAAAACGCTACATACTTGACACCCACTGGAAATCTCAAAATGGGAGTGCTCGTCAAACTCTGCCTCAACTACTGAAAAACTTGTTGATAATTATCTATCTATATGAAAGTATTCCTCTTTTGAGAAAAAGATTTCATGGGGGTTGATATCTTTGATAAATAATTTATGAATCTCCAGTAATATCCTACCAACCCAAGGAAGCTCTGCACCTCCATCATGCTCTTAGGGGGCTCCCAAACTAACATTTCCTTGACCTTGGTCGGGTCCACTACCACTCCATCCACTGAGATAACGTGTCCCAGAAAGTGGACCACCTGAATATAGAACTCATACTTTGAGAGATTTCCCTAAAGTTGGTGCTCTCAGAGTACTCCCATAACTATCCTTAAGAGTCTTGCGTGATCCTCCTCATACGTCGAGTACACAAGGATATTTTCGATGAAGACTATCATGAACCGGTCTAAGTAAGGTTGAATGATCTAGTTCATGAATCTCATGAACAATTTTTGGGTGTTCATTATTCCAAATAAAATCACCAAGTACTCATAGTGACTGTAGTGACATATGAATATCATCTTCGGTATATCCTCATCCCATACTCACAACTGGTGATAACCTGATATGAGGTCAATCTCCGAGAACCATCGTGCCCCTCTCAACTAGTCAAAGAGGTCATCAATCCTTAGTAGTGGATATTTTTTTTCCACGTTCACCTGATTTAAGCACTGGTAGTCCACACACAACATCAATCCCCCATCTGCCTTCTTGGAAAATAAAACTGGGGATGCCCAAGGTGAAACACTAGGTATACAAAGTCCTTCCTCTTTAAGTTCTCCAACTATATCCTCAGCTCGTGAATCTCTATGAGATCCATCTGATATGCTGTAGAATATATCTATATCATATTAGGGTGTAGATCAATGTAGAAGTCTATCTCTTTGTGGGGAGGTAAACCTAGAACATATTTGAGGAATACGTACTTATACTCTGCCACTACTGCATGAAACTAGAAACTCACAACATCCACTACACTAAGGGTTAGGCTAGCCAACTGATGAGTAATCAACTAGACCCTCCTATGCATGAGCCCATCCTGTGCTACCTGTTCTTTCTTTGTCACCAACAAAGGAGAACCCTATTTCATCACTACGGACACATCGTACCCTTCACCTAAAATAGTCAATATGAGCATAAACTATGGATAACCAGTCCATACCAAGAATGACATCATAAGGTCCCGACGCTGCTACCAAGAGATCTTAACTGAAACTCTCACCTACAAGAGTCAGGTCACACTGTCAGCACAAGTGCGTGATCATTGAGTCTTCTCCAGTAGGAGTATCAAAGCGTAAGGGTCGAGTTAACGGTTCAACCATAATCTCTAAGTCTTAAACAAAATATGTGGAGAGAAAGGAATGACTAGAACCTGTGTCTATAAGTATGAGAGATAAAGTAGAAAAGACACAGATTGTACCTCAAATCATTCCTAGAGCCCCTGGGTTATAAGCTTCGACTGACTGCAGTTGTCCCTACCCCTGTCCTCCAGCTCCTCGAGCCTAGTGTGGACCACCTAGGGGTGGTGGTGGTAACATGTTGAAACATAGACCACCTCATGTTTATCTCACAGTTTCTCTTCCACATACTCCATCCTGCGTACCTACCTTCTCTTATCATGGTATATACCTTAGTGGCTCATCCAAAGTCTCTATTTCGGCTGTACGATGAGTCGGACAATCTCGAGTGAGATGTCCCCTATAATCACACATGTAGAATTTCCTTTGTCTATATTGAATGGACCCACCCTGTGAGCCCTGTACTAAAAATCATCTATCTTGATACCTCCTCCTAAAACATATCCCATGTCCAGATCTTTGATATTGACATCGGATCCTTGCTGCTAAGGTCTCTTCTCCTGCTTTCCCACTACTGACAACTGCTAGCTGTAACTGCCCAACCAAGAAACTCTCGACCACCAAATCTCACTTTAGCACCCCAACATAGGTAAGAATGAAAAGAGGTATAATGTTTCCTTGAATGTATCTATGAAAACCTCGCTCGAAGGTCCCAGACCTGAAGAAATGATCTCTAACCATATCCATCGAGTGCCTAGAAAGGTTGGTAAACCTCAATGAATACTCATCTACTATCATGCTACCTTGCTGGAGATAAATAAGATATTGGATATTCACATCTCTCAACATATCTAGTGAGAAATACTCTCTAAAGAGACACTCAAGCTCAATCTATAAAAGAGTCACCTCATCATAAGGTAGGGTAACTAAACCTCACTGTTACCCTATTGATCCAAGAATAAGGATCGTTTCCAGGACCATCATCTGATCTACCAGTGTCCTGACTAGATGAAAAAATTAGGTCACCGCCTCAAGCCAGTCCTTAGTCACCTATGGGTTGGGATCGTCTTGAAACCCGAGGGGTCACTATCACTAAAACTTGTGAAGCGCGCTCAGCCTGCGCTCCTCATCCAATGGTACTATGGGTACCACATGCTGCTTTACAGGTGGTATGGCTGGTGCAACACCTGGAGGTAACATCTCGAGAACTGGTCCCTGTATCGAAGATTCATCACTGAGGTTATCATCCTCATGATCTTCATGATAAATCCTAGATGGTATACATCGCAGAGACATCCTAAAAATAAACAAGATGTACCAAGGATAATGAGTATATCTAGAGAGTTAACTCATGAAGGGAAATAAAACCACAACCAATTCCTATATGATGCATCCACCATTGTTTTCCCTGCAACTAGTGTTATCATGTACCGATTTGAAAATCAGGTGATCAGAGTCTTAGTATATGGATACGTCAGCTGCCTCTCCAATATTGGAGTCTTTGGCCTGAAATCTGAACTCAAAATACTTAACACTGTTTCCCCAAACCAAACTCACAGACTGCTGGTCCTAAAGCAAAATCGACCTCCTCTGATACCACTCTATCAAGAACCATCCAAGTGGGGCCCATTCCATGACTCCCCAAGCCCACCTTCAATAGTCCATGGGATAATGATTAGCATTGAGTAGAAATATCAATAACATGTGAGGCATTGCCTAAGTATGTGTACACACACACACACATCTCCAAGCCCACAAAATGCTGAAATGTAAAAAAAAACTGAACAACCAATGTATATATATATCTATATCCCATAACTAGAGTATGATACGAAGAAAAAGGGAAGTAAATAGGGATAAATACAAGCCCACCATAAAGAATATTGCAACACAAGTCCAACCTGAAGGTAAAGGTACTAGGATTTCTTTATGAAAGCCATAGGAACACACCTTGGTCTGTTTGGTCTCACTAAGAACCATTTGGTCCTGGTCTTCCTAGGACTCCATTTAAATTTAGATCATATACACAAGACATGACACATGTGGGTAAATTCCATGCAGGGGTGAGTATAAAAATACTCAGCAGGACACCCCGAAACCACAAATCATATAACAAAGGAAATATAGTCATCTCTGCATAGGTATATGTCTACAACACATATAATAATAATATCAAGATATACAAAATAAAGACACACAATCTAGGAGTAAGCCACAACCATAGTATATAAAGCCTAGGATTCCAGTTCAAAGATTCCACAAAGCATTCATCCGAGAGAACAAACTCCTGAGTCTGATAACAGTGATGATGTTTGTCTAAGAGGTACTGCTCGTCGGGTCTCATCATGAGAGAGAGAATCACTAAAAAGATCTTAAGATAATACAATATACAGATGAAGATCACAACCAGGGCCATGGGGTGATTCTAAAAACTCAATCTGGATTAACCCGTTAGGTAGAGTATTCGTGTATGATAGGATTGGTCATGTCGATACCCAGGACTCCACCTAGGGAAAAAAGATGAATAGAGGATCCCACTCGGGCCTCTTGGGGGGATTCCAAAAACTCTATCTCGGAAGTCCCACTGAAGGGATCATTTTCATAGGAGTAGGAAATGATTCACACTAACATTAAAGGAAAAGATAATGGGAACAAACCCTAACAAAACTTGTCTAAGATACAGAGGACAAGATATCTAATCCATGTAAGAAGGAGTACATGGTGTAAAGAGGGGTTATAGGTCGCATCCCTTGAACTTGGGTTCTGCCCATGTAAATGACCCATGTCATCCAAATCGTATCCATGTAGAAGGATAGTACACAATGTGTAGAGGGGTCACACGTTGTGTCCTTATATTCTGGGTCCTGCCTATGTACCCCAACTGTATTCCAGTACACGGTGTTATCCCGTGTATCCATGCCCATGTACCAGTAAATGGGGTAGCTTGTGTACATGGTCTAGGTCATGCTGTGTGGGAGAGGACACACTATTTAGTCAACTCGTGTACTCTACCTCATGTCTGCGTACTGTCTGAAGTACACGACGAGGTCATCCAAGGGGACTGTATGCCATGTAGCCAGGGACTACACACCGTGTGTATCTGGTTTTTCCAAAAACCATTCTTCTTCTTATTGCTCATGATTGTGCTGTAGTCACCTTGAAATCCATATCCAATCACACCAAAAATCATGGATCTACTCTATCCAAACTTTGCTATGTTTGTTTTCTAGAATTTGGGGTTTGATTTCGTTCAAAAAATAGATTTTGTTCGTATGAATCACCTTCCACGCATCTCGCTCGTAGATTGAGGTTTTCCAAACCAGTCCTATCTGTTTTCTGTTACTTCCATCGAACCTCCATTTCATCGTACCAATACCATATCTATAATCTTGTATTATTTCACTAAGAAACATGTGTGCAATGATCGATTCACCAGTGTTCGTCAAATCGCAATCCAAATGAAGAATGTCCGTGATGAATGGAGAAAGATGGGATAAAATCAAAAAACATGCAAAATAGGAACAAACCTTGGCCATGTTTAGTTATCCTTGATTTTTTCCTTTAGAATGAATAATGAATAAACAATCAATTAAACAACTCCCAAAGTAATATCCCCACAAAATAAACCCATCCCACATAACGATCAAACCACAAATCCATCTATTCATGGATTGACCCGCATTCATCACAATAATCAAGAATGGGGAAGAAATCCAAATAAAACATATGCCCTACCTCGATTTTGGATTGGTCACTGATGAAGAATGATTTCTGAGTCATTATTGTTTTCAATATCCATTGAATTAGAGGAGTGTCAATCTTTGATTTGCAATTCGTTGTCATTCGTCTGAGGGGATTCTCCAGAGATCTCTCTCCATCTGTCCTACAGAGTATATAAGGTTATGTAGATAACCATGGGGTTTCCCCATAATTTTCTATTTAAATACGATTAAACCGCTACATTGGAAAAACAAAACAAAACAATTTATTCAAATTATTTTATTCATTTCGGTTCACGTGATGAATTTTCCACAAACAACTAGCGCTAGATAATGTTAAGTCATGCCTAGGGTAAACCTTATGTTCTGAGTTCAATGGTACCCTTAGATTTCTGATTCGGGAACCTTTTTTGAAGTTATTACACTTTTTTAGGAAAACCATGTTCACTTTCTATTTAATATATTTAATATATTTCAAACATTTATTCTGAGAACCATGGGACTCGGAATCGAATGTCGTCTAAACACCTGTTCTTGAAAATAATCCATATAATATTTAAAAATAATGCATTCAAAATTCAAGACATTACAGGGGATCTCCATTTTCATAGACCTGCTAAGAAAAATGAGTTTTTCTACAACTCCAAAGGTCCATCTTTGATTCCCAACATCATGCACAACTTTTTAAGAAACCATGTGGAGGGGTCTTCTCCTTGCCACTGTAATATCCCAAATTTTTCTATATATTATTTTTAAATATTATATGGAATTAGTTTGAGACTAGGTACTAAGATGGTGTGAAATTATGAGGCCCGGTGTGCCCGGAATAGATGTTTGAAATATATTAAATATATTAAATAGCATGCCTAAGCAGTTTTCCTAATAAAGTGGAAAAAATTATAAACTAGTACCCAAATCAGAAATCCAAGGGCACTATTCTGTTCAGAGCAGCGATTTTACCTTGGGAACCACCTAACATTGGTTGAAACAGATCAACTACGAAAATTAGTTTTTATCATTTTAATAAATAAAATAAATGGTGAATTTATTTTATTTTATTATTTAACCAACACAGTGATGGTTTATTTTTAAATAAAACTATGGGTAGAGATCTAGGATTAATATCATAACCATGGAATTCCCTAGAGGCTCTGGAGAGGAACCTATAAAATTATCTCACCGGTGAACGATGATGAGATTGCGAATCAAAGATCGACAGACGCTGTTTTTGACAGATCTTGCCAACAGTGGTGATGTGATGATTTATCCTCCTTAGTGAATGATCCAACCCTAAGGTAAGGTGTTGTTATTTCAATCTTTCTTTCCCTATTCTTAGAATTAATGATGAATGTGGATCAACCAATGAACATGTTGAACCGTGTGGATCAATCATTCTTGTGGGATGGGTTTTATTTATAGTATTGTATTGTTGGGGTTTGATTATTGGAATTGATTTGGTTTTTCTTAATCATTCTTACACAATGGATCGAGGTTGGAACAAACAATGGATGATGTTCATTCCTTGGGTTGTTCATTGTTCACCCCCCATGAAATTCTTGGCGTTCTTCACATTCTTCATGGTTTACAAACAAATGATCGTTGTGAATTCGTTTCATAGTGAAATGATATGATATTGAAGATCTGGTATCGGTAAGACTTTACGGGGGTGTGACTTTGGTTGTGGCAGTGGATCAAATGATGGTGGGTGTTGATTTATCATTATTCGTCGGAAATGAAGAGTGACGATGTTATTGTTTTCCAAGTTGATTCAAGGATTTAATCTTATTGATTTGGTGATGGAATAACCATAAGAACTTAGATCTAGAGTTTCCCTGATGATTCATGGATGAGATCAGTGGTTGGAGCAACAAGGAAGATGACGGAGCGTGAACCATGGTTTCTGGAAAATCCCGATTAACACGGCATGTATTTTAGAATACACGACGTGTGGAGCCCCCTGAGTGGAATCTAGGGTTTCGGGATGTAGTGAAGTGTCACATGTAATTTGACACCTATCACACGATGTATGGGCCCTTCCTTATGACTCAGTGTGTGTCTTGAAAGATACACAAACATGGGGCGAAGTACACGGGGTTTCGACACGGAGTGTACTCCCCCACACGGCTTGGATGAACCAGTTACATGGATTTACCTATGTACTGGTACATGGGTAGAGCTACACGGGTTGACACTGTGTATTGGCACATGTCCATAGTATATGGGTGGACCCTGGATATAAGGGCATGACATGTAAGTATTTCTACACGTAGTGTACTCTTTTTTTATATGACATGTTCTACTATACAAGACATTGTACATGGGTAGTACCTAGGGTCAAGGAACATGGTGTGTGACCCTACTATAAACTGTGTATACCTTTATAGATTGATTGAATCTCTTGTACACCGTATCTTGGACAAGAATAATTAGGGTTTATGCCCTTGATCATTTTCCTGAAGGTTGGTGGGTATCATTTCCTACTCATAGGAGTATGATCCTTTCAGTAGAAATTTCTGAATAGAGTTGTTGGAATCCACTCCGAGAGGCCTATAGCAGGATCCTATGTTCATTATTTGTGACCTAGGTAGAGTCCTTAGTATTGATGTGACCAACTTCACTAGTCATCAATCCTCTACTTATAATTTTAATCCAGATGGAATTGTTGGTATCACCCCATGGCCCTGGATGTGATCCTAATCTATGTGTCATATTTATCTTCAGATATTTCAGTGTATCTCTCTCTCATGATGGTTCCTGATAAATAGTAATTATTGGATGGACGTCATCAGTGCTATCAGACTCAGGAGTGTGTTCTCCTGGATGAGTGCTTCGTGGAATCTTCGAGCTAAATCCCTAGTGGTGGTATGAAATAGTTGTGACATACCTCTAGATTGCGTGTCTTGGTTTGAGTATATCTGAATATTCTTATTATATGTGTTGTAGAAATATATTGTTTAGAGATGATTGTATCTTCCTTTATGTATTACTTGGTGGTTTGGGGTGTTCTTCTGAGTATTTTTATACTCACCCCTACATGAGATTTGCCTGCACGTGTCATGTATTGTGAAGACGAGTGACCTTTTGACAGACCATGACCAGACAGATCTTTGTGATTCCAGGATGGCCGAGGTGTTT
Organism: Viscum album; assembly: GCA_963277665.1. Taxonomy (NCBI): domain Eukaryota; kingdom Viridiplantae; phylum Streptophyta; class Magnoliopsida; order Santalales; family Viscaceae; genus Viscum; species Viscum album. The sequence continues at coordinate 1,285,476,862 of OY728155.1, read as the reverse complement.
CTACATCTTTGAGCAGCAGTACCAATACCTATTTTGTTTATAGGATGGAATTTTTAGTTTAAAGACTCTTTCTTTTTAAAGTCTTGTATTCTGGACTAGTTTACTTTACTGCACTTTACTTACTATCATACTCTGTTGGTTAAGATATAGTGGTATTCATGTATTTGGTTCTTATTGGTTTTTACATTTCAACATTTTGTGGGTTTGGAGATGTGTGTGTACATACAGGTATATAGGCAATGCCTCCCATGTTGGAGATATGCCTACTCGGTGCTAGTCACCAGGCCCTGGCCTTTTGGAGGTGGGCTTTGGGAGTCACGACATATACCCTATTGGGATGGGTCATGACAGAGTGGTATCAGAGGTGGTCAGTTATAACTTAGGACCAAGAGTCGGTGAGATTGGTTTGGGTCAATAGTTTTAAGTGTTTCAAGTTCTTATTTCAGGCCAGGGAATCTACTGTTGGTGTGGGTGGCCAATGTATCCATACACCAAGACTCTGATAACCAACTTTTCGACTCAGTACATGAGAACAGTAGTTGTAGGGAAAATAATGGTACATGAATCATATAGGAATGGGTTGTAGTTCCATGTCCTTCTTGAGTCAGCTCTCCAGATATACTCATTGACTGTGGTACACCTTTTTTTCTTATATTATTTCCCTTAGATGCATACCGGATAGTATTCGGTAGCTCGATCATGAGAATGAACCCCTTAGTGATGAGGCTTCGATACCGAGACCAGTTCCCTAGGTGTTTCCTTTAGGTGGTGCACCAACTATACCACCACCTATGGAGAAACATGTGGTACTTACAGTACTAGTAGATGATGGGTGTAGGCTGAGCGTGCTCCACAAGTTTCAGAGACATAGACCCCTCAGGTTCTGAGGTGATCCCAACCCTCAGGTGGTTGAGGACTGGCTTGAGGTAGTGACCAATGTTTTCCATCTAGTCAGGACACCAGCGAATCAGATGGTGATCCTGGCAGTGAGCCTTCTACATGGATCAGCAGGGAAATTGTGGAGTTTGGCTATCCAGACTCACAATGAGGTGACTCTTTTGTGGATATAGTTCAAGCATCTCTTTAGAGAGGAGTTATCACAAGTTACAATGAGAGATGTGCGTATACAAGAGATTATTCATCTCCAGTAGGGTATCTTGACGGTGCATGATTATTCATCGAGATTCACCAACCTTTATAAGTACTCAATAGATATGGATAGAGATCAGTACTTTAGGGATCGAACCTTCAAGCGAGGCATGCTTAGAGAAATCCATGCCAATGTTATCCCTCAATGTATTTTGACATATGCTGAATTTCTTGAGTGATCTTTGGTTGTTGAAAGCTTCTTGGATAAGTAGATACAACCGATGATAGTCAATAGTGGATGAGCAGGAGTAGAGACCTTAGAAATAGGGAGCCAACGTCAGTCTTAGGGATCTGAATGCATGAGACGTTTCAATAGGATATCCCAGGATAGAGGATCTACAGTTCAGGGTTCACAGGGTGGATCCAGTCAACCTAGGGAGAGGTGGTGCTATTTGTGTGATAATAAGGGACATCTCGCTTGAGATTTTAAAACCCATAAATTTTCTAATAGGGAGATAGTGGATGGACCATCGAGTTATAGAAAATGACAAGAGTTGGCAGATCTTTAGGGCGGTGGACGTGGCAGAGGAGCTGGGAGAGTAGCAGGAGGTGTTCAAAGTTTCGACTTATTACCACCCCCACCCCCAGGCGGTCTATTCCATGCTCAGGGAGATAGAGGACAGAGGTGGGGAAAGCTGCATGTTTTCGAGGCATATGAACCATGGGCTCTGAGAATGATTTGAGGTACGATATGTATCTTTTCTAATTTATTTATAGTGCTAATAGTCATATGTTATATTCATTCCTTTCTCACCACATATCTTTTTCAAGACCTAGTGATTTTTTTTGAACCATTTACTCAACCCTTACCCTTAGAGACACCCACTGGAGAAGAATCAGTGATAAAAAATCTATTCTGATAGTGTGACCTGAACCTTGGAGGTGAGAGTTTTGGTTAGAACCTATTAGTGTCAGCATTGAGTCCTTACGATTTCATTCTTGGTATGGATTGGTTATCCACAGTCCATGCCTAGATCGACTATTTTAGGTGAAGGTTGTGGTGTGTCCACACTGATGTAATGAGTTTTCCCTTTATCAGTGAAAAGTAAACCTAGGAAAAATAGGATGTACTCATGCATATGAGTGTGTAACCAATTACTCATTAGTTGGCTAGCCTGACCCTTAGTGTAGCTGATGTTATGAGTTACTAGTTTCCTACAATGGTGGCGGAGTAGGAGGACATCTTCCCCGAAGATGTTCTAGGATTAACTCCCTTCCGGGAGATAGAATTATACATTAACTTACACCGTAATATGGAATCGATATCATCACCAGCATATCGGATGGCTCCCGTAGAGCTTCACGAGATGAGGGTGTAGTTGGAGGACTTGCATAATAAGGGCTTCATAAGACCCAGTGTTTCACCCTGGGCAGCCCTGGTTTTGTTTGCCAAAAAGGAATATGTGAGCTTGTGGTTGTGTGTGGACTACCAACTCTTGAACCAGGTGACCATAATTAACAAGTATCCACTACTGAGAATTGATGACCACTTTGATCAGTTGAGAGGGGCATGATAGTTCTCGAAGGTTGACCTTAGATTAGGCTATCAACAGCTGTGAGTACGGGATGATGATATACCAAATATGGCATTTAGATATCATTACTGTCACTATGAGTACTTGGTGATTCCCTTTTATGTGATGAATGCCCCAACAGTGTTCATGGTACTCATGAACCAAATCTTTCATCCTTACTTAAATCGGTTCGTGGTAGTGTTCATCGATGATATCCTTGAGTACTCGACATCCGAGGAGGAGCACATGAGACACTTAAGGATGGTTCTGGACGTACTCCGAGAGCACTATATTTATGAGAAACTCTCGAATTTCTAGTTCTGGATCCAAGAAGTCCACTTTATGGGATATGTTATCTCAGTGGATGGAGTGGCAGTGGACCCGACCAAGGTGGAGGTAGTGTTAGTATGGGATCCACCTAGGAGCGTGACAGAGGTGTGGAGTTTCCTTGGTATGGAAGGATATTACTGGAGATTCATACCTTATTTCTATATAGTATCATCACACATGACAACTTTGAATTGAAAGGGAATCCTTTTGTGTGGATAGAGAAGTTCCAGCAGGCTTTTCAGTAGTTGAGGCAGAGTTTGACGAGCGCTCCGATCTTGAGATTACCGGAGGAGGGTTTTGAGTACATAGTGTTCTGCGATACATCAGGGACCAGTCTTGGTTGTGTCCTGGTTCATAGGAAAGCAATGATTGAATATGTTCCATTCCATTTTAGGCCACATGAGTAGAACTATATGACCCATGATCTTGATTTTGCAGTGGTAGTCTTCGCATTAAAGATGTGGCGACACTACCTAATAGGAGATAGGTTTACCATATACTCTAATCAAAAGAGTCTCAAGTATATATTCTCTTATAAATATTTGAACTTGAGATAGAATCAATGGATAAAGTTCCTTCAGGACCATGAATTTGAGATTATCTATACTCCTGGGAAGGGTAATGTGTTGGTAGATGCTCTCAAAAGGAGATCTAGTTCGTAGTTTCTGAATGAGGCATCAAAACAGTTGACCTCATTATAGTTATCCTTTGTGGATGAAGATGGAGAATCTTCCCTCCAGTTAATGGTTTTCACCCATCCACTCTTACAACGAGTCAGAGAGGCACAACTTGGGGATACTGACCATGAGACTCTATGTACTCAGATGTCCATAGGACATGCACCTTATGGATATTCACAAGGTAGGGAGCACATAGTCCTTTTCATAGGACACACAGCTGTACTAGTGGCATTGTGGGAGGAGGTTCTAAGGGGGTTTCATACGTCCCCTTTTGCAGTACATCCTGGAGTGGAGAAGATATACCAGGACCTCCTATGTCATTTTTGGTGGACAAGGATGAAGAAGGCAGTGACAAAGTTTGTTTCTTAATGCCTTACGTGCCAGTAGGTGAAGGCTGAGTACCAGGTTCTAGCAGGTTTAGCTCAACCTTTTGAGGTTCTAGGATGTAAGTGGGATGAGATATCTATGGAATTCATGATGGTATTTCCACATACGTCCAGGGAATATGATGCTATCTAGGTGATCATTGATTGAATCACCAAGTCAGACCACTTCCTAGATATTCGAAAACAAAGCTTAGTAGAGATATTGTGATGCCTCTATGTGCAGGAGATAGTTTGACTCCATGGCATCCCATCGAAGATAGTTTCTGATAATTATGATCGTTTTACATATCAGTTTTGTAAGGGATTATAGGAGGCATTTGGGACTCAGTTATTCTTGAGCATGAAATTTCACCCACAGACATATGACCAGACGGAGTAGACCATTCAGGTTCTAGAGAACATGCTACAGGCATGCATGTTGGACTTCGATCGTAGTTAGGAGGATTACACCACTAATGGAGTATAAATACAACAAAAGCTAACATTACACCATTGATATGAAACCATTTGAGGCTTTTTATGGGTGACCCTACAAGTCACCACTTTTCTAGACTAACCTAGGAGAGCCAACACTCATGGGCCCGTATTTGGTGCGAGCTACTACCAAAAAGATGCATATCATCCAGGAGCAGATAAAGACTTCATAGAGATATCAACAATTTTATGCTGACAGGTGGTGGAGGCCTTTGGAGTTTGAGGAAGGAGACCATGCGTTCCTTAGAGCTTCACCTAGATGGGGATTACATAGATTTGGTCAGGGCGAAAAGTTATCTCTGAGGTTTATTGAACCTTTTTAGATACTATGTAGTGTTGGAAAGGTGGAATATTTCTTAGCTCTACATCCACAGTTGGACCAGGCACATGACGTCTTCCATGTGTCTCAACTGAGGAGGTGCGTGCATGATCCACCGCACGTCATCGACTAGGATGAACTGGACATTGAGGATGGATCTACTTTTTCTGAGTACCTAGTAGAGATAGAGGATCGGTAGGATGGGATCTTACGTGAGCAATATATTCCATTGGTGCATGTATTTTGGTAGCATGAAAATATATAGGAGAGAACATGGGAGAAGGAGGCTCAAATTCATGCACAATACCCACATCTTTTTGTATAGCCTTTGTATTTGGATTTTTAGGGACGTAAAGCCATAAGGTGGGGAGAATGTAATGTCTTGTATTTTTCTGTGTATTATTTTTAAATATTATATGGAATTAATTCAGGATTAGGTGCTGAGATGACTTTCGATTTTGATGCCCGGTGTGCCCGAAATAAATTTTTGAAATATATTAAATATATTAAATAACACGCATGAGTAGTTTTATTGAAAAATTGTAATAACTTCTAAATGGGTGCTTGGATCAGAAATCTTAGGGAACCATTGTGTTCAGAGTATTGATTTTACCCTTGGTGTGGCCTAACATTGGCCGACGTGGGTCAACTGCAGAAAGTAGTTTTTGATGTTTTAATAAATAAAATAAATGGTGAATTTATTTTATTTTATAGTTTAACTGACACAACGATGGTTTATTTTTAAATAAACCTAGAGACAGAGATCCAGGGTTAATCTCATAACCCTAGAATTCCCTGGAGGATCTAGAGTAGAACCTGGAGAATTCTATCGGTGTCAAACTATGATGGGATTGCAGATCAGAGATCGACAGACACTGTTTTTGACAAATCTCACCAAATTCAATGATGTGATGATCAATCCTCCTTAGTGAACAATCCAACCCTGAGGCAAGGCATTGTTATTTTAATATTTATTTCCTTGTTCTTAGAATTAATGATGAATGCAGATCAACCAACGAATAGGTTGACCCGCAGATCGATCGTTCTTGTAGGACGAGTTTTATTTACAGGATTTTACTAATAGGTTTGATTATTAGAATTTATTTAGTTTTTCTTGATAGTTCTTATATAATTGATCGAGGATGGAATGAAAAATATTTGAGGTTTGTTCCTTGGGTTGTTCCTTGTGCATTTCTCCCCTAAAAGTCTTCGTGTTCTTCTTGGTTTACTAACAAATGATCATTACACCTTCGTTTCATGGCACAAAAATCCGAGATTGAAGATTTGGTATCGATATGACTCGATGGAGGTGTGACGTTGGTTGTGGTAGCAGATCGAATGATGGTGGGTGCCGATTTATCATTTTTCTTAGGAAACAAAGAACGAAGACTATCTTGTTTTTCGAGTTGATTAAAGGCTAGAATCTTATCGATTCAGTGATGGTGTGACCAGAAAACCTCAGATATGGAGTTTCCCAATGAGGCATGGCCAGAGAAACTAGGAAGACGATGGAGCACGAACCAGGGTTTCTGGAAAATCCCAATGAAAACAGAGTGTATTTTGGAATACACGGTGTGTGGGGCCCACTAAGTGGCAGCTAGGGTTTTGAGAACCGGTGAAGTGTCACATGGCATGTGAAACCTATCACATAGCATGTGGGACCTTCCCTGGTACTCAGTGTGTATCATGAAAGATACACAAACACGGGGTGAAGTACACGGGGTTTCGACATAGCATGTACTCCCCCACACGACTTTCCTGAACCAGTTACATGGATTTACCCATGTATTGGTACACAAGTAGTGCTATACGGGTTGAATACATGTACTTGTACATAGCTAGAGTACACAAGTGGATCCCAGATGCAAGGGCACGATGTGTAAGTCTTTCTACACGCCATGTACTCTCTTTTTACACAACATGTTCTACAACACAAGCCATTGTACATAGGCAATACCCAGGGTCAAGGATCATGGTGTGTGACCCTACTACATGCCATGTATACCTTTCTAAATGGCTTGAATATCTTGTCCACCATATCCTAGACAAGATTTTTTAGGGTTTGTGGCCTTGATCACTTACCTATAGGTTGGTGGGTATCATTTCCTACTCATAAAAGTATGATCTCTTCAATAGGAATTTCTAGATAGAGTTGTTGGAATCCCCTATGAGAGGCTTGGAGAAAGATCATATATTCATTCTTCATGTCCTAGGTAGAATCCTTGGTATTGAAGTGACCAACTTCACCGGGCGTCTATCCTCTACTTAGCAGGTTAATCTAGATGGTGTTGTTGGTATCACCCCATGGCTTTGGACGTGATCCTCATCTATATATCATATCTCTATACAGATCTTTCAATATATATCTCTCTCATGATGGTTCCCAACAAACAATACTTCTCAGATAGACGTCATCGGTGCTATCGGAATCAGGAGTGTGTTCTCCCAGATGAGTGCTTCGTGGAATCTTCGAGCTGAATCCACAGTGGTGGTATGAAATAGTTGTGACTTACCTCCAGACTGTGTGTCTTGGTTTGAGTATATCTGGATATTATTTTTATATATGTTGTAGACATATACTATGTAGATATGAATATATCTTCCTTTGTGTATTTATTTGTAGTTTCGGGGTGTCCTACTGAGTATTGTTATACTCACCCCTACACGGGCTTTTCTCGCACCTGTTGTGTCTTGTGTAGATGAGAGAACTTTTGACGGACCAGAACCAGATAGAGATTTGTGAGTCTGGGATAGCTAAGGTGTTCCTATGTATTTGAGTATCAGTCCCAATACCTATTTTGTTTATAGGTTGGAATTTTTACTTTACAGACTCTTTCTTTTGGTGGTATTGTATTCTAGCCTAGATTACTTTAATGCACTTTACTTCTTGTCACACTCTATTGGTTGGGATATAGTGGTATGTGTGCATTTGGTTCTTAGTGGATTTTACATTTCATCATTTTTTAGGCTTGGATATGTGTGTGTGCGTACATGTACACAGGCAATGCCTCCCATGTTAGTGATATTCCTACTCGGTACTAGTCACCAACCCCTGGCCTTTTGGTGGCGGGCTTGGGGAGTCGTGGAACGGGCCCCACTGGGATGGGTCATAACAGCCACGGTGCACTACAGTAAAGGGAGGCACAACATTGATCCATGTACCCCGCATAACCTCACTAGAATATGAGTGTAGGGGCCCACTCCTCACAATTATGCTCAATAGCTGAGGGATACACAACTCTTGTGGAGGACTCGCACCCCATCAAATCTCAAAGATAGGGGAGTATCAATCCATAGGTAGAGAACCAATGCCCTGTAGTATTAATAGTAGTACTGACTCTACCTATGTAAAGAATATGGGGAACCCGTGACCACATGCGATAGGGGAGTACTGGCCTCGACATCTCTCCGATAGAATGGGGAACCTGTGCCCTAAGTACTGACCCTAAAATATATCTGATAAAATGTGTAACCCATGACCTAGTGAAATAGGGAAGTTGAATCTGACATCTCTTTTTTTATCATGCCTAATCACTACCATTGTTAAGTGTTTCCTAAATAAAAATCACACTTGGAACATCACACATCATATCTCATGTGCCACAACTAAGGTCACCATTGCATTCTACATTGAAAAATGCTCTGGATAGGCTACTCACAGGCCAAAATCTAAGTCCAAATTAAGGATATACGAGATGAATAAGTCGAAAGAGGGAATACATGATGTGTAAGGGGGTCCACACGACATGTGACCCCACCTTATCCCCTTATCGTGTTCTCCTCTGGACATGTATTGGAATCCATGTTGTAGTACACAATGTGTATAGATCACACACAATGTGTCTCAACCACTTGAGTCCTACACATGTCCTCCTGGCCATTCCCATTTATGTTATCCTATTCCCATGTAATTTTCCATGTACCTAGTTGTGCTCGAGTACTAAACCATGACCATGTACTCCCAGAGTATATGGCATGTCCTCCCGCTCTAGGTCATTAGTGTGTGCCATATGGAATGCGACCTGGCTACCCGAGGAGGGTCACATGATGTGTGGGCCCACCCATACATTTTGGGATCCTTATCTTCTATAAAACCCTAACCACCACAACTCACTTGGGATACACGATGTGTGTTCTTAGATAGCATGTCGTGTAGTTGAGTTTTTCATAGAAACTCCAGAATCATCATGCATTCTCCAGATTTGGCCTCCTTCCCCCAAACCATACCTATTGACCCCCCAAATCAAAGGAAACCACCTCCACCCATCTATTCCTAGCCTTAGGTGGCCAAAAATTGGATCCCAATTACTTGTGGTGGTCTTTCACACGTCCCGTGTACCTTCTGCCTGATTCTATTGCACCTACGGATCCTAGATCCATGAAGTATCATGCATATCCCACATTTTCCCTCAATATATCTACAAACCATCAATCTTCATGTCATTTGTGCTACCACAATGAATTTTGTGGTTTGATCACGCTGGAACCCGCCCTGGAAATGTTGAACTACAACCCCATTGGCCAACAGTTAAGAAAATGATAAACAAAGAGGGTAAAAACACAATAACAAAGTGAATTTGTTGGAAAAGAGTTATTGACCAATGATCATAGATTGGGGATTTACAGGAGTGATATCATGGAAAATGGGATAAATATTGAATTAAAAATATAATAGGAAATAAATCTCAATCAAAAGAACTATAAATTGAATATAAATAATAATAGATAAAAAACCATACTCAAACTTTTAATAAAGGGTGTAAAATACAATTGATGAGACCTATCTCAATTATGGATTGATCATTGGTGAATAACACTTTCTCCAATGATGGAGAAAACCCGCTGCATTCGCTCTCTCTTGATCCAATTCGATTTGATTATCATTCGTCACATAATCCGACCTGCTAATTAAGAATTCCCAAATCTCCTCTCAAAAGACTTCCAGGTTTATATGGATAAACCTGGAGAAATTTCAAAATGAAATATTTATAGAGGATTAGATTTATGTCATTTAAATTAAAATAAATAAATTAATAATTTATTTTAATTAAATGCACCCACCAATGTCTGCCTCTACCGAATGTCCCGCGTCAACCAACCTTAGGTCGCACATAGGATAAAACCCAAGTTCCAGACTCAACTATGGTCTTATATTTCTGATTTGAGACTCTATTTGGGAGTCATTCTTCTATTTTATGAAAAATACTAGCATGTGATATTAATATATTTAATATTTTTATAATATCAATTTCAAGTACACTAGGCCTTAGAATCTCATGCTGTCTCTATGCCTAGCTCTGAAAATATTATTAAGAATATTCCAAAGTCTTACAAAGAAAAACCAAAGTCACTACATTATTTCCATTTTGAGTATTTTTGTCCCCAAACAGCACAATATAAATAAAAAGGTGGGGATACTGAGCCCACATTTGGCTCTCCTGCTCCCAGGAGATCTTTTGTGTGATCTTGTGTTGTCAACCAACACACACCTAGGGGAACCACATGCCCAAAATGGGTTTGACAAAGCTAGTTCAAAACCACCACTAGGTACCTCTAAAGGTAGCTCCACACCCCACACCCAACTCATCATGCTTGACACTATGAAATGAGTCATGCACATGTCTCCTCAGTTATGACAAGTGGAAAACAAAAAGTACCTGATCTAACTGAAATCATAGGTTTAAGTGTTACACCACCTCACTAACCCAACACATTAACTTGAAAATGGGCCTAAGATCCTTAGAGATAACCTACCGTCTTGGCCAAATCCCCATGATCCTTGACATGGTAAGATATCTCAGAATAAATGATCTCATAATTAAACTCAAAAGGCCATAAACATCAGTCTATAAAGAACTCTTGATGTTTTTAAGAGTCCTCATCCACCCATGGATGAACAACACACCTTTCACAACCATCACTATCCCCAACCATAATCCTAAAAGTGATGAATCCCACTAGCTCCGAATAGTATAGTAGTGCCCTTCAAGGTCTCCCATACATGGAATAAAATGGTGCTATGCCAATGGTGGAGTGATAACCACTATGATACACACTCCGCCGATGATATAAAATCTTCCTAGATATAACCCAAAGCTAGCATGTAATCTCGAAGCATGTTGTCGAAAACCTGAATGATTTACTCTCCCTGGATATATTTTTAGGGTATAAATACTATTCTCAACCATAGATGAGTCCCAAAGGTCTCCTGCATCCTCTCCATATCTGTGATGTGAAGTGAGCATCATGGTCTGAAGGATCGTCGAGGTAATTCTATGAATCCGGACTACCTCCTACATGCACATAAGTCCCAAACTCTCTACTAAACTCTTCTCTTGGATGGGTAGGTAGTGGGTCGAATTGGTGAGTCATTATACAATCACTCAAGTAGTATCATGAAATCTAATAAATCGAGTAATCCTCATCAGGATAACTACATAACACCATCCCATTTCTACTTCCACCCGGTACTGCGGTCTCCACTTATAGGTAGGTGAGATGCCAAGAGTTAAACTCAACAACAATCCGTAAAGTCCTTGTTCACCAAACCCAAAGCCCAAGGACCATGGTACAATAACCCTTATTTTGAGTGTAATAATAAGGGAAAAAACCTCCTCAATACCTTTTCCAACAATATGTCCAGTGCCACTTACCATCCTTTAACAAGTATATCATGATCCTCACCTTTAAGGAATCTATTAGGAATGTATCTAGTGGATATCTGGTCACACAAGATCTCCCAATTGATATCCCCAAGTTATTCCACCTTGAATTTTTGAAGAAGAGAAGGGGTAATAACCCTCAAATGGAGGTATGCTGCACCATCCTCACCCACAAGGGTCAACTGAAAAGAGTTCAACTTCTCTGTCACATCACTCGATAACAACAGATGAAAAACCTCATTATGAACATTTTATACCATAGAAACACCCTAGGTGGACCTCAAGATCACACCACCTTAACCTTTGAAAGTTCCATTTTCACTCCCATGTCTGATAAGACATATCTTAATAAGTGAACCTTTGAATTTAGAACTGACTCCAAGAGAGATTCTATATGAATAACACTCATGGAGCATGTTTAGAACTATCCTATAGTGTCTCGTGTCCTCCAACTTTGATGTCAAGGACACGAGGGTACCATCATCAAAGACTACCATGAACTGGACCAAGAAGGGTTAAGGATATAACTCATAAGTCTTTTGAACTCTGATGGGGCTTTCAACATGCCAAAGGGTATCCCTAAGAACTCAAAGAAACCACAACAGCTCTAGGAAGACATACTCAGTACATCCACCCTTAGAACATAGAGCTAGTGATAACCCATCCCAACATTAAATTCTGAGATCCATTTCACCTCCATCCACTGGGTGAAGAAGTCATCGATTATTGGGGGTAGATACTCCTCCAAAATAGTCACCATCTCAGGGGACGCTAATAAATATCTGACCTCAAGTTCTCATCCGCCCCTTAAGTGAACAACACAGGGATACCTAGAAAAAAAATTGGGTTTTAAAAAGCCCATGCTCTACAGAATCATCCAACCACACCTACAAATCCCATAGATACATGGGATTATCTGATATGATAGCACAAATATTGAATCATCCCTGGTGTAAGTACATTAAGAAAACAACTCTCAATGGTGAGGTAAACCTAAAACATCATCAAGACGGATTCCCTCAAACTCCTGCACCATTATAGGAAACTAAAAGATCATATAATATTCTACTACAAGGGTAATACTATCCAAATGATAATAAAGTTGTTATAACCACCTAATAATGAGATCATCCTTCCTTGCTTAGGAATCACTCCTTATCAAATGTAGAAAACTCCATCCTAGCAAACCAGAATTACTTCTACACTCATTGATATAAATCATATGAGAATGGATAGTAAACGACCAGCCCATACCAATAAAAACAATACAGGTTGCTACTTCTACTACACAAATATTTTGTGTGAGGCTCTATCTTCTTATAGAGTTAGGTCACACCATCGACAGAAATGGGCGATCACCGATCCTGTCTATAGGATCATACAATATAAGGGTCTAGAAAAAAGGCATCCATTGGTGTCTCTAGATCTCTAATAGAGGATATGTATAGGGAAATGTGGCTTATTAATATATTCTATTACTATATCCAGAGTAGTGTGGGCATATGTCATACCTCAAACCACACTCAAAGCCACTGAGCCATAATCTCTTACCACCTGAATCTATCCATTCCCATGCTCGAATACTCATCACAACTAGGGATCATTACAAATACTCAGCACATCAAAATAACCTCGAATATACAAGTTAAAGGAACTTGTCTGCCACACCTTGACACTATCCACTTTGGGAAACACTGACTCACCCTCACCGTTTTGAACTGTGTCACAATAATGAATCTTGGTGGGGAAAGTGTTACTATTTCTTGAATATTCTAAACCAAGTCAAAAATCACTAATACATGGCTCTACCAATGCACCACATCTCCCTGGAGAAGTCTCACTACCAGGACCACCATCAAGAGGGGTTTTATCCAAGAAGGATATTCGAACCACATTCTCATTCCATTCCTCTACCACATGATAAGGGAGAGGTTGTATGACCATGAAACCTAGGAAATATCTATATTTGAAACCCATGATGCACACTCAACATAGGTAAGTCATTTGTGGATACCTCAGGAACCAAAAACTTCTCCACATAGAATACTATTCGCCAACACATCTATTTGATCAGTCGAGCTCCATACAATCCGGAAAACCCAGAACATTACCTCAAGTCAAACCTTAACTACCTGAGGGTCTGCCACATCATAAAACCTCAGTGGGATTAATTTATGGAACTCACATGATATACTAAGACTATGTGTACCATAGTCTTGTATTTTTGGAGCTATAAACTTCTCAACACATCAACAGTCATCTACCCAATCCACAGAACGATCCATACACTGCTCAAAAGGTAGTATCACTATGTGGTGCTCACCTAGAGGAAAAACCTCATGCATGGGTTCCTGAAATGAGTCCTCATCACTCAACTAGTCATCACCATAAAAATTTCTCAAAATCCTAACTGGTTTTCCTCATGTAATCATCTTGAAATTAATCAATATATTCCATGATCAAAGATCATATTTGGGGACTTAACTCGAGAAGGAAAATCAAAGGAATAAATCCTATATGATGCATGCACCAAGTTACCTGCAATTGATGTATTGGTATGATGAGTCGATAAGCAGGCATTTAGAGTATTAGTGCATGGATACATTAACCTGCACAATAATATTGGATTCCCTGACCCGAAATCCACACTTTGAGACACTCTAACACTTCCTACCTAAGTTTCCAACCAATCATCATAAGGGGAAAAATCCAAACACCATCCCAATGATGAACCACCTTTGATACCACTTTGTAATGACCCGAACCACCAGGGTCTTCTTAGCCGATGGAAGGTCGGACCACCACAACCCCAAGCCCACCTCCAATAGTCTATGAGTTGGTAATAATTACTAAGAAGTAATAACTAAAATGGGAGGTCTTTTTATAATGTACTTGTACGTATGCACCAAACCATCTCCATGTAGTGGTGTAGAGGAATATAACGTAAAGACTATAACATCTATAGATAAACCATGCATGAAATAAACTCTAGGGAATACATTAGAGTAAAAAAGAATACAACCAAAGTGTAAAGGGGGGAAATACATGCCCAACTAGAAATGAAGCCCCTAACTAAAAACAATTTGAATAGAAAACAACTAAGAGAGACCAACTCCTGATCTCTAAGACTCACCATTGTACATGGCCTATGCACCCAAGTATCCATATGCTCCATTGAAATCATCATTGATCTATCCATTATCTTCATAAGACATGACATGTATGAAAAATACCATGCATGGGTGAGTATATACATACCTAATAGGATTCCCCAAAAACTAAAAGGGAACGATAGAGAGATACAAAAAAAGGTTAGATCAACCCAACGAAGTAATAATAGTTAGAAACCAAGAAAACAACCATAAACATCCATATATGCTCAACGAGAATCCCAAATACGAGAGAAAGGGGATCTTCATATCCACAGACTAGTTAGGAATAATGATTATACCTATATCTCCAAATTTCCATCTCTGATGCCCAAAATCATGCATAATCATATAAGAAACCGTTTGGAAGGGCCCGCTCCTCACCACTTTATACTAAAACTGAAGGAGCCACAACTCTAATCCATGTATCCCGAATAACCTCACTAGAATATGACCAGAGGGGCCCACTCCTTGAAATTGCACTCCAAAACTAAGGGATCCACAACTCCTATAGAGGACCTAAACCCTGCTAGACCTCAAATAAGGGAGAGTACCACTCTGTAGGTAGAGAACCCACACCCTATATAGTAAGAGGGTTGACCAAGATGTCATGACACATCAAATTTATTATGATTTTAAGATTTATTAATAGTATAGAGAAGACCCTAGGGTGTCTCTCAAGGAGAATTGATAGGTTTAGAGTGTGAGTTTTTAATAAGAATTACTAAAAGGGGGGCGATTTTAAAACAGTTTAAAGAAAATGACTTGATTTAAAGAGTTTAATAGTTGATAAATAACAGAGGTGTTTTAGAATTATGAGATAAGGATATAATTTCAAGTTCACTACACATCTTGGTGAGTTCATCATTATGAAAAATACCCATGGTTTAATGGGATCCTTTGGTTGAGGGTTGTCAAGATCTCAACTACCCTCTTGCCTCTTAAACGATGCTCAAAGAACCACCCCTTGACACAAAAATCATGTTTTCAAGGTTTTGGTATAAAGAATAGAGAATAAAGGCTAACAAATCATACTGAAATATTATGTATGTGTGAGATAAATTGGACTCTTGTCTTACCTAATCAGAACAACCCAAGATTCCCACTTGAAATCTCAACCCAATTGGTGTTGAAATAGAAAGCGTTTCACTTAATTTTAACAATAGAAATGCAATAAGAGGAGAATAATGAAAATATAAGAAATAAGTGAAATATTTAGTACAAAAATTACACAAAACCAGTAGAAGAATAAGTGATGGAACTCCCTCCCAAGTGTGTGTAGCTCCCTTGAAATGACTGTCCACCGTTTAGCTCGACATCGGGAGGAGGAGGAAGCTCAGGTGGAACTTTGCTTTCATCCTTGATCCCCATATGAGGATAGGGGCCTACAGAACTCCTTGGATGATGAGAGGACTCCTTTGGGTCACCAAAATACCAGATCTTTTCCTCCTGGATGAACTCTTCAAATGAGGTACCCATGGTGCTCTTTTATAGCAAAAATGGGAAGTGGTTTTGGGCACACAGATTGTGTAAAACCACTTTTCACATTGTTTTCAGCCTCTAGAAAGTATTAAATAGATTTTGAAAAAACTAGAAAGTTGTTTCCCCACATCTTATATATCTACATAGAAAGTTTGGATCCCTTTGGACATGTAAAACTCTATATATGTATAGCACACAACACACAAATTTTGTCTCCATGCAGATTCGGTGGCCTGGACAGATCAATTCGGTTGGGACCCTTAATGGACGAAAGGGTCTTTGTTTTATTCATAAGAGTTGTATATAATTGAATTTTGGACCATCCCACAAAAGCTCAGACCATTTGGATTAACGGAGTTTTCATACTCTACCTAAAAGTGGACAGGTGTTCATGGAACCCATGCAGTTTTGACCCATTTTCCTTCTGGATCATCTATGGGGCCTCCAAATCACCTCCTCCTGCAATGGAATCATAAAAAAAAGAAACATTGAGCTTTTAAACAGTGATAAAAACAAAATAAATGATTAAAACATGGAATGAAATTTGTTATTATTTTTATGATTTTCAATATAAAACAAGTTTAGCATAGTGGTGTAAGGGTGAAAATGAAACAGTGAATCGCGGTGCGATCAAGGGTACTAACTCTACTTGTGTAAATAATATGGGGAACCCACACCCTGGTGAGGTAGGGGAGTATTGACCCCGATATCTCTCTAATAGAATGGGGAACCTGTTCTCTAATGAAACAGGGGATTACTGACCCCGACATCTCTCTGATAGAATGGGGAACTCACGCCCTAGTGTGAAAGGAGAGTACTAGCCCCAGAATCTCTCTGATGATCCCACCCGATCACTACCATCATCAAGCGTCACATGAATAAGCATCACACTCATAACATATCACATCATATATGTTCCAAAATAAAGTCCACCATCGCGTTCTAAATGGAAAATTTATCAGTATAGGCTACTCATGGGATAAAATCTAAGTCCAAACAAAGAAGATATGGGAGGAAGAAGTCAAAGGAGGGACATGTAAGGGGGTACACATGGTGCATGACCCCAACTTGTTGAATAGTAGTGCTCTCTTATGGACACATATTGAAAGACTTGTTGTAGTACATGGTGTGTATTGATCTCACACAGTGTGTCTTAGCCACTTGGGGCCTGTCTGAGTCCTCCTAGTTGTGCTCGTGTACATCATATCATGTTTGTATACCTAGAAGTGTACCTTCCCATGCTTTGGTACTAGACCATATCCGTGTAATCTGAGAGTAAATGGTGTGTCCTCCTACACAGGGTCCTGTATGTGTGCCATTTGGAACATTTCCTAGCTACCCTTGGGGGTCACACGACATGTGGGACCATCTACATGGCATACGATCCTTATCTTCCCCAAAAACCTAGATGGAACTGCTAGGTGGGGATACATGACATGCGTTCTTAGACTACACACCATGTAGTAAAGTTTTTTTTTGTAAAAAATACAAAAACTTCATGAATTTTTCATCTGACCTCCTTGCTACGAATCACACCTATTAACCACTTAAAATCAAAGGAAACCATCTCCATCCATTGATTACTAGCCTCCGTTGGTCGAAAATCAGACCATGATTTCCTGTAGTGGTCTATCGCACATCACCACTCAATCCCATTACACCTCCAGATCATGGATCTATAGAGTATCATGTGTATCCTTCATCATTCCTCAATCTATATACAAAATTTTATTCTGCATGTTTTTCATGCTACCACAATGAATCTAGGGGTTCGATTGCACTAGAACCCACACTAATAATGTTGAATTGTGGCCCCATAGTCCAACAGTGAAGAATGTGATGAACAAAGTGGGGTAAAGCACAAGAAAAAATTGAATCTATCATTTTCAAAGTGTTATTGGACAATGATCATTAATCAGGGATTTCTATGGGTGATAACATGGGTAACAAGGAGAGAAATATTTAATTAACAATATAATAGGAAACATAGTTCATGTGAAAGAATTGATAAATTGAATATCAATAATAGTAGATAAAAATACATGATCAAACGTTTAATCGAGGGTGTAAAATACAATTGATAATACCTAACTCAATTATGGATTGATCATTTCTTAAGAATGTTTTCTCCATAGATGGAGAATACCCATTGTATTCACTGCTTCTCGATCCTCCTCGATTCAATTATCATTCATCGTATAATCTTATTTTCCAATGAATAATGCCCAAATATCATCTCAAAAACTCCCAGGTTTATGTGACTAACCCTAGTGAGATTTCATAATGAAATATTTTTAAAGGATTATATTTAGGTAATTTAAATTAAAATAAATAAATCAACCATTTAATTTAATTAAACACACCCACCAATGGATTCTCTACTGGACATCCCACGCCGACCAACCTTAGGTCATGCCTGAGGTAAAACCTATGTTTTTGGCACAACCATGGTCTTAGATTTATGATCCAAGAATCCATTTGGGAGTTATTCCAATATTTAAATAAAACTATGTGCACATGATATTAATAAATTTAATATTTTTATAATATCAATTCTAGGATCACCGGGCCTCAGAATCTCATGCCATCTCTGCACCTGGCTCGGAAAATATTCCAAGAAATATTCCAAAGTCTTAAATGAAAAAACTAGAGTCAATAAAATTTCTTACTTTAAGATTATCATTTCAAGGATTAATATAAAGTTTAGTTTGATGATGGTGATGCACTTATCTATAGTACAATCATGTCTTATATATTTTCATCAAGTACTTTTATTGAAAGTGATAACACTAAAATTGATGAACACGTACATAATATCCATTTAGTAATCCAAGATCCATATTTAACTAAGCAATGAGTTTGCTATGGTGTTTTTCTCACCAATTAGTTATTTAAGTAGGGAATCACCCCAATCACAATGGTTGTGAATCTTGGATATTTGAGTGGATAACCCTTTATCCAAATCCATCAAATAGATCCACTCAACTATATTCCACTGGTAACCTAATCCTATTAGGGTCTCTCAACTAGTGTAATCCAAAGAAAACACTAAAAAAAGGTTAATAAAGGTCATTCCAAGGGAACTCAACTATGACATGACCCACACAAGGATGTTTCAGTGTCACCCATTAATTTATTGACTTACACAAGATAGTCCATGGGAACCCAACTATGGTGTGAACTACCCAGTTGGATGACTGAGGTCTTGAAAAGTGTCTCTTTGGAGGGAATATTACACTTAATATTTGAGGGTTTTTAATTTTTAAAGTCTCACCAATTTAATATACATCGTATGCATATTAAATTCACAATCGTTACATCCTATTTAATAATTATCTTCTCATGTTTTATTCCCTTTCTGTTTATGCATGATTCAAATGATTTAGTTTTGAAATCCTTATTCCAATTTTCAAATTATTATGTTCACATCACATTAATGTGTAACTCTTTACACAACCCATGATTCTATTTTAATCACTCAAAAATAGAATCGAAGTATATTCATACACATCCAAATTCATTATATACATAAGTTATATGAACACTTAATGTAAATGCATAGAGTTATATGAGATTAAAAAACTTCACATGAGTAAGCCTGGAGTGACATATAGCCAGCCTCATTCACTTTCCTAGCCAAGGAAAGCCTCCAATAAAGTAGGTTGGATGACCCAAAGTCCCTCTACCTGGGGTGACTTTACTCAAGTGAAAATTAAATTCATGATAACTCTCACAAATAATACGTACAAACTATGTCCAAAAAATATTCTCAAGATCATAACTAAAATAAAAACCGATGTCAAGGTATATGAAAACTAAATTTTATGATATCAAACCTAGAATGTAATGCAAGGCTCTATCCTAGAATCAATTTATCATATAAACATTGGCATACAGTCATTCATAATATAAGAAATTTATAACTATGAATAAAATAATAAATAACCTTTAAATAAATTAATAATTCAAATATTTAAACCTGATATAAACATTTATGAACAATTTCATAAAGAAAATATAACTATAAACCCTTTTATAATTTTATCTTTAACATTACGGACATTCTATAATTTTGAATATAAACTCTTTATATTATTTCCAATATGAACCATTTCATATTTATCATTATATGAATATATGATATTATATAAATTATAAACTTATTATAATTCAATTTAAATTATGTAAACCCTTTACACAATCTAAATATCATATACTTAATTATTATTTAAACCTTGATCATATAAATTATCAAAATACTTTTTGATGTAGCTTAAATAATGTTCAAAATAAGTCCACTTTAATTTAAACAATTTTAAATTAATTAATTATGAACTAAACATGAATAAAAATGAAATTTAAAAAATAAAAAAAATATTTATTTTCTAAAATATGAAACATTTATGAACTATTCATAAATAATTTATAATTATAAACATTTTATAAATTAGCAATAATATAAACATTTTATATTCATTTCAGTATGAAATCCTTCATATTTTATATTAAATGGAATCTATATGACATTTCATGAATTATAAACATTTTATAATTCAATATCTATTATATACATATTTTTATATAATCTAGATATCATACATATTGTAATTTATAAACACTTTATAAATCACCTTTTATGATTTATAAATAAACCATTTATTTTTATATCATAAAGCATGCCATTTAATTTGTGAAAAGGTATTTAAAATATTAACATTTAATATTTAGAATATTTTATTAATAAACGATTCATAAAAATTTACATGATTAATTACAAACAATTTATAAACCATTTATAAATTAAAATATTCCTAAAATACTATTTTTATGATTAATAAAATTTTATAAACCATACATATTTGAAAAATATTTATCAATTAACCATAATTTTTTTTAAATTAATTAATTTATAAAACACTTTTATATATTTTTATAAATATTTCAAAATAACCATTTCATTATTTATAAATAAATTACAATTAATATAATTCAATTCATAATTGAATTCTATTGATTATAATAAATAATTTATTTATTTTCATAAATGAGTAATAAATATGAACTTTTCATAGTTGAAAAAGGTTAATAAAAAAATTTATCAAGCCTTATTAATGTTATTCCCATTTTATAAATACGAATAACATACATAATTAAATATTTTTTTTATTTAATTAATATATATGAATTTTCATATTTATTTATAGGCTTGAGATATCTCATTTTATAATTTGAAAAATACATTTTTCATAAAATAATAAACACGTTGATTCATTAAAGAAGCATACCCACTGATACCACTAATGAGTTTTGTATGATCATCATATGAACATATGTAGCGTAAGACAACCCAAACATCGACAAATCTATCTTCAAGAATAAATGTGTAAATAAAACTGTAAAATAGAGTGCTTGGAAAATGCTAACAGTAGTAGTCTTCTTCTTCCTCGATGAAGAAGAATGCTTGATAAAGATCATTCAGTTGTGAAAAAAATCACCCCACCTCCAAGGGGAAACTCTGAAAAATGTATTCTCGATCACATTGCAAGGATATATTAATGATGAAGGGGTGTTAGCGCCTTCGTCTCAGATGATGAACAACAATATGAGAAGAAGAGAGAATTCACCACACCCAACAGAAGAGGAAACCATCCTCTTATATACATAGGACCTGAGGCTCCTTGCATCATATGTATTCCATAATGTTGGGTTAATTCATTGAATATTTTCAATGAATTGATATAAATCCATTAAAATATTCATAATGGTTTGTAACTGATAATAAAACAGTTTGGTAGAAATAAATATTATATATATATATATATATTATTACATGTATATTTAATACATAAATAAATATACATACATTACATGCATGTTTTAAATATCCACTTATATATATAATATAATATAATATATATATATTAGTGCACATCCAATACCCCATCCATTGTAATAAGGACTTCGAGATGACTTAGATGTTAAAGTTTTTGATAGCAACGTCAGGTGATGAGCTATGCATAGAACTACAAATAAACTAGGGAGGGTTGTTTCAGTGTAATTGGGTCTAATAAAGTTATAAGGGCTTAGACTCTAATCCTATGGACCATGTAATTACAAGGTCATAGTACATCTAGACCTTCAGGTCATGTAAGGGGTTATCTCTCAACCTAGATAAAAAGATGGATTATCAAAAAATAAAAAATATTAATTGGACTATTTATTAGTTATAATAACATAGTTATATTAATTTTTATTATGTATTAAAAAACTAGGTAATTAGTTAAAACTGATTTAGTAAAAAATAATGAGATTATAAATATCATGAAAAAATAATCTCAATATTTTTTTAGAAAAAATATTATTTTCCTTGCGTGAGGGGAAATAATTATTCATTTGATTTGAATATGTAAAAAGTTTACCAAACACATATAAATATATTTTATCAACATCTCTTCATTCTAAAATCCATTTTTTACTTGTATGAAACTTGGGAATAAAGATATTCTGAATTAGTTTTGAAGAAATTTGTTTAGTTGTAAGTAATTATTATTATTTTTTAACATTGTTAACTATAGTAAATAACATAAGTAAAAATATAATCTTTCATAATGAAAATATATTACACATTTACGTATTTAATGTTATTTTCGCTAATATTTTTATTTTATGTTGAATTTTTTTTATATTATGTGTCAAACCATGTGTTAAAAATATATTATATTATGATTGTTAAATCATATATATTTAATTAAATTATACCCCATCACCCCTACATGACCCCTACCACATTTCACTTGTTTCCATATTTTTAGTTTTATCACTAGCATTTTCAAAGAAGTTTCAATTATTTCATATCAATAAATAATATTTTTGATTCGTATTTTTTAATAAAAAATAACTTTGAGTTATTTTGTATTGATGTTAATACATAACAAGGAAATCTATTTTTTTATGATGGGATATTTTTATTAATTATCATCACCAAAATTCATCCATGATGTATTTCCATCGCAAATAAATCATGGTAGAAAATAGTGTTGCAATAATTATTTTTTGTGATGACCCATCGTGAAAAAAAACTCAGTGATGAATATCTCTTTCCATTGAAAATAGTTTTTTGTAATGAAAAGGGTATTGACCACAAAAACAAGATAGAAAAATTATTTGCAATGGGATTAATAGTTCATCGCAGAAGCTTATTTGCGACAGAATGTGACACCCCTTGCAAAAGCACATTGGCAACAGAATTAAACTACTATTGTAAGAAAACACAAAAAAAATTAATTCAAGAAATAATAACCATTTGAAACATAATATGTTCATCGAAAAAACTATCATAAAGTCATTGGGGGATCAAATGAAGGGTTTTATGGGGGGAACTATATCTCTAAACCATGCACAACTCATCGAATGTATCCACTATTTCCTCATGTTGCTGTCATTGTTGCTCTTACTTCCAACGATACTCTTCATGATCTCTATGAATGCTCTGCATAGTGTCATATTAAGCTCAAAATATCTCCTCATAAGTTGATGATGACTTTATATGATCTCCCTTAAATATAACTGATGACATCACAACAACAACATAATAATTGGGAGATATCGATCATGAACTAATGTTGATCACTAGCCTTTCTTGATACCATGCATGGTTTCCTATATCCCAACTGACTCATTAAAACCTTTCTCACATGAGACCCAGATCTAAGTTTCAGCCTAAATCACTTATGCATGAGAATTCACACCCTCATATGTCTCCTTTAAATACAATTGGAAATTAAAATAGTAAAAAAATTAATTTTAGTCAATTTTAAAAATGAAAAGAACATTAACCATAGTCTGACATTTTCTATCACTAGTAATATATCCTATAATAGGATCAATGTACATCCTATTATAAAAAACAAACTCTATAACATTAGGATAAAAAATGACCTATATAAACACAACATAAACATTTTACAATAAAAAGTAAATATAAATTAGTAAAAAAAATAAATTACCATATTTTGTCAATGAATACCAAATGAATGAATCTTATCTCTGTGTATGAACACCTTACTCCCCTGGTTATGTCTTCCTAATGATTACCTCCTCTGAAAAATCTCTCATATCTAGTAGGAGTATAATCCATCCTAAAACTATATTGGGATGTAGTCAGGTCAATGAAAAAAAAATAATAATAATAAACTTTAACAAAAGTCTTATCCATGTATCTCTTTCTATGATTGTATAAAAATTGATGAAAACACTTATGTATATAAATCTCCCACACCTCATAGAAGGAAGTTATCATGATATTATCAACCAAAGACCATAAACCCCATAAATAATTAATAACATAATGTTAATAATTAAATAAAATTAAAAATTATTTATTTATTTACATACCAACTAGTAATTGAGCATGCGATGAAGAACATTGATGGGAACCTGATCCCATGACTCTCATCGATAGGAAAAATAATTTCATAGAACCACACTTGTTTTTCTAACACCCATATATAAAAAATTGTGTAAAAAATAATAGATAATAAAACAATTAGTACATAAATTAATTAATGAAAATACATAATTGAACATATATACACAAGCATGGATCGAAATCAAGAGACATGCATCACTCGATAATAGGATCTGGAATCATCAATCTCGCTACGCTACAACCCCTCTTAGTTGACAGTGTGACAACAACTTTCATGTCAAATGACGGTTCATCGGGATAATCACTAGGAAGCTCAAAATTCATGAGGGCATGAAACATCTCATCAATATCTTCTATATCTATTTGAAACACAAAAATAATGTAACTTGAAATAATTGTTAAAAAAATGTGAAAGATTAAAAACATATATATATTTATACAAGAATGTAATATTCCATGCTTCATTTTCATCTATAATGTCCCTACCAGAGTTCCACTAAACCGGTTCCTCGATCTGGTTCACCATAAAGCCTCAAGTGCACCTCCCTACATACCAGAGACATATGACTAGCAGTGAGGGTCTAAAGGTGGTACAATGGAGAGACTATACCCCCATATGAAAGTAACATAGCAGAAATAACTAGATATCATCCAATAATTAAATAAAAAAGAGTATGGAAGAAGTGAATAAACTGAAATAGAACATGTTGTGATAATAAATGAAATGCAGTAAAATCTATAACAACTATGTCATAAATACAACAATGGTCACCCATTGGGATGACCATACATGCATGAGTACATACAAGAAACTAAAATAAAAGTACAAGGTTCTGCCACTATCTTTGATCCAAACCACATAACCGGTATCCACATACATATTCGAATCATCCATCTCGACACATTTGACAGATTTTGAAACTTGAAGCATCCAAACCCATTATTGGCATTCACCACGGAATCCAGTGACACATAGTTCCATTTATCCAATGACATAAACGAGAAAATGCCTATACTACAACCGATCTCATGATCCCATGAACCTTATCACATAAGGATCAAAATCAGGAGACCAATGTCCCACTCCCCACCATAGAGTATCCTTATCTCCATATCAATGAAACAAATTCCAATCATGACAGCCCGTGCCTCACCCATTCCCAAACATATCGACAAGTATGGCTAAAATCTCACTCATGCTTGAGCATCAATGAAAAATTAACTTGTATCCTATTCCTGATCCATGGAAACGATACCCACATAAAACACTAAATATAATTGAGAACGTGGATCACCACCCTAAAATAGCCAACAGTGTGCTACACACCACATGAATTTCTTTTTAACTTACTCCACGAGCGCAACCTCAAATGGTTTCATTGCTAAACCAGAAAGGATATTTAAATGAAAATAATCTCATTGTAAGGAAAAAACTCTCTCAGCATACTCAACACAATGTCAATATAAAACATGATAGATTTAAAACTAAGAGTATACTAAGATTCCATTGAAAGGTGTGTATAGCTCTCTCGATCCACACTCCCATCAAACAGGCTGCACTCACCTCTGACCAACTCTTGACACGACGTATCCCAACAATGCATGTTTAGTTCCAAACATTGGTCAACTAGTTCTCAAACCCACATTTATTCTTGATGTCCCCTCTACCATAAATGGGCATTCCCAATTTAACCACAACTCCTAAAAAACCATGCCCATGAAACGTCTTTGAAACCATCAGTCCTAAGTTCACACACAAACACTCACTGATTTATTATATTAACAGTACCACGTGAAATAGGTGTGTACCTCCATAACCTATCTCATACTCCCATAAGTCATATGCTACTAAAACTAAGCTGAACACTCCACACGACATGTTATTCTCATTATCTGAAATCCCCCTTAGAACTCCTTTTCAAAATCGGGCTCCTTTCCCATGCCATGATTTATTCCACGACCGCTCATCACACGATGTCACTCCAGTCATGAGAATCTACCCATACTCTAACAACATTAGCAGTAGTGGAAACACTAGTAAACAAGGCTTGATACACAAACAATCCCGCCTACCAAATCCAGTCTCAAAAAACAAGCACATTAGGTGCTTCGTTAAAATATAAAGGTATCAATATGCCTATATCACAAAACCTGAGCACTAACCATGCATCGGTTTCAAACGAGCATATAACCAAGCTAATTGCCTAAATAGGCATACAAAAACCTAGGCCAACCTTGCTCGCAAGTTTCCCTTGATCAAAATGAAACATCAACCTACAAGGGTCTGAGTCCAAACTAAGGGCCCCTAGGTCTCCCACCTAGCCCTACTGATCAAGTTGCATAATTGGGTCACAAGGTCTAACCACCCAGCCCAAAGATCAAACCTCTAAAAGGTGGGTAAAGATAAAAATGACCTAAAAGTGTCAAAATTATATATCACTGTCCTACTAGGGACCTGATCCTCACCAAGCATCCCTATAAGGTAATCCCCCCCAGAGTATCATTATACCAATGAAAAATAGATAAAGAACTGAATCACATTGGGTATCTATATACAGTAATACCCCCTTGAGGTCTAGTACACTATAAATGTTTAGGTATATATTAGCATCATATACAGTGTGACCTGATAAGATAATAAAAAATAAAAGGATACACCCATAATGAGTCTACAAGAAAATCATAAATTGTTGATACTGACCTACATGGGTCAATACCATAATCATATGGTTCAGTTAAGTAGAATTTGATTCCAATCTATGCAGGAAAAAACTGTATAGGTTGTTATTGGCAGTTTAAATAATTGAACCTGAGAAACAACACCCTATAAGGGGTTCAACACATGTGGGAATAATGTGCCCCATCGAACTACTAGGGTCACTACACCTCCCATGCACGTGGACCGAGTCATCATCCTCACTATAAAATATCTCAACATAGATCCACATCACCTACTATCAAAATGAAATATATAGGCATGTAGGTATAATTGAGTAGAATTCAACCAAAAAACTATATTGGAAAACACCATTTAGGTTTTTTTTTACACTTTAAAAAATTGAAATCTGTCATCAATAATAACCACACACTAGCATAACTATAACATGTGAATCCTATGTGTCAAATATGATGCATGAGATTCCTCTTTACTTTAGTGTTCAATAGTCAAAATAAGTCACTGGCCTCTTTCCAATGTGAAAAAATCTAGAAATCCATAATAAATCATAAACTCAACACAACATGTACATCAATCAAAGAGAAAATCACATACAACTATAACATCACAGATCAGAAACACAATCCAATAACCATGTAAATTGGGAAATTTTATCAGAATAGGCATTCTTAATGAACTATTATGATATCCATTATAGGAACTGATACATTCCTAATATTCCTATCTACCATATCCAAAATATTAATACAACAGGAAAATAAACATCTCAGATGCCACTAAATTAGTGCCCCGATCCGGTTCAACACAAGGCCTCAAGCACCTCTCCTCGTACTCCAGAGGCTACCAACCAATAGTGAGGGTTTAAAGGTGGTAATGTGGGGAGAATATACCCCCATATTAGAGTAACAAAGTGAAAATAACCAAATATCATCAAAGCAGTAAATAAACAGAGTATAGAAGCAGCGAATAAATTGAAATGGAACATGTTGTGATAATAAATAAAACGAAGTAAAAGCCTGAACAACCATTTCATACATACAACACTGGTTACCCATTAGTCTGAACATACATGTAGGAGTACATAAAGGAAACTAAAATAAAAGTATAGGTATCTACTACTAACCCCAAGCCAGACCACATATCCAAACTCCACATACATATCCGAGCCATCCAGGTCAATTAGTCCTAGTCCTCAATCCATACATGTTCTTGGAACCAAGTGAACATCTACTCAGGTACTCCACTTTAATGGAAGTATGAGCAGGATGTGAGTATAAAACTCAGTAGGGAACCACCAACGCGGTCCCGTACATATCTAGTAATATGTAGTGTATGTAAAAGTGAGATACTCAGTAAGATAACAATAACAATAATAAAAAGTGCTAGAAATAAACAAAAAGAAAAGTCATACAAGACTTACTCAAGGAACATGCTCAACCTAGCTAATACACAACTAGAATAATAGAGAGTAATAACATAATGAAAACAAGACCACAACCAATCCTTGGGTCCATAATCCCAATCTCCAGACATAATTCCATCTTATATAAGTATACATTTTCATGTATATATATATCCCCATAAATAAATAAATAAATATATACATGCACTTATATATATATTTATATGAGAAAGGTGGAAATAAAATAAATAACTCAATCCACAATAGATCCCTTGATCCATGATCTGATCTATTGGGAATCATATGACCAGGGCACTGAGTTAGAAGTTATACCACTCATGCCATGTATCATTAAGTCAATCCTCAGGTTCGTAATCTTGATCGAAAAATACTTGCATTGGCTAGTTTCAAAAATGTATCTGAGCAAGCTATGTCACTACAGGGGGATACAATTCCTAGCACTGGGCTCACCTTTACTCATCTATAATATATAAAATAAAGGATTCCAGGTAATAACTGAACATCCTATAAATGGGCACTAAGATGGACTTCATGCCACTCTTGCCAAGTAAATATAGCCAATTGTATGAACCCTAGGTCCCAATCCATAGGAGGCCAAGACATTGGAACTTTGATGAAACTTAAGGGTCTAAACCTTAGGTGAATGATAAGGAGATCTCATCGGTGAGACATCATGCACACCCCTTGAGTTCTCTGTTCAAGGAGAGCATAATCATCCCTATCACTCAGGAGAGTGTAATCACTAATGAGTATCTAAAGATTTGAAATGGAATGTACAACACCACAACCAAGTAATCAATTGAGGAGTGAATAATCATCCTCATTTCTCGATATATCATAATAATCCATGAGTTTAATCAAGAGGGAAACCATGACTGTATTGAGGAGAGTGGAATCATCCTCACTAAGGAGAAAATAGAAGAGAGTGTAATCATACTCATGAAGGATCGAATCAAGGAGAGTGGAAACATATTCACTAACATAAAAAGGGATGTGAGGAACATCCAAGAATATATAGATCAAAATATAGACCCTAGGAATCACATTCAGATGTCACAATCGATGAATAAAATTGATTCTAGGAAAGACATTTGGGAATCCTAAGGATATACATAAAAGGGGCTCATAATATAAATCCCAAGAAATACATTTGGGCATCCTAAAGAAAGAATAAGATGGATCATAGGAAGTATATATGGGAATCCAAAAAACAATGTCACATCACATCGGGCTCATCATCGACAAACTAGGAAGCACATATAGTAATCATCGCTGCATCAACAACATTCAAGTGAATGCATAAATAAAGAGTTGGGGTATCTAAACACCTAAACCACCACCTATGCCACAAAATCATGACTTAAAAGTTTGATATGTGTTCTAAGGTGGAACCCATCACCATATCTACCCAAACCTGATGTACTGTCTTAGGGTTGGTAAAACATTGGGCACCCACTGGGTCCCTCATGTCAAAGAAATGGAGTGGCATCCTAATAGGGGTCCTCAAGGTTAATATATAAACAAGGCATATCTATTGGGATCCTAATGAAATTAATAAGTAGAGGAATCCCATAGGGGATCCTAGATTATGGTCATAACTACAAGTCTAGGGATGAAGCTATCACATCGGGGTTGTTAGTGACCTCGATTCTCATCCAGTACAACCTAACCATTTCATTAAATTTAAAAATTCATCTAAATGAATTTATATAGGGGGCATATCCCTAGGGGGTGAGCCCGAGCATCCACATAATAACATAAAAATGAATACATGCTAAATGGTAGGTATAATAGACCACCTACCTTTAGAAAGATTTAAACCATTTATAAACAGCTCCTGACAGCTTCGTCCTAGATCATCGATCTCTGAGCCAAGTCGCATTAGCTTCCAAGTCCTTAGATAACATAGGACATGACAACATAGTATAGAAAATTAATTAAGACATTAAAAAATTTAATATAAAACAAAATAAAAAGAGGCATAAAAGGGGATAACTCATCAGACACCTACCACTTGATAAAAATTCTAGCAACCATGGGCAAAAGGCCTACTAGGTACCCTTGAGACTCTTCATAGGAAAATCCCTAACCAACAACATCAAAACAACCATTTAAAATTTATTTAAAATCATTAAATATTTATAAAATCACTATGGTGAAATACCTCAATGAAATAACATGCGATAAAGAAAATATAGCCTCTTGAGACATCCTCTTCCTAGTAAGAGCAAAATCCCCAACCGAAACGGATGATTCCACCATGACCTGATGAAATCTGATGAAGAAACCTAAATTAAAACTCCAAAAATCAAAAATGATGGAAGAATAACAGTATAAAATAAAGGTGGAGGAATATATTACCTTTAAAATCCATTAAAATTCATCTGAAACCTCCTTGATCCATGAATAACAAAGGAAGGGAGAGGAGGTGTTGGCCAAGGGATCACTCGCACACCTCTTATCGTCCGATAAACCATAAGGGGGAGGATACCACATGCTTAATCCTTTTAAAAAAATACATCCCACAAGTGAAAATATGTGTAAGGGATACACATTATGTATTCCTCAGGGCAGGGCCTTGAGCATGAAATTCATGAACCCATGAGGTTGCACCCCATGAAACCATTACACATCATGTAAATGTTACACAATATTTAAAACTTGTAGCAACTCTTTCTAGTATCCCAGTTTCCCATTCCTCATATGGTGTTTTCCTGAACCCCCGTACATCCAATGAATCATAAACCACATCTAAAAATATTATTTCTAGACATTAAAACACTTATAACCTCATTATGATTCTTGGTGCACAAAACAAACCATCCATCAAAGAAGGAAAATTCAAATTCCTCTAAAAATTTCAACATGGTCCAAAACACAGGATGTTACATCATCCATGTAAATGTATTCATCTTCATCCTCAACATCATAAATTTTATCATCCCTTTTTTATTTCAAATTCATTGGTTACATCATCATTATTATCCTCATCATTGACCCTCAATCACAAGGTTTCATCATTGATATCTATATATCTTCAAGTAAAAGATGTATTTGGTGATGTATCTTGAAAAATTTTAGTATCTACACTTCAAAATAACCACTTTCATTTTCCATAAACTTATTTTCATGATATTTTATTTTTATTACGCTCCACTAGTTAGTTAAATCTCTTGAATTTTCACAATAATGTTCACAATAAAATTTATGTTCTTGATGTGCCATCGTAAATGGCTCATTTTCTACAAGAATAATTTTATATTAAATATTAATGATTCCATGTTATAGATGAATGAAAAATCCTTAATTGGTATCAAACTAATGATATTTAAACATTATTAAGTAATTATTTACTAGATAACACAACTCAATTATTTCATCCACTATCCCATAAAATTCAACATCACTTTCTTTACGATGAGATCCTCTTAAACAAACACCATTTTCATTAGTTTTTTTATTCAACATATGTGCATGTATGAAATCAAAAATATATTAACCACATACACATTATAAGATTTAACCAATTTGGATAGTGGGTTACTCGGTGCACATAATCAATTATCAATTTTATTTCCATGTTGTGATACCAGGAAAAATAAAAATAATTAATATATAAAATAAAAAATTGATTCCATATGTCCAACAATAAATAATTTAACTTACTAGTCTTTGAAACTACTAAGAAAAATTATGTTGTCGACATTCTTCAAGAGCAGCTAGTATAATTTATGTGAATTGTTTTTTGTTATGATCATCATATATTCTAAAAAATAATTAATATAAATATAATTTTAAAAAATATTTAAAAAATTGGTAAAGTATCACTTACTACACAAATCATTTCATTTCTTCATAATTGAGTGGAACATATATATGAGCTCTACGTTTTTTATCACCATAAAGACATCATTTATAATCACTAAAAAAACCAATCCCAAATGATTAAATACTAATAATCAATATTATGTGACATAATACACATTTATCTCATTGTGAACCATTCAATTATGTTTTGAAAAATATTCAGATTGAAAATAATAAGACCATAAGTTTGAAATCTCCTCATTCAAATACGCTTCTATAATTGAAACATTAATTGATGCCCTATTATGTACCTTATTCTTCAATTTTTGTATGCATCTTTCATATGAGAACATCTATTAGAACTATTCCATCCCTACACATTTAACTTCATTTAAATAATGTAATATTTAATGTTCCATTGATTCAAATAATACCAAGGGATTTTTTTTCAAATTTATATAAAATTAGAACATATTTTTTCTAACATACTCAATGAATCATAGTTCTTCATCATCGCACTAATGCAATGTAAAAAATGTTATATTTTAGTCAATAAATCCCAAATAAAAGAATTCAACAACCCACTAAGGCCAATCAAAAATAATCTTTCCATTATGACATGACAATCATAACCTTTTAATCCAATAATATGACCATTTATGACACAACGAGACAAATTATAGGCATACAAATTTGGTAAACTCAAACCTATAATCCAATAATAGGATAATAAGCAAATTTATTTAGAAATTTAAAAAGAAACTTTTTAATTAATTAATTTTTATGATCATTTATTTTCAAATAACTCAAGTTCAAGATGTATGAAAATATAAGAAAGATCTAAACATTCCTTTACAATATCTTTTTTCATACTAGGCATATCCAATATGATATAAAATATTTTATCAAAATAGTTATTATCAATATTAATGACATATAACTTGTGGAAAACCCATAAATCATACCAATATGGTATGTCCCAAAATATACTTTATTTTATCCAATTGTAATCTCTACTAAAACCACATATTTTTTATTAGTTTATAGTTGGTTCAAATTAAATATAAGGTAATTAAGAGATGATATGTTTTACTTGAATACCTATGAGAACTACTACATGTCCATATCTCTCAATTCAACCATTTTTTAAAATTATTTATATTCCTTATAAAAGGATGATCGGTAGAAAGAAATATTCTATGAAAGTTAAAAACACACTTTCTTCCATTTATATGCATAAATTTGTTTTTCACCCATATTGTAAAAACATGATTTTGGACCATGTGTACTCCATTTGGATAACATGTATTACACTATAAATTCACTAATTATCCAAAATAATGCAAATTTCATTATAAAATTCTATTTTTCAAATACATCATATGTAGTTACCTCATTAATCTATAATAAATTTAATTCATAAATCAGTGGATTCAAATAAGAATCAATATTCTTATTTTGATTTCCTAGGATTAGTAATGCCAAAATAGATATATGGTTCCTTCAATAACATCCAAGTGGGTAAGTTTTATGGAGTTATAAAGATAATCTAACAATAATATTTAATGTCATAAGAACCAAATGGAAATAAACCATAAATAGAAATACCTAATCATATGTTAAAAGGTTCCAAAGAAAAATATATATGGACTCGATCAAAGTGTTTCCATGAATCATCATCACAAATATGATTTAATCTTTTACTAATATAAATATTGGATTTATGTAATTTCATCAATGTGACTATGTTGTGAGACATAAATAATCACTACAAACTAGGTGTAAGATGAAAATACCACAACTGTTTAATAGAAAAAAATCTATACTTTCCTTGTTGTACCTCTTTGTACCTCAATTTCCCACATATAAGACAATTAACTAACGACTCATATTGACCATAATATAATATTTAATCATTTGAAAATGGATGGATCTTTTGATATCTAGGAATAAAATTATAAATCTAATTATCATTTCCATAGGAATATGTAGTCAATATATTTCCCTTCGGTAACAATGATTTAACAAAATAAAATATATGATCGAAATAACTATTTTACATTCCATTATTTGATTTAATATCCATAAATTTTGCAACATATTAAAAATTTTGTATCTTTCATCTGGGATATAAGGCCTCCTCGATAGGTATCATTGTAACACCCCGAGGTTTCACTTTAATGTAAGTAATATTTTGATTACTTTTTATCTTGGGTTTTGGGTTCTTCTAGGTCAAAATTTAAAGTTTTGAAGGCTTTTCTAGGGGTGCATGACTAAGGTGCATGGTTTTTAAACTGTGTGGACTTCATAGGGGAAATTGTGGACCCTATTTAGTGGGTATGTTGTAAGAGAATAGTTAGGGAACAAAATTACATAACTATGTGGCCCAAGTCTGTGGACTGTGAACCTATTAATAGAGGCTACCCACACAGTTTTCGCATGGTTTGGAAAACCATGTGAGTTAATCGTACAACCTACCTATGTAGAGGTATTTTGGTATTTTCCTCTCCTTTTTATTTTATGCTTCCATCCCAAGCCTCTCTAACTCAAAACAACCAACCCAAACTCCTCCCATGGGGTTACTTTCTCCATATAATCTCCTCTTCAATGGATTCTAGGTGGTTTCTTGGTGGTTCTTCATCTGTATAAAGAGGTTTTAGTCCCTATTCTCTCTTACTCTTATTTTCCTTATTTTTCTCCAATACCTTTAATCCTAATCATCATGATTGGATGATTTTATTGGCCAGGGTTTCTAGGATTCTGGGATTTTGGTTTTCAGTGGTTGTGATCTAAGGTAGGAGTCTCTTTTGGCTGGATTTCATCGAAGGCGACATGGTTCTGCCAATTGAGGTAGGTGTTTCCATTTTATTTGATTCTATTCAAGAGTTCCATTATTGAATGGGTTTCTTAAATTCATTTTTTCCTAGATAATTATGGTTTGTACTATCTAGGGTTGTTTTTCTAAAGTTTTCATTGACTTTTATTGATTTTCATGTGTAAAATGGGTGCAATTTCAAGCGTCGAATGGCATCTTGATGTGAAATGGTATTTAATGAACTCCCCGTGTTTTTTAAAATGAGAAGGTTAACTTTCTTAAATAAACACACTTATTTTTAGTGTTTTAAACAAAATTAGGTTTCCAAATTGGGTTCCATTTTGTGTTAAAATAGGGATTTATTTATTTAAAGGGTGTTTTGGTGTTAAAATGTGATACGGAGTTTCCCATCAATCTTGTGATTTTACTTTCTAATGATTATGTTTTCTTTTTGGAATTGTGTCAGCATTCCAAGTTGTTTTGAAAAAGGTAATTACAAATGTATATGTTGTATGTGTAAAAAGTGAAGGCATGGTTGGCACTTTATGATGTGATATTGATTATTACCTTGTTGAGCTCCCCTTGTGTTGTTTTTGATTTTGTGCTTACCCATGTGATGAATTCTTGGTTATGTAACCCATGTTGTACTTATATATTAGGGATCACATTAAGGGTAGTACAGGAGGTGGGAAGGATGTGATTGTGGTGTTAGCTTTAGGGGATTATTATTTTCATGTGATGACATTATTATTCATGGACCACCTCTATTATTATTACATGAGGATACCAAGGTTTATAAGTGTAAGTAGTGGGAAATTTATTGGATAGTTGAGGTTTTCAATGGCTAGACCACCCTTAGTTGTATGTAACACCTGGATTTGATGTTCATCGCCAATGAGACTACTTAGAGAGATTTGGTGGATAAATGTGTAATTGTTACCCTACTGGAATCTAGGTCCACATTTGTGTGTCTTGTGTGATCCCATTAGTCCTCATGGTTTTCCCACATGATATGTATCTATGTTACACCTCTTTCATTTATATTTGGTATGATTATATCTTATTTCTTGTATAGACTTGTTTAATATGTGATATTTTATGAATTTTTCATGTTGTTGATTATTTATATTCCATATGTCTAATGAGATTATTTATTACCCTTTTTGGTCATGATGATATCCTTGTTTACCTTTTTTCCTTATGTTCTTTGAGTTGGGTATTTTTATGTTTTCAAAGGAAAAGGGGGTAAAAGGTTTTTAAACGGCATGCTTGGTTTAAAAAAAAGATTTTGAAATACTTGAAACCTTGTGTGGGTTTATTTTCAAAAGTGTGGTGTTTGAGATAAATTTTTGTTTACCCTTGGAATTGGATTTTTTTTGAAATAAAACCAAATTTGTGAAATGTATTTATAAATGATATTTTTTAGAAAGTTCATGTTTCTAAACTTGGTTTTCTCCAACACTTTTAAAGTGAAAATAAAAACCTATTTTTCCACACTTTGTTCTCAAAATGGAATAATTAGTTTCTTAAATAAAATAAGTGAACTGGAATCATGGTGGTATCCTACTAGTTTCAACTCACACCCTGCATACTCACATTGTTATCTTTGTATTCCTCATGTATTTTTCAGGTGTTTTCAGGTCTTGAGATTCAAGCTGGATCCAATGTTGTCTTCCTTGGAATCATATGGTTGTTGGGATCATGGTGGTGACTTGAGTGTCATGAGGATATGGTGATTGGAACTTTGGTTTGATTAACCAGTTGGATCAAGTTTGTTTTGGCCTCTTTGGACTTCCGTTTTTTTCTTTTAGATTCAGTTATAGTTTTTTAACTTTTTATTTTTTGGTTATTTATTGAGACATCTCTTGACATGTATCTTATCTCTTTATGTTATGCCTCCTTTGGATGTTGTGTTTGTTTAGATTATTGAGGGTGAAACTAACCCCCAATGTTTATTTCAAATACCATTGATGATTTTCATCAGTTCAGGGGGATCGAGGATGCTCCTCGGGTATGTGACAAGATGATTTAGGAACCATTTAGATGGAGACCTAGGTTGGTTTGTTACAATCAACAAATCATAAAACTAAGATGGTTACAATATAGGATTTGACTTATCATTTTGAGTTTCATTTTGCTAAAAATATGATACAAAAACCTTATGTACTAAAGTTTGAAACTGTGGTGAATACAGAACCAAAAAATTTATATCTTCTTCTGAATTCCATTCACCATGTTGATACTAAAAAATAAAATCTTTTTGAAAACCAAAATTCAATAAATGAACCCCAACATTATCAAACACTTAAAATATATTAAGATTAAATTTCTTACATGGAAACTTAATTATCCCTTTTGAAACAAACTTTGAATTTGTTTATGTAAATGATATAATCATTTGAACACCACTCAACATAAACATGACTTATTCTAGAATTTTTTATAATTACATGATGATTTATCTAACTATGACCATGTAATAAAAACAAGTGTATACTTCTTGGGTCCATAGCATTCTAAAAAAAACTATAATTATAATAATATATAAAAATTTTAACATTAAGAAGTATTTGATATGATTAATCCAATAGAAGGGAATAATTTAGGAATAAAATATTTATAAGAAATACTAGTTAGGATTAATCTGATAAAAGGGAATAATTAAAGTATAAAATATTCATAAGAGATATTGGTTATGATTAATCTCATAGAAGGGAATAATTGAGGAATATAATATTTATAAGAAATATTGGTTATGATTAATCCAATAGAATATAATAATTGAGGAATAAAATATGAATAATTTATAAGAAATATTATTTATGATTAATCTGATAGAAGGGAAGATGTGAAAAATAAAATATTCATAAGAAATTTTGTTTATGATTAATCTAATATAGGGGAAGAATTAAAGAATAAAATATTCATAAAAAATATTAGTTATGATTAATATGATAGTAAGGAAGAATTTATGAATAAAATATTTATAAGAAATATTGTTTATGATTAATATGATGGAAGGGAAGTATTGGGGAATAAAATATTCATAAGAAATATCAGTTACAATTAATTTGATAGAAGGGAATAATCAAGGAATAAACTATCCATAAGAAATATTGGTTATGATTAATCTAATAAAAGAGACGAACTGGGGAATACAATATGAGAAATTCATAAGAAATATTATTTACGGTTAATATAATATAAGGGACGAATCATTGTTAATCATTTCTAATGATTACTAATTATTCCTAATTATTACAAATTATTATTAATTAGTACTAATTATTACTAATTATTACCAATTATTACTATTTATTACTAATTATTAATAATTATTTGTAATTATTACTAATTATTATAAATTATTAATAATTATTACAAATTTTTCCTATTTATTGTTATTTATTACTACCTTTTATAATTTATTAATATATATTTCTAATTTTCTCCTACTTATTCTTAATTATTGATAATTATTATTAATTATTACTAATTATTCTTAATTACTACCAATTATTCATAATTATTTTTAATTATTACCAATTATTCATAATTATTGCCAATTATTTTCTCATTATTCATAATTATTACTAATTTCTTCTCATTATTCTTAATTATTACTAACTATTCCTAATTATTCCTAATTATTACTCATTATTCTTAATTATTCCTAATTATTCCCAATTATTCTTAATTAAATTTAATTGTTACTAAATATTCTTAATTATTCTTAATTATTCATATTTTTCCTATTTTTCCTAATTATTCCTAATTATTCATAATTATTCCTAATTATTCATATTATTCCCAATTATTACTAATTATTCAAAATTATTTGTAATTATTCTTAATTATTACTAATTATTACTAATTATTACCACTCATTGCTAATTATTACTAACCATTTCTAATAACTACTAATTATAAATATTTTTTATTATTTATTCATAATTATTCAAAATTATTGTTAATTATTACTAATTATTTCTAATCATTGCTAATTATTGCTAATTATTGATAATTATTAATAATTATTCTTAATTATTCTTAAATATTTCTAATTATTCTTAATTATTCCAAATTATTCTTAATTATTCTTAATTATTACTAATTATTACTAATTATTCTTAATTATTACTAATTAGTACTAATCATTACTAAACATCCCTAATTGTTGCTATCTATTCCTAATTATTGCGAATTATTCCTAATTATTGTTAATTATTTATAATTATTACTAATTATTACTAATTATTCCTATTTATTACATTATATTACTAATTATTATTAATTCGTAGAAAATACGAGAAATTGCTGACAACTGAAGTGAATAAATAAATTGACTAATAAGTTATATAAAAAAATACAAATTAAATAATGAAAATAACAACTATTAAAGAAAAGGTTTTAAAAAATACATTGAAACTAAGGTTCATGTCCAAATAAAAAACTTTAAACTGCAACGATAATCTTCACCTGAAAAGCTAAATCCAAACTAGAAGCCTTCAAAAAAAGCCTGGATTGTCAAAATAGGAAGAGAAGGGTTTTTTTAGAGTGGAGGGAAGGAGGAGTCATGCACAACCTTATATATGCTAGATAATTTGTGATGGACCAATTGTGATGAAGTTGTCCTTCACCCATGGAATTTTTTATAGCAGAGTTCGTCGCAAATTGTCCTCATCATAAAATTTTTTGCTTCCATTCAAAAAGACAGTTTTGACGAAGATGAGTGTTCGTTGCAATTACTACCCCCCATATTTACTCTTTTATAACCATATGATGCCAAAGTAATTGCGATGGAATTGGATGTCTATCGCAATAAATTACTATTTACTACAGACTTTTTAAGCCCGTTGCAAATACTAATTATGCATAATTCAGCACAAATTTCCGACAAGGCCTTCAGAAACATAATTCAATTATGTCATGAAAACATGTCACAAGAAAAACTATTTGTGACGGACAATTGTTTCTGTTGTGAAAAACTGAATTTACAGCACTACTTGTGACAGAAATAATTTATATCACAAAAAACCGAATTTCTTGATGTGATGAGGTTGATCATTTCTTGAGCTTATTGATTGAACATGCTTCAGTATTTTGATCACAACATGAATTTTTTATGCATTGTTCCAATATGTTAACCAACGTTTATTGTATACACATTGACATGGATAATATTTTGATTGATCTTTCAATGGATAATATGTGTAAACACTTGATCTTATATTATTTTTTGATAAATTATAAGAGTTAGATTCATTATGGGGAAGAATATGTTTTTTTTATTGAACCAAAAGCACTGATATACATGTAGATTCTATGACAATTAATCTTGTGAATTTTATTTTTAATGAAATTGTACATGAGTTGAAACTCGAATACATTGACATTGAGATCGAAGAGGCCGGTGTGAGTAACCCTCACTCAGGTGCTGATAGAGGAACATTTAAGTTCATTAAAATCCTTTATGACACACAACCTGAATTATATCCTATATATTTATACAGGTTTCAGTAAATTTTAATTTATCATATGGTAATTTATCTTGAAGTATTTTAATAAGTGAAGATACATGTTGTTCAATGTGATGTTATTATTATTAAAAAAAATCCTAGTTTTCATGAAGTTTTTTTAGTCATATTAACATGATCACAAGTGGATTAGAAACATAGGTTTGACATATGAGACCATGAATGTGTGTCCAAACAATTATTTGCTGTTTAGAAAATATAATGTCCACCTCAATAATTTTATTATCTATAACTCTTCTAG
Organism: Viscum album; assembly: GCA_963277665.1. Lineage (NCBI taxonomy): Eukaryota > Viridiplantae > Streptophyta > Magnoliopsida > Santalales > Viscaceae > Viscum > Viscum album. The sequence continues at coordinate 1,285,435,789 of OY728155.1, read as the reverse complement.
GTGGAAGAAAAACCTGTTAAGAGTCATTAAAGTTATTCAAGTAGGGTTTTAAATCATGAGAAACATATCACCACACAACAACTATGGTACTTTTTATTAAATCCAAAGGTTAAAGGTATTGTTTATGTTTTAAAAAATCTATAAATTGATGAGGAGAAATGCATAAAAACAATGAAAATGATAATTTATTCCACTTGATAAACTATCACACATGGAAGGATTTTGATCAGAGGCACTTGAATTTTTCTTATAATATTCATGATATACACCTGGTTGGTGAAACTCTTAGTACATGGTCTATAGTGTTAGTTTCATATAAATTTCTATAGTAACTATGTGTGAAACAATATTTTCTAATATTATCAACTCTTATTGATGAGGTAAGTGGAATTAGGAATATAATTGATGTTTTTATTTAATAAATTATTAATTAGTGGAATTAATTTTTATTTTGATCTGTGATGAATTTTAGCTCCAAAGCTAATGAAATTTTTAGACTATTCATTTCTTATATATGAGAATTTATATTTCTAGGGAAGAAAAGGGATGTTTTCTTATCCTTATTAAAATAAAAGCAAAAAAAGCAAAACATGAATTAAAAATTGTAAAAAGTGGGCATTCATCAATCACATATGTTTTCCTCCACTACTGTATGGGTTCATAAGGGAAAAAGTGTAATTTGATGGAACTGAGGAACAAAAACTAGCTCCAAAAATCATGGTAGGGGTTCAATTGTTATTGCAGATTGAGTAAGTAAGAATCTGCACAGTATATAAGTCCTAAGATATTTTAGTCCCTCGATTTCCTTATATTCTTATTATGAATGAAAAATTCAATCATAACTAAATGAATTAATGTATTTTATTCTATTTAACATGCCAAAAATTTAACATATTAAGGAAAAAATATGATTCTATGTATATTGAGAAATATGTCTGTGATAATATATTTTGAAAAAATTTTGAGCATTGAGGGTGAATCAAAGGATAAAATAAATTGTAATATCCAGGAATTTCCATGTTTTTTTTAAAATTATATGGAATTATTTCAAGACCACATGCTCTGACGACACGTGATTCTGAGGCCTGGTGAGCCCAGGTCGGAATTTTTGAAGTTTTTTAAGGTAAGTTCAGTAAACGCGCGAGTGAGTTTTTCTAACTTTTGAACTGGTGCTCAGATCGAAAGTCTGAGGGCACTGTTGAACTCAAAATGCTGAGATTTGCCTAGAAAAGACTTAACTTCAGACGATGAGGGCCTAATGGAAAATTTAATTTTTGGAAATTTCGAGAAAAATAATAAAATAATTTAAAAGTTATTTTATTTCTTTTCTCACTGATGATTAATGACACAGAGAAATTGTAGTACAATGATGAGGCATCGATGATATGCATTAATGGAACTCATTAATAGCTTGTTAACACATAACATAATGATGCTTTAATGATGTGTAACAACAATGTTGTTTCATAAAAGAATCAGCGTAATGATGTGATGTCACAACATAATAGAAACACTACGACATGTTTTATTTTTAATAGTTTGATGCGTTGGTGGAACAAGGATTAAACTGTGAGGATTATCTGAAAAACCTACGATGGATTTTCCTCCCCAACAAAGAACAACAAATGCCGGCAGGACTTCATCGATTTCAATGTAACTTGAAGAACGATGAACGCCATCGACCTCTTAGACCCTCGAGGACAAAGTGATATGGTAACGAATGTCAATTAGGTAGGGGTTTGATTTTGGTTTTATGAATTCCCAATTCTTTTTCTAAATAACGAATGCGGATTAACCCATGAACAAGTTAATCTGTGGATCATGCATTCTTGTGGGAGGGTTCTATTCTTGGGTTTTCTATTTGGGATTAATTTTATTGTTGGTAGAATTTTAATCACCATATCATCCCCTGTTTTAAACCCCTAATGCGGCGGGTGCGGGCCGACACAAACAAGTCCCGGGTCCCTCTGCACGTGCGTTCTTTGTGGCCTTATCCTCAAATCAGTGACAAGAATAATCTAGAGACAAGACATAGATATAGGTGACCTGAGAGGCCCATAGGCGCAGGCAGATTGAGAAACAGACCACCATAGTAGCTCCGGGGGCCCGTAGAAGGAACAATCAACGGTGGCCCGTGGCAGTGGTTGTAGGCGGAGGGAGGAGGCGGGGAGACGCAGTACCGACTGGCGCTGCGTGGAGGAGTGACATGCTGCATCAGGCCGCATGTGGGAATTTCATATGGCTAGCTTGGCCGACCGCATCAGCACTAGGCCGTGGTCGTTTGATCGCGAAGGAGAAGGGGCCCCTCAGCGACCCGTGGGGTAGCAGGAGGCCAGAAGCGACATCTGACCGCGTACCGGCCAGGCGGACAAACCGGTCTGCCCCTAGAAGACCGGGCATGGTGCGGGCCACCCCCTTTGGCTAGATTCGTGCCAGCGGGCCGGAACCATGGGACCAATAGGCCGGCCAGGCCAGACCCATGCCAGACTGGACCCGGACTCAACCAACCACTGTTTCACTAAAACGCTAATAAACCGCAGACTGGATGTCTGATTGACGTGCCATCTATAGAACAAGAAATCTTGTGATGAGGCAGTCCTTATGAGATACTCTATAGAAGTTCTGACGGGGGTTGGTGTATGACCAAGTTGGATCGGACTCAAATCCAACTGGCCCCTTTTTACTAAAATGCCAATATCTTACAGACCGAGTGTCCGTTCGACACGTCGTCTTTTGTTTTGGACCCATTACAATGAGACGGTCCTTTGGGTTATTCTATGTGGGAATTCATAGTGGTTGAGGTATGAATGATGGCTTGATCAGCACCCGTGTGGATCCTTAGTGGCTCGACAAACGAGAAACAACTGTGTGGATCCTTATTGTCCTAGAAGACAAGAAGCAACCATTTGGATCCTTAGTGGCCCGACAGACGACCAGCAGCCACGTGGATCCTTAGTGGCCTGACAGACAAGTAGCAGTCGATTGGTCAGGTAGAGGAGTAGTAGCCATGTGGATCCTTAGTGGCCCGACAAACGAGCAGCAGCCGTGTGGATCCTTAGTGGCCCGACAGATGAGAAGCAATTCATCAGTGATGAGTCCCTTAATAGTACGAAACGTTCATCACTATAGCTGATGAACCTTCTTCCTATGATTTAGATTGTACCTGGTTTGAGCTTTCCATACTTTGTGGTCTTACTTCATGGACTTACTTGGTGGCTTTGCTTTGTGGTTGCTTTGTGGTATTTCTCCTTAGTGGACTGAGGTCCCCTTCTTAGTACTATGTTACTCACCCTTGCATGGGCTTCGCCCGCACGTGTTGTGTCTCGTGCAGACGATGGATGTTTAAATAGTGAACTTGGTGGCCTAGGACTAGGTGGGGCCCAGTGAGATCAGGAAGATAGGGCGTACTCCCATAGCTTCCAGTAGCTACCCTACTCTTACCACATGGTGGGGTTCTCAGCAGCCGACTTGTTCACAATTTTTACTTGTACTCTTCATTTTTCAGTTGTCTTTTGTTGGGTTTGTATTCTGGACCACTTGTTTTCAATTCTACTAGTACTCAACACTTGTTTTAGAATACTTGTTTCCCCCTTTCAGTTTGTGGGATGTGGTTGGACGTGTGTGTGTGTGTATAGGTACTCAGGAAAATGCCTCCCACTTGCAGGTTGACGCCTTCAGTGCTAGTCACCAACCCCTGGCCTTTGGGAGGAACGCTTGGGGTATGTCACGACACATGCCCCTATGGACAGGTCATGACATAAATATACATTGTGTTTTTTATTAAACAAGGTTGAAAAAACCATAACAAATATATTTTGTAAAGGGACATAATTCATACATTCATGATGTGAAATACACCCTGAATAATAATGATAAGGAATCATTCCTTTCCATTTTAAAGGTAGGAAAAGTGTATGATTATTTATGTTTAAATATTTCCAAGAACATGGATTCGATAAAAAAGTCATTACAAGTTCTAAAATTTCATAACAATCACATTTTAATTAAACAATTAATTTTAGTCATAATTTTTAAATTTTTACCTCCCAATTTTATTGATCCATTGATTTAGGTTAGTAGCTTCTTTAGACGACCATGTTCAAGAAAACATAAAAAATCAAATTTGAAAAGTCTCTAATATACAATTATAATAGTACTATTATATAATATTGAGAGTCCTATATCTTAATTTCATTGAAATGAAATTGGATAAACCCTACTAGATTAAGGTTGATCCATTAGATAGGGAACGCCATTTAATATGGATAATGTCAAGTGTGTTCAAGCTCATTGATAAGACTTGTTCAATACTTAATCAATAATTTTATTGATGAAATAAGTGTTTTATCACTCAAAAATTAAAACTTTTATGTGTTTCATTTTCATACTCAGGTTTATCATCAGTATATATTGTTCTATAGTGTGTAACACACATTTATTAACTAAAATGGGGAATGCTTCATGCTTCCATTTATCAAATTAAAAAATTCCATTTTATATCATTTCATGAGTGGTTCAAGACTCATGTATGAATATAATTTTTTTTTTTAATTTTGATTAAAATATATTAATGATTATTTTTTAATCAATTATATTCATTAAATTATATAAAATATGTATATCCAAAACTTGTAGGAATTGAGATACACAAAAATTGTTGTTACAAGACTTGTAATGTAAGTGTTGAAAAAAATACATGAGGTGTTCTCTTTTGGGTTGTGTTTGTTGAAAATAAAGTGGAATTAATCTTCAATTCAACCTATTTAAGTGTGTAGATATCTTTTCTTGAAGGATGAAAGAGTTTTGGAGGTGTTTTGGATGATTTATGGAAAATATGGTTCTAGTAGTGGTTCTGATTTTTAGCTAAGTCCAAATCCATAAAGAACATTTTGTTATGTGTATGGATAATTTTGGAAGGTCATTAGAGAATACAACAAAGACATAGAGTTTTCCTTGTGTGTGTAAGGATCATCCTTCCATATGTAAGCATGAATCTAGGATTGCGTAAATATGAAGGCTTTACGTAATCGTCATTTTGATTTGTTCCAGAATCATCGGGTTTACATAAACAACATTTTGGATTTACATAAGGATAAATGTGTTCTTACTAAGAATTATTCTGGTCTGTATAAGGATTAATCTTGAACTTTTTAAGGATTATTCTATGTAAGCATGAATTTGGGTATGTGTAAGGATGAGGATAGATCCATGTAAGGATCATTCCTTTGTGATTTTTCTAGGAGTTAACCAATAGTAGTTCTGAGTATATTTTGTTGATCATAAATATGATTAATGCATCAACTAGTTTAGAGTGGTGGAAATAAAACAAAAAACCAACATAGATTTAGGAAATAATTTTTCAATTATTTTAAGAGGGATTAGGGATGATTATGGAATTTGGTTTTGAACACACACCCCATGTTATGGAAAGAGTTGGTGGTAATGTAGAGGACTAAACAATGATACATGGGCATATTTTTAATACATGTTTTGTCTAATGTTTGAGGATATAATCACCTTTAATATTTTAGGTGATTTGGTTGGGGTTTTATATTGGATAAAATATTATTATTGACCCAAGATGTTCCATGTTTCATAAATGTAAATATTTTATTATGTGGAAATATTGAAAAATGTATAAAATATAAAATAAAAAAATAAAAAGTATAAGGATATTGTGGGTACTAATCAAATAGATATGAATAAAAAAAGAGAAGTTTTTATGATTGGAAGTAAGAAAAATAGAAGGCATAGGTTGGAGAATAATTTCTTTTTATAACAAAAAGTGTAGAATTCTAGTTTCATGTTGTAAAGAAGAAGAATATAAGGAAGGTGTTCTGGGTGGTGCACTCATTGGAAGTTTATGTACTGATTGCTACACCATCCAAGGTAAAAAAATTTACCTTATATTTGAGGGATAAAAATATAGTTATGGGAAGAGTAGTGTGTTCCATTCTATAAGAAGAACAATGCATTATTCAATTGTTCCAGGTTGTAAACCAGGAAAGTCGATGCGTCTACTCTAAATATTGTAACTCGAAAGAAGCGAGATTTAGTGTTTTAGGTGCATCAGTACACTACCGATTTCATGCTTTTTTTATTAGACCTATTTGGATGAACCAAGTAAAAATACCCATGTACATTTTACCACTTTATCTTCTCAATAGAGAAACAGAGGGATGGAAAATAAGTGTTCATATGAAATATAGAACAAGGCCATTTTTAGGAAGAAATCTTTATATTTATAGGTACCCTAATTAACCCAATATTAAGGTTCATTCCTTGATTGGGACCAACAATTTTCATCAAATCCTAATTTTGGGGTGAAATATTTTCCTTCTCAAAATAATGGAAACTATTTTTAACCATAAGGGAATACCTATTTTTAAAGTGAAAATTTTTCAATTGTAGAATAACTGAATTCAACATTATTTGAGATCTTTGAGAATTGATGTGTACATGGTATCCATGCATGGTATCTCAATGACCATATAGAGTGGATCCTTATTTTAGAAGGATCACAAAGAATTTTATATTGATGCTAAGGATATCAATATTCTAGGGGTAGCTAGCTTTGGATAACCCTATTTACACCAAGGTCATGTCACGAAAGACTTATCATGTGATGTGGGAGAATCCCTTGAATATTTAAAAAGGAGATTCAAAAGTTTGAGAAGTAAAGTTGCATGTTTTATAGAATAAATATGAAGAATTAATAATGGGACTAAATGAAACAATTGACTCATTTTTTGATCAACTCAATATATTGGTGGAAGATATGTGTATTTTTATAGAAAATATCAATGAAATTAAAATAATTAAAAGGATTATGAGAAGTTTACCTCCATGTTATGATGTAAAGTTCACAGTGATCAAACATAAGGATACGAAGGAAGTATATTTGGGCTGTCTGTACAATAATCTTGCTGCATATGAAATGAGAAACGATGAAAATGAAACCAAGGTGAAGGAGAACTCACAGGATGTTTCCTTCAAGAGAATTAGAAAACTCTCAATGAGGGAAGATCCTGAAGATGAATAAATTGATGAAGTGGTGTCTTTTCCTTCCTCTGATCTAAAAAGAGGTAAAGATAAATTCAAATGAAAGATTCCACTTTCTTGATTCTAATTCTCTAAAGTAGGGAATATTGATTCCAATTATTCTAAGAAATTTCAAGATGATAATGAGGAGGAATAAATTATAAAGAAATATTTCAAAGGTGAAAAAAGGAGAAAATTGTAATATAAATTCTTTAAGAGGAATAATTTGTTATCTCGTGAAGGTGAAAACTTGAATTTAATTGAAGTGGATGAGGTTGAGGAATATAGAGACCTAGATGAAGAAGTTATGGTGGCTGTTATAAAGAGTCCAAATATTGAGGAAAATGATAGATAAGAAGATGCAATCAACGGAAAAATTGATCTTAAAGTTGAACTTGAAGCACGTCTTGAATAAATAGACATATAGAGGGAAAAATATAATAATTATAATGTATTTATATATGAATCCAAGTTCTACATGAAACACCAACAAGAAGAAAAGTCATAATTGAAAGAAAAAATTGAAAAACATAGATCTAGAAATTCTGACAACCCAAATAATGAAGTTGATCTCAAGCTCAAAGTTGAAGAATAATCCAAAATCATTTATGAAATAACTAATTATATGAAATGAAGAGTTAAAAGAATTTAAGAAATTAAAGGAGAGGTTATGATATGAATACATAAGTTTGGGGATCAAGAAAGAATCCTTACCACAGGAATGACATTGGAGATTTCTAATACTCTAGATTCTAAAGAGGCTAAGAAAGCTCATGGAGAGTTTAATAGGAGATTTTAAGGATGCCCAAGTGTAAAATGGATTAATGGTAAAAGAAAATTATGTTGTGATGGTTGATCATAAGAAGGTATTGGTCAAGGTTGATATTAAACCTCAAGCATTAACACCCCTATAGAAACATGATTTTTACAACACTTAAAAGACCATTATTGATGTAACACAGGTTGAAAACATAACATAAAAAAATGATGTGTTATTTATATGGGAATTTGGGGTATACCCAACATGCATTCTATTGAAAAATATATTTAGGGAGCAAGAAAACCAAAAATAGTCAAGCATAATTTCCTCTTTCTCTTATGGTTTTGATGGATACTGATTTTTTTGCGATGGTTTGTGGAACAAAGTAATAAATTATGCACCAAGAGTGCAAATGAAGGTGACAATGGGGACTCATAAAGGTGAAATACATTAGCTAGAAACGTCTCCAAATAAGATGAAAACTCAAAATAGATTTTTAATTTTTCAGAATGAAGAGGAATCCATTAAAACGGAGGATCAGTAGGTTCATCCACCATCAAACTAGGTGGAAAAGTGAACACTACAAAAAAATACAATTTAGTGATGTTTTTTAAAAACATCAATAATTTATCGACATTTCCTGCAAATATTTCTAATTTAGTGACGTTTCTTGAAAACATTGCTAATTTATCGATTCTTAATAAAAAATGTTGCTAATTTAGCAAAGTTTCCTGTAAAAATCATTAATTTATTGACATTTCCTGAAAAACATTGCTAATTTAGCAATGTTTCCTATAAACATCGGTAATGTGGTGTTTTTTTCTGAAAAATGTCACTAAATTAGCGATGTTTTAAGGAAACATTGCTAATTTAGCCATGTTTTCAGGAAACGTCGCTAAATTATTAAATTTTTTCAATCACTATATATATATATATATATTTATATATCCCATTTACCCTCATCAATGTAAATATATATTTAGATATATATATTTATATATATAAACACACACACATATATATAAACACACAAATATATATAAAATATATTTATATATATATAAACACACACACACACACATAAATATATAAATATATATTTATTTATATATAAGCACATATATATTTTAAATTTAGTCACATTTTTTAGAAAATATGGATATTTTAGTGGCATTTTTATCAGTGTTTAAAAACATGACTAATTATATAATTATAATTATAATTATATATATATGTATACATATACATATATATATACACACACACACACACACACATAAACACACACATATAAAACATATATATAATATAAATACACACACACATATATATAATATTAATATAAACATATGATATATAAAAAATATAAAAAATATAATATTTATAAAATATAAACACACACACACACACATATATATATTATAAAATATAAACACATATAAACACACACACATATATATATAAACACACATATATATAATATAAAATATAAACATATATATATATAATATAACATAAACTTATATATATATAAACATAAAACATAAAACATAAAAGATAAAATATAAATATATATATATATATATATATATTAATATATAAAATTATATATACATAATATTAATTTTTTAAATATCGACAAACATATATAAACATATATAAACACAGACACATATATTTAGATATATATATATATATATTAATATATATAAACACAATTATATATATATATAAACATATATATAAACACAGACACTCGCATATAAATATATATATACACAAGTATTTATATATAAAAACACACACACATATATATTTTAAATTTAGTCACGTTTTTAAGAAAACATGGTTAATTTAGTGATATTTTTATCAGTATTTTAAAACGTGGCTAATTATATATATATAATTATAATTATAGTTATATATATATATACATGCACATATATATTTACACACACACACATACATATATAAACACACACATATATATATTTTAATGTAAACATATAATATATATAAAATATATAAAAATATACAAACATATATATATAATATATATAAACACATATATATATAATATAAACATATAAATAAATATAATATATATATATATATATATATAATATAATATAATATAAAACATAAACATATATATATATATATGTATAATATAAAATATAAACATAATATAAAATATAAAATATAAACATATATATATATATACATACATACATATATTAATATATGTATATAAATATGTATATATATATAATATTAATTTTTTAAATACTGAAATGTGTTTATGTATATAAATATAATATAATATAATTAAATATAGTAAACATTATTTGGTGAGCTGGTTAATTCTTCAGATGTGAATATATATGTCTTGGCTTCCAATCCTTGCGAAGGGGAGGGATTTGTGCTCCTTTACTAAGCCAGTGCTGTGTGGAGATATACCGACGCGTAATGGGTTTACAGGTCAGTGTGTAAGGGAGCACAACAGGATGGGCGTGGGGGCATTAGGATGAGTTAGCATGTACTGGAGGGGACAATCAGCGGGATGGGGTCAATGGGTACTAGAGAGAACAGAATGGGGACAAGTAGCGGGATAAGGGTTAGCGTGTATTGGACGGGGGTGGCGGGAGGGGGTGGGGCGGGCGTATCCAGAGGAGGGGAATAGGTGTAGTGGGGTTGTGAAATATATAATTTTTTCCATTTAAAAAAAAATAAATTTCAAAAAAAAAAGATCAAAAATTGTAAATTTCAAAAAACTATCTACCGATGTTTTCTAAAATATAAATTTCAAAACAAAAATGAAAATTATAAATTTCAAAAAAATAATTTACTGACATTTTTTGGAACATTGGTAAATGAGGTTTCATTTACCAGTGTTTCTAAAAAACGTCGATAAATGAAGTGTCACTATTTTAGTGACGTTTATTTACCAACGTTTCTAAAAAATATGGAGGGGGTGGGGCGAGCGTAGCCAAAGGAGGGGAACATGTGCAGTGGGGTAGTGGAATATTTTTTTTCTTTTTTTCAAATAAAAATTATAAATCATAAAAAAAAATCACCGACATTTTCTAAAATATAAATTTCAAAAAGAAAATGAAAATTATAAATTTCAGAAAACAATTTCCGACATTTTCTTGAAATGTCGGTAAACGAGGTGTCATTTACCGACTTGTCTAAAAAATGTTGGTAAATGTGGTGTCACTATTTTAGCAACATTTATTTACCAATATTTCTAAAAATTATCGGTAAATGAGGTGTCCCTAAATAGCGACATTTATAAATATCTCTAAATTATTGATATTTATAAACATCGCTAAATTAGCATCACCTAATTTAGCGACATTTTTTAGAAACGTTAGTAAATGGATTAGTAATGTTTTAAAGTGTTTATAATACAAAAAAACTTCACTAATTAGCTTTTTTAGTGGATAATGGGTCAATAAAAGAACAATTGAGAAGGATAATGTTGTTGAAATTGATTTAATAGAAACAAATAGGTCTAGAATTTGTATTCTATATAGTGAATTCACTACCCATATGATGGGGAATAAAGAAATCATAATGGGAGTGAAATATGACAAGGATGGATTGGTTTGTTTCGACAATAATGAGAGGCTATAAATTATTGGCTCCAAGAAGGCCAAAGTTGGTGGAAAATATTTAATGTGAAAAAATGTTCTTTTGGTTGAAGGTTTTAGTCATAATTTTCAAAGTGTAAAACAATTGTGTGACTCGGGATGTGGTGGAGTTTAACAAGAAGTCATGATCTATCAAAGGAAGAGATGGATCTATTATTTTAGAAGGTATTAGAACCAAAGGGAATCTTTATCTCATCAATGAAGAATATAAATGCATGTTTTGCAAAGAGGAATAAAATCATCTATGAAATAAGTGATTTTTTCATTTGATCCACAAGTATTTGTAAAATTTAGTAAATAATAAATCCACTAAAGATATCCCCAACCTCACATATGATCACACTCACACATGTGATTCTTTCCAAAAGATAAAGATTATATAGAATACCTACAATCTAAAAAAAGGTAAATCATCTAGGTTACTCAATCTAGTTCATATGGATTTATGTGGGATGATGACATCAAAATTTGTGGATAAAAAGAGGAAATTTTTATTATTTATTGATGACTATATTATGATGGCTTGGTTTATGGTGATTGCTCAAAAATTTGAAGTATTCAAATACATTACTCAATAATAGAGGTTAGATAGAAATATTTTTGTGTTTCTGAATATCTAAGTTGAAAACAGTACTTAATTTAATAATAATCAGTTGAAAGAATATCTTGAAAAACATGGGATTCGACATCAGGTATCAACAATGAGTTATCCTCAATAAAATAGAGTCATTGATAGGAGGATACAAATTATAAATAAAATGTATTATACTATTCTCATTGAAAGGAACTTACCAAAGACATATTAGAGGGAATAAGTGCTCACCTTATTTTATATCTCTAGTAGATATTTGTTTTGTTTGAATGAATATAATACCCCCTATGAAATATGGTATGGAAATAACCCAACACTCAAGTATTTTAGAGCATTTGGAAGTAAGTATTTTATCTGAACAAAGAGAAAAACAAGAAGTTTTAATCTCATGATGATATAGTAGTTTTCCTTGTATATTAATATAAGAGAAATTATTACAAGTTCTTCAACAAAAGGCTTGAAAAAATCACTGAAATATAAGATGCGATGGTTGTTGAAAATGAGAAGATTTTAAAATATGAAAAGTAGATTTCACATAAAAACCACCCAATTTTTGAAGAATAAAGTGATGAAGAAGTGTGAAACTTGGGGGGGGGGGGTTAAGGAGATATAGATGAATGAGATGAAATCTCTAATGATGTGGAAAGTGAAATAAAGACAACAACTACAAACTAGAAATCCAACAGAGTATAGATCATTAAGGATAATATTTTTGGTGATTAGATAATCTCGGATCAAATAAAGAGGATAAAGGGTTATCAACAAACTTATTTCCTATCTTAGGTGGAATAAAAAAACTTTGAATAAGATGTTAAATACGAGAGTTGGGCCAAGGAGATTCATGGGGAACTTAACCAAATCGAGAAAAATAATACTTGGGAAGTTTTTCTAAGGCCTCAATATAAGAATTCCATTAGAACCAAGTGAGTGTTCTATAACAAAATAAATGAAGGTGGCCAAGTGATGAAGAAGAAAGAACATTTATTATTCAATGGCGGTGTGTCCTATTTTTATTACATTTTTCACATTATTTCTAGGAAATTAGTTCTTTTTTTAATGTTGAAACTATGCTTTAAATGAGAAATTATCAAATATTGGTTTTTTCTATGATAAAAGTTTTATTCTTTGAATATATTTTTGAAATTGTGTTCTTTTAGTTCCATTTTGATTTAATGATTCTTAGACTTATTTTCTTATGAAATTAAGAACATTAATTTCTTGTTGATTTTGGTTAATAACCATTGAAATTTAATTTTCAAACATTTTTTGGAAATATGAAGTTTGGAATTAAAATTTCTCAATGTTATATGTTTTATTTTTAAATATGAATTATGGAATATTGTTTTCTATGATGTTTTGAAAATATTAAAAAAATGGAAAAGTTCATTTTTCATTTGACTTTTAATATTCATAAGAATTTACCCCATTTTTATATGACTTTATTACCCACTTCATAAGTCTTTCAATTTTTTTTAATCGTTTGTTTCATAAGACTTTATTTTATAAGCCTTCCTAACTTTGTGACGTTTTTAGGAAGGGTACCTCGATTACCAATTCACATTAGAGGTTCCCTAATTATCAATTCACTCCAAAGAAAAAGGAGGATATCAAAGAAGCTAGGTAGATTCTATAGAATCTTTGGGAGATTACTAGAATTGATTCAAAGATGAATCGAACTGGGAGTGAATCTAGGTTCATCGCACTTAGAGATAGAGAAAGTTTCACTTGGGGGAGAACAATCAATTAATGAGTTCATCTTAGATCACACAAAAGGGATGACGAATATTGAAGGCTACCACATGGTGGATATAACTGAAAATAACAAAGTTGATATTAGTGTTACTTGCTATGATGTTGGAGTTGGCACGTGACTTAATTTAGGGGAATGATTCTGGTCGTTTTTTTGACCAATCCCATAGGGAACATGAGTCTAAGATGGATCTGGTCTAGTGGAAAAGAACACTTGACATAGTGGCTCAAGAGTGTGGAGTCATAGGAAGAGGATGATATTATTAGAGAAGCTTCTCATCTCTTCTCTCATCTCTTATCTACTGTATCAATATGCTTTTATTAATTTTTTTATTATTTCTATTAGTACGTGTAACTAAATTTTTTATGGGAATTGGATTTGATGAATTGAAATTTCTTTTATATATTATTACATCAGTATTAATCATAGATTTTTTTTGATATTTTTTACAAATTTATCTTGTTCTTTCTTTATGAGAATATTTTCCACTATATTCCATAAACTAACAAGTGAAGAGTAGAGGTTTCTTTTTTCCATTTTAATTGAAATACTCATACTAAGTTTTGTTAGGAATTTCAGTTCTTAAGATATTTCTCAGACACAATTCTTCATCTAATAATAATTAGGTGTTTCAATTCTCTTTCAACATAACTTCAATACTTCTTTGGTAAATTATGTGCAATAGAAATATTATTTTCTATCAATTATTTCTATTTTAGTTTCCATAATTCAATCTATTATTCATCCTTCCTCTAACCTACTATTTTTACCACTAATTTCTCACCTTTACCACTATTTTCGCTTCCCATTTCAATTTTCACATCACTTTTCACTTATCAATTTCACCTTCACTCCACCATTGTTTCTGTTGTCTTATTTTTTTTTGTTTTTTTGTTGTTTGGTTAGACACCTAAGACTTCTCTATGGTTTTCCCCACTTACCATAGTGTTATTAGTTAGCAGATTTTATAAATAAAAACTTTGATAACTATAAAAGACTTAACTTATCAATTTTTTTGGCACTATTTTCAAGGAAGTAATGAGTGTCTAAAAAATAATATAAAAAATGATAATAACAGTAGTGGGGTGATGGTGAAATTGAGAAGTGAAAAGTGATATATGAAGTTAAAAAACTGGAAAAGGTGAGTAAGCAGTGGTAATGGCAGTTTCAATAAAAGTAGAACCAAAACACTTTCTATTTATGTTGTTCTATTACAATTGTGATAGAAAAATAAAACTATACTCTTTACTTATTAGTTCATGGAGTAGAGCAGAAAATACTCTTATAAAGAAGAGAATAAGATAACTCTGTAAAAAATATCAATAAACCTATACGATTAATTATGATACAATAATAATAAAAAGAAATTTCAATTCATCTAATCGAATTCCCCTAAAAACTATCTATACAAACCGACAAAAACAATAAAAAAATTATTCAATAAAAGTATCTCGATACAATAAAAAATATATAAGAGAAGAGATGAGAAGCTTCTCTGATGTGATCAAACTTTTTCTCTAGCTCCATGCTCCCAATCCACTATATCGAGTATTCCTTGCTACTACTCAAGCTCTAGCTCAGTCATATGTTCCACATAGGATTGGTCAAATAATGACCAGAAAATTTTCCCCTCAATTTAGCCGCACACCAACTCTAGAATCACAACCAACAAGTAACAAAATATCTTAGGTTAACCTAACATGTCACCTAATCTGGATCACTATAAGGCCTTAGGTGTTCTTACCCGTACACTAGAAGCTACCGACTAGTGGCAAGGTTCTAAAAGATATAGTGGGGATACTATAACTTTGACCAAAGTGAATAAAAATAGAAATAAACCAAACTAATCCACTATATAAACATCAGAGTATGCATAATAAATAACTAAGACAAAATCATGCTATAATAAAATGGAATAAAACATATGGCCATACATACTCACAAGCATGATATACAACAACCGATCACCAATGTAACTTCCCCCAATCTGTAACTCTCTCACATGGTTGAAACAGGTTGGTTATGAGACCTCAAGCATGCCTCCCCATATTTCAGAGGTTTCCAACTAGTATCTGGGGTGTGATAAATATATTGTGGATACTATACCCTCTAGTTATAGAGTTACAACACAAAGGAATAATGCAATAACAATAAATAAATATCAGAGTGAAGAAATAATAGAAAAATATAATACAACAGAAACCAAAAATAAAAGACTACTGAATAATCCAATTAATAATCAAGGAATACTATAATGATGTGATGGAATGTAACTAAATTTCATGATAGAATAAATATAAGTAAAATATTATAAAACTAAAATAAAGACTCAAAATTCCCTAGTTTCAAACCCCATTATGGTCCCACATCCAAACTTCAGCCCATCTAGTAAGCAAACAATCAACAACAAGGCCATTTTCCCTTGTCCAAACCTGAAACCATGTAATCTATTCGGGTACCAAATGACGGACCAAATAGGGTGTGAGTATAACTCAATAGGTCGAAACCACCATGTCTAAACATAACCAGTATAATAATAAGTGTATGAAATAAATCAATAAACAAGTGAATTAATTAATTTAACAATTAGATTAATACCATATCAACATACTTTGACACCATGATGGAATGTCTCTGAGCATGTCTCACAACCACACTGACCATTACCACATAACCATGGTAAAACATAAACTACCTTGATGCCATACCTAAGTGTCTATGATCATGTCTCACAAATATGCTAACCATTACCACATAACCATGGTAAAACATAACCTACCTCGACACCATCACTGAATGTCTTTGGGCATGTCTCACAACCATGCCAACCATAACCTTATAACCAAGGTAATAAATCACACAAGTCTTGGTAAAAACCCTCTCTATAAACATTTCAACATTTAATCAGGGCCGAGATCAGTATATAAGAATTTCATCATGTGTCAGGGCCAAGCCTAGTATATAATCATTTCGACATGTGTCTCAAGGCCAACCCCAATATATAACCATTTCAGCATTTCTTAGGGAATAGCCTGGTATATCATAATTTCAGCATGTATCAGGGCATAACCTAGTATATAAGCATTTCAACATGTAAACCAGGCCAATGCCCCATATATAAGCATTACAACAATTAAATCACAACACATGCATGTCATAGCATCAAGGATATCACAATATCACAACTTAGTCTCAATGGTTAATTATGAAAATTACCATTTATATTTAAATTACACATTTCATTTATCATTTTTTTATAACCAATAACATGCTAGTTATCTCAATAAACAAGCCAACCCAGGGTGAATCTATATCAAGAAAAATCCTAAATCCCATGTCATGCTAAACACACTTTAAACCATTAAACAATTCCTTTATAATCAAGGGTTATCTCAACCGAATGGTATCCATAAGATAGGTAAATACCAATTGAATCCAAATAGACTCCAAATAATAATCCAGTTCATCATTTAATTAATTAAGGTCCACGCTATATTGGCGCAATTTCAATATTGCATATACTTGAAAATTATCAAACCATAGGGTTAAGGTTTAGAACCCATACCTTTAACTGATGATCAAATAATTCTTCCAATGAAAAACACCTATGAGGAAGAAGGCATAGATGATCACAAGAAGGATCCTAGATCAAAAATGATCTAGATCAAAACCAACAATGAACATTTTTAAAATATTACACCACAACGGTCGGAAGAGAAAAGGTAGGGAAAGTAAAACCTAACAAAAACCACTTATTGGGGATTCAATGCACAAACAAGACATTTAGAATCAAGGGAGGCACTCCAAAATCTCCTATAAGGTGTCCTAGGGCCGAGAGGAGGAAGCTGCAAGCAAGATCAAAATAAAAATTAACCACATGGAACAATTTAAAACTGCAGTTCGGGGAATTACATGGCGTGTAATATAGTTACACATCATTTAATTATTTTTAAAGGGATACACTGAAAAAATTGTTGCCTTGGATTTTTATTTATTCTAATCAAACATTACACGATGTGTAATATAATTACATTATGTGTACTCTCATCATGTTGGGAATCAGTTTCACGACCTTCAACCATTCGTGACATGTGTCTCAAAAAAATTAATCGATGTGTATTATAGTTACATTAAGCGTAACTATTCTGCAGATAGTTTTTTATCCCAATTTCCTCATAAAAACCTGAACCCCATTTAAGTCTTCTCAACTTACCAATAACCCATGGTAACACTCAACCCATTTATACATAGATTACATTAATTCAAACAAACATACATCCCCAGACTTTAAGTCATTTCCCCCAACAAAGGCTCTCCATATCCAAACAATACACATACAACAAGGCTCAAATATAAGGCACAACTCAACCAAAATAAGTTTAACAAAAAACTTAGAGAGAGGATCTTATAACCACCCCACCATATAACAACTCATCCCTGAACTAGTCCAAGCATCACTATAGGGCCTCAACAACCAAGTCCGGCCACTGTGTTTACATGTATGAACCCCTCTCCCAAGTATCCTCCTGAACTCGTCCATGCTCTCACTACACTCAAACCAATGGTATAGTCCTATCCTGAAGATATCTCTCACTATGATCCACAACCCATATTTGATGCTCCTCAAAGGATGCATCAACACAAAGATCAACGTCTGCTATGTCTATCACATGAGAAGGGTAAAGATAATATCTCCAAATCTGTGACACATAAAACACATCATTCATGGAATTTAAGAACTTTTGAAGGTATAATTGGTACGCCACTAGACCAAACCTATCCACTATATCAAAAATCATGGAAAACATGGGTGATAGCTATCCCTGTTTCCTAATATGGTGTTTCCCCAACCTAAGAAACACCCAAAGGAAAACATGATGACCAAAATTGAACTCTAGTGGTCTTATCCAATGGTCATCATAATATTTCTACATGCTCTATGTGGTCACCAACCGCTATTTGATCAACTAAAATTGCTTAGATGTCTCCTTCATGAGACTAGGCCCCATAAGCACTGACTCGCCTACCTCTAACCAATAAAGATGATAATAGAATGATATTACATAGAAATCCTCAAAAGGTACCATCTAGATTGATGAATCAAATATATTATTATATGAAAACTCCATGAGTGTCATATGATACTCCCAAGAACCACCAAAATATAGAACACAGGCTCATAACATATCCTTCAGAACCTAAATATTCCACGCTGATTGACCGTCAATATGAGGACAATAATCCATACTCAAAAGAACATGTGATCCTAGATACTTATAAAGAACTTACCAGAAATGTGATGTGAAATGAGGATCTCTATAAAAAATGATACTCCTTAGAACATCATGCAGTCGAACTACCTTTTTCATGTAAAGAATGCCCAGATAATCAACTTTGAAGGTCTCCCTGATAGGAAAAAAGTGGGATACCTTCATCAGTTGATCCAAAACGACCCATACAACATCATTATTATGGGTTTTCATGGGTAACACTATCAAAAAATACATAGTTACATCATCCCATTTCCACTCAGGAATGGGAAAAGGCTGAAAAATACCATCTATACTTTGATGGTTGGATTTAACCTGATGAAAACTGAAAAATCTCACCACAAAGCTTTCTACCTCCTTATTCATTCCTAACCACCAGAATTTTATACGGAGATCATGATACATCTTTTCAAACTAGGATGTACCACCCATATAGAATCATGAAACTCCCTCATCATCTTCTCACGAAATCCCACAGGAACCCATAATTGAGAACATAAGAGAAAATATTTTCCGCTACTAAGAGACCATCCTAATGGAATCTTCCAACCATATAAGCCACCTTTTAGAGCTAAGCTCTCCAGATCAGATAACTGTTCCATCTTGATCCGGTCCAAAAGCATGATTATAACATATGTAAAAGTCATATATACTTGTCCCTGAGAATCTTAAACATTTATATGCATGTCTGCAAAGAGGGACATTACTCAGAACACTTCAAAAGAATCCCTTACTACCTCTATCTATGTATTTCAGCTTAATGCATCTACAACAATGTTACCCTTTCCCAGTGTATAATCTAACTCGAAGTTGAAAGACTATAAGTACTTGACCCACCTCCTATACCTAAGGTTCAGGTCCCACTAAGAAAATATGTACCTGAGGATCTTATGGTCCATGTATACCAAAAAAATCTCACCCATGATAAAATGACTCCAAAATCCTAGGTAATGTAATACTATTGATAACTATAGATTGTGAGTAGGATAATTCCTCTCATGCAGTCTCAGCTGTTTGGCGATA
The DNA here is from genome assembly GCA_963277665.1 of Viscum album. Taxonomy (NCBI): domain Eukaryota; kingdom Viridiplantae; phylum Streptophyta; class Magnoliopsida; order Santalales; family Viscaceae; genus Viscum; species Viscum album. The sequence continues at coordinate 1,285,415,697 of OY728155.1, read as the reverse complement.
TAAGCAACCAATCGATCATCATGCATCCAAACTTCTCTAAGTCCAACTTTAGATGCATCATAGTACAGAGAATATTCTTTAATCGATATAGATAAAGTGAGGATAGGTGCTGAGGTCATCCTAATTTTAGCTCCTAAAAATATTTATCACAAGCATATGAATAAAAAAACTTCATTCCATTTTTGGTTAGCCCTAACATCGGTGATTCCAAACTAGAGAAGTCCTAGATAAAGTGCCGATAATAACCTATTAAACCCAGAAAGCTTTGAATCTAAAATAAATTATTTGATTGATCCCAAGATACCATAGCTACAAACTTGTATGGGTCCACTAAAAATCCTACCTTTTATATGACATGACCCAAGAAGTGCACTTTATAAATCCAGAAACTACATTTGGTTATCTTGTCATAAAGATGATTATATATCAATGTAATCAAGATGATGTCAAGATTTTGGGAATGCTCATTTTCTGATTGGGAGTGCACTAATATTTCATTGAAAAAAAAACCCACCACAAACTGATCAAAAAAAGGGTGAAAGATCCTATTCATCAAGTTCATGAATACCGCTGGTGCATTAGTCAAACCAAACAACATCACAACAAACTCATACAAGATATACCTACTTCTAAAAGTAGTCTGAGGTATGTATGATGGTATCACCATAAACTGATGGTATCTTGATCTCAAATCAATCTTGGAGAATATCTTAGCACCTCTTAGATGATTGAAGAGACCATAGATGCATGGAAGAGGACACCGATTCTTGACAGTCATCTGGTTCAATCTCTGATAATCCACACATAAGCGCGAAGACCCATCATCATTCTTGGAAAATAGAACTGGAGATCCCCAAGGAGATGTAATAGGCCATATGAAACCTTTATATTCTAGATATTATAACTAGAATTTCAATTCCTAAAGCTCTGTTGGTTCCATTCCATAAGGCGGGATAGAAACTGGTTATGCTCCCGACACCAAATTGATCATGAACTTGATCTCTCTCTTGGGTGGTAAGACATAGAAATCATCAATAAATTCATCCTGAAAATGGTCTAACACTAGAGGAAAATAATCCTACTACATTCCTCCATCATCTAGAGCAAGAATGACTATTTGAACTGTGACACAATACAATTTAAACTGAATTGGTCCTGCATGACCAGCTTGAAGATCCCACTCACCTTGATGATAATAGCTACCTCCTTCCGGAGATAAAAAGTCAACTCTCCTTCGGTAACAGTTGATATGATCCTAGTATAAAACAAACCAATCCATACCAATAATCAAATCAAAGCCTATCATTTCCATCATGAACGGTTCCCAAAAGAAATGGTAACCACTAATCTCTAGAGAACACGCCTTGAAATGTTTGATATTCTCTGACCAGACCCCAATGGTGTGTCGATGGTCAAAACTGAAGGTTCGGGGCACAGCGAAAGCGCATGGGTGGATGTGCCCAATTGTATTTTTGTCATTAAAAATGATCAATCCGGGATCAATATGACGATTAACGCCAGTCTCCATGGATCGAATCACAGAAACAGACAAAGAAGAAGGTTTGTCCTGGAACCACAAACAAGGATCGTTACAGGTTGATTATAATTAATTTAATTAATTATAAAGAAATAACTTTTGGGTGTTCTTTCTTCATTTATGTTCTTGATCACGTTGTCGATGTGATCCGTCGTTGCGTCACAGAAGTCAAGTGTAGACTCCCTCTAGCGGTTATCCACACGTGTACCTCGTATCTCTGTACATTGCCAAAGGATTCTCCGGGTGCTGGCGTGGAGAAGCCTTTGATTGCGTTGTCTGCCTTAGATCGTCTTGATCCGATGGAAGAGGATATCTCTTGGTCTTGAGAGCGTTCTTGGAGTAAGAGGTTCTTTCGGCCTTGAAAGAATTCTCCAGAATTGTTGTGTACAACGATTCTCTTGTGTGTAGGAAAATAGTTGGGGTTGTGAGGATATTTATAATCAGGTTTGAGGTTGTATAGTTATGATAATAAATAAATGCGTTACATGTTTCATTTATTTCATTAACTCTTATTGAAAACCCCCATATTGAATAATTAATTCCTTGACATGAGCTCACGTTGATTATAATAAATATCATTTAATAAAATAATATTATATCCTCAAAATCCCGACTGGAAAAACTACACAGCGTGTAATAATAAATACACGGCGTGTACTTTTTTTTCATTGAAAACTACACGGTGTGTACATTAAATGTACACGACATGTATATATTGTTTTTATTTATTCATTTCCTTTTCAAAATAAAAACAACACGGCGTGTAATAATTAATACACGACGTGTACTTGTTTTTCATTTTATTCTTCCTCCAACATTAAAACGATTTAGGCTTCCTTGAATAATTATTAAACCACATACGAGAATAATTTTTATTCTACTTGAGATACTTGAATACACTTAGTGTGTGACCCTCTAGGCCTCATTCTTGTTGGCATTAGGCGAGCTTGCCTAAAGTCCAATATTACTATCTAGCAATGGGTCAAGGTACCCAAGAGAAAGAATTTGACGCCACATTGACGTATCATCACATACGAACGTTTACTGTGTAATTTAATCCCTTTGTCTCAATATCTCATCAAGTAGGTTTCATGGCAGTGTCATAAACCTATATGCTTGATCCGTAGTTCTTTGACTACCTGAAATAAACTCTTCGTTCACACCATGGCCATGGAATTTAATGCGACAGTTCTATTTAAATCAAAGGGCCGAGATATCAACTTCCATAAATGGAAGAGAAAAATCCTTCCTCGACCTATCCATTAACAACATGTCACTCATGATGCACCCAACGCACCCTACTTCCCACCAACTGTCTGCGTGACGGTTTTCGTCAGTATATCTAAGTGTGAGAGTCATGAAATGAGTTAATGATAATCTTCTAGTCTAAGGACCATTACACACGCTCATAGATTGCAATTTCCAATGACACCAAGACATGCAGAATTGCTATTGGTGGGTCTGTTCTCATAATCTCCCATCTTGGAGATTACCAAGTGCAAACTCCATGAGAGAGAGTCTCATCTTCTTACAAGTACTCGCACATGACGGTCTGTATACCATGTGTCCTATCATAGTATTTCATCCAACTGTATAACTTTATTTAAGAATATTGTTATAGCATTTCAAGGTTCTCATCATAGCGGGGATCTTCCATGACCTTATCAATGCAACAAATATCCCAGGACATTACTACATTATAGTCATGCAGAACAATGAAAAATATATAATAAGTGAACATTCATGTAATCAAAGTACAAAACAGTTCGTTATTAGGACACAAACCCTTACAAACTCCCACTTGGACTAGAGCCAACTGCCTATGACTTTTAGTCCGCTAGACCTCACATGATGATCATGTTTCTGCTGAGTCAAGGCTTTAGTTAAGGGGTCCTCCACGATGTCTTCCGTGGAAATACTGCTCACTGGAACTTCACCACTCTGAGAAAAATCCCTCAAGAGATGATACTTCCGAAGTATGTGATTTGTCCGCTGATGTGACCTTGTCTCTTTTTTAAGTGCCACCACTGCAGTATTATCACAATAGAGTGTGATATGATCTTTACTTCTCAGTAAAACATCCAGCTCTTGGATTAAGTTTCACATACATACTGCTTCTTTAGCTGCCTCAGAAGCTGCGATATACTCTGACTCCATTGTAGAATCTGCCACCACACTTTTCTTTAAGCTCTTCTAGCTCATTGCACCTCCATTCAAAATGAATATGTATTCAGTCTGCGACTTCATGTCATATTGATCAGTCTGGAAACTAGAATCTACATGTCCTCTGATGACTAGTTCCTCATCTCCTCCATAAACCAGAAACATATCCTTAGTATGCCTCAGATACTTAAGGATAGTCTTGACTTCCATCCAATGGAGGTCTCCTGGATCAGCTTGATATCTGCCTACCGCACTTAATGCGTAAGCAACATCTAGCCTCGTACATAGCATAACATACATGAATGACCCAATCGCGGATGCGTAAGGGATCCTTTCCATTCTCTTTCTTTCCTCATGTGTTTGAGGACACATTTTCTTGGAAAGATGAATGCCATGTGACACTAGAAACAATCCCCTCTTGGACTGTTCCATACTGAATCTCTTGAGTATCTTGTCAATGTATGTACTTTGACTCAGGCCCAGCATTCTCTTGGATCTATCACGATGGATCTTGATCCCAAGAATATATGTTGCCTCGCCCAAGTCTTTCATGGAGAAGAATTTATGTAACCATGCCTTAGATGACTGTAAGACAGGTACTTCATTTCCAATTAGTAATATGTCATCAACATATACTATTAGGAAAATGACCGCACTTCCACTAAACCTCTTGTAGACACAAGGCTCACATTCGTTCTTAACAAATCCAAATTCCATTACAGCTTCATCAAAATGAATGTTCCATGACCTTGATGCTTGCTTTAATCCATAAATGGATTTATACAACTTGCATACCTTGTTGGCATCCTTTGGAGTCACAAACCCTTCAGGTTGTGTCATATAGACATCTTCCTGGAGGTTCTTGTTAAGGAAAGCTATTTTGACATCTATTTGCGAAATTTCATAGTCATGGTAAGCGGCAATGGACAATAGGATTATGATGGATTTAAGCATCGCAACCGGTGAAAAGGTTTCATCATAGTCAATTCCTTGATGTTGTCTAAAACCTTTTGCAACCAGTCATGCCTTATAGGTGCTGACTTGCCCCTCTATGTCCAGTTTCTTCTTGAATACCCATTTATTACCAATAGTCTTTACATCAACTGGAGGATCTACCGAAATCTAGACTTGGTTTTGGTACATGGAATCCATTTCAGAATTCATGGCTTCATTCCACTTGGCAACATATATACCTTCAACTTCTTCCTTTTAGGTAAGAGGATCATCATTGTCAACCAATAATGAGTCACCATCCTCGGTGACAAGAAAACCGTATCGTTCTAGTTCTCTCACCTCTCTCGTGCTCCTACACAGTTCTTGTATCTCTGGAACAGATTGTTCTTCCACGGGGCTTTGTGGAATCTATTATTATACCAACTCATGTGTATCTTGATCCTCGACTTCATCGAAGTCTATCTCGCTCCCACTATCTCTTTTGGAGATGTGATCCCTCTCAAGGAATATGACGTGTCTTGCCACTGTAACCTTTTTGTCTGAGGGTTTGTATAGGTAATATCCCCTTGTTTCCTTGGGATATCCTATAAAGATACACTTTGTGCCTCGGGGCGTGAGTTTGTTACCTGAAGAGGACTTAACAAATGCTTCGCTACCCCACACATGTAAATTCAATAACATGGCTTTGCATCCACTCCATAACTCGTATGGAATACCATTTATCGATTTAGTTGGTACTTGGTTTAGTATGTGTGCTTCTATTTGTAATGCATATCCCCAAAAGGATAATGGAAGACTTTCATGACTCATCATTGATCTCACCATGTCCAATAGGGTGCGGTTCCTCCTTTAGCTTACACCATTCCATTGTGGTGTGTAAGGAGGAGTGAGTTGAGATATAATCCCAAACTCCCGTAAGAAATCAATGAAGTCCTGATTAAGATATTCTCCTCCTCTGTCCGAGCGGAGTTTCTTAATCTTATTACCAAGCTGGTTCTCAACTTCATTCTTTTATTCTTTGAACCGATCAAAATAATTTGATTTATACCTCATTAAGTAGATATATCTATATCTACTAAAATCATCAGTAAAAGTTATGAAGTATGAGAACCCACCCCTTGCTTCAACTGGAAATGGTCCACACACATCTATGTGAACTAATTATACAATCTCTTTAGCCCTTTCACCTTTCCCACTAAATGGGGCTTTGATCATTTTTCCTTGTAGACACGCATGACATACACCAAGTGGTTTTAGTTCGAAAGAATCTAAATACCCATCTTGATGTAATTTTGTCAAACGTTTCTCATTGACATGACCTATCCGGTGATTCCAAAGTTGGGTGTGGTATGAGTCATGTGAATTTACTTTGTCATCGATTTCCATTACTTGGTTTTTGTAGTCTAACACATAAAGCCCGTAATATAAATGTGCCCTACCAAAACAAATGCTATCTTTATAAAAGTAGCAACATTAATTTCCAAACTTGAATATGAATCCATCAATATCTAATATGGATACTGAAATAATGTTTTTAGTAACAGAAGGCACATAATAACAACTCTTTAACACCAAGATCATCCCAGTAGGCAATGTGAGGTGGTAGTATCCGACAACTACAACAATGAGTCTGGCTCCGTTGGCTACTCGTAGATCCACCTCACCTCAGTCAATCTTTCTGAATCTACTTGGTTCCTATATTTGGATACAGATGTGAGTACCACAAGCAGTATCTAATACCCAATTAATAGAAACAGATAGATTACATTCGATAACAAATGCACCTGAAGCTTCCCCTTGCTTCCTTGGCTGGGTGAAGTTTTTCTTCCAGTGGCCCTTCTTGCCACATGCGAAACAAACAACATCCTGTTCCTTTGCCTCCCCTTTGATCTTACTTTTCTTGGAAGGCTTTGAAGAAGCTTTGGTCTTAAAGCTCTTCGCCTTCCCTTTCCTTTTATTAACCATAAGGAAAGAAGGTTTTTCATGCTTCATGTCATTATCCACTTGGTGAATAAGGATAAGGATATCAGATAGAGACTTCTCAATGTTGTTCATGTTGAGGTTCACAACAAAGTTAGAGAAGCTCTGGGGAAGTGATGCAAGAATGAGATCGGTACCCAGTTCTTCGGGGAGTTTAAACCCTATAACTTCCAAGTGATCAATGTATCCAATGAGATTGACTACATGAGGCCCATCTGGGGAACCCTCTGCAAGATTTATCTGGAATAGAGCCTTAGAGATCTCAAACCTTTCTTGTCTTGCTCTCTCTTGGTATAGACCATAGAGGTGCTCGAGCATGCTATAGGCATCCATGACCTCATGAGACTTCATGAGTTCACTTGACATTGATGATAGCATCAAACATTTAATGTCGAGTGCATCGCTCAAATGTTGATCATAGACAAGGAAATCTTCATCACTTGCCCCTTGGGCAGGAGGATCAGGAAGTGAGGACTCCAGCATGTAAAACTTTCGTTCATGTAGTAGGATAACCTGAAGGTTCCTAAACCATTCCTGAAAGTTACTACCGGTGAGGATATTGTCTTTATCCAGAATTGATCATAGATAAAATGTGGTTGACGAGTTTTTCATCTTGATTCTACAATTTAAAAGAACAAATTTATTAGTACTTTCTTGATTACATTTTATGAGAAATAATAAATTTTATTAAGTCTTCCACTATTTTATCAAGTCTTAATGGCCCTCACCATTGAACTAGAAATGTCCAGTTGCTTTGACATTATAGTGTTAAGGATCCATATTCCCCTTCGCATAACCCCAAAAAGGGTTGGTCAAGCTATTTGAAGTTATTTAGGTAGGCAGGTCTTTGCCAACTATGAGCTTATAGTTCCTTGATCTGTTGAGTGGACTCCCCAATCCTGAAATCCTAACTTGGATTTCCTCAACTCTTGCCCCCAATATTACATCAAGTCTAGCAAGGGATACTTCTCTTGATGTAATATGGTTAAGTCAACCCGAAACCTTTCATAAGGGCCTCCTTTATAAAAGTAAGTGTCCCAACAAGGGTTGGTCAAACACATAGTTTTATTGAGTCTTTCCCTTAATCATGTAACGGAAGGCTTGGTCTAACTTAATATAGTATTTGAGGGATTTTATTCTTTATGTGTAGTTTCACATTATCACATGATTGTTAATATTAAGTGATGATTTCTTAAGTGATTAACCATGTTATGATAATGTTTACACATAGTCCAGTTTTTATTTTATTCCATCTTTGCATGCTTGTTTATTTCATTAATTATGTGATCGCGACAACACATACATAATAAATAAACCATGCAATCAGACAGAAATAAAATAAGATGGCATGATCATGAGCTTCTATTGGTTAGCTTATCTAGCGGTTTTGATAAGCTAACCCTGACCTAGGGAAAACACCCTGAACCTGTTGGTTTGTGTTTTGCAGCTCCCACCTGTCCACCTTTGTGTCTTCTTGCGTCAGTTTTGCCTCGGATTCGGTATTTTAACCACCTCCTATGGCTTGGGAGATCCTCCATTACATGGTTTTACATTAAAGAAACCATGGGCACGCAGGCCCTACATTTTATTGGAAGAAGGCCCGTAGGCCAAAAAATTTAAATTAAATAAATTTAAATGAAACCATACACATAAAAAGGGTCTTTGGTCTAGTCATGATCATCCATAGCAAGAAACGACATTTATGCATATTTAGAATTAAAATTCTTTTAATCTTTCTTTCATTTAAGATAAGACGTGCTCGAATTAAATTAATTATGATCTTATAATTAATCAATTATTTATATTAAATTCCTTTCTAAATTTCCTTGAGATTCTTCTCATCCATATTCCTTATATGGGTATTTGTACTTTGGAGGAAACCTGGTGAAATTACATTTCTGGAAAGTACACGGCGTGTAGTTTATAATTACATGGCGTTGATTTCTTTTCACCTTTTATCCAAAGTACACGCCGGGGGATTTGGCGTGTTTTCTGTACTTTGGAAATTTTGGAGTACACGATGTGTAGAAAAATAATACATGACGTGTACTTCCTTGTTATGTGGTAACCATCCTGGCAACCCCGTGTACGCGGTACACGACTTATCCTTGTACACGGTTTCACCTGGGCCGGAACGGACAACACGGTGTGTTGCTCAAACATACACGCCGTGTATTCCGGTTCCACGCGCCGTTCAATTCTGGTCAACACGGCGTGATTAATGCTTAGACATATTCAATTCACACGACATGGTTTGGCGGACCAGTGCCGGTTCATTGAACCTAAGTACACGGCGTGTAGTTTTAATTACACGCCGTGTAATCCCGTGTTGTACAGACAGAAAGAGCGGCTCCTCTGGATGAGTTCCTCGTTTTTATTTTAATAAAAAATTAAAATTAAAAGGCCGTTTCTGTGATATGAATCGAGAAATGAAGGAGGAATAATAGATCTCATTTATTCATATTAATAGAACGATATATTTCGAATTGAATCAAATATAAATGCGTAAATTATCAACGAAAATTAAATAACTATAATCAATGTTGTAACCTCCCTATGATACCATTTGAAGGTTCTGGGCACAGCGGAAGCGCGTGGGTGGATGTGCCCACTTGGATTTTTGTCATTAGAAATGATCAATCTCGGATCAATATGACGATAAACACCAGTCTCCACGGATCGAATCACAGAAAAAGACAAAGAAGAAGGTTTTTCCTGGAACCACAAACAAGGATCATTATAGGTTGATTATAATTAATTTAATTAATTATAAGGAAATAACTTTTGGGTGTTCTTTCTTAGTTGATGTTCTTGATCACATTGTCGATGTGATTCGTTGTTGCATCGCAGAAGCCAAGTGTAGACTCCCTCTAGCGGTGATCCACACGTGTACCTAGTATCTCTGAACGTCGCCAAAGGATTCTCCAGGTGCTAGCGTGGAGAAGCCTTTTCTTGCATTGTCCGCCTTAGATTGTCTTGATCCGGTGGAAGAGGATCTCTCTCGGTCTTGAGAGTGTTCTTGGAGGAATAAGTTCTTTCAGACATGAAATAATTCTCCAGAATTGTTGTGCACAACGATTCTCTTGTGTGTAGGAAAAGAGTTGGGGTTGTGAGGATATTTATAATCAGGTTTGAGGTTGTAGAGTTATGACAATAAATAAATGCGTTACGCATTTCATTTATTTCATTAACTATTATTGAAAACCCCCATTTCGAATAATCAATTCCTTGACATGCGCTCAAGCTGATTATAATAAATATCATTTAATAAAACAATATTATATCCTTAAAATCCCTACTGGAAAAACTACACGGTGTGTAATAATAAATACACGGCATGTACTTGTTTTTCATTGAAAAATACATGGTATGTACATTAAATGTACACGACGTGTATATATTGTTTTCATTTATTCATTTCCTTTTCAAAATAAAAACTACACAGTGTGTAATAATTAATACACGTCATGTACTTGTTTTTCATTCTATTCTTCCTCCAACATTAAAACGATTTATGCTTCCTTGAATAATTATTAAACCACATACGAGAATAATCTTTATTCTACTTGAGATACTTGAATACACTTAGTGTGTGACCCTCTAGGCCTCTTTCTCATTGGCATTAGGCGAGCTTGCCTAAAGTACAAGATTACTGTCTAGCAACGGGTCAAGGCACCCAAGAGAAAGAAGTTGACGCCACATTGACGTATCACCACATACGAATGTTTACTGTGTAATTTAATCCCTTTGTCACAATATCTTATCAAACAGGTTTCATGGTAGTGTCATAAACCTATATGCTTGATCTGTCGTTCTTTCACTACCTGAAATAAACTCGTCGTTCACACCATGGCCATGGAATTTAATGCGATAGTTCTATTTCAATCAAAGGGCCGAGATATCAACTTCCATAAATGGAAGGGAAAAATCCTTCCTCGACTTATTTATTAACAACATGTCACTCGTGACGCACCCAACATACCCTACTTCCCGCCAACTATCTACGTGACGGTTTTCGTCAGTAAATCTAAGTGCGTGAGTCATGACATGAGTTAATGATAATCTTCCAGTCTAAGGACCATTACACATGATCATAGATAGCAATTTCCGATGACACCAAGGCATGTAGAATTGATACTGGTGGGTCTGTTCTCATAATCTCCCATCTTGGAGATTACCAAGTGCGAACTCCATGAGAGAGAGTCTCGTCTTCTTATGAGTACTCGCACATGACGGTCTGTATACCATGTTTCCTATCATAGTACGTCATCCAACCGTAGAACTTTATTTAAGAATATTGTTATAGCATTTCAAGGTTCTCATCATAGCAGAGATCTGCCATGACCTTATCAATGCAACAAATATTCCAGGACATTACTATATTATAGTCATGTAGAACAATGAAAAATATATAATAAGTGAACATTCATGTAATCAAAGTACAAAATAGTTGGTTCTCAGGACACCAACCCTTACAAAAACACCATCCAATATTTCCACATATAAGCCCAAACTATTTACAACAAGATAAGATAAAAAGAAATTTTATTCTCTTATATCAAACAAAACACAAGCAATGGTAGATGATATAAGAATTGCACCAATAATAGTAGACGATCCTACATGAACACTAGCCAGAGTAGTCTACACAACATACAACTAACCAGATCCTCTAGTTTGGGATCCATCCTGAATCCCCTGAGATATACCCTCTTCCTAGTACTACCATTCTTGCATGGGGTACCATGTCCCCTACCTTGACTAGAACATCGAGTGGAACTATGACTACCTTCCTGTTGAGGAGTAGCTAAGTCCTTCATAGAATTTGGTACCATTCTTGTTCCCCTTTCACTTCTCTACTGCTTCATGCCCCTACAAAACCTTTGAAGGTGGCCAATACTAACATAAGAAAGAAACTCCAAAGTGGGGTATAAACATTGATCCCATTTGTGACCCATCTTGTCATACTAATAGTACTGCAATGGAACATGATCCCGATATATCTTCCCACTTCCCTAACTACTCTAATCACTTTTCCTTGGAAAAAACTGTCATAGAGACACTTATTTACACAATAAGAAGAGATCATGGTTTTCTTATTGAAATAGCATGTCTGCTGCTTATGGCCTCACTCAGATTCCCTTCCTTGATGAGTACCTAATTCATCACATCCAAAAATATTCTCAGATGAAACACATTCACCTATGAATTGATCTCATAGTGAAGACCATCCTAATTTTTTTTTCACTTAATATATCAACAGCTATCAAAGATAGTGAAAATCACTGTAATTAGGTGAAACGTTCAATATAGTACAACACTGACATTCCCTCCCATGTCAGGTGCTTGAAATCATGATCCATATCACCCCTCAATGCCTTTGGATATAAATGTATTAGAATATTTAACTCAAATTCCTTCCAAGATACTTCCTCCTACTTCTTACCCACTCTAAAATGTCCCACCAATGATTGGATGGTCCAAAAAGCATATATGTAGAAAGCTTCACCCTTATATCTGCGGGTGTCTCAAGATACTTATAGATTTTCTAGACTGAATCGATCTAGAACTTGGCTGCCTGGGGGCCTCCCTTATTAGTGAACATAGACGAATATTGTAGTTGGTACTCTCTCATTAGATCATACATCTAAGGCACAGTGCGAACAATCTCCCTCTCCATGGATCTCATGACCATCAGGAAGCTATCATGAAGATGAACATCCATCAGATCCTCAAAAAATATAAGAATCTTTTGTTTAGCTTCATTAGGAGCATGCTGATTTCCACTCTCCTAATTCTCAACTCAAATATGACGAGGATGAATTTTTTCCACAAGAAAAACACACTCCTTAGAGCACTAACTATCAATAAGGTCAACCACAGTAGTAACAACAACAGATAAACACTACTTATAGTCTCTCTAAACATGGTTTACAAGTGTTTTATCATGACATAATAGTTAATTTATTCTATTTATCAGATATAGCAGGTATCTTATATCACAGTTCAAAAAAAAATATCACATGTAATAAATATGTCCCTATCACGAACAATTCATGTCAATATATATCCATATGTTCCTATCATGATACACCCCTATATATGTCCTTATACATACTCATCCTATGATATACCGGGCCATGATAATAGATCTTAAGAACCAATAAAATCATAAAACAATAACCTCACAAAACATGTGAATCACCATGGGTGAAATAATATCAACTGTAACAAGAAAACAACATAAAAAACAATACACCCCTAGGCACTTGGATTTCCCCCTTTACATGAGTTAGCTAATACTGTGAACAATCTCATTAACAAGCACTGAAATATCCTATAATCCTTTCTACCTTTCCCAAATAGTAATGAAGTAGAAAAGAAACACAGTGTGCCTCTGATACCACTTTATAACATCCCCCAATTTGACACTCTCTCACATAGACAAAACAGGTTAGTTACGAGACCTCAAGAGTGCCGCCCCATACACCAGAGACTGCCAAATAGTAGTGGGTGTGTGATAAGTATAGTGGGGAGACTATACCCCTGATTACAGAGTTATAACACAATAAAACAATCTGATAATAATAAATAAATATTAGAGTGCAGAAATAATAGAAACAATATAATATAACAAAAAACTAACAATAAAATCCAACTGAATAATCTAATAAATAATCAAGGAATAATGCAATGATATGATGGAATGTAAATAAATGTAATGTTATAATAAATAAGGTAAAAGACTAACAGACTCAAATAAAGACTCAAAATTACCCATTTTCGAACCCCATGTCAGTCCTGCCTCCAAACTCTAGGCCATAAAACAAGAAAACAATCAATAGAAATGTTATTTACCCTTATCCAAACCTACATTCATGTAATCTATTTAGGTACCAAACGGAGGCCCAAATAGGGTGTGGGTATAACTCAGTAAGCCAACACCACCGTGTCTAATCATAACCAATATGAAAATAAGTGTATACAATAAAGCAATAAAAAGGTGTATTAATTAATTTAATAATTAAATTAATACCACATCAAACTACTTTAGAAACATGTTAGAATGTCTCTGATCATGTCTCACAATTATGCTAATAATTACCACATAACCATGGTAAAACATAACCTACATAAGCACCATGCCAGAATGTTTTTGATCATGTCTCACAACCATGCTAACCATTACCACATTACCATGGTAAAACATAACCTTCCTAAGAACCATAATGGAATGTCTCTAAGAATGTATCACAACTATACCAAACATAACCTTATTACCAAGTTAATAAATCATTTCAACATTTAATCAGCACCGAGCTTGGTATATAATCTTTTCAGTATATGTTAGGGCCAAGACTGATATATAATCATTTCAGCATGTGTCTCAAGGACAATCCTGATATATAACCATTTCATCATGTATTAGGGAATATATCGATATATAAGCATTTTAGCACATCTCATGGAATAACCTGATATATAAGTATTTCATCATGTCTTAGGTCATATCACAGTATATAATAATTTCAACATGTAAACTGGGGAAACACCCCATACATAAGCATTACAATAATTAAATCACAACATGTGTCATAACAGTAAGGATATCACAATATCACAACATCAGGCTTAATAGTTAATTATGAAAATTATCATTTATCTTTCAATTAAACATTTCATTTATCATTTGGTCATAACCAATAACACACCAATTATCTCAATAAACAATCCAAGACAAGGTGAATCTATATCAACCAAACACCTAAATCCCATGTCATGCTAAACACACTTTAATACATTAAAAAATTCCTTTATAATCAAGGTTTCACTCACCTGAACAGTAGCCATAAGCCAGGTCAATACCAATTAAATACAAAGGGACTCCAAGGAATAATCCAGTTCAATATTTAATTAATTTAGGCACATGCTATATTGGTTCAATTTTAATATTGCACATACTTGATAACTATTAAACTATAGGGTTAAGGTTTATGCCCCTACCTTTAACTGATGATCAATGATTCTAGTGGTAAATTACCATGAGGAAGAAGGTGTGGATGATTTTAAGAAGGATCCTAGATAAAAACCGATCAAGATCAAAACCAACAACACACATGATCAAAATATTACACTGTAATGGTCAGAATAAAAAATAGATAGAAGAGAAAACCTAACAAAAACCACTTACTGGGGATTAGATACACAAATGAGACATCTAGAATCAAGGGAGGTTCTCCAAAATCACCTAAAAGGCACCCTCAGGTTGAATGGGGGAAGATAAAGGTGAGTTCAAAATAAAAATAAACTGCACAACACACTTTAAAACTACAGCTCAGGGAATTATAGGTCATGTAATATAGTTACACGTAATTCAATTATTTTTAAAGGGATACACTAAAAAACCCATCACCTCAAATTTTTATTTATTCTAATCAAACATTACACGATGTGTAATATAATTACACGATGTGTACTCTCTTCATGTCATGAATAAGTTTCACAACCTACAACCATTCAAGAAATGTGTCTGACAATAATTACATGGTGTGTATTACAATAAAATGACGTGTAATTGTTATGTAGATAGTTTTTCAACCCAATTTCCTCATAAAAACTCAAACCCCCTTTAAGTGTTCTCAATTTAACTAGATCCCATGGAAACAATCGACCCATTTATACCCAGACATTATTAATTAAAACAAACATATATCCCCAAACTTTAAGTCATTCTCACCAAAAAATACTCTCTATCTCCAAACAAGACACGACCACCAAGGTTAAAAGATGAGAAAAATATCAACTGAAATAATTTTAACAAAAAAATCAGAGAGATATGTACCCATAAAAAAGAAGAATCTTATGACCAACTAGGTTGATCGCATATACAAGATAAATAAATAAAATAAAATACAATATGATCCACTTCCAACTTCAACCCAACTAAATAGATATTCTTCACAATGGTCGAACTTCTTTGGCTAAATCCTTATATTACACATGAATTAATCCACTCAATCATGCAATAATGGGCCTCTACCTGATCTACTGTGCATCTCATGCTCAACCTAAAAGAAGATATAAGGTATGAACACACATAGAGGTGTATATACAGGGGGTGATAAATAAATATCAACAGTCCACCCCCAATAGTGATCCTATAATATGTTATCATATATAAGTGAATGTACACATGATATGCCTAGCCTAGTCGAAAACTAATAACATATAGAATAAAAGAAACACCGTATAAATAAAGGGGGATAAAATAAAAACAAACACATAAAAAAACTAACCCTAGGATCTAGTATGACACCCGAGGAAAATATACACTCACTCTACCCCATGTCAAAGGACTTATAACACTTGGCTCAAATAGACATATGACATTATAAACATCCATCATATCTAAAATAGAGCTCCAAAATGTTTAATAACTCAACGATCATGAATGTTAGACCCCAGGGCATAACCATAGGTGTCAATACAACAACATGTAACTCTACCAGGATTTAGGAATCCAATGTAATGATCCAAACTAGTGACAAGAACTCTACTAACATTGAGGGAACCAATCAAGAACCTGATAGTTCTAAAAAACTAATTGGATACATAAAATATAAATTTAGGGAAAGGCTCAACTTACAAACCGGGTCCTCTAAATCGTCCATGACCTCATACACCAAAAACCTAGTCAGGTAAGTATTCAATGGACTTGGGGAGGGTTTCACTCCTCTAGATCATCCATCTTTCTAACCACTATCATAAAATGGAGGAGAGAACTAGATAAATCTTAGGTCCAATACCTAGTCTAAGGATATCCTAAAGGTATCCTCCTATATAAAATCTTTATTAGAAATTGCCTCAACATCCTCAGCCAAATGACACAAAATTAAGGGTCAATCAAATCTTGAATCCATCATCCAAACTTTTGAATCATCAACACCAACCATCTCATGGACAACAAAGACCTAGGTTCCCAAGGTCCCCTAAAACACCAAAATAGACACTATTATATCTTACCTCTAGTATCTATGTTATCAAGAGGCACTTGAAGTCACCAATTCTTAAAAAGTAATGACCCCTCCATTGGGTCAAAAAATATGGGGCTCTCATGGTACCCTGGATCATCTCTATCAAACATGGTCCATTCCTTGAGAAAGAATATCCTTAACTAGAAATTTGACACCTGACCCATCCATGGCCATCACCTCTCCAACAAGGGAATCCATAAATGATAAAATAATACACCCTATGAAAGGATCCTATATCACATCCAAACCATGAGATAATCTTGAGATGAGAAAAATATCTAAGAGGCCCTCGATGGCCAACCACCAATCCTCAATCAATAGTGTGCCCATAAGGGCATCCATGAGAGTTCCTTAGACTCTTCTCAATATCTACCCGATGGAACCTGACCATACCTACTATCCCATGATGTCAACCTATCCTAAATGCTATGATCAATCTAATCCTTAATCACATGATCTAAAACTCAATATCTATAACCTTGAGAAACTGGTCTTGATATCCAAGGACCATCCAAGTTATCCTCAGAGATACTACTCGATCTCACCTTCTAGGAATCATCCAAAAGAACCTCGAAAAAAATGAATTGGATACCACAAGCTAAGTCATCAAAAAATCTCACAACCACTACTCAAGCCTCAAATCACACATCCCAACATGTAGAAGGATTATTAATGAAAACCTCAAATAAATCCTCATACTAAAACTTTCCCAATCTAAAAAACCATCCGAACGCCCTCTCTATGCTGAAAGGATTCCACCATTATGATATACATGAAAAAACACTTAGAATGGAGTAATAATGAGTCTAATTTTGAATTCAGGGTGAAAAAATGATAAATATTACAAAAAAGGTTAATTACATGACATGCACCTCATGTACACGCCATGTACCCCCAAACATCAACCCATACCATGTACCTATGGCCAACACATCATGTACTTCCCCATACACATAATTTGTACTACTATAAAATTATTTTTCACCCAAATGGGGTGCCCATCCATGCACCTGGCCATACACCCAACACAAGGTCTTACCAACTACTGTACACAACCACTGTTGACGTACCTCGCATGGGGTATGGGCATAAACTTCCCATGGAAAAGTGTCCCGACATAGGGTGTCTGGATGAGTACCCAGTCACAACCCAAGTTTCCTCTATATGAAGCATCCTGAACACAAACATTGTGTAACCCTCATCTTTAACCCTATTACCAAAATTAAGAACACACGGTTTGTGTTATCTGAACCACACAATGTGTAAATAGGTTTCCTGAACAAAAATCCACTTGCAATCACTTGAAACCCTCAAATATCTCAAAAACACTTCATGGGTGCTCTCATGGAACCTCTAGCAACACAAAAATGGATTTATAAATTTAATTTAATTAATATATAGGAATTTTGGCTAAAAACATAAATAAGACCTACCTAAAGGTGAAAAATATGAATGCTTTTCTACCAGATATGTGAGATACCACCACCGAGTCTTGATATACCTATAGATGAGCTCCCAATGTGTGATATACTCTCAATATCCATCTTTTCTCCCTAATTTTATATATCATTTGATTGTAAACCACAATGGGGTGTACATGATAATCCACATGGCGGGGGAGAAAAATAAAAGTAAAAAAGAAAAATAAAAGAAAGAAAAAGGGTCCAAGGCGCGGTCTAGGTGTCCGTGACGGGTTTGCACTTCATCTAAACAAAACCCCTCATTCTGAGATTAACACTAGATTTGGAATCTATATCCAACGATAAAAAATATATCATCATTTGAACATGAGTGGATAAATTAATATTTAATTAATTAAATATTAAATATTCCACCAAAATTTGAATGACTCAAAATTCCAAAAAACTCATTTCTTAGGGTAAAAACCCTATTTCAGAACAAAAAGAGTGGTCAAAAAAATTATTTGAGATCATATAATAGGATAAATTTCCATTTTCCCTATGAAAACCACCCAGGAACAAAAATCTAAAATTTCTACTAAATTTCCCAACATGTAATGACATGGATCATTATAAAATCCCTACCATAACACTTCTCACCCCCAAGAATCCTCAATGGTATATTAGCCACCATACTTAAAACTGAGCACCAAAATGACCCACACTTTCTCAATCATCCATCGATTAATCTCATAGTTCCCAAAACTTTCCCAAAATGAGAGACATTCATATAGGAATGGTATGATACTACCCACTAAAATAGAATCCTTATCATTTCTATATAACCAAAACACTAAACTCTATGGACTATGCCCTGTCCATCACTAAACACAATGACTGAATGTGACCAACCTACTAACACCTAATAACCAACACAAAAACTTCAATAACTACCCATAATTGTCTCACATAGAATAGAAACCTCTATACTCAACAACCCACTTATAATGGGGATCAAATCCTCCAATGGCCTATGGGTTTTCCCCACTATAAAGTTTCCCTCACACAACTCCTCGAGTTTCAACCTCAATAGGCCCACTACGATAATGTCAACCGAGTTCTCCTAAAACTTGAACAAACCTCAATGGACCCACACATGGATCATTCAACCAAACTATGAACCAACCAACATTTCTTAGAAATCACATGCACATGAATTCATACAATAAGGATTTTTCCAAAAAATACACGCGATCCATCACTCTCATTCTCAAGGTAGAGTGATTATCTAAGAACCTCTCACATTCTCTCACACTCACATGAGACATGAACTAAAAAACCTAAGCTACCATGCCTAAAACCACCAACCATGCTCCTCACGAAGGTTAATTATAATTAGATGGAGCCCCATTAGTGCTCCACTTTTAAATCAATGCATCTCCCTTATACTAAGATCAACCACATGACCAACCTCCACTTGGGAGATATCTAAATCCATGAGTGTTTACTCATTATCTCACTACACCACTAAAGTCAAAAAAAACTTGAACAGAGATGAGAAACCAACCAAACCCACTTAGATCACTCATAGTGATCTACTATGTAATGATCCCCTAGTGATAACATAACCTAGTGAGCCCCACCAAAGGAAAGAATATCTAAGACCACACAAATCCCTATTGATAGTAGGGACATAGGCCCCAACACAAGACCTGAAAGATAAAATGCGACAAGAACCACTCCCTCCCAAGAAACTCAAACATGGAATTTAAGAAGAAACTATAACATCAGGGCAGCTCAATTCCAACCCAAAATATCTCTCAAGTTTACTTTCCCTCACTGAGCCACCAACATGGAACCCAAGGCCCAAAACAACCCACAAGGGTCACCATGAATCCATTAATTAAGGGAATGCATCTCTATCACTGGAGAATGTATTTCCATCAGATCCACATGACTCGCTATTAATATAAAATATATACATGCGGTTCAATTGATTAGAATGATACCAAGGAGAAATATGTGGTAACACCATATATGTATTTTCATACACTTTGAACAAATAAATCTCCATCATTAGTGAAACCACACATAAATAGTTAGATGCCATGTAAATCCTACATGCTTAGAATGATGAATGAACACTGGCCTCTTTCCATTGGGATAAGATCTAAAAACCAATAAACTATAAATCCAAAAACCCAAGTGCATCATGCTGGGTGAAATCATAGAACTGTATAAACAAAAAACAAGAACAAAAATACCATAACCAAGAAACTTGGACTTCCTATCAATAATAGTGTTTTTGAGACAACATTCTGATATCCATTACAAGTTTCGACACATCCCTAGACCACATGTTTACCAACTCCCCAAATAATAAAAATAGATATATATAATACCATTATTTAATGAACTAGCCTGGGTCGACTTGGAATGTTACCTAATTTGGATCAACTTAAGGCTTCAAGTATCCCCATATTCCAGAGGCTGCTGACTAGTGGAGGGGTTCTAAAAGATATAGTGGGGAGACTATACCCTCATTCATAGTGAATAAAAGAGGAAATAAACCAAAATCATCCACAACAAGAACATCAGAGTACACATAATTAATAACCGAGACAAAATCATGATATAATAAATTAGAATGAAGCATAAGGTCATACATACTCACAAGAATATTATACAATAACCAACCACACACTAATCCAATCACAAATACATGATAAATAAATTAAATAAAATATAACAAGACCCACTACCAACTTCAATACAACCACATACCTAGTCTCCACAATGGTCAAACTACTCTAGTTTGATCTTCAGACTCTACATGAGTGACTCTTCTTGATAATGTAACATTGGGCCTCTTCTGAATCCACTATGCATCATGTGCTCAACCTGAAAATAGATATAAGTTCTTCATGAACACCGTGGTGCACATACATGGGTGATAAATAAATCTCAGTAGGCCACCCCTAATGGTGAAACTATAATCTATCTCCATATAAAAGTGTATGCACATTTCATATGACCAAACTAGTAAAAAAAATACTAAAAAATGGTACAAAATAAATATTTTATAAATAAAGGGAGATAAACAAAAATAAAAACATAAAACAGCTAATCACAGGATCTAGTTTGACACCTAAGGTAAATCTACCCTCGCTCTTGCCCACACATGAGGACTTACATAATGTGGCTCACCCAACTACATGACATTGGGAACATCCTATAGATATACACTAATGATCCAATATTTCTAACAATGCAATATAAATGAATGTTAGACCCCAGGATGTAACCATAGGCACTCATATTACAACACACAACTCTAACGGACTCTTAGAATCTAATGGCATGATCTAAAATATTGATAATAACTCTATTAACACTAAGAGAACCTTTTTAGAACACAATAGTCCTATAAAACTAACCAGATCCATAAAATATACAATTGGGAAAAGGCTCAACCTACAACATAGTACCTAAAAATATTCTAGTTCAAAAAACATCTAATCCATATTTGGGTAATTATTTTCTATCCTATGGGAGGGATACACTCCTATATATCATCCATTATTTCCTTATTCTAATATAACCATAGATATCCAATATAGGAGAGAAAAAGATAAATATTAGGTCTAATACCTAGTCCAAATATATCTTGAAGGCCTCCTCCCACATCAAATCTTGAACAAAAATTTCCTCAACATCATCGTCCAAAGGCCAAAAATGTAATGGTCGGTCAAATATCAAATGAATCATCCAAATTACTAAATCATAAGTATCAACCATCTCATGGTCAAAAAAACTCAGGTCTCCCATGATCCCCTAAAACACCAAAGCAACCAATACAATCTCTCACCACTAGTCTCTGGGTTATAGGATGACATCTAAAGTCTCAAATGCTAAAATAGAAATGAACCCTCCAGTGGGTCAAAAAAAAAAACAATGGGATTGCATGATCCCCTGGATCACCTCCATCAAACATGGGAAATTACTAGAGTAATAACATCCTCAACCAGTAACTCGACACCTAACCCATCCACAACCATCACTTCACCCACAAGAGAATACATAAAATATAGAGTAGGATACCCCATGAGGGACTCCTCTACGCATCCAAACCATGGGAAAATATTAACATGAGAAACATATACAATTATCCCTTAGTGGAAAACCACTGATCCTTGATCAACAACACGCCCATAAGGGAATCCTCAAGAGTCCCTAAAAATCTTCTCAATATCTACTTGATGACACTTGACCATAACCACCATCCCATGACATTAACCCGTGAAAGAATATTGTGAATGGATATCACTTGGTTAAAAATTTTATAGATATATTTTAATTATAAGTTATGCACTCTTTTTTTTTTCTAAATTGATCATGAATCACATAAAATTAGAGTGTATTAATGTATGGATAATTACTTAAGAAAAGTGATGCCATCCTTATCTCGATCAATACAATTTTTTTACTTTTAATAAAAATGAAGTTAAGAGGGGAATAATAAATATTAATAAAGAATTAGATGAGTGTTATTTTCCCTCACAAGTGAATATTTGAATTTATTATTAATAAGGGGAGAAGAATATTGAATTTAGAATTTAAATGGGTATTTCCAAAAATAGAAAGGGATGATCTCAAAAGGATTATGATGAATAGTGTTGTATTTATTGTTAATAAGAATTTAATGAGAAATAAAATCAATATGAACTGAGGGAAAAGAAGAAGAGTGAAGATGAAGATGGAACTGCCTAAGGGTCTTCTAGATATAACATGTCAGATGATAATACATAGGATGATGGAATATAGGTAGACACCAGATATAATACTGGATGATAAACACTAAAAGTGGCCATATGATTTATCCTTATAATAGAATAATATGTTTCTGTAAGTAATGAAGTGAATCATGTACATCATATGATTGTTGAGCTAAGATTAAGTGAAAATATATGATGATTTTTAAAGGTTTTTGTGATCATTGTCAACTAAACTTTAATGATGTGTGTGATAGTCTCTCAGTAGAGGATGGAGTTTTTATGGAAGTTATAAGATGAACTTATGAAAGATGAACTAATGGAAGTTACATTCACATAAGTTACATGATGAAATTATAGAATATGAGTCACATTTGTAATATATTTGGAATCTAGAAGTTACATTATTCAATGTAGATAAAATTATTGGAATCCAAGGATTCCAAAAAATATAAGAAATGGGAGTTTTATGTTTTAATTAATAAAGGAAAAAATCTTGAATAAAATGTAAGATATATTTTTTTCACATGGAAGATTCTTATCAGAGAAGCATGAAAATAGAATTTTAAAAGGTATGGTGTTTTTTAAGGGTTATTATAAAAGTATTTAATAATTACTTACAAAATAATAATATCCATTTATTCTTATGTAAAATAGTGCTGACTAAGAGAGTTGGCTAAATTTGAGGATATGTAGTTTCCAAAAGTTATAGTACCAGAAGATGAGTTAAGAATGCTGAGTTGTAATATAATTGGATTTTAAGGAATATTTGATAAGTTTGAAATATATATTATCTAAATATTTTTTACATTAAAGTTAGACAGTGATATGTTGTTCTTTCAATGGAAAATACATCACTATGAGTTGATGATAAACAATGCTTCTAAATGAGATTCAAAAAATGATTGAGAATCAGGAAGATATGGATTCTATTAGAATAATCATGGATTAGAAAAGTTATTGGAAACTGATGTATCATAACGTGTTATATATACATAAATAAATAAAATTCCTTTTTGGATATTGAGTAAAAATGAGAGTTGATAAACTCTTATAAAGACTTAATCAGTACTCTACTTTTTTGTAATTTTAAAAAAATTAAATCAATAAAATAAGTTTGATATGAATAATAAATTATAAATTTAAAAGGATCAGAAGATTGATCTTGTGAGAGATTTAAATATGAATCCAGAGGCTAAATTAATGAATGTTATGGATGATCTGTGAGCATCACACACTAAAAGATAGAATAATGTAGCAAAAACCAAAATTTAGATGGTATTTACTGAGTACCAAAAGTCTAGTAAGTCAGTAATTATATTAAAATTTGGTTGATGTAAATCCAAATTGTTTAAAGAAATGAAAGAGAAATCGACTAATCTAGAGGATAAAGGAAGGAAAAATCCGAGAAATCCCAAATGTGAGGAATGGAGAAAATATGAATATAAGCATCAAAAGTTAAACCAATCAGTGATGATGATAAATCTACTTGATGTAAATACAAAAGTGTCATAGTAATTCAAAGCATGATTAACTTTTATAGATGATGAAAGGGTCCATGATTATAATTTAATTATACTAGATTCACTAATTTAAAGGAAGAACCATGGAAAATTTAGATACATGAAAGATAAACTATGAGTTTTTATCTGAAAGTGTTTCAAGTTATGGAATCACCTAAATCTTGATGATTGAAAATTAACAAGAGTGAAAGCTAATGAAATTAAGATCAACGAAATTAAATCTTATATAAATCCAAAATATGTGATGACATAAATCTGATATGGCCCAAATTGAAGTTGATAGGAAGTTATGTTGATTGGAAACTGAACTGGAATATAAGATACCAAAAACCAATATTTTGAACATATGTTAGAACAATGAATGGTGATCACCAGATGATATTGAGTTATTATATATCTTAGTTAAATAATTAAAAGGCTATGGATGATTAGTGCTAAAAAAAATATAGAACTAGACAATAAATATTTGGATGTTAAAGGACTAGAAGATGACAAATAGATTTTACATATCATTTATGTGAAGTCAAAGTTGTTACGATGATGATAAGATATATGTTTAAAGATACATAATCACAAAAATTTAATTCCTGATTCTAGTTGAGAATTATTGAAGAATTGTTGAATTTTTATGTTGATTTTTTTGAGCTTTGACAATTCAAGGTATGATATCTTCATTAGCATTGAAGGTGGTCGACTTGAGATTTGAGTTAGTGAGAAATTCAAATTAGAAGCCTACACTACTATGAATTTATTAGAGTGAGTATAGTTATATAAATGGAGACTTTATTTAGGCTTCAAATATATTTATGAAATATTAATAGGAGAAAAGGGAGGATATCTATTGTACATCTCACTCTCTTAGGTGGTTTTAATGATAAAAAACCAAAATATGTTTCTAACATTTTCATTTCATAGATTTCAATGTTTTTATTTTAGAACAATTTTTATGAAGGTACCTAACCAAAAAAGGGATCAAGAGGAGTGTGAATGATGTTTTTAAAGTCATCTACCTATAGGTTCCAATGGATACTCAATGGAACCTAAACAGAACACCAGTTCTATCTAGGTGCCACTCACTGGTCGGTGACACCCACTGGCTATCTGACGGTGTCTAGGAAGAGAAAAAACTAGTTGTTGGGAGTGGTACCAAGCAACTGATTTTTCCCTATAACAACTCTATTCGACCCTAAGGCCTTAATAATAATCCTAAAACCTTCAGAGGCTATAAAATACACTTAAAAGGGAGATTTGATACATTTCTATAACTTGAAGATCATCTTAGATCTCTCTTGCGATACTCTATGTAATTATCAATCTCTATTCACTCTTATCTCATATCATACCTCTAGTTATTATTATAAATTCCTGTAGGAGTATTTTGAGTGTTATTTAAAGGGTTAACATAAGTAAGCCTCTTTTTTTCCTTTTATTGGGTGCTCACTACGACTGAGTGTGATGGATTGGGTGCTCACTACCATAAGAAAGGGAGATTGTGTGATCAACACTATTGAGTGTGAGGGGGATAAGTGATCACTACCATAAAAGTTAGGGTGATTGGGCTTGTAGCCACAATCAAAAAAATTCGACCCATTTTCTTTCTATAAATAATAAAAAACAAGGTTCTTAATTCTTGTAATGGGTGTCTTGCTAAAAATTCCAAGAATAAAGGGCTTAAACCAAACCCTCTTAAGGATCTTGAGGGGAGGAGATGTCAGGATCCCTTTATGGATTATTGACAAAATCCTTTAACAATTTTTTCCTTATCTCTTATTTATATTCTTACTATGTTAACTCACTTATTTAATTGATTTCATTTTTAATTATTTATCTATTTATTAAATGTATTAATTTTTTTTATCACTTTAATTATTTTAATCTCACCTAGTTTTGTTTTAAATTATAATTTTTTTGAAAATAAACCCCCCTCTCTTTCCATCTTTACTCAGAATAACAATTGATATTAGAGACAACCTTGATTTAAAAACCTTAACTAGTTTCAAGGAAAGATTAATTAAAGATAGACTTTACCTAAAATTTCCAAGGTACTCTAGAAGGAAACTCAATGGGTCGAGCTCTACACTTTGATGGATTATACTACAATTAATGGAAAACTATAATATATACTTTTCTTAGAAGCATAGGATATCCAATTTATAGAATAGTCATTCATGGATATAACCCACTCAAGAAAAAGAAGAAAAATGGACCCCCAAAAATATAACAACATTTGATATCGTTTGAAAATACATAAATTATATACATTGTAGGTTAGATAAGTATGAATTTAATAGAATTTTTATGTGTAAAACATCACATTAAAATTTTAAATTATTAGAAGTTATCCATGAGGGTACCAATAAAGTGAAGGATACTAGTCTTGATATTTATTTCCAATATTTTATAAGATTTAGTATGCATCATAATGATTCTATAACTAAAATTTTTACCCATTTAATTGATATTTTTAATGTAATGAAGTCTTTAGGTGATTTTATTTCAATAGAGACACTTGTGAAAAATGTCCTTTGGGTCTTTCCAAGCTCTTGGGAACCTAAAGTGACAGTGATTGAAGAAGCATAGGACATCAAGAATATGATGGTTAAATAGATCATTGGGTCACTCATGAACTATGATATTATAAGTAAAATAAAATACATGAAGGAATCAAAAGAGGATGAGGAGAAAGATAAGAACATAACCTTTAAGGAAATTGATCAAGATTCATCTAGAAGTGATTCAAATCCTGAACACTTGACCAAGAAGCTATTAAAGTTCATAAAATTAAATAAATACTCTTATCATGACAAAAAGGAGAAGTAAAAATGATAAACCAAATATCTGGTGCTACAGTTGAAAGAAAAATGGTTACATCAAGACAGAGTCCCCCTAATCCAAAAACAAGGTGAATGAGAAAAATTAATGTAATAATCTATTCAAAGTTTTAGCTTTGAGTGAAAGAGAAAACCCCCTCCTCATTTGGCTCAATTTATGTAAATACCAAGTTCCTCATGGCCCATGATGGGGTAAATTTCCCGACATCATCTTATTTTTACACTTATTATTGTCCCTCTAACCATATTGATTATAAATATCTCAAATATTCCAGATAATAATTAATAGAAGGATTTTATGAAATCAACAAAAAATTCAAGGAGATTAGAAATAAATATAATCTTATTGTGAGAGAGAAGGATCAAATCTCAAAATAAAATGAGGATTTATCCTTGAAATAAAATGATAAACTAGAATTTCAAAAAATTGAATAACCAATAGAAGAACATAAAAAATATCTTGCCTAAGGTGAGAAAAAATGAATTTAATTTTAGTTTTCCAACATCATGGGAAAGGTAATTACAAACTTGATTATAATGAAAGATCCTCTAAAAAAACCAAAAATACCATTTTTTAAGAGGATCCTCTCAATATAATTTTTTTAATTATTATAAAAAAATTGGGCACTTGATTTATGAATGCAATTGTAATAATGATCGATATGGTAAACCAAAATCGATCCAAATCTCTCCAAATATCTTGTCCATAATATCACATATCTCTTATAGTAGTTCATATCCCAAGAAAATTTAGGTTCCAAAGTATTTATTAGCTAATATCTATAGACCCAAATTTTGGTTACCAAAATCTCTAATTTCTTGACTATTTTTTACGAATCATTTCTCTATATTCTTAAAAATTTTGTACATGGATAATAGGTTCTTGATGTAGAGACCCAGTTTTTTCCCTGTAAGACTTTGGAATATTTCTACATATGTTTCTAGAGCCACGCACTGAGACAACGTGCAATTCCGAGGCTTGGTGTGCGAAGAATAAATTATAAAAAAATATTAAGTGTTTTTGTACTATTAACACAATAGAAATGTGATATCTCTTAAATTATTGATCAAATCAAAAATATGACACCACAGTTGTGTCCAAAATGTGGTGTTTAACCTAGGCGCAACATAAAGCATGTTGGCACGGGATATTCGGACCCCTCGCTCATTAGCACTAAGTAAATGGATGAATTAATTTATTAATTCATTAATTTAATAGCTCAAATACAAATAACTCTCAAACATTAACTCTGATTGGAAATCTAAATCCATGGTTGTGTTCAGAGCGTGTCGTTTACCCTAAAAGGGCTATAAAATTTTTCAGCGTGGGCGTTTTGTAGAAAAAGTCCCGGAGGGAAAAACCGTAAATAAAATAATTAAATTAAATTGTTTTATTTGAAATAATAATTTAAATAACTTCCAAACGGAGACTCAGAGTGGAAATATGAGACTGTTGTTGAGTTCGTAGCGTGGTGTTTACCCTAGGGGTGACCTCAGTTGAGAGGGTGCAGGAGATTCGAATTTCATGTCTGCCGGCATTTTTCTATAAATAGAGAATTAAGGAAATTAGAAGGGTTAACTCATTTTACATATTGGATAGTGAACCTATGGCCAATGGTGATTCAACATCTGAACATCATCAGATCATGACGAAACTTCAGACGCTAATAGATCAGGGCGCAGTGAACGCAACGATGGATCCAGATTTGAGGTAGGATTTCTATTTCGGATCATGCAGCCTCCCAATTAAATATTTCATCATCAGAAATATTTTATGTTTGTTTTTTATGCTATGGAATCCTTTAAAGATGGCCAAACGAACAAAAACCATTGTCTGTTTAAATTTCCAATTTCCCGTTCTTCGCGTTCTTCGCGTTATTCGTCCACCAACTTTTCGCCTCTCCAAATCATCGACGAATCGAGGAGAAAAGAATATGTTTGTGAAGATATCAACCTGATTAGTCCCGATATGTGCTCAGGTTTGAGTTTCGGGAGCCAGAGGAAGCACAACGGTGAACAGAAGTGGTAGTTACTTTTTGTGATGCTGAAACGACAACGAATCATCAAGCAGAGACAAGCACTGTAAAGGTCTCGTCCTGAGGATTCCAGATCTGGTCCCGGATCGCGTTTTGGACCACTAGAGTGACCATGGTTGTCCAAAAAAGTTTTCTGGTGGATTTATGGTGTCTCCGGTGGTATTTTGGAAGTCCCGCGGCATCGGTTTCCGGCAAGGCTGCGGCGGTCCGGCGGGCGGTCTGGCAACTGTCCGGCCAGACAGGTCAGGGGGCATTTAAACCCCAGTATCTTTCAAACCGGGTGTCCGATTTGCGTGCCGTCTGTGGCCACACGACCCTTGATTTGAGGTGAACCTTTTGAGGCTAATTTGAGTACATTTTATTTTGGGATTGATTATAGGGGGCACACAATTTCCGTTTTTAATAATAATAATATACTTATTATTATTCGATAAACTTATATCGGACCGTACGTTTGCATACGACGTCCGATTGATGCGTTGTCAGAGGTTCTGTGACTCTGGAGTTGAGGTGGTCCTTCCAAAGTTGTTTTGGTACCTTTGTGGTTTGGTTTAATCACTCGGTGTCATGAAACACTTAATGATAATAATTAATTAATTAATTAATTATTCTTGCATCAAACCTAACTCCCGTTTGGGATATCTGATTGACGCGCCGTCAGAGGCAGCGTGACCCCAGTCCTCATGCCGACTTTTTGAGATTATTTCTGATGTGTTTAGTTTGGAGACAAAGTGCAGGTCCCACAGGTCCCGGTTCACATGTTTTATGGCGAAATTCCACTTTTTCACTCGACATCTATTTGGGGTATTTGAATACTCGTTTCTGAGTGTTTTTCTGATGGTATTACAACGACTCAATCTGATAACCTAAATTCGGGTCCGGATCATGGCCCCCATGAGGCGACTTCTAAACGTATGTTGCGTTTTTACGACTTATGATTCATAAGTCCATTCGGGGAAAATTAATAGCCTTCTTTTGCATGTTTTTCTACAAGGATCGTAATGGTGAAATCCGTTAGGTGGTGCATGGACTTTTTGTGAACGGTAGTGATCGAACGTCGTTCAGGCGTTTTGGTGAAAAACACCTTTTTCACTGGTGGTCCATTTGGGACAAATGAATATCCGATCCGGTGTGTTTTTTAGTGGGGATCGTAATGGTGCGATCCATGTGACATGTTTCTAGATCGAGGTGCGGGCCCCAAGGGGCACCTTTTACATATGATGTTGAGAGATGTAGCTTATACACCAGGAGTCCATTTCATATGAGTGAGTAGCTGATCTTGCATGTTTTTTTGCAAAGATCGTGATAGTATGATCCCTTTGAATTTGCATATCCTTATTCACAATATATTGTGAAATGTGGAAACATGAAAGGAATATCAGTGAAAGATCCTTTCGACACGTTTGAAGAGAATCCATGGATTAGGTTATCTCCAACTCTCTAGAGAGTGTAGAAGATATATGAAGAGATATAGTAGATGTTCTGGGACCGTTCAAGGAGGCGTGTTAGCTAAATTATGATTCTGACCCTCCACCTTAGAGACGAGCATCGTGCGCTCGTCGGCTTTGCGACTATTATGTCATGTACTCCGGGAGTACCTTGACATGTCATGGTACTTGTTCACCCTTTTTGGGACCTGAAAATGGTTAGGTACATAGCTAGGAGATGAGGAGGGGTCACACATCGTGTGGGACCCACATGCACCGTGTACCACTACAAATATTCTACCTCTCATATCTCTTTCTTCTGAACTCAAATTGTGGCCTACAAGTAGCCTAACCTAAGTGTTTCTCCACGTATGACGTGATAGTGCCCTACATAGTGGCTTTCAAGATACGATGTGAGATGTTCTGAGTGCAGTACCTATCTAAGTCAATGATTGATGATGACAGTGATGGAAGTGATGTTTTCAGAATCACCAGAGCAATCCCAGCTTACCCTCCAGAGAGTCTGGGCAGCGGTGTTCACCATTCTATTTTGGGATTACCCTCTAGTGAGGCTGGGTAGTGGTGTTCTTTGTTCTCTTTCGAGATTACCCTCCAGTGAGGCTAGGCAGTGGTGTTCACCAGTTACTCTTTCAGGGCTTACCCTCCAGCATATATGGCCAGTGGAATTCGCTGATATCTTTCAGGGCTTACCCTCCAGCGCAGCTGGGTAGTGGCATTCTCCAGTTACTCTTCCAGGGATTACCCTCCAGTTGGGCTGGGCAGTGGTGTTTGACGGTGAATTTTATAAGTATATCCTCCAACATTGCTGGATAGTGGGTTCACGACTTTGTGACATGATCTCTCAACTGTGCATCATAGTGAAAAGTCTTACTTGACATGACTTTGGACTCTCAAGAAAGAGGGGCGCTTTTCTCACCAAGAAGTTTCCTTATGATTCAACCTAAAACCATGCAAGCAAGACAAAACCGTCCAAAGCAGATAATATCAAGGTGCGGTGATTGAGCCCCTTTGACTTGCAGTTTAGGGTGGATGTGTGGGATACTAGGCATCGATGGTGTTTACTTCTAGAACTGTTGGCAACTATTTTACTACGCTGATCTAGTGATATTGATATCCCCTTACCCTCTCATTTGGGTTCCTTTGGTTGAGCATATATATATCGTATTGTAGTACCCACTCTTTAGGCTTTGGTTACTCTCCTTCCAGGAGAGGCAAATACGTGCGGGGTATGCCACATGCTTTCTGTGTCTAGCTTCTCGTGGTTGGATGAGTGAAATCTCCTATTGTAGGTAGTGGAGACTCGATGAGAAGTTCACTTTCTCACCGTTTCTAGCTCCTCGTGTTTGTACAAGCTTACTTCACTTCTTTGTTGGGTTGAGTTGTACTCTTTTACTATACCATGTTCTATATATTACTTCCCTCTTCAGTACCTCACTTGCTGCTACCTTGAGCCTTTGGGGCATCCTACTGAGTATTTTTATACTCACCCCTACTTGGGCTTTTCCCACAATCAGTGTGCCCTTACAGACGACAGACATGTTTATCGTGACATCAGAGGAGCATAGGGATATCGAGTGCTTGGACCGCGTGCAGTGGTCGTAGCTTGGGATCTAGGAGCGGGACTCTCTCAGCTGTTTTACTTTTACACCTGTTGCTGGGTTGCATCACTTTTCTAGTTGGGCGTGTATTTTTACCCTTTCCCTTTCAGTTTACTTTTCTATACTTGTACTATTTAGAGGTTGATGCATATTTGTGGTTCATATATATAGTAGTATTGTATCTTGTTTTCTTTTCCTTATACACTTTTTCATTGATTTAATTGTTTGTGTGTGTACAGGTACTCAAGCAAAGACCTCCCTGATTTTGTTATGACTTCAACGCTGGTCGCCAGCCCCTGGCCTATGGAGGTGGGCTTAGGGTAGTTGCGGATCGAGCCCCGATACGGGTTGGGTCGTGACACTTGAGACACTTGTGTGATAATATTTAAAATGTCTTTAATTATTAAAATCGCTTTTAAATTCAATTGTTACTAATTATTTAAATGTTTTATTTTTAAACTATACAAACCCTCTTCAGAAGAAAATTTTGATATTATTAAGGGGGGTCTAGGTATTACTATATTATGAAATTTATATTTGAATTTAATAAGAATTATAATTATCAATTATTTTATTTTCCAATTACTGTTTAAATTCGAAATTGATCTTCAATAAAATTGGGATTTTACAATATTTCTTAGAACTTTAATATTGAAAATCTTTTAAAAACATTTTTTAAACATCATTTTGAAATATTAAAATTTACCTAGATATTTCCTTAAGATTTTAATTTATTCTTTAAATTTAGTTCTAAATTGAAAATTATTTTTGAAAATGTTTTCAAATATGTCCCTTTTAATGAATTAATCATTTTCTATTTCAAAGGTTATCAAAACTCTAGTTGATCTTTTATTCCTTAAATTAGATTTATTTTAAATATTTCATGATTTTATAATGTTTTTGATATTTTAACATCAAATTATTATAAATTATTACTCTATTTATGGGTACTTTTAATGTTTTAAATTTGATATTTCTATTTGAGTAGCCCAAGAAGCTATTAGATACCTGGTGTTTTCAGACTGGCTAGTTAGTATCCTATTTGTAGGCCCTCTTGGCCTCTTATATTGGGAATTTTTTCTTTTTTTTACACCACTATTATCTTATCCTCACTTTAATTAACCTATATTATTATAATACTACGAAATCAGAATATTTTGAATTTCAATTTTTTTGAAAATTTCATTTGGCTATGTATGCCACTTATGTGTTATGCATTGTCAATTGTTCATCTCACCTTGTTACGAGATTTTCATATTTTAAAAAAGTAAATAATGTAATGAAATGAATCATTTTTCTATCTAAATTTTTTTACTTTAGCTACATGTTTAAATTCTTATTATGCTAATTTTTTTTATAAAATTTCAATGTTTTAATTCATTTCATTATGAAAATTTTTATAAATTCCCCTCAAAACCATTTTTTATAATCTCTTTGAATTTCATTATGAAATATTAAAATTCCTTTTGAAACTCCCTTTAGTATATTATTTAATTTTCAATACTGAATATCATTATTTAATGGATACTTGTATTTCAAATTATAAGGTATCCAACCATTTTTTAATCTAAAATGTTCCTAAATAGAAAATACCAATTTTTGAATGAATTCTAGCATGATAAAATCTATTTTATACTCTAATATATTTCAAAATTTAATTTCAAAGAACATGGGTGTCCAGTTTTTGGTTTTTAAAATCTTTTTTTAAATATGAGATTTTTTGGTATTTGAAATTTGATTTTAAAATGTTCTTTTGTGGGAACCTTGAATTCAATTATTTAAAATAATTTTGTTCCTATTAAACTTCAATGATATATATTTAATCATTTTCTTATGGTTTTCAAGTTTTAATTATTATTTTTGAATTATTTTAAGGTTTTTCCTCACTTTGAAAATTTATAAACTTGAGATTTATTGAATTATTTTATTTACTTTAAGTCTCGAATTGTATTCATATAATTTAATTTTTAAGTCAATGACCCATTTATCTCCATTAATTAAATCATTAAATAATTGATATATCTTTATCTCTTGAAGTCATTGATCCCATTGATCAAATTATTTTATTTAAATATTAATATCAGTGATCCATTTATCAATTTTTATTTAAATCATTAAGATAATGGTCTATTTCTTTCACTCTCTGAGGTGTATTTTTTTAATTTGTTTGTTTAAAAATTTATTTACATGATTTTGGAAGCCCCTTATACTTTTAAAAGTATTGATCAATTGAGAAGGATCCACCTTTTTTAAATTTTAAATGTTCCAAGAGAGTAACTTATTTTATAATTAGATTTTATATTTTAGAAGATCAAAGGTCTATATTTAATAAAAATATCACATGGTATGCAATTTTTGTTTTTCAAAATCAGTTTTGAGATGTTCAAATATTTTACGTTTTGAATTGTGTTTTCAAAATCTACCTCAATTTATATTTCTAAATAAATTATGATTTTATATCTCTCAAAAGAACATTAATTATGGTCTTAAAAGAACTCATGATATATTTTGTTTATCATATATGCATCTCCTATCATGAATGAATTAACCTTGTTTCTCTATCCCTTATCCATGAGCTTATTGATAATCACAAATGGGGAGAGGAATATGATGGTATTAAAGGTATGTTTTTGGTAAGAAGTATAATGTTAAAGGATTATTTTTTTAATTTTTTTTAATATCCTTTTATTTTATCGATCCCTGGTTTCATTTGTTGTTAATAAGTAAATATGTATTGGTGCATGAAGCAGTAATGCTTGGAGAATTGTTATGGACTCATTTGATGGCATTTTATGTCATACTTGGGAAATTATCCTTGTAAGAATGTGATGATTGATTATGTTGATCTTAATAGGCAGTCAATAAAAGTGTTGATGGTGGAGAAACATTATCTACAATATTTAATTTTGATGTTTTTTAGACTGATCTTCATGTAAAATACTTTTTTCAATGGAGGAAGAAACGAAGAATATGAAAATAAATTTTTTAATTTTGATTAAGAAGAATAGAAAGTAAATAAGACCATGAAAATAATATATTTATATATTTTTCATGAAGAATATGGCTTGGTGTTATAATAGAAATTGTCCAACTCTTTTAATGGGACTTCACCTAAAAAATAGGGCCAACTGAGCAATCCAACCAAGAAAGCCAGCCATCCAGCTCCACCATGGCATTGTGGCAATTGGACTCAACCACATACAAGGGATCCAACTGGGATAGAACACAAGGTTATAGAGTGTTCCATGTATAGGACCGAATGAGTGTGCACTGTAGGTACACAAAGGAGAACTGGGTTGTGCCATGGGGCATAAGTGCGGCATGGCATAATGGCTAGGAGTGAACCCTGTAATTACTTCTAGATGGATAATGGGAGTGTTTTTCTTATAAATCATAAGAAACCCACATAGAAGATCAATGTGGTATGGATTCCATTTTTGGTTTACTGTTCCAATGTTAAAAAATATGCATAAAACATAGGCCATATGATCTAGTCAATCTGCATTGTCTGATCAATGAGGGATATTATCTTCTTACTCCCGCATACTGAGCCCTTTGAAAAAGAAGGTTTTTCATGAAACGAATGAGTAAGTGTTAGAACAACATGCAAGATCATCCTAATTTCAATAGGAATTTTAAATTCAGATAAGTAGGAATTTTTGAAAATTATAAAAATTCTTTGTGAAATTAATCTTGTGGACTAGCATGTGAAGATAGTTTTTAAGATGCTTTTCGACCAAATGTGCTATTCAATTGGTGAGTACAGTTTATGAAAGATTATATGCAGAATACCATGATACTTTATACTATGAAGTTTAGTTTTTAGATGGTGAGTACAATATTCAAATAGATATTCCATTCTATATGAAGGAAATATGAAAAAATTACATGTAATAATAAACTTACAATATGTGGAATAGAATAATTACATGAAAAAATGAAAATGGTTTTTATGTAGCTCAATAGAAAAGTATATTAGGATATATGTGAGAATATTCAGAGCTAGATGATTCTTTGGAATTCATATAAGTGTAAATTTCCATATACTATATATGCTAGCATGAATTATTTGAGAATGTTATATGGGCCATGAAGTATGCGATGGCCTTACCGTTTTTGGAGAAAGGTGATGTGTTTTTCGATCACACATACATTTGAATGACTTATCACAATTTTTAGGATTATAACACGTTAAAAACATGTTCATTAGCCTATAAATACCCAGTTAACACTCAGATAATAATGACCAACAATTTTGGGAGAAGTTTTTCATTGAGATCAGAAGCTCATATTTTGCTTCATTGAGTTCCAAAAAGAATTTTTTTATTTTATAAAAGGATAAAATTTCATAAAGAGAAGTGATATGCGAAGTGATATGTGGATGATGTGATATGATAATTAAACTTTGATGCAATAGTTTAAGGAGTGTTCTGCATACTTGAAAAAGAATTGACTTGGTGTTTTGAAACATCAGTACCTGAAACATCAAATAAGTGGACCAAAAGTACGTGATAATTTATATATGTCATGCTACAGTCATATGAAGTACATTGGAACACTTTCATGCACTATTTGAGTAATATTTAGTGAAAATTTAAAGTGAAGTGAAACATGAGGCCAACATCAGTTTTATAATAATCAAGGAAGTGGTGTATATACAGTGAAGAAGTAAAGCATGGTCATAGAACACTCTTGAGAATCCCATGAATTATATCACATATTCATGAAGTATCATTGAGATTGTGAAAAACTATTCTTGCATGAAATATTGAGGGTTTTTTGTGCACCACTTAAACACATTGATTGATTTTGAGGCTTCATCAATAGAAGGAACAATTTCCCAAGAATTTATTATATTGAGGAAACTGATCAAATATAGGCGATCCGAATTGATTGAGCAAGACTGAAAGACTCAAAAAGTGGCTATTGAAGATACTTAAAGGGTATAAGAGCAAGCTAGATTCAATGAGATTATAGATGAATATCAACATATCATCTTGTAGTATATCAAGCCTTTAAAAAATGAGGAAGTCTCTCAATTTTAGATGGGAGAAAGATAAGTCTCTTGTGTGATTCAGGAGAAGAAGACTCCAGTATAGATTCTAGAGAAGGCTAATGTGGATTCTGGTAACATTGTGGGATGTAGTATAAAAAACATCACCTGAGTATTAAAGAGAGATATAGTGTGAATTTGTGTTGACCATTTTAATTGATAATAATATTATATTATAGAATCTGTGTTGGGGATAATAACTAACATGCCAAGAAGTAGGTCTTTGTACCGAACCTTGTAAATCCTTGGGTTATGTTCCCTTGTATTTATTGACTTATTCAAGGTAAGTCTAAGAGACACAAGAATATAGGATCAAGTCTTTAACCATCCATAGAGGTTAAATTTAAAAAAACATTTTGTAAAAATAAAAAGGGATTATTGATTCACCCCTCCCCCTCTCAGTGATCTCATACTGATCCGAGCACTACATTATTGAAAAGTGATTTCAAAAAATGGTTCTATAGTTCTTATGAATTTTTGATATCACAAAGGGGGAGAATATTTTAAATTTAATTAATGATAAAATTATTATTAAAAATCCATTCCCAAATTTATTTTTGAATTATTGAAAAGGATTGGTTAAATTTCATTATCAAATATTGAAATTTATTTTGGGTATAATAATGAGAAATATATTATGAATATCCTTATATTATTAAATTTATTAAGTGTTTTTGATTATAAAAAAAGGGAATAATGTCATATATATCACTATATTAGGTGTTTTTTATTATCACAGACACCAAATTATGTTTTTAAGATTTTCATTTCATGGATTTTAGTGTTTTTATTTTATAAAATTTTTCATGAAGGTACTGGACCAAATAGAGGGATAAATAGGAGTGTAGAGGATGTTTTTAAAGTCCTACACTTACAAGTTCCACCAAATAGCTAGTGAAACCCATTGGTTATCTAATGGTGTCCAGAGAGAGAAAGATCTAGCCATTGGGAGTGGTCCTCACTAGCCTGTTTTTTCTATAATGGCTATATTAAACCATAAGGTCTCAAGAATCATCCTAAGACCTCTGGTGGCTATAAATTAACCTCAATGTTGTTTGGATTAATGTGGATACCTTGAAGTTCATCTTATATCTCTATTTTTATACTTTTTGTTATTATAAATCTCTATTAACTCTTTTCTCACATCCTCCCACTCTTTCTTATTCTAAATTCTCGTAGGAGGATTGTGGGTGTGATTCAAATTGTTTTCATAAGAAAACATCTTCCCTTTTCTCTTGGGTGCTCACTAAGATTGAGTGTGAGGGATTGGGTTCTTACTACCATAAGTGAGGGAGATTTTGTGCTCACTACCACTAAGTATGATGGGGATTAGCGATCACTACCTTAAAAGTGTGGGATATTGGGTTTATTGACATAACCACTAAAAGGATAGTAGGTTTCTTGCTATAACCACTAAAATGAAAGAATATTACTTCTTGTAGTTGGTTTCTTGATAACATTTACAAAAATAAATAGTTTAAACTAAATCATATCAAGGATCTTGATGGGAGGAGATGTAAGGATCCCTTTTAGGATTATTATTGAACCCCTTTATCAAATTGCGTCTTGTCTATTATTTATTTTTACACTATGATAACTCACTTATTTAATCTATTTTACTTCTAATTATTTATCTTTCACTAAAATATCTTAATTTTTTATAAATTTAATTTTTTAATCTCACCTAGTTCAGTTTCAATTTATAAAAAGTTTTAAATGGAAATTCAACCCATATTTCCATCTTTTCCTAGAACAACACTAACCAGTATTATCTAGAAGATTAGTTGGGTGAAAGACTTGTGGATAAAAAACTTGAAGTTTCAGAACATCAAAGAGAATAATATAGTAATTAAGAAACCATAATCTATGATGAGGAGGCTTCCATAAAATAGGAAATTTGAAGTTGTGATCAAGACCAATGAAAAGTTGTGACCAACATATGATCTAAATACTGAAGTTCTTAGAAGGTGAGGTCTTCATAAATTATGTTTCCAGATGATAGAGTACACGAACAATTTTTATACAGTTGAAGAAGAATATTTAGTGGTAGTATAAGACCTATGCTGAGGAAGAAGATCTATATATTATTCAAATACATATTGGAAAAAAAGGAAGATATTGTTCAATAGTTTATAAATACTCATTGTAAACTGGAGGGAGCCATTATAAAGAACCATTTAGGAGACATAAAGGTATTTTAAGAGTTATCTTAATAGTATTCACTTGTGTTATATAGTGAATATATATGGATCAAGATAATAACCGGACATAATAAGAATTAGGTACCCACATTGGGACTAAACCTTATCAATACTAGGTGTTGTTCTCTATTTACTATCTGTCATTTCTTGTGGTGTGAATGTGTGTCATTAATGATAATATTGATCCATACATCTTAACCAATATAGAGGTTTAAGTAACTTAAAAAGGAGGGGAAAGGTTACATTGAACTAAATTAATAAAATTGGTCTATACAGATTCACCCCTCCCTCTTAGTGTGATTTCAAGGTCCATTGGGCGCTTCAATATACATAGGGTTAAAGAATGATAATTTAATAATAAACCATATCTATTATTTAATATAAGTTGTTTCATTTATTAAATAATAATAATAATAATAATATTATTATATCCCATTACATGAAATATATCTAATATCATTTCTTAAATAAATAAATTAGTGTTTATTTAAATGATATAAAATATATCATTTCCAACAGATCATTAAACTTGATCCATATGCTCGCATAAAATATTACATTCACTTAAAATATAGATAAATATTTATTTTAATATTCATGTAAGTAAATAAATATGTATATTAACTTATTCACCATACTGGTGAATAAATAATTATTTATTTATTATCTTGTGAATAAATAATCAAGTGATAAAATTCAACTCACATAATCTAAACTTGAATATCAAGTTATTGAATTTATACAATCAATTTGGATTGAATAAATACTATCCTATAATTTAGGAATAAATTTATCCTTGATATTAAATTCAATAGAATTTAATGATATTCTAGATACACTTAGTGTATAACCCTTTATACCTCTTTCTCAAATGGAAATATGTGAATGCACCTAAAGTTCATGATTAACATCTAGAAACATGTCAAGGCACACATGGAGAAATAATTTATTTTAAAAACTATAACATCCTTCCTATGAATATTATTGTGTAATGTGATTCATTTATCTTTTGATATCTCATCAAATAATAAGCATACTAATGTCATCACTCTATATGTTTGATTTATCTTTCTATGACTTTTCAAAATGAACTCATCTATAAACTACAATGGCCATGGATTTCATAAAACATTTCCATTTCAATCAAAGGGTAATAAATATCCTAATAAATTAATAAAGAAGAAACACATCATTTCTTGAATTATTCAATTAATTATATATCACTTATGATAAACCCAATGTATGCTACCTCATATTGAGCATATTTTATCATGATTTTCATCCATACATCAAAGTACATGATTCATAATACATATTTATAATATTATAAATTTTGAGGAAAAATTCACATGTTCATATATATATATATAAAATGATATATAAAACATTTGGAATCCCTATTAAAAGGTATTCCATCATAACCTTTTTTTATTAGATATTAAAAAGTGATAATTTCATGAGAAGAAGTATCATTGTCTTATGAGCCTCCAATACCTAATAATTAGAAAACACTTCTATATCTTAAGATTGATGCATCTGGACCATATGAATTATATAATAATACTGACATAGAATATATAGGTTCTCATTATAGTAGAGAACTCTTATAACACTTTGATGAGATGAATATTCTATAGACATTATCAAATTAATGTTGCATAGAAGAAAAATCATAATTTGATAAGATATTTATTTATATATTATGGTAATCTAAAGTACAAAGTCAGTTGGAATTAGGTTTCTAACTCCAACAAACCTCCACTTACATTATATCCAACTTATAACCATTTTAACCCACTTTATCTCACATGAAGTTCATGCTTCTACTGAGGTATAACTTTAGGTAATGGAACTAGTACAAATACAAGTTTTTTATTTTAGTTTTTTTATGTTTCTAACATCAATTTTTGAGTTGACATATTTTCAAGTGACATAGTAAATATATTTTTAACATTAATTATTAATCACAATATTAAAAATATCTATAATTTTGGTTATTATTGAAATTTATTTATTTTTTATAAATTTTTGATGTAATTTTTTGGATAAATGATATGGAAAATAAATTTTCATATTGGTTATTAAAAACCAATGTTAAATATCATTTTTACATATTTTTTTAAAATTTACATAAAAAATATTTTTCTAAAAAAATTATAGAGAATGCATAACCCACACATGATTGTTTTAGGGAATCGATAAGGAAAATAATAGTTTCATATGATTGAATAATTAGTTTATAATTATATAAAAAATAATTATCATTCATAGATATAATGATAATGATAAAAAAATATTAATTAAAATGGTAAAATAATAAAATGAAATTAAAATAAATCATTCCATGGATTTTACCTCTATGTAAGAATCATTGATAAATAAAAATTATCAAAAAAAATTCTTCATTATTATAGAAATTTTTTCCACCGCTTATTCCATTGGTGCCACCCTATCAATCTATAGAAAATATTTTTAGTCATGATTTTGAATTTATGAATGAATAATGAAGGGAGAAATATTTTTTTTGGAGAAATTTTAATGAGTGTGATAGATTTTAAGTTAGAGGGAGAAATGAATGTGTGATAAGGAAATTTAATAAATAATATATGGTGTGATATATTTTTAGGTGGGAATTAAAAATTATAAGCGTAATGTGGAAATAATGAAATTTACATGTGCAGAAGGGTAATTTTTTGGGAAATAAAGTTATTATATTAGAACATTGGGAAAAAATAAAATTTATATATTAGTTTTATATTTTTAACATTGGTTAATTTAATAACCATTGTTAAAAATATTTTATAGAATATTTTTAATGTCTGTTTTTAAAATAACCAATGTTAGAAATATCCAAGTTTTGGATTTTTAAGATCAATTATTTCTAAAACTGATTTTAAAAATAATTTACATAATATTTTTAGGGTCATTTATTTAAATAACCTACATTAAAAATATTCTATAATATTTTCAACATCGGTTATTGAAATACCTGACATTAAAAATTCCCATGTAGTGGTTTTTAGGTTGGTTACTAAATAATTTATGTAAAAAATATTTTTGGCATTGGTTGTTAAATAATCGATGTTAAAACATAAAAATTATAAATACTTTTTGTACTAGTGTGGGTTTGCCATGTTTTCCTTCGTAAATACTCTACCAACTATGACTTCTCCCCTTTGAGTAAAATCTATTAGGTTGTTATACTCTCAAAGTATATTATTTATCCATTAATGTGACTTGGGATCTTTAGATAACACAAATACTATAATATTATCACAATAAATAGTAATAATATATTTACTTATAAGTAGAACACTAATATCCTAGATGAAGTTTTTTATCCACACTGCCTCTTTATCTATATCAAAAGTTGTAATATACACAGACTATATCATAGAATCTACGACCATAGGCTGATTTGAACTCTTCTAGCCCATGGTTCCTCCATTAAGGTAAATGATTAGACACTAAATAATGCTAATATTCATTGTTAATATATATAATATTCATGTTATTTATTATTCATAAATACCATTTTAGTGCATTTTACACTTTGAACATCATTTCACATTATGATTGTAATTCCTTCTTAAAATGCACTATTATATGGTACATTTTTGAACATCATTTAAAGTACCCAATGATCTTGATTTTATTTCAATATTTAATTTTCAGGTTTATAATTATATTGGGAACAATTCATACCTGTGGAGTGTTGGAAGATTCACATTGGAAGACCATCAAAATGGGATTTCATTCAAACAATTATGGAGAAGGCAGATTGGACACCATCCCACTGATGAGAATGTGGGGCCCCAAATACAGGACCAATGAAGCCCAAATTTCTTAGGATGATATAAGACATATATAGGAACATATAATTATTCATAATCTAGTGCTAATTAGGCCTCCATTGTGTTTATTCAGGCGCCCAAGTTAGAGATAAAATTCTGGGCCAGATTCTATGGCCTAGAAAAACATCCCACCAATTTAATCATCTCTCGGAAACCACAAATTCATTTGGGATGAAATTTTATAGAGAGCTAGGAGACATCTGGAACTTAACTTTTTTCTTCTATTTACCACTATAATTAGGCCATATCAAAGGCCACATAGGCATGTATGTTAGGTGGATGCAAGCTAGATGCCATTTCGAGTCAAGGATAAAGAAGTCCACTCTCCCTTACTTTCCACCACCCTAGGACTACCATAATCAAGTAAGATGCTTTGTACTATTTGAGGCTCTACCCAAGGATCCCAAAATGCCTATTTAAGGCAGTGGTGGTGGATGAGTTTATCATCTTTGGTTCTTTGTTCAATTGTAATGTTATGCTGCGATTTTGTTGTCTCAAGTTTGTCTTCCACATGTAATTTGTTCAATTCACTTTAATTTCTTAATAAAAGTTCTTATTATACTCTTATTATATTGTTCTAAATATCAATTTGATACCGTTGGTTCAAGGTGTGAATTTATTCACACCAAACCTTGTGAAATTATCACACAACGGTGGAGTGATCATTATTTCTTTGTTTTTTTACTTCTCTATTTCCTCCCTCATGAGTCTACTTTCTGCTTACATTGAAACCATAGAATAAATGGAGGGATAAAAAACTTATGGGTTGATCTAAGGGAGTATAAAGGGGATGGATTGGATGTTATTTATCACTCCATTAATTTCTAATCACTTATTTTAATTGAGAATTTTGTTTGAA
Source organism: Viscum album (assembly GCA_963277665.1). NCBI lineage: Eukaryota > Viridiplantae > Streptophyta > Magnoliopsida > Santalales > Viscaceae > Viscum > Viscum album. The sequence goes on along the minus strand of OY728155.1, from coordinate 1,285,371,454 downwards.
TATCTTTAAACTCCTTCATCCTTGTTGAATTTAAGGCCACACACTTCAGGTGCTAATACGAACCTTTACCCTGAAGTTCTAAAAACCTTGATCCTTAAAGTGTATAGGTGATTAGTATTAAAGGGTGTAGGTATTAAACTAGTAAGTGATGATGTTGTTTGATCTTTTTAAATGAACCCATCTCAATTATAAGAAATTGAAATAGATGAAAAAGAATGCATCTAATCCACCCCAAGTGATAACCTAGGATAAACTCATTATTTTAATTTGAATTCACTTAAGTATATTAGAATTAACTTAAAACAATATAATATCAACCCAAGTTTTCCACTTCATAGACAAAAAAAATCCATATAATGTACGTGTATGTAGGTTACTTCTTAGGTCTCTGAGGATTCGACAACCCAAGCCAAACTACAAGGACCATTCTACCTTCATCTCTTGGGTAAATTTGAGCGTGAATCAAATTTTGGCGCCATTTCCGAGGACCTAAGTAAGTTATCTTAGACACTATAATTTATTTATCTCACTTCTCTATTCCCACCCCTCACTCCTATGGAAGGAAATTTTGAACAAATCCAAACATGGGGTACCTATCCCTACTTTGATCACCCAACTCCATGTGTGATGTACAATGAACATACTAATTTCTAATGGTGGTATCATCAACAACCTAATGAACCACAATGTTTTAACTCCTATGATCCAAAAATCATTCCAAAACATGATGAGTTTTAATCCCTACAAATCCAATCTGAACACCCTCCAGTGCAATTCCAACAACTTAATTATCCACCTGGAATTGGCTATTTGGATCAACCCCTTATCCATCCTAATCCATCCTAATCCAAATACATTACTTAAAAAACTGTGTCAAAAAATATAGATAATGAATTTTTAGGTTTCATCATTGATATTAGAACTAAAGAACTTTGAGACAGTTATGGAACCCATTCCCACTCATGCTATCCTTTCCTCATCATTAATAGAAGAATATTTTCTCCCACAAACCTCTCATGAATTTATTGAAGAACTGACCTTCATATTTGGGATAAATGGAGAAGATAAAGGAATTATTTAAGGGTCTTTAAATCAAGAATAAATTGATTTTTTGGATTCAAAAGAGGAGAATTTGACATCATGGACCGAGTCTCATAAGTACAACTCCATTGATGATTTTTTAAAAACACAAATCACTGAACCATTGAGAGAAATCACAAAAATTGAGTCAATACCCATTCCTAACACCGATCTTTCAATTTTTTTGGTTGAATATTCTATTCAAAAGGAACCGATTCTGTTGATTAATTTGGAAAATGAAACTGAGTTGGATTCAAAATCCCAACCTGTGTCTAAATGTACTATACAATGCGAGCTCAAAATTATTATCCTTACTTTCCCTCTCATGTATCCCATAATAGGGTATAACCATGACCTTTTAGTTGGAATTAATTCTTATATTGAAACCAAAAAATTTGGAATGATTATTTATTTCTTAAGCAAGACAACAAAGGAAACTGGATCAACTATTTCTGATATTCCTCGGATTTTCCCACTCATTATAGAACATAGGTTTGTGCATGAAAAAAATTATAAATAAAGAATGAATAGCAACCTAGTAGAAGTGGAGAAACATAGGGTCCTTAAAATTTTTAAAGTTGGTATTTGGTAAGTTAGAGGGTTCATGTCGAGCTAATGATATCAAACAAAGTGCTGCATGGGAGGCAACCCATGGTTTTCAAGTTTCCAATCATTTTGTTGTTTAATCAACTTTATATTTTAAATAGGATTAATGAATCATTTTTATATTTAAAAATAAAAAATAGACAGTTGACATGTTCTTCTATTACGAGTATGGATAGGTATGAAAGGGGAGCACCATATTCATCCATGTCACGTGGTGCGATCCTTGAGTAATACCTTACCCAAAAATTTAAAAAGAAGACAATATATCATCAGTTCATTTTATTTAATTTTATGTGTTAGTATGTTAAAATAAAAAAATATAATAATAATAATAAAATTAAAAGGACACATCGTAGGTCATGGGGCAATCCCCATCACAACTAGTGAAGCTGCAGGGAATCGAACCCGAGACCAAAGGGAAACAGGGGCGCACACTTAGCACTGACCTACGAATTATTGTGCTTCCTTATTATATAATTTTTCTATATATACTTATATTTTACTTTATATATATATATATATTGTTTTGTTTTTTTTGTTTTTTCCCTTTTTCCACTAGGGAACTCTATAAGTGACATGAAGATCAAGGGATTAAAAGGGATAAACAAGAATTTCAACTTCAACCACCAGGTGAATTCATTATATGATCCTTGTTTTCAATTTCCTCTTTGAACTCTCATTCTCTGCCTCTAGTCCTTCTAAATTTTATTTTCTTCAAACAATGGGTACAATGTTATTTTAAGTTGGGGGGGAAGATGAAATAATTTTTTTTCTTTTTTTTTTTGTGAAAAAAAAAACGATTTGAAAAAAAATGTGTGTAAATGGAAAGAAAAATTCCTTTAACTTTGAACATGATAATACACATTAAAAAATTTGAAACTGAATATCAAATAATTTAGAATTCCCTGATTCTTATTTTAATCCATGTATAATTTCATGAGCATATATTTTGGAAAGTGTGGCTATCCAATGTGATATTTCATCATTTATATTTTCATCCAAATAAAAAAAATCACAATGTACTTCCTTTGGATAATGGGGTATTAGTTTGAGTTCATGGGGTCCCCCAAATAAATAGCACAGGTTTGGTGATCATTTTAGTTTTAATATGAGTATTAAATAGAAAAATAGAAAATAAATAAATAAATAAATAAATAAATAAATAAATAAATAAATTTGTGTATTGAGCAATGAAATAACCTAATGCGTGGCTTTTGGCACTTGGGGATCGTGACTCCATAGTTGTCTGGCCCAGAGTTAGTAATTTTATCTCTATTTCTGGTAATTTGACTTTGTTTTCAACTAAGTTAACTTGAGATGATGCCCGAGTATTTGGTCTTCACTTGGTGCCATAAGGTCTTTGAGTCTGAGAGTTATCAGTAAAGTCTCGCTACATGAGTTGACTCTTTTGAGTGAAATTTCAATTAATATGGAAAAAATTCAAAAAAAAAAAATCAAATTTTTTTTGAATACTCATCTTAATATTGAAATGTGATTCCACCTAGCACTTCTTTCATTTCCCCCTTGAATAAATATGAACCCCCTTGTCTATTGTGATACACAACACATCCTCATACTTAATTGATATTGGATGAAATATGGCAATGTATTTGAACAAAGTAATGATCTTGGGATTGAGATCTTCTTATGAAACTATCTTATATTAAAATATTTTGATGGGTATCATGATTGTTTGGTATAAGGGTTTTTGGTGATCATTGTGTATTAAAATTTTTTTTGGAAAAGGGAATTTGAATTTCATATTATTAAGATACATTTTGCTCGGGACTAGAAAAACTCAAGTTGGGGGGGGGGTGGGTGTGATTAGCCACTAAATGAGGATAATATTCATTGTTAATATATATAATATTCATGAGCTTTATTATTCATAAACACCATTTTAGTGCATTTTACACTTTGAATATCATTTCACATTATGAATGTAATTCCTTCTTTAAATGAACTATTATATGGTACATTTTTGAACATCATTTAAAGTACCCAATGATCTTGATTTTATTTTCATATTTAATTTTCAGGTTTATAATTATATTGGGAACAATTAATACCTATGGAGTGTTGGAATATTCACATTGGAAGAACATCAAAATTGGATTTCATGCAAACAATTTTGGAGAAGGCAAATTAGACACCATCCCACTGATGAGAATGTGGGGCCCAAAATACAGGCCCAATGAAGCCCAAATTTCATGGGATGATATAAGGAATATATAGGAACATATAATTCTTCAGAATCCAGTGATAATTAGGCCTCTATTGTAGTTATTCAGGCAGACCAAGTTAGTGATAAAATTCTAATCCAGATTCTATGGACCAGAAAAACAGCCCACCAATTTAATCATATCTCGACAACCACAAATTAATTTGGGATGAAATTTTACAGAGATCTAGGAGAAATCAGGAGATTAACTTTTTTATTCTATGTAAGACTCTAATTATTCCATCTAGAAGGCCATATAGGCTAGTATGTTCAGTGGATGCAAGCTGGCTTCCATTTCAAGTCAAGGATAAAGAAGTCCAATCTCTCTTACTTTCCACCACCCTAGGCCTACCATAATCAAGTGGGATGATTTGTAATATTGGAGTCTTGACCCAAGGATCCCAAAATTCCTATTTAAGGTAGTGGTGGTGGAGGAGTTTATCATCTTTGGTGTTTTTTCAATTGTAATGTTATGCTGTGATTTTGTTATCTCAAGTTTGCCTTCCACATGTAAGTTGTTCAATTCACTTTAATTTCTGAATAAAAGTTATTCTTATCCTCTTATTCTATTGTTCTATATATCAATTTGATACCTTTGTTTCAAGGTGTGAATTTATTTACTCCAAACCTTGTGAAATTATCACACAATGGTGGAGTGATCGTTATTTCATTGTTTTTTTACTTCTCCATTTCCTCCCTCATGAGTCTACTTTTCGCTTCCATTAAAACCATAGAATCAATAGAGGGATAACCCACTTATGGTTTGATCTAAGGGAGTAGAAAATGGATGGATTTGATGTTATTTCTCACTCCATTAATTTCTAATCACTTATTTTAATTTAGAATTTTGTTTGAAGATCTTTAAACTCCTTCATCCTTGTTGAATTTAAGGCCACACACTTCAAGTGCTAATACAAAACTTTACCTTGAAGTGCTCAAAACCTTGATCCTTAAAGTGTATAGGTGATTAGTATTAAACAGGTGTAGGTATTAAACCAGTAACTGATTATTTTTTTTTGTCTTCTTAAATGAACCCATCTCAAATATAATAAATTTAAATAGATGAAAAGGAATGCATCTAATCCACCCCAAGTGATAACCTAGGATAAACTCATTATTTTAATTTGAATTCACTTAATTATATTAGAATTAACTTAAAACCATATAATATCAACAAAATTTTTCCACTTCATAGCAAAAAAAAAATCCATAGAATGTACGTTTCTGTAGGTTACTTCTTAGGTCTCTGATGATTCGACAACCCAAGATAAACTACAAGGACCGTTCTACCTTCATCTCTTGGTAAAATTTGAGTGTGAATCAGTAAAACACATATCCCGAATATGATTTCAAACCATTATGATATATTTATAAACTATATTTTTCATATCCCCTCATCACTAGTTCCTAATCTCCTAAAAAAACCCAAGCATATCCTTTTTACACCTAAGGTACTTTTGGATAGTATTTACCGTCGACCAATATAGATCTTCTGGGTATTCTTGATATCTATATACCATTCTCAAAGTGTGGAAACATAAATCCTATTACATAGCATAAAACATATGATATATCCAATCGAAAAAGTGTATGGGATTCTACCAATTCTTTCTCACTCTTATTGTGTTTGAGAACACATTTTCTTAGAGAGATGTATACAAATGGAACTGAAAATATTTCTCTCTTAGATTGTACCATATTGTATCTTATCAATACTTTGTCAATATATGTACCTTTACTTAGTAAAAACAAACAATTAGATTTGTCTTGATGGTTATTGATCTCTTGAATACAAGCTACTTCACTTATGCATTTCATGGAGAAACATTTATTCAATCATGTCTTAACTAACTGTAAGAATGATATCACATTTCTCATCCATAATATATCATCATAATATATTACCAAGAAACAATAAAACTCCCACTAAACTGTTTATAGACATTTGGGTCACATTCATTCTTAAAAAACCAAACACTCTTATAGATTCATCAAAATGAATATTCTATGATATTAATGATTTATTTAATCCATAAATTTATCTTTGAAACATTTATAACTTATTTGAATCCTTTAGTGTAATAATCCCTTTTGGTAATGTCTTGTAGATATATTATACTAGATTTCAAGTAAAGAAAGAGGTCTTGAAATCCATTTTTCAATTTTCATAATCATGGTAAGCTATTATGGTGAGTAGAATTATTATGTATTTTAGAATATAAATTAGTGAAACAGTTTTTTCATAGTCCATTCCATAATGTTTCTTTATAAAGTTAACAACCAAAAAATCCTTATAGTTACTAACATTACCATATATGTATATATTCTTCTTGAATATCCATTTAAACCCAACTAGATTTACTATAGGATCTATTAAAACCCAAACTTGATTTTAGTACATGAAATTTATCTCAGAATTCATAGATTATTTCCATTTTTCAAATTCTAAGTTTTTTTCTGCTTGATTATTGGATAGAGGTTCATTATTTTTAATTAACAATTCATCACCTTACTTGGTGATAAGAAAACCACATCTCTCTATTTTATAACCTCTCTAGTACTTCTATGCAACACTTTTATCTCTAGAATAACTTCTTCTACTATACCTTATACATTTTTTTCTTATTCCAAATATTATATATCTTGAGCCTTCACTTCATAAAAATATATCTTGATCCAACTATCTACTTTAAGGTTGTGTTACCTTAATATAAACATGACTTGTCTTGACATAATTACTTTTTTATATAAGGGGTTGAATAGATAATATCCTCTTATTATCTTAGGATACCCTATAAAGATATTTTTTTTCCTTGAGATGTAAGTTTTTTACTATAATTATCCTTAAAAAATGATACATATCCCCATACACATATATGTGACAAAAATGAATTTCTTCTTATTCCATAACTCATATGGGATTCGACTTACAACTTTAATTAGACCTTGGTTTAGTGTGCATGCTGCTGACTATAATTCATATACCCAAAAGGATAATGAAAGATTTAAATGACTCATCATCGATCTAATAATATTTAATAAAGTGTGATTCCTCCTTTCATTAACACCATTCCACCATAGTGTATAAAGAGAAGTGATCTGGGATAAAATCTCATACTCTTTTAGATAATCAATAAAGCGTGATTCCTCCTTTCATTAACACCATTACCCACTTAATTATTATATTCCTTAATTATCTAAAAGGAATCAAACTTATACCTCATCAAGTAGATATATTCATATATACTAAAATCATCAGTAAAAGTAATTATTTATGATAATCCACCTATATCCTTTACTATAATAGGCCCACACACATTAGAATGAACTAATTCAAAAAATATTTATGACTCTATCACCCTTTACACTAAAAGGAGACTTATTCATTTTACCTTGTAAAAAAGAATGGCCTATATCTATGTGTTTAACCTAAAAATAATCTAAAAACCATCCTTGATACAATTTTTTCAAATGATTCTAATTTACAATACCAAGTCGATGATGCCACAAATGGGTGTAATATTTTTTATGTGAAGTTTATTCATTATTAATTTCCAAGACTTTATTTTTGATATTCCTGTATATAAAGACTATTATTTTTATGTTCCATACCATAACATATTCTATATTTATAAAAGTAGCATTCCGTATTTACAAACTTGAAAATTAAACCATTCATGTATAAACTTGACACAAAAATGATGTTCTTGGTTACACCGACACATAATAACAATTCTTAAAAGCTAAAACTATTATGGTTAGAAATGTGATATGGTAGTCTCCTATAGATAACACTACTAGTCTCAATCCATTAGAAGCTCGACGATCCACCTCACATTTAGTAATCATTTAGAATATACTTGGTCCTTGTATTTGGATACAAATACAAGAACCAAAAGTTATATCTAATAACCAATTGATAGAAATGGAAACTTAAGAATCGATAATGATTGTACCTGAAGATTACCATTTATTCTCCATTAATTAAAAATTATTTTTCCAATATCATTTCTTTTCATAAGAAAAACATACAACATCCTTCTTTTTAACCTCTATGTAGATCATTTCATTTTTAAGAGTGTTGTAAATGTGACTTAGGCTTTGAATATTCCTTAATAATTTTTCATCTACACTATTTTTATTCACTATAAGGATAAATTGTTTTCCACCCTATATATTTTATACACTTTATGATCAAATCAAAAAGATCCAAGAGAAACTTCTCTATACTGTTCATGTTCAAATTTACAAGAAAACTTTATAATATCAAAGTAAGTGAAGAGTGCATGAGGTATATTCTTAGTTATTTAGGTAGATTGAATCCTAGAATTTACAAAACCCAATATAGACAATCATCATGAATACATGAGGTCTAGTTGGAACTCCTTCTCTTAACTTACATGTGAAGAGTTATTTTGAGATTTTATACCTCTCTTGTATTTATTTCTCTGGATAAACATCATTCAAATGAGACAATATAGATTAAGCATCCATGTATTTATGAAACTTATGAATTTAACTAGTTATAGATGATAACATGAGGCATTGGAAATCCAATTCACTATCCACATGTTTCTAAAATTATTTTTTCTCCTCCTCACTTTTCTTCTAAGAAGAATCAACATGAACAAGGGATTACATTATGAAAAACATCCTCTGTTAGTGTATAATAATTAACCATGCATGATAAAATAATTTCTGCCTATAAATTTCATTTATATAAGATATATTATTTTATCTTATATATATATATATATATAGTTATTTTATATGGAAAATTACATAAGTAATTAATAATAAAAGATAAAATATATATTATACAAATTTTTATATTTCATTTTATCCAAGAATGTTTTTTAATTTATTTATATTATGTAATCATGTTTAATCATCAAAATAAACCATGCATCTCATAAATAAATAAATAACCATGCATTAAAAATATGAAATAAAGGCATGAAATGGTCATGAGATTTTATCCACTAGTTGGTTTGTTGAGAGATGATAAACCAAAATTATCCCAAAGGGAAAGAACTCCTTGATACTTATATTGGATTGAGTTGTAGTATTCACCATTCTCCTGTGTGTTTCTTTAGTTAGATTCATCAAAAATCGGGTCTTGAACTGTCTCCCATAGTTGGAAACTCCATCCCTTATAGATGTTTACTCACACATAGGTGAGGATAAATAGAGGTTTATTATTACATAAAATAATCCATGGAAATATAAAATTATAAAAAATAAATAGGGAGAGATGATTCTTATATCATTATATTTAATTCAACAATAATTTTCACATAAACCATGTAATAAATTATCAAAATAAATAAATAATTCAAAAAAAAATTTTGGTTAAAGATTATAATCATTCACAACATGAAATTGAAAACAATTTTAGTATTGATAGCATTCATTTCAAATCATTCTATTTAAGTAAAATTTACTTCAATTAATAAATTAATAAATTTATTAATAAATAAATTATTTATTTTAAATTTAGTTAAACTTACAATCATTGAGACATAATAAGAATCCCATAATTTATTATTTAAATAAATTATATAAATTATATTTTATTTTAAAAAAAGTTAAGTAAAAGATGTGTACTTTAGAGGCCACAAAACATGTATTGTACACATTATATTAAATATCATTTATGGAATTTAACATAAATTTTATTTTAAAAAAATTTAAGTAAATAATGTGTACTTTATAGGCCACACAACATGTATTGTACACATTATATTAAATATCATTTCTAGAATTTAACATTTACATTACATGTAGTGTTGTGTGGTCAAAACACACAGTCTTCGTGGTGAGTATGACCACACAAAACACTATAAATCTATGTGGCGTGTACTTATGAAAAATCACATGAAGTACATGATATGATGATGATAATTACATGTAATTTAAATAAATATCTTACATGTTATTAATTAATACCTCATGTTTACCCAAAAAAAGTTTCAAAAATCACTTGGTGTATACCTCGAGTGGAGGGACATATATCACATGACATAAACATGACAACTACATTCTGATCATGAAATGAATTATCCTATATTGTAATCTGTATAATTATGTTTTAAAATGTTTTTTGGTGTCAAATATCTTATAATTTGATCATTTTTCATTCAATCATCATTTTTCATCGGTTATATAAAAATAAATTAAAAAAAAATAATATTTTACTATTTTGACATTTTCATGGAAAAACATCTATTTGAAATTTTTTATCATAAAATTATTTAAATTAATCCAAATTTAAAAATTCCTTTTTATAGGATTACATAGTTTTTCACTTCATTTCATTCAACTGGATGAATTTATGAATCCAAATATAGGTGGACCAAATGCAACATATAAATGAGGTTAATAAACCTTTCCATAGTTTGTATGAATTTTAATGATGAGTAATTTTTTTATTAATTATGTATTATTGATATTAAACCATTTTGAAGGCCATAAATTCATGTCAATCTAGAGCATGAAAATTTGAAAAGTCTTTAAGAACAAAAAATATGAATTTATTAATACATTCCTAATTTTTTTACACATATCCAATGGACATGTAATTTTTTGTGAGAATGTAAATGACATAGATGAAATATTTCCTCAATGATCACATCTTTAGATTCATCTGTTTAATGGTTCAAACAATAGTGAACATTTAGAGGAAATAATTGGAGGTAAATATGGTAACCTCTTTTGATTATAAATGTGTACCTCCACTTCTATTCAATATTTATCCATTTTCATAATATATAAAGAGATTTTTGATTTTTTAATAGTTTTATGAATTTTTAATAATAATATTTTCTCTTTCTCTACCTCACTTTATATTTTGTATTTCTCCACTATGATCTCTTATCTTCACTATGGTGAAGAACTAACTCGAGGATTGATTCCTAAGGGAGACAATATTGAGCCCGAGTTCCTTCTATTTAGTTTATGATTTCATTACATTATTTTGAGTTAATATAAATATAGAGGGATGTGATAGGTAGTTTTTATCTTCCCCTTTAACACTCAGTTTCATTCTCTTTTCTAATAATTATTTTTTTATTCTCATTGTTTGAATTATACCATATACAGTGGAATGAGATGAGTTGAATGATGAATAAAATATGGTGGATCTAGGTGTGGGAAAGTGAATTCATAAATTGAATAGTGTTCACTAACCCTATACTATAGAGGAGGTGGGATTTAATAGTTGAAGAGGTCTCCAAGGAACTTAGAGTTACATAATGGAATTTAATGGGTAGTTGAGCGGTTTAGAAAAAATTTAAAAAATACAATAAAGGACCCTCTTTACAAAATTAAGGATCAACTATTTTCTATCTAATTTAATTATGTGCTAGTTTTCATTACATGTTTTCCCTCATTTATATCTCAAACCATACATTTTTAGTATTTATTTTGTAGTATATTATAATAATAATAGAAAAAAATAGGAGAATAGTGTGTGTGAGTGGAATCCTATAGAGATCAACCTAGGGTACACCATTATAAGGGATCAGATCCTAGTAGACTATTTATTTATGCATTTTAGGTGTTGAAGGTACCAAGAGGAGGCTTAGAGGAGGAAAAAGGGGATTTAAGGTGGAATTTTAGTTTCAGAGTAGAATTATGATGTGGAGGCTTGTATTATGTCATGGAATACATGAGGATGAAACATTTATTAAGACATGTGACATAGAGTATCGAGAGGGTTGGTTTTGGTAGTTCTATATTTTTTGAGGCTGATACGATGTAGGGATGAGTTAATTAATAACATTCTCATTTGACATTATAATTCCATAGCATAGTGGTTCCCTTATGTTGTGATCCTTCTCTTGATTTTTTAGTTTTTTGGTGTAGACCACACCACATTTCTCAAATGAAAACTTGACCAGGAATTCTGTGATATAGCCTCTTTTCCCATGTTGTAGTTTTGTATTGTTTCAAAATATTTGAATCATGGTATAGGGTGTTTTGTTGTGGTCTTCTAATTTCCAATTTTCCTATAAATTTATGAACCCCCTTTGAAGTTTTATTTCTCCTAACTTTTCCTCCCAAAAGATAAGATCTAAAGAGAGATTTTTTATAGAATTTGAATCCCCTTGATCATATTAAACACATATCTCTTAGATATTTATTTATGGTGATTTTAGGTGAGTTTCCACTCTTTATCTTATGGTTTCTTCTATGTTCAGTTTTTTATATCGTTTGATCTTTGCATTCTATGGAGGTTTATTTCTATTATTATCATTGATTATTTTTGATGTTTGGTGGCGTGTTCATGGTGTGATGCCCATAGGGACCATCAATTCCTTATAAGAGAGGTGATTAAAGATACATGCTTATTATTCCATTCTTATTAGAAGACAGATTAAAGCCTTTATGTAATGGATTCACCACTTCTCTTTTTTTTAAAGTCCCATCATAAAGTTGTCACGATTTATCTCTTTGGGTAACAGTGGAATTAACCATAATTAATATTAAACCAAAAAATAAAGAAATATTTGGTCTTAGGTTGTAGTGATCCCATACATTTCTTCTGTGTTAGTGGATTGAATCTTGATTTACTATATAGTGCACTATATTTTCTTATTCTATGGTTTAACATTTTTTTATTCCTGGAATTGGATAAAGAATGTAAAATTGAAAATTATTGTTGGCTAAATAATAAAGTGGCATGTTTTATTGAAATTTTTCTTCTTTATAATTTATGGTAATGAAATTTATTACTGAATCATGTAAAATAATTTATAACCACTACTAGATGATGTATTAGGTTTCCTATGGCTATAACCTATGATAAGTGAATTGTTTAATTCAAGATGGTAAACAATTGGTTATTTGATAAAGATATTTTTTGGGGGATGAAGGATACCATTTTCTTATGAAGGATATATTCCTTGGTACTTGGGATTAGATTCCCTATTAACTATTTTTTGTTTACTTACTTCCATGTGTGATTACTCTGGATGTGGATCCTTGCTATGAAACCTTATGTGAACATTAGATGGTTGATGGTTTGGTAAGAAATGGGTAGGAATGCTTGGTTTTTTTTACAGAAGTTGTCACTTTTGATGGAAATATGGATGGTGATATTCATAATGGTGTTTAGGATGGAATCAAAATTGATAGATCTAGTTAAAATAGGGATTTCCCATCATTTTTTGAATTGGAAGATAGTTTTATTGTGTGTTATATATTTAAATATTTAAATCTAGATGTCTAGGATGCTTTTATCTACATTTAATTTTACCACTATTTAACGTATCTGGTTGTGAATGGTCTACACATATTTTATGGTAACTTAAGATGAGTGCTAGAGTACCTAAAATTATTGAATGGTAATGTTAAATAATTTAACTCATGGGGTTGGAGGTTCAACAAAATTCTAAAATGATGATAATTCTTGAGGGACCTTATAATAAGTTGGATTATTCCTGATTGGATGGAATTTGGTCTATATAATTGTAAAATGAAATGTTTTCCTTAATAATTAATTAAAAATACCTTGAAATATTTTTGTTCTTATAGTAAATCTAGTCCTTAACGGTGGTAGATGAGTGTCCGAGAGAAAATAATTGCAGTTTATTTTAAGTCTTGGTAGTTTCCCTCAGTGTGGTTGTGATATTTATATATTTTTATATGTTTTGTGATTTCATTTTCTACCCCACCCATGTTAGTAGGTTGACTGAAACCAGTGGACTCTGAAGGGTGTTTTCCCCAACATCCAAGCTGGTGAGGAACAAATGTCTAACTACCCCCTATTTCCCTTATCTCTTCTCCTAATAGTATCATGTTTTATTATAAATGTTGGTCACCTTTCCCATATATGTGTGTATAGATATGTAATGAGTTGGTGTTATTTCACACACATGTACCTCCAGATATAGTATCCTAAGGATTATTATAGGCATGTTGTGTTTGGGTTTTGATGAATTAAGGTATAATACATGATTTACGGGTTATGGTGGCTCCTATAAACTACATGGTTACTATCTATAGATTTGTATGTTGATGAATAGATTTTATAACACATGAGGTGTGGGTTTTTATATAGTCTCCTTTGATGCATGTGGATTATTTGGAGAGAGATGACTTAAGACATGTGATATTGGGGAAAATTAGAAAACCTGTAGGGAAGTAGTATCAGGGTACCGTCATTTTCTATTATGTTAGATATTATATTATTACCTATATGTGTTACTTGGTGAGATATCCACGATGATTATGAGTACTTAGTATACCTGATTAGGTTGAAATCTAGTTTCACTTGTTTATTCACTGGGCTTTAGTATAGTTTCTTTATATTTTTCGTGAGAGTATTTGAGGAGGATACTAATGAGTATACTTATTATGATCACCCTATATATGTAATTTTTTAGGTCCAAAGGAGTTTCTTGGTGATTGGGATAGACATTAATAGCTTGTAGAGCTATTAAGAAGATATTTGGTTTCGAAGTCACTACAGAGGATTCTCTTTTGGTACTTGTAGTTTCTTTTTTTTTCTGTTGTTTTAGTTTTATGATATTACATGAATTTATTGGGATATATCCTTAATTTTTCTATGAGTAGGATATTTTGGTTATCTTATCTTATCCCTCGTACCCCATTCTTCTTAGAGGGAAATTCCTCCCATTTGTGTGTATAACATACCCTTAGTACTTATGTCAAACTATGTCTTATTTAAGGTGGAATTTGAGCATCATTATCTCTCTTCCCTTATTACTATCTTAGGAGGGGCACCTAGGGGGGGGGATCCTATGTCAGAGTGGTATCAAAGGTCAATTTGAAGGATATGATAATGTTTTTAGGTAGGAATTGGTGATAAATGAATGGGTTGGTAGGATGATTATGTTATATGAGCCTAGTATATGATATAAAAATGGGAGAATGACTAAGAAATAGATATTTGTCCCCCCTATGATCTAATGAAAGAACCTTCATGTTTACTGAGCCTAATAAGAGAAGTGATACTTGTAGTGGGGTAGAGACCTAGGAAGGGATCATGTATCATTCTTATTTGGGTTTCTCTGTGAAATGGGTAGACCTTGGGGTTAGTTTGAACCTTAATTAATTGATATTAAGTATTACACATTCCACATCTAGGAGTCCCTAACCATTTTTTCTTTTGAAGGTATGGATCTAGGTCAATTTCCTCATCAGGTTCATACCTAATATGATCAAAAGGATGTGCCTATAGATCACTGAAGGGTTGATTTCAATGATGATGACACTTATAAGAGGACACTATGAGTGTTTCAACGTTAGAGTCTACAGAGTTATGAGGAAACTATTTCAGATTTAGTGATAGAGGGATGGTTGAAGGAGATAAATAAACCTTCAGTTAGATCCATTCTTGGAAGGATCAATGGGTTTTATTTATGATGATGATACAGTGGGGGTAATATAGGAAGTGATGGTTCTTATTACTTGGGGATCATAAGGACTTAACTATTTTGGGGGATAAGTTCTGAGATTAGACTTGATATGAGTTTCTTTCTTTTACCAGAAGGGTGACTATTCTTTAAGAGATGCTTACCCTTAGATAGGGGAGTTCTAACTTCTGTGAGTTTGAGATCTATTTCAATAACCTTCTATGATATTCTTCAGATGTGATGACAAATGAGAAGGCTAGGATGAGTCATTTCTAGGAGGCTTTTCATATAGAGATCTAGTTACAGGTTACCCTATTTATATGAATAAAATATATCTAGATATTAGAAAGTGTAGAGTTTTTTTAGAGGATTATATTCAGAACTATATTATTATGAGAGTGGAGTCATCATGATTCTCTATGTAGTAGAGATATGGTCTAGGGTTCCCATTTTCCTAGATATAAGGGTTTTTGATAGTTGGTGGTAGGTCCCAACCCTATTTATTTCATTTCATTGGGAGTGGAAGATCTTAGGCCCACGCTAAGGGACTGAGTGTTTTTTTCCTTTTGGAGGCCATGGTCATCCGTGGTGAGAGTTCCCAACCTTTATAATTAAGAAACATGTGGTTAGTGTTCCACTTTAGATTCCTCTATTGAAGAAATATTAGTCAAGGTAATAATAACAGGGTGTTATAGCCTATAATTAGTAGAGGAGATATGTGGAAGAAATAAGGTAACTCTATAATGCTCTTCATCCTCATAAAGTAGAGTGTGGTCATGGAGGTAATCATTGTTAGGGATAGAGAGGTCATAAAGTAGTTCACGATCAAATTCATGCTCTAGAGTTTCTAGTACTAGGAAATCTAGAAATTATTTAAGGTATCATTTTCTTAGAAAAACCTAGCTATATATGTTGTAGGTTATTGTGGATTACTTTAAGAGGTGGGTCATGTTCTATAATGATGATATAGATTCTATCATGTTCATTATAAAGAGAGACCCTTAGATGGCTCAGAGGAATAACAAATCCTTATCTTCCTTGATGGATAAGTTAATACTGCGTTTGTCAAAGGATCATCTAGTGGTGTTTTCTAGGGTTATGGAAGAATACTGTGATGTCTTTACTAAAAATGTTGTGGTGTTACCCCCTCGGCGGGTGACTGATTTTGGGATAATACTATATCCAATAAATTCTTCGATATCAATGTCTCTATATAGGATGCTACTTTTTGAGTTGTGGGAGCTACACGTATAAGTTAATGGTCTCTTTTAATGATGTTTTATTCATTTGAGCATGTCACCTTGGGGTGCCCTGGATTTTTTTCACAAGGAAGGATTATGGTAGTATACATCCATGCATTGGTTATCATTTCTTTAATTGCATGATAATGAAGAATAACTATCCTCTTCCATATATTGATAATTTATTTTATTAGCTAAATGGAGCTAGTTGGTTCTCAAATATCTATAAGTGATCAGGATATTATCAAATGTGATTAAAGTATAAAGATATAACGAAGACTACTTTCTGATTCCTTTATGGTAATTATGATTTTATTTTAATTTTGTTCAGTGTGATGAACAATCTAGCCGTGTTTATTGGATTGATGAATGTAGTGTTCCGATAGTTTCTGA
Organism: Viscum album; assembly: GCA_963277665.1. Taxonomy (NCBI): domain Eukaryota; kingdom Viridiplantae; phylum Streptophyta; class Magnoliopsida; order Santalales; family Viscaceae; genus Viscum; species Viscum album. Next base: position 1,285,354,532 of record OY728155.1, on the reverse strand, counting down.
ACAGATTCATGGTAGTTTTCATCTATGATATCATTATGTACCCTGCATGTGAGGTGGATCACATAGAGCATCTATTGGACATTTAAGGATTTCTTTATCATCATCAACTATTCAGGAAACTATCAAAGTGTGAGTTTTGGGTTCATGAAGTTCATTTATTAGGAAATGTATTTTTCCAGCATGTTGTAGCCATGGATCCTTTAAAGATTGAGGTGGTTGTTTCTTAGGTAGACCCAAATACTATTGCAGAATTGTGGAGTTTACTTGGTCTTATAGGTCACTATAGGAGATTCATACCCAAATTCTATTAGATTATAACTAATATAACAACCTTTACCATGAAGGATTATGTGTTTTATGGACTTACCAGTGCCAAAATGCTTTTAAGTATCTGGAGTAGAAGTTGGTCAACACCCAAATTCTTTGTTTTACAATAGAGGGAGTTTAGTTTGAGGGATTCTATGATGCTTCACATATTTTATTGGGTAGTGAATTGATGTAGAAAATAGATGTAATTTATTATGGGTCTTGATATTTATTACCCCATGAACATAACTAATCCAACAAAGATATAAAGTTATAAGGGTGAGTGATTAAATATCTCTCCATTATAAATCTTTATATGAGAGAGGTTGGTGGAAGAGGATTCCTTTTTCAATTGAAGGTGAAGTTTTCCCTATTATAGCTGGTAGAGGATTCCTAGCTGGGAGATTTTGAGGTGTATTTTTGGTATGATCAAGTTGTTTGTGGTTATGACTCTGATGGTTGGTCTAAGGATGAACAACACCAGGTGTTGTTCTAGGGGAAGATTTTCATTCCTTTGGAATTGTGCAAGGTGGTTCTCCATGAGTTCCATATCTTTACCTTGGTGTTATATCCTATCATGAAAAATATACACCTTGCTGTGATATATTAGTTTAAATGGAATTGTTTGAAGCATTCAGTTACAAAGTTTGTGTCCCAATGTTTAGTCTTACAGAATGTGAATGCTAAACACCATGTTCTCAGTTATTTTCTCTAGCCATTAAATTTACCTTAGGGGAAGTGGGAATAAATTTTTATGGACTTCATCACTAGTTTACTTCAATCTCAGGATGGCTATGATTCTATATGAGTAATATTTGACCATTTTGACAAAACCACCTAACTTCTTAGTGATCATGGAGTTAGGAATATGGGACATTTTTTGAGGTAGTATCTGAGGGAGGTGGTTAGGCTTCCTGGAATCCCAAGGAAAACCATATCTGATCATAATCCTCATTTTATGTCATCACCCAACTCACTGAGGTCTGACCCGTGACTACCCCAAGCCCAACTCCAATAGGACATGGGCTGGTGACCAGTACCGAGTAGAAATATCCCACAAATGGGAGGCATTATCCTGAATTAACTACACACATGCACACATATACAAGACCAAAAAATACTAAAATGTAAAACAACTAAAACAAATCATTTATACATCGAAGATCCCACAATAGAGTATGACAGTAATGTACAAAAAATAGAAAAGGGTCCAAAAACATTCCCAAAAAAAACTGTAAAAAGTCCAACCTTATCAAAGGGTGAGGACTAAGTCAAAATTACGATCTTGGTAAACACCTTGGTTTTTTAAGCTCCAGATACGATCCACTTGCTTCCCATCATCCCAAGACACCGTCAAAAGGGATATCATCTACACAAGACATGACATGTGTGGGCAAAACCTGTGTAGGGGTGAGTATAATAATACTCAATAGGAAACCCAAAACACTAAAAATTAATAACCAAGTATAGTAAGCTCAATAAAATATATTAAAATATATTTATAATAGAAACAAAACACAGATATACTTAGGAAATACAACTCACCTTCATGTGGTTATAACCAACTGTCAGCCATAAGATTCTTCTCGAATCAATACTCGTTCTAGGAGAACTCACTCCACAAGCCATGATATCATTGGATAATCTTGAATAAGAGGTTGAGATCACTAGTACCAACCCAAATAAAGCGTACTGGTCTAAGAATACTTTGATAAACATATATGGAGTCATGCCCAAAACTGTTAGGGGACACCACAAATCCAATCTAGTATGATAGAGGATCACACTTCAATGATTCCACCAAACCTACTGATATGAAATTCTATATGAAGGATAGACACCCTACATAGGGAGGTCATGCTGATTCTATAGAATATAAATAGGGATGATAAAGGATCACACTCCCATCTGATGGAGGGAAACCGTAACTCTATCTGAGACTCAGCCTCTAGAAGGGATCACAATCTAGTTATGTGGATGTAATGTTGAACTATACCCATAAGGAAAATGAATAAGGGAATCCAATCAACCTATACTGGTCTAAAATAATAAAATAAAGAGCCTCAAACACTCTTGATGGGAGTACACGACGTGTTCCATGGGGTACACTACATGTCCAGCTATCGCAAGTCCTTCCCATGTGGAAGAGCCTCACACAACATGTAGTCTCCATATACATGATGTTTAGAATGTGTAAACAATGTGTAGAGACACATGGTGTCCTGCTTGTGTCATTTGGTTGTGTCCATGTACTGAAGATGTGTCCATGTATGCCAAGCCATGTCTTTGTGGGAGTACACGACGCGTCCTTTACCGTGTACTTAAACCTGTGTAAGTGTACTTATGAAGTACATTAGCCACCACTGAAGGGTCCCCCACATGCCGTGTAATCTTAAATTACATGTCATGTTCTGTGGGATTTTCTAGAATCACTCGTTCTTCCTACCGTGCACCTCCTCCATCATTCCAGCCTCCGATCCATCCACGCCTTGCTAAAAAATTGAGAAATCTCTTCATCTAAGCATTTATATAAAAAATTATCAAACTTTGGCCTTAGATCTATTGGAAGAATGGATCAAATATCCACTCTTGATTTTATGATGAAGAATGATAAAGAACGCAAATTCGAGAATCATCCATTGTCTGAATTATTTTGAATCCATTATCACACCTCCATCATTCCATGTCAATCCCAGATCTAGGATATCAGATCATTGTTCCAAGAAATAGGTGCGCAATGATCGATTGATTTGGAATAGTCAAAGCATAGGCCAAACAAAGAACACCCATGGTGATTCAAAAAACCGAGTGATAAAATCACAGGAAAAAATGAGAGTAACTAACCTTAATTGATGTTCATATCTATCTTGATTTGTTTTCATAAGATAAAAAATGAATAGATTTAAATTAATTCTCCCAAATCACCTTGTAATAAACCCATCCCACAAATACACATGATCCACGGATCAATACATTGGTCGATTGATCCGTGCTCATCGTAGGAATAAATAAAGGAGAAGAAATCCAATTAAAACACATACCCTACCTTGATTCAGTTCAATAGATGATGAAGAATGAATGTTTTTTCATTGTTGTTGGAAAGATCTGTTGAATCTAAGGTTTCATCAATCGTCGATCCATGATCCATCACCGTTCACATGAGAGATAATCCTATAAGTTCTCTCCAATGGATCTCCAATGTTTTCAATGTTATGAAACTAACCCTATAAATCCTTCATAATAATCTATTTAAAAAAATTTAGTTGTTGTGTCAGCACAAATGAAATAAAATAATTTCATTAAATAATGTTATTCATTTCAACACCCGTGAAGAATTTTCCACAAATGACTCACACCGACTAATGTTAATTCATGCATAGGGTAAAACCACCATTATGAACTCAAAAATTCCCTTGGATTTATGATCTGAGAAAATTTTTAGAAGTTATTCAACTTTTTCAAGAAAACCATGCATGGGTACTAATTAATATATTTAATATATTTCAAACATTTATTTTGGGAACACCAGGCCTCAGATCCGAACGTCGTCTCAACAAATAGTCTCAAAAAACATTTATATAATATTAAAAAATAATACACGGAAAATATGAGATGTTACATTCTCCCCACCTTGGGGATTTACATCCCCAAAAATCCAAAAAAAGGGATACAAAAAAGTATGTGGTTACTAAGCACGAATCTGAGTCTTTTAATCCCATGTGCTCTCATGGAGATTCTTGTGCTACCACTGGACACAGAATAAAGGAATCAATCACCCATAAAGGATCCTATCCTACTGATCCTCTATCTCTATTTGGTACTCAACAAGGGTCACTCTATCTTTGATTTCTAGCTCACCCCAGTCGATAATGTACAATGGGTTGTGAAGGTACCTCCTCACCTGCGACATGTAGAAGATGTCATGTACCCGATCTAACTGCGGAGGTAGAGCTAAGTGGTACTCCACCTCACTAATTCTACAAATTATTTGGAAAGGGCCAATGAACCTCAGATATTACTTTCTAACTCGGCCAAATCTCCATAATCCACATCAAGGTGAAACCCATAGAAGCACATGATCTCCTTCCTCAAACTCCAAAGACCTTCATCGCTTATCAGTATAAGAATTATGATGGCTCTGTGCATTCTTCATCTACTTTTGGATGATCTACACCTTCTCTATTGTAGCTCACACCAACTCTAGGCCCATGAGTGCTGACTCTCCTAAGTCAGTCCAACAAAGTGGTGACCTACAGTGTCATTTGTACAAAGCCACAAATGATACCATACCAATGGTGGAATGGTAGCTGTTGTTGTACACAAACTCCAACAGTGGTAGGTGATCCTCCCAAATATGACCAAAGTCCCACAAGAAAGCTCTCAATATGCCCTCCAAAACATGGATGGTACGCTTTTTCTGGATATTTTTTTGGGGGTGGAACAGTATGCTCAAGCGTAATTGAGTCCTAAAAACCTCCTATAATCCCTTCCACAACTAGAATGTAAAGTGATCATCATGATCAGAAACAATCATCGATGTAACTCCATAAATTCAAACAATCTCCTACATGTAGAGGTTTCCCAAGCTCTATACTAAACTCTATTCCTAAATTTCTAAGAATTGGGATGACTTGGTGAGTCAATCAACAATCACATGGATGGAATCATGTCTCCTATACGTACGTGGTAATACCATAACAAATTCCTAGACATCCCATCCAAATTACACTTTTTCACCTCAAGGGGTTGAGCTAAACACACTGGAACTTGGTGCTCAACCTTAACTTGATGACAAGTAAGGCATCAAGAAATGAACTCTGCAATTCCTTTCTTCATCCATGATTACCAAAACTAATGTCATAGGTCTTGGTATATCTTTTACAAAACTAGATGTACCGCCAAAGGGGATGTATGAAACTACTATAGAACCACCTCCCACAACATCACTAGTAACATCATGCATCCTTTGAAAATAACTACATGCTCACCACCTTTTTAAAATCCATCAAGAGCATTCCCTATGGATATCTAATCATGTAGGGTCTCACAATCAGTATCCCCAAGATGTGCCTCCCTGAATTGATATATAAGTGATGGGGTAACAAACATAGACTAAAAACATGAAGCAATATCCCTATCCACAAAGGACAATTACAATGAGGTTAATTGCTCAGACTCCTCAACCAAAAACTGAGAACAAGATCTCCTACTGAGTGTGCCCTACACCATGTTCCCCTTCCCAAGAGTATAGAAAATATCAAACTCATAGTCCTAGAGGAACTATAAAAATCTCCTCTATCTCAAGTTAAGATCATTCTAAGAGAAGATATAATTGATACTCTTGTGGTTAGAGTACATGATAAATCTCTCACCCATCAGGTAGTGTTGTCACATCTTCAATGCGAAAACTACTACCGCTAACTCATGATCATGGGTTACATAGTTATTCTCATATGGTATCAACTATAATGAACCATAGGAAATAACTACTTACCTCTACATCATAAAAAAACCAAGTCTGGTCCTTGATTCACCGCAGAACACTATGTACTCGACACCTTCCTCTGGTAACCTCAAGATGGGAGTGCTTGTCAACCTCTTCCTCAGCTCTTGAAAGAACTGCTGACACTTTTCCGACCATATGAAAGGATTCCATTTCCTAGTCAAAGATATTAAGGGTGTTTCCACTCTGGATAAGTTGTGTATAAACCTCTTATAGTACCCAACTAATCCAAGGAAACTCCATACCTCAATAAAGTTCTTGGGTAGATCCCAATCAAGCACTGCCTCAACTTCCTTTGGATCTACTGCAACTCCAGCCTCTAAGATGATGTTTCCTAGAAAATGGACCTCCAAAATATAAAACTAACACTTAGAGAGATTCCCATAAAGTTGGTGCTCTCATAGTGTGTCCAGTACTATCGTTAAGTGTCTCATGTGCTACTCCTCGGATGCTAAATACACCAGAATATCATCAGTGAAGACTACCACAAACTGGCATAAGAAAGGTTGATAGATCTGGTTCATGAGTCCCATGAACACTAATGGGGTGTTTGTCACACCAAAAGGAATCACCAAGTACTAATGGTGACTGTAACGAAACCTGAATTCCATCTTCGGTATATCCTCATCCCATACTCACAACTAGTGATATCATAATCTAAGGTCAACCTTCGAGAACCATCATGACCCTTTCAATTGATTGAAGAGGTCATCGATTCTCGGTAGTGGATACTTGTTCCTCATGGTCACTTGGTTAAAGAACTATTAATCCAAAAATAACCTCAAGATCTCATCCACCTTCTAGGAAAACAACACTGGGGATGCCCAGGGGGAAACACAAGGTCTCACAAATCCCTTCTCTTACAAGTCCACCAACTGCATCCTTAGTTCTCGAAGCTCTACAAGAGCCATCCGATATACTAGTATAGATATAAATGTTGTCTCGAGATACAAGTAAATACAGAAATATACCTCTTGACATGAAGTTAAACCTGGCATGTACTTCATAAAGACATCCTTATACTCCAAAACCATTGTAGGAAACTAATAGCCCAAAGCATCCAATGCCCCAAAGTCATTCTAGCTAACTGGTGAGTGATCGGCTAAACTCTTCTATTCCTGATCTTGTCCTACTCCACTGAGGTTCTATTTTTCACCTACAAAGGAAAAAATCATTTCGTTAGTATGGACACACTGCATTCGCCACCCAAAACAGTCAATCTAGGCTTGAACTGTAGATAACCAGTCCATAGCAATAATGAATTCGTAAGGAATAATTTCTAAAACAAAGAGAACCCATAAAAAAATCTCACCTACAAGCATCAAATAACACCGTTGGAACAGGTGTGAAACCATTGAGTCACTTCCCATCAAATCCTCTAACTACAAGGTTCAAGTCAAAAGATCAATTGGAATCTTTGAGTTTCAAACTGGAGAAGTGGAAAGGACGTAATGACCAAAACCTATGTCTATCAATACTATAGATAAAGTAGAAAAGACACAGATCATATATATTATCATCCCTGGTGCCTTAAGGTCATATGAATCCATATCTTGCAACTGGCCTCATCCCTGCCCACCAAATCAGTAATCCTGGTATGGACCACATGGGGGTGGTGGTGGTAATAGGTCAAACCTTTGACCACATCCTCCTACCCTACCGACCCCTCTTCCACATCTGCTTCCCTACAGACCACCCTACTCCTGCCTCTATATCTGTCTTAGTGGTCCATCAACCATCTCCCGACCATCTCAATGATAGCTTAGGAAATATCATGCCATATGTTCTAGACCATCACAAGAGAAACACCACCTATAAATCAGATAATTTGAGCCACTATGAGAGCCCTGCACCGCTAACCCTGAGTCCTGGGATTGCCTCTTGAAGCATCTGACACACTTGGATCCCTATGACTACTATCAGGTACCTACTGTAAAGCTCTAAACTACTGGGTTCCCATTTATATCTCCCACTACTGGTGTCTACTCATCTTGAAAAATTTCTACCAATAAGTCTCACTCAAGCACTCCATCATAGGTGTAAATGATAAGAGATATCCATGATGCCCTGATGTCCTGATGAACTCCCTTCTCAAATATCTAAGCCTTGAATAATTGGTCATGTACCTTATCTAAGGAGTAACATGAGAGATAAATAAACCTCACAGAATACTCCTCCATGGTTATACTAACCTTCTGCAAATACAGAATCTACTTTATGCATACCAATCACAATGTGCATAGATAGAAATCCTCTATGAAGAGACGCTTGAAGTATATCTAGGATAGATATGTATTTTTGTGTGAATGAGTCACCAAGATCAAACATCTCCCCACAAATCCCTAAATAAGACTCATGGAAAGGACTTTCATCTGATCGGTAGGCATCCTCACAAGGTGAAAAACATGGGCGACTGCCTCTAGCCAATCCTAAGACACCTGGGGTTCTAGATCACCCCAAAACCTAGGAGGTCTCTACCTCTGAAACTCATACAACACACTCAGCCTACATGCATCCTTAGCTAGTAGTGCTAGTGCTAGATGTTACTTGATGGGTAGTGGTATAACTGGTAAACCATCCAGAGGTGCTTTCTCTAGTATAATCCCATGTACCGATGCCTTATCACTAAGTGGATCATCCTCATGATAACACGGTGGAATCCTGGATGGCTGTCTATGTGGAGGTATTTTGAGATAAAACAAGATGTACCATATTCAAAATAGTATATCTAGGGAGATGAATCAAGAAGGACATGGAAAACACAACCATTCTTATATGATGCATGTACCAAATTTTTTCCCACAAGAAAATGTTTAAAATTACTAAGTTAAAAGGTAGGTGATCAGAGTCCTAGTGTATGGATACGTCGGCTTCCACACTAACACTGGAATCCCTAACCTGAAATCCGAACTCGAAACACTAAACATAGTTTCCCCAAACCAATATCACTGAATTAGGTCTTAAAGTAGAATCAACCTCCTCTGATACCACTATGACATGAACTTACCTACTGAGGTCTAACCCATGACTACCCCAAGCCCACCTTCAACAGGACTGGGGCTAGTGACCAGCACCAAGTGGGCATATCCCACAAATGGGATGAATTATCCAAAATTACCTTACACACACACACACATATCCAAGCCCACACAATGCTGAAATGTAAAAACATGAAATAATGCATGCATAAATCTAAGATCCCACAATAGAGAATGACAATAAAGTACTAAAAATAGAAAAGGGGCCAAAAAAAATCCCAACCAAAACTGTAAAAAGTTCAAACTGCTCCAAGGGAAATGACTATGCCAAAAGTGTGCTCTCAGTAAACATCTTGGTTTTTCAAGATCCAGCTATGCTTCACTTACTCCCTATTATCCCAGGACACCGTCAAAAGGGTCTTCATCTATATAAGACACGACACGTGCGAGCAAATCTTGTGTATGGGTGAGTATAACAATACTCAGAAGGACACCCCAAAAACACTAAAAACGAAGTACCAAGTATATTCATCTCAATATAAGATATAAAATCTATGTATAATATAAAAAAATCCAGATATACTCAGGAAAGACACCTCACCGTTAGGTGGTTATAACCAACTGTCAACCACATGATTCTGATAAAAAAATGCTCGTTCCAAGAGAACTCACTCCATGAGCCATGCTATCATTGGAAAATCTCTTTGAAGAGGTATATATGACTAGGCCTCACCTAAATAAAGAAAACTAGTCTAAGAATACTTTGATACAAAAATAGGGGGTCACGCCCAAAACCGCTGTAGGACACCATGAACCCAATATGGATCAACCCGCTATGTAGGGGATCATATGTCAACGATTTCACCAACCCTACCCATACAACCTGCTAGATGGAGGATCGAAACCCTACTTAGGAAGGTAATGATGATTCTACAAACTCCAAATAGGGATGATAGAGGATCATACTCTAGTCTCGTGAAGGGACACCATAACTTTATATGAGACTCAACTTATAGAGGGGATCACAATCCATTGATGTGGATGTAATGCCACAATATACCCTCAATATAATGGACCAAGGTAACACACTCAACCTATAATAGTCCAAACTAAGAAAAGGAAGAGCCTCAAGCACTCTTTATGGGAGTAAACAACGTGTCCCAATGGGTACATGGTGTGTCCAACTATCCAAAGTCTTGCCCATGTGGAAGATCCTCACATGACATGTAGTATCCATATACACGAAATGTAGAATGAGTACATGGTTTGTAGAGACACATGGTTTACTACCTATGTTTCTTGGTCATGTTTTTGTAATGAATCCATGTATGTATACTGGTCCTTGTACGCCAAGCCGTGTCTGTGTGGGAGTACACAGCGTGTCCATGCCTGTATACTCCAACCCTTGTCCATGTAATTCCAAAGTACACACTGAGTCAACCAAGGAGGGTCACATTCCACATGAGATGGGTCACATGTCATATGATACTTATATTCCACACAAAACGCTATCCGTTATTGAAGGGGTATCCACACACTGTGTAATCCTAGATTACATACCATGTTCTTCAGTATTTTATAGAATTTCTCATTCTTCCTTCCGTGCGCCTCCTCCGTCACTCCAGCCTTGGATCCGACCACAAATTGATGAAAAACTCAAGGAAACCATTATTATGATACTTTCCATCAACAATCATCAAGCTTCAACATCATATCAATTGAAATAATGGATCAAATCACTGTTCTTCATTTCATACTGAAGAATGCCGAAGAACGCAAAATCGGGAATCATCCATCATCTGAATCACTCTATATCCGTATTCACACCTCCATCATGCCATGCCAATCCAAAATCTATGATATCAGATCTTTTTTACAAGAAACAGGTGACCAATGATCGATTGATCGGGAATATTTGAACCCACAGTCAAATGAAGAACGCTTGTGGTGATTCGTAGAACCGGGGGAGAAAAGCATAAGAACGAATGAGAGGAACAATCCTTGATCGATGTTTGTGTTGATCTCGATTAGTTTCTGTAAGATAAAAAACAAAGATATTTAAATTAATTCTCTCAAATCACCCCATAATAAACCCATCCCATAAATACGCATGATCCATGGATTAATCTGTTGGTCAATTGATCCGTGCTCATCGTAGGAATCAATAATGAGGAAGAAATAAAAATAAAAAACATGACCTACCTTGATTTGTTTATATCACTGATAAATAATGAATTCTTCCTCATAATTGTTGGTAATATCCATCAAATCTGAGGTTTCATCGATCATCGATCCATGATCTGTCATCATTTTCCTGAGAGAGAATCCTTAAAGCTATATCCAAAATTTTTCCAATGTTTCTATGGTTATGTGGATAACCCTAGAAATCCTCCATAAAAATATATTTAAAGATTATTAGTCACTAATTTAGTGCAAATGAAATAAAATAATTTCATTAAATTATTTTATTCCTTTCAATGCTCGTGAATAATTTTCTACAAATGACCTGTGTCGACTAATGTTAAGTCACTCCTAGGGTAAAACCTCCATTATAAACTCAATGGTACCCTCATATTTTTGATTCGGGAACCCATTTAGAAGTTATTACACTTTTTCATTAAAACCATGCATTATTTATAATTAATATATATAATATATTTCAAAAATTTATTCTGGGCACACCGAGCCTCAGAATTACACACCATCTTAGTGCCTGGTCTAAAAAAAATACATATAATATTTAAAAATAATACATGTAAAATCATAGATGTTACATTTTACCTCTAGGGCATGGATAAGTCTCTAGAATAATTTTGGATCTTAGTTGTGCCTCAACACTTCTTTTCCTCCATAAAAGAATGGTAAAATAGAGAAGACTATCTAGACTCTTGAAGACATTTTTCACACTTGTGTCCTATATTTTGGAGGTTTTTGGGTGAGACACCTTCTTACAATAATATTTACCACTTCACCATTGGTATGAAACCATTTTAATATTTATACGACCAATTTTTCCATTATCTATTATTCTATACTAGGGTCAGAGAGTTATGAATTATTAGGTTGGAACTAGTAAAAAACATGATATAGATGGTTTAGATGATTCTTGAGAGGATGAAAGTAGTATAGGAATGTCATAAGTTCTATGATTACCATATGAGGAGACTTTTGGATTTAAAAGTTTGGATATCATGTGTTCTTGAAGGAAACTCATCATTGAGGTAAATAAAGGTTTGGTTATGAGAGAAAGCTTTATCCCCAATTTTTTGGGCCTTTCAAGGTGTTGGAACATGTCAAAGTCATTGAATACCCGATAAAACTTCCACCATAGATGATCTAGATACATGATGTCTCCCATGCATCACATCTTTTCTTCTATCTTCATGATGATTCTCATGTTATAAATTGGGGTGAGATCAGTGCTAATGATAATGCAACCTTCGAGGAATAGCCTATGGTGATTCAAGTCCACCAAGAGTATTTTCTATGTGGGAATGTTGTTCCATTAGTTTTTTTCCTATAGAAACACAATAGAATATAGGAGATCACCTGGTAACTTGAGTCATACATACACACTCATTATCCTGATTTGTTTAATGTTTAGTTCTTATTTTGAAATTATTTTTTGATGTTGAAATTTATCTAGATTATGAAATGGTTCTATATTACTTTATTCCTTTTTTATTGAATTTCTTCTATTTGAGAGGTATCTCCCATGTTAGTGTTTTTCATAGTTTTTTACCTTGTTCCTTTAAGAGTGGTGGTTGTTCTCCTATAATGGTGATATTTTTGAGGGGAATCTCATGGGGTTTTTGTTCAGGTGACCCTTTTTTCCTTTTAATATATCCAGGTTTGGTTTTAAATTCTTAAGTGTAATATTTTTTTGAGAGGTATCTGATGTAAGGTTTTGGATACCGGTATCCCATTCCTTTGTGTGTTTTAGGTGTTAGAGGTTCCAAGAGGAGGCATGGAGGAGAAATGAGGGGAGTGAAGCTAAAATTTTAGCTGCATAACAAGATTTTATCATGGAGTATTGTGCTATGTTTTGGAGTTTATGAGTCCATTGTGTGGATTCAGTGCTACAACATAGAGGATTGATAGGGGAAATTTGTGTGGTTCTTTCTTTTTGGGGATATTATGCTGTAGGTATGAGTTTCGGTGTAGCCTTCTCCTTTGGCATTCAAATTCTGTGGTGTAGTGTTTCCATTACATCATGGTCCTTCAATTGAATTATAGGATTTAGGGAATGAATCACATTGTGTCTCTTGGATTCATCTTTTAACTAGTAGGTTGTTATGCATCCTCTTTCCTTACGCTGTAGTTTTCCCCATGTCAAAAACTTTGTACCATTGTATATGGTGGTGCATCATGGTCTTATAATTTCCAGTTTTCTTATAAATTCCCAAACCCAATTCAAACATATATTTCTCACAAAAATTCATCCTCAACCCTAGTCACCCGATATATCTTTTTTAAATACTTTAAAGCCCCTTTGGTTTGATTCAACCCCTGTATCCTAGATATTGATCCTTGGTGATCTGAGGTGAGTTTTCCCTTTTTCTATTATGGTTTCTTATTTTTTTGGTTTTGTTTCTCCCATTTTATCATTCCATGATCTAATGGTTCATCTACTTCATTATCATGGAGTTATTTTTGATTTTTGGTGGCATGTTCATGGTTTGGTTCTTATAGGGATCGTCAATTTCTTGCAACATATACAATTAGAGATATGTGATTATTATTCCATTATTGTTCAAAGAACACTAAAATCCTTGAGGTAGGGGATTTTTTTCTTATCCTTGTTTAAGTGAAATCATGAAGTTATCATGCATTATCTATTTTGGTAATTGTGGAATAAACCTTAATGAATATTAAACTGAAAATAAAGAAATATTTGGTTTTGGGTTGTAGTGATCGCTTGTGTCTATGTCGTGTTAGCATTTTGCCTCTTGATTTGGAAGATAGTGTGATATATTCTCTTATACTATGGTTTAATATGTTTTTTATGCTTGTAATTGGATAAATAACATAAATATGGTAATTTTTGTTGGATAAATAATAAAGATTCATGTTTAATTGAAATATTCCTTTCTTATAATTGATGGGAATGGAAGTTATACTTCATGAATGTTAAATAATTTATAAATATTGATAGATGATTCCATAGGTTGATTGTGTTTTTAACCTTTGATAAATGAATTGGCTAATTCAAGATGGTAAACAATTGGCTATTTAACAAAGATAATTCTTTGGGGTTGAGAAAGGTTTTTTTATTATGAAGGTTGGATGCCTTGGTTTTAGAGAATATATGCACTATTAAATGTTTTTTGTTTACTTTATAACTTGTGTAATTATTCTAGATGTGGAGTCTTGATATGTGATGTGATGTGAGACTCAGATAGCTGACGATTTAGCAAGAAATGGGTGGGGATTCTTAGTTTTTTGATAGTAGTTGGTGATTGTGATGGAGAGATGGATGGTGATATGTATAGCGGTGTCAGGGATGGAATTGGGACTAATAGAGTGGGTCAAAGTTGGGATTACCTATTGTTTATTGAATTGTAAGCTGGTTTTATTATCTTTTATGAATTTAAAGCATGAAGGATGGATGGTGTGTTTTCTTATCTCTAAATTTCCTTTCCTCACTACTTAACACAACTGCTTGCACATGGTCTATGCATATTTTATAGTATCTTAGGACAAGTCTTAGATTACCTAGAATTATGGAATAGTAATGTTAAATAATTTAACCCATGATTTTGAGTTTCAATAGAATGTTAAAATTATGATAATTATTTAGGAACATTGGAAGAGGTTTGATTATGTCTAAAAGGAATGGAGTTTGTTTGATAACTTTGTAAAATGAAATGTTCACCTTAATAATTAATTAAAAGTCCCTTGAAATTTTTGTGTGCTTATAGGATATCCTGTCCTTAACAGCAGTGACATGGTGTCCAAAAGATGTTAACTACAGTTAAGGTTAAATATAGGTAGTTTCCCTTAGTGTGGTTGTGATATTTATATATTTATATATGTTTTGTGATTTCATACACTACCCCTCCCATGTTGGTAGGGAAACCAACACCAAAGGACTATGGGTATGTTTTCCCCATCATCTAGGTTGGTGAGGAAGAGATAGCTGACTACCCCCTCTTTATCTACTCTCTTATCATGGTAGTATCATGTGCTATTATTCATGATGGTTACCTTTTTCATATAGGTGTGTAGAGTTCTGTAATGGATTGCAGTTATTTTACACACATGTATCTATAAATATATAATCCTAAGGATTATTATAGGTATGTTATGTATGATATGTGATGTCTTGAGGTATAATACATGATGTAAAAGCCTTGGTGGATTCTGAAAACCACCTGGTTACTATCTAGAGATGTGGATCTTGATGATGAGATTATATGATGCACAAGGTGTGGGTTTTTATATAGTTTCCATTGAAACATGTGTATTATTTGGAGAGAGATAACTTAAGACATGTAACATTGGGGTAGAGAGGAGAATCGGTGGGGAAGTGGTAGTGGGGAACCTTCACTTGATATTATGTTAGATATTATATTATTACCTATATTCCTTACTTGGTGAGATGACCATAGTGAGGCTGAGAAATTAGTACACATGATTAAGTGATGAGTTAGTTTCACTTGTTTATTTACTGATCTTTAGTGTGATTTCTTTATCTTTTATAGAAGAGGTTTTAAGGATAATTTTACTGAGTATACTTATTATGATCACCCCCAAAAATATATGCATGTATGTATTTTTAAGTCCATAGAAGATATTTAGTGATCAGGATGGACATTACTAGCTCATGGAGTTATTCTGGAGTTGTTTTGGGATTTGAGGTTGATGCTTAGGATTTTATTTTGCTACTTGTAGTTTATTTTTTTCAGGTGTTTTAGTTGCATGACATTACATGAATGTATTGGTATCTCTCATTAATTTTTTATGATCATGAGTTGTTTGTTGGTATTATCTTATTTATCATTACATATTCTTTTTAGAAGTTAATGCCTCCCATTTGTGTGTATTATATACCCTCAATGATTGTCACCAACCTGTGGCCTATTGTAGGTGGGATTTAGACATCATTATCTCTCTTCCATCATTTTCAGTCTAGTAGGGGTACCTTTGGGGGGAGGGGTTCAAGAAAACCATAGTGTATTTCCAGCTTAAAATTATTGAAATAGATTCATGAAAAATACCTCTTTTCAATTTGAAATAATTTTTGGGGATACAAATCACATGAAAACAATATTTAAAAAAAACACACAAAAAAATGAAAATTAAAAGAATATAACTTTATTACATATGTTTTTATAAAATTGAAAATAATTAACTTTTTAAAATCAAATACTAGTTATGATTTTATAGATTAATCTCAAGTGAATTTTTTTAATACCAACACCTCACAAGATTTTGACTATGTTGATAAAACTATAGGACACATGCAATAACAAAAAGAGAAACAAATGAGGTAGTATTTGAAATTCCATAAAAATACTATTAAGGATATCCAAATATAAATAACATCTATATCCACTGTAGTCAAGGAAATTAAATCCCAAATACTGTAACAACAACATAAACAAGTTGATGAAAAATAAAATCTTGATCCTCTCACATTATAAGATTACAATAAAGTGGATTGAGCTACATTAATAAATGATTTTCTCCCAAAACTCTTATACTTACTTATAATGGCCTTTTAATAAGAATAAATACATAGTGAGCAGACTTAACTTTGGTGTCACTTGTTTTCAATTTTTACATTTTTGAACAACCCTACTCACTTACCATGTTTTTATTTTGTAGTACCAAGACCAATACTATCTCTGGAGAGTGATGAAGATGATAAAGAACATATCATTGAGGAGGATATGGTGTTTTAATTTAAAGAAGGAAATATCTAAGAGGTGGTAATTAAATAAGATGAAAATTTTGAGGTGCCTATGGTGATGTGACTTTCACCTCTACATCTATATACATATCACATAGAGGACACTATGAAAGTTTATAGGGATCCCTTTTAACATTTATTCTCTATCCATGTCACTTACATTTCTATCTTTATTATTTATTGGGGGTTGTAACATTTATTCTTCTTATATTTGGGGGTTACCACTCACAATATACACTTATAGATTTCAGGAGAAATAACATGTGGTTGTTTAAATCATATAAACCAGATCCTCTATTATATTGGGGATAAAGTGTTGAAACTACCACAATGTAGATAGATTAATATAAAAAACCCCTTGGGAGGTTCATCCCAAGATTAACTTTCTTTCCTTTGTCTTTAACTTTACATTTAGTATTAGTTTAATAATTTTTTTTATATAATTTCAATGGGAAACAATTAAGATATTAACTTAAGGTTTTTCCTGCTAAACAAGACGAAGTTATATCTATCATTCTTGGTAATTTAGCTACCCTATTATTTTAATTATACATGAGCTAAAATGAGGGGTGATTAAATTTAAGTATAGGGGAGTGTCAAAATGTTTAGGTTTTTTGTAATTTTTTTTCATCTTTTTAGGAAATTTTACTTTCAATGAATATTTATTATCATTTTCACTCTTGAATTTATCTTGGGAGAGTTTAATTGATTTTTTAAGAATGTATTTTAAATTATTATTTATGTGAATCTTCTTCCAGGGATTTTATTTTCAAATATTTTTATAAGTTTAACTAATTTTTAAAATCCATGCCCAAGTAACACTGACTGAAATTATTTTTTCCATCCAGTAAGGTATTCTAAACCCAATTTACATATTATTCATAATAACCTTAATTTATTAATAGAAAAATATATTTTTTATGTTTACCATAAGTTTTGATTATTTTTATTACAAATATTTGGAGTTCATGAAATATTTTTAATATGATTGAGGCATTTCTTTAGATAAACACATTTTAACTTGAGACCTACCTTTTATATATAACCATGTTTGTGTAATACCCTGAGATTTTTTGAAACATTTAAATTTAATATTTACTATATTTTTCATTACATGCAATATCAAGTTTAGATTACCTTAAACACAACATCGAGTTTATCTTATATTACATGAAACATTGAGTTTTAACAAACCATGAAAAACAATTAATATTATTATTAAAAAAAACCATTATTACCTAGCGGTTAAATTGGTGGAATAAATTAGAATTAATAAATTATATATATTATTTATAATTGTTTTATATAAATAAAATATATTGATAAAAAATTACTTAATTTTTCAATAAAGTCTTTGTATGTTTTGAAAATACTATTTTCTAAAAAACCAATCTTCTCATTTATTTTTATGAATAATAAAAAAAAATAAGTGTTAAGAAATTTAGAAAATTAATTTTATAAAATAAAATTAATTTTTGAAATCATAATATTAAAATTATATGAGGGAATTTTTTTTATAATTTTTTGAAAAGATCAATTTCTTTGATGAATAGTGAAAAATTCCAAATTTTAATTGAAAGATGCCTTTTTTTTTAATTTATTTATAAAGTTAAATTATATTTTAAATTAATTTTAAAGTAAAATTAGTTCAATTATATATATATTAATCCAATTTAGTTCATTTGAATCAATTTTATATTGAAATTGGATATAAAATTTTTGTAAACTTTTAGACATTTTCTCATTGAAAACCCACTTTCTCATCACATATGCATGATTAATTTTAAATAAAAATTTTATAGTTCTGTGAATTGAATTTAAAAAAATGGATTCAATATTTGGAATCATAAAAATTTATATTATATAATAAGGTCAAATTAATGTTTTACCAAAATTAATAGTGAAAAAAGTAAAAAATTAATTATCATGGTTAAGGTAAAAATGAGTTTACTGGGGGTTAAAATAAATACATAAGGGTTAAAAATGACCCAAAACATATATAAATACCTTTTTATGTTCATATTTCCATATTATACTTCCCAAGTTAAAATATAGGGTCATTTGGAATATTTTTTCATGTGAATGATTTTATCATTTTGGATTCTTTTGGGAAATTTCCAAGTGGTTTTCAAGTGGGTTCCTTCCCCCAAATTATAAAAAGATATCACCACCCTTAACTTATTCACACATCTCAAGCCATATAGTTTTGAAAATACTTGAAAAAATAACTTACGAAATTATATCCCCTCATCCTGTAATCCTTAGTTTGTATATAAAGAGAACCTAGGAAGGCTTTTGTTGCAAACCTAAGGAGGAAACCCGAAGACGCGGTAACATTCATCAATAAGAGTTTTTTCTTTATTTATTATTTCACCTAATTAAAATATTATTATACCATGATGATAAAATAAGCTCAGTATCTTCCATATTCATATATTTTTTTAATTTTAAGGGTATTACCTATAAATATCTCTACTTCCATCAAATGGGTTATGAAATCATCGTTTATTTGTATGGCGGACTACCGCCTCACGAATCAATGTCATTCATTTTTTCCATTAATACTTAACAAGACTAGAAATAATGATGGATTTATTATTTATATATGATATTTATGATATTATTATACTTCTGAAACTATTATATCACACATACTTTCATACTCTCTATTTTGTGGGAATACGATAATGTCGCTCATGTGTATGGAAGACTATCGCCTCACGAAGTGATGTTATTCATTCATGCTTTACATGGAAGGTAATAAGGATGGTTTTAATGAAAATATTTGATATTTATAACATAAAAATTATTCTTTAATGATAATATATTATTTAATTTTCTTTCTTTCAATACAATAAGAAAACAAAAACAACGTTCATGCATATGTATGACTTATCATATCTATGAGCGATGTATTTCATTTTATATCACTAAATTTTATGGATTAATCTAAATACATATATAATTAATATATATTATATTTATATCATGTTTAACATTATGTATCTAATTAAATCATGATCAAATTAAGAGGACCAAAAAAATAAAATCAAAACTTTTACAAAAAACAAAGCAATTATTACCCGAAACGTGAATTTAACATGGAATTGGTAATAAATAGGTAATAAAAGGTAATAATTAAATAATATATGATATGATATATATAATTATGTTTCTTTAATAGATTTATAATAAACTTATAATCATTATATAGGAGTTTTTAATGAGTATGAAGGAAGTCGAGACTTACGATAAGGGATTTCCGTCTAACTTTTTTACTCATGTGAGACAAATTCCATATTCACCACCTATTTATTGTATGCAGTTTATTTAATACCCATGAATTTATTTTAGGATTATAATCATTAATATTAATGGTATTTACATATCAATTTTATTATCTACCTTTCATGTTTTTTGGGGTTTAAAATTTACCAAATCAGTAAGTGTTTTTTGTCTCAATTTTCCTTATTTGAGACATATGATATGTTTTGTGACTATATTACTTTATGAGGTGTATATACAGCCCATTTGACATGTAATATTATGATTTTTTTTATCCTCATGATATTTTAAGTTTCATTTAATGATATTCTTTCATGGTTCTTATGTTTCAATGTTTCCAAAGTGGTAAAGATTTTTTTGTTACAATCTCATCGTTTATTGGGATTGTTTATGATTATATTTTCGATAATAAAATATTATTATTCAATTCTCATGAAACTAATGAATTTTATTTTTTTTGGTTATTAATGATATTAATAGTACCATTTTTCTACTCCTTTTTACTTAAAATAACTGAGTAAATATTTCTAAGAAAATATGACTCTATTTCTCTCTTTGGCTAGAAATCTATTTTCTTCCAAAACCAGGTTTTCTAAAAAAAATTAAAAAAATGTTTTAAAATTATCTTATGATTTTTAAAATACATTTTTACCCATGTTTTACTTAAAAAAATGTTTTTAAAGTAATCGTCTTATAATTTTCCAAATAATGCTCGTTTGAATTTTACTAAAAATGTGAAAGGAATATTTGTTTTAATGTGTTTGGAATGAATGAAACTTCCTATCATTGAAAATTATTTTTTTGAAGATTAATTAATAAGTTTTAATTTTTATTTTGAAATAAAAGTATTTTAAAAATGTTTTATGTTTTATTTTTTTTCAAATCGTAAATGATATTTTCCCCAAGAAAATTTTTAAATGATTTTTAAAGCTTCCATTATAATTTTTTGTGGTTATTTAAAAAAAAGGGTTTTAAAAATGTTTTATGGATTTTTAGTTTCAAAAAGTGATTTTCAAATAAGATTTATCTTCCTCAAGAAATGTTCCCAGTGATTTGTCTTTCAAAATCATTTTGTATCTAAGATGTCATCCTCTGATGTAACTTATGCTTTACTGGTAATATGAACCAATGATACTAATATTATTCTTTATTTGAATGGTTTATGGTTTTAATGGAATGATTTTTATGAAACCCATTTCTCTTCCATAGGTTACACCATGATTTAATTCTTATGAAACCTATTTCTTTCTTTATGGGTCATGTAATAATGGAATGGTGGAATTATTAGGAAACCTATATCTTTTCCATAGGTTATGATATGATGAAATTTTTATGAAGAAAATTTAATTTCATGGGTTATGATATGATGATTTTTTTTATTTTCCCCCCACACATGTTTAATTTTTTTTATGTTATGGGTGAGACCTATATCTCCCTCCAATGTATTGGGTAAAACTTTATATCTCATGAGATAACATTAGGAAATAATTCGATGGGATTGATCCAATATGGGAAGAATGTGTTCTCTAATACAATATGGGAAACATGTGTGCCCTGATGCACTATAAGAAATAGGCGTGTCTTGACCCACTATGAGAAATAGTCATGTCTTGACCCACCATGGAAAACATGCATTGTCTGATCTACTATGGGAAACTGGTGTGTCCTGATCCACTATGGGAAATGAGTGATGAGTTCTGATCCACTATATTGAAGGTCTTGGTAGTTAACCTTGATATATGAAATGGTTTTCTATATATATTATGGTTCCACACTTTTATGACAAAACCTTATATTTCATGATTTATTTATGTTAGTTATCACTCTATTATCCCATGTTTTCTGAAATGATAAAGTCTTATTCCATGACTCATGTTTTTGATCCATGACAGGTTGGGTAGGAACTTTATAAGTTATGTTCATTATCAAAGACCATTATTCTTATCTTATGATTTTATATAATCATAGATTAATATCTCTTATGCTTACCCTTACTGAGTATCTAATCTCTCCCTTTCTTATGTTTCCTTTCCCTAGGTTATGAAGAAAGTTTTTAAGCAGGGTATGTTTATGAAAAGTACTAAATGGGGATATATTTATGGGAGATATCAAAGATATTTCAAGAATTAAGAAGATTGTGTTCAAAGTTTACAAAGGTAATAAAATATTATGGTTCTCAGTCATTTGTTTGTATAATGTATTGAATTTTTATATAAAAATATGTAAAATCCATTTATAAAAAGTCTAGATTTCTATAGTTGGTATTAGAGGAAAGGTTTAGTTAAACTTTAGAAAATAGGATTAGAAAATATTAGAAATATCCCTAGGGATATTTATAAGGACATTTCTAGGGATATGTCTAATGATAATTCTAAGTATTATTCAAAGTATAGGAAAATATCCTATAATTTTGGTAAAGGATAAAGCAAGTGGTTTCTTAGCAATTACATCCCTATATGAATACTTCAAGTGGATTTAGATATGATATAGAGGTACATAGTGGTAATAACTCTAAAAAATTTGAATTGAGCTAAAATCGATCACCACTTGGTGCATAACAATGGTCCTTGATACACACCTAGTTTGACACTCCCAGGGGATATGCTTTGGAAATTCACAGACTCTTTATGAACCTCTATAAAGTATTTAAATATATAATGACCATGAATGACCTAAATTAATCCTAAGGTGTCATAGATTAGAAAGAATTTGTCCTGATTTAGACACTATATAATTGTTTTTTTCATGATTATATTGTTCACCACTATGATTGGTGTTGCCCACACTATATTTTTGGTTTTAGTCGATGGTCAGAAATTGATGGAACCGTGTTAATGCCGAGTGTGATAGAAGATGTAATGATTTTCCTCTTGATAAACCAAATGTTATGGGAGATAAAATGAAAAATATTTTTTCTATACTCACACAACTTTCTGAAGATATTAATCACGATGGACTTCCAAATAAGAAATCGAGGGAATAAAATTTTGTTGATTCCTTCATGAGGAAATTCCCACCTTCTTTTAGTGGTTCCACTGATCCACCAGTTTCTGAGCAATTGATCAGTACCACTAAAAATATATTTTCCATTGTCCAGTGTTTGGAACATGAGAAAGTCATTTTGGATACCTATAGTTTGGAAGGAGAATTGGATCAATGGTGTGATATCATCAAGAATACAAGAGAACATGATAAAATTGACTCCATGGATTGGGATGTGTTCAATAAATTATTTTTCAATAAGTAATTTCATCATATTATTCATAAAAATATAGAGAATAAGTTCCTTATGATAAATCGAAAGGATGAAGAATCCATTGGTACCTATGATTCAAATTTTTCAAGACTTATAAGGAATGATTTTGGTATTATCATCTAATATGAAAGTAAGGTTGATCGATTTTTCAGTGCCTTAAAACTAAGTCTATGAAGGGAATTATCCATAATGGATTTAGTAGGTTTGAATAAGTCATTCAATGTTCACTGAAGGTATAAATGAAAATTATAGATTCCCACCATTCCCATGATTTTGATAATAAAATGATGATCGTCTCTCATGAAAACTCTAATAAATCACATGGTGGAAAGAAATTACAACTATTTTCATACCAGAAATTTGGGAAGAATATTCAAGGGAACTACTTTAATGGAATTTGGAGGTGATTTAAATGTGTAAAGGCGGTTTATAAATCCCATGAATGTTGAAAGGTGATTAATGGTTCCGTTAATGAAATATAGGAGAAGAAGAAAAAAACTAATGCACCACCCACACTCTAGTGCTTCAAGTGAAAGGAGTTTGAGCATTATGTGAATCAATTCCCCAATCCAAGGGCTAATGTGGATGATAATCCACAACAACATATGAAGAAAGAGGATAAAGGGAAATCTTATGCAATCAAAATGGATGAAGTGAATCATGATAATTAGGGAAAAATTTTCCTCCCCTCTTTAGTCAGGAAATTAATGTTTGATTTTGTATGAATGAGCCCTATGAAAATCTTATTTTTCATCATTTAGAGATATTTCATGTGATTATCTCCCACTATATGGATTCTGAAACAATGAAATCACATTTTATATTAGTTGAGTACAAGGATGAACCCAAGATCCAAATGAAATCTTTTTTATATAAGATAAGATATTATATAAGGAATAAAGGTTGAATTAACTTTTAGAAGTGTATATGTCTCTGTTTAAGGTTAACTTAAGAGTTATGAATACCACCATGAGTTTATGAGTTTAAGTTTGATCATAAGTTCAAAGAATTTGATACCAATTTTGAGGTTTTATGTGATGGGATTTTATCAAGATTAAGGATATTTTAAGAGACACTTATGGCAATACAAACCTTTGGTTTTGTATATGTTTTAGTTGAAAATTTATTTAGGGAGAAACGCCTTTACACTTTGTGGACATATGATTAAAGGTACCGGTAAATTTTATGGTTTATCTTATCTTTTATGTTAAGGTAATTACGGTTTGTAGTCTATCACCTTATGAATTCATCACACTTAATTTATATTAGATAAAATTTCTCTTTGGACCTGATTTCTATAATATACATTAAGGAAGTGGTAAGGTTGCATGGGGTACCACATTAAATTGTATTTTATCAAAATCTGGTGTTTATCTTTAAGTTTTGGTGAATTATTTAATAATATCTTGATACATAGTTGAGTTTCATCACTAAGTATCATCCTTAAAAATATGGTTAGTTTGAAAGAATAATTCAAACCTTAGAGGATATGATAATATCTTATTATATGGATTTCAAAGGTGGTTGGGATAAACACCTTCATTAAGTTCAATTTTCTTGAAACATTAGATTTAACTGGGGAATTTATATGGCTTCTTATGAATCCATTTATGAAAATAAGTATAAAAATCCAAATATACTGGAATATATTTTTAGAAATAATGCTATTGAGACTTGAGAAATCTGATGAGATATAAGAGAAGGTTAGAGCCATTTAGAAACCTGTAATTCCTGCACAAAGATAACTAGAATCTTATGCTGATAATCTTCGATGTGATCTAGAATTTGAAGTTTGTAAGAAGGAATTTCTACAAATTTATCTATATAAGAAAGAAGGGAAAACTAATACCTAGGTATATCATGCCCCATTAAAATACTTGATCATATCAGGATAGTAACTTATAATTTAGCTCTTCCACCGAACCTCTCTCAGGTTTACAATGTATTCCATGTGTCACATCAGAGGATGTACATACCTGATCCATCACATGTATTAAACTCAGAGTTTGTACCATTAGAGCACGTTATTTTATATAAGTAATAACTATTAAATATTACGAATCAAATAGAGAAAGTTATATGAAACAAGACCACTCACCTAGTCATTATTTTGTGAAAAAAACCAACAACTTAAGGAAGCTACGTGGGAACATAAGGACGTAATGACGTAGAAGTATCCTCAGTTGTTGGTACCAAAGTGATAAATTTTGGGAGAGAAATTCATTTTAAGGGGGACATAATGTAACACCCTGATATTTTATGAAACATTTTTTGTCAAATAAATTTAATATAATCTATATTTTTCATTATACGTAATATTAATTTTAGCTTGCATTATACGCAATACCATGTTTTAACGAACCACAACAAAAAATTAATATTATTATATAAAAATACCATTATTACATAGTTGTTAAATTAGCGGCATAAATAGGAATAAAAATATTTTATATATTATGTATAATTTTTTATATAAATAAAACATACTAAAAAAAAGTACTTCGTTTTTTAATAAATATTTTATATGTTTTGAAAATACTATTTTCTCAAAAACTGTTATTTTTATTTTTTTTTGTGAATAGTAATAAAATAAATTTTAGACAATTTTATAAAATGAATTTGATAAAATAAATTTCATTTTTTAAATTATAATATAAAAAATAATCTTACGGTGAATTTTTGATAATTTTTTGGAAAATTATTTTTTTTGATGAATAGTGAAAAATACTAAATTTTAATTGAAAACCGCCTTTTAGTTTAAATTATTTATAAAGTTAAATTATATTTTAAATTTAATTTAAAGTAAAATTAGTTCATTTATATATCTATCAACCCAATTTAGGTCATTTTAATTAATTTCACATTGAAATTGGATATAATTGTTTTAGACTTTTGAACATTTTCTCTTTGAAACCTGCTTTCTCATTGCATATATAGGATTAAATTTAAATAAAATTTTCCACTTATGTGAATTGAATTTGAAAAAATGGATTCAATATTTTTAATCATAAAAATTTATATTATATAATATGGTTAACTTAACTTTTTTACCAAAATTAATGGTGAAAAGAGTAAAAAATTAATTACTACGGTTAAGGTAAAGATGGGTTTATGGGGGGTGGTTAAAATAACAAGATAAGGGTTAAAAATGACCCAAAATATGTCTAAATACTATTTTATGCCCATATTTACATATTATTATTCCAAATTTATAATCTAGGATCATTTGGAATCTTTTTTCATGTGAATTACTTTTGTATTTTGGACTCTTGGGAAATTTCCAAGTAGTTTCCAAATGGGTTCCTTCCCCCCATTTATAAAAGGCCACCACCAAACTTAACTTATTCACAAATATCAAGTAATATATTTCGGAAATTAAGAACATAAATCATTAAATAAATTCCCTCCTCTCATCTTAGAAGACTTATTTTGGATAGAAATCCAACCTAGGAAGGATTTTGGTGCAAACCTAAGGTGGATACTCGAATAAGAGGTAAGGTTTATCAATAAGGGTTTTTGCTTTATTTCTTCCCACCCCTAATTAAATTATTATTATACAATTATGATCTAATAACCTCTATATCTTCCATATACTAATATTTTTTTATGTTAAGGTCATGGCCTATAACCTTGTCCACTTTCATCAAATGGTTTACGAAATCATTGTTCCTGTGTATGGAGGACTACCACCACATGAACCAATGTCATTCGTTTTTTCCATTAACACCTCACAAGGATATAAAAAATGATGGATTTATTATTTATATGTTATATTTATGATATTATTATACTTATATAATTATTATATCACATATACCTTCATAGTCTCTATTTTTTGGGAATATGATAACGTCGCTCATGTGTACGGTGGACTACCGCCTCTCGAAGCGATGTGATTGGTTCATGATTTAAATAGAAGGTAATAAGGATGGGATTAATTAAAATATGTGATATATATGATATAAAAATGATTTTTTAATTATAATATATCTTTTATCTTTCTTTCTTTTAATTTGATAAGAAAATGGAAATAATGTCCACATGTATGTACGACCTACCGTCTCCATGAATGGTGTATTTCATTTTATATCACCAAATTTTATGGATTAATATAAATAAATATATGATTAATATATATGATATTTATATTAGTTTTAAAATTTTTTATTTGATGAAATAATTATCAAATTAAGAGGACCAAAAATGAAAAATCAAAACATATATGAAAAATAAAGCAATTATTACTCGAAACATGACTTTAACATGGAATTATTAATAAATGGGTAATAAAAGGTTGTAAGTGAATAATATATGGTATTATATATATAATTATAGTTATTTAATATATTTTTAATAAACTTATATTTATTATATATGAGTTTTGAATGAGTATGAAGGAAGTCGAGACTTATGATAAGGGATTTCTGTCTCACTTTTAAGTTATGTGAGACACATGCCATATTCACCACCTATTTATTGTATATGGTGTATATAATAACCATGAATGTATTTTATTACTATAATCCTAAAAATTATTTGGATTTAAATATCCATTTTAGGATCTCTCTTTCATGGGGTTTTGGGTTCAAAAGTTACCAAAGCGGTAAGAGATTTTCGTCTCAATTTTCCTTCTTTGAGAAATATGTTATGTTATAAAAATATATTATTTATGAGGTGTATATACAGAACCCTTGACATGTAATATCATGAATTTATTTATCCGCATGATATTTTAAGTTTCATTTAATTATTTTCCTTTATGGTTCTTATGTTTAAAAGTTTTCAAAGTTGTAAAAATTTCATGTTACAATCTCATCGTTTATTGTGATTGTTTTTTATTATGTTTCTAATTATAAAATATTATGATAAATTTCTCAAGAAACTCATGAATTTTATTCTCATATGGTTTTCATGATATTAATATTACAATTTTTTCACTCTTTGGTACTTAAAATAATTAAGAAAATGTTTCTAATAAAATATGACTTTAATTCTCACTTCGATCAAAAATCCTTTTTCTTCCAAAACCATGTTTTCTAAAAAAAATTCAATAATTATTTACTATCATCCTATGATTTTTAAAATAAAATTTTATCTATGTTTTAATTTTTACAAAAATATTTTGAAAGAAATATTCTTGCCACTTTCCAAACAATTCCTCTTTATCTTTTACCAAAAAATGTGAAAGAAATATTTATTTTAATGTGTATGACATCAATGAAACTTCCCATTATCATGACCATTATTTTCTTGGAATATTAATTTATAATATTTGCAGGTTATTTTAAAATAAAAGTATTTTTAAATTTTTTTATGTTTTATAAAGTTTTTTCAAAGAGGAAAGGTTATTTACTCAAAAAATTTTTTAAATGATTTTTAATGTTTCTATTATAATTTTTCAAGGTTAGTTTAAAAAAATGATTTTCAAAATGTTTTATGAATTTTTAGTTTTAAAAGTTATTTTAAAATTAAATTTGTCTCCCTCAAGAAACGTTCCAAGCAATTTATCTTCAAAAATAATTCTCCATATAAGATGACATCATTTGATATAAATTATTCTTTTCTAGGAATTTAAAATAAAGATACCATTCACATTCTTTATTTGAATGGTTTATGTTTATGATGGAACGATTTTTATGAAATCCATATCTCTTATATAGTTTATACCTTGATAAAATTCTTATAAAACCCTCTTCTTTCCCTATGGGTCATGAAATGATGAAAGGATGAAATAATTATGAAACCAGTCTCTTTTCCATAGATTATGATATGATGAAATGTTTATTAAGACCATTTAATTTCATGGGTTATGATATGATGAATTTTTTTATGATTTTGTGGCACAAATATGTATGATTTTCATTATGTGATGGGTGTGACCTATATATCCATCCAATGCATTGGGTAAATCTTTATATCTTATGAGATAATAATGGGAAACAAGTCAATGGGACTGATACACTATAGGAAACATGTGTGTCACGATCCACTATGGGAATACAGTGTGTCCTAATCCACTATGGGAAACTAGCATGTCCTAATATAGTATGAGAAATAGGTATGTCCTGATCCACTATAGGAAAAAGGTGTGCCCAGATCCACTATGGGAAACCGGTATATTCTGATCCACTATGGGAAACATGCGATGAGTCTTGATCCACTTTGTTGAAGGTCTTGGTATTTAACCTTAACATATGAAATGGTTTTCTATATTCATGATGGTGCCATAATTTCATGACATGAGATAATGGTTCATGACTGATTTATATTGGTTCTCACTCTATTATCACATGTTTTCTAAAATGATAAAGTCTTATTCCATGAATCATATTTATGATCTATGAAAGGTTATATTGAAACTTTTTTAATTTATGTTCGTGATCACAAACCCATATGATTATCTTATGATTTCATATGATCATAGATTGATATATTTTATGCTTACCCTTACTGAGAATCTAATCTCATCCTTTCTTATGTTTCCATTCCCCAGGTTTTGAAGAAATTTTTTAAGTAGGTTATGTTTATGAAGAGTATTAAAGGGGAAGATATTTATGGGAGATATTTAATATCTTCCAAGAATTAAGAAGATTATATTCTAAGTTTCCCAAGGCACTAAACTATTATAGTCCCAGGCATGTTTTTGTTTAATATATTGATTTTCATCTAAAAATATGTAATATCCATGTATGAAAATCATGTGTCTCTATAGTTTGACCGTTATATACTATAAAAAAACTAGAAATTAGAAAAGTTTCTTTGGCCATATTTTTTTTAGAATAATTTTAAAAAATAGCTAATTTTTAGTTTAGTCATGTTTTAAAATAAAACTAATATTTAATTAGCAATGTTTTTTAAAATTTGACTAAATTTTATTTTAACTATGTTTTAAATGTAACAATATTAAATTATAAATTAAAATTTATTATATGTGTATATATTTATAATAGTTTTACATAACATTAAAATTTAATTTTATTCATATAAAATTAACACACACACATATATATACATAGATACATAAATATAAACACACACACAATGTCAAAAATAATTATAATTATTTAATAACAAATTATTAAATATGTTAATATATATGTAATAATATTTTAAGTTAAAAATTATATATATAAAAATATAAATTTATAAATATATTTATAATACAAATAAGGCTCATGACCAAGCATGCTAGGCCGCAAAAAATTTAATAAAAAAATTTAAAGGAAAGTAAATACAAAAAAGAGTAAGGTCCAAAACAACCTAAAGCCAAAACTACAAGTCAAAGGGATCAACATCATCACTATAAACAAAATCAGAACCTGCTCTAGCATCCATTGTCTCCCATCAAGTATGTAAGTCTTCATGTTGATTGAAGAGAACCAAATACCTATCCATTAGTCTTTGTTTCTCCAAAAGTACACTGAGGTCGGGAATAAAACATGTCATACTACCCTCACTTGTTATCATTCACATTCTTTTTAGTGGACTTATAAGAGGCCCTAGTAGCCATGGGATTCTGAAAAGTGAAGCAATCCTTCTATGGTATCCTCTTAGGGGGAGTAGAGATGAACCCCTCAGAAAAATTCTCCTTCCCATGTAACATGTCATCATTGGCCGTGCTCAAGGCCTCATTGTTTCTGCCACCAACTTTGTTTTCATCATCAGAAACAACGACCCATATTCCTTCCAGAAGATTAACATTTTGTCCTTCATTTCTAGGATCACCAGAACCATGATCACTGTATTAAAAAAATCCACATCCCATGAACTATAGTTGCACATTCGTATCCTCCGTAACTGTTTCATCCAAGACACATGGAGGGTTACCAATAGAGACCTCTTCATTCTCCATTGGAACCAACTGAAAGACTTGAAAGTCCATCTACACATTCTCAGCAACCACCCGCCTGACACCCTATTGACTTCCCTCGTTCCCATCACAAGTAATCTGAGCCACTTGACATTCCTCATGACCAACAGTGACATTCTGTTATGTGTGACTTACCTCAGGCCCATTCGTTGGAATCACATGTGCCTCACCCTCATTTCCATTTCCATCTGTCACCAGTAAGACCTGAATCTCACTCTCCACAAGACCATCATAAACAATCAGAGTCAAAACCTGCATCTTCTCCTGAAAATTAATTTTTGGTGCATTGTTGTCATGATCCTCAACTCCTACATACTGTAATGGAATTCCTAGACCTCTCATTTGCATAGAGCCTCGACCCATGAACTGAGGATGATTATGATTTCCCAAAAAGACAAAATAGTTATGGACTTAGGCAATGAAATTGATATAACCACACTCCTCGTTCACTATAACTTCATTAGATTGAATGTGTAAAGCATACTCAAGATCCAATCCTTTAAAGCGGTTGAATGTTGAAATGGAATCCTGCCCCTTCTTTAAACTAGCATCGTCATGATGTATTCTTGTCCCATATACAGTGACCGCAACCCCCCTTAATGCCTCTAAAGGTGAGTATGATATCTTCACTAGTAAGGGAGATCATAGCCTGAGGGAGGCCACATCCCCACAAGCACCCCCAACAACATCTGTCATTGTGTCCTCCATGGAAAACCATGATTCTTTCCTTATTTGGGAGACATATGAATCCATGAAATTCAAATCCCACTTCAGGAGATCGAATATCTCACTCGCCTTAGGATCTGGTCACAATAAATATGCATTCTTATGTAGATTGTGGCCACCTCTTTAAGTGTCGTCAGTCCTCTAAACATCGATTTATCCTGCCCAGACATTCTTTGGACTCATTTGACTAAGTAAATGATCATTTAAATAAGCCACCCCTTTCATACATGCCTTAGGAGTGGGAATCCTCTATTCCAAACCCACCATAATATTGGTATTTCCCACATGCTTTCATTCATCCTTCACATGTCCCATTATCATGCAGGAATCGCAATAGCTCACCCAAGATTCATAGGCAACCATTATCTTATACAGGAACTACTAACCAACAGAGATCCAAACATAATCAATCGGCCTTCTTGAAACATCAACGTCAATAAAATCTATTGGGGAAACTGGGTGACAAACATCCTCTGTTCTCTTATCCGAACACAGGAATTAGACAAAAATATTTCCTAGCATACACAATATTGAGGGATTTTGAAATCGTTGGGAGCGTTCTTTTAAACCAACCTATATGACTATGGTTGGTGAGTCACGCTTCATGTGTAGATCAATGATCAATAGATATAATAATATCCTAAGCTTTTTGAAGATGTGAGGTGTTGATGATAAGCATGAATCATGTCTTCTTCCAATTTGAATCAGGTCATGATGTGTCTACAATCCATAAGTCCCACTGTAGATCGATCTTGAAAACCCCATAAGCAGAAGATGAATTTGTCACACTCATCCACCGGGGGCCGACGATTCTGGAATCTCACAATTAGTGTCAATCATATCAGGGATGTGGATTCTTTGAACTCCAATAATGAAAGTGGAAGCAATAGACATCACTTGAAATATATATTAGTGTGTGTATTAATTTATAATATATATATATATATATTAAATTATATATATAAATATATAAATATATTAATTTATATATACATATGTAACGTTATATTTTAATATGTAAATAACTAAATAAACTTATAAGTATTTACACACTCACACACAAACACACACACATTTTTTGTAGTTTTTAATCCCCTATACCTAACATAAACAAAAATATTATAACACTATGATATTTTAAAAGAACATTATGTTTGATAGTGTATACGACACACAATATTGAGTTTAAACAAACCATGAAATATTAATATTTAAATACGATCATTATAACCTAGCCATTGAATTAGAAGGTATAAATAAAAGTAAATAAATTATAAAAAATATATAAAATAGTCTTACTCAATAAAAATTTATTGACTAATGCTTAAGAAATAAGCACTCAATTTTTAGTAAAGTTATTTTATGCTTAAAAAATACATTTTCTTCAAAAATGGGTTTTATTGTTTTAAGTGAGTGAATAATATAATTTTTTTTTAAATTTATAAATTATATTCGATAAAAAGTATATAATTTTTTAAATCATCATATCAAAATTATATTAGGTTTAAATTTTGGGATTTTTCTAAAAAATATTGATTTTTAGTGAATAGTGGAAATACCAATTTTTATAAAACTATCATTTATTTTCTTTGAAAAGTCTTATTAAACTTTTTATTTGATATTAAATTAACATAATTATCCATTAGTTATGAATAATCTAAGAAATTACATAGGAATCATATTTATACTTGATTTTGGTATAAGTTCATTTTTGGGATTAAAAAATATTTTTATAAAAACTATTTTTCCTTGTTTTTTATGAATTTATATTACAATTAATTTTTGATACTTATAGGAATTGAATTTATTTTTGGATTCATAAATTCAAATTTATCCTAGGATGAATTGTCTAAAACCTTTACATAACGACACTGCAACGTTAAGGAAAATAAAAGAAAAATACTTTTAAAAATATAAAAAATGATAATATTTAGATGAGTTTAGATATTCCATGAATTATGTATTTATTTAGTAAGAATAAGGTATATTATAAGTGATTATGTTTGAAATTTATGGATTTCATGATATTTTTAAATTCAAGATAATATGATAAGAATGAAAATGAATTTCAATGTATTTTATGTCAAATAATATATTATTAAATGATTTAAAAATCATAAAAATATTTAAATAGGACAAGGGGGATGGGATATGGTCTAAAATTTCATAATTTAACTATTTTTGTGCCAATTTTTACTTTATTAGTAAATTTATGACCCTTTATTATTAAAATTTTTATTATCATGGTTATGTTTAGAGTTATTTAATGAAGGGGTTAAACCCAAAGATAATATTTTAAATGACACATAAACCTATAAAAATTTTATTTGTTAAAATTATTTCGAACTTAAACAATATTATATTCAAAATTTTGGCCACTTGGTTCAACTTTCACATGAAAAATAATTTATTATATTTTAATTTTTAAATAATTTCGAGTGTTTCCTTTCATTTATTATAAAAGGACACCACCTCCCCTCTTTTTTACACCACCATGAGCCATATATCTTGAATAAACCCTAAAAAAACTTTTTTAAACACCATTATCCAAGTTCTATAGTTTTTTTATCATAAAAATTTCATACCTAGGGTCCTTAATAAGAACTCCAAAGAAGATAATCATTTTTACCGATCTCTTTCATTTTACTTATTATTTTATATCCCTCAATTATATCATAACCATTCCAATATAGTAACATCAATTTATAAAATAAACTTAAATTTTGTTATTTTAATAGAAAAACCTTATTCATATTCTTTTCCATTATTGGGTGAATGAAATCATCTTTCATACATATGTGTGGACTACCACCTTCACAAAGAAACATGTTTTGTTTTTCATCATCACCTCACAAGGCTAATTATTATGATGGATTTAAAAAATATATACAATATTAATTACATAATTATTATTCTAGGAATATAATACATTACTTACCTTATTACCCTTCCACTTATTAATAAATGATAGCTTTGCTTGTCAATACGTGTGGAATACCACCTCCATGAAATGATGTGATTTATTTTTCACTTAAACAATTCATGGGTGATTTTGAAATTTTATTTGATGTATAAAAATGATAATTATTTCAAGATTATGAATCTATAGATGATTTAATAATTAAACCTTTGACCATGTTCAAGCTACCAAAGTTATTTTTCAATTATGAACTGAATATCCTCAAAACACATAATGTGGGATTAACCGATTATGTAATTAAATATGTCATTGTAATAAATTAAATAAATGTTTTAATGATATGGGAATAAACCTAAAAAAGGTTCTTAAATAATTAAATAATTGATATAATTTTATTATATATTAAATTAATAGATTTACATATCAATTCTTGACTCGAGGTAAGGGGTTTCTTAACTCAATTTGTATTTATTAGGTTATACTTATACTTCATTGACTATGTTATGCTAAGATTATGTGTTAAATGAAGTGTAATTTTATTATGATATATTTACAATTGTCTGTTTTTATTCTAAAATTGTTACACATAATTACTACATTGATTAAATTCTAACTTCAATGATACAATTATTGTAAGGATTATTCATCTAAATATTTTTTCTTTGAGACATGTATTGTATTATGAACCTTATTTATTTTATAAGGTGTATATAATACCTATTTAGATATTATATCCTGAATAAATATTTGATACTGATATTTAAAGTTCCTTTTAATTTCTCTCTTTCATAATATATCGATTTAAATGTTATAAAAGTTTCAAGGGTTTTCATGGTCTCAATTTCAATTATTTGAGACATAATTCATGTTATGCACCATGATTTATTATATATTGTGTAATAAATACACCATTAATATTTTTAATATATTATTTCATGGAAATTATGGGTTTTACAGAATCATTTTATGTTCCATAATTCAATGGATTTTTGATTCAAGCATCACTCGAGTTGCAAGGGTTTCTTATCTCAAACTTCCTTCTTTGTGAGATTCTTTTATAAAATGAATACAAGGATAGTTAAACACTTTAAATTAAAACTTTAAACAAAGTAAAACAAACCAAAACATCCTTTTTTCCTTTCTCAACATCTCATGGAAATATCATTTTCATAAACCATTTCAAGGAAAATATATTTCATTGAAACTATTAAAGAAATACCCAAACTATTTTCCTATTTTGAATAATACTTTCAAAACCATTATAAAAAACCTTTTTAAAATTAACCCAAAACACAGACAAGGTGATTCATAAACCATACGAAGGAACACAACATCAAGATATCACAATCAAGTAATGGTTCCGATACAATCAGTTAAACTAGGGAAATACAGTCGAATCATAAAATAAAATCACCTTAAGTGTCTAAAAGGACCTAGAATCATGGGAATCATCCTGA
Source organism: Viscum album (assembly GCA_963277665.1). Taxonomy (NCBI): domain Eukaryota; kingdom Viridiplantae; phylum Streptophyta; class Magnoliopsida; order Santalales; family Viscaceae; genus Viscum; species Viscum album. The sequence goes on along the minus strand of OY728155.1, from coordinate 1,285,318,316 downwards.
GGCTCTAGTAATACAAGACCTAAATTGGTGATAAAGAACCTTGTACAACACTACTAAACCTATAACGTCTTCGGTAGTCTCATAAAACTATCAAGAAATGAAAATCCATATAACACCATTTTCCATGAGAATAAAAATATAGCTAGCATAAAAGCCTACTACTCCTTCTAGTCTAACCATATTAGAGTATCCAAGAAACACTTCCTAGTCAACCCACTATCTTCACTAGGGTTTTCACTAAATTAGGTCATCTACCATATCCTAGAACTCCCCTGAAAATATGAGTAGGAAGGTGAGAAATTAGGAATCACATGCATAAAATGTAAAACATTTGGAAATAACCCACACCTCACCCCTTCATTCTCAGAAGTAACAACCCTAAATAAATATCCATGCATGATAATCACATCATGCATATCAATATAAATCACCCCCACCATGTCATAAGCCATAACAGGAAAAGTAATCAAATAGGGATCAACTAGGGCTTCACATACTCATAAAATTCTTTTATAGTTTCAAATGGGCCTTCACAAAGTACTCAAGAATATGATTCATTTTTACGCCATTTGAAAAAAATCACTTTTTAAATCACACTTAAAAACTAGTTTCTAGACCTATTTGGAAAAACTATTTTTAATTCCAATTTGAAATTAATATTTCAAAAATCCATTAAAAACAAAATTACAAAACCACACATTAAAACTCATTTTAGAAATCCAGCTATTTCTAAGAAATCCAACTTTTAAATAATTAGATCACTTTCAAAGAAAACCGAACAGTGCCAAACACTCCTTTTTTAAAAAAACCTAAAATTAATTTTAAAGGAATTTTTCAAAATAACATGAGACCCTAGATCTCAAAAATCATTCCAAAGGAGGCTCAAATGCCTTATTTTTATTAAAAAATACTTTAAAATAAACCATACCCATTTCCAAAAGTGGGATTGACATAAAAATATGCTTTCAAGAATTTAGACTACTTTAGAAAATCCAAACAACATGAGACCCAATTCCATAAAAAGACTTTATAAATAGTTTAAATAAATTATAAATCCAATAATACTGTGTTGTAGAATTATAAATTCAATAAAAACATTGCAAACCACTTTAAACAATTTTAAAGGGCCACATAGGCATTTGTACAAGCACTTGGAATGCGACTTAAGCCCATGACAAGCATTAAGGAAAATAAAACATAAATTAAACATACCATATCATAAAAATACTTATAAATTAAAAATAAATAATTTAAAAATGAAAAAATAAATTTATATAATGTAATACAAGGGGGTTCCATAGAGAAACCTACCTAAAATAGATGGCGGGTGAGACAAAAAAGTTTTATATGTATTACCTTTAGTGATAGATTCCCGAACAGACATGAAGGAGACCAAAGAGACCCATCACACACCATAATAATGAAGAAATTTGAAAGATTGGGTCAAAACCTTTGACCTAGGGTTCAACTAAACTAAGGGGTGATGGGGAAAAGAAAAATCATTAGAAAAAGGAAGGGTGGAAGAGGGGACCTAACCTTGAAGGATCGACCATGTATCAAAAATAAATATGATGAAAATTTCATGAGAAGAGGAGGATGTAAGGAGGAGGTTGTGTGTTCAAAGAGGGTCAAAAATAGTGAGGGAGGGGATTAATAAGGGGGAAATGTCATGAAAACTCAAATGAGCATTTTTGGAAAGAAATATATTTTTTAATATTATGGGTGTCACAGACAATTTAGGAGCATATTTTACAAAACCATGCACTAACCATGCTATCCCTACTAAAAAATCACAAGGCACACACATGGTTACCCAAATCACGACACATGATTGAGCTAAACATAATGAAACCATGTGAAATGAAACTGTAAAGTGTTGAACCCTCAAGTATGGCCATTGCATGATTTCTTCTTACCTTGTGCAAACCGTGCACAACAAAAATTCCTTTCGAAATTTAAAATTTTCAAGATGAAACTCTTGATAACCCAAAAATAATTAAAAATAATTAAATTTATTAATTTATTAACACCACAATGAAAAATTGTGTGTCGTAATAATATTGGAAAAATTCTCACTTGAAGACAGGGGTATTATTATGAAAGAGTTTGTCCCAATTATTTGGGTTACGATTATTGGTATCAAAGATAAAAATGTAAAGATTATATTTTTATCACTGAATCAAGGAGTGCTAGTTTAGGGATATTATAATTGGTATTAGAGATAGATTTATATAAATCTGGATATTAGGATGTTTTTATGTGAGGTTAACTGAATAGTTATGGATACCATCATGGGTTTATAAGTTTAAGGTTAATCATAAGTTTAAAGTCATAAACACCCCTTTTTAGGTCTTTAAGTAATGGGATATTAAAGTGATTAATGATATTTTGGGAGACATTTTGTTAGGATGAATTATAATTAACCCTTAGGTGTATCATGTGATTTAACATGAAGCATTATTTTGGAAGAATGCTATTTCATTTTGGAGATGAAAGCTGAATGTTATAAGAAAAAATTTGAGTTTAAAACATTCTTTAATGTTGAGATTATCGAGGTTAATTGGTATATAGAGTTAATGTTTAAAAAATTATATAATTTTAACCTTTAGTGTTATTGTTGAATTTTGGATATTAATGTATTATTTCTTTATCTGAAGGTTTACTCATTTTGGGTATTATCTTAACTCATGTTAACCATTTTGGATTTAGTAAAGACAAGAAGAAAATATTTTCATCCTAACATATACCTCATGGTCAATCAGAATTTAATTAAAGTGCTTTATGAATTATATATTCATACTCACCATTTAGAGTCCAAGATAAGATAAAGGTGGAAATTTATTGAAATGTGAAACTAATTTACAAAATTTCATTTATGGATTTAAAGAAAATCAAGTAAGTATATTACCTTATATTCTTAGTCTAGATAGTAAAGGAATTAATCAACTCTAGGAAAAGGTTATTGAAACAAAAATATTATCCTATTAACTTTATTTTTGATGAATTTATGGTATTTTTCACACCTTATTGGTTTATGGATTTTTGGTCATTGACTTTCTCATGATTAATTAATTTGTTGTGATAAATTTTCTCTATCACTCTCTATAATTATTTAGAATTTAATTTTTTTCCTCTATGTTCATATTTTTACTTCCCACTAATTTTCTCTAATTTGAAAACCTAGTTATGTGTTATTCAAGATGGCCTTTATATTTTCCTTCCTATATTTTCAAAAGAGTTTTTTATTAACCATTTTTACTATATGGGTTTTCAAAAAAGGTATTTTCAAATGGCAAATCCCTGATTACAGAACTCAAGTCAGAATTTATAAGACACAATTTATTAAAATGGTAGAATATAACATACTAGGATTTTAAAATAACACTATGTTCGATAGCATATACGACACACAACAATAAGCTTAAAAGAACCATGAAATATTAGTATTTAAATATGAATGTTATAACCTAGTTATTGAATTTATGGGTATAAATAGGAGTAACCAAATTATTAAATATATATAAATTGGTTATAATCAATACAAATTTATTGATTAATTCTTATGAAATAATCACTCACTTTTCTATAAGGTCATTTTATGCTTAAAAAATAAGTTTTCTTCAAAAATGGGTTTTATTATTTTTTATGAGTGAATAATATAATTAATTTCTTCCATATTTAGAAATTTTATTTGATAAAAATGATATAATTTTTTAAATATTCATATCAAAATTTTATTAGGCTAAAATCTCAGGCTTTCTTATGAAAAAATTGATTTTTTAGTGAATAGTGAAAATACTGATTTTTGTAAACCTGTCATTTATTTTCATTGAAAAGTACCACTATGAATTTTATTTGATATTAAATTAACATAAGTATACTTTATTTTTAAATAATATAATAAATTATATATGAATCGACTTTATAATTGATTTTGGTAAAAGTTCTTGGGCTTAAAAACCCATTTTTCTAATTTTTTTATTGTGTTTTACAAATTTATATTAAAATTAATTTCTGAAAATTATAGGAATTTAATTTTATTATTTGGAATTAATTAATTTATTTATAAATTAATATTTATTCTAGTATTAATTTTTGATAGTTTTCTAAAAAATTAAAATTTTTGGTGAATAATAAAAAATACAGTTTTTTATGAAATACAACATCTTTCATGATATCCACAAGACATAAATATGATATAAAAATTTATGAAACTTATGTAACGACTCATATATGATAATATAATTCAAATATAATATAAAAATAATTCAAAATATATAAATTAGAATTTATTTCATGAAAAATATCAAAATCATTTTCAGCGCCAACCCACTGCTTGTACAGGACCAGAAAAGTCAAATTTGGAATCCTAAAGTTAATATTTGAGAATGAAGAAGTCTTTTATAAAATTGATTAATTAATATGATGTGTAATTTATTATATTCACCAATATTTATGAATTTTTGTTTTATATAACAAGAAACTCTAAATGCATGTGCAGTGCTTGTGCAAGGTAAGAAAAGTCAAAATAACATATTAAATAAGATTTCATGATATAGATGAGGGAAAATTTACATATTGAATAAATTTTTTATTAATTATGAATTAAAATAAATATTATAATTTTATTTATTTATTTTTAATTTTTAATATTAATATAATTGTCCAAAACATTTATGCCGTGATGGCACAACATTTAGGAAAAAAAAGAAAAATGATTTTTAAAAATATTAAAAATGACAATATTTAGATGATCTAAGATATTATAAGAATAATATATATATTTAAGAATTATAATGGATATTATAAGTAATTATATTTGAAATTGGTTTCTATCATGATATTTTTAAAGTCAAGATAAGTTGATAACAACAAAAATGGATTTAAGTGTATTTTATGTTAAATAATATATTATTAAATGATTTAAAAATAATAAAAATTTTTAAATTGAAAAATGGGTATTGAATATGGTCTAAAATTATATTCCTTGACCATTTTTGTGGAAATTTTTACCTTAATAGTAAATTTATAACCCTTTAGTATTGATTTTTTTTTACCACAGTTACATCTAAAATTGTTTAACGAAGGGGTTAAACCTAAAGATAAGATTTAAAATTCCATATAAAACTATAAAAATTTTATTTTTTGAAAGTATTTAAACCTTAAAATATATTATCTTATAATTTTTCCCACTCTTTCCAACTTTTAAATGAAAAATAATTTATTATATTTAAATCTTTTTGGTAATTCCAAGTGCATCCTTTCCATCACTATAAAAGGACACAACCTCTCCTCTATTCGTCACACCACCTTGAGCCACACAACTCATCCAAACCCTAAAAAAATATTTTTTAAATCCTTATAAAAGTTCTAGAGGATATTTACACTTATAAATATGATCCCTATGGTTCTTAAGAAGAAATAAAAATGAGGTCTCTCAAAGAGGAGATAATTGTTTTAACCGATCTCTTTAATTTTACTTCTTATTATACCTCCTTAAATTATATACTAACTATTACTATATAATAACAAAAGTATATAACATATACTGAGATATTATTTTGTAAATTTCACAACCTTATTCATCTCTTTTTTCATACTAGTGGAACAAAATCATCATTACTTTATACATGTGGACTACCACCTCCATGAAGTGATATTTTTTGTTTTTCATCACTACCTCACAAGGATGGTTATTATGATGGATTTAATAAATATATATGATATTAATGAAATAATTATTATTTTTGAAATATAATATATTAATTAACCTCTTAACTATACACACATTAAAAAATGATAATGTCACTTGTATTTACATGTGGAATACTAACTTCATAAAGCGATGTGATTAATTTTTCACATACAACATTCATGGGTGATTATACAATGTACATGTGGAATACCACCTCGACAAAGCGATGTGATTCATTCTTCAGATAAAACATTCATGGGTGATTATAAAATTATATTTTATGTATAAAAATGAATAATATGTCTTGATTATGATTCTTGAGATGATGGAACAATAACCCCTTTGACCATGGTCAACCTACCAAATTCATTTTTAAATTATGAATCAAATTTACTCAAAACACCCAAAGAAGACTTAACCTATTAAGTAATTAAATATTTCATTGTAATAAATGAAATAAATGGTTTAATAATAAGTTAATAAACCAATTAAAAGTTTCTTAAACAAATAATTAATTAATATAACTATATTATATAGGAAAGTAATGGATGTACATAGCAAGTCTGAACTTGAGGTAAGGGGTTTATTAACTCAATTTCCATTCATTAGGTTATACTTATACTTAATTGACTATGTTATGAAAATATTATGTGTGAAATATCCTATATTTTTATTATGTTTTCTTTATACTTGTTTTTTTTGTTTTACAATTTTTACACATAATCAATTCATTGATTAAATTCTAACTTCAATGATATGATCTTTATAAGGATTATTCATCTAAATATCTTTTCTTTGAGATAAGTATTATATTATACACATAATTAATTTTATAATATGTATATGTTACCTATTGATATATTATATCATCAATTAATCTTTTATCATGATATTTAAAGTTTCTTTTAATTTATCTCTTTCATGATATATTTATTTGAATGTTATGAAATTTTCAAGGGTTTTCATGGTGTCAATTTCAATTCTTTGAGACATAATTCATGTTACGCATCGTGATTTATTTTATATAATATACTTACTACCCCATGAATGTGTTTTAACATATAACTTCATGTAAATTATTTTTTTTATAGAATCATGTTATATTCATTTATTCAATGGATTTTTGATTGAATCATTACCCGAGTTGCAAGGGTTTATAGTCTCAAACTTCCTTATCTGGGACATGTTTTGATTGATTCACTTATATTCATTTATATAGTGTATATAATGAATCATGAAATATAATATCATGAATATTTTTATATTCTTTGAATTTTATGCTTCTTATTATGTTCTTTATTTCAAATGTTTTTTGGTTTTAAAAGGCTACAAATGAGGTTTCTTTAAAAACATCACTTTAAAGTTTTTAAAGACTTCTATCCAAAATATTCCTCGATGTTGTTTATCTTATTTAAATAATATTCTTTTATAAAAAAAAATGATTACCTAAAGTTATTTGAAATGATATTTTACATTATTTTAAAAGGATTCAAAAAGGATATTTCTTAATGTTTTCCACACGGTTCACTTTTAACTCTCTATACAAAATTTTAAAAAAATGTTTATTTTTAATGTTTATGAAATGAGAATATTTTCTGGCCATCCTAACCATTATTTTCTTTGAATATTACTTTATAATTTTCCATATTTATTTTCAAATAATTTTATATTCACAATATTTTGTGAATTTTTAGTCTTTAAAGGTACTGAAACAAAACGATATTTTGCCTTATTTTTCAAGAAAAGTTTTAAATATTATTTTAATGGTATTTTCATCCATGTAAAAAACCTATAATTATTCATATGATTCACTAGGGATATGATCTTATGACACCATTAAATTCTTTTTTCTGAATGGTTTCTGATGATGTTTTAAAGTGACTATCATGAAATCCATTTATTTTTCAGGAGTAAATCAAGCAATGAAAGTTTTTATGAAACGAAGGAATCTATGTGTCTTGTTTCATGATATGAAACTTAGAAATTATTAATGGAAGTGGGATTGGTGAGTGAAACCAAATACTTAAGGAAAATTTTCAAATATTTGATAGGTGGGTTCGTTATAACCCTCTTATGAATTGGGTATTGATATAGAGTTAACTGTATGGAAGTTACTCCTAAGAGACGATGGAGTTTACCAGTTATAGGTTACTCTTAAGTGATATGATAATTTTATGGTTAGCTGATTCCATGAAAAATGTTTAATGTTCCAAGATACCTACACTTTTTTCAATTATTTTTATGTGTTTTAATGGATCTTTTTCTCAATGATTATTTTCACATGGTGCATGATTGTTGATTTATATGACTTGTATTATATTAAAGATTTATTTAATGTCTCATGGTTTGTGATCCAGATTTTATGGGTTTGAATTATCTTATATTATGATCATGCACTTTGATTATGTCATAATACCTTTATGCTCAACTTATTCTCACTAATGACATTCAATTATCAATGATTATTTTTACCCTTAATGAGCATTTGAGCCTATCCTCATTATTTTATCCATTTCACCAGGTTATAGAGATTTGTGTTAAATGAATTATGTTTAGAAAGGTTTCATGTGTGAATAATTTTATGGGATATGTTAAAGACATAATGTGATATAAGAAAAGTAGGGAATAGTAGAAAAAAAGGCCCACTTGAAGACATGATTATTGTTATGTAAGAGTTTTTCCAAATTCTCTAAAACTCTAAACCTAAAAGGTCGTTGGGTATATAAGTGATCAAATATTTTCTGATGATGTTGTAAGTTTTATATGAAAAAATTAGGTCATGATTATTGGTATCAAAGAATAGATTTAAATATTTTGTTTTTACCATCGGATCCAGGAGTGCGGGTTCGAGGCTGTTATAAATATATAAACATATAATATAAATATAATAAATATAATAAATATAATATATATATAAATTTATAAATATAATTGTATGATATTGTATTGTATAATAAAAAATTAAATTTCATTTATATAAAATTAATATGCACATACATATATACATATAAACACATAAACACAAAATTTATGCACACACATTCACACACACACACACATTATTTTTATCAAATTTTAAAATTCAACACATGCACATGCACACACACACAATTTATAATATATAAAATCATAATGAATTTAAATTTTAATTAAAAAATAATTTAAAATAAGATGTCTGAACACATGTTCTCATTGCAATATATATATATATACACATATATTATTTTTACCAAATTTTAAAATTTAACACTTGCACACACACAATCATATAATTTATAATATATAAAATCATATTAAATTTAAATTTCAATTGAAAAATTAATTTAAATAAGATGTGTGAATGTGCGCATATTACATCACACACACACACATGTTATTTATATAAAATTAACACACACAAAAACACACATTCATACATATATACATACATCAATACATATATATATATATATATATATGTTTACACACACACATATATGTTTATATACATTCATTTGTTCATATATACATACATAACTACATGCATACCTGTATGGATACACGTGTGTGTGTGTTTTTGATAGTTATACACATGCTACTTATCAATATATATATATATATACATGTATGTGTGTGTCTGTTTACGCACACACATGTGCACACACACTTATATAATATTAAAAATAACATATATGATTAATATATATATATATATATATGCATTATTCACATATGTTATTTTAATATTATATAATATTATTATATTATATTACACACACACACACACGTATTCATACATACATACATACATACATCTATACATACATATATACAAACATATATATATATACATACATGGATGCTTACACACACACACACATATAGATGACATATAGATAATGCACATATAATAATATTACATAACATTGAAAATAATATATGTATATGTATATATATATAATTAAATTAATTATTATTAATTATTATTTAATACATAATTATAAATAATTTGATAACAATTAATAACTAAATGATTATTAATAACAAATAATGAATAACAAGTATATAAATTCATATATATTAGTAATTAATTCATTAATTATAAAATATTAACATCATTTTATGTATATTAGATTATATATTAATGTGTGTGTGTGTCAATACATTAACATATTATATTTATATATAAATGTATAAATATATGTATGTTAATATGTAAATATATATAGATATTTCATATAATACAGTGGTCTAATCATTGTTTTGTGTGGTACACTTTACCAGATCAAAATCCTATGAATTATGGATTTCTGGGGAATTTCTGCATACTATGACAATATGGAGGAGTGTGAGGGGGACCAATAAGAAACATAAGTGAGGATGGGAATTGGTGACATTTCTGTGAGAGTGTGAGGTATCAAATAGGAAAGACGCACTGGTGATAGGGGTGAGGTGGCTGTGATAGGGGGAAAAAGTTTCTGTTAAAAAAATACCCATGTTACAGAAGTGAGGTTTGGTGTTTGTGCGTTATTATTACAATGTAGGGGTGGGGTTATAGATTAGTGGCCATGGGTATATGAGTTATCCAACATGAAAGGTGTTCAGGTGAGGTGTGGAGGGTTTAACACATGTCTAAGAATGATTATCAGAACACGTAGAAGTGATTTAAACCCTGATTTAAGGATCTCCCATACAAGATAAATGAAACTATATATATATAAAAATGAAGAAATGTTTTAAAATATACCATTCAATAAATATGCCTATGGTCCCTTTAATCATGGTTCTATATGTTTGATGTATATTACTAAAGTGGAAAACAAAATATTTCCACCTCCGTAGTGTATCTAAATACCAAATTGAATATATTAATGTATGATAGGGATTATCCTTCACCCATAGTGTTCTAGAAAGTAAATGTTCTAAGGAATAAGAAGAATAGAGATTTGGGTTTTTTGGGAGTTTTGACTAAGCATGAAGAAACCACACATACTGTCATGGCATAAAAGTGGTTTATATAGGCAATCAAGGACAATTCTTAATATCTATCTCATTTATTCATATGTTAAAACATATGAATAAATGTTATGACCAATATATTTATTCATTTTATGAATTAATAACCATATATATGTTTCATATTATGAAATGGTTTTTGAATAAATGATAGATCAGGTGGAAGAAACTCGGGTATCCTAGAAATATTACCAACATAGGGAGTATAGAACAATATACCTCAATATTAATGCAAATCAAAATTTTCATGAAAGAATTAATATCATATATATATACACATATAAGGCTTTAGGGAATATATATCCTTTAATCTACCACTTTCTCTAAATCCAAATAAACTTTCTTCTATTTCACATTATCTTGTATCATATATAATAACTTGTGAAAACATATTTAAAAATACTTTTGGATATCTTATAAAACAATTTTAAAAAGGTATTATTAACTACACCTTATATAAAATCATATGTGATACCTTTTGAATACTAACCCAAACCACTTTTTGATTAACTCTAAAACACTTTTAGAGTATCTCTCTGAGTTAAACTCAATCCCCATTCAGTCACCCATAAAGTGTGACCCTATAAGCCTTTATAGCATTTAAAAAATATGAATCACTTTATTAATACATGTAATAGAATAGTATCCTCTATAAAAGCATCGATTATACTCAATATATAAAGGTATTTGATGTGATCTCCATTAAACACATGTATCTCTATACTTGTATCTACCAGTTTGTACCATATTTAAACATTAATTCTCATATTTTACCTTTTATAAGATATCAAGTAACTATGGAAAATAGAGCATGTCAATCCCATATATCCAAACCATCTATTCTTGATTCTCAGAGTGTAGAGTGATCTGATCAATGAATAAATCACATGTTATTCATTTTTATGTATAAGAACATCATATGTCCCTTATCCAAATAGATATAAAATATCTAAGTGTGACCACACACTCCCATAGTATTTCTTAATCAATAGTCTAGATGTGATAATCATTATACAAGAGGAAAAATCACATCTTTGTTAAGCACCAACTGATGACATGATCAAAAACATACCCAACCACCCCTATATTAGATAATTTAATATATACACTTGTGTAAGTAGGGTATTAAAGTACGATTACTCTCATTATAACTATACCACCGACCTCAGGTAATGGGGACTCAAATATGATCCATGCACCCCTAGTATACCAATGAAATTTTTATGACATTCTATGTGGTATACTTATTAGGTTATCCAACACAAAAAAAAATCATATTTTTCATTTTGTATCTCATGAGCATATTTTGTATATATATAAGAATCTTACTCATGATAACCTTAATATTTCCCCATAACCTATAATACTCCATGATGAACATCAGTTAGGGATAAATCAAAGGCACAATTTTAGAGTTCAATTATCATTTCAGTTCATGAAATGTATATCTACATATAAATTTATGTTTTCTACACTTTCTAGGTTTTTTTAAATTATTACATTGTATGTAATTCTTGTCACATATATATGCAGTAATCTGATAAAACCTCCCACTAAACTATTTAGTGATAAACATATATAAAGTAATCTAGTTAGAATAATCATGATATTTAGGTATCATAATCCTAATTATTCAGGCACCAGAATATGTTCAAACCTCTTAACTTCAAAAAATTAAATGTTATGATGTAAACTTTTTTTGACTTCTTAAAACTCTTTCTAAGTTCATCATCATAATTCTTAGAACCATAATTCATTAAACCTTTTCATTGAAATAATGTAACATCTTAAATTATTATTTACTAATACATCCTAAACTATTTTAGGATATTAAGTAAAATTATCTATAAACTTAGACTGGTATAATATTTTAACTTTGAACTTCTCTTAAGTCAAAATATACTCCCACTAGCCTCTTAGACACTATATTCCTTTAAAAAATATCTTGTTAAGATTCCAAACCCTTTTGTGCTTTATATATAACACTAATTTACTTTTTATGAGAAAATTTAACAAGTAAAATATCATTTACATATCATATGTGGTATTATATGTGTTTAAAAAAATTTATTTAAAAACAAGACTTTGTTAAAATATACCATTGATGGGTGGAAGGAAGACATTCCCTCACATTTAAAAAAATATTTGTATAAAATTTTTATCCAAGATAATTTTTTTATCCATTTATTCTTCTCAAAACATGTTATAGAAATTTATAAATCATAAACCACGTGAATAAATTTAATTATCTAATAATTTTTCACAATAACTCTTTGTTTTCAAACAACTAATATTATCATATAAGTGGAATAATATGAAAATACACAGTATTTTATTAATATTCATTCGATTTTGACACATTTATTTACATGTAATCTTTTGATTTAGAAACTATTTTCTCTATAAATGTAAACTATAAGATTAAACAATTATTCCTTTGATTTTTAACTCCTATATATTGATAAAACTTGTAAAATATACATTCGGTATCACGTACCTTTCAAAATTGAATAATTGATCTCTATGTTACCCATACATGACATGGGAATTCCATGGATTTTACTAAACTCCCTCAAGTATATATAATAATTACATCATATGGAATTATTAATCCTCCTTCCTAATAACCCTATATTTCAATTACCTTGATTGGATTCTTAAAGAAAAATTATTGAAATTTTCAATTAACTTTTATTCTTACAATTTGAAAATTTTCCTACTTGTACTATCTATAAAGTACTTTAGAACCTGGACATCATATGTCTATTTCACATATATATATATATATATAACTATTCTTTTAATTCAATAATATTTTATAAACATTTCCATAGACTAAAATATGATAAATTTCATAACCATAACAAGCCATTATAAGTACATATAAATAATTTTATAATATTAAACAAATCATTACTATGTGTATCAAAATATAACTCATGTAATTCAAACAACCATTGTTTACATTCTCTTATCAAGATATAAATAAGAAAATACACATCTAATGAAATATTTATCTGAGCCTGAAGTATCCATGTCTCTAATACAAAAAAAACTTTTCTATATCACTTGGAAATCAAACTCAAGATTGATTATTCATTTATATATTTTTATTCTACTTATGTTATCATGCATATTTTCAATACTTTTGAAATATACAATTGGAATCACATAACATTCATATAATAGAAATAAATTCTATAACATTCATACCTAAAGTGGATTCTATAAGTGGATTATTTCAACCCTTCTGGTAATCCAGAAAATTTGTTCTTCAATGTCTAACTTTTCAACAATAAAAACGTTACACTTCTTTTTTATTTCTCAGTTTGACAGGAAATGTGGAATTTCCATAACTTATTTTATTCCCCCTTTGGATAGAATCTTTACCCATATTCTATTGTAAAATTAGTATGGTACTTCATCCCATACCACACATGTCGTATTCCACAATCCTCAACAGACTGAGGAGATTAGGTAAAGGTTTTCAAATTTTATTCATATTGTAATTTACAAAAAATTGTCATAACATTTTCAGCACTGACTATAGAATGAAATATATTTCCAAATAAATATTTATAGGTGAACCTAGCCTCTACAAGTCATTGAAATATCCAATCATATTGAGTACTTTAGTGGAGACTAAGGTTCCTACTATCATCTTATAATGAAAATGATATTTAGTCACTTCATACCATTCACTCCTTGTAGGCTCTTTATAGCTCCTTTTTAAGTTATCTATTGTTTTAAAGTTGTTAAGGTTCTCATGTTTATTTTGAAATTTTGACTCCATAGTAACCGACATGAGTGTAGAGATTTCATGTTAATTCTTTTTATGTTTATCATAGATATCCAAATCCTTTTTTGAACTATTTCACCAGTTGGTTTATTAAGAAGTGGTTGTTCCAATGCATAGAATTTTATTTCATGTTAGAGAATGATTCTTAAATTCCGATACCAATCAAATAAGATGCTACCATTTAGTTTTTATTTATCAATAACTAATACTAAATTTAATATTTATGATGATTCCATTTATCTATAATAGAATATATTATCAAATGTATATAATATTTTATAAGAATCCAATAATAAGTTTTATGAAAAGGGGTCCCACTAAAATGATGACCCTTTATAAAAACACATTGTATCCATTAGTGGGTCAAGATCTATATTTCACCATGACATACACTAGTTATGACATAAATAATCCATGACTGTATCTATTAGACAAAAATTTTCAATCATATCATATATGGATCTTGGATAGTTGAGAAGACAACTCTTGGTATAATACCTCATGTAGATATACTCAACTATATTCCTATAGTATCCTAACTATCAGGGATTACCAAATATTTTAACACAAAGAAAATTCCAAGAATAATCCAACAAAATAAAGTCAAAGGATAATCATGTTGATATTGAAAATAACATCGAGATAATCCAAAATCACTTATAAATTTCTATCCTTACACAAGATAATCTATGGGTACTCATGATGAGCTTGTCAATACCCTATTGAATGACTGAGGTTTTGACAAGTGCCACTTTAGAAGGAATATAACACTTAAAATGTGAAGGGAATTTAATCTCAGCATCTTATCTAATGTTATTTGCTTTCTGTATGTATGATTCTAGTGATTTAGTTTGGAATCTTATTCCCTCTCCCAAACCAATATGTTCAAAACATATTGGTGTGTAACTCCTTACACAAACCACAAGTTTGTGTTACTAAACCCAAAATAAATAAAGTATATTCCTACATATTTGAATGTATCATATTCATAAGGTATATAAAATACTCATAATTTTTTTAAGAATTATATTATATTGACAATATGCACATGAATAATCCTAGAGTGGTAGATATCCAACCAAATTCACTTTCCTAGATAAGGAATATACCTCTAGGTATGTAGGTAGTCTGACCCCAAGTCCATCTACAAAAATATACTTTACTCAAGAGAAAAATCCAATTAATCATAAATCTAACACCTAATATGAAAAAATATATTAAATAACTAAATTCAAGCTAATAACTTTAATTAAAAACTGAGTTCAAGGTAGATGAAAAACTAAATTTAGTGTAGATTCATTCCTAGAATGTAATGTAAGGATCTATCCTAGAATTAGTTTAACATTTTAAATTAAATAATACATAATTAATCATATTAAAAATTTACAACTATTAATAAAATAGTGAATGACCATTAAACAATTCAAAAATTTAAAAAGGAGATAAATATTTATAAACAATTAATTAATAAAAGTAAATTATAAACATTTTATAATTTTAGCTTTATATTATGTATATTCTATAAATATTAACATAAAATTTCATATTAATTCCATAATTTTGAATATAAACACTTTATATTCAATCCAATGTAATCTATTTTATATTTATCATTATATAGTATTTCCATTTTAAATATATGATATTTTATGAATTATAAACAATTTATATTTTAATTTCTATTATATAAACATAATCTAATGTCATATACGTACCATTATTTAAACCATGATCATATCATTTATCAAAACACTTTTCACATGGCTTAAATAATATCCAAATAAGTGGCCTCTTATTTTGAACAATTCACAATTATTAATTATGAACAATTCATATTTTAAATATAAAAATTTTATATCTTGGACTTATTTCATAATTTATAATCCTTTATAAATTATCACTTATGATTTATAAATAAACACTTTTATTTCTATATCATAATTTATGATAATAAATTTGTTTAAAAGGAATTTCAAATATTAACATTTAATATTTAAGGAATATTTAATAATAAATTTTACATAAACACATATTAATTAATTATAAACCCTTTATAATTAATTAATAAATAAAACTTTTATTAATTAATTAATATCCCAAAATAATTTTTACAATAATTTATAAACATTTTATAAACATTTAAATCATTTTATATGTTAAAAGCACTTTTTTTAACAATTTTAAAATAATTCAATTTACCCTTTCATAGAAGGGATCACCTGCACAAAGGTAAAATCCATTACCTTTATATAGTATCATTCACATGAGGGTAGCATGGTAGTTACCTCTTACATAAAGGTATTACAAAAAATACCTTCATGCATGCCCTTTACATATAGGTATAACCTTTACGTATACTCTACTACATAAAGACACTAAATGATAAACTTTATGCAAGACTTAAAAACTGAGTACTACCATTATGTAATTCAATTGAAATCCCCTATGTAAGGGTATATCGGGTGACCCTTACATAAAATTATTCTATATAAATGTAACCTTAAAAATTCCTTACATTGCATAAAAGTATCTAACAGTAACCATTACAAAACTTATTTTATAAAAAAATTGGCATTACCTTTACATGAAATCCTTTATGTAAAGATAAGTCCTTGGTTACCTTTACATATCATTAAGAAAACTTAAACTACCTTTACATATCCTTTCATGTATATTTAAAACATTATTTATCTTTACAAAACCCATATATGTAACACCCCGAGCTTCCACGATATGCTTCTCTTTCAATAATGCAATTGCTTGCATTGTACGCAAGTTCGAGATTCTAACACACCGCGACCAATCAAAATAGCCATTAAGAATAGTAATACCCACTTTTTAAAATTATATATATTTTATATTTCAAAAATGGACTTCATTTTTGTATTCGGAATATCAAAATTACACTAAGTTGAATTTTTTGTAATTTTCTGAGAACTTCCAATTTTTTATGAATAGTAAAAAATACTTAAAAACAACCTTTTTAATCAAAATAATTTATAGTGATAAATTATACTATTTATTGGTTTTAAAGTATAATTATAATATATTTTTACCTTTTTATCTAATGGTGGTCATTAGAATTAATTTCACTTTGAAATTGGACATAAACAATTGTCAATCTTTTGATATATATTGTTTCTTAAAAACACGCTATTTGTTGTGACAACGGGAATTAATTATAAAATTAATTAATTCAACATATATGTTTGGAATTTTTTAAAATATACATCATTTTTGAATTTGGAATATCAATTATAGCTTTGGGTCAAATTTTGGCATTGTTCTGTAAAACTTCAATTTTTGATGAATAGTGAAACCACTAAGTGGTAGTTAAATAACTGATTTTTCATTTAAATGAAATATTACCACTTATGTGATTTGATTTTCAAAAATCCGACATACATGGTTGTCATTAGGAATTAAAATGTGGTTCAATGGGATTAAAATAATTTTTTGGTGAATAGTAACTTTTAAGTTTAATTAATCGCGATTAAAGGTAATTAGTGAAATTTAAGGTAAAAATGATATTATAAAAATATGAAAATACCTTTACACTTGTTCTAACCTGATTTTATGTGTCATGGCCGACCAAGACAATCCATGGGTCAACTTGGGACCCCATGGAGCCACTTTGGTAGGAAAATGACATAAATAACTTTTATTTAAAGTTAAAATAAAAATGTCACAAACATAAGTTGTTTTACTAAAACAATTTTTAAATGGGGTTATACAAGTCATATTTTTGACTATAAATATTAATTAGAAAGATAAAAATATTTCCTACATCATGATATTTTTTTAAATTTTTAGACATTAAATAAATTAAATTATTTATGACACCATGATGATGCAGTGATTACCTCATTAATTAACGATTTTAATAAAATGGAAGGATAATGTAAAATCTAAGGATTACACTTGTCCAAAGCCTATTGGATGAGAATATTTAGAACCCTTATCACCTTATACTCGAATTATATATGTGTGGGACCTTTAGAATCCGAAAAAGCATTTCATAATAAAGTAACATTTCAATCTTTCCAAGAGTGCCCCTTCTCTTCTCTTATAAAGGGCCCCCATCACTACCACCTTATTCACACTTTCAAGCCATTTGGCTCGGCCAACATCTGCCCAAATACTCTCCCAACTTCCCTCCCTTACTCCTAGAAGCCTCAATTTGGGAAGAATTCTTCCCAAGGAAGCCTTTGGCTCAAATCAAAAGAGTTCCCGATTTTAAGGTAATGTCTTCTCTTATGTTATTTTGTTTTATTTTTCTTATCCAACTCCCTAAACTCTTTTTATTCATTTATTTTGTAACAACAACAGTATCCTCAATATACTAGTATGTTGTTATAATAATTATTCGAGCTACACTTACACACACCTACATCTAATGGTTAAAGAATATACTGTTTCTGTGGATGGCGAATTTATGCCTCACGAAACGATGATTGTTCAACACTCATATAACACCTTCAAAGGTGGACATTAAGATGTAACTATATTTATATATGATATATAATATGTTTATGTTTTACTTAAGGTTATTTATTTTTCATTTATGGCATACCTTTATGATTTCCATTATGGGTAAACGCGATAATTTCATTTTAGGAAGTGCGGACTACCGCCCCGTCAAAGTGATTTGAATCGTTAATGCCATATGTGGGATGTATAAAGGATGGAGTAAATGGTATTATACATTATATTATACTGGAATTATATTATACCTTTATATAATTATAACTTCATTCCATTAAATATGAAATAGAAATGAAAGTAGCGTTCATGCGTACGTACGACTTACCGTCTCCATGAACGGTGCATTTCATTTCTTACCTCTAAATGTTATGTAATATTATAAATGAATGTATATAATGGATATATATGAGATATATTATATATATATCATGAATATAATTCTGGATATAATGGATATTTCACCACATGAACAACTTGTAATTATAAGAAGTTTATTTTTGACTCAAGTACCAAAGATCGACAAAACGACCGTTATTAACTTAAATAATTACATAATGTTAATAACATGGTAATAAGTGATATTAAAGGAATAAGAAACTTGAAAAGGATCTTAAGAAACTATAAATTAACTATAGTTTATTATTCAGGAGTTTAAAGAACGATCGAGTCAAGACAGGACGCAAGGTAAGGGAATTTCTTAACCCAATTTCCAATCTCTGGGTTAATCTCCTACTTTCAAATTATGTCATGATATTATTATGTCCTATATTGTATTTTTACTTTCTTTATGTGTACATATAGTGAATACACATAATAGATCTATTTTATTTTAAAAATTATCTTTGTAAGGACTTCGTCTCAATCTCCTTTCATTGAGGCATATTTTGTTTTATACACAAATTTCTTTTATATGGTGTATAAACCCCTTTGACTTTTACATTTATTCAAAATGAATCTTTTTATATGAAGTGTTTTACTAAACGACAAAAAGGAACGTTTTTCTTGTCATACGTATGCGACGAAAATGACATCTTCGCCGCCGTGACCATTATTTGAGTTTCGTCTTCCTCTACAAGCCATAACTTTTTTTAATGAAAAATAAATACAAAATTTTAACTTTCTTTTATTTTGGTATTGAAAATGGTATTGAAAGTGTTTTTATTATATCAATGTGTTGTATTGATATCTTTTGATTTAAATGTGGAAAGTTTATGTTTCCTTTATGCATGTTTTATGTGATACGATTATGTTATGGTTTATGATATGTTTAAACCTATTCATATGAGGAATGCATTGGACTTAATAAGTAACGGGTGGAGCCCGCTACAGCTCCTCGATGCATCAGTAGGTATCATGAGACAAACTAGTGTCTTTTCACGAGGCCTTGACAAAATCTTATTGTAGAATTGGCACGAGGCCTTGGCTACGTGGTTATGATAGTCTGGCATTATGCATTCCATCATTATGAAAGTGGTTATTGATATTTCATGTGATTATTAGACTAGTAGAATATCCATGTGAGTAAGTAAATGGAATTATTTCATTTTACTTTTTCCATATTATGATAAAGTTCAAGTTTAAAAGGCTTTTGTTTTAGTTATACATTTCCTTAAATGTTAATATTTATTTATGAAAGCTTCCTCTATATTGTTATCCTTACTAAGCATCTGAGCTCACCCCTTTCAATGTTTTAATTTTTCCAGGATGTGAAGAAGTTTATTAGGAATGACCTGCAGGGATAATATAAGGGGTTATGAAGAGAAGATGTTGTAGTTTTGTTTTACTTTATGATGTAATGTAAGACTTATGAGTGTATCTAGTGTTTCTAAGGCTACTAAACTAATCGGTCTTTCAAGACTTGATCTTTTGTGATCATGCCAATGTTACGCAATAATGCACCGACTCTGGGTAACTGGGGTTGGGGCGTTACAGTTGGTATCAGAGGTAGTTTAGTACTAACCTTAGAAGCTAGATTTAGATAAACCCTGATTAGAGCACATAGCCCGAAGATAGACTTTGAGGATTAGTATAGAAGAACTTCCTATAATTTTGGTATTATAGAGATTTTGTGAGTTTTTTGAGCAATACATCCCTGTCTGGATACGAGCAAGAAGAGGCAGCTCTGGCATAGATGTACCTAGGGGTAAAACCCAAAAACACTGCTTTGAGCTAGACTTGAATGGGAACTGGTGCACGACAACGGGCCTTGCTGCACTCTTGGTTACGACACTCCTGGGGGATATGCTTAGGATAATTATCGTTTTCTTTACAAACTACTATGAAGGGTTATGAGTATATAATTCCTCAAAGAAAACATTTTTATGATTATGGATTATATCCATAAATAGTTCAATTTATGTTAAGTATTTTACAAGTATGTAATTATGTATTTTGATTCATAAACTAATCTAGTTTATGCCATTGTTTAGAAATGGTGCATAGTGGAAGGAACATAAACCGTATCAATGTACGCACTCCGTGTAGGGATTTCCCTCCTGCTCAAGATAATTATTGTGGATCTGGAGATACAACTGATGCTGATCAACTTATTACCATACTAGGACAACTCACTCAGGTTATGAATAATAACCTTACTCGTATGGAGCACCCTGATCCGCAACGTGGAAGATCAATGTTAGACCACTTTATGAGGCAACAAACAACAACATTTAATGGGGGTACAAATCCATTAGTAGCTGAGCAATGGATAAACTCCTTAGAGAAAATATTCCACGCCTTTAGGAGTAGCGAAAGGGAGAAGGTTGTCATGGAAGTCTACCGCCTCACTGGAGATGCCGATCAATGGTGGTCGCTGATTCAAAATACAAAGGAAGATGAAGAAGTATTAAGTATGGAATGGTGAGATTTCAAAGATGTTTTCTTAGAAAAATACATTCCTCGTGACTATCGAGAAGATATGGAAAGGCAATTTCTGAGTTTGAGACAAAAGGAGGATGAGAATGTCGCAAAGTATGAGGCTTACTTTACAAGGTTAGCGAGGCATGCTGCATATTACATACATAACCCAAGAAGTAAGATTGATCATTTCTTTGATGGGTTAAAACCATTTCTTCATCGAGCATTAGTCTCACAAACCTTCTCGTCGTACGAAGACATTGTCTCATGTGCTATCAAGACAGAAAATGAATTCTCTAAATCTTATGACAATAAAGTAAAGCAAGAGAAGAAGAGAATGGTGGAACAAGAGACAGATAAAGGGAAAAAGGGAAAGAAGGATTTTCCATTATGTGATAATTGTGGGAAGAATCACCCTGGTACTTGCCTAAAAGGAATGGGAGTTTGTTATAAATATGGAGAAAAAGGTCACCAGGCGCGTGATTGCAAGGGAAAGAAAGAGGCTATCAATGTTGAATGCTACAATTGTAGAGAAATGGTTCATTATGCAAATGAATGTCCTAAGCGTCAGGGAAACATACCTCAGAAAAGGCCAAGGGATCAAGGCCAATCTTATGATATAACTATAGTTGAAGCAGAATAATTAATGTATTGGTGTTTTTGGACTCAAGAACTATATTATGGGTATAAGAATAATGTGATATATATAAGGATTGTACTACAATACTTGTTTTTTTCATTAAGGTTTTAATATGATGAAGTTAATCATATTTTAAGTATGTGAGAATAAGAGAAACTTTACTTTGTTTGGGGAATCTGATGTTACAATTGATTTTGGAATTTAGAGACCTTTTTGAGAAAGTCTGGACATAGGTATTTTGGATAACTATAAAGGTTGGAATGGATTAAGTGGAAGCTTGGATAGTATTGTTTAATGTTAAAAAATTTCTGAATATTATTTTTGGAATATTATAATACTATAGTTTTAGGAAAAGGACAACCTGCAGGTTGGGGGATAACCCGTCACGTCGAACAAAGCTGCAGGAATCGAACCCACAACCATAGTGCGACAGGCCTTTATTACCTACCACTAGCCTACAGGAAGTCCTTGGTTATTACAAAAAGTTTTCCTAATCTAAATGGTATGTGTTAATATTTGGAACCTTATACAATTATTATAAATATAATATTTTTGAGTTCTATTACCTTTTAGAGTGAAAGATGGGTTTGTGGTAAAAATTTATAAAAGAATGAAAGTCTACATGACAAGTATGTATATTCCCTTAAGTTCTTAGTAAATCTCCTAAATAAATTCCTCAACTTTATAAAAGGTAACTTAAAACAAAAACGTTTCCGGTTAACTTTTCCAACTGGGGATTCAATGACCATTTAACCAATCACAAGTTTGTGATTTTCTTATGGTTAATTTTCTCCTAATCCAGTTTTCTACGACTCTCCATCAGACCTTAATGGTTTGTTTTTCTTCCATATCTATATTTTCATAGAATCCTAGTATGGTCTATCTCGGGTGACCTTTGTACTTATCTTTATTTCTTTTAAAGTTATATTTTTATTAACCTTATTTTCGATGTGGGTTTTCCACAAAGGTATTTTCTATTTTCAACCTTTTGTTTTCAAAGAAAAATTTCAAATTGCGAGGATGCAATTTATTTAAGGAGGGGAGAATGTAACACCCCGAGCTTCCACGATACGCTTCTCTTTCAATAATGCAATTGCTTGCATTGTACGCAAGTTCGAGATTCTAACACACCGCGACCAATCAAAATAGCCATTAAGAATATTAATACCCACTTTTTGAAATTATATATATTTTATATTTCAAAATGGACTTCATTTTTGTATTCGTAATATCTAAATTATCCTAAGTTGATTTTTTTGTAATTTTCTGAGAACTTCCAATTTTTTATGAATAGTGAAAAATACTTAAAAGCAACATTTTTAATCAAAATAATTTATAGTGATAAATTATACTATTGAGTGGTTTTAAAGTATAATTAGAATATATTTTTACCATTTTATCTAATGGTGGTCATTATAATTAATTTCACTTTGAAATTGGACATAAACAATTGTCAATCTTTTGATATATATTGTTTTTTAAAAATACGCTATTTGTTGTGACAACAGGAATTAATTATAAAATTAATTAATTCAACATATATTTTTGGAATTTTGTAAAATAGAAATCATTTTTGAATTCGGAATATCAATTATAGCTTAGGGTGAAATTTTGGCATTGTTCTGAAAAACTTCAATTTTTGATGAATAGTGAAACCACTAAGTGGTAGTTAAATAACTAATTTTTCATTTAAATGAAATATTACCACTTCTGTGATTTTATTTTCAAAAATCCATCATAAATGGTTGTCATTAGGAAGTAAAATTTGGTTCAATGGGATTAAAATAATTTTTTTGGTGAATAGTAACTTTTAAGTTTAATTAATCGTGATTAAAGGTAATTAGTGAAATTTAAGGTAAAAATGATATTATAAAAATATGAAAATACCTTTACACTTGTCCTACCCCAATTGGATGTGTCATGGCTGACCAAGACAATCCATGGGTCAACTTGGGGACCCCATGGAGCCACTTTGGTAGGAAAATGACATAAATACCTTTTATTTAAAGTTAAAATAAAAATGTCACAAACATAAGTTGTTTTACTAAAACAATTTCTAAATGGGGTTATAAAAGTCATATTTTTGACTATAAATATTAATTATAAATCTAAAAAGATTTCCTACATCATGATATATTTTTTTTAATTTTTATACATTAAATGAATTAAATTATTTATGACACAATGATGATGCAGCGATTACCTCATTAATTAACGATTTTAATAAAATGGAAGGATAATGTAAAATATAAGCATTACACTTGTCAAAAGCCTATTGGATTAGAATATTTTGAACCCTTATCACCTTATCCTCGAATTATATAAGTGTGGGACCTTTAGAATCCGAAAAATCATTTCATAATAAAGTAACATTTCAATCTTTCCAATAGTGCCCCTTCTCTCCTCTTATAAAAGGCCCCCCAACTTCCCTCCCTTACTCCTAGAAGCCTCACATTGGGCAGAATGCTTCCCAAGGAAGCCTTTGGCTCAAATCAAAAGAGTTACCCGATTTTAAGGTAATGTCTTCTCTTATGTTATTTTGTTTTATTTTGCTTATACAACTCCCTAAACTATTTTTATTCATTTATTTTGAAACAACACCAGTATACTAAATATACTAGGATGTTGTTATAATAAGTATTCGAGCTACACTTACGCACACCTACATCTAATGGTTAAAGAACATACTGTTTCTGTGGATGGCGAATTTCTGCCTCACGAAACGATGATTGTTCAACACTCATATAACACCTTCAAAGGTGGCCATTAAAATGTAACTCTATTTATATATGATATATAATATGTTTATGTTTTACTTAAGGTTCTGTATTTTTCATTTATGGCATACCTTTATGATTTCCATTATGGGTAAACGCGATAATTTCATTTTAGGAAGTGCGGACTACCGCCCCCTCAAAGTGATTTGAATCGTTAATTCCATATGTGGGATGTATAAAGTATAGAGTAAATGGTATTATAAATTATATTATACTGGAATTATATTATACCTTTATATAATTATAACTTAATTCGATTAAATACGAAATAGAAATGAAAGTAGCGTTCATGCGTACGTACGACTTACCGTCTCCATGAACGGTGCATTTCATTTCTTACCTCTAAATGTTATGTAATATTATAAATGAATGTATATACTGGATATATATGAGATATATGATATATATACCATGAATATAATTTTGTATATAATGGATATTTCACCACGTGAAAAACTTGTAATTATAAGAAGTTTATTTTTGACTCAAGTACCAAAGATCGACAAAACGACTGTTATTAACTTAAATAATTACATAATGTTTATAACATGGTAATAAGTGATATTAAAGGAATAAGAAACATGAAAAGGTTCTTAAGAAACTATAAATTAACTCTAGTTTATTATTCAGGAGGTTAAAGAACGGTCGAGTCAAGACAGGACGCAAGGTAACAGAATTTCTTAACCCAATTTCCAATCTCTGGGTTAATCTCCTACTTTCAAATTATGTCATGATATTATTATGTCCTATATTTTATTTGTACTTTATTTATGTGTATATATAGTGAATACACATAATAGATCTATTTTATTTTAAAAATGATCTTTGTAAGGACTTCGTCTCAATCTCCTTTCATTGAGGCATATTTTGTTTTATACACAAATTTCTTTTATACGGTGTATAAACCCCTTTGACTTTTACGTTTATTCAAAAGGAATATTTTTATATGAACTGTTTTACTAAACGAAAAAAGGAACGTTTTTCTTATCGTACGTATGCGGCGACAATGAGATCTCCACCGCCATGACCATTATTTGAGTTTCGGCTTCCTCTACAAGCCATAACTTTTTTTAATGAAAAATAAATACAATGTTTTAACTTTCTTTTATTTTGGTATTGAAAATGGTTTTGAAAGTGTGTTTATTATATAAATGTGTTGTATTGATATCTTGTGATTGAAATGTGGAAATGTTATATTTCCTTTATGCATGTTTTATGTGATACGATTATGTTATGGTTTATGATAAGTTTACACCTATTCATATGAGAAATGCATTGGACTTAATAAGTGACGGGTGGAGCCCGCTACAGCTCCTCAATGCATCGGTAGGTCTCATGAGACAAACTAGTGTCTTGGAACGAGGCCTTGACAAAATCATATTGTAGACTTGGCACGAGGCCTTGGCTACGTGGTTATGATAGTCTGGCATTATGCATTCCATCATTATGAAAGTGGTTATTGATATTTCATGTGATTATTCGACTAGTAGAATATCCATGTGAGTAAGTAAATGGAATTATTTCATTTTAAGTTTTCCATATTATGCTAAATTTCAAGTTTAAAAGGATTTTTTTAGTTATACATTGCCTTAAATGTTAATGTTTATTTATGAAAGCTTCCGCTATATTGTTATCCTTACTGAGCATCTGAGATCACCCTTTTCAATGTTTTAATTTTTCCAGGATGTGAAGAAGTATATTATGAATGACCTGTAGGGATAATATAAGGGGATATGAAGAGAAGATGTTGGAGTTTTTTTTTACTTTATGATGTAATGTAAGACTTATGAATGTATCTAGTGTTTCCAAGGCTATTAAACTAATCAGTATTTCGAGACTTGATCTTTTGTGATCATGCCAATGTTACGCAATAATGCACCGACTCTGGGTAACTGGGGTCGGGGCGTTACAATATACATAAATATAACACCATATTTACCTTTATGTAACCCTGTTACGTTAGGGTAAACCATTTTTATAAATTTTTAAAGAACCTAAAAAGTAATACCCTATTCTTAAAAATTTCTTCATTTCATGAAATATTTCATAAATATAAATCATGGGATAACTTTTATACCACTGAAGGGTTTCAAATAAGTCTAAATAAATTATCGGAACATCTAGAATCCATTTAAACCTTTGTCCAAAGATCACCCATTCAAGATAAATGAAACTACATATAAAAATAAAATGAAGAAATACTGTAAAACATACCGTTCATTTTAGATTCCTATGATCCCCTTGATCTTTATTTGATATGTTTGATGTAGATCAGTAAAGTGGAAAACAAAAGCTTCCTACCTCTATAATGTATCTATGGTCCAATATAAAACTCACATAATACAAGATGTATTATCCTTTATCCATGGTTTGGTAGCACATTGATGTGATAAGGAAGAAAAAGAAGTGAGTTTTAGTATTTTAGAGTTTCTACCAATCATGAAGAAATCACATATACCATAATCACATAGAAGTGGTTTATATAATCAATCAAGGACACTCCTTAATTATTATTTAATTTATTAATATGTTACAATATATGAATAGATGTTATGGATAATATATGAATTCATCATATGAATGAATAACCTTCTATAAATTTCATATTATGAAATAGTTTATGAATAAATGATAGTTCAGGTGTAATAAGGCTTAGTTATTCAGCCAACACTACCACCGTAGGTGGTATAGAATAACATACCCCAAAATATATACAAATCAAAATTTACATGAAATACCCAATATCATATATATACATATATAAGTCTTTAAGGAATATATATACTTCATTATGCGGGTGTGATTGGGGAATTTTTTTTTGTTAAAAATAAGTATAATTATTTTTTCATAGATATTTAAAGTTTGAGTATGGGGAAGGACCTTTAATTTGTGTTCCTTGGAAAGTAGTTCATTTTACGGCAGTGTGTGCTATTTACCACTAATCTGGGTAGTGGAGGGTGAGAAATGGGAATAATTCATTATTCATTTCACTTTATTCATTTCATCATTTTCTACTAAAAATATAAAAAAATATAGAAAGAAAAAAATAGAGGTAATATTGAATTATTCATTGTTCTTACTTGAATGATTTGTCATCCATTCACTGCATTTCTTTGTAATATCATTTTTCATGTGAAAAAATGAAAAAAATGAAAGGGTAGGGTTATAATGAAATCATTTATTTAATTCATTATTTAAATCATAGTTTATTTATTTTGAAAATGGATTGTGATGTTTCACATTTGTAAGGGTAATTAAACAGAAGCACAATTATTTTTTCATAGATATTCTATTTTTAAAAATATATTTAAAATTCTATCATTATTGATTTTTTTATTTTGATTTGGATATATGATCTTTGCACATGATTGAAAATGTTTAGGCATGGGGGTGTGATCTTACAGTAAATTATCCTATATTTTCACCCTAAAAAAATGTATTTTATAATGTTTTTGGGGTATAGTGACTTAAAATTTGATCATTTTTTATTTAACCCTAATTTTTTATCCGTTATATAAAAAATAAATTAAGAAGATAAATTTTACTATTTTTGATATTTTCATGGAAAACATCAGTTTTGTATTTTTTTCATAATATTCTATACACTGATCTAATTTTAATTTTTTTTGGAGGATTACATGATTTTTGGGATTCATTTCATTAAATTATAAAATTTTTAAAATCTAACCATAAGAGTTTCAAATGAAGCATACAAGTCAGGCCAATAAATCTGCCCATGGTTTTCAGGAATTTTAATGATAACCCCATATCTCTGAAACTTCTAGTAGAAAATAGCTAAATTTTTTTATGGAGGTATATAAGACTATGGAATAATTTCATTAATATTGTATTCTTAATATTCTATCATTCTCATGGCTATACATTCATATTAATCCAGATCATTGGAATTTTAAGAGTCCACAAAGCCATAAAATTATACTTTAGTAATGTGGTCATAAACTTTCCTTCACATTTCAAATAGAGTTAAAATTTTATTGGACCATATAAAATACATATAGAACAACTACCTAGTTAATCAGATCTTGATATTAAATAGTATATTGGGTCAGTAAATAGTGATAATTTATAAGATATAATTGGAGGGAAACCCAACCACCTCACTTGCTTATAAATATGTATCTCTACATCTATTCAAGAGTTATCCATTTTTAGAATCTAAGGAAGAGGTTTTTATTTTGTAATAGTTTTATAAATTTTTAATAACAATATTTTCTCTTTATATTTATCAATTTCTATTTCATGTTTTTCCATAATGATATATTATCTTCATTATGGTGAATAACTAACTCTAGGATTGATTCTTGAGGGAGGTTGTAATGATCTTGATTCATTATGCTTTAGTTTATTAGTTTCTCACATTTATGTGATATAATATATGTGTTGAGGGAGGGGATTGGTAGTTTTTTATATTCTCCTTTAATACTCAGTGTCATTACCTCCTATATTGAATATTTTATCCCTCTCATTGTTTGAATTATCCCAAATACAATGGAGTGGTATGAGTTGAATGGTGAATGAAATATGGGGGATTTAGGTGTGGGAAGGGTGAATGCTTTTTTAACAACCTCGATTTTAGGTAATTTAACCATTTAATTGTGCATTTTCAGATTATATAATACTTGGGATGAGTTTCATAAGTTTCAGGATGTTTTTAGAGTGTTTTGGAAGTGTTTTAAATGGTGTATAATTTTTAACACCCCGAGAATTCTAAAAGAGTAACTTTTATTCGATAACATGTATGAAACGTAACACCATACATAGAAAGGAATATAAAATCTCGAAATTTTATGTTAAATTTAATATTTTAAATAAATTTAATATATACTATATATTTAAATGAACACAATTATGAATTAGATTGCATCACATGCAACAATGAGTATCTTTGATGGCTTGTGTTACACAAAAGACTGAATCTTACCGAATACTATTAATATTATTATTTGAAATGAAAATTATCTCCTAGAAATTAAATCAATTATTATGAATAGGATTAAATAATTTATTAAAATATATGTTTTAAAAAAATATAAAATTAATTCATTGGTAAGCAATTAATTATAAATGAATATAAAACCTAATTGAATATAAAATATTTTTTTATGATCACAAAGGTATTTTATTCTAATAAATTAGATTAATTAATATTATTTAATGATCATAATAAAATTTAAATATAATATATTTAATAAAATATTTTTTATATTAATCCAATATATTTGATAAGCATAAGATAAGAACAAACCCAATATTATGCATAGAAAATCTATATTTTTATAAAGGCAGTTTTTCCGACTTTTAATGGTGAACCTATTTTAAATATAAATTTTGAAAATTTTATAAATTTAATAGGAAAAAATATTATTTTTTAAAATAGGAATATAAAAATTTACTTTGAGTGATTTTTTGTATTTTTTGTAGAAGTTTCAGTTTTTGATGAATAGTGAAAAATATTGGATTTTAATTGAAAACTAAATTTTCTTATAAATAATTTATAAGGTTAAATTATATTTTAATTTAGTTTTAAAGTATATTTAGTTCAATTATATATAAATTAATCCAATTTAGGTTATTTTAATCAAACACACATTGAAAATGGATATAAAAACATTTTAATCTTTTGAACATTTTTTACTTTAAAAACTTGATATGGTGTCTCATCTCTAGGATTAATTTTAAATTAATTTATGAAACTTATATTATTTGAATTTGGAAAAATGTATTCCATTATTTTAGTCATAATAATTTATAATGTCTAATAAGGTCAACTTAGTTTTTTTAATAAAAAATATTAGTGAAATAATTAAAATTAATCACATCGATTACGAGAAAAATTAGCGTAATAAGGGATTAAAACTTAAAATTAATGGCTGAAACATGTAAAAAACCTTTTATATATATATATTTATACCATATACTTCATTTTATTTTATTTTTTATTATTATTATAGAAACATGATGTAAGGAGACCTCTCAATAGTATTTTCCTTTTTATATTTACCAGAATGACACTCCTCCTCTAAAGCCCTTTGGATCTTAAAAAATATTACCAAATAAGATAAAAAATTATATCCCCTCATTCTAAAATCCCCAATTTAGATATAAAACAAACTAAATAATTCCTTTGGTGCAAACCAAAGGGAGTTACCCGAAAAAGAGGTAACATTCTTCATTAATCAATTTTGTTTTATTTATTTATCAAACCATTAATCTATTCTTATTCCATGATTATATACTAAATTTACTATCCTAAATATACTTATATGTTGTTATATTAAGGGTTATACCTACCACTACATGCACATACATCAAATGGGTAACAAATTTAATGTCAGTGTGTACAGAGGACTACCAACTTGCAAAACGATGTCATTTGTTTTTCCTTTACCACATCTCATGGTTGGGAATTATGATAGAAAAACTATTTTTATATGATATATGTGATATTTATGTTTTATTAATACTTCTGGATTTTTTTATAACACCTACCTTCATGCTTTTTATTTTTTGGAAATACGATAACATCGTTTGTGGATGTGTGGACTACCGCTTCCTCAAAGCGATGTGATACGTTCACACATTACATGGAATGTATTAAGTATGAGTTTAATTAAACATATATTACATAAAAAAATATATATATTATATTCATGAAATAATTAACATTATATAAATATAATATATTATTTTATTTATTACCCTTTTCACACACTAAAAAAAGTGATATTGTTGTTTGTGGAAGTGTGGACTACCACCTCCTCGATGCAATGCGATTTATTTTACATCATCATAATTATATATATAAGTATATATGATTAAATAAAATTGTATTTATTATATAAATATAATTCCTAAAATATAAAATGTTAATTAACTTCTTTCCATAACGATCATTGAAAAATGAGAACGATACTTATGTGTACGTACAACCTACAGTCTCCATGATTGTAACATTGGTTCATTTTTTCATAATAATATTTCAAGATTGGTTTTAAATGTATAATTAAAATATAATTATGATAATTATATAATCATTATTATTCTATATATGTTTATATAATGAACCCTTTGACCATATTCGACCTACCAAAGTCATTTTTGACACATGAACTGAATTTGGTCAAAACACCCCATGTAAACTTAATTGTTTAAGTAGTTGTAAAAAACATTGAAATAAGTGAAATAAAAGTAATAATAAACATGAAAAAAGTTTTCAAGAAATTAAATAATTAATATAATTTTATTATTTAGTAATATAATAATACACGTGACAAGTTAGTCTCAAGGTAAGATATTTTCATCTCACTTTTTACGTCTATGAGATAAATGTAATATTCACCACTTACATATTTTGTGTGGTGTATATACTATCACATTTTTATTTAATATAATTATTCACTCATAAATCATGGTATTTTTAGTTTCAATTTGAATTATCTCATTCAAGGCATTTTGACTTGAAAATTACCAAGTTGTAAAAGTTATCTTTGCAACCTCACTTTCTTTGGTGATTGTTAACTCTCTCTTGAAACAATAACTTGATAATAATAATTTTTCTTATTGTCCTTTAAATTTATATCAAATATAAATAATCTTGTGTGATTTATATTATTATTTCCTAAAATATATTTCATTTTTACATAGAGTGTTTACTTTGAAATTTATTTGATTAACTAGAGATATTTTGACAAATACATATATTTTATTCAATATGGATATTTGATGATAATAATCATTGTTTATTAATTAAATTGATTATTAAATATATAAGTAATGATTTTTACTGGTATAACATGGGTTGGGGGATGTTTTATGTAATCCCCTCAATGCATCAATAATCTCATGAGATGAATCAGTTGGACAAACTAGATGAGTTTCTACCCTATATTCTAAATCGTCTTGTGAAAGGTATTGAGGGTAAAGGTACCTTGTACCTAGGAAACATGATGTACAGTAATTAAGAATTTACTTTAGTGATAATTTAGTTATTATTATCATTATACCTTAGATTTTTTATTTTACATTATTTATAGATGGATTTCATTCTTATTTTATTGATTAAATGGAATGTGTCTCAAGTTATTTACCTTGGAATATTGATTATTCATTATAAAATTGTTTAAATATAAAGTGTGTTAAATTATTTATCTTTCCATGTTGTTTATTATTATTGATTAATGATTACTTCAGCTGCACGCTTACCCTTACTGAGCATTTGAGCTCACCCTTATTTTTTCCTTTCCCCAAGATATGAATATGAACTCTTGGAATGAGTTTCAAGGATGAATTCTATTATTAATTTTTATGTATTATGTTTTATTTTATATTTATTAATGTAATATGGGTATCATGTAAGTAATATAGTTTTATAAAAGTAATAAATGGATTAGTCCTTCTGGATTTGATTCCTTATAATCATGCCAATGTAATAGAGTAAGGAACCAACTTTGGGAATCTAAGGTCGGGTCTCTATAGTTAGTATCAAAGGAATTTTAGTATCAAGATTGAGAACTATATTTAGGAAAACATAGATTAGGGAACATAACCCTAAGATAGACTTTGAGAATTATAATAAAATCACACATGTCTTTTTTAACTTAATAGTTATGGATTCTATCACATGATTATGAGATTAAGGTTGATTATAAGTTCTAAGTCTTAAAAACCTATTTTTAGGTTTTATGTGATGAGAGTATACCAATATTAAGGATACTTTGGAAGAAATTTAGGGAAATAAAACTCATTAGTTTTGTATTTTTTTAGTGGAAAATCTATTTGAGGAATAACTACCTTACATTTTAGATACATAAGTTTAAATGTATTGATAACCTTTAGTGTCATTATGATCATTAATGACATTGTAATAATATTAAAATTAGATTATTAGGCTTTGAAAAATAAAAATATTTTGTATTGAAAACCATAGAGAAAAGGGTATTTAATGAGAAAATTTCAAGGATGTACATCATAGTTACTTCAGAAATTATATGGTTTTAGAAAATGGGAAAACAATAAGGCATTGGGGATTAAACCCATGACTGAAGGATGATAAGGGTTTCATGCCTACCACAAGCCTATGCAATATCCTATTTAGGGTGTAATTTTTTTAGTTAAAAATTTGATGAATAAATATTAATAATAAACCAGTAGTGTAAATTTTTAGGTTTATAGATTAATGTATTAACCACATTTTATTTGGAGAATATTTAGAGAAAAATGGAAATACTTGTCGCTCTTTTATGGGCCATACAATCTATTAAAAGTGTATTTTAGTTCTTTAGGTGTCAAAGTTGATTTTTGGACATCAATTTCTTGAAGTAAGGGATGGATTATAATTTTATCGATGCACAACCAAAAGTTGAAATTGTTATTATGAAATTGAAACATATCAAGTAAGTATATTTCCTTATATTTTTGGTAAATAAAATAATTCTTCAACATTATGGAAAAGATATTAAAACAAAAATGTTATCCTAATACCTTAATTTTTGTTGAACTAGTGGTCTTTTAAATCATCATAGATTTATGGATTTGAGGACCTAAACTTTACATTGATCATTAAATTTTTTGTGATCAATGAACTCAATAACTCCTATAAATATTTACACTTCCACTATGTACGTATCTCCACTTTCCACTAATGTTATCCTACTTATAAAACTAGTTATTTGTTATTCCATGTGCCCTTTTTTACTTCTCATTATCTATTAATAAGAGAATATTTTATTAAATATTCCCATGATATGGGATTTAAATAAATGTATTTTTAAATATAAAACCCTATATTTATGAGATCATGCTTAAATTGCGAGGATGCAATTTAATTGAGATGGGGAGAATGTAACACCTTGAAAATTCTAAGAGTAACTTTTATTCAATAGTGTGTATGAAATGAAATAACAAACATAGAAATGAATATAAAATCTTGATAATTTATGGTATATTTAATATTTTAAATAAATTTAATATATTATATAGCTTTATATTCACACAAAAATGATTTAACTTGCATCGCACACAACAACGAGTTTCTTCGATGGCTTATGTTACACACAAGACTGAATCTTACCGAATACTATTAATATTATCATTAAAATGAAAATTTTCTCCTAGTTTTTAAATAAATTTTTATGTATATGATTAAATAACTTAATAAAATAAATGGTTTATACATACATAAAATGAATCCATTGGTTAAAAATCAACTAGAAATGAATATAAAAACCAATTGAATATAAAGGATTTTTTTGCTCAGAAAGGTGTTTTATACTAATAAATTAAATTAATTACTATTAGTGAATGATCTTAATAAAATTTATATATTATATATTAAATAAAATATTTTTTACATTCATATAATATATTTTATAAGTATAAGATAAGAACAAACCCAATATTTTTCATAGAAAAGCTATATTTTTATAAAGGTAGTTTTTCCGTCTTTTAATGATGCACTTATTTTAAATATACGTTTTGAAACTTTTATTAATTTAATATTAAAAAAAACATTTTTTTTGAAATTGGAATATAAAAATTTAGTTTGGGTGATTTTTTGGTATTTTTTTAAGAAGTTTCATTTTTTGATGAATAGTGAAAAATACTAGATTTTAATTGAAAAATGACTTTTCATATCAATAATTTATAAGATTTAATTATATTTTAATTTGGTTTTAAAGTATATTTAGTTAAATTATACATAAATTAATCCAATTTTGTTCATTTTAATCAATTTCACATTGAAAATGGATATAAAAACATTTTAAACATTTAAACATTTTTACTTTAAAAATATGATTTGTCGTCCTGTATGCGGGATTAATTTTAAATTAATTTCTACCACTTATATGATTTTAATTTTAAAAAATAGATTCCATATTTGTAATTAGAATTATTTATAATTTATAATAAGGTTAAATTAGTTTTTTATTAAAAATATTAGTGAAAGTAATTAAAATTAATTACAACAATTAAGAGAAAAATTAGTTGAACAAGAGACTAAACCTTAAACTTAAGGGCCAAAATGACCTATAAAAATATAAAAAACCTATTATCAATACATATTTAGACTATATAATCCTTTTTATAAAATTCAGTTTATTATTTTAGAAACATGATGTAAGGGAGATCTCTCAATAGTGTTTACCTTTTTATATTTACAAGAATGTCATGCCTCCACTATAAAAAGGTACTCACCCATCCCACTTATTTACTCCACTAAAGAGATTTGTCTGATAAAACCTCTACCAAAATAATCTCCCAACTTCCCCACTCATACTATAAGCCTAAATTTGGGAAAAAATCAAACCAAGGAAGTCCTTTGGTGAAAACCAAAGGGAGTTACTCGAAAAAGAGGTAATATTATTCAACAATCACTTCTATTTATTTCTTTATCAAACCATTAAATTAATATTATTACATAATTATATAATAAAATACATATCCTAAATATAATTATATTATGTTATGTTATGGGTTGTACCTACACCTACACACATTTCCATCAAACATGTAATGAATTTACCATTCATGTGTATGGAAGACTGCCACTACATGAAATGATGTAATCTGTTTTTCATTTACCACATATCATTGTTGGGAATTATGATGGAAATAATATTTTTATATTATATATGTGATATTTATGTTTTATTAATATTTATTTAATTTTTTTATTATACACACCTTTATGCTTTCCATTTTATGAAAATATGATAACATCGTTTGTGGACGTGTGGACTATGACATCCTCAAAGCGATGTGATACGTTCACACATTATATGGAATGTATTAAGGATGGGTTTAATTAAAAAAATGTGACATAAAAAAATGATATTAATTAAATAATTAACTTTTTAGAAATATAATATTTCATTTTATTTATTACCCTTTTCACACACTAAAAAAAGTGATAACATTATCTGTGGACGTGTGGACTACTGCCTCCTCAAAGTGATGAAATTCCTTTTACATCACCATAATTATATATATAAGTATATATGATTAAATAAAATTATATTTATAATATAATTATCATTATTTAAAAATTAAATGTTACCTACCTTCTTTCCATAATGATAATTTAAAAATGGGAAAGTTACTCATGCGTACATACGACCTACCGTCTCTATGATTATAACATTGGTTCATTTTTCGTAACCATAATTTATGATTGGTTTTAAAATTATAATTTATATATAATTATAATAATTATTTAATGATTATTATTCTTTATATGTTTATATAATGACCCCTTTGACCATAGTTGACCTACCAAATTCATTTTTGACACATGAACCCAATTTGGTCAAAACACCAGATATAAACATAATTGTTTAAGTAGTTGTACAAAACATTGTAATAAGTTAAATAAAATTAATAGTAAACATGAAAATGTTTATCAATAAAGTAAATAATTAACATATGTTTATTATTCAGGAATATAAAGACACATGTTACAAGTCAGACTCAAGGTAAGAGATTTTCATTTCACATTTTACATCTATAAGATAAATGTAATATTCACCACTTACTTATTTTTTGTGGTGTATATAATACATATTTTCATTTAATATCATGATTAACTCATACATCCTAGTATTTTAATTTTCAATTTGTATTATCCCATCCAAGGGATTTTGAATTGAAAATTACCAAGCGGTAAAAGTTAGCTTTGAAATCTAAATTTATTTTATGATTGTTAACTTTTTATCGAAACAATCACTTCCTTATGATCAGTTTTCTTATTTTATGTTACATTTATATAAAATATCCATACTCTTGTGTGATGGATATTATTATTTCCTAAATTTTATTCTATTTTTACATACAGTGTTTACTTTGAAATTTATTTGATTAATTGGGGGAATTTTGATAAATCCGTATCTTTTATTCAATACATATATTTGATGATAGGGATCATTGTTTATTAATTAAATCAATTATTTGATTTATAAGGAATGATTTAGACTGGTATATAATGAGTTGGGGACTATTTAAAGTAATCTGCTATATGTATCAGTAGTCTCATGAGATGAATCAGTTGGTGAAATCAGATGGGTTTCAACCTGATATGCTAAACCTTCTAATGAAAGGTATTGAAGATAAAGATACCATGTACCTAGGAAACATGGTGTCCAATATTTAAGCATTTAATTTATTTATAATTTAGTTATTATTATCATTATCTATGTGATTTTTTCTTTTTCATTATCTATGGATGCATTTCATTCTCAGTTTATTAATTAAATGACATGTGTATTCAGTTATTTACCTTGCCATATCGATTATGCCTCATCCAGTTGTTTAAATAAAAAGTGTGTTAAGTTATTTAACTTTCCATATTTTTTATTATTATTGATTCAAGATTAATTATACTATATTATTACCCTTACTGATAATTTGAGATCACCCTTATTTTATTTCATTTCCCTCGAATACGAAGATAAACTCTTGGAATGAGTTTCAAGGATACAATTTATTAGTCCCTGCTATATTTTTTTTCTATTTACCAATGTAATATGGATATCATGTATGTAATTTGGATTTCAAAAACTAATAAACTGATTATTCCTTCCAGATTTGATTCATTATACCCATGCCAATGTAATAAAGTAAGGCACTGACTCTGGGATTTTGGGGTTGGGGCGTTACATGATTTGAGAATGGATAGTAGAAACTATGCACTATATCTAGAAAAACATATAGAGTGATGCTGGGAGTCCCTGGGAATGTGCATAGTTGGAGAACAACTTATCCAAATTGTGTTCATTCTAGGAGAAACCATACGAATGGAGATAATGGAAATAGAACAATTGGAACACAGTTGTCAAGCTGTGTGAGCCAATCATATGAGGGTGTGGCCTTGGGATAATAACAATAAACATTTAGTGAAACATTTCCCAAAACATCCAGTATAAAATATATATATCTCTGGATATTTTCTTGTACCACGCACATGGTTGGCATATAGTTTGAAAAACCGTGTAACCAAACCTTATGACATGTAGTTAATTCTATGAAAATTAATATTTAAGTATAATTAAGCCCCTAAATGTCTTATTTTTCTAATATTCTCTTAATCTCTTCAAATACTATACTCTCCTAGGATCCCTTGTTCATTACCTTTGATCCAAAAGTAACTTTTGGAAAATATAAGTGTGTTGGATCTTCAAAATCATTGATCAATCCTCATTTTATTTATTTATATTTATATCCTATCATCCCCTATAACCTAGATCACGATATTTATTATTCCATGGATAGATATAAGTCTTATGTTGTGGATCTTGTTGTTATCTTGTTAGATCTATTTAAGGGAAAAACATTCAAGGATGGATCTAGAGGTTTTATGTGTCATTCCTCAATTTCTTTAACCATCATAAGGTATGTGGATTTTCTCTCATTCTAATCACTCTAGAACTTGAAGGCTTTGTGTTTTAAATCTATATATCTTTAATTTATTTGGAATACTCTCTTTCATTTGGAATGATGCTCATAAGGTGTTCGATAAAATGTTTGAAAGAAAGTAGTTTTCAAAAGAAACATTTAATTTTTAATAATCTTATATAAGAAATTAGAATAAACGGTAAATTTGGGATAGAATAATAGAATAAAGTACCACCACAAAAATGGGATAGAATAATGGTGTGAAGTACCACCACCAAAATGGGACATAATAATGGTTTTAAGTACCACCGTCAAATTGGTTCACCTAGTGATAACTTTGTGGAAGGATGAATCACCACTCATGAGTATAGGTAGGTCCATGGTTTCAAGAATTATGTGTGTGTGTGTGGGTGGGGGGATGTGGGGATGAAATACATGGTTGGGTATTCTAATAGTAAGGAAAGAAATGATAAATTTTTAAATTCATTTAGTTTGTTAAAAAAGTGATAAATTGATTTAGTTCAATTGTCTTGTGAAATAAATGATTAATTGTTTTGGTTTAATTATTTTTATTAAACTATTTCTCTTATGATAAAATATTTTAACTCCCACACATTTATTTACCTTTTTCCATGATTTATTTATAAAATTAAATTTTATAAAATGTGATAACTTGTTATTGTTCTAGTGGCACATGTTGGGAAGACTTTGGGGGAATACCTACTGAATTTGTACTCACCCCTACTTGGGAACTTTTATGTGTTTATATATATCATAAATTGAGATATAGGTAATGTAAAGGTGGAACATTTATCTAGTGGTGCATCTTGATACTTTCCTTCTCAGTTGGTGTTCATATCTTGGAGATATCTCTTAGTGTTATTAGAGTGACTTCACATTATTATAGTTGTGTTTGGATGTATTTTGGTTTCTTGCATCATCTTGATCACTTTGTCACTTCTACTACAATTTTTAAATTTATTTGGTTTCCTATAAGTTTTATTGTTTTTACTCATGCAACATATAATTGGTTTGTTTATTTTTTTTTCTATATGGTTATTTTTGTTCTTCATGGAAAATCATCCCCTAACTTTCCATTAATACCTTGGAATTCATTTTTAGTATTTAGTGTCTTGGGTATGTAACCTAAGGGTGGTGGAACCTATACCTCTTCCCAAGCTAATGGGAGAGGGGTGGTAGGTTTCTAATGGTATCAATATTGGTTGTTTAGTCTATCTTTTGGAATGGTTATAAGGAAATAATGATGTTGGAACTTGAAATGTAAGGACATGAAATGTTGTAAATTGAAAGGTATAACATAAAAAGATGTATCAAAACATTTTATGATAAAATTTAATTTACTAGGATGGTTTGGGTAAAAAATTGTTCTAATCCACTTCTAGGTTTTTTATCATCTCATCGTCACGGTTTTACCTGATGAGTGTAGCATATCATACATTAGTATTGAGACTTACCACTAAGACTGAATTGTTTATTTTGTCTTTGATAGTATATAAAAAATGGTCAAAATAGTTAAAATGATCTTATTTTGAAAATAATGGTTATAATAATTGTTTCTTATATTGATTTTTAATTTTATAAGACTTCAATTTCTATTGATTAATGACTAAATGGTGTTTTTTTCTGACTGAAAATTGTTCTTTTTATTATGAAAACACTTTTAAGGAAAAAGTGAGAAACCAAACATGACCTCACCACATCACCAATTCACCACTTCACAAATTGAAAAAATACAATCACAATGGATAAAATCCATTCAAGACTTCAATCTGACAAACCATCAAAGCTGGAGCCAAAGTCACCAAGAAGGGCTGAGAAACCATGAACAAGGGGAAACAAACATCAGGAGAGCTGGACAAACCTCAGATCCGGTCTCCTAAAATGCCCACCGATGCGACCGTCGGCACCAGCCCAAATCCACAAACCCATTGGCAGACTCCAGTCAGATTTCTCCCAACCCTCCAGCGAAGTGAGATGGGCCCTGAAAGAGCACATCCACAAAGGGCGACAAATAGAATAGAGCGAGGAAGACCATGCCATCCAGACACTGCACCCAGCTCTGCAGGTAACCGCAACGCACCCTCGGACCAAACGCCACTCTGCAAACCCCTTTCCAGTATCTCTGAAGCAGTGCAAACCCAAATCCAAGAGATTGCAGCAGATCTAATTCATCCCAAACAAAACCATCACACCATGATTCCTTCCTTTGAAAATAACCATCCAAACAAGAAACTTCCACAATTAAAAAACAACCAACTCAGATCAAGAGATTCAACACTACAGAAAACCATCAAAACAAAAAAATTGCAACAACACCAAGAAGCCATCCCGAAATTGCCCCATCGCCACCATCAACATAGCTCATAGAGACCAAAACATTATGACCAAGGTACCCTGCCAGAGCACTATGTAGAAAACAAAACACATCCCCTCGCCGCGGATCGAAAGCGCCACCCCCCGTGCTGAGGAAACGATCCACACCGCATAGAAAAGGCAGAAGCCAAACCTGCGGAAGGAGAAGATCACGACCCCGAAGGAGAACCAGAGCACACCCACACGCCACAAAAGGAAGTGCTCGGCCCAGACACTGCTCCAGATTTCGATCCCGCATCACACTGAACTGCAACCCAGGAGATGCACCGGAGCATGCTCCCAACGCCGTAGAAAAAGAAGATCACAAAGCCACCACACCGGATCGAAAGCCACTTCGCCACAGAAACAGGACCGTGACCCAATACCAGATCTATACCTCTTCACCACAGGAAATGGGATCACAACCCCGATGCACCAGATTGAAAAACCCTTCACCGCAGAGAAGGAACACACCCCGACACCGCACCAGGTCACGATCCCACGACGCGCGGAAGAGAAGGAATGCGACCCTGAAACCAAAGAGACCTAATCACCCTCGCTGAGGAAGAAAGGACCCTGAGACTCCAATGAGGATATCCTTCATTGAGGAAGAAGATACCGCCACCCTTTGAGCACTCCGGGAGAAGCTAGGACGAAACCGCAGTCCGAACGGTGCGAGGAAGACGGCGAAGACAAGCCGGAACCCTAACCTACTGTGCCCTTTACGAGCTCATCTGAAAAATGTGTTTTATTATAGTTATATAAAATGGAACCAAGTTAACACTATAGAAATCATCTAGAGGAGGCCATGAAAAATATGGTTTCAACTAATAAAAATGTGAATTAATAAATTTTCCAAATCATCATTTATACTTTTTAAGATATTGATAGAGGGAATCATAACAAAGAATTCTAACAAGTGGATCACTCTTTCTAGTTTTAGAAATAGAATCCACCCACCTTTTTATGGGATTCCGAGCCTAAAAAAGTGGAAGTGTGGATGAATAGAATGAATTTAATCTTTGATTTCCTTACTACACCAGTAAAGATAAAGGTCAAGTTAGTGGTTTATATTCTAGAGGATCTTACACACAAATGTTAAGATTTATATATTCAATATTTAGTTGACCAAGGTCTTATATGGGTGGATTTTGAAGAATTATTCAGAAAAAAATTCTATTCTTACACATTTAAGATAACCCAAACAACAGATTTATTTAGCCTTAAACAAGATAACTCAACAATAACAAAGTATGAAAATAAGCTTATAAACATAGTTAATTTCTCTTCATAGGTAGTTGTTAGTGAGTCCTTGAAGGCATGCATCTTTGAATCAGGATTTCAATTGGAGATTCATTCTAAAATAGATGTACTATATATTATAGATTATATAGAGATGGTTAATAGGGAAACTAGGGAATAAAGGGATCTTCTTTCAAATATTATAGGAAGAGGTATGTTTATCTTTAAAATAGAAATTGGGAAATCTAATGTTGGTAATAAGTGGATAAGGGATACCTATTCTCAAAGAGGTGGCACACCTCAAAATCAGACCACTGAATCAATAAATTTTCCTCCAAGACCAAATAAAAATCCTATATTTTTGAAGTGTGGTTTGTTCATTAATATAAAGAGATACTATAAGACACCACCTTAATCTTATCACAACTTTAATCAAATGGGTAACATCTAGTATTATTTTCATAACACTCCAAAGTCTAGTGCTTGAGATACATCTCATATTTCTCAGACATCTTATGGTTTGACTGTATTACCTCACCAAAGTAACTTTTGTTCTCAGAACTAAGCTAGGGAATATGATTTTAGGAACACCATTAATCCTATGGAAATACAATTATAATAATAAATGAAGGATCAAAGGGGATTAATGAAGAAATTTTATGGTGTTGGGATGATGATCACAGAGGATCAATCTGGTCCTTTGATAGAATGAGGTATTATTCTCTTTAATTATACCCTTATGCAATACTTGATTAATAAAAATGTAGCTCACTCTATCATTACTTATCATATTGTTTATCATACGGGTTTACATGTTGATATGATGCATTATGTATTGAAACTTAAAACACCTCTTGACCAACAGAGGGTCAAGACTTTATGTGTGAAACATGTTCTATAACTATAGATGGGGATAAATTGGTTTGATATTTCAATGTCATTTAAATGGATATATATGATCTAATTTTGGTAATGGATTGGTTGAAATCCTTCAAGGACCACAACAACTATTATGCCCAACATGTTAGTTCCATATATTATAAGAGAATTAAAAATATTTTCAAAGGATATTGGGATGTGAATGTAAGAAGAGAAATAATTTTAGTACTGATGGTTGGGACCATCT
The DNA here is from genome assembly GCA_963277665.1 of Viscum album. Classification (NCBI taxonomy): domain Eukaryota; kingdom Viridiplantae; phylum Streptophyta; class Magnoliopsida; order Santalales; family Viscaceae; genus Viscum; species Viscum album. Next base: position 1,285,273,922 of record OY728155.1, on the reverse strand, counting down.
CTTATAAAGTAGTAGTAGTTACTTTGGAATGTGTTGATGGAATTGAACATTGAGATTTTCTAACCACCGTTGACCAATTTCATGATGTATTTATGAAAAATTTCTTAGGGTTTACACCCAAAAGAGAATTATAATTTATGACTAATCTCTTACCAAGTACTAGTACCATTTCACTTACATATTATAATATGGTACTGATAGAATTGAGGGAATTTAATTTACTACTGGAAGATTTGTATAAAAAAAGGTTTACTTAAACTGAGTATGTCTCCACGGACAAGACCTATTATTTTTATAAATAAAGTAGGTGGAAATATTTAACTTTGTGTGGATTATCATAATCTTAACTAGTTTATGATAAAGAACTAATATCCATTTCCATGAACTGATGATCTGTTTGATCACTTAAGGGGATCCCATTGGCTCTCTAAAATCAACTTATGATCAAGGTATCACCAAATTCCAGTTCAAAGAGAAGAAATTCCAAATACAACCTTCAAGATATGTTATGGTCACTATGAATACATGGATATTACCTTTGGTCATAAAAGTTCACCATTAATCTTTATAAAATCGATGAATCATATTTTCAAAAGATATCTTTACTCGTTTATAGTGGTGTTTGTCGATGATATTTTGGTGTATTCTAGGAGTAATTTTGACCATAAGCAACACTTGGATATAATATTGGGTATCATGTGAGAACATCGCCTTTATTCTAAGATTTAAAAGTGTGATTTATGGATACAAGAGGTATGTTTCATTGGTTACATCATCTATAAAAGAGGAATTTTTATAGATACTAAAAAGATAGAAATTGTTATCTATTAGAAACCACTGAATAAGGTGTTTGAGATACACAGTTTCCTTATATTAACATGATATTAATGATGATTTATTTTAATTTTTCATAACTTTCCTTACTGATGAAATATTTAATAAAGAAAGGTATTCCTTTACAATGGTGTAATGAGTTCCAAAAATCTTTTTAAGAGCTTATGGTTTGGATTATGTTAACACCCATCCTTACATTTATAGAGCCAGGATAAGGTTATGTGTTCTATTGTGATGAATCTTGGTCTAGTTTAGGATGTGTTATCATGTAGGATGGTCATCATGTAGCTTATGTATCATTATAGTTACAGTTTCATGTGATGAATTACCCAACACATGATTGGGAATTAGCTGCTATAGTCCATGCTTTGAAAACATGGAACCATTATCATTTTGGTGATAAATTTAAGGTTTTCATAGTTCATAAAATCCTGAAACATATTTTCTCACACTACTACAAAAATGGGTTTATCTAGAACTAGGGATTTAATAGCACTAGATAAAAGTGCAGTTAAATACCCCCTTTGTTAGTGCTATAAAAAGTGTTGTTAAAGGGGGTCTTTAACAATGCTTTTTTAGCGTAGTTAAATGGGGTATTTAATAGTGCTAAAAAAGTAATGTTAAAGGGAGACATTTTATAGCATTTGTAAAAAATCATTGATAAATACACCCTTTAAAAGTGCTAGTAAAAATCACTGATAAATGAGTCCCTTTATCAGTGCTAGAAGAAAAGCACTGATAAAGGGGGGGCTTTATCAACACTTTTTCACTGACAATGATAAAGGGAATATTTCAAAAAAATATATTTCATTAAAAATAATATATTAATATAGAAATATATTTATATTGATATAAATATAATATCTATTTTTTAAATATGTTTTAGATAAGGCTAGATAATAATTTACACTTAATATATAAAATATTTAGTGAAAATTTATTATAAAATAATTAAATAAATATTTTTAATTAATAATTTGATAATAATTATCAATTAATATTCATTTAATAAAAATTATAAAAAATCAAAAAAATAATAAAAGATTTAAAATGAGTTGAAAATGTAACTCAAACTTCAAACGACCATAACTTTTGATCTGAGTGTCTCTTTGACCTCTACCACATATAAAATCAAATCCTACGATGAGCTCTATGCCTTATTGAATTGGAGAAACCTTAGTAACATTTTTCAAGGCCCAAAATTCTCAAAAGGTCTCCAAAACTGTGTTTTTAGTTTGGGTATCCAATTTTTTTAACATTTGATGGAATTAAAGCCTCGTTTAATGGGGTTATTATTATATATTTTTCTGTGGGAAATGAATTTATAACTAGGTATTACATTCATATTGATATTATGGTTTTAAAATTTTATAATTTTTTAAAATTTAGTTTTATATATAATCAAATATATGTATATTTTTTTATATTTACGTATAATAAATCACCTATATAAATAAATATATCTACATATTTACATAGAAATGTATTTTTAAATATATAAAATAAATATTTATTATTCATTTTTTAAAGTAAAAAAATTATCCATTTTATTTATCTTATAAAAATGAATTCATATGTATATATATACCTATACAATTAATGTTTATATATAAACATGTGTGTGTCAAAAATTAACAAATATATATGTATATGTATCTTATAATATATGTAAAGAAATAAATATTCTAAACATTTATTTAAAACAATATCTTACCATTTTTTACATTATATATATATATATTTTATATATACATATAGTGTGTATTAATAAATAAATAAATAAATATATATATATGTCTTATAATATATGTAAATGAATATGATATATAATATATTTAAATAAATATAAGTATATATATGTATATATATCACACACACACATTTTATAAATGTATTTGAAAACAATTATATAAATATATGACAAAAAAATTTATTTGTATATATATATATAAATAAATAAATAAAAATACAATTAAACATACAACGAAACCATATGGTGCAGTGGTAAATGCATTCCACCTTTAAAGGAGAGGTGCAGGGTTTGAATTCAGATGGGTGCAGGAGGCTAGAAATTCACAAAGCACTGATAAAGGGGTGGGGGGGGGGTTCTATTAAATGGGTTATGGAAGTAATGATAAAGGGGCTGGCCTCATAGATTTCTGAAAAAATATATTTTTACCCCCTTTAACAGAGCTACAAAAGGACTATTAAAGGGGTCCTTTAACAATGCTAAAAAAAGAACTATTAAAATGTTCCTTTAATAGTGCTAAAAAAAGTGCTGATAAAGAGGTGATTTATCAGTTCTTTTTTATCACTGATAGAGGATCCATTTATCAACGTTTTTCTAGTGATGATAAAAGCCAAGGACTTTTAACCATGCTCTGATAGTCAATGCTTTTTTTTCTCTGATAATAGTCTATTCTAGAACTGTTAATGGCCTCTTTTGTAGTAGTGTCACTAAGGTATTTGAATCTAAGGAAATGAATATGAATAAAATATCTACAAATTTTTTACTTTGACTTGATGTATAAACTAGGTAGAGGGAATTTTTTAGCTGATGCATTGAGTAGGAAGTCATATAATGAGTTGACTAGAGAGGCTTCAGATCAATGACAACTAATATTGTTCATAGAAGACAAGAATATAGATTGTGTAGTTAAAGGTGACATTGTAGTTTTATTTATTATTTATCTTTCTCTTGATTTGATTGAGCAGGTTAAATATGCTCATACATCTAATCCTAAATTTCTAAACATGTGGTCAAAACTCAATGGTGGGGAGACTATTGATGTATGTATGCTAGATGAGAGATCTGTGCTATGTTTTAGATATCATATTTTGGTTCCTCCAACTTATGAGAAATAATATCTTTCTACCCACCACCATTCAATATGGGGTGTTCATCCTAGCATACAGAAGATGTATTAGGAACTAAAATCATAGTTTGGTGGGATGAAATGAAGTAGGAAAGTGATAGAGTTTGTATTGAGATGCCACACCTATTAGTAGGTCAAGGTGAAACATCAATGTATATATGGTATGTTCCATTATTTACCTACTTCTTTATGGAAATGGGAATAGATAGTTTTGGATTTTGTCATAGGTCTTCCAAAAATAGTTTGAAAACACGATTCCATATTGGTGATTATGGATCATCTCATGAATTCATCTCACTTTATCCCTATTATTGAATCCAATATGGTGTAAGAATTATAAAAAATATACATTCAGGAACTTATAAAGGTGCATATCACTCTAGTATCAATTGTGTTTGAATAGGACCCCAGGTTTACATCTCAATTTTGGAATTCCTTGTTGAAAGCCCTTAAACCCCAGTTTACAATGGGAAAACTTATCATCCTACATGTATTATGAGTCCAAAGGAATTATCCAATCATTGAGATACATTCTTAGTGATTTTATTATAGATTTTAAAGGCTCATATTAGGAGAATATACCATTAGTGAAGTTCTCATACAATTACAGTTATCATACCTTGATAAGTATAACTAATTTTAAATAATTATATGGTTTTCCTTATTATTATCCACTTTTTTGGGTTGAAACTGGTGATAACCCACTTATTATACCTATCCATATGCAAGATATTACATAGAAGAAACAAATAATTAGAAAGAGAATGAAAATGACTTAGAGATATCAAAAATTGTATGCAGATCCCTGTTGGCGACCATTATCATTTGAGGTGGGTGATTATTTTTATTGAGAATATCTCCAAGGATATCAAATAAATATATATTGAATAAAAATCACACAAAAAAACTTAATTTTTAGGATTTGTACACTGGGGAAACAAAATTGAGTTTTATTCAACTTGAATGGACAAAAACCCAGAGTCTGGAATTTAGAATTAGTTCACTCAAATGTATGGGGGACAATCCCATTATGATCTTATAGAGGATCTATTTACCCTTTCATGTTCATTTGATGATTCTATAATGAAGGTATGGGTGTATTTACTTAATTATAAGTTTGGTGTTTTCAATTCTATCGAGTAGTGGAAAGCCTTGGTGGAATTAGAGAGTGGTCAGAAGTTGAAACACTTCATATATGATAATGGTGGAGAATATAATGATAGAAAATTCTATAATTTCTATGAGAAGAAAGGAATAAGACTTGAAATTATAGTACCTAAAACACCATAATAAAATGGTGTTGAATAGATAATTAATCAAACTTTGAATAAGAAGCAAAGATGTATGCTTATACACTTTAGAATTTCCAATACCATTTGAGAAGAAGGAATAACACTACAACACACTTACTCAACAGAAGTTCTTCAACTACCATGAGATAGAGACTACCATAAGAGCTATAGTATGGTAATTTAGAAGAATTTGGGCACCTAAAAGTCTGTAAAAGTATAACTTATACCCTCATTAATTTTAATGGTAGAGACAAGATGAAGGCAAAGTCCAAATCCTATTTTCTTATGGGATATGAGAATGAAGAATTTAGTTTGAGATTATAGGATGATGAAAAATGTCAATTCATAAAAATTCAAAACATTCTCTTCAATTAGAAGATCTTATGAAAGGATAGGAAATTAACTAAATCAGAGGTTTAAGGGAAGAAGTCAACCATTGAAGTTAATGATAATATCAATGAAAACACAAAAGACCACAAGTTATGGTAATACCATATGTCAATAAAAACCCATTAGAATTTAGACCAGTAGAATATTTATTGAAATGATAAAGGTTTTATGAAGCTTAAAGTAAAGCACCAGAAGTTAAGTGGTCGGTAGTCGGTTCACCTGAAGTTGGGGCATCAAAAATAGAAGCACTAGAAAGAGAAAAATTTTATGATATATTGAGAAGATCATTTAGAGTTATGTGACCAATCCAAAGATAATAATATGATATGGGTTTCTTACTTCTAATAGATCCTAGGGAAGGTGAATTCCTTAAAGAGATAGAAATACTCATTAAATCAAAATAGTGAGAGTTAAAAATGAAGGAATAAATGATTTCCCTAAAGTTTATTGAAACTTGGGATGTAACTAAACTATGGGAAGAAAAGAAAGAACTAGAGAACAAATGAGTTTTCTGTTTTAAGGAAGAAGTTGATAAAAGTAAAAGATACAAGGAATGATTGATGGTGAAAGGATTCCAACAGAAGGAAAGAATCTATTTCTTATAAATATTTTCACCAGTTGTAAATCATATTACCATACAAATGGTGTTGAGTTTAGTTGTTTATTATTATCTACATTTTTAACAAATGTATTTCAAAATTGTCTTTCTTCATGGTGAATTAGATAAGGAGACATATATGAAACAACCAAAGTGTTTTTAATATCATTATAATGAGGTACTTTTTTGTAAATTAAAGTGGATTCTCTATGGATTAAAACAAGAACGTTGATAGTTGAACCCAAATTTTAAAAATTTCATGACTGAAGAATGTTTCATGAAGATATAATCCGATCAATATCGCTATTAGAAGTCATATACTGATGAGATCAACATAATACTCCTAATATATATATATATGTCATATTGTTGGAGGGTCTGGATGGTTCATAGATTCATGATCTGAAGTGTAATTTTTTCAATTTTTTTGAAACAAACGATCTTGTTTATGATAAAAAAATCCTATAGATAAGGATAAATAGGAATAATAAATTTGGTGCACTAGTGTTATCATAGAATAAATACATATAGAATATCATTGAGAAATTTGGGTTATTTGGATGTAAAACTTTCTCAACCCCTCTTATTAGTAACTTCAAGTTATCCAAGGATTAACCAATAGAATTGGAAGATGAGGCCTCGTACATGGAGAAAACTCCATAAGCATAAGTTTTCAGAGTTTTGATGCATGTGATGATTTATATATGGACAAAAATTGTCTTTCCAGTGGGAGTAGTAATCCAACTTATGTCTAACCTAGAGAAAGAGCACTAGGAATCCATGAAGCAGATCATCCAATACATAAAATATTAATAAGACACAATGATGTGCATTAGGTAAGATTTTTATTTATAAGGATTATTGGATGTAGATTTTTCTAGGGATTCAGACATCCAAACAAGATTTGTGTTTTCTTTTGGTGGAAAGATGGTCAACTAGATGTATTGACTGTAGCATGTGGTTAATTTTTCTATAATGTAATTAGAATACATAGTAGATATGGAATCTATAAAAATGTTAGTATGGTTAATGTGCTTACTGAAGGAGATTGGAAATTCACCGGAAGGAGGAATTTTATTCCGTGGTAGTAAGAGTGCAATCCAACTTACCCTAAATCCACTGTTTCATGATAGAATAAAACAAATTGATTTGAAATTCCATTTCATCAGGATTATTATATAATATAAGGTGTTAGAGTGATCAAATATAGTCGGGAAAAAATATACAACTAACATGTTAAAAAATGTGTTAGTCAAAGAAATACCAAGGTTACAATGTCCCTTAGTTGGACTCAGGTGAAAAAAATATAGTGGAGAATACTCTTTTATGAAGAAGAAGGATAAGTTTTTCTTAGTAATGAAATTTTATCAGGTATTTCCTTGAAATAGTGTTATAGTGGGATATTTTTATGAAATGAATCCAATTTTAAGTTATGATAAATCCATAAAAAGGAAGGATTACTGATTTATCATTGATCTTTATGCCTTGGATTCTAGAAGAAACATATATTTAACAAGGGGTAATCCTATGATTATTAGTTTATAATTACTGATCAGTTCATGGTGATATCCAATGATGGTTTACCAAATAAAGTAGTTAATGTGTTGAAATCTACTAGGGACCGGATGATGATCGACTCTAATAGTGGGTTGATGGAAAATTTCAGACGATGATGAGACCGACTCAACTAGATGAACACTTCTATAAAAGTGTTGTGGGACCACTCAAACATTGTAATTATAGGATCTTGTACTTAATTAATTACTTATATAAAAAATCAATGATTAAATTAGTTTAATCCCAGTTATTTTGGAATAATAAATATTCTACATTGTTTTCCCATGGACATAGAATGAAAGCCTGAACAATGTAATATTTGTGTGAAATATTTATCTTTTACTATTGTTTCTTCATTTGAATGTTTCTATGTGAGATTCTCGGTAGAGTGTGTGATGTGAAACTTATTAGTAGTGATTAGAGTGCTGGAGACTTCCTAATTCTGATTCGCAAAGATATCTAAAGTTCTAGTGGTTTTTATTCCATATCATAAGACTATATAAAGGTATAGACTTCCAGTTAACTCATGTTCTATTATTTTTAAGTTGAACTGATAACCTATTCCCAACAGTTGAAGAAAGATGTAAAAAATGAGAAACACAAGAATATTTTTTTCTTTTATTACTAAAAATTTCAAAGCTAAAAATTCAAAGCCTTATACTTCAAATAACACTTTAAATAATTTTTTGTAAGATTATAGTAATACAAATCTTATTAAAGGGAAATTCACTCAACTAGAGAAAGGAATGAACAATATTTTTGTGATGAAGACTTCCAAGAATAAAAATTATAAAAAAATATAGATATATATGGAATAATATGTGATAATAAATATTAATATAATGTTATTTCCTATAAATTTAATAATCCAAGACACATCAAGATATAATTTCCAAGGTTGATAAAGAAAAAAAGGGAGTCTCGAAGTCCCCCGAAGAAAAATGGAAATAATTTTTTAAAATATATGGATAACTAAAGTTATAGTGAAGCTCCATATTTATATAATGATTTATATATTGATGATAGTCATAATATCATCATATTATATGATATAATCCCTCATAATGAAACTTTATTTACAAAAAAGGTTATTGATAAATATCTCATAAATATGAATTTAGATTATACTTATCCTTTTTCTTAGGATGATAAAGATAATACTCTATAATTTGATGGGATAAAGGAATATATTACTAACTTGGATAAGAAATATAAAAATTAATAAAGAAATATTATTTAGGCTAAGGTAGAAAATTATAAAGCCTATGAAAATATTTATAAATCAATTTCAGAGTTGAATGTAAAATATATTTCTATTTCAACACCTTTTATTGATCGAAAAAAAGTTGTTAAAATAATGTTTTGAATTGAAAGTATTAAGAAGTTAATTTACAATTTTAATTATAGAAGGAAAAACTTTGATAAACTTCTAGAACAATTGAAACCATTTATAAATTTATCCATAGTTGGTTATTCATCTTTTGGTAAGTCACATTTTCAGACTAATTATTTTGTTATGAATAGTGTACTCTTTTGTACTAAATGTCAAGTGGGAGGTCACTAGAAGAATAAATGTTCACTATAGAAGAAATAATCTTTTGAAACAACTACAAGATTTATTTCTAAATAGAATATAGTCATTCATCATTTAAGAGTTTCTAAAATGTGGGTTCTTAAGGTTCCATTATCCAATGTTTCTATTCCCAAAAAGTTTTGGGTACCAAAAGTTTAGTTTCATCTATTTTAGGTGAAATTTCTAGGTACCAATGAGAAAAACGGTTAGTACATGGATAATAATTGTTCTTGGTATATGACCAGAAACAAGTCTAACTTCTGTAACTTGAAAAAAAGTGAAGGGTAGACGTGTTACTTTTAGAGATAATGTGAAAGTTCAGATCATTAGAATAAATGATTTATCTATAAATAGAGAGAATTTAATTTATAATGCTATTTTTACGACGTAATCCCAACCTTATTAGCATAATCCAACAACGTGATAAGGGATGATTTGTGAAATTTGTTAAAAAAATGTACTATTACTAGTTCATAAGGAGTTTACATCTTATCAGTTAATAAATATGATAATGTTTACACAATTGACCTATAAGAAATTACTTACCAGAACTTTTATTTAATTAGTGAAATAAAGGATAATTATTGGATTTATCATAGAATATTAATACATTGTAATGAAAATACTCATGAAGGATCTTTTGAAACTTAAGTTTAATTATTGTAGAGCTTATAACCCCAACTAATATGGTAAGAAATGTAAGTCTAGTTTTAAATATTTTAGTAAAGTCTCAACTTAAAAACCCTTACAGTTAGTGCACATGGATCTTTTCTTATGATAATATCTCACAACACGTATTTATTCTCACACAATACTTATTTATTCTTACATAGTAGTTTTTTATTCTCATGAAACACTTATTTATTCTTAAGTGACAACTTAATATTCTTATAAGGTTTTCCCTACTAGTTCACCTTTCCTTTTATTATTATTTCTTAACTCTCCTTATTTATTTTTGACAATCACAATGGGGGAGAAGGTTAAGTAGACTGTAAAAAGATAAAAGGTTAGTTTTCATATTCAAAAGAAAAGGAAATTTTCTTTAGAGGAGAACGTTTACTTATGGTAATTTGTTTCATTAAGAGGGATAAGGTTTTATAGAATACATCCTTACATATTCTAGGGGGGGTCATTTATTAGAGTTATTCTCATAGGAATAAATAGTTTACTTTACTTGTATTTTATTTTAACTTATATTTTTTCATGTTTTGTGATTATCAAAAAGTGGGAAATTGTTAATCCATTCTCTTGAATAACATATTTCCCATCGTTGTTTTAATAAAACATAATACACTTTATATTTTCCTTGTATTTACTTGAGTTTTTTTCAAAGTTTGTTTGTGTAGATTTTATCTTATAATTTTTGTAAGAGTTTAATCTTCTAAATTTCCATATTTTAGAATGGATGATTATGAAACATTTATATTATAGAACATAGTGAAGTTTCAATCAAATATTTTATTTAAATATAAGAAGATATTGAAGCATCTGATTTTGTTAGATAGATATTTTTTCCCTAGAGAACTTAAAGAATTTTTTACACATTCATTACACACCTTTGTCTATAAATAGTGTAAAAACCCAATGTTTTTTTAGTAAAATTTGGTTCCTGAAAAAATATGTATTGTTTTATATTATATATTATTATACACATAAAAAATATAGATAAAAAAAATTTATTTCATTAATAAATATTGTAACATTAACTAGAAATGAAACAAATTAAAATTACAAACATCAAAACTAAAAAAAATAAAAAATGATAAAATGGGAAAATATGGATCGCCCCAATCTACTAGAATCATCACTCCCACTTCCAATACAATAGAAAAGAAAAAAAAATAGTAAACTAAGTAACTTTATAAAAAATGGAAATATTGAACCTTGAGAGGAATTGAGTTGACTAATTACTAAAGGAATGTAGAAGTATTTATAGGAGGTAATGTGATTGTTGGAATAGTAACAAGACCTTTGGGTATATTAACTTGGTTGTTGGGAATAACAACCCGACCATAGAGAATAGTAACATGATCGTTGGAATAATAATTTTACCTCAAAATAATAAGTTTTGATAAAAATAATATTTACTATGATTAATTTAAGTAAATATAAATTTTATAATACCAAAAAATAAATATCGTGATTAAAAACTCAAAGAAAACATAAGCACATTTTAAATAAATTGTATTTTAATGTATTTCATAAAAATAAGATTTTTTATATTAAAAATTAAAAATACCTATTTTAGAAATTTATTTTGATATAATGAATATAATTTTTGAAATCATCGCATTTAAATCATCCAATGGTGATTTTTTGGTAATTTTTTGAAATACTTCAATTTTTACGTGAATAGTAAAAAATACAATTTTCACGTAATCGATATATCTTAAATTACATAATTCATGATGTAATAATTAAAAAAAACTTTACAGAACTTGAGTTTCAGACATGAAATATTTTATTTCATAAATTATTCATTAAAATATATTAAAGTTAATTTCCAAATCTAACAGGAAATTTCCAAAACCTAAAGTCAAAAGTGATTCCTTAAAATAACAATATCTCTTTTTTCCAATTTACTTTTTAATAAACTATTGAATTCGAATTATAAATGTTATTTAAAGTATTAAACCCATTATATTATATTTATATATGATTTATATTATAAAAAATTTACTATTACATGTTTTACCTTTGATATAATATTTTATTCAATATTTTATTCTAAAAATACCCCTCCCCTCAAGTATAAATAACCCCTATCCCTCCCCTTAGTAAACCACTCATTCCAAAATTTATAAATCCTAACCTATAAAAAAATACTTCCTATAAATCCCATTATAATCCTTAGGGGAATTCTGGAGTAATCCAACTCCAAACATCAAGGGTTTCATAGCGGTGTACAAGAGAAGCTACGCTGAGGATTAAGTAAGTTTCGATGATATATTCTTCTTTTTTATTTATTTTTATTTTTACCATTATTTCTTCATAAACCATTTAATAAAAAAACCATATAATATTAATTATAAAGTAATTTAACATTATCTTAATGATGTTAACCTACTTTAATTATCACATTTACTATATATAAATTTCAAACTTCCCTTTGCTACTCTCCCGATAATGTCCCGTCAAAGGTTGATTAACCACTTATAGAGACATTTACATGTAAAAACATGTAACCGTAATCATGGATGAATATTATAAACTATATATAATATATAAAAATGTATTTATATGTATTATAATCTTCTATAATTAATTATACTTATGTATAAATTACATTGAACAAAGTAGCGGAATCAAGGGAAAATGAGAATTTTTTTAAGTAAAACATGATATCAAAATGACTAACCTATAACCAAGGAAATTAAGAAATACAATAAAATGATTATAGTTGATAAAAATTGGTTAAAATTAAAATAATTCACTTATATATCAAGTTTTTAATAAATCTATGTTTATTATTGAGGAGGTGTAAAAGTGATGAAATAAAGGGGGAAGTAAAGGTAAGGGGATTCTCGAATCCAACTCCTTTTCTTTAGGTTATCTATATTTCACAAAATATTTATTATTAATACTCCTCTAATGTTCCTTAAATATCATTTTGTTATTATTATCTTTTATTTTCATGGATATACATGTTTCCTACTTTATTTTATAAAAAATAAAAAGATTTTCCAAAAGAACTCTTCTTTCCAAAAAACATCTTTGAATCTTATTGAGTTATTTCTTCTTCACTCAAAAATGATTATTTTTATACCAAATATGTTTTTTATATTTTTCATTTAGGAACCCCATGTTTATTCATGAAATCATGATTGATTAAATCCTTATGAAACCCATTCCTTTGTATGGGTTAATTCTTAACTATGATTGTAATACATTCTTTGTGGAATGCATGATTATGTAAATATTATAATGTGATGGGTGAGCTCATAATTATATAGCTCTCAAATACATTGAGTAATGTGATTTATCTCATGAGATAATGTGTATTATACATGAACATTATTCTATCTTTTTTTTCACAAGATGATTTTATAATTATGCACATATTTTATGCGTGAATATGATGCTAGATTTGTTCATAACTATGTATAGTATTTGACCACTATGACATTATGATTCATTTTTACACATTTCTATATTCCATTATATTATCAGATGTTTTCTTCATGATTATTTTGATCCTATACTTATGATATGATGATGATCATTATGCTCACCCATGTTATATTGATTCAAGTTTCTTATTCATCCTCTTACTTGGATTTTATCTCTCCCATTTGGTTAATATTAATCCTCATGTGATTACTTGTACTAAGGAGAATGTGTTGTATAATAAGAAGATATAGAAGAAGGAATTAAATAATTTTTATGTTTTATTATGTAAAAGTTATGTATAAGACAAATTTCCCAAGACACTAAACATTTTGATCCAAGATTTGTATCTTTACTATGTTGTTTATCTTAAAAATGATGTAATAGTTATATAGGAAAAAGTATGGTCACTATAAATAATAGGTCTATAACTAGAGGAACTTATGTTGAAACACTAAATTTTGAGAGCTGTTTACTATTAGAGTTGGTTCTCTAGAACTAACTACTTTGTTCTTTAAATTACATAAATATTCATAGACATGAATATTAATAAAAACCTTATCATTTATTTATTGTTCTTCTATGTAAAATTAATGTCATAATTCCCTAGAGTATCTATCACATTGAAAATAAAATAATCACTTCTCTATTTTGATGAAAACTTTGAAATGCTATGATGACATTCTTAAACTATATGTCCTATGGTAATATAACCCCATCTGATGTGCCACAAATTGTACAATGTATTAGGTGAGTGTACTCATAAGTGGATGAGACTTTATATCATGAAATTTTTACTTGGTAATCTCTAATACCATAGATTATAAGGATATACCAGCTAGTAGGAAATCCACATGTTTACATGTCATTGGATATTACTCTATGTGAATGGGTGTCATTATCATTAGAATTTAAGATTATTATTAATGTATTTAACAAGTTTCATACTTAAATATATTTCCATAAACTATGATGACATGTTTTTATGATGAAGTTGGGTATGTTGGGTGTGTCACAAGTGATATTTTATTACTGAATAAGTTGAGGAAATATTTTTACCTTCTATATTTATAAAAGTTGATATCCCGAACCTTTTATTAGAATAAAACCATAAAACTAAATTCCATGACCATAGTGAATTAACGAGGGAATTTCAGGAATTCAATGAAAGACATATCAAACACATAGATTGATGACATGAGTATGGAACCTTATTGACGAGATATAAAAAAAGAGATTATATTACACAATGAGCATTCATATGTGGTTATTGATTTTGTAACATTGACTTCTTTATCTTGAGTTCCTTTACATGTTTCTAGATGTTAAAGTTTGAATTTAGGTGAAATCACCTAATACCACCGAGGAATAAGTCTAGAGGGTAAAAAACTTAGTATTCTAATTGATCCTAATTAAATTCTATATGAATTTAGTTATTAAAGTAAATATTATTATTAGGTGCATGGAATAATATTCATTTGAGATTAAATAATCATAAATATTTAGTCAATATATTTATGTGTGAGTTGAATATTATAATAAATATTTATTCTCAATACTCTGAACATTTTAAATATTTTTTTATGATTAATAATATTTATTATTCAAGGTTTGGTAAATGCCTAGGAGGAAGTACATACTGAGTTATCAGATCCGATGGAAATGATATATTAAATACCATTTAAATAAATATTAATTAATTTATTTAAGAAATGATATTTATTTTATCCATGGGGTATGAACATGTTAATAAAAATAATAATATAATTATATGTGGGGTTCACAAGTATTATGAGAATAATTAAGGGCCTATGTGAAATTATGTATTCTCTAACCTAGTTATACAAATATTCAATTATATCATTTCTTAGGGTTAGATATTGTTTAAAACTAAACTATATATAGATTATGTAAACCCTAAAAAGAAAATTTTCTAGAACACTACCAAGAACCAAGATCAATTATCCAGTTTCCTCCTCTCAAGATCAGTAGATCAATGAGATATCCCTCTAACTAGTATTAGATTTAACAACCTTAGTATGTTCATTATGAATTTTAAGGATTTTTTTGGAGATAAAAGGAAGTGATGTAATATGATTGGAACCATTTTCCTAGTTACCAGAGTACCATCAGTATTTCTTTGAGATCAAAAGAGCATGCGTGGATCATCCCTTAAGAGATTTTTCTTTGGGTCCTCTCAATGTAACGATAATCCAATTGAATGAAGGTTCAAGTGATTAATATATAAATCAAACACAGATCTCAACATAAATGTATTTTTGTTATTAAATTAATTATAAATTTAACATGAAAATATCCACTCTCATTCTTTTGAGAATATTTTTTTAACTTGACATCAAAACAAATTGTTTTTCATGAAATTTATCATCATATACATTGCAAATTATTTATTGAATCCAAAAAAAATTGAGTTTTTCACTTCCCAAATAGGTGTTTACACTATATAAAAAACCTAAAAGTTTTATCAGAGTGGTCACATATAAATTTATAATCATTTCATTTTTTGATCATTATATGTATTTTATATTAGTTTTTCATTTCTCATTCAATCATTCTTTTAATTTGAATACAAATATCACTTATTCTTCTTCTTCATTCACATTTATATAACCAAATGGTTAATTATACATGGATAAAATCCAAAGAACCCATCCATAGGTACTAAGTATTATTAATAGATAACACAAGGTTACATGGTGTGTAGATCTAAGGTACAAATCATGTATCCTAGTTCATTATACTGGTATGAATCATGAATTTATTCAGATGCATCACTCAATACATTTAACATGAAGTCATTAAATACTGTGTGTTTATCTAGAGAGGATGGAATATGTCTTTCCATATTACATGATGTGTAGTTGGAATATACATCATGTAGTCCACACATTTCCACGGTGGAAAGCATGTAGTCAAAGACAAGTCATGTATTCATTACATGACACATGGGATTGAAAACTGCTACATGACATGTATCTAGTGTACACAATATGTACCTCATAAATGTAAATTGATGAAATACACACCCTATCCCAAGGAATGTGTAACAAACATGGGATGAATCCATTATAGGATATGTATCCTTGTACATGCTTTGTAACCCATACATGTCTCTATGAAGTACATTCCATGATCATCTGTACACTGTGTAATTAATTTTATGTGGAAATAAAATTAATTGTATAAAGAAACTTGATAAACATGTTTCCATGCATCATTAATTGAAAATACACATGATGTGATATGTTATTAATAATATTAAATTTTAAATTAATTTCCATGTTAAATTATGATCTAAATATCGTGTATGGTCTTTACACACCGTGTACTTAGAATGCATTAAAATAATTACACACCACATAATTTACATATGTCTGTGTTTCATTAATTTACTATACATTCTATGAAATTAAATGATACATTATGTACAGAACGTGCTGTGTGAGTTCACATAGTACATGATAAATATCACACTGAGTAGTTCAGACAAGTACACGTCATGTTGCCTCCGATTACACATCATGCACATAACTAATTTTGAATAAAATAAAAATTATTTAATTTTTTTATGATTATAGTGTTTGAGGATATAAAATATAGTTTGGAAATATATTAAGATAAACAATTCAATTAATTAATAAATACAATTAATTAATTCAAGGGTGTTTTATCTTAATTAAGAATAATTGAAATGAATGATAGTTTATTAAATTAATATTCATTACATGTGTGGATGATCATGATATTGATCAACCTATGTATGATTTGTATATATTTTAATTTATCATTGCATGAGTTTTTCAATTATTATTATTAAATTAAAATAATGGCCTATGATTCACCCCATACTCTTATTATGTATGGACCTATGTGTCTACTATTTATTTTATGAAAACCCCATAACCATTATATTGGTTCCCTATACCTATGTGTGAGTAAATAATATGTTAAGATAGAACTTCCATGTAATGGAGGAAGTTTAAGATGGATCAGAGTTAAATTTAGTCCAGGTGATACACATGATCATGGTAGAATGTTGTAACTCAAGCCAAGATTGGATCATAAAGGTTTTCCTACAAGATCAATGGTTTTTTATTGTCTACTCAATAAAAAAAACTAGTGGATAAATATCATGATCATGACACATATTTTATTCTATATTTTTCATGGTTATTCATCTTATGGAAGCTTTATCATGATCTCATAAATAGATGAATTAAATAACAAGCATCCCAAGATGATATAAAATAAAAATAATTATATGTAAATATTTTATCAACATATAGTTAATTGGTTAAGTAAAATCCACTTAATATTAACAGGACATGTAAAAGATAAAATATAGAAATTTTTATATAATAAATAAATCCCCCAAGTTAATATTAAGTAAAAATCCTTCCATTATATGAGTTAATATGGACCCATAGTTAAAGTGTCGATTCACGCCTTTGTCGAGGGAACTTTTAATTATCAGGAAATCTAAACAAAGATGGTGGGCTAAATTGAAAAAAATAAATGCGATTTAATAGTCTTTATCTATTCGATACAAATTTAGAGAAAAGTGTTGAGGAAATTCATTTAAGGATTAAAATATTGAAAGCCCACTCAATGGATCAAGGAGATTCATGCTAGTAGTTGGAAAGACCACCTACTTAAATACCTTCTTATGATTTTCATGGCCTTTGTTTGAGTTATAAGAAGGGAAATATGGTTCCTTTACACTAGAATATCCACATGACTATACATTCCGAGTCCAATGGCGAGGGATATTGAGACTTGATAAAATAGTGGGATATTGATGAGACGATTAAATTATTTTTCCTCGCATGTTTTAGAAATTAAGATTAAGTACTTATTCTTGATTTTATATTATTATAGTAATATGGAAATTTTTTAAACCATGATAACACTGTGATAATTCCTTGACTTAGGTAATGTCCTTATAAGTACAAATTTCCAATAATAGGTTTAAATTTTCTACAGCATAAAAAATTTATTTTATGTGTTGGAATACTTTATTTATGATCCTCCTACTAAGGAGGCAAGTGAGAGGAGATATATGTCTATGAGAAACACTTATTTGATACACTGGATGTTCAGTTTTTGATGTTATAGTTAATAAATAATGAAATTTAGAAGTCACATGAAACCATGGTTTCATACACTATTCTTAACTATCTATATGATCGTTATTAGGAGAGGGATAAACAAGAGAATTTTGAGACTTCCAAATCACTATTTATGATAAATATTTTAGAGGGTGTCAAGAATGGTACTTATATTGTCAAAATGGTTGAATACATTGAGAAACTCGATATTATTAGGTTTAAAATACCCAAAAAATTTCACATAGATCTTATAATTTCATAACTCCCTCAAATTTTCTCTATATTTGTTATAAATTTTTGATAAGAAAAACATTGAGAAGTGTCTCTCAGATCTCCTCACTCTGCTTCATCAAATTAATAAGGACATGAAGCATGAAAATCCAAATGTTCTTATAGTAAATAAGAGGAATATAAAATAAAAAAAACACCATGATTGATAATAAGTATAAGGATTCTTAAAAAAACACTTATAAGAGTTTAAATATCAAGAGAAAAGTAAAGAAACCTGATGATATTTTATTGACACGTGTTAAGAATGGACATTGGAAAATAAAATTAAATTAAATGAAGTATAAGTTACTATTTTTAGTATATTCATCAATATAATTATTCTGTCTAACTTATTGGGTATTAAATAAAATTTGTTTTATATATGTGTATTAAAATACATACACCCAATATGGAAATATTACTAGAAGGAAGATGCGTTATATAAGGAGCTAAATAAGGGAAATTCATAGATCTATGTAGAGTAGTGTATGGATTCATGATTGTCTGATGGATTCATGTTGAACTATTTTTTAGTATAATTATTTAAGAATTTATCTCAGTGACCATTTAGACATAAGGAGACATTATTTCATTATAGAATTGATGTTGTTATGGTTTTAATACTCAATTAATAGTTCCATAATTCTATAATCATGTATATTCTAAATCAAAAATCAATGATGAATATAAATATAATACTTATAATATCTTATCATGGAAAGATAATTTTTTATCAAGTAAAACTAATAATAGTTTAAAATTTTATATCCAAAAGAGTGTTCTAGTTTATTTTGATCTAAGATTCTTGGTATACTAAAAAATTCACTATCATGTTTTTGACAAAGAAACCTTAATAAATAAAGGTATATTACAAAGATAGTAGATTTAGTTCAAAAATAATACATGAACTAATCTAAAGGTGTATTTAAGAGGAAACTTCATATACTTTATGAGATTATTTTAAGAAATTTTAAGAATATTCAGTGAAGAAATGAACACACTTGGTAAAGGATACATGATATTTTGGGATGACTTGTCAGAGTGTATTATAACCCAGTATTCATTGATCATGGATATGTGGAGTGAAGGTATTCTCAAAATCACATTACCCTATACATAAAATTTATGATGTTATTAAAAGGGGATCGATGAAATGTCTTATATTAATTTAAATCCTTCTATAAATTCTTCCAAGATACATTTCACAAATAGAAACACAATAACTAATTGAGTAAAAAATAAATCAAATGATGGATATAATATTAATAGTGATATGATAATGATTCCATTAGGTATAGTTTCTAATGTTTGATGAGAATTGTTTGTTAAAATTTAGATTTAGATTAAATGAACATCAAAATAAACATAAATTTAATCTCAATTATTTATCCTATTGCTAGCGAGGATATTCAAATCCCAATATAGGAAGGTATTTGTCAAATATGAATATTTTTTATGAGGTAAATACATTTCATTTGAGATAGTGGGAGTAGGATTAACTCACATGAGATTAGGGATCTAGATAAAAATGAGTTGTTATATGAAAACTGAACTTCAATAATTTTAGTGGGAGGGGTTTTCCAAAGACAAAAACTGTATAAGAAATAAAAACCAAAGTGGTGGATTTATATTCACTATGATAGGTGATATATATATATATATAATTATTTAATAGTAATAATTCCCAAAAATATGTAGTAAATGGAAACTTGATAATATTGAGAAGTATGTATGAATTTAATAATGGAATCCATGTACCAAAATTTAGGGGTACCATATTTTGGATGTTTCTAGACTTGATATTACTGGTGAGTATTCAAGAGAAACCATAAATGTATGGTACAAGCTGATACTAATAAAGCATGATTGATTATTAAAAAAATTAAATGATGTATAAGACATAGTATGTGACCAAAAATTAACTTTTATTATCATACTAAAATCTATTTGAAATTATACTTATAATAATATTATTATATAATCATTTTATTTGGAATTTGTATATCAAGGCTATTTTTCTTAATTGAGAATATATGGAACATTTCTAGTCAAAAGGATTGGTGGAACTAAGAAATTCCAATAAGATATGAAAATTACACATGTCTATTTATAGATAGATGTATTCAAACTGATCATAAAGAATTCCTTTAGAAAGAAGGAACGACAAGTATCTATAAAAGGTTAGTGAGACTATTTTATATTTACAAGATATATATGTTGATAATATATAAAAACACATAGTTAGTCTAACCGGTGTGCTAAAACTAGAGAAAAAAATTTCTATGATATTGACTTAAAAAAACCTAGTTATAGGGAACAATATCTATAAATTTGGATCTATGATGTTTTTCAATGTATTAATTGTACATATATTGAATATGTATTTAAAATATTTAATAAAATAATTCAAAACCAAATTTTTATCTATGTAACCTGACATATAATATCTCTATGATGATGTGTGTGGGCATAGAGAGGATACATGAATAGATTTTCACAAGATTAAGTGATAAGAATCTATCTAATATTCTGTGATATATACATATGTTTGATATTTCTTATGCATAAAATATAATAGTTATCCATAAAAAAATACCATATTAACTAAAAATACTTTTAGTTAGAAAAATTGGACAATACTTGAGAAAGTAGTGCTGGATGGGTTCCTTGTATAAAAGAAATGGGAATACTCATGATTTAGGGGATATGACACTAATATTACTTAATAATAATTTTTATTGTAGTTTTGATAAGTTAATATGTAATAAAATCTTATTACAGTCTTTGGTTTTCATATTTAAAATAATTGAGTATGTTGCAACTCTTGATGCATCTTAAGAAGTAGTTTAGAAATGACCCATTCTAAATTTTGGATTATACCAACAATAAAAGTATTATAACTATCATGATAAACTTTAACTATATCATTAATTAATATTCTAGGTTTTTGATAAGGGAGAAAAAAATTAGATACTTTGGGATATCACTTCTTGAGAGATTTTCTCAAGGTAGTGCGGTTGTAGTAAGCATACTCACCACAAAGTCATGTAGAATGAACAACCATAGCTACAGTAAAACATGGTAGGACTGGGAGATATATCCATACTTAGTATAATTTATTTAACATGTGAAAACTAAACAATAGTTGGTATTTTACTCTAGTTAAAATGGGATTCTGTTAGAGTTGGTTCCATAAAACCAACTACTTTTTACTTCATATTATCAATATATTCATAGAATTGAATGTTAATTAACACCTTAGCATATATTGATAATTCTACTAAATAAATTTATTGTTATAATTACCTAGATATTCTGTTTCATTGAAAATGTCATAGGAAGTTTCTTACTATGATGAAATCCTTGAAATGATATGATAATACTCTTAAACTATATGTCCTATGGTCGTATAATATCATTTGATATGACACAATTGATGCAGATTGTATGGTATGAGTACCAATAAGAAGATGATACTTAATCTAATGAATTTCTCACTTGGTAGTATCCAAGAATGAATATTATGAGGACAAACCCACTAGTTGGAAATCCACATGTTTACGTGTCATTGGATATTCTTATCTACAAACATGTGTAATGATTCTTAGAATTTATGTTTATTATTAATGGATATCATGAGTTTCATACTTAGATGTATTTCTATAAAATGTTATGAAAAATGTTCATGGAGAATTTTGGTTCTTCATGATTAAAATTATATTAATGAATAAGCATAGGAAGGATTTTTCCCTTCCATTTATATGGAATTTGATATGTCAACCTTTTTATTAGAATGAAATTATTGAACTAAATTCCATGTCCATGGTGCATTGATGAGTTTATTTTAGGAAGTCAAAGAAATATTTATCAAGAACATAAGTTTATGAAAATAGTATACAACATGATTTATGAGATATTGAGACAAAACGATTATATTATACAATTAGTGTTTGTATATGTTTTTCAATATTTCATCACTGAATTTTTCCTCTTGGGAGCCTTTACATGTTTTTAGACGCTGATATTGGACTTTAAGAGAAACTACCAAATGACATTGAGGAAGAATCTTATGGGACACACACTTATTGTTTCTATTGATATCAATTTAATTCTATCTGAATTTAATTTTTAGAATAAATATTATTCTCTAGTTTGTGAAATAATATTTATTTGGTATTTACTGATTGAAAATACCAGTTAATATATTTATGTATGAGTTGAATATTAATATAAATATTTATTCACAAGACCATGAGTATTATAAATATTTATTTATATATTCATAAAATTAATAATATTTATCATTCAAGGTTTAGTAAATTCTAATAAGGAAGTGATGAATGATTTATTAGGTCTGGTGGAAATGATATATTAAATATCATTTAAATAAATATTAATTATTTAATTTAAATAATGATAATTATTTTATCCACGAGGTATGTGTACAGCAAGAATAATAATAATAATAATAATAATAAATATGGGATTCACTAAGGATTATGAGAATAATTAAGGGAATATTAATAATTATTTATTCTCTAACTCAACTCTATAAATACTCAGTTATATCATTCCCTAGAGTTAGATTTTGTTGTACACATCACACCTCTCTAGAGGTTCTCTCAGCCCTAGAGAGAAAATTCTCTATAATTCTATCAAGAACTAAGATAAATTTTTTAACTTTCCTCATCTCAATACTAAGATATAAAAGATAAAATAATTAAACTAGTATTATATTTAATAACCTTAGTCTTTTAAATATGAATTTTAATTATTGTGTAGCGATCAAAGGAAGTGACACAAGATGATTGATACTACCTTGAAATCACCTTGAGTATATTCGATAAGGGTTTGATATCAAAGGAACATGTGTGGATCACTACTAGATGGATTCTACATTATATCCTCTTCACTTAATCAAGATATAGTTGAAGGGAGGTTCAAATGATCAAAATATACATCAAAGAAATATCTCAAGATCAAGGTATTCTTCTTATTATTAAATCAATTATATATTTAATGTGAACAGATCCTCTCCCCTGGTTTACAGATATATTTTTCAAATTTTCATTGAATTAATTCATTGGTCATGATTTTTATCATTAAGTACACTATAGATTATTCATTGAATCCAACGAAAGTCAAATTTGGCCCTACCCAAATTGGCACTTCCATACCATCAAAAAAATATCTTAGTAATTGAGTGCTTCTATTAGTTTTAGTTTTTTGTTTGGTTTATGTGATTTAATGTTTTTTTGTTTGGTTATGTGATTTAATGTTTGTGAGGTTTCATTAGAATTTTTTTTATCTATTGTAATTATCTTAATTCTAATCCTATGTGATCGAAAATGACCATAGATAAGATTTTTTTTAATATTTTGATCAAATATTTTTTGGGGATAAGAACTTATGTTGTTGATATTATAATCAATGAAGTTATAGGGATAGATACTTGTTCTTTTGATCTTTTATGATCAAATAAGTCATAATTATAAGGACTTCAAATCGACTCTATTGAAGGATCTTTGGGGGAAAGTGTATGATCCTCATATCTATGAATTTTAGACCTTAGTGCTTATAGAATGGGGGTAAAGCCTTATATCACTTTGGGTTAAAATAAAATAAATTTTAGGGATGGTAACTTGGTTATATACTTTAAAATTTTTTGTTTAGGGGTTTATTAATTATTATCCTAAACCTCACTATTTTATTAAGTTATGTTATTTACTTATAGTATTTCTTATTATATTTACTCTATTTGATTTGGCTAAGTTTTATCTTTTGAAATTTTATATTCCACCACATTCTTATTTTATTGTTACTCTAATTAGTTCAAAAAATATAATTTTTTTGAACTTCACTTTTTTTTAAGATGGATTTTTTGAAAGTTTTTAAAAACTACAACTCACCCAGATATTGAAACTGCCATAATAGAACTAAAAAACCTAACTCCCAACTTTTAGGGTGGGGGAAGTTTTGGTCATTTGACCCTTTTTATTTTAAAACACTTCATTATTATCCCCCATTTTTATGTTCATAATAACAATTATCTCTTTTTTTCCTTTACTTTTTGAGCTCCTAGGTCTTCTTTTAGTGTTGGATTGAGGTTTCATTGAGTGCATTTTCATTTTCTAAGTATTTATAACCTCATCACTCCTTCAATATTGGTTATTATTTTATATTCATTGGTTTCTAATCTCAAATACCTATTTTGGTGGTTTATTTTAGGTTATTTTATTTCACCCAATTGAGGTTAAATTGGATGATGGATTTCGATGAGGTGGAATTTACTGTCTTGAGGTAGGTTTTCCTCTACATTATTCTTCTCTTTTATGTGTATAAATGTGCTTCCTTGTATGTGAGTGTGTGTGGGTAAATTGGAAGTGTACAGGAACTATAGTAAGAAGATTGTGTGGTATTGATGAGTTAGAGATGATCCCTTGGAAGGGAATTGGGTTTTTAACACCCTTTTCCTTTATCAGTTAGTGGTAAGAGTGTGTCTTGGGAAGTAGGTTTTCCTATTATATAAGAATAACCCCATGTTGGGTGTCAAAGTATAGGAATGATAAAATTATAACCTATTATATTCCTTGGGCTTGATTTATTATATCTCTCACATGTGAGGGTGATGATTCTTGAAAGAAAACATTATTATCTTGTGATGGTAATGAGTTTTTCATAAGAGTTGGACTAAGGGAATTGAATCTTATAAGGGGAATTGAGGGATGTGATGGGCTGTGCCATGATGGACGCACTTGAGATTGGTCATGGTACGTATTAAACACCATGGATTAATGGGATGTGATGGAATCCTAAATTAGGTATTTTTGGATCATAAGTGTCTTATGTTGATGTTATAATTATGTGACCTTTTTTGGATTTTTTTTATAAATGTTTCCAAGAGGTTTTCTATGTCACAAACTCCTTGTGATTTAGATAAACTTCCCATTATTATAGATTCTTGGTAATTGGCATGAACATCATGTTTTTGTGGGTTAATTATTGAGAGGTTGTCTATAGTAATCCATAATCATGATTTAGATGAACTTCCCATCACTATAGATATCATGTAATGTATATGTGTGTCATGTTTCCCATAATGAGGGTTCTTTTCACAATGTGGATGTTATCTCCCAAGGGATTGTCTATGTTATATTATTTCACACTATTTATATGCTAATTTTGTTCTTGGGGGATCCATCTTGTATGTCATGCTCTCATCATGTTCTTTTTTCTAGAAATTATTGAGTATATGATAGTGACCTACACCAATATTGGATGAAATAGGGAGGGTCAAGATTTATGGTGCCTTATTTAGGGAATAATGACTTGACTTGGGTGCTTAATTTGATGTTTTATTTATTTATTTCCCTTTATATTCACTCACATATATATTGATAATTTATTTTAATGGCTTATGTTTTATGTTCTATTGAGTTTTATGCTCACACCCTACACATGAATCTTGGTGGATGTGCATATTACATTATTTGGGATACAAGTAATAATAAGGAACCTATGATAAGTGGTTGGGTTGAGATGGATTGACAGAGATATAAAGGAAATTCTAGGACTTTTTTTTAGTTATTTTTTAGTTGTGCTTCATGTATTTTGTTCTTTTGTATATATGTGATCAACCGATTGTGAGAGTTGTTTTTATTATTATTGATGTATGATCATGAAATGAGTTTTCATTTTTGTTATTATTGTAGATGTTATTTTTTATGTTTTTCATTTAGATGTTATTTAATATTATGTTTTTATATGATTTATTTTTTATTTGTATTTTATTATTAGATGAGCATGATTTCAAAGGCATAGTCTCCCTATTGTATAAACTAAATCATCACTATTAGTCAATAACCTCTTGCATATGAGGATGGATGCTTGAGGTCATGTGATTCTTTGACTGAGGATAGGAAAACCATGCTGGGAAATTAAAAATAAATATGTTCATAAAGAGTTAATTTTTTTACTATATCTATAATTATAAATTACAAAGACAAGATGAAATACCGAAACCCTTGCTCAAAATGAGATCATAAAGAAACATTTGATACCAAAATATCTAGCATTTCTACAATACATTAAATTTTTATTAATGGGTTTATAAGGATCGATTAAAAATCAATTAATGTAGTGAAAATAATAAGAAACACTTAAAACCAATATCTAGCATGATTGATTATCAAAACCATGCATAACTAAAATTAAAAACAACTCATGTCCCTTTTATAATGGTCTATATTTTCTAACTAGATACTTACAGGAATTTAGGTGATGGTGGTGTTTGGGGGAAGTTATGAGGGAGTTTAGGAGTGTATACTATATTTTTAGCTAAAATTTAACATGTGGAAAGACTTTGTGATGTGGTGGATTATTCTGTACCATAAATGGAGTGTTTTCGGCATGGGGAGATCATATGTTTCATGGAGACTTGGGGAATGGGTTTTTTATGGTTATACCTTTTTCAACATAACGAAAATGTGGCTTCAAGGATATATTTTAGATCCTCAGATGATGGATTCTTATGGTTATTTCAATTTTGGTGTATCTACTCCATATATCTGGGCTGAAACATGGCCTTCTTCTTATCGATTGAATTATATACTGTGGTGGTTTTCCTTGTATCGTGGTCCTTTTATTAGTTTATAGGATCAAAAACATAGACCTATTTGGGTTTCTTATACATGGTTATGACTATCCCCATTATGTCATGGTACCATCCTTTATGTTGTATCCAAGTCATATGTTTAAACCCTTACACTGTAGTAAAGGATATTGCACTGTTATCATCTAATTTCTAATTTTCCTATAAATTATTAAACCCCTTTTAACTCTATATTACTCCAATATTTTCTCACAATTAATGGGTGAATCCTATTTTAGGAGGCCTTTCACCATCTCCTTTTGGGTTTTAATACTTGTAATCTATATATCAAGTATCAATGATTATAAGGGATTTTCTTTCTTTATCCCCTTGTTTCCTTCCCTGTTCTTCATTTTTGGAGAAGCTATGGTTGAGAACATTGATATTTTGGGTGGTGTTATATAGGGAGATTGATGTAGTTATTGTGTTCTTCATTTATCAAGGTGTTTTATTACATTGTATCACTTAAATGAAGCCTTAATCTCACTTCATCCTTCCATAAAAATTGTGAATCATCATTTGGGGCTGTAGATCTCTAAATAAATCATTCATCTTCTCAAATAATATGTTTAATTAAACCTTTTTGTATCTTTTTAAAACATGCCAATATAATATCCTCTTAAAATATTGATGTGATTGTTATTAGTTGATATGAAAGGGGAGATGAAATGATTAAGGATAAAAAATTGGATAAATGTGAAATTAAAGAGGGTATTTATGATAATTATATGTATTATTTATTTCCTTGATATTATTATTATACTCCCATGAAGGGATATTGAAAAATATTGTGATTGGCATACCTTTCTTGTTGTGAAATATAACTTTATATGATAAGTTGTGTGATAATACCCTTTAAATTATTAATCACTTAATGTTAGTAACCTAAAATAACGATTCATATGACTTGGTGGCCTTTATTATGTGTGTCTTGGTGGACTTGATTTTTTTGCAGTTTGGTGGACCTCATTGGGTTCATCTTAGTATCTTTAGTTGTGTTTGATAATATTCCAGAAGTAATGGGTTTTATTAGCATATAATTCATTAACTTGGCATGGATAAAAATTTGATGGGAAAGGTTGAATTTATTAAAAAATAAGCGACTATATAACGAAATGAGATACAAAAATGATATTTATGCTATGGAAAAATAATTAATTGGTGAAGATTTAAACTAATAACTAAATGGATAAACCTTGGATTCTTATTATTGAATTAAATATTGGGAAATGGAACCTGAGTTGTGGCCCTTGTGTGATGATTTTGGTTGGTTGTATTACATTAGTGGCAACACTTGGTAGCATGTTAACAACAACATGTGGT
The DNA here is from genome assembly GCA_963277665.1 of Viscum album. NCBI lineage: Eukaryota > Viridiplantae > Streptophyta > Magnoliopsida > Santalales > Viscaceae > Viscum > Viscum album. Next base: position 1,285,245,323 of record OY728155.1, on the reverse strand, counting down.
GATTGTGTCTTATATTAAGGAAATTTATTTAACCTTTATATAAAGAATCCCTTATAAGATAAAGTAAACACAATAATTTTAAATATATAATAAGTATATAATTGATTATATAATATCCTTTATGACATTATATAAAAATATATTCATGTTATATATATATATATATAAATTTATAATCATGAATATTAATAAACTAAAAAAGTGATATATTATTAAACATAGCTCAGTTGTCTTATTCACCCAATAAAGAAATCATGTTCTTGAAATTTCAAACTGTTCTCACCAAAATGAATGTTTCTTATTATAAACATAATATCTGATATAAAATTTATTGATAACATTGATTTCTAGTTTAAGACTAGGAAACTGGTCATTTATAAAACAAACATTTCTCGAACATATAATGTAATTTTACGAGACACACATCTGTGAATGAGTTTCCAAAAACATACCTTGAAATTCGGGTGATGTTTTTCACATAAGCCTTAATTGATTTATCTTTATTTTTATTGAGTTTTATGAATTATTTTTCTATCAATATAGAAAGTATGAGAAAATATACTTTCTTTTTATTTTTCCGTAAGCACAATTTCATCCTTTGATTTTGTGTTTAGATAAAATTACACCAATGATTACATTCATATTCCAAATATTATTTTTTCATGAATGAATTAGAAAAATCAATTATTAATAGATCATGATAGGAACTAAATGATGGTTTTATTTATCATATAAAGGATTTCATGACAAGTTATTCCTCTTACATTAAGTCATTTACTAAAAAAAATGGTTTGTGTGAGTGAATATAATACCCAAAGGAATTATATAATACTTTAAACTTTAAAACCATCATTATAAACAATACCACTAGTTCAACCTATATTATTCTATTTTTTATTTACTAATTCCTCATTTACCAATCCAAAAAAAAAAATTAAACCCAAAAATCATAAAAACATACTTTTCAAGTTATCTCTAAAAAACAAACTTAACCTTTATCCCAAAAATAGTTTAACCTAAATAATAAAAAACTTAATTATAATTTTCTAAATCCAAAAATGTTATTCCTTTTCTAAATTAACTTTAATCACCATGACATAAAACCTTAAAAAACAACTCAATATTTAGTTATCAATTTATAAAATCATATATTACCCAATTATTTTCTATATATACTGTAACATTCCTCCCTAACCCATTATCTTGGGATGATCCAGAGATTCTGCTAACCTTAGGTGACATCCCCAAGACACCAAAGGCTGAAAATAAATTTCAAGGGATTAATAAAACACTAGGGGTGATTTTCCCTAAAGAACATACACAACCTGACAAGATAAAATACAAAAAACCAAACCAATTATATGATGCATGAGTAATAATGATAAAACTCAAAGGGAACCAAATAAACAAATACACAAGATTATAATAAAAAAAGTAATAAAAGATGATATAAAGGAACCAACTGACATCCAATGAAGTAACACCATTGTGGAATCAATCTAAATAATCCAAGAGAGAAATCCATGATCCCAACATCACTTGAAAAAGTATCATCATGATACACCACTAGATAAGTATGATACATTCACCTTTCCTATGTACTGATAAACAACATCTATAAATTAACTAGAGTTCCTAAGTAGGGAGTGAGTATAAAACTCAGTTGGATTTCCCTAACATACTTCCAAACTCACACCAATAGGATAAAAGAATGGAAAAGCACAATTTAAAATGACTTATAATAAAAAGTAACAATAAAAAATTTATCAATTTAAAACAATTTAAATTCAAAACAGTGACATTTATCTTTAATTAAATAGATAAACAAAACAGTTGAACTAACTCAATTTTTTCCATTATTTCTTTCTATATGGAATACCCATTCTGTGTTTCTCTCTATCCCACACACACATGAATTATAGATGAAAGTTCTATACTCATGAGATATTTCTCATTGATCTACCAAGTTATCATAAGGTGACCAATCTCTAGGTTCCATAATTACACACACCCCTTATTTAGGGTCAAGTATAATGAAAATGAACTCACACTGATCATTTATTCCAAAAATATATTTCATATAATTACATTCAATATAAACCACTTATTCCATTTAAAACATTTCAGAAAATATCTTACATTCATCAAAAAAATTTCATAATCTTATAATGATAATTTAAAATTACAAGTCTTTGTAGTTTTCCAATTTCCAATCAAATTACCTTGTTTCAAAACCATAATTTTAAAATCCACCATTTTAAAATTATAAAAAAAATAAAGGGTTTCCTTCAATAAGTCATTAAACACTTATTTTTCAAAACCAAGAATTTTTTTAGTAAAAACAAATCCTTAGACTTATAGAACAAGAGGAGAAGATAAAGAATCCACCTACCTATCAATAGTTCATGACAATGAAGAATGACACATGGAAACTTCTATATCTAGACTCAAAACACATTTCATTCAACATATATAATAAAAATTTCATCATAAAACATAATAGATCATTGATTTATCCATAGAATATTAAATTTAATGTTCTAGGAGATAGAAAATGAGAATATATAAAGAGAAAGATCGAAAACATAGGCTTATTGATGATTCCAAAGATCCAATACACTTTGATTCACAGAAATATTCCTTCTAGATAAAAAGAAACTACTAAGGATTCCTAGGGAAGGATAGAAGTTTGAGAACCATGAATAATATGATAATAATTAGAGATTAAGGTCCTTAATACAAGTTAAACTATAGTGTTCATAGTATTTAATGCAATTCACATGGTCAGTCTTCATGATTTTTCAAACAATGTACCAAATGTTCATATACTACTATCTAAAAATCTAAGAGTCACATGGTTGTGCTACATAGTTTAGAAAACTATGCACTGCTACTGTGCATCAAATAGAGTGCCACATGATTGTGTCGTACAATTTGGAAAAGAGTTCATAAACCGTATAAATTCCAATATCCAAAGGATATCAACCCACGAAGTTTATATTTGGAAACTACATAGTTTGGCCAAACCATTTAACAACTATTCATCTACCTTGTAACTCCAAAAACCTTATAACACAGTTTCCTAGAGATAGTGCATGGTTTCCCCAAACCATTCTCAAACTATGCACCATTAAAATGTTGAAATAGTGGGTGTCCTAGACCCAACTATTATGTGCTTTTGATTACCATATCGTGTATAGAGTTAACTATGCATGATTTCATCTTACCATTATAGTGTATAATTTTCTGCGTCCACTATTAAAATGGTAATGTCCAAAGATTAATTGTCGTATCGAAAGGTTATAGCAGTTCCCAGGATATAATGAGAACCTCTAGATACTATGACATTAATATGAAATATATGTTCTATGGTCTAGATACATCTTACTAATTGGACATAGTAGATGTCTGACCATCAGGTGCTGGGGGATCATAATCATTGAGACTTCTTCTCATGAAGTTCGCAATTGGTGATCTCTAGTAGTGAGATCATGAGGACTGACCCGCCAATAGGAACACCACATGTTTCGGGTGTCATTGGATGTTCCTATCTATGATCATGTGTAATGGTCTCCTGACTTGAGATCATTACCAATTTATGTCATTTGATTGTGTACTTTGATGCAAGATGAAAACTATGGCAATGAAGTCGTGGTGAGGTAGTTTGTGTCGGGTGCGCCATGGGTGGCATGAAATTGGTTGAATGGTCAAGAAAGGATTTGTCGCTTCTAGGTTATGGAAGTAATATATCTCTGGCCATGTTGATATGGATGGAAGTACCTTTATAGGACCATGGATATGGAAGTCGAGGGTAAATCCATCTAGTTACATCAACAAACAATAAAGCAATAAAAGGGCGATGACACGAGAGTGCGTCCTGCTTTATGAGATATTATAGACAAAGAGATTATATTACACAGTGCAAGTTCATAGGTTGGTTATCACTGCTGTGACAATCCTTATTTCTTTAGGGGCCATGATGGGTTTCTAGATCCCTCTCTTGGTCTATGAATACTATTCACGACTATCGAAATAAGGTCCTAGAGGGTCACAAACAATAGCGTATTCAAGAATCTTCCCTATTCAGTTGAATAAGAGTTTTGGACATGGAGGGCCTCACCATAGGGGTCCAAGATTTTTCCAAAGTTAAACGATCACCAATGTAATAAATAAATTCATATTATTCAAGTTTATAATAACGATTTTTGAATTTATTTATTAAATGTATTTACGAGTTTTAAGTAAATACATGAAAAAATATTAATTGACGAATATTAAATTATTCAAGGTTCAATTAATATTTATGGGAGAGACGAGTCGGGTTAATGACTTAATTATTATCATGTAATATATTTTAATATATTACAAGTAAATGATAATAATATTTATGGATCATTTTAGTAGTCATAAAATGTCATTAATAGTGCGTTAAGTATTCGGGGCCGGTGAGGCGATACCGGGTATTTTAATCGAGCACTATAAATAGAAGAGGACAGTCATCTGCAAAACACTATTCATGGTGCTTATCTCTCCTCTCCTCTCTCACACATTCTAGAGAGAGATGCTATGGATCTAAGGAGCTCAGATTGAGCTCTCTCTCGGGCATCCTTAGCGATGCGATGCAGTGGTCGTTGGAGCATCGAAGGCATCATCGCAAATCCGCGCTAGCACCCGGATTACGACAAACGGCGCTCCCGCAGATTCCTTGAAGCGCGTGTGGACGATCTAGAGGAATTAGGCTTCGGATTCTTCGAGCAGCGATCGCCAACGATGAGCAGACATCATGCGTGGCATTGGATTTAAACCAGGTATTTTACGGTTTAATTTTGTGCTTAAAATCCTCCACGCATGGTCCTCAGCTAAGACCGGGCTGCTCTTCTTCGATGTCGACAAGTTTACGTCGACCGTCGGTGAAATTTTTTTAAAACCCACCTATTTGGGGCTTCCGCTGCGTGCCCGGTTCCAACATAAAACCTTTCCAAAATATTCTAAAATAATATATAAACTCCAAAAACTCATCCCAAGTATTATATAACATCAAAATACATAATAAAAGGTAAAATTACCTGAAATCGGTGATGTTAAACCATTGGTCTTTACATCCTCATAAAGACCGATGTTACTTTGGAAGATCTTATGACATTTATCTTACATTTCCTTCTCATATTCTCATGTCTCTTCCAAAATCTAAACATAATTCCATAAGACTCATACAAAACTGACCCTTTTACCATAAAAATTATTCCCTTTTCTATAAAAAATCCGTATCAACACATGAATCAACATAGAATCTAGAAGAAGATCAATATAGTCCTATCATATCTATATGGTACTTATTTAATTGAGATACATAAAACATATTGTTTACTGAGAAAAAATTTATTGGTAAATCCAACCGATAATCCACATCACTGATTCATTCTACAATCTCAAAAAGGCCAATGTATTGAGGTGAAAATTTTCTTTACTTACCAAAATAATGACGCCCTAGCCTTAGATACTTTTTTAGGAAAAGATGATCACCCACATCAAATTATAATGGTCGATGATGATGATACACATATGATTCCCGATGACTCTGAGCCTTCTCCATCCTCTTTATTATCATTTGACTATTCTCTATCATCTCATCCACAAGTCTAGGTCTGATAAGTGAAGTTTAACCGATTTTTCCCAATAAAGTGGAGAATGATAAGGACAACCATATAAATCTTTGATAATATCTATATTTATCAAGGGCTGATAACTGTTATTATATAAGAACTCTACTAATAGTATATGATCCTATAATGGAATCTAAAATCCATAACACAAGATCTAAGAATATCTTTCAATGTTTGTATTGTCTATTCAATTTTTCCATCTGTCTATGGATGAAAAGATCTACTCATGATAAATTCATATCTAAGGGATTTCTATAAGTATTTTAAAAATAGAGACATAAACTTGGGGTCTTGGTTAGAAACAATTGGAACTGATACATCGTGAAACTTTATAACTTCTCATATGTATATTTTTGAAAATCATTTTACCATATTGGATTTATGAATAAGTGTGAAATGAGGTGACTTTGTGAGATGATCTACAATCACCCATGTGGAATTGGGTTTATGAATAATTATTGGTAGAATTTTGACAAAATCCATAGCTATATACTCCCATTTCCACATGGGAATAGGTAAAGGATGTAATATACCAGCTAGTTTTTGGTGCTCTACCTTGTCCGGCTAAAAGGCGAGGCATCTCAAGACACACTCCACCAATTTACTCTTCATTATTTCCCACCAAAACTATACACTAATTGACTCATAATTAATTCAAATTTCAGTATTAACAAACCATATTTAATTGTGGTAAATAGAAAGGATTTATTTTTAAAAATATAGAGGAACCATAATTTAACCTCTAAAATGCAATATGGGTCTCTCATATGAAATCTATCCGTCAATGATATCCTTGACATTAATTTTGGATCTCATTTCTAGACATTCAGGATTAAATGTCTGAGCATATTTAACCTTATAAACCGAATCAAGAATAAAAGAAACTAGAAATAAAACTGTAAGATCACTCTACTCAGCACAATCCAGATGTATATCATTAGCTACCACTGATATGAAGCCTCTTTAATGATCTAACTATATTACTTTTTACTCAATATGTCAACCATGAAATTTCCTTTTCCCAGCATATAAATCAATGAAAATTCAAACATTTATATATATTCTATCCATATTTATTGAATTAGATTCAAATATTTCAAAGATAAGATTTGATTCAAGATTTTATGATATGCGAACATTATGAAATTCTCACCAAAAATGATAATGACGCCAATTTTTCATGGTATGGACTACAAAAAATATCTACAAATCAAGTGTTGGGGAATTATTCTCATGAATCCATAAATTTCATGATCTATAAGCTATAACATGATCACCCTACATGATAACACATCCCAACCTAGATCCATATGCATCAAAATAAACCACATAGCTTTATCCGGACTCTAGAAATGTAAGGATACATGATGATGTAATTCGACCCATAATCACTTGAAAATATTTGTAGCATGCATAATTCCATTGTAAAAGAACATCGTTCCTTTTCAAAGCTGTCATTAGCGAGGAAATTCATGAAAAATAATGAATAAAGTATTGATAATAAATTATTAAGCCTTGAAATATTTATATCTCAAAGTCATTATTTGGTGGTTTCTAGGAGATAACAACTTCTATATTTTCAAGGTATATGGAAACTCCTCTTTCAAAAATGATGAGTCTAAGTAAATGTACCTCTTGTATAAAAATATAACACTTTTAAATCTTATCATATAGGTAATGTTCCCCAAAGATACCCAATAATTTGGCCAAGTATTTTCAATGATCAACCTTAGTCCTAGAACACACTAGAATATAGTAAAAAAATACCACTAAAAAGAAGTCAAGACACCTATAAAATATAGAATTCATCAATTCCATATATAATAATGGTGAACTCATAAGACCAAATGGAATAACCACATATTTATAATGACCATAACGACTCCGAAAATCTGACTTTAGAATATCCTCCTTTAGAACTCAAAGTAGGAGATATCATGATCATAAATAAATATCAGAAAGAAACTAGGATCCTATCAATTGATCAAATTGATCATAATTTCATGGAAAAGGATATTGATTCTTTATCATAACCTGGTTGAGCTTATGATAATCCACACATAGTTTAAGAGTTCTATCTAATTTATTTATAAATAGAACTGATGTTTCCCATGGAGACATAATAGGTCGAATGAACCCTTTTCCATTTTAATTTTATAGGTGATCCTAAAATTCACCTAACTCCATTGGTTCCATCCTATAAGATATAATTTAAATAATACTATTCACTAGAATGAGATTAATCATAAATTTCAATTATCTTTTAGGTGGTATCCCAGTGAAATTATCGAGAAATACATTGGGAAATTAGTTAATAATGGTTGAAAAATATCAATTTGTGATTGCATCAATAGAGACCAAAGCAACTACTACCAACTGGTAAGAGATAGAACTGACCACTAATAACAAAGGTCCTTACCTTCTTGTATTAATATCTCAATCCCCTTTAAATAGGTGTTAAACACCATCTAAATATGTGAAACTAACCCGAAATGCATAATAGTTGATGTGGGCCTTAAACGATTTCAATCAATCCATTCCAAAAATCAGGGCATAGATATCCATAAAAAGAACAAATAAATCCCAAACAACCTAAACCTTATCAATAGTTATAGAAAGTAACACACATTTAATGGATAAACACTCCCATTTGTTGAGAGGTGTTTGAAGTTTTAAGATATTAAGCATCATTTCAACATGAAAATCATATAATTCCCAGAAGGAGCAGCAATAAAAGAGTTGGATGTGATAATATCAAACATAAATTTCCTAAGAGTAGAGTTCAAGAGAATATTACCTGACACTATCAAAGGACCAGATTGATCCTCTGTGATTATCTACTCAACACCATATAATAATTTACTAGGTGATCTTGGAAATTATTTATTACTCTATTGTGGATGTGATAATGATTTAGGTGTTGATATGATTGAGAATGACCCTGGGTTACTCAGTTCTAGGAGTGATTATAATTTTATCTTGATCAACCCGTATGAGCATAATAAGTATGGGAAATGTTCGATCCCTTATCATTAGTTATCTTTGATGTTACCATATAATAACGTTTCAAATGTCCCAACTAGCCATAATTGTGACACTCCTATAAATATTACACAAATTCTCAATTTATATTCTCATAATATCCACACTGATAACATCCCAACATTATTTTACATCATGTAATAAAATTAACTAATCCAGTGGTCTATGTTTGAGGAGCTCTACGTCCTTGAGAATAGGCGTCCCTCTTATACTTGTTTGCAGCATTAGAGTTCTCACTTATTATTATGAATAAAAACATACTTCCTCTATCAAGATGCTCAGAAAAATCTCTTTCTTCCAATATCACTTGATTAAATATCTTTTTATAATCTAAAATAATGAGGGAAAATGTCTTAAAACAAATCTCTATTCAAAATTCAGACTCTAATATGCGTTCCTTTGAGGTCACGCTAACAACTACCTCAAGAGAAAAATGCACCAAGTTCATAAACTTAGCTGCATACTCCATCAATAATAGATTATCTTACTTTCGGATGAAGAAATACATTTTTGGACTATCTTGAATGTGTGAGGATATATTTTTTTTGAACAATTCTTAAAAGTTATTATATGTAAGGCATTAATCACCTTTATTTTGAAAAACTAAATCTCACTATTTTCATGAATGAACCTATAGAATATATACTACTAACTTTTCCTTTATCTCAGTTAGGGTAAAAATGAAATAAAAAGCTTAATTCATTATATTAAGCCACACTTCTTCCTTTTCAGGTTCCAAATACCCTTAAAATATTGGTGGATTATTTTTTTAAAACTACATAGAATGATCCACTTGTTGAGGTTCATATTTTTTATATCCTTTTTCAAAAACTTTAAATTCTTATATAATTATCTTTAACATCCATTGGTTTACCTATGGTTCAGGTGAAACCAAATTTTTTGTAGTCACTTACGGAAAATTTCTATGACATTTACCTAGTTCTAATTCTCTAAAGACAAAAAACACACTAATTAGTCATCTCTTCCTAAAAACTGAAGGATTAAAATATTCCAAATCACCATAAGAAACAATAATAATAAAAAAATTTGAAAAATAAACCATTTTAACCATGATCCAAAAATAATTAAACACAATATGAACAATGGAGTCATAGTAGGAAATCTCACTACTAATTCATGATATGATACACTCATCAGCTAAACCCATGGTAATGATATGAAAACACAACTAGAAGTTTCTTTGAACAATTTTGTACCTAGACCACCCTAGTAACTTGAAGTTCAACATAAATAGGTTAGATACACATTTTTATGCTATAAATTTCATGTTAAGACATCATTATCACCTTACCATCATCCTGATATGACAGACTGACCAAGTCTAATACTATTTGCAACATCCTACCCCAACTTATTGGTTTGGGTTAGGTCAAAGGTTATAATAACCTTAGGTGACATCCCCAAGACACCAAATACTATTAATAAATGTCAAGGTATTAGTGAAACATTGGTTGATTAATTTACCAAAATAATATACACAATATAAAAAAATAAAACACAAAAAACAAACCAACTATATGATGCATGATTAATAAAAATACAACTAAAAGGGAACCAAATAAATAGAAACATCAGGGTATCAATGAAAAAGTAATAAAATATGACACATAGGAACTAAAGGACATCCAATGTAGTAACATTGATGTGGATTCACTCCAAATACTCCAATATATAACTCCATGCTCTAAACATCAACATGTGAAAGTAGCATCATGATGGTCCACTAGATATGTATGATACCTTTCCCTTTCATATGTCCTAGTAAATAATATCTAAAAATTCACTAATTTTTCCAAGAAGGGGGTGAGTATAACCCTCAGTAGGCTTTCCCCAATAGACTTCCCAACTCAATCCACTAGTACAATAACATGTTAGCACTCAATTTAAACCAATTTATAACAAAAAGGAATAAGAAAAAATTTATCATTTTATAGTAATTTAAATTAAAAGAAGAACAATTTATCCTTAATTAAACAATTAAAGAGGAATAATTGAACTAAATAAAAATTTACATTCTTTATTTCCACTTGGAATTCCCATTATATGTTTCAAAAACACACACGCACACACACACACACACTCCCATTCATGAAAGGTGACAATTCCATGCTCATGAGAGATTTATCATCAATCCACCAAGTCATCACAAGGTGACTAATCTCTAGGTTTCACAATAGAACACACCCCTTATTTAGGGTCACACCTAATTCAAATTAACCCACACCAACCAGGTATACCAAGAATATATTCCATATAATTACATTCCACACATACTATTACTTCACTTTAAAACATTTCATAAAATAACTTTCTTTCATAATTTTAAAATAAAAATTTAAAATTATAATTCAAAGAGGTTTTCCAATTTCTAATCAAATTCCCATGTTACCAAATCCATAAATTTTAAATCCATAATTTTAAAATTATAAACCAAAATAGAGGTTTTCCTTGAAGAAGTCATTCATTGTTTCCTTTACAAAACCAAACAATACATTCAGTAAAAACTAAGCCTTTAAGTTATAAAATAATTGGAGAAGAGAGAGAATTCACACACCTCTCAATAGTTAATGAAAATAGAGCAAATCACAAGGAAAAATATAGATCTAGAATCAAAATAAATTTCCTATAATAGATCCAATCCGAATTTTATAAAAGCACATCATGAATCATAGATCTATCCAAAATAGATTAGATCTAACATTTCAGGATAAATAATATGATAATATCTAAAGAGAAATAGAGAAATTGAAGGCTTACTAATGATGTCAAATATCTAACACACTTTGATTCTATTAAAGTTTATTTAGGACTAAAACAAAGATCCTGGGACAATAAAAGAATAATGAGTGTTTTGGGACCTTAATCAGAGTTAAAATATAATTTTTGAATCATATAATACATTTTATATGGTCAGGTAGCACAATTTTTCCATTTTTGTTCCAACCATGCACATTCTACTATCTCTAAAACAGAGATCCATATATTTTGGAAAACTGTGCACTAACTGTGTGATGCCACTGTCCATCAACCAGAGGTTCATATAGTTGTGCCGCATAGTTTAGAAAACCATGAAGAAACTATTCACATACCACTATCCAAAGGATATCAACGTACATGTTTTATCCTAGGCACCGTCATAGAATGTCCAAACTGTGTTCCAACTATGCACCTGCCTATTGAATCCCAAAACCATGTTGCACGGTTTCCTAGAGATAATGCATAGTTTCCCCAAAATGTTATCAAACTTTGAACCATTAAAAACCCTTAAAAACATTTAAAAACTATCCATAAAATCTTTAAACTCAAATAAAGTATTATATAATCTTAAAATACACAATAAAATAAAAAATTACCTGAAACTATGGGTGTTACCTATACCTTAATCATGTAATGTTCCTAAAAATAACATGAACTTCCTATAAGATAAGTTTAATATAATTTCCACCAAATAAATTTTCAATACAAAAAGTTATCTCTATTAATAAACTTATATTCAAAAAATAAAATAAACTTTTCCTGAAGTAACTATAATTACCTCAACATAAAATGACATGCCTACCCTAAGGGTTATTTATTCCTTTTAGATGGCATTTCCAAAAATATAATATATTTATTCCTAAATGACCAAATTAACCTTAAAACTAAATAACATATAAAACCTAAGGATTATATATACCTAAATCATTTATTCCTCATATAAACCAATAAATTTATCTTAAAATTTCATTAACCGCCCTCTTATAGGCAAGATTCGATAGAGTTTAAGAAAATATTCAATCTTTAAGGGTCAAGAATATAATTTTAAAATGGAAAGTGACTCATAAATAGAAAATTAATGATATGATGGACCATTCAACATTCCCACTTAACTCAAGATAAGGTTAAATAATTTTTCATTAATTTAAAAATCATTTTTATCATTTAAAAGTCATTTTAAGGTTATTTTCATATTTTGACTTTAAACATCTAGATAACTATGGAATTAAAATTTAAACATTTAAATAATTTATTACCTATCATGTTTATCACTAAAAATAATGATAAAATATAATTCATCATAATTTTATAATTTTAAATATTTTTATGACCATTTAATTTGACCTTTTTCCTAATTGTAAAAGAACTACATCAACATTGCATAAACGTTTTGGATAATTATCCAATTATTGAATTATAAAAATAAATTACTAACATAAATATATTTTATTATTCATAAATTTTCTAAAACAATTAATAATACTATTTATTCTCATTTATATCATGATAACATTTTTAAGATAATTTTTTTTGATTTTTCTTACCTTGAGAAAGTGCTGGGTAAAGATTTAGATAATTATCTTGTCATATAATTTTAAAATTCATAAATATACAAAAACATCATTGACTAGTAATTACATATATATATATATATTAAATTTGTGAAAATACTTATACTTTCCAAATATTATCACTAATCTACCAATCTTGAATTTTTTAATGTTGCACAAGCACTTTTCTAGCACTAAAAAATGTTTTTATATTTATCTATACTTAAAAATTAATTTAAATCAACTTTAAAATAATTTTATAGTTTTTAGAGTATATTAACATGTATGATATGTTCCATAAGTTCCCTAAATTTTTAGGTCATATTTATATCAAGATGAATTCATAATATATACAATATTCATAATAACTATTTTTTTATCTATTCACCAAAAAAATAAAATTGTACAGAAAAATATCAAAAAGTCACATTAAGATAATTTATACACAATGATACCAAATTTAAATAACATTTTATCAAATTAAAATTATAAAATATATTTTTTTACTTTTAAATACAATCATATAATACATCGATAAACAATTTCTTTTATATAAAACTATTTATTTTTAAAATTAAAAATCATATTCTAGCATCATACCTAGATAGAATTATTTTGGAGATTATAATAATAATAAATATCGACATGAATTTATAAAATTAAAATTAATATAAATTTATTACATATCTAATAACTAAATAATTATTTTAATATATTTAAATAATACATTATATTAAGGAAATTTATTTAACCTTTAATTAAAACATCCTTTATGGGATGAAGTAAAAATAATAAATTTAAATGTATAATGAGTATCTAATTGATTATATAACATCCTTTGAGAAAATATATAAACATATATACATGTTTAAAATAAATATATAAATTCCTAATCATAAATATTATTAAACCATAAAAGTGATCTATTATAAAAAAATACCCAGGTTATCACATTCTCCACACCCTTACAGAAATTTCTTCCTCATAATTTCAATTTATTAGCACAAAAATGAGTGTAACATAACATATGTATAATATTAGATATTAAATTTATTAGTAACTTTAAAATTGTAGGTTAAAACTAGGAAACTGTTCATTTATGAAATAAACATTTCTTGGACATATTATGTACCTTTATAAGAAAAATACTTATGAATGAGTTTACAAAGGAATATGATGTTTTCCACATATACCTTAATACATTTTTCATCATTTTTATTGAGTTTGAGGAGTTGTTTTACAATTTTGATAGATAGTACAAGAAAATAGACTTACTTGATTTCTATATATTCCATAAGAAAAATTTCGTCCTCTGGTTTTGCGTTTAGAGTCCACCATTGATTTAATTCATATCCCAAATAGTTAATTCCAAAGATGATTTTTTCATGATTTAAGAAAAATATATAGTTAACAGATTATAAAATCCACCAAAGAATAATGTTATTTATTTTATGAAGTATTTCATGAAAATCTATTCCCATTTCTTTTTATCATTTACTAAAAAGACGTTTTGTAAGAATAAAGTCAATATCAAAAGGAATTTTATTATACTTTAACCTTCAAAACCATCATAATAAATAATACAACTAGTATAACTTATATTGTTATATATATTTTTTCTACTTATTCTTCATCTCCTAATCCTTAAAATTAATAAACCCAAAATTTGGAAAAACTAGATTGCATGTTCTCTCCAAAAAACAAACTGAACCTTTATCCAAAAAAATAGTAAAACCTAAAAAATAAAAAATCTTCCATACTATAATCTAAACCTAATTTCTTTTATTCCTTTCCCAAATATAACTTGAATCACAGTGACATAAAACCTTAAGAAAAATGACTCAATATTTATTCCTTAATTTAGAAACTCAAAAACCACCGGATATTTTATATATATATTAATTATGTAAGGTTCACAAAAAATATAATGAACTTCCTCCAAGATAAATTTTATCTCATTAACACAAAATAAATTTTTAATCCCCAAATTTATCTACATATCTCAACTTATATTCCCTAAATCAAATTACCATTGTCCCAAATAACCATAATTACCTCAACATCAAATAACATACCAAACTTAATTTTTATCTATACCATTAAGCTTACATCATCAGAAATAAGATATCAGTATTTATAAATAACCCAAATAACCTTAGTACTAAATCACTTATGAGAAAATCTAGGATCTGAGAAATCCCAATCCTAAAAAAATTATTAATAAAATGTAAACATACAGAGTTAGGAATTATAAGGGAGGTTTCAAATCTAGGAGTGAACCCCTCATTTCATGTCATCTTCCACCAATGAGGTGAAACAATTATGTGCTTTAAATGACCACATCATACTTACTTTAATGACTTCTCTCTTTGATAGAACAACAGACACATGGTTGGATTCCTTATATGCACGTGAGACAATCAAATTATGTAGATTAACTTGTTACATACAATAAAACTAATGGGGAAGAAGTATATATAGAAAATTTATGGTTCTCTCCCTAAACAACATTACTACATTATTAGAGTCAAATTCAATCCATAGGAAATTACACTTACGATGGGCAACATGCTTGATGGAGTACATCATTTCCCATAGTTCAGCTTTATATGAAGTCCCTATTCCAATATAGTGATAGAAACAAACATTCAAAAAACCCCAATGAGTTCAGAAAATACCTCCATCACCTGATGGACATGGTGTTCAGGAGGATTCACCATCAATAATAGCTATAACCCATAGGCCACTGGGAGGAATACATCTCATTAAAATCCAGACAAGGGGCTACTTTGATCTGCATGTACCTTCCAATAGTCTTAAGATTTTCAGGTCATTTATACTATTATGCATTTCTCCCACCTGAATTTTTGCAATAGAAAATACCTCCCTATGCATGGACATGGTTATAACATGAATGGAATGTGTCTGGTATTCAAACCATTTCTCATTTTGATCCTTATAGATAGAAGAAATGATTGAGGAAGTAGTTTCCTGAAGAAGATTATGGACCTGTTAACTCTATCTAGTGTTGCAAAGGTAGGCTAAATGATCTTTAAGGTGACTACCATCATTGACTTCCAACCCAAATACACAACCTTCATACTTCCAAAAATCCTTTGTAGATACACAATCAATAAATAGATGTTGCATGTTTTCAACAGCTCTTAAACATAAGGAGAAGGCTGAGACAATACATTGCCTAAGTCTCCCCATTTGATCACCTGTTGGTAGTATATTTATCCAGAATATCCAAATAAAAACAAATCTAGAAGGCTAAATAAAATTTACCATTAATTGAGAAAGCCAAGATGGAATTATGGTGGTGATCCCACTCTGCAATCTATAATAATCCTTGGAAGTGAATATACTATTACATACAGGTTTCTAGAGTAGTGTTTCAATATACATGAAATCATACTATTGAAACTCTATTTCAACCTGATGGGGAACAAAATCAAGGGTACTGTATTGATCCATAAAATCAAATATTGTCATATTGTAAAGACCTGGAAATTTCCATCTATTTTTTTAATTATATGGGAATTTTACGAATCCAAGAAAATTGACAGCGCGTGATTCTGAGGCCCGGTGTGCCCGGAATGAATTTTTGAACTTTTTTTGGGTATGTTTATTAAACGTGTGAGTAGATTTTTGTAACATTTGAACCGGTGCTGGGAATTGAAATCCTAGGATACCGTTGAACTAGAAGCATTGGTATTTTCTTAAGGATACCTTCAGCTCGACCACAGTTGGTCGAGGCTGAAACTTAGTTTTAGTGTTTTTTGTGGAAATAAAAATAAAATGAACTTTTATTTTATTTTTAATGAAACCTCCAATTTAAATGTTATGGAGGTGGGGACCACCTGAAGTAAAAAACCCCCAATTTGAATGTGCAATGGTGGGGACCACCTGAGCCTAACCCCCCACCATTTTGATATTAATGGCAGGGACCACCCGAACCCTCTTTAATGGGAGAAAACCTTTTAAATCCCCATTTAATTGATTGAACCGACTAAAATTAATTAAATGTGTCAACATTTAATTGTGACAACATAAATTAATCTAATTATTTTAATTTATATTGGCACCACTTTTTTTTTGAGAGGATTGGTTGGCGAAGTGTTGGGAAATAGGATAATTGGGAGAACTTTGGAAGAACTAATCCAACAACGAAGAACTTCTCCTCCAAATGAAGAACGCCATATCCATTGAAGAACTTTATTTGGAATCATGAAAGAGGACGATGCACGATCCCGACATGGGAAGTAGGCTGCGGAAGCAACGATCATTGGCACCCTCTTCCCTTCACCAATTTCATCTCGCGACACATCAACGAACCTTTGAGGTAGGGGTTTTTTGTTCTTCATGGTTTGCGTTGAATTAATCCTCTTGATCAGCTTGCTACTGAACTAATGTAGAGGGTGCGGGCTAAACGAACACGGACTGATCCCTCCACTGTACTTCATGGTTGTCGTATTCTTCGCTGCGAAGAAAGGTGGTGGTTGCCTCCCAGGATGGCCGCACGGAACCGGGGAGGCACGCATCTGTGCCACCGGAAGAGGAAGAGGCCTCACGGAGGATGGAGGGTGGCTGGCTATTTCCATACATGGAGGTGGACAGAGGGAGGCCGATGCTTCAGCCAGCCACAGAAGCATAGGTGGCGCGACCATGCACCACCGTCAGAGTAATTGGCCGTGACCTTCCTGGCCACGACGGAAGGTGGACGGCGGCCGCCGTTCAGCCAGCTTTAGAGGGCTGGTGCTTGATGCACCACCGGGAGGAGAAGGCGTCGCCGGACTCGGGACTAACTGGACCCAGAATCACCTTATTGGCCATAAGGAACCAGATGTCCATTTGACGAACTGTCTGCGGTGCTAGAAACCTTGGAGTGAGAAGGTCCTTTTGGAATACCCCACTTTAGATTTGGATAAATTTGGGGTACAGTCGGGTTGGATCATGCATGAATCTAACCGGACCATCAGGACTAAAAGGCTAATAACTTATAGACCGGGCGTCCAATTGATGCACCGTCTGTTTCATTGAGACCCCTATTACATGGAGGTACTTTGGGATACTTCTTCGTGGGACTTTGTGGCATTTGGAGTATCAAATAGTATCTTTAGGAGCGGACCCTCCCGAAGACAAACAAGCTTAGTACAGGAACCCTATAACTCGCTGTGACATGAGAAATGGAACCTCTGTGGGTCTGTGATTGAGGGTTCCACATGGATATGCTCTAGAAATCCATGAGGGATTACTCTAGGATCCTTAATGGGTCTATTGTACTAGGGTCCTTTGTGGGTCTGATGATGCACTAGGATCCTGTGTGGGTCTGATAATGTACTGGGATCCTGTGTGGGTCTATTGATGTACGAGGATCTTGTGTGGGTCTGACGATGTACAACGATCCTATGTGGGTCTGATGATGATTTAGGATCCTATGTGGGTCTACCTCTAAAAAAAGTAAGATTAATTAGTAAATACATCTAATCATCTCTAATACTATACCTAAGTTATACCTGGTGTGAGCTGAGTCCTTACCTTCGCGGTGATACCTTTGTGATATTCTTCTATGAGGCGTACCTCTGTAGTACTTACCTTCGTGGTGATACCTTTGTGGTATTCTTCTATGTGGCATACCTGTGTGGTACTTACCTTCATGGTGATACCTTTGTGGTATTCTTCTATGTGGCATACCTATGTGGTACTTACCTTTGTGGTGTTTCCTTCGAGGTATTCTTTCCTTCATGGAACACTTGTACCTTTGATAAGGTTTTGGGCCTTGAGTTTCCTCATGAATGAGATGGGTAAACTTGATAACTTAGCTATATGTATGGGAATATACCTAAGTAGGGTCGTCAGTTGTTTTCAAGATTTTTGTTTTATCCTTTGTGGATTTGTGAGACCTTGAGGGTCTCAATGTCCCTACTGAGTATCGTTATACTCACCCCTACACGGGCTATGCCCGAACCTTATTGTGTTTGGTGCAGACAACAGACAATGCTGACTGAGGATGAGGGTACTAGGACTGGAGGTATCTTGGAGGTGGACTTTGGATGAGGCATACCGCAGAGACGACTGTTCGAGAGCTATACCTACCCTTTAGGTAGGATCCTTGGAGGGTGTTCATAAGAGATGTTCCAGATTACTTGTACTCACCAGTTCTCTTGTACTTTCCAGTTGGGTTTGTATTCTAGCCCCTTTTACTTACTATACATACTCTTTTTACTATTTAGCTTACTCGTGCTCGTATCTTTCTATGTGCTTGGTTGCATGATTTTACAGGTTATAAAGGAAATTCCTTACCAGTTTTAGGGAAAACGCCTTCGGTGCTTGTCACCAGCCCCTGGCCTATGGAAGGTGGCCTTGGGGTAGTCACAGTATGGGCCCTGGGGGATGGGTCGTGACAAATTGGTATCACAGTTGTTGGTTCTACTATAGAACATTAGACTCTGATCTTTTAACGAAAATAGTGTTAAGTGTTATGAGTGTGGTAATCAGTTTAGGGAATCCAGTGTTGGTACAAAAGACAACGTATCCATACACCAAGACCCTGACTTCTGATTTATGACTGAGTGTATGAAAACACTGATTGCGTTTGTGTTTTTAAAAGTTTTCTTTGTGATCTTTTTGAGCCATCTCACCAGGTATAACTTGTTGATCGTGGAACAACTATTTCTTTTCAGGATGCCTCCACGTAGATAGCTAGCTAGGGTTTCAGGTATAGTATGTGATGATAGCCCACAGAGCGACGAGGCCTCAGTGCAGGGCCCACTATCAGTGGAAGCACCAATGGTACCATTACTCATTCGGCCATCGATTCCACTAGACCCATCAGCAGAGGGTGCACGTCGATTGAGCGCATCGCACAAGTTCCAGCACTAGAGGCCACCCAGGTTCATTGGAGAGACAGACCCAGAGGCAGCTGAGGATTGGATGGAGGCCATAGTGAGAGTCTTCCGACTAGTAGGGACACCAGCTGATCTCATGGTGATCCTTACTGCCAGTCTTCTATAGGCAGCAATAGGCAGATGGTGGAGCTTGATGCTCGAGGTTCAGGACGAGGTGACACTTCTCAGGGTAGAACTTGAGAGCCTATTTCAGGCAGAGTTTGTTCTAGTGACCCTTCATACAGTGCGCATATAGGTGCTTCTTCATCTGCAGCAGGGCATCATGACTATGAGTCGGTACTCAGCGAGGTTCACCGACCTCTCACGCTAATACACTAATATGGTACAAGACCCGTTATTCACGGCCCGGACCTTTGAGCAAGGACTCAGGCGGGAGATCAGGGCTTCGATGATTTCTCTCAGCATCCCGACGCAGACGGGGGTGTTAGAGCAAGCCCTATTAGTGGAGAGTTTTCTTGCTGAGCAGTCACCAGTAGCGAGACCCACCACTAGTCATCACATAGTGGAGTCTTCTGTAACTAGCAGTAGACAGATGTCACAGAGGTCCAAGAGGACCAGATCTACAGGTGGACGACAACATGATTCAGGTTCGGTTGTGCGGGGCACAGGAGACATAGCCAGTCATGTGAGGAACATGCAATGTTACACTTGAGGCGGGCAGGGTCACATGGCTCGTGACTGCCCGACCCGCCGTATAGATGATTAGTAGATGGTCGAGGGACTGCCTAGGTAGTGACAGAGGTTTGACTGAGGAGGTTCTTAGGGAGTAGGTAGACGTGGCAGCGAATCTGGCCATGCAGTTGGTGGTGGGTGATGATTCGAGATGTCACCGCCACCACTACCAGGTGTCGCCCCCGACCACAGGGAGCAGGAGGCTCCAGGTAGCTGAGGCCTACGACCATGGAACTCTGGAGATTATACGAGGTACGATCCGTGTCTAATCCACCTTAGCTGTAGTAGATATAGACACAGGTTCCAGTCATTATTTTATTTCCACACCCCTCATTCAGAGCTCGGAGATTCCAACAGAATAGTTGGCTCGATCCTTATGGCTAGGGACTTCTACGGGAGTGGATTCGATGATTACGCACTAGTGTCGGTGGTGAGAGATTACTCTAGGAGGTGAGAGATTCAACTGATATCTCCTAGTAGTGGCGTCGAGGCCTTACAACGTCATCTTGGGTATGGACTAGTTATCTACAGTCCATGCTCAGATTGACTGTATTAGGCGCAAAGCGTGGTGTGTCCTCATGGATGGGACTAGGTTTACCTTCACTGGTGAGAAGGGAACCTTTGCTGCATAGGATGGAATTACCCAGAGGAGAGTGCAGCCGATCACTCATCAGTTGGCTAGCCTTACCCTTAGAGCAGTTGATGTCGAGAGTCCAAGCTACCCTGTAGTGGTGGACCAGTATGTGTATGTATTCCCTGATGATGTTCCTGGTCTACCTCCTCACAGAGAGGTGGAATTTTACATTGACTTGTACCCTGGGACGACACCGATATCCACACCAGCGTATTAGATGGATCCCACAGAGCTTAATGAGATGTGGGTATAACTAGAGGACTTGCAAGGGAAGGTATTCATCCGACCTAGTGTTTCTCCTTGGGCAGCCCCAATTTTGTTCGCCAAGAAGGCGGATGGGAGCTTGAGAATTTTTGTTGACTATCATCGTCTAAATCAGGTGACCATGAAAAAAAAGTACCCACTTTTGAGGATTGATAACCTATTTGATCAGCTGAAGGGAGCATGGTGGTTCTCAAAGATAGACCTCAGATCAGGCTATCACCAGCTCAGAGTACGACATGAGGATGTATAGAAGACGAATTTCAAATGTTGGTACGACCATTATGAGTTTTTGGTCATGCTGTTTGACATGGACAATACTCCAGTAGTGTTCATGGGACTCATTAACATGATCTTTCAGCTATATCTTAATCGCTTTACGGTGGTATTCATTGATGAAATTCTGATATACTTAGCTACTGAGGAGGAGCATGCCTATCATTTGTAGATAGTTCTAGACACACTCTAAGAGATCCAACTTTATGGTAAGATCTCGAAGTTCCAGTTCAGGATTCGAGAGGTTCACTTTCTAGGACATGTCATCTCAGAGGCTGGAGTTGCGGTGGATCCATCGAAGATTGAGGATATACTTTCTTGGGATCCACCCAAGAGTGTTACGGAGGTATGGAGTTTCTTGGGTTTGACCGAATACTACCAGAGGTTTGTGCCAGATTTCTCTAGAGTTGCAACACTATTATCAGCATTGACGAAGAAGGGGAAACCCTTCGTGTAGTCAGAGAGATTCCAACAGAGTTTTCAAGAGCTGAGGAAAATACTGACTAGTGCCCCCATCTTGAGGCTACTGGAGGAGGGAGTTGGGTACGTAGTCTACTTCGACACATCAGGGACCGGACTCGGATGTGTACTGATTCAGGAGCGAGCAGTGATCACGTATGGTTCTTGACAGCTGATACAACATGAAAATAACTACGCTACCCATGAACTAGAGCTAGAAGTAGTGGTCTTTTCCTTGAATATGTGGTGACATTACTTAATGGTAGAATGATTTATAGTCTACTCTGATCACAAGAGTCTCATGTATATCTTCTCTTAGAAGGACCTGAACCTGAGACAATGATGTTGGCTTGAGTTCCTCCAAGACTATGAATTTGAGATAGTCTATACTCTTGGGAAAGGGAATATTGTAGCAGATTCACTCAGTAGGAGATCTAGTATACAGCTGCTAGGTGAGGCTACAGAGCAGTTGGACACTTTGTAGATATCCTTTATGGATCAAGATGGAGCAACATATCTTTAGTCTCTTACAGTCACTCCCCTACTCTTTCAGCAAGTCAGGAAGGTGTAGCATGGGGACACTGACTGCGAGGCTTGACATACTCAGATATCCATAGGACAGACACCTAATGGATTTTCTAAAGGTGGGGAGCACTACATCCTTTTCAGAGGATGTATTATGGTACCAGTGTCGCTTCGAGAGGAAGTGTTGAGGGAGTTCCATACGTCTCCTCTAGCAGTACATCCAGAAGTGGCGAAGATGTACCCGGACCTCCGGTGTCAGCACTAGTGGTCAGGAATGAAGAAAGAAGTAGCAGAGTTTGTCTCACGATGCCTCACTTGTCAGCAAGTGAAGGCAGAGCACCAGGTTCCAGTGGGCTTAGTTCAACCATTAGAGGTTCCAGAGTGGATGTGGGATGGAATTTTCGAGGACTTCGTGATAGGAATTCCACATACATCTAGGGGTCACAATTTTATCTTGTTGATCATCGACCAACTTACCAAGTCAAACCACTTCCTACTGATCAGAGAGTAGGGTTTATTAGAGATCTTGGGACACCTCTATGTTCAGAAGATTGTGCGGATACATGGATTAACCTAGACGTTTGTCTCCGATCATGATGCACGTTTCACTTACCAGATATGGAAGGGGTTGCAAGAGGCTTTTATGATGCAACTTAGTTTGAGCACCGCCTTCCATCCTTAGATGGATGACGAGACTGAGTGGACCATTCAGACCCTCGAGGACATGTTGCGAGCTTGCATCCTTGACTTCGGTCGCAGAAGGGAGGTTCACTTTCCCTTGGTGGAGTTTGCATACAATAACATCTGTCACTCCACCATTGGGATGACACCTTTCGAGGCATTGTATGACCGACCTTGCAGGTCACCCTTGTGATGGACTGACCTAGGGAAAGCACTCATGAGACTAAATATGGTATGAGCTACCACAGAGAAGGTTCAAATCATCCAGGATCAAATGAAGACTACACTAATTAGGTGGAATTCTTATGCCGATAGGAGACAGAGACCTCTGGGGTTCGAGGATGGTGACCATGTCTTTCTATGGGTCTCACCTCAACAATATTTTTGGAGATCTGGCTGGGGTGGAAAGTTATCTCTGAGGTTCATCAGACATTTTCAGGTCCTCAACAGAGTTGGCGAGGTGGATTACCGCTTATCTCTTCCACCTTAGTTGCACCGGGTGCACGACATCTTCCACATATCTCAGCTGAGGAGATACGTGCATGACCCATCTCACGTCATCAACCACGGCGAGATAAACATTGATGATGGGGCGACGTTTACTAAGGTTCCAGTGGAGATTGAGGATCGACAGGATTAGGTCCTTTGTGGGCGGTCCATACATTTGGTGCGCGTACGTTGGCCCCATGGGAACCTCCAGGAGAGCACATGAGAGCGGGAGGCTCAAATACATGCTCAATACCCCCACTTGTTTCCTTAGTTTTATGATGTGGCTTTCGAGGATGCAAAGCCCTGAGGTGGTGAGAATGTAAAGACCTATAAAATTCCTTTTATTTTTTTAATTATATGGGAATTTTTTGAATCCGCGAAAATTGATGGTGCGTGATTTTGAAGCCCAGTGTGCCCGGAATGAATTTCTGAACTTTTTTTCAGGTACGTTCGGTAAACGTGTGAGTGGGTTTTTGTAACTTTTGAACCAGTGCTCGGAATTTGAAATCTGAGGACACCGTTGAACTCAAAACACCGATATTCGCTTAAGGAGACCTTCACCTCGACCACAGTTGGTCAAGGGGGAAAGTTAGTTTTAGTGTTTTTTTGTAAATAAAAGTAAAATAAACTTTTATTTTATTTTTATTGAAATCTCCCATATAAATGTTATAGAGGTGGGGACCACCTGAACTAAAAAACCCCCCAATTTGAATTTGCAGTGGTGGGGAACACCCGAGCCTAAACCCCCCCCCCCCATTTTGAAATTAATGGCGGGGACCACCCGAACCCTCTTTAATGGGAGAAAACCTTTCAACTCCCCATTTAATTGATTGAACCAACTCAAATTAATTAAATATTTCAACATTTATTTGTGCCAACATAAATTAATATACTTATTTTAATTTATATTGGCACCACTTTTCTGTTGAGAGGATTGGTTGGCGAAGTGTTGGAAAAGAAGAGAATTGGGAGAACTTTGGAGGAAATCATCCACCAATGAAGAAATTCTCCTCTAAGTGAAGAATTATATCTCCATCGAAGAACATTCTTCAGAATCAAGAAAGAGGACTATGAACGAGCCCGACTTCAGAAGCAGGTTGCGGACGCGATGATCATTGGCACCCTCTTCGCCATCACCGATTTCATCTCACGACACATAAAAAAACCTTCGAGGTTGGGGTTCGTTGTTATTAGTGGTTTGAATTGAATTAATCCTCTTGATATTCCTGATATCTAACTAATGTGGAGGGTGCGGGTCAAACAAATACGGTCAGATCCCTATGTTGTTCTTCATGGTTGTCGTATTCATTTCTGTGGAGAAAGGTGGTGGCTACCTCTCGGGTTAGCCGTATGTAACCGAGCCGGCGCGCGTCCACGCCACTAGTAGAGTAAGAGGCCACGCAGAGGATGGAGGGAGGCTGGCTATTGTTGGCCGTGGCAGTGGATAGAGGGTGGCTGATGCTTTGGTCGGCCGTGGAAGCACGGGCAGTGCAACTGCGTGCCACCGTTAGAGGAAGTGGTCGCGACGGAAGGTGGAAGGCAGATAACGTTCGACCAATCGTAAAGGGACGGAACATGAAGCACCACTGGGAGGAGAAGGGCCTAGCCATTTCGACCGACCGAGCTATACTAAGTGGGACCTGTGTGCTGGCTAGTGATCGAACAACTTTGACCATTCAGTGATTGGAGGCAGGGGCCGAGTGACTCCCCCCCCCCGTATGCATCCAGGCCTGGCCACCCGGTGCGGGCTGGGCCGCCCATTGCGGGCTAGACCATGGACCAGCAGGCTGGGCCCACCATGGCCCATCCCAACTGGGTCAGACCCGGGACGGGCCAGGTTGGACCGGACCCGGGCCCAACTAGACCCAGAATCACCTTATTTCCCATAACGTTGGAATCAGGCATTCGTTTGACGGACCGTTTTCGGTGCTAAAAACCTTGGAGTGAGACTGTACTTTTGGAATACCCCACTTGAGAATTGGATAAAGTTGGGGTACGATCGGGTTGGATCGAGGACGAATCCAACCGGGCCCTCGGGACTAAAAGGCTAATAACTTAATGACCGGGCGTCCGATTGGCGCACCTTCTGTTGCATTGAGACCCCTATTACATGGTGGTCCTTTGGGATACTTCTTCATGGGAATTTGTGGTAGTTGTAGTGTTGACTAGTTGCTTGAGGAGCAGACCCTCCCGAAGACAATCAAGCTTAGTGCGAGAACCCTTTAGCTGGCCGTGACATGAGAAAGGGATCCTCTATGGGTCTGTGATTGAGGGTCCCACATGGATCCACTCTAGGAATCCATGCGGGGTTACTCTAGGATCCTTCGTGGGTTTGTTTTACTTGGATCCTGTGTGGGTCTGATGATGTACTAGGATCTTGTGTGGGTCTGATAATGTACTGGGATCCTGTGTGGGTCTTATGATGTATGAGGATCCTGTGTGGGTCTGACGATGTACTACGATCCTCTGTGGGTATGATGACGATTTAGGATCCTACGTGGGTATGCCTCTAAACATAGTAATATGAATTAGTAGATACATCTAATCATCTCTACTATTGTACCTAAGTTATACCTTGTGTGAGTTGAGTCCTCACCTTCGTGGTGATACCTTTGTGGTATTCTTCTGTGAGGCATACCTGTGTGGTACTTACCTTCATGGTGATAGATTTGTGGTATTCTTCTATGTGGTGTACCTATGTTGTATTTACCTTCGTGGTGATACCTTTTTGGTATTCTTTTGTGTGGCATACCAGTGTGGTACTTACCTTTGTGGTGTTACCTTCATGGTATTCTTTCTTTCATGGAACAGTTGTACCTTGGATAAGGTTTTGGGCCTTGAGTTTCCTCGATAATGAGATGGGTAAACTTGATAACTTAGGTATATGTATGGGCATATACCTAAGTAGGGTCGTTAGTTGTTTTCATGCTTTTTGGTTTATACTTTTTGGATTTGTGAGACCTTGATGGTCTCGGGGTCCCTACTGAGTATCATTATACTCACCCCTGCATGGGATATGCCCGCACCTTGTTGTGTTTGGTGTAGATGACCGACATCACTGATTGAGGACGAGGGTACTAGGACTGGAGGTAGCTCGGAGGTGGACCTTGGACGAGGCGTACTGCAGAGACGACCGCTCGAGAGTTGTACCTACCCTTCAGGTAGGATCCTTAGCGGGTGTTCACAGGATCTGTTCCAGATTACTTGCACTCCCCAGTTTTCTTGTACTTTCCAATTGGGCTTTTATTCTTTCCCCTTTTACTTACTATACGCACTCTTTTTACTATTCAGTTTACTCGTGTTTGTATCTTGCCATGTGCTTGGTTGCATGAGTTTATAGGTTATAAAGGCAATTCCTTCCCAGTTTTAGGGAAAACGCCTTCGGTGCTAGTCACCAGCCCCTGGTCTATGGAAGACGGGTTTGGGGTAGTCACGACACGGGCCCCGGGGGACGGGTCATGACACCTATACAGTCTTTCATAAGGAAATGTCATGCATTCTTTATACAATATAATAAATTTATACCACAATATCATTAATCACCTTAAAATAAATTTAAATT
Organism: Viscum album; assembly: GCA_963277665.1. Taxonomy (NCBI): domain Eukaryota; kingdom Viridiplantae; phylum Streptophyta; class Magnoliopsida; order Santalales; family Viscaceae; genus Viscum; species Viscum album. The sequence goes on along the minus strand of OY728155.1, from coordinate 1,285,217,820 downwards.
AGACCTAAAAATGGTATATATGACTTTTAATTTATGACTACCTTTAAACTTATGAACCCATGATAGTATTTATAAGTCTTAAATTATCCTTAATTAATAATATCATAATCTATAAAGTTATATAAAACTTGAATTGATATCAACTATAATTATCAAAACATAAAAATCAAAAAATTAATATATATATATTAAATATCACACCCAAGAACTTTTAGATTTAGATTTTTAGTGAATTAAGAAAATCCATTACATAAAAAAACCCATACTTTCATCAAACATAAATTTTTAAACTGAACCAAAATCTATAAATGAAACACTTGGTTCATTAAATGCTAAAGTATTATTAATCCTAATATACCCTAGAAATTATTAATATTAATCTTATTGGTACAATGAGAAAAAGGATAATAAAATAAATGAGTTATCTTAGATTCTCATTAAGTGGTAGCGTACAACATAAGCTATCATGGAATAAACAAGACACGAATAATATGGTAGGAAAAAATAATCAATTAATTCCATAAAACTAATAACATGAGCATGAAATATATTCAGGGATAACATAATAATTTAAATAATTACATGGACCACAATAACTAATTTCATAATAATATAATGTATAATTCTAGACATATAATTCAAATCTTCAAGGATTTATGCCAAGACATTATAGATAATTCACATTTTCAAGTCCACATGCCAAAAAATTATAAGTAATTAAAACTTGAAAGTCCACATGTTAAGAAATTATAAGTAAATGTTTAGTAATTTACCAAATACCTAAACTAGTTTGACTCATGATACCCATCGATGCATCAAGGGTTTGAATAATTTCAGGCCCAACCCATCACTAAATAAGTCCAATGCATTCATCATATAAAATTAATGAATAAAAAATAAATTAAATAATATAAATTCACTGGTAATAAGTAATTATCTATATAGATATAAAAAGTACAATAAATTTCAATATTTCCCTAGTCAATGAATGGAATAACTTTACCAGCAATCACTAATTAAATTGAATTATATAGTATATGGTATTTAAACTGTACATAGTAAAGGATATATATTTAAATAAATTTTTTAAAAACATATAAAAATAGAGAAAAAGATATATAATATATCCATGAGATAAAATAAAATGGGTATGAAGGAGAAAAATAAATTCAAGAGAGATATAAAGAGTGACAGAGAACATAATCACAAGAAATAAAATGTACGAGAAATAACCCTTATGAACAATGTATGTTATGAAATATAAATCCATAAGGGAGGAAAAGAGACCATAAATTAATCAAAAATAAATGTTAAAAACTAATTTAAATATTTAATAACTTTAATTTTAGTCATATAAGATATAATTTTAAATAGAATAATAATACTTTAAAATAATGGAGCCTTGGAAAATAAAGCCTTATATTTTCAGTATATTTTTTTTAAAATGAAATAATTAAAAAATGTAAATATAAATTACTTTGGTGACCTAATAATAATTTTATAGGAATATTCATAGATAAAACTAAGGCGGATTTTAGGAAAATGCAATCATATTTAAAGAATTAAAAAATTATTATAACTCAATGAAATGTAATTAAATTAACAAAAACCCTTAAAAATTTGGTTATAAATAAAAAAACATGAGGAATGAATCAAGAAATATATCTATAAATCCCATTAATGAAAATTTAATAACAATAAAAAAATAAATTCATCAATAATTATACCATATATTATAAAATTTGAAGTATAATATGAAACTTGCCTCAAGGATGGGAAATTGAGATGAAAAAATCTTACAGAAATCATAACATTTGAGGTAAGAATATATCAAGAAAAATATTATCTGAAGTAAATGTAATTTTACATAAATAAAGTGGAAATAAAGTTTAAAACAATAAAATGTTATTATGCACACAATCTTATAATATCATAGTCAATGAAGAAAGGATATAACTCAATGAAGGGAAATTGAGGTACGAATCTCCTTACCTCGAGTCCCAAATCACCTTGTACATTATCTAAAATTTATAATAATAAAATTATTTTAAATATATAAATGATTATAACATATTTTATGTTAATTTCCATATCACTATCCCATTTAATTCACTTATCATTACATTTCATTCAATTACTAAATTGGCATTGTTCAAGTTGGTCATTTTGATGTCATTCAGTTCATAACCTCCAAGACTATTATGATATAATTGTAATGGTAAAAGGTACTTTTAAAAAGATTATGTAAGTTATGTAGGTATAAATATTTCATTTTCATATCATTCCAAAATAAAAGGATTTCAAGAGTTCATCAAATAGTTACCATTTATAGTGAATATTTTACCATTAAATAATTTTAATAATTAATTTACATGAATATTAATGTTATATTAAATAATTTAATCAATTTTTAATAATATCCATGAAACATGTAAGTTTATTAAAACATCATCATTTACTTAGGTAGCGTAAAACTAATATAATAAGTGTTGTTTTTTTGAAAGATTTTAAAAGAAGAAAAACATAGTAAATATTTAATTTTATTAACAAATTATATTATAAATAAGATAATATTTTAGGTTTAATTTTAAATATTACTCGTGTTACTGAAAATATTAAGAGGATAATTTAAATGAAAAACATCATTTTTGGAAAACCTATGTTTTGACGTAGTAATAAATTATGAAAAGAGTTGAATGAGAGGTGATGAATGTTCTGTCATAATTTATGGGTAAAAAAATATTCCAATAACATGATAATGGAATCATGGAATCAAAATAATAAACGTTTTAAATGTTTTTTTAAGATAAATAATTATAATTATGAAAATATAAGGAGGCTTTTTAAACCCTTACCTTTCTCTTGGAATTGCCTCCTTTCTATTGGGTCTAAAACCTTTAGAGAAAGGAATTTTGGGAATAAAAGAAGCTTAGGAATTTGGAAAGAGATTTTTATATAGATATTTGGGAATTATATGGATAGATAAATGATATTTATTTATTTTGGAATGGTTAGAATGAGTCCTCTTTTATATGTAATATTTGATGGCATTTTCAAAAATATTCAATCTTTAAGGGTAAAGAATGTAATTTTAAAATGGTAAGTGTCACATAAATGGTAAATGGATGATATTATAAAAATATTTTTATTATCACTTGAATCAATATAAAGTTAAAATATTTTTTATTACTTTATAAATCTTTTTTAACATTAAATACCCTTTAAAGTCATTTTGGAGGTTATTTAATTAATTTGAATTTAAAAATATTTAGATAACTATGGAATTAAAATTGAAAAATTTATATAATTTATTAAATATAAAATTTATAAATAAAAATCATGATACACTATAATTCATCCAGATATTGTCATTTTAAATATTTTTAAAACCATTTACTTTGACTTTTCTTCTACTAAAAAAACAACTACACTGACACTATGTGAGAGTTTTGGATAATCATCCTTTTATTAAATATTAAAAATAAATTAAAAATATAAATATATTTTATTATTAATCAATATCAAATTATTAATCGATTCATAATTCCATTTATTCTCATTTATATCATGATAACATTTTTAAGATAAGAAATTTGACTTTTCTTTCATTGCACAAGCGCTGATAAGAATTTGGATAATTATCTTGTTATATAATTTTAAATTTCATAAATATATATAAAAATAATTTATTTCAATATATATTTCTTAAAGTTTATAAAATATTATATTTTCAAAATTTTATCACCAAGCTATAAATCTTTATATTTCCAATGTTGCACAAGCATTGTACCAACACTAATAAACATTTTAATACTTATCATGACATAAAAATTAATTTATATTAAATATATAATAATTTTATAATATATAGACTTTATTATCCTATATGAAAATTTACCTAAGTTTCATAAATTTTCATATCATATTTATATCATGATTATGTCATAAAGATACAATATTCATAAAAATTATAATTTTAACTATTCATTAAAAAAATAAAATTGTATAGAAAAATATAAAGAATTCAATATAAAATAATTAAAACATGATGAAAAAAATAAAGAACATTTTATAAAATTCAAATTCAAAAATTTTGAAATTCCACTTTGAAATAAAAGAATATAATATATGGAAGAACACTTTATTTAGAATAAAAACTATTTCCTTTTCAAATGAAAAATCATATTAATGCATTATAATTTGATAGAATTATTTATAATATTATCATAATAATAAATATAATTATTAATTTATATAATTAAAATTAATATAAATTTATAATTGAATATTAGGATAATTTAACCACTGAGAAAGAGGGGTTTAATTAGTGGTTGTATTTTTACAAATTTTAAGCTTTATGAAATTTAACCCCTAAAAATTGTTAGAGTTATTTTATTCCTCAAATTTTATAAAAATATTAAAATAATGAAAAATAAGAAAGTAAAAAATCAATGAAAGAATTAATAAGGGTTTCCTTTGGTGCTATAACCTACATCCTTTCTAGGGAAATACCCATTATTCAACGGAAATCCACTATTAGAAAGAAGTGAATACAAATTTGACCCTAATCTGGTTAGAATCATTTTATCTCCTAATAGATATGATTATATTGACCCTCATAAGTTTAAAATATTTTACATAGACAAGATATCCACAAAAAAACATTCTAACGTTTTTAAATCATCTCCCACATGGGTCGTCTAGAAATCTTTGTCCTATTTTATCCATCTAAAAATGTTCATCCAGTTTTCCCTTTTCTATATCCAGTTAAAGTCCATCTGGTGTTCTCTTCCTCCATAAAATTAAAGTCTATATTATGTGCCTCATTGAAACTAACATTTTATAACTTTCATTTTGTATGATTAAAAAAATAATTATTCTTAAAACTATTCTTTGAAGCCTTTTCTAATTATCTTTGTCCTCTTTCTATAGACTGGAAACTATAACTAATTCCTATTTACTGAATCTATTTATGGCACTTGTCTTTAACCCAAAATTAAATATTTTTTAGAAACTCATACTATGAAAAAATTATTAGAGTTTAAACTTTTCATACAGATGAATAATGTTCTCAACTAATTTCTTACTTCACTTGATTCCCCTTTATATTGGTGTTCCCAAAGTTAAAAGGTAGGAAATAAATTTCATTTTCTTCATCAAAAGAAATTAGATGGATAGTTATAAATATTAAATAACCCCTTGATTATTATTGAATACTCCAACATATACTTTAGTTATTAAACTTCCTTAATTACAGATTCTAAGGGACTTATCCACACTTTTTGAACTCATATTGGTATTAAATAAATTGAAACAAATATCCATCTCCTAAACTTCATGTTTTGGGAAAATGTTATAAAAATTTACTCATAAAAACTCCATCCAAAATTTTTATTTATCTCATTTCATTTTTAATAACATTCAATCTAATGGACCCTTCTCTGTCTAATAAAAAAACATTAATTATTTATTTTTATTAATATTAATGAATTTTTGTCTGATTAATTCATAATTAATTCTACATCCAATGAAAAGTTCATCTAATGAACCTTCCTTAGAATTTCCTTGACTAATGTTCTTCATATGAATCCTCTAATTTATGGATATAGGAAATGTTTGTCTGATGGATCAATGTTTCTTCTGTATGGTCAATTTTTCTCTACTCAAACATTATACACCATTTGGTTTAAGATTAATGGAAAGTCTTACTATTATAATTGTGAATGTTTTTTTGATGTATGTCCATTTAATGGATCTTTTTCCAATCTATTTCCTTCATTAGTTATTATTCATAACTTAAAAACATCAAAATTTTTATAGTTTTCTTACAAACAAAACTTTTTTCACTTGAAAATTCATACAAAAAGTTTTTATGGAAAAATTAACTTGATTAATATGGTTGAATACATTGTTTATACTTCTTAAAAAAACTTCATCAAGAAATTTTTGTCTAGAAAACTTTTTCTAGTGAATAAAGTTGATTTCAAATTTGTAAAAATATTGAATCATAATATTTTAATGATGTTAGGAATTTTAATGAATTATATAACATCATATGACTTTTTAATAATGTTTCTTATCAAAACTTTATAACTTCTTATAGAAAATTCATAATTTAATTTTCCTAACAAACTTCCAATGGATTCTTTCACACCTATTTTATGAAAACATTATTTAAAAAAAGTGAGTTGTCAAAAAATAAAAAACATTTAGGAAAACATCACAAAGGACCTTAAATCTCCCCTTTTGGATTTATTTCCAACATTAAAACTTTGACCACTCACTTTATAAAACAACTCAAATTTACACATATCAATATTTATCAACTTTCATCAAATCCCAACCATTATTATGAAGAATGTCTACACACCACACTATTGGATAAAATAATTTTTTTGAAGGAATTTCATCCTTTGGTGAAAGAAATGTTTTGGTTATTAAAATATAAACCCACTCAATTTATCTCTATGTTTTATTTCTATATTTTTATCCCCCATTTTATGATATTTATAGCATTTAATTCATTTTTGAATGATTTGTACTTATATTAACCCTTTCTAGAAAATGTTATTACTTACTCTTCACCTTTTTCAACATAATATAAATCATAGTAGGGATAATTATTTAATATTTTTAGGAAGTCATTGGAGGAGGATTAACATGTAGTTTCAGATTTAATTCTATATACCTTTCTCTTAGAATAAATTTAATAAAAATATAATTTTTTTATATTTTTAAAAATGTACTCAAGTGTTATTTCTCTACCAACAACATTATATTTTAGGAAACAATACTTAATAATAATGTGATTTTACCATGAATTATTAATAGTATTTTTGAAAAGATTAATGATAATTTGATCACCCTAAAGTTTATTCAATATTTTTTCTAACATACAATCTTAAATATTCCAGTTGAATGTTTATCCAAATCATTTGCACACAATCCTGGGTGGTAGAAACCTATTATTATTCTATTGTAATCAAAGTAAATGAAATTTTTTTCTTATAATTACAACATAAACAACATTATCCTATGTAAAAAATTCCTCATGATCTTGATTTTATATCATTACAATCTCTATCCAAATCAACATCAACATATCTGAGAAAGTTAATATCACAACTTCTTTTATACAACAACCCGTAATAATATGTTCCATTAACATACCTGAGAATTATTTTGGCTTAAAAATGTTATATTCCTTTGGTTTACTCTGATATATGGCACAAAAATTTACAAAATATACAATTTCTGGCCTCAAAGCTGTAAGATAGATAATTTTGTTTATCAAATTCCCAAAATATTTTTGATTCACACTTTTCCTAGCTTTATCTTTAATCATCTTCAGGAAAAATAAAATGGAAGTAGAAAATTATTTGGAATCCACTATTAATTTTTTATAACTAATTAACATAATTTTATTATGATAGAAAGATATATATTTCCCTTTGTTACACTTTTAATCCTAGGAGTAATGTTAATTCTTAGAGCATTGAAAATTTTAAAAAATTATTCATTTCTTAAGAAAATTGTTTACAATAATTTTCTCTACCCCTAAAATAAATATGCCATAAATATAAATAATAATAATTATGGTACTTAAGTTAATATTCTTTGTAACAGCCCAAGATTTTATAAAAAAATATATCTTTTTAATTTTATTAATGTCTTGTGTTGTACGCTACACCAAAAGGAGCTTGCACAACACGCATCCTTGTCTTGCCTTGCATTACACGCAATCGCGGCCTTCCTCGATAGCGTGTGTAATACGCAATACCGAGTTTCACTAAACAACGATGTGCTATTAAAATATTATTAAAACTAGCCGTTATGAATAGTAATAACCACTTTTTAAAATTCTGTAAATCTTATTTTTCAAAATGAACTTCATTCTTGGATTCGGAGTATCGAATTTAGCCTAAGGTGAAATTTTGGTACTTTTCGGATAACTTTCATATTCTGATGAATAGTGAAAGTTACTAAATTATAATTAAAAACAACTTTTTTTTAATTGAAATAATTAATAGTGATAAATTATTAATTTGAGTGGTTTTAAAGTATATTTAGAATATATTTTTACAATTTAATACAATGTTGGTCATTGGTTGTAATTTCACATTTAAACCAGACATAATCAAGTGTCAATCTTTTGATATATATTGTTTCCTAAAAACACGCTATTTATTTTAACAGCAGGATTTAATTATAAAATTAATTAATGCAACTTCTATGTTATGAATTTGGTAAAATAGATTTCATTTTTGAATTCGGAATATTAAATATAGCTTAGGATGAAATTTTTGCATTGTTCTGAAAAACATCAATTTTTGATGAATAGTGAAACTACTAAGTGGTAGTTAAAAAAACTGAATTTTTCATAAAACTTAATTTTGCCACTTCTGTGAATGGAATTTCGAAAATCCGAGACACACGGTTAATATCAAGGACTAAAATGTGGTTCAATGAGATGAAAATAATTTTTTGGTGAATAGTAACTTTTTACTTTTTTTACCGCGGTTAATAGTAAATAGGGTAACTAAGGGTAAATATGATATTACTATTACTCTAACACATGTCCTAATTCTATTGGACAAGTGTAATTCGACCAAAAACAAACTTAGGAATAAAATATGACCATTTAGGCCCACTTAGATTAGATTAGGACATTTATTATTAATTTATTTAAAGAAAGGTTAAAATAGTTAAAATCAAAGTTTAATAAGTAAATCATTTTTAATATGGGGTTATACATAAGATAAATTCGATTGTAAATATTCATTAGAAATCTAAAAAGATTTCCTACATGATGGTATTTTATTTGTAATTTTTAGACATAAAATAATTTAATTTATTTATGACACAACGATGATGCAATAATTATCTTATTAATGAAATAATGACCTAATTGATGTTATAAACACCAAAATAAATGTAATTTGAGATTTTTTATGAATTCCACTAATTTTCTAGGTTACTATGATATATTAATGTTGCTTTAATCAACTTGGTTCGAACATTTAATTCTGTTATGACTTTCACAAAAATCATATATCAAATAGTGTCAAAATTGACACAAAATAGTTTTTAAATCAAATATTATATTATTAATTGTTATTGTATTCCTAAAAATCTAAGGTTCGGCCAAATGACTTAGATAAGGATATATATATTAATAATAAACAATTTGGGGTTCGTTTGGCATGTTATAGTAAGTTTATTAACCATATAGTGAAAGAAAACAAAAAGACATGGTAAAAGTTAAATTATTTAACTTAGAGTTAAATCTAATTGATAAGGTTAAAATAATATCCTAAACTTGTCTAAATTCTATTGGTTGATAGGATTTCAACCCATCCCCACTTTAGCTTCGAAATAAGACCCTTTGGAACCATTATAAACCGATTTTGACTTTAATATAAAATAATATTTTGAGATATTCCTAAGGTGCCCCTCTCCTCCCCTATAAAAGGACACCTCATCCCCCTCCTCCTCACACCAATTTGAGCACTCAAGCTCGGCCAACCCCTGCCAAAATCTCTTCTCCACTTCCCTAGCAACATCCTAGAGGTTCTGGTCTTTCTCAAAGACCAATTCTAGTTCCCTAAGAGGAGGTCTCAAAGAGGCACTTCAAAGAAGAGGTAATTACCGTTACCAATTCTTTCATCTTTATTTCTTCTTCCACTTCTTCTTATTAGGTTGTTTCATTATGAAGTAATAACATCAGTATCACTCATATACTGATATGTTATTATAAGTATGAAACAACCCTATTTCACCATCTATCCATCCTACGGAAAAAGAAATCACCGCGCGTGCGTACGTACGGAATACCGTCTCCACGCCGTGGTGTAATCTATTTTCCACCACCACCTTACATGGATGGGTATAATGGTGTAAAGAATAACTATACATAGTTATTACAACATCATATTGATTCTGATATATTGTATAATCCACTCCAATTCAATTCAATATTTATAGAAATGATATCATCGCTCGTGCGTACGTACGGACAACCGTCTCCACGACACGATGAGATTCATTCTCCATGTTAACCATTTAAGAATGATTATAATGTATATATAAGAAATAATAATGAAATATATGACATTATAAAACTACTGGATTTATGTATATATATACATATGTATGTCATCTACTTACTTCCATTTCAAGACAATAAGGAAAGAAAAACAGCGTTCATGCGTACGTACGGACTACCGTCTCCATGAACGGTGTTTTTCATTTTATTTATCTATCTATTATATATATATATACTGAATATATATGATATATAAATCATATTTTATATTCTGGAAGTAAGTAAATCATGATATAAGTAATAATGATGTCAAGAACAACAAGTCAAAACACCTACGATAAATGAAACGTTTTTACCCAAAACGCTTCTTTAACATGGAATTTACAAAAGAACGGGTAATATAATGTCATAAGTGAACCATATATGATATCATAACAATGAATATGATTCTATAATAAGTCAATGACATTATTTAAATCATTATACAGGAGGTTCGGACACATACGAAGCAAATTGGACCTAAGGTAAGGGAAATATCACAATCTCATTTTTATCCGAGATTGTTTATTCGTAAGTATTTACTAGGGTGTATTTTATCATCCACATCCATGTTTCATCAATATGTAAAATTATTTCCATCCACCTACAATTGTTTAAATCCATTTTTACCCTTCGGTGAGTTTTTAGTAAAGAATAAGAAAGGAATCTTTTGTCGTTTTTCGTACGAGGTACTTTTTGACTTTTTCGACGAAAGTACGAAGAATGTTTTTTTAAACTTATACGGCATGAACAGATTTTTACGGTTTTATAAAGCCTTATTTTCATGAAGCTTTCTCCAAAAGATTTCATGACTATTTTCAATAAAATATATTTCTTTTAAAATTGCATGACGTTTTGTGAAAAGAAATTGATTTTGAAGAAGAAAGGATATTTTCCTCAAGAATTCATTTCAAGTGTTTTATCAAAATTATTTTCCATCTAAGATAATAAAGGGTTCTGTTTTTATCCCTATTATTACATTGATTTGATCATGTTGTGATGGAATTATTTTTATGAATTCCTTTATCTTGTATGAATTGATTTATGATGTCATGATGTTTCAAGAATCCCATTTTTGTTACATGTGTTATGCGATGATGTATGTTTTATGATTATGTGGCACACATAAGAAAGGATTAATTATAAGATGGGTGGGACCTATATCTCCCTCCAATGCATTGGGTAAAGATTTTATATCTCATGAGATAGACAGGGCTGGAATGGTAGGTTATACCGGTTCAGTGAAACAGGACTGAAACGAGGGTTACTCGATTCAGAAAGGGACTTTGTCCACTAAGATAGTCTTGGCAATGAGTCATGACTAACAAGAAATGATTTTCCATGATTATGTGTGCATGCCACAAAGTTTCAAGTTTCATGTTATGATTATGGTGATCTCATTTTCACTTCTATGATTTGTTCCATGTTAAGATATTATGATCTCTTTTGCAGGTTATGATTTTCAAAAAGATATGATATGATTTTTATTTCTTTTGTATACCCTTACTGAGCATTTGAGCTCACCCTTTTATGTTTTCTTTTCCCCAAGATATAAATAAAGGTTTTAGGTAAAAAAAGGGAAGATCTTTATGGGATATATTGAAGATCTTTCACCACGATTAGAAGATTACGTTCCGAGTTTCCAAAGACACTAAACTATTACGATCCTTTAGTGTGTGTTTTTGTTATGTACTAAGTATTCCGCAAAAGTAATGTAATGTCCATGTACGTCAGGCTTAGGGTCTCTACAGTTGGTATCAGAGGCAATGGAGGTAGGAATGTATCCGATCCTTGGGAACTCTCACATGTGAGCGTTGGACGAAGCATGGCTCTCTGCCCAAGGGCTTCATGAGGAAATGGCTGCCACTGGGGATGGTGGTGTGTCCCGCCCAGGGGGTGTAGCCGCCCATGGAGTGCCCTGATAGGTATCAACTATAGTCCACTGGAAGTAATTCCAGACCGCTACAGTTGGTATCAGAGGAAAGGTTTAGTCAACCTTTGGAAACTAGGACGCGAAAACGTTAGTGAGATCCCTAGAGATATTTCTAAGGTATGTCTAGGGATGTCCCAAAGGATAGGTATACATATACGATATGGTCCTAGAACTACAGTAACGATCTTAGAATTTAACCTAAGATGTTAGATATTAATGGTACTCCCCCTTTACTATGTTGTTTTCCCTAGCATGATTTTTTCCTCTCACACTATTCTTTTTGGGTTTTAGACGATGGCTGGAACCCGAAGGAACCGTGTTGATCAATGCAATGGACAATGCAATGATTGCCCTCCTGAACAAACAAATGTTATGGGAGATGGAGTGCAAAATCTTTTTTCTATACTTACACAAGCTATGAATCATTCTGGACTTCCAAATGAGCAGAGAAGGGAACAATATTCTATTGAGTCCTTCATGAGGCAATGTCCACCTTCTTTCAGTGGGACTTCCGATCTACTTGTTGCTGAACAATGGATCAGTACCACTGAAAAGATATTTTCAGTTCTTCAATGTTCTGAACATGATAAAGTCATCTTAACAGTATATCAGTTGGAAGGTGAAGCTGATCAATGGTGGAATCTTATCAAGAATACGAGGCCAAGAGATGAAATTGAGTCCATGGAATGGGACGAGTTCAAGAACTTGTTTTTCAGTAAGTACTTCCCTCGTATTCTTCGAAAAAAGATGGAAAAGGAGTTTCTTGAGCTGAAGCAGAAGGATGATGAATCTGTTGGTATATACGAAGCGAATTTTACAAGACTTGCAAGGTACGCTTCTGGTATTATCATCCAACCTGAAAGTAAAGTTGATCGATTTTTCAGTGGCTTAAAACCAAGTCTTCGAAGGGCATTAGCTATAAGAGACTTCAGTAGCTATGAAGAAATTGTGCATTGTGCTATCAAGGTAGAAATGGAAGTTGGTGTTACATATCAATCTCATGGTTTTGACAAGAAACGAAAGATGGAGGTCAAGGAGAAATCTCAGAATAATGGTGAAAAGAAGATGAATGTTTCCTTATGCACAAAGTGTGGAAAGAAGCATGGTTGAGATTGTCTTAAAGGGACTAGAAAATGTTTTAAGTGTGGAAAAGAAGGTCATCGAGCAGCTGAGTGTCGAAGTAATGGGAAAAGGGTTTCTAATGATGTGAATAAAGCAAACACTGCAGAGAACACACCACCAACACTTCAATGCTTCAAGTGCAAGGAAATGGGGCATTATGCTAATAATTGCCCTAATCCAAGGGTTAGTGATGATCAACATGAGCAACCACTGAAGGCAAAGGACAAAGGGAAATCACATGCGATCACTATTTGCAATGTTGAATATGACAACGATGTGGTGGAATGATTAAGTGTTTATGTAATGGGATTCCAAAATAATGTTGTATCATTGAGTATTGCAATATTTATTGATGTGGTATTCAAAGTGATTGAGATATTTTTTGGAAATAAGATGATATGCGCATAATGAAGACGAGAAAATGAAATGTTTAATAGTATTCATGAGCTCATGATTGATATAAAGACTAAGTGATATCATGGTTTGAGTATATAGAATTTTGAGGATTTTGGTATGTGGAAAGTGTTAACTTTAAACTGCATTCATGTTTTCACTAAGGTATTCAAGAGAATACATGATTAAGGACTTTGAATGTTTGGAATGTGACCAACAAAACATATCTTATGATATATGGGGATCAACGATGGTATTAAATCTCTGGTAATCGTTTTCACTATGTTATGAGAATGGACTGTAGTATTATGGATAAGCCTAAAGATTGGAATGGATTATGTTGGACATAAGCTAGTATTAAAGATTTTCGATATTATTGATGGGATGTTATAGTAACGTAGTTTTAGAAAAAGGACAACCTGCAGGACGGGCGACAGCCCATCGCTTCGGACAAGGCTGTAGGAATCGAACCCACAACCGAAGTGCGACTGGCCTTTATCGCCTACCACTGACCTACAGGAAGTCCCTGTTTAGTAGAAACTAGTTTTATTATATTAAGAAGTATGATATATGAAGTATGAGTCCATTTTAGGAACCATATATGATTAATCTCACTATAGACCGACTTATGTATATAATTTTTGCTAGCCTTTTGTCTGAGATAGATGGAATGACCCGTCGTTCTATCACATAATCTGCTAACACTTCATGAATAAAAAAATTCAACTTCATTTATTTAAGAGATGAAGTGGAAATTGTTCAAGGCACAAAAAACAGTGAGATTGTACCAAAATAAAGTAAGTATTTATTCTAATTCAAATTTTCAACTTTAGAGAAATGATCTTGAAAACCAAAAATGTTGTCCTAGTGATCTTATACCTGATGAATAAGATGGTACCTTATATCATCACAAATCTATGGATTTGTGATTACTGGCTTTTCCATAGCCATGTTCTCTACCACTCTCCATCAGAACATGATGGTTAGATTTCTCTTCTATATCCATATTTTTACCTATGTGGAAACCCAGCGATTAGTTTATTTGGGTAATCGTTACATTTCATACTTTAGTTTTTAAAGCCAAGTTTTGGTATTCCTTTTTACGATGTGGGATTCTATTAAAGAAACTTTCGAATAGTAAACCATTTATAACCCCGACGAATTTCGAGGGTGAAATTCATTTTAAGGGGGGTAGAATGTAACAGCCCAAGATTTTATAAAAAAATATATCTTTTTAATTTTATTAATGTCTTGTGTTGTACGCTACACCAAAAGGAGCTTGCACAACACGCATCCTTGTCTTGCCTTGCATTACACGCAATCGCGACCTTCCTCGATAGCGTGTGTAATACGCAATACCGAGTTTCACTAAACAATGATGTGCTATTAAAATATTATTAAAACTAGCCGTTATGAATAGTAATAACCACTTTTTAAAATTCTGTAAATCTTATTTTTCAAAATGAACTTCATTCTTGGATTCGGAGTATCGAATTTAGCCTAAGGTGAAATTTTGGTACTTTTCAGATAACTTTCATATTCTGATGAATAGTGAAAATTACTAAATTATAATTAAAAACAACTTTTTTTTAATTGAAATAATTAATAGTGATAAATTATTAATTTGAGTGGTTTTAAAGTATATTTAGAATATATTTTTACAATTTAATACAATGTTGGTCATTGGTTGTAATTTCACATTTAAACCAGACATAATCAAGTGTCAATCTTTTGATATATATTGTTTCCTAAAAACACGCTATTTATTTTAACAGCAGGATTTAATTATAAAATTAATTAATGCACCTTCTATGTTATGAATTTTGTAAAATAGATTTCATTTTTGAATTCGGAATATGAAATATAGCTTAGGATGAAATTTTGGCATTGTTCTGAAAAACATCAATTTTTGATGAATAGTGAAACTACTAAGTGGTAGTTAAAAAAACTGAATTTTTCATGAAACTTAATTTTGCCGCTTCTGTGAATGGAATTTCGAAAATCCGAGAGACACGGTTAATATCAAGGACTAAAATGTGGTTCAATGAGATGAAAATAATTTTTTGGTGAATAGTAACTTTTTACTTTTTTTACCGCGGTTAATAGTAAATAGGGTAACTAAGGGTAAATATGATATTACTATTACTCTAACACATGTCCTAATTCTATTGGACAAGTGTAATTCGACCAAAAACAAACTTAGGAATAAAATATGACCATTTAGTCCCACTTGGATTAGATTAGGACATTTATTATTAATTTATTTAAAGAAAGGTTAAAATAGTTAAAATCAAAGTTTAATAAGTAAATCATTTTTAATATGGGGTTATACATAAGATAAATTCGATTTTAAATATTTATTAGAAAGCTAAAACGATTTCCTACATGATGGTATTTTATTTGTAATTTTTAGACATAAAATAATTTAATTTATTTATGACACAACGATGATGCAGTAATTATCTTATTAATGAAATATTGACATAATTGATGTTATAAACACCAAAATAAATTTAATTTGAGATTTTTTATGAATTACACTAATTTTCTAGGTTACTATGATATATTAATGTTGATTTAATCAACTTGGTTCGAACATTTAATTCTGTTATGACTATCAAAAAAATCATATATCAAATAGTGTCAAAATTGAAACAAAATAGTTTTTAAATCAAATATTATATTATTAATTGTTATTGTATTCCTAAAAATCTAAGGTTCGGCCAAATTACTTAGATAAGGATATATATATTAATAATAAACAATTTGGGGTTCGTTTGACATGTTATAGTAAGTTTATTAACCATATAGTGAAAGAAAACAAAAAGACATGGTAAAAGTTAAATTATTTAACTTAGAGTTAAATCTAATTGATAAGGTTAAAATAATATCCTAAACTTGTCTAAATTCTATTGGTTGATAGGATTTAGACCCATCCCCACTTTAGCTTCTAAATAAGACCCTTTGGAACCATTATAAACCGATTTTGACTTTAATATAAAATAATATTTTGAGATATTCCTAAGGTGCCCCTCTCCTCCCCTATAAAAGGACACCTCCTCCCCCTCCTCCTCACACCAATTTGAGCACTCAAGCTCGGCCAACCCCTGCCAAAATCTCTTCTCCACTTCCCTAGAAACATCCTAGAGGTTCTGTTCTTCCTCAAAGACCAATTCTAGTTCCCTAAGAGGAGGTCTCAAAGAGGCACTTCAAAGAAGAGGTAATTACCGTTACCAATTCTTTCATCTTTATTTCTTCTTCCACTTCTTCTTCTTAGGTTGTTTCATTATGAAGTAATAACATCAGTATCACTCATATACTGATATGTTATTATAAGTATGAAACAACCCTATTTCACCATCTATCCATCCTACGGAAAAAGAAATCACCGCGTGTGCGTACGTACGGAATACCGTCTCCACGCCGTGGTGTAATCTATTTTCCACCACCACCTTACATGGATGGGTATAATGGTGTAAAGAATAACTATACATAGTTATTACAACATCATATTGATTCTGATATATTGTATAATCCACTCCAATTCAATTCAATATTTATAGAAATGATATCATCGCTCGTGCGTACGTACGGACTACCGTCTCCACGACGCGATGAGATTCATTCTCCATGTTAACCATTTAAGAATGATTATAATGTATATATAAGAAATAATAATGAAATATATGACATTATAAAACTACTGGATTTATTTATATATATACATATGTATGTCATCTACTTACTTCCATTTCAAGACAATAAGGAAAGAAAAACAGCGTTCATGCGTACGTACGGACTACCGTCTCCATGAACGGTGTTTTTCATTTTATTTATCTATCTATTATATATATATATATACTGAATATATATGATATATAAATCATATTTTATATTCTGGAAGTAAGTAAATCATGATATAAGTAATAATGATGTCAAGAACAACAAGTCAAAACACCTACGATAAATGAAACGATTTTACCCAAAACGCTTCTTTAACATGGAATTTACAAAAGAACGGGTAATATAATGTCATAAGTGAACCATATATGATATCATAACAATGAATATGATTCTGTAATAAGTCAATGACATTATTTAAATCATTATACAGGAGGTTCGGACACATACGAAGCAAATTGGACCTAAGGTAAGGGAAATATCACAATCTCATTTTTATCCGAGATTGTTTATTCGTAAGTATTTACTAGGGTGTATTTTATCATCCACATCCATGTTTCATCAATATGTAATATTATTTCCATCCACCTACAATTGTTTAAATCCATTTTTACCCTTTGGTGAGTTTTTAGTAAAGAATAAGAAAGGAATCTTTTGTCGTTTTTCGTACAAGGTACTTTTTGACTTTTTCGACGAAAGTACGAAGAATGTTTTTTTTAAACTTATACGGCATGAACAGATTTTTACGGTTTTATAAAGCCTTATTTTCATGAAGCTTTATCCAAAAGATTTCATGACTATTTTCAATAAAATATATTTCTTTTAAAATTGCATGACGTTTTGTGAAAAGAAATTGATTTTGAAGAAGAAAGGATATTTTCCTCAAGAATTCATTTCAAGTGTTTTATCAAAATTATTTTCCATCTAAGATAATAAAGGGTTCTGTTTTTATCCCTATTATTACATTGATTTGATCATGTTGTGATGGAATTATTTTTATGAATTCCTTTATCTTATATGAATTGATTTATGATGTCATGATGTTTCAAGAATCCCATTTTTGTTACATGTGTTATGCGATGATGTATGTTTTATGATTATGTGGCACACATAAGAAAGGATTCATTATAAGATGGGTGGGACCTATATCTCCCTCCAATGAATTGGGTAAAGATTTTATATCTCATGAGATAGACAGGGCTGGAACGGTAGGTTATACCGGTTCAGTGAAACAGGACTGAAACGAGGGTTACTCGATTCAGAAAGGGACTTTGTCCACTAAGATAGTCTTGGCAATGAGTCATGACTAACAAGAAATGATTTTCCATGATTATGTGTGCATGCCACAAAGTTTCAAGTTTCATGTTATGATTATGGTGATCTCATTTTCACTTCTATGATTTGTTCCATGTTAAGATATTATGATCTCTTTTGCAGGTTATGATTTTCAAAAAGATATGATATGATTTTTATTTCTTTTGTATACCCTTACTGAGCATTTGAGCTCACCCTTTTATGTTTTCTTTTCCCCAGGATATAAATAAAGGTTTTAGGTAAAAAAAGGGAAGATCTTTATGGGATATATTGAAGATCTTTCACCACGATTAGAAGATTACGTTCCGAGTTTCCAAAGACACTAAACTATTACGATCCTTTAGTGTGTGTTTTTGTTATGTACTAAGTATTCCGCAAAAGTAATGTAATGTCCATGTACGATAAGCTTCGGGTCTCTACATTCTTCACATATATGTTAATGTAAAATTTACCTTTATAAAAATTCAAAATTTTCAAGATATTATCAAGTTTTGAGTACCAGGAACATGGAGCTTGTTTCAACCCATATAAGGATTTCTTCAACTTACACACCTTGGTTCCATATTTATCAAGTAATAACCCGAAATTTTTCTCAATGTGACATTATTATTCTATTTATCTATTTAATAAATATGAATTTACATACATATTATAAAATTTGTTACAAAGATGTAAAACCACTGTGAATAACATCCTTATAATTTTTAATCTTACAATACAGGGAAATTTTTCTTTAAAATACACTCCTTACAACTTTGAATATACATTGAAAATAATTCATGCTTTATTTAATGAAAACTCTCAATGTTTATTCAGTTTTTTTCTTTACAACATCTTTATCCCAATAATATTCTTTTCTTTTGGGAATTTAATAAGTTTCAAAATTTCATTGTTATCAATTTTATCTAAATATTCATTCATAACTTGTACCCATTATCTGTGTTAAACTACCTTTTAAAATGATTTAACTTTAGCATGTTAGATAATTGATGTCTGATTTTATAATCTGAACTTTATTTTGGTCTGAACTGGAGATTTCAAATTTCCAATAATGTTGTCCCATTCAACCTGTTTCTATAGGGTAAAAAATTTCTGAGTTTTTATTCTTGTATAAATTTCCTCATAATATGATTCTTATAATATTCAAGTAAATTTTTTGGATCACATTAATCTTCAATTTTGTTATTTTCATTGTAGATATTGAAATTATCTTCCACAAAATGTTTAATATCTTTTGTTAAGGAAATTGTATTTTCAACAAATTTCACATCATAGGAATCCACCAACTTTTGTAATTGTTTATTCCAACATTTATACTTATTCAATTGGGTTAATATCCCATGAAAATTCCTTCCTTATCCTTTTCATTAAATTTTCCAAGATTCAAAATTTTGATCTTTAGTAAGCAGGGACTTCCAAAAACCTTAAAATAACCCATTAAAGGTTTTTTGTTACATCGAATTTCATAGGAGGTAAGTTAGATTTAGTATATAAAAAAATATATTTTTTTACATGTACTATATTACTAAAAAATTATCTTTAGAAAACATATAAATTTTATATTCATCCGAAATGTTTCTTCTCATTTCAAAAAAAAAATTAGTTTCCCCTTTTGAGTACTCCATTTTTTTGAGGGGTGTATAGAGCACTATATTGATGTTTGATTTCATTATTATTTAGATAAGATTCATAAACATTGTACATATGATCCTTTACATTATTTATTCTTATATTCCTTATATAAACATCCATTTCTATTTTAACTTACCTTTTGAAAAATATAAACATTTATATAGCCTCTGATTTGTGCTTCATAACATAATGTTGGTCATATGAGTGAAGTCATAAATAAAAGTGATAAAGTACAAATCCATTTTTTTATTAATGCATCATGTCCCAAAAATATCAGAGTTTATAACTCGAAAAGGTATGGTAGATTTAATTTCAACATTCTTATGGATTTTACTAATAATCTTCCCTTTATGACAAGTTGTAAAAACATCATCTTATTTTCATTTCAATGGTGATAAGTTTCTTAGAATCTATACTTTGGTGATTTTGTTTATACTTTTCTATATAGTGTTCCCATGTATTTGATGGCACACCTATTTTTCCATCCTCAACACTCATGTAACAAGATTTATAAAATTTTTCATTTTCAAATAGATTTACACTGGTTCTTTCTCCACCGATAAAAAAAATTATATCTTCCACACTTTTGATGATACATGAATCTTTCCTAAAGATAACTTAATTAAAATAAACACAATGTTAACTGAAAATCATTAAGTAATGTTTGAGACCATATATATATATATATATATTCCTTAGATTTCAGTTTATGAGCTTCAATATCATCTCTTCACATTCCTCTGATTTTTAGAGAACTTTTATTTACAAAAGTAACTCCCACTCCATCATTATTTTCAACATATTTAAATATTTTTAAATAACTTATCATATGTGAGGAAAACCCACTATCAATAATCCATGGTTTTTTCCATTTTATTATTTAAAATATTATCTCAAAAATAAAATCTCTTTCTTTAACTTTGTTTATCCCAAACTTGTTTTATTTTGTAGCATAAGTATTTTGTCCCAAAAAATTTGTTAAACATTCTTTAGAAAGGTTTCATAGTTGGCCATAACTCCAAAAATTCCTACTAAATCTATGTCTCTTATAGAAATACGATCTTTCTCTATAACCAGTTTACCAATTTTCACAACATCTTTATATTTTTGTTTCCTTTTGGAATAGATTAACTTTATTACAGAAGTTATTTTAAAATTTTGTTGATGTGATTGATTTCTCACATCCATTATCAATCTAATAGTTTTTAATATTTTTTCAAAGAATTTTATTTTTTATAAAATTATATGAACTTTTAACTTCAGTGGGAGAATATTTCACTTGATTCTTGGAATGAGATTTCTTATTAGCTTGATATGATTCATATTTTATCTCAAAATCCATGTTGAATTTTTTATCTTTCTTATTGCACTTTCAACCTCAGTAAGTTTTTATTGAGTTTTTAAAACCTCATATTCCTAAGTAATAAGTTTCTTACGGAGATATTCCACCATATTTCCTTATTTAGAAACATTAAGTTTGAGATTTATGACCTCCTAGATATACTCATATTCATATTTAAGGAAATAATTAATTCCTTAATCATTGCTTCCACTTTATTTCCTCATCATTCTGATTTTCTTTTTGAGTTTTGTTTTCTTCTTAAGACATTCCATAAGTTCTGATCTTAGCTAATACTCCCTATATGTTTCTTAACCTCCTCATTCTTCTTCACTATTTGAAGACTCTTCCTTTTTATCAATATTTGGAAATAAGGTTCTGAATTTATCTGAACTTTAATCTTCTAAATAATTATTTCTAGTAGAGTCAGATTTTAGTTTCTTACTCAACATACTTATTTTGTTTTCCAGTGAATTTTTTCTTATCATCGGTGTGATTCTTATCTTACCTAGATTTTTTATTCTGATTATTCTACCGAGATTTGTATTTATAATGATATTCATATTATCCAACTTTATTCTTGTTGAAATTAATAGAAAAATTCCCAATTCCTACACACTTAAAACATTTGAGTGGAAGTTTACCTACATACTTTCCTCTACCTCTCTGATAATTTCTACAGATAAAATTCATATTACTCTAATTTATTTAATAATATTCCATATCTTCTGAATCATTAATGTTATCAATATATTGGATTTTCATATTTATTATAGTTTCAAAATCTATTTCATTATTTATCTTCTTTTTTAACATGGGATATTTCTTCATCTCATAATAAATAAGATATTTATGAAATTTATCAAGTGATAAATAATCTTTATCTGATAAATCTATGATTTTAGAGTCAAGAATATTAGGAAAGTTTCTCATTATTTTCTGGAAAATAGTATAATATTCAAATATATCTCTAAATCCAATGATTTTTCATAAGAATTAATTAACTATAGTGAAGTACTCATCAATAGTTTCTTCATATTCTTTTCTGATATCTTCAAAGTTTCTATGCTATATTTATAGCCTTTATTCCATCATTTTGGTATTTCCCTCAAATATACTTTCAAGTTTGTATAAAGTTTATTGATCTATTTTGAGACACATCACCTACATAAAAAATAGTTTTTTATAAATTTATAATAATAAAATTTATATCATTCCCATCAAAATTAATGTTTCTCTTATTAGAAAAAGTTATAGGATATTTCTTATTAATGGGTGGAAGACCAATTATTATTGTGTCAATAACCTATATTCCAAGTGATAGAAGATATGGCATCATTTTATTTTTATAAAAATGTTTATTTTTTTCCATAAAATATAGGAATATATCGACTGTTAACTGAATTTATATTTTCTATGATAATTATTCAACAACGGAACCTCCCTCCAATAGCACTTAAATTTTCTTAGGATCGTTGAACCATTGGGGGGGGGGGGGGGTAAATAAGCGGTTATTATTTTACACTTTTAATGATGTATGAAATATAACCCCTATAACTTATTATATTTATTTTCCTTATCAACTTTTATAACATTCTCATAATCATGAAAAGGTAAGAAATTAAATAACTCATGAAAGATTTACAATGTTTGGCCTCAGTGTGAGAACCTGAATCCTTGTCATGGTAACTCATATTGGCCCATGTAAATTAATTTTTAGAAAAAAGTGAATAAAACTTTGATACAACTCTTATCAGACTCATTCCATCTCTTGATAGTTATAATTATACTTAATCCTTTTAGCATAATTTTTTACTTTCAAAACCAAGCCATCAAGAAAATTGTGAAACTTTGAAAATTGTATCCCAAAAGGTTTTTCTAAAAATATCTATCATATTTTTTCAATAAAAAAATTTTCATCTGGTCTTCCATTTTAGACATCTAATTAAAGTCTATTTGGTTAAATATTCCTCCATATAGTGAAATTCCATTAGGTACACCTTACTGAAACTACACCACTTTTATAACTTTCATTATGTCTGATTAACAAAACTACTATACTTCAAACTCTTCTCTAAAAAATTATCTGATTCTCTTTTTTTTAGTTTCTATGAACTAAAAAATTCCACTAATTCCTATTTACTGAATATCTATATAACACTTATCTTCAACTTGAAAGTAAACTTTGATTGGAAAATCAGGTATCATCGAATCTTCAGAGTTTTATCTTTTCATATTCATGCACAATGTTCTAATTTAATTTCATATTATACTTTATTTCCATTTATATAGGTGTTCCCAAAGTTTAAAAGGTGGGAAACCAATTTTACTTTCTTTTTCAAATTAAATTAGATGGATGCTTCTGAAATATTCTAGAATCCTCTTAAATCCACTTGAATTATCAAAAATCCACTTTCTTCATAAAAATTTCTTAACCTCAAATTTTAAAGAACTTATCCACACTTTTGAACTAAAATTAATAATAAATCATTTTAAAAAAATATTCATCTCAACAAATTCATGTTTAGGAACTTTAAAAAGTTATGATAAGTTACCCATAAAAACTCTATCTAACATTTTATTTTCTGATTTCATTATTATGAAAGTTCTTTCCAATGGTGACCTCTATATATGATGAGAAAAATTAACTTTTATATTTTTCTTAGTTTGGGTGATTTTTTTGTTAGATGAATCCATAAGTTATTCTCTATTCGATGGAAAGTTTGTTTGGTGAACCTTAATAATCTTTTATTTGACTGATAATATTTTTAAGAACCATAAGACTAATAGAATTAAATTTTCTTATATGATAGATCAGAATTTATTTTATTTATATTCAATTTTAATTTGCTTAAACTTTATAGGTTAGTTGGTTCAAGTTTCTCAGAAAAGTTCATCTAGTGACATCGTGCATGTTTTTTTGTTGTCTTTCCATCCAAGGAATCTTTATCCAATGTATTTCCTTCAGTAGTGCTTCTTCATAACTTCACAAATTCAAACTTTATATCATTTACTTACAATTTTTTTTCAATTGAATTATTCATTCAAAAATTTCTTCTGGAAAACTCATGTCAATAGAGATGGTTTACCACATTGTTGCAATAGATTATAAAAACTTCATTTGAAATTTTTTATCCAAAAAAGTTTTTATGGTGAACAAAGTTGATCTCCCACATTGTAAAAAATATTAATCATGAGATTTTCATGATGTTAGGAAATTTGACAAACAATATAGTATTGTTTTCATTTGTAAGAAATTTTATTAACAGAACTTTCTAACTTCCTCTAGCAACTTTATAAGAAAATTTTCTTAATAAACTTCTAGTAGCTTCTTTCTTAACCATTTTACAAAAACATTCTATATCAAAATTGATTTGTCAACAATTGATGAAATTTTTTATAAAAACATCACAAATGATATTCAATAACAAATCTAATTATTAAATAATTATTTTAAAAAATAAAAATAAGAAAATATATTAAGGAAATCTATTTAACCTTTAAATAAAATATCCCTTATGATATAAAGTTAAAATATTAATTTTAAATATATAATGAATATATAATTGATTATATAATGACCTTTGAGAAATGATATAAACATATCTACATGTTTAAAGTTAATATATAAATTCCTAATAAAAATATTAATAAACCATATAATTGCTATTTTTTTTAAAAATACCTGGGTTGTTACAAACCATAACATATATAAATCTTTTGGCTATCGATGCATAAATAAACATTTCCATGTGCTAAACATCTACTTACATTTGTGGTTTCTTCTATTTTCTCAACTTGAAATGTTTGACTAGAGGAGTATTAACGAATTTCGTTTCAATCAATTCAAAACAATCCACCTTCTTTTAGATGTAATCCTATTGATTCAGGAATGAATTTATAGAATATAACTCTTTTATGTTCTGCATCCCTATAATCCATTTATCAGGTTAAAGATCCTTCATATTGAAACTTTCAAACAATCCATCTTTCATCTCATCAATACTTTCCTTCTTTAAACCAATAATAATCATATCATTAATATATATAATTAATATGATTAATCTCCCATAATCATACACCTTTCGGTAACAATAATGATTACCATTTCTCCAGATGAACTTTCATTTGGTCATAAAGGCATTGAGATTTCACTCCTACTACCTTATTTCTTGATTCAAATCATAAATTCTCCACTTTATATTCCACATAATATTATAATTTTGTTTCTACAAGATTCATTTTGGGTAATCCATTTAAATCTCTTAATCTAAGTATAAATGAAGAAAAGTGAATCTAATTTTTTATGATGTAAACCTTCCTTGGAAAACTTATCGAGTAGCTTACAAATAGTCATGTGTTTAAACATCAGATAAAAGATCTTGTAAAAATATATACCTTCTATTTTATGATATTATTTGATGAAAAAACTTTCCATTTACCTACGTCTATCATTAGATCCCACCTTCGGCTGATAAAACCATTTATTCAGAAGTACTTTCTTCCGAGTAGGTCTTTTTATTAGCTCCGATTTCCTAAACACATATAAGAAATATATTTATTCCTTTATAGATTAATCCCACTTATTAGATTTTTTCAAATTTTTATCCTCTTCTAGGATCTTGAGATCTACATCATCCATGAGGAGAAAATAATTCAAGTTAATTCTATATCTATGCAATTGGCATGAAATCCTAGTATATCTCTATAAATAATTTCGTAGTTTAGCTCATTTCAAAACTACTACTTCTATAACTTCACCTTTTAGATATCTTCCATGAGCTTATGTATCCCTTGATATTTTAGGTACTTATATCCTTATAAATTCCATAATAACTTGATTCTCTTTAAGAACTTATTTCAAAAAGTTTGGTGTTACCAAAACTAACATACTTATTGAAATTTTTGAGAAATATTTAAATGAAGTTCCCTTGGGTTGATGATAATATTTGTTTTCAATGGGTACTTTTTTCACTAAAAAATGTCATTTTGAAAGGTGATGAGATGGGTAATGGATTAAATAATCCACCTATTACATACAGAAGGTGTTTCCCATGAATTATGGGAAATTTATATTGAATTATGATTCCATTAGAAATACAAAGGGAGTATCACATATTGGAAATGGAATAAGGAAAGAATAGATACTTCTTAAATATATGGATGTATTTATTTCACTATTAACCCATTACAAATGATGATAAAAAGAGTTGATCTTTATATAAGAATATAAAAAGTAACGAAGGAGGAGTTCTGGTAATCTCTATAACTGTTCATAATAGTGAATGTGATGGATAAATTAAACAGCTTGAAATAATGTTATCATCAGTGTGAAAAGTCTATTTTATTAGAGAGTTTGAAGACCTAAGATTTGGGATAAGTCCATCCTAGTGTACCACTATATATAACCATTAAAATCATTGTTACTATCACTTGGATAAAGGTTTGAAGTGATCAAAAGGTGGGTAAAGTTTTATGTAATATCCTGATTTTTACAAGGATAATAAAAACCCTATTTTGATAAATTATTAATATCATATGTGAAAAAATGATTTATTAGTGAAAAATAACTGAACATGTGTTAAAGGATTTTTAGAATGGAAAAATTCAAGTTAGCACTTTGAAATATTTTTGTAACATCCCGACCTGAACCAACGGATTTGATTCGGAATTCTACATGACCTCATGCATGACTCCCCATACACATGAGGTTTATGACTTGTAGCGAGGGTCTCGAATGAAACCTTGAGGATACTATACCATATTTATCATGTAATAGGATTAGTAATAATGAATAAACCAAACAATAAAAAATCAGAGTAAATGTGGAAACAAAATAATGACATACATATAAGAGCTCTAAAAGTGGTAAGCGTATCCAAAGTATAAATAAGTATACAAATAAAAGATAAAAGTAAATAAATAAACATTCTCAGGTTAATCCGGTGTCTTTCCTAGTCCGATATAGCTTCAAGCTCCACTGATCAACCGTCTTCCATAGGTCCCTTTCCCTTCGCTGGATCTCTGATCATGAAATATACAAGCGCACCGAAATTCCTGAGTAGGGTGTGAGTAAAAGACTCAATAGGACACCACCAAGGAATCCTTAATATAATTCCAAAAATATATATAATAGTGTATAACATGACTTAAGTAAATTCTCAGTAAACATACATTTGTCAAGTCATCATGCGTTGACCAAGCTACCATGAACCCCAACCCCACCTACTTCATCTCATTGCTGGTAATAAGTCAAGAACACACGTACCTCCATCAAGGTCAAATAGCTCACTACAACCTTTCAGTAGTTGTTACCAGAACATCATACATTCTATCGGGTATATATTTGGTCTACTTATCCTTTTAATCACCCATGACCCATGTTTATAGGAATCCACGAACAGTATCCTTCAGCAATACATTATCCTTTCCCCTCTACAGGGGTAGCCACATGAACCTTTTAGAATGTTAAGACTACATCCGGATGGGTAACTAGCCACTGAACCATGTCACTCCTTCCCTCAAGGATCTACATGTGTATCTCAATATCTTATATCTATCCGTTATGATTTCTCCTCTACAGGAGTAGGCACACCCACCATTAAGGATGTTAGGACCTTATCAGGTTGTATAACCAGCCACTGATCCGCATAACTCCTTTTTTAAAGGCTCCACTTAATTATAATAGTATTGACAACACAATTCCACATTCTATGAAATACACAAAAAATACGTGTCATAGAAAGGAACGATAAGTCACACCAAAATCAAGTTAGGATAATCACACACAAACAAGTACGCCCATAGCTACTCACACACCCACATGAAATTTATCACGAGCATGGGTTAGTCCAATATAAATATCACATCATGATAATAGTATATATATGTATATATATATGGACCAAATGGGAAGGAACCTCCTCCCTCAGAAGTTAGAAAAATCTCTTTGTGATTTTATTATTGACCAAGCAGACACATCAAAGTCTCAAGTTGTCGGCACGTCGATGATCGAGGTATGTTAGGGGTCCCTAAAACCAAAACCAACTATTTTATTTCAAAAATAAATAAAATACCACATGCGATTATTTCTCTCCCCCATATAATTTTTAAAATTATATAAGAGAGAGAAATTATTACCATCCAACATAAACATTACATTATGATAACATCATATATATATATGGCCCAAAATGGGAAGGAACCTCCTACATAATTTTAAATTATTATTTAAAATATTACATGTGACAATATTTTTATCTCTCATGGATAATTTTAAAAGTATATATTAAAATATTATATGTGACAATATTTTATCTCTCATGGATAATTTCAAATTATCGATTAAAATAAAAATATTATCTCATGTAATATTTTAAATGATTTTTTGAAATTATGTAGGAGGTTCCTTCCCATTTTGGGCCATATATATATATATAATGTTATCATGAAACCCTAGTATATGAGAGAGATATAGTCAGTGATTCTTCTAGTGAGAGACTGATGAGGGACTCAATCTGTGGATAAGGACAATAGCATATCATTTGGACCTCCCATATTGCTATCGAGGTATGCATAATTTGTTACACATGTCTCAGCTTTGGAGGTACATGCATGATTCCGTGCATTCTATATATTGCATGGATGTTGAGTTGGAACGTATTTCATCTTATGATGAGTATACTGTGTGGATTAAAAATAAAAGTCATAAATTAATCTAAGGGAAAATTATACTACTAGTTTGGTTTCAGTGACAACATGGACATATCTAGGAAGAGACGTGCAAGCATGAGTTTGATGTTTGAGCTATATGGTCTAAGCTATTCGAGAAAGACAACTAGAAATACTTATCGAGGAGGGGAAGTCGACAGAGGGGGATAATTGTAATATACATATTTTTAAAATGATAATAAAAACCCTCTTGTGATAAATTATTAATATCCTATGTGAAAAAATGAATTATTAGAGAAAAATAACTTAAAATGTGTTAAAGGTTTTAAGAAGGGTAAAAGACTAGTCAACACTTTGAAATATTTTTGTAACATCCCGAACCGAACTATTGAATCCGAGTCATAATGCTATATAACCTCATTCACGCCTCCCTGTATGAAAGAGGTTTCTGACTAGTAGATAGGGTATCATGTAAAACCTTAGGGAGAATATACCATCTGTTTAAAGTCATTGGATCGATAATAACGAATAAAACAAATAATAAATAATCATAGTAAATGTGGAAATAGAATAATGACATACATATAAGAATAAATTTGAGTAAATTAATTACAATATTGTGGGAATGAAATTGGTTGTGGATATTTGATATTCCAAAATTATAAACCTAATTTTTTTGGTGTCTTCTATATAAATAAAAAAACAAGGAGAGAGGTGTCGTGTTTAGAAATGGGAGAAACCAAGAGCTGGTGTGCTATGAGAAATATTGAATAATCCCTACCAAATAAAGAATAAAGATTCCAATCCTATTCCTAGGACTGAATATCCAATATGGGTATCTAAAATAAAGGAATAAGAAGAGGTTACTATGACAACCATGTTTGTAGAAGTTTGAGAAGAATAAAACAATGCGATAAGATAACTTGTTTTTCACGATTGAAGTACTTGGTGAAGAGTACTTAGAAGATGAGGAGATACTAGGTACATGATGATCACAAGATATCATTGAGTTGAGGAAGTTTGTGAAAATGTTCTAAATAAGACTTATAAACTATGTTGCATACATTGATTGAGTTACAAGAATTATGAATGATCTAATAGTATTCGAATACACCACTGTCGAGAAGAATGAGATCTATCTTATTGATGATAAAGATTCCCGTATAAAACTGTTGATCAATTTCAGTGAGGATCTTAAAAGAAAAACCTATATGTATATGATGGTATACTATAAAAACTGATGGATTTAGGGTATATAGGTAGATTATAGTGGGAATATATAACTATAGTGTGAAACTATTATAAGAAGTCACATGAGAATTAGGAAAGACAGTCTAGGGGATGATGAAAATGGTAGGTGTGGGATGCACTAAGACCATTATAATAAAATTCATATTATAGTAGATAATCCTTGATTGGGGATAATAACCAATCAATGAATGAAGTAGGTCTTTGCACCAAACCTTGTAAAAATACTACATGCTATTTTACTTCTTTACATACATGTGGTAGATTGATTATGGGTAGAATAATAAATTAGATCCATATAAACTAACTAACAACAGAGGTAAAATTATAAATGGGGTTAAAGTTTTAAAGAGAGTTTGTAATTTTTAAATAATAGGAAACACATGATCCACCCCCTCTCAAGTTTTAACAATGGTCCTATTTTGAATTTAAATAACTTCCAAAATTCTACTCCATCGAACTACATCTTTTGATGATACCTTGAACTCATCAGAATTTTTTTCCTTGGTTTTAATATTTCCATAATATATCTTCATTGAATATTACATTCCATCTTCTTATTATCTTTCAATTATTATTATCCCAGTGGTGAAATCAAAATTCTTCGTCAGTATATCCTACAATGTAACACACTCAACACTTAGCCTTTAGGTTTTCTCTTTCCTTGGGATCAATGTGTACATAGAAGAGTGAATAAAAAAAATTAGATGGATAAGTTCAATTTTTATTCCAGAACAACATGCTTTGGGAAGTTCATGACATAGCATATATGGTGAATTCATGTTCACTAAGTAGACCACACAATTCAAAGCTTCCACTAAAAACTCCTTTGGAAAACCAATAGGAATTATCATGATTATTAACTTATATTCCTTCATATGATTCATCCTCCCAATGAATCCATTTTTTTTCTAGATTACCTAGTATGGATTTATCATAATATATTCCCTTCCATCAGTAGACCCTATGGAAATCCCTTCTTTCATATTCCCCACCATTATCAGACCTCAGACACTTTAGTTCAGTTTAGGTCTCCTTTTCAACTCTTTATCTCCATCGAATGAAGGTTTTAAATACATAAAAATTATTACTGAGAAAGAAAACAAACACCTTAAATGTCACATTATTTATGAAATTGACATGGTATAATTATCCTCTATGAGAACAAACTGAATATGGACCCCATACATCAATATGAACCAACATTAATTTCATTTCTTTGGAATCTTACCATCCTTTTAGAATGAAAACTTCCACTTATTCCCAGGAAAAAATTATTCACATGTTCTATAATCTATTCTTTTGATATTTAACATTACTTTAACAATTATAATTTTCATCCCTTTCTCACTTAAGTGACCCAAATGTTCATTCCATAACTTTGTAGATGTTATTTTTCCAGCATGTATTACACATTTTAAAACTTATGTTAGGTACAATGTTCTATCTTTCACTCAATTTTACACCAATAGAGAACCATGTGTGATTTTATACGATCCTTATAAAAATTTTGTATTGAAACCTTCCATATATTTGTTTTACCAAAATTAAGTTCTTTCTTAATCTTGTTATGTTTCTCACTACTTGTAATTCTAGAAATATTTAATTATTTTTCTAGATAGAAACATCACCATTTTCCACAATCTTGAGAGATACACCATTATTAAGATGTACCTTTATGTATATTCCATGAGTATAATTCATCATTCTATCCCTCTAAAATGTTAAGTAAAAAAATATCCAGAGTCTATAATCCACGACTCAAGTGAACTAGTAGTATTTAATAGAAGAATAATAATATATTTCAACATAAGGTTTATGAATGCACTTATAGAAGTGTATCTTATAAAATTGACCCTTTCTCATTGTAATATTTTTTTAGATTAATTTTCT
Organism: Viscum album; assembly: GCA_963277665.1. Classification (NCBI taxonomy): domain Eukaryota; kingdom Viridiplantae; phylum Streptophyta; class Magnoliopsida; order Santalales; family Viscaceae; genus Viscum; species Viscum album. The sequence goes on along the minus strand of OY728155.1, from coordinate 1,285,185,510 downwards.
TCCTATAATTCCACCACATGGTATCACCTTTCATTGAGCTACTACAGCTCTGATTCCTCCTTCCTTTTCATTTCTTATGACTTTTTCATTCTTCAGAACATCCCCAACCTTACTCACTATAAGCATCTCTAGTAGATTCTTGGATATCCTTTCAATGAATTTACTCATTTATAATTAGACCCCTAAAACTTGTGAACACTAAGTATTCCTTATCTTTTGAGTTACTCACCACAGTAACCATCACAACCCATGATTTTGATAGTGATGAGAGTAAAAACAACGACCACTCTAGACCTCCAAATATTTCATTTAAAAATTCCAAATTACTATAAATGATTTTAAAGTCATTTATTTTATTATAGATAATATTTACATACAAAATTATCATGATTAATAAACTCTACAAATGGAACACCTTATTCATCACAATTGGATTCTGATACATATTTATATGAGTCTTTATATACTCTGAAATAGTATTCAACTCTCAGATGTTAAAATCAATGTTCTAGGCTAGTGATATTCAGATCACCACCACTGATTTCTTATCAATCCTTTCACATTATTACTTATTTATCCCTTTGGGATTGGTAGTAGTTAATATAATATCAATATCCTTATCCAGTAGAAAATCATCTATTTGTATCTTCCATAATCCAAAATCCTTCCCATTAAAATTTTGTACTAGGACATTTTCTCATCTAATTCCATAACTTTTAAAATCTTTGAAATAGCACTAAATTATGAAGAATATAAGTGGGGTTAGAAACTACTTATGAAAATTATCATATATGCTTAAGGGTAGAATGATACTACTAATATGAGCTCTAAAACACCTTGTATTGGGTTTGGTCATTCTAATATTTTCAATCAAAACTTTAATACCACTTTTTGGGTACAATGTAGCCTATGAAAACCCCAAAGTTATGCCTCTAGAACTTACAATTTAGAAAAAAAAGGATTGAGGAAAAGAGTGTGCTAACAATGCACTAAAACATAAAATAAAATTCATTCCAAAGTCACCACACCACATCACACACTTCAAAATAATCCATAAAAGAAATTTCAAAATACGTCTATTAAAATAAATGAGAAAGAATAATAACATAATTTTATATGGTTCAACCTTAGTATTACTCTATGGGGGGAATACTGAAGTTCCCTTTGGATCGATATATGATATTGATGAGAGGAAGATGGGGTGAATTAGTGATCACATTTTTCATTTATAATAAAATTTATCAAATTTTTAAGGAAACTTTCATAACCTCTAAAAACATATTAGAGTTACAATCCACTTAAATATAAATCTCAACCTCACATTTCATGTGAAATAAATATAAAAATAGGAAACAAATTATATTTTCATGGTTTAGAACAAATATCTAATCCTTTTCATGTTGGTTATTCCCCCCAATATGGATTATTTTACTAAATTATTTCCAAAATATAAAGGAACAAACATCAAATGGTTATAACCCTTAGTATTTCCCTCCATCCATCATTAGTTCTTCCCCAAAACAATTATATCTTCTACCATATTTGGTTATACCCCCCAACATTATTTTTCAATATCCACTAAATTCATAGGTAGTTATAACCCCATCCAATAATAATTTTCAACAACTAGTTATACCCCCAAATACAATCTCTTTCCTTATTCTTTTCTGATCCACTTCCGAAAGTTATTCACTTCGTCCACAAGTAGAATAAATCAACTTTAACTGCGTATAATCTTAAATATCTTCAAAAACCCTTTAAAGAGTCTGCAATCCTTGAAACTTACTCTTGATCTTTGGTATACCAAGATATAATCAAACTAAACTTATCCAAACTTTTATAGGACATATTCCTCAGTAAGTGTTCATATGTTCGGTCTCCATCGAAAAACCCTCTATTTAATGGGTTCTTATAATTTTCCTGCAACATATGATTCTTACTGTACTTCATCCAGCCTAGTTATGTTCAGATAAATAATCTCTAATGACTTTTTTCAATGGAACTCCATATGCTGAAACTTTATCCAGTGAAGAAAATCTAAGATGGTTCATTTCCTACTTCAACTAAGTAGAAACTCAACCAGAAACTCACTACTTCTACTCCATTTGATAAAACTTTGATAGAAGTTTCTTTTTCCAATGTATCTCAATCCAGTATCTCAATACTCAACATGAAAGTAAAACTTGGTTGTAAAATTGGCCTATCACAAATTCAGCTGAGTTTCATCTTTTTTATGTGTGAAAAATGTTTCAGGTACTTTTTTATTTTTAACCCCCTTTATATAGGTGCACATTTCAAGAGTTTTCATGAGAACTCAATTGTATTTCCCACTAAACTAAATTCTAATTTAAAATATCATACTCATTAAAAGTTTTCTGGAATGCTTCTTATCAATTATATAATATTCATAAAGCTTCTTGAATTCTCTATAATCTTCAACCTTCCTTGAATTTCCATAAAATTAATTTTAAATAACTTCAAAAACATCCTTAACTTTATCAATATTGTAATATTTGAATGATAAGATTTAACATCATCACATTTAAGGACTTTACAAAGTTTATGTAAAGATCCTTATAATTTATATGTCTAGTGTTTTTCTATCTAAAAATCATTGTCTGATGGTACATCCTCAACAATATTTATCCAATGAATTCAAAAATATTAATAATCTAGTACACCTTCAACTGGTTTCCATTTGTTAGGAAACCTTCAACCATTAAGCTCATCATACCTTTTTCTAGTGGATATTTATACAAAACCTCATTCTAATGATAGTTAGTCTAATCCCGCTGCACTCTGTCTCATAATTCATATACCCTTTTTTCATATAACATCCTCACATTTCTCCATCTGATGAAAATTAAAATTCCATATATGCTAGATCTTTGATGTTTCTATCTAATGGGACTTTTTTATAGTATTGAAATTATAATCTTAGTCTAGTATTCTTCTTATAACTTCTCTATTAATTCCAACTTCATGAAATGTATAAGTTTTATTTTTCTATTATCTTTGAAACTATATAATATATCTGTTTTACTTTATACTTCTATATCTTATTTTTCTGTATTAGAACTTTGTAACTTCAACTCCTAAAGGATTATTTGGAAAGTTCATTCGGTTTCCTCTATTTGGAAATTCTATCTGGGGTTCTCTTTCTACATATAGTATATTTTATCCATTTATTCTGACTAAAAACAACACTAGTTTATAACATTAATTTTGTCTGATTAAAAAAAACATTGCACCTCAAACTTCTTCTTGGAAACTCCGTCTGATAAGAACATCTCAACTCTATCTTTATAAACTTTTCCCCTTTGTAGTTCCCCCTTTATATTTTCATAGATATTAGATATGATTTTTTTGACTTGGAATTCTTCCCTATTATACATATTTATATTTTATAAAAACTTTTACAACAATAGTAATAATTTATTCTCACTAAAATTCATTCAATAAGGTTTTTTTGATTGGATTTTTCTTGTCATCGGTGTATGGGTTTTCCAAAAAAAATTGAAAAATTTCTTACATAAAGTTCATCTGAAAAGAAAACAAATTATTTTAAACTTTGTCTTATACTTTTCTCACTTTTTAAAAATGTGTAAAAACTTTTCTTGAAACATTAATTCTTCATGATTTTTAGGAACATTGATGAATGGATTGGAATTTTCTGACTCTGTTAAGGAACTTTATTACATTTTTTCATAATCATGTTTTTAATTTTTTTATTAGGTCACTTTTTTCATAAATCTATCTTCTTTAAGAAACTTTATTAGGACACTTTCTTAAGGAAATTTATCTTTTCACAACCTATAATAAATTTATCTAGCAACTTTCACATCCAATATAATTTGATATAGTAAAAAAATGAAAACAAACTCACTTTGGGCCTAAAATATCCCCCTTTGAGTTTTTTGTTAACACCCAGTTTAAAATTGAAAACATCTTCATAATCAATATGTGTACTCAACTATTTTCTCCCCATATGATGTTTACATCTTATTACTTCCCAAAATTTTCTTCTCCCCACTATTGGAAATCAAATTAAAAGGATAAATCTTAGATTATGTTCCATCATTAAAGAAAATTTAAAACTTACATTGATAGAAAAATTGTATCACATGAGTTTCGTAACAAATAGACTTTAAATAAACAATTTTATGTCCACATTATTGGACACATTGTAGAAAAAAAGAGTGAAAAATGAAGGCAATCAATGTTGTCCATAAATTTTTTTTCATGTAACAATTTCCACACAATAACTTTTATATCTTGGGTAATTTGAGAACATTTTTTTAAGAGAAATGCAACACACATCTTAGTAAAAATATCAAAATATTTAAAGTGTATAAACACCAATTATTCAACATCTCAAACTTTCTTAAATGTTTTTTTAAAATGTGATGCTCAAACCTCAAAATATTTTTCTTCTCCCCCTCAGGGGTATAAAACCATTTCTCATCATGGTTGAAAAAAATCCATGATGAAAACTTTTCTTATAGTAAAACTTCTACAATAATCAACCAAATTATTCACTTATAATCCTTCAATTCCATACAAGTTAGTACAAATAAACAAGTACATTAGGAATAAGGAGGAGCCTCAGTAGTTCCTTATAAGAAATGTTCAGACTATGGATCTTAACTCGATTTCATCTTATTCTTATTATTCATGGATTTTTCATTGGATGCATTTTCTTCCTTTTATGCATCCTTATTAGATTTTGTAAAATATTTCTCCCCATTTGTAGAATCTTCAAATGAAGCTGTCAAATTTTCTTTAGCTTAGGTTATATTTTTTTACCTTGAGTTTGTAGTATCCTCTTCATAACCTCTTCTTGTCCTGGTAAGATATTCATGAAATATTTTATAATATTTCCATATTATTCACATGCCTTTTAATTTTTCTATATTTTCAACTTTATATCTATTGATAACTTTTTATCAACTTTTTTCTCATCTTTAAAAACTTTTTTCTTCACTTTTTATTTAGTAAAATTTTGTTCTTACTCTAAATTTCTTTCAATGGAAATTTTCTTTGGAAAAATAACTAATTATTATTTATTTCCCTGATAAACTTTTATAACATGATCAAATTTCTTATTCTAATCAACTTTCTTAAATTTTTTATTTTTCTTTGTTGGGAATTTATATTTTTTCACTTTCTAAACTTTCTTATCTTCCTTGAATTTATTTCTTGGAAAGTTTATTTACTCTTCTCAATATATCTCCCCCTTAATTCATATCTGATTCCTAGAAGTGAAATGTTATACTCACATTAATAAAATTTATATCCAAAAACTCCACAACATTAGTAGTGACCTTTGAAGCTTGATAGTTAAGACTGACAGTAAAAATATACTAAACTCTATTGTTGTTTTTTATACAAAAACTATGGTCAAATGTTCTCAGGGAGATATTTCCTTTAATAATTAAACTCTTTATTAGTGGAACATGATTTCTAAAAAAACATTACTTTAGAAATTGTTATGCTAGTAGAAGTAGATATATATTATAATTTTTTAGGAATATAAACAAACGAATTCTTTAAAACTTTATTTCTTCCATCTTGAGATGTTTGGCCTTTTAATTTAACTACTTCTATGAAGTTTTATCTAATTTTTATAAACTCAATTTGTGTTTTAATAAACATCGATTGTGTTTTTAATATCTCTTATTATTTTTTATCTAACCTTTCTTTAAGATCATTTATAACTTTTTTGAATTCATCCAACTTCAACTTATTCTTCTTATTTTCATCAAAATTTTTACTTTCTTCCATGTTGATATTCTCATTACCAGATGAATTTTCTTCATTATATTTCAACTTCCTTTCTATCTTACCAAATTTATTTTTTAATATATAATAAAATTTAAGTTTGTCTCCTACTTCTTGATTCACTCACCATTATCAAATGATATTTCCTTAACTTCTTCCTTCAACTTATTTCTTTCCTTCTTTAGTTTGGTATTTTTATCAAGTTTTGATTCCAAATTTTCTTTTAGAATTTACTAAATTTATATTATCTATTCACCATTATCATCACTAAATAATTAAACGCTCCATTCCTAAATTGAGAAAAGAAGTTGACAAGATTATTAGATTCATAATTGGGTAAGGAATCATATTTATTTATTTTACTCAGGAAAATATTCTTTTTTTTGTAAGAAAAATTTTCCTTATCTTTATTTCAATTCTATTTATGTGACTTTTTATATTCTTATTTTTAAAAAAATTAATCATTTTTATTATTAGTATAATCAACTTAAAAATGTCATTTATTATTATAATTCCAATATTTGAGAGAATTTTTACCTTTGTATTTACTATTTCCCTTGTTGAATCTTTTGGAAAGAAGAGAAATAATTATTCGGAAATCCTTTAACAATTCTTCTACCTATGAATCAATTAATTATTCTTCAGCTTCCTTATCTCTATTTTTCCATTTTAACAAATATTTGAAGGATATTTCATTATGATCTTTTTTCTTGAAAATTATTGTTTTCCTCATCTCATATGCCATAAGAGTATTTTGATGTTCATCAAGAGATAAATATTCCCAATCTTTTAAAGGTGATAATTTGGCATCAAATCTATCTTGAAAGTTTCTTATGATTTTTTAACAATATTAGAATCTTCAAGCTTCTCCCCAAAACCTTTTATGTTTCTTACAATTTCATTAACTCTTGTACATATGTATTAACAATTTCTTCATCATCCATATTAACATATTCAAAATTTTGTTCTGCAGATATGTAACTTAGCTTCCTTAACATTCTCATTTCCTTTATAGCTACTTTTTAATTTATCACACATTTTCTTGGATGTTTGAAACCCCATAATATTTTTATATACATTTTCGGTAAGATCCATCAACATGGAATTATATTATCTTTCATCAACTACCAAATTTTTTTTATCAACAGTTATCATATAAATTTAATTAATTTGAGGAAATACCAACATCAAAACATCTCTAACCTCAAGTCCAAGAGATAGAAGATAGAGAAAAATCCTATTTTTATATACATGATAGTTTTTATCATAAAATATAGAAACACCCATGCTTTTAAGGGAAGTGAAATTATTAATTCCCAGAGTTGGAAATTTTATATTAAACCTATAATTTGATACTGATTAAAGTTTCATTAGGATCAATATATGAGATCACTGAGAGTGGGAGGGGGTGAATCAGTGAATATATTTTTTTATTTTATAATAAATTTTATTAAATTTGTAAGGAAACTATCTTAAGATTTGAAATAATATTAGAGTTATGATCCACTAAAATATAAATATAACCCTCAACTTTTGTATGAAAAAAATTTAAAGAGAGGGAAACATAATATATTTACAATGTTTGGTACAAAGACCCACTCTTTTTCATATTGGTTATTACCTCTAAAATTAATTATTTTACTTAATTATTTTTGAAATACAAAGGTATAAGTAGTAGATAGTTATATATTCAGTATTAATACTCCATCCAAACCTAGTTCTACCACCCCTAACAATCAGATCTTATGCCACAATTGGTTATAACCCCTAATTTTTCTTTTTTTTCATATCCACTAAATTAATAGATGGTTATTCCTCCCATTTAATAATCCATTTTAGAAACTATTTATTCCCACTAACCACAATCTATTTTAGTTTTCTTTTCTAACCCACTTTAGAAAGTTTTTTGCATCCTCTACAAGAAAACGAGATTAACTTTACCTGTGCACAATCTTCCATATCTTCAAAAAACCCCTTAAGATCATTTTTTCATTGAAATTTTATCCTGATCTTTGGTCAAACTAGATATACTCAATCTAAACTTTTACAAAAAAATTAAGGAAAAAATCCTAAAAAAGATTTAATCTGTTCAACCTCCATTCGGTAACCCTATAGAAAATGAGTTCATTCAATTTTCCAGCATCTAATTATCCTAACTTTACTTCATCTATCCTTTATATACTTAGAGAAACTTCATTTGAAGATGTATTTAAATGGAAATATGTCCAATGTAACTACCTATAGTGAAGGAAATCCAAGATGGTATACTTATCGCTTAGATTGAGTAGAACCTCAATTGTAAACTCCCTACTTCTCCTCCATTCGATGGTACTCTAACTAAAGTTCCTTTATTCAATGGATCTCTATCCAGTAGCTCAATATTCAACCTGAAAGTAAAACTTTTTTGGAAGCTCAAACTATCATAAAATCATCAGAGTTTCAACTTTTGTATTCATGAATAGTGTTCCAAGCATATTTGTACATTTTGAACCACGTTAATATGTGCACATTTTAGGAGTTAGGGTGGGAGCTCAAATGATTTTCTCACTCATCCAAATTAAATTTTTTAATATCCCACTCATTTGAATTTTTTTAGAATGTTTTTTTATCACATCTATAATATTAATAATGGTTCTTGAATTCTACAACAACTTCAACCTTCTTCAAAATTACATAAAATTGATGTTAATAAACTTTAAAAACTTCCTTTACCTTATTAAGATTGTAATATTTTAATGAGAATATTTATAATCAAAACATTTAAGGACTTTATATAGTTTATATAAATATTCTTATAATTTCTTTTTCTAATGTTTTTTTGTTCCAAACATCTTTTTCCGGTAGTACATACTCAATAACTTACATCCGATGAACTCATAAACATTCATCATATGATACACCATTAACCAGTTTCCCTTTTTTAGGAAACCTCCAACCATTATACACAATACACCTCAGTCTTGTAGATATTCATATGCAACCTTTGTCTAATGATAGTTTATATGATCCCACTAAACTCTATCTCAAACTTCATACACCCTTTTCTGCGTAAATCTTCTTTATATTTCTCATATTATAGATATTAAATATATATATATATGTTAGATCTTTCATGTATCTATATAATGAGACATTGTTCGATATAATTGATATGTTAACCTAATTACGATCAGCTTTATACAACTTCTCTATTCGTTCCAAATTCATGGACTATATTGTTTTATATCCGATATTCTTAAAAAGATACCCTCTGTCTGATTTACTCTACCATTATCTATCTGATTGTTCCATATCAAAAAATTATAACTTTATCTCCCAAAGGTTTGTCCATAAATTTCATCCAGTTTCCTCTATTTGGAAATTTTCTCTAGGGTAGTCTTTCTATATCTAGTGCATTTTGACTGTTTCTCCTCACTAAAAATTGAACTACTTTATAACATTCATTCTATCTTATTAACAAAAACACTACACCTAAAACTTCTTCTCTAAAACTACATCTGATAAGAACTTCAATAGGATGATTTGAGGTGATGGAATTATTTAACTAAGTAAATGGATGCCAATGATGATTGGATCTAGGTAGGTATACTCTCCAAGAAGGTTATAAGGTGATGGAATTTGTTGCTTCAACTAGACTATAATTTAATTAGTAGGTGTGGAAATATGTTACATGTAATTTTTTGACTCTTACCAATTTTAATCATCTTATGTTACTTGAATAAAAGTATTTTAGAGATAAATAAAATTCATAAATTGAGTGTTCAATTATCATTTTACTTTATAATATATATATTTATATAAATATATTGCCAATTTGAAATAATTATAATGTGTAGATTTCATTTTTTTATAACATGATACATTTATATTCTTAAACAATTTTAATAATTTTTTTAAAAAGCATACATAATTTATTTTCTTATCATATCACATAAGATATAATCTCAAAACAACCTTCTGTTTTATATACTTTTAGGGTTTTTATTATACTCATTACATATCTATATAATTATTGTCACATATCTATGTGAAAAAATTATAAAACACTCATAATAAAATCTTTAGTGAGTAACATTTATAAATCATGCTAATTTGAATAATGATGAGACTTATGAATAATTTTCCTAATGTTCAACTCATTAAAAAAGTATTCAATACTCCTTAACTTGGAAAAATTAAATGTTAAGATGTTAATAACATTTTTTTCAACTTATTACTCATTATAAGTTTATCATCATCATTCTTAAATCTCATTCCATCAAATTGTTTCCTTGAAACTAATATTTTTTTAATTTGATTAGAACAATCCTTTATTTGTTAAATTTGGACTTCTATAAGGCTTAACATACCACCATTATCTTCTTAGACACCATATTACTTTAAAAATATTATTATAAGATACACGAACTCATGTTTAATTATGAAATAAATATTATTTCCATTAGTTATAATATTTAACAAACAAAATATTATTCCTATATCATATGTGGTTTTATATGTGTGTAGAGAATTATTCTAAAAGGAATAATTTATTCTTTAAAATATTTCACTAATGGTGGTGGGATCAAATCCCTTATATTTTATTAAACATATAGATATATAATTTTATCACGGATAAAATATTTTTATCCTTTTCTTCTTCCCAAAACATGTTATAGAATATGATGAATTGTAACCCATTTATATAACCTTCATCTCTATTATCATATAAGATAAATAAGACAAAAATGAACATCCTTTATATAGATTAATTTAAGCTTGATAGTATTTATTTTCAATCAAATATTTGATTTAATAAAACGTTTATTTATAATTTTAATAAAAACTATAATCATAATAAATTATTTCATTGATTTTGAACTCTTGTATACTTACAATTCTTGTAAAACATACAGTTGGTATCATATACTCTTCAAAACTAAAGAATTTATTTCTATAACATTAATACCTAATATGTATATTCCATAGAGTTTCAAAAACTCCTTCTAGTATCTAGGGAAATTACATCATATAAAAAAATGTTCTTAATTATATACTTATATTTTAGGTTTCAATGACAAGGACTATATATTATGAAGATATATCGATGGAATCTTAAACTAAAATTTCTTATTATAATTTTAACTTTTACCCACTTGTACTATCAATATAGTACCATAACCCAGAAATCACATCTTCTTATTAGTATTTCCATAATTTCTTGAAATGATAGGGAAAACATTTCTTAAGCTTGTTTACATTTTTTATAAAATTTCCATTAATGTAAATAGAATAAATTTCATACTGGAATAAGCCTTATAGGAAACATTATGTCTCACCAAGTCATTAGAACACTCAATCATGTTATATATGTGGGAAGATACTCAATTTAATTAGGTTATTTTATATCTAATTCCTTTTAAACCTTAAAATAATCATTTTTTTCTTCTCAAAAACATTTATATTTCCTCGTTGAACAATTTTAGTAGTATGTTACTTAGGATGAGTTTTTTCCAACACATAGTTTTTTTATGCACCTTTCTTAAGAATGATTCTTAAGATTTGCATTAGTTTAATAAGTCTACTTACATTAAGATTATATTTTCTATATGATTTATCTAAAAGTTAAGTTTTATTATGAAGATTTTATTATCCAAAACTAACACTTTTATCAGATGAGTATCATATTTTTCATTCATTTAATAAATAATTTTATTTAATGTAATCCCACTAAAATATTAAACACTTATTAATTAATCATATCTATCAGTGGGACAAGATCCATATTTTACTAATAAATGAGTCTACTTTTGTATTACTCTCACCACTTATATATTTATATAGGTAATCATTCAAATCAAATAAAATATGATTCTTGGATATTTGAGTGGAAAAACCTTTTCCAAAATCCATCATATAGATATGAACTCTGCTCTATTCCTATGGTATCCAATTCCACATGCTTTCCAAACTAAGTGTAATCCTAATCTTACAATGATATTTGGTTACCTAAATCTTAATGTTATCCATTTACACCAAACCTTACAAAAGATAATCCACAAGGACCCAACATTAACATGAACCTACCCAATTGAATGATTGCGGTATTGAAATGTATTTTCTTCAGAAGGAATATAAATCTTATTATATTAAATGGAATGTAATCTCACAATATTATCTAATGAATCCCATTTACAAGTATTCAATATTATAATTATTTCATTTGTAATCTTATTCCTTCTACCAAATTAATATGTTCAAACTATATTGATGTGTAACTATTTACCCAAATCATATCTTGTGTTACTAACATAAATTAAAATCCAACTATGTTTATACATATCAAAATGAATCCTATTCATAAGGTACATGAAAAAATTTCACATAAATTACTAGAATCATATGAAATCAATAAATATCACAATAGTAATCTTGAATTGGAAAATAGGAAACCCCAAATTTTAATGATAAGGAATATGTCCCTCAACCACTAAGTAGTTTGACCCAAAGTCCCTCTACCAAAGAAAAGTTTACTCAATAGATACCTAAATTTTATCATAATTTTAACAAATAATGTGTATAAACTATAATTAACCTTTATATTTTAGATCAAAACCTAGTAAAATACAACATTAATGTAAAAAAATACAATATCATACCTAGAATGTAACTCATTAGATACATGTATGAAAAATTATGGAATCAATTTAACATTTTTTTAAAAAGAAACCAATAATTCACAATATAAAAACTGTATTCATGAATAAAAAGCTAGTGAATAAAATAAATTAATAAACAATTCAAATATTTAATCATGAGATAAATTATTTATGAAATTTTCATAAATAATTTAATCATAAACACTTTATAATTTAATCATGAATTATTGAAATTACATAATTAAATAAATATATACATTTTTATATTTATTTATAATATTAAATCTATTATATTGTCTATTATATGAAATTTTCTTTATATATATATATGATATTATATGAAATTAGAACATTTTATATTTCTATTATACTATGTAAACAATTTATATAATCTAAATATAAATATTTATATTATTTAAGGCTTAATCATATCTATATTAAAAATTCATTTTGACATGATTTAAATAATTTATCAAATAAGGAATTAATTTGAACTATTTAAATTAAGTATTATGAAAAAATAATAATATTAAATATAAACAATTTTATATATTTTTTGTCTTATTTTTTAATTCGTAATAACTTTATAAAGTACCATTATAATTTCAATATAAAAATTTTATATCTAAATTATAAGTTATTCCATATAATATGTAAAAGGTATTTAAATATTAACAATTAATATTTATTTAATAAATGTTTCATAAACATTTATAAATTAATAAATTATAGAAAATACATTTTACTATGGTTTATAAATATTTTATAAACTATTAAATTCAATTCTTAATTGAAATATATATATATATATTTCTATTTTTGAACATGTATCTTACCATATGGTAGATAATAAAACTATTTATAATATACTATAATAAAGAGATCTTTGTGGGTGGATCATTATATCTTACACAAGTTTCACTCGATTATAATATTATGGACTATGTAAGATTAACTATGTGACACTTAGCTATCACAACCTATGATTTGTGGCCTGTATATGAATAATAAGCAATGCTAGGATTAGCACACATAAAATTAAACCCAAAAAGTGATGAATAGTGTAATAATAAATCCTATGACATTCATCTATCATGAATTATGATAGGTTCTGGTGTATAAATAACTGGTAAGAGAGTAATATTTTACTACAAGCTGTGATATCTTTATTTCGACACATGGATTTTTTTTTCATCTGTGTATCGACATCGTCATAGAATAAAATATCATATATCTTATACAGTGATACAAATAAACTAAAGGATTTTAATGTGTCATCTATTACAGTAACAAATGTCATAAAAAATTATTACATTATATATTATAGAATCTGATTTCATATAAACAACCACAATTAAATTTATAAATAATTTAAAATGATATACCTTAAAATATCTAAAACAAAATATATTTTCTTCATTTTAAAACATGATTTCATGAATCAAAATGCATCGTATGGATTTGATACCACTGATAGGTTTCTATGGATCGATTGACACTCAATCAATATAATGGAGAAAAAATAAACCCTTAAACCCAAGATCTACCATGCTTGATAACTGAAACCATGTATTAATAAAATGATGAATAATTTATATACCTTTCAGTATATATAAATTCTTCCTCACTCTTTATTCATGAACATTATAAAGTTTCCTTAGAGTAATACATTATACTCCCTCCTCTATGATTTACACATGGATATAAATAATCAATGGATTCTCATGTGGTATCATCTTCACATCCATAGTATGATAATACATTAATAGGAAAATGATTAATAATGAAGAGATCATTGGCATGGAGAAGGATAATTAGAAAGGTCTTCAAAAATATTTCGCATCCCATTCTCAATGGGAAAACCTCTTTATATAGCCTCTCCAGAAACTCTTGGGCGATAAAGAATTTACTCATGTGTTACAAAATTCATGTGTAAATCTTCAATTATTCATCCATTCATCTAACGAATCCATAGATATTCTATTTTATTTCATCTTATAAAAAATCTATAATAATGATAGTAATAAATAGAATAATATTGAACATTAACCATTTAAAATTTGATTTCCATATCAATATTAGGCCATGGTATGATATCATATACCATTCCATGTGATATCCCTTATGTAATGATTTACGTTATAATAACAAGGTATATGATATTCATTTGGAACCATACATGTCATACTATAGAAAATTCATAATTATAAATCATATATTTCCCATGTATATCACATATATATTAGGATTTTAGGGTATATCTCTAACAATTACAATACTTAGATCAACATAGTGGTCCATTATGCTATGATAACCACATTTGAACTGTTGTTTAGTATGATCCCATGATATTTGGATAAACTTTAACTTACTGATCAGATTCTATAATTACAATAGTTCAAATAAAAATAAGAAGATAAGATTTTTTAATTTCTATTTTTACACGGTCCTTATTATAGGGAATCAATGATGCACATATTTTAACTCAGTGGAGCCCTTTCTTGGTTATAATTCTAGGAGAGTGGATCGAGGAATTACTAAAGGAACTAGGTATGCCACAAAAGTGTGAAATCATTAAATTATTTTTTTGACCAAATATATCATGAAACAACAGATTTTTCATGGTATTACCCAATTCACCATAGGAATCATGTGTAAATAATTTTAAGTAAAAATAATGAAATTTATGTTTTACCTCATTTGATTTGAATACCTTGATGTGTTACACTCATCGTTGGTGTGTTTTATCTCAAAGGACGAAAATGAGGAACCCTCTATATTTTCCACACATGCACCATAACTCATGGTTCATTAATATTACTCTCATATGCTGGAATAAGGATCTGTGTTCCTTATTATGAGCATGCTTGTAATGACTCTAGTATTTATGATTAGAACCTTTGGATATATATATATATATATATATATATATATATAACTTGGTTTTTATTTGGACTTGGCGTAATGTTATGGATTTATTAGGGCCCTAAAATCAATATATTAAAAATAATAAATATATTAAACCATGCATGCATATTTTTTTGGAAAATATATTTTTCTTATTAACCAAAGTCTCTGATGGAATATCTAAAAATTTAGTTGGATTCAGAACATGGGGTTTACCATATGCATGAAAAAAATATTCATTCACATCGGACCTCTGGTAGATTCACAATCATAAGAAAATGTTAAACGAGATAAATAAATTAAATTAAATGAAAATTTATTTTTCTAAATTAATTTCTAAACCTAGTGAAAACTCGTTTATTTCTTATTATATAAATTCTCCAAGGTTAGCTGCTTACCTTTGGAGATTGAGAGAGCCACTGTTTGGAATATCTTCAAAAAATAAACAAGGGAGAATCATGGATCGATGAAGGAATTCAATGGAGTTCATACCCTACATCAACATGGAACACACAAAAGTTTTATTCATATTTTTTCATGAGAGATCATTATTATTCAGTAGAGAAGAAACAACTCAAGAGGAGTTATTGTGATGTTTTGGAAAATAAATTCATTAAAAAAATTCATTGAAATTAGCATAAAATTCATTTTTATAGGGTGAAAACATATATATCACCATAAATTAAATTTAAGGAATAGTGAAAATACAATTTAAGTACATTAGAGGAATATCCACATTGAAAATATTTTGAAAGAGGAGATAACCCAAAAAGAAAGAGTTGGGTTAAAAAAAACCCTTACCTTAAAATCTTGTTACGTTTTGTATCATTTACACCTATTATATAATAAAATTATCTTTTTTAACACATGAAAAAAGTGAATTAAGTTCATTTATGTCACCATTAACCCATTATAATTATAGGATTCTATCGTATAAAAATTTTGTTAAACGTGAATAATGTTTATTTTTTGTTTTCATTAAATTATCTCGTATTGTTTTGATTTCATTATTATTGTTCATGTTCATTTATACAAAATTATAATTAATTATATTAACATAATTTAAGTGTAATTACTTATATATATATATATTATATATAATTTATACCAACCATACATGAAGGTGGTGATAAGTAGAGAGTTGACGGTGTCCTTGTAGGTGGTTAACTGACCGTTGATGGGACATATCAAGAGAGGAGGAAAAGAAGTATGATATAAATTATGTGGTAAATATAATATTTATATTAGGTTATCATAAATTATATACTTTTAACAAACTAATTAATTTTATATGGTTTGTGTTTGATTGGAATAGATAAAATTAGGAAGTGAAAAAGAAAATAAGAAGAAAAGTTGATGAACCCTTACCTTCTTCTCAGTGTTGCTTCTTTTCTATGACACTAAAATACTTGAATTCATAGAGTTTAGTTACTTTGTAATATCCATAATGATGATAAGGGGATTAATAGAGTGAATTATTGTATTGTTTTGGCTTTTTTAGGTGAGTAAGAATTGGTTTTACAAGGGGACAGAGAGGGGATATTTATACTTGAGGAGAGGGGTATTTTTGAGTTAAAATATTGAATAAAATATAAATTCCATGGTAATAATTTTGGCAGTGATATTATTGAAATTATATGTAATATTTTAATAAAATAAATTTTTGTAGGACTTTTAAGTCTTTAAAAAACTGAACTCATTAGTTCATTTAAAAGGAAAGTGGATAATGACAAATTGTTATTTTAATGTACTAAATTTGGAAGTTAAGGTTATTATTTTTAAGACCCAACTTTTAGTTTATTATTTTTAAATTAATAATTTTTATTATTAATTTTTTTTGGTTGATCCACAAGTTATACAATTTATTATTTCACTATTAAAACCTAAATGATGTAATTAAATTACATCGGTTATGTAAAAATTGTATTGTTACTATTCACTTAAAAATTAAAGTATTTCAAAAAATTACCAAAAAAGTATATCTTGTAAAATTTAAACATGATAATTTCAAAAATTAAGTTTATTTTATCAATTTTGTTTTCTAAAATGGGTAATTTTAATTTTTAATATACTATTTTGTTTTCCAAAAAATTTACTTCTGGAGAAAAACCTTAACACTTTATTTTTAATATTTTTTTGAGGCACTATAATATTAATAATCATATCATTTATTTTATGTAAACATTATTTTTATTAAAATACACAATTTTATTGGTTAAATTAATTTTACATTGGTTTGGTTATAATTATGAGGGTAAGATTAATTCCTCTAAATAACTCTTAATTCCGTCATTCAACATGCACCTCAATTCCTCTCACGGTTCTACATTTTTCATTTCTAAAATTTCATTTGGATTAATAATGTTGTATATTTTTTATATATTTTTTTTCATCACTACTATGATTCTTGGGGATCAAGATGATCCAAAATTTTTTATTCTTATAATTTAATTTTCCTATTTATTTACACATTATTATATTTTCAATTATCATATATATATTTATTTTAAAAACACAATTTTCTTATTTAATGAAATAAATAATTTTGTGTTTCATGTGTTTAAAATATATTATATAACTAATTATGAAAATAATTATTTATTCAGAAGGAAAATTCAATATATATAAAATTTTGGGATGTTACATTCTTCCCCTTTATAAATTTTATCCTCAAAATTTCAACTCATATACTCAAATAATAATATATGAGGGTACATATGTTTAATTATTTCTTCAGGTTACCATGTATCTTATTCATAATTATGATTTTTCCAAAGCACTTTGATAAGGTGATTTGTCTTATTTCATATAACTTTGTCTCTACAATCGAATATCTTCACCCATTATTCCCCACCAGAGAGGTAATGTTCTAATTGAAGCACAACTGGGTTCGATATATCTAAGATATTAGCTATCTACTTCCTCAAGAGTGATATATAGAACAAATCATGAACTTGGGATAGGTTTTATGGAATTATTAGCTTATAGGACATGAATCCTATGTTATAAAGGATATCAAAAGGGCCAATGCACCAAGGTGTGAGATTTAACTTCTTTCCAAGCCACATGACTATCTTCCATAGTGATATTTTAAGGAAAAACTTTTCTCTGTATTTAAACACCAGGTCTCTTCAATAGTTGTTAGTGTATATATTATGACTACTTTAAGAATATTTTATATTTTGTTGGAAAAATTGAACCTTCTCTATATTTTATTTCACAAGACCAGGTCTAATTAGCTTTTATTCACAAAATTTATCCCAACATGTAGAAGTTATACATTTATTCCCATATGGATATTTATATGGGGATATTTTAATACTCAAGTGGAAGCTATTGTTGTATGAGAACTAGACTAATGGGAGATATTGATCCTATCATATTCTAAATTCTCTTGAGGACCTCAGTATTTCCTCAAGTGTCTAAATGATTCATTCAATTTGGACATTGGTTTGGGGATTATATGTCATAATTAAGTTCAATTAATTGTTCATAGCATGTTGGGTAATTCGCTATAATTTAGAGGTGAACTTTGGATCATGATAAAAAAAATAAAAAGTTGTTACCCATGTTTCCTCATCATGTATATATTGTAAAGTTAGTCAAGATATAAATATTCTCAAATAGAGATAAAATGATTAGTCATGGTGATTCGATCGACCACAACCCATATCACATCACTTTGGATTTATTGAAGAGACCTGTGTCAAAGTCTATAGTGATATTCTCCCATTTCCATGTGGGTATGGGAAATTGTTGCATCATCCACTTTTAATTATTTCACTCTTCCTTAACTTGATGACACACAAACACTTTGAGGTGTTTTAAACAATATCCTTCTTTACTTCCCCCCCCAGAAGTGTTCTCAAAGGTCACAATACATCTAGGTAATTGCAATATGGATAAAGAAAGATTATTTATGAGAATTATACAATATATATTTCTTTATCTTAGGTGATGAAGACACACAAAGTATGGTTACAAACTTAATTACTCCATATTTATTTATTTGTAATTCATGAAGCTTTCCTTTACTTATATCACATTATTTTGAAGCTTTAAATCAAACCATTACACC
The DNA here is from genome assembly GCA_963277665.1 of Viscum album. Lineage (NCBI taxonomy): Eukaryota > Viridiplantae > Streptophyta > Magnoliopsida > Santalales > Viscaceae > Viscum > Viscum album. The sequence continues at coordinate 1,285,166,106 of OY728155.1, read as the reverse complement.
TCCTTAATATTTTCTTGGATAGATGGTAGAGAGATAATTTGGGAAAGGTAGGATTTATTTCCTTTAATTATAATTTATAGACCCATCCTTTGAATATCAATGAATAAAGGTTCTTTCTAAATTCATATCATGGAGAGAGTAATAGGTTTTTTCTACTAAGGGAATCGACAACCTTGTTCACCTTTCCAAGATGGTAGTGAATAGAGATATTATAGTCCTTGATTAACTCTAACCATTTTCATTGATTCATTTTTATTTCTTTTTTATGTGAATACATACTTTATACTCACGTGATATTTCTATTTTTCACACTTATCACTATAGTGGTAGTGTTTCCCATTCCTCAATTTAAAGATTATAAAAACCAACCCTAGGTTATGAATTAGGTAGTTTTTATCATGTATCTTCAACTTTCATGATCCATAGGCTATTAAATTTTCATTTTTCAGGAGTACACAACCAAATAATTTCTTTAAATAATTAAAATATATCACAAAACCTTATTTACTTATGGCTACTATGATTATAGGTGATGTTATTATCCTCTTCTTGATATCCTTAAAGTTTAAAAACATTATTCTATCTAGACAAAATTTACCCAATTTTGTGTTAACTTAGTTAGTGGTATGGATTATCATGATAATTTTCTCACAAACCACTAGTAGTACCCATATATCCCCAAAAAACTATGGATTTCCATGACACTTGAGGGTCTCGTCCATTCCTCCACTACTTTTTTTCATTGAAGGGTCCATATATATTCTATCATTTTTGATCATGTTCTATAAGAATTTTACTTACTACATCCAAAAGTCACAAATTATAAAATTAGTTTACATATTCTCATTTATTAATATCACTAGAATAATCATTATATGCTCTTTATGTTCATCCTTTCTCTTGGGGTAAATGAGAATTCAGTCAATAAAGACTATCTCAAATTTTTTATGTAAGTCTCTAAAGACTATTTTTAGAAATTCTATAATGATTTTAGGGGAATTAAATTTTTTAATAGAATCTCTATGAACTCATTGTGTTTATATCACACATAAAAAGTTGTCTTTTAAATATATTCCTTATTTATATTTAGATGATGATAACTATATTGAAGATCCACCTTTTATATGTACTGTTTTCCTTGAAGTTGATTGAAAAAGTCTCCAATACTTGGTAGGTGATACTTTTTCTTTATGGTGATCTTGTTGATTTGTAGGTAATCAATGCACAACTACATCGATTGATCCTTTTTATTGATAAAGAGAACAAGTTCATGCCATGGTTATACACTTGGATGTATAAACCATTTGTCCAAAATGATCATGAATCTACTTATTTAACTCCTACAGTTTTTTGGGGTTATCCTATAAAGTTATTTAGATATAAGAGTGGATATAATTATAAGATTTATTGAAAACTCTACCACACTATATGGGTGAATTTTGAAAAAAATCTTAAATAAATATAGCATTATATTCCCTTATAATAATAATATCATCAAGGTCGATACTTTCCTTTAACTCATCCATGTATTCAAGATATACTTATTTAATGGGTATTATAACCCACACCATTGAGGTATTATCTATAGGATTTTCATGAATGTCCATTCATTTTTACATGAACATGGGATTGTTTGTGATATGGAAGGATTTTCAATTTTCTAGACAGTCAATGTGAGATATATATAATGAGATCCCAACCATTCCCAGTATAGCATCAAATTACACCAAGGGTATGATTATAATAGTACCTTGAAGAATCTTCCCTTATAATCTAATATAATAATAGTCCAAAACTTTTATTTAAATGAACACACAATTAGGTGTTTTCATAGATATTTAATTCAAGTTATCTGGGAAGTGTTTCATTAGCCGTAAAAAATTTTCCGAATATATAGAAATGTATAGAATAATAATAAAATAAACTTGTGTCAATTATCATTTGAATTGAAAGAATACCTTGTACAATTTCATTTTTATGATCTAATTAAAAGAAGGTAATGGAATAATATTTACCTTTCTACCATTTCTTTAGCGATTGATGACATTGATTACCCTCAATGACCATTGGTTAAGTGCACTAGATTTTATAGTTTTCCTTCTTGTAATAGTTTAAGCATTAAACCATGGGTGGTGAATTGGGAGGTGACTTCCTTTCCTTCATTATGTTGGATCACTTATTCATGTATCTTGAATATTCATGAGATTATAGGCCTTCTCTCCCACATTTAAATCATTTTCTTTTCCCTTTTAGGAAATTCCCATAATGCCTCATTCTATATCTTTGACATATGGGTTGTTAGATCTTTTTTCCACCCTTTCCATTCAATTATCCAATTTGAAACTCCATTATTATCTTATTATATCCATATCCATAGAAAAATTCTCCAAACTTCATATATAAATTAAGAGAACATTGAACTAATTATTTATAACTCCCAAAGTCTTAATAACTAGCTCCTTTTAGAGATATGGTTTTAAACCACTAAAGAATCTATTTATTGTTCTATAATTATTGATAAAAAACTTGAGGTATATCTTGAAAGACTTATGAAATTTTCGTCACAAGTGATGATAAATTCAGTCCACTTTTTCTTAATCTATATAAATTCTATCTTTATATTTTTTAAAAAAGTTCAAAAGGAAATACTTGTTAAGAAATATCTTCTTAAATTATCTCCACTCCATTTACTCCATTTAATATTGTGACTTAGTATTATTTATTAATGCCCAACATTGATCAACCTATCTATCTAAATGATATACACCCTGAGCATCTTTCTACTTCATAGAATACTGGAGCACAAAAATGATCTTTTCCATTTAGTTAAAACACTTTTCTATGACAAGTGGATTAGAAAATATGATAAACATGTGTGAGATTTTCCTCATAAAGGACTCAATAACTAGTTAATCCTTTATGGGATATGGTATAAATTCTACATGTTTTATGTTATTTTTCATATCCTGAGATATATGGGTAAGTACCACCATGAAGTATTGAACTCCACATACCATTGCATTGGAAAAGTTATCAGTACAATAATTGCATTATACCTTACAAGGTTTGTTGGTATGGTTTCTCTTGGATCCCACTGTTTTCTAAAATAGAAAAGATTTAATCAAAATATAAGTCCATAAATCATGAATAAATAATTTATTTTGATGCTAAATTCAATTCTAAAGTGATATCTTATGGGATTTATAAGAATAAAAAGCTTTCTTCTAAAACAATGCTTCTTGGATCACATAATTTAATCTATTTATAACTTTAAAAGGAATAATTAAATTAACTATATATCCATGATAATGGTTTGTATACAATTTTTAATTAACTAAAGCATATCCCCTGAGAGTGTCAAAACAGTGGTGCAATAAGACCTCTTTATCATACACTAGGTACAAGTTGAGTTAATACTAAATGAGCCCTTTTTGGGTTGTTACCCCATTGTACATATGTTCCAGATCCATATATACATATATTATCTTGATAGGGATTTCATTGCTCAAAAACCATATTCACATATACTTTACCAAAAAATAAGGATGTTTTCATTAATACACATACTTATCCATAGGGGTTTCATTAATTTTTTATAGTCCTAATTCCTAAATTAACTAAACCATACCTCCAATACCAACTATAGTGAACCAAAATTTTCTTACATGACTATTAAATCATTTTTAAGATAAATAACATAATAGTAATATATTAAAGGATCAAAAGTTTTAGTATCTTTGGAGAATAGGGTTCATACATCACTTTTATATAATATAACTTAAACATTATATAAATCCTTATTCTTTATCCTCTTAAAATATGTCATGTTCTTATTAGTACATGAAATCACATGAGGATATACATCAATGAAAGAGGTGTGCTAAAATCCTAGTAAGGGGGGATGAATAACATATAAGGAATAAGTGAAAATAATCATTAGTACATAGAATAGCATAATCATCATTATTGTATCATAATAATGGGATCATCATCATAAACAAGAGATAATCATTTAAGAAATGCATGGAATGTGGTATATTCATAATTATGAAACATAATTACATAGTGGTAAAAACTAAACATAGTTGTGAAAAAAGGTAATATCATGATCACACATAACATATGTGTATAAAATGTAACATCATAATTATGAATAAATATAGCATCATGTTCACATAGAATACACATAATATCAAGATATATATTACATTACTCAATGAATTGGAGTTATATATTATTATGGACTCACCTATCACATCATAAAATGATCATGATCATGCATGCCACATGAAAAAAGAACATATAAAAATTGTAGTCATCAAATAAACCCATGGAAAATAATGGGTTTCATAGAGATTTAATGAAAAATACACCAAAGAATAACCTTTGGGATTCCAAAATTAATATGGTAGATTATATTTTGGAATAATATATCATCATTATTGAGTGTATAAGAAACAACTGAAGAGGAGTCAATGTGATGTTTTGGAAAATAAATTCATTTTGAAAAATATTTGGAATTGGCATAGATTTCATTTTGAAATGGTAGAAAACACACACACACACACACACACACATATATATATATATATCAAAAACGAAAAGTGAAGGAATAATAATAAAATTTAATTACATTAGAGGAGTATCCATACTGAAAATAATTTAAAAGATGAAATTACCCAAAAAGATAGAGTGGGGTTTGAGAATCCCCTTACCTTAAATCTTGTTGTGTTTCGTATTGTTTACACATTTTGTATAATAAAATTATTTTTATTAAAAGATGAAAAAAGTGAATTATATTCATTTTTTACACTATTTATCCATTATGATTATTTTATTATAATTCATAATACACTTTGTTAAAAGGGAATTGTTTTAATGTCATGTTTTCATTAAACTATCCTTCTTGTTTTGATTTCATTATTTTTGGTCAAGTTCATTTATACATAAGTAAAATTAATTATATAAGATTAAAATAAATTAAATTACATATTTATATATTATATATAATTTTTACTAACCTACCATGAAGGTGGTGATAAGAAAATAGTTGGCAATGTCCCCGTAGGTGGTTAACCGACCGTGGAGGGTACATTTTCATTAGACGATGAAGATAAGTATGATATAAAATATGTCATAAATAGTCATTAACATAGGTTAAAATTAATAATATAATGTTAAAATAATATTTAATTTTATAATTTCTGGTTTTGAAATGAATAGAAAAAATGAGGAAGAGAAGACAAAAATATAAAGAAAATTTAATGAATCCTTACCCTCTTCTTAGTGTTGCTTCTTTTCTACAACACTAAACTCCTTGAATGGTTGGAGCTAAGTTTCTTTAGAATACCTATAATGATTATAAGTTTCTTAAAGTAGTGAATTTTCATATATCTTTGTCTTCAGTAGGTGAGGGAGAAGCTGTTTTCCAAGGGGATGGAGAGGGGGTATTTATACTTGAGGAGTGGGGTATTTTTGAGTTAAAATATTGAATAAAATATAGATTCCATGGTAAACATTTAAATAGTAACATTCTTGAAATTTTAAGTTATATTTGAATAAAATAAATTTATTTTAGGAATTTTAAAGCTTTATAAAACTGGATTCATTAGTTTATTGAAAAAAAGAATGTGAAAAATGACAAATTGTTATTTTAATGGATTACTTTATCATTTTAAACTTTTGAAAAAACATTATTGGTTTATAAATTAAGTTTATTATTTTAAAATGACTCAATTATATTATTAAATGAGTTATTGTTCAATCCAAATGTTTTATAATTTACTATTTCATCATTACCTCTTGGATGATGTAATTAAAATAAACAAGTTATTTAAAAACTCTATTTTTACTATTCACTTAAAAATGAAGTCTTTTAAAAAATTACTAGATGAATAATCCTTAGAAAATTTTTACATGTTCATTTAAAAAATGAGTTCATTATTTCAAAATAATTTTCTAAAATAGGTAATTTGGTTTTTAATATATAATTTTGGTTTCCACAATATATAATTTAGAAAAAATACCAACACTTTAATTTTTATTTTCATTTTATGGAAATATACTAAAAATATGTACATATTTTATTTGAGGTAAACATTATTTAATAGACACTAAACTCTTTTATTGGTCAAATTTCCATTCTAATGGTCAGGTTACTATTCTTAACGACCAAGTTACTCTTCCAATGGGTAAGTTACTATTCTTAATGATTAGGTTACTATTACAACATTCATATTACTTCTTATAAATATGTATTTATTACTTAATTGAATATTCTTCTCATTTCATCTCAATGTCATACATTTTACATTTCTAAAATTTCGATTTGATTTTTAATGATCAATAATTTTTAATAGTTTTATTCGTCGCTGTAGTGATTCTAGGGGATCAAGATGATCTAAATTTTCATATTATTGTAATTTTATTTTATTTTATATATTATTTACCAATTAAAATATTTTCAATTTTCATGGATATTTTTATTCTATAAAAATAATTTTCTCATTTAACGAAATAAATAATTATTTGTTTTATGTTTTTAAACTATATTATGTATATAATTATGGAAAACATTATTTATTAAAAAGGGTAATTTAATATGTAGAAAAGTTTGGGTTGTTACATTACTACCACATTTGTAAATTTAATCCTTAAAAAATTTCCACTCATATCCACAACTGAGAATAGGTGAGGGAAATTTTGTTTCATTTTTTCCTCAGGTTACATGTTACTTCTTCATACTTGTGATTTCACCAAATAACTTTAACAAGTTGAGTTATCTTATTATGTAGAAATTTTTATATAAGTTATAGAATCATAAATGTTTTATCATCGTAAGAGATTTAATTTTCTTTTTGTACTACCTTCGGGTTCAGTAAAGATGAGGGATCAGGTTTGTACTTCCTCAAGAGAGATGCGTGGAAAGAATCATGAACATAGCTAGGTTTTGTGGAATTTTTAACTGATCATCCATAGTTCCCAAGAGATCAAGGATCTAAAAGGGGTAAATATACCTAGGGATTATATTTCCGTTATTTTAAAACCACATGAATCTATTATATTCTGATATTTAAAGGATTAATATTTCTCCAACTCCAAGCTCCATGTCCCTTTAATGATTTTCTACATAGTTCTTCTACCGAATTTGAGAAGATTTTATATACTATGGGTTGTATTGAAATTTATCTATTATTTATTTCAAAATATCATTTTTAAGTATCTTCTTTTCACTAAATTCATCCCAACATGTTAGAGTTTTTCATCACCTCCCATACAGGGCTTTATATGGGGCCATTTGAATACTTGAGTAGAAGCTATTATTGTTTGAGAACTTAACCAATGAGAGATATTGTAATCATATTCATTTAAATTCCATTGAAAAATATATAAACATATCCTTGTGTGTCTAAATAGTCCTTTTATATTTGAAATCATTTTCCGGGTGATAGGACATATTGAAGCATAATTCAGTATTCAGATCATATTGGATACTTCACCAAAATTTATAGGCGAACCTTGGATCATGATAAAAAATGATCAAAAGTGGTTCCCAAGGTATACTCAATACTTCCTTTATGTATATATTGGAAATGTTTTCAATAGAGAAATATTCAGGAATACCAATTATGTGGGTAGTCAAGGTTAGTTAATCCACCACAAACCATATCACATTTCTTCCTTTAGACGAATTTGGGAGAACAATGAAAAAATGAATAACTTTGTTCTCACATTTCTATGTGGGTAAGGGAAATGTTTGCATCATCCCCTTGGTCTTATATTTCTATTCCTTAACTTTATGAAATACTAAACACTTTAATATATACTCAACAATCTCTTTATTTATGTTGTCCCCCTGAAAGTGCTCTCGACTATCACGACACATCTTGGTACTTCTAAGATGGATGAATAAATATGAGCTCTAATCATTATACAATAGCTATTTATTTATTTCAAGTGATTAAATCACACAAATTATAGTTACAAACTGAATTAATTCATCTTTATTTATGTATAATTAATGAATATTCCCTTCCTTTAATACTTTTATCTTCTTTTAAAGCTCCAAATCATTCCTTTATGCCTCCTTGATAATCTATTAGATAGATGGATGGGTAGTCATTTTTTCAAGGTATAATTTCATCCATACCATTATTATTTCCTAATACATAATTTTTATATCCATGATAATAGAATTTATTTGAATTTTTATCAAGGAGAGAGTAGAATGTTATTTTCTACTAATGGAATCAACTAACCTTTTAAAATTTCCAAGATGATAGTGAATAAATAAAGAACAGTACTCGATGAAGTCTAACAATATTCACTGATGCATGTTTTTTTTATTTCAATTTGAATATATAATTTAGACTCTTGTGATCTGTATATATGTCACAATTCTCACTGTGAGGTAGTGATGACAAATATTCATTAGAAAGATTACCACAACCAACTCCAAGTCATGCACCAAGTAGTTTTTCTCATAGATATTCATCTGTTGTGAAGAATATGACATCATTATTTCATTTTTTTATGAGTACACAACCCAAGATTTTCTTGTAAGTGTCACTATATATCACAAAACCTTATCCACTTGCGGATAGTGTGAGTACAAGTGGTTTGATGGGCCTCTTCTTGAGATCATTAAATATTTCCTCACAATATTCTTTCCTAACATACTTTATCCATTTCTATGTCAACATATTTAGTTGGATATATAGTCATGAAACTTGAGGGTATAAGATATTACTCAATTTTAATTATCTTTAAGGGTCCACATAAATTCCTTCACTTGTTACCATGTAACCAAGATTGCAATTTTATGAATCCAAAATTCAAACTTACTAAACTTAGTGTGTATATTATACTTTATTAATGTTCCTAGTATAATCCTTAGATACTTTTTATATTCCTCATTTACCTTGGATTAAATGATAAAATCATCAATAAATATTACCAAAACTTGTCATGTATGTCTCTAAAGTCTCTATCCATAAATTCCATGAAGATCTTAGGGGAATTGGTAAGTCTGAATAACATCAATATTGACTCATAATGTTCATATCTCATATGAAAATTTACATTATGAATATCATAATTATTCACCTTTAGATGATGATATATAGAAAGAAGATCATCCCTTGATAAGTACTAATATTCTTGAAGTTGATTACACAAGTCATAAATCCCTAGACATGGATATTTATTCTTTATGAGGATCTTGTTGAACTCTTGGTAATCGATACACAACCATATGGATCCATTTTTTTCATGAAAAAATGTATTTCTGCAAGCCAAGGTGATTTAATTGGGTTTATGAAACCCTTTTCTAAATTCTCATGTAGCTGCTTCTTTAACTCCTCCAATTCTATCTAATCCATCCTATAGAGTCATTTGAAGATAGAATTTTCTATATTTATAATATTTATTTATAAATCTACCTCAAGATTTGGGGGATGTTCAATTAAATATTTGGAAAATACATTCATATATTCCATTAAAATATAAATTTTATTAAGGTTGATAGTTTCCTTCAACTTAAACATTAGGGAAATATATGCCTCAACACTAGGTATCATCACCCACAACATTGAGGGATTCTATATAAGAGATTTATGATCATCCATTTATTTCTACAGAAGACAGGGATTATTTGAGAGAATGGAGGATATTTCCTTTAATATATAGTTAAATTTAAATCCATATAATAATATCCAATCCATGCACATTATAGAATTAAGTACCACCAAGTGAAGGATTACACAATATTTTTTGGAAGAATATTTACACAAACTCTAATAGGAGAAGAGTCCAACACTTGGATTTCATTGACCGCACAACTAGGTGTTTTCATTGATATGTTTACTTCAAGGTATCCAGGATGTGATTCAATAGTTCTAGAAAACATATAGTATATAAATGAATTCATATAACCATAATCAAATAAAAACTTTTCCTTTATTTAGTTAATAGGAAGTGCAACTTGCATAAATTAATTTTCAAGAACAACTTCAGAAGTAGTGATGAAATATGATTTCCCTTTCTACCTCAAATTTTGTGGTTACTGAAGTTGATTATGATTAATGACTCATAGTTTAGTGCAATGGATTTCATACTACCCATGCTCCTTATAGTTTAATCATCAAACCACAGGTGGTGCATTGGGATGTGACTTCCTTTACTCCATTACATTGGATGACTTCTTTATGTATCTTAAATAATTATGATATTGGTGGAATTCTCTACCATATTTAAATCATTTTCTAATACCTTTGATCTAATTCCCATGATGTTTCCTTCCACATCTTTAACATATGGGTGGTTTGATATTATTTCCTCATTTTTCATCTGATCTTCTAGCTTGAATATCCGTTTTTATATTCTCCATATTCATGGGAAAATTATCCAAAAAACATATATAATTAGAGATAACATTGAACTACTTATTCATAAATATCGTTATCTGATAGAAAGATCCTTTTAGATATGATATTTTAAACAGCCAAAGACTCTATCTCTTTCCCTATCACTATTGATAACAAAACCTGATGTGTATCTTACAAGAATTGTGAAATTTTCCTCTTAATTCATGACATATTCACTCTCATTTTTCTTAATCTATATAAATTATCTCTTTATATTTTTTCAAAGTTTTTGAGGGAAATACTTGTTAATAAATATCTTTTTAATGTCTTCACACTCTATTTATTTATTTTCTTCTTTTAGATTCATAGCCTTTATCGATTCCCACCATTGATCAACCTCCCCATCTAAATGGTAGATGAAAAAAGGTAATATATCCTACCCAGAACAATGGATCAAAAAAAATCTATTATATTGAGTCAAACCACAATTACAAAACAATAGGATCATAAGAGTCGTTAAACATCAGTGGTTAATGCTACATAAATGACACGATTTCTAGTTTCTCCTTATTGGGTGAAGTAAAATGTTCCACATAGTTCAAGTTATTATTAATAGCCTAAGATAGATGGGTAAGTACCAACATTAAGATTTGAACTCCAAATGTAATTACATTGTAAATGTCATTCATATAATATTTTCATTATCCCTCACATAGGTTGTTAGTCTGGTTTCTCATGGTTCCCACAATTTTATAAAATAGAAAAGGTATAAAAAACTCAATTCAATAAAGAACAGCTAAATAATTTATTTTCATGAGAAATTTAATTCTAAAGTCATATAATATAGGATTTCTAAGTTAGCATAATCTTCTTCCCAAATGATGCTTCTAGGATCACATACTTTAATATAATTCTAACTTTTAGTGGAATAATTACTTTATATATATATATATATATTTCACAATAGTTTTTAAAAATATTGTGATTAACTAAATCATATCTATCAATAGTGTCAAAAAAATGTGAAGTAAGGTCTCTTTTTCTTGAACTAGGTACAAGTAAAGTTAATACCCAATGAGCCCTTTAAGATTTATTACACCTAGGTACATTTTTTCTAGAGAAACATCCAATTGTAGTTTCCATATATAGATATATTTTCTTGGAAACCATAGAATCTTATACTTCACTATAACATTAGGATGTTTCCCTTAAAACTAAAACTAATCCCTAGGGATTTCAAAGAAATTTTCTAGTCATAATTACAAAATTAGCTAAACCATACAACTGATAACATCTATATCAATCTAAATTTTTCTTAAATGACTATTAAATCATTTTGAAGATAAATAAAATTATAATAATACATTAAAGGGTAAAAATTCTTGGTATCTTAGGAAAATTATGTTTATAAATCACCCATACATAGTAAAAATTAAACATTATTTAAATCCTTATTCTTTATCATCCTAATATATCACATGTTCTCTTTAGTTCATGTAATCAATTGAGGATATACAAAAAATAAAGGGATGACCTAAAATCCCGATAAGGGGGAGGAATTCCATAAAAGGAATAAGAGTTATGAATCAATAATACATAGGTTAGAATAATCATAATCATTATGTCATAATAAAGGGTTTATCATCATAAGAATGAGGGTATATTTTTAAAAAGGAATGGAATGTGGAATATTCATAATATTGAAACATCATAACATAGTGGTATAATACCACACATAATTGTGAATAAATATAGCATCATGTTCATTCAAAACATATGTGTATAAATCATAACATCAAAATTGTGAAAAAATATAGCATCATGTTCATCCATAATACATATAATATCCTAAGATATATTACATTACACAATGCATTAGAGGGATATAAAATTCTAGGCCCACCCATCACATCATAAAATTCTCATGATCATGCATACCACATAAAAAGAAAACATATAACAATTATAATCTTGAAATAAACCCATGGAAATGAATGGGTTAATAGAGAATTCATAAAATATACATTAATGAATAAAATTACAAAATTAATATGAGATATCATGTTTTTTCATAATAGATCATCATTATTGAGTGGATAAGAAACAACTCAAGATAATTCAATGTGATGTATTGGAAAATAATTTCATTTTAAAAAATCTTTGAAATTGTCTTAGAATTCATTTCAACAAGGTAGAAACATGTATATACCCAAAATGAAAAAGGTAAAGTATATTGAAAATATATTTTAAGGACATTAGAGGAATATACATACTGAAAATAATTTAAAATAGAATATAAACTAAAAATTAAGAGTTGGGTTTGATAATCCACTTACCATAAATTCTGTTACATTTCATCTCGTTTTCACCACCTGCATAATAAAATTATGTTTATTAATATATGAAAATATAATATAATTATTTTATTTTATTTCACAACTCATCTATTATAATTATTGGATTCTATTTGATAATACTCTTTTTAAAACATGAATTTTTTTGATGTCATGATTTCATTAAGTTATCTCATCTTGTTGCGATTTCATTATTTTTATTCAAGGTAATTTATAAATAACTAAAATTAATTCCAAAAGATTAAATTAAAAGTAATTAAATATTTGTATATTATATATAATTCATACTAACCATCCATGAACCTATTGATAACGAGAGAGTTAGAAATGTCCTCATAGGCGGTTAACTGACCGTTGATGAGACATTATCAAAAGAGGAGGAAGAGAAGTATGACATACAATATGTCATAAATATAATAATTATAGTAGGATAAAATCATTAATATAATGTTAATTTAATAATTAATTTTATAAGTTTTGGGTTAGAAATAAATATAAAAAATAAGGATAGAGGAGAATGAGTAGAAAACTTGATGAAACATTACCCTCTTATTAGTGTTATTTATTTTCTACGACACTAAAATACATGAATGATTGTAGTTGAGTTAATAAAGAATGTGACTAATGATTATAAGGGTCCTAAATAGGGAATTTTCATAGATCTTTAGATTTTTTATGTGAGAGAGAAGTGGGTTTTCAAGGAGAGTTTGAGGGGGAATTTATACTTGAGGAGAGGGGTATTTTTGTTTTAAAATATTGAATAAAATATAATTCCCATGGTAAAAATTGAAATAGTTATATTCTTAAAATTTTAAGTCATATTTGAATAAAATAAAATTATTTTAGGACTCTTAAATATTTCAAAAAAATAATTCATTAGTTTATTAAAATGGAAAGTCGAAAAATGATATTTTGTTATTTTAATGTAATACTTTATCATTTTAGAGTTTCAAAAACACTTTTTAGGTTTAAAAATTAATTTTATTGTTTTTAAATGGTTCATTTTTATTATTAAATTTATTTTTGGTCGATACACATGTTATATAATTTATTTTTTCATTATTACCTCTAGGATGATGTAATTAAATTACACCAGTTATGTAAAAACTGTATTTTTACTATTCACTTAAAAATCAAAGTATTTAAAAAAATTGTCAATAAAATAACCCTTAGAAAATTTCAATGTGATGATTTAAAAAATTAAGCTCATATTATCAAAATAATTTGCTAACATATGTATTTTTAATTTTTAATATTTAACTGTGTCTTTTATAAAATATACTTTACAAAAAAACCCTACACTTACATTAATTTTTATATTTATTTTAAGGTAGTATACTCCTAATATTAACATAATTTTTTTGAGGTAAACATTATTTACATGAAACTAAACTATGTAATTGGTTAAATTATTATTCCAATGTTCATGTTACTATTCCTAATAGTTAGGTTACTAGTCCAATAGTTAGGTTACTATTCCAAATGGTAAAGTTAATATTCCAATGGTCATATTAAATTATATAAATTCCTATTAATTCATTTATTAAACATAAAAATCAATTTATCTCAAGGTTATATATTTTAATTTTTTAAAATTTGTATTGGATTATTAGTTTTCTATATTTTTTACAGTGTTTTCCATCGTTGAGATTATTTTAGGGGATCAAGATGATACAAATTTCCTATTCTATTAATTTTATTTGTTCCTATTTCTTACTCATTTTAATATTTTAAATTATCATGGATATATTTATTATCTAAATTTTTTTTATCATGTAATGAAATAAATTATTATGGCATTTATGTGTTTAAACTATATTACATAACTAATTATTAAAATTATTATTTATTCAGGAAGAAAATCCAATATATATAAAAGTTTAGGTTGTTATGAACCTAGTAACCTATGTGTTCCATGATGAATATTACATGTATGTGAATATAGACATGATGAGTGGGTTAGTTAGACACAAGAAGGCTCATACAAGTGAGTACACCCTATATACACCAAGGGACATATCATGTACTTTTCTTAGAAGGTTTTAACTCTCATATATCCTTATTCGGGACTTGGAATATTACCCGCGAGTAGTCCTTCCTGAGTAGAATTATATACAGAATGCGATGGTTACATTTTTTTAACATCAAATATATGAAACAAGTTGGATTTATTAGATAGATACTCCCATCATGATTGGAAAAAATTGAGTTTCAAGTGTGATCTCCAGAGAGATACCGGGGTTGGAATCCCCCTTGATGGAACATGTAGGTTTGGGTGTGGGTACGTTATTTTCTATATAGATAGGATATACTACCACCCATTTTACATACCCTAATGTGTGGGTCTTTTATAAATGGAATTGAACCCTCTCACTATTGAGTAAAGACAAGACATAGGTCCAGACCCTCTTAGGGATAGCACCCCCTCGACCATGAAATTCTACAAGAAAGTCATGGGCCCCCATATTTTGTGAGTTTTACATTGTTCTACATCAAGACAACATGAGAACTTTGAGTAGAATCCATAATCATCATCTTTAGTTGTCTATGAAGATTGAGATATTCCTCTATATCTATATCTCTCTATTCAGTTAATTCTCTAAGAATATCTATGGTTGAGTTTATTTTCCCCACGTCTCAGGGGATGAGATAACAAATTTATTATAATTCTTCCCAATTGGTTATTTAGGGTGTCCTACTAGGTTTTTATTGTGACACCTACTGTATCACATTGTTTTTTATTTTATATAAATAAATTTAGTTTGGGAAAATTAAAATTTTATGTAGTCTCAGAAATAAGTTTTAAATTTTTTAGAGATTTTGTATTGTGCATGAGTTTCACATAATTAGGAGTAACTATGAAAAAACCATGTTTGGGGGTCTATCATTAGAAAAGTTCTATTTTTAATGGTTAGATCATTGTTAGTCTAGCCATGTGATATTTAGGAGAAACTGTTTAGTTTCCTCATGCTTTTCTAGTAGTGACAAAATAGTTGACACATGGTTTGGAAATACGTATGCCAAAACCATGCACAATACCCTATGTTTCAAAAAATTTATTTTTATTCTTTACTTTATTTTTTATTCTTTCTTATTAATATCCCCCTCATTTTTCTCTACCCTATATGTTTACTTCACTAGCTGAGAACCCCCTAGCCACCTCCCTCTTATCTTATTCACATGATGCCACCACCCTATGGGAGAATCCCCCTCTTGTGAGTTAATACCTCCTCATCCACTCCTTGCATCAAACGTTACCGATGACAATGAGGGCATTCATGTGAAACTGCATTCTAGGACCTCCATGGTGTGAGACCTCATCTTCGGTCGGCCTCTTATTCCCTCATGATTTCACCTAGATTTCTCATAGGTTCTTGGTCAAATCATTGAGGTAAGATCTTATATCTATTATTTTGATGTTTTTCTCTCTCCCATCACCCAAACTTGCTTAACCAAATCTTAGTCAAGCTCTCTATTCACCATTTTGAGGAAGTTATTTATTTTCACCACTTTATATTAAATACCTACAATATCTTTCTATTTGAAAATAATTTTTTCCAAGTATGTATATATATATATATGACCCATGAGGTTCAATAGATATAAAAGAAATTATTTAAATGGGATATGAATCCATTATAGGTGTTTGTGAAAATATAAAGTTGAATTGTACAGAATGATTTTGATTTTAAAAAGTGTAGGAGAGAACCAAATTGATGTTTTAAAAATTTTTATTTAATTGGAATGACTTTAAAACCAAGTTTTTAGTGTTTTTAAAGTGGTTAATACATTTTAATGGGGCTGTTTGACTTTAAAGGGTATGTTATCCCATGTAAATATTATTTTGAAACAAGTTTGGCTTTGAGTGTCTTGAAATATGTTTTTAAAAGGAAAGGGTTAGTTCCCATTTGTGTTTTAAAAGTGTATGATAAAATGACATGGAATTATAATCATTTTTAAGAGATGTACGGTTTGAATTTTTATGGAAAATGAGATTTAATAAATTATGTGAAACCCTCTTGAGCCCCTTTTGATTCTTGTGTACCTATGATGTCTTGTGATCCCATAGTGAGATGTTTATTTTGATGAATTGTGCATGTTGTTTGTGTTTTTTGATTAAAAATATGATTTTGTAAGGTTAAGAGGTGATGTGTGAGTTGTTTAAAAAAAATTATCCTTGATTAAAGAAATGTTTTATTGTGATCACCACTATTTGGATTGGAAATTAGAATCTAGGTATCTAAGTGGGAGTCTAGGATTATGCTACAATAGGTATCCACCCAATTATAGTGATACCTATAGTATGAGATAAGTATATATGGGGTGTTCCATTCTGATATGGTTGGGTATAGGCTAGTTATGTGGGTTGTGTCTGAGATGAAATGTATGCCAACATGTTAGTCTGTTGAGCGAAGTCTAAGAAAGTCTCAATGTAGGAACTAAGGAAAATCCCATGACACTAAGATCATATTTTTTATCATTTATGGGATTTATATTTTATTATAAATTGCATAACCTGTTATTATTTTATTTCTTGGCACATATGTTCTTGTTTTTTTACTTTTCCTTATTGCTTGACTTGTCATAGTGGTGCCTACTTGAGTTATTTCTCTCATATTTGTGTGGTTTACTTTTCAAATGTTTGAAAAGGGGTTAGTGAAAGGTTTTTATATAAGGAAATAGAAAGTATAGTTTCTTTTAAAATATTTTTTATACTTTTTTTAGAAATTAATTTTAAGGGTTCTCTATTATTAGGAAAATGGGAAATGGTTGTTTATGAAGTCCTGGTGTGTGAGATATTTCAAAATGTGGTTTTAGGTTATTGAACTCGGTATTATGAAAATGGTTGGTTTTCAAACTTATTTAGGAAAATCATGTGAAAATATTAAATCTATTTGAGTTATGAAATGATTTTTTCTAAAAGAGGTTTTATGAAATGGATTTAATATGTCTCTAAAGTGGTATTTTGGCTATGTGGTTTGGTCCAGAAAAAAATTATTTTTCCAGAGATTGTTTTAATTTTTAAAAAATATTAGAAAAGAGTTTTTGGAACACATGTGATGTGTTGTTTCTTATTTTATATAACTACATAGAAAATTTTTATTTTTATATTGTATTTCTAATTATCATGCTTATGATGTAATATGAAAGAAACTAATTAGTTTCAATGGGAAGTGGTGGCCTACTGAGTGCTTATGTGATCATGCCTATTTTATTATCTTAGTTCAAGTTCCTAGTTGTTATTTGGACCAATATTTGAGAATTGATTCATTGAGGTTGTTTTATTTTATTTCATTTGACTATTGGTTCCTATTCCGTGATTTATTAATAACTTTCTTACTTTCCAAGAATGTTTGGAAATTTACCCTTTAGTCGATTTATCTTGGTCAACTAGGATTTTAAAAATTTATATAGATAGAGGGTAACTATACTTGTTGGTTGGAAAAGAATATCTATTAGAGGTTGGATTATTTTCCTTATATGAGAGGGTGTTTTGAGGTTGAGGAATGTTTTTGGTACTCATTGTGGTTTTTCTACTTTCCTTGTTTTGATATTAAGTTGCTGTTTGTTTTTTTCACTAGCGTGGAAAACTGAAATATGAATTTGTCATGCCCAAATTTTATTTAATTTCAGTTTATTAATAAATTGATTGTCTATTGAGAGAAACCATTCCAAATTGTTTATTCCTTGATGACTAGGAACTTGTGCCAGCACATGAGAATATGGAATTCCCTTCGAGCCAATGGTGGGATGGTTCAAGCGTCCATAAGATGGAAGACCTAGACCGGTTCAGTACACATGGTATCATAGATTAGGTTATTCTTTTCCGTAGGATCATAAACATTTTTATCAATGATTATTTTTATTTGGGGTGTGAGGATAATATTGAGTTAGATTTTATCATTGGAACTTGAGAGGTAGGTGAAGGGGGATTCTAACTAGATCTTTCTGACCTCGATCCTTGAGTTTCCATGGTAAGTGTGTTTGGATTTTGAATTTTATTTTCATTATATTTATCATTGGTTATGTGTAGATACTAATTGTAATTGTTTAGTTTACTTGGGATCATATTAGATTTTAGGATGGCGATGAAGAGGGAAGTCAAGATACAAGGTTGGTTCATAAGGTCAGAAAAACTACGTGATAACCAAACACTTGATTATGGACCCTCTTTAGGAACCAAAACATGATTAGCTTGTATCTGTCAACCCTGTGGACAATCCTATAATATTTCATCATCATGGATATTTTGTTACTTAAACCATTTTACTCTTAGATTGCCTCAGGTATTTGGGTAGTGAGATAGGGTTCATGTTTAGTCTTGTGCTATGTTGGTATTTTTGGATGAAATTTTGGTTAAGTCTTGCATTGTTCCTTTTTAAGTAGTCCTTTATGTGATGAAAAATTTGTTTTTTGTGGGTGACAGTGGATTTAAAAAGAAAAATGCTTTCATTTTTAAAGTTATTCCTTAGATCTTGTTTACAAAATGTGGTTGATTTCAGAAAATGTTCTAAAATAGTAGGTTTTATATGAAATTTAGAAATATTTTTATATTTGATTGACTTTTCTAGTTAGGTTCATGATGTTTTAAGGTGAATGTTTCTGATTTCAATGGAATATAGTGTTTTTAAAATTGGTATTTTACCCTTGGTATGTGTATTTTAAAAGAGTGAGTGATTATAAAATTGTTTTAAAAAGGAAAGTGTTTGATTTATTTTGAAACCTAGAATAGTGGGTTGGTTTTAAAAGAAAATTCTTTGTTTTGAAATATATTTTTAAAACATTTTATAATTTTATAATCCAAGTGAGGCCTTGGTGTTTTAATTTTAAAAATGGTTTCATTTGGATTTGAAAGAAAGAAGGATTGATTATAATGGTTCCTTGATTTTTAAAATGGGTTTTAAAAAAAGGATTTCTTATTATAATAAAGATTGAATCTTATTTTTTCCATTGTGTGTTTTGGGATATATTGGTGTGATTTTCGGGACATGACCATGTGAGGGTCTATGTCTCAGGTTGTTTGATGTGCCAATCCTTGAAAGGTCTAGTGTAAAAGCAAAGTTTTCATATTAGGGGTCCGTCCTCTTTTATTTTAACACTACCCAATCTCTGAATGGAGTGGAAAGTGTTGTTTACCTTTTAGAGTGTAGTGTTTTGGTTTTATCAAATAGATTATTTGGAGATTTTTGGGTAAAATGGTTTGGATATGTTATCCTCAACTTGATGTATTGATTAACAAGGATCAGTTTTTTTGATACTCTTGTGTGAGTTTCTATTTAGAGTGTCTCCTTGGTTGAGATTAAAAGTGTTTGAGATTTGATGAGCGAATGATAATCATACAAGAAACCTTTAGGTTTTTAGTTGTGTCTCCTTTTTGATGATGAATCATTTTGGGATCTATGCTCATTTATTTTCATAGTGTATTTATATTGAGGATGACTTGGCCCTAAATATACTGGGTTCTTATTGGGTTACCTTTTGTGGGTTATGCTTCCCTTGGAATTTTTTATTGCCTCATTTATTGTTAATGTTTTTCATTTTTCCCTTGTGTGGCATGGACCATGGGAAACATTTTAATGTATTATTTGGATATAAGTAGGACCTGTGGTGCATAATTGGATACTTGGGGGGTAGCTTTGTTTTTGGGTGGCCTGTGGATGCCCCCAGGTTGTAATTTACATCGTAATGACCAAGGTATAGTATTTAGGGGTATGGGATGGGGATATAAAAAACCTAATATTCCATTTGGGACCCATAGGTTAGAGCGCCACTATTACTTATCAAGTAAAGTTATCCATTATTGAGCTCCATGTTTGAACACATTAGTTTTGGTGATCTAGTTTTTGTGATTTTTCAGGCTGTTTAAGGTTCGTGCCTTTATTGAATGGTTTAGGATACCTTTATTGTGGTTGAATTTATCCATTAGGTTTTTGGTAATTCCCTTTGGAGATTTTGGGAAAGTGGTTGCTCGGTGACATTATAATATTTTGTGGAAATAATTTATCAGTTGTTCAATCATTCTAGATTAATTCTTAATGGTAGGGAGGAAAATGTTCAGTATTCATTTACTTAGAGTTCCACCATGTTTTTTGAGTATTTATCATTTGCGTTTTTTTGAGGAATCTTGGTTGTTTTAGGTCTCTTTTTTTATTGGGAGTTATTCTATAAATTTATTCCCTTTTGGCCTATACATAGACCTAAGACTTTCCGAGGGAAGAAAGTGTCATGGTAGAGATTTTTTGACACCCACTGTGTCACTTTGGTGTTTGGTTTATATTATTTTAATTTAATTTATGATAATTAATTTTTTTTGATGTCCCAGAATTATGTTTTAAAAATTTTAGGCTTTTTTATATTGCGCATGGGTTGCACATGGTTAGGAGTAACTATGCAGAAACCATCCATGGGTGGTATATCAATAAGAAAATTCCATTTGGAAAAGTAAGAGCATGGTTAGTCCAACCATGCAGTGCCTAAGAGAAACTATGTGGGCACCTCATTATTTTCCAGTAGGTAAAACAAAGTTTGCACATAGTTTGGTAAACTGGGTTCCTAAACCACGTGTGTAACGCCCCGACCCCAGCTACCCAGAGTCGGTGCATTAATTACATAACATTGGCATGATCACAAGAAAGATCAAATCTCGAAAGACCGATTGGTTTAGTAGCCTTGGAAACACTAGATATAATCATAAAGTTTTACATTACATTTCAAAGTGAAAAACTACTACAACAACAAAGTCTTCATATCCACACTATTAACCCCTCATAATATCCCTGCAGGTCATTCATAACTTACATCTTCACTTCCTGGGAAAAATAAAACATAGAAAAGGGGTGAGCTCAAATGCCCAGTAAGGATAACAATATAGCGGAAACTTTCATCAATAAGAATAAACATTTAAGGCAATGTATAACTAAAACAAAAGCCTTTTAAACATGAACTTTCAACATGGTATGGCATAAATAAAATGAAATAATGCCATTTACTTATTCACATGGATATTCCACTAATCGAATAATCACATGCAAAAATAAATAACCACTTTCATAATGTTGGAATGCATAATGCTAAACGTTAATTTCTTTGTCTAGGCCTCATCCCAAGACCTAGGGGTTACTTCTAACCGGAACCCAACCCGGAGTGCCTCTAATAACCGGACACCAACCCGGAGTGCCTCTAATAACCGGACACCAACCCGGAGTGCCTCTAATAACCGGACACCAACCCGGAGGGCATACTTTTACCAGTCCCTAACCTGGAGGGCTTACTTTAACCAGTCCCCAACCTGGAGGGCTTACTTTTACCGGTCCCCAACCCGGAACATACTTGTTTAGCACATTCATCTGAAGAAAAGTTTGAAATATAACATAAACATTCGGATTAAAACTAGCATACGAAATGTCAATAGTTTCACCATAAACTATGAATGGTATAAAATAGCACATCCATAGTCAAACATATCACAAAACCTTCAATACAATATAGAAGTTTTGTATTATAATAAATCAACTTCAAATAAGCGTAAAATCCATTAAAGGATGTTGACATAGATGAAATCAAAACACTTTTTAGAGAAATATCTCTTTCTATTTTTGAAATCATTTAAGAGACATATAAAATAAAACATTTTCTTGAAAATATTCTTGTAAGCTTGTAAGGAAAGCTTTGACGATTTTATAACGGCGGAAAATAACCGCACCCGCCGTATAAGTAAAAAAAACATTCTTATCTTAATTCTGTCGAAAAGGTCAAAAAGGACCTTGTTTTGAAAACGACGGAAAGATTCCTTTATAAACCTCTTATAAAAAGTCAAACAAGGGTATAAATGACTTTAACCCATATTCTTGTAAATAGTAAAAATGTTTTGAAATACATTTCGAAGAAACATGGATGTGGATGATAAAGAGATCCCAGTAGATTATTACGTATAATACAACCTCGGATAATGAAGAGATTGTGAAATAACCCTTACCTTGTACTTTTCCTTGGTTGGGGTAGGTTAACCTCCTGTATAATGGTGAAATAGTTGTTATTAAATTATACAAGAATCATATATATTAATATGATATCATATATGATCTTTTAACATTGATTTGTTAATAATATCTTAGAATTATCGTCGTTTCGGGAGTTAACTTACTCATTTTCTTTTATATGTTTTGTTACATAAGCCATGGTTGTTGTATCTTATTCATATCCAGAATGATATCCAGTCCTTAAACATCATTTTTAAATCATCAAATGATAATTATACTTGAATGGATACGATGGAGAATGAATCTCATCGCGTTCGTGGAGACGGTAGTCCGTACGTACGCACGAGCGACAATATCATTCTTTTGATATTAAAATAATATATAAATGAATGGTATATCATATATACAGAATAATTAACATGTTATATTTATTATTTACATGAGTTACACATCATTATTATACCCATCCAAATAATATTATATTGAATAACAATTACACCACGACGTGGAGACGGTAAGCCGTACGTACGCACGTATGGTGACATGTTATTCAAAGGGTGGATAGAATACTGAATATGGTTGTACCATACTTATAATAACATCACAGTATATGTGAGATACTGGAGTTATTATTTTAGAATGGTAAGAACAAAGGAAGAAGAAGTGGAAGAAGAAATGAACTTGGAGAAGGGTGGTGAAATCATTACCTCTTCTTCGGGTTCTTCCTTTTGATTTGATCAAAAGGGCTCCTTAGGTTGGCTTTCTGATCAAACTAAGGCCTCTAGGTTGTAGTGAGGGATGTTGGGAGATTATTTGGGCAGAGTTTGGCCGAACCAAAAGGCTTTGAAGGTGTGAAGAAATGAGAAGGAGGAGTTCCCTTTTATAAGAGGGGTGAGGGGCACCTTTGGAAAAGCTAGAAATATTAATTTATAATAAATTCATATTCGGTTTCTAAAGGCTCCAAAGTTGACTATTCAAAGGATGAGGTGGGGATAGGTCGAAAACAACTCATCCAATAGAATTTAGACAGGTTTGGGTACTTATATTAACCTTATCTTTAAGTATTAACTCTAAGTTAATTAGTTTCACTTTTACAATGTCTCTTTGTATTTTTATATAATATGGTTATTAAACTTACTATATACATCCAAGAGACCCCCAAGTGGTCCATTAATTATTAACCTATCATAATATAAGTCTCTTGGCCGAACCTTAGATTTTTAGGAATTTAATATCAATTAATAATATAATATTTGTTTTAAGAACTCTTTTATGTCAATTTTGACACTATTCAATAGTTGATTTTTTTGAAACTCCTAACAGATTGATTACTTCGAACAAAGTCAATTAAATCAATCCTAATATATCATATTATCATAGAAAATTAGTTTAATTCATTAAAAGTTTCATATTATATTTATTTGGGTATTTATAATATCACCTATTTTAATTTTTCACTATTATATTAATTACTGCATCATCATTGTGTCATTAATAATTTAACTTATTTGATGTCTAAAAATTATAAATAAAATATCATCATGTAGGAAATCTTTTTAGATTTCTAATGAATATTTATAATCGAAAATACAACATGTATAACCCTATGTAAAAATTGTTCTTTTAAAAGATGTAAGCTTATGCCATTTTTGTATTCATTTTGACTTAATTAAAATAAAGTGTCATTATCACTTACAAGTGGATCCATGGGGTCCCAAAATAGACCCAAAGATGCCCATGGTCGACCATGTATCAACCAATAGGGTTAAGACACGTTTTAGGGTAATTTAGTATTATTATAATATTATTTTTTTTACCCTTATTTACCGGATTTACCCTTAACCATGGTAAATAAAATATTTACCGCAGTAATTATTCAAAATGTCTAAAAATAAAAGTTACCTATTTACACAATTTGAACATCCTGATTCCAAATATGGAATCCATTTTTCTAAATTCAAAACACAGAAGTGGCAGAAATTAATTTAAAATTAATTCCCGCTGTCAAAACAAAAAGCGTGTTTTTAAGAGATAATAACTATCAAAAGATTGATACTTGTTTATGTTCGGTTTAATTGTAAAATTATGTCCAATGACCAACATTATATTAAGTGGTAAAAATATATTCTAAATATACTTTAAAACCACTAAAATTAATAATTTATCACTATTAATTATTTTGATTAAAAAGTTGTTTTTAATTAAAATTTAGTAATTTTCACTATTCATCAAAATATTAAAGTTATCCGAAAAGTACCAAAATTTCACCTTAGGCTAAATTTGATATTCCGAATCCAAAAATGAAGTCCATTTTTAAAAATAAAATATATATAATTTCAAAAATTAGGTATTACTATTCATAACGGCAAGTTTGATCGGTTGTGGCACGTGTTAAAACACGAAGTTGCGTACAACACACGCTACTATTTTATTCAAAGGAAAGCGTACCGTGGAAGCTTGGGATGTTTCATTTTAAATTTTTTTGATGTCCCCATTTAGTCAAAAAGTTTAAAATATTGTATTTAAAAAGGTTTCACTATTAAATGTTGATAAAAGTGCAATACTGAAAATGAATCTGTTCTTGCATTATGACTAAGAAACTCATAATGTGGATTCTAAAATCATAAGGATTATATAAAGTTTAAAATTTAGTTAATACTATTCATGACCTCTTTTAATGCCTTTTTTTTGTAAGTCATGGTGTGATTGAACTCGGTGTTGCGTGTAGTGCAAGTTATTGAATTATTTTGAAGAAATAACACACTATGAAATCTTGGGGTGTTACATTCTCCCCTCCTTCAATAAATTGCGTCCTCGCAATTTGAAATTGTTCTTCGAAAATAAAAGGTTGAAAATAGAAAATATATTTGTGGGAAAACCCACATCGGAAATTGGGTTACTAAAATTTAGTCGTAATATGTGGAAAAGAGAAATGAAAGGGTCACCACCAAATTATGATCTTGATTAGGAGAACATTGGTGGCAATCAGAGACATATAATTGGAGGAAAAACATAAATATTTATAGGTAGTGATTGAGGTCATCAATCACAAACAAGTGTAAAATTTAGGTCCTTAAATTCATCAATCTATGATGATTTGAAATACCATCGGTTCAACAAAACATAGGGTATTAGGATAACACATTTTTGACGTTTCAAAATATCTTAGTTGAAATCCCACATCGAAAAATGAATTAATGAGGCCTCTATTTATAATAAAGAGTCGAATGTATGAAGATTACCGAAAATAACACATACTAGGGTTCCATGTAGGTAAATATGGATATGGAGGAGAAATCTAACCATCAATTATCTGATGGAGAGTGGTAGAGAACATGGCTATGAAAGGGCCAACAATCCCAAAGCCATAAATTAGTGATGATTTAAGGTACCATCTAGGACAACATTTTTGTTCTAAGTTCCTTTTCTTAACGTTGTGGAATTTATTTATTAGATTGGCTAAGATCATAAGGAGGTATACATACTTTATAATTAGAGTTTTATCCATTAATAAATTTCTACCACAAACTCATCTTTCACTCTAAAAGATAATAGAATGTAAAAAAAATCTATTAACACTATTCGTATAGGGTTCCAAAATAAACGAATTTATAATTCATCTACAAGATCTTTTAATAAAAACGGCATTATTTAATCTAGGACATCTCGTGGGCCAGTGGTAGGTGATACACCCTTGTCACCCTTCGGTTGCGGGTTCAAGTCTCGCGGCCTTGCCGGACGCGACGGGTTGCCGCCCGACCTCCGGGTTGTCCTTTTATGGCAATCCAAAATAATCCAAACTAGAAATATCCAAAATACTTCTATCCATACTCACAGTCCAACATTTATAAGTAAGGTAAACATAATGTAGAACCTTTTTACCCCGTAATAGAATATGAATACCTTCATCATGTATTCTTTTAATACACCGAAACATCCTAAATTACCATATTCCTTATTGATTATATTCATGCTCCCTTATTCCATATAGAAAGTTGGATATACTTCATTAATCCAAAAATGTTTTAAACCCCAACAATGATGGAATATACAAATCATTAATCAGTTCCAGGGTAGTCAAGAATATCCAATATAATTTATCCAAAACAATCACATATTATTCCAAAATCACTACCTCAGTATCAGAACTATATTATGATTTATCATTCTCTCAACCATATATTTTCCAAAAATTTATCCTGCTATTGAGTCACTTTTCTTTGTTCCACACAATCTCAAGTCCTTAATGAAATAGTACTACAGTACAATCCTTATATACTCCATAATTATTATAACAAGTACATTGTTGATACAACACTGAATTGACATAATCAACATAAGAACTCTAATCATTCCTCTTCATCTGTGGTAGTATCATAACTTGATTATTATCCAATAGCATCATTTGCGGCATAGTCTGATTACTGGGGCATAGGTTCGCGTAGTGTCCAAACTCCTTGCAAATGAAGCATTGTACATTTGAAACCATTTTATCACCCTTGCAGTCATGTACTTTGTGCCCTTTTCCTCCACACTTATAACAAACTCCCATTCCTTTCAGGCAAGTTCCAGGGTGTTTCTTCCCACAGTTACCACATATGGTAAAATTCTTCTTTTCCCTCTTCCCTTTATCCATTTTTCTCTCTTCCATCCTTTTCTTCTCTTGCTTCCCTTCAAAGACATAAGACTCAGTAAACTCTTTACTTATCTTATCAACACATGATATTATTTCTTCATATGATGATAATACATGGGAGACTATTTCTCTTATCAATTCTAGCTTAAGACCATGAAAGATATGATCCTTCCTTCTCTTTGGATCATGTGCATTTCTGGAGTTCTCATTCCTTCTACTGGGCGCCATTTCTAAACAATGGCATAAACTAGATCAGTTTATGAATCAAAATACATAATCCCATACTTATAAAACACTTAACATAAATTGAACTATTTATGGATATAATCCATAATCATAAAAATGTTTTCTTTGAGGAAGTATATACTCATAAACCCTTCATAATGATTTGTAAAGAAAATGAGAGTTATCCTAAGCATATCCCCCGGGAGTGTCGTAACCAAGAGTGCAGCAAGGCCCGTTGTCGTGCACCAGTTCCCGTTCGAGTCTAGCTCAAAGCGGTGTTTTCGGGTTTTACCCCTAGGTACATCTGTGCCAGAGCCGCCTCTACCTGCTCGTATCCAGACAGGGATGTATTGCTCGGAAAACTCATAAAATCTCTACAATACCAAAATTCTAGGAAGTTCTTCTATACTAATCCTCAAAGTTCATCTTAGGTCTACGTGTTCTAATCAGAGTTTATCTAAATCTAGCTTCCAAGGTTTGTACTAAACTTCCTCTGATACCAACTGTAACGCCCCGACCCCAGCTACCCAGAGTCGGTGCATTACTTCGTAACATTGGCATGATCACAAGAAAGATCAAATCTCGAAAGACCGATTGGTTTAGTAGCCTTGGAAACACTAGATATAATCATAAAGTTTTACATTACATTTCAAAGTGAAAAACTACTACAACAACAAAGTCTTCATATCCACACTATTAACCCCTCATAATATCCCTGCAGGTCATTCATAACTTACATCTTCACTTCATGGGAAAAATAAAACATAGAAAAGGGGTGAGCTCAAATGCCCAGTAAGGATAACAATATAGCGGAAACTTTCATCAATAAGAATAAACATTTAAGGCAATGTATAACTAAAACAAAAGCCTTTTAAACATGAACTTTCAACATGGTATGGCATAAATAAAATGAAATAATGCCATTTACTTATTCACATGGATATTCCACTAATCGAATAATCACATGCAAAAATAAATAACCACTTTCATAATGTTGGAATGCATAATGCTAAACGTTAATTTCTTTGTCTAGGCCTCATCCCAAGACCTAGGGGTTACTTCTAACCGGAACCCAACCCAGAGTGCCTCTAATAACCGGACACCAACCCGGAGTGCCTCTAATAACCGGACACCAACCCGGAGTGCCTCTAATAACCGGACACCAACCCGGAGGGCATACTTTTACCAGTCCCTAACCTGGAGGGCTTACTTTAACCAGTCCCCAACCTGGAGGGCTTACTTTTACCGGTCCCCAACCCGGAACATACTTGTTTAGCACATTCATCTGAAGAAAAGTTTGAAATATAACATAAACATTCGGATTAAAACTAGCATACGAAATGTCAATAGTTTCACCATAAACTATGAATGGTATAAAATAGCACATCCATAGTCAAACATATCACAAAACCTTCAATACAATATAGAAGTTTTGTATTATAATAAATCAACTTCAAATAAGCGTAAAATCCATTAAAGGATGTTGACATAGATGAAATCAAAACACTTTTTAGAGAAATATCTCTTTCTATTTTTGAAATCATTTAAGAGCCATATAAAATAAAACATTTTCTTGAAAATATTCTTGTAAGCTTGTAAGGAAAGCTTTGACGATTTTATAACGGCGGAAAATAACCGCACCCGCCGTATAAGTAAAAAAAACATTCTTATCTTAATTCTGTCGAAAAGGTCAAAAAGGACCTTGTTTTGAAAACGACGGAAAGATTCCTTTATAAACCTCTTATAAAAAGTCAAACAAGGGTATAAATGACTTTAACCCATATTCTTGTAAATAGTAAAAATGTTTTGAAATACATTTCGAAGAAACATGGATGTGGATGATAAAGAGATCCCAGTAGATTATTACGTATAATACAACCTCGGATAATGAAGAGATTGTGAAATAACCCTTACCTTGTACTTTTCCTTGGTTGGGGTAGGTTAACCTCCTGTATAATGGTGAAATAGTTGTTATTAAATTATACAAGAATCATATATATTAATATGATATCATATATGATCTTTTAACATTGATTTGTTAATAATATCTTAGAATTATCGTCGTTTCGGGAGTTAACTTACTCATTTTCTTTTATATGTTTTGTTACATAAGCCATGGTTGTTGTATCTTATTCATATCCAGAATGATATCCAGTCCTTAAACATCATTTTTAAATCATCAAATGATAATTATACTTGAATGGATACGATGGAGAATGAATCTCATCGCGTTCGTGGAGACGGTAGTCCGTACGTACGCACGAGCGACAATATCATTCTTTTGATATTAAAATAATATATAAATGAATGGTATATCATATATACAGAATAATTAACATGTTATATTTATTATTTACATGAGTTACACATCATTATTATACCCATCCAAATAATATTATATTGAATAACAATTACACCACGACGTGGAGACGGTAAGCCGTACGTACGCACGTATGGTGACATGTTATTCAAAGGGTGGATAGAATACTGAATATGGTTGTAACATACTTATAATAACATCACAGTATATGTGAGATACTGGAGTTATTATTTTAGAATGGTAAGAACAAAGGAAGAAGAAGTGGAAGAAGAAATGAACTTGGAGAAGGGTGGTGAAATCATTACCTCTTCTTCGGGTTCTTCCTTTTGATTTGATCAAAAGGGCTCCTTAGGTTGGCTTTCTGATCAAACTAAGGCCTCTAGGTTGTAGTGAGGGATGTTGGGAGATTATTTGGGCAGAGTTTGGCCGAACCAAAAGGCTTTGAAGGTGTGAAGAGATGAGAAGGATGAGTTCCCTTTTATAAGAGGGGTGAGGGGCACCTTTGGAAAAGCTAGAAATATTAATTTATAATAAATTCATATTCGGTTTCTAAAGGCTCCAAAGTTGACTATTCAAAGGATGAGGTGGGGATAGGTCGAAAACAACTCATCCAATAGAATTTAGACAGGTTTGGGTACTTATATTAACCTTATCTTTAAGTATTAACTCTAAGTTAATTAGTTTCACTTTTACAATGTCTCTTTGTATTTTTATATAATATGGTTAATAAACTTACTATATACATCCAAGCGACCCCCAAGTGGTCCATTAATTATTAACCTATCATAATATAAGTCTCTTGTCCGAACCTTAGATTTTTAGGAATTTAATATCAATTAATAATATAATATTTGTTTTAAGAACTCTTTTATGTCAATTTTGACACTATTCAATAGTTGATTTTTTTGAAACTCCTAACAGATTGATTACTTCGAACAAAGTCAATTAAATCAATCCTAATATATCATATTATCATAGAAAATTAGTTTAATTCATTAAAAGTTTCATATTATATTTATTTGGGTATTTATAATATCACTTATTTTAATTTTTCACTATTATATTAATTACTGCATCATCATTGTGTCATTAATAATTTAACTTATTTGATGTCTAAAAATTATAAATAAAATATCATCATGTAGGAAATCTTTTTAGCTTTCTAATGAATATTTATAATCTAAAATAAAACATGTATAACCCTATGTAAAAATTGTTCTTTTAAAAGATGTAAGCTTATGCCATTTTTGTATTCATTTTGACTTAATTAAAATAAAGTGTCATTATCACTTACAAGTGGATCCATGGGGTCCCAAAATAGACCCAAAGATGCCCATGGTCGACCATGTATCAACCAATAGGGTTAAGACACGTTTTAGGGTAATTTAGTATTATTATAATATTATTTTTTTTACCCTTATTTACCGGATTTACCCTTAACCATGGTAAATAAAATATTTACCGCAGTAATTATTCAAAATGTCTAAAAATAAAAGTTACCTATTTACACAATTTGAACATCCTGATTCCAAATATGGAATCCATTTTTCTAAATTCAAAACACAGAAGTGGCAGAAATTAATTTAAAATTAATTCCCGCTGTCAAAACAAAAAGCGTGTTTTTAAGAGATAATAACTATCAAAAGATTGATACTTGTTTATGTTCGGTTTAATTGTAAAATTATGTCCAATGACCAACATTATATTAAGTGGTAAAAATATATTCTAAATATACTTTAAAACCACTAAAATTAATAATTTATCACTATTAATTATTTTGATTAAAAAAGTTGTTTTTAATTAAAATTTAGTAATTTTCACTATTCATCAAAATATTAAAGTTATCCGAAAAGTACCAAAATTTCACCTTAGGCTAAATTTGATATTCCGAATCCAAAAATGAAGTCCATTTTTAAAAATAAAATATATATAATTTCAAAAATTAGGTATTACTATTCATAACGGCAAGTTTGATCGGTTGTGGCACGTGTTAAAACACGAATTTGCGTACAACACACGCTACTATTTTATTCAAAGGAAAGCGTACCGTGGAAGCTTGGGATGTTTCATTTTAAATTTTTTTGATGTCCCCATTTAGTCAAAAAGTTTAAAATATTGTATTTAAAAAGGTTTCACTATTAAATGTTGATAAAAGTGCAATACTGAAAATGAATCTGTTCTTGCATTATGACTAAGAAACTCATAATGTGGATTCTAAAATTATAAGGATTATATAAAGTTTAAAATTTAGTTAATACTATTCATGACCTCTTTTAATGCCTTTTTTTTGTAAGTCATGGTGTGATTGAACTCGGTGTTGCGTGTAGTGCAAGTTATTGAATTATTTTGAAGAAATAACACACTTTGAAATCTTGGGGTGTTACAACGTGTGGAAACCTATATGATAAATTTTTTATTTTTTATTTTATTGTTTATTATTTTTCTCCACCTCATTTTACTATCCCCTCTCACATTTTCTACCTGATATTAGAACCCCATATCCACCACCAACCTCTCTTATTCACATTATGCTATCACCCCTTAGACAAGCGCCCTTATACACTTCACTCCCTCCTTCTATCCCTCTCGTGTCATATAGAACCCATGAATATGAGGTCCTTTATGTATAACCCCCTTATATTCCCTCCATGGAATGAATCATATCCTCTGGTCAGAATACTCTTCCCTCATGATTCCACATAGATTTATCACAGGTTCTTGGTTTAATCATTGAGGTAATATCTCCTCTCCCTTCTTCCTATGTTTTTCTCTATCTCTTTTCCCCTCCTTGCTTAAAGAAACCTTATTTCAAAGGGTTGACATAATTTTTAGTAATTTATACATTTTTAGGGTATTAAATGGGTCTTTTAGGTTGGATTCATGTATATTTTGACATTTTCCATTAAAGGTGATAAATTTCAGACCATTTGACCCACCCTCAACTGTTTTAAGGTAGGTGTTTCTTTTAT
The DNA here is from genome assembly GCA_963277665.1 of Viscum album. Taxonomy (NCBI): domain Eukaryota; kingdom Viridiplantae; phylum Streptophyta; class Magnoliopsida; order Santalales; family Viscaceae; genus Viscum; species Viscum album. The sequence goes on along the minus strand of OY728155.1, from coordinate 1,285,133,258 downwards.
TAAACTTTTATTACATGAATATAATTGAAAAATTGATTGAAAATGATTTATTTTCCAATTATGAAAATATATATTTATATATATACATGGACCATGAGATGAAATTTATTTAAATGTTTAGTTTAAAAAGAAGTGAAAATCACTAAATTTATGTTTTAAAAAGTGGTATTTAATTAAAATAACTTGAAAACAAAGTTTTTGGTGTTTTGATAGTGGTTAATACATTTTAAAGGTATTGTTTTACTTAAAAGGGTGTGTTATACCATATTAATTTTATATTGAAACCTATTTGGATTTGAGTTTTTCAAAAGATTTTTTTAAAATTGAAGGGTGAGTTACCATTTGAGTTTTATAAGTAAATGGTAAAATTTCATGGAATTCCAATAATATGTTAAAGATATGTCTCATTTTAAATTTTATGGAAAATGAGTTTTTATAAATGATATGAAACCCTCTTGATCCATTGTGATTATTGTGTTTCTATTATGTCTTGTGAACCCGTGAAAGGATGTTTATTTTTGAGGTATTGTGCATTCTATTTATGTTTGTTTATTGCGGGTTGTTTTTTGAGGGTAAGAGGTGATGTGTGTGTTGTTTTGGAATTTTTTATCCCCAAGTGAAGCAATTATTTATTGTTATCACATCCATTTTTATTGGTAATGAGAACCTGGGTAGCTATGTGGGAATCAAGGCTTATACTACACTAGGGATCCATACTCTACTAGTGAATCCTCAATAATGAGATAAGTCTAAATGTGGTGTTCTATTCTAATGAGGATGGATGTAAGCTAGTCAGGTGGGTTGTGACTAGGATGTGATATATGATGATAGGTTTGTCCATTGAGAAAAGTCTAGGACGATCTCATTATAGGACCTAGGGTAGAGGCCATGACACTAGGATCCTTTTTAGGATTGTTTAGGAGATTTATCTTTGCGTATCAATTGAATCCCCTATTATTATTTAATTTATTGCAACAAATTATCTTATCTTTTATTTTACCTTGTTTTTTTGACTTGAATTAGTGGTGATTTATTTATTGATTTCACCATTCCTTGTGTGGTTTACATTTCAAATTTTTTAAAAAACGATTGTTCATTATTTTAAAGAAGGAAATATAAAAACGTTTTTTATAAACTGTTTTAAAACTATTTTTAGTAATTATTTTTCAGGTTATTATCTTGTGATAAATATTGAAAATGGATATTTTGGACATCCTAGTGTGTGTGAGTTTTCAAAATGGGGTTTTAGGACGTTGATACCAGTTTTATGGAAATGGTTGTTTTTCAAACTTGTTTTGGAAAACCATGTGAAAAACTTAAACATATTTTAGTTTTAAAATGAATATTTATAAAATAGGTTTTTATTAAATTGTTTTAATGTGTGGCTATAATATGGTATTTCGTCCAAGTGGTTTGGGATAGGGAAAATTTATTTTATAAGAGACTATTTTCATTTATGAAAAATATTTTAAAATAGTTTCTAAACAGTTGTGATGTTTTTATTATTATTTTATATATATTTTTATAAAATATATATTTTTAAATTACATTTAAATCTAGAATACATAGGATGAAATATTAAAGATACTTCTTAGTTTTTGTGGCTTATGGTGGCCAACTTAGTGCTTATGTGCTCACACAAATTTTATAATCTTAGTTTCAGGTTCTTGGTCTTTCTTTGGTATTCTCATTGAGAATTAATTTATTTAGGTTAGTTTCATTTTATTAAATTCTACCCATGGTGCCCATTTTGTGATTTAGTAGGATCTATCTTACTTTTCTAGAATTTCGAAAAAGTTTCCATTTAGATGAATTATCTTAGAGAATTATTCTCTTACTTCCTTCTATAGATGGAGGGTGAAAATATTTACTAGTGGTAGAAATATAGCCATTGGAGATCATCATATTTTCCATGTACGAGAGGGTGTTCAAAGGGAGAGGGATGTTTTTGGTGCTCACTGCTTTCCTATTTTGGATATTAGATTGTTATTTTTTCTCTAGCACGTACATCCAACATATAGAGCGGTAATTTCATAATTTTATTTACTTATTTCTTCTCAATTAATTTATTTTCTCATTTGATAAAATATTCTAATGTGGTGATTTCCGGATTCCCAAAAACTTCTACCATCCCATGGGGGTTGGGAATTCCCTTCAGGCTAGTGATATGCCAGTTCGGGCATCCGTAAGATGGATGAACCATACTCGTTCATTACATGTATATAATCACCTCTGTATGAGATTTTCTTGCATGTTTTATGTCTTACATAGACAGAAGGTAGTTACACTGTGTCCTTGGAAGGCCTGATGTTGGTTGAGTTAGTGGTATAGGGTGGAAGTAATCCTAGGTGGTGGTCAATTTCGATGATTATGAGAAGGAATATTCCTCCACACTAGTAGTTAGGATGTGAGTCCACTAATTATGGATGAGTCTATATTTTTAACCTTTTATACCTTGGTTATATTTACATTATTTCACTCTAGTTGTTTTAGATGTTATTACATGCATTTTTTCCTCTTAGGTTAGTACAATATTTTGTCACGTACGATTGTAATGTATTTGTATTTGTGTGCATGTGTGTGTATATAGGTTCATTAGACTAAGGCCTTTTATTTATGAGATATTACAACATGACACTATTATCTAGTCTCTATCATATTGGAGGTTATCTTGGGGTGTCACACTCAACTCACATCTAGTCTAGGTGGGGCCCTGGTGGCTCGAGTCATAACAACATGACCGTTGAAAGAATATAGACTCAATATATAAAAGTGATATTGATATAATCTTGTTATTATTACTTATTTGTACCCCTATAATTAAGATAGAGGGGGAGTAATCAAAATTCAGGAATGATTTAAGAACTTTTTTAGGGATAAACCAAGTTTTTTATAATTTAGTTTTATTTTATTCCAATTAAAATTTATCTCCTTTAGAAAATTAAACTATATACCAAACCTTTTATCCACTAATAAATTAGTTAACATGTTGTATGAGTAGTGAATATTTCATCAACCACTTCTGACACTCATGTCCCAGTAGGGTGTGAGCATAGACTCATTAAAAATCAAGGTAATTCTTTCTTGGGGGAAAACCTAAGAATGTGTAAGAGGTTCACAACTTCATTGGTCTCTAAATCCTTTACAAGAGGTTCATGTATGATTTCTTAGGTATTTTGACCCATTTGGTAGATATTTCTAGGAAGGACCATGATTTTATATGGGCTGATCAGTGTCAGGTGGTGTTTGACTACCTAAAGGGGAGGTTTATTAGTGTTCTGGTGCTTTAGTTTCCATAGGAAGGGGTGATGTTTGAGGAGTTATATGATTCATCCTATATGGGATTGGGATATATCTTAATGAAGAAGAAAGTGGTGATATCTTAAGAATCTAGGAAGTAACATCCCCATGAGAATTATTATGTCACCCATCATCTGGATCTAACAATGGATGTTTTTGTGTTGAAGTTTTGGAAACATTTCCTTATTAGAGAATGTTTTTGATTTTACATATCACAAGAGCTTGAGGTATTTCTTTAATCAGAATGTTCTAAATCTATGAAAATTGAGCTGGATAGAGTTTCTCTAGGACTATGAATTTGATATCTTATATAACTTAGGAAAGGGTAATTTTATGGATGATACATTGAGAAGGAATTTGCAAAAGGATGTTGTTCAAGAAACCTAAGATGCTTAGAAAAAGATAGAGGAGTTGGAAACCCTACACTTATATTAAAGGGTGGATGATTGAAAAGGTTTATTGTTTATATGAAAATTAAATAAAATATATTTTAATAAGTGGAGGAGTCTTAGTGGGGAGACTTAGAGGTAGAGTTGATGCATGATAGTGTTTTCTATGGTGATGATCTAGAGGGATGGTTGAAGGATAGTTAGAACTGAATGTTGTTCTAGGGGAGGTTTTTCATTAAAATGGTGATGTGTGCGAGGGTCCTTCATTATTTTCATAGGTCACCCATGGAGATACATTCAAGAGTATCTAATATGCAGCAAGTTTTGATGATATAGTTTTGGTGTCCCATGATGAAATGGGTTGTGAGAGAGTTTATGGATTGATATCTCATTTTCTAGAAGTTAAAATCATAAAACTATATAACCGGAGGTTTATTGTATCCCTTTGTAGTTAATAAATGTAAGTGGGATTAAATATATATGGACTTCATAATAGGTTTACCCTAGGATCATGGAGGTTATAATGCTATCTCGGTAATCAAGGATCAGTTGATAAAGTCATCTAACTTCCTAGAAATCAAGGAGTCAGGTTCTAGGGATGTTTTTTCAAGGTGGTATATGGATGAGGTTGTGTGGATAAATAGAGTTATAAGGTCTATTGTATTAGATTATATTTTATCATTTTACCTCTTGAGTTTGGAGAGGATTCAAGTATGCTTTTGGCACTCATTTATGCCTCAACACTACTTTCCACCCTCATATGGAAAGTTAGAAAGATTAGAAAATCCTGATAGTGAAGGATATATTGAGGATGTGTATCTTATACTCTAACATATCTTAGGAAAATAAATTTCCCTTGGTTTAGTTTTATTACAATAATAGATATCACTCATTTATCACGTATCCCCATTTGAGGCTATGTCATTCACCATTGTGCTGGGCTGAGTTTGGGGAGTCATAATTTCTCAGTTATGATGTGGTGTAGTGTAACGACCCAATATTTATTTTAAGGAAATTTCTTTCTTATATATATGTCATAATCACATTAACTACTATGTCCTATGGGACCCTTAAAACATAAGTTTTTCACTTCTGTGATGTGAATTTAAAAAATCCGACATACACAGTTGTGATCAGTAAGTTATTTAGAGTCCAATAAGAAAAACTTATTTTTTGGTGAATAGTAACCTACCCTTATGAATAGTAACATACCCTTATGAATAGTGATATACCCTAATGAATAGTAACCTTACATTTGATAATATATAAATAATATTCAAGTTGAAAGTATGATATACCTATATTTTAGAATAAGTTAATGAATGTTTTAAAACTGGTTTTTGATAATAAATTATGATTTTAATTAAATATTAAATTAATAATATTTATAAAATTATTTTTGAAAAATGGAATTCATTTTTGGATTCTACACGTCGAAAAATGGTTAGGGTGAATTTTTGGGATTTTTTTGAAATACTTGATTTTTTGATGAATAGTATACGGTAATTTACCGTATATATACATTATAAGCTAAATAGACTATTACTAGAATCTTGGATGATGTCACCACACTTAATCAGAATTCAGACGATAAAATTACTATTCTTTGTCATGGAATACTTATTATTACTTGTCTTGTGATAAAATAATAAATTAATGAGTTTTATATTAAGAAATCCCCTCTCTCCTCCACTATAAAAACCCCCTCTCACCCCTCTTCCAATCACACCTCTCAAGCCTTGTTCCTTCTCCAAATTCTGGAAACATACCCTCAAAACCTCTTCTCCCACGTCCAATAATCTTTGGTCTCATTAAAAGACCAAAACCTCTCCCTTAAGGAGGTTCTCAAGGAAGTTTGGTTTAAGAGGTAAATTCCTCTTTTCAATTCTTTGCCTTTCCTTTCAAGTTCATTTGCTTTCTTTTTCTATTACCTATATTTATCAAAATTTTGTGATGACTTTATAACCTTATATATACTGGAATTTTTTCATGATAGTAAAATATGTTATCATCATCTTCTCCTTTTTACCTTCTTTTATACTAGTAGCAAGAACACCATCCGAGATGTGTCAATTTTACACATTCAAGGACGATGGACTTTTGATTTCTTTTATCATTATAAATTATGGTCATGAAACCATTCTTGTTATGTTTTAACCATATTATTATATATAATATAACCTATTTAATATTCTTTAATACCTTTGTTCAAATGGTTTTAGGTTATAAAGAAAAATGAGTTCTTTGTAATCAAAACCCACAAATTAACCAAAACAATTATCATTAAAGTTCTATATGATAATTCATCATAATTCCATGTAACCAAGTTATATAAATGAAAAATAACACCTATTTATGTTCATAAATAATATATAATTTAAATTCTGAATCTTTACATCCATTCCACTTCATTACTTATAAACAAGTGCACCAAATATGAAAATAAAGGAAACGAACACTCCAGAACGATGAAATTCAACAGAATAACTTATCAATAAAGACATAAATGAACTAACCAGAATTATGGTAACTAAATACATGTCTAATAGGTTCTGAAATAAGTTATTATCAAGTATAATTTCATATTCTATTATCTTAAGTACAAGAGATGAACACGTTTGGAGTTAAGGTAAGAGTTTTTCCACCCAAACTTCCATTTTCATTCGGGATACATTCATTGTCTAATTACCTCAATGAAATTCTTATGTATTGTTATGTATTCATCATATATTCTGTGTGAGTATCATATATATGTTTACAAACCAGAAACCTTTTTTATTTTAGGGATAGTTACATGTTTTAAAAGGAAATTTCAAAGTAGTTTCCAAAATACAAGCCCGATTCAAGGGAATTTCTCAAATTCTTATCCATTTTCAAGGGAACTCTATAAACTGTTTTTGGGAACCATTATGCTTATAAAATCAATGATTTTATTAATAAAATACTATCTTAATTCACTTATGGTTTTATATAAATATATTTCCAAAATAACTCTTCTTTTTAAAATAAAAGTGTATTTATCTCAAGAATTGATTAATGATTTTATAAGAGTGTTTTCGTCTAATTCAACACTCTTGTTGATTCCATGGTATTATTGGGTTTAATCATTTATGAAGTCATCTACCATATTTTATTTAATGGTTTATGACTAACTCTATTGTGGATGATCTATCCTAAAACCATTCACCATATTATTTCGAATGGTTAGTGTTTTATGTTTAATGATTGGGGAAAGATAGTTACGTTTCATATGATAGTTTCAATATGAATGTATTTGTTGTTTATGTTTATCCCCACTCATATGAGGAATGAATTGGACTTATTATGTGATGGGTGGGGCCTGCTGTATCCCCTCGATGCATCGGTAGGTCTCATGAGACAAATAAACGTGGAATTGGCCAAGACCTTTCCCAATGTGATATAGATTTTGGACGAGGCCTTAATCATTAGACGTCTTGGCCGAGGCCTTGAAAAAATGTTTCAGAATGTCCTGAATTATGCATTCAATCATTATGAGTTCATCTAATCATATTCCACATGGTTATTCTATTAGTAGAATACCCATGCTTACGTTTTTTATGACATTATTACTCATCTCATTTTCTTTCCATAATGTGTTCAAGTTTATTATTAAAGGTATGTGTTTTCAATTATGCACCATGTCTTATGTTTATACTATCTTCCGCTTTATTGATTACTCTTACTGAGTATTTGAGCTCACCCCTTTCATATGTATCATTTTTTTAGGACATGAAGAAGTTTATTATGAATGAAATTCTGAAATAACCTAGGAGTTATGTGTGTTGTATAAGGAGATTCCATGTTGTATTTCTTTTCAAGTTGTAATATTGAACTTATGTATGAATCTTGTTTCCAATAATACTAAAATACTCGGTCCTTTGGGATTCATATTCCTTGTATGTATGCCAGCATAATCAAACAAGGCACTGGCTCCAGGCAACTGGGGTCGGGTCCTTATAGTTGGTATCAGAGGAAGTTTAGTAGAATACTTGGAAACTATATTTAGAAAACGTAGAATTATGGAAGAGTCCTTAAGTTAGTATTTGAAGATATACAAACAATAATGTCCTGGTATTTTGGTAAGGAATAGATTATGTGGATCTTTCAAGCAATACATCCCTGTCTAGATACGAGTAGGTAGAGGCGACTCTGGCACAAATGTATCTAGGGGTAAAACCTGAAAACACCACTTTGAGCTAGAATCGAATGGGAACTGTTGCATGACAATGGGCCATGTTGCACTCTTGGTTATGACCCTCCCGGAGGATATGCTTGGGATAATTCACATTTTCATTACAAGCCATTATGAAGGATTGAAATGTAAAATATTCCTCAAAGAAACCATATTTGTGAATATGGGATTATCCATTCGTAGGATCTCAATTTTTTTCTAAGTATTTTGTTATGTTAAGATTATACATTATGATTCATAACCTAATCTAGTGTATGCCATTATCTAGAGATGGTGCCAAGTGGAAGGAATGGAAATCACACAAACACACGTGTCCCTTGTAGGGATTTTCCTCTGATGCAAGATAATGATGTTGGATCTGGTGTTGTGACTGGTGCTGAGAAACTCATAAATATACTTGGAAAACTTACTCAGGTTATGAATAATAACCTTACTTGTATGGAGCATCCAGATCCATCGCTTGGAGGAGCTATTCTAGATCTCTTTACACGACAACAACCTCCATCGTTCAATGGGACTACAAACCCTTTTGTATCATAGAAGTGGATATGTTCCCTCGAGAAGATATTTATCGCTTTGGGATGTAATGAAATAGAGAAGGTTATCATGGTAGTATATCTTCTATCGGGAGATGCGGATCAGTGGATGTCATTAATCAAAAACACAAAGGATGAGGAATGAATATAATTGATGGAATGGAGGGATTTTAAGGAAATCTTATTAGAAAAATATTTCCCTCATGAACAAAGAGCAGCTATGGAGAGGCAATTATTGAATCTGAGGAGAAAGAAGGATGAAAATGTTTCCAAGTATGAAGCCAACTTTACAAGGATGGAAAGACATGTTGTGGACTACATACGAAATCCAAGGAGCAAAATCGATCAATTCTTTGATGGCCTAAAGCCATTCCTCCGGCGGGCAAAGGTCTTCCAAAATTTTTCATCATATGAGGACATAGTTTCAAGTGCTATCAAGACTGAAAAAGAATTTTCTAAGTCTTATGACTTTAAGGGAAAGTAAGAAAAGAAGAGGGTTTCTGAAAACCATGGGAAAGAAAATAAGAAAATAGGTAAGAAGGGAAGAGTTGAATTTACACCATGTGACAAATGTGGAAGAAAACACCCCGGTGCGTGCTTAAAAGGAAAAGGAGTATGCTACAAATGTGGTCAGAAGGGCTATCTTGCTGGTGATTGCAAAGGAAAGAAGGAATACAATGGTGTTCGATGCTATAATTTTCAGGAGATGGGGAAATATGATAATAATTTTCCAAAATGTCAAGGAAATATGCAACAGAAGAGGCCAAGGGAGCAAGGACAAGCATATGCGATCACAACTGCAGAGGTTGAAGTTCCACGTGATGTGGTGGTAGGTACTTTGATTGTTTAATCAAGCTTAGCCAATGATTTATTTGATTCTAGACCATCACATTGTTTCATATCTTCCCAGTTTTCTAAGAAAATTAGATATTTTCAATTTGATTAACAAGAGAGTTGTCAGTTAAAACTCCTAAAGGAAGTATCATTTCTATAATGTTCTATCAATCAGTTCCCATTAAGGCATATAAATGTTCTTTATCTGCTGATATCATCTTCATACCCATGATTGAGTTTGATATAATCCTCGGTATGGATTTGATTTCAGATCATGATGTAAAAATTTATTGTAAGAAGAAGGAGGTTATGATTTTTAATGACGATGATAAAGAACACCTTATCTTTAGATAAGAATCTTCACCACCTGATTCTTATCTAGATCCACCCACTGTAGCTCAACTAAATTTAATTATTAGGGAGGAACAGAATGAAATAACTATGGGTTAGGAAAAGAATGTTCAAATAGAAGATGTACCTGTTGTGCAAGAGTATATTGATTTCTTTCCAGAATATTTACCTGGACATCCTCCAGAGCGGGAAATTGAGTTTTCCATTGACTTAATTCATGGTTCAAGACCCATATCGAAGACCCCTTATAGAATGGACACTGTGAAATTAGTGTAACTAAAGAAACAACTAGAGGAATTGAGTAATAAGGGATTTATCCGCCCTAGTGTTTCTCCATGGGGAGCCCCTATCCTCTTTGTTAAGAAAAAATATGGATCCATGAGGCTGTGCATTGATTATAGGGAAATCAATGCTATTACAACAAAGAATAAATATCCTCTACCAATAATTGATGATTTATTCGATCAACTTCATGGAACCCAATATTTTTTAAAGATTTATCTTTGATCTGGATATCATCAGTTACTTGTGAGGAAAGAAGACATTCCAAAAGTAGCATTCCGAACTAGATATGGGCATTATGAGTTTATATTAATGCCTTTTGGACTAACTAATGCCCCATCTGTTTTTATGGATCTGATGAATAGATCCTTCAAGGAATATCTTGATGACTTTGTGGTGGTGTTTATTGATGATATCCTGGTGTACTCTAGAAGATATGAAGAACATGAAAATCACTTGCGCACTATTTTGAAGACTCTGAGAAGAAACAAATTATATGGGAAGTTCAGCAAGTGTGATTTCTGGCTCCAATCAGTTTCCTTTCTGGGCCACATTGTCTCTAAGGATGGAATATCTGTAGATCCTTTAGAGACAAAGCCTGTGCAAGAATGGCCTACTCCAATGAACGTAACTGAGGTACATAGTTTTATTGGTTTAGCAGGTTATTATCGGTGTTTCATTCAGAACTTCACCCGTTTAGTCAACCGAATGACCATGCTCACACGAAAAGGGGTTAAGTTCGTATGGACCATGGAATGTGAAGAGTGTTTTGAAGAATTGAAGAGGAGGTTAGTGAATGCTCTGATCCTAACCCTATCATCGGGGAATGACAAGTTTGTTATTTATAGTGATGCTTCAAATAAAGGACTTGGTTGTGTCCTTATGTAAAATGATAGGGTTATTTCTTATGCATCATGATAGCTAAAAATTCATGAGAAAAACTATACTACTCATGATATTGAGTTAGCTTTTATAATATTTGGTTTGAAGATATGGAGACATTATCTCTATGGTGAAAAATGTGAGATTTATACTGATCACAAGAGTTTAAAGTATATTTTCTCACAGAAATAACTCAACATGAGGCAAAGGATATGGCTTGAACTACTCAAGGATTATGATTTCATGATACACTACCACCCAGGGAAGGAAAATAAGGTGGAAGATTCTTTGAGAAGAAAGTATCATGGAGTTTTGAACAAGATGAGAGTTGAAAGAGATCCTATTTTCATGGATTTAGTAAAGATGGATATGGGAATTATTAAGGAAGGTAGAACATCACTAACTTTTCAAATGGTTTCCCAATCTTCTTTACTAGAGAGGAGAAAAAGTTATCTGGCTAATGATGAGGATTTTCAAAAGAAAATTAAAGCAATAAATGATGGGAAGGTGACTGACTTCTCATATGAAGATGGAATTTTGAAATTTGGGAAGAGGCTTTGTGTTCCATCTATTCCTGAGCTAAAGAGAGAACTGTTGGATGATGCTCATAGATCTAATTTCTCTATACATCCTGGTAGCACAAAGATGTCTCGAGATCTCTGAGAGAACTTTTGGTGGGACAATATGAAATGGGATATTGCTGAATATACGTCAAAGTGCTTGGTATGTCAACAAGTGAAGGCTGAGAGGAAAAAGTCTAAGGGGATGATGCAACCACTACCCAAACCATAATGGAAGTGGGAGAACATTACCATGGAATTTTTCACTAGACTCCAAAGGATATCTAGAGGAAACAATGCTATATGAGACATTATAGATCATCTTACAAAGACAGATCACTTCATAGAGATTCGATAGGACTTATCATTGGATCAACTTGCACGGATTTACATCAAAGAAGTGGTAATCCTGCATGGAGTACCACTCTCTATTGTATCCGACTATGATCCTAGATTCACCTCGATGTTCTGGAAAAGTCTCCAACATGCTTTAAGCACTGAACTGAACTTTAGTACGGCCTATCATCCTCAAACTGATGTCCAATCTAAGTGGACTATTCAGACACTAGAAGACATGTTGAGGGCATATTCTATGGATTTAAAAGGAGGATGGGACCAACATCTTCCACTAGTTGAATTCTCCTACAAAAATAGTTTCCACTCGAGCATCCGTATGGTACCATATGAAGCCCTTTATGGGAAAAGGTGTAGAACACCGATGTGTTGGGATGAAGTCAGTGAGTGAAAGCTGTTAGGACCTGAATTGGTTGAGGAAATGGCGGAGAAGGTGAAAACCATTCAGTAGCATATCAAGGTAGCCCAAAGTCGACAGAAGAGTTATGCGGATAACCGTAGACAAGACCTGGAGTTCAAAGTAGGAGACCTGGTATTTCTACACATATCTCCATGGAAGAAGGTCATGCAGTTTGGGAAGAAAGGAAAGCTAAGTCCCAGGTATATCAGCCCCTTCAAGATCCTTGACCGAGTTAGAGCTGTGGCATATCGATTGGCACTTCCACCAACCTTGTCGAAGGTACATGATGTCTTTCATGTATCCCTCTTAAGGAAGTACATACCAGACCCTTCACATGTACTCTCTTCAGAGGTGGTACAGTTGGAGGATGATCTTTCCTATGAGGAGCAGCCAGTGAAAATTTTGGATCGTAGAGACAATGTTCTACGCAGCAAGACTACTCATCTGGTCAAGGTAATATGGAGAAACCCTAAGTATGAAGAGGCAACTTGGGAAGTGGAGGAATCAATTAAGGAGAAGTACCCCAACCTGTTCTTGGCCTAGATTGTAAATAAAATTTCGAGGGCGAAATTTTTGTAAAGTGGGGAGAATGTAATGACCCAATATTTCTTTTAATGAAATTAATTTCTTATAAATATGTCATAATCACATTAACTACTAAGTTCTATGGGACCCTTAAAACATACGTTTGTCACTTCTGTGATGTGAATTTCAAAAATCCGACGTACATAGTCGTGATCAGTAAGTTATTTAGAGTCCAATAAGAAAAACTTAATTTTTAGTGAATAATAATCTACCCTTATGAATAGTAACATACCTTTATGAATAGTTATATACCCTAATGAATAGTAACCTTAACTATGATAATATATAAATAATATTCAAGTTTAAAGTACGAAATACCTATATTTTAGAATAAGTTAATGAATGTTTTAAAAATGGTTTTTGATAATAAATTATGATTTTAATTAAATATTAAATTAATAATATTCAGAAAATTATTTTTGAAAAATGGACTTCATTTTTGGATTCTACACGTTGAAAAATGGTTAGGGTTAATTTTTTGGGATTTTTCTGAAATATTTGATTTTTTGATGAATAGTAAAATACGGTAATTTACTGTATATATATATTATAAGCTAAATAGACTATTACTAGCATCATGGATGATGTCATTACCCTTAATCCGAATTCACATGATAAAATTACTATTCTTGGTCATTGAATACTTACTATTACTTTCCTTGTGAAGAAATAATAAATTAATGAGTTTTATATTAAGAAATCCCCTCTCTCCACCACTATAAAAACCCCCTCTTCCAATCACTCCTCTCAAGCCTTGTGCCTTTTCCACATTCTGGAAAAATAACCTCCCAACCTCCTCTCCCACGTCCAGTAAGATTTGGTCTCATTAAAAGACCAAAAACTCTTCCTTAAGGAGGTTCTCAAGGAAGTTTCGTTCAAGAGGTAAATTCCTATTTTCAATTATTTTTCTTTCCTTTCAAGTTCATTTGTTTTCTTTTTCTATTACCTCTCTTTATGAAAATTTTGTGATGAATCCATAACCTTATATGTACTGGAATTTTGTCATAATAGTGTAATAATTTATCATCATCTCCCCCTTTTTACCTTCTTTTATACTAGTAGCAAGAACACCATCTGAGATGTGTCAATTTTACACATTCAAGGACGATGGAATTTTGATTTCTTTTATCATTATAAATTCTGGTCATGAAACCATTATTGTTATGGTTGAAACAGATTAGTATATATAATATAACCTATTTAATATTCTTCAATCCCTTTGTTCAAATGGTATTAGGTTATAAAGAGAAATGAGTTCGTTTTAATCAAAACCCACAAATTAACCAAAACAATTATCATTAAAGTTCTATATGATAATTCATCCTTTTTCCGTGTAACCAAGTTATATAAATTAACAATAACACCAATTTATGTTCATAAATAATATATAATTTCAATTCTGAATATTTACATCCATTCCACTTCATTACTTAAAAACAAGTGAGCCGAATATGAAAATAAAGAAAACAAACACTCCAGAATGATGAAATTCAATACAATAAATTACCAATAAAGACATAATTGAAATAACCAGAATTATGGTAACTAAATAAATTTCTAATGGGTTCTGAAATAAGTTATTAACAAGTATAATTTCATATTCCAGGATCTTAAGTACACGAGCGGAACACTTTTTGAGTTAAGGTAAGTGTTTTTCCACCCGAACTTCCATTTTCATTTGGGATCCTTTCATTGTCTAATTACCTCAATGAAATTCTTATTTATTGTTATTTACTCATCATATATTCCATGTTAGTATCATATATATGTTTAAAAACCAAAATAATTCCTTATGTTAGGGATAGTTACACGTTTTAAAAGGAAATATCAAAGTAGTTTCCAAAATACAAGCCCGATTCAAGGGAATTTCTCAAATTCATATATATTTTTAAGGGAACTATATAATCTGTTTTTCGGAACCATTATCCTTATAAAATCACTCATTATATTATGAAAATACTATCTTTATTCACTTCTTGTTTTATATAAAGATTTTTCCAAAAGAACTCTTCTTTTCAAAATAAAAGAGTATTTATCTCAAGAATTGCTTAATGATTTTATAAGAGTGTTTTTGTCTAATCCAACACTCTTATTGATTCCATGGTATTATTGGGTTTAATCATTTATGAAGTCATATACCATATTTTATTTAATGGTTTATGACAAACTCTATTGTGTATGAGCTATCCTAAAACCATTCACCATATTATTTTTAATGGTTAGTGTTTTATGTTTAATGATTGGGGAAAGATAGTTACATTTCATATGATAGTTTAAATATGAATGTATTTGTTGTGTATGTTTATCCCTGATCATATGAGGAATGAATTGGACTTATTATGTGATGGTTGGGGCCCTCTATAGCCCCTCGAGGCACCGGTAGGTCTCATGAGACAAATAGACGTGGAATTGGCCGAGGCCTTTCCCAATGTGATATAGATTTTGGCTAAGGCCTTAATCATTAGACGTCTTGGCCGAGGCCTTGAAAAAATGTTTCAGAATGTCCGGAATTATTCATTCCATCATTATGAGTTCATCTAATTATATTCCATGTGGTTATTCGATTAGTAGAATACTAATGCTTACGTTTTATTATGGAATTATTAATCAGTTTATCTTCCTTCCATAATGTGTTCAAGTTTATTATTAAAGGCATGTGTTTTAAATTATGAACCATGTCTTATGTTTATACTATCTTCTGCTATATTTCTTACTCTTAATGAGAATTTGAGATCACCCCTTTCTTATGAATCATTTTTTGTTAGGACATGAAGAAGTTTATTGTGAATGACATGCTGAAATAACCTAGGAGTTATGGGTGTTGTCTAAGGAGTTTCCCTGTTGTATTTCTTTTCAAGTTGTAATATTGAACTTATGTATGAATCTTGTTTCCAATAATACTAAACTACTAGGTCCTTTGGGATTCATATTACTTGTATGTATGCCAACATAATCAAACAAGGCATCTGCTCCAGGAAACTTGGGTCGGGTCCTTACATGTAGAGCATGATAGAGAAATTTTAGGTGGTTTAGGAGATGTTAAAGGCAGTACAGGACCATCATAATTCTTATACTGACCTAAGGAGGAATCCCTTTGAGTTTGAGGTTTGGGGACACATGTTCTTAAAGGTTTATCCTATTTGTGGGAAGTAGAGTTTTGGTAGGAGAGTAAGCCTTATCCATGGTTTGTGGGACCTTTCGAGGTGTTGGAGTGTATTGGAACAATTTAATATTGGTTGGAATTTCCACTATGGTTGGAAAAGATCCATGAAATCTTCCATATTTCACATATCTGATTATATATTCATGATGACCCTCATGTCATTGAATATGGATATTTGGATATTTAGGATGATGTGACATTCATGGAGCAGTTGGTATAGATCCATGATCATCATGAGAAGGTGCTATAAGGATGGACCATACCCTTAGTTCAAGTACTGTGGATGCATGGTGTATTGTAGTAGAGTAATTAGGAATGTGAGACAAATATGTGTTCCTAGTACTTATTTTTAGTTATTCATTGTTCTTTTTTTCTTTATGAATTGAATTTTGAATCTTTATGTTTTATGAAATATGCCTTTTCCATTGATGATGATGCATGTGCTAAGGCTTCAATAATATGAAAAGGGGAATGAAACTTCATATTAAAGATATTTTATATTAAAACATGATTTAAAACTATGTGGGAAAGTCAATTCCACAAAAATTGGATAATATCATTACATTAAGGGTGGATTTCATTGATTTGTGTGATTAAGGCCATGTTACATAGTAGTTGTGGTAGTTATTGGATTAGTACATGTAGAGGTTGGAATAGTGGTGAAAATATTTATGTGGAGAAGAGGTGACTTGGGTTTTCTATGAGATGTTGGTAGTGTATTATTTGTAACAAAATCCCTAAGAGGTATCTTATGAGGTGGTTGTTTGGACCCTTCCCTTCCTTTCTATGATATGGATTCTTTTTTACTATCAGGGATGAGAATTGTTTGAGGGGTATCTAATGTAATATTATAAACCATTTTAATCATTACATTGTGGGAATTTTGGTGATGGAGGTGTATGTGGGAAATTCAAAGGGAGTTGGTGGAAGAAATGAGAAGTTGTAAATGAAAAATTTAGATGAGAAGGATTTTGCGGTATAGAGGCTTGAGAACCATCATGGAGGGGTTGTTGTGGCATGGAGAGGTTACATATGGAAAAGTGGCTTGGGGTGGAATTTTGGTGGTTCCTTAAAATTTTAAAGGTCTATAGAATTTTCACCTAGCTATAGTGTAGATTCCCTGCATGGTGAATTTTGTTGTCCAATAATTTTTGAGGTAGTTGTACCATGGAGGAGGGTTACATCGTGGGCCTTTTCTTGGTTGTTGAGTCCTACAACATCACAGTTACTCCTACACCATGTTTCTTGTAAATGTATTTGACCAACTCCAATATAGTTTAGTCCCTTACCTTACTCCATTATCTTATACCATGTCAAGCTTTTCTAAACTATGGTTAGGGGTCTTTCACCATGGTGTTATGTTTTCTATTCTGTCTTTAAAATAATAACCCCCCTTGAACCCCATCGTTATTCCATATTTTCTCTTTGTTCTTGGAAGGATCCAAGGATTTTTTGGGAGGCCTTTCACCCTTTCCTTTTGAGATTGACTCTTACCATCCAAAGATCAATACTTGGTGGTTCTATGTGAGTTTTACTTATCTTCACTCTATTTTCTTCTTATTTTTCTTCTAGAGAGGGATTCTTTCAATGATACCACTAGTTTTGGCGATGTTTTGGTAAGGGAATGATGTGAACTATTTTATTCTCAGTTGAACAAGGTGTTACCTTTCATTTTTGTGATTATCTGTTGAATTTTTCTTGTCCCAACCTCACATAATAGTTCCAAAAGCTTCGTTTAAGGTAATATATCCTTCATCTTTCTCCTATTTGTACATGTGAGAGGGATCATGATTTTGTTTTTCATTTGAGAATATTTTATTCATCATCATAATTAAGATATTTAGTTAGTTGACTAAAATTGAAAGGGAAAGTAGATGTATGTTTTACTACTTTTGATGTTGTTGTTTTTATTATACATTCTTGATGCCTTTACTGAAAATCATGGTTGTTGGGAGCCTTTCTTATATTTTTTTTGAAATAATTGTGGAACCATTATTGTGTGATGGGTTTATACCACCTTGATTGAAATTGGATAAGAAATTATATCCAGATAATTAATTGTTTTCCCATGGAAAATCATGGTTTGTCCGAGAATTCCCTTGAAAGTAAACAAGTGAATGTGATAAAAGCCCATATGCTAAACAGAATTGAAATATGTTTTTTAGAAGGTTGGGTCCAAATCCTAATTTATTATTAAAGAAAAAAAAGACCTCTTTTAACTGTGTAGAGGGAGACCCATTACATAGCCCGAAGGCCCAGTGGGCATTTATCCAATTACATGGCCCATAGGCCCAACAGAATTGAAATATGTGAAAAGTGGTTATGTCACGTATTTGCGATATGTGTTGGTTGTAATGTGTAATGGTGGAAATGTGGGGATTTTTTGTATGAGGAGTATGTATTTCTATGTGTTGTGTTAGTTTACCTATGGTAATGGAATGGATTTTAAATGATGATATAGAAATGGAATGGGTTAGAATGGATAATAAACACTTGAGGTAAAAATTTAAGTGTGGTTTAAGTGGTTAATTCTTAATATGAAATTATTGGGTAGGATAAATGAAATTTGTTAGTAGTGGAAAAATTTGAAAATTATATTAACATGAAAATAAATATGTAATGTGTCTTTTAGCGTGGATTTCTTATGCGGTGTTATGAATTTAGAGGTGGTAGTGATAGTAGTGAAGGTTGTGAGGACTTGGGGAAAATGTTTTGAGTTGTGATGGTACTCTTGTTATGAAACCATAGGTTGGGATTGTGTGTGTGGATATTATATATATATATATATATATATATATATTATTTTCATTATGATTTATATATTCACCCCACCTGAGTTTAGTACTATGTTCCAACACCCAAATGTTTTGGGTGATTTTTCCCAACATCTAAGATAGTGAGTATAGATAGCTAAATACCCCCTCTTCCCCTCTCTCTCTTCCATGAAAGATTGATACACATGGGATGTGATGGCCAGAAGTAAAAAGTACACTATCAATGATGTTTGATGAGATTTATAAGGTTGTTCATAGTGGGGGTCATGCATGGTTGGATGAGGTCATGAGGCTTATGTCCTTCATGTTCACAATACCCTACTATTCTGGTGATGGTAGTGGTTGATATTCTATGTGGTGGCTATAGACAATTTTCTCACATCCTTTTTTGACCAAAATTGGTACTAAGATGACCAACAATTGAAAAATAAGGGATTCCTATCCCTTTAATTCCTATAATGTATGTCTCCATAATCATAGAATTATTGGCCACTTCATTATATAATGGAAAAAAGTGATAAAATTTTGATCTACTGTTAAGATAGAAGACCATCTCAAAGCATCGATCCTTTAAAGTAACATTTTTGAAAATCTTGGGTGTAAAAAATAATTAAGTAAAGTAGGTTTCATCCTCTATTATTATATGGTTACCCTATTGTATGTCTAAAAACTCCTTGTACTTTCCATATTCATAATATCTAGAAAAAAATAGTGAAAAAATAAATCTTTCAAGCCTTTATAATAAATATCCTCATGTAGTTTATCCTATACTAATGACTCCTACTACTTTTGATTCAGACCTTTGATTATATAATTGATGAATTTAACCTTATAAGTTTTATGTCTCTATAGAAAATAAATGATTCTTTAAATATCCTATTTCCACTACTTAACTTCTTGATGCGCATTATCACCATGAAATGCTAGTCAGTTCTTTATATTAAACTTCTGACTATGATCCATTAATGGAGTATTCTTATGATTATTTTATCTTCTCAGATCATAGACGGTTTATATAACTGCATCCACTATGTTATGATAAATGGCGGGACTTCCTAGTGGAAAATTATTTGTGGCCTCTTCTTAAGGATTTAATGGTGCCATTCTGAGAGTTATAATTCAATAAATTATATAAAAAATTATACAATAATAATTTAAATATAGATGTTTTAAAATAACACAAATCAAATCATAAATTTATAAAATATCATCATCATGTCACAAACTTCAAATAAAAAACTTTGTAAATACGATATAAAGAAATACAGAACCCATATAAAATATTAAGTTAAAAAAGGGAAAAAATGTTATCACTCAATGCATGGTTAGATTTTTTGAACTATTAACCATTTATCCTATCATGCATCACCAACAAGATCCCTTAATTTTTTTAATGGTCTATATGTGCATGACCATGTGAAATATATTTTCCACCAATTTTCAATCCAAAACCCAAAATTTCTCAAAATCATTTTAAAAACATCAATATAAATAATAATAATAACAAAATATTAAATAAAAACATTAGTAAAACAATTGATAAAAAATAAACACACTTAATTTAACATAGAAACTCAATACTTATTAGTAAAAGTGTTAGCCATACACTTTTTTTGAAATATACCTATTATTTCTCATCACCACTCTAACATGAATTACTAAATAAAATTTTCATATTATATATCAATAAATTAATTGTCATTCCATAAGGCCTAAAGCACATTCCCCATAACCATAGTGTGTAACAAGTTCTGAGGGTTCCAAAAATCAAGGTGGAAATGATTTTACTATATCTTAAACAACTAAAATATAAACCTAGACTTCATCTAAAAATTAGATATGATCTGTCCACTGGTTTTATTTCTCACACAAAATAAAAAATATATTATTTATATAAATGAAATAAACAAGATACAAGTTAAAAATTATAAAATATAAATAAATAATTGAACTGGAAACCAATAAATAATATATTTATATTCAGAAAATTACATAAACCAAGGATATTTCAAGATAATATACATGATATCCAAAATAAAATAGTAAAGAATAATAAGATAAGAGATGATGTAGTTGAAATGACTCAGTACATGATGTCCTGGAATAATACTGAAATAAACTCTAAACAACAAAAGGACTAAAAATCCATGTGATAGATGATCATACCTCATCCATTACCTCCTCAATAAATCTACCTAAAACTATGAAACTATGGTCCATCCCTAGAAAATAGGGACATCTTTCCTTTAACTATGGCATTAGAAAAATGCCTACAGAGAAACACATGTTTGTATGTATGGAGTTAGTATAAACCCAATAATCCCTAGTGGAAAATCATAATTTAACATTGTTTTTTTAATCCAAAATGTATTTTTTTAATCTATATTGATACAGGTGATGTCAAAAATAATAGTTTTAACATCAGTTTTTTTGAAAAATAACATCAAAACGTCAACTCAAAGTGAATTTAAGTGATTTTTCAAAGTTGATTTTTCAAAAAAATGACATTGAAAATATATTTCCATTTTGAATTTATAATTGTAAATAAAATAGAAATAGAAATAAAAATAAATTTGAATTTCCATGTCGGTTCTATAACAAAAACTTTGTGTAAAAATTCCCATCGAAATTTCCATGTTGGTTTTTCTAAAAAACGAATATGGAAAGTAGATTTTGAGGTTAGTTTTTACCCAAAATAGAAATCAAAAGTCTTATAATTATGATTCAACATCAGTTTATAAAAAAATGTGAAAATATCTATTAAAAAAACCAATTAAATTACATATTCCAAAAACATCTAAGAATTTGTACAAAAAAATACCAACATAATGTAGAAAAAATTGTCTAATTACTATTTTTTAAACACTAATTGAAAGATATGTTCCTGATAATTTAAATTTAAACCATAATTTAAAAATATTTCTGAAAAAACCTCAAATATGGGTAAGGTCTTCATTCATATATGACTTAACATCATTAAAAATCTATAATAACAAAAATATTATAATATTAAAAAAATAGAATATTTTGTTATAAAACCTAAAATAATTAATATAACTAACACTATCAAATTCATTCATAACTCCAGTTGTGATTATATCAAACATGAATCTTAAAACATAATAACCACATTACACCCTTACTTTTTGATGATGGAAATAAAATTATTAAAAATTAACTTTGAAATAAAAAACAACACACACACATATATATAAGAGAAAACAAATATTATCTAATATAAAATATATTTACCACTAATCTCATGTATTTTATTTTATTTGGATTCTGTATCAATAAGTGATCATCGTTAAAATTTCTCCATGACATTTTTTCTATATATCAACTATCCAAACATGTATAAACAATAAGAGTTAAGAATAAAGAACTTATAAAAAATAATAAAACTTACTTGTTTAACAATTTTCTATAATTTTTATGAACTCCACCTAATAAAGACAGAAACCAATAGAATATGAATTCATGTGGGAAGAATATTCCAAACATCCAATGACCACTAAAAAATAAAAATTTCACAATTAATGACATTATAATGAATATTAGTTTATAATTATCTTAATCTTTTTAACCATGAAGGAATGGAAAAACCATCACTAAATCTTTATATGTTCTAATTTATCACACACATATATATAAATCTGGTTGCATCATATAGATATTTCAAAGGATATAAAATGCATTATCGATTCATAAAACCATTAACAACAATCTTCTAATTTTGAATTCAAAGTGAGTGTAGATTCCTAATTAAATAAGTAATAAATTAATTAACTTGAATTAATATTTATTTAAAGAAAGAAAAAATAAAACATAAAATTACTTACATTGAAAAACAATATAAACATAGGTATACTGATCTCATAAAAAATAATAAGATTTATGATATTTTTTTTAAAATTTCTTTTCTATATATATCAAATGTCACTAGAAACTCATAAACATTATCCGAAAAAGAAAAAATATGGGATAATATTTTTCCCGTAATAAATCCCAGAAGTATCTAATTTTTTGGTTCCTGAACCCTTTGTTTATTTTTTAGTAATTATTTATATTTTATATAATTTTATATAAATAAAATAAAGAAAAACATTATAAGTAATTTTCAAATAAATGTAAATAATAAGTAAAAAAACAATTCATACCTCGTAGGTTATATCACAAAGAAGGATATCGTTCTAGTGTAAAAAATAACCCACAATATCTCCAAATCTAGAAACCTCCTCTATAGGAAATGAAACTAGAGAATTTGGATCAATAATATCATGTATTGAAACTCTTACTTGACCCAACTACATAGGTTGGTGATGTACATAATCCACGAAAATATGTACATATCCGTATGAAACAATATATATATATATATATATATATATATATATATATATATATATGGAGATCTCCATCATATAATTCATAATATAAGGTTATGTCCGAAAGAGAAGGTGGAGGATCTGAGTTGGTAGGCAGTGCAGGTTGTGATTGTCTCATAATTTCTTCAAGCATGACCTACACAGTTGATTTAATTTTATCACCCATGGAAAGTTGTAAGTATTACAGATTATCTTTTAAGAATATATTTTTATGTTCCTCAATTTCTTACTTTGGTGACCAGAAATTTTCCAAATACTAACACTCACATCATATCCTCTTATATGGCTGGGGTGTTCTGTATTTTCTAAAGTAGTAGCTTGAATGTCCATCCTACCCTTAGGAATAAGATTCCCCTGCATCACTTTCTCTTGAAGTGTTGTAAGTTGGTTCCCTAGACCCAACTTATGTATGTACTTTGATTACCATTAAATGTATAAAGTTATATATATATATATATATATATGTGTGTGTGTGTGTGTTTATCTTACCTGAATAGTTTAGATAATTTTGTATCTACTATATTTATCATAATTTCATTAGATTACATGTCATATAAAAAGGTTATTATAGTTATCATGCTGTAATGAGAACATGAAGATACCATGATAGTAATATTAAAGTAATTTCCTATGGTCTAGATACATCATAATAATAATATATAGATTATCTGTGTTGGAGGATCATAATTATAGATACTTCTTATCATGAATTTCGTACTCAGTGATCTCTAGTAGATGAGATCATGAGGAAAAATTCGCCAATAGGAACACTAAATGTTTTATGTGTCATTGGTTGTTCCTATATATGAACATGTGTATTGGTATCTTTACTACATATCATTATCAATGTGTTCTATTTTATCATTTACTTTAATTAAAGGATAAAACCATGGAATTGAATTTGTGGTGAGGTAGCTTTTTTTGGTGCGTCATTGGTGGTATGACATTGGTTGAATGATCAAGATTGAAATTTTCACTTCTCAGTTGACGAAGTGATATCATGGGCCTAGTTTATCAGGATGGTAGTACCTTCACTAAATCCATGGACACAGTATAAGAAGGTATGTTCATCCTAATAGATCAAAAAATAATAAAGAAAGAATGGATGATGATACAAGTTGTGAAACCTACTTTATGAGATATCATGAGATAAAGAAATTATATTACACAGTGTGTGTTCGTAGGAAAGGATGTTGTTGCTATAAATTTCATTTATCTATTTATTAGTCTTGATGGGTTTCTAGAATCCTCTATCGGTCTATGAATATTATTCACCTTTTGTTTAATTTTTATGAAGACCTATAAGTCCATCAGTTTTATTTTGTATGTATTTTGTTCTTCAAAAGTCTCCCTCACCTATGCACAATTATATTTTTGTGATTATGGTGCAATATATGGACCATTACAAGGAAAGGCAGTAACCTAAAAGATATGTGACAACATTAGATTAGGGATGAGTTGTAATTTGAGATATGTCTCAACACAGATATGATACCCCTAGGTTATGGTTGATCCATTAAGTTTAAATGGATTAACCAATATTAAATTCTCAGTAACAATTGGGTAATTTAATTCCTTTATAAATTATTTATTATTTTATGTATCTACATGTTTATGGGAAACACATAAAATAATAAACAAAAAAAATGAATAAATATGCGATGAATGTATTTTATTAATTCATGTTCAGTTGTGAGCGTGACAACATAGTATGATCATAATTAATAGAAAATGATTACATTAATTTAGAAATATTAAAAACCTTCAAAGTAATATTATGTCACGAATGCCTTCTATCATTTACATTTGAACAAAACTGGGAGTACGAGGTGCTCGTCATTCCTAGTTGAGGTTTCCTCCTATTACTGAGGAGTTCTTATGTAAACTATGCACTAACTTAACTAAAGTTGGTTTCAAAGAAGTATCGAAAGCTATATTTCTATAACTTTAGAGGAAAATATTTTAGGGAATCAAGGTTATGATTGTGATAAGCTAGGAATTTACTCAACAAATCAAGGAACCGTGAGTTAATGTGGTTGTTCAAACGAGTACCTACCCTGTAACGCTCTGAGTAGTGGCACAACCATAGATTATAGACCATGAGGAGAGTTTTCAAGGATCCATTTTTCTCGAATACTTAAGTTATTGAGTATTTTGAATATAGTAGTGAGGGATACTGGACTTTGATAAAATAGTGGACCACATTTAATGATTCGATTAATTAATATCAATTATATGGGATCTATTCCAAAGGATTGTAATCTCATTGTTAAGGGTGATTCCCTAGGCCTTCACTATTTTTGACCACCTTGACTTATTACCCCTTTCTTTTTCATTAATAAAAATATAAATTTTAGTCAGTTAATTAATTAATCAATAATGCCTAAATCATTAATAAGAATAAAGTAATAACATCTAAAGTTTATTTATCATTGATAAAAATTCAAATCACCAACACCACTAGAATATTATCACTACAATTAATACTAGATAATGAAAAATATCTCAAATGACCATAACTTCTATGAGTGGTATATACACTTGCATATTGTAAAACACAAAGAGAGGAAGATTTATTTACTAGAGTACTCACATTCTACTGAGAATCCTCAGGCATTGAGAATAGTGGATAGAGACAATTATAAAAAGAAAGTAGATAATGTACAAGATGTACAATGTATCGTGTTGTCATCTATATGAAGTCAACTATAGAAAATTCATAAGGATGAATAAGACTACAAGATCATAACTCATATCCAACAATTATATTATGAGAGATCTAGGAAATAAAGGTATGAGATATCTAATACACTGTATAGGTTCAGAATTTCAGAAGGGAATCAAGAATGAATTAATGTACTCAATATGATCAAGTACATTGAGAAACTTGAAACCGTTGGTTTAATTCGAATTAGTAGCCAATAACTGATCTCATTTATGCCTCTTTCCCACCAATATTTTCATCTTTTATTGTTAATTATAATATTAATAACATGAAAAAGTCACTCTTGGATATTTTGGCTTTAGTTATCCAAGATGAAAAGGATACGAAGAATACCAATTATTTATTCCTTAAGGTGAACAAGGGGAGTAAGGGCTTGGAAAATGGTTTTAAGTCTATGTCCAAGACGAAGACACCAATACATTTTCCATAAAAAAATCCAAAGATACAAAGGGAGGGGAGTGAGTAGAAGGCTGTATGATTTTCATGTGATAATAAAGACCCTTGGAAGAATAAATGTAGAGCTAGGAAAAAAATCAAGGTGATACTTCTACTTAGGGTATTTTTTTCATTGAATGAAATCTATCCTTATATAAAAGTTGGGTATTAGATAAAACATGTGGATAACACATTTTTTATTCATATACAAGAACCAAGTAGATTCCATAAGACTATAAAGGGTGAGGTGGATCTTCAAACTGTGAATGGTGCATGACTAGTATCTCTGGTAGTCATATATTATCACTTATATTTTTACCAATGGTTTAGTTTTTTTATTAAATAACTATTATTATTTACATTCAGTCACCAAAAAACAAAATCTCAGTATCTAGTTTGGACATAATAGAAATTTATTTCAAGTTTGGAAATATTTTTTTCTCTTTTATATGGATAACATGTGTAATGGTATTGAACATCTTAACAATGGATTAGATATACTTGAACTTGAAAACACTATAATGGAAATCAATGAAAAAAATAATTAACATGACTCATATAATATCAACCTATGGAACTCAATCTTGATCATGTAAATCAGAAGAATTTATAGAAATTACATCATGAAGGGTATTTATAGAATCAGAGCATTATGAATTTCTTATCACCGGGATGGGTGAAACATTACCCTAAGATAATAATGAACCTATAACCTAAAAGGAAGTAGTATATGGACAAGATAATTCTAAATGGAAAAGAAATATGCATTCTAATATAGAGTCTATGTACCAAAATCATGTTTTGATTTTAGTAGACACTATAGATGATGTAAAACCCATAGGATTAAAATGGGTATTCCGAAAAAATATGGACATGAATGATAATTTCAATACCTATAAGGAAAGATTGGTAGCTAAGGGTTTCCGAAAACATTATTTCATAAACTATAATGAAACCTTATCACCAGTAGTGATGCTAAAAGTTATCAACATATTACTTGTAATAAGATACTTCTATGATTATGAGATTTAGAAAATGGGAGTAAAAACATGATTTTCTAAATGTGAATTTGGTTGAATATGTTTATATAACTTAACTTGAAGGTTTTTTAAGTAAAATAGTTCCAATAAAGTGTGAAATATTTAGAAATCCATTTATGGGTTGAAGTAGGAATCATGATCATGGAATGTTCATTTTGATGAGCCCATAATGCTGGAGTTGGTGCCGTAGAACCAACTTCAGTGTACTTTAAGATAAATTTTATTCATAGTTTTGAATATTAATAAACTTCTTATCACATCATGATTGTTCTTATGTGTAACATATTATGTGATAATTTCCCTAGAGTAATTGTCACACTAAAAGGTCATAGAAGTTCTCTGCTATGATGAGAACCCAAAAATGCTATGACACTATTCTTAAATATATGTTATATAGTTAGGAGTTATCATTTGAGGGACACAAATGATATAGGATATCTTGGTTGGAGAATCATAAGACTATGAGGTACCTTTTATGGTGTACACCCTTGGTAATATCCAGTAGGATATTAGGAGAATGGGATCTTCCAGTAGGAAATCTACATTTATATAGATCATTAGATGTTCTTATCTGTAGATGTATTTATTGGTCCTTAGAATTTATTATTATTATTAATGAGTTTTATGATTCATGTACTTTTATGTATAGAAGAAAACCGTGATGAGAGATGTTTGTGGTGAGGTAGGATACGTTGGGTGCATCACAAATATTATTTAATTAATGAATAATGTGAGAAATGATTTATCCCTTATTTACTTTAATGGAATTTAATATCTCCTTCCATTTGATGGAAATGATATAGCCTAAATAAATCCATGGACATGGTGTTTTATAAGAAAGTTATATTTATGAAAATTCAAGGAAAGAGACATCAAGTACATAGTTTGACGACACCGACATGCAATCTGCTTGATTTAAGATATTGTGATAAAGGGATTACATTACATAGTAAACATCCAAATGAGGTATTAATTAATTATGGTATTAAATTATTTCTCTATTTGTTATTTTCCGTGTTTCTATATGCTAACCTTTGACTTTAGGCTTCTTCGCCTAATGCCACTGAGAAAGAGGCCTAAAGGGTCACACACTAAGTGTATCCAGAATCTCAGTTAAATAATATATTATTATTTATTATTTAAAAAGTTAAATAAATATTATCCCTGCATGTGGTTTAATAATTATTCATGTTTTCCTGACCACATTTATTCCATCACAAGAAATTTGAGACAATTTAATGTTAGTGGAATATTTAATAAATATTTATTTTCTATTTAGTGAATATAATATTTATTTCTTTATTGTAGAATAATTTAGTGATATTAATTTAATAAATAAATAAAAATTATTCAATGTTCGATAAATATTATATAGTAATGACAAACTGGGATTTTAAGGCCAGTGTGAAAATAATAAATATTGAATATTATTTGATTAAATGATATTTAATTTTAATTCACAAGTTAAGTGAATATCATGAAATAATAATATTAAAATTATTATATGAAATTGGGTTTTTGTATGATTAAATAAATAATTAAGGGAACTTGTGAAATTGTTTTATTTTAATCCTACCGATATATAAACCTAGTTATGTTATTTTCTCAATAAAAAAATTCATTTGTTTAAGTTTTTCACTACATAATTAGATAATTATCTCAAGCCCTTAGGATCTATCTTCTCCAAGATCACTCCCAAGAATGGAGAGCAATATTCCTCCACCAGATCAAGGAGAATTATTTATATTAAATTCTTATAATGATCAATGGTAGACGACACAAGCAAAAGGATCTTCCATGCTAGCACCCAAAGATTCCTTTGGTGACATCTGAAGATTCATGGAACATGTGTGGATCACCGCTAGAGGGAATGTGCACTCGATTCCTACAATAAAACTATAGTTCATCACTTATCTATTTCAAGATCCGTCAATGAATAAATAATTACATCAGGGTAATTATTATTTAATTAAATTAATTATAAATAATATGTGATGATCCTCCCTCTGGTTTTGGAATGATTCATGTTTTATTTCTTCTTTGATTCAATTTCATTAAACATGGAATTTATCGTCATGTAAATCTCAGATTCATCATTGAACAAGGAGAAAAGGAAAGTTGGGAACTGCCCATCACATGCTTCCATTGAGCCTGGAAACTACAAGTGGTATCAGAGGGGTCATATAATTATTTATAATTATTTAAAGATCATCAGTGCTTTACACATTTTAATTTAGTTTTTTAATCCAAGGTTGATCTTCCTTTTAGTCCAAATCATGATATTTATTTCTTCCTCATTCATTTATCATAGATCTAAATTATATGATTAATTTAATGAATGAAATAAAATAGAATATCTCATTCTATGGTTCCAATTATTTTGATCGGATACCATAGGAGTACATTCCGTGTAATCAGAATTACATGACATGTACTTATGGTCAATGTAATGGGAATTAATTTATAAATTAATTAAAATCATGTGAATTGATTACACATGGTGCATTAAATAACTTACATTTCATGTTGACCTAGATAGGATGGTTCATGGGAAATCGGAGTACACACTGTGTATCCCACATACACGACATGTAGTCCCTTTGATTCACAGATGGGCTGTGTAATACTTCACACAACCTACTTGATTGGTGATCGTGTAATTTTAAGATAACATGGTGCATATCCCCTTGGACACACCATTTACTCCATTTTTCAAGGTACAATTTACATTCTAATTCTCTAGGCACGTACCTTGGATCAATGGTGAGAGATATAAATGTTATGTAGCTCAGATGCACACACCGTGTAGTTCAGCTGCACACACTGTGTACTTATACCAAATTACATAAATTTAAAATTTATTTATTACATTATGTAAACCTTAAGACATGTTATTTCATGTGGTCATTAAGTTGACAGGACACGCCATGTGATGGATTTTAATATATATATATATAAATTTTTAATTAACATTTTCGTAATTATTGGATCTACATATCATGTATGATTTGTATTAAATGTTTTACTCTATGTGCATTAAAGAATGACATGTTACTGAAAAATCATGAAATTCGTGTAATCAATAATTTGATACTACACATCATGAAATTATGTGATAAGTCATGTATGATATATTTCACAAAGAATAAAAAAATATATGAGTATAATAGATGTTATGTAGATTTAGATAGGTATTCATTGTATTACCTCTAAGGTAAATTTATTTACATAGTTAATTTTAAATGAATTTATTTAATTTGTTTAAAATTATAATGGATGAGAATCTCAAGGAAATTCAGATGATAATTAATATAAAATAATTGATTAATTAAAGATGATAATTAATTGATTCGAGCATTATTTATCTTAAATAAGAATGATTAAGAATTGAATTATTGTTTTATTAAACATGTAATTCATTGCATGCATGTGGATGATCATGAGCAAAGAGGATACCTTTATATGAGATTGGTTTATTTTTAATTTATTATTAAATTAAACTGTTGTCTTTCTTACCTTCTCTCCTCTTATTATTTAGGGCTTATGCTACCATGGTTTATTTTATGTAAACCATTTTCCCCTCACCTACATGTGAGTAAAATCATATTTAATGGATGGATATCCCAATATAGTGGAGGAGGTTCAAGTTAGGATTTGGGGAAAACCAATCCAAGAGAGATACATTGGTGGATATGTGTAAAGAAGAATCATGAACCTTAAATGGTTCAAGGTGTTTTCTCCTAGGTAAATGGTTGGTTTATCAACCGCTAGATAAATTAACCATTAGTAAAATCTCAAAATCATACGTATTTATTATTTTATTTTTGTCAGTTGCATGGTTATTTTATTATGTATGTTTTATCATGATCACATAAATTAATTAAATTAAAGAGAATACAAGACATAATTAAAGTAAATTGGTTTTTGTGTAAATATTTTCTAAGACATGGTTAATCATTTAAGTAAATCCACTTAATATTAAAAATAATGTGATAAATATAATAATTGGAAATTTATATATAAAGGATAAAAACCCTAAATCATAAACATAAAGTCAGTATAGCCTCCCACCACTTCAGTTAAAATCAGTCTATAGTTCAAAGTTATTGACCAACCAAATTTGGGGTGATTTTAAGTTTTTGGGAATTCTAACTTGAAGTTTTGGGTTGAATTGACATATTTCACATCAAGGGTTGATTGGAAAATAAGTATGTGGTGTAACCGAGAGGCAATGTTTGAGGAAATACACTTTAAGGATTTCAGGATTGGGGATTCCACTCAATAGATCAAGGAACCGTGAGTTAATGAAGTTAGCATTTGGAATGCCTACCTAAAACCATTAAAGTTTCTTGAACAACAAAATTTGGGGTAATGATAAGGGGAATATAGATCCTTTCTACTAGTATTTCCAAGAAATATGATATTCTGAAACCATTGTTGAGGGATATTGGGTTTTGATAAATTTTTTAGAGACTAATATATTTAATATCTATTTATTTTTCTAAATTTAATCAAATAAAATACTAAAAGAATGCTTATATTATTTTGTAGAATCAACATTAAAATAACTTTAAAATTATCACTATGATCTATACTTGAGAAGGATAACCTTCCCACTGGCACAAATTTCCAAGAGTGACAAAGGTGCTTACACATCACACTTCTTTGTGAACATAAATTGTATGTGCTAGAAGAACCTTATATATTTGTGCTTGGTAATGAGGAAAGTGATGTAGAGATATATCTCTATGATAAAAAATATGAATGATTTTATAGATGTTCAGTTTTTCATGCTATCATCCATGTCTAATGATATTTTGAAGAAATATGAGGATATGGATGCATATAGAATGATGTCTCACCTTTAGAATCTATATCAAGGGAAGGTGAGACAAGAGAGGTATAATAACTCCAATGATTTTTTTACAACTAAGACTGTAGAGTCTGTGCCAACTAGGCCTCATGTTGTCAAGATTATTGGCTATATTGAATTCTTAGACATCTTAGGTATTGAATTCCTGAATGAGTTGCATAAAAATATCATACATTCATCTCTTCCTAAGACCTTATCTAGTTTTATTGTTAATTTCAATATGATAAATAATGAGAATAGTTTTTCAAAACTTCTTAATTTGATTTTCCAAGTGGATAAGGACATGGTCCATGATAAACGCACATTCGTTATAGTGAAAAAGAAAAAGAAGAACAAGGAAAAGGGTCCTAACACCTATAAATAGTCTAAAGATCCCAAGAAACATCCTTCCAAGAAGAGTAAGATCTAGCGGCAGGGCAAGGACAAGGAGGAAATATGTTTTGTGCATTGAAAATCAGAACACTGGAAAAGTAACTGCACCCATAAGCAAGGGGAAGCTAAAGGTTAATTCATTATTGAGTGTAATATTTCAATATATACACATTGGGTATTAGATACAACTTTTGGTGCTCACATCTGTATCCAAATGTAGGAACCAAGTAGAATCCTAAAGATTACTAGAGGAGAGGTGGATTTGTGAGCTTCCAATGGAGCGAGGCTGGCTACCATATCTATTGGTGACTACAACATATCATTTCTAATAGGAATGATTTTGGTTTTAAAAAATTGTTATTACATACCTACGGTTACTAAGACCATAATTTATGTATCATGCCTAGATATATATGGGTTTAATTTCAAATTTGTAAATATTATTTTTCTTTTACATGGAAACCATATGTTATGGTATGGAACATTTAAATAATGGTATTTATGTATTAAATTATTAAAACCAAGTGTTGGCAATTGATAACGAGTCATGTTCACACAACTCATATAACACCCAACCATTACATCACCATCTTGGTCATGTAAACGAGGAGAGTTTAAAAAATATTTATAAAGATGGTTATTTAGACACTTATGAGCTAAAAACACTTGAAATATGTCACTATTTATTAAAATAAAAATTACTAAACCACTATTTGTTGGACATGGTGAATGGGTCATAGAGCTTCTAGGAATGGTACACACTAATGCGTGTGGACCATTTCTAGTAGAAGCTAGAAGTGGATATTCATACTTTATAACTTTTACTAATGAATTGAGTAGATTTGGATATATTTTACTGATGAGGTATAAGTATGAGTCTTTTTTAAATTCAAGTAATTAAAGAATAAAGTAGAGAATCAACTTGGTAAGAAGTTAAAGAAGCTTCGATCAGATCGAGGTAGTGAATATCTTAACCAATATTTTATCAACTTGTTATGGGATTTGGGATTCTATCTCAACTTAGTCAACCTTATACACTCTAATGGAAAAGTGTTAGTGAAAGGGGAATCATACCTTGTTAGAAATTTTAAGGACAATAATGATTCATGCAGATCCTCCATTATCCTTTTGGGGATATTCATTACAAATTATGTCATACACAGTAAACCATGTACTAAATAAAGAGAAAAATGGAATTATATTTTATTTATGAAGTGTAAATAGACCTATTTTTTCACATAAACATGTATGGGGTTGCGAGGAATTTTTTAAATCCTTATAAAAAAACTAGCACCCCGAGGAACAAAGTTTTTCTTTATAGGGTATCCCAAGGAAACAAAGGGATACAACCTATACAACCCCTCATACAAGAAACTGAATGTCACCAAAAAATATATATTTCTTGAGAGGGTGAACATCCTCAAAAGGGGTATTGGGATAAAGATTTAATTTGATGAAGTTAATTCTCAAGATACACAAGAGTTGGTACAAGAACAGATTCCATAAGTCCCCATGGAATATGTAGTTCCTGAAACACAAGTACTGTGTAGGAGCATAAGAGAGGTAAGAGGATGAGATATATATGTTTTCATAGTCACCAAATATGGTGACTAATTATTTTTTGAAAAAATGAAAATATCTCCTACAAGGAGAAAGTAGAGAGCTTAGAAGCTAAAAGACAGCAAGAAGACTTGAATTCGGAAATGGATTCTATGTATCTAATCAAGTTTTGGTTGTGGTCGATGTGCCTATTGATGTAAATACCATTGGATGAAAATGAATATTCAAGATGAAATTGGACATTGAAGTTAAATTAAATACCTATAAAGAAAGTATAGTGGATAAAGTGTTTAAACATCATTAAGTAATTGAATACGATGAAACTATTTCACCATTTTCCATGTTTAAATCCATCAGAATTATATTTTCTATAACCACTTAACATGACTATAAGATTTGGTAGATGGATGTAAAAACTACATTAATTAATGTAAACATTTAGGGAGATTTATATATAACAAAACCATAAGGTTTTTTTACTCCATGTGTTTCCAAAAGTATTTTCAAGTTCTAGATATCAATTTATGGATTGAAGAAAGCATCCATGTCATGGAACATTCGATTTGATGAATCCATATAATAATTTTGTTTCATTAAGAATGAATATGATCCATGTGTTTACAAGAGGTTTAGTGGGAATGTGGTTTTTTTCTTAGTGGTATATGTTGATGACATATTAAATATACCCATCTTATAGTATATTAAGGACTTGTTAAACAAGTGTTTCTTTATGAAGGACTTTGGCGAAACAACCTATATTCTAGGGATACATATCATTTTTGATAGATCCAAGAGGTTACTTGGACTAAGTAAAATTAAATATGTTGACCAGATACTAAAAATATTTAGTATGAAACAATCCATGAGCAGATTGGTTCCAATGTGACATGTTTTACATCCGTCTAAGAAAATGTGTCTTCAAACACAACATAAGAAACATATAATGAGTAAGATATCATACACTTTTGTAATAGGATAAATCATGTATTTCATGATATGTACTAGACTTGATGTTGCCTATGCATTGATCATAGTAGGAAGATATCAAGAATATCCAGGAGAAAAACATTGAACTGTTGTTAAGGTTATCCATAAGTATATGAGAATAACTAAGGATATGTTTCTAGTGTATAGAGTAAATGAAGAACTGGTCATTAAGGGATATATGAATACTAGTTTTCAGAAAAATCAGAATGATCTAAAGTCTTAGTCAGTATATTTTTTATGTCTCAACAGAGGAAATGTGAGATGAAATAGTTCAAAGTAGCAAGTTGTTGCTGATTTTATAGTGGAGTCTTAGTATATAGAGGCTTATGATGAATATAAGGAATCGATTTGGATTCGAAACATTATCTATGAGATTGATGTGGTACCTTACAGTAAAGACCCTATCATATTGTATTGTGATATTATTACATCACTGGCTCTTGAAAAAGAGCCAAGTCCATACCAAAAGACATAGAAGATACTTCAGAAGTATCACCTCTAGAGGTATTTTTATCAAATGGGTAAAGTTGCA
This sequence comes from Viscum album, assembly GCA_963277665.1. NCBI lineage: Eukaryota > Viridiplantae > Streptophyta > Magnoliopsida > Santalales > Viscaceae > Viscum > Viscum album. The sequence continues at coordinate 1,285,097,723 of OY728155.1, read as the reverse complement.
GTGAGTAGAGTACCCACAAAAGAGAACGTGGTGGACCCCTTGACTAAAGTTATATCTCAATAGAATCATGAGTATCATGTGAGAGATAGGAGACTGAAGGTTGTTAGTAGTTGTGTCTAGTGAAAGTGGGAGTCTATTGGAGTTGGTACCCTATAAACAAATTATATATACTTTATGATAACTTATATTCATAGTTTTGAGTATTAATAAAATTATTATTAAATCATGATTGTTCTTATTCATAACATAGTATGTGATAATGTCCCTAGAGTATCTATCTCACTAAAAGGTCATAACAGTTTCCCACTATGATGGGAACTCGGAAGTGCTACGACACTATTCTTAAATATATTTTTTTATAGCTATATGATATCATTTGAGGGAAACAAATGATACAGACTATCTAGGGTGGAGACTCATAGGACTTTGATGCACCTTATTAGGGTATACTCCCTTAGTAATATCTAGTAGGATATTATGAGAATGGGACCTGCCATTAAGAAATTCACATTTATACGTGTCATTGGATGTTCCTATATGAAGATGTGTGCATTGGTTCTTAGAATTTACAATTATTATTAATGAGTATTATGAGATATTTACTTTGATTTATTTATGAAAACCATGATGATAGATATTCGTAGCGAGGTAGGATATGTAGGGTGTGTCATGAACAAAATTGCATTAATTAATAATGTGAGAAATGATTTATCCCTTCTATTCTTTAACGAAAGATAATATCTTAGTAACTTTTATGGAAATGATATAGCATAAGTAAATCTATGTCCATGGTGTTCTATAGGTAATTTATATTTCTAGAAAGTCAAATAAAGATACATCGAGCACATAAGTTGATTACACCGACATGCAACCTGCTAGATTTGAGATATCGTGATAAAGGGATTACATTACACAGTAAGTATACATATGAAGTATTATGTTTGTGCATTATTAAATTATTTCTCTAGGGGTTTCTTGGTGTGTTTCTAGATTCTAGCCTTGTAAATCAGGCTTCTTCACCTAATGTCACTGAGAAAGAGGCCTAGAGGGTCACATATTTAGAGTGTCTAGAATCTTAGTTAAATAATATATTATTATTTATTATTTAACAAGTTGAATAAATATTATTCCCACATGTGGTTTAGCAATTACTTTTCTTTGTTTGACCACATTTATTCGATCACCAGTTTTTCAAGAGAATATAATATGAGAGGAATATTTAATAAATATTTATTTTCTATTTAGTGAATATGACATTTATTTATTTATTAGCGAATAATGAAGTGATATTTATTTAATTAATAAATAGAAATTATTAAAGGTCAGATAAATATTATGGAGGAATTATGGATCAATATTTTAGGTCTGGTGAGAAAATAATAAATAATGAATGTTATTTGATTAAATAATATTTAATTTTAATTTGTAAGTTAAGTGCATGCTAAGAAATAATAATAATAATATTATTATTATTTTACATGAAGTCTTCTCTAGGATTAAATAAATTATTAAGGAAACTTGTGAAATTATTTTATTTTAACCCTAGCTATATATAAAACCAGTTACAATATTTTCCTAATAGAACAATTCATTTTTTTGGGTTGTGTACAATAGAATTAGAGAATTCTGTCAAGACCTTGAGATATCTCTTCTCTAAGATCACTCACAAGAACAGAGAGAAATCTTCCCCCACCAAATCAAGGAGAACTCTTTGGAATAAATTCTATTAGCAAGAAGAGTTAGACAACACAAGAAAAATGATTTGTCATGCTTGAACCTAGATATTTTTTTGGTGACATTTATATATTAGTGGAACATGTGTGGATCACTGATAGAGTAAATCCGCACTTGATTCCTACAACACAACTACGACACATCACAGATATTTTTCCAGATCCATAAATGAAGAAATAATTCAATCAAAGTAATTATTATTTAATTAAATTAATTATAAATAATATATTATGATACCCTCTCTTTGGCTCTAACATGATTCATGTTTTCTATATTCTTTGATTCAATTCTGTTGAACATGACGTTTATTGTCATGTTGATCTTGGAGTGATCATTGAATAAGGGAAAAATAAAAGTTGGGAACTATCCATCATAATTTTTTTTGTGTCTAAAACCTAAACATTATAGAATTTGGTTTCATTAAAAATGGAATTGAACCATTCTTCTATAACAAGGTTAGTTGGAAAGCAATTATTTTCCTTGTTTTATGTATTTATGACATATTAATTATTGGAAACAAAGTACAAGTGTTAAAATAATATAAGAATTGGTTAAATTAATGAATCTCCATGAAATACTTTGGTGAAGTAGCCTACATACTAGTGATTAGGATATATCAAGATAGATCCCAAAGGATTATTGTGATAACAAAAAGTACATATATAGAAAAGGTACTTAAAAGGTTTAGTATGGAACAGTCTAGGAGAGGGTTGTTGCCAATGTCACATGGTATCAATATCTCTAAGAAAATGTGTCCACAATCACATGAGGATATTGAAATAATGTGTAGAATACATTATGCCTTGATAGTGGGATCTATCATGTAATCCATTCTATATACTAGGTTTGATGTTTCCTTTTATTTAAGCATAGTGGGAAGATATCAAGAAAATCCAAGATAGCTACACTAGGGAGCTATCAGAATTATCCTGAAGTACTTGAGGAATACAAAGGATATGTTCCTAGTGTATAGAGAAGATGAGTAATTAGTAAGGATAGGATACGTTGATTCTATTTTCTATATAGATCATGATTATCTTAAATTTTAGTTATGCTACACCTTTTTCTTGAATTGGGGTACAATGAGATATAAAAGATTGAAGCAACCCATGGTTTTCGATTGTATAATAGAATCCAATTATATTGTGGATTTTGATGTAACTAAGGTGGAAGTCTAGATAAAAATATTTGTCTCAGAAATTACTGTTGTTCCTAACATTGAATACCCTATTAAATTTTATTTTGATAATATTATAGTAGTGATTCTTTCCAAGGAACCCAGGTCACACCAGAGGAAAAAGTATATACTTCGAAAGTTTCATCTATTGAGGGATTTTACTCAATGAGGTGACATTATAGTTAATGGAGTATTTTCATAGGATAAAATTGTAGAACCATTAACTAAATCCATATCCCAGTAGTAGCATGATACTCATGTGGGAGTTAATGGGTTGAGACATATTAGTAGTTGGATCTAGTGAAAGTGGTAGTGTTTTAAGTTGGTGACCTAGACCCAACTTATATATACACTTTTATTACAATTAAATGTATAAAATTATATATATAAAAGTCTTTATTTTACCATAATATTATATATACTTTCTAGTACACTATATTTATGGTAATTATCTTAGATTACCTATTTTACCAAAATCTTATAGTAGTTCACAGGATATAATGAGAACTTGGAGATACCATAACAGTAATATTAAAGTAATTTCCTATGTTCCATATACATTATACTGACAATAAAAAGATGATGTGTGAGTATCAGGTGTTAAGAGCTCATAAGCATTTAGACTTCTTCTTATGAAGTTCTCACTTAGTGATCACAAGTATATGAGATGATAAGGATAGACCTGAAATAGGAAAACCACTTGTTTTAAGTGTCACTGGTTGTTCTTATCTATGAAAATGTGTATTGGTCTCCTTACTTGGGACCATTATTAATGTGTTCAATTATATTTTATACTTTGATCCAAGGAAAAAACTATTAAATTGAAGTAATGGTGAGGTATCTTGTGTTGAGTCCTTCATTGAAGGTATGACATTGGTTGAATGATCAAGATAGAATTTGTCCCTTCTAAGTTGAGGAAGTGATATATCAGGCCTAGTTGATCTGGATATTAGTACCTTTACTAAATCCATGGCCATGATAGAAGAAGGTAAGTTCTTCAGTTAGATTAATAAAAAATATAAAATGGATAATAACACAAGTTGTGAATCCTGCTTTATGAGATATAATAAGATAAAGAGATTATATTACATAGTGTGAGTTTGTAAGAAAGGTTTTCATTCCTATAATATTTCCTTATCTCTTTAGGGGCCTTGAAGGGTTTCTAGACATTTCCCTTGGTCTATGAATAATATTCACTACTATTGAGATAAGTTACTAGAGAGTCACACATAATAACGTATTCAGAAGTCTTCCCTATTCCGGTGAATATGAATATAGGACATGGTGGGACCCACCACAGAGTCCGAGAGATGTACAAGTGTTAGCGATCACCAAAGAATAAATAAATTCATTATTATTTGAGTATATAATAATTAAGTTTAATTTATTTATTAAAAATATTTATGTGTTATTAAGTGAATATATGGAAAAATATTATACGAATGAATATTATTTTAATATTCAAGGTTCATTTAATATTTTGAGAATTATGAGTTGAGTTAATGAATCAGTTTCTCCATGAAATATATTTATTATATGTTACAAGTAGTTTATAAAAAATAAATGATGTTTATGACGTAGTTATTTCATCATTATGAGTCATTTATAGCTTATTTAGTTGGTGTTGGATATACAGGGGCTGAGGAACCCTTTTTTGGTATTTTATCTCCCACTATATAAGCATATAGGTTATCTCATTCAAATGAATATTCATTTCTTTTGATTTGAGATCATCTCTATCCTATCATATCCTAGAGATAGAAAGTCTTTGTCCAAGAAATCCGTCCATGAATGCCTTCTCGAAACGAAGGGATGAGATTGAGGTGATCATCACAAAATTGAAGGGATCATAGAATCTATGTTCTAGCACATATAATATGATGATCGACATACATGAAAACTCTTAAACATGTGTGTATGATATATAGGGGTTAGAGCTTAGATTATTTGAGCAACAGTCATAGGTGACGATATTTTTTCGAGTGTGCTTCAATTTGAATGAGGTAAGTGTTTGGTTTAAATTTTTTGTTCTTTAAAATATTCACATGAGACCCTTGGACCTTATTGAGGATCATATTTTCAGAGACAATGAAGTTTATCCACTCAAAAAATGAATATTTTTAAATCCCTAGCTTACTAGCTTCTACTGCGCACCCCTGTATCATCATGAAGGCCATCCTAAAATGATAAATTAAAATGGTATGTTATTGTTATTAATTTTTAAAATAAAAACATTCAAGTAAAATAAAAATTAATTTCTTACAATTATATCAGCTACTTCCCTAGATTTATCTATAAGAAACAGTTCATTTTTTTCCTTTTCACGCCTTTTCATTTTCATGGTGAGTTGGGGGAGATAGATCATAAACCTGGACCTCTTATGAACCACTACTAGATTCATCTCTTAATGAATTATTTTTTTTCAATTAATTTCTCTTACTATAGATAATACCCTCCAAATGATAATGTATAATGGTATACATTCTATAACTAGATCTCTTGGTGATATCTTCTAGAGTCATGTTACATAAATATAAACTAATAAGTATTCTAGTTATATAAAATAAATTTTATAATATACAATAAATGTCATACCATAAATGCTTCATCATGTTGGCTAGTGATAATTTTATTCCACATCTCTGTATCTAAAAACCCATAAATGAGGAATGAGTTTTCATTCGATAACTTCCCGATTTTTTTAAATTTTATTTCAAAATATCTCCAAAGAACTAATACTAAAGCTATATATATTTTCTTAATTTATTTTGTTTCTTGAAAGTCAAAAGTCAGCTATACTTAAATAAATTAAATATTAGTCACATAAAATATATAATATTCAAATAATGAGATAAAAATAAATCATTTGATATATTTTACCATTATGGGATCCCACATCTGCTCTTTCATCTTATTTTCAATGGAATTATTATTAGGATATAAAATGTTAATCCTGCAATGGCTCAGGATGGTGGTATAACTCTTAAACTGTGTTTAATTTGGCCTAGTTGGTTTATTATTATCGTAAAAATTAATATGTATCATCGACTCTCCATGATCAAGTTAAGGTATTGGTAAACGTGTAATACTATGTCCACCAACTCTAGAAATAATTTTCTATAGATAAGAAGAAGAAGACTCTATTGTAAGATGTTCACTTGTAGTCCTGTAAATAATTTGTTTTAAATTAAAAGTTTACTTTAATTAAATAATTTTATTATTTAATATTTAATTATTTGAAAAAATAGACATAAACCTAAGTAAATATTCCTATGCCACTTTTTATTTCATTTAAATAGATCAATTTAATGATATTATGTGTACCTTAATATTATTAGAAAAGTTAATATTTATAAACAATGACTACAAAAACATTTAAGTAAAAAAATAGTTCCACACATGTGCATGTTTTTAAAAATTTTTGATGTCATAATTCTTAACAAAAAAATATGCAACTTAAATTAGTAAATATAAAAATTAATTCTAAAATTATAGAAATGATCAACATGAAATTTTTTTAAAAACACAGTTTCAAAAAAGTTTTTTTATATATCATAAATTTAACCAAAACATAATGATGCATGTTAGGTTTTTCATTGAAAAAATGGTTAACCATAAATATTGAATTTAAAACATATCAAAAAAATCATATAAATATTCAATATATATATATATACAATTAATCATAAAAATTTAAAAAATATAGCTTTTATACATATGAATTTTAGAAAATAAATAAATATAAATATTTTCCTAAATAATTTGCAGAGTAATTCAGTGTTTTTCCATATCCCTTGAGCATGATAGTTTTATATAGCATAGAAAATGTTTGTATTATATTCATTGTCATATTCTGGAAATCACACAATAGATGAATAAATTTCACATAAATCCATATCATCATCATCATCATCATCACTGAAATGAATTCCTTTCACTAGAAAAATTACAGACCCCTAATCATTTGATGGATCAATAACATAAAATATTTACATTACATGTGTCTCTATGATAAATGGTTTCTATTTAAAACTAAATATTTTCAAATCAATATGTGTAAATTCATAATCATAATGTTTTACACCACTGTTAATATCAACCTAGTTACCCTTAAACACTATTACTAAAAATTTTGTATAATCAATTTCCCATATATCCTCAAGAACTCCAAAATATGTCATTGATGTAGAAATTGGGTTTTTATATTTTTCACTAAAAAAATGTAGTTCTTCAGTGGTGAACATTACCCCACTATTTTGAATAGTACTCTTAGAAACATGATTTTTATGTAAAATATGTAACCATTATTATGAAAATGAGACCATGTGATCACATATAGTCCCCGTTATAACCATTTCAATTTTTTCAATGCAGATAAATCTATGTTGAATTTAGCTTTAAACCCTGAAACAGATAGCTTTTTATACTTAATCTTCAATAAATTTTCATTTCTTTTAAAATATCATAGCTTTAATCCAACAATATGTGATGATATATATGGTTTAGAATCATTTATCTTGTTAAAAATGTATAAATGTGCCTCCACAACTTCATCATATGGAATGAACTTTACATTTAAGACTTAAATCCCTATACCTTTTCTATATACTATGAAATGTAGAGATATAAGGAGACTAATATGATATAATTCATGCAAATAATCAGTAAAAAACTCAATCACCTTTTCTAATAAATATTTTTGAACAATAGATTACTCTAGTCAATGAGTATTTTTAACATATGTAATTAAAATTTTCATATATCTTTCAAAAGGATACATCCAATGTAAATAAATAGGTATACAAATTCTTATCTCATGCACCAAATTAATCACTTGATGGACCATTATATCAAAATATTTTAGTGGAATTTAAATTTTTGGTTGACAATGTATGAGAATAGATTCATTCTCCAACACATTTGAAAAAATTTGGATCAAAAGCTTTTATAAAAATGGATTTTAAAAAATAACATAACATAGTGATAATTTTTATGATAGCTTTCAACAATATACCATGCAGTGCAACTAGTAGCATTTGTTTCATTAATACATGACAATTATTAGATTTCATACCTATTAATTTAAAATCCTTCCATGATAATGAATTATTCAAATTCTAAGAATATGCACTGGGTACTTTAATACCATGAAGAATCTGAAAAAATTCATCTTCTCTCCCTTGATTAATGTGTGATAGGAAAGAGGTAAGTATGTTTCATTCCTTTCAGAGTGAGAGCTAAATATAAATTTATTATCATGGATAACAAGTCCAATATATCATGTAATACATCCTTTTTTATTTCCTTTTATTTCTAAAAAAGTTATAATAAAGCTGTCAAATATGTTTTTATCAACATTCATAACATTGATGTTATGTTTTATCTCTAAAAATATTCAATAAGGTAGTTCAAATAAGATAGAATATTTCTTCCATATATTTTTTTTCATGATAAGAACTTCCATTATTTCCAAATGTGAAATCAATATTTCTAACTTTTTTTAATATTATTCAACTAAAAATGCTTATGGGGGGAGATTATATTCCATCAAACCCTTAAATACGTTTTTTAATCTACAATAAGGATGATCAATTCAAAAAAAAAATTGATCTCCCATGTACACTATCTTTATCCCATTCAGGAATTGATAATATAAATTCTATTTTTCACAAATTAGACATGATTTCTATACCTTGACACTATATACATATATTTTTCCATATATAAGAAATTCATTTGTAGTTAACATTATCTTATAACATAAAAAATACACTTTATTGTATACATAAAACATTATAACACCTATCTCCCACATAAGATTAAAATCACCAATCAGTAGTAAAAAATACACATCAATATCATTTCCTAGCTATTTTGGTATAGAGATTATCAATATCATCAAGAATTTTTTTTTCTTTACACATATTAGTGAAGAAAAGTTGTAAACTACCAAAAAAATAGGCAATGAACAATATTGGATACTATGAATCTGATATGGATTTATTCCATATGTTTATAGTCCCATTCTGAGAAATATAGCTTTAAACAAGGAATTATTAGAAGGTTACAAGTTACTTTAGTAGAAGGTTTAAAGATGGTACTTGAGAATGAATCAATGTTTAATTTTTTAGCCATATTATATCTTGATGTACAACATTTAGGACTTTTTGATTAAAATTCATATTTATGCCTATACAACACACAATCATTGGTGAAAGAATATATATTTTTATACCCCAATCCCATTGGTAATAAAAGTTTCATTATATCAAAATTAGAATATATAAGCACATTTCCATCTTAAATTAGTTCCTTTAAAATTTTAATGAATTCAAAGAAACTTTTATCGCTACACCCATTTATTTATTTCAATTTAACTAATCTTAAAAATACTGATAACACTATAAATTTACTGAAACCTATAAATAGTGGTTTATTCTCAAAAAATACATAAAATAATTCAGTACAAACTACTTTTTCTATTTTTTTAACACCTATATCATGAATTAATTATCCAATGTGATCCTATGTCTCATGGTGAATATTTCCATCAACATTAGATGCTAATTTTTTTATTATTTCACCATTCCATATCCAACATGTATAATGACATCTAAAATCATACTAAATTATATGATATTTTATTTCTCTAAAATTTAGCTTTCTAATATTCAAACACTTCATGCATGAACAAAAAATCAATTTTTTTAATATTTTGTTTAGAAAATTACAAGAAATCATCAACTCCTTTTTCATATTCATTAGTGGTTATTCATAAATTTACCCAATTACGAAACATTAATTACCTATGATAATAATATAAAACATGAATATATTATACCATATAAACATTTAAAAATATATATAGATAGGTGAATTTTAATAATAAAAAAATATAATAAAAACAATCAATTATTGATAACTATTTGATCATAACAAAAAACTATACACAATGATACAATCATATCATTGAAAAATTTAAATATAAGTGATTATTCATTTATAAAAATGAAAATTTAATCATGCATACATTTTTAACAAATAATTTATCTTAAGAACAATTTAAAAATGAAAAATATCTATAATAAATAATATTTAATCAATTTATTATATCGATAAAAAAATTCATAAATGAAAAAAATTGAAGAAAAAAATGATTTCAACCACAAAAAATTATAATTATAAAACACTTATAAATAAAAACAATTATAAATAAAAATAGTTTCATAAGAAACAAAATATAGTGAAAAAATTATAATCACAAAAAAGTTATAACATTAAAAAAAATTTGTAAAAAGATTTATAATTGATAAAAAAATGCATACAAAAAAATGAATAGATGATTCAAATTTATTACCATTAGATATTTAATTTATCTTCAAAAATAAAAAAATAACTTACAAAATTTTGAGTTCAATAATGAAAATAGAACCTGAATTCAAATAAACTCCTTAAAAGTTAGTGGCAATAGGGAGAACACTATAAGATTGTAGAAAAACATTTTTAAAAATTAATTTGACAAAAACCCTACAAAAACCATGAATTTTGGTTTCTAGTCAACTAGAATAAGGTTTCCCATAATCAAATAATATTAATGATCATTAAATAATGATTAAGGATGGAAGATTGAGGAGAAATAATGTGAAAATATTATAAAAATCAACTGAAATGGAAGATTTATAATTGTTGATGGTCATCGAGTGCTGTCATATTCTATCAAAGGTCAAGATGTGAAGGGATTAGAAACAAAGAAAATGAGGATTTCTAGGTTATAGTGTTTTTTAAACACTTTTAACATTGGATTTCTTAAAAACTATTGATAAAAGGTTTTTTATTACTTTTAATGTCAGTTTTTTATAAAAAAGATGTTAAAATTTCACTGCATCACTTTTAACATTAGTTTCTAAGAAACCGTCATTATAACCGCAATGCTAAAGCCTCTATTTTAACTAGTGTAGGTTAATCTAAATATTTTTTACATTTTAATTTATATGAAAAACCACATATTCTATTTTTAAATCAATGAGGAAAATTACTTACTTTGATGAATATAGGTTTTATGATATAAAAGTATCTTTTAACAAGTACATTTCAATAAAAAAACATTTCAAGTAATTTTTAATTCACATAAATATATTTAAAATCTAATAACACACCTAAACACACTCCAAAAAAATTGAATCTTCCTGGAGGAAGACACTAGGAACTATTAGTACTTCTAGGACTTAGATAAAATGGAAAACCTTTACTAGAAACTATTTGATCCTGTAACCCAAATTAATCAACTGAAGCCTCATCTGGTGCACCCAAGTAACCAAGAAAGAATAATAACTAGGGTTTTTCATTATTCATGGATAAATCATAACTAATAATACTACTCTAATAAAAATAATTACTAATAAAACAATATAACTACAATTTTCTAGATAGATTCATATAGCTTCTATTGAACCTTATAATGAAAACTAATAAAGTATTATATGAAAATAACAATATAAATTCAAAAAAAATCCCTTATATAGAAACATCCCCAAAAATCTATAGTCAAACACTCTATTAAATTAGTGATATATAAAATCACACCCATTTAATAAAAAACATAAAAACCGATTCACATAATAATTATAAATCCCCAAACAGATGATTTTCCACCCAAACAAGGCATTAACATTAAAAATGAAATTAAAAACCCTTATAAAACACCTTATAAAATCAATAGAGAAATAATATATAAATTTTTGGCAACCAAACATGGTATAAAAATTCCAAACTAAATTTATTTAAACATTCCAAACATTAAATTCCATTGAAATCTGATTTTTTGGTATGATATAAATAAAAAACTTTGACAATACATGTATTTTTCAAACCAGAGGTAATATTTCACTCAAATAAAATTTATATATTTAGATAAATATTTTATTGAATTTGATATCCAAAATAAAACACCCAAGTATATAAGGTTACAATAAAAAATAGAATAATTATAGAATACCAAATCTAAACTCCAATAAATTATAACAGAACCACGAGATTAGAGTGGATCAAGGCCTAGAAAGTTTTCCACACACATAAAGAACCAAAAACTCCCAATTATTGACGAAACATGATGAATCCTTATCATTAGGCATCTATATAATTAATTTTTACCTTTGTATATAATATTGAGGCAACCCGATGTTTTTATTTGAATAGATTTTTCTAATAAGTTTGAAGTTGTCACTTTATTAATATTTTTAGTGGGTTTATCGTATTAATGTAAATAATGGGTATTGTATGTATAATTCTAAAAAAATAGGAATATATAAAATTTAAAAAATAAAAAATTAATAAAGAAATACAAGAACATAGTTTTTAATTAAAGGTTATTCAATTTGGTTATATTTATCCTCATTATCTATTATGAATATTATTATTTATATTTGATCTATTAAATGAGATAAATATGTAATCATAGGTTTTTTTCATCTTGTATTGATTAATATTTTAAAATAATTCACTAATATATAAATTCATTATATCTTTCCAATATTAGTAGATTGATACACTAACAATTATGTAGTATTTTAGAACTTTATCAAGACTTGTTATTTTTATTCATCTATAAATCTAGAGATAATTTGGAATTATTAAACTCAATAATACTCACATGAGAGTGATTGAATAATCACCTCACTCATTTAATTAATAAATTAAATCATATATTAATTAATCAATGATTTAGATAAAATGAATTATCAATTCAATAAAAAATAATTAATTCAGGAATAACAGTAAAAAATATCTCAAATCATTCTAGTGGAATCAAATTTACACAATATTTTAAATTTTAAGAATAAATAGTTTATGTATAATAAATCAATAGGAAATCATGAAATGTTTCTCATATAATCAACTACTATGTTCTTAGACCTTTATCACCATGAATCAATTAAGAACCTTCCCCCTCCTCTCTAATCATGAACCAAACTATAGGATCTCGAATTTGAAATATGAATTGAAATATTTCTTACTCTTTATCCTACATTTATTTTTATATAAATTTGGATAACACTATAGATACTCTACTCATTTTCTCTAAAGTTATCTTGGATGACTCTTTATGGAAGTTAGAATATATTTAATCCCCTACTTATTCAAATAACATCGTGATATCCTCATGTTATTTTCCATTTTTGGAATATGCACCACTAACTAGATTGGAAGAAAATACACATCAATATAACTTAAATTTATACCACTTATCCTCCAAAACAACCATATTTTTTATTTTATTTTTATTGGTAAAACTTCATGTAAACCATGTATAAATGAGATTCTATCAACAAAAACGGTTCATAATTATCCTTTGTAATCCATTTAAATCCCAATAAACTTTTCTTCACCTAATTTTAAATTTATTGAATACAAACTTGTTGTTAGGAATTGATACAAAGATTCAAAATTAATATTATGTGAAAATTTAGTTTTTTTTAGTTTCACTTACAATATTGATATCTCTTAAATACAAAAAAATTTAAATTTAAATTTCAATATTATGAAAAATTCAAATTCCTCTATTATCACATATGCAATATTCAATTTTTATCCCTCACATGGATATCCTTTCATACTAATGTGACCTTTAAAAATTTTATTCCAATCATGCACGAGTTTCAAATTCTCTCACAAATGTCCAATTAATATCTTTGGAAAATTTACGTATATATGATTTTACACTTCATTCTTACATAGTATATTCAAATCCCAATCGAATATTATGTGTTTAGTATAATTTTCCAATCACACTAATTTGAGTGGTTCATTTCTTTTTAGCGAGTTTTAGGTTGAATACCCATTAAAGGATAGTTCAATTAATCATGAATCAATCCAAAATTTGTTTCATTATTTTACCACACATTACATATATTAAATTAATGTAATGGAATAAAAGTTCACATATAATGATTTAATTACTAATTATTATTGAATGTAATAAAATATTTATTTAAATATAAATTTATTGTAACACACCAACCCATCTAGTCTGGAGGCAGTGCATTACTTGTGATATTGACATGGTTAGAAGGAATGAAAATCCCAAAGGAACGATTAGTTTATTATTCTTGAAGAAACTAGATACATAGATGTTACTCAAATATTACATTGGATAAGTTTACAAAATACAATACATAATGGAACTAACAACTGCATCCACAAGAACTCAATAATCGATATCCTCTTTGTCACCTGTTGAAAGTAAACAATGAAAGGAGTGAGCTCAAATGCTCAGTAAGGGTTAAAAATAGAGGAAGCATGAGTAAAATACCAAGTGAATGACAATCAATCTGACATAATCAATACGGCATAGTGAATTAATGAATTACTAATGCCATTAATAAATTGAGAATGAAAATGCATCCATAGATTTTGTCATAGTGAAAACCTCATGGATAATAATAATAACTGATAATGAATAAAGAAAATTATTATTAATTAGACGTCATGTATTTGGAACATGAAACCATAATACTGTAAAAATGGTTTAGATCTATGGGTTGAAACTCGTCTGATTTTTGGAAACAAACACGAAGGGTTTGTCACCAACTGATTTGTATCATGAGACCTACCGATGCATCGAGGAGCTATAGTGGGCCCCACAAACCACATCATTTCCAAAGAATTATTTATACATTGATTCAATGCAAGATAAATATGCCTTTTCAATATCTGTATAGAGTCGAGTATACAGATTCATCAATATTTCCTAAACTAAAATAACATTCCAAATAAACACCATATGTAAAATGGTAAATGGTTTAGAAAAAAAACATATCCATGATATGACATTATGGATATTTAATATAAATATAATTTAAAATAAAAATTAATCTCAAATGGGAAGCAGTTACACCACATAAGGATTATTAGGTGCACCATACAATGTTAGTCACAACCAAATAGAAGTTGAGACAAAGTCTCTTACCACAATGTAATCAGTCGAATCATATGACCAGAACGTAATGAACATCAAATGAATCATTGAATAACATGAATATAAAGAGAATAAGGTTATTTTATATCAAATGGAAGTACACTTATACCACATATATGAAATAAATAGTGAACAATGAAAATCTCACAGAAATGAAAGTGAGATGAGAAACCCCTTACAATCATTTCGGCATGGTAACGAGTGTTCTTGCAAGGGATAAATGAGAGGTAAAAGGTTATCCAGTTATTTATATATCATAAGGGAAGTATGGGTCATGTGAAAAAACATACCCCATAATTAGGCATTAAAAATAAAAGAGAAAAACATAGGGGGGATTCTTGAACAAAAGTGAGAGAGAGGATCCCTTACCTTATGCTCGAAGGTGTCCTTGATTGTTCTTAATGACCCGAATAATCATATTTAGTTTAATTAATTAGTAATTAAATAACCTAATAAACATGTAATTGATATGGTATAACCTTATTAAGTTCATTAATTGCCTTTTTTTGGGTTTAAGAGATTCAATTTTATTGTTTTTGAAGCATTTTCTTACTTGGTTTCATGATTTGTTCACTTGTATTCATGAATGGAAGTTGGTTTGAAATATGGTTAAACCTCCATAATTGTTAATATACATTATTGGTGGAATTAAATAGATATAAATTATTTTTGATGATTCTGGTTATATATCATGAGGATGACTCATTCGATGAGTTAAAAATAAACACTTGAATTTGCCTTGGTAGTTCTATGCTAAATAAATTGTTTTGTATTATTATTCCATATTATGTACGTGTAAATATTCTAGAACATTAATCAAGATAAAATAAATATATTATGAACTGGTTCAACCATAAATATTGTTTCATGACTAGTAATGAAGTAACGATTGAAGAACGAAACTTCATCGTCCATGAAGGTTATAAATTGGAACCTCATGGACGTTGATTTCGTTTATAAAAATAAAAGGGAGGGAGTAAGAATATTGATGATGGTTCTTCCATTAACATGATATAAATCCAGTATATATATGATACTAGAGTTTTTATGATTATTTAGATAGAGGAGGTGAGGAGAGGATAACAAATGAAAATAAATTCAAATGAAACTAAAATAAAAAGAAAGGTGTTTTACCTCTTGAAATAACTTCCTTGAGAACCTCCTTAAGGGAAGATATTTTGGTCTTTTGGAAAGACCAAGAGATTCCTAGTCGTGGGGAGTGACTAGGGAAGGGTATTTGGGAATAACTTTTAGGATATTTAAGTCCTAGAGGATTGATGGGAAGAGGGAGTGGTGAGGGGTTTTTATAGTGGAGGAGAGGAGTAAATTTTGAATATTTAATTCATTATTTTATTATTTCCCTCAAGACAACCAATAGTGTTATTTCATGTGACCCATAATAGTAATAAGTGCATGTGAGTTCGAACCAAGTGGCCTTGAATCACTTATGATGTCATAAATAGTGTATTTAACTAATAATTTGTATATATGGTATTTTATCGTATTTCACTATTAATAAAAAATTCTAGAATTTCAGAAAAATCCCAAAAATTTACCCTCACCATTTTTCTACGTGTAGAATTCAAAAATAAAATCCATTTTTCAAAATTAATTTTTTAAATATTATTAATTTAATTTTTAAATAAGGTCATAGTTAATTCCGAAAAATAACAATCTTAAAGGTGCAATTAGTTTTATTTTCTCATCGAAAAACTAATTAAGATCTCATTATCTTATTGCCTTAAGAAAATAAAATAATAATATTATTTAATATTCATAAGGGTAATATTACTATTAATATTACTATTCCTAAGGGTATGTTACTATTAAAAAAAATCATGTTTATTCTATCAGACTCCAAATGACTTACTGATCACAACTCTACATGACCATTTGTCGAAATTCAAAACATAGAAGTGGAAATTTTATATTTGATGGCTAGGTTTTTACTATATCCTAAATAAACTAGTGTTGTTTCAAAGGAACATAGTGATTAATAGAATGTATTTAAGAGAAACATGCCATAAAATGTTTGGGGTGTTATATTGTTCCCTCCTTTGGAAATTTCATCCTTGAAATATTATGTATAAAGCCCACCAAAAAATGTGGGTGGTTCTTCTTCATGAAATCCTCTGGTTCCCATGTTGCTTCCTCCATATTATGGTTTCTCCAAAGAGCCTTTACTAGACGAGTTATTTTATTTCTCAATACCTTCTCCCTTGTGTCAATAATCTTGATAGGTTTTTCATAGTATGACAAACCAAGTTCCAGTTCTATTTATTCATATGTGAGTACATGCGTTGGTTCTGGCATGTACTTATTTAACAATGATACATGGAACACATCATGAAATCTGGATAGATTTTGCATCATCGCTAAAGGGTAATCTATAGCTTCGATTCTTCCCAAAATTTCAAATGGTCCAATATACCCGGGGCTCAGTTTCCCTTACTTACCGAACCTTAAGACACCCTTCCATGGAGATACTTTCAGAAACACATGATCTCCCACTTGGAATTCCAAGTCCTTCCTCTGGTTGTCAGTATAAATATTTTGCCTACTTTGGGCTTCTTTAATATGGGCTTGTATTTTATTCACCTTTGTCGTGGTCTCTTCAATAAGTTATGGGCCTATAAGTTTCCTCTCACCAACTTCATTCCAAAAAGTTGGTGTTCAACATCTCCTTCCACATAATGCTTCATATGGAGCCATTTGAATACTAGAATAGAAACTATTGTTTTATGAAAACGCCACAAAAGGCCATTATTTATCCCACATAACTTGTATGTCAAGATAAAATGACCGTAGCATATCTTCTAGTGTTTGAATAGTCCTTTCAGATTGTCCGTTGGTTTGGGGGTGATATGCGGTACTCATATGACGCTCAGTATTCAAAGCCTTCTGGAGAATTTTCCATAATTTTTACGTAAACCAGGGATCTAGATCAGAGAAAATTGATAGAGGTGAACCATGAAGTCTTACAAATTCATTAATATAAAGTCTTTCCAAGTGGTCAAGTGAAAAAACCTCTCCTATAGGAAGAAAATGTGCTGATTTTGTGAGCCGATCAACAATTACCCATATTGCATTGTTCCTTCTAGGTGTCCTTGGTAGCCCGGTGAAAAAATCCATCGTAATGTTATCCAAATTCCACATAGGAATAGGTAGAGGTTGCATCACTCCTTTGTGATGTTGTCTCTCCACCTTCACTTGTTGATAAACTAGACACCTTGACACGTAGTCAACAATTTCTCGCTTCATATTATCCCATAAAACATATTCCTTCAGATCTCTATACATCTTGGTGATACCCAGGTGTATAGAGAAATTTGAGATATGAGAATTATCTAATAGTTCCCTTTTTAGCTCAGGTACTGATGGAACACATAAACTCTTCCCAAATTTCAAAACTCATTCTTCATACACGAA
This sequence comes from Viscum album, assembly GCA_963277665.1. Lineage (NCBI taxonomy): Eukaryota > Viridiplantae > Streptophyta > Magnoliopsida > Santalales > Viscaceae > Viscum > Viscum album. The sequence continues at coordinate 1,285,079,409 of OY728155.1, read as the reverse complement.
GTCAGCTAGTATCCCATCCTTGACTGCATTGATTTTATTATGATGATTCTCATCATCAGATTTAAATTTTTTTATCTTCTCTAGTAAAGATGGTTTAACAATCATTTGAAAGAGAAGTTTTGTTTCCCCTTCCTTAAAAATTCCCATATCCATCATCAGTAGATCCATCAATATAGGATCTCTTTCATTCCTCATTTGAGTCATAAGGACATGATCTTTCCTGCTTAATGAATCTTCCACCTTATTCTCCTTTCCTGGGTGGTAGTGTATTCAACAATTATAATCTTTGAGTAACTAGAGCCATCTTCTTTGCCTCATGTTGAGTTCTTTTTGTGTGAAAATATATTTCAAACTCTTGTGGTCCGTATAAATCTCACATCTCTCTCCGTAGAGATAATGCCTCTATATTTTCAGAGTAAAGATTACAGATGATAACTCAATATCATGAGTTGGATAATTTTTCTCATGAGTCTTCAACTGTATTTATGCATAAGTAATAACTTTATCGTGTTTCATAAGGACGCAACCTAGTCCATTATTTGATGCATTTTTGTATATTAAAAATCCATCACTTCCAGGTAGAAGAGTCAAAATTGGAGAATTGACCAATATTCTTTTCAATTCATCGAAGCATTAAATACATTATTTTTTCCACACAAACTTAACTCCTTTATGTGTGAGCTTGGTTATTGGGTTATCCAGTTGGGAAAAATTCTAAATGAAATGCTGTTAATAACCTGCTAAGGTAATAAAACTGCGCACCTCAGTTATTTTTGTTAGCATGGGACAATATTGGATTGCCTTTGTCTTCACAGGATCAACTAGGATTACATCCTTAGAGAAAATATGACACAAAAAAGAAACTGATTGAATCCATAATTCTCACTTGCTAAACATCCCATATAATTTATTTCTTCTAAGAGTTCGCAGAATAACCTGTAATTGATTCTCATGGTCTTCATAGATTTTTGATTATATGAGGATATCATCGATGAATACCACAAAAGTTTATCAAGATATTCCTTGAAAACTTTATTCATTAAATCCATGAAAACAGAGGGATCATTTTTCTGTCTAAAAGGCATCACTGTAAACTCGTAATGCCCATACCTGGTTCGAAATACTGTCTTAAGAATATCTTCCTTCCTCACACGCAACTGATGATATCTGGATCGAAGGTCAATCATTGAAAAAGTATTGATATCCATAAAGTTGGTCAAATAAATCATCAATCCATGGAGGAGGATACTTATTCTTTATTTTAATAGCATTGATTTCCTTTTAATCAATGCAAAGCCTCATGGATCCATATTTCTTCTTGACAAAGAGGACAGGGGCTCCCCATGGAGAAACACTAGGTCGAATAAATCCTTTTTCACTCAAATCCTCTACTTGTTTCTTTATCTCTACTAATTACAAAGTGGCCATTCTATAGGGAGTCTTTGATATAGGTCATGCATCACGAATTAAATCAATAGAGAGCTCAACTTCCCACTCTGGAGGATGTCCTGGTAAATCCCTTGGAAATAAATCAATGTACTCTTTCACTATGTGCAAATATTCAATTTGAATATTTCTTTACTCACCCATAGATATTGGTTTATCTTCCTATGAAAGTATTTCATTCAGTAGAGTTACTGGGGGTGGTTCTAGATAAGAATCAGGTGGTGAAGTTTCTTCCCTAAAGACAATGGATTCTACACCATTTTCAAATATTGTAACTTCCTTCTTCTTACAATAAATATTCGCATCATAATTTGATAGCCAATACATACCAATAATTATATCATATTTAATCATTGGTATGATGATAAGGTTAGAAACTAGAGCACATTTTGGTGTCTAGAGGGGGACTAGTCGACATGCGTTGGTTGCAATGATACATCCCCTTTGAGTTTTGACTGAAAACTCCCTTATTAAATAAAATTGGACATATCTAATTTTCTTGGAAAACTAAGAAGATATAAATGAATGCGATGATCCAGAATAAAATAAAGTGTTGGATAATTTTGAGGAAATAATTAAAGTACCTGCCACCACATCATTGGGAACTTCAACCTTCGCTGTTGTAATCGCAAAGGCTCTCCCTTGCTCTCTTGGACTTTTCTAAATAGAGTTTCCTTAATTCTTAGGACACTCATTTGCATAGTGTCCCATCTCTCTTCAATTGTATCATTGAATATCATTGAATTGTTTCTTACCCTTGCATTCATCAGATCGATGACCCTTTTCTCCATAGTTATAGTAGACTACCATGAATTTCAAGTATTTCCTGAGATGATTATATCCACAGTTCTCACATAACAGGAATATTATTATTCCCTTTATCTTATTTGGTTCTTCTCCTTTCCATTTGTTATCAGAGTACCGGTTCTTATCTTGGTTTCCTTTTAAAATATTTGATCTAGAAGATTCCCTCTCTGTTTTGATGGCACTTGAAACAATTTCATCATATGATGAAAATGATTGAGAATCCAATGCCCTTAAAAGACGTGGCTTAAGACCATCAAAGAAATGATCAATCTTGTTTATCGAGTCACATGCATAATCCACATCATACCTGGATAGCCTTGTGAAAGTACCCTCATACTCTGCAACACTGTCTTCTTCCCTTTGGTTTAGGCTAAGGAATTTCCTCTTCATTTCAGTTTTTTGCTCACAAGGGAAATATATTTCAAAAATTATTTCCTTAAAAGTCCTCCATTCCATATCTTCTATTTCTTCTTCCTTCGTGGTATTCTGAATCAAGGACCACCATTGATCGACATCGCCCTTGAGACAATATACTGCCAATACTACCTTTTCATTTTCATTGCATGTTAATGGCACGCATATATTTTCAAGGGAATTTATCCATTGGTTAGCTTCCACTAGATTAGTAGCCCCGCTAAAAGATGGGGGCTTCTTCTGCATGAAATGATCTGACATAGGTGTGGAATGGTTATTTGTTATAACTTCAGTAAGTTGTCCCAATATGGTCATGATCTGATCTGCTCAAATGTTGACTGTGCTGACTTGCTCAGTAGGGAGATCCCTACCTTTCCCATGAGTATTGATTCCCCTTATTCTATTAGACACCATTTCTAAATAATGGGATACACTAGGTTAGTTTATTAATCTCAAATAGAAAAGATCTCAACATAGATTGAAATTCTTCGCCTAGCTAATCTTATAAACATGGTTCCTCTGAGGACAAATTTACATTAAACTACTTCATAATGGCTTGTAAAGAAAATATGAATTATCCTAAGCATATTACCTGGGATTGTCATAACAAAGAGTGTAGCAAGGCCCATTTTCATGCACCAGTTCCCGTTTGAGTCTTGCTCAAAGTGGTGTTTTCGGGTTTTAACGTTAGATACATCTGTGCCAGAGCTGCCTCTACCTGCTTGTATCCAGACAGAGATGTATTTCTTGAAAGATTCACATAATCTATTCCTTACCAAAATACCAAGAAGTTATTGTATTTTTATTCCCAAATACTACCTTAGGGCTTTGTTCCCTTATATACATTTCCTACTCTAGTTTCCAAGTTTTCTACTAGACTTCCTCTGATACCAACTATAACACCCCGAACCCTCTAGACTAGAGCCGGTGCATTACTTGTGATATTTTCATGGTTAGAAGGAATGAAAATCCAGAAATAAAGATTAGTTTATTAGTCTTGAAGAAACTAGATACATATATGTTACTCAAATTACATTGGAAAAGTTTACAAAATACAATACATAATGAAACTAAAAACTGCATCCACAAGAACTCGATAATTGATCTCCTCTTTGTCACCTATTGAAATTAAACAATGAAAGGGGTGAGCTAAAATGATCAATAAGGGTTACAAATAGTGGAAGAATGAGTACAATAATAAGTGAATCACAATCAATCTGATATAATCAATATGGAATAGTGAATAAATGAATAACTAATGCCATTAATAAACTGAGAATGAAACTGCATCCATAGATTTTGTCATAGTGAAAACCTCATGGATAATAATAATAACTGATAATGAATAAAGATAATGCTTATTAATTGGAAATCATGTATATGGTACATGAAACCATAATACCTTAAAAACGGTTTAGTTCTATGGGTAGAAACCTGTCTGATTTTTGGAAACAAACTTGAAGGGTTTGTCGCCGACTAATTTGTCTCATGAGACCTACCGATGCATAGAGGGGCTATAGAAGGCCCCACATTCCACTTCATGTCCAAATAATTATTTATAAATTGATTCAATACAATAGAAATATGCCTTTTCAATATCCATATAGATTAGAGTATACAGATTCATCAATATTTCCATAACTAAAATAACATTCCAAATAAACACCGTATGTAGAATGGTATATGGTTTAGACAAAAAACATATCCATGATATGAGATTATGAATATTTAATATAAATATAATTTAAAATGAAAATTGATCTCAAATGGGCAGTAGGTGCACCACATAAGGATTATTAGGTGCACCATACAGAGTTAGTCACAACCAAATAGAAGTTGAGACAAAGTCTCTTACCACAATGTAATCAGTCGAATCATATGACCAGAACATAATGAACATAAAATGAATCATTGAAAAACTTGAATATAAAGAGAATAATGTTATTTTATATCAAATGGAAGTATAATTATACCACATATATGAAATAAATGGTGAATAATGAAAATCTCACAGAAATGAAAGTGAGTTGAGAAACACCTTACAAACATTTCGACATGGTAACGAGTGTTCCTTTGAGGGATTAATGAGAGGTAAAAGTTTATCCAATTATTTATATATAATAAGGGCAGTATGGGGAAGGTGATAAAACATACCCCATCATTAGGTATTAAAAATAAAATAGCACAACAAAGGGGAGATTCTTGAATAAAAGTGAGAGAGATGATCCCTTACCTTATGCTCGAAGGTGTTCTTGATTGTTCTTAAGAACCTGAATAATCAAATTTAGTTTCATTAATTAGTAATTACAGAACCTAATAAACATGTAATTGATATGGTATAACCTTATTAAGTTCATTAATGTCTTTTTTTATGGGTTTAAGAGATTCAATTTTGTTGTTTTGTAAGCATTTTCTTACTTGGTTTCATGATTTGTTCACTTGTATTCATGAATGGAAGTTTGTTTGAAATATGGTTAAACATCCAGAATTGTTAATATAAATTATTAGTGAAATTAAAGATATATTAATGATCTTTGATGATTCTGGTTATATATCATGAGGATGACTCATTCGATGTGTTAAAAATAAACGCTTGAATTTGGCTTGGCAGTTTTGTGCTCAATAAACTTGTTTTGTATTATTATTCCATATTATGTACGTGTAAAGATTACAGAACATTAATCAAGATAAAATACATATATTATGACCTGGTTCAACCATAATAATGGTTTCATGACCAGTAATGAAAGAACAATTGAAGAATAAAACTTCGTCGTCCATGAAGGTTATAAATTGGAACCTCATGGACGTTGATTTCATTTATAAAAATAAAAGGGAGAGAGTAAGAATATTGATGATGGTTCTTCAATTCAAATTATATAAATCCAATATATAAATGATACTGGAGTTATCATGATTATTTGTATAGAGTAGGTGAGGAGAGGATAACAAATGAAGATAAATTCAAATGAAACTAAAAGAAAAAGAAAGGTGTTTTACCTCTTGAAATAACTTCCTCGAGAACATCCTTAAGAGAAGAGATTTTGGTATTTTAGAAAGACCAAGAGCTTACTGGTCTTGGGGAGTGACTAGGGATGTGTATTTTTCCAGAACATTGAAGAGATTAAAGGCTTAGAGGAGTGAAGAGAAGAGGGAGTGGTGAGGGGTTTTTATAGTGGAGGAGAGGAGTAAATTTTGAATATTTAATTCATTATTTTATTATTTCCCTCAAGAAAACCAATAGTGTTGTTTCATGTGACCTCTAATAGTAATAAGTGCATGTGAGTTTGAACCAAGTGGTCTTGCATCACTTATGATGTCATAAATAGTGTATTTAACTAATAATTTGTATATACGGTATTTTATCGTATTTCACTATTCATAAAAAATTTCTAGAATTTCAGAAAAATCCCAAAACTATACCCTAACAATTTTTCAATGTATAGAATTCAAAAATGAACTCCATTTTTCTAATTAATTTTCTAAATATTATTAATTTAATTTTTAAATAAGGTCATAATTAATTTGAAAAATAACAATCATAAAGTTGCAATCAGTTTTATTTCTCAATGAAAAAATAATTAAGATCTCATTATATTATTTCCTTAAGAAAATAAAATAAAATTACTATTTACTATTCATAAGGGTCATATTAATATTAATATTACTATTCATAAGGGTATGTTACTATTCACCAAAAATCATGTTTGTTCTATCAGACTCCAAATGACTTACTGATCTCAACTCTAGATGACCATTTGTCGAAATTCAAAACATAGAAGTGGAAAATTTATATTTAATGGCTAGGTTTTGACTATCTCCTAAATAACCTAGTGTTGTTTCAAAGGAACACAATGATGAGAGGAGTAAATTTTGAATATTTAATTCATTATTTTATTATTTTCCCCAAGACAACCAATATTGTTGTTTCATGTGATCCATAATAGTAATAAGTGCATGTGAGTTCGATCCAAGTGGCCTTGCATCACTTATGATGTCATAAATAGTGTATTTAACTAATAAGTTTTATATATGGTATTTTATCATATTGTACTATTCATAAAAAATTTTAGAATTTCATAAAAATTCCAAAAATTTACCCGAACTATTTTTCGACGTGATTAAAAAATAAACTCAATTTTTCAAAATTAATTTTCTAAATATTATTAATATAATTTTTAAATAAGGTCATAGTTAATTCAAAAAATAACAATCTTGCAGGTGCAATTAGTTTTATTTCTCATTTAAAAACTAATTAAGATCCCATTATCTTATTGCCTTAAGAAAATAAAATAATAATATTATTTACTATTCATAAGGGTCATATTACTATTCATAAGGGTATGTCACTATTCACCAAAAATCAAGTTTGTTATATCAGACTCCAAATGACTTACTGATCACAACTCTAGATGATCATTTGTCGAAATTCAAAACATAGAAGTGGAAAATTTATATTTAATGGCTAGGTTTTGACTATCTCTTAAATAAACTAGTGTTGTTTCAAAGGAACATAGTGATGAATAGAATGTATTTAAGAGAAACATACCATAAAATGTTTGAGGTGTTATATTTATAATTAATAAAAATTCAAAATATATAAAATATGTGGGAAATTCTTAGTATTTATAATCTATGGGGAACAATTCCATTAAATAATCAATATAAAATATATGAAATTATATCCCTACCAATTCCCCCACACTAACAGTTTTACCTCCTGGGAAAAATTATATACCAATTTCAAATTCAAATTCCTTAGGTCATAAATGGTAAAGCATTTGAATTTATCACCTATAAACTCTTCATGATTCAATATGAATTAATATTATCTAATTATTTATGCCCACTAATATTAATTCAATATTCTATTAATACCCATTCACATTTTGTGTATACCTTCTCGAGAGTATTTATCTCATTACTAAAAATAATTTCTAACAAGTTTTTCTCCTCTAAATTATATTAATAATTTCCATAGGCTTTTTTTATATCTAATTCTACACTCAATTAAGAAAAGAGTAAATGGTAACCAAAATGAATTTTCCATAGTCTGTTCTAGAATTAAATATTTTGCGGGTTAAGTTTGAAAAGTAAAAGATAAAAATATGTCACGACCCATCCTCGGGGACCGTGTCGTGACTACCCCAAGTCCGCCTTCCATAGGCCAGGGGCTGGCGACTAGCACCAAGGCGTAATTCCCGGTAAAAAGGGAAGTCATTGCCTTTGTAAAGTAAACAAACACCATAGAGCAAGCAAGCAGAAGTAAACACTAAGTAAAAACTGTGTACAATAGAAAGTGCGGTAAAGTATGTGGACCAGAATACAAACCCAAACTGAAAGTAAAGTACAACTGAAAAGTAAAGCCGCAACGTCGATCCGTCCACTAGAAGTCCCACCCGAAGGGTGGGTATAGATAGCCTCCACAGCTCCTCGGGTCCAGCCGTCCGCTCCCAGTACGCCCCGCCCAGTGGTCCACCTCAGGGTACTGACCTGCTCCTCTCACCTCAACCCCAATCATCATTGTCTGTCGTCTGCAACCAACACAACGTAGTGCAGGTTTAGAGACCCGAAGCCTGACATACATGGACATTACATTACTTTTGCAGAATACTCAGTACATAACAAAAACACACACACAAGGCCCGTAATAGTATAGTGTCTTTGGAAACTCAGAATATAATCTTCTAATCATGGTGAAAGATCTTCAACATCTCCCATAAAGATCTCCTTTTTTTTAAAACTTAATTCCTTTCTTTATTTCCTGAAAAAAAACATAAAAGGGTGAGCTCAAATGCTCAGTAAGGGTAAACAAAAGAAATATCAATCACATCATATTCATAAGAACATATCTTTTGGAAATCTTAACCTGCAAAAGATATCATAATTTCATAACATGGGATAAATCATAGTAGTGAAATGTAATCCCAACAATCACAACTTAAAACATGAAAATTTGTGGCATACACACATAATAATAGAGAATAATTTCTTATTAGTCAAGACTCATTTCCAAGACTATCTTAGTGGACAAAGTCCCTTTCTGAACCGAGTTCACTCCTCGTTTCAGTCCTGTTTCACTGAACCAGTATAACCTACCATTACAGCCATGTCTATCTCATGAGATATAAAATCTTTACCCAATTCATTGGAGGGAGATATAGGTCCCACCCATCTCATAATGATACCATTCTTATGTGTTCCACAAAATCATAAACCATACATCATAGCATAACCCATGTAATAAAAATGGGAATCTTAAACATCATGACATCATAAAACAATTCATATAAGATAAAGGAATTCATAAATATAATTCCATCACAACACAATCAAATCAATGTAATAATAGGTATATAAACAGAACCCTTAATTATCTTAGATGGAAAATAAGTTTGATAAAACACTTGAACTCCATTCTTGAGGAAAATATCCTTTCTGCTTCAAAAACACTTTTCCTTTCTTAACATGTCATAAAATTTTAAACTAAAAGAAGTTGATTAAAAATAAACTTGAAAACTTGTAAAGGAAGCTTCTTGGAAATAATTTTTTAAAAATCCATTCATGCCGTATAAGTTAAAAAAAACATTCTTCTCGTACTTTTGTCAGAAAAGTCAGAAAAGTACCTCGTACGAAAAACGAAAAAAGATTCCTTTCATATCCTTTACTAATAACTCACCGAAGGGTAAAATTGGATTTAAACAGTTGTTGGTGGATGGAAATAATATTACATATTGAAGAAACATGGATTTTTATGATAAAATACACCCCATTAAATACTAAAGTATAAACAATATCGGATAAAAATGAGATTGTGATATTTCCCTTACCTTAGGTCCGATTTGCTTCGTAAGTGTCCAAACATCCTTTATAATGATTTAAATAATGTCATTGACTTATTAAAGAATCTTATTCATTGTTATTATATCATATATGGTTCACTTATGACTTTATATTACCCGTTCTTTTGTAAATTGATGTTAAAGTAGCATTTTGGGTAAAATCGTCTCATTTGTGGTTCATGTTTTAACTTGTAATTATTCATATGATTACATAGATCATGATTACTTAATTCCTTAATATAAAACATGATTTATATATAATATATATTCAGAATATACATATATATAATGGATCGATAAATGTAAAGAAATAGACCGTTCATGGAGACGGTAGGCCGTACGTACGCATGAACGCTGTTTTAGTTTCCTTATTGAATTGAGTGGAATTAAGTAGATGACATAAATATATATATACATAAATACAGTATCATTTTTATGTCATATATTTCATGATTAATTATTATATATACTTTATAATCATTCATGAATGGTTAAAGTGGAGAATGAATCTAATCGCGTCGTGGAGACGGTAGTCCGTACGTACGCACGAGCGATGATATCATTCCCATGGTCGTGGAATTGTGTTGAAGTGTATGTATACTATTTAATTATCAACATCACTTTATAATAATCATATATAGTTACTCATTACACCATTATACCCATCCAATTAAGGTGGTGGCGGAAAATAGATTACACCACGGCCTGGAGACGGTATTCCGTACGTACGCACGCGCATTGATTTCCTTTTTCCGTAGGATGGATAGAAGGTTAATTAAAGTTGCTTAATATTTATAATAACATATCAGTATATAAGAAATACTGATGTTATTACTTTATCCTGAAACAACTAAATAAGAAGAAGTTGAAGAAGAAAGACATTGAAAAAGATCGGTAATGGATATTACCTCTTTTTGGCGCGCCTTCACTTAACCTCCACTTAAAGAACAAAAAATGGTCTTTGAAGAAGACCAGGACCTCTAGTATGATACTAGGGAAGTGGAGAAGAGATTTTTTCAGGGGTTTTCCGAGCTTGAATGCTCAAATTGGTGTGAGGAGGAGAGGGAGGAGGTGCCCTTTTATAAGGGAGGAGAGGGCCACCTTAGGAAAATCTCAAAATATTATTTTATATTAAGGTAAAATTCAGTTTATAATGGTTCCAAAGGGTCTTATTTAAAAGATAAAGTGGGTATGGGTCCAAATACTCTCATCCATTAGAATTTAGACAAGTTCAGGTTATTATTTTAACCTTATCAATTAGATTTAACTCTAAGTTAAATAATTTAACTTTTACCATGTCTTTTTGTTTTCTTACACTATATGGTTAATATAATTACCATAACAAGCCAAACGAAACCCAAGTTTTTTATTATTAATATATCTATCCTTATCTAAGTCATTTGGCCTAACCTTAGATTTTTAGGAATTAAATAACAATTAATAATATAATATTTTTTTAAAAAACTAATTTATGTCAATTTTGACACTATTTGGTACATGATTTTTATGAAATTCATAACAGAATGATACGTTAGAACCAAGTTACTTATATCAACAATAACATGTCATATTAACCTATAAAATTAATTTATGTCATAAAAATTCTCAAATTACATTTATTTGGCCATTTATAACATCAATTATGTCAATATTTCATTAATAAGACAATTACTGCATAATCTTTGTGTCATAATAAATGATAATTATTTAATCCCTAAAAATTATAAATAAATTCCTATGATGTAGATAACTGTATTATATTTTTGGAGACTATTAATTTTCGAAGTTTCATGAAGTTTATCACTATATTAAAATTATTATACTTATAATATTTAAGAAAGTGACATGTTGTCACATTCTTTGGTTTTAATAATAATTAAATTATTTTCATGGAAAAAAGTCCATAAAATGAATCTAATCCGACCCTTAGGTTATATGGGTATACTTTTAGCGATCCAATATGATTTTTTCAAGTGTTAGGGTAATTTTATAATCTAATATTTACCCTTAATTACCCGATTTACCTTTAACTATAGTAAATAAAATTTACCGTAGTTACTATTCACAATGCCCAAAAATAAAAAGTAGCTTATTAACATAATTTGGACCCAATGATTCCAAATATGGAATCCATTTTTCCAAATTCAATACACAAAAGATGCAGAAATTAAATTAAAATTAATCCCGTTGTCGAAAGAAAACGGGTTTTTCTTTAAAACATTGCAAAAGATTGAATTGATTTAACCTACAAATTCAAGGTAAAAAAAATGCTAATGACATAAATTATATTAAATGGTAAAAACATATTCTATTTATACTTTAAAACCATTCAATATTATAATTTAATCACATAAGATATTACGATGAAAAAAGTTGTTTTTAATTAAAATATAGCGTGTTTTTACTATTCATTAAAATATGAAAGTTATCAGAAAAATATCAAAACTTTATCTAATGTAATTTTTTATATTCTGATTCAAAAGAAGAATTTTATTTTTTAAAATTTAACATATAAACATGTCAAAAACTAGATTTAAAGTGGGTGCTCCATCAAAAGGCGGCAAAACTGCATTTTTTTGAAAAATACTTATTTTACCCGAAAAATTTATTTTGTTCTTATACCATGTACCAAAAATGTGTAAGATGAATAATACTGTTATAAAATTCAAAATTTCGTTAACACTATTCATAACGGCTAGTTCATAACAACATTATAATAATATATTGTTGTTTAGTAAAACCCGGTATTGCGCACAACACACGCTATCGAGGAAGGTCGCGATTGCGTGTAATGCAAGCCAAGTCAGGGTTGCGTGTAGTGCACAACTCCTTTGTTGTTTCATATAACAGAATCCAACCATATTTTATTTATACATTGAATATATATATATATATACACACACTCAATGTTGCGTAGAATAACTTCTATCAAACAAACTTGAAATTCTGTGTAACAAGAGCCAAGAAAAGTGTTGCGTATAGCGCAAGATAATCTTGGTGTGTCGCACAATAGAAGATATGAATGAAATTACAGAGAATGTATCTTATAAAATCTCGGGTTTTTACATTCTACCCCCCTTAAAATGAATTTCTCCCTCGAAATTCGTCGGGGGTTATAAATCGTTTACTATTCATAAAAACGCACATCGTAAAAAGAAATACCAAAACTGAACTTTAAAAACTAATGTATGAAATATAACGGTTACCCAAATGAACTCATCACTGGGTTTCCATATAGGAGAAAATATGGACATGGAAGAGAAATCTAACGGTCATGTTCTGATAGAGAGTGGTAGAGAACATGGCTATGAAAAAGCCAACAATCACAAAGCTATTGATTTGTGGTGATCTAAGGTACCGTCTGATTCATCGGATATAAGGGCAGTAGGACAACATTTTTGGTTTTTCAAGATCATTTCCTTAAAGTTGATGAAATTGAAATTAGAAGAAATACTTTCGTGATTTTGGTATAGTCTCACCGTTTGTCATTGTTTGGACAATTTCCACTTCATCTCTTAAAGAAATGAAGTTGAATTTTTTATTCGTGATGTGTTAGCAGATCATGTGATAGAATGATGGGTCATTCCATCTGTCTTAAACAAATGGTTATAAAATTTATCAAAAAAAATACATAAGTCCATCTATAGTGATATTAATCTTATATAGTTCCTAAAATGGACTTATACTAATTAATATAATAAAACTAGTTTCTACTAAACAGGGACTTCCTGTAGGCCAGTAGTAGGCGAAAAAGGCCAGTCGCACTTCGATTGTGGGTTCGATTCCCACAGCCTTGTCCGACGCGATGGGCTGTCGCCCGTCCTGCAGGTTGTCCTTTTTCTAAAACTACATTACTATAAAATCCCATCTATAATATCGAAAAAAGTTCTATCCATAAAAAATACTTAGCATATGTCCAACATAATCCATTCCAATATTTAGGATTATCTAAAATACTTCGGTCCAAGCTCATAGTATAAAGAAAATGATTACTTGAAATGTCATCAACCAAGCATGTGAATACCATCATTTATCCCCCATATATATATATTGTTGGTCACATTCCAATCATGTGAATACCTTAATCATGTATTCTCTTGAAAAAATGAATTCCCATTGAACCATAGTGAAAACATGAATGCAGTTAAAAGTTAACACTTTCCACATACCAAAATCCTCAAAATTCTATATACTCAAACCATTATATCACTTAATCCTTATATCAATCATGAGCTCATGAATACTGTTAAACATTTCATTTTCTCGTTTTCCCTTCATTATGCGCATATCATCTTATTTCCAAAAATATCTCAATCACTTTGAATACCACATTAGACCAATACATAAATATTCCAATACTCCATGATACAACATTATTTTGGAATCCCATTACATAAACACTTAATCATTCCACCACATCGTTGTCATATTCAACATCGCCAATAGTGATCGCATGTGACTTCCCTTTGTCCTTTGCCTTAAGCGGTTGCTCATGTTGATCATCACTAACCCTTGGATTAGGGAATTTATTAGCATAATGCCCCATTTCCTTGCACTTGAAGCATTGAAGTGTTGGTTGTGCGTTCTCTGCAGTCTTTGCTTTATTCACATCATTAGAAACCCTTTTTCCATTACTTTGACACTCAGCTGCTCAATGACCTTATTTTCCACACTTAAAACATTTTCTAGTCCCTTTAAGACAATCTCCACCATGCTTCTTTCCACACTTTGTGCATAAGGAAACATTCATCTTCTTTTCACCATTATTCTAAGATTTCTCCTTGAACTCCATCTTTTGTTTCTTGTCAAAACCATGAGATGGATATGTAACACCAACTTGCATTTCTACCTTGATAGCACAACGCACAATCTCTTCATAGCTACTGAAGTCTCTTATAGCTAATGCCCTTCAAAGACTTGGTTTTAAGCCACTAAAAAATCGATCAACTTTACTTTCAAGTTGGATGATAATGCCAGATATATACCTTGAAAGTCTTGTAAAATTCGCTTCGTATATACCAACAGATTCATCATCCTTCTGCTTCAGCTCAAGAAACTCCTTTTCCATCTTTGTTCGAAGAATACGAGGGAAGTACTTACTAAAAAACATGTTCTTGAACTCGTCCCATTACATGGACTCAATTTCATCTCTTAGCCTCGTATTCTTGATAAGATTCCACCATTGATCAGCTTCACCTTCCAAACGATATAATTCTAAGATGAATTTATCATGTTCAGAACATTGAAGAACTAAAAATATATTTTTAGTGGTACTGATCCATTGTTCAGCAACAAGTGGATCAGAAGACCCACTGAAAGAAGGTGGACGTTGCCTCATGAAGGACTCAATAGAATATTGTTCCCTTCTCTTCTCATTTGGAAGTCCAGAATGATTCATAGCTTGTGTAATTATAGCAATAAGATTTTTCACTCCATCTCCCATAACACTTGTTTGTTCAAGAGGAAAATCATTGCATTTTCCATTACAGTGATCAACATGGTTCATTTGGGTTCCATCCATCGTCTAAAACCCAAAAAGAATAGTGTGAGAGGCAAAAATAATGCTAGGGAAAACAACATAGTAAAGGGGGAGTATCCTCAATATCTAACATCTTAGGTTAAATTATAAGATCATTACCGTATTTCTAGGACTGTATCCTATACGTATACTTATCCATAGGGAAATCCCTAGACATCCCTTAGAAATATCTCTAGGGATCTCACTAACGTTTTCGCATCCTAGTTTCCAAAGGTTGACTAAACCTTTCCTCTGATACCAACTGTAGAGACCCAAAGCCTGACGTACATGGACATTACATTACTTTTGCGGAATACTTCGTACATAACAAAAACACACACACAAGGACCGTAATAGTTTAGTGTCTTTGGAAACTCAGAATATAATCTTCTAATCGTGGTGAAAGATCTTCAACATCTCCCATAAAGATCTCCTTTTTTTAAACCTAATTCCTTTCTTTATTTCCTGAAAAAAAAAACATAAAAGGGTGAGATCTAGTGCTCAGTAAGGGTAAACAAAAGAAATATCAATCACATCATATTCATAAGAACATATCTTTTGAAAATCTTAACCTGCAAAAGAGATCATAATTTCATAACATGGGATAAATCATAGTAGTGAAATGTAATCCCAATAATCAAAACTTAAAACATGAAACTTTGTGTCATACACACATAATCATAGAGAATAATTTCTTATTAGTCAAGACTCATTTCCAAGACTATCTTAGTGGAAAAAGTCCATTTCTGAACCGAGTTCACTCCTCGTTTCAGTCCTGTTTCACTGAACCGGTATAACCCACCGTTCCATCCATGTCTATCTCATGAGATATAAAATATTTACCCAATGCATTGGAGGGAGATATAGGTCCCACCCATATCATAATGATACCATTCGTTTGTGTGCCACAAAATCATAAACCATACATCATAGCATAACCCATGTAATAAAAATGAGAATCCTAAACATCATGACATCATAAAACAATTCATATAAGATAAAGGAATTAATAAATATAATTCCATCAGAACACAATCAAATCAATTTAATAATAGGGATAGAAATAGAACCCTTTATTATCTTAGATAGAAAATAATTTTGATAAAACACTTGAACTCCATTTTTGAGGAAAATATCCTTTATGCTTCAAAAACACTTTTCCTTTCTTAACATGTCATACAATTTTAAACTAAAAGAAGTTGATTAAAAATAAACTTGAAAAATTGTAAAGGAATCTTCTTGGAAATAATGTTTTAAAAATCTATTCATTCCGTATAAGTTAAAAAACATTCTTCTCGTACTTTTGTCGGAAAAGTCAAAAAAGTACCTCGTACGAAAAAAGAAAAAAGATTCCTTTCATATCCTTTACTAAAAACTCACCGAAGGGTTAAATCGGATTTAAAAAATTGTAGGTGGATGGAAATAATATTACATATTGAGGAAACATGGATTTGGATGATAAAATACACCCCATTAAATACTAAAGTATAAACAATCTCGGATAAAAATGAGATTGTGATATTTCCCTTACCCTAGGTCTGATTTGCTTCGTAAGTGTCCGAACCTCTTGTATAATGATTTAAATAATGTCATTGACTTATTAAAGAATCATATTCATTGTTATTATATCATATATGGTTCACTTATGACTTTATATTACCCGTTCTTTTGTAAATTCATGTTAAAGTAGCGTTTTGGGTAAAATCGTCTCATTTGTCGTTCGTGTTTTAACTTGTAATTATTCATATGATTACTTAGATCATGATTACTTAATTACAAAATATAAAACATGATTTATATATAATATATATTCATAATATACATATATATAATGGATTGATAAATGGAAAGAAATACACTGTTCATGGAGACGGTAGGCCATACGTATGCATGAACGCTGTTTTCGTTTCCTTATTGAATTGAGTGGAATTAAGTAGATGACATAAATATATATATAAATAAATCCAGTATCATTATTATGTCATATATTTCATTATTACATATTATATATACTTTATAATCATTCATGAATGGTTAAAGTGGATAATGAATCTCATCGCGTCGTGGAGACGGTAGTCCGTACGTACACACGAGCGATGATATCATTCCCATGGTCGTGGAATTGTGTTGAAGTGTATGTATACTATTTCATTATCAATATCAATTTATAATAATCATATATAGTTACATATTACACCATTATACCCATCCAATTAAGGTGGTGGCGGAAAATAGATTACACCACGGCGTGGAGACGGTATTCCATACGTACCCACGCGCGGTGATTTCCTTTTTCCGTAGGATGGATAGAAGGTTAATTATAGTTGTTTCATATTTATAATAACATATCAGTATATAATAAATACTTATGTTATTAATTTATCATGAAACAACTAAATAAGAAGAAGTTGAAGAAGAAAGAAATTGAAAAAGATCGGTAATGGATATTACCTCTTTTTGACGCGCCTTCACTTAACCTCCACTTAAAGAACTAAGGATGGTATTTGAAGAAGACCAAGACCTCTAGTATGATACTAGGGAAGTGTAGAAGAGATTTGGTCAGGGGTTTTCCAAGCTTGAATGCTCAAATTGGTGTGAGGAGGAGAGGGAGGAGGTGCCCTTTTATAAGGGAGGGGAGGGGCACCTTAGGAAAATCTCAAAATATTATTTTATATTAAGGTAAAATTCGGTTTATAATGGTTCCAAAGGGTCTTATTTCAAAGATAAAGTGGTTATGGGTCGCAAAACTCTCATCCAATAGGATTTAGACAAGTTTAGGGTATTATTTTAACCTTATCAATTAGATTTAACTCTAAGTTAAATAATTTAACTTTTACCGTGTCTTTTTGTTTTCTTACACTATATGGTTAATAAACTTACCATAACAAGCCAAACGAACCCCAAGTTGTTTATTATTAATATATATATCCTTATCTAAGTCATTTGGCCGAACCTTAGATTTTTAGGAATTAAATAACAATTAATAATATAATATTTGTTTTAAAAACTAATTTATGTCAATTTTGACACTATTTGGTACATGACTTTTATGAAATTGATAACAGAATGAAAAGTTCTAACAAAGTTACTTATATCAACAATATCATGTCATATTAACCTAGAAAATTAATTTATGTCATAAAAAGTATCAAATTACATTTATTTGGGCATTTATAACATCAATTATGTCAATATGTCATTAATAAGACAATTACTGCATCATCATTGTGTCATAATAAATGATAATTATTTAATCCCTAAAAATTATAAATAAATTCCTATGATGTAGATGCTTGTATTAGATTTCTGGAGACTATTCATGTTCGAATTTTCATGAAGTTTATCACTAAATTAAAATTATTATACTTATAATATTTAAGAAAGTGACATGTTGTCACATTCTTTGGTTTTAATAATAATTAAATTATTTTCATGGACAAAAGTCCATAAAATGAATCTAATCCGACCCTTATGTTATATGGGTCTACTTTTAGCCATTCAGTAGGATTTTTCCAAGTGTTAGGGTAATTTTATAATCTTATATTTACCTTTAGTTACCCGATCTACCTTTAACTATAGAAAATAAAATTTACCGTAGTTACTATTCACAATTCCCAAAAATAAAAAGTAGCTTATTAACATAATTTGGACCCACTGATTCCAAATATGGAATCCATTTTTCCAAATTCAATACACAAAAGATGCAGAAATTAAATTAAAATTAATCCCGTTGTTGAAAGAAAATGGGTTTTTCTTTAAAACATTGTAAAAGATTGAATTGATTTAACCTACGAATTCAAGGTAAAATCAATGCTAATGACATACATTATATTAAATGGTAAAAATATATTCTATTTATATTTTAAAACCATTCAATATTATAATTTAAACACATAATATATTATGATGAAAAAAGTTGTTTTTAATTAAAATATAGCGTGTTTTTACTATTCATTAAAATATGAAAGTTATCGGAAAAATATAAAAACTTTATCTAATGTAAATTTTTATATCCTGATTCAAAAGAAGAATTTTATTTTTTCAAATTGAACTTATAAACATGTCAAAAACTATATTTAAAGTGGGTGCGCCATCAAAAGGCGGTAAAACTGCATTTTTTTGAAAAATACTTATTTTACCCGAAAAATTTATTTTGTTCTTATACCATGTTCCAGAAATGTGTAAGATGAATAATAATGTTATAAAATTCAAATTTTAGTTAACACTATTCATAACGGCTAGTTCATAACAATATGATAATAATATATCGTTGTTTAATAAAACCCGGTATTGCGCACAACACACGCTATCGAGGAAGGTCACGATTGCATGTAATGAAAGCCAAGTCAGGGTTACGTGTAGTGCACAACTCCTTTATTGTTGCGTATAACAGAATCCAACAATATTTTATTTATACATTGAATATATATATATATATACACTCAATGTTGCGTAGAATAACTTCTATCAAACGAACTTGAAATTGTGTGTAATAAGAGCCAAGAAAAGTGTTGTGTATAGTGAAAGATAATCTTGGTGTGTCGCACAATAGAAGATATGAATGAAATTAAAAAGAATGTATCTTATAAAATCTCAGGTTGTTACAGCGGGCATATCCCGTGCAGGGGTGAGTATAAGCTACTCAGTAGGGACCCCGAGACCCCTGGAGGTATCCCAGAATCCACAAAGGATAATCCAAAAAGGAAAGATACAATCACAAAGTAACATCCGACACTACTTAAGTATACTCCCATACATATACCTAAATCACCAATTCCAGTTCGCTCCAACATCCGAGCCCAAGTTTGATTACATCCACACAGGATAGCACAGGAGAATCCACATAGGAAAGCAAGTCAAGATTCAGCTCACATAGGTATACTTCTTCGTATGACGATAGAGATGATCAGATATAGCCACTGATTCATCTAAACCATTGGACCCACACAGGATCGATAGGTACTAACCTACGCAATGACTCACACAGGATCGGACCCACACTTGATCTGTCGGTAACTAACCCCCGCAATGACCCACACAGGATCAGACCCACACAGGATCTGTAGGCACTGGCCCACATTGGAACGCTGAGCAGTGACCCACACAGGATCGGTAGCACTGAATCACGTAGGATCGCTGAGTGCTGTAGTCATCACCGTCGAATCCACAAAAGATTTTTGTACAGCCATCATCGTCGTCGCTGTTGCAGCCAGCTCTAGGGTTCTCGCACACAGTAAGCTCGTTCGGGAGGGTCCGCTCCATGAGCTGAGGGTATGATACATTAACTAACAATTAGTCCAGAGTTGATGTATCCAAAAGTTCCGTATCGTCAATAGGAACTCAACGTCACAGACGGCGCGTCAATCGAACGCCCGGTCTGAGAGTTATTGGTTTTTTCGTTCCATAGTCCTAGTTGGTTTTTAAGTCAAAACCAACCTGACCGTACTCCAACTATGTACAAACCTTGAGCGGAGTAAGCCGAAAGGTTTGTCTCACTAATAAGAATCTATCAAAGTCGACGACACGTCAATCAGACGTCCGGAGTTCAAGTTATAAGCGTTTCCGTTTTGAGGGCTCGGTTGGTTTCGTGTACGAACCAACCTGGCTGAACCCAAAGTACTCCGAAACCTTGAGTGTAATATACTGAAATGACCATCTAAATCCAAGGATCGCTACGCAACAGACAATGCATCGATCGGAGGTCCGTAGCCCAAGTTATGGGCAACAGACTGAAAAAGTCCGGTATTAGGGGGTTCGGGCCCGGTCCGACCCGGCCCGGTACCCCCTAGGTCAGCCCGAACCGGGTCGACCCGACCGGGTCCGGGTCCGGCCCGCTTGGGCATGGCCCGGCCCGGCTGGCGCGGCCTGGCCCGACCTGGGTGTGGCCCGACCCGGCCTGGGCGCGACCCGACCTGGCCTGGGAGCGGCCCGGCCCGGCCTGGGCGCGGCCCGGCGTGGTGGCCCAGCCCGGCTGGCACGGCCCGATATGGCCTGGGAGCGGCCCGACCTGGCCTGGCGGCCCGACGCACTGGAGCTGGCCGAGGCCAGGTGGATCGGCCGTTTCGGGCGAGCGGATGGTGGTGCGGGGTGGCACGCTGCCCCTCGCCAGCTCGAAACCACGGCCCCCATGGGGGGGCCGCTCTTTGTCAACGGACGCAGCCGAGCGCCGCGTCCCGCCACCTTCGGTCCCGCGCGGTCGCGGGACCAGCAACCTGCCGCCGCGGCTGAAGCCGCGACGGCTCTTCCCGGTGGCACACCGGGCACCGCCGCCTCCGGTCGCCGGCGCTGCCGTTCCGGTGAGGCGCGCCAGAGGAATGTTCCGTGGACCACCAGACGAGCTTCGGTGGTCGGTTTTGTCTGCCGTCTTTGCCAACGGCCCTCCCGGGACCGGTTCTTCACTGCGAAGACCTCAAAACGCCCTTGCGTCCTACTTCGTCATCGCCCGCCGATCCGCACACCAAGAACGAAGAAAAGGTGGGTTCAGACTTGTTCGTTGGTCCGCACCCACCGCGTTAGCAGTTTAAAAAGGCTTCCGACAAATTTTAAACACATTCCAAGGATATAAATCACATAGATGTAATTGAATAAAAAACCCTACCTCAAGCATCATCGAGCGAGGGTTCGTTGCAGAATTGCACGTCGCGGAAGAAGGAACGTCACGAAAGAAGAGTCACAGAAGAAGGGTCATTGCGTCCCGGAGAAAGGATTATCCGCGTCGCATCATTGATCTCCGAGGATCCGACATTCTTTTCGACCTTCGTTGGAGGATGGTGTTCTTCGCGTTCTTCGCGTTCTTCGCGTTCTTCGCGTTCTTCGTGTTCTTCGCGTTCTTCATCGAGGAAGATGGAGATCTTCAAGCCTCTCCTCTTTCTCCCAAACCCACTCAACACCACCAGACTAATAAAAATAAGAGTTTTATTATTTTTATTTCTCAAGCCATGCGTTTTAAAATTCAAAAATGAATCAAACAATTAAGTGAATTAATTGCAACGCTTAAACCGCCAAATTAATGAGGCGTTTATTAACCAAAATAAACGCAAGGGTTGACTTCATTAATAGGGGGTGCGGGTGCGTTACTTAATTAAAGGAGGGGGTTTAGGAAGAAAAGAAATGATGGGGCTCATGTGGGCCCCACCTCACAAATATCCTACCGAGTGGGTAGGATATTGTGGGTCCCACATAATCCACTTAACTTAAGTTAAGCAAAATAAAATAAATTGGTCGCACCACTTTTATTTTATTCCTTAACTTAACCCCAAAAATAAAAAACCACACCCGAGCAAATGCAACTCCGGAAAAGGTGTTTCTAAGCAATTACCAGCGCTGCGATTCCATCGGTGCCCTCAGAATTCGATTCCGAGCAACGGATCAAAATTTAGAAAAACCCGCTCGTTCGTTTACTGAACTTACCTGAGCTAAACTTCGGAAAATGATTTCGGGAACACCGGGCCTCGGAATCAGGTGCCGTCAGAAACTGTGTTCTTGTAAAATTCCCAAGAAAATTAAGAAAAAAAAATTCCTTGAATTTTTTGGGTCTTTACATTACTCTCACCTCAGGTCTTTACGTCCCCGTAAAGATACATCAAAAACTAGGGAAACAAATGTGGGTACTGAGCACGCATTTGAGCCTCCCGCTCCCAAGTGCTCTCCTGGAGGTTCCCGTGCTGCCATATGATGCGAACTAGAGGAATCGACCGTCCACATAGGAACCGCTCCTGTCGATCCTCAATCTCCACCGGTACCTCCACAAAAGTCACCCCATCATCAATGTCCAGCTCCCCATGGTCAATGATATGCGTCAGGTTGTGCACGTATCTCCTCAGCTGGGATATGTGGAAGACGTCATGCACCCGGTGCAACTGAGGTGGTAGAGGTAGGTGATAATCCACCTCTCCAATCATTCTAAGGACCTAGAATGGTCCGATGAAGCGTGGATACAACTAGCCGCCTCAGCCAAATCTCCGTAATCCACGTCGAGGTGAGCCCCACAAGAAGACGTGGTCGCCATCCTCAAACTCAAGTGGCCTCCGCCTCCTGTCAGCATAAGACTTCTGCCGGCTCTGAGCTGTCCTCATCTGCTCCTGGATGACCTGGACCTTCTCTGTCGTGGCCTGGACTATCTTCGGTCCCATAAGTGCTGACTCCCCAGGGTCTGTCCAGCACAGCGGTGATATGAAAGGTCGGTCGTACAATGCCTCGTATGGTGCCATCCCAATGGTGGAGTTGTAGATGTTGTTGTACGCGAACTCCACCAAGGGTAGGTGGTCCTCCCAGCTGCGACCAAAGTCGAGGACACATGCGCGGAGCATGTCCTCGAGAGTCTGAATGATCCTCTCAGTCTGACCATCCGTCTGAGGGTGAAAGGCGGTGCTCAAACGTAGCTGCGTCCCGAATGCCTCCTAAAACCCCTTCCAAAGCCGGGAAAGTAAAGCAACCATCTCGATTGGAGATGATAGATGATGGAACACCATGAAGCCGTACAATCTCCTAAATGTAGAGACGTCCCAAGCTCTCCACTAAGCCCTACTCTCTGATGGGTAATAAGTGAGCCGACTTGGTGAGTCGGTCAAAAATAACCCAAATGGAGTCGTGACCTCTGGAAGTGCGTGGAAGTCCAGTCACGTAGTCCATAGATATGTTGTCCCACTTCCACTCCGGGACCTCCAAGGGCTGTACCAAGCCTGCTGGTACCTGGTGCTCTGCCTTCACCTGCTGGAAGGTGAGACATCAAGAAATTAACTCTGCCACAAACTTCTTCATGCCCGGACACCAGTGTTGTTGTATGAGAACCTGGTACATCTTCGCCACGCTAGGATGTACCACCAAAGGGGAAGTGTGAAGCTCTCTCATCACCTCCTCCCATAAAGCAACTGGTACCAAGGTACGTCCTCTGAAAAGAATGTTGTGCTCTCCTCCTATAGAGAAACCATTAGGTGCCTATCCTAAGGATATCTACGCACACCTCGTCTCACAGTCGGTGACCCCACGCTGTGCCTCTCTGACCCGCTGTAGTAGTGGAGGAGTGACTGTGAGTGACTGAAGGAAGGCTTCTCCATCTCTATCCACAGAGGATAGCTGCAAAGCAGCTAGCTGCTCCATCGCCTCCCTAATTAGCTGAATGCCCATCCTCCTGCTGAGAGCATCGGCTACTACGTTCCCCTTCCCAAGAGTATAGACTATCTCAAAGTCATAGTCCTAGAGAAATTTGAGCCATTTCCGCTGTCTCAGGTTTAGGTCCTTCTGCGAGAAGATGTACCTGAGACTCTGATGGTCAGAATAGACTGTAAAGCGCTCGCCCATCAGATAGTGTCACCACATCTTTAGAGCGAAGACCACTACTGCTAACTCCAGGTCATGGGTAGCGTAGTTCTGCTCATGCTGCCTCAACTGACGTGATCCGTAGGCGATCACGGCCCGCTTCTACATCAGGACACATCCGAGTCTGGTCCCTGATGTATCGTAGAAGACTACGTACCCTACTCCCTCCTCCGGTAGCCACAAGATAGGCGCGCTGGTCAATCTCTGTCTCAGCTCTTAGAAGCTCTACTGACATCTGTCTGACCACACAAAGGGTTTCCCCTTCTTCATCAAAGATGAGAGTGGTGCCTCAACTCTGGAGAAGTCTGGCACAAATCTCTGATAGTACCCAGCTAGACCCAAGAAACTTCACACCTCTGTCACGCTCCTGGGTGGCTCCCAAGCTAGTACTGCCTCGATCTTTGCAGGATCCACCGAAAATCCCACCTCAGAGATGACGTGTCCCAAGAAGTGGACCTAGCATATCAAGAACTGACACTTCGAGAGCTTTCCATAAAGCTGGTTCTCTCGGAGTGTGTCAAGTATAAGCCGCAAGTGGTAAGCGTGCTCCTCCTCAATGGTCGAGTATATCAAAATGTCGTCGATGAAGACCACGAAAAATCGATCGAGGTATGGCCGAAAGATCCTGTTCATGAGGCCCATGAACACTGCTAGAGCATTGGTTACGCCGAATGGCATAACCAAGAACTCATAGTGGCCATACTGACATCTGAAGGTCATCTTCTTCACGTCCTCGTCCCGAACTCTGAGCTGATGATAGCCTGATCTAAGGTCTATCTTTGAGAACCACCGTGCTCCCTTGAGCTGATCGAAGAGGTCATCAATCCTTAGTAGCAGATACTTGTTCCTCACTATCACCTGGTTCAGGCGACGATAGTCGACACAAAGTCGCAAGCTCCCGTCCGCCTTCTTGGCAAACAATATCGGGGAAGCCCGGGGTGAAACACTGGTTCAGATGAATCCCTTGCCCTACAAGTCCTCCAACTATTCCCTTAGCTCTCGAAGCTCGGCAGGAGTCATCCGATATGATGGAGTGGATATCGGGGCTGTCCTGGGGTACAGATCAATATAAAAGTCTACCTCTCTACGAGGAGGTAGTCCTGGAACGTCGTCGGGGAAAATGTCCACATACTGATCCACCACTGCAGGAAAACCAGGAATCCGCACGTCAACTACTCCTAGGATGAGGCTAGACAACTGATGAGTGATGGGCTGTCCTCTCCTCTGTGAGAGTCCATCCTGTGCTGCGAAGGATCCCTTCTCACCGGTGAAGGTAAACCTGCTCCCGTTGGTGCGTACACACCGCACCTTGCGCCTAATACAGTCAATCTGAGCATGGACTGTAGATAACCAATCCATGCTCAAGATGACGTCGTAAGGCCTCAACGCCGCTACAAGAAGATCCCAGCCGAAGCTCTTGCCTCCTATAGTAATATCACACTGCCGGAACCAGTGCATAATTGTCGAGTCTAATCCCATAGGAGTCTCTAGCCGTAAGGATCGAGCCAACGACTCTGTCGGAATCTCCGAGCTCCGAACAAGGGCAGCAGCTATGAAAGAATGACTCGCTCCTGTGTCTTTAAGAACTGTAGGAAGGGTGGAATAGACACAGATAGTACCTCGAATCATCTCAGGCGCGCCGTGGTCGTAGGCATCCGCTGCCTGAAGCTGTGCCTGTCTTTGCTCGCCTGCTCCCTGTGGTCGGGGTGGGCCTCCTGGTGGTGGTGGTGGTAGAGCCTCAAAGCGCCACCCACCACCTTCTTCTTGGCCAGCTCCTCTACCTCGTCCGCATGCTCCCTACGGACTGCCACGGTCGACCCTCTGCCTCTGCCTGGGTGGCCCCTCAACCGTCTGCTGCTCTTCCATACGGCGGGTCAGGCAGTCACGAGCCATGTGGCCCTGCCCGCCGCATGCGTAGCACTATCTACCTCTGGAAAGACTGGCTCCGCGCTGTGTCCCCTGCACTACTGAGCCAGTGTCCTGAGGTCTTCTGCTTGAGGGTCTGGTCTTCCTGGACCCATAAGTCATCCGTCGACTGCCTGCTGCAGAAGACTCTGCTACATGCCGCTCTACGGCAGGTCTCGCTGCTGAAGTAGGCTCAACAGGGAAGCTCTCGATGAGAAGGGCTCACTCTAGTACCCCTGCCTGTGTCGGAATGATGAGGGAGATCAGCGATGCCCTACTCTCATGCCTCAATCCCTGCTCAAAGGTCCAGGCCCAGAAGAATGGTTCCCGTACCATGTCTGTCGAATAGCGCGAGAGATCTGTAAATCTTGCCGAGTACTGGGCGACCGTCAAGTTTCCCTGCCACAGCTGTAGAAGCTCCTAGATGTGCACTGTACAGAGGGTGGATGGGAAGAACTCCAAGAAGAAGAGGCCCTCAAAGTCTGTCCAGAGGAGATATGCCTCGTCATGCACCTGGAGCATCAAGCTCCACCATCTGCCTGCTGCCGCGTGCAGTAGGCTCGCTGAGAGGATCGCCATGAGGTCTGACGGTGTCCTCACTAACCTGAAAACCCGTACAACTGCCTCCAGCCAATCCTCGGATGCCTGGGGGTCCGTCTCCCCATGGAACCTGGTCGGTCGCTGGTGCTGAAACTCGTGCAGTGCACTAAGGCGACGTGCATCGTCAGCGGCTGGGGCTGGTAGCATCGGTGGCTCGACGGGTAGTAGTACCGCCGGTGCCTCTGCTGTCAAAGGGCCCTGTACCAAGGCCTCATCGCTCGGTGGGCTGTCGTCACGCACAACGCTCAGAACCATGGCTAGCTGCCATCGTGGGGCCATCCTGAAAAGAGACAAGTGTGCCACGGTCAGAACAGTATACCTTGTGAGCTGACACAAAGTAATCACAAAGAAAACTTGAAACACACATGCAATCAATGTTTTTGAGCATTAAGTAGGAAATCAGAAGTCAGGGTCCTAGTGTATGGATACGTCGGATGCCGCACCAACACTGGACTCCCTGGACTGATAAGCACACTCAATACGCTTAACACTATTACTTCACATAGAAGAAATATCAGAGTCCTAAGTTCTGCAGTAGAACTGAACTCCTCTGATACCAATTTGTCACGAACCGTCCTCGGGGCCCATGCTGTGACTACCCCAAGCCCGCCTTCCTTAGGCCAGGGGATAGCGACTAGTACCAAGGCGTATTTTCCGGTAAAAAGGGAAGGCATTGCCTTTGTAAAGTAAACAAAAACCATAGAGCAAGAAAGCAGAAGTAAACACTAAGTAAAAACTGTGTACAATAGAAAGTGCGGTAAAGTATGTGGGACAGAATAAAAACCCAAAATGAAAGTAAAGTATAAATGAAAAGAGAGTACAGAAACTGAAAAGTAAATCCGTAGTGTCGAGCCGTCCACTGGAAGTCCCAGCTGAAGGGTCGGTACAGATAGCCTCCATAGATCCACAGGTCCAGCCGTCCACTCCGAGTACGCCCCGCCCAGTGGTCCACCTCCGGGTACCGACCTGCTCCTCTTACCTCAACCACGATCAGTGTTGTCCGTCGTCTGCAACCAACACAACTTAGTGCAGGCATAGCCCGTACAGGGGTGAGTATAAGCTACTCAGTAGGGACCCCAAGACCCCCGAAGGTCTCCTAGAATCCACAAAGGATAATCCAAAAAGGAAAGATACAATCACGAAGTAACATTTGACACTGCTTAGGTATAGGCCCATACATATACCTAAATCACCAATTCTAGTTCGCTCCAACATCCGAGCCCAAGTTCGATCACATCCACATAGGATAGCACAACAGAATCCACATAGGAAAGCAAGTCAAGATTCAGCTCAAACAGGTATACTTCTTCGTATGAAGATAGAGATGATCAGATATAGCCACTGATTTATCTAAGCCGTCATACCCACACAAGATCGATAGGTACTAACCCCCGCAATGACCCACACAGGATCAGACCCACACATGATCTGTAGGTAACTAACCCCCGCAATGACCCACACAGGATCAGACCCACATAGGATCTGTAGGCACTGGCCCACACATGACCCCTGAGCGCTGACCTACACAAGATCGGTAGCACTGATCCACGTAGGATCGTTGAGTGATGTAGTCATCGCCGTCGAATCCACGAACGATTTCTGTACAGTCGTCATCGTCGTCGCAGTCGCAGCCAGCTCTAGGGTTCCCGCACACAACAACCTCGTTCGGGAGGGTCCACTCCACGAGCCGAGGGTCTGATACATCAAATGACACATAGCCTGGAGTTGATGTATCCAAAAGTTCCGTATCGTCAATAGAAACTCAACGTCACAGACGGTGCGTCAATCAGACGCCCGGTCTGAGAGTTATTGGCTTTTTCATTCTAGGGGCCCGGTTGGTTTTTAAGTCAAAACCAACCTGACCGTAATCCAACTACATCTAAACCTAAATCAGAGTAAGCCAAAAGGTCCGTCTCACTAAGAGGAATCCATCAATGTTGATGGCACATCAATCAGAAATCCGGAGTTCAAGTTATAAGCGTTTCTGCTCTGAGGGCCCGGTTGGTTTCGTGTACGAACCAACCCGGCCAAACCAAAAGTACTCAGAAACCTTGATTGTAATATACCTAAATGACCGTCTCGATCTAAGGATTTCTACATAACTGACGGTGCGTCGATCGGAGGTCCGTAACCCAAGTTATGGGAAAAGACCGAAAAGTCTGGTATTATGGAGTTCGGGCCTGGTCCGACCCGACCCGGTACCCACTGGGTCAGCCCAAACAGTGTCGAACCGACCCGGGTCCGGGTCCGGCCCGCTTGGGCATGGCCCGACCCTTCTGGCGCGGCACGGCC
Source organism: Viscum album (assembly GCA_963277665.1). Classification (NCBI taxonomy): domain Eukaryota; kingdom Viridiplantae; phylum Streptophyta; class Magnoliopsida; order Santalales; family Viscaceae; genus Viscum; species Viscum album. The sequence continues at coordinate 1,285,050,267 of OY728155.1, read as the reverse complement.
CGGCCTGGGCGCAGCCTGACCTGGCTGGCGTGGCGCGGCCCGGCCTGGCGGCCCGACGTGATGGTGCTGCCCAGGGCCAGGTGGCTCAGCCTGGTGGTGCGGGGTGGCACGCTGCTCCCCGCCAGCTCGAAACCGTGGCCCCCATGGGGGCCTGCTCTTTGTCAACGGACGTGGCCGAGCGCCGCATCCCGCCTCCTTCGGTCCCGCGCGGTCGCGGGATCAGCGGGCTGCTGCCACGGCTTCAGCCGCGACGACTCTTCTCGGTGGTGCGCCGGGCACCGCCTCCGGCCGCCGGCACCGCTGTGCCGGCGAGGCGTGCTGACGAAATGTTCCGCGGACCACCGGAGGAGCTCCGGTGGTCGGTTTTGTCTGTCGTCTTCGCCAATGGCCCTCCCGGGACAGGTTCTTCACTGCGAAGACCTCAAAATGCCCTTGAGGCCTGTTTCATCGTCGCCCGCCGATTCGCACACCAAGAACGAAGAAACGGTGGGTTCAGACTTGTTCGTTGGTCCGCACCCACCGCGTTAGTGGTTTAAAAAGGCTTTCGACAAATTTTAAACACATGCCTAGGATATAAATCCCATATATTTAATTGATTCAAAACCCCTACCTCAAGCGTCGTCGAGCGGGGGTTCATCACGGAATTGCACGTCGCGGAAGAAGGAACGTCACAGAAGAAGCGTCGTGGAAGAAGGGTCGTCGCGTCACGGAGAAAGGATTCGCCGCGTCGCGTCGTCGATCTCTGAGGATCCGGCGTTCTTGTTGACCTTTGTTGGAGGATGGCATTTTTCGCGTTCTTCGTCGAGGAAGATGAAGATGTTCAAGCCTCCCCTCTTTCTCCCAAACCATCTCAACGCCACCAGACTAATAAAAATAAGAGTTGTTTTATTTTTATTTCTCAATCCATGCATTTTAAAATTCAAAAACAAATCAAACAATTAAGTGAATTAATTGCAACGCTTAAACCGCCAAATTAATGAGGTGTTTATTAACCAGAATAAATGCAAGGGTTGACTTCATTAATAGGGGGTGCAAGTGCGTTACTTAATTAAAGGAGGGGGTTTAGGAAGAAAAGAAACGGTGGGGCTCGTGTGGGCCCCACCTCACAAATATCCTACCAAGTGGGTAGGATATTGTGGGTCCCACATCATCCACTTAACTTAAGTTAAGCAAAATAAAATAAATTGGTCGCACCACTTTTATTTTATTCCTTAACTTAACCCCAAAAATAAAAAACCACACTCGAGCAAACGCAACTCCAGAAAAGGTGTTTCTAAGCAATTATCGGCGTTGCAATTCCATCGGTGCCCTCAGAATTCGATTCCAAGCACCAGTTCAAATGTTAGAAAAACCCGCTCGTTCGTTTACTGAACGTACCCGAGCTAAAATTAGGAAAATGATTTCGGGCACACCTGGACTCAGAATCAGGTGCCGTTAGAAACTGCATTCTTGTAAAATTTCCAAGAAAATTAAGGGAAAAAAATTTCCTTGAATTTTTCGGTTCTTTACAAAATATGTGTTTACATATTTAACTGGAATACATGAACTAAAATTAAGACACTTAGATATAAATCCTTAATTATCACATTCCTTGAATGAATACACATATATTCTTCCTTTATTTTTAATTTTTCAAAAATAAAAGCATTCAAAAATAGATTCCTTCTTATATTATTATTTTTTGTTAATTTTATAATTATCTTCTAAAATATAAATATGAATTATTATATATCAATGATTTTTTTTATTTTTTTACTTCATTAACTAATAATTCATATCATGAAAACATTATTCTATAATATAAAAACGTAAACTAAAGTCTCCCATGAATAAAACCTCCCCCCTAATCATCTTTATTATGATAATGAAGTTACTAAAGAAATTGGTATTAATGGATTTAAGTATGTAATTTTTCTCCAATAAGGTAGGTCATGGTGTATAAGTATTAAAATATGTCCAAATGTTAAGGATACTCAATGAGTTTCAGAATACCCTTTAAAAAATAGAATACCTTAATCATTTTAACACAACTATCAACATAAAAAGTTTTGAAAAAATTAATTTTATATTGTTATTGATTTAATTTCATGAATTAAGACTCTTAAAAAGAAGATAATAAAAATAATAATATTATTTTTTTAGAATTATATCAGGTTAGTTAAGTAAACATTAGAAATTACTAGTGAACATGGGTTTAATAGTTGATCAAATTCCTCATAAATATTCATATAAAAATAATTAATATACGTATTTCATAATCAATATAATATTTTACACAATCAAATAAAAATATTTTCCAAAATATGCCTAGATAATTTGAACTAAAAATTATATTCAATTCAACTTATCTAAAACAAAATCTAGAACACATAAAAAACAGAAAAAAATATTTTCTATTTCCTCCCCCAAACTTATTTTTCATTTTACTAAATGAAATAAATTTATATATCAATTAGTCAAAACAAAAACAAGTAGCATGGAAAGAAAAAACATGATGGTCCAATTGTATGTTGTATCTTTAGGTTGGAGCACCACTATTTGAGATATCTTTGAAACCACCCTAAAATGTTTTAATATTTGTCATTTCATTATGGAATTAATCTTATGTTATTTATCCTAGATTTTTATGACTTAAAAAGGATATAATATAGTAGTAAGGTCCATTTCACTATATTTGGAATAATATTTTTCTAGATGGGCACTGAAGTTGGAGTTGAACAACAACACTTTACCTTCAAATTTGAAATATTGTGTAGGATCGGTTGACAGTGAATATATTTTCCATTTTTCTTTTACAACATTGAATTCTTATATTCAATCCTTATAACTTTTTCAAGTTCTTTAAAATAAAATTTTCTACACATTTTTTCGTTAAAAAAATATCATGCTTCTTAACTACCCAAAATTCTTTATTCTCTAATTCAATGTCAATGTGTTAATCCCACTCTAAAAAAATATCTAATACCAATATTTTCTACTTGGATACACCATTTCCTCCAAATTTTGTTTAATTTCACTATTATATGACTCTTCCATTCTATTTTATTATGGATGATATGGTATTAACACCCTATGTTTACCTTCATACGTTATCAAAACAAATTCCAAAGTTCAGTTATAAAAATGAGTGCCTTGATCATTGATAAACATTGGAAATAAAAATCTATATAATAATTCGATCCTTAAAAACATTAAAAAAACATTATAATCATTAATTTGAGTGGTTATAACCTCAACACACATAAAAACATAATATATAGTAATAAGGATGTAAATAAAGCCAATGTAATTGGGAAAAGGTCCCATGAAATCTATACCATACACATAAAAGATATAATAGAAAGATAGAGTTTTTTGGGGGAATTTAATTCCTTCTAGATATGTTTCCTTAAAACTATCATTTATTGCATGTTCTATAATACTCAAAAAAGTCTCCGAAAAAGGATATCCAAAAAAATCTTGAATTAAGGATTTTTATCACAATCCTTTGTTGTCCAAAATTTCCACAATAGAAAATAGAATGTAATTTTTTTAAAATTGAAAGTATCTAGCTATTAGAAACACATGTTTTTAGTAATTTGACCACTTCTTATGTACCAAAAATATAGAACATTCCATATATATTTCATATACTCATTAAAATACATAGAATCCTGATTCATGTTAAATTAATAAAGAATATTAAAGGCTACCAAGTAATTAACAACTTATAAAAAACATGGCATATATTATCTAATAATATACAATTATTCTTACTAAAAATGTTATTTAATTTTGTGAAAATATCTCAATTCCTCTCTTAGAAAATTAAGAATACTGCACATAATTGTATGGTAGAAAATTCTCATTTCTTCCCCCTTCATTTATTTCAACATCAAATTACAATAGAAGTAAAACCCATATACTAACCCTTAGCATAGATTATTGTTTCATAAAAAGGAATCTTATAACAACATGGTTTGGATAAATAGTAACTTTTCAACTAAACAAATAGCATCTAAACATATATAAGGAAATGAAAATGGAAAATTTTCCTTTTTAGTTATTTTATAATTATATGTTGTAAAATATAAGCTTCTAGATTCATAATCTATCACATATTCTTTTTTATCTACTTTTTTATACATAAGAACACCAATAAAAATTTCATAAGCATCTATTATCTATTAAAATAGAAAACCCTAGAAAGGTGACTAAATTATGGGTGGGGAAATAGCTGTCTCTTTTAAATACAAAAAAACACTTCTTACATGTAACTCCCAAATAAATTACAATATATTTATTTTAGAATAAATTTAATTTTGGTGATAGATTGCATTACACATAAGACCAAGTTTTACCAAACAATAATATATTATTAAAATATTATTATTTAATATAATAAGTTATAACATAGCCCCTAAATTGGAGGGTATGAATATGATTAACTAACTTATTAAAATATATAGTTTACATATGTTTATTAGGAATATAATTATTAGTAATCAAATAACAATAATTTAAAAGAAAAAAATTGTTTTCTGAAAAACATTATTTTTATAAAACACAGATTAATCACATTTGGTGCACATATTATAATTTTTTTTACTATTTTCATAAAATTTATATGAAAAAATAAAATTCATTTTTGAAATTTTAATACCAAAATTATATTAGGCTAATTTTTTGGTATTTTTCTAAGAAAATTTATTTTTTTGAAGGGGGAGCGCTATATGGTGCTTCTTCGACACTATCTCCCCCTTTACTCCCTCTCCCTTCCCTATTCCTCCATTATTTTAGATCCCCTTGCTGGTCACCTTTTTTTCCTTGCATCACTCCCATTATTTCACCTTGATCTTTGTTTCTCTTTTCTTTCTTCAACAACTGCACTCTATGATGTTTCATTCATTGGTTCTTTCTATGCTCTTACTACCCGATTACCACATTTTCGACCCCATCTTGTTCAGATACGCTGGTTTATTTATGATGGTTTGAGTTTCATTGGTTGATCCATCATTGGTTTCCCTAGAGTGTGAACCATGAATGGTTCCCTTCCTTTGTATTTCAGTTTCCTTTCTGGTGGTGACGGTTCGAGCGACCCCTTCAATAGGTTTCTCAGATGGCGGTGATGATGCTCTAGTTTTTTTTTTGGTTTTTTGTCTTTTGCAAGGATTTTTATGGTTTTATGGTTTTATATGTCCTAGAAGGTTATGATGATTCTCTTGTGAAGGCATAAACCCCTACCGAGACTTTTCCACTGAAATTTGCTTTTGTGTCTTGGTTCATCACACCCTTCCCCCTCAGTTTGGTGTAGTGGTATCCAAGGAAGTTTTTGGATGTGCGGTTTGGGTGGCCAGTGGTTTCCAGGAGAAGCATTAAAAATTGGATTATTCCCATTCAGATCCCTTTTTTCATTTCTTCTTGATATTTCTTGATGTTTTTTTGATGAAGGTAAGTTTTTTTGTTAGTCTTGATGTTTTCTACTTGAATTACTTCTGGGGTTTTCATTTTTGGGTTTCTCCGGCGTCGTCAGTGATCCTACTGGAGAGTGAAGATGTTCAGAGAAATAGAAGACCAAGACATGATTATTTTATGGTGATAGGTTTTTTCTTTGATGATTGTTATTTAGTGTCAATATGTATGGATTAAGGTGTTTTGGTTTAGGTCTCGCAGCCCAAGGCATTTAGGTAGTGCGATGATTGATGTGTATTTTCAAATTTTATATATGGTGTTTTGGATGTTTACAATTTTGAATTATGATTTTGATTTTCATAATGTCATGTGAGGTTTATGTATTGTTTTTTATATTTGGAAATGTATGGTTACCACTAAACTGTAAAGTGTATTTTAGAAAGTACATAAATATGGATTCGGAGGAGGACCTTCTTTCTCATCACATTTGTGGGATTAATTTTAAATAATTTTTTCCCACTTATAAGAATCTAAGTTAGAAAAATGGATTAAATTATTTGAATATGAGTAATTTATAATTTATACTAAGTTCAAATAAATAATTTTTCAAAATTAATAGTGAAAGAAGTAAAAATCAATTATTGCGATTAAGGAAAAAATTGGTTTACTAGGTGTTACACTGAAAAGAAAAGGGTTAAATTTACCTAGAAACTTTTAAAAAACTATTGGATGGAAATATTTCGATCATTACACATATAAGGTTCTATTATGGTTTATTTTTTATGTTGTAACATATGAAAAATTTGGGAGCACTCAATTCTTTTGAAAAATACCAAGCATGTTCTCTCCCCCACTTATAAAAGGTGACCCCCTCTCCTCTCACATTCACACATTAAAACCACTTGGGTTTGGAAAATACCTACCTAAATCACTCCCCAAATTCCCTATACTCATACTATATGCTTAATCTTGTTAATAAATCCATATTTTGAATCATTTCGTGCAAACCTAATGAGGATAATAGAAGAAGTGGTAATATTCTTCAACACGTGCCTTTATTTTATCTCCTTCTCAAACTCATTCAATTCATATTATTCATTAATTAAATAATAAAATAATTATATTAAATATACTAATATGATGTTATTTTATGTGTATGACCTAAAACCATACACACTTCCATCAAATGGGTTACGAAATCATTGTTCGTGTGTACAACGAACTACCACCTCGTGAACCGTTGTCATTCATTCTTTCATTACCACCTATCAAGGTTAGTTATTATGATGAATATGAAATATATATGTGATATTTATAACATTATTATACCTCTGGATTGATTATTTCATATTATTATTTTTACCTTTCATTCCATAGGAAACATGATAACGTCACTTGTGTGTACGAAAGACTACCACCTCCGGATGCGATGAGATTATTTTTTCAGTAATGTATCACATGGATTGTGATAAAGATAAATTTAATGATTATATATGATATAAATGAAATAATTATTGTATTAGTGAAATATTTATAATTCTAGGAATATAACATATATCATTTTGTTTATTTACTTTTCACTCACGTAAATATGATAACATTATTCATGTATGTGTGGAATACCACCTTCATGAAGTGATGTGACTATATTTTCACCACCATGCCACATGGATGATATTAATAAGTATATAATACGATATTAATTATATTTTATCATAATTTTAAGGTAAAATATTACTTACCTTCTTTCTATAATGATCAGTGAAAAATGGAAATGTTACTCATGCGTACGTATGTCTTATCGTATCCATGATCGCAATGTACTTAATTTTTCATAACCATCATTCATGAGTGGTTTTAAAAATATAATTTGTGTAAAAATATGATAATTAGTTCATGATTTTTAATATATATATGATAGAACTATATAATATTCACAATAAACAAATCTTTCTTGATGAAACACGCATGAGAAACCAAGATAATTAACACCCAAAGTAATGGAAATAATGAAAGATAATTAACAAATGGGTGATAAAATGTTATAAAAGGATCATATATGAAATTATAAATATTAATATGGTTTTGGTATAAGTTAATAACATTTTTAAAACCACTATACAGAAGTTTAACACATCTTCAACCAAAATGAAGCATGAGGTAAGGGATTTCGCCTCAATTTACATACCATTGAGACTTATTTGTTATTATACAAAAACTCAATTTTATGTGGTGAATATAAAACCATTTTGAAATGTAATATCACAATTAATTTACAATTAATTTTATTTTAAGTTCACTTTGAATCATTTCATCTAAGGGTATTTGACTTGAAAATTACCAACTGGTAAAAGTATTGTACACTCTCACTTTGTTTTGTGTTTGTTGAATTTTTATAAAATCAATCAATTTATTGTGATCTTTTTTCATTGGTAATTATAGTTCTATTAAATATACATACTATTTTATATTTTATATTAATTATTTCCTAGCCTTTATACCATTTTTACATACTGTGTTTCCCCTGAAAGATCAACTGGGGAAAATATTGACAAATTTTTATCCTTTTCCCAATATGGATATTTGATGATAATAAATATTGATTTAATTAAATTTATTATTCAATATAAGAGGAATTTTTTGGACCTAAAGTTATGGTAGGGGCCCAGTATAATATAGCCCCTCGATGCATCAATAGGTCTTACGATACAAATTAATTTGGATAAATTAGATTGGTTTCTACCCATAGTTTTAAACCATATTATGAAAGGTCTTGATGGTAGAGGCACCATGATTCCTGAGATCATGGAGTCCAATAATTAAGAATTGACTTTATTCAGATTTTTGTTATTATTATCCATGAGTTTTTTACTATGAAAAAATCTATGAATGTATTCCATTCTTATTTTATTGATTAAATTGCTTGTATTTTCATTTATTTACCTATCCATATTGATTTATCCTTATCTTATCATGACAGTAAAGTTATTTAAATGGAATGTGTGTTTAGTTATTTACCTTTATATATTGATTATGATTATGGATTGATTATATATTTTGTTATACTTAACCCATACTGAGAATTTGAGCTCACCATTATTTTGTTTTCTTTCTCTAGGTTATGAAGAAGAGGTCTTTGGATGAGTTTTCTAGGATGTAATTTATTATATTTTATTATGTAGTGTATTTTAAATTCTATTACTAATATAAAATGGGTATAATTTATGTATCTTGTTTTCCAAAACTTTTAAACTAATTGGTCCTTTTGGATTTGAATATTTTATCAATGCTAATGTAATAAAGTAATGCATTGGCTTTAATCAGTTGGGTTTGGTGTCATTAAAATTGGTAATAGAGAAAGTTTAGTAGAATCCTTGGGAACTATATTTAGGAAAATATAGATCAGGGAAAATAAACCTAAGACAGACTTTGAGTATAAGTTTGGAATAACATCCTAACGAACCCAAATTTATGATTCTATGATTAACAATGCATAAATTTTAAATTATTCTATGTGTTACACTATATTTATATTTATATATTATGATTTAGATTTCATTATTTTATAATATAATCTAGTATATTACATTATTTATAAATAGATCCTAGAAAAAATAAAGATATTAATACTCAAAAATAATGTATATATTTTCCTACTAAGGAAACCAATACAGTATGTATTAGAATTGATAAAATTATAGCTATATTACGGTATCTTAATCATGTTATGAAAAGTAACCTTTCCCAGATGGAGAAACCTATTCCACAATGAGATTCTCCTATTATGGATCAATTTATATGATATAATCCCTAAAAATTTGGTATCACTACTAACCTAATTGTATTCAAACAATGGATTATGTCTCTAGAAAATATATTTATGGAATTAGCATATGGTGAAAATTAAAATGTTACACTTGCAGTGTATTATATCGAAGGTGATGCTGATCAATGATGGTCATTGATCGAGAATACAATAGAGGGAGAGGAAATAGAACTCATGGAATGAAAATATTTTAAAGAGACATTATTTGACAGATATTTTCCTCAAGAGCAACAAAATGAGATGAAGATAAATTTTATTAGATTAAATAAAAAGGAATAATAAATTGTTACAGAGTATGAGTCTATATTTACATGGTTATCTTGGTATTATATAGATTACATACATTGTATGGAGTGTAATATTGATCCCTTTTTAAAGGGCTTAAGCCATGTATCTAAAGGGATTTAGTTTCTCAAAAATTTTCATAGTTTTATGTTTCATAAAAAATGAGAAGGAATTTTATATATCCATTATATTCAAAGGGAATCAAGAGAACAGGTCATATGAGAACCAAGAGAAACGTAATTCATCAAAGAAGAAGAGAGGCATGGATTAATTTCAATCATGTGAATATTATGGAAATAAACATCATGGGAAATTTCTGAAAGGCATGGAAGTCTATTATAAGTATGGTGAAAAGGGGAATCTATCTAATGAATATAAGGGGAAGAAACAAATAAATGATTTCCTGTGCTTCAGTTATAGATAAATAGTTCATTATTGACCCCAATGTCCCACAATATAAGGGAATACACCATAGAAGAGGCTAAGGTGATATTTCTAAGCTTATGTGATCACTACATCCAAGGTAGAGTTACCTAATAATATGTTGGTAGGTAATATAATCACATATTCAAGTTTACTTAATGTTTTATTTGATAATACATCCCTTTAAACATTTATATCTACCCATTTTCCCAATAAACTTAGACATTTACCTGTTAATTTAATAAGATATTTGTTAGTGAAAACTCCAAAGGAAAGTCTCATTGAAACAAAGATGTTTCGGAAAGTCCCCATTATGACATATAAATGTGCTTTATTTTCCAACCTTATTATTATAAATATGGTGTAAGTAGATATAATCCTTGGTATGGAATGTATTTCAAAATATGATGAAAAAATATATTTAATGAAGAAGGTTATTACAATTTTTGAGGAATATGTAGAATTACCTATCTTTAGAGAACATATTTCATCATCCGAGTCTTATATAGATCCACCCCAGAATATCTTCTGAATGAAATTACTGGTAAATAAGAGAAAAAATATAGGAATAGATAAGGAAATCTTAAAAATGAGGATGTACCAATTTTAGAGGAATACATTTATTTATTTCTTGAGGAATCACCTGTACATCCCTTAGGGAATGAAATTGATTTTTCTATTGATTTAATTCATGATTTAAGACCAATATAAAAGTCTCTGTATAGAATTAAAACTATGCAATTATTTTAGTTGAAGTAATAATTATAGAGGTTAGGTGGTAAGATATTTATTCTCCCTAGTATTTTTATATAGGGAGCCCATGTTCTCTTTGCTAACAATAAATATGGATCCATGAAGATGTGTGTTGATTATAGGGAGATCAATGCTATCACCATAAAGAACAAGTATCATATTATTCTCCTTGATGTCTTATTAAATCAACTTAATAGAGACCAATATTTTTTAAATATTGACCTTTTTTCTGGGTATCACCAATTTAAAGTAAAGAAGGAATATATTCTAAAGAAATCATTTCGAATGAGGTATTGACACTATGAGTTTACAATGATTCCATTTAGATTGACTAATTCACCCTTAGTTTTTATGGATCTAATGAAAATAATATTCAAATAATATCTTGATGATTTTTTATGGAATTAATTGATGATATTTTAGTGTATTAAACAATATAAGAGGACTATGATAATCACTTGATGTCCATTCTTAAAACTCTTAGAATGAAAGAGTTATATGGTAAATTTAGTAAATTTTATTTCTGGCATCAAGAAGTTTCTTTTCTTGGACATATTATCTCTATTAATGAAATATCATTTGATCCTAAAAAGGAAAATTCAGTCAGATAATGAGATACACTAACAAAAATAATTGAGGTATGCAGTTTAATTGGTTTGGAAGGTTACTAACATTGATTCTTTCAGAATTTTTCCTGATTGTATAACCCATTAATAAAACAAACATGAAAATGGGATTAGTTTTTTTTGAGAAAGGAATATGAAAAATGTTTTGAGGAACTATATAGGAAATTAGTCAATGCTTTGATTTTGAATCTACCATATGGAAGTGATGGGTTTGTGGTATATAGTGATTCATCGAAGAAGGGACTTGGTTGTGTCCTAATGAAAATTGATAAAGTTATTGAATATATATCGATAAAATTGAATAATAACCAACATAACTACCCAAACAATGATCTTGAGTTAATTTTGGAATCTTCACTTTGAAGATATGGATTCATTATCTCTATAATTAAAGAAGTGATATATACACACATCATAAAATCCTGAAATTCATATTTTCAGATAGTGGGCTCAATATGAGAAAAAGGTAATGGATCAAGCTACTTAAGGGTTATGATTTCTCAATACACTACCATATAGGGAATATAATAAGGTAACATATGTATTGAGTAAGAAATATCATGTAATTATGACCCAAATGAGGATTGAGAGGGATCCTATGCTCATGGATATACTAAATATGGATATAGAAATTACTTAGGGGATAAATCACCCATTTTTCAAATGATTTTGAAAAAATATTTATTATAAAAGATAAAAATTTCTCAATATGATGATGTGAACCATCAAAAGAAAATTAAAGCAGTGAATGATGGGAAATTAGTAGACATATATTATGAAGGTTGTGTTATGAAATTTGGAAATAGATTATGTGTTCTATATATACATGAGCTAAAAAATGAATTGTTGGATGACGTTCATACCTCAAATTTCTTAATACATCATGGATGAACAAAGACATATAGGGATTTGAGGGAACATTTATAGCGGGATAACATGAAGTAGAAAAATGTTGATTATGTGTCCAGGTGTTTGGTCTATCAACAAGTGAAAACCATAAGATAAAAATCCTAGAGGATTTATGAAACCTCTTCCAATTCCTATATGGAAATGAGATGACCTTACTATGGACTTTATCACAGGACTACCAAAGAAACCTAGAAATAATTATGCGATATGGGTTATCATTAATCACTTAACTAAATCAACACATTTCCTTACTATAAAGGAGTACTACCATAATCTATTTAAAAGGTAATACCCATGAAATTTCAAGGGAAGTTTTTTTATGAGGGGATAATTTAACACCTTAAAACATTACAATATATTTATTTTAGAATAAATTTAATTTTGTTGATATCTTTCATTACATGCACGCTAGACTTTTAACAAACAACAATATATTATTAAAATATTATTATTTAACATAATAATTTATAAAATAGCAATTAAATTGGATGGAATGAATAATATTTACTAAATTTTGAAAATTAATATTTCAGACCCTGTTTATTAGTTATCTAATTATTAGTAATAAAATAAGAATCATTTAAATAAAAGAAATATTTTTTTAAAAACTAAGTTTTTCTAAAAGACAGATTAATCACGCATAGAGCACATAATTTAAAATTATTTTTTTTAACTTTTAGAAAATTTATTTGAAAAATAAACTTAATTTCTGAAATCAAAACACCAAAATTAGATTAGGATTATTTTTTTATATTTCACAGAGAAGTTTTATTTTTAATTAATTGTGAAAAATACTTAATTTTATTGAAAATCGTATTTTCATTTAAATAAATTATAATGTTAAATTATATTTTTTAATTAGTTTTAAAGTAAAATTATATCCATTTTATATAAATTAATACAATTTATTTCATTTGAATCATTTTCATATTGAGTTTAGTCCTAAAAACTTTGTAGAATTTTGAATATTTTCACTTTAAAAACCCCTCTTTCTCGTCATGTTTATGAGATTAATTATAAATAAATATTTTCCACTTACATTAATTTATTTTGGAAAAATAGATTAAATATTTAGAATCATAATTATTTAAAATTTATATTATGGTCAACTTAATTTTTGATCAAAATAAATAGTGAATGAAGTAAAAATTAATTACTTTGGTTGAGGTAAGAAATGGGTTTACTAGGGGGTTAAATAGAAAGGATAAGTGTTAAATTTACCTATAAACTTGTTCAAAAAGTATTGGATGGACATATTGTGACCATAAAACCTATATTCTTCCATAATGGTCCATTTTAAACCTTTATAACATATGAAAAATGTGGTATCACTCAATTATTTCCAAAAATACCAAGTGTGTCGTCTCCCCCACTTATAAAAGGCCACCATATCCTCTATTATACACACATTCGTACAAGTTAGATTCATCCACAACCTACCAAAATCACTACTGAAATTTAATATCTTCATATGTAATGACCTGACTCGACGGGGCTCGAGTCATGACTCCCCAAGCTTGCCTTCAATAGTCCAGGGGTTGGAGACTAGCACTAAGTAGGCTATCACACACACGGGAGGCATTAAAATAAGGCACCTATACAAACATGCCAACATAAAACTCCATGAAACAATGCAAAGATATATAAAAATTGAAAATAAATGCTTGCATACATCTATCCCACAACCAGAGTACAATAGCAGTAGAAAAGTTCAAATACAGTGCCCACCAAAAGAAAACTGAAAAAGTGTCCAACATGCTTAGAAGGAGGGGATCACTGTCAAACTCCCTCAAGAAATATCCTCAGCTCAACTCTCGTAAACACCCTAATCAGTCTATCTCACTAAGCTCCACCTGCTCCGGGTCCTCCTGGGACTCCATCGAAAGACCTGTGGTTTGTGCAAGACACAAAACATGTGCGGGAAACTCACATGCAGGGGTGAGTATAAAGATACTACTAGGCACCCCAAAAACCCAAAAAAAAAAATTTGAGCAACTAAAAGTCATTAGTTCACTCATCCTAGCAAGAGAGAACCCAAATGAGAGAGAAACTCCATCTTTTGACCATTCTCATCTAAACTCAACCAGTCAGCTCAAACCATATGGTATGTCATCGAAGATGTGACAACACCCCAAGGGAAACCTAGAAAACACACTAGACATACTCATATCAGTCACCAAGCCTCATGAGGGTCCGAACTAATAGCCTGTGTTAGATTCTACTCGAGGCTCTAAGGCAACACATAACCATGAGAAATCCCTTGCCGGATAGCGCCCCGAAGCATGACACGCTGAAACTTAGCAGTTCTTGATCCTTAGATAGGGGATCCCTCCCAAGATCCATTGAGGGATAATACACACCATACTGGAAAACTGTAAACCACAACTCCTCAGATAGGGGATCACTCTTAGGATTCTCTAGGGGATACCAGGACCCTAACCGAAATCCTATAATCTCTCAGAGAGAGGACCACACCCAAGAACCACTGTGGGATACCACAACCCGATCTGACATCCCAGAAATCACCTCACTTAGATAGAGGATCATATTCCATGTAATGGTTTTCATGATGATACTGAAAATTCCATCTAGGATAAATCATGTAGTAGGTGATCATACACCCAACGATACCATAAACCCTACCTAAAATATCTGATGAGTAGGAGATCGTATACCTGATGATGCCACAACCATATTAAAACTGATTTCTATAAAAGGGACTGTATACCCAAAGATACCAAAAACCCTACAGGGATATTCTTCTAGATAGGGGATCGCTGCCCATGTAGTGTTGGTCACGACGATTCTGAGAACCCGATCTAGGGTAAATGATACCCTAGAGGATCATACCCTAGCGACTACAATGGGATACCAAAAATCTATACATATCATCTTACTGAGGGGATTGCAAACATGTACCGGGGTTTTAATCCCACACAAACCATCATAGGAAAAAACCAAGAGAGTTCACTCAACCACTGCTGGTCCAAACATCGCTAACCCAAGCAA
Organism: Viscum album; assembly: GCA_963277665.1. Lineage (NCBI taxonomy): Eukaryota > Viridiplantae > Streptophyta > Magnoliopsida > Santalales > Viscaceae > Viscum > Viscum album. The sequence continues at coordinate 1,285,035,045 of OY728155.1, read as the reverse complement.
CCCGCAAAAGTACCTCACACTGCACCTCCTAGGCCCAAACTGAGGCCAGCCTCATGTTCTACGCGGAAAAATATACAGGATAGGATATTCACTTGCCTAAAATGGGAATCCTATGCAAAATTCATAAAACACTACAATGGAACCATGTGGGGCCCACACCTCAGTTCAAAAAATCATCAAGAAAATCGCACAGTTGATATCCCCTCTAAAAAACACACGAGATCCACTACTCATACGTCTAAAAGAGACACCTAGTGAAAAGGATACTATTCACCGCAACAAGCCCAAATGAGTCATCTTGGGGCCCACAAATTGATCCCAGAACACATCTAAAGGATCACTTCATTGTGATCCTCTCAAAAAAAGACACATGATTGACTACTCATTCGCTCAAAATGGAATTCCATTGAAAGTCACATTTCAGTGCAACCACCCAAAATAGGCTTGTGTGGCCCACACCTCGATCTCAGTTTAAGCACCCGAAATTTATCTTGAAACGTTCAACTCACCATAACGGTCACAACACCACTGATGGTGCATCAATCAGATTCTCCGACCAAAAGTTATAACAGGTCAAAGTTGAATAATAATAAAATATTATTATTATTTTCAATTTTTAGTGGCCCCGAGTGAGAAAACTGATAATTTAAACTCCCAAAACAACTTCAAAAGTTATGTATCGACAATAGGGTCGTGTCGCCATTGATGGATCACAATTTGGACTCCCGGTTTGCAATTTACAGGAGTTGAAAGGAACCCCAAAAAATTATGTCCGGACCACCACAACCTCGTCAGAAACCGCCACCGCGCCTGCCGGACCACCGCGACCTGTCGGAAATCACTGCCACTAATCGCAGGACCACCTATGGAGACATCTAAATTTCCATTAACCACCACGACATGCTGGAAAATTCTTTCGGAGCTTCTACGAACCACCGGGATCAACCCGATGCTCCAAATTCAGATTCGAAACATGTTTGAGATAGCTCAGGACCCGATCTACACAACCTTGATGACGATTCAAAGAAAAACAACACATAAAAAGAATCTAAGATTTTAAAACTCAAACCTCTTACCTTTTGGTGGATCACCGATAGTTTGCATACTCCACTTCTATCGTTGCTCGATCCTGGAGCAATCGCCATCAAAATCAGAGCTCAACGACACCTCGTTTGCTTGATTTGTTTGGTTTGTTTCTTGAAGGAGGAAGGGGGAGGAGGCTTCCACCTTGGTGTACAATGCGGAAGAAGGGGGGATTTATTTATTAATATTAATTAAATAATTAATTAATTAGCCAATTAAACCATTGTTTAACACCTCCAACCAAAACTCCCAGCGCAGACAAAATTATGTCGCACCTAGGGTAAACATGGAGTTTCAGACTCAACCACGGTCTCAAAATTTTGATTTGAGACTCCTTTCAGAATTTATTCAAGCCGAAATTCAAAAATAAATAAATTTATTTATTTACTAAAACTCCCTCGATAACGTTTTCCATAGAAGGCCCGCACCCACAAAACTTACACCCCACCTAGGGTAAATGTCATACTCTAGACACAACCATGCCCCCGAATTTATGATACGAGCTACCATTTAAGAGATAACTTATTTCTTCCACATAGTATAAAAATATTGAATATTTTATTATAAAATAAATTCTGGGCACATCGGGCCTCAGAATCACACGCCGTCTTCGCACCTAGCTCTAGAATAATTCATAGGAATATTCCGATGTTTGATATAGCCAAACCCAAGTCACTAAATCCTCCACACCTTAAGACTTTTCATCCTCGAAAATCCAAATTTTAGACACAAAGGAAAGGAACTAAACTCTAAACTTGGTCTACCACACCAGTGAGTTCACTAAAAAATGACAAAGACACCAAGGGTTCACATTATTCCAACTAGCACACACACTAGGGAACCCACGACCTTTTGCAGAAACACCCTAACACAAAACCCTACCCTGAACACACAATTCAGAGTGAATCGTCCAACAAACCTCGACAATATTCGCTTTGGGCAGCACTGACTCGCCTGCATAGTTCTAATCGCATCAAAACAACACGTCTTGGTGGGGGAAGGATCCGTCTTCCTTGTGCATTTGAGGCATGTCAAACAACACCAACAGATGGTATTACCAAAAACCAAAAAAAACCTTGAGAAAGAAATAGAAATTAAAGTTTGCACCTAATAGTGTCCATCAAAACTACTATAGAATGTAGAAAGGAAACAGAGCGTACCTCTATCTATTCGCGGAACCTCTGGGTCAACAGACTCTAAGACCTATAGTTTTCCTCACCCCCAACCTCCAACTCCGAGAGCCTAGTTTGGACCACCTGGTGGTGGTGGTGGTGGCAAGTCGTATCGCCAGCCACCTCTTACTGCTACACTTTCTCCATCACCACGTCCACCACCCTGAGGACCTCCAGACTCGAGACGTTGCCTCTACCAAGGCAGACTGTTGACTGGATCCCTCTTAGCATCATGACTGGTCAGAAAATCCCTAGAAATATGTCTCCAGTCATCGCAATCATAACACTGCCTCTCCTATGATTAACCAAAACGAGATCATAAGCCTTGATAGCCCTAAGCCTCAGATTCTCCATCCCGGGGTCTCCTCCTGAAATGATGATCATGTTCCAAACCCTGAGGCTATCATCAACCACTACCTACTAAACCAGTTGTGAAGGTCTCAACTCTCATGTGCCCATCACTAATGGTCAGAGTCTTCTCATCCATAAAGCTCTCCACCACCAAGGCCCGCTCTAGAACTCCATCATAGGTGGATAGACACAAGGAAACCACACCTTCTTAGATTTCTCTATGTAGGCACTACTCTAAGGTCCAAGCCCTAAAGAATGAGTCTCGAACCATATCTAGGGAGTAGTGCGACAGGTCTGTAAAACTCACTAAGTACTCCAACATAGTCATGCCCTCTTGTCAAAGTTTCAGAAGCTCTTGGATCTACACTGATGTTAGTATGACCAGGTAGAACTATTCCCTGAAGAGATGATCAAACTCTATCCATGTGAGCATCTTCTATTCATGAGACTACATCACCAAACTTCACCATCGCCCGACCGGACCATGAAGAAGGCTCACTGCTAGGACCACCATCTGATCTGGAGGTGTCCTCATCAAGAAAAAAACTATGGTGTCTACTTCGAGCTAGTCATCAGGTCCCTGGGGGTCTGGATCAAACTGATACCTCAGAGGCCACTCCCTCTGGAACTTTTGCAGCGCACTCAGCCTGTGCGCATCCTCGTCCTTCACTTTCAGCACAACCAGCTACTCAATAGGTGGTGGCTGAATTGGCAGACCACCTAGAGGTCCATCCTTAGAACCTATTCCTTTATCTAGGACTCTACTCATGGTATATCATCACCACAATCATTCTTTAGTACCCTCTTTGGGTGTCATCATGGAGGCATCCTAAAATACCATCAAGACGCACCACATTCAAAGAGTATATCTGGAGGTAACTCAAGAAGTAAAAGGAAAACCCAAAACCCAGTCCTATATGCTGCATGTAACATTTTTTACCTGTGACCAGTGTAATAATGTCCCATGCCCAATGGAAAGTTATCAGACTCTTGGTGAATGGATACGTCGGCCGCTGCACCAACCGTAGAGTCCCTGGCCTGAAACCCAAACTTAAACCATCTAAACACTGCCTCTATGAAACCCAAACCAAAATCACTGCTAGACCAACTACACTCTAATATCCCATAGGTGTAACCTCCTTTGATACCACTCTATCACAACCGCACATAATGGGGCTCAAGCCACAACTCCCCAAGAACGAATCCAATAGGCTAGGGGTTTGCGACTAGCACCGAGTTGGATATCACACAAATGGGAGGCCTTAACCTAAGGTAACTGTACAAATTCACCCACATACATCTCTATGGAATAGTGAAAAGACATATAAAAACTAAAAAGAAATTCATGCATACATCTATCCCACAACTAGAGTACAATAGCAGTACAAAAGGTAAAATACAGGGCCCACCAAAATAAAATTGAAAAAGCATCAAACCTACTCAGATAGAGGGGGTCACTGTCAAAATACCACTAGAAAGATCCCAGACTCAACTCCAGTAAACACCCTGGTCTGTTTGACTCACTAAGCTCTGCCTGATCTGGGTTCTCCTGGGACTTCAACGAAAGGTCTGTGGTTTTCATAAGACAAAAAACATTTGCGGGAAAATCCTGTGCATGGGTGAGTATAAAGATACTCTATAGGCACACAAAATCCCCAAAATAAATGGGAGTAATAGAAAGTCATTAGTCCACTCATCCCAACTAGAGAGAACCCAAATGAGAGAGAAACTTTATCTCATGACCATCTTCAGCTAAACTCAACCAGTCAGATCAAACCATATTGTATGTCATCAAAGATGTGACAAAACACCAAGGGAGAACTAGAAATCACACCAGAAATAATCATCCCAAGAACCAAGCCTCATGAGGGTCTGACCTCATAGCTAGCGTCAAATTCTACTTGAGGCTCCAAGGTAACACAAAAGAAAGAGAAATCCCTCATCGGATAGCACCAGAAATCATGACATGCTGAAACTCAGTGGTTATTGATCCTCATATAGGGGATCCATCCCAAGATCCACTGAGGGATACTACACACCCTAATAGAAAACTGTAAACCAAAACTCCTCAGATAGAGGATCAATCCTAGGATTTTCTAGGGGATACCATGACCCTAACCAAAATCCTATAATATCTCATAGAGAGGATCACACCAAGGAACTGTTGGGGGATACCACAACCCAATATGACATCCCAGAGATCACCTCACTCAGATAGAGGATCTTCGTCCATGTAATGTTGGTCAGGATGATAAAAAAAACTCTATATGGGATAACTCGTGCAGTAGGGGATCATACACCTGACAATATCATAAACCCAACCTAAAACATCTGCTGAGTAGGGGATCATATACCTGACAATGACACATCCCTACTGAAACTTCCTACTACATAAGGGATCATATACCCAATGATACCAAAAACCCTATAGGGCTATCCTACTAGATAAGGTTTCACCGATCACATAGTGTTGGTTACGACGATTCTAAGAACCTGGTCTAGGGTAAATGATACGCTAGAGAATCCTACCCCGACCACTCCACAAGGATACCAAAACTCTATCTAGATCATCTTACTGAGGGATTACAAACATTTACTGAGGCTTTAATGCCACACAGACCCTCATAAGAATGAACCAAGGGAGTTCAATCAACCGTTACTGGTCCAAACATTGCTAACCCAAACGACCCACAACATTGACTCACCCTGCACCTCTTAGGCCCAAACTGAGGCCACCACCGTGTTCTATGTGGAAAAAACACACAGGGTAAGCTATTCACTTTCCTTAAACAGGCATCCGATGAAAAAGTCATAAAATGCTATAATTTTGCCCTATGGGCCCCATGCCTCAGTTCCAAAACTCATCAAGCAGATCACACAGTTGCGATCCCCTCAGAAAAATGCATGAGATTGACTACTCGTACATCCAAAATAGACACCTGGTGAAACTGGTACTATTCACTACAATAAGATCAAACTAGTCATCGTGGGACCCACACATTGATCCTGGAACACATCAAATGGATTATTCCATTGCAGTCCTCTCAAAAAAAAAAATACAAGGTATTGACTACTCATTCGTCCAAAATGGACTCCCAGTGAAAAAGTCACATTTCAGCGCAACTGCCCAAAACAGGCTCATGGGTCCCACACCCCGATGTTGTTTTAAGCACCTAGAATTTATCTTGAAACACTTGCCTCACCATCAGAGTCACAACTCCAATGATGGCATGTTTATCAGATGCTCTGACCAAAAGTTATAATGGGTAAAAGTTGAATAATAATAAAATATTATTATTATTTTCAACATTTAATGGACCTGGGTGATAAACCCAATCATTTTAACTCCAGAAAAAATTTAAAAAGATCCGTATTTATGGAAGGGTCATTTCTCCGCTAAGGGATCGGAATTTGGACCCCCGCTTTGCATTTTATGGGGGTTTAAAGGAACCCAAGAAAATTCTAGCCGGACCACCATGAACTCGCCAGAAACCACCGCCGCGCCTCACCGGAAAACATGCCACCGCTAGACCGGACCAACACACTGCCTACCAAACCACCTTCAGAGCTGTCTCCCTTGCTAGAAACCACCGCACGACGCCAGAAAATGCCGCTGGAGCGTCCGTGGACCACCAGGATCACCTTGATGCTCCAAATTCAGATCCCAAATTAGTTTTGGATAGATCAGGACCCGATATACATATAATTGACCATGATTAGAAGAAAAAAAATGTATAAACGGGATTCTAGATTTTAAAACTAAAACCGCCTTCCTTTTAGAGTATCACTGATGCTTTCCATGCTCTACTACTACCACTGCTCGATCAAGGAGCAACCACCGTCAAATCAGAGCTCAATGACACCTCGTTTGCTTGATTTGTTAGGTTCATCACTTGATGGATGATGGAGGAGGGGGATTCCTCCTTGTTGTGCAACGAGGAAGAGGGGGGGGGACTGATTGATTATTTTTAATTAATTAATTAATTTATGAATTAAAACGCCATTTAACTCCCCCAATGAGAACTCCAAGGGTGGGGAATATTATGTCATGCCTAGGGTAAACACAACTTTCCAAACTCAACTGCGGTCTCACAATTTGGATAGGAGACTCTCTTGATAAGATATTCGAGCTGAAGTTCGTAAATTAATTAATTAATTTATTTCTAAAAATTCCCTCGATAACGTTTTCCACAATAAGCTCGTGCCTGCAAAACTTACACCCATACTAGGGTAAAAAGAACATTCTAGATGAAACTATGCCATAATATTTATGATATATGATACTTTTTAATAGATAACTCATTTTCTCCTTGTTCATAGTATAAAATCACTTAATATATTTTTATAAAATTAATTTCAGGCACACTGGACCTCAGAATCACACACTGTCTTCACGTCTAGCTCTGGAATTATTCTTTGGAATATTACAAAGTTAGATAGGGACAAACCCAAGTCTATTCATCATTATTGAATCATTATCATGGGAATAAATATATATTTTGAATTATTTAGTTAAAACCTAAGGAGGATAACCAAAGAAGTAAATTCTTCAACACACGTCTTTATTTTATCCCCATCTCCAACTACTAAAATCATTATTATACCATGATTATATAAAAAAAATTCCATATATTTAGATGTTATTATGTTATGGGTAAAACCTAAAAACACACAAAATTACCTCAAGTGGGTTAAGAAATCATCATTTGTTTGTACGTTGGACAACCGTCACACAAACCGATGTCATTAGTTATTCCATTACCACCTATCAAGGTTGGTTATTATAGTGAATATAAACTATATATGTGATATTTATAAAATTAATATATATATGGATTCATTATATCATATGATTATTTCTTCCTTCCATTTCATAGGATACATGATAACATCCCTTGTGTGTATGGCAGACTACCACATCAAGATGCGACGCGATTCGTTTTTTACTAACGCATCACATGGAAGGTGATAAAGATAAAGTTAATGATTATATATGATATAAATTAAATAATTATGATATTAATGACATATTTTTCATTCTATAAATATAATATATATCATTTTATTTTTTTCCTTTTCACTCACTTAAAGATGGTATATCATTCATATACATGTGGACTACCACCTTCACAAAGTGATGTGACTCTATTTTCATCACGAAAACACATGGATGATATATATAGGCATATAATATGATATTATTTATATTTTTATCCTTATTTAAATGTAAAATATTACTTAAATCCATTCCATAATGATCAGTGAAAAATGGAAATGCTACTCATGCGTACGTACGACCAACCGTATCCATGATCATAACATACTTTATTTTTCATAACCATAATTCATGATTGGTTTTAAAAATATAATTGATGTAAATCTATGATAAATTTTTTCATGGTTTTTATTATATATATATTATATAAATACATAATATATGAAATAAGGGGATCTTTCATGATGACACACAGATGAGAAACCAAGGCAATTGAATCCTGAAACAATAGAGATAATGAAAGATAATTAATAAAAGGGTGATAAGATGTTATAAATAGATCATATATGATATTATAAATATTAATATGGTTTGGTATAATTTAATAACATGATTAGAACCACTATACATGGGTTAACACAATATCAACCAAAAGGAAGAATTATGTAATGGATTTCATCTCAATTTATATTCCATTGAGTGTTATTTTTTATTATACACCAATTCAATTTTATGTGGTGAATATAATTCCCATTTAAAATTTAATATCATGATTAATTCACAATTCATGTTATTTTAAGGTTCACATAGAATCATTTCATTCAATGGGATTTGACTTGAACATCACTAACTGGTAAAAATATAGTACATTCTCACTTTGTATTGTGTTTGTTAACTTTCTCTTAAAGAAATCAATTTCTTATGATAATTTTTCAATGTTCATTAAATTTCTCTTAAATATCAATATTATTGTATGATGGATATGAATTATTTCATATTTTTTGATACCATTTTTACATACTATGTTTAATTTGAAATATTAACAGGGGAAAATATTAATAAATCTATATCCTTTACTCAATATATATATTTGATGACAACTCATATTGATTTCTTTAAATAGATTTTTTGATATATGAGGAATTATTTGTAACTAAAGTGATGGGTAGGGGCCAGTATAATATAGTCCTTGATGCATCGGTAGGTCTCATGAGACAAATTTTTTTGGAAAAATTAAATTGATTTCTACGTATAGTTTTAAACTATCTTGTGAAAAATCTTGATGGTAGAGGTACCATGATACTAGAGATCATGGCGTCAAATAATTATGAATGTAATTCATTTATAATTTATTTTTTATTATACATGAGTTTTTTACTATGAAAAATTTTTATTAATGTATTTCATTATAAGTTTATTGATTAAATTGCACATGTTTTCATTTATTTACCATGAAATATTGATTATTCCCTTTATTATCAAGATAGTAAGGTTATTTAAATGTCACCTATTTTTAGTTACTTACGTTTACATATAGATTATTCTTTTTGATTCATTATATATTCTGTTATACTTAACAGTTACTGATCATTTCAGCTCACCATTATTTTGTTTTCATTCCTCAAGTTATGAAGAAAAAATATTTGAATGAGTTTTCAAGGATAAAATTTAATATATTTTATTATTTATTGTATTTAATTTATTATTCCTAGTACAAAATGGGTAACATGTATGTATATGGTTTTCCAAAACTTCTAAACTAATCAGTCCTTTTAGATTTGAATATTTTATCTATGACAATGTAAAAAATTAAGTCACCCTCTCTGAGTTACTTGGATGAGTTTATTATAGTTGGTACCAGAGAAAGTTTAGTAAAAACCTTGAAAACTATATTTAAGATAATATAGGTTAGGTAAAATAACCCTAAGACAAACTTTGAGGATAAGTGTGGAAGACCATCCTAAAGAAACCAAATTTTTAGTTCTATGATTAAAAATGCATATATTTTAATTTATGCTAATTGTTACACCATATTAATAATTTTATATAATGATTTAGAATTGATTATTTTATGAGCTAATATAGAATATGAATTTTTTTAGAAATGGTGCATGGAAGGAATAAAGGTATCGATACCCGCAAATAATGTAGATATTTCCCTACTGTGGAAACCAATACAGTAGGTATTAGAACTGAGAAAATTATAGCTATATTATTGTAGCTTAATTAAGTTATGAAAAATAACCTTTCCCAAATAGAGAAACCTGTTCCAAAATGATATTATCCTATTTTGGATTGCTTTATATGATAAAATATCCCATTATTTTGTGGAACTACTAATCCAATTGTATTCAAAAAATGTATTAAGTATCTACAAATTATATTTATGGGCTTGGGAAGCGGTGAAAAAGAATCGTTTGCACTTGCAATGTATTGTCTCAAAGGTGATGCTGATAAATGGTGGTCATTGATCTATAATACTAGGGAGGAAGAGGAAATAGAACTCATGTAATGAAAATATTTTATGGAGATATTATTTGAAAAATATTTCTCTCATGAGAAATAAAATGAGATGAAGATAATTTTTATTAGATTCAATAAAAATGAGTAATAAAGTATTATGAATTATGAGGCTATATTTACATGGTTATCCAAGTATTCCATAGATTACAAAAATATCATGGAGTGGAAGATTGATCACTTTTTTTAGGGGATTAATCAATGTATACAAAGGGAGTTAGTCTCTAAAATTTTTTTATTATATTATTAAATAGTTTTAGGTTCCATCAAAATAGAGAAGGAATTTTATAGATACAATATATTCAAGAGGAATCAAGAGAAGAAGAGGACAAATGATTACCAAGATAAAGGGAATGTCTCAAAGAAGAAGAGAGGCATAGATCAATTTCCATAATGTGAAAATTGTGGAAAGAAACATCATGGGAAATTTCTAAAATTCATGGGAGTCTGTAATAAGTGTGGTGAAAAGGGACATATATATCATAAATGAAATGGGAAGAAACAAATCAATGATGTCCAGTTTTTCAGTTGTAGATAAATGGGGAATTATTTACACCAATGTCCGAAACTCTAAGAGAATCCACTGAAAAAGTGTCTAAGGGGAGAAGTAAAAGCTTATGTAATCACTACATCCAAGGTAGAGTTACCCAATAATGTGGTGGTAGGTAATTTAACCAGATCATAAATCTTAACTAATGATTTATTTGATTATGGATCCTTTGAAACATTTATATATACTATTTTTCAAGAAAATTTTACATTTACCTTTTAATTTAGTAAGGGAGTTGTCTGTTAAAAATTCAAAGGAGAGTCTCATTGAAACAAATATGTGTCAAACAACCCCCATTATGAAATATAAATGTGATTTATTTTAAAAACTTATTATTATAAATATGGTTGATCTTTATATAATCCTTGGTATGGACTATCTTTTAAAATATTATATAAAAATATATTTCATGAAGATGGAGATTTTGATTTGTAAATAAAATATAGAATTCTCTATCTTTAGAGTAGAGACTTTATCATCCAAGTCTTATCTAGATCCACCCCAGTAGCACTACTAAATGAAATTTTTGGGGAAGAAGAGAAAAAATATATCGGAATATAGAAATTGATATTTAAATTTATAATGTACCTATTGTACATGAATACGTTGATGTATTTTTTGAGGAATTACCTAGAAATCCCTCAGATCTTGAAGTTGAGCTTTCAATTAATTTATTTACCAATGTAAGACCAAAATTAAAGACTCCCTATATAATGTACACTCTGGAATTATTGGATTTGAAGAAACAGTTAGATGCGTTGGATGATAAGGGATTTATTCACCCTATTGTTTCTCAATGGGAAGCCGATGTTCTCTTCGTTAAAAAGAAGGATAGATCCCTAATATGGTGTATTGATTATAGGGAGATCAATGCTATTATAGTAAAAAAAAGTATCATATGATTCTCATTGATGAATTATTCAATCAACTTCATGGATCCCAACAATCTTCAAATGCTGGCCTTCGTTCTGGGTATCATCAGTGTCAAGTAAAAAAGGAAGGCATTCCAAATACATCATTTTAAATTAGGTATGGGAATTATGAGGTTATAGTGATTCCATTTGAATTGACTAGTGCACCCTCTAGTTTTATGGATCTAGTAAACATCATATTCAAACAATATCTTGATGATTTTTTGTGGTATTAATAAATGATATTTAGATGTATTAAAAAAATATATGAGGACCATTAGAATCACTTGAATAATATTCTTGAAACTTTTATAAGGAAATAGTTTTATGTAAAATTTAGTAAGTGTGATTTATGGAATCAATAAGTTTATTTTCATAGCTATATTATCTCAAAGAATGAAATATCGGTTTATCCTTCAATGGAAAATGCCATCATAGAATGAGATACACCAACCAACATAATATAGGTATCTAGTTTCATTGGTTTGGGAGGTTAATACTTGGGATTCATTCAGAATTTTTCATGATTGGATAACCCATTAAAAACATTTACACAAAAATGGCCTTTTTTTTGGAAAAAGTAATATGAAGAATGTTTTGATGAATTAGTGAGGATATTGGTAAATGATTTGATTTTGAATCTACCATATGGATGTGATGGGTTTGTGGTATATAGTAATGCATCAAATAATGTATTTTCTTGTGTCTTAATGAAAAATGATAATGTTATTGAATATGCATCAAGGAAATTATAGAATCACAAATAAAACTTCCCAACCCATGATCTTGAGTTAGCAGTTGGAATATTCTATTTAAAGATATGGGAATAATCTCTATGGTGAAAGAAGTAAGATATACCAAGATCTTAAAAACATGAAATACATATTTTAAAAAAAATCAGTAAATATGAGAAAAAGGTGATAGATCAAGCTACTCTAGGGTTATGATTTCTCAATAAACTACCACTGAGGGAAGGAAAATAAGGTATGATATTCATTGAGTTAGAAATATCATGGAATTTTGACCCAATCGGTTATTAAGAGAGATCCTATGCTCAAGGATATAGTAAAGATAGATATTATAATTACTAAAAAAGTGGATATATTACCCATTTTTCAAATTATTGAAAATCTATATTTAGTACAAAATATAAAAGTTTTCAATCTGATGATGAGACATTTTAGAAGAAAATTAAAGCTGTGAATGATGATAAATCAGCATAACTAGATTGTGAAGGTGTTTTTGTAAAATTTGGAAATAGATTACGTGTTCTATCTATACATTAGCTAAAAAAAGAATTGTTGGATGACGTTCGTAGATCAAATTTCTCTATACACCCTGGAAGTAAAAAGACATATAAGGATTTGAAGGATCTTTTTTGGTGGGATAAAATGAAGAGGGAAAATTTTGATTATGTTTTTAAATGTTTGGTCTATCAACAATTGAAATACATAAGATGACATCCTAGAGGATTCATGAAACCTATTACTATTACTATGTGGAAATGGGATGACAATACTATGGACTTTGTTATAGGACTACCAAATACTCCTAGAATAAATGATGTGATATGAGTTATCATTGACCACTTAACTGAATCAACACATTTCCTTACCATATATGAAGATTTACCTATTTAACATATTGAAAGGAACTATATTGGTGAATTTGTAAGGCTTCATGGAACACATATTTCAATTTTTTCTTATCAAGATACCTATTTTCCATCAAAATTATGGAATATTATTTAGAAGGCTCTTGATACTAAGATTAAATTCAAAATTGTCTACAATATTAAAACTGATGGAATGTAATAAAGAATGATTCAATCAATGGAAGACATGTTGAGGTCATTCTCACTCGGCTTTCAAGATATGTGGGATCATTATTTACGTTTGGTAGAGATTTATTATAACAATATTTTTTATTAAAGCATTCAAATGGAATCGTATAAAGCATTATATGGTAATAGATGTCAAACTATGACTTATTGGGATAAAGTTGATGAATGAAAACTCATATTATCAGAACTTTTTGAAGATAAAACAAAAAGGTAAAGGCTATTCAGGCTTATATTAAAGTAGTTAAAATTAGACAAAACATTTATACTGATGATCAAATGAATGATTTGGAATCATAAGTGAGGGATCATGTTTTCATAAAGGTATCTATATGGAAGAGCGTTATAAGGTTCTATAAGAAAAGAAAATTGAGTCCTAGGTACATTGGACCCTTTGAAATTATGGAAATAATTGGGGTTTTTTCATATCATTTGGAAATTCCACCATGTCTCTCAAGAGTACATGACATGTTTTATATATCTTTGTTAAGGAAGTACATGCCTGATCAAACTCACATTCTCATCTATGATGAAATAGAATTGAAACCTAATCCATCTTACTATAAATAAATCATCTAGATTTTTGAAACTATATAGCAAGTATTGATGAATCAGATGACTCATCTGGTAAAATTACTTTGGATAAATCACAAAATTGAGGAAGAAATGTGTGAACCAAAAGATATTATGAAGAAGTACTACCCTCATAATTTTAGAAGGTAATAACCATGAAATGTCAATGAATTTGTATTTGAATTAGGGGATAATGTAACACCTTAAACCATTAAGATATATTTATTTTAGAAAAAATTTAATTTTTTTGATATATTTTATTACAAACATGATCATGTTTTTCCAAACAACAATATATTAATAAAATATTATTATTTATCATAATAACTTATAAAATAGACATTAAATTGGAGGAAATGAATTAAATTAACTAAATTATGAAAATTAATAGTTTAAAAATATCTATTAGTTATCTAATTATTAGTAATAAAATAATTATATTTTAAATGAAAAAGAAATATTTTTTTAAAAACTATATTTTTTTAAAAGACAGAATAATAATACTTGGAGCACATAATTGAAAATTACTTTTTAAAAATTTTAGAAAATTTATATGAAAAAATAAACTTAATATATTAAATCATAATACCAAATTATATTTGGGTGAATTTTTGGTATTTCTCTGAGAAATTTCATTTTAACGAATAATGAAAAATACTGAATATTAATTTAAAACTACCATTTCATTTAAATAACTTATATTGTTACATTATATTTATAATTGGTTTTAAAGTAAAATTAGATCCATTTTATATCAGTTAAAATAATTTAGGTCATTTTAATCATTTTCATATTGGATTTATACATAAAAACATTGAATTGTTTTGAACATTTTTACTTTAGAAACCCTCTTTCTTGTCACGTTTGTGGGATTAATTTTAAGTATATATTTTCCAATTATATTAATCGATTTTTAAATAATGTATTCCATATTTATAATCATAAAAATTTAAAATTTATATTATTTTCAAATTAATTTTTTATCAAAATTAATAGTGAATGAATTAAAAAATAATTACTATGGTTAAGGTAAAAAATTGGTTTACTGGAGGATTAAACTGAAAAGATAAGGGTTAAATTTACGTATACAATTGTCCAAATACAATTTTATGTACATATTATTACCATTAAAACTATATGGTTTAATAATGGTCCATTATAAACCTTTTTAACAAATGACAAATGTGAGAGCACCCAATTCTTTTCAAAAATACATAGTGTATCCTCTACCCCATTTATAAAAGACCACCCCTCTCCTCCCTTCACCACACATTAAAAAATGGATTTGAAAAAAACCTACCAAAATCACTCAAAAAGTTTACTATTAACATTATATAGGCCTTATAAAAGGAATAAATCCATATTTTGAATCATTTGGTGAAAAACTAATGAGGATAACCAAATAAGAAGTAATAATCTTCAACACACATATTTATTTTATCTTCTTCTTAAACTCCTTAAATTATTATTATACCATGATTATATGGAAACCCATTTATTTTCCATATATTTAGATGTTGTTATTTTATGGGTATTACCTAAAACCACACGAACTTACATCAATTGGGTTACAAAACCAACGTTTGTGTGTATGGAAGACTACTGCCTCGCAAACCGATGTCATTTTTTCTTCCATTACCACCTCTAAAGTTTGGTTATTATTGTTTATATAAACTATATATGTGATATTTACAACATTATTAAAACTATGGAGAAATTATATCATATTATTCTTTTTTACCTTCGATTCTATAAGAGACATGATAACATTGCTCGCGTGTATGGCGGGCTACCACCTCGTGATGCAATGTGATTCATCTTTCACTAACACATCACATGGAAGGTGATAAAGATAAAGTTAATGATTATATATGATATAAATTAAATAATTATGATATTAATAACATATTTATAATTCTATAAATATAATATATATAATTTTCTTTCTTTCCTTTTTTACTTACGTATAGATGATAACATCATTCGTATATGTGTGAACTACCACTTTCACGAAGTGATGTGACTCTATTTTCATCAACACACCAAATGGATGATATATTTAAGTATATAATATGACATTTATAATATTATTATTACTATTTAAAGAGGAAATATTACTTACCTACTTTCCATAATGATCGGTGAAAAATGGAAATGTTACTCATGTGTACGTACGACCTACCATCTCCATGATCATAACATACTTCATTTTTCATAACCATCATACATGATTGGTTTAAAAAAAATAATTTATGTAAAAATATGATAATTTTTTTGTTATTTTTATTCTTTAAATTTTATAACTATGTAATATTTTCAATAAAAAAATCTTTCATGATGAAGCATGTATTAGAAACCAAGGCAATTAACACCTGAAATAATGTAATTAATGAAATATTATTAATTATTGAGTGATAAGAGGTTATAAAAGGTTAATATATGATATTATAAATATTAATATAGTTTCATTATAAGTTAATAACATTTTTAAAACCACTGTATAGGATGTTAACACATATTCAACCAAAGAAAGTGTAAGGTAAGGGATTTCATCACAATTTACCTTCCTTTGAGACTTATTTGTTATTATGAACCAATTCAGTTTTATGTGGTAAATATGATGACCCTTTGAAATTTAATATCATGATTCATTCAAAATTAATGGTATTTTAAGTTTCACATTGAATCATTTCATCTAATTTGATTTGACATGAAAATTACCAACTTGTAAAAGTATTGCACATTCTCACTTTCTTTTGTGATTATTAACATTATCTCAAAATAATCACTTTCTTGTGAAGATTTTTAATTTTTAATTACATTTATTTTAAATATCTACATTCTTGTATGATAAATATGAATTATTTCTTAAAACATATACCATTTTTACATATGGTGTTTACTTTGAGAGAGTAACTGGGGAATATATTGATAAATCTGTATCCTTTACTCAATAAAAATATTTGATGATAATGGATATTTATTTATTTAAATTTATTATTATATATATTAGTAATTTTATTGACCTAGCTTTATGGGTTTTGCTTGATATAATATACCCCCTTAATGCACTGATAGGTCTCATGAGACAAATTAATTTTTCCAAATTGAACAGGTTTCTACCATTAATGTTAAACTATCTTGTGAAATGTATTGATGGTAAAGGTAACATGATTATTGAGATAATGAAATACAATAATTAAGGATTGTATTAATTTAAAATTCAATTATTATTATAAATGATATTTTCACTATGAAAAAAATCCATAGATGCATTGCATTCTCATTTAATTTATTAAATGGAATTTGTTTAAGTTATTTACCTTTCTATATGGATTCTTCCTAATATTATAATGATAGTAAATTTATTTAAATGGAATTTATGGTCAATTTTTATCTTTTAATATTGATTATGCTTATTGATTCATTATGTATTCCACTATACTTAACCCTTATTGATAAATTGTGATCACCCATATTTTGTTTCCCTTCCCGCAGGTGATGAAGAAGAGAAATCTAAATGAGTTTTCATGGATTCAATTTATTATCTTTTATTATGTATTTTACTTCATTTTCTATTCCCAATTTAAAATAGGTACAACATATTTATATGGTTTTCTAAAACTGCTAAAATGATCGGTCCTTTTGGATTCAAATGTTGTATTTATGTCAATGTATTAAAGTAAGGCACTGACTCCAGGCTAATGGGGTCAGGGTAATTATATTAAACCTATTGTAAAACATAAAATAATGATCCTTATAAAAAAATATATACAATGGATGAGAAACCTTTATGAAATTCTTGGTAAACCTCTTATAAAATCTTACATGTCTTAAAAAGGATCCCATCTCTCTTACATTTCTTGGGTAAGGTGGAGAAGATATCATACCAACTATAGTAACCCAGGCTTAAAATAAATGGATATTATATAATTTTAGAGGAATATTAAATATATTAAAAAAGTAAATGCTTGAGGACCACAATAGTTTAGTGTTTTTGGAAACTTGTAACCCAATATTATAGTACAGTGAATGTTCTTGAATGTTTCCCACAAAGATCTACCCATTTAGTACTCCAATATAAAAACTTTATTTATAACCTGGGGAAAGGAAACATAATAATGGGTGACCTCAGATTCTCATTAAGGGTAAACAGAAGAGATACCTAAGCATAACATAAGAATAAGGGTATGATAACATTAGAATAACATTTGAATATCATACCGTTCATATAAAAAATTATATACATGAGGCATGCCATAAAAATTGATAGTTCATAAGACATGAAACATAATGGAATCAAGATAATAAGACATGAAATCATAACATAGGAATAATAAATATAATTATGGAAGAAGCATAATCATATATAATATTTCCCTATAAGTCAAGGCTCATTGCCAAAAACTTATTAGGTCACTTCATGGGGATGGAACAACTAGGAGAGACACGCTACCATTACCAGTCACAAACCATTCTTTATAGTGGTATGTGTTTACTCCCGAAACCATCTTAGTTGTAAAGGTTCACTCCAAATACCATATTAGTAGTCAAGGTTCACTCCCAATACCTTATTAGTAGTGAAGGCTCACTCCTAATATCATCTTAGAAGACAAAGTACTTTACTGAACTGAGTTCACTCACCATTATAGCCATGTCTATATCTTGAGATATAAATATTTACCCAATGAATTGGATGGAGATATAGGTCCCAAAAATCTCAAAATGAAATCATACATATCTATTTCACAATATAATAAAAAATTCATCATATCATGACCCAAAAAAGAGACGGGATTCAGAAACATCATATCATAACCCATGAAATGAAATGGGTATCATAAACCTTTCATCATACTATAACCTCTGTAAAAGAGATAGTTTTCATAATCATAGACTAACCCATGAAATAGAAATAGGTTTCATAAGTATATAACCCATGAAATAGAAACAAGTTTCATAAACATATGACTCATTAAAGAGAAATGGGTTTCATAAACATCATTCCATCTTAATATAAACTATTCAGAGAAATAATATGAATGTTAACCTTGAATCATATCCCCTGTAAGGATTGAGTAAAACCAATGGATTTCATCTTATTTGGAAAATAATTTTGATAGATATTTTAAAAACATTTCTTGAAAAAAATATCTCTTCTTTGAAAAACACTTTGACTTTATTTTTCTTTTAAAATAACCTTTTGAAAAAATATAAATGAAGATTTTAAAATCATTTAAAACAATTCTTGAACATAAATTTTTTTGAAAACCTTTTTATTTTAAAATATATTTTAAAACATATAAAAGAATCTTTAAAATAATTGAAATAATTTTCTTTGAAAAAAACTTGAAAACTTATAAAGTAATCTTGAAAATTTTTTTAAAACCCTTTCTTTAAAAATATATTTGAAAATTTATAAAGTAATATTGATTTTTTTAAAACCTTTTCATTAATAATATATTTTAATAATTATAAAGGAATATTTAAAATATTGAAAAACTTTTATTCGAACATATATTTGGAAACTTATAAATTAAGATTTAATACATTATGAAGAACTTTTCATTGAAAATATATTTGAAAAATTATAAATAAAGCTTGAAAACATTTTAAAAACCTTTTCTTTGAAAATATATTTGAAAAATTATAAAGAAAGATTGAAAATATTTTGAAAACATTTTTAAAAAATAAACTATTTTTAAAATATTTTTCCATGAAAATTATCTTAAAATATAATTTAAAACAAATTTTGAAAACATTTTTAGGAAACACAATTATTGAATAAAACAAATTTATCATCGATGAGAAAAATAATGTCTTATTTTATTAAAAAAATTTATTAATTATCTTAACTAAAAAAGAGTGGAAAAATTGTAAAATTACTTGGAGATATCATGAATAAAAATATGGGAATAAAATCCATGATAATTCTTGATATATGGATCATAATATTTCATTAGTAGAAGCATAGTCATAAACAATTCTGATTAATGATAAGATTGTAGTAATAAACTCTTACCACTTGGTAACATTGAATCCTAATACCCATGAAATAATATAATTACATGAAGTTTACCATATCATGATAAGAAGTATATTAATTTCAAAGGGAATTATATAAACCTTGTAAAAGAATATAGGTTTATAACATAACATGTGTATCAAATAAAAAAATTGAGAGAAAATTACCTTACCAAATTGGTAACTTTTGAATCGTAAAACCACATAAAATAGAGATCATAAAATGGATATTTAAATAACAATAAATTTAATTATAATAATCATAGAACACACTAATGGTACATATATACACCAGACAAAATAAATTAATGGTGAATAAGGCATTATTCTCACAGAAATAAAAGTGAGACTATGAATCCCCTTACTACTTGAGAGTAACTTTTGAATCATGATATTCGTGAAAGAATAACATCAATTAAAACTTTTAATATCATTAAATAAATTAAATTAATTATATAACATTTAATAGGGAATTATATACACCACACAATAAGAATAAGTGGTGAATATAGCATATATATCACAGAAATAAAAGTGAGATGAGAAAACCCTTACCCTATGTCTTGACATTATTCGTACATAGTAAAACATCATGTATAATAATTATAAGATTATTATAAATTTAATATATAAACATATTATTTTATATAATACCATAATTTTTTTTACTGTGACGTTATATTACCAATTTATTAACAATTTCATGTTAATGTTACGTTTCAGGTAACAACTGCTTTGTTTTTTTGTATATGTTTTGACTTTTTATTATTGATCCTATTACTTATATCACGATTTAATTATTTAAATAATGTAAAAAATGATGTAAATATAATATATATTCATTATATATGTGTTTATAACAATGTATAAAATATTAAAATATAAGTACACTATTCATGGATATGGTACGTCGTACGTATGCATGAATGTTATTTATGTTTTCTTATCGTATTGAAAGAAAGAAAATAAATGACATATATATATATATGTATATATATATTTTCATTCCAGTAGAATTATTATTTATTATATATAATATGTAATTACAAAAGCCATCCTTAATACATTCCATATAAAGTGTGAATGAATCACATCGCTTTAAGAAGGCGGTAGTCCATACGCCCACAAACAATGTTATCATATTCCCAAAAAATGGAGATCATGAGGGTATGTATTATATAAAAATTATATCAGAATAAATAAATCATAAATATAATCTATATATCATAAAAAAATATTAATTCAATTATTATTCCCAAACTTGAAATGTGGTAATGGAAGAACCAACAACATCGGTCTACCATGCAGTAGTCCTCCGTACACACGAACGATGATTGTGCATCCCATTTCATGGAAGTAAGTGTGATTTTAGGTTGAAACCCTAACATAAAAACATCTTAATATATTTAGGATAATTAGGTTATTATATAATCAAATAATAATAATAATTTAATGGGTGTAAAAATAAATAAAATAAAAGTGATTATTAAATGATGTTACCCTTTCTTTGGGTAACTACGTTTGGTATGCACCAAAGGGCTTCCTTGGTTGAATTTATGAACATAAGAAGGATTATAGGATTAAGGGATGGAAATTGGGAGGAGATTTTGGTAGGTTTTGGATGATCGAAAGGTCTTTATAAGAGTGAATAATTTAGTGGGGTGAGTGCACATTTATAAGTATGGGAAATGACACACTTTTCATTTTTGAAAAGAATTTGTGTTCTCCACACATATTTACCAACCAATTAGATTCTGAAACACAAAAAATTTGACCCATCAGGGTTAAGGATTAAATATTTCTAGTAAATGGGGTTTTTACAAGTTTAAGTTCATTTTTACACCTTATATTCTATGTTCAGTCATTAAGTAAACTCATTTTTACCTTAATCACTGTAATTAATTTTAACTACTTTTACTTATTGATTTTTGTAAAGAATAAATTTTCCTTATTATAAATTATAAATTATTTTAATTTAAAATATTTAATACATTTTTTAAAATTCTAATAACATAAGTGGTATAAATTAATAAAAAATAAATCCCGTAAACAGGACGAGACAATGAGTTTTTAAAGTGAAAATGTTTAAAAGTCTAAAATGTTTTTATATCAAATTTAAATGTAAAATTTATTAAAATGATCTAAATTGTATTAATATCTGTATAAATTATCTAAATATACTTTAAAACTAAATAAAAATATAATTTATCTATATAAATAAATTATAATAAAAGTTAGTTTTCAATTAAAATCCAGTATTTTCCATTATTCATCAAATAATGAAACTTCTCATAAAGATAAAAAAATCCTCATCAAGTAATTTTGATGTTATTATTTCAAAAATATAGTTTATTTTTTAGAATAAAATTTATGAAGGTTTCAAAAAAATATAATTAAAATAGGTGCTCCATTAAAAGGAAGTAAAATTACCCTTGAGAAATATATATATATATATATATTTATGCATAAAATTGTATTTATTATTATCTATTGTCTATAAAACAAATTAAATGAATGTAAAATATTTTAATGAATAACATATATATATATATATAATTAAAATCATTTATCAAAATTGGTTTACTTAATTTTTTAATGTAAAACGTGTTTGCATAAATATAGTTTTCTAGAAAAAGATCTTCTATATTTTCAAAATGGTTTTATTTTCATTTATAGTTAATTGGTTTCCAAAATAATTCTTATAATATACATGTATACACCATATTTTCATAATTTAATTAAACCTATTCATATCCACTATTATAGTGGCTAGGTAACAATAATAATAATATTTTAATATTGATATTAATAGTATATTGTAGTTTGGTAAAACTAGGTCTTAAGTGTAATGAAAACTATCGAAGAAACTCAGCACTGTGTTTAAAAAAATACAAATATAATTTTGCATGTACTTAAATCTAAAATAAGTGTTGTGTGTAGTGAAATATTTACTTGATTTTGTGTGGAACGTAAAAAAAACATAGTGATTTCATATAAAAAAAGTTATATTCACTGTTGCATGAAATGAAAAATATAAAAAAAATTAAATTAATTAAAATTAATCACATATTCTTGGTGTGTTACATTATACCCCCTTAAAATTAATTTGTCCCTTGAAATTCATCTAGGTCATCAAAGGTTAAATACTTTAATGTTCCTTTCATAGAAACCAACTTCATAAAAATTAATACTAAAAATTATTTGAAAAAAGTAATGTTAGAATGATAATGATTACCCAAAGTAGCACATAAATAGGTTTCCTCATAAGAGAACATAGGTGGCAAGTGAAATCATGGAAATAGAAGAAAAATCTAATTCTCAAGTTTTGTTGGAGAGTAATAGAGAACATGTTATAGGAGAAAGTTAACAATCCTAAACATATTACCCAAAGAGGCTTAAAAAGGTTATTGATATCATAAAAATTGATTATAATGAGGCAACAATTTATTTGAGAAAACTTTTCCCACAACTGAAGAATTTTCATGAGAAATTGTACTTAATCGATTTCATTCTATTTTATAAGAACAATATCACCCTTGGGTTGTTCCATGATCAATTTAAATTCATATCTTATTCCAATAAATAAAGGTGATTTTTCATTCTTGAAGAATTATCAGATCATGAGATCCATAAATAGAATGAAACATCATTCCATATTTCTTTAGTTAACATCTCAACAAAATGGTTAGCACATATTATCTAATATGAACAAATCCTCTTATGGTGAGAGAATAATTTAATATCTAAATCCTCATCCTATGTTTAACTTATACCATTTCATAAATTTTTATCCATATAACCCTCTCTAAAGATGAAAATCCAAAACTTTATAAAGATAGTCACTAAATTTCTCAAAATAATATTAACATTTATCCCCCATATATCATAAAGTATCTCTTGATTTTCACATAACAAACATGTGAATATCTTCATCATGTATTATCTTGAAACATGGTAGTAACATAAAGGACAATAAATCATTATAAAAAACATGAATTCTTTCTCATTCCAAATGTTATTGGATATATTCATTAAATCCCAAAATGTTTTAAACTATATCCATGAAAGTATAAACCACTTTTCCAACCAATCCTTAATCATTTCTATGGTAATTAGTACTATCTAATTTACTTTATTCTTATCCAATATATCTTTATCCCAAAATCGTTATAGAAATATTAGTAACATATTAAGGGTTATAATTCCCTTAATCATGTGTTTCCCATGAATATCACCTTGAATTTTAATCAATTTTCTAGTCTATCAGAACCATTTGACATATTTTGTAAATAATTAGAGAAGAAAAACTAAAAAAATACTTATATACTTTATAATTAATATAACATAATTCTTGAATCCAAATATATAGACACATATATTATTCCACTACATCCTTAATCCATTAACAAGGATACCTAATCTTATTACTTAATACCTCTTTCATTGGTCATTTTACCTATACTCTCATCATCATCAAAAATATAACCATCACTCAAACCACCTTACTGATTCTATTCACGATATTTCCTCTTAGGAAATTAATTTTCATAATAGCCATTCAATCCATATTTAAAGCATTCAACTACTGATGATGTCTTAGGGAGGCCATTATTCACATTAATTGCATTAACCAAAATTTTCACTTTTCCTTCTCAGCTACTTTCTTTGTATTGTTCTTTTCAAGAGTCAAAAAATATTCCTATTCATAAAATAAATTCACTTGGGTTCTTCTTCCCATATTCTCGACATATAGGAAACTGAATCTTTTTCAACTATGGAATCCATTACCCTAATTCTTAGCAAAATCTTTACTTATTTTCCTTGTTGAGTCTGATATTTGATTAAGGCATATGTTTTTAATCGTGTTCCATGAAAACTAATTAGGAATGATCACAACATCCTTAACTCTAGTGATCATTCCATTTGACTACTCATAAGAAATTTTCTCATCACTTTCAATGCTATCCCAGTTACTTATGGTTCTCTCCATTGAATAAAACCAGAAATCATAGTGTGAAAAACACCAATAATTGCATAAAACTACATAATCCTGAAAAAATTACTTATAGGATGTACAAATAATGATAACTTATTTTAAATCGATGACACCTTGTGATTATCCTAAGATACGTCCCTAGAAATACCCTTAAAAATATCCTTAGGAATCTCACTAATGTATTCGCATCCTAGTTTTTAAAGGTTGATTAAACCTTTATTTTGATACAAACTATATCCACCAAGGATTAACATAAATTGATATTACATCATTTTATATAAATATTTATTATATTAGAAATGTACATGCCTGAGGACGATAATATATTAATGTATTTGGAAATTTGTGGTAGAATTATCTAGTCTGGTGAAAGATCCTCAATGTTTCCCACAAATATCATTGAATTTAGTAATCATAATTAAAAACATTCTTCATAAATTGGGGAAAGGAAACATAAGAATGGATGAGATAAAATTCTTAGTAAGGTTAAATAAATGAGATACGTAAGCATAACATAATCATAAGGGTATGATAACATGATAATAACATTCGAAGATCATACCCTGCATATCAATGATCATATACATGAGTCATGGAATTAAGATTTTAATTTTATAAGGCATGAATCATAAGGTATTAAAGGGAGTGATCCATGAAATCGTAAAATAGGAATAATATATGTATTTTTGTGAAAAACATAAGCATGTAAAATCATTCCATATAAGTCAAGGCTCATTTCCAAAATCTTATCATGAAACTTCATGGGGGATACACCTACTGGGAGGAATAAACCACCATCCCCAGTCATAGCCCTTTCCTTATAGTGTAATTATTTCACTCTCCAAACCATATTTGTAGTAAATGTTAACTCCCAAGACTATCATAGTAGTCAAAGTTCACTCTCAAGACCATATTAGTAGTCAATTTTTACTCATAAGACCATCTTAGTGAACAAAGTCTATTATTGAAATGAGTTCACTCCCCATTCCAGCCATGTCTTTCTCATGAGATATAAATCATTACCTAATTAATTAGAGGGATATATAGGTACCACTAATCTCATAATGAAATCATACATATATATGACACAAGATAATAAAACAAATTCATCACATTATGACAGATAAAAAGTTATGGGATTCATAATCATTATATCATAACCCATGAAATTAAATGGGTATAATAAACATTTCATCATATAATAACATATAGAAAATATACAAGTTTCATAATCCTAGAATAACATGTGAAAGAGAAATGAGTTTCATAAGCATATAACATGTAAAAGAGAAATGAGTTTAATAAATATTAAACCCATAAAAGAGAAACAAGTTTCATAAACAACATTCCATAAAAACATAAACAAATCCAAGAAAGAATATTAATAGTACCCTTTGATCATATCCCCTTTAAGGCATGAGAAACAAGAACATATGTCATATTAGATGGAAAATAATTTTGATAGATCTTTTAAAAACATTTTTTAGAAAATATATTTTATTTAAAAAACACTTTGAACATCCATTTTTTGAAAATAAACTTTTGAAAACAAATAAAGAATGTTTTAAAAATAATTTAAAAAAATTCTTGGACATAATGTTTTTTTGAAAACCTTTTTCTTTGATAATATAATTGAAGAAATATAAAATAATATTTTAAATCATTGAAATAATTTTCTTTAAAAATTACCTTGAGAACATAAAAGGTAATATCGAAAACATTTTTAAATCATTTTCTTTGAAAATATATTTTTAAAAATCATAAAGGAATCTTGAAAATATTTTTAAATCATTTTCCTCAAAAATATATTTGAAAACTTATAAAGGAAGATTGTTTTTTTTGAAAAAATTTTCTTTTAAAATACAATTGTAAAATTATGAAGTAATATTGGAAACATTTTAAAACATTTTCTTTGAAAATATATTCAAAAACTTATAAGGGATTCTTGAGAACAGTTTGAAAACTTTTTATTTGAAAATGTCTTTGAAAAATTACAAAAAAATATAAAAAATATTTTAAAACCCTTATTAAAATATAACACAATTTTAAAATTATTTTCCTTTAAAATGATCTTAAAATATCATTTAAATTTTTTTGGAAACCATTTTTAAGAAACATGGTTGTTTAATAAAACATGCTTCCGACCGAAGAGAGAAATAAATTCAGATTTTATTAAATAAAATTCTTAATTATATAAGTACTAAAGAGTGAAAAATGGCACTGTTACTTGATGATATCACGAACAACCAGATATTAATAACATTCATGAGAATTATTGGGATATATATCATAATATTTTATTAATATAAGTATAATCATAAAAAATCCTGATAAATGATGAGATTTTAGCAATAAAATCTTACCACTTTGGTAACATTACATCCTAATCACCACGAGAGAATAAAATTGCATTAATATTAACATATCATAAGAATAATTATATTCATTATATATATTTTCAATTTTTAGTATATACACCTCATAAAATAATACAGGCTTATAACAAAACATTTTTCTCAAAGAAGGCAAATTGGGACAAAATTATCTTACTTATTTGGTAACTTTTGAACTATAGAACCCAATTAAATAGAGATAATCAAATGGGTATTTTAATAAAATTAACTTTTAGGATAGTAATAATATAATACATTCATGTGTATCATATATAACATACAAAAGAAACAAGTGGTGAATAAGGCATAAGTCCTGTGCGAATAAAATTGAGACTGTGAATCCCCTTACTACTTGAGTAACTTTTGAATTGTGAGATCCATGAAAGAATAAGATAAATTTAAAATTTTAATATCATTAAATAAATTAAATTCATGATATAACATTTCATAGGGTAGTATATATACTACACAACAAGAATAAGTGGTGAATATAGCATATATCTCAGAGAAATAAAAGCGAGAGGAGAAAACACTAACCTTATGAATTGAATTTATTCGTACACATTAAAAAATAATTTATAATAAATATAAGTTTATTATAAATATAAAAAAGAACCATATTATTATATATAATACTATATATTATTTTATTATGGCTTTATATTACCTTTTTATTAACAATTTCATGCTAATGTTACGTTTCGGGTAATAACTGGTTTATTTTTTTGTATAATTTTTGACTTGTTATTCTTGATTCTATTAAATATATCACGATTTAAAAATTTTAAGATTATAAAAAATAAATTAAATATCATATATATTCATTATATAATTATTTATTATAATCCATAAATTATTTAAATATTAAATGGAATACACCATTCAGGGAGACGGTAGGGCGTACATTTGCATGAACACCATTTCTGTTTTCATATTGTATTGAAAGAAAGAAAGAAAGAAAATAAAAAAATATATATTATCATTACATTATAATTATTATTTAATATATATCATATTTTTTTACTAAAAACATCTTTAATAAATTCCATGTAAAGTGTGAATGAATCACATCACTTTGAGAAGGGGTAATCCATACGTCCACAAACGATGTTATCGTATTCCCACAAAATGGAAAAAATAAAGTCTTGTGTTATATAATAATTAAAAAAAATTAATAAATAATAAATATCACATATATATATAATATAAAAATATAAATTACATCATTACTGCCATCCATTAAAGGTGGGGATGCAAGAATGAATGTCATCGGTTCGCGAGGTGGTAGTCTACCGTACACACAAACAATTATTGTGTATCCCATTTGATGAATGTTTGCGTGAGTGTAGGTTGTACACTTAAAATAAAAACATATAATTATATTTATTATATTGATTTTATTATATAACCATGTAATAAGAATAGTCAATTTGGTGGATAAAGAAATAAAATAAAAGTGCTTGTTGAAGGATGTTGCATCTTCTTTGGGTAACTCCTTACGGTTTGCACCAAAGGGATTCTTCGGTTGGATTTATACCAAAATGAAGGCCTCTAAGTTGAAGTGAAGAAATTTTGGAGTAGATTTGGGTAGGGGTTTTCTGAGACAAAGGGATTGATAGGTGTTAATAATTGAGGGGGTGTGGGTTTCCTTTTATAAGAGAGGGAAAGGAATCACTTGAAATTTTTGAAAAGAATTTGCATTCCAACCACATTTTTACAAACCAAGAGGCTTTAATGACACAAAATATTAGATCAATGAAGTTATAAGATCTAAATATGTCTAAAATAATTGTTTTTGTACAACTTTATGGTCATTTTTAGACCATATATTCAAATTTTAGTCATTAAGTAAAATCATTTTTACCTTAATCACTGTAATTAATTTTAATTGTTTTTACTAATCACTTTAGTAAAAAAACAAGTTTGAATTATTATAAATTATAAATTATTATTATTAAAAATATGGAATCCATTTTTCGAAATTACATAAGTGATACAAATTATTTTAAAATTAATCCGGTAGACAGGACGAGACAATGAGTTTTTAAAGTGAAAATGTTCAAAAGTTTGAAATGATTTTATATCCAATTTCAATTTAAAATAGATTATAATGACCTAAATTATATATATAGATGTATAAATTATCTAAAAAAATTAAAACCAAATAAAAAATAATTATTTAACTATATGAATTAATTAGAATAAAATTCATTCTTAAATTAAAATTTAGTATCTTTCACTATTCATCAAAAGATGAAACTTCTCAGAAAAATTAAAAAAAAATTTACCCTAAGATAATTTTGAAATTATGATTTAAAAAATTAAGTTTATTTTAAAAAATAAAATTTATAAAATTTTCAAATATTAGATTTAAAATATGAATGTCATTACAAGGAGGTAAAATTGACCTTTAGAAAAATATATATCTTTATGCATAAAATTTGATTTATTCTTATATCTTGTATAAAAAACACATAATATGAATGATAAATAGTTTAGTTAATAATATATATATATATATATATATATATAATTAAAATCATATATCAAAGTTGGTTTAATTAATTGTTTGAGGTAAAACGCGTTTGATTGCATAAATATAGTTTTCAGCAAAAGATTTCCTATATTTTCAAAATGGTTTTATTTTAATTTATAGTTAATTGGTCACCAAAAGAATTCTTCTTATATACATTTTTAATCCATATTTTCATAATTTCATTAATATTATTCATAACCACCATTCCAACGGCTAGGTGACAACTATAATAATATTTTAATAATACTATCAATAGTACATTGTAGTTTGGTAGAAGTAGTTCTTGTGTGTAACAAAAGACATCAAAAGAACTTTTAATCATGTGTAACACAAGGAAAATATATTTTTGTGTGCAAAAAAAGGTAATATATGTGTTTATTTTAGTTAAATATTATCTTGGGTTTGTGTGCAATGGAAACTAAACTTAGTGATTTCATATAACAAAAGTTATATTCAGTGTTGCTTGAAATAAAAAATATTGAAATGTTTAAATTAATTTGAAAAAATATATTTCACAAAATCTCAGGGTGTTACACTTACTTTTTAATTATCCATGTGAATTAACTCCTTTATAAAACATGTTTTAGAACAATACATTTCTCAACCGTAAAATGAAATTTATCAAAAGTGACACAACTGTAAAATATACCCATTTCCATGAGAAAAAAATGTGTCTATAGAATGAAAAAATGTTTCTATAGTTAATAGACACATTATAATTAGTCATGGATAATACTATCATGGAAATAGAGCCAAATATTTCTTCATGTTTGAGGGTTGTGGAAATTGTTTTATAGCTATGATTTTCCTTGTGACAATAGACTTATAGTCACAGACATGCCCATGTCAATAAACCTATTTCTATGGGCCTTACTTGTATCTACAAGGAAAATAAATGAACACCATTTGAGTTCTAAATCCATGTTCAAGGCCCATAGTGATAGGTTTATGGAAATAGGAAAATCTTGGGGTGATAGTTATATAGCAATAGGCTGGCCTTTACTAATAGGTATATTTCCAAGGTCCTTGTTCGTAGATATATCTTTGGATTTATATTCATTAAAATTTATAATTTATTAACCCTTAGATCGTGAGAAAAAAGATTATAATACAATATATCACCAGAATTATATCTTTATATAACAAAAATAATACAAAAAATCATTATCAGTATCACTAAAATAAAACAAAATAGCTACATAAAAAAATCCAATATATAAACTAAGAATAATATTTACATCAGAAATAACCGTAAATATCAGTATCACAAGAACCATAAAAACCATCATCAATATATTCTATTAGTATCATTATAACCATCACTACCCTCATAAAAATCTACTAAAAAAAGACTAGCATCATCATTGTTATGGGAATCAACATCTGCATTGGTATCTACATCAACAACTGCATCGACATCATGATCAACATCGACATTGGAACCTAAAATAGTGGTAATAGAAGTGAACTGATCCTAAATAGAATGAATAATACAAAAAAATTATTGATCACTACATAAAACTCTAGTGTATGTGTAGAAGAAAGAGTATATATAGATTTCATCATTTATTTATTTAATATCATTTTCCATTGAGTAACTTATTCTTCCTTTTGAGTTATTTGTTTGATTAAAACATTTATTTTTTCCTTTATGACCATATGAGAACTGATAATCAGATTATTTTTATTGAAATACTAGTATCCTGATGGTGCAATATTCTTCTCAGGTCAATAATTCACCCTACCACGATGTTTATCTTCAAATACATGTTGTCAGTGATTCTTTGGGCCCAAATTATCTTGTTCTTTTTATAAAAATTCCTCCAAAGAAATATGTTTAGTGATATATAACATAAATTAAAATGGGAAAAAATTAAATAATTAAATTAAATCAAAATTATAGAAATTGAAATATTCTTATAATCATTTCCTGGGTGTCACTATTAATCACAATACCGTCTTTTACTTATACAAAACAAGGTAGAGTGAAGATCATGAACCACTATATTCAATGAATTTTTATTATAAAATATAGAAATAAAGTAATATTAGAATTAATTAAAAATTCAAAATGAAATATCAATGATATCACATTTAATTAACAAAAAAATAAAATGTTATTAATGTGAGAATATATCTTATAATACAAATTATTTTTCAAGAAAAAAAATATTTTTTCATTCAAAACATTTAATAAGAGATATATAATGAGTTGATTAATTATAATAATCATATTTAGGGTTATTATGGGAACCTTTAATGATATGATCAATTCTAGATTCACTTATCATTCCACTCAAATTAACAATGTACCTATTAAAACTCATGAAATGATTGGTCAATTTTACCCTAATCCTAATATACATAATATTTTTAATACTTCAAGAATAGAATTTAGAAAAACTAATGTCACATGAGATTTCAAATATCTTATATCAAATTTGGATTATTCTTTAAATAAATTATATTTTTATATAAACCAAGGTATATTTTAATAGATTGATAGAGTCCGGTATAAAAGTATTTTCATGGTTTTTATAACTTTTATCCCACTTTTTATAGGATATGAGAAAAATAAAATAATCATATCCCTTAATTACATACCATTAAAATTCTATTTCTTATTTTTTTAGTGTGTTATTTTTATAACCATTTTAGTGAGTACTCTTGTAAATTATTAATAGATTTCTTAGTGTAATTTTTTTCAATCACCTTCGATCAAAGAATTTTTAAGGAAATTAACTTGTTTTAACAATATTATAATTAAATATGACCAAGGGTATAGTATTTCTTCTTTTTATTATTTATATTGAATATGTTTCATATTTAAAAATTATACTTTCGGATGATGGTATTGATAATTATGTATCTTTTGATTAAATGTGAAGGTTTTATAGGTATAAAAAACAGATATATATATGTTTTAATAGAATTAAGTAGGGGATGTGATATATTATATTTTTATTTTTTCATGATATAATTCAATGTAATTTTTTGTCTCAAAATTGTCTTATATTCTATTATGCAACTTCATTTAGTCCATTGTTTATTTTTCACAATAGTTATCATCTAAAATTTTCAAAAATAATTTTTTTGCTTCAAATTATTATGGTTCCAAGTGGAATTTATAGTCTATATATACTATATTCAATTTAAGAGGGTTATATTTTATAATATATTTTATATCTTAAATTCATTTCCCATATTTAATATTCCTTAATGGGATAACATATATAACTCAATCCATTTCAATCAATTAACAAACTATTTCTTCCAACACATAGTATGCATGTATCATAACACATATGAAACACATTCCTTTTATTCTCATGTATTTTAGTTTAAAGGCATTGAAATTTAAATCATTGATTAATGGAATTATAACCTACCAAAAACACAATTATACTCAACTTTCTGATGTATTTATTTTATCATATCGGTTAATACCACTTTCACTTTCATCTAAATCTAGCTTCATACAAAATCACTCTCTCATGTGAATTTTTAGATAAAGGTTTAGTGATATAGGTATTTATTTTTTCAAATACATACCCAATACAATGATCATATTCGTATAAAATATAACATTTTTGTTTTATCACCAATTTAGTGAGAGGAATCTTTTATCATTTATCTATGTTTTGAACCTTATTTATATGAAACATTAAAAAGATATTATGATTAATGTTTTAATTATTTGAGACAGTATAATCCCAAATATATCCCTGATCTTTTTACATGATTTATATGACTTCTATTTCTTTTATTAGAGTGATTCACGTATTACTATGTCACTTATTTGATTTTTGAGAGTATAAAATCTACTATATTCTTCCACTGTTGTTAGTTTTGATCCATCATAAGTTTCATGTCTAATTTTTCTTACTTATTGGATCGTAATATGATTCCATAATTGTTTTATTGAAGGTTACTAGATTTATTTTATCCTTAATAGTTTTTATATATATTCATTTACTGTTAGTATTTAACCATGCCCTTCCAATACATCATTCAACTACCTATAATAGGTATAACCATTGTTATTATTCCTATAGACCTAAAATATTATGAGTTTCTTCATCAATCACTCCACAGGATCATAATTTCTAGTTTCTATCCCATTCCATTAGTTATGTATTCTTAGAGGATAGTTGATGATTTTATTTTATTCTACATTAATAATCAATGTACACCCAATTGTTTTCTTTGCTGGTATATGATTCATTACTATCGTCATGATAGTAGAACCCCTTCTAGATATTCCCCTCGATGAAGATTCATGTATCAAGTATTTATCTTTATTTTACATATTTGGTAGTTCATACCCAAATAAAAAATTACTGATATGAATGAATCCTACGAGACTCTCTATAATCCCACAAGTTTCATTGGGTCTCATTGACCAACTATAATTCAAAATTTTCTCCCCACTATCTATAGGACCTCGAATGAAGCTTCTCCTATGATTTGACGACTGTTCATAATATATAGGACTAACACGTCAAGATATAAAAAAACATATATATATATATATATATATAATTGTTAGGCCTCCTCTAAGGAATGCTGATACTTATGATAGAACACCAAAATTTTTTATCTTCATACAATATTTCATTATTAAATTACATTTTTAAATTCAATTTAAACTAATGAAAACCATCTAGGTTTGTCTTAAATATTTTCCTTTTGTAATGATAAAATATGGAAATGTTGTCTAATCATTTCCAATTAGTTATATGGAGAACATTTTGAAGGCTATGTTATTATCCTATTTGGATAAATAACAAACATTTATGTGAAAATTAACATGAAAATGAAGGAATTTGGGATGAACAATAGTATAAAAAAACTATAAAAAACTAATTTGAGACATCAATAAAACTTATAAGATAGAAAACATATAAATTTAATGAAAATAAAGTTAAATATTTTAAATAATAAGTTACCCATTCTTTATCATAATCTATGAAAGAAGTGTGTACATGGGTGTGAATGTATTTAATATCCATTTTATTTATTTTATTTATATCATATTTATCCTGTAAAAAAATTATATAATTGAATTTATATCAATAAAATTATTAATTTATACCTTAAAATTAATTTTCAAATAAATAAATGATTATATATATAAATCTGACTAATACCTTAAACACTGAACTCATCCAATACCCGATCATCTCTCTATATTGTGATATTGTAAAATCAAGGATGATTAGTATTTATTCAAGCTCATTAAAAAATCTCTCTTCATAAATAGTATACAAGTCATACTTGTATGTTCAACAGATATCACCTAACTCCATTAACCTTGAAATAAATTAATTTTATCCATAAAGAAAATTATATCAAATATTTATTAGAATAACTATTTTTTTAACAAAATATTATAAATTACTATATATATATAAGTTTATTAATATTACTTAATCAAATATCTAGCAACACATTGTCCTTTATTTCTTCTCAAACATCCTTCCAACTTATTGGTCGAACTATAATAATATTGTTGTATTTATAAAGTGAACCGATAAATATTTTATGTTCCTTATCATTTCCACCAATGATAGTCTCTTCCATGTTATATTGAACCATATTTTTTATGTTTCAATTATATACCTCTAACATTTTTTGAGATATCGTTGTCTGGTAGAGGATACAACTAATCATGAAAATAGACAATTAGTAAAGGAAAATAATATATATAAATTAATCATTAACCAATTTTAGTAATATTTAAACACATAATAGTGGATGGGGTATCTGTTGTCCCATGGAGTGGTTTTCCTAGAGGAGGAGGAGTATCATATGTGGGAGGTATTATATCTATATCAGGAGAAATATATAAAGTGGATGAAGGAAAATGTATTAATGGAGTAAAAAATATTTTTTTTATAAAACTGTACATAAGAAGGTGGATATGGATATGGTGGTGGGATATATCACTACTATAAAATGGGCCTTTAACTAGGGTAAAATTGGCTATTATCCAGGCAAAAAAATGAATTTACTACCCGAGCATGATTGAAAGCCCTATGATTTTATCAGTTCTAAAAAAGTACTAATATAGAAAAACATTATCTACTCTATAAAAACATTGATAAAAGGTATATTTATTATCACTTAAAAAAGAATTGATAAATGACCCTGTTTATCAAAAATTTTATTTAGCACTCATCAAGGGAACCTTTACCAGTTCTACTAAAATCATTGATAAAGAGATACTTTATTAGTGATAAAGAAAGTGATGATAAAGGAAACCTTTATAAGTGCTTTCAATAGAACTAATAAAGGTACACTTTATCACTACTTTTAAAAATACTGATAAAGGGGTATACTACATTGTGATTTTAAAATTACAGCACATTGTAGTAGAAAAAAAAGAAAAAGAACCACAAATACAAGTTGGAAATACATAATTTATATAAAAAACATTTTCAACACAAATAATAGAAAAAACACTATATTATAGACATTTAGAATATTGGTTTTTATAATTAAATGAGTAAGTATAAATTACCACAAACATTAAAAACATCAATTTTACTTTGTCTTTGGCTTGACCCTCAGGCATTCTATTGCCGAACAAACCACCCCATCTCAAGCAAAAGAATTAACATGTATGAGAAAACAATTATTATGTTAGTAATAATATAAATTAATAACCAAATAAGTATAAGATAATTCTTTTTAGGAAATTAATTATATAATATCATATAAAATTCTGATAAAAAAATTTGAGCTCATTTACTCAGTTTTGGCGATGTGATGTGCATTTTAAACTAAAATGGTACTTATATATTGAAAACACACACTTTGAGTTATGAAGAGCACATCATGTGTCATATTGATGTGCAGTTAATTTCCATATGAAAAAAATTAATTATGGTTCTTCCTAAATTATCATGAAAATCTGAGAGCGTTTGCTCAGTTTTTAGTGAGTGACACACATTTTAACTAAATTGTCAATTTTAAATTGATAACAGACACTTTGTGTCTTACTGTAAAAATCATGTATCAGATTGAGGTGAATACGATTCATACACATCAAAAATTACTTATGGATCATTTTCCTTATATATCAAAAAAACAGAATTTTCTTTCTTAGTTTTGAGTGTGCGAAAAATGTTTTCAACTAAAATGTCAATTTTAAATTAAAACCTCAAAATTTGAGTAATATTAGTCTCAATGTAATTGGATTGAGGTGGGGTTGATTCCTACACATTAAAAATGACTTATGGATAATTTTATTAAATTATCAAAAAAATATGAATGAATTTTCTTGGTTTTAGGTTTGTCGAATATTTTTTTACCAAAATATAATTTTGAACTACAAACACACACATTAAATCATCTCAGTAACATTGTGCATACTTTGGGTGTGAGACTAATTACTACACATAAAAAATGACTTATGAATCATTTTCCTAAATTATCAAGACAATATAAACATGTTTTCATGGTTTTTAGTGAGGGATACATTTTGACCTAAAATGTAAAATTTAAATAGATAATAGGAAATTTCAGTCATATTGAGAATACTGTGTATAAAATTGAGGTGTAGATGATTCCTACACATAAAAAACGACTTATTCATAATTTTCCTAAAGTATCAAAATAATTTGAATGTGTTTGATTATTTTTGAGTATGAGACTTATCTTTTTTAATAAAATGTAAATTTTAGTAAAAAATACACGAGTCATACCAATCACACCATGTATCATATTGAGGTGTGTCTAATTACTACATGTAAAAAATTACTTATGGATAATTTTTCTAATGTATTGAAACAATCCAAATGCGTTTTCTCAGTTTTGAGTACATTTCTTATGGTTTTTACTAAAATGTCATTTTAAATTGAAAAAATTCACTCTAAGACATATTAGTCAGACCGTACATCAGATTGAAATTAGTTTAATTCCTATACATAAAAAATGAATTGTGTATTATTTTAATAAAGTATTAAAAAATATAAATTTGTTTTCTCAATTTTGAGTTTTTTCTTTTTTGTTACTAAATTGCCATTTTAGACTGAAATCATGCAATTTGAGTCATAATGGTAACATCATGTATCATTTTTATGTAAGACTAATTAGAACCTATCAAAATTGATTTATTAATCATTTTCATAAATTATCAAGATAATCTGAGTCTGTTTTCTTGTTTTTTTAGTGAGGGACACATTTTTTGAACTAAAATTTCAATTTTAAGCTTATAATTGACACTTTGAGTCATAAAAAGAAAACCATGTATCATATTTAGGTGAGAATGATTCGTACATATAAAAAATGAATTATTTATAATTTTCCTAAAGTATCAAAATAATGAGAATGTGTTTTCTTGGTTTTGAGTGCGTGACATGTATTTTTTGTCAATTTTTAATAAAAAGTCACACCTATAGTCATACAAGTCACACTATGCATCATATTGAAGTGAAAATAATTCATACACATCCCAAATTGCTTATGAATCATTTTCATAAATTATCAAAAAAATAAAAATATGTTTTCTTAGTTTTTAGTATGTCACTTTTTTTATTAAAATGTTATTTAAAAAAATAAATACACACATTGAGTCATACCAATGACATCATGTGTCTATTTGATATGATAATAGTTCACACATGTCAAAAGACGAATTATAAGTAATTTTCCTAAATTATAACGATAATACGAGCAAATTTTCTCAGTTTTTAGTGAGAGACACATGGTTTGAACTAAAATTTTAATTTTAAACTAATTACAAATACTTTGATTCATACTGACCACATTGTGTGTCAAATTGGTATGCTGTTAATTCCTACACATTAAAAATGAATTATCGATTATTTTCCTAAATTATAAAAAAACAAAATGTGTTTTCTTGTTTTTGAGTATTTGATGTGCATTTTCAACTAAACTATCAATTTTAAATTTAAACCACACAATTTTAGTAATATCAATCACACCATGCATTGGATTAATGTGTGGCTTATTCCAACATGTCAAAAATGGCTTATGGATTATTACTATAAATTATTAAAACAATCAAAATGTGTTTGATCAGTTTGGAGTATGTCACTTATTTTTTAATAACATGTCATTTTAACCTGAAAACATACACTTTTAGTCAATCCAGTCACATCATGCATCAATTTTATATGAGAATAATTCATACATTTCAAATTGGATTATTTATAGTTTTTGTAAATTATCAAGACAATATGAGTGTGGTTTCTTTTATTTCAGGGAACAAAACATGTTTTAAACTAAAATATCAATTTTAAACTGATAACAAATACATTGAGTCATATCAGACACAATTTTTTTTGGATAGAGTTAAAAATGATTCTTAAATGTTTTAAATGACTTATGGATCATTTTACAAAATTATTGGAACAATATGAATTCTTTTTCTCATTTTTGAGTACGTCACATGTCTTTTTTACTAAAATGTCAATTTTAAATTAAAATAGACACTGGGAGTCATATTAGTCACAATGTGTGTTTGATTAAGGTGTAGATTATTACTATATGTCAAAAAATGAATTATGGGTAATTTTTATAAATTAGAAAAACAATCCAAATGATTTTGATCATTTTTGAGTATTTCACTTGTGGTTTTTACTAAAATATCATTTTAAACTGAAAAAATCACTTTTAGTCATACCCGTCACACTATGCATCATATTGTTCTGAGGATGATTCCAAATTTTAACAATTGAATTACGAATCATTTTCCTAAATTATCAAAACAATATGAATATGTTTTATCAGTTTTGAGTATGTCAATTTTTTTTACTAAAATGTAATTTTAAATTGAAAACACTCACTTTGAGTCATATTAGTCAAAACATGTGTTGGTTTGACATGATACTAATTCATACTTTTCGAAATTGACTAATAAATCATTTTAATAAATTATCAAGATAACATGAATACGTTTTCTTGAATTTCAATGAGTGATACATGTTTTGAACAAATTTTTTAATTTTAAACAGACAGCAGATACTTTGATTCTTACTAACCACATCGTGTGTTCGATTGGAATGCGTTAAATTTCTACATGTGAAAAATTAATTATTGAATGTTTTACTAATTTTTGACAACAAATAGATATCTCTTTCTTAGTTTTAAATATGTGATGTGTGTTTTGAACTAATGTGTGAATTTAACAAAATAATTATAAAATAAAAATGAAAAAAATGACTAAAAAAAGTAGATAAAATGATGAGAAATATAACAAAATTAGTATTAGGAAGTAACCTCTTTATAATGTCTATATAAATTCTCACTCCATGTATTATTCTCATTCATTTATAAACAAATTTATTTCCTCTATTAAACTTCTCCCTGAGAAACAGATCAAAAAATAATATATATTGATTTTCATACTAATTCTTCACACCCCAAAAAGATTTCTAAGGTCATATAACATACTAGATTAAAAACATAGTAGGTAATAACCTAAATTTTATTTTTATAAACATTCTAGAACCACATACATTGCCTACTCATCTATAAAAAATTTTATTATTCTTTTTAGTATGAATTTTGTCAGATATCTTTGTAGTACAGATAAATTATAGAAAAAAATGATTAATAAATGTTTCTAATGAAATTATAATAACCTTAAAAAATTACCTATTTTAGGATACTGGTTTTTCATTGTTGATGATATCTCTCATAAATTTTCAAACATAATATCCATAATTTTTGTTGTTATCTTACTCCAGACACTATAAAAACATTGACTAGAATAAGTAAATTGTTTGGAAATTTTTTTCATAGTTTAATATTTCTATATATACCTTAATCTATTCCGATTTTAAGTAATCAAAAGGATTATTATATTCAATCAATGACTTCATACCATGTTTTATCCAATATTTAGTGATCTCCATATCAAAACAATATTCTTGTTAGAATATATATTGAAGCATATAATTTGAATTTTATCTA
The DNA here is from genome assembly GCA_963277665.1 of Viscum album. NCBI lineage: Eukaryota > Viridiplantae > Streptophyta > Magnoliopsida > Santalales > Viscaceae > Viscum > Viscum album. The sequence continues at coordinate 1,284,994,156 of OY728155.1, read as the reverse complement.
TAAAATGTTGATTGAAATGCATTAAAAACTCCCAATATAAATTATGTGTGGTTGGTTTGTTGGATATCCATGCATTGGAACCAAAAAATAAATAATTTATGTATCTTAATTGATTATGATCCTCATATAGTGCTTCATAAAAAAAAGGAATACGTAATGAAAAAAATAAAAAATATATTTTATGTGATTAGATTGTAGAGTTTTACCCCTACATTGTGGGCATCAAAAATATTTTCTCATGTATTATTTTTTTGTAAAATTCATCATTTAGCACATGTTTTTTCTTACCAATTTCTTATTTCTCCAAAAAGTTTCTTACCTAGAAATGATACAGATATTAATGAATCCAAATCATGATTTTCATGGTTTTCCCATTATATAGTAGTAATATAAACACCTATAGAAAATATGAATATTTATTATCATTAATAAACATATTAGAACATTTTTTAGAAATACGTATTACGAAAATGTGGCTTATTTATGTATTCATAATTGAGACTCCCATCCATTAAAACTTTAGAATATTATTTATATTCGCAAGACCAACCTTGTTTGTAATGAATGTTCCAAATATTTCTTATTTATATAGAATATAGGAAATATATCCATCTTTGAACGTGGTCTCTTCATGAATTTTTAATGATAATATATGTTATAGTGGAACTGGAAGGGAGAAGGTACTCTCGAAAGGTCCTTTTTTTTCTTGGTCAATTCAGTAGATTTTATTGATCAAATCTTCTATTTCTCTATCTATTTATCCATCTATAATACCATAACTTACATCAGATATTTTTTCTTCAACTATTACAGGTTTTTAATTTTATATTTTTTAAATTCATACCTCATGTATCTCTATATGATTATATACATATGCTATGAAAGTTACAAAAACATCATTAACCATTGTAATATCTAGATCATCAAGTGGAACATGAAACTCACTGGTCGGCTCTTGAGGTACCTCAATACCCACTCTCTTTTGATGTTTTGGGGGTTTTGTGTATCATTTATCATGAGATATTGTACACCATACCCCTCACTACAAGGTGGTGCATGGGAATTGATAGATAGAAATCACATACAAATTTACCTTATATAACTTTAGTAATATAAAGTTATTGTAAGTTATGTGATTCAAATTTTAGATAAAGGGTAATGAAAAAATTGATTATATTAGGTATGGTATGCGAGTGATGGGAATTACTAGACTCAAAGATAGTGGGGTTATTTGGTTGTTCAGGTAATAATATTTTTTACCACTGGTTCACTTTGATCCTCTCACATATATTGGTCTTCCAAAACAGACCATACAATAATATCTTTCAATGCATATATTTGTGAATACAATCCATTTATCATTTTATATGTATCTTCTTCTAGTTTTTCCTTCTCAAAATATGATTGAGGATACACTCTAAAACCTACACTTCTAATGTGACCATACTATTCTAGCAGCTATAAAGCTACTAAAATGAGTTTTTCTTCCAATACAGTCACTTTCAATTCATGTGTCTAAACTATATAAAACACATATGAACATAAATAGTTATTGTTATGTAATAATATTATAAATCATAACTAATTACTATTATGTCATACTTACACATATTTCCCATAATTATTTTTTATTTTCATAAAATAGTTTACCCTCCTCATTTATGTGAGCCTCCTTCCATAGCACATGATGTGGGATGGAAGTTGATTTAGATATTGATTCATCAATCTAGAATCAAAATGATAAATATTCATTATTTTATATCACATAAAACTTTTATTATTTATTTAAAATACCTATCAATTTATTTTCTAGTGAAGTCTACCCCATCCTTGATTTGTGATTGGGGTATATTGGTTTGGATGGACATTATTTATTTACATCCCTTATTTTTTGTTTCCTAAATTAACATTTTTTAATCAAATTGGATAATATAAATAATTTAAAATAATATATTATTGACTGAAATGAACATAGAATTATTTTTCATCATGTTGACCGATGAAACTTCTTTATAATGTGTGAATAAGTAACTAGTGGGTGAGGATTTACTTTCCCCTTAGCATCCCTAAGGTAAAAATTGGTATGAAGAGTCTGGAAGACTGCATGTTTTTTAGTGTACATTAAGACATATTTCTTATGAAAATCATCTAAAATAAACAAAATCTACAAGGAATAATGAAAATTTAATCAATATTTATTTAAGTAATTTTTTTGTAAAATAGATAACGGTTATCATAAAATTACCTTTATATAATACCAAAGGGTTTCCTTAATTATAGTTTTGACATGGAACCATGAATCTCTATCAATAAAAATATACATCCTCATTGTGGACCCAACATAACTAATGGATATTGACTTGTTGAGGTCAATAAGTTGGTTGCGTTGATTTGAGATGACCTCAATTTTTATACCCTTACTTATTTCCTTAATAATTTTTTTCAACATTATAAGGGAACATCGTTCTTGTTTTTTCATCAATATATTGTTGATCTCTAAATAATTATGCAGTTTCATCATCAACTGCATATTATTCCACAGGATTGGTAACATCATTATGTCCAGAAGAAATTATCTAAAGGAGTAGTCAAACATTTAATTTAGATTATGTCTATAAAGTATAGGTCACATAATATTATGAGAAAAATAATCATATATGAAAAAACAATTTAACCTTCTCATTGAACTCCCTTTTTAAAAAGGTTGAATGGATTTGTATCCTCCATCAAGAATGAAAATCCCCTCTTTTTAGTCCCCTTTAATGTACAAGACATTTTCAATATTGGGACCTCTTTGAATTGATAGTGATCTCTTAATGAAATTTTCACCCTTGATTGAATTTTCATATAAACCTAAAATTTTTCAAGCCACCAGTGGGATTATTGACTAATTCCTATTTTTTGGATTAGAGAAAAATACTTACACTTCTTGTGATTCAATTATTAATGGCTCATCCTTTTTACCTTCCACATTGAAATTCACCTTCATGAATCCCGTTTCATCAACTTTCACTTCACTATTATTGTTATCACATTTATAATGGAAAATCATCACTTGAAATGTTTTATAATCCAACTCATATATCTACTCAATAATACAAAAATAAGAGACATTCAGATAAATTGTATTTCTATCATTGGAATTAGATATGTGCATCACTTATACCATAAGTGTAACTCCACTACTTTTCATTGTACTATAATCATCATGTTATTTTTTATAGAATGTATAACTATTGATTATAAAACTAGTGTAAGATATAAAATTTTCATTTGGTCCCCTAGGTATCCATTAAAGTCGTTTGATAATTGAATTCATATTTTCAGATTAATCTTTACAAATATGATCTCAGAACCATCCTATAAACTTTTTATTATGTGTATTTTATATCCATCCTTCATCCCTCAATGGATTAAAATCTCTAAGAGTTTCTTTTTGGGATTCAATGTATGGTTTAACATATTCACTATTATGTAAAATGTAAAGGTGAGCATGATCCCACTCTATGATAGTAATTGTAACAACATATCTTTCAAAAATATCCTCACCCATAAGGAATCCACTCTAATGAGATTTTGGGAGACCGATGCTATCAATATTTGATAGGTAATCGGTACATAATTAAATTGATTCTCCAACAATATAATGTTATATAATACAAAATTCTAGATGACTTCAATTATTAATAAACCCTTTCAAAATCATCATATACCATACAATGGGGTACATCTATCTGTAATGGACAATACCACATAGTTGAACCTCTTTAACCAAGTTAACCATCATATGGACCATTATATCAAAGAATTACGGTGTGAAAAACAACTCAAATTCACATAATATTACTACACTATCCTTATTAATGATCAGAAACCTCACTGACATTTATAAATTTTCTACATATGGATTTGAAAAATAATTAGATAATAGGTTAATATATGCTCTACATTTTTTGGAAGAATGAAATGTAAATTTATGAGCATCAAATCTTTAATAAAACATGATAGTCATGTGATTTTATTCCATGTAACTTAAAATTAGTCAATGAAATGACATTCTTTATATTTTATGAACACCCCTCTAGAACTTTTACACCATTAAGAAAAATAAAAATTTGTAATTTTTCCTATCTATATAGAGTGTAAGCTGCTAGAGGAAGCAAATTCAACCCTTTACCATTCAATCATGCCCACTCTTCCCTTATCTATATGTGAATCATGTACAACCTAGCCTTGATTCATTAGTTTTTTTTATTTTCCAGGAACATTTAGTGATTTTCCAATAACACTATCAAATAAATTTTCTCAACATGCATGACATCAAGAAAATTTCTTTTGTGTAATAAAATTCAATACAAAAATTCAATAAAAATTAACCAGTTTTCTAACCTAATTTCATAATTTTTTTTCAAAATGGTATATTAAAAACAATTTAATATATTTTAATTTATTATAACAGTTGATCACCCATTAGTGGAGGCAGTGATTTACCTTATTTTGTATTCCAATCAAATGTTGTTATCCATGAATGGTATTTATGTCATCGAGGTAAATTTTTTTGATTTCCTAAAAAAATATTTGAGGATTTTTTCAACCAGACTGAGTGTGTGAATTCTTCACAAATAGGAAACCCCAAAATTCCTTTAATTTTATAGCATGAAAAATTTTCATATATAGGAAAGTCATTTATCATCCTATACAACATGGCCCTAATTGTGAATTATTCACTTCTATGAGAATCATACATTGTAACACAAGTATTCCATATCAATTTTATATCTTTGAACAATGGATCCAAACATACATAAATAACATTACTGAGTTGTTTTGGTACAAATATAAGAAGATAAAACATAATGTATTTATGCTTCATGAATAACCATGGTAGTAAGTTATAATTTTCCAACATGACTAGCCATGTACCATGAGTACTACGCTCTACACCAAAAGGATTTATTCCAACCATAGATAATTTAATAAGGAAGTTTCTAAACTTATTTTGAATTTCAGGATACAAATAATCAATTTTCTTCCACTAAAAAGAGTCTTCTAGATGACATAGTTTCCCATCATTAATTCTTGTATCTTTATGTCATGTTAATTGTCTCACTGTTTCTTGACATACATATAGTCCTCTAAACCATGGAATTATATGAAAGAACCATAAAAATTTCTAAGGACTTGATTCATCTTTCTTATATCAATCCTTTCCACACTTAGGTAATTTTATGAGTGATTCATGGTCCTTCAGAACCAATATGAAATCATTTGGACATGAATGTTTTTTAGAGAACATGACCATTTAACATAGAACTCATTTGGAATCATATGTTCGATAAGGATATTAATTTTATTCTGGTATCATATCATTTAGGTGACTAAGTATTTTGGAAAAGATGGTGTCAATCCATCCCCTTACATCTTTCAAATTATATAAATTCAATATAGTTAATGATGTTGTGTATTTAGTAAAACAAGTATACAATTATAATGCCCCATCCTTAAACATTTCATAATATTGAGTTAAGTTAAGAATTAAAATTTAGGATCTTTTCAGGTTTTGAGTTATAGAGAATTAGGCCATAACTATTACTTACATCTCAATTGTTACAAAGTAGAAACTTCTACCCAGTATCAATTTTCTTCATAAAATAAAAACTCTTAAAATAAAACAAGGGTTATTTTATTAATAAAAATCATCTTGAATTATTCCTTTCTCCTACTCTTCCTTATATCCTATGAAAAACATTTCAAAAACATGGGATGAGCATAAAAATCTTAGTAAGGGTTATAAAAAAATGAAAGAAAACATTAGTCCATAAATACAAACAAATCAATTAAATAATACTTTTCAATCTTTAACTTACCACAAAAAATCATAAGATTTATGAATAACAAATGGAAATCATAAATCATAAAGGTAAATTTTAGAATATATAACATACTTACATTTTAGCTTTCACATATACATAGAGAGTTACATTTTAAAAACCCATCACAATATATTACCTAAATCTCTTAGGAGAAACCATAACGTTTACCTCCATCATGTTACCGAATGCATTGGAGAGCTATCTCGGGCTCACCCGCCCTAGGTTTATCACGGAACCAACCGTATACATAAACAATGCCCAATAACCATAACATATTAATAACACATAAAACAAGAATAATGGAAAGATAAAATTACCACATTATAATCAAAATATATCATTTCAAGATATTGACATAATCTATGATTTATCAAAAAAATTTCAAAACCATTTAAAACATTTAATAAAGTGAATTTTGAACCAAGTTTCCCATACCACATTAATGATTTTGAAGGAAATTTTAATTTAAAAAAATTCATTTCCATATAAATAAATCCTTAAAATCATTTTTAAGACATGGAAATTAATGATAAAGATTTATAAGAATAAATATTGAAAACATTTAAAATGATATTTTAGTTAAAGAGTTCCCAAACAAATCAGAGATGCTTGAATACAAATAATTCAGGAATAACATTAATAAAAGATTATAATATCATGAGAATAAAAAGATTCATGATATAATATGTCAAATAAAATTTTATACACCATATAAACTTGAATTGGTGTATAACAACAAATAAGTCTCAATAGAATATAAATTGAGACAAAGTCCTTTGCAAAGATCACATCCCTAGATTAAGGACAAATCAAAGAAATAATTATGTGTGATAAATAATAATACAACCAATATAATTGGATATTAAGTGTAAAACAATCATAGGTAATTCACTCATATTCATTGCATGACATAATCAAGAAGTATAAGTTTAACCCAAATAATTGAAATTTGGTTAAGAAGTTCTCTTACAGAAATTTGACAGCCTAACAACGTCAATTTAAAATTCAGAAAATGAGTTTATGAGAGAGAAAAGGGTATCTCATAACATGTAAATAAAATTTAAATCAATAATGATATATAATAACATATCCCAACAAAAGAAAATGGAAATTTTAAAGACATAATATAAAAGGAGTCTTTTATTAGAAGAGGAGAGTGAAAGATTCCCTTACCGATTTGGTAACTTACGAAAAATACACCACATGAAAGAAGGATAGTACAATGAAGTTGTAAATACCAATAAATTAAATTATATTACACAATAAATACAATCATGGGAATTAAATACACCACACAAAAGGAAATAGTGGAAAATATAACATAAATCTCAGGGGAATAAAAAGTGAGATGAAAACCCCGTACCTCATGTCCGACTTGAATCCTTCATTATTTAATCTCATGAATAATAAACTAAAGTTAATTTATACTTGATTAAGACCCTATTTAAAGTTTATTATTCCTTTCATATTTTTTTTACCACTTTATAAATAGAACAAAATCTTTTATGTTAAAACAGTCTTTTTGTCAATACTTGGTACTTGAGTCAAAAATGAACTTCTTATAATTAAAAGTTATCCATGTGGTAAAAATTACATTATATACAGAATGATATTTATGAATTATATATAATATATATCATATATATCCAGTATATATATATATATATTTATAATAGTACATAACATTTGATGATAAGAAATGAAATGCACTGTTCATGGAGACGGTAAGCCGTACGTACGCATGAATGCTGCTTTCATTTCTATTTCACATTTAATGTAATGAAAACATAATAATAGATAGGTATATTATAATTCCATTATAATATCATATATAATTTTATTAATTCAATCCTTTATATGTTCCATGTATTTCATGAATGAGTCATATCACTTTGAGGGGGTGGTAGTTCGCACTTCCCCAAATGAAATTATCATATTTACCCATTATGGAAACCATAAATGTATGATATAAATTAAAAATAAAGAAGTATAGAGACAATATATACATAATATATATCACATAGAAATACAGTTCCATCATAATGGCCACCATGGCAGGCGGTAGTAGATAATCGAACAATGATCGTTTCGCGAGGAAGCAGTTCACCGTACACAAAAACAGTATGTTCGTATCCATTAGATGGAGGTGTGTGTAAGTTTAATTTGAATCCTTCTCATAAAAACTACCTATTATACTGGTTTTTATGTAAAAAAGAATAATAAGAGCATAGTGAGTTAACAAGTAAAATAAAAGAAGAGAACTTGAGGGAAGACGTTATCATTAAATCGGGTAACTCCCTTTTGTTTGAACCAAAAGTATTTATTCAACTGACTTATTCCTTATGTAAGGATTCTAGGAGAAATATAAAGATGTTTGGATCTTATTTGGGTAGAATTTGTATGATTAAAGGGGCTTTATAGGTGTGAGTAATGGGTTATAGGTGGTGTCCTTTTATAAGAGGGAGGAGAGGCTCTTTAGGAAAGTTTGGAAGTATTATTTTATTATAAAATTATTTTCAGTTTCAAAAGGTCCAAGACATATTTAATTATAATATAAGTTTCATATAAGTCTATATAAAATCGTCCAATAATAATTGGATAGGTTTTGAATATTTTTTAATCCTTATCGTTTTGATTTAACCCCTTGTTATGTAACACCCCGAGATTTTATGAAAAATATTCTTTTTAATTTCACTAATGTCTTGTGTTGTACGCTACACCAAAAGGAGATTGCACAACACGTATCCTTGACTTGCCTTGCATTACATGCAATCACAACCTTCCTCGATAGCGTGTGTAGTACGCAATACTGAGTTTCACGAAACAACGATATGCTATTAAAATATTATTAAAACTAGCCATTATGAATAGTAATAACCACTTTTTGAAATTTTGTAAATTTTATTTTTCAAAATGGAATTCATTTTTAGATTCGTAGTATCGAATTTAGCCAAAGGTGAAATTTTGGTACTTTTCGGATAACTTTTATTTTCTGATGAATAGTGATAATTACTAATTTTTAATTAAAAACAACTTTTTTAATCGAAATAATTAATAGTGATAAGTTATTAATTTGAGTGGTTTTAAATTATATTTAGAATATATTTTTACAATTCAATATAATTTTGGTCATTGGATGTAATTTCACATTTACACCAGACATAAACAAGTGTTAATCTTTTGATAGTTATTATCTCTTAAAAACACGCTATTTGTTGTGACAGCGGAAATTAATTATAAAATTAATTAATGCAACTTATATTTTTGGAATTTTGTAAAATAGAAATCATTTTTGAATTCGGAATATCAATTATAGCTTACGGTGAAATTTTGTCATTTTTCTGAAAACTTTCAATTTTTGATGAATAGTGAAACCACTAAGTGGTAGGTTAAAAACTGAATTTTGCATAAAACTTAATTTTACCACTTCTATGAATGGAATTTAAAAAATCCGAGTGACACGATTGATGTCAGTAAGTAAAATGTTGTTCAATGAGATGAAAATAATTTTTGGTGAATAATAACTTTTTTACTTTTATTTACCACGGTTAAAAGTAAATAGGGTAATTAAGGGTAAAAATGATATTAATATTACCCTAACACATGTCCTAATACTATTGGACAAGTGTATCTCGACCAAAAACAACCTTAAGTGTAAAATATTATCATTTAGGCCCACTTGGATTAGAAGAGGACATTTATTATTAATTTATTTAAAGAAGGGTTAAAATAGTTAAAATCAAAGTTTAATAAGTAAATAATTTTTAATATGGGGTTATACATAAGATAAATTCGACTATAAATATTCATTAGAATGATAAAAATCTTTCATACATAATGTTATTTTATTTTCAATTTTTAGACATTAAATAATTTAATTTATTTATGAAACAATGATGATGCAGTAATTATCTTATTAATAAAATATTGACATAATTGATGTTATAAACACCAAACTAAATGTAATTTGAGACTTTTTATGAATCCCACTAATTTTATAGGTTACTATGATATATTAGTGTTGATTTAATCAACTTTTTTCGAACATATAATTCTTTTATGACTTTCACAAAAATCATATATCAAATAGTGTCAAAATTGACACAAAATAGTTTTTAAATCAAATATTATATTATTAATTGTTATTTTATTCCTAAAAATCAAAGGCTTGGCCAAATTACTTAGATAAGGATATATATATTATTAATAAACAATTTGGGGTTAGTTTGGCATGTTATAGTAAGTGTATTAACCATATAGTGTAAGAAAACAAAAAGACACGGTAAAAGTTAAATTATTTAACTTAGAGTTAAATCTAATTGATAAGGTTAAAATAATAACCTAAACTTGTCTGAATCCTATTGGTTGATAGTATTTCAACCCATCCCAACTTTATCTTCGAAATAAGACCCTTTGGAACCATTATAAACCGATTTTGACTTTAATATAAAATAATATTTTGAGATATTCCTAAGGTGCCCCTCTCCTCCCTTATAAAAGGGCATCTCCTTCCCCTCCTCCTCACACCAATTTGAGCACTCAAACTCGGACAACCCCTTCCCAAATTCCTTCTCCACTTCCCTAGAATAATCCTAGAGGTCCTGGTCTTCTTCAAAGACCAATCTTAGTTCCCTAAGTGGAGGATTTAAAGAGGCGTTCCAAAGAAGAGGTAATATCCACTACCGATCTTTTCAACTTCTTTCTTCTTCAAATTCTTCTTCTTTAGTTGTTTCATGATAAAGTAATAACATCAGTATTTTTTATATACTGATATGTTATTATAAATATTAAACAACTCTAATTAACCTTCTATCCATCCTACGGAAAAAGTAAATCACCGCGTGTGCGTACGTACGGAATACCGTCTCCACGCCGTGGTGTAATCTATTTTCCGCCACCACCTTAATTGGATGGGTGTAAAGGTGTAATTAGTAACTATATATGATTATTATAAAGTGATATTGATACTGAAATAGTATACATACACTTCAACACAATTCCACGACCATGGGAACGATATCATCGCTCGTGCGTACGTACGGACTACCGTCTCCACGACGCGATGAGATTCATTCTCAATGATTAACCATTCATGAATGATTATAAAGTATATATAATAAGTACTAATGAAATATATGACCTGATAATGATACTGGAATTATTTATATTTATATGTATGTCATCTACTTAATTCCATTCAATTCAATAAGGAAACGAAAACAACGTTCATGCGTACGTACGGACTACCGTCTCCATGAACGGTGTATTTCTTTCCATATACTGACTTATTATATATGTATATTCTGAATATATATTATATATAAATCATGTTTTATATTCTGGAATTAAGTAATTATGATCTAACCAATCATATTAATAATTACAAGTTAAAACACGAACGACAAATGAGACGATTTTACCCAAAACGCTACTTTAACATGAATTTACAAAAGAACGGGTAATATAAAGTCATAAGTGGACCATATATGATATAATAACAATGAATATGATTCTGGAATAAGTCAATAACATTATTTACATCATTATACAAGTGGTTCAGACACTTAAAAAGTAAGTCGAACCTAAGGTAAGGGAAAATATCACAATCTCATTTTTATCCGAGATTGTTTTTACGTTGGCATTTACTGGGGTGTATTTTATCATCCACATACATGTTTCCTCAATATGTAATATTATTTCCATCCACCTAAAATTTTTTAAATCCAATTTTACCCTTCGGTGAATTTTTAGTAAAAGATAAGAAAGGAATATTTTGTCGTTTTTCGTACGAGGTACTTTTTTACTTTTCCGACAAAAGTATGAAGAATGTTTTTTTTAAATTATATGGAATTAATGTATTTTTAAAACATTATTTCCAAGAAGCTTCCTTTACAAGTTTTCAAGTTTATTTTTAATCAAATTCTTTTAGTTTGTAATTGTATGACATGTTAAGAAAGGAAAAGTGTTTTTGAAGTTGAAAGTATATTTTCCTCAAGAATGGAGTTCAAGTGTTTTATCAAAATTATTTTCCATCTAAGATATCATAGAGTTCTGTTTCTATCCCTATTATTACATTGATTTGGTTATGTTGTTATGGAATTATTTTTATGAATTCCTTTATCTTATATGAATTGTTTTATGATGTCATGATGTTTAAGAATCCCATTTTTATTTCATGGGTTATGAAATGATGTATGGTTTATGATTTTGTGGCACACATAAGAATGGTATCATTATGAGATGGGTGGTACCTATATCTCCCTCCAACACATTGGGTAAAGATTTTATATCTCATGAGATATACATGGCTGAAATGCTAGGTTATACCGGTTCAGTGAAACAGGACTGAAACGAGGGTTACTCGATTCAGAAAGGGACTTTGTCCACTAAGATAGTCTTGGCAATGAGTCTTGACTAACAAGAAATGATTCTCTATGATTATGTGTGTATGCCACAAAGTTTCTTGTTTTAAGTTATGATTATTGGGATTTCATTTCACTACTATGATTTATCCCATGTTATGAAATTATGCTCTCTTTTGCAGGTTAAGATTTCCAAAAGTTATGTTCTTATGAATATGATGTGATTGATTTTTCTTTTGTTTACCCTTACTGAGCATTTGAGATCACCCTTTTATGTTTTCTTTTCCCCAGGATATAAAGAAAGGTTTTAGGTAAAAAAAGGGAAGATCTTTTTGGGAGATATTGAATATCATTCACCACGATTAGAAGATTACGTTCTGAGTTTCCAAAGACACTAAACTATTACGATCCTTGTGTGTGTGTTTTTGTTATGTACTAAGTATTCTGCAAATGTAATGTAATGTCCATGTACGTCAAGCTTCGGGTCTTTACAGTTGGTATCAGAGGAAAGGTTTAGTCAACCTTTGGAAACTAGGATGTGAAAATGTTATTGAGATCCCTAGAGATATTTCTAAGGTATGTCTAGGGATGTCCCTAAGGATAAGTATACATATAGGACATAGTCCTAGCACTATGGTAACGATCATAGAATTTAACCTAAGATGTTAGATATTGAGGATACTCCCCCTTTATTATGTTGTTTTCCCTAGCATGAATTTTTCCTCTCACACTATTCTTTTTGGGTTTTAGAAAATGGCTGGAAACAAGGTGATTCACGATAATGGAGGATATGATGGATAATGGAATGATATTTTTCATGAGCAACAAAATGAAATGGGATTTGGAAGTCCAAACATCATTATTATGCCGAATCAGCAATCTCATAATATGATCAATAAAGTAAAATTTGGTAAGTTTCCTGACTCGGCTAATAAGAGGAAGATGGAGTTTCATGATGATCATAGAGGAAAGAAAATTCAATATCCCCTATGTAAATCATGTGGGAAGAGGCATCAAGGAGAATGTTTCAAAGGAACTGGAAGATGCTTTGGGTGTGGAAAAGAAGGACACAAAGCCAGTAAGTGCAAAGGAAATGGTTCAGTTAACACTAGGGATGAGGATAATGGTATTGCTACGACATCAGCAATGGTTAAATGTTTTAAATGTGGAATGTACGGGCATTATGCAAACCAATTCCATAAGGGAAAGTCTCATGAAGAGAATCAGTATGGTCGTATGGGTAGTATTTATGTGGATGATGATGAAGAGACTACAAATGATATGTGAGATGAAAGAATTATTAAAGCTTGGTCAATGGTTTAAGAATGTAGTGGGATGATTACATGTTTATCATGTGTAATGTCGTATAAGTAATCTCATGCTACTATGGAATAAAGAGACATCTATGGATTGTTACACTGTTGTCTTTCCTTGAGTTTTGAAAGTTCATGATTAATGTTACCAGTATCCATGAAAGGATATTCAGATATTTTTGGAATGTAGATGATATGCGCATAATGAAGGGATAAGTAGAAAATGAAATGTTTGACAGTATTCATGAGCTCATGATTGATATAAGGACTAAGTGATATCATGGTTTGAGTATATAGAATTTTGAGGATTTTGGTGTGTGGAAAGTGTTATCTTTTAACAACACTCATGTTTTCAATAAGGTTCAATGGGTATTCAAGAGAATACATGATTAAGGCCTTTGAATGTTTATAATGTGACAAACAAGACATATCTTATGATATATGGGGATCAACGATGGTATTAAATCTCTGTAAATCGTTTTCACTATGTTATGAGAGTGGACTGCAGTATTATGGATAAGCCTAAAGATTGAAATGAATTATGTAGGACATAAGTTAGTATTGTTTAAGGATAGAAGTTTTTTCGATATTATTGATGGGATGTTATAGTTTTAGAAAAAGGACAACCTGCAGGACGGGTGATAGCCCATCGCGTCGGACAAGGCTGTGGGAATCGAACCCACAACCGAAGTGCGACTGGCCTTTATCGCCTACCACTGGCCTACAGGAAGTCCATGTTTAGTAGAAACTAGTTTTATTATATTAAGAAGTATGATATATGAAGTATAAGTCCATTTTAGGTACCATATATGATTAATCTCACTATAAAATGACTTATGTATATTTAATAACTTTTGTTAACCTTTTGATGGAATGACCCGTCATTCTATTACATGATCTGCTAACACTTCACGAATAATAAATTCAACTTCATTTATTTAAGATATGAAGTGGAAATTGTTCAAGGCACGAACAACAGTGAGATTGTACCAAAATAAAGTAAGTATTTATTCGAATTCAAATTCTTCAACATTAGGGAAACGATCTTGAAAACCAAAAATGTTGTCCTAGTGCTCTTATATCTGATTAATCAGATGGTACCTTAGATCGTCACAAATTTATGGATTTGTGATTGTTGTCTTTTCCATAGCCATGTTCTCTACCACTCTCCATCAGAACATGATGGTTAGATTTTTCTTCCATATCCATATTTTCACCTATGTGGAAACCCAGTGATTAGTTTATTTGGGTAACCGTTACGTTTCATACTTTTGTTTTTAAAGATTGGTTTTGGTATTCCTTTTTACGATGTGGGTTTCTATTAAATAAACTTTCTAATAGTAAACCATTTATAACCCCAACGAATTTTGAGGGCGAAATTCATTTTAAGGGGGGTAGAATGTAACACCACGAGATTTTATGAAAAATATTATTTTTAATTTCACTAATGTCTTATGTTGTACGCTACACCAAAAGGAGCTTGCACAACACGTATCCTTGACTTGCCTTGCATTACACGCAATCACAACCTTCCTCGATAGCGTGTGTAGTACGCAATACTGAGTTTGACGAAACAACGATATGCTATTAAAATATTATTAAAACTAGCCATTATGAATAGTAATAACCACTTTTTGAAATTTTGTAAATTTTATTTTTCAAAATGGAATTCATTTTTAGATTCCGAGTATCGAATATAGCCTAAGGTGAAATTTTGGTACTTTTCGGATAACTTTTATTTTCTGATGAATAGTGAAAATTACTAATTTTTAATTAAAAACAACTTTTTTAATAGAAATAATTAATAGTGATAAGTTATTAATTTGAGTTGTTTTAAAGTATATTTAGAATATATTTTTACAATTCAATACAATGTTGGTCAATGGATGTAATTTCACATTTACACCAGACATAAACAAGTGTTAATCTTTTGATAGTTATTATCTCTTAAAAACTTGCTATTTGTTGTGACATCGGAAATTAATTATAAAATTAATTAATGTAACTTATATGTTGGGAATTTTGTAAAATAGAAATCATTTTTTGAATTCGGAATATCAATTATAGCTTACGGTGAAATTTTGGCATTTCTCGGAAAAGTTTCAATTTTTGATGAATAGTGAAACCACTAAGTGGTAGGTTAAAAACTGAATTTTGCATAAAACTTAATTTTACCGCTTCTGTGAATGGAATTTAGAAAATCCAAGAGACACGGTTGATGTCAGTAAGTAAAATGTGGTTCAATGAGATGAAAATAATTTTTGGTGAATTGTAACTTTTTACTTTTATTTACCACGGTTAAAAGTAAATAGGGTAATTAAGGGTAAAAATGATATTAATATTACCCTAACACATGTCCTAATACTATTGGACAAGTGTATCTCGACCAAAAACAACCTTAAGTGTAAAATATTATCATTTAGGCCCACTTGGATTAGATTAGGACATTTATTATTAATTTATTTAAAGAAGGGTTAAAATAGTTAAAATCAAAGTTTAATAAGTAAATAATTTTTAATATGGGGTTATACATAAGATAAATTCGACTATAAATATTAATTAGAAAGATAAAAAGATT
Source organism: Viscum album (assembly GCA_963277665.1). Lineage (NCBI taxonomy): Eukaryota > Viridiplantae > Streptophyta > Magnoliopsida > Santalales > Viscaceae > Viscum > Viscum album. Next base: position 1,284,978,030 of record OY728155.1, on the reverse strand, counting down.
TCATACATAATTGTATTTTATCTATAATTTTTAGACATTAAATAATTTAATTTATTTATGACACAATGATGATGCAGTAATTATCTTATTAATGAAATATTGACATAATTGATGTTATAAACACCAAACTAAATGTAATTTGAGACTTTTTATGAATCCCACTAGTTTTCTAGGTTACTATGATATATTAGTGTTGATTTAATCAACTTTGTTCGAACATATAATTCTGTTATGACTTTCACAAAAATCATATATCAAATAGTGTCAAAATTGACATAAAATAGTTTTTAAATCAAATATTATATTATTAATTTTTATTTTATTCCTAAAAATCTAATGTTCGGCCAAATGACTTAGATAAGGATATATATATTAATAATAAACAATTTGGGGTTTGTTTGGCATGTTATAGTAAGTGTATTAACCATATAGTGTAAGAAAACAAAACGACACGGTAAAAGTTAAATTATTTAACTTAGAGTTAAATCTAATTGATAAGGTTAAAATAATAACCTAAACTTGTCTAAATCATATTGGTTGATAGGATTTCTACCCATACCCACTTTATCTTCGAAATAAGACCCTTTTTAACCATTATAAACCGATTTTGACTTTAATATAAAATAATATTTTGAGATATTCCTAAGGTGCCCCTCTCCTCCCTTATAAAAGGGCATCTACTTTCCCTCCTCCTCACACAAATTTGAGCACTAAAGCTCGGCCAAACCCTGACAAAATCCCTTCTCCACTTCCCTAGAATAATCCTATAGGTCCTGGTATTCTTCAAAGACCAATCTTAGTTCCCTAAGTGGAGGATTCAAAGAGGCGTTCTAAAGAAGAGGTAATATCCACTACCGATCTTTTCAACTTCTTTCTTCTTCAACTTCTTCTTCTTTAGTTGTTTCATGATAAAGTAATAACATCAGTATTTCTAATATACTGATATGTTATTATAAATATTAAACAACTCTAATTAACCTTCTATCCATCCTACGGAAAAAGGAAATCACCGCGCGTGCGTACGTACGGAATACCGTCTCCACGTCGTGGTGTAATCTATTTTCCGCCACCACCTTAATTGGATGGGTATAAAGGTGTAATTAGTAACTATATATGATTATTATAAAGTGATATTGATACTGAAATAGTATACATACACTTCAACACAATTCCACGACCATGGGAACGATATCATCGCTCGTGCGTACGTACGGACTACCGTCTCCACGACGCGATGAGATTCATTCTCAATGATTAACCATTCATGAATGATTATAAAGTATATATAATAATTACTAATGAAATATATGACCTGATAATGATACTGAAATTATTTATATTTATATGTATGTCATGTAATTAATTCCATTCAATTCAATAAGGAAACGAAAACAACGTTCATGCGTACGTACGGACTACCGTCTCCATGAATGGTGTATTTCTTTCCATTTACTAATTTATTATATATGTATATTCTGAATATATATTATATATAAATCATGTTTTATATTATGGAATTAAGTAATTATGATCTGACCAATCATATGAATAATTACAAGTTAAAACACGAACGACAAATGAGACGATTTTACCCAAAATGCTACTTTAACATGAATTTACAAAAGAACGGGTAATATAAAGTCATGAGTGGACCATATATGATATAATAACAATGAATATGATTCTGGAATAAGTCAATAACATTATTTAAATCATTATACAGGAGGTTCGGACACTTACAAAGCAAGTCGAACCTAAGGTAAGGGAAAATATCACAATCTCATTTTTATCCGAGATTGTTTTTACGTTGGCATTTACTGGGGTGTATTTTATCATCCACATCCATGTTTCCTAAATATGTAATATTATTTCCATCCACCTACATTTTTTTAAATCCAATTTTACCCTTCGGTGAATTTTTAGTAAAAGATAAGAAAGGAATATTTTGTCGTTTTTCGTACGAGATACTTTTTGACTTTTCCGACAAAAGTACGAAGAATGTTTTTTAACTTATACGGCATTAATGTATTTTTAAAACATTATTTCCAAGAAGATTCCTTTATAAGTTTTCAAGTTTATTTTTAATCAACATCTTTTAGTTTGTAATTGTATGACATGTTAAGAAAGGAAAAGTGTTTTTGAAGTTGAAAGGATATTTTCCTCAAGAATGGAGTTCAAGTGTTTTATCAAAATTATTTTCCATCTAAGATATCATAGGGTTCTGTTTCTATCCCTATTATTACATTGATTTGGTTATGTTGTGATGGAATTATTTTTATGAATTCCTTTATCTTATATGAATTGTTTTATGATGTCATGATGTTTATGAATCCCATTTTTATTTCATGGGTTATGAAATGATGTATGGTTTATGATTTTGTGGCACACATAAGAATGGTATCATTATGAGATGGGTGTGACCTATATATCCCTCCAATGCATTGGGTAAAGATTTTATATCTAATGAGATAGAAATGGATGAAATGGTAGGTTATACCGGTTCAGTGAAACAGGACTGAAACGGGGGTTACTCGATTCAGAAAGGGACTTTGTCCACTAATATAGTCTTGTCAATGAGTCTTGACTAAAAATAAATGATTCTCTATGATTATGTGTGTATGCCACAAAGTTTCATGTTTTAAGTTATGATTATTGGGATTTCATTTCACTACTATGATTTATCCCATGTTATGAAATTATGCTCTCTTTTGCAGGTTAAGATTTCCAAAAGTTATGTTCTTATGAATATGATGTGATTGATTTTTCTTTTGTTTACCCTTACTGAGCATTTGAGCTCACCCTTTTATGTTTTCTTTTCCCCAGGATATAAAGAAAGGTTTTAGGTAAAAAAATGGAAGATCTTTATGGGAGATATTGAAGATCATTCCCCACGATTAGAAGATTACGTTCCGAGTTTCCAAAGACACTAAACTATTACGATCCTTGTGTGTGTGTTTTTGTAATGTACTATGTATTCTGCAAATGTAATGTAATGTCCATGTATGTCAAGCTTCGGGTCTTTACATGTTAACTTATTTAACTTTTACCATGTCCTCTTATTTATTCATACTATATGGTTTATATATTTACTATAAAATGTCAAGAGACCAAAAATGGATAATTAATGACATTTTTTACATCATATATGTTAATTTTCATATTATTATATTTTAAGGACTGTTTTATCATTTAATAAAATATTGATTGTTTTAAAAACTCTTTTATGTCAATTTTAATACTATTCATATCATGTCTTTTTAAAAAATCCAAACCAAATTGATTATTTCTAAAAACCTTCATTAATTAAAATATAAAAATTCATCCTAATCTCTAAAATTCATGGTGGCATAAAAGGTTCAAAATAAATTTATTTTAATATTTATAATATCATTTATTTGAATCCTTTATTAATGAAGTAATTACTTCATCACTATTGTGTCATAATTAAAATTGTTTATTTAATGTCTAAAAATTCTAAATGAAATACCATGATGTTTGAAATATTTTTATATTTCCAAATAATATTTATCATCAAATATATCACTTATATAACCCCATAAAAAATTATTTTAGTATAAAGATTCATGTTTATGATATTTTAATTTTTACTTTAAATAAAATGTTATTAATGTCATTATCTTACCGAAGTGGATTTTAAAGGCCAAAAGTCTCACCCATGGATTTTCATGGTCGGCCATTCCTCTTATAATAAGGTTATGAAAAGTTTTAAGGTAATTTTATATTATTATAATTTTTTTTACCATGAATTACCCTATTTACCTTTAACCACGGTAAATATAAGTCAAAAGAAACTATTCACCAAAAATTATTCTCATCTCATTGAACCAAATATTTTTCACTGATGAAAACCATGTATATTGGATTTTTGAAATTCAATTCAAAGAAGTGGTAAAATTTCATTAAATGAAAAATTCGGTTTTTAACTAGTATGCTGTGTTTCTTCACTATTTATCAAAAATAGAAAATTTTCAGAAAAATACTAAAAATTCACCCAAAGATAATTATGATATTCTGAATTCAAAAATTATGTCTATTTTACCAAATTTAAAACATATTAGTTCCATTAATTAATTTAAAATTAATTTCCATTGTCAAAAATATAAAGCGTGTTTTTAAGAAATAATAACTCTCAAAAGACTGACATTTGTTTTTATCCAATTTCAATGTGAAATTACTTACAATGACAAAAATTTGATTAAATGGTAAAAATATAATCCAATTACACTTTAAAAATATTTAAAAAGATAATATATCCATAAAAATAAATTAGATTAAAAGACAAATTTGAATTAAAATGCAGTATTTTTCACTATTCATTAAAAAATGAACATTATCAAAAAAATATCAAAATTTCATCCAAAGTAAATTTTGATGTACCAATTCTAAAGAAAAATTTTATTTCTTCAAAGAGAACATATAAAAGTGAAAAAAACTGTATTTAAAATGGGTTCTCCATCAAAAGGTGGTAAACCGACCTTTAAAGAATATTAGAGTATTTGATGATTAAAATCAGATTCTTTATTATCTTAAGCCTATAAAATTTATTGGAAAAATGTAAAGACATTTAAAAAACATGTATAATCATATTGTAGTTAGTTCTATTCATTCTTTCCAAAATAATGACAAGGTGTTAACTACCATTTAAAATAATATTATATTATTATTTTTCAGTATGAATGAGCCTTGTGTGCAATATGAGATATAGGAGAAACCCATTGTTGCGTGTCGGGTATGAAATCGAACATAGAATCTCCTTTAATGTAAAATCATTATTTAATCCACAAATATTAATAAATATGAAAATGTAATATTCTTTATTTACCTGGGATGTTACATCATTCCTCCCTTTTGGAAGTTGTGTCCTCAGAATTTTATTCACTTATCAAATAAATGGGGGGTATTTATCACTCATAGCATTCTAAAATTCCCACATTGCATCTTCAACCATATGGTTTTCCACAAAACTTTACCTGAAGAATTAAATTATTCTAAAACACTTTCACTCTATGGTCAAGAATCTGGACTGGTGTTTCCTCATAAGAAAGGTTCTCTTCCAACTGAACTACCTCTGGACTCAAAACATGAGTTGGATCTGGAATATACTTTCTCAAAATTGAATCAAGAAAAACAATGTGTACCTGGGATAAAATTGGAGGTAAATGCACTCTGTATGCAACTGATCCAACCTTACCCAAGATTTCATAAGGTCCAATTAAACTCAGACTCAACTTTCTCTTCTTACCAAAATGCATCACACTTTTCCATGGAGAAACTTTGAGAAAGACATGATCACCTACCTCAATTGAAAGATCCGTCCTCCGGTTATCTGCATAAATTTTCTGCCTATTCTGAGCTATTCTCATGTGCTTCTGAATCAATTGAACTTTTTTTCCCTATCTTATTTCAATTCTGGTCCCATTAGTTTCCTTTCACCTATATCATCCCAAAATGTAGAAGTTCGACACTGCTTTCCATATAATGCCTCAAATGGAACCATCTGTATACTCGAATGAAAAATGTTATTATAAGAAAGTTCAACCAAAGAAATATGTTAGTTCCAACTTCCCTGGTAATCCATTGAGCAAGAACGTAGTATATATTCCAAAGTACGAATTGTTTGTTCTGACTACTCATCTGATTGAGGATGAAAAGATGAACTAAAATTTAATTCAGTACCCAATGACTTCTGAAGGACTTTCCAAAAGTTATAAGTAAACTTGGGATCATGATAAGATACAATGGAGAGGGGAAGTCCATGAAACTGGACAATCTCTTTAACATATAACTGATAAAGTTGATCTAGAGGCAAAGTATCTCGAATAAGAATGAAGTGAGCAGATTTAGTCAATCAATTAGAAAAAACCCATATTTCATTATTACCTAAAGACGCCTTTGGTAACCCCCCAACGAAGTCCATGTATATATTTTTCTACTTCTACTCTGGCACTGGTAAAGGATGAAGAATCCCTTTTGGTAACTGCCACACTACATTAACATATTGACTAGTCAAACACTTCACAGTAAAGTCAACAATATCTATTTTCATTCTATCCCACCAGTTATACTCCCGAATATCTCTGTACATCTTAGTACTACCGAGATGAAATGAAAACTAAGAATTATGAGCTTCACATAATAATATTTTCTTCAACTTTGAATAACAAGGAACACATAGTCTCTTCTCAGACCTCAAAAAAAAATCTTTATCAATGTTAAATTTAGGTAACTTACCATTCTGAACCAACTCTACTTTTTTTTTCAACTCACCATCTTCTTTTTGAGCTTTCTTTATTCTTTCTACTAGGGATTATTTTTCTGAAACTTTTTCGACTCAACGCATCAGCCACTTTATTTTCCTTTCATGGATGGTAATTAATCATGAAATCATAATCCTTGATTAATTCCAGCCGTCTCATTTGACTCATGTTCAATTCTTTATGATTAAATATATACTTCAAACTTTTGTGGTTAGTATATATTCCACATTTTACTCCATACAGATGATGCATCCAAATTTTTAAAGCAAAAAACAACAGCAGCCAATTACAAATCATGTGTAGGGTAATTTAAGTCAAGAAGTTTCAACTAACATGAATCATAAGTAATTACCTGATCATTATACATTATAAACAACCAAGTCCTTTCAATGAAGCATCACTGTAGATAACAAATTCACCATATTTGGAAGGTAATTCCAAAACTAGAGCATTAACTAATCATCCTTTCAATTACAGAGTCAACTGATCTATCACTACAAAAAACTATCTAATTCTGATTCCGACCATGTAATGATTTTTATTTGGAAGGTCATTTACCTCTTTATGCCTTCATAGCACAACTTCCCAATTTCCTCTACAAAAAACCATTCTGAACACCGAAATATTTTAGGCAAAGCAGCATGGTAATCTTTAAATGCTATATCATTTCAATCCTAACATAAATTAATTTATGGATATTAATTTAACAATACCTTAACATCAAAAGTTGTCTAAACCGACCTCTGACACCAACTATAAGGCCCGAACCTTAAAAATTTGGTAATCTTAAGTTAAGTCAAGAATTAACATTTAGGATCTTTTCAGTTTTATAGTTTTAGAGAATTAGGAAATAAAAATTACATTACATATCAATTGTTACAAAGTAGAAAATTCTACTCCGTATTTATTTTTTTCATAAAATATAAACTCTTAAAAGAAAAGAAGAGTTATTTTCTTGATAAAAATCTTCTTGAATTATTCCTTTCTATTACCCTTCCTTATATCCTGTGAAAAAAATATCAAAAACTTGGGATGAGAATAAAAATCTTAGTAAGGGTTATAACACAATGAAAGAAAACATTTTTCCATCAATACATAAAAATCAATGAAATAATACTTTTTAATCTTCAACTTACCACACAAAATCATAATATTTATTAATAACAAATTGAAATCATAAATCATAAAGGTAACTTGTGAAATCCATAACATACTTACGTTGTAGCTTTCACAGCTACATAGGGAGTTACATTTGGAATAACCATCACAGTATATTCCCTAAATCTCTAAGGAGAAACATTAATGTTTACCTCTTTCACGTTACCCAATGCATCAGAGATCTATCTCGGGCTCACCCGCCCAAGGTTTATCATGAAACCACCCATATAGGTAAACAATTCCCAATAGCCGTAACATATTAATAACACATAAAACAAGAATAAATCAAAGATAAAAATTCCACTTTATAATCACAATATATCATTTGAAGATATTGACATAATCAATGCTTTATCAAACCATTTTCAAAACCATTTAAAACATTTAATAAAGATATTTTTGAATCAAAGTGTCACATACCACTTTAAAGCTTTTGACCAAAATTTTAAATTCAAAATATTCAGGTCCATATAAATAAATCCTTAAAACCAATTTTAAAACATAGACATTAATAATAAATATTTAGAAGAATAATTCTTTAAAACATTTAAAAGGTTATTTTAGTTGAAGAGTTCCTAACCAAATGAGAGACTCTTGAATAAAAATAATTGATGAATAACAATAATCAAAGATTTTAATATCATGAGAATAAGGATATTCATGATATAATATGTCAAAGGGAAGTAGATACACCATATAAACATGAATTGGTGTATAAGAAAAAGCCTCAATAGAATATAAATTGATAAAAAGTCCCTTGCAAAGATCATATCCTTATATTAAGGACAAATTAATGACATAATTATGTGTGAAAAATAAGAATACACCCAATATAATTGGATATTAAGTGTAAAAAAATCATAGGCCATTCACACATATTCATATAAAGACATAATCAAGAAGTATAAGTTTAACCCAAAGAATTGAAATTGGGTTAAGAAGTTCCCTTACAGAAATTCGACAGCCTAACAACATCGATTTAAAATTCAGAAATTGATTTGATGAGAGAGAAAAGGGTCGCTCATCACATGGATATAAAATTTACAGCAATAAGGATATATAATAACATATCCCAACATAATAAAATGGAAATTTAAAATATATAACATAAAAGGAGTCTTTGATTAGAAGAGGAGACTGAAAGGTTCCCTTACCGATTTGGTAACTTACGAAAAATACACCACATAAAAGAAGGATCATACAATGAAGATGTAAATACCCATAAAATAAAGTATATAATATAATTAATACAATCATGGTCAGTATATAAAACACACAAAAGGAAATATTGGAAAATATATCTTGAATCTCATGGTAATAAAAAGTGAGATGAAAACCCCTTACCTTTTGTCCGACTTTACTTGTTCGTTCTTTAATCTCATGAATAATAAACTAAAGTTAATTTATACTTGATTAAGACACGTTTTCAAGTTTATTATTCCATTCATATTACTTCTTACCACGTTATAAACATTACATAATCTTTTAATTTAATAACTGTTTTTTGTCGATATTTGGTACTTGAGTCAAAATTGAACTTCTTATAATTAAATGTTATCCATGTGGTCAAAAGTGAATTATATAAAGAATGATATTACTTAATTATATATCATATATATCATATATATCCACTATATATATGTATTTATAATAGTACATAACATTTGGAGATACGAAATGAAATGCACTGATCATGGAGATGGTAAGCCGTACGTACGCATGAAGGCTACTTTCATTTATATTTTTCATTTAATGGATTGAAAACATAATGATACATAGGTATATTATAATTCCAGTATAATATCATATATAATTTTAGTAATTATATCCTTTATATGTTCCACGTATGGTATAACAAGTCATATCACTTTGAAGGGTCGGTGGTCCGCACTTCCTCAAATGAAATTATCATATTTACCCATTATGGAAACCATAAAGGTGTGCTATAAATTAAAAATATATAAGTGTAAAAACAATATAAAAATAATATATATCACATATAAATAAAGTTCCATCATAATTTCCACCATGAGAGGCGGTAGGAGATAATCGAACAATCATCGTTTCATGAGGAAGCAGTTCACCGTACAGAAAAACAATATGTTCGTTTCCATTAGATGGAGGTGTGTGTAAGTTTAGTTTGAATCCTTCTCATAAAAAACCTAGTATATTGATTATACTGGTTTTATATGTAAAAAATAAATAATAAGAACATAGGGATTGAATAAGTAAAATAAAAGAATAGAACTTGAGGGAAGAATTTATCATTAAATCGGGTAACTACCTCTGGTTTGAACCAAAAGTCTTTCTTCAAGTGCTTTGTTACTTAGGAAAGGATTATATGAGGAATAGAGGGATGTTGGGATATTATTTGGGAATATGTTGGATGAGAAAAGGGTATTGAGAGGTGTGAGTAATGGGTTAGAGGTGGTGTCCTTTTATAATAGGGAGGAGAGGCTCTTTAAGAAAGTTTGAAAGTATTATTTTATTATAAATTGTTTTTGTTTTTAAAAGGTCCAAAACATATTTAATTACAAGATAAGGTTCATATAAGTCTAAATAAAATCATACAATAAGAATTGTACAGGTGTTAGATATTTTTTAATCCTTATCATTTTTATTTAACCCCTTATTAACTAATTTAACTTTTACCATGCCCTCTTATATATTCATACTATATGGTTAATATATATACTATAAAATTTCAAGAGACTCAAAATGGATAATTAATGATTTTTTTACATAATATATGTCATTTTTCCAAATCTTATATTTTTAGGACTATTTCATCATTTAATAAAATATTGATTGATTTAAAAACTCTTTTATGTCAATTTGAATACTATTCATATCATGAATTTTAAAAGAATCCAAACCAACTTGATTATTTCAAAAAACCTTCATTGACTAAAATATAAAAATTCATCCTAATCTATAAAATTCGTGGATGAAAAAAAAGGTACAAAATAAATTTATTTTAATATTTATAATATCATTTATTTGAATCTTTTATTAATGCATCAATTACTCCATCACTATTGTGTCATAATTAAAATTGTTTATTTAATGTCTAAAAATTCTAAATAAAATAACATGATATTGGAAATATTTTTATATTTCCAAAGAATATTTATTGTCTAATAGATCACTTATATAACCCCATATAAAAACTATTTTAGTAAAAAGATTCATGTTTATGATAATTTTATTTTCAATTTAAATTATAAGTTATTAATGTCATTATCTTACCCAAGTGGCTTTCAAAGGCCAAAAGTCTCACCTAAGGATTTTCATTGTTGGACATTCCTCATCCAATAACGTTATGAAAAGTGTTAAGGTAATTTTATATTATTATAAAATTATTTTTACCTAGAATTACCCTATTTACCTTTAACTGCGGTAAATAAGTCGAAAGTTACTATTCACAAAAAATTATTTTCATCTCATTGAACCACATTTTACTTACTGATGAAAACCATGTATGTTGGATTTTTGAAATTCAATTAACAGAAGTGGTAAAATTTCATTAAATAAAAATGTCGGTTTTTAACTACTATGTAGTGTATCTTCACTATTCATAAAAAATTGAAAGTTTTCAGAAAAATACAAAAAATTCACCCAAAGATAATTATGATCTTCTGAATTCAAAAAATTATTTCTATTTTACCAAATACAAAAAATATAAGTTTAATTAATTAATTTAAAATTAATTTATGTTGTCAAAACTAGAAAGCATGTTTTTAAGAAATAATAACTATCAAAAGATTGGTATTTTCTTATATCCAATTTCAAGGTGAAATTACTTCCAATGACCAAACTTGGATTAAATTAAAAAATATAATACAATTAGAATTTAAAACCATTTAAAAAGATAATTTAACCATATAAATAAATTATATTAAAAGGGATTTTTGAATTAAAATGCAGTATTTTTCACTATTCATTAAAAAATGAACATTATTAAGAAAAATATCAAAATTTCATCCAAAGTAAATTTTGATGTTCCAATTACAAAGAATAATTTTTTTCAAATAAAACATATAAAACTGAAAAAACTAGATTTAAGATGGGTTCTCCATCAAAAGGTGGTAAACCGAACTTTAATGAATATTAGAGTATTTGATGCTTAAAATCACATTCTTTCTTATCTTAAGCCTTTAAAATTAATTGGAAAAATGTAAAGACATTTAACAAACATGTATAATCACATTGTAGTTAGTTCTGTTAATTCTCTCACATAAAATGACTTGGTGTTAAAAACCATTTAAAATAATATTATATTATTATTTTTCAGAATGACTCAGCCTTGTGTGCAATATGAGATTTAGGAGAAACCCATTGTTGCGTGTTGGGTATACCAACGAACACAGAATCCCCTTTAAATTAAAATCAATATTTAATTCAAAAATATTAATAAATATGAAAATTTCATATTCTTTATTTCCCTGGGATGTTACATCCTTCCCACCTTTTGGAAATTGAATCCTTATAATTTTATTCACTTACCAAATAAAAGGGGGTATTTATCCCTCATAGCATTCTCAGATTCCCACGTTGCATCTTCAACCATATGGTTTATCCAAAAACCTTTACCTGAAGAATTTTTTTATTCCAAAACACTTGCACTCTGTGGTAAAGAATCTTGGCTGGTTGTTCCTTATAAGAATGATTCTCTTCCAACTGAACTACCTCTGGGCTCAAAACATGAGATGGATTTGGAATATACTTTCTCAAAATTGAAACATGAAAAACAATGTGTACCTGAGATAAATGTGGAGGTAAATCCAATCTGTACACAACGGATCCAACCTTCTCTAGGATTTCATAAGGTCCAATGAACCTCTAACTCAAATTTCCCTTCTTACAAAAATGTATCACACTTTTCAATGGAGAAACTTTGAAAAAGACATGATCACCTACCAGAAATGAAAGATCCTTCCTCCGGTTATCTGCATAGCTTTTCTTACTTCTCCGAGATATTCTCATGTGCTTCTAAATCAATTGAAATTTTTTCCCTCTCTTATACCAATTCTGGTTCCATCGGTTTCCTTTCACCTACATCATCCGAAAAAGCTGATGTTCAGCACTGCTTTCCATATAATTCCTCAAATGGAGCGATCTGTATACTAGAATGAAAACTGTTATTATAAGAAAATTCAACCAAAGACATATGTTAGTTCCAACTTCACTGGTAATCCATTGATCAAGAACGTAGTATATCTTCGAGAGTCTGAATTGTTTGTTCTGACTGCTCATCTGATTGAGGATGAAAAGATGTACTAAAATTTAATTTAATACCCAACTAATTTTTAAGGAATTTAAAAAATTTAGAAGTAAATTTCGGATCACAATAAGATACAATGGAGAGGGGAAGTCCATGAAACCTGACTATCTCTTTAACATAGAACTGATAAAGTTGATCTAGAGGCAAAGTATCTCGAATAGAAAGGAAGTGAGTAGATTTAGTCGATCGATTAACAATAAACAAAATTGAAATTTTATATAGAGATTTATTTGTTAATCCCCTAATGAAGTCCATGGATATATTTTCCCACTTACACTATGGTAGTGTTAAAGGATGAAGCATTACTTTAGGTAACTTATGCACTTAGTTAACCTATTGTCAAGTCAAACAATTCACAGTAATGTCAAAAATATATCTTTTCATTCCATCCGACTCATAATACTCCTGAAGATATCTGTACATCATTGTACTTCTGGGATGAACTGAAAATGGAGAAATATGAGATTCACATAATAACTCTTTCTTCAACTGTGAATCACAAGGCACACATAATCTCTTTCCAATCCTCAAAACACAATCTTTGTAAATGCATAAATTCAGGTAAATTACCATTCTAAACCTACTCTACCTTTTTCTGCAACTCATTGTCTTCTTTCTGCGCTTTCTTTATTATGTCATATAGGGATGATTTCACTAACACTTTTTCAACTCAAATAATCTACCACATTATTTGCCTTTACTGTATGGTAATGAATCGTGCAATCATAATCCATGATTAATTTCAGCCATCTCCTCTATCTCATGTTCAATTATTTTGGAGCAAATATATATTTAAAACATTTTAGGTCAGTATATATTTCACATTTTACTCCATACAGATGTTGAATAAAAATTTTTAAAGCAAAAACAATAATATCCAATTCCAAATCATGTGTAGGGTAATTTAACTCACGAGTTTTCAACTGACGTGAAACATAAGTAATTACCAGATCATTATAAATTATGAAATAACCAAATTATTTCAATTAAGCATCACTTTAGATAACAAATTCATCATATTTGAAAGGTAATTCCAAAAGTAGAGAATTCACCAATATTCATTTCAATTTCAGAGGCAAATGATCCATCAATACAACAAACTGTTCAATTCTGATTCTAACCATCTACGAATGTCTATTTGGAAGTTAATTTCCCTCTATATTCTTTCACTGCACAACTTCCCTATTTCATCTATGAAAAACCATTCTGAACACAGAAATATCTTAGGTGAAGCAACATGATAGTATATAAATTCTAATATCATTTCAATATTAACATAAATTAATTTATGGATATTAATTTAACAATACACTGACTCCTAAATTTGTTTAAACTCACCATTGATACTAACTATAAGGCCCCATCATTAAACATTTTGTAATATTGAGTTAAGTCAAGAATTCACATTGAGAATATTTCCAGGTTTAATGTTTTAGAGAATTAGGCCAAAACTATTACATTAAATCTCAATTGTTAAAAAGTAGATAGTTCTACTCAGTATCCATTTTTTTTGATAAAATAAAAACTCTTAAAAGAAAACAAGAGTTCTTTTATTGATAAAAATTTTCTTGAATTCTTCCTTTCTCTTACCCTTCCTTATATCATGTGAAAAAATTTCAAAAATTTGGGATGAGCATAAAAATCTCAGAAAGGGTTATAAAATAAGGAAAGAAAACATTATCCCATCAATACATAAAAAACAATGTAATCATACTTTTCAATCTTTAAATTACTACACAAAATCACAAGATTTATGAATAACAAATAAAAATCATAAATCATGAAGGTAACTTATGAAATCCATAACATACATACATTGTAGAATTCACAGATATATAGCGAGTTACATTTGGAATAACCATCACAGTATATTCCCAAAATCTCTTAGGAGAAACATTAACGTTTACCTCTGTCACGTTACCCAATGCATCAAAGAGCTATCTCAGGCTTACCTGCCCTAGGTTTATCACAAAATCACCCATATAGGTAAACAATTCCCAATAGCCATAACATATTAATAACACATAAAACAAGAATAAAGGAAAGATAAAAATTCCACATTGTAATCACAATATATCATTTCAAGATATTGAAATAATCAATACTTTATCAAACCATTTTTAAAACCATTTAAAACATTTAATAAAGAGATTTTTGATTAAAAGTGTCAGATACCACTTTAATGCTTTTGAAAGAAATTTTAATTTCCAAACAATCATGTCCATATAAATAAATCCATAAAACCATTTTTAAAACACGGACATTAATGAGAAATATTTAGAATAATAATTCTGTAAAACATTTAAAATGATATTTTATTTGAAGAGTTCCTAACCAAATGAGAGACGCTTGAATAAAAATAATTGAGGAATAACATTAATAAAAGATTATAATATGATGAGAATAAGGATATTAATGATAAAATATTTCAAAGGGATGTATATTCACCATATAAACATGAATTCTTGTATAAAAAAATAAGCCTCAATAGAATGTAAATTGAGACAAACTCCCTTGCAATGAACATATCGTTAGATTAAAGACAAATCAATGACATAATTATGTGTAAAAATAAGAATAAACCCAATATAATTTGATATTAAGTGTAAAAAAAATAATATGTAATTCACACAAATTCATATTACAAACATAATCAATAATTATACATTTAACCCAAATAATTGAAATTGGGTTAAGAAGTTCTCTTTCAGAAATTCGACAGCCTAACAATGTCGATTTAAAATTCAGAAAATGAGTTGATGAGAGAGAAAAGGGTCTCTAATAAAATGGGAATAAAATTTATAGTAATAAGGATATATAATAACATATCCAAACATAATAAAATTCAAATTTAAAATACATAACATAAAATGAGTCTTTTATTATAAGAGGAGAGTGAAAGGTTCCCTTACCGATTTGGTAACATACAAAAGATACACCACATGAAATAATGATCATACAATTAAGTTGTAAATACCCATAAATTAAATTAAATCACACAATTAATACAATAATGGGAAGTATATAAACCACACAAAAGGAAATAGTGGCAAATATAGCATGAATCTCACGAGAATAAAAAGTGAGATGAAAACCCCTTACCTCATGTCCGACTTGACTCGTTCGTTATTTAATCTCCTGAATAATAAACTAAAGTTAATTTCTACATGATTAAGACAAATTTTAAAGTTTATTATTCCTTTCATATTACTTTTTACTATGTTATAAAAATTATATAATCTTTTAAGTTAATAACGGTCTTTTTTGTCGATATTTGGTACTTGAGCCAAAAATGAACTTCTTATAATTCAAAGTTATCCATGTTGTCAAAAGTACAATATATAAAGAATGATATTTATGAATTAGATATCATATATATCATATATATCCAGTATATATATGTATTTATAATAGTATATAACATTTAGAGATAAGAAATGAAATGCACTGTTAATGGAGACGGTAAGCCGTACGTACGCATGAACGCTACTTTCATTTCTATTTCACATTTAATGGAATGAGAACTTAATGATACATAGGAATATTATAATTCTATTATAATATAATATATAATTTCAGTAATTCAATCCTTTATATGTTCCACGTATGGAATGAACGAGTCATATCACTTTGAGGGGGAGGTAGTCCACACTTCCTCAAATGAAATTATAGTATTTACCCATTATGTAAACTATAAAGGTATGCTATAAATTAAAAATACAGAATCATAGAGACAATATATACATAATATATATCACATATAAATATAGTTCCATCATAATGGCCATCATGAGAGGCATTAGGAGATAATCTAACAATCATCATTTCGTGAGGAAGCAGTTCACCATACACAAAAATAGTATGTTCATATCCATTATATGGAGGTGTGTGTAAGTGTAATTTGAATATTTATCATTAAAAAACCTATTATATTGATGATACTAGGTTTTTAATGTAAAATAATAATAATATTATCATAGGTAGTGAAGAAGTAAAATAAAAGAAGAGAACTTGAGGGAAGACGTTATCTTTAAATCGAGTAATTCCCTTTAGTTTGAACCAAACGTCTTGGTTCAAGTGCCTTATTCCTTAGGTAAGGATTATAGTTGTAATAAAGGGATATTTGGATCTTATTTTGGTAGAGTTTGGATGATCCAAGGGGCTTGAGAGGTGTGAGTAATGGGTTAGAGGTGGTGTCCTTTTATAAGAGGGAGGAGAGGATTTTTGGGAAAGTTTGGAAGTATTATTTTATTATAAATTTATTTTCAGTTTCAAAAGGTCCAAAACTTATTTAATTATAATATAAGTTTCATATAAGTCTAAATAAAATCATCCAATAATAATTGGACAGGTTTTGGATATTTTTTAATCATTATCATTTTTATTTAACCCCGTGTTAACTTATTTAACTTTTACCATGTCCTCTTATATATTCATACTATATGGTTAATATATTTACTATAAAATGTCAAGAGACCCAAATGGATAATTAATGACATTTTTTACATCATATATGTAATTTTTTTGAATATTAGATTTTTAGGACTATTTTATCATTCAATAAAATATGGATTGTTTTAAAAACTCTTTTATGTCAATTTTAATACTATTCATATCACGACTTTTTAAAAAATCCCAAAAAAATTTATTGTTTCTAAAAACCTTCATTAATTCAAATATAAAAATTCATCCAAATCTATACAATTTTTGGATGGCATAAAAAGGTTCAAAATAAATTTATTTTAATATTTATAATATCATTTATTTGAATCTTTTATTAATGAAGCAATTTCCACATCACTATTGTGTCATAATTAAAATTGTCTGTTTAATGACTAAAAATTCTAAATAAAATACCATGATGTATGAAATATTTTTATATTTCCAAATTATATTTATTGTCGAATAGATCACTTATATAACCCCATATAAAAATTATTTTAGTAAAATGATTTATGTTTATGATATTTTTATTTTTACTTTAAACAAAAAGTTTTTAATGTCATTATCTTACCCAAGTGGATTTCAAAGGCTAGAAGTCTCACCTACAGATTTTCATGGTCGGAAATTACTCTTCCAATAAGGTTATGACATGTGTTAAGGTAATTTTATATTATTATAATATTATTTTTACCTTGAATTACCATATTTACCTTTAACCGTGGTAAATAAAAGTTAAAAGATACTATTCACCGAAAATTATTTTCATCTCATTGAACCACATTTTTCTTATTGATGACAACCATGTATGTCAGATTTTTGAATTTCAATTCACCGTAGCGGTAAAATTTCATTAATTGAAAAAGTCAGTTTTTAACTACTTTGTAGTGTTTCTTCACTATTTATAAAAAATTGGACGTTTTCAAAAAAATACCAAAAATTCACCCAAATATAATTATGATATTCTAAATTCAAAAATTATTTTTATTTTTCCAAATTCAAAACATATAAGTTTCATTAATTAATATAAAATTAATTTCCATTGCCAAAACAAGAAAGCATGTTTTTAAGAAATAATAACTATCAAAAGATTGACATTTGTTTATATCCAATTTCAAAGTGAAATTACTTCTAATGACAAAAATTGGATTAAATGGTAAAACTATAATCAAATTACACTTTAAAACCATTTAAAATGATAATCTCACCATATAAAAAAATTATATTAAAAGAAATTTTTGAATTAAAATGAAGTATTTTTCACTATTCATTAAAAAATGAACTTTATCAGAAAAATATCAAAATTTCATCCAAAATAAATTTTGATGCCCCAATTATAAGGAAGAATTTTATTTTTTAAAATTGAACATATGAAAGTGATAAAAACTAGATTTAAAATTGGTTCTCCATCAAAAGGTAGTAAACTAAACTTTAAAGAATATTAGAGTATTTGATGCTTAAAATCAGACTCTTTCTTATCTTAAGACTGTAAAATTTATTGGAGAAATGTAAATACATTTAACTAACATGTATATTCATATTTTAGTTAGTTATGTTCATTCTCGCCAGTAGAACGACTAGGCGTTAACTACAATTTAAAATAACATTATATTATTATTTTTCAGTATGACTCAGCCTTGTGTGAAATATGAGATTTAAGTGAAACATATTGTTGTATGTCGGGTATGCTATCGAATATAGAATCCCCTCTAAAGTAAATTTAATATTTAATTTAAAAATATTAACAAAAATGAAAATGCCATATTCTTTATTTACCTGGTATGTTAAATCTTTCCCCCCTTTTGGAAATTGCATCCTCATAATTTTATTCACTTATAAAATAAATGGGGGTATTTATCCCTCACAACATTCTTAGATTCCCACATTACATCTTCAACCATATGGTTTTTCCACAAACATTTACTTGAAGAATTACATTATTCTAAAACACTTGAACTCTATGGTCATGAATCTAGACTGGTTGTTCCTCATAAGAAATATTCTCTTCCAACAGAACTACCTCTGGACTCAAATCATGATATGGATCTGGAATATACTTTCTCAAAATTGAAACATGAAAAACATTGTTTATCAGGGATAAACTTAGAGGTAAATCCAAATTGTACGCAACTGATCCAACCTTCTCCAGGATTTCATAAGGTCCAATGAAACTCAGACTCAACATTCCATTCTTACCAAAATTCATCACACTTTTCCATGGAGAAACTTTGGGAAAGACATGATCACCCACCTCAAATGAAATATCCTTCCTCCAGTTATCCGCATAACTTTTCTGCCTACTCCGATCTATTCTCATGTGCTTCTGAATCAATTAAACTTTTTCTGCCCTCTCTTATACCAATTCTAGTACCATTAGTTTCCTTTCACCTACATCATCCCAAAAATAAGAAGTGCAGAACCGCTTTCCATATAATGCCTCAAATAAATCCATCTTTATACTGGAATAAAAACTGTTATTATAAGAAAATTCATCCAAAGAAATATGTTGGTTCCAACTTCCCTAGTAATCCATTTAGAAAGCACGTAGTATATCTTCCAAAGTCTGAATTGTTTGTTCTGAATACTCATCTGATTGAGGATTAATAGTTGTACTAAAATTTAATTCAGTACCCAACGACTTTTGAAGGAATTTATAAAAGATAAAAGTAAACTTGGGATCACGGTAAGATACAATAGAGAGGGGAAGTCCGTGAAACCTGACTATCTCATTAACAAACAATTGAGAAAGTTTATCTAGAGGAAAAGTATCTCAAATTAGAAGGAAGTGAGCAGATTTAGTCAATTGATTAATAATAACCGAGATTTCATTATTACCTAGAGATGTCTTTGGTAATCCCCCAATGAAGTCTATGGATATATTTTCCCACTTCCACTATGGAACGGGTAAAGGATGAAGCATCCCTTTCGGTAACTGCCACACTATATTAACCTATTGAAAAGTAAAAAACTTTATAGTAAAGTCAGCAATATATATTTTCATTTCATTCCACCAGTAATACTCTCGAAGATATCTGTATATCTTAGTACTACTAAGATGAACTGAAAACGAAGAACTATGATTTTACATAAAAAATATTTCTTCAACTGTGAATCACAAGGCACACATAATCTCTTACCAAAACTCAAACACAATCTTTATAAATATTAAATTCATGTAAATTACCATTATGAACCAACTCTAGATTTTTCTGCAACTCACTATCTTCTTTCTACGCTTTCTTTATTCTGTTTTATAGGGATTATTTCACTGACCCTTTTTCGACTCAAAGTATCTACCACTTTATTTTTATTTTCTGGATAGTAATGAATCGTGAAATCATAATCCTTTATTAATTTTATGCATCTACTCTATCTCATGTTCAATTATTTATGAGTAAATATATATTTAAATGATTTTTGGTCAGTATATATTTGACATTTTACTCCATACAGATGATGCCTCCAAATTTTGAAGAAAAACAAAAGCAGCCAATTCCAAATCATTTTTAGGGTATTTTAACTCATGAGGTTTCAACTAATGTGAAGCATAATCAATTACTTGATCATTCTGTATTAGGAAACAAACAAGTTATTTAAATGAAGCATCAATTATAGAACAAATTCATCATCTCTGGAAGGTAATTACAAAACTAGAGCATTCACCAATCATCATTTCAATTCCAGAGTCAAATGAGCTATCACTACAACAAACTATTCACTTTAAATTCCAACCATTTCAGGATGTTTATTTAGAAGGTCATTTCCCTCTGAATTCCTTCACTACATAACTTCCCTATTTCCTCTATGAAAAACCATTCTAAACATAGAAATATCTTAGGTGAAACAACATGGTAATCTATAAATTCTATATCATTTCAATATTAACATAAATTAATTTATGGATATTAATTTAAAAATACCCTAACTTATAAAGTTGTCTAAACCGACCTCTAATACCAACTATAAGGCCCCATCCTTATACATTTTGTAATCTTGAGTTAAGTCAACAATTCACACTGAGAATAATTTCAGGTTTAGAGTTATAGAGAATTAGGCCATAACTATTACATTACATCTCAATGATTACAAAGTTGACACTTCTACTTTGTATCCATTTTTTTCATAAAATAAAAACTCTTAAAAGTAAATAAGAGTTATTTTCTTGATAAAAATATTATTAAATTCTTCCTTTCTCTTACCCTTCCTAATATTGTGTGAAAAACATTTCAAAAAAATTTGGATGAGCCTAAAAATCTCAGTAAGGGTTATAAAAAAAGGAAAGAAAACATTATTCCATCAATACATACAAATCAATTAAATCATACTTTTAAATCATTAACTTACCACACAAATTCATAAAATTTATGAATAACAAATGGAAATCATAAATCATAAAGGTAACTTCTGGCATCCATAACATACTTATGATATATCTTTCACAGTTACATAGGGAGTTACATTTGGAATACCCATAATAGTATACACTTTAAATCTCTTAGGACAAACATTAATCTTTAGATCCTTCATGTTACCCAATGCATTGGAGTGCTATCTTGGGATCACCCGCCCTAAGTTTATCACAGAACCACCTGTATACGTAAACAATTCCCAATAACCATAACATTTTAATAAAACATAAAAATAGAATAATGAAAATATAAAATTTCCACATTGTAATCAAAATATATCATTTCAAGATATTGACATAATCAATGCTTTATTAAACCATTTCCAAAACCATTTAAAACATTTAATAAAGAGATTTTTGAATCAAAGCGTCACATACCAATTGGAAGATTTTTAAAGAAATTATAATTTCAAAACATTCATGTCCCTATAAATAAATACTTAAAACCATTTTTGAAACAAGGACATTAATGATAATTATTTTGAAGAATAAATATTTAAAAAAATTAAAACAATATTTTAGGTAAAGTGTTCTTAACCAAATGGGAGACACTTGAATACAAATAATTGAAAAATAACATTAATCCAATATTATACTATCATGAGAATAATGAGATTCATGATATAATATGTCAAAAGTAAGTATATACACCATATAAACGTGAATTGGTGTATAATGACAAATAAGTCTCAATGGAATGTAAATTGATACAAAGTCCCTTGCAAAGATCATATCCTTAGATTAAGGACAAATCAATGACATACTTATGTGTGAAAAATCAGAATACACCCACTATAATTTGATATTAAGTGTAAAAAAATCAGAGGTCTTTCAAACATATTCATAGAATGACATAATCAATAAGTAGAAGTTTAACATAAATAATTGAAATTGGGTTAAGAAGTTCTCTTACAGAAATTTGACAGCTTAACAACGTAGATTTAAAATTCATAAAATGAGTTGATGAGATAAAAAAGGGTCTCTCATCACATGGAAATAAAATGTAAAGAAATAAGGATATATGAGAACATATAACAACATAAGAAAATGGAAATTTAAAAGACATAACATAAAAGGAGTCTTTTATTATAAGAGGAGAGTGAAAGGTTCGCTTACCGATTTAGTAACTTACGAAACATACACCACATTAAAGAAGGATCATACAATAAAGTTGTAAACACCAATAAATTAAATTTTATTACACAATAAATACAATAATGGGAAGTAAATACACCACACAAAAGGAAATAGTGGAAAATATAGCATGAATCTCACGGGAATAAAAAGTGAGATGAAAACCCCTTACCTTGTGTCCGACTTGACTCGTTTGTTCTTTAATCTATGGAATAATAAACTAAAGTTAATTTCTAATTTCCTAAGAACATCTTTCAAGTTTATTATTCATTTCATATTAGTTATTACCATGTTATAAACATTACATAATCACTTATGTTAATAACAGTCTTTTTGTCGATATTTGGTACTTGAGTCAAAAATAGACTTCTTATAATTAAAAGTTATCCATATGGTAAAAAATAAATTATCTATAGAATTATATTCATGAATTATATCTATAATATATATAATATATATCTAGTATATATATATATATATGTATTTATAATAGTACATAATATTTGGAGATAAGAAATGAAATGCATCGTTCATGGAGACGGTAAGCCATACGTACGCATAAATGCTATTTTCCTTTCTATTTCATATTTAATAGAATGAGAACTTAATGATAAATGGGTATATCATAATTCAAGTATAATATAATTTATAATTTCTGTAACTCTATCCTTTATAAATTTCACGTATGTCATTAATGAGTCATATCACTTTGAGGGGGCAGTAGTCCGCACTTCCTCAAATAAAATTATCGTATTTACCAATTATGGAAACCATAAATGTATGCAATAAATGAAAAATAAAGAAACATAGAGACAATATAAACATAATATATATCACATATAAATAAATTTCCATCATAATTTCCACCATGAGAGGTGGTAGGAGATAATCTAATAATCATCGTTTTGTGAGGTAGCAGTTCACCGTACTGAGAAAAAGTATGTTCGTATCCATTAGATCGATGTGTGAATAAGTGTAGTTTGAATCCTTTTCATAACAATAACCTAGTATATTTAGTATTATATTGTTTTTATGTAATAAAATAATAATAATAGTATAGTTAGTGAAGAAGTAAAATAAAATAAGAGAACTTGAGGGAAGATGTTACCTTTAAACCGGGTAACTCCCTTTGGTTTGAACCAAAAGGCTCTCTTGAAGTGCCTTCTTCCTAAGGTAATACTTCTAGGAGGAAGAGAGTGATGTTGGGAGCTTATTTTGGTTGAGGCTGGACGAGCCAAGGTTTTTTAGAGCTGTTAGTAATGGTTTAGAGGTGGTGTCTTTTTATAAGAGGGAGGAGGGACTCTTTAGAAAAGTTTGAAATTATTATTTTATTATAAAATGATTTTCAGTTTCAAAAGATCCAAAACCTATTTAATTCAGATATAAGTTGCATATAAGTCTAAATAAAATAATCAAATAATAATTGGACAAGTTTCAAATATTTTTTAATCCCTATCATTTTTATTTAACCCTTTGTAAACTTATTTTACTTTTACCATGTCCTCTTATGTATTCATACCATATGGTTAATAAATTTACTATAAAATTACAAGCGACCCAAAATGGATAATTAATGAAACTTTGTACATAATATATGTCATTTGGACGAATATTATATTTTTAGAACTATTTTATCATTTAATAAAATATTGATTCATTTAAAAACACTTTTATGTAAATTTTAATACTATTTATATAATGACTTTTTAAAAAATCCAAAACAACTTGATTATTTTGAAAATTCTTCATTTATTAAAAGATAAAAATTCATCCTAATATATAAAATTATTTTATGTCATAAAAAGGTTCAAAATAAATTTATTTTAATATTTATAATACCATTTATTTCAATCCTTTATTAATGAAGCAATTATTGCATCACTATTGTGTCATAATTAGATTTATTTATTTAATGTATAAAAATTATTAATAATATAACATGATGTAAGAAATATTTTTTATATTTAAAAATAATATTTATATTATAATAGATAACTTATATAACCCCATATAAAAATTATTTTAGAAAAAAGATTCATGTTTATGATATTTTTATTTTTAATTTAAATAAAAAGTTATTAATGTCATTATCTTACCCAAGTGGCATTAAAATGCCAAAAGTATCACCCAAGGATTTTATTGGTCGTCCATTACTCATCAAATAAGTTTATAACAAGTGTTATGTTAATTTTATATTACTATAATATTATATTTACCTTGAATTACCCTATTTACCTTTAACCGCGATAAATAAAAGTCAAAAGTCACTATTCAAAAAATATTATTTTCATCTTATTCAAAAAAAAATTTACTTACTGATGACAACCATGTATGTCAGATTTTTGAAATTCAATTCACAGAAGTGGTAAAATTTCATTAAATGAAAAAGTCGGTTTTTAACTACTATGTAGTGTTTTTTCACTATTCGTAAAAAATTGAACGTTTTCAGAAAAATACAAAAAATTCACCCAAAGATAATTTTGATATTTCAAATTCATAAATGATTTATATTTTAACAAATTAAAAACATATAATTTTCATTAATTAACTTAAAATTAATTTTCATTGTCAATACTAGAAAGCGTGTTTTTAAGAAATAATAACTATCAAAAGAGTGACATTTTTTATATTCAATTTCAAAGTGAAATTACTTACAATGACCAAAATTGGATTGAATAGTAAAAATATAATCTAATTAAACTTTAAAACCATTTAAAAATATAATATAACTTTATAAATAAATTATATTAAAAGGTAGTTTTGAATTAAAATGGAGTATTTTTCACTATTCATTAAAGATGTACAGTATCAGAAAAATACCAAAATTTAAACCAAATTAAATTTTGATGTCCCAATTTAAATAAGAATTTTATTTTTTCAAATAGAACATATGAAATTGAAAAAAAATTATTTAAAAGGGGTTCTCCATCAAATGGCGTTAAAACGACATTTAAAGAATATTAGAGTATTTGATGCTTAAAATCGGATTCTTTCTTATCTTAAGCCTCTAAAATTTATTGGAAAAATGTAAAGACATTTAGAAAACATGTATAATCATGTTTAATTAAGTCTTGTTCATTCCCGCTAATAAAACGACTAGGTGTTAACTACCGTTTAATATAATATTATATTATTATTATTCAGTATGACATAGCCTTGTGTGCAATATGAGATTTCAGAGAAACCCATTGTTGCGTGTCAAGTACTCCATTGAACATATAATCCACTTTAAATTAAAATGAATATTTAATTCACTAATATTAAAAAATGTGAAAATGTCACATTCTTTATTTAGCTGGGATGTTACAACAATGGTCTCTTATCAAAACTATTTAACTTCTCAAACAACTTGGGACAATCATAAATATCATCTTCAATTTCCATTTTCATTTCAACTATACAGTATACATCAATATGTACACTGGTATTCATATCAAATGATCCGTAAACCACTATATCATTCCAATCGGTGTGCACATTCAATTTTTGCTGATGTTCAGTCCAACATTTATAGCTCTGATCTATTTTTTGACAAATCAAATGTTCTTTCAACCCATATGGAAATTGTTTTCTTGTATAAAATAACGTAAAAATGGAAAAAGGATTTGATAAGGGTCATATGCTTTCTCAATTTTATATTCATACTATTTTTTCATATGATTAGTGTGCATCAATTTTCGATTCATACACATCCAATTAGGTTCATAATATATTCATTTTTTACAAAAAATAAAAAAAATCACATAAGATATACATAATCAAACATGAAAGTTATAGATAATTATAATAAAGGGATCCCAAAATTTGAATTCTTCAAATAATTTCAGTACTCTTTAAAGGAAATGGGTAATTTAATGGTAGGTTTTATCCTCTGAATTCATCCAAAATGATCACTAGTACCTATTATGGGATGACTATTGTTCAGAGTAGTTCATGAAACATAAGTGCATGTCCATAAGAGATGGTGTATGAGTCTCAAGTAAAAAATACAATAATAACTATTTGGGAGATGTATTTGATGAATATGCTAGTTTTCTCCTTAAATCTAAATGTTATCGGTATGGGAGTTATCAAATAATCAGAAAAAATTTCTTAGTTTGTTTCCTAAAGAAGAAAAAAGTGTCAGTAATAGTCTGATCCCTAAAAGGGGATCCTTGATTGGTGTGACCATGAGAAGGCTCAGCTAGATTTTATTACACACACTCATGTTGAGATATCCATTTTAGTTTAAAAAAATAAAATAAAGCCTTTAATTACTCCACGAAAAGAAAAAAGGAATTTGGTATGAGGACTTAATTTCAGAATAACATATCTTCATGTGATAAAAAAATAATAATTATAGGATGGTTCCTATAACCATACTTGGTGGGAGTCCAATATGTGGGAGAATTTTATGTTTATTCATTTATTCACTTGGTATGTAGTGTTCCATTTGGTTTTTCATTGGTAGTATGAGGGGAGATTTAAAGGAGTGGACAAGTTTAGATGACTGACAACTATTAGTGGGAACATGTCACATATGATTAATTCAAAGATCTGAAAAAATCAGCAGGAAATTGAAGTCATACAAGATATTTGACTATTGAAAATTGTCAGTCAACCTTTGACCATTATTTCCTTTAATTATGATATCTTTCCAATGATAGGTAGCCACATCAAGCGTAAAGTTTCCCTCTATCATTTTTTTCTATTTACCATGGTCGAATAATCTTTACATTATTAATCAAGGGCTTTCAAATCATTATTTAATGTATAATTATAATATGTATTGTTAATTTTTTTAATGAAATGGATTTATTACTCAACTGGATCACATAGAAACATATATTAATCTAATCATCAATAATAAATATATTGAAAAACAGAATAAATTTATTATTGGATGGAAGAATTCCCTTGGAAATTCTTACTGTTGTTTTCCATTTAATTGTGACATGGATTTATAAATTTTTTATCTCTATAATAATGATTAGAGTAGATATTATTTGAATTTTTTTCAATGTTAATTAAAATTCATAAATTACTTTTTGTTTTTTAAAAATAAATTATATTGTTTATTGATTTATTTCTCTAATAATAGATATCATCATTCTCCTTATTTTGAAATAATTTTATGTGTTTTTTAAAATAATTATAATAATATTTTGGATAGTTTTTTAGATTAAAGAACATGAAAATTTATAAAATGAGGTGGTTGAAAAAATGGTAGTTAAAATGTTTCCTATGATGGAATTTTAGATATAAAAGGTGTTGAGAATGTTATTAGATATATGATAATTACCAGATTGGTTACTGAAATAGAAAATGGAGTACATTCAGATATATTTTTTCTCTAATCATACATATCATCATTTTATTTAAAGATTATGATAATAAAATTTATTTAACAATAAAAATATGTATTACTAATTGGTATTTTCGACTATAGAATAACACATATATAGAATCAACCAATAAAGTTAAAATCATGAGAAAAAGAAACAAGAAATTGAAATTTTATAGTGTGGAATTAAATCTATGAATAAAGCTTATCCTTACCCAATTGAGACACTAAAGTGTCTTAGAATTGAATCCAAAGAAACAATAGAATAATAATATATAAGGTAGTATGGATTTATCAAAAATATATATGGAAAATTTTACATAAACTTAATATGGTTTTAAACATGATAACTCTTGTGGTAGTCCACGAGATGAAATGGAAAAGCATAAATTATAAAAAATGTTATAAATTTATAATATACTATTGTTATTAACTTTTTAGGTTTTTTTAGTTCTAATGTTACATTTATTAACTTAAAAATCAACAAAATTATTATAATAGACACTAGATAAAACTACATTTCTTCTAATTGGCCATGTTTTAGAAGGGAAATGTGAGTAGTAACTGAAAAAATTTGTATAAAAACTTTTGAAGAAGAATTAAATATCGAAATGATAATAAAAATGTAATTCATATACTAAGAGATAGCATTTATAGAGTAATATTTTCATAAAAATTTCAAAACTTTAAATCTCATAAAACCATTATAGTTTTCAAGTGTTATGTTTGGGTTTATATATTATTATTTTTGTATTTTCATAGTAAATCAATACTTCTCAACGATTAAACTCAACTTCCAAATCACCAATGAAACAATCTTAACCATAATTCAAGTGTGGTTTTTTGAATTTTATAATATTCAAGTTATATTGGGAATAAGTGACTATAATTATAGAATTTGTTTGAGGTTAAACGAAGTTCACTCTCTTTATAAGAAAATCAACCAAGGTGATAAGTCATGTGGCGGTCCTTAGCTACAGGTTGTATATAAAATATAATGACTTAGAAAGATTCCCAAGGGTTCCATTTCTACCCACGTATATTTCAAGAGAAAGTGTGTGGCACTTTAAGAGTATGGGGCTTATGTGACAAGATCTAATATAGGGTACTGTGTTTGAATAGCCACGTATATTTCAAGAGAAAGTGTGTGGCACTTTAAGAGTATGGGGCTTATGTGACAAGATCTAATATAGGGTACTGTGTTTGAATTTCCATAAATAGTATAAAAAATTTTGAATCCTAAAATGAAAAAAATACCAATCAATGAAACTAAAAAAATGAATCCATACAATAACTATCTAAATTCCATGCATAAGACCATAATGGATTACAAACCAAGGAAATCATGGAATAAATATTAGATCATCCCCATCATATGACTTATCATCCATTATAATTTCTAGGATATATTTACATGAATTTATACAACCACTATGTCTGAAATCCATACACTGAAGCGCCTACAAAACCCATGACACCCAAATCCAAAACAATCAAATTTCACCAAATCCAACTAATCTTGGAACACATATAATCAACCCATAACCATATTTCCAATACATAACTAAAAAACTCACTATGAATTATGTCACAAATCATTCCTCATATTTTTAAGGAATAACCCCCAGAACTGAACCAATTCAATAAATACCACAAAATTTTGACATCCAGAACTACACCATTAAAAGGCAACCCAATTATAGAATATATAACTGTAAAATAAAAATAAATACCATTATAAAAAATACATACCAATAGCTAACAATCAAACATATCCACAAATAGAATCTGAACACCCTACAAAACAAGAATAACATGAAATAGGGTTCAGAAAATAGCACGAAGTAGCGAGTTAGGAGAAATAAGAACATGGATGGAGGATAAAATGAAGTATAAGGAAACCGTGTAACCCAAGAGAGCACCGATCTAAGAAAACTCTGCACTAACACACACCACAGAACTTGAACAAGAAAGAAATGAGAGAGGAGGGTAAAAAAATAACATACCTTAGATCTGATGAATGATTTGTTCGAGATAAGGTTGATGGAAATTGATGAAAACACAGGACTTTTATGAGAGATTGAGAGGAAGAAGTAAAATCGGTTCAGTTAGGGTTCCTTTAAAAAGATTGGGGGGGGGGGGGGGGTTATCATAACTGCAAAAAAAGAGCTTATAAAGATGAGTTTTGTCAGTGCTAAATTAATAATTGCGGATAAAATCCATTTTTACTAGCGCTAAAGAAACACTAATAAAAGGTATATTTATCAATACTAAAACTTTAGCGCCACTAAAAGATTTATAATTATAATTATAAATAAATATATCTATTAATATATGTATAAATTTTTGTATATAATAATAAATGTATTTATATCATTATATAAGTTTATATAATTATATATATAATAAATATATATATATATATATAATTATAAATATATTAAATAAAGTCATTATTTTAATATATTGATTATAATTCTATAATTATTTTAATGTATAATTATTTATCTATAATTATGTAATTTAAAAAAAAAATATTTGTTAACCTATAATTATAAATATATAATTTTATAAATACAGTAAATATACATTTATAGATATATTTAAAAGTAAATTTATTTTTCAAAATATTTATAATTATATATTTATAATTATAATTATATTTATATCATTAGATATATTTATATAATTATTTATATATTAAATAAATATATATAAATATAAATATAAAAAAAGTAAATATATTTATTATCTAAATATATTTATTATAATTCTATAATTAGAAATATATTTATATCATTATATAAATTGAATAAATACAGGAAAATATAAATAAAAATAAAAATAAAAATAAAAATATAGTAAATATATTCATTATTTAAAAATATTTATTATAATTTTATAATTATTTAAATATATAATTATTTAATTATAAATTTATAGATACTTTTTTAAAAAATAATAACAATTTATTTATAATTATAATTTTATAATTTTATAAATATATTAAATATACATTCCTATATATATATTTACAATTGTTTTGAAATTATTAATGAATATATAGTCCTAAATGCATGCATGTTAAATATTAGTGAAATTTAACAACTAACAATCAGCACACTTTAAAAATTTTAAAAAAATAAATAACTTTAATTAATTAAAAATAAATTATAAAAAATATGGATATACATTGAACTAAAGATTAATTCATATTGAAAATATTTAAACATATTAAATAAATAAATATAAATAAATATTAAAAAATCATTCAATTCTAAAAAAATAAAAAATAAAAAATATTAAAAATGAATACATAATACTAACTATAATAATATTAAAAATAAAGAATGTTTATGAATTAAAAACATAATATTTTAAATATATCATCTTATTAAAAAAATTGTAAGTCAACGAGCCAGTACCAGAGTGGTAAAAGCTCCTGGTTGGCATCCAAAATACCCAATATCAAATCTGAGTGGAGATGAATTTATGGGTTAGTGTAGAAGTACAATAACAGGTAGTACTTGGTACTATAATAGCATGAACTGTTAATATGATTTGGACCTTCGAGCCACTAGTTTGGGCTTACAGGTCTTAGGGCCTATGGTCCACCAATGGACATTGGGACATAGGGCCTTCATCCACCTCAAGCCTCTAGGATATGGGATTTCGATCCATGTTGCAAATCAGATCAAACCACACGGGAGAAGGTCCTAGAAGAGGATGAAAGCAGTAACAACCACCAGAGCAGAGAAAACCTGTTTGGAAGGATGAGAGGGTATAACATCATCCATCGGTAACAAGCACCATGCATCTGTGCATAGGGGAATGATAGCTGATCAATCACGCGAGGTGGGGAGCTTGAAATCAATGAAGTAGATGCTGGGGAGGGTAGTTCTTATGTAGTCAGATCTGTGGGCCTTCAAGTCATGTATTGGGCCTTGTACCCCCAGGGATAAGGGTCATGTAAGGGTTCCCTCTTAACTTAATTAAAAATGGGTATTATCCAAAATAAATAAAAAAATCTCAAAGGCCTTCAGGCTGGGTCGAATTGCATGCTAAATGAAATACTAAAAATAATATTAAAATTTGAATAAATCACATAAATATTTGGTGCATGTGTTTTTATATAAGATTTCATTAATTATGTAAATATTTGTGTGTGTGCATTGTATATAAAAATTCATTAATTACATATATATATTTTTGAAATCAATTTAACCCACATTTTATATATGTTAAATTAAAAAATAAAACGATGTTCAATTAATGTCCATTACTCGAAACAATTAGTCAAAATTTTTATTTAGTATTAATTTTTAATTATAAACCATTACTCACTAAATATATGAATTTTTTTAATGTAAGAATAAATATTTTTTATTATATGAATCATATTTTATAAAATATTATATATATTAATATATATATATATATGAATATATTTCTATATTAAAAATATTAAATGTATTAGTGAATAATTATGTATAAAAACAATTAAAAAATAATAAGACATTAATACATTTTTAATTACTACATTTTATTCATTTCCTATATCTATATTTAATATATATTATTTATCACTATTTATAATTTGTGTGTGTGTATATATATATTAAATTTATTCATTTTTATTTTTTTAATTATTAAAATTTATTCATTTTATATATCTATATTTAATATATATTATTTATTAATATTTATAATGTATATATACGTATATTAAATTTATTCATTATTAATATTACTTATTTAATTTAAAAATTGATATATTTTTTTAATTTACACAATTTTAATTTTAATTTGTTTAATTATTTTAATATGTTCATTTTATATACATGTATTTAATTTATAAAATTTATTTATATTTATAATATATATATATGTATATTAAATTTATTAATTTTTATAAATACAATTTTAATTGATAATTTTTTTAATATTTTTTAATTTACTCATTTTTAATTTTTATTTGTTTAATTATTTCACTTTAAATATTTATATTTAATATAAACTATTTATTTATATTTATTATATATATATATATATATTAAATTTATTAATAATTATTTCATTAATTTTTTAAATATTTTTTATATCTATTTATCTTAAATTTTTATTTGTTTTACTATTTCAATTTTTTTAATTTTTTTAATTTTATTTTATTTTTTTTAATATTTGTTTCTTTTATATAAAAAAATTGATATATGGGTCGGGATGTGTGTAGGGAGGAATGGTGGGTACGTATGCCAGATCATGTAGGGCATGACTGTATTTGTGGGCGGGCAAAAGCCCACATGAAGCATAGGTTGGGTCAAGGCCCCCACAAGCTCGTGGGCTCATTTGCAAGTGTGGAGTGTATGCGAGAACCCATTCATGCAACATGATTCTGACATTTTACTTCGGTAGAATCTTATATAAAGAAGTGACTGGACATCTTTTATTTTGACGTGGTAATCATGTGCGTGATGAGGACCTTTATCAGTACTAGAAAATGCACCAACGAAGGTCCCCTTTACCAGGGCTAAAAAAAGCATTGATAAAGGTAACCCTTTATGAGTGCTAAAAAAAGTGCTGATATAAGGAATCTTTTAACAATGCTTTTTTAACCCAGATATATGGTATGCTTTATCAGCGTGTTTCTCTAGCAGGAATAATGGCTAGCACTATATATTTCATGCTTTGTAGTAGTATGGAGTGGTAGTTCCATGTATTGTGGATAGAGGTAATGGGTAATAAAGGGGGATGAGAGTTTGAGCACTGCCATGATGTGTGGGTGTGGGAGGAAAGGGATATGGAAAAAGTGTGTATGGAAAATAAGGATATCTCATAATTGATGGATGAACTCCTAGTGAATAAAGTATCATAGTGGTAAGTTGAACTATATAATTGGTTGTACAGGTGTCCCCCACCATACTCTTAAGCTTTACGAAATAGTCTAATCATCTCCTCAATGAAGTTTCCTAAAATAACATTGATGATAAAATAAAATTTAAGATAAAAAGATAAATAAAATTAAATAACATAATATCCCATCATAAAATGTACTTACAGTGGTATCAAAGGAGATATGCCAAAATATCTAATTTTATATGCATTTGTCCACATTGTTCTCTTTATAACATATTTATAATCAAGCATACTAACCTATAAAATTAAAATAGTATAATGAGATAAATAAAAATAATGAAAATGTTAAATAATACAATTGGTTGAATTGAAAAATAAATAAAAGAAACAAAATTATATTTAACGAAAAGATTTATCAACTTAAAAATAACATTTTTCATACAGTTTCATATCTGGTTACCACTATGATAACTCATCTGAAATTTACACAATGTAATTAAAAAAATTAATTTAATACCTTGTATAAAATTAAAAAACACATACAATATTATAATAATATAAAGTAAATACATAGAAATGTTTCAATTCTATGTGTTCTCTATTACAATTTCTCATTTGATAATCTGTTCTAACAATTGAATAATTTGTGTCATCAAACGCAACATTTGAATAAATACAGACCAGTTCATAAAAACATCATTATCATATATTCCTTTATAAAAAAACATGTGTTGTAATGAATTCCACAATAACACCAAATTATTATTTTAACTGGTCAGTTATATAAACCACTTGTCTATCTTGTGATGCAAGAAAATAAGGTTCATTGGTATGAAGGTTATGTTTCATTTTGATTAGTCTAAATACATGGTTAACTATATTAAATCCTTTTCATTTCATTAAATCAAACCACTTTCATTTCATAATTATGACATGGACATATGCTGTAATGTCTTGTTTTTTTCTATATAAAGATTTAAAATATATCTAGTAATATTTTTGAAGTTAGGTACTGAGACAACATGATATTCTAAGGCTTGATGAGCTCAGAACTGATATTTGAAATATATTAAATATATTAATATCACCCATACATAGTTATCCTAAAAAAGTTGATTTTATTTAAATGGAGTCTTGGATCAAAAATTTGAGACCATCTTTGAGTCCAGAATATGGGTTTTACCCTAAGTGTGACATGATATTTGTCAGCGTAAATCATTTTCTAAAAATTCATTACATGGACAAATAATATAATAAATAAATAAAAATAATATATTTATTTTTATTGACATAGTGACCTAACACTATCTTATTTAAACTTCATTATATCGAATTTAAAGGTTTATCCACATAATTCTAATAATTGAGATGATATCTTGGAGGATAATTGGTGATGATGGGATCATGGATCTTCGATCTAAGTACCACAAGGATCGCCAACGACAATGAAACTTATGGATTTTACCGATGAATATGATGTGGGGTTATTCTTCATCTGTGATCGATCCAAACTTTAGGTAGTATGTTTGATTTATCTGGATTTATCCCCATTTGAATTATCCAATGATGAATGTGAATCAATTAACCAATATATTGATTCGTGAACTGATCGTGTTGCTGGTATGTGTTTGTTTTACCTAGGATTGGTGATTTTTTTATTATATATATTCATTATTCTTTATAATAGAAATGAAGAGAGTCTAATATGAATATTTTCTAAGTTACGTTCCTCACACTTGTGGTTTTTGAATTTGTTTCCCCATTCTTCATGTTCTCATCGGTAATTTTTCATTTGACCAATCATTTGAAAAAATACCTAGCAATCAATTGTTGTGCACCCATTATTTAATAAATGGATTTATACCATAGATTCAGGTTCATAATTGAGTATGGATTAAGATGTGATGATAGAGATAATGAATTAGGACAAGATTAGAGGTTCCTGCTTTCCCAATTTGATTCATGATGAAAGAATAAGAAATAATGGTGTTTTCTAGATATATTTGGATGGCTATAAACAGATCTTTAGTGTCACCAAGGTTTGGATGGACTAGATCCACAATTATTAGGTGTTATTTTTTGATTAATTGAGGGTTGTAGGTGTATTCAATGTTGTTTTGAACAACCTGGAAATTCTTTAAATTTTTGAACTACACGACATGTAATTCAAAGATACACACAATGTGGGGCCCTAGATACTACATCAGGATTTCCATAGAGAATAAAAGTATCAAAAATCATGTGATATGTGTCAAAAACCATGTGACCCATGTAACGCCCCGACCCCAGTTGCCCAGAGTCGGTGCATTAATTACATAACATTGGCATGATCACAAGAAAGATCAAATCCCGAAAGACCGATTGGTTTAGTAGCCTTGGAAACACTAGATATAATCATAAAGTTTTACATTACATTTCAAAGTAAAAAAACTACTACAACAACAAAGTCTTCATATCCACACTATTAATCCCTCATAATATCCCTGCAAGTCATTCATAATTTACTTCTTCACTACCTGGGAAAAATAAAACATAGAAAAGGGGTGAGCTCAAATGCCCAGTAAGGATAACAATATAGCGGAAACTTTCATAAATAAGAATAAACATTTAAGGCAATGTATAACTAAAACAAAAGCCTTTTAAATATGAACTTTCAACATGGTATGGCATAAATAAAATGAAATAATGCTATTTACTTATTCACATGGATATTCTACCAATAGAATAATCACATGAAAAAATCAATAACCACTTTCATAGTGTTGGAATGCATAATGCCAGACTATCATAACCACATAGCCAAGGCCTCGTGCCAAGACTACAAATAAGATTTTGTCAAGGCCTTGTGCCAAGACACTAGTTTGTCTCATGAGACCTACCGATGCATCGAGGAGCTATAGCGGGCTCCACCCGTCACTTATTAAGTCCAATGCATTCCCATATGAAAAGGTTTAAACATAACATAAACATTCGTATTAAAACTAGCATACGAAATGTCAATAATTTCACCATAAACTATGAATGGTATAAAAATAGCACATCCACAGTCAAACATATCACAAAACCTTTAATACAATATAGAAGTTTTGTATCATAATAAATCAACTTCAAATAAGAGTAAAATCCATAAAAGGATGTTGACATAGATGAAATCAAAACTATTTGAGAGAAATATCTCTTTTTTTTTAAATCATTTAAATGTCACACATTTATAAAGGAAGTAATTAAAAAGAGAATTTTAAATCAAAGTGTCCCATACCACTTTGAAACTTTTGAAAGGAATTAACATTTTAAAAACATTCATGTCCATATAAATAAATCCTTAAAAACCATTTTGAAGACATGGACATTAATTAAAAATATTTAGAAAGATAAATCTTTAAAACATTTAAAATTCCGATTTTGATAAAGAGTACCCTTCAAAAATTCTTAAAATATTCATTTTGAAATAATTTAAAAGTCACATAATTATAAAATAAAACATTTACTTTGAAAATATCCTTGTAAGATTGTAAGGGAATCTTTTAAAATTTTATAACGGCGGTAAATAGCCGCAGCCGCCGTATAAGTTAAAAGAACATTCTTACCTTAATTTTGTCGAAAAGGATAAAAATCACCTTGTTTGGAAAATGATGGAAAGATTCATTTATAAACCTCTTATAAAAATTCAAACAAGGGTATAAATGAATTTAACTCATATCTTAGTAAATAGTAAAAATGTTTTGAAATTCATTTTTAAGAAACATGGATGTGGATGATAAAGAGATCCCAGTAGATTATTACGTATAAACAACCTTGGATAATGAAGAGGTTGTAAAGTAAACCCTTACCTTGTACTTTTCCTTGGTTGGGGTAGGTTAACCTCATGTATAATGGTGAAATATTTGTTATTAAATTATACAAGAATCATATATAATAATATGATATCATATATGATCTTTTAACATTGATTTGTTAATAATATCATAGAATTATCGTCGTTTCGGGAGTTAACTTACTCATTTTCTTTTATATGTTTTGTTACATAAGCCATGGTTGTTGTATCTTATTCATATACAGAATGATATCTAGTCCTTAAACATCATTTTTAAATCATCAAATGATAATTATACTTTAATGGATACGATGGAGAATGAATCGCATCGCGTTCGTGGAGACGGTAGTCCGTACGTACGCACGAGCGACAATATCATTCTTTTGATATTAAAATAATATATAAATGGATGGTATATCATATATACAGAATCATTAATATGTTATATTTATTATTTACATGAGTTACACATCATTATTATACCCATCCAAATAATATTAAATTGAATAACAATTACACCACGACGTGGAGACGGTAGTCCGTACGTACGCACGTATGGTGACATGTTATTCAAAGGGTGGATAGAATACTGAATATGGTTGTACCATATTTATAATAACATCACACTATATGTGAGATACTGGAGTTATTATTTTAGAATGGTAAGAACAAAGGAAGAAGAAGTGGAAGAAGAAATGAATTTGGAGAAGGGTGGTGAAATCATTACCTCTTCTTCGGGTTCTTCCTTTTGATTTGATCAAAAGGGCTCCTTAGGTTGGCTTTCTGATCAAACTAAGGCCTCTAGGTTGTAGTGAGGGATGTTGGGAGAGTATTTGGGCAGAGTTTGGCCGAACCAAAAGGCTTTAGAGGTGTGAAGAAATGAGAAGGAGGAGTTCCCTTTTATAAGAGGGGTGAGGGGCACCTTTGGAAAAGCTAGAAATATTAATTTATAATAAATTCATATTCGGTTTCTAATGGCTCCAAAGTTGAATCTTCAAAGGTTAAGGTGGGGCTAGGTCGAAAAACACTCAACCAATAGAATTTAGACACGTTTGGGTACTTATATTAACCTTATCTTTAAGTATTAACTCTAAGTTAATTAGTTTCACTTTTACAATGTCTCTTTGTATTTTTATATAATATGGTTAATAAACTTACTATATACATCCAAGCGACCCCCAAGTGGTACATTAATGATGAACCTATCCTGATATAAGTCTCTTGGCCGAACCTTAGATTTTTAGGAATTTAATATCAATTAATAATATAATATTTGTTTTAAGAACTCTTTTATGTCAATTTTGACACTATTCAATAGTTGATTTTTTTGAAACTCATAACAGATTGATTACTTCAAAAAAAGTCAATTAAATAAATCCTAATATATCATAGTATCCTAGAAAATTAGTTTAATTCATTAAAAGTTTCATGTTATATTTATTTGGGTATTTATAATATCAATTATTTTAATTTTTCACTATTTTAGTAATTACTACATCATCATTGTGTCATATATAAAATAAATTATTTAATGTCTAAAAATTATAAATAAAATATCATTATGTAGGAAAGCTTTGTATCTTTCTAAAGAATATTTATAATCTAAAATCCAACTTATATAACCCTATGTAACAATTGTTTTGCTAAAAGATATATGCTTGTGTCATTTTTGTATTCATTTTAACTTAATTAAAATAAAGTGTCATTATCACTTACAAGTGGATCCATGGGGTCCCAAAATTGACACAAAGATGCCCATGGTCAAACATGTATCAACCAATAGGGTTAAGACACGTTTTAGGGTAATTTATTATTATTATAATATTATTTTTTTAACCCTTATTTACCGGATTTACCCTTAACCATGGTAAATAAAATATTTACCGCAGTAATTATTCAAAATGTCTAAAAATAAAATTTACCTATTTACACAATTTGAACATCCTGATTCCAAATATGGAATCCATTTTTCTAAATTTAAAACACAGAAGTGGCAGAAATTAATTTAAAATTAATTCCCGCTGTCAAAACAAAAAGC
Organism: Viscum album; assembly: GCA_963277665.1. Classification (NCBI taxonomy): domain Eukaryota; kingdom Viridiplantae; phylum Streptophyta; class Magnoliopsida; order Santalales; family Viscaceae; genus Viscum; species Viscum album. The sequence continues at coordinate 1,284,938,300 of OY728155.1, read as the reverse complement.
GTGTTTTTAAGAGATAATAACTATCAAAAGATTGACACTTGTTTTTGTTCGGTTTAATTGTAAAATTATGTCCAATGACCAACATTATATTAAATAGTAAAAATATATTATAAATATACTTTAAAACCACTCAAATTCATAATTTATTACTATTAATTATTTTGATTAAAAAAGTTGTTTTTAATTAAAATTTAGTAATTTTCACTATTCATCAAAATATGAAAGTTATCCGAAAAGTACCAAAATTTCACCTTAGGCTAAATTTGATATTCCGAATCCAAAAATGAAGTCCATTTTAAAATATAAAATATATATAACTTCAAAAAGTAGGTATTACTATTCATAACAGCTAGTTTGATTGGTTACGGTGTGTTAGAACTCGAAGTTGCGTACAACACACGCTACTGTTTTATTCAAAGGAAAGCGTACCGTGGAAGCTTGGGATGTTTCATTTTAAATTTTTTGATGTCTCCATTTAGTCAAAAAGTTTAAAATATTGTATTTAAAAAGGTTTCACTATCAAAAGTTGATAAAAGTGCAATACTGAAAATGAATCTGTTCTTGCATTATGACTAAGAAACTCATAATATGGATTCTAAAATTATAAGGATTATCTAAAGTTTAAAATTTATTTAATAATATTCATAACCTCTTTTGAATGGCTTTTTCCTTTGGTAATTCATGGTGTGATTGAACTCGGTGTTGCGTGTAGTGCAAGTTATTGAATTATTTTGAAGAAATAACACACTATGAAATCTTGGGGTGTTACATTCTCCCCTCCTTCAATAAATTGCGTCCTCGCAATTTGAAATTGTTCTTCGAAAATAAAAGGTTGAAAATAGAAAATATATTTGTGGGAAAACCCACATCGTAAATTGGGTTACTAAAATTTAGTCTTAATATGAGGAAAAGAGAAATGAAAGGGTCACCACCAAATTATGATCTCGATTAGGAGAACATTAGTGGCATTTGGAGACATATAATTGGAGGAAAAATGTAAATATTTATAGGTATTGATTGAGGTCATCAATCACAAACAAGTGTAAGATTGAGGTCCTTAAATTCATCAATCTATGATGATTTGAAATACCATCGGTTCAACAAAACATAGGGTATTAGGATAACACATTTTTGACGTTTCAAAATATCTTAGTTGAAATCCCACATCGAAAAATGAATTAATGAGGACTCTATTTAAAATAAAAAGTCGAAAGTATGAAGATTACCGAAAATAACACATACTAGGGTTCCATGTAGGAAAATATGGATATGGAGGAGAAATCTAACCATCAATTATCTGATGGAGAGTGGTAGAGAACATGGCTATGAAAAGGCCAACAATCCCAAAGCCATAAATTAGTGATGATTTAAGGTACCATCTAGGAAAACATTTTTGTTCTATGTTCCTTTTATTAATGTTGAGGAATTTATTTATGAGATTGGATAAGATCATAAGGAGATATACTTACTTTATAATTATAGTTTTATCCTTTAATAAATTTCTACCACAAACTCATCTTTCACTCTAAAAGATAATAGAATGTAAAAAAATTCTATTTACACTATTCGTATAGGGTTCCAAAATAAACGAATTTATAATTCATCTACAAGATCTTTTAATAAAAACTACATTATTTAATCCAGGACATCTCATGGGCCAGTGGTAGGTGATACACCCTTGTCTCCCTTCGGTTGCGGGTTCAAGTCTCGCAGCCTTGCCGGACGCGACGGGTTGCCGCCCGACCTCCAGGTTGTCCTTTTATGGCAATCCAAAATAATCCAAACTAGAACTATCCAAAATACTTCTGTCCAAACTCACAGTCCAACATTTATAAGGAAGGTAAACATAATATAGATCCTTTTTACCCCATAATAGCATATGAATACCTTCATCATGTATTACCATATTCCTTATTGATTACATTAATTCTCCCTTATTCCATATAGAATGCTGGATATACTTCATTAATCCAAAAATGTTTTAAACCCCAACAATGATGGAATATAAAAATCATTAATCAGTTCCAAGGTAGTCAAGAATATCCAATATAATTTATCCAAGACAATCACATATTATTCCAAAATCACTACCTCAGTATCAGAACTATATTATGATTTATCATTCTCTCAACCATGTATTTTCCAAAAATTTATCCTCCTATTGAGTCACTTTTCTTTGTTCCACAAAATCTCAAGTCCTTAATGAAATAGTACTGCAGTACAATCCTTACATACTCCATAATTATTATAACAAGTAAATCGTTGATACACACTCAATTGACATAATCAACATAAGAACTCTAATCATTCCTCTTCATCTGTGGTAGTATCATAACTTGATTATTATCCAATAACATCATTTGCGGCATAGTTTGATGACTGGGACATAGGTTCGCGTAGTGTCCAAACTCCTTGAAAATGAAGCATTGTACATTTGAAACCATTTTCTTACCCTTGCAGTCACGTACTTTGTGCCCTTTTCCTCCACACTTATAACAAACTCCCATTCCTTTCAGGCAAGTTCCAGGGTGTTTCTTTCCACAGTTACCACATATGGGAAAATTCTTCTTTTCCCTCTTCCCTTTATCCATATTTCTCTCTTCCATCCTTTTCTTCTCTTGCTTCCCTTCAAATCCATATGACTCAGTAAACTCTTTTCTTATCTTATCAACACATGATATTATTTCTTCACATGATGATAATACATGGGAGACTATTCCTCTTATAAATTCTAGCTTAAGACCATGAAAGATATGATCCTTCCTTCTCTTTGGATCATGTGCATTTCTGGAGTTCTCATTTCTTCTACTGGGCGCCATTTCTAAACAATGGCATACACTAGATCAGTTTATGAATCAAAATACATAATCCCATACTTATAAAACACTTAACATAAATTGAACTATTTATTGATATAATCCATAATCATAAGAATGTTTTCTTTTAGGAAGTATATACTCATAATCCATTCAAAATGATTTGTAAAGAAAATGAGAGTTATCCTAAGCATATCCCCCGGGAGTGTCGTAACCAAGAGTGCAGCAAGGCCCGTTGTCGTTCACCAGTTCCCGTTCGAGTCTAGCTCAAAGCGGTGTTTTCGGGTTTTACCCCTAGGTACATCTGTGCCAGAGCCGCCTCTACCTGCTCGTATCCAGACAGGGATGTATTGCTCGGAAAACTCACAAAATCTCTACAATACCAAAATTCTAGGAAGTTCTTCTATACTAATCCTCAAAGTTCATCTTAGGTCTACGTGCTCTAATCAGAGTTTATCTAAATCTAGCTTCCAAGGTTTGTACTAAACTTCCTCTGATACCAACTGTAACGCCCCGACCCTAGTTGCCCAGAGTCGGTGCATTAATTACATAACATTGGCATGATCACAAGAAAGATCAAATCCCGAAAGACCGATTGGTTTAGTAGCCTTGGAAACACTAGATATAATCATAAAGTTTTACATTACATTTCAAAGTAAAAAAACTACTACAACAACAAAGTCTTCATATACACACTATTAATCCCTCATAATATCCCTGAAAGTCATTCATAATTTACTTCTTCACTACCTGGGAAAAATAAAACATAGAAAAGGGGTGAGCTCAAATGCCCAGTAAGGATAACAATATAGCGGAAACTTTCATAAATAAGAATAAACATTTAAGGCAATGTATAACTAAAACAAAAGCCTTTTAAATATGAACTTTCAACATGGTATGGCATAAATAAAATGAAATAATGCTATTTACTTATTCACATGGATATTCTACCAATAGAATAATCACATGAAAAAATCAATAACCACTTTCATAGTGTTGGAATGCATAATGCCAGACTATCATAACCACATAGCCAAGGCCTCGTGCCAAGACTACAAATAAGATTTTGTCAAGGCCTTGTGCCAAGACACTAGTTTGTCTCATGAGACCTACCGATGCATCGAGGAGCTATAGCGGGCTCCACCCGTCACTTATTAAGTCTAATGCATTCCCATATGAAAAGGTTTAAACATAACATAAACATTCGTATTAAAACTAGCATACGAAATGTCAATAATTTCACCATAAACTATGAATGGTATAAAAATAGCACATCCACAGTCAAACATATCACAAAACCTTTAATACAATATAGAAGTTTTGTATCATAATAAATCAACTTCAAATAAGAGTAAAATCCATAAAAGGATGTTGACATAGATGAAATCAAAACTATTTGAGAGAAATATCTCTTTTTTTTTAAATCATTTAAAAGTCACACATTTATAAAGGAAGTAATTAAAAAGAGAATTTTAAATCAAAGTGTCCCATACCACTTTGAAACTTTTGAAAGGAATTAACATTTTAAAAACATTCATGTCCATATAAATAAATCCTTAAAAACCATTTTGAAGACATGGACATTAATTAAAAATATTTAGAAAGATAAATCTTTAAAACATTTAAAATTCCGATTTTGATAAAGAGTACCCTTCAAAAATTCTTAAAATATTCATTTTGAAATAATTTAAAAGTCACATAATTATAAAATAAAACATTTACTTTGAAAATATCCTTGTAAGATTGTAAGGGAATCTTTTAAAATTTTATAACGGCGGTAAATAGCCGCAGCCGCCGTATAAGTTAAAAGAACATTCTTACCTTAATTTTGTCGAAAAGGATAAAAATCACCTTGTTTGGAAAATGATGGAAAGATTCATTTATAAACCTCTTATAAAAATTCAAACAAGGGTATAAATGAATTTAACTCATATCTTAGTAAATAGTAAAAATGTTTTGAAATTCATTTTTAAGAAACATGGATGTGGATGATAAAGAGATCCCAGTAGATTATTACGTATAAACAACCTTGGATAATGAAGAGGTTGTAAAGTAAACCCTTACCTTGTACTTTTCCTTGGTTGGGGTAGGTTAACCTCATGTATAATGGTGAAATAGTTGTTATTAAATTATACAAGAATCATATATAATAATATGATATCATATATGATCTTTTAACATTGATTTGTTAATAATATCATAGAATTATCGTCGTTTCGGGAGTTAACTTACTCATTTTCTTTTATATGTTTTGTTACATAAGCCATGGTTGTTGTATCTTATTCATATACAGAATGATATCTAGTCCTTAAACATCATTTTTAAATCATCAAATGATAATTATACTTTAATGGATACGATGGAGAATGAATCTCATCGCGTTCGTGGAGACGGTAGTCCGTACGTACGCACGAGCGACAATATCATTCTTTTGATATTAAAATAATATATAAATGGATGGTATATCATATATACAGAATCATTAATATGTTATATTTATTATTTACATGAGTTACACATCATTATTATACCCATCCAAATAATATTAAATTGAATAACAATTACACCACGACGTGGAGACGGTAGTCCGTACGTACGCACGTATGGTGACATGTTATTCAAAGGGTGGATAGAATACTGAATATGGTTGTACCATATTTATAATAACATCACACTATATGTGAGATACTGGAGTTATTATTTTAGAATGGTAAGAACAAAGGAAGAAGAAGTGGAAGAAGAAATGAATTTGGAGAAGGGTGGTGAAATCATTACCTCTTCTTCGGGTTCTTCCTTTTGATTTGATCAAAAGGGCTCCTTAGGTTGGCTTTCTGATCAAACTAAGGCCTCTAGGTTGTAGTGAGGGATGTTGGGAGAGTATTTGGGCAGAGTTTGGCCGAACCAAAAGGCTTTAGAGGTGTGAAGAAATGAGAAGGAGGAGTTCCCTTTTATAAGAGGGGTGAGGGGCACCTTTGGAAAAGATAGCAATATTAATTTATAATAAATTCATATTCGGTTTCTAATGGCTCCAAAGTTGACTCATCAAAGGTTAAGGTGGGGCTAGGTCGAAAAACACTCAACCAATAGAATTTAGACAGGTTTGGGTACTTATATTAACCTTATCTTTAAGTATTAACTCTAAGTTAATTAGTTTCACTTTTACAATGTCTCTTTGTATTTTTATATAATATGGTTAATAAAATTACTATATACATCCAAGCGACCCCCAAGTGGTACATTAATGATGAACCTATCCTGATATAAGTCTCTTGGCCGAACCTTAGATTTTTTGGAATTTAATATCAATTAATAATATAATATTTGTTTTAAGAACTCTTTTATGTCAATTTTGACACTATTCAATAGTTGATTTTTTTGAAACTCATAACAGATTGATTACTTCGAAAAAAGTCAATTAAATAAATCCTAATATATCATAGTATCCTAGAAAATTAGTTTAATTCATTAAAAGTTTCATGTTATATTTATTTGGGTATTTATAATATCAATTATTTTAATTTTTCACTATTTTAGTAATTACTACATCATCATTGTGTCATATATAAAATAAATTATTTAATGTCTAAAAAATATAAATAAAATATCATTATGTAGGAAATCTTTTTATCTTTCTAAATAATATTTATAATCTAAAATCCAACTTATATAACCCTATGTAACAATTGTTTTTCTAAAAGATATATGCTTGTGTCATTTTTGTATTCATTTTAACTTAATTAAAATAAAGTGTCATTATCACTTACAAGTGGATCCATGGGGTCCCAAAATTGACACAAAGATGCCCATGGTCAAACATGTATCAACCAATAGGGTTAAGACACGTTTTAGGGTAATTTATTATTATTATAATATTATTTTTTTAACCCTTATTTACCGGATTTACCCTTAACCATGGTAAATAAAATATTTACCGCAGTAATTATTCAAAATGTCTAAAAATAAAATTTACCTATTTACACAATTTGAACATCCTGATTCCAAATATGGAATCTATTTTTCTAAATTCAAAACACAGAAGTGGCAGAAATTAATTTAAAATTAATTCCCGCTGTCAAAACAAAAAGCGTGTTTTTAAGAGATAATAACTATCAAAAGATTGACACTTGTTTTTGTTCGGTTTAATTGTAAAATTATGTCCAATGACCAACATTATATTAAATAGTAAAAATATATTATAAATATACTTTAAAACCACTCAAATTCATAATTTATTACTATTAATTATTTTGATTAAAAAAGTTGTTTTTAATTAAAATTTAGTAATTTTCACTATTCATCAAAATATGAAAGTTATCCGAAAAGTACCAAAATTTCACCTTAGGCTAAATTTGATATTCCGAATCCAAAAATGAAGTCCATTTTAAAATATAAAATATATATAACTTCAAAAAGTAGGTATTACTATTCATAACAGCTAGTTTGATTGGTTACGGTGTGTTAGAACTCGAAGTTGCGTACAACACACGCTACTGTTTTATTCAAAGGAAAGCGTACCGTGGAAGCTTGGGATGTTTCATTTTAAATTTTTTGATGTATCCATTTAGTCAAAAAGTTTAAAATATTGTATTTAAAAAGGTTTCACTATCAAAAGTTGATAAAAGTGCAATACTGAAAATGAATCTGTTCTTGCATTATGACTAAGAAACTCATAATATGGATTCTAAAATTATAAGGATTATATAAAGTTTAAAATTTATTTAATAATATTCATAACCTCTTTTGAATGGCTTTTTCCTTTGGTAATTCATGGTGTGATTGAACTCGGTGTTGCGTGTAGTGCAAGTTATTGAATTATTTTGAAGAAATAACACACTATGAAATCTTGGGGTGTTACATTCTCCCCTCCTTCAATAAATTGCGTCCTCGCAATTTGAAATTGTTCTTCGAAAATAAAAGGTTGAAAATAGAAAATATATTTGTGGGAAAACCCACATCGGAAATTGGGTTACTAAAATTTAGTCTTAATATGAGGAAAAGAGAAATGAAAGGGTCACCACCAAATTATGATCTCGATTAGGAGAACATTAGTGGCATTTGGAGACATATAATTGGAGGAAAAATGTAAATATTTATAGGTATTGATTGAGGTCATCAATCACAAACAAGTGTAAGATTGAGGTCCTTAAATTCATCAATCTATGATGATTTGAAATACCATCGGTTCAACAAAACATAGGGTATTAGGATAACACATTTTTGACGTTTCAAAATATCTTAGTTGAAATCCCACATCGAAAAATGAATTAATGAGGACTCTATTTAAAATAAAAAGTCGAAAGTATGAAGATTACCGAAAATAACACATACTAGGGTTCCATGTAGGAAAATATGGATATGGAGGAGAAATCTAACCATCAATTATCTGATGGAGAGTGGTAGAGAACATGGCTATGAAAAGGCCAACAATCCCAAAGCCATAAATTAGTGATGATTTAAGGTACCATCTAGGAAAACATTTTTGTTCTATGTTCCTTTTATTAATGTTGAGGAATTTATTTATGAGATTGGATAAGATCATAAGGAGATATACTTACTTTATAATTATAGTTTTATCCTTTAATAAATTTCTACCACAAACTCATCTTTCACTCTAAAAGATAATAGAATGTAAAAAAATTCTATTTACACTATTCGTATAGGGTTCCAAAATAAACGAATTTATAATTCATCTACAAGATCTTTTAATAAAAACTACATTATTTAATCCAGGACATCTCATGGGCCAGTGGTAGGTGATACACCCTTGTCTCCCTTCGGTTGCGGGTTCAAGTCTCGCAGCCTTGCCGGACGCGACGGGTTGCCGCCCGACCTCCGGGTTGTCCTTTTATGGCAATCCAAAATAATCCAAACTAGAACTATCCAAAATACTTCTGTCCAAACTCACAGTCCAACATTTATAAGGAAGGTAAACATAATATAGATCCTTTTTACCCCGTAATAGCATATGAATACCTTCATCATGTATTACCATATTCCTTATTGATTACATTAATGCTCCCTTATTCCATATAGAATGCTGGATATACTTCATTAATCCAAAAATGTTTTAAACCCCAACAATGATGGAATATACAAATCATTAATCAGTTCCAAGGTAGTCAAGAATATCCAATATAATTTATCCAAGACAATCACATATTATTCCAAAATCACTACCTCAGTATCAGAACTATATTATGATTTATCATTCTCTCAACCATGTATTTTCCAAAAATTTATCCTTCTATTGAGTCACTTTTCTTTGTTCCACAAAATCTCAAGTCCTTAATGAAATAGTACTGCAGTACAATCCTTACATACTCCATAATTATTATAACAAGTAAATTGTTGATACACACTCAATTGACATAATCAACATAAGAACTCTAATCATTCCTCTTCATCTGTGGTAGTATCATAACTTGATTATTATCCAATAACATCATTTGCGGCATAGTTTGATGACTGGGACATAGGTTCGCGTAGTGTCCAAACTCCTTGAAAATGAAGCATTGTACATTTGAAACCATTTTCTTACCCTTGCAGTCACGTACTTTGTGCCCTTTTCCTCCACACTTATAACAAACTCCCATTCCTTTCAGGCAAGTTCCAGGGTGTTTCTTTCCACAGTTACCACATATGGGAAAATTCTTCTTTTCCCTCTTCCCTTTATCCATATTTCTCTCTTCCATCCTTTTCTTCTCTTGCTTCCCTTCAAATCCATATGACTCAGTAAACTCTTTTCTTATCTTATCAACACATGATATTATTTCTTCACATGATGATGATACATGGGAGACTATTCCTCTTATAAATTCTAGCTTAAGACCATGAAAGATATGATCCTTCCTTCTCTTTGGATCATGTGCATTTCTGGAGTTCTCATTTCTTCTACTGGGCGCCATTTCTAAACAATGGCATACACTAGATCAGTTTATGAATCAAAATACATAATCCCATACTTATAAAACACTTAACATAAATTGAACTATTTATTGATATAATCCATAATCATAAGAATGTTTTCTTTTAGGAAGTATATACTCATAATCCATTCAAAATGATTTGTAAAGAAAATGAGAGTTATCCTAAGCATATCCCCCGGGAGTGTCGTAACCAAGAGTGCAGCAAGGCCCGTTGTCGTTCACCAGTTCCCGTTCGAGTCTAGCTCAAAGCGGTGTTTTCGGGTTTTACCCCTAGGTACATCTGTGCCAGAGCCGCCTCTACCTGCTCGTATCCAGACAGGGATGTATTGCTCGGAAAACTCACAAAATCTCTACAATACCAAAATTCTAGGAAGATCTTCTATACTAATCCTCAAAGTTCATCTTAGGTCTACGTGCTCTAATCTGAGTTTATCTAAATCTAGCTTCCAAGGTTTGTACTAAACTTCCTCTGATACCAACTGTAACGCCCCGACCCCAGTTGCCCAGAGTCGGTGCATTAATTACATAACATTGGCATGATCACAAGAAAGATCAAATCCCGAAAGACCGATTGGTTTAGTAGCCTTGGAAACACTAGATATAATCATAAAGTTTTACATTACATTTCAAAGTAAAAAAACTACTACAACAACAAAGTCTTCATATACACACTATTAATCCCTCATAATATCCCTGCAAGTCATTCATAATTTACTTCTTCACTACCTGGGAAAAATAAAACATAGAAAAGGGGTGAGCTCAAATGCCCAGTAAGGATAACAATATAGCGGAAACTTTCATAAATAAGAATAAACATTTAAGGCAATGTATAACTAAAACAAAAGCCTTTTAAATATGAACTTTCAACATGGTATGGCATAAATAAAATGAAATAATGCCATTTACTTATTCCCATGGATATTCTACCAATAGAATAATCACATGAAAAAATCAATAACCAATTTCATAGTGTTGGAATGCATAATGCCAGACTATCATAACCACATAGCCAAGGCCTCGTGCCAAGACTACAAATAAGATTTTGTCAAGGCCTTGTGCCAAGACACTAGTTTGTCTCATGAGACCTACCGATGCATCGAGGAGCTATAGCGGGCTCCACCCGTCACTTATTAAGTCCAATGCATTCCCATATGAAAAGGTTTAAACATAACATAAACATTCGTATTAAAACTAGCATACGAAATGTCAATAATTTCACCATAAACTATGAATGGTATAAAAATAGCACATCCACAGTCAAACATATCACAAAACCTTTAATACAATATAGAAGTTTTGTATCATAATAAATCAACTTCAAATAAGAGTAAAATCCATAAAAGGATGTTGACATAGATGAAATCAAAACTATTTGATAGAAATATCACTTTTTTTTAAATCATTTAAAAGTCACACATTTATAAAGGAAGTAATTAAAAAGAGAATTTTAAATCAAAGTGTCCCATACCACTTTGAAACTTTTGAAAGGAATTAACATTTTAAAAACATTCATGTCCATATAAATAAATCCTTAAAAACCATTTTGAAGACATGGACATTAATTAAAAATATTTAGAAAGATAAATCTTTAAAACATTTAAAATTCTGATTTTGATAAAGAGTACCCTTCAAAAATTCTTAAAATATTCATTTTGAAATAATTTAAAAGTCACGTAATTATAAAATAAAACATTTACTTTGAAAATATCCTTGTAAGATTGTAAGGGAATCTTTTAAAATTTTATAACGGCGGTAAATAGCCGCAGCCGCCGTATAAGTTAAAAGAACATTCTTACCTTAATTTTGTCGAAAAGGATAAAAATCACCTTGTTTGGAAAATGATGGAAAGATTCATTTATAAACCTCTTATAAAAATTCAAACAAGGGTATAAATGAATTTAACTCATATCTTAGTAAATAGTAAAAATGTTTTGAAATTCATTTTTAAGAAACATGGATGTGGATGATAAAGAGATCCCAGTAGATTATTACGTATAAACAACCTTGGATAATGAAGAGGTTGTAAAGTAAACCCTTACCTTGTACTTTTCCTTGGTTGGGGTAGGTTAACCTCATGTATAATGGTGAAATAGTTGTTATTAAATTATACAAGAATCATATATAATAATATGATATCATATATGATCTTTTAACATTGATTTGTTAATAATATCTTAGAATTATCGTCGTTTCGGGAGTTAACTTACTCATTTTCTTTTATATGTTTTGTTACATAAGCCATGGTTGTTGTATCTTATTCATATAAAGAATGATATCTAGTCCTTAAACATCATTTTTAAATCATCAAATGATAATTATACTTTAATGGATACGATGGAGAATGAATCTCATCGCGTTCGTGGAGACGGTAGTCCGTACGTACGCACGAGCGACAATATCATTCTTTTGATATTAAAATAATATATAAATGGATGGTATATCATATATACAGAATCATTAATATGTTATATTTATTATTTACATGAGTTACACATCATTATTATACCCATCCAAATAATATTAAATTGAATAACAATTACACCACGACGTGGAGACGGTAGTCCGTACGTACGCACGTATGGTAACATGTTATTCAAAGGGTGGATAGAATACTGAATATGGTTGTACCATATTTATAATAACATCACACTATATGTGAGATACTGGAGTTATTATTTTAGAATGGTAAGAACAAAGGAAGAAGAAGTGGAAGAAGAAATGAATTTGGAGAAGGGTGGTGAAATCATTACCTCTTCTTCAGGTTCTTCCTTTTGATTTGATCAAAAGGGCTCCTTAGGTTGGCTTTCTGATCAAACTAAGGCCTCTAGGTTGTAGTGAGGGATGTTGGGAGAGTATTTGGGCAGAGTTTGGCCGAACCAAAAGGCTTTAGAGGTGTGAAGAAATGAGAAGGAGGAGTTCCCTTTTATAAGAGGGGTGAGGGGCACCTTTGGAAAAGCTAGAAATATTAATTTATAATAAATACATATTCGGTTTCTAATGGCTCCAAAGTTGACTATTCAAAGGTTAAGGTGGGGCTAGGTCTAAAAACACTCAACCAATAGAATTTAGACAGGTTTGGGTACTTATATTAACCTTATCTTTAAGTATTAACTCTAAGTTAATTAGTTTCACTTTTACAATGTCTCTTTGTATTTTTATATAATATGGTTAATAAACTTACTATATACATCCAAGCGACCCCCAAGTGGTACATTAATGATGAAACTATCCTGATATAAGTCTCTTGGCCGAACCTTAGATTTTTAGGAATTTAATATCAATTAATAATATAATATTTGTTTTAAGAACTCTTTTATGTCAATTTTGACACTATTCAATAGTTGATTTTTTTGAAACTCATAACAGATTGATTACTTCGAAAAAAGTCAATTAAATAAATCCTAATATATCATAGTATCCTAGAAAATTAGTTTAATTCATTAAAAGTTTCATGTTATATTTATTTGGGTATTTATAATATCAATTATTTTAATTTTTCACTATTTTAGTAATTACTACATCATCATTGTGTCATATATAAAATAAATTATTTAATGTCTAAAAATTATAAATAAAATATCATTATGTAGGAAATCTTTTTAGCTTTCTAAAGAATATTTATAATCTAAAATCCAACTTATATAACCCTATGTAACAATTGTTTTGCTAAAAGATATATGCTTGTGTCATTTTTGTATTCATTTTAACTTAATTAAAATAAAGTGTCATTATCACTTACAAGTGGATCCATGGGGTCCCAAAATTGACACAAAGATGCCCATGGTCAAACATGTATCAACCAATAGGGTTAAGACACGTTTTAGGGTAATTTATTATTATTATAATATTATTTTTTTAACCCTTATTTACCGGATTTACCCTTAACCATGGTAAATAAAATATTTACCGCAGTAATTATTCAAAATGTCTAAAAATTAAATTTACCTATTTACACAATTTGAACATCCTGATTCCAAATATGGAATCCATTTTTCTAAATTCAAAACACAGAAGTGGCAGAAATTAATTTAAAATTAATTCCCGCTGTCAAAACAAAAAGCGTGTTTTTAAGAGATAATAACTATCAAAAGATTGACACTTGTTTATGTTCGGTTTAATTGTAAAATTATGTCCAATGACCAACATTATATTAAATAGTAAAAATATATTATAAATATACTTTAAAACCACTCAAATTCATAATTTATTACTATTAATTATTTTGATTAAAAAAGTTGTTTTTAATTAAAATTTAGTAATTTTCACTATTCATCAAAATATGAAAGTTATCCGAAAAGTACCAAAATTTCACCTTAGGCTAAATTTGATATTCCGAATCCAAAAATGAAGTCCATTTTAAAATATAAAATATATATAACTTCAAAAAGTAGGTATTACTATTCATAACAGCTAGTTTGATTGGTTACGGTGTGTTAGAACTCGAAGTTGCGTACAACACACGCTACTGTTTTATTCAAAGGAAAGCGTACCGTGGAAGCTTGGGATGTTTCATTTTAAATTTTTTGATGTCTCCATTTAGTCAAAAAGTTTAAAATATTGTATTTAAAAAGGTTTCACTATCAAAAGTTGATAAAAGTGCAATACTGAAAATGAATCTGTTCTTGCATTATGACTAAGAAACTCATAATATGGATTCTAAAATTATAAGGATTATATAAAGTTTAAAATTTATTTAATAATATTCATAACCTCTTTTGAATGGCTTTTTCCTTTGGTAATTCATGGTGTGATTGAACTCGGTGTTGCGTGTAGTGCAAGTTATTGAATTATTTTGAAGAAATAACACACTATGAAATCTTTGGGTGTTACAACCCATCCCTGAAATCTCAGTTTGTATCTTAGAGGATCTAGGGGAATAGACATGACTAGGTACATTGGAACAAGTAGAGTACATCTGCACAACCCAATACGTAGACATGGATAGGTACATGGCACAACCTAGATAAATGGTCACAACCAGATATACATGGTTACGGGTAGAGTTACATGGGAATGGAAACAAGTAGGTCCAAGATTAGGGATACATTCCATGTACCATATTCGTACAATGTGTACTCCTTCAATGATGTCTTGGTTCTATTTTCCAGCTCAACATGGATAAGTTTCTTTAGGATGAGTTCCCTCAATCCATTCCTTGAGGCTATAGTATGGTATTATGTCTTAGAATAATATTGTGATACCCTAATAAGGAATTAGTCTTGGATAGATTTTCCAAAATCCCCTATGGACCTAGGAATAATCCTATATCATCTTCCATTCTGAGTGGTGATATCTGAATTAGTATAACCAACTTTACCTGGGCATCGATACCCTACTTTGCAAGTTAATCCAGATTGGGTTGTTGTTATAACCTATGGACCTAGGTGTTATCCCCATGTTTCTATTGATAATTCTACAATCATCTAATTTATTATAGCAAGACCCTATTAGCAAAATATCTTAGACAAATTCTATAAGTTATATCAGACTCATGGAGTGAGTTTCCCAGGTGAGTGTTGCTACAAACACTCAAGTATAATATTAGGCTGACAATGTGGTTGTGACCTTACATTAATACATAGATTCTACCATTAATATATAAATATATGTTTTATTTTATGTCTAATATTATGATTAAAATATCCCATGACGAGATGACTACTGTTGATGCTTTATGCTTAGTGATTTCAGGGGTTCCTACTGGATATTATTATACTCACCCCTACACAAGCTCTGACCGCACATGCAATGTATTATGAAGATGATTGGATGTTTGATGGGGTTATAAATGGACTAATAGTAGATATATATTTTATTAGTCTAGAAAGATCATGGTTTATACAAGGGGTAACATTTGACGGTATCCCCCCTTACTATCATATTGGAATTATTTACAGTTTTTGGTGGGATTGTTTTTGACCTTTTATTATTTCCAGTATCATTAATCATATGATGATTTTGGGATATACATGTATGCATGAATTTGGTATCAATTTTAATTTACATTTTAGCATTATATTGTATTGGATATGTGTGTGTGAAAATAGGTGCCTTAGGCAATGGACTCCCATGTGAGTGTTATGCCTACTCAGTGTTGGTCTCCAACCCAAAAACTTTTAGAGGTGGGATTGGGGTTGTCACACATGGATTATCATTTTCTAGGTGGGCCTTGATGGGTTTATTCATGATATATTACTTTTAGAGAATTTTCCATATTAAGACCAAATTTTGGAGTCTTTTTTAGCTGTGATATTAGTTTGGGTTTTATGACAACAATGTTAAGTGTTTCAAGTTAGGTTTTCTAGATAGAGACTCCAATATTGGTGTGGAAATTGACATATCTATACAATAGTACTATAAACACCTTTTTCTCGACTCGATACATGTTGATATTACTTTTAGGGAAAACATCAGTATATGAATCGTATAGAAATGGGTTGTGTTCCATATACTTCTTGAGTCAGCTCCCCAGATATACTCATTGACTATGGTACATCTTATCTATTTTAGGATGACTCCATAATGATTTCTAGTTAGGATTCCGTATTATTATCATGAGGAAGATACCCTTAGTGACGAGGCTTTGATTCAAGGGTCTGTTCAGGAGGTATTTCCTTAGGGTGGTTTGTTATTCATACATACACTCATCGAGAAGTAGATTGTATCATTAGTACCTATGGATGAGGTGCATAGGATAAAATAAATTTATGAGTTTCTATTTCAGTGACCCCTCAAGATTCAGTGAGAACCAAACTCCCAGGTAGTTGCGAAATGGGTCGAGGTATTTACAAGATTCTTTCACCTCACTAGGACACTTGAAAACCATATAGTGCTCCTGGTGGTGATCCTTATTCATGGTTCAATAGAAAATTGGTGGAACCATGTGGTTTTGTAATATGATGAGGTGAATCTATCATGGATAGTGTTTGAGTGTCTCCTTAGAGAATATTACTATCTAGATACTATGTAATTAGTGCAAATCCAAGAACTTGTACAACTACAACAGGAAATCATGACTATGACTGAGTATTCAGAGAGGTTTACTAACCTATCACGATACTTGATAGATATGGTTTGGGATTCTATATTTCATGTTAAGACCTTTTATAGAGTTATATAAAGATAAATATAAGATATTGTGATTAATCTATGCACTACTACATATTCTAGGGTGCTTGAGAGTGTCTTGGTGATAGAGAGATTTTTTCCCAAGAAGATACCAGTAGTGGGTTCCAGCGGTGGGTACATAGGGGCCAATAATAAAATAGAAATTATCCAATGGAAGATGTAGGGATTAAAATGTGTGATACATTTTTTATGGTTATATTAGGATAGAGGGTAGGTGGTTCAAGTCTCTAAAGATAGTTCTAGTCAGTCTAGGGAGAGGCGATGCTATTCTTGTGAGGGTTAGGGATATCTCGGTCATGATTATTTGACCCTCCATATAGTTGACCATGAAAATATGGATGATATACCTAGGAATATGAAGTTTTAGGATAAGGGAGGTTTTAAGGGAATATGATGTTGTAGAGTATCTTGGAGAGAAACTGTATGTGGTAGATGGTTTGACTTGTTTCCACCACCACCCCCAGATAGTCCTTCCCGGGCTTAGGGAGATGGTAAATAGGGGAGAGGGAAGATACATGACATATATTCCTATGATCCAGAGGTTCTAAGTATTATTATAGGTATTATATATGAATTGTTTTACCATAAATATAGTTTTGATAAACACAATAATGAGCCACTCTCATCTTTCTATATCCCTAGTTTGATACCTATAGGTTCGAGTTGAGCCCTTAGCTCGAGCCTTATATTTGGAGACTCCTATAAAAGATGACTCAGTGATCACAGACTTGTTTTTTTGTGTGATATGATTCTTGGAGGGGATATTTTTTTGGATCTCTTTGTTGTATCAATGAGGCCTTACAATGCTATCTTAGTCCAGGAATGTTTATACATAGTTCAAATATGGGTTTACTATTTTAGGCGTAGGATTCATTGTGTCCTCATTGATGTGATGATTTTTTCAATCATATGTGATAAAGACAACATGGATATTAAATATTTAATCATACATAGGAGGTAGAAGTTGATTACTCACTAGTTTTATTGCATGAATCTTGGAACAATGAATACTATGGGCTATCAGTTTCCTTTTCTGGTGGTTGTGTATGAGGTCATCTTTCTGGAAGAAGTTCTATGCTTAATGACATACTAAGAGATAGAATTATGGATTTAATTACACTTAGGTATGTCCCAAATATATATTCCAGCATATCCTATTGCTCCTGCAGTGCTTCACTAGTGAAGGGTGTTATTGGGGGACTTACAGATAAAGTGATTTTTCAGACCCAATGTTTCCCCTAGGCATCCCTAGTTTTGTTTTCCAAGAATGTGGATGGAATCCTAAGGTTTTGGGTGGAATATTAGTGCCTAAACCAGGTTATTGTTAAGATTAAGTTCCCACTTCTGAGGATCGATGACCTCTTCGATTAGTTGATAAGGGCATGATGGTTCTTGAAGATTGAAATTAGATAAGGATATCACTAGTTTCAAGTACGATACAAGGAAATAGTGAAGATGACATTCATGTGTTTTTAAGGTCATAATCAGTACTTGGTGATACCCTTATATGTAAAAAATCCCCTAGTGGAGTTGATGGGATTCATGAACTGGATTATCCAACCTTTATTAGACAAGTTTGTGGTAGACTTCATGGATGATATCATAGTATAATCAATATATCAGGATGAGGATTCAAGAAACTTGAGGATGGTCCTAGACATACACTAAGAGAAATAGATTTATAATAATCACAAAAAGTGTCAGTTCTAGATTTGGGACACCCAATTTATGGGAAATTTCATCTTAGTAGAGGGAGTATGAGTGGCCCCAACAAAGGTTGAGGTAGTGTTATCTTGGGAGACACCCAAGAGAATGATAGAGGTTCAAAGATTCCTTAGGTTGGAATGATACTATAGAATATTTGTACATTATTTCTATTGGATATCTGAACCTTTTACTGCTTTAACCTGAAAGCAGTATCCTTTTATATGGATAGAAAGGTTTCATTCGTCATTTCATGAGTTGTAGAAGAGGTTGATGAGAACCACCATCTTGGGATTTATAGAAGAGGGTGTCTAGTACGTAGTTTTATATGATTATTAAGGACTATACTTGGTTTTGTTCTGATGAAGAGGTAGCCGGTGATTACCTATGGGTCTAGGCACCTGAGACCTCACAAGCTGAACTATGCAACACATGATATTGAGTTGGAAGTGGAAGTATTATCACTGAATATGTATAGGAAAAAACCTTATGGGAGAGTGGTTTATCATCTATTTTTACCATGAGATTCTCAAGTACATATTATATTAGAACGATCTTAACTTGAGATAGAATCATTTTCTAGAGTTCCTCTAATATTACGACTTCAATACAGTCTATATTGAATATAGTAGAAGATTATTTGAGTAGGATATATTATTATTAGTTCTTGGATGAGGTATCACAATTGTTAGCCACATTATAGTTTTTGTTAGTGGAAAATGATGATATAACTTATATATAGTCTATGGTTATTACCCCACCACTTTTATATCATGTTTGGGAAGCCCAACTTTGAGATACTGACTATAAGACTCTGTATAAACATATATCCACTGAATGTGATCTTGATGGATTTTATAAAGGTATAAATAATTTTATCCTCTTTAGTGGATGGATGATAGTACTAGTGATGTTATGGAAGGAGGTAATGAGGGAGTTTTATACACCACCTTTAGTGGTAAAAAAGATGTGGAAAATATGTACTAAGATCTTAGACATTAGTTATGGTGGCCATACCTGAAGAAGGGTGCAACACAGTTTGTCTCTCTATGCCTCACTTATCAGTAGGTGAAGGATAAACACTAGGTTTTATCAGGTTTATCTCAAATCCTTAAGGTGATATAGTGGAAGTGGGATGGTATATATATGGACTTTGTGATGGGTTTACTATATATATTCAAAGTACATGATGTCATCTGGGTGATCGTAAACTGAATTACCAAGTTGGACCACTTCCTAGTTATATGAGAGAATATTTTAGTAGAGATTTGGGGATGAATTTATGTGCATCAAATAGTCTAACTCCACTGACTTCCATTTAAAATTGTTTTAGACTATGATACTTGATTCACATCAAAATTATGGAGAGGATTTCATGAGTCCTTTCGATATTAGTTATGTGTGAGCACGACATTCCACCCCCAAATTGAAAACATGATAGAGCAGACCATTAGGGTATTGGAGGACATGCTATAGGATTTCATGTTGGACTTTGTCTATAGTTGGTATGATCATCTACCCTTGGAGGATTTTTCATACAAAAACATCTACTATTCCACCATTGGTATGGAACTATTTGAGGATTTGTATGAGAAACCCTGTAGTCACCACTGTGTTGGAAATATTTAGGAGTTCTTTTACTAATGGTCCTAGAGTTAGTGTGAGATATGATATAGAAGGTTCATGTTATCTAGGAGTAGATGAAGACTATACATATCCACCATAAGACTTATGTGGACCGATGATAGAGGCCATTGGAATTTGAGGAGGGAGACCACAAGTTCCTGAAGGTATCACATCGATATTGATTATAATGATTTTTGGAAGGTGGAAATATATATCTGAGATTTATTGTGCCTTTTTAGATACCACATAGAGCCGGTGAGGTGGCATACCTCTTGGATATTCCACCATTGTTAGACATGAAACATGATGTCTTTTATGTGTCGTGGTAAAGGATGTACATGCATGAACCATCACATGTAATTATCTAGGGTGAACTGAACATTAAAAATGGAGTTAACTTTGTGAAGTAACCAATGGAGATCAATGATCTATTGGAGAAGATCCTCCATAGGCAATTGATTCCTTTAGTGCATGTCCGGTGGTAGAACAAACATACTTATCAGAGATCCTGGGACAGAGATACCTAGATGAAATGTAAAATCCAAGATTTGACACTCTATCATGTGGAAAAATAGGGTTGGTTACAAGACATCAAGCATGACTCCCTATATTCTAGAGGATGTTGACTAGCAGCAGGGTTTGATATGTATAGTGGAAAAACTATTCCCCCTGGTATGAGGTGTCATAAAAGTAGAAATAATCTATATAAACAAAATAAATCAGATTAATAGACATAGAGAAAACCAAATAATAGAACTAGGAAAATAAAGGAGAAACAAATATACCAAAAAAGAGGTATCATTTAATGATAGTCAGATATGTATTTAAATGTGAAATAGAAAACATTAAAAATTAAAGAGTCATCTAACACAAGATAAAACCAAAGGAATCTGGTCTGAAACCCCATGTCAGACCCATCTCCTAACTCTTGCCCATCCAAAAAGAAACAAGTTAGTAATAAGGTCCCTTTACCTTGTCTAGACCAACATCCATGAAATCAAACTAGGCACCAAAAGGAGGCCAAAATAGGGTGTGAGTAAAACTCAGTAGGTTGACACCACTATGTCTAAACAAAACAGGATGATAAGGAGTACATGAAATAATGTGATAAAACAATTAATAAAATATAGTAAAATTATTATTTATCCCCATTCTAGAATATATCTAAGCAAGTCTCACAACCATGCCAACCATAACCATATCATCCTAGTAAAACATAACCTACCTTGGTGCCATGCCAGAATATCTTGGAGCTTGTCTCACAACCATGATGACCACAATGATTTACCCAAGGCATTAAAAAATCACTAGTCCATTACCACTATATAAGCATCACATCTTGTGTCAGGGCCTAGCCTGACATGTGTTAAGAATCTCAACATGTGTCATGGAATAGCCAGGTATGTAAGCATCTTAGTGTGTGTCAGGGTATAGCCAGGTATATAAGCATCTCAACATGTGTTAGGGCATATCCCAATATATAAGAATCTCAACATGTGTTAAGGAATAATCCGATATATAATAATCTCAACATATATCAGGGACTAACCCATAATATAAGAAAACCATCATGTCTCCCAAGTGCATATCACAACAGAAATAATATCCCAATACGATCACATAAAAAAATGGTTATTTTTCTAATTACCATTTTCTTTCAATTTAACCAATATTTAAATTAATCAATTAATCCAATTTCCATGTTGAATATATATCAAGAAGTCACCTAAATCACTTTTCATTATAAAATCATATGTGCTCTATTTAAAATTAATTATTTTCAAAGGTTATCTCACCCAATGGGTACCCATAATCAGGGTAACATCTTAAATTAAATCCAAAGGGATATAGTGAAGAATAAAACATAGTATTATCATGATTTTATTAAAATAATTAATTATTGTGCACATTCATTTTCACAATAACAATATTTCATTTTCTTCAAAATTGAAAATATAACCATAGGGTTAAGATTTTGACCTGTACCTTTAACTAATGATCAACCAATGATTTTAGAAAGATTCACCACAAGAATGAAGGCGGTGATGATCAAAAAAGGTTCTTAGATCATAACCAATAAATATTAAAACAAACAACGCTCAAAATTAATAAATCACCCTGAAATGGCAAGAGATCAAATAGGGAGAAAAAAAACCTATCCCAAACCACTTACCAAGGATCATATGCCTGATCAGGATGTATAGAATCAAGAAAGACAATCTAAAATCACCTAGAAGTTTCCTTAGGGTCAAGAGGAATAGAATTAATGAAGGAATGACAAACTAATCATCTGCACGAAACCTTTAAAAAATATTCTTAGAAAATTACATGGTGTGTAATACGGTTACACATCATGCATTTATTTTTATATGGTTACACCCAAAAATTCATTTCCTCGAATAAATACTAAATTCATCAAAAAATTACACATCAAGTGATTGGTTCATGATGTGTATCCTCTTAATGTCAGGAATTAGTTCCTCCCATGAGTATGGTGGATTCTATATAACAGGTGACCCATTTACGTGGCATGTAAATATCCTTCAAATAGTTTTCATCCAAGTTTCCTTATAAAAACCCAAACCCCCTTTATGGTTTCTCAACATACCAAAAACCCTTGGTAACCCTTAACACATTTATACCTAGACTCTCTTAATTTAAACAGAATCCCCAAAATTCTCCCTATGTAGAACCTCTCTGATTTTTTCAAGTTTTGTTACAACATAAGTCAATATTTATTCAAATAAATTGACATAATTTATGAAACACAACCACCAAGGTTTAAATATGATAAAAAATCAGTTGAAATAAGTTTAATAAAAAATTAGAGAGAGATGAACCTGAACAAATATGGGATCTTACAACCTTCCCACCATATAATAGTTCATCCCTGAGATACTCCAAGAATAATTGTGGTGTATTATTGAACAATTATAGAAACTATGATCATATATCATACACACTCTCCCAAGTCTCCTCTTAAACTCACTCATGCTTCCACTACATTTAACCAATGGTATAGTCTTACCCCAGAGATATTTCTCACAATGGTCCATAATTTTTATCAGATTGTCCTCAAAGGATAAATCTATATCAATATTTATGTATACTATATCTATCACATGAGAAGGGTCTGGATGATATCTCTAAAGATACGATATGTGAAACATGTTGTTCATGGAATCGTAACACTGTGTAAGGGCTAACCGGAATACCATTGTACTGACCCTGGCCACTATCTAAAACGGCCTAACAAACCTAGGCACTAGCTTTCCCTATTTCTTGATATGTAATTTCATCAATCTAGGAGACACCTAAAGGAAAAAACAATGACCAAACTCAAACTCCAGAGGTCATATTTGATGGTCATATTATGATTTCTTCCTCCACTTCACATTCACCAATTTTCTCCTAAGAAACTGATCCTACTTAGATATCTCCTGCATGAGACAAGGCCAAACAAGGACTGACTCACCTACCTCTAACCAAAAAAATGAGAATGAAAAATACATCCATACAAATAATTGAATAGTTACATCTTGATCGATTACTGGAATCTAGTATTATATACAAACTCTATGAGTTCCATATGTTTCTGCTATGAAACACTAAAATCCAAAACATAGGCTCATAACATATCCTCCAGAACCCGAATAGTCTGCTTGGATTAAAATCCAGTCTGAGGATGATTGGATGTGCTCAAAAGGATCTATGATCTAGAATCCTTCTAAATACCTTTCCATAACCACAATGTGAAATAAAGATCTATATATGAAATGATACTCTTCATAACACTATGAAACCAAACTACCTCATGCATACAAAGAATACCTAGATCATCAACTATGAAGGTTTCCCCAATAGGTAAGAAGTGGGATACCTTCATCGGTCAATAAAAGTCACCCATAATTCATCATTATTATGGGTTTTCCTAAGAAATCCTATCAAAAAAATCAATAGTTACATTATCCCATTTCTACTCAAGAATGGGAAAATGCTGCAAAATCCCATTTGGCCTATAATACTCATATTTCACCTACTGTCAAGTGAAAAATCTCACCACAAAGCCTACTACCTCTTTCTTTGTTCCTAACGTCTAGTAAATTCTACATAGATCACTATACATCTTTTTACAACTAGGATGTACCACCCATCTAGAAGCATGAAACTCCCTCATCATATCATCACATAAACTTATATGAACCTATACTTGGCCACAAAAAAAAAGATAATTTCCAATAATAAGAGACCATACTGATGGTGTCTCCCCACTATATAAGTCTTATCTCATTACTAATCCCCAAAGAATAGATAATTTCTCGGTCTTGATCTGGTCCAAAATCATGGGTATAATAGATGTCAAATTCATATATACTCATCTACGAAACTCATGAGCATCTAGATACATGTCTATAAAGAGGGTCATCATCCAACACTCATCACAGGACTCCCACACTACCTCTTTCTGTACCCTTCAACTTAATTCATTTGAAATTATGTTTCCCTTTCCTAGTGTATAATCCAACTCAAAGTCAAAATATTGATGATAATAAACCCAACTCCACTACCAAAGGATTTGGTCCCACTAAGAAAATATATACTTGAGGCTATTATGGTATGTGTATAATAGAAAACTCTCTCCCACAAGATAATGAATCTAGAATATCATGGCATATACCACCACCACTAACTCCAGATCATGAGTAGGTTAATTCCTCTCATAAGGTCTCAGTTTCCTGGATCCATAAGCATCCAATCGATCCTCCTACATCAATAATGATCCAAGTCAAACTCTGGATTCTCAACAGTATATGGTATATGAATTACCCAACATAGGTAAATCAAGGAAAGGTGATGAGGTAAGCCTACCTTTCATCTCCTAAAAACATCTCTCAGAAGCGTCCGACCAAACAAACTTCACTCCCTTCTTGTCCAGTCCTGACATCTATGATTTTCAACAAGATAAGTCACGGATAAAGAACCAATAATAACCTTGAAAACTCAAAAATATATGAATCCTAAAGACATTCTTGGGATACTCCCAAGATACCATGGATACAAACTTCTCTAGGTCCATAGATACTCCTACCTTTGAGATGACATGGACCAAGAAGTGCACTTTATCAATCCAAAAAATTTCATTTGGTTAGCTTGGAATAAATTTGATGATCTCTAAATGAACTCAATTTGATATTAAGATGATGGGAGTGATCATTCACTGATTGCAAGTACACAAAGATATCATTTATAAAAACCACCACAAACTAGTTCAGAAAATGATGAAAGATTCTTTTCATCAAGGCCATGAATACCACTGGTGAATTATTCAATCCAGACAGTATCTCTATGAACTTATACAATACATAACTTCTCCTAAAATATTTTGAAAGTTTTTTTGATTATTTAACCCTTAAATGGTGGTATATTGATATCATATTGATCTTGGAAAGATCCTAGCACCTCTCATATGATTTAATATATCATTGATGTGTGGAAGGGGATATCAGTTCTTGACTATCATTAGGTTCAATATATGATGATCCTCACATAAGAGTAAAGTACCATAAACCTTTTTGGTGAAGATATTTAGAGAAAACCAAGGTAATTTACCAGTACATATAAAACCCTTAGCTTCCATATCTTCTGACTGGGCTTTCAACTCTAAAATATCTATTGGTGTTATTCTGTATGTCATAATATAAACTGGATCTACTCTTGGCACCAAATCGGTCATGAACTAGATATCTATCTTGGGTGGTAAGACCTATAAATTTTCAGGAAATATATCCCAAAAATGATCTAACTGTAGAGGAAAATAAATCATCCACATTCCACTGTCATCTAGTGGAAGAATAAATATTTGAGTCATAAAACAATCTAATCTGCATTTAATTGGAACTACATGACCATCCTGAATATTTCAGTCACCTTGGTGAGAATAGATGACTTCTTATAGATATAGAAAGGTTAAATTATTACTATAATAGTTTATAAGATATTGGTATAGAACTAACCAATCCATAATAGGAATCAAATTTGAAACTTATCATTTCCCACACAAACAATTCCCAAAAGAAATGGTAACCATCAATCTCTAAAGAACAAATATTGCAACATTTGATATTATCTAAATTCACTCCCAACCGTATATCAATGGTCAAAAAACCCTCCACGATTTTCACAACCATGACCAATCCATTTTAAAAAAAAGAAGATAAAAAGGAGTGAGATTCTCATGTATCAAACAAAATGTATGATAAGGTTGATAATAAAAGAATCGTACCTCTGATGGTAGAAGGTCCTGTATACAAACCAGTTGTAGAAAACTATATAGCATGCATCTATATTTCCCATATACCCTAGGATCAAATATGAATCCCCTATATTGTTCGCTATGAGTTGTAATTCTTCCCCTATTCCAGGGTACAACATCCCCAACCTCATCCTAAACAACCAATAAAACTCCATATACCTACCTATTGAGGGGTAGTTGAACCCCTTCCAAACTCATGTGTCTATATAGATCCCCTAACACTGTTCTTATTTTTAAATTTACCTCAAAACTTATATAAATGACCCATTATTCTACATACATGATAGTTAACTATGGGGTAAGGACACTGCAGGTTATTAGGGCCAAACTTTCCACACTGATAGAACTAGAATAAATCATGGTTATGAGATGGATGTATAATTCATGAGATTCTCTTACCACCACTTCATTAGAGAAAAATATCACAGAGATGCTTTTTTCCACCCAAATAAGAGATCTTAGTTCTCCAGACTAATATAACCTGACTGCTGCTTAGGGCCTCTCTCAAATTCCCCTCTATGACAAGTGCCTGATTCATCATGTCCTCAAAACTGATCAAATGAAAAACATTCACCTATGACCTGATTTCATAGAAATTCCCATAATTAAGACCCATCGAATGTAAGATCTCATTATCTTTCATGAATGGAACAATGCATTGAAAGTCTGTGACACATATAGTACAGTTTAGCACAGACATGCCCTCCTTTTCCCGATGCATAAAATCATGATCGTTCTCATCCCTAAATTTCTCTAGATATAAGTGGATTAGGAAATTCATATCTAAGACCTTCCAAGATAACTCCATCTTCTTATATATCTCTATAATTTCTGACAATCGCTTATCTATTACACGAATCATATATTGAGTAAGCTTTACCCTCTTATATGTGGGTGTGTCAAGGTTCTTAAAGATTTTATGGGCTGAATTGATCCAAAACTAAGTTGAATGGGGGCCTCCATCTCTAGTTAATGTAGGAATATAATACAGTTAAAACGACCTTATCATCTTATAAATAAAGGATATGGTGCAAATAGTATCCCTCTCTATTGATCACATGACCCTTATAACTCGGTTATGCAGGTGAACATCCATTTGATCCTCAATAGCTATAGGATGCTCTGGATCAGCTTTGTTAGGAGCGTGTGTATTTCCACTCTCTTAATTCTCAATTCAAAGGTTATGAGGTTGAATTTTCACTACAAGAAAAAGACACACCTTAGAGCACTGGGTACGAACATGGTCAACCTTAACGGGTGACAAAAAAAAAGAACCACTGACTTCTAGTCTCTCTAAAAAAGTATTAAAAGCTTATTTAGAATGACATAATAGTTCTTTAATTTCATTTATTTTCTATAATAGATATCTCATACCATATTATAACCATAAAATAAATCACATGCATATAAGTATGTCCCTATCATGAGCCATGCATGTCAGTATATATACCTATGCGCCTATCATGATGCATGCATAATCATCTCACACCATATCGGACCATGAATATAAATCTAAAGAAATAATAACATCACACAACTTGTGAATCCCACAATTTAAAATAACATCAAACCATAATATGAAAACATCATGAACAACAATCCCATCCTTGGGCACTCAATTTTCCCCCCATACGTGGGTTATCTACTCCCATACACAAGATCATTACCAAGTGCAATTTTTTATATCATTTCTACCTTTCCCAAATAGTAAAGTAATAGAAAATAAAATCTGATCCTCTGATACCACTTAGAAACATCCCCCAATCTAGAACTCTCTCACATGGACAAAAGGTTTGGTTGTGAGACCTCAAGAATACCTCATCATACACCGGAAGTTTCCAACTATAATTGGGGGTGTGATATATATAGCGGGGAGACTATACCTTTGGGTATGAAGTGTCATATTTTTGTTAATAATCCATATAAACAAAATAAATCGGAGTAATAGACATATAGGAAACCAAATAATGGAACTAAGAAAATAATGGAGAATCCAATATAATAAAAAAGAGGTATAATGTAATGATAGGATGATATGTATCTAAATTTTAAATTGAAAACATTAAAAATAAAATATTCATATAATAAAAAATAAACCCAAATGTATTTGGTCCCATAACACATTTCTAACCCATCTCAAAACTCCATGCCAACTAGCCAGCAACAATTCAGCCATAAGGTCCCTTTCCCTTGTCCAAACCTTCATCCAAAAAATCTTCTTGGGTACTAAACAGTGGCCCGAACATGGTTTGAGTAAATCTCAATAGGTCAAAACCACAGAATCTAAACAAATCAATTTGATAATAAATTCATGAAATAATGTGATAAATAGGTTTATTAATTAATTCAAAAATTAATATAATACATTAACAACCTTATTTAGCACCATTACATAATATCATTGAGAATGTCTCACTAACATTCCAACTATAACCATATAACCATGGTAAAAAATAAAATCCCTTGATGAAATGCCAAAATTTATCTGAACATGTATCACAACCATAAACCCATGGTATAGCAAATCACTAAGACAATCACTCAATATAAGCATTTCAACTTGTGTCAGGGCCTAGATAGGTATATAAACAACTAAGCATGTGCCAAGGAATAGTCTGGTATATAAGAATATCAGCATGTGTTAGGGCATATCCCGATATATAAGCATCTCAACATATGTCAGAGCATAGACCGATTTATATAAGCATGTCAGCATGTGTTAGGGAATATACTGACATATAATCATCTCATCATGTGTTTGGGAATAGCACGATATATAAGAATCTTAACATGTATTAGGGAATATATCAGTATATAAGTATCTCATCATGTATCACAAATGCATATGAAAACAATAATTATATCAAAATACGACTACATAAATCCAAATGGTAAATTTTAAAAAATTACCATTTGTCTTTTAATTTACCCATTATTATAATTAATCAATTAATCTGTTTTCCATGATGAATATATATCAAGAAATCACCTAAATCACCTATCATGATAAAATCATATGTCAACCATTTCTAATTCCTTATTTTCAGAGGTCCTCTTACGCAACATGTATCTATAATCTAGGTCAAATCATGAATTGAATACAAATTGTTATAATGAATAATCTAACATAGGATTATAATCATTATATTCATTTAATTAATTATTGTGCACATGTGTTAGCACAATAAAAATATTTCATATATTTTGAAATTGAAAATCAGACTGTAGGGTTAATATTTGGACCCCTACCTTTAATAGAAAATCAATCAATACTTCTATTATGATTTACATAAGAACAAAGGTACAGATTATCACAATTATTTTCTTAGAAGAAAACTGATCAATATCATAACAAACAATGCTCATGGTCAATATATTACACTACTATAGTCAGAGATCAAAGGGAGAGAAGATAAAACCTAAGCAAAACCAGTTACTAGGGATCATATGCATGATCGAGTTTTCCAAATTCAATAGGGGTACCCAAAAATCACATGGAAGCTACCCTAGGGTCGAGAGGAACAGTCTTAACAAGGGAATGAGAAACAAATCATCCACATGGAACCATTAAAAAATATGATTAGGAAATTACACAACATGTAATATAGTTACATGTTATGTATTTATTTTTAGATGAATATATAGAAAAACAAATATCCATTTATGAATATTAAATTCACCAAAACAGTATATGTCACATTATTGGTTTATGATGTATAACCACTTCACGTCATGAATAAATTCATGACATGAGTCTAGTGGATTTTACCCATCATGTGACCCATTTAAAAAACATTTAAATATCCTATAAATAGTTTTAAACCCATTTTCCTTATAAATACAAAAAACCCTTCAAGTATTGTCAACTTACCAATAACCCTTGGAAACACTTGACCCATTTATACTTAGACTCCATTAATTTAAAAAAAATCATGGAACTACTGTACATTTGGATCCACTCCAGTTTTCTCAAAATTCCTCACAACTTAAGTATGAGTTTATTCAAAAAAAGATACATACACGACAAAAAAAATCAATATGTTTTAAAGTCAAGTACAAACTCCACCAAAATAAGTTTAACAAAAAACTCAGAGAGAGATATACCCATAAAATATGGGATCTTACTTGAAAGCTCGGTTCGTATACTTTTTTGAGTAATCTTTATTTTTTTATATGATGAAATACTGTAAGGTGGGGAGAATTTAATTTCTTGTATTTACCATGAAAATCATTAAAATATTTTTATAGTTAGGCGTTAAGACTCTATGAGATTCAGAGGCCCAGTGAGCCCCAAACTAATATTTGAAAAATATAAAATATAATAACATCATGCACAAGAAGCTATATTGAAAAAGAAGAATAAATATTGAAAAAAGTATTGGATCAGAAATATGAGGCCACCATTGAACTTGGAATGTTGGATTTACCCTTGGCACGATATAATCTTTTTCAATGTTGTGAATTTTTTTAAAAAGACTTCATGGGAAGAAATAATAAAATAAATGAATAAAATTAAATTATTTATTTGTGTTGATATAAAAACCTAACCCTATAATATTTAAAAATCATTATATCTAATTTTTATTTTTATCTTAATAACTTTTAGATGTCAGAGGAGAGTTTGTAAGATCTTTGACAATTATATGATCTAGATATCATATTGGAGTACCATAAGGATCCCCAATGATAACATAGATTTTAGATACCACAAATGACTATGAGACATGATAACTCTTCATCAGTGACTGATCCAAAATTGATGTAGGAAGTTTTATTTATGTGTATTTAACCCCATTTTATTTTTCACATGATGAATGTGAGTTAATGAACTAGTGGATTGATTCGTGGGTTGATTGTGTTGCGAGTATGGGTTTTTAACTGGGATTGAGGATTTTTACTATTGATTATTTATATCTCTTTGTTTTTCATTCTAATGTAAATAAATAGAGGCCAAAACAAACATCCACTAAAGTCTGTTCCTCATTCTTATTGTTTGTGAATTTATTTTTCCATTCATTGTTTGTTCATCATCAGTGTTTCAATTGACAAATGGTTTGAGAAAATACCTAGTAATCTATCATTAGGCACCAGTTATTTAGTAAAATGGATTGATACTATAAATCCCAGTTTGGTATTGATTATTAGTCAATATGATATGGTAGAAATGATGAATCGATACCATATAGAAGGTTCCCACTTTCTTTGTTTGGTTCTTCATAATGAATTAAGCAACTAAGGTGTTTTACCAATTTATTTGGATGGATGAAAATAGATCTATGGGGACACCAGGGTTTGGATAGACTAGATATTATATTATCAAGAATGATATAAGATGAATTTATTATTGGTATCATGATAAATGACATGTTGAAAAACCTATAAACTATGTATATTTCTGATCTACATGACATGAAATCTAAAGATACATGCTGTGTGGGGCTCTAGCTATGATACTGAAGTTTTTTCGTAGAATAAAAGGGTCACATGTCATGTGACACAAGTCACACACCTTGTGAACCATCCCTAGAAGCTCAACATGTATCTTGGAGGATACATGGACACATACATGACCAGGTACATGGGCATAGGTAGAGTACATGGGCATGGCCCTGTACTCAGACATGAACCGATACACATCAGGACCTAGATACATTGGCATGACCATATGTACATGTGAATGGGAAATGGTATATGAGAATAGACACTGGTAGGTAAAAGATTAGTTTACACACCGTGTAACATATTTACACCCCACGTACTTCCTTATAAATGGTCAGGCACCCTTGTTCCCTTAGCGTGCAGAAGTTTATTTTTTGTGTGTTCTCTCAATACATTCCATGTTGGTATAGTATAATATTACGTCTTAAGAAAATGGTTTTTATCCCCTTAAAAGGAATTAGTATTGGATAGAATTTTAAAAACCCCCCATTGACCTCTGTGAAATCCTTTATCATCTTTTGTCCTATATGGGGTTCTAGGAATCCATGTAAAGATATTTACTTTGGAATTTATCCTTTACATAAAGGGTTAATACAAATTGGGTTGTTGTTATACCCCATAGACCTAGGTGTGATACCCATATCAGTACCAATCTCTTAAAACATCTAGCATGTAATTTATAATGAAGATAATTGACTAGCATGACATCTCGGATGGATGACATTAGTGTTATCAAATACACAGAGTGAGTTCTTCTAGGAAAGTGTTGCTACAGACTCTCGAGCATAATCTTAGGCTGAAAATGTTGTTGTGAACTTACCTTGAGACTTAGTGTATACCATGATTATATCTGGATATTTTTCTTTATTTATCATATTATGATTGAAATATATCTTGATGAGGTGAATACTCGTGATTCTTTATTCCTAGTGATTTCAGGGTTTCCTACTAGGTATTAGTATAATCACTCCTACATTAGTTCTACCCACATGTGGTGTGTCTTATGTAGATGGCTGGATATTCAATGTGGTTATTAGTGGATTATGAGAAAACAGATCTTAGATTTGGATCAAAAGACCATAGTTCATACTAGTACTCATATTTGATTGTATTCCCCTCTTACTAGTAGGTTAGAATTCTTTACATTTTTTGGTGGGCTTGTATTTTTCCCTTTATACGTTCTAGTATTTTTTATCACACTTTAATTATAGAATTTAGATGTATTTATGTATTTGTTATAAGTTTTATTTTATATTTTAGCATTATATGGGCTTGGAGATGCATGTGTTCATAAAAGTACCTTAGGATAAGGCTTCCCATGTGAGAATTATTCCTAATCGATACTGGTCACCAGACCCTGGCCTATTGGAGGTAGACATTGGGTATTCATGATTGGATTATCTCCATCTAGGTTGGCCTGATGGGTTGGTTCATGATAGAGTTTTATCAGAACATAATCTATATTAGGACCAGATTTTTAGACTTTTCTAGTTGTGATATTGGTTTGGGTTTTATTAAAACATTGTTAAGTGTTTTGATTTCATAATTTAGGCTAGGGACTATAGTATTGTTGAGCCATCCAATTTATCTACACTAGGAATCTGACTACCTACATTTTTACTCAGTATATGTAGACATTCCTTGTAGGGAAAACGTTGGTACATGATTCATATAAAAATGGGTTGTGTTCTATGGCCTTGAGTCATATCTCTAGATATACTCATTGACCATGGTACATCTTGTATATTTTAGGATTTAATTACAAATATGTCTATCTAGTATTTAGTAGAAATATTGTGAGGATGATCCCCTTAGTTTTGAGGCTTCTATACAGGGACCTATTCATAAGTTAGTGCCTTTAGTTGGTTTGGGAGCCATACGTCCACCTGTCAAGCAGAAAATGGTACTAGAAGTACCAGTGGACGAAATGTGTAGGATAAGTGCACTTAATGAGTTTTATATTTAGTGAACCCCCATGTTTTGGGGTTATCCAGACCACTGAGAAACTAAGAATTGTCTCAAGGAAGTTACGTGATTCTTTTACCTCATTTGGATACCTACCGACCAAATCGTTGTCCTAGAAGTGATCCTTCTTCATGGTTGCACAGGGTGTTGGTCAAAACATATGGTTCTATCATATGATTATTTGACTCTTTCATGGATAGAGTTTGAGTGTCTCTTCATAGAGGAGTTCTCTCTCAATATGATGTGAGCAGTTCACATGACAGAGATTGTGCAGCTATAACAGTTCATCATGATTGAGGATGAGTATTAATCAAGGTTTGCCAATATCTCATGATACTTGATGAATATGGTTTGGGATTAATTCTTTCAAGAATGTACCTTTGAGTGAGTTGTATGTAAATATATCATGGAAAGAGTGATACCTCTATGCATTCTACATATGCTGGGGTGTTGGAGCATGCCTTAGTGATAGAGTGATTTTTGGATCAGAAAACACTGATAATTGGTGCTAGTGGTGGGAACAAAGGGGATTAGACATCAAAAATAGGTATACAATGGAATAAATATGGATGCAAACATGAGATTCATTTTCGGAGGAGCTCTCAGGACAAAGTGTCAGTGGTTTAGGGATCTCATGATGGTTCTAATGAGCCTAGGGAGAGGTGGTCTTACTATTGTGATGGTTGTGGACATCTCACATGGGATTGTCTGACCCACCATACAGTTGATCAAGATAAAGTGGATGGGCTTACTAGGAAGAGGTTACATAAGGTGTGGGAAGGTAAATAGGGTAGAAATCATGGATGAGGAGTAGGGAGGGTATCTATAGGTGGAATATTGTTTTACTTGTTTCCACCACTACCCCAAGGTGGTACTCCCTAGTATTAGGGATTTGGTAGATAGGGGTGAGGGCAGGTATAGGATATGGAGGCCTATGATCTAGAGGCTCCAGGTATGTATAGAGGTATGATCTATATTTTTTATAACTTACTTGTAGTTTTTATAGATATAATAATGAGTGATGTTTTTCATGCTACATCCCTAGTTCAAGAAAAAGAGGTTTCAGTTGAGCCCTTGTCCTGACCCATATGCTTGGATACTACTACTAAAGATGACTTAGAAATATCACACTTTTTATGATTGTGTGATCTGATTCTTATAGGAGATAATTTCTCATGGTATCTCTTTGTGGAAGAGACAAGGCCTTATAAAATCATCATAGGAATATATTGGATATACACAGTTCATGAACAGTTTAACTATTTTAGGTTGAGGATGTAGTGTTTATATGTTTTTTGGGATGAAGTTTTCCTTCATTGATGAGAAGGATGACCATGAAGAGTAGTATGGACTCATACGTAGGAGGGTTCAGGTGATTTTTCACCAGTTTTCTAGCATGAATCTTGGAGTAGTGGATGATATGGGCTATTAGATTTATATTGTGTTGGATAAGTACAAGGAAATATTTCCTGATAATTTTTTGGGATTACCTTCTAACTGAGAGATATAATTATAAATTGAATTACACCTAGGTATGAACCTGATATCTTCACCATCATATCAGATAGACCTCATGGATCTTTTTTAGACAAGGGTGTTGTTGGAGGACTTATAGAGGAAGGTATTTGTTATACCCAGTGTTTCCCCATGGGAAAACTTAGTGTTGTTCACTAAGAATAAGTATGAGAGCTTGAGGTTGTTTATGGATTTTTAGTTCTTGAAATTGATGGCCGTGAAGAATAAATATACTATACTGAGGATTGAAGACCTCTTCAATCAGTTGAAATGGGTGCAAGGTTCTCGAATATTTACCTCAAATATTTTAGAATTTTTATATTAGTTTGTGGTAGTTTTGCATTAACAATATCCTATTGTACTCAACATCTAAGGAGTATCATGAAAAAAACATGATGATGGTACTAGACATATTCTGAAAGAATCAGATTTATGGGAATCTCTCAAAGTTGTAGTTATGGATTCAGGAGGCCTAATTTCTAGGACATATTATCTTAGCAGAGGGAGTATCAGTGTACCCAACAATGGTTGTGGAAGTGTTAGCTTTAGTTCCACTCAGGAGAATGAAGGAGGTTTGACGATTCCTTAGGTTGGAAGTCTAATACAGGAGATTTGTTCTTTATTTTTCTAGTATATCATAAGATTTGAATACTTTGACCTGAAAGGGGTATCCTTTCATGTGGATGAAAAGGTTTGAGTAGTTTTTTTTGGGAGTTGTGGGTGAGGTTGACAATCACCCACATGTGGATATTTCTAGAGAATGGCGTCGAGTATGTAGTGTTCTATGACTATTCTAGAACTGGACTTGGTCATGTTTTGAGGAAGAGGAAGGCGGTGATTTCCTACACATGATCTTGAGTTGGAAGCGGTAGTCTTTGCACTAAAAACGTGTTAACGCTACCTTATGGGAGATGGGTTTATTGTCTATTCTAAACATGATAGTCTCAAGTAAATCTTTTCTTAGAAGTATATTAACATGATACAGAGGATATGGCTTGTGTTACTCCAATATTATGATTTCAAGATAGTCTATACTTCTGGTAAGGGGTACTTAGTGGAATATACTCTCAGTAAGATATATTGTTCTTAGATTTTGGATAATTCATCATAGTAGTTCGCCTCATTACATATATCCTTAGTGGAAATGGAAAATATATATACAGTTTATGGTTTTACCCCACCACATCTACATTGAGTAAAGTGGAGAGATATAGTATATATCGACTATTAGACTATTTGTACTCAAATATCCACTGGGCATGGTCCTGATGGATTTTTTTAAGGTGGAGATAAATTATACTTTTTAGAGGATAAACAATGGTAAAAATGACTTTGATGTAGGAGGTGATTAAGGAGTTCCATACATCCACTTTGGTGGTACGTCCTGATGTGGAAAAGATGTTAAAATACCTCTAGCATCAGTTTTGGTGTCCTGAAATGAAGAAGGGTGTAGTAGAGTTTGTCTCTTGAAGCCTCGCTTAACAATAGGTGAAGGTTGGGAACCTGGTTCTAGTGTGTTTTAATCAACACCTTATAGTTTCAAAGTGTAATTGGGATTATTTATCTATGAAATTCATGATGGGGTTACCACATACATCCATAGGACATGATTTCATATTAGAGATTGTAGACCGAATCACCAAGTCGGCCCACTTCCTAGATATAAAATAACAAAGTTTAGTAGAGAGATTGGGAAGCCTTTACATGATGGAGATAGCCTAGATCCATATATATCCCTAAAACATAATTTCATATTGTGTTTCTTGCTTCATGTTAATATTATAGAGAGGATTTAAGGGGGAACTTGGTACTTAGTCACATTTGAGCATGGTGTTTCATCCCCAAACTGATGGCCTGATAGAGCAGATCATTTAGGTCTTATTAGAAATGTGGTGGGCTTGAATGTTGGATTTTTCCTTAGTTGGTAGGATCATCTACCCTTGGTGGAATTTTTATACAATAACTGCTACTATTTCACCATTGGTATAAAAAAAATTTAGGATTTTTAAGGGAAATTATATAGGTCACCACTATATTGGATTGATTGAGGAGAGTCTACACACATGGGCCCAAAGTTGGCATGAGCTATTATAGAGAAGGTGAAAGTTATTGAGGAGTGGATTAAGACTTCACAAATCCAGCATATGTATTATGAGAATGGATGAAGGAGTCCTTTAGAGTTTAAGGAGGGAGACCACTTATTCATAAGGGTCTCACCTCGATGTGGATTGTGGTAATTTGGATATAGAAAAAAGTTGTCTATGAGATTCACTCATAATTTTTACATACAATGTAGTGTCTCTGTGGTGGAATACCACTTCTCTCTATAAACTTTATTAGACTGGGTACACGACATTTTCCATGAGTCATATCAGAGGAGGTACATGAATAACCTGTCACATGTTATCGACTGGGGTGAGAAAGAAATCATAGATGTAGATACCTTTGTGGTATTCTTCATGGAAATTGAATATTGACAAGATAATATCATATAGGGGTGAGCAATTCATTTGGTGTGTGTCTGGTGGTAGTAAGAGAATATTTATGAGAGAACCTAGGAGTGGGAGACCCAGATGTGATATTAGTTCCCACAACTTTTCAACTGGTCTCTCTCAATTTTTGGGATGAAATGACCGAAGGTGGGGATAATGTGATGTATTGGTTTTTTCCATGTAAATTTTGAAATACATCTAGTAATAGTTTCAGAGTAAGTAACTGAGATGGAAGGAGATATAAAGCCCCGGTGAACCCAAAATAGATATTTGAAAAATATTAAAAATATTAATATTACGAACACATAGTTATCCTTAAAAAAGTGGAATAAATATTGAATTGATTCTTAGATTAGAAATCTGAGACCACCATTGATTACAAAATGTGGTATTTATCATAGGAATGGCATAATATTTTTCAGCATCAGGAGTGTTCTCAAAAGTTATCATGGGATCTTAAATAAAAAAAATAAAAAAAATAAATTTATTTGTATTGATTTAGGGACATAACCCTATCTTATTTAAACATAATTATAGAAAATTTTCAGGGTTAACCACATAATAATGATAACTGAGAAGAGATCTTTGAGGAGTGTTGGGGATGATGATATCATTGATCTTAGATTGGAGCGCCTCAAGGATCACCAAAGATAACATAACTTATGGATATAGCCAATGACTATGACATATGATCATTCTTCAGTAGAGACTAATCCAAACTCAAGGTATTTTTTTTGTGAATTTATAGGAATTTTATTTCTCCTATGATGAAAACTAATCAATCAACTAAAGGATTGATTCGCGGTCCGTTCATGTTGCGAGTATGGATTTGTTTTACTTGAGATTATGGATTTTTATTATTGATTAATTATATAACTTCCTTATTCATTATAATATAAATAAATAAAAAACCATACAAAAATTGGATGGGTTCTTTTCCATGTTCTTATGTTTTGTGAATTTATTTCCCCATTATTCATGTGTTCATCAATGGTGTTTTGTTTGACCAGTGGTTCAATAAAACACCCGCTAATCAATAATTTCTCATCCTTTATTTGGAACAATGGATTGTTACCATGAATCCAGGTTTGAAATTGATTATGGATCAAGATATGATGGACGTGATGATGAATACAGGCCTGATTAGAGGTTCTGTCTTTCCTAGTTTAGTGCATGAAGATGTAATGGAAAACATAGGAATTTTCCTGATTGATTTGTAGGGATGAAAATGGATCTCTGTTGGCACTAAGGTTCAACCAGAAAAGATCCACTATTACAGATAATGATTAGAGGGTCAATATATGGTTGTAATCATGGGATATGATGAGTTGAAAAACCTATAAATTCAAGAAATTTCTAAACTAAACGGTGTATAATTTTGAGAAACATGTTGTGTGGGTCTAGGGATACAACACTATGGTTTCCACATAGAAGAAAAGTATTACACACTATGAAACATGTGTCACATACTATGTGACCACTATTTCGAATCTCAACATGTATCTTAGAGGAAAAATGACCACATATATAGATAGACACAAGAGCATGGGTAGAGTACATGGGAAATTCCTAGTACTCAGACATGAACAAGTACACGACACAACCTAGATACACTAGCATGACCATACGTGCATGGGTATGGGTAGAGGTACATTGGAATGGAAATTGGTAGGTTTGGGATTATTCAAACATTCCTTATACCAAATTTACCTGTTTTATACTTGTTTAATGATGTCCTTGAGACCTTGTTCCCCATATCATGGAGAAGATTCTTGAGGATGTGTTCCATCGATACATCCCTTGAGGTTATAGTAAGATATTACATCCTAAGAATATGATTGTGAACAAATATATGGGATTTAGTCTCATATAGATTTTTTAGAATCCCTCATTTCACTAGTCATAATTATCTATCATATTCAATCATGACCATGGTTCTTAGAATTAGTGTGACTAACTTTACTTGGGAATTGATCCCCTAATTTGCAGGTTAATCTGGATTGGGTTGTTGTAATACCCCATGTATCTAAGTGTGATACCCATCAATGTATTGATCTTTATAGACTTACACCACATACTTTATTATGATTATACTTAATTATCAGAAGATCATGGATGGATTCCATTAGTGTTATCAGAATCATGGAGTGATTTCTCTCAGGTGAGTTGTTCTATGAACTATTGAGTAGAATTTTAAGATGGCAATGAAATTGTGACATTACCTTGAGACTTAGTGTCAAACATGATTATATATGTATTTTTTATTGTATGTCTAATATTATGATTGACATATCCATTGATGATATGACTACTCTTTATTCTTTATGTTTAGTGATTTTGGGGTATCCTACTAGGTATTGTTATACTCACCCTGACACGGTCTTTGCCCAGAAGTTTTATGTCTTATGTAGATGATCAGTTGTTTGATGGGGTTGTCGATGGACCAGGATAAGAAAAATCTTATTTTTGTCTAGAATGACCGTGGTTTATACTAGGATTCACATTTGACTACAGTTCCCTCTTACTAGTATGTTGTAATTATTTATAGTTTTTTGTTGGGATTGTATTTGGACCTATATGATTTCCAATATTATTCACCATATAATAATTGTGTGATTGATATGTGTGCATGAATTTGGACCTATATAATTTCTAATATTATTCATCAGACTCTGATTGTGTGATTTAGGTGCATGCATGCATATGGTATCAGTTGTATTTTATATTTCAGAATTGTATGGGCTTGGAGACGTGTGTCTGAGTACAGGAACCATAGGCTATAACCACCCATGTGAGTGCTATTATAACTCAATGTTTTCCACCTAACCAGTTCCTATTGGTGGTGGTCTTGGGGTATTCACACTCTAGATATTTCTTTACTGGTGATCCCTAGTGGGTCAGTTTGTGACTTGTTCATAATAATCTAATAAAATGAATTTTTTAAAACATTATAATACAATATATTTTTTGATCGAGGTTTATTGATTGATGAACTTTCATAACAATCTCTTATGGCACTTATCGTCTAACTTTCAAACTTCATTTCCATGTTTGTCACACCACTATATATAATGAATTTAAATTCGTTGATAAGTGTTTATTTACAATCACGTACCAAATTATTTGGACCAAATGACAACACCCTTATTTCATATGATACACCATTTATTGGTAAACTTAGATCCTAAAAGATATCAACATTGAATATTAAATGGATACCTATGATAAGTTTAAGTAAAAAATATATGTTACTTTTGATATTTAAAAAGAATAAAATTCATTGTTGTGAAGTTGTTACATACTATTAATAGATAAATAAATAAATATTCATTTTATAATTTCTAAATGTTCACTCTAAATATAAAATCATTATAATATCATAATCTATAAAAAAAATTACACAATGAACCAATAAATATTTTTTAGTTTACATACTTTATGTAATAATCATGAAAAATATTGTTGAATAATACTAAATGATGAGCCATTTCCCATTATTCCTTTCTCAATGTACACAATTATTATGATTTGAATATTACCCCTTTTGGGGAGGTGAACTAAATATAGTCACAATGTGATCATATTTCTCATATTAAATTTTTATTTGTTAATTAGACCTCATAGTGATGTTTTCAAAGTATGATGAACATAAATCCATGCATTCTGGTGAGAAATATACATTAAAAATAGAGCCTTTAGGATGATATTTCTTTCTAACATAATATTTCAATGTATACATTATCATTTCTTTCAGATTCATCCACTGACTCGAAATAAGACCACCAAAAAAACTTTTATGGGAATATGAAAAAATCAATTTAACATACATTGTAAAAATGAGGGGAAAATATTATTTATGTCACAAATAATAATTGGTACATCTCATTGCAGTTTCTATGTAAAACATATGATTAAAATTTTGTTACAAATATCTCAGTAAAAATGTCATAACCAAACAATAAAAAATCTAAAAATATATTAATGTAAATTTTAAATTAAGTTGGGAATAAAATCATGTTAAAATACGTGGTAGTAATGTGTTTTAATATATTTTAGTTTCACATAATGTGTATTCACCCTTTTTAAAATGTTATTTGAATAACTGTCTAGAACCATCAAACATTCCAAGACCTGAAGGAATTTTTTTCCATATTTTTCTTCAAAAAACTAAAAAAGGGATGTTTCACTAATTATATCTAATTAACTTAGGATGAAGTCTAGGTTAATAAATATATCTATAAAATCAATATTAGACTAAAAATATTCTATTTTTTCTCCATTGGTATTTAAAAAATTATCAAGTAACATTTCACAAATATATTCCTCAATATGAATTATGTTTAATAAATAATGGTAAAAATTCAATGACCAATACAAAAAATCCAAAAAATATAATTTTATTTCTTTAATTATCATTGGAATTAGAATTAAAATTCTTTCAATTTAGAGAATTTGATTGAATCCTTAGAAGAACATAATTCAAACCCTCATTTTATATAAAAAATTAATTATTTAACATTCATTGAGGTGTTTCATATGTATCTATAAAATTATATTATTTTATTTTATTTTTCCTATATGGACGATCCTTAAGTAGAAATATTTAATGGCTTATGAATCTAAAAGTTCATCAAAACATTAATCCAATGGAAAATTTATTTTTCATAAAAATAGGGTGGGATAATTTCCCCATCATAATCCAACCAGTCATCATTCTATAAGTAGATAGATCATTTATAATCCATAATAAAGCTATAAAAAATATACTTTTTTCCTTAAAAAATAAATCATATTCTTTCACACCAATGGTAAAAATATCATTTAACACATATATTAATGGTTGGAAGTTTATTTAAATATCATTTCCAGCATAACTGGGTCTAGATATCACTATATATATGATAGTAAATGGATTATTCATAAAACTTCATGATGGAAAGTTATAAATTTTAATAAAAACTTTCAAATTATTGTGTGTAGTATAAATCTAGTGAAATGGGTTGAAACCATAACATTATAATCCAAAACTAACATTTCATGGGTTAGATATAAAATCAGGACATAACCTATCAAATTTCTTCCAAGATAAACCATATGTAAGATTCATTATTTCATCATTATCTTTATTTCTTTCATCTTCATGACATCTCAAATTTATTTCCATTTGTTGTGACATAAAAAGATTTTGAAGTATGATAATTAAAGGAAAGTGCCACACCACTTTATTTTTTATGCGATATTGTGTTCTATCTTTATTAGTCTTCTAACTTATTATACCATACTATTTAAAATCACTAAAATCTAAATTTTCCTCCAAAAAATATAACAATCTATAGGCCAATCATGGATGTTATTAGATGAAAATCCAAAAATTTTCAACCAACTTTGTAACACCCAGACCCCAGTTTCTTGGAGCTAATACATTATTTTATTACATTGGTATGATTACAAGAAAGTTTTATCCTAAATAAATGAATAGTTTAGTAGTTTTGGAAAACAAGATACAGACATAAGTTCAACATTACAACTTTAAAGTAAAAAATATA
Organism: Viscum album; assembly: GCA_963277665.1. Classification (NCBI taxonomy): domain Eukaryota; kingdom Viridiplantae; phylum Streptophyta; class Magnoliopsida; order Santalales; family Viscaceae; genus Viscum; species Viscum album. Next base: position 1,284,894,830 of record OY728155.1, on the reverse strand, counting down.
TAGAAATTTCACTGGACTAATCCATAACTCCTAGGTTATACCTGCAAATAATTCATAATAATCATCTTCCAATCTTGGGAAAAAATAAAACATAAGAAATGGGTGAGCTCAAATTCTCAGTAAGCGTAAGGAATGCTACAGAGGTTATCATAAACACAAACTATGGAAATGTGAAAAACTATAAACACATTTTTTTATGGCCCTAAGGCCTTCATTTTTATTGATTTTTGATAACCCCCCTTTCAAGGGATGAGGGCGTCCCTTACAAGGCCCATAGGCTCAGAGATTACATGGATCGTAGCCTTAGGAGATTACATGACCCTAAGGTCTTAGGGAATTTAACCAGACTATCTACAAGGAACTACCCCTCCCTAGAATCTGCATCTTGATAGTAGCTCTCCACCTTTTCATGACCATCTGGCTAGGATTCACAAGCAAGCACAAGCTGGACCGATGGAATAGCCATACCCTCTCATTCTGACAATCCATTTGGCTATTCTCTGGTGAGTGCACCTTCTCTGAATCCTCTTATGAGGCTGGTCCTTTTTTGTAGTGAGTATGGGGCCTACATTCATGTGGCTCGAAGTCCTTGGGGTGGACCTAAGGCCTTAAGGTGTCCCGAAGGCCATGATAATCAACTGGCCCGAAGGCCTTGGGTGGCCCAAAAGCCTTGCAGGACCCGAGGACCAAACCGATGGCCCGAAGGCCCAGATGGATGAATAGTGCCGGCTACTACAGTACCAAACATTGCCTGCTACAGTACTGCTACAGTATTACTACAGTAACTAGAAATATTCCTCCACCCAGATTTGATCTTGGGTCTCTTGGATGCACCTAGCGAGTCCTCACAAACTGGGCTGAGGCTCTTGTGCAACACTTTCCTTTAAAAATACACTTGAACATAACATGGAAGGAATGAAAGATGATTAGATAAATCCATATAAATGATCATAGAAGAATGAAACATAAAAATTGATATTATAATAGTCTAATAATAACTTGGTTTATCAATTAAAAATATCAAAATGAGGGAATTCATAATGTCTTACATTTTAAATATGTTGTTAAGGCCTCGACCAAGACATCTCAAAATACTAGGGTAAGGCCTCAACCAAAACCCAATTATGTTTTCTATCATGAGACCAACCAATGAATCAAGGGGCTATATAGGGACCTAACAATCACTTTATAAGTCCAATTCATTCCTTATATTATTGAGGTTCAGGTACAAAACCCTTACCATATGTCTGAATATATTCTGCACTTGACCTTAACGTCCTGGATAATAAAATTAAATCCCTTAATTAATTAATTAATAACCTTATATTAATATTTTTAATTAAATATAGTCTTATTAAGTTCATTTATGTCCTTATGGATAAGTTATAAGGATGAATTTCATCGTTCCATAGTGTTCGTTTCCTGGATTTCATGATTGTTCGCTTGATTATAAGTAGTGGAGTTCATGTAAAATGGGTATAATTACCCAAAAGTTGATTTTTATATTAATAATGAACAACCAAAACTCTAATTTTTTTTATTCATTATTTGTTTTTATAAATTAGTATTAATCATTAGATAATATATTAATAATAATTGTTTTGATTTATTTCAGAGGTTTTTTGATGACAACAAACTAGTTTTGTTCTATTATTTAATATCATGTATATAAAATTGATCTAGATACTTAAATAAGATATAATACATATTTTATAATCTTTTTCAACCATAAAAATAGTATCATGATTAGAATTGAAGGATAAATTTAAGAATGAAAGTTCATCATCCATGAAGGTCGTAAATCGACACATCCTGGGCGATGATTTTGTTTTTAAAATAAAAGAGAGAGAATAAGAAGATTGATGATGGATCATCAATTAACATGATATAATTAAATTATATAGATGATACTAGAGTTATGATGATCATTTGGATATAGTAGGATAGGATAAAATAATAAAATAAAATAAATTGAAATGAAATTAAATGAAATTGGAAGAGGATTTACCTCTTGAATTAACTTACTTGAGAACCTCCTTAAGGGAAGGGGTTTTGGTATTTTGGAAAGACCAAGAGCTCCTGTATGTAGAGAGAGACTAGGTAAGATATTTTGGGCAGAGATTTGAAAATATTTAAGGCTTATAGGAGTGATGAGAAGAGGGGGTGACTGTGGTTTTTGTAGTGGAAGAGATGGGTAATTTCTCATTATTCTAATCATTAATTTATTATTTTTCTCAAGACAACCAACAACGTTGATTCTTGTGAAAAAATAGTAATAAGTATATGTGAGTTAAAAAAAAGTGTTATTAAATCATTTATGACTCAAGGAAAAGTGTATTTATCTTCTAATGTATTTATTCCCTAAATTACTGTATTTCACTATTCACTAAAAATTCAAGTATTTCTGAAAAATCCCAAAAATTCACCCTAACCATTTTTCAATGTGTAGAATTTAAAAATAGACTCAATTTAATCAAAATAAGTTTTTAAATATATGAAATTTAATTTTTTAATAAAATCATTATTTACTTGAAAAATACAGATTTAAAATTTAAAATTGATTTTACAACACTTTCAAAAATTAACAAAGATCTCCTAAAATTGTAATAAAATAATAAGGAAAAAAAATATTTATTTATGAATCCATTTTATGAAAATTAATTTTCTTTTAAATAATTTTATTAAGTATAAAATTATAATTAAATATCTATGACTTAAAAAAATACCAACACTGAAATATATATTTTAAAATATTCACTTACTTTTACTATGATATAATTATATCATAGTTTCACTTATGATATGCATAAATTATATACATATTTTCATGGTTGATTTTACTATTAATTTTGTGGATTTACTATATAAGGTTAATATTAATATTTTTAAGGGAAATCTATTATTTCCTTAGTATAGGTTTCTTTATCATCTAGATATACCTCTTATTTCTTTTATTATTCATTTATAAAGATTGTATTGTGTTTGATATGTGATTTTTTATGATTCATAAAATAAACATAAGAAGAGTACTTCAAATGATAGAGTTTTGCATGGTTACAAATTTTGATGTCATGTAATCATTTTCTAGAATACATGCATCATCAGGTAGTAAGTCCTTAATAAATTTAATGATATAGTCAACCAAGATAATATTAAATCCATACATTTCTTTCCCATGCTATTATCGTAATAAAAACTAAAATTTGAACATTATTTTAAATGCCCAATATAATAGGGTATTCATATCTTACATCATCATTATGACATTATTAACATCATCATTATGATAAATAGGTGATTTTTTTTCTAGTATTCATTTCCTATTTCACTGGTATACATGAGGAGTAGTCTTAAGGAACAAATGAAAATAAATTACAAATAAATTTTTTCATACTGATCCTTTCAGGTAAATCACTACCATTCCCAACGTGAGATTTTTCTTTATTGTGATACCACAAAATATTTTTTGGAAAACATTTTTATTGAAATAGTAACCCACTTAATCACAGGTAAACCAAGGTCTTCTAACAGAATCAAAACATGGGCATTGAATTAATCATCTATCTGAATCATTATTGGATGAAAAGTCAAAAAAAAATTATATAACTTCTTATAAAACTCATCAATTTTCTAACCAAAATTGTACATCCCACTTCCATTTGTTCCAATTCAATAAACATACATTAAATAAATAATAGAGAAAATTACATAACGTAATAAATATTTCATCATGAGATAAAAACTATTAATAAACAAAAAGTTTATAAAAAATGATATAAAATATCATAAATGGAAATTAAAATAATATATTATATTTTTTAAAATTTTAATTTGTAGAAAATATTATTTTCATACTTTATAGTATTTATTAATTCATTATTTTACAATATATTATAGTACATATTGATTAATAAAAAATTTGTGAAACTATTAAAAAAAATATTATTGTGTTAATGTTTTCACTATAAGTATATATGTTTCGAATATCATACTAGGTTATTATACACTACACTATATGTACAAAAATATAGGTCACAATAGGTTTATGCAAATAGTTTTTAGTTATTTAAAGGGTTGGTGTTAAATTTATCTTTTTATTTTCAATACCAGATTTTAGTTTTCTTAATAGATTATATGGATGGGGATATATTCATGGGTTTGTTCACCTATAGAATTGTTTCCATGGGAGTAAATGTAAATACCCCAACTCTAGTAACCTAGAGCTGGTGTCTACTTTATTATATTATCATAAGATACAAGGGATCTCATCTCAAAGGAAATATTAGTTTTGTAATATTAGAGAACCAGATACTTTCATGATTCCCATAATACATTAAAATTATAAAATACATAGCATAAGAAACAATATTTCATCGTTGATATTATTCATAATATATTTACTCATATCCTGGGGAAAAGAAAACAAATAATAGGTAATCTAATATGCTTAGTAGGGGTTATTTATAATAACTTGAGCACATAATTCATCCATGAATAATCTTGATGCAGTAAACTCATGCGTAATAAAAACTGAATTCTCAATGAAGGAAATGATTACTATTAGAAATCATGATTTTTTGTATCACGATATCTATACCATCAAGAACTTGAAATAAGACATTTTAATCTATGGCTAGGTACTAAAAATCCATTTAATTTATCCAAATAAATTTTCTCATGAGACTTAGCAATTCATTAATGGGATATATAATCCTGTGAACCATCCATAACTACATTTCCAATGTATTCCTCATATATATAATGTTCTATTTAATTCATAAAAAATATTATTTATTAATAAATTTTCATATTGTGTAAATAATATAGAAGACTAATACTGCCCTAGTCAATCAAATAACATTCAAGGTAAAACACTATATATATAAATGGTATAAAATTTAGATAATAAAAATATCTATGATAAAAATAATATTGATATATAAGGGAAATATAATGTCTAATGATAAAAAATGTTAATTTTTCAAGAGAAATATAATGACTACAAAATTAATTAAGATACTAGATATGAACATCAATTCATTAGAAAAGTATATTTTGTAGTAAAATCAAGTTTTTAAATAATATAAGAAAATAAAAGTTGAACATTTCAAATAAATTTTCATAAAATATTTTTCTCAGTAAAATCCATTAAATCTTTTTGTATAATATAAAGGGAATAAAATGGTTTTGGTGGTGGTAGTTTCTATTAACACTGTATAACTTAAAAAACATTCCTTTTGACTTCTTGTAAATAAAGTTAAAAATGACCCATTCAGGAAAACATTAGAAAGATTCCGTTAAAACTGTGTAAAACATAAGGATAAATTAAAATTCACTTGATAAATAATTTAAGTATATAAAAAAATTCTTTTTTCAAACCGTTTTTAAATAAATGTAAACATGAAAGAAAAATATACTCGATCAAAAATATAAATAATATCATCATTTATTTTCAAAATTAATCTTGAAAGAGTAACATGAATTGAATCATTAATCCGAATGAGTAAATATATATTCATGTTAAACACATCAAATGGGATGTATATACACCACACAAATATAAATAGGTTCGTAATACCAAAAATGTCTTAGTGGAGTGGAAATTGAGATGAAATCCCTTAAAATGATCATAATGTTGATGTGCGAATTAATCAATGAAGTGATTGCGTGTAAAACATTTAAATCCTAATAAAAAAGTGTAAATAGAACATATAATAATAAAATTACATTACACAAATAATCTTATCATATTAAATAAAATTAATAATTAATATAACCCAATTAAAATAAATTGAGTTATCAAACCACTTACAAAGATCATATCCTCAAAGGGAGAATTTATCAATGAAGTGATTATGTTTAACGAACTTAAATATTCAAAAAGTGGAAATAATACATAATAAAATCATAGGTCATTTCACACATAATCATGGAAAACATAGTATTTTAAGTTCAAGTATAACCCAATGAATGGAAAGTGAGTTAAAAAACCTCTTACCTCACACTTCCCTTTAGTTGAATATTTTTAACCTACTATATAATGGTTTAAAACATGTTATTAATTTATAACCAACCCATATTCATATTTATAACTAAATATATTATCTTATATTAATATTTCAATAAATTTTTATTAATAATTCTTTATTAAAATAATCGTTTCAGAGTGTTATCTATCACATTTTTCATGTAAATTATGGTTTGGTAGTTTAATTCCTTGAATATTTCTCATGGTTATATAATTTATAAAATATTATTAATTATATAACCATCATATATATTATATATATATATATATATATATTTAGAGTTATTAATACAATATTGTGATATAAAAATGAATTACACCATTCATGGAGATAGTAAGTCGTACATATGCATAAAAACTATTTTAACTTTTCGATGGATGGAAAAAAATAAATTTATGTAATAATTAACCTATATAGAACAATTATTAGAAATATATATATCCTATATATTCATTCAATATATCCTTATTACCATCCATGTAAATAATAAATGAAAAATGACTCACATCACTTCGTAGAGGTGGTAGTCTGCATGTACGCATGAGCGATGTTATCATTTTCCAATAGATTGAATGGTAAGATAGTATATATGAAATTATAATTACATAATAATAACTTTTTAATAAATATAAATCTAAAAATTAATCCCATCATAATAACAATCCATGAATGATGATGATTAAAAATGAATTGTATCTCTACGTGGAGATGGTAAGCCTTACATATGCACAAATGATACTTTCACTTCCCATTTGGTGGAAAAGAGGGTGAATAAAAATAATTTCATAATAATAATAAAATTTAAGTATATTTAAGATAATTAATCTATAATCTTATGAATAATATGATAAATTTAGATGTATTATAAGAAAAAACAAATTGAAAGATACCAGGTAAGATGATTATCTATTCTTCGATAGGCCTCTTTTAGGTCCCCTATTAAAGACTCTTAGAAAAGTATTTTAAGAATACCATCACTTTAATTTTTTGGATACGGTATTTGATAAGATAATTAGGTTCTGTTGGTTTCAGATATATGACTCAAAGTTTTGTAAAGAAGATAAACTCTTTTACAAGTGAGGAAAGAATCACTTTTGGATTTTATTAAATGATTAAAATATATCTAGCCAAATTCAATAAAATGACCATAAATTCAAGGATAAGGTATTATTTCGTTAAAATAATATCAAAAAATAAAATTTTGAGAGGTTTATATGGTTTTTTAAACCATATCTTCTGTTTTAACCCCTTCGTTAAACAATTTTAACTTTAACTTTGATAATGAATTTTCCACTCTCAAAGGGTTATAATTTTGCTCATAATGTGAAAAATGGATAATAAATCTAAAATTTATTAAAATTTAGACAATATATTACCACTTATCCTATTTCAATAATTTTATGGTTTTTAAATAATTTAATAAAATATTATTTTCAAAAAATATATTTAATGCCATTTTTTGACGCTATTTATTAAATTTTACATTAAAGATAGAAATAAAAAGATGAAATTATAATCTAGTCATTTAAAAAATCCCTAATAATATATATTAATCTAACAATTTTGGTAACATAATAATTCATCAAAAATTTATTACTTTAATTTTTTTAAAAAAATATTTATTTTATTATATTATTACTTGAACAAATACTATGTCGCTGTTTTTTATGAATTTAAGATAATTATAAAATTTATAAAAATTAAAAATAAATTTACATCAAAAAAATAAAATAATTATTTTTAAATAAAATTTTAGAATGTTTGAAAATATATTCTCATCTATATGTGAAAAAATAAAATAAATTAAAATCAAGAGAATGGCCTTTTTGAATTTTCTTTACTTAAAATAATATAAATGTCATTATCAATGTAAAATGGAACAAAAACAGCATATATTATAATATAAAATGTATTTGGTCAAATAAATCCCATAAAAGGAAATAAATCGATGTTTTGGGTTGATTTTATGACCTTATCTCATAGTTTCCACCCATATTTTACCCATTTTACCATTACCAAGTTGAAAAATATTTACCAAGGTGACAATTCATAATGAACAAAAATAAAAGGTAAATATTTAAAAAATACAAATCTATTTATTCCAAATATGACATAAATTTTTCAATATTAAAAATTAAAAAGTGGTAGAAATAAATTTTAATATAAATGTGTAAAACGCAATGAAAAACAATTTTTAGAAAAAAAATCATTTTTAAGCATAGGAATTTAGTTATATCAAAATCAAGAGTATTACTAATTCAAATGTAATTAATTAGAATATTAAAAATAAAATAGATCATATTTTACTTCAATAAAAATTCCAAAAATATAATGATACTTTTAAATTACATAATTTAATGAGAGTATTTGAAATGTCAGTATTTTACACTATTCATCGAAAAATCATCCATTTCGAAAAAAACACAAATATTCAGAATAAGTTGATTTTCATGTGATGGTTTCAAAAATTATATTAATTTTATAAAATATATTTTCTAAAATTGGTATAAATTTATTATAATTCCCCTGAAGAAAATGCAATAAGAACCATTATTGAATAAAATACCGTTTTAAAGCACAAAATGACTTTACTAAAAATTGAGAACTTATTTCCTAAGAATTAATCAGTAAATTTTTATTGATTTGGAATATAAACATATATTTAATAATATAGTTACTCATATTTATGCCTTAAAATTCAACAACTATGTTATAATGGTCACATAATTATTTTTTAATAAAATACTTATATTCGACTAAAGATCGGTGTTTTTTGTTAAGAAACCTATCTAGATTATTATAATTTTAAACTAAATTTGTGCGGTTTTATATTTTACCCTTTAAATAAATTTTATCCTCACAATTTTATCTTGATAATTAAAGGCTCAATATTTGAAAATACCATTATTCAGAACCCACATCTTACAGAGGGATAATAAAACATCTTTAAAAAAATGATGTTGGAAGGACAATTGTTTACAAAAACAACACAAATTAGGGTTCCCAGATAAGTAGTAAAATGGTAGAAGATTAAATAATATAAATATATAATATAACTATTGTCTAAGGACTAATATAGAGTGATATATATCATGGTCATTCAAAAGTTAAACACTGTAAAACCCTAAATTAGTGATGGGTGAAAAGACAATCAATTCATCAAAAATGAATTTGAAAGGATAAATGTTTTATTTTTATTTTTTCAAATGATCCATTTTATAAATTTGAGGGATTATTTTACTTTTCAGTTATAAATATGAGAAAATTTACTTTTTTTATTTCTATTTCATAAGCATAATTTCATCTTCTAGTTGTGCTTTGATGAATTTTCACTTCATATCTTATTCCAAGAAATGAATACTCAAGATAATTGTTACATGACTGAAGCACTAAAATAAAATTTTAACAGATATTAAGATACATAAAATTATGGAAGGTCTTTACTTATTTCTTTAAATAATTACCAAAACCAAAATGTTTATCATATGTTATCAAATATGGATAAATATCACACATTAATATCAAAATTATAAAAAATAACTACTAGAGTTCTAAATGATCCATTCCATAAATAGTTAAGCTTAATACTCTTCCAAAATATGTCTTAAAAGATCCAAAACCCAAAAATACAAAAGATTTCATCAAACATTTATCCCTAAAAAACATAAATTAACTCATGATTCCACACACCAAACATGTAAATACCTTGATTATATATTCTATTTAAATCATGTTAATAACTGGAATCACCATAACACCTTAATTAAAAAATATATGATTTAAAAAAATTAACACAGTTCTTATTCCTCAAATAAAATCATATACTTTCAAATGAAATAAACATAATCAATAATGATAAAAATCACTTATTCATCAAATCACTAACCAATTTCAAGGTTACCAATACTATCCCATTTACAATTTCAATATCAATAATATATTTATCCCTTATAGAAATTATTTACTCAACATCAAACACATGTTAAGGTTTATCTTTCACTTCATCTTGTGATCTCAAAAAAAATCCCCTTACCACTAAATTTATTTTATTGGTTATTGGTACCATTAAACATATTCTTTCAAATCCTTAAATAAAAAAAATATTGAAGAAAAATACATATATGTTTACTGATTCTTATAACCATAAAATCATTGGTATGAAACTTCAAAAACATATTTCTCAAATCCCAATACATATACACTTCAATCCATTCACTTTAACAACTAACATAACATATATCTTCCCTTAACCCGAATAGTCTGAATGACTTCTTTTTTGATTTATTTTTGATAATACCCATTTCAAGGTGTGAAGGGGAACCCTTAAAAGTCCTATAGGATTAGAGATTACATGACTTAAAGATCTTGGATATTATATAAAACATAGGTCTTAGAGGAATTTATCCAGAAAATAACTACTTGGAACTACTCCTCTCTAGCTTCTACATCATGATGTCAGCTCTCCACCTTTGCACGATTGTTCGGATAGGCTTCCTATGCATACATAGGCTGGTCCAGATGAAATTTCCATACCCTCTCTTTCTTCCAAATACTTTAGCTTCTTCTCATATGAATGCGCTTTCTATGAATCCTCATATGGAGTCTGCTGCTTTGCAGAGTCTGCCCGGTCCATTAAGCATAATTTCATGAGTCCCAAAATCCTTGAGGTGTCCCGGAGGTCTTAAGGTTGCCCAAAGGCCTTGAGGTGGTCCAAAATACTTACTTCCACAAATTTATTGTGTAACCCAAAGGATTTTAAGGACCTAAGGACCAAACCAGTGGCCTGAAATCCAAAATAGATGAACAGTTATGATTACTACAATAGAAAACAATACCTACTAGAGTCCCCTAGAAATTATTTTTCCATCCAGATTTAAACTCTAGTCTCTTGGAAATGGATAATTCTCATGTTATCTTAACATAAGACATTGAACTATAAATGGATCCTTAATAAGAACTTTATATCCCACCATCAAACTCTTCATTTTTATTTTGGAAATTAATTTATCTATTCCCTTCTTTTCCACACATAAAATATTTTATCATTACTTTGAGATATTTCTTTGACTGTTTCTTCCCATATTCTTAACATTTAGGAAACAAAATCTAATCCCTCAATGGACTTCCATAAAATCCATTTTTCTCTTATTAGGTGTGTTAGTAAACTCACCCAAGATAAGATTGTTAGTAATTTATTGTGATTTATGATTAGGTATAATCACAAGATTTTTCATTTTAGATCCTATTTAATTTGGTTTCTCATAAGTCCAATCATTCCATTTTGCAACATATTTAATATTTACTTGATTTCTTCTAGTTTAATTCATTAAATTAAATTAAAAATCTTGGTTTGAGAAATAATATTCATAGTGGAAAATGAAATAATCATAAAAATTATTTGAAGTATGTCTTAATCATGAAACAAACATTTCAATCTAAGAAACCTTATGTTTAATCAAGTCCATTCATAGTCATGATCTATTAAAATTGTGCATAATGGTTTATAAAAAATATATAATTCTAATAAATAATATAGCCTAATAGTGTCAAACTTTGTTTTCTGTATGTACACATTCACCATTTACAAGAATGATGGTCGAGATATAATTAACCAAATATTTATAGGGTCATTACCACTAGTTTTATATGTGACAAATAACATCCACCTGTACTACCTAGATGTGGATATGTTTCTTGGAAAAAACCACAAAATTTATACCTTTCCAAAACTTTAGGATGTAATAATATAATTATACTTATACTCAAAGTCTATCATAATATTATGTTCCCTAATCTATATTTTCCTAAATATAATTTCCAAGGTTTCTACTAAACTTCCTTTCATACCAATTTTAATTACCCCAACTCTACTAATCTAGAGTCGGTGTCTACTTTATTAAATTATCATAATATACAAGGTATATAATCCTAAAGCAATTATTAGTTTAGTTGTTATGGAGAAACAGATATATACATGATTCATATATTAAAATGGAAATATAAAATAAATAGCATAAGAACGAATCTTGAATCATTGATATTATTCATAATAACCTTATTCATATCTCAAGGAAAGGAAAATAAATTAAGGGTTTGCTCATATACTTAGTAAGGGTTGCATATAATTGAATTTTTCATTAGTAAATAACGCACAATCAATATATAAAGGTTAATAACTGAAAACACATATTATTTAATCAATAACTTGAGAAGAAAATTTAATTCATGGATAATATAAATTTAGTAAGCTCATAGATAATAATAACTAAATTTTAAATAAAGGAAATGCTTAATATTGGGCATCATGATTTTAGAAACCATGATATCTATACCATAAACTTCTTACACCAATAAAATTTAATCTATATCTAGGTGTACACCAAAAACCAATTTAATTTTGGAAAATTATTTGTCTCATGATACCTACCAATGCATTAAGAGTCGATATCCTTATGGCCCCCACCCATCACTATAGTTCCAATACATTCCTAATATATTGAATGATAAATTTAATTCATATACAATATTCCTTAATAATAATGTCATTATTGAGTAAAGAATATATAATATCAATATTTACCAAGTCAATAAAATAAATTTCAAAGTAAAACACAATATTTAGAAATGGTATACAGGTTAGGAAATAAGAATATACATGATACACAGAATATAGATATTTAAAGGAAATGTAATTTCCAATAATCATGAGAAAGTGAATATTTAAATAGGAAGTTAATGAAAAAAAAATTAATCAAGAGATGAGAGATGACAATTAGTTAATAAGAAAAGTATATTTTTTATTAAAATAATTTCTTTTAAATAATAAAAGAAAATTTATTAGAAACAATTTAAATAATTTTTCATAAAAGTGTTTTATTCATAAAATAATGCAAATATTACATAATTATATAAATATAATAAAATGGTTTTGGTGGTGGGAATGTTTTTTAACGTCAACATATTAAAAAGAAGATATTCCTCTTAATTGTTTGTAAAAAAAATCGAAAATGATCCTTTTCAAGAAAACATTATAATAACCTATTTGAAACCATTTAAAATTTCAAGGATAAATTAAAATTTTCTTGATAAATACTTTTATTAAAAAAGGACTTTTTTAATATAATTTTTAATAAAATATGGACATGGAAGAAAAATATACCTGATTAAAAAGAGAAACAATATCATATTTTTTTTTTCAAATTCCTATTAATAGAGTAACATGAATTGAATCATTAATAATTATAAGTAATTATATATTCATGTTAAATAACTCAAATTGGAATTATGCACAACACAAAAATTTAAATAGGTGTACAATACCAAATATGTATCAATATAGTGGAAATTGAAATGAAATATATTATAATAATCATAAAGTGGATGTGAGAATTAATCAATAAAGTGATTTGGTGTAAAAAAATGTAAATCCATATAAAATAAGTGTAAATAAAAAATAAAATAATTATATTTTATCACATATATAATCTTAGATTATAAAATACACTGAAGAAGTAATATAAACCAATGAAAAGAAGTTGATTTATAAAACCCCTTAAAAAGATTATATCATTGATGAGTGAATTTATCAAGGAAGTGATTATGAGTAATAGATTTAAATCCAGAAAAAGTGGAAATGAAACATAATATAGTTATTGGTAATTTCAAACATAATATTTGAATAACATAGTCAATGAATTTTAAATATAAACCAATGAAAGTAGATTGAGTTAAGAAACTAATTACCTCACGCTTCCATTTAGTTGAATGTATTTTAATAGAATTTATAATGGAATTAAACATGTTATTAATTTATAAAAAAATAATATAAATTTTTATAAAATCATATATTATCCTATCATAACATTTCAATACCATTTATTAATTATTATTTATTAAAATTCTCATTTCAGTGTGTTATCTATCTCATTATTCATATAAGTTTAGGTTCAAGAGTTTAATTCCTTGCATCATTATAGTGGTTACTTCATATCCAAAATTTTATTCATGATATAAATATCACATATATATATTATATGAAGATATTTAGATTCACTAGTAAAAGATATAGATAAAAAATTAATTACACCATTTATGGAGATGATAATCTATACGTACATGTGAACCTTGTTTCCACATTTCGATAGATGAAAAAGAAAATTTAAAAAATAATTTACCTTCATAGAATATTTATTATATAATATATGCCATGTATATTCATTAAATAAATCTGTTTTATCATCCATGTAAAAAATAAATTAAATACGAATCACATCGCTTCATGATGGTGGTAGACTACACGTACACATGAGCGACTATATCATTTTCCAATGGTTTGAAAGATAAGAAGTTAGATATTATATTATAATTATATAAGTATAATTATGTCATAATTATCATATATAAAAAGTAAACCCATCATAAAAACAATCCAAGAACTATGGTGATGGAAAATGAATTGTATCGCTATGTGGAGACGGTAAGTCGTACGTACATAAGAGCGATACCTTGAATTCCCATTTGATGGAAATGAGCATGAATAAAAATGTTTTAATAATAATAATAATAATAATTCATTATATTTTTCATACATAATTTATTATATTGTTAAGAATATCACAAATTTATATTAAGTATAATAATAAATAAATTGAAATTGGTCGGGTAAGACCTCTTCTTCGACATGACTCCTTTAGATCACCTATAAAGGAACCTTGGTACAATATTTTAAGTATAAAAACACCTCTAATTCATGTATATGGAAGTTTTGAAGTTAAATATACAGGGTTTTTTTGATCTATATGGCTCATTGTAGTGTAAACAAGGGAAAAAGGGTGCCTTTTTAAAAGTGAGGGGAGGGGAAGTCTTGAAATTTCGTAAATGATTAAAATATAATGAAGTTATTATATAAAAAATGATTTAAAATTGACAGAGTTTCAATAAAATTTATTATTTTGTCTAAATAATATCAAAAAATAAATTTTTTATAAGTTTATCTTGTGTTTTACCATTATTTTTTGTTTAACCCCTTAGTTAACAAATGTTATCTTTAACCATTGTAAAACATTTACCACTCTTAAAGGGTTATAATTTTATTTATAATATAAAAATAGTCTCATAATTAGAAAAAGGATGAAATTTTTAAGAATAAACTATCCCAATTGTCCTCTTTTAAGTTTTTTAAAATTTCTAAATAATTTAATAAAATATTATTGTCATAAAGTATATTTAATGTCATTTTTGACACTATTTATTTAATTTGACATTAAAGACACAAAAAAAGAATAAATTAGAGTATAATAATTTCAAATATCCCTTATATGATATAATTATCAATAAAATTAATGGAACAAAATAATTCAACCAAATTGTATTACATTTAATATTTTTAAAATTATTTACTTTATATTTCTATTACATGAACAAATACTATGTCATTGATGTTCATTTAAGGTGATTACACTATTACAAAAAAAATTAAAATAAATTACCCTCATAAATATAAATAAATTATTTTAAAAATAGAATTTTCTTTTCATTCATAACATATTATTATCATATGTTAACAAATGAATGAAATTAATCCCAAGGGAATACAATTTTGGAAGTTTCTTTACTTAAAATAATATAAATGTAATTAAAAAGGTAAAATGGAACAAAAATTACATATATTATAACAACGGATTTAATTTTTCTAATTAATCCCATTCAATTAAATAAAGGTAATTTTGGGGTGATTTTGATACCATATCTCATATTGTTAACCTCGTTTTACCCATTTTACATTTAGTGTGGTGGAAAATAGTTATCGAGGTTACCATTCATAATGATAAAAAATAAAATAGAAATATTTAAAAAAAATATGAAATTACTAATTCCAAATATGGTATCCATTTTTCAAGATTCAAAATCCAAAATCGGAAGAAATTAATTTTAATATAAATCCGTAAAACACAACATAAAATAGTTTTTAAAAAAAGTGTTTTTAAGCATAAAATTTTACTTATATAAAAATCATGAATATTTCTTATTCAAATGGAATTAATTATATTATTAAAAATAAAATTTTTCATATTTTAATTTAATACCAAATCCAAAATATAATGAGACTTAAATTACTTTATTTGATGAGAGTATTTGAGAAATCAAACTTTTGCACTATTCACTAAAATATCAACCATTTCATAAAAACCAAAAAATTTAAACCTAATACAATTTTTATATGATGATTGAAAAAATTATTTTAATTTTATAGAATAAAATTTCTAAAAGTGTTAACAATTAATTATAATACCCTTGAAAAATTCTATAAACATCATTTTAAAGAAAAATGTACTTTAATGCATAAAATGACTTTACTAAAAATTGAGTGTTTATTTACTAAGGATTAATCAATATATTTTTATTGATTAAGACCATTATAAATATATTTCATAATTCTGTAACTCATATTCATACTCAAAAATTAAATGACTATGTTATAACAGTCGCATAATAATATTTTAATAAAATATCTCAATTCACTTAAAGATTGGTGTTTTGTGTTAAATAGAATATTGAGTTTATTATTATTTTAAACAAACTTTTTAGGGTGTTATAGTAAATATGTATCATCATAGGAGATATCATATGTTTTTGAGTGCAATATTTTTTGTATATGCATTATATAATTCATATGTTTCTGTAATGAAATAGTTATGGTTCTTGAACTATGGTATCCCTATGGGGGAGATTTTCTTTGTCATTAGAATATTTTGGTGATTATTTCACATATCTCGGACATAATTTCTTTTATTTTGTATTTATTATTTAGGTAATTTGTTTGTTTGGAGAAAAATAGTCTCTAATATGGTGTGTGAACCTATGGTTTTAGTCACCAGTCATTGACATTTAATAGAACAAGATCGAGGTTAGTGGTAGCTAAGTATGTGGATTGATCATTATATTGTATAGTTCATTAAATAATCATTATGAAAATTTAATGATTTGGGTATTAATTATTTTAATCCCACTATGGCATTATTTTTGCTTTTCTTCCTTGTTTTTTTGCATGATTCACCACTAAAATTTCCATGGTTGGTGCTCCGACCAATACCCCATAATTGATCATTGCATAAAAGTTACTCAACACAATATATTAATATAGTGGGTTTGGGTTCATGATTTAGGGAGTGATAAAGGTGAGATAATGATGAAGATTGATCGATGGAGGATCAGACCAAATTGGATATCCCTATTTTCTTAGTTTGATGCATAGTGATAGAATGTTGCGATGACAATTGAGATTGAAGCATATTAAAGGCCATGTTCTATCCACCATCGATAGAGAGGCTCAGTCAACACTTGATCTATGTCATTGGTAGATTCCATGGAGAAATCTAAGGTACCAATGGCATAGACATACGTGTGAATCCTTTCTAGAATTTTTGAGAAACTCTTTACTACAAATACTATAGTTAAATGAACACACATTCTGTATTCCCTCTTCTATGGTTTTAGGGTTTATGAAAAGATGCAGAGATCACATTCCATGTGAAATATGTCATATTTCAAGTGAATCAGTGCTTTCATCTTGGCATGTACCCCAAAAGGTACATAGGCATGAACACAACCACGTACACAAGTACCAACCAAAGTTCATGAGCATGACCATATGTATACAAGAATGGGATGGTGGAAATATGAGTGATGAAAATAAATATACACATCATGTACTCATAAATGAAACACTTTTCATGTGGTGGATTATATGCCATGGTGAGACAGAGATAAATGCGAAATCCTGGGGTAGAACAGAGATGCCATATACCCATATTACACATTGGGAAATGCATTCCAGATAGGTTGAGGTCCTCTATAAATTTAGTATAGACTAGGATCAATTGAGTGCGATCCCTTTTTCTATATCTATGAGGGTATAATGTGTAATTATGTTATGATATTAGGATTGTGATCCCATCTATGGGTTTTGTTTTAGATAGAATTCGTGGTATCCTTTAATGGGGCCTTGGGTGAGATCCTCTATCATATCTTCTTCCCTAAGTGGGGTTTATGTTATCAGCATGAACAACATTCATAGGTCATCGATCCTCTATCTCTAAGATTAATCCATTAGGGATTGTGGTGTCCCCTATTGGTCTTGGGTGTGATCCCTTACTTAGATGTCGTGATCTCTAGAGTTACAGTCAGTACTTATTTGGAAAGAACCAATGAGAATGAACTCTCAGAACAATGAAATAAATGATAACATGGCTCATTGAGTGGATTCTTTTGGATGAGCTTTACCTTGAAGGCTCATGCATAATCTTTTGGCTAGTAGTATGGTTGAGACCTCTTTGAGACTTAGTGTATTTTTTGAGTATATCTAGGTTTTTATTTTTATTATTTATCATATCCTTATAATCATAACTTGCGATGAGATGAGTAGTATATAAATACTTTATGTTTGGTGATTTAGAGGTATCCTACTTGGGGTTATTATATTCAACCTGCATGGGTTCTTCCCTTACATTTCATGTATTATGCAGAAGAAAATGCATTTGATAGAGTCCTATGAAGATCAGGAGAAGGCAGAGCATAGTTTGGGATAGAAAGACTTTGGTTAGACCAATATTTTCATTTTATAGCAGTATCATCCTACATAAAAGGTTGGATGCCTTTTTTACTTTTAAGTGGGCTTGTATTTGGCCCCATTATTGCTTTCAACAAATTTCTCATACTATGGTGTGGGATAGATGTTATGAATGCATTATGGTATCAGTTGTATTTAACTTCCAACATTGTATGGGTATTTAAATATGTGTTTTTGTTTGTATACATATACATTAGTCTAATTTCTCCAATTTTTGTAATATGCCTCACAATTCTACACAAGTCTCTGACCTATTAGAGGTGGGTTTGGGTGGTCACACTCATCCTATCGTCAGATAGGTGGTTCTCAGAGGGTCAGGTTGTGATATAGTGGTATCAAAAGAGGTTCTTACTATGACCATATTTTATAGATTATATAGTTGTGTGGTTTGGTTTTGGATTTATTGAAATAGTGTTTAAGTATTTCAAGTTCATCTTTTAGGCTGGGGACTCTAGTGTTAGTGCGATTGCTAATGTATCCATACATCAGGACTCTGACAACCTACTTGTTTACTAGGTACATGTATGAACTAGTTAGGGGGGGGGGCATTGATACATGAATCATATAGGATCAGGTTTTGTTCTCCATTTACATCTTGAGTTATCTCCCCATATATACACATTGATCATGGTGTGTCTTGTTTGTTTTAGGATTCCTTTATGAAGTCTGCCAGACTAGATTCTATAGTGAGATCACAAGGATGATCCGCTGAGTGATTAGGATTTGGTATAGGTTCCTATACTAGAGGTAGTACATTCGGGTGGTTTTCTACTTTTCCACCACCCATTGAGTAGTATGTTGTTCCCATAGTACCATCTAAGGATGTTTATAAGTTGAGTGAACTCTATGTTTTTTAGAGCTCTAAACCTCTCATGTTTCAGGTTGATCCAAACCCCAAGTACCTGAGTACTAGATAAAGAAAGTGAACTAAGTTTTCCTCCTTCCGAGGACACATCCATATCATATGGTGGCCTTAGTAGGGAGTCTTATTTATGGATTTTTAGGGTGATGATGGAGTCTAGTGACTCAGACAGATGATGATTTGTCTCTCACCTGGTCATATTTTGATCATATCTTCATATAGAATTTCTATGTATCCATGTTATTATTGGTACATATTCAAGAGATTCTATAGATTTATCTGAGAAGGATGAATGTTTCTGATTATTTTATAAGGTTCACAAACCACTCATGATACTATATTCATATAGTCCTCGATCTGTTTTTCCATGCATGGACCGTTTAGTGGGTCTTATCCTGAGATATTAGAGATGGTATGATATCTATTTCCTTCCCACTTATACTGGTGTGATTGAGTGAGACTTGGTGGTAAAGAGATCTCTATTAGAGTATAATCCAATAGTTCATGATGATAGTGGGAATGTAAGAGCTTAGACCTTAGAAGCTGGTAGTTGATGGTGGATATAGGGACCTGAGAATGTGGGATACTTATGGAGGCAGTCATAAGATAGAGTATCAACAGTTCAGGGATCTCATAATGATTTTTGGTCAGCTAAGAGAGTGGCAGTTTTTCTCTTGTGATGGTCTGGGACATATTACTTAGGATTTTCTACCCTGTTGTACAACTAATAGGGATACAATCAATAGACCGCACAAACAAAGACAATGGTAAGAGAAGAAAGGTTTGTAGGGAGGTATATGTGGCATAGGATCTTGGATAGCACAAAGAGGTGGAAAAAAGTTTGAATTGTTTCCATCACAACCCCAGGTGGTCCACACCAGGCTTAGGGAGATAATGGTTAAGGATGTGGATAGCAAGATGCAGTGGAAGTTTGTGACACCAAGGATCGAGGGATTATTACAGGTACATTCAGTGTCTTCTCTACTTTAGATATTTTAATAATAGACATGGGTGCAAGAAATTATTTTCTTTACACTTCTCTATTTTGAGACATAGAGAGTAAAATAGATCACTTCGTTCGACTCTTATGCTTGGATACACCGAACAGAGTTGACATAGTGATCACACACTTCCTCCAATAGTGTGAGCTAACTCTTAGATGATAATTTTTCTTATGGGCTCTCCTTTTAGTTATGGTGAGGCCTTATGGAATAATCTAAGGTATGGATAGGATATCCATAGTTCATTAATAGATTAACTATTTCAGGCATAGGATGTAGTGTTTCCATGTTGATGGGATGATTTCATTAGTTCTTTGTTGAGAATAAAATCCTAGTAGAGTAGGATGGGCTCATATGAAGGTAGATATAGGTAATTACTCACTTGTAAAATATTATCACCCTTGGAGAACTAGATGTTATAGTCATTTAGATTCCTTCTATGGTAATGGAGTATGAGGAAACCTTTCTTAAGGATGTATCAGACTACCTCCCCACTAATATATAGAAATATACATAGACCTAGACCTAGGTATTTAATCAATATCTATTCCAACATAAAAGGTGACTCTCAAAGATCTTTGTGATGTAAAGTTATAGTTTAAGGAATTGTAGAAGAAGGTATTTATCAGACCCAATGTGTTACCCTGAGCAGCCCTGGTGTTGTTCACAAATAAGGAAGATGAGAGATTGAGGTTTTTTGTGGATTGCCATCAACTTATCTAGGTGATCGTGAAGAAAAATTATCCACTACTGAGGATCAACAACCTATTCATTCAGTTGAGAGGGATGAGATGGTTCATGAAGATAAACCTCAAATCAAGTTATCACCATATTTGAGTATGAGATGTAGTTATATCGAAGAAAAAATTCCAATGAAAATATTTTCAATATGAGTACTTGATGATTCCTTTTAGTGTGATGAACTCCCCAATGGTGATCACAAGACTCATGAAATGGATCTTCTATCATTTCTTAGAATGGTTTGTGGTGGTCTTCATAGATGACATCATAGTGTACTTGATGTTTAAGGAGGGGAATAAAAGACACTTGATGAGAGTCCTAGATATACTTTGAGAGAACCATATTTATGAGAATCTATCTAAGTGTTTGTTCTAGATTCAAGAGAACCAATCTCTAGGAAAAATAATCTCATAAAAGGGTGTAGCAGTAGGCCTAGTGAAGGTTGAGGTAGCATTACATTAGGATCCTCTCAAGAGGGTGAAATAGGTTTGATGCTTATTTATTTTATTTGGTGGCTTCAAGATATTCATGCTCAATTTCTATAGGGTGTGGACACCTTTTACTAATTAGAATTGGAGGGGGTGACCTTTATTTTGGATAGAGAGGTTCTAATAAGATTTTCAAGAGATTTTGGAGAGTTTGATGAGAAATCACATATTTATATTTCTAGAGGATGATGTTGAGTATGAGATATTTTATGATTCCTTAGGGAACATTATTGGTTGTGTTCTAATGCAGATATTGGGGGTGATTTCTCATGGTTTCCAAAAGTTGAGACCACATGAGCAGAACTATACAACACACAATTTTGAGTCGGGAGTGGTATTTTTCACCCTAAATATGTGGCAACACTACCTTATGGGTGAGTGATTTATCTTCTATTTTGAACATACGAGTCTCAATTATAACGTCACACAAAAGGATCTTAACTTGTGAAATATTCGATGTAAAGAGTTTCTCCAAGATTATGACTTTGAGATAATCTATAATCTCAAGAAGTGAAACATTATGGTAGATAATCTTAGTTGTATATTGATGTTGACTGATGCATCAAGGTATTTAGACTCATTTTAGTTGTCCTATATGGATTGGGGTGGTACAAATTTTCTCCAATGAATGGTTTTTACCTCAATTTGTTTACAATGTTAGGGTGAATGATCCTGGAGATACTAACTATAAGGCCTTATATAATCAAATATCTATTTGGGGTGATCCTGATAAATTTTTTTGAAGGTGTGACAACATTATCCTTTTAAAATGATTAATGATGGAACCTATTATTTTTCATGATGATTTTATAAGGTAGTTCTATAAATACCTCTTGGGAGTATATCGAGGTGTGGTGAAGATATACTAGGACCTTCAATGTCAGTTTAGATGGTCAAGGATAAAGAAGTGTATACTAGAGTTTGTTTATTGATGCCTCATATCTTAGAAGTTGAAGGCTAAACACCAGATTATAGTGGGTTTATCTCTACCACTTGAGTTTACAGAGTGTAAATGAGAAGGTATATCTATGTGATTCATGATAAGGATACTACATAGTTCTAGAGGACACATTTTTATCTGGGCGATCATAGACCAACACACCAAGTTAGACCACTTCTTAGCTATATGAGAGTTGAGTTTAGAAGAGATGTTATAATGAATTTATGTATAAGAGATAGTCTAGATTCACGGAGTTTGATCAGTTATCATTTTAGAATGTGATGTTCACTTCATGTCAGGATTATGGAGAGGATTTTAGGACTCCTTTGGGACTCAGTTTCATTTGACCAAAGTTTCACCAGATTGATGGAAGAATTACCAGACTAGTCAGAATCTAGATAACATTTTTCTATATTATGTTTTGTACATTTTTGATATTTGGTAGTATCACGTACCCTTGTTGGAGTTTATGTACCACAAAAAAAACCATTTCACCATCAATATGGCACCATTTGAGACCTTGTATGAGAGACCCTACACGTCACCACTTTGTTTAACTGGTCTAGGTGGGTGAGAACTCGTGCGCCCAGAGTTGGTGTGATCGTGGAAAAATAAGGTTCATATCACCCATAAGAGTATAAAGACTACCTAGAGGTATTAGAATTCATATAAAGACTGATGATGGAGACCTTTGGAGTTTGAGGAGGGAGACGATGTGTTCCTAAGGGTATCACCTCAACATCAATTATGGAGTTTTTTCGAGGTTGGTAATATATCTTCGAGAGTCTTTATCCCTTTCTAGATACTTCGTAGGGTTTTTGAGGTGGAATATCACTTGGACCTACCACTGTAGTTATACTAGGTACATGGTATCTTCCACATTTCATAGCTAATGAGGTATGTTCATAACACATCTTATGTTATCAATTGGGGAGATCTATACATCTAGGATGGATCTACCTTCACAAATTAGATAGAAGAGATCAAGTTTCAGTAAGATAAGATCCTTAATTAGTGATTGGTTCCCTTAGTGCATGCTTGGTGACAGTAAGAGAATCTTTTGGAGAGAACATGGGAGTAGGAGACCCATATTCAAACTTAGTACCCAAATATATTTGAGTAAGTTTTTATATTTTTGGGATGAAAATTCTTGATGTGGGAAAAAATTTAAGACTATATTTTTTCCAATAATGATTTGAAATATATATAATAATATTTTCAGAGCTAGGTGCTGAGTTGGTGAGGGATTTTGAGGTCTAGGGAGGTACAATATTAATATTATGTGAATATTAAAAATAATAATACAAAAAAAACACAAACACAAAACTATTTTTATGAAATAATTAAATAAATCCAGAATATGGACTAGAATGGAAAATCAGAGATCGTCGTTGAGTCTAGAGAGTGAATTATACCCTAGACATCACATAATCATTTTCAGCATCGAGTTTTTGGCTCGAGTTCCACCATGGGAGAAATAATTAAATATATTAAATATATTTATTTAATTATTTTAAATAAAATACTAACCTAATTATTCTCTGCAAATACATAGCTATAACTAATTTTTAGGGTGATCTGCATATCCCTGTGATTGAGAGTAGAGCTGTTGGAGGATAAATTCTTGAACGAAAGCGGATAAAGGATCATTTTTGACAACTGAATCCTAGGATCTCTCCAAAAAAGACAATATAGATACATTATTAATTAGTGATCAATACTAAATTTAGGTAGGGAATTTTAATTTACTTTTTAATTTCCCTATTTATTTTTTCCAAGATGAATATGAATCAATTCTTCTAATAGTTTGATTCAGGGTTCGATTATTCTGATGAAGTTGTGGGTTTATTCACCTCTGGTTGGGGAATTTTTATGTTTGTTTATTTTTTACACTTAATTAATAATTATAATGTCAATTAATCAAGGAAAACTTGGGAAAAGTCTGAGTTTCATTCCTTTTTTTTGGGTTGTTTAATTCTTCCATGTTTATTCGCATGTTTCATCGCTGGTATTCCTTTGGATGGTAGTTTAACAAATTCTAGATAATTGATCATTTTGAAAATATTCTTCGGTGAAATATATAGATACCGTGGGTTTGATTTTTTTATCAATTTGTGATGGTGATGGCGATAAATCAGTAGAGGATCATAATTATATTGGAGATCCATGTTTTCTTAGTTTGAAGTGCAGTGACGACATGATGCGATGAAAATCGTGATTCAAGCAGATCGATGGCTGGATTCTGGACACCAATGATAGTGAAGCTTATTCAAAAAAAGATATTTTTTAGTATATTATATGGAGGAATATAAGGTATCATTGGTGTAGGTTTACTCATAAAGACTAACTATAATTTCTAACAAATTCCTAAGTACATAGTGTGTAGAATGAATAAACATGTCTTGTAGTCCCTATTATGTAAGGATAGGGTTTAGTCATGGAGAAAAATATTACAGTCCATGTGAAACCTATCACATTTTATGTGAAAATATATTTATGGCTTAGCGTGTACCCTAGAGGATACATGGGAATGAACATGAATAGGTATATGGGCAAGACCCGAAGTATATGGGCATGAAGAGATGTACATGACATGGGATGGTGTAATTCCGAGTGTTGGAAAAACCTCTACACACTTCTTACCCCTAAATGAAACACCTTGTATATGAAGGATTACATGTTGAGTGATACATCGATACATTGTTAGCCACGGGGTAGACAAGACATGTCGTATACCCATAGTAAAAACCATTTAATACATTTATGATAGGTTGAGTTCCAATGTCTTTTTAGTATATACCTGATTAAGTTGAGTGAAATCCCTTTGTACATACCTATGGATACAATGTGTCATGAGGTATTGAGATGAGGATTTTGATCCCCTCTATGGGTTTTGTTTCAAATAGAGTTTTTGATATCCATTTATGCGGCCTGGGGTGGCATCCTTTATCATATATCTTCCCTAGGTAGGGTTTATGGTATCTACCTGACCACCATGCATAGGGTGTCGATCCCCTATCTAGAAGATTGATCCTATTGGGTTTTTGGTGTTCCCCAAAATTCTGAAGTGTGAACCCTACATCAATGTCAAGCTCTTCTAAGATATAGAGAGTACTTCTTTGGAGAGACTCGGCAAGCACAACCTCTTAGAAGAGAACCATTAGCAACAACTTGGATTGTGAAGTGGATTATCCTAGACGATATTTACCTTGATGTCTTAGGAAAAATCCTATAACTGGTAGTATAGTTAGGACTACTTTGAGAAAAATATTCTATTAGGAAAATATATGGGTTTTTATTATTGTTATGTCTCATATCTGGATTAACATACCCTGTGATGAGATGACTAATTTCTTTATGATTTATGTTTGGTGAGTTTGTGGTGTCCTACTGGGTATTATTATACTCCCCAATGTATGGGTTCTACCCACACATATCAGATGATATTCCATTTTTTGATCAAGAGAAGGTGAAGCATATTTTTGGATAGAGAGACTATCATTGGAACATGTGTTGCATTTGATAGTAGTCCCCTCCTACTTATAAGGATTTTTTTCAATTTTTAGAGGGACTATATTTGGACCCTTTATTGCCTTAAATAGTTTTTTCATACTCTTGTGTGGGATAGATTCTATGCAAACATTATGGTATTAGTTGTACTTACCTTCCAATATTGTATGGGTATTTGGATATATGTGTTTGTGTATAGTTATATTAGGATAACTCCTCCCATGTGAGTGACATGTCTACTTGGTTTTGGTTTCCAACCCCTTACCTATTATAGGCTGGCTTATGGTGGCATACTCTGCTTACTGTAACCCAGGTGGGCCCTGATGGGCCGATTCATGACAAGAATACATTAAGATATCTATGATAAATTAATAATACTAAATAATCATAAAATAAATTCATGTATAATACAATTATCAAAACATTATATATTATGTGAATCAATAGTTAATGTATAATAACATAGGAAGAAACCACCAGATGTTTCTCCTAGTATCAAATACTAGGTACCTATCTTTCTGTCACCATCTATATATTAAGATCCAATTAAAAACCTTTTATTCTCCAACCAAATACAAAGTTCAAAAAATTGAATTATAAATTTCTATCTTTTTCTCTCTTTATCCCACTTTTATTTTAATAATAAATGGGCGAATATTCCAGGGACTCCTCATTTTCACTTGGCCAACCATAGATGACTCTATGTGGTAGGTAAATCAACATTGATCTACCAATTTTTTAAATAACATATCAATATCTTTAGGCACTTGTCCCTTTTCTAAAATTCTACACTAACTAACTCTGAATAATATCCAAATTATTAAATCTAGAATTACTAATAGATTTCATCCTCGATTCCCCCATTGTCATTTAATTGGTATAGATTATTGCACACACTTTCATGTAGGATAAATATAAATAATATTCCATCTATGGATGTGATTTATAATTATCCTCTATAATCCTTAAAAATCTCATCAATATTTTCATTAATTATGTTTTTATTTAAATAATACCATACTTTTCTCAATCTCACATAAAAATTCATAATAAATATTATATGAAAAAATATTTTCTTAAGTATCACTTATACAACTGATATCCTCCATATATGTTGCCTTTGAAATTTCTAATTAAGTCTTAGGAAATATTAAACTTCAAGAATTCTCATATATGAAGCCTCTATTTTAATCCTTCACCTATAGAGGTACTCTTTCACACATACATGGAATATAAAAATTTCATTACAATCATACACGAGTTCTAAATTTTCATATATGGGGACACTTAAAATCTTAAGCATGATTATAAAATTATGGTTTCACACATTATTCTTATATGATTTAACTAAATTGATATCTAAACATAAATATTTAGTATAATTTTCCAATCACACCGATGTGACTAAATCACTTCCTCGTGGTCAGTTGGCAAAAGCTTCAAGGTATGTTGAATACACTGTCACAATCTCTTAAACTGACCATGAAAGTTATTCATATTTACTTTCATGCCCTCACCTCTTATTAACTACACCACATTAACATAATTAAATCAACGTTCAAATATAATGATTCAATTCAAAATTAATATTAAAAGAAACATTATTTTTATTTAAAGTAAAAAAATCAAATTATACCAAAAAATAGAAATAATGCCAAATATAAATAATCTACGGGGATTAATTACATTGAATTTTTAATTTAAAACATATGAAATTATAGATAAACTAAACCATAATCATAAAATCAACCCACCATGGTAGATTATATGGAAAATAAGTGAGAGGAAGAGAAAAAAGAGGGAGGGGAGGATGGAGAGGGACCTAACCATTATAAATCCCCAAGGAAATTCCAGGAATTAAGATAAAAATAAGAAATAAAGTATGAAGATTCCATAGAGACCATATTCTTGGGTATTCAAAATCCCTATAGGAAAATGGGAGTTGGAAACAACCAAATTAGATATTTATATTGAAAATTATCAAATTTTAAGAAAAGTTACATGGACTAAATGAACTGTCATAAAAATTAGCCATCAGTCATTAAAAAACTGAATAATTAGATTTACATCTTCCATTCTACCATTATATGGTCTCCAAGAACATTCAGTCCGCTCGTGCATTCTATGAAAATTTTGAATAATTAATAATCTTCTACTAGAAATCAAGGAAACTCAATAGAATAAATAATAGAAAAAAAGTACATACCAGAAATATTATGTGAGTCACAATTAAGAATTACCCTTCTAAATTATACCAAATCAATAATGGTTCCAAAAAAACATGGAATAACTATACTAACCATCCACCAATACAACACAATTTTAGTTAGTGTTATTATTTTACCTTAGTATTTCCTCTCTAATATATTTATCCATAAACACCTCTTTGTGATTTAACAATTCACTTACCCTATAGATGTGGACCACTTTCAAGATTAACTTATGATCGGTGGTGGCCTTAGGTGATGTATTTAAGGATTTATTATGATTTAGAATTTTGTAAGGGCACATCATTTTGTGACAAAATATATCACGATAGAGCTCATTATTTAATTTAAAATACAATGTTACCATAAATAAATTATATATTCAAAAAATCAACCTCATCTAAAATCATACCATATAATTTTTTAGTTAAAATATATCATCTTATTGTAATAAATCAAGTAAAATCAATGTATAACAAATTCCATGTATATATCAAAGCATATATAAATTTAAAATCATCACACAATCACCCTAAAATAAAAAAAACACTAACCACCATTTAATGTGAACCATTAACCACAATATCTTCTTATAATCTATGTAAACATGAAGAAAAACACAAACCTTTATCAATTAATCCAAGAAGAAAAAGACCGTCTATTCAACCACGTAACTATAATATTAATCACATGTTGATTTTTTTTCTAAACAATTTTTGATTGTTTATTAGAATTATTTCATATTTTAATGTGACTAAAAATAATTAATGAAGTTCAAGAAGATGGAAAGTGATTTTCATGAACATTCTAGGTCTTGAATGACCCTTATATTGGTCATTTAAAATTTATATAAATTTCAAATGGTTATATAACCCACAAAAAACACCTAGAAACACCAAGTGAATAGTGTATTAATGTAACCCCACACAATCATTGTTTACTATTACATGTTTAGCGGTTTATATACTTTTATAAAACAGTCCTGGTCATGTGATGTGTATATGACATCCTATATGACTTTTATGTCTAATAAGGTCACATGGGACTCTATAATTTCCTATTCTCATATGATTTTATAAAACTATAGGTCATTAAAATCTATTAGTATTTTATTTAATGCCACCCTAAGTTACATGTTTCTATTTTAGTTGATTTTTTTTCATGATGTTTTTGATATACCTTTATCTCAAGATTATTTATATCCTTTTATTCGATACATCGATCAAAATATATTAGATAAATATGCTATAGAGAATATTTGATTTTAGGAATTTAAATACACAAAACATCATATATTTTTCCTTTTCTATCATTATAAACATTATGTATATTTTTTGAAGTGTTAAAATATTTTTAAAATTATCTATGGGGGATTTTTGGACCCACAAATAACATGTTATATTTTATGCATAAATTAACCCAAAAAACTCTATAATTTTCAACCCATAATTTTTCTTAAATATAAAAAATAATTTCAAGGTTAAAAATATATTATCCCAATATAAATTCATAGAGTTTTATTTTGGGGGGGGGGGGAATATAAATCAAACCATGATCACATAATTGAAAAAATCCTCCAATAATGATAATGAGATCAATGAGTATTCCCTAAAACGTTGAAAAAATAATAATTAATGAATGAATTCTATTTGGGTTATCCATAACTATTATAGAATAATATATTACTTATAGAGACTCATTCATGTTAATATAAATAATCATGAGGATTTGTCTTGGATTTTGGGGTTTTCAACTTAAATGGTTCAAAATTATAATTATTTATTATTATCATAAAATTAATACCATAAGGAAACCCATTATTCAAAGTTCAATGAAAACACTAAAAAATTTTTAAGGTTCATGTTAAGGTTTAAAATAACTATTTTCACATCAGATTCTAAACTAATCATTTTTCTTATAAAATCTTCCTAAATTTATAAAAAATATATATCCCAAAATATATCCATTTAAAATCTTTGATAATTTTCTAAACCATAATAATATTTTTTATTTTTAAAACATTATTGTGATATTTTTATTTTTAAAATTCTAGTATATATCAACATATATTCCATCCAAAATATATTGATTTTAAAAAATTGAAATCGATTTTATAAAGTTTCAAATTAAAATGATTTGGTCATTTTAGAAAAATATTAATTGGATTATTACATTCTATTAAAGAGAAAATATTTTCATAATCAATTAATAATTATTAATAATATCCTTACATAACCAAACATTCCATATTTCAAACAAAGATAACATTTTCATTGATTTTATTTATATAAACGCATTTAATTCATTTCATGGGATAACCTGAAGTTAATTAAACAACATCTCATATTACTCTTTTTAAAACTAATTTATAGAATCTTTGATGACCATGAATAATCTATACTCAATAGTTTCATCATTAATAGTCTTCCTATTATGTTATGAAATAAAAAATAAAGTATCATCCAGAAATATTAAAATATTTATTATTTGAGTCCCTTAATAAAAATATGCAATTAAATTACTTAAAGGGTTTTTCAAAAGACTTATAGTTTATATAGGAATCAATTACATAGAGAATTTTTTAGAGACTTTTATTTTTAATTCTTATTGTTCATAAATTTTATCAAGGTTGTTTTAATCAATTATTAATTGAATAGAAAATAATAATCTTGAAGGTTATCAAATTAGAATGTTAGTAAATTGGAGAAATATAATAGAATAATTTGAGTAAAATTTGAGTAAATTGGAGAAAAGTCTTTAAGGTTTTCAAATTTTAGAAATAATAGTGGAAAATTATTATTTTTAAATGATTAATGAATTTATTAATTTATTTATTATTTTTTTATTTTTTAAATTAAATACTTTCATAGATAAATATTATTCTTTATAAATATTTTTGGGTATTTGTAGTGAAGTAATAGAGGATAAGCAATGGTATAAACCTTTGTATGGTCAATTGATATACTTTTGGTTGGTGTGTAGTCATAGGATTCCAAAAGGAGGTTTAATATGGGATTATAAAGGTTCCATAAGGTTATATGATTTGATAGGGTGGATAAATTACATGAATTTATTCACGGTGGATATTTTTTATTCATAAAATGTGTGTTACAAATTTATATAAATTACACATCATTATGCATTCTCTATTTTGTTTCATTAGATAATGATATTACAGTTCATAATTTTTCAATAAACTGAGGGTGGTGAAAAAGGAATGATGAGAAATAAATGATAAATCGCTAAGGGGGATGAGAAAAGTGACTCAAGATATTCATAAATATAATATCATTTAATTAAGAATGGAATTATGTTTCATAAATGGGAAGATAAATCAGAATAATATAGATACAAGATGAATTTATTAATTAGGACTATAATAACTTTCTAGAATAAAACATGAATATTTATCGATTGATTTCATGATAAAAATGATAGTTATTGAATGATTAAAAAGAATATTTATTTATTTAATCAAATTTTTGATGAGTTTATAATAAATCCTGCTTATGTTTGAATTTAATGGAAGTGTTTTCAACTTATACAGTGGAAATTAGTTTATTCATGATGTCATATAGATGACATAAAAAATTCCATTAACATATTTTTTATAATGTGATGTTAATATTTTAGTTTTGGCTTACTAGTATGTGAGTATTTTATATGGAATTAGGTTTATAACACTACTTAGAAGTTACATTAGATGATATTTTTTCAAAAAAATGATATAATGTTTGACACATGGGGTTCATGTCTAGTGGCCTGATTGTTATCCCACATATGGGTTTTTGGTACTCTTAAACAAACAGATGTATGAGAGTCATGCTGAAATAGCACTAAGTCATGAATATTAGTAAAATTTTATATCACCAATTTAGTCATCTTCTTTTACCTCTATTTGAGTAAATAATTGAATAGTATAGGGTTTGTGTAACTTTTTGGTTAAAATACTATCACTCATATTTCAAAAAATAATGTTTTTTGAAATATAATAAGTGTTTTTAGATTATTAATTATGGATAATGGGAATAATTTGTTCAATACTGATAAGATAATTTTCGAATATGATGAATGATAGTGATTTATATGAAAATAAATATGAAAAAAATTATATTAAACCATGGATTATTAATATGGTGTCGATATTGATGTATAATTATAATGTGTTTCACATTTGAAGAAATGTGATTAGATTAATTAAAATATTATTATTCTTATTTTTCCTCTAATTAATGAAGATCGATATCTTACTTTCGATTAAGTATCATTGGTTATATTTCCACTAACTCTTGAAAAATATTACCATGAAAAAATAGAAAACATTGATTGAGATGATGATGAGATATTGAGGTGGACTATAGATGATGGATGATATTAAATGGGAAAATGAGAGTATATATTATATTTTTGTGTTTTTTAAACAATAATGTTCTCTCTAATTCACTACAAAAACAAAACCCTAGATTGGAGGTCCAATATAACCAAACATACAATTAGATAATGGATTATTGGATGTAAAGTTGAGTAATACATTAGTTTTTCCTCTCCCATGACTAGATTGGGATAAGATAAATAATTTATGTCATCTAAAAGTATAGTAATCTAATTGGTGGAAATTAGTATGAGAAATAAATTTTTTTATTTTATTATAAATTATTTATTGTGTGCGTGTTACATATAATATGTTGTATTCTGGTGAGAGTGATTATGGTGAGATATGGGAAGACCTAATATGATTTTTTCAATTATTTTTCTTTTAATTCTTCATTTCACTGATTCATTTTCATGCTCTATTCTCACTGACACATATAGTTAATGTGAAGAACCTATTGGTAGTTTTTATACTAACTTCTAGTATATATTTTATTTCAATCTTACCAGATGATTTTTTGGAGTATATGAGTGATGTTATATTTGAAATATGTAGAAATCAGTAGTTAGAGTCTAGTTTTTTTCTTTAATTTTTTGAATAAAAGATGTTTTCATTTTCATTTATTCTTCCACTATTTATTTTATTATTTTATATGGTACATGACATTAATGAGTCATATTATAATTTTTTTATTTCATACAATGTGATTTTATATATTTATATTGAATTTTTTAATGGTAATTCATACTTCTTACACTGATCCTGAATCCCTAGTGTAGAGGCCCGTATTTTCATAATATATGACCTTAATATTTTTAATAATATTTATATATGTGGTCATGAAGTAGGTTTGTTTCCATTTTGATGCTTATGATTGAAAAGTAAATATTATAATAAATATTTTATTTTTAGTCATGTGAGTTTAAATTATTAATAACCCCTATAAAGAGGTCCAAATGAAAATTTAGACAACATGTTTTAGTTTGTAATGAGTGTTTTTACTAAACAGTGGTATAATATTCATTTTCAGACACTCGGTCCTAGAGTGATAAATATCTGAGTTTTGATTAAAATATCTCTTTGTTGGAAAATTTACTTAACATGCCTATATAAATATGTCATTATAATGTTTTCTATGGGCCTATATGTCAATAATGGAGGAAACCACAAGAGGATCATCTCATTCTTCATTCATTGGAGGATTGTTCTTTGTGTTGTCATTAAAAATAAATATAGATTGTGGTGTGATCGTTGAAGTTTCAACTACCCTATATCAAGGTAGGCTAATTCATTAATCCTATTAACCTAATTCAAAACTCTTATAAATTTATAAAATTCATAGATTATATATTGGATTATCATGATTATTTACATTAAATTATATCTTGAATTTTGAAGTAATATTTATCTAATATTACTTATTTGAAAAACATTATCCCATATTCAATGAGAATTATATAAATTATATTTAGATTAATGTTATCATAAATAATATTTTCATGAACATAATTTTGATAAATTAGTTTCACTAAGAATTTATTCATGATTTCTTACTAATATATTATTGGTGATTGATGTTGGTTCATCCTTGTGTTATAAATTTAATATTATTACTATTATTATCATTATAATTATTTTTTTATGTATTTATGATCTTCCTATGATGAATGAAGGTAGATGATGATGAATGGTGAATAATAGTGATTTTTTTCATTCTAAAACTATTCATTTCTTTTCCATATCCATGTTTTTTACTTATTTTGGTATGATTGAAAACCATGTTGGGGA
Source organism: Viscum album (assembly GCA_963277665.1). Lineage (NCBI taxonomy): Eukaryota > Viridiplantae > Streptophyta > Magnoliopsida > Santalales > Viscaceae > Viscum > Viscum album. The sequence goes on along the minus strand of OY728155.1, from coordinate 1,284,860,264 downwards.
ATTAAAACTGTAAATCCACCAGCACTCTATAATTACCTGAAATCAATTATTTACACTATGAACTATTCATTGCTAATCAGATCATTGATGATGGGTAGCCAATGGTTTGGGTTTGTATGAGGTAGTAGGAACACTCTAGAGTTATTTGACGAGGGTCTTGGGTGTGGCTTTGATAGATGAGGATGAAATCGATGAACAATGGTGATGAAGGATGTTATTAAACCTCTAATGAGGTGTGAAAATTACTCCAGGGGCATCAGACGTGGTCGTTATTGGAGGTATGGTTGGAGGTAGAGGCAAAAGTGGTGGTCATGATGTGAAAAATCTGGGAAAACATGATCTAAATCTTAAATTCCCAACTATATGTCATGTAGTTTTCCAGAATACATATTGTGTATTATGTTCTTTGTGGAACTAGGTCTTACATGTTTCTATAAATTATACATGGGGTATGACTTTATGGAACACGTCATTAACCTCAAGGATACATGCTTCAGTGTGTATCTACGTATAAACAAATTAAACACATCAAACACATGGAATGTGTTTTAAAAAACATGTTGTGTTCAACTAGTAAGATGTATCAACATGAATGCAGTGTATAAACTGAACATCCCAAATGGTTTAACATGTTTTTTATGATAAATCATATTTTTCATACATGATTTTAAAGATATTTTTTTAAATAAATATTTAATTAATAAATTCCTAATGATATTTTATGTTATATTTTCCAGAAAACAATGAACATAATACATGAAACATAGGGATCTTAAAAAACACAATCCAATTTTCTTGAAAGACTCCTTTATTATACGATCCTAGGTCACCTCACTAAAAATATTTTCTTGGAGACCTAAAATAAAATGAAAGTGTAATCATAAAGGTTGGTAAGGGGATAAAAAAGGAAATGAAATTTAAGTGATAATCATAGATAAAACATGAGGCATAACATAGTATCATAATCATGAGTACATGAGATATAATAGAAAATGTGGATACAACAAAAAGATGCACATTTATAAGCATATCAATAAGGTTTATCACAAGTCTTAAAAACCATCTTACCAAGTTTTTCCACCAAGATATAATGAGACATTACATAGGAGTCTTTCCTAGGTATCGTAAACTTGTAATCTCTAGAGATTAATTCATTACCCAATGCATTGGATTGTTAACAGGGTGCACCCTTCATATGACTAACTTTTTGTATTTTTCATAAATCATATTTCATAAGAAAGTACTTCATTATTTAAACCCACAAGGACCATATATTTTATACATATAATTAATCAATAAAATAATTATATACATATCTATATGAATACCCTTTAATAGAGATATGGTTGTTTATTCACAACATAAAAGTTTGGAATTGAAAATCAAGGAATGTTTTCAAAAACATAATGAGTATACATAAAATATTATATAATGGGATTAATGAGAGATAATGTTAGTATCTCATTAATAAGGCATCAATTGGATAGTTATGTAATGATTATAAACACATGAAAAATGATCAATTGAAAATCAAAAGGCTTATTATAATGGAATTACTGGAATAGGGAGAAAGAAAGAGGAATAGAACCCTTACCTTTCAAGGTAGCTTCTTAAATCTTTATAGGAGCTACTTAGGATCTTAGTAACTCATTGTATATACTATTAAGATATAAAATGATATTAAATTAACGTTCAATGTCTTTAGAGTGTAAAGAAATGGAATGATGGGTCAATATTTATTGGAAATGAGGGTGAATTGTTTATTAATTTCTAAACATAACCATTAGACTCTATGTTATAAAAAATAAAAAACCATTCAAATTCCTATGGTTTTATCTCATGGTTTTTAGCATGTAGGGCCTAGTTTTTTTATTTTGAAGTTTAAGAAGTGAAATATTTTAAATAATATTATTTTTTATGTGGAATTAATTAATATTAATAACGATTTGTTTTTAAAATTTTAAAATATACTTCATGTTTTTAAAAATTATTTATAGGTTTTGAAAATTAATTTTATTACATTAAACAATATTATTTTAATGTGAAAAGTAATTTTTGATTTCGAAAAAAATTATATTTTTATTACATTATTTTTATGTACTTATAATATTAAAATGTTTACCATATATAAAAACCGTATTTTAATTTTTTCCAAAAATTTTGACTCTCTCAAGAAATTATGAAAAAGTTATTATTGGATAATTTCAACATACCTATTTCAAAAAAAATTAATATTATAAATTCTTTTTATAAATATAATAAATTTAATTCTTAAATAAAATATAATTTATTCAATAGTATCAATTTTTATAACACTATTAAATTTGAAACACTTAGAAAAAATAAATATGATCTGATAACATTATTTTATTATTAATATACGAATAAATAATATTCTTAAAAACATTTGTGGAAAAATATTATTTTAAATTTGTGAATTAATCCTATAACTTTATTTTAATGAAAATAAATCATATATATTTTACAAAAGAAAATAATTATGGATTCTTTATGACAATAATTTATTTTTTCATGTTTTATACTTTTACTTAATATAAGTTCCTTTTATTTTATTTAATAAGATAACCTAATATTTCACTATTTGATCAGTCTAGTTACCATTTAAAGTTCATAAGAGTTTCATTTGTTGTCAATGAGAAGTCAATATGTGAATGAACGTTATTTAGAAAGATGTTTTTGAAGCCTTGAATAATTGTTGTCGATTCAAAGCATTGCATGCTACACTTGATCAATTCTTTAATAGGATTACTCTGATGATTATTGAACTGGTCTTAAGTTCCAAGACTTGTATCAAGGTGATAAAATGTTATAACACTTGAAGAAGTGAATGTAATACTCAATTGAATAAGGAAAGAAGTAACATCCATCAATAGTCACTAAGTGGGTGAAGTGTTTAAGGCCATGCATTATTTTTTAATACACGAGGAATGAAACATATGATCCATGCATCATCCATGATTGGATTAAAAGAATGCATTGACGATTTTAGATTTGTTATTTCAAAAGGAAAAAGAGAGGATGAGCTTTGAATGAGGAAGGTGGATATACATTTTTCTTATACTTGACACTTGGTTTTTAACCAAGTAAATTCTTCCTTCACTAAAAAAATATGTCATCCAAGGAGGCCAACTGAGGACATAACCTCAAGCACCTGTGGGACCTGAGGTTCAACCACGCTCGAAGGAAGACCTCTAGGCCAGGGCCTCCAATGAGGCATGAGGGCGGGCAGTGTGTAATCCCATTGGTGCCACACGACAATGAACCTGTGCAGCATGTGCGCTAGGTGCACGCCCAGAGGAGTATAGTGGGCGCTTGAGCGCGCCTGCAGGAGAACCGGTCTGGGGCAACACCAGAGGGGGGGAGGAGTAATATGAGACTCGGTTTTAACAAATTGTATTATAAACAAGTCCTTCCTGTGTCTCTGTTTTGATGTGGGATGGCCAAAAAATCCAAGGATACAGTATCCACCATCTAATGCATCTCAGAGATGCGGTCCGTCATCCGATCGTCATATCATCAATCCAACGCATCTGGGCCATCCATCTGATCACGTGATGCATAATGTTTTGACTATGGTCGTTCAATCTCTCCACCAAGGTCGTCTTCAACCTTTGAGCACCCTAGAACCAACGATGAAGTTGGACGACAGACTCATCTCTCCGGGCATAATTTGTGCCCATTTCAAGCCCATGGTGATCATCTGAAAGAACCAAAATCATGCATGCATTAAAATTTTCATGCATGCGATTAAAATGAAGAATCCATGAAGGCCGAAGAAACAAAAGGTGCGAGGCCACATCATGTTGCTCGAGCACTCAAATAGAAGCCTTACATGTGTTCTAAAATGAATTCATGAGATGTACTCACCGAGAAAGGAGTCCACATTGAACAAAATATATCGAGATTTATGGCCATATCTTGATCCTATTTTGAAGATTTCAGAACACTGCATAAATCGAGCATTCAAATTTTTAAACCGCGCGGTTTTTTACGATCAACTCACCTATAAAAGGAGGAGCCCAAGGTGATAAGAGGATTCTTCCATTCTTGAAGAAAGAAGTTCCTGTTTGTCCAAAAAAACTAAGAAACTGCAAACCCCTCTGGTTCGTGAAAGGTAGAGGTTTCCGCGTAGCATTGCTATGTGAATAATAGGCATCTCATGCATCCCTTGCGTGAAGGAGTCCCACGTAGATCTTGCGCTAAGGAGAAATGAGAATCCTTTGGTTCGTGATTGAAGCTGCACATCCCTTGTGTGAAGAGAAGAATCGTGAACTCCCTGGTCTGCGAAATAGCTCACACCCCCTTTGTGAAGGAACCCGCGATCACTCGGCAGGTTCTTATGAACCCTCATTGTGTCTCTGTGAGGATAATCCCACATACTACACAATCGGTGCTACACACCCTTGTTTTACCCTTACAAAGAAGAAGAACCTATGGAATTGTGTTTTTCACAAAAAGAAACACATGTACGAGGACGAGAATTTGATAAACTCTTGAGAAGAAAATATCATACATAAACCATTCCCACACCTATTGGGGTTGTGTGTGAAAGAAAAAGAAAAAGTAGGGTGCATGCATGGTGGAGTTCATGTGCAGGAAAACATAAGAACAAAGTGTGTGTGCAAAGTACTTTGAGCAAGACCAACAGATTCAAATAGAGTTTGTTAAAGCTACTTGAATAGAAGGAAGACTATCAATTAATTTGAAGGAAGAATTTGAAACTGGGGGGGGGGGGTGTAACCAGTTTCAGGAAGAAAGAAGAAGGCGCAGAAAAGTTGGAGGGGTTTAACCAACTTGTAATTGGGGGGTCTAAACAATTACTGTTTGTAATCATCTTCTGATATAGTGAAGAATCCTTGTTAGGGAGAATAAATAAATCAGTAAGGAGTAGGTCTTTCTACTGAACCTTGTAAATCCATGTGTCTCGTGCTTTTGTTTCACTACATCTCTTGAAGAGTAGATCAAGGCCTTAACCATCCAAAAAGGTTGAATTTTAAAAGAAGGCAATTCATAAAAAGGAAAAATAAAATTAAAATGGGAGATCACTGATTCACCCCTACCCTCTTAGTGATCTTGCACTATACTGGGAATTTCAAGTGGTATCAGAGGGAAGTTACCTCTGTAAGGATCTACTTATTTCAGAAAATGGACAATCTGAATTATGTCAATAGTAGGGGTGTTCCTACTTTTGATAGAAAATTTTTCATAGTTGGAAGAATAGGATGTTACCCTATCTTTTATCCCTTGGACTTCAAGTAAGAGATACAGCTATGTTTGGATTCCCTCCTATTGGTGATGAAACTGTTATGACATTTACTGAGAAAATAAATATAGAGTTTGATTCCAAAGCTAAAAATTCCATCTTAATGGCTCTTTCAGAAAAATATTAGACAAAGGTTATGGGACATAAAAATTCTAAAAAAATCTGGGATAAATTGGAAAGTATCTATAAAGGCAAAATGAAAGTCAAGGAAGCCAAATTGAAAATTTAGAGGATCAAATTCAAAGATATCAATATGGGAGAAGAGGAAAAAATTGATGATTATTTCACAAGAGTCAATGAGATTGTCAGTAATATTCAGGGATTTAGAGAGAAGTTGGATGATTCAACTATTGTCAAAAAACTAATGAGAAATTTTCCTGATAGGTTTGATCTAGAAGTTTCATCTCTAGAACATAGAGATGATCCTTATCTTGATGAGTTACATAACATTCTTAATGCTTATGAAATGCGAAAGATCTAAGTCTTTAAAAAGAAGATGAAAGATGAGATGGATTTTGAGGCCTTGAGAAAACTCAAAATAAAAGATGATGAAGCTTCTAAATCGAGTGAATTTGATGATTAAGACAAAAATAAATAATACAATAAAATTATTGCACTTATATCAAAAAGATTTAGGAAAGAAAAATTTAAGGGAAAAGGGAAACTTCCACCAAGGTTCTATAACTGAAATAACATTAGAAACATTGCTGTTAATTGTCCTAAGAAAAAGTTTGTTGCACTTGAGACAATATAAAAAAATCACAAATGAAGAAATGGGGAAGAATCACAAAATAATCAATCAAATTTGGTACAAGAAAGAAATAATTCATTCCAGGTGAAAGAAGAAGCTATGTGAGCAAAGAAGAAGATGCCGACTCCACATCATAAAATCAACCAGAAGATGAAACTAATTTCATGGATCATGTGGAAAAGGGTTTTATACTTCAAGCAGTGAAGATGATGAAAGTGAATGGACAGATCTTGAACAAATGTTGAAAAATGAATTAGAAGCTTGCCTTGAGCAAAACAGAAAGTTCAAGAAAGAAAAGAGGTTGTTACTGAAAGAAACAGAGAAGATTGCTGGAGAAAATGAAGAATTTATAAAGAATGAAATGTTTTAAATTGAAGAAATCAAAAGACACCAATTAAATATAGCTAAAATGGAAAATATGTTAAGAGACCTTGAGGAGAAACTACACCTCAAAGAAGAAGAGCAATCAATGACTCAGTCCATGTGTCTTGTAGCACAGAACAACTTGAAGAAGATTGAAGAAGATTTTAACAAGGCTGTTGAGGTCAAGGGAGAATCATCACACATGGGTGAAAAGAAGTAGGCCAATTCAACACTAGTCAAATCTAAAAATACATCTATTTTTTCTAAAAATTAAGCTTCAAAAACAAATATGATGCAGGTTTGGATCAAAAAGTCTTGTGACAAATCTTCTTCTAATATAAAGAATGAATGAAATCCTCCAAGAAGATTCACTTAGTATTTGGAAAGAAAACAACAATAATATTCCAAAAAATACTCTTATCAGTGAGGAAGATAAAGGTTTAGAGAACACTACTGGTTTTGTAGAGTTTTTGGGCACAAAGCATATTTATGCTGGTATAACATGTGTTTACCTCAAGTTAGGCATGAACCAAGGGGGAGCTATTTGGAAAACAAAAGGGAAATGCAGAAATCATCTAATATGCCGACTCAAAACATATATAACTCCATGGAAGAAAATTTTTAAACATGTGATCAAAAAGGTCATAGTGAAGAAAAGTGTATGACTATTCTTCCCAAACACGCCCTCAAAGCCATGAAAGGAAAAGGAATTCCAAAATTAAATGAAGAAAACTCATGTTTTACTGAAGATGCTTTGAAATCCAATATTAAAACCAAGTCATGGATTCTCGATAGTGGATGTTCATCACACATGACTGGTGATACAAAAATTTTAAGCAACATATAAAATCATGAGGGAGGAGTCGTAATCTTTGGAAATGATTGTTCTCTAAAAATCAAGGGAGTTGGCAAAGCTATGATTGAATCCAAAAATCTGAAGTCCAATGATGTGTTATTTATTGAAGGGTTAAAACACAATTTACTTAGTGTGAGTCAAATATGTGATGATGGACATGAGTTATTGTTCAAAAAGGACTCATGTGTCATCAAAAGCTCAAAGGATGGAAGAATCATCAATCAGGGAAACTGAACCACTAAAAATTTATTTCAAATTGGTAATTATAGTAATTCTTGTTACATGAGTTCCAAGTATAAAAAAAACTTCTATCATAGAATACATTTCCAACAAGGTCAAAGGAGTATATGAAAAATCCTAATGTATGATATTGTGAGAGATCTTCCCAAATTGAAAAGAGAAATGGATGAAGTTTGTGAAACATGTCATAAAGGAAAATTAACACATAGCTCACACAAATGAGTGAGTATCATTTCAACTAGGCCCCTTGAACTTATTCATACAGACATATGTGGGATAATGAGACAAAATTCTACAAGAGGTGATTTGTATTTCATAACATTTATTGATGTTTACACTTGAATGACTAATGTCATGTTTATTAATCACAAGTCAGAGGCAACCACAATGTTCAAAAACATTAGAAGGCAGGCTGAGAAGGAATTGGGTATCTGTATTAAGAAAGTGATATCAAACAATGGTAAAAGTATACTTGTGATGATTTTGAAATCTATCTATGCAACCGTGGAATCAAACATAAATACAGTATGCCCTATACCCAATAGAAAAATGGAGTATCTAAAAGAAATTACAGAATCTTAGTTGAAATGGAAGAACTATGTTGGATGAACATAACATCTTGATGTTGTTCTGGAGAGAAGCTGTATTCAATGCCATACATATAAAAAAATAGATGTCTTCTCAGACCTGAAACACAAATGAAATCTTATGAAATGTTGTACAATAGAAACCCAACCGTTAAATACATTAGAGTTTTTGGAAGTCCCTGCATCATAAATATTAAGAACATTAATCTCAGAAAATTTTAAGAAAAGGAAGGGGAAGGGATATTCATGGGATACCTACCTGATAGTAAAGTATAAAGATGTTGGAACAAAAGAATGAAAAAGTTGGTGGATTTTAGTGAGGTCAGAATTATTGAAAACAATATCAAATTCTATATTTCTATAAATGGTGATTCAGATGATTTGGAAGAAAATGACATTACTATGGAACAAAATAATGATGAAGCAGCTGGGATAGAACAATACAATGTTGACTTTAATTCTGAACATACCGGTGATGAAGAAGAAGATGATGAAAATAAAATAAAATGGTACAATAAATTAAAGAAACATGTTGAGACAGAAAATTTCAATGGTAATCTACAATCTCCAGTGCAAATAAGAAGAAGATTGAGAATTGCTGATCAAACTACACTCATTTCTCATGTATAACCTCATATAGTGGCTACGGCAGTTGAACATGAGGAATGGATACAATCTATGCATGCAGAGCTTGATCAGATTGGGAAGAACTTCACTTTGGATCTTGTGTCAAGACCAAGGAATAAAAATGTTATTGGCACCAAGTGGGTTTTTAGAAATAATCTAAATGATAAAGGGGAGGTTTAAAGAAACAATGATAGTCTGGTATGCAATGGATATTCAAAAATGGAAGGAGTTGAATTTGATGAAAAAATTTCACCAGTAGCAAGAATGGAAACCATTAGAATGTTCTTAGTAGTTACAACACACAAGCATTATAAAATTTATCATATGGATGTGAAATCTTAATTTCTAAATGGAGATCTTGAAGAAGAGGTATATATCGAACAACCAGATGTTTTTATTCTGGAAAAAGATGGTATCATGGTATGTAGGTTGAGAAAAGATCTATATGGTTTAAAACAGGACCCTAGAGCTTAGTAATCCAAATTGGATAGTTTTCCAAGGGATATGAAGTTTTTCAAGGGTACAATTCACAATAATGTTTATGTCATAAAAATGTCCATAGGTACTCTCATAGTAATAATTTATGTAGATGACATCATCTTTGCTATATAAAAGGATGGTTTATGTGAATAATTTGCAGAAGAGATGAAGAAAACCTTTGAAATGTCCATGCTTGGTCAAATGACATATTTTTTGGGATTTCAGGTTGAACAAAAACACAATTTCATATTTATTTCACAAGATAATTATGCAAGGGAATTGGTGAAAATTTTTGGAATAGAAAATGAAAAAGATGTTTCAACACCCATTTTAGTTGAAACTAAATTATGCAAGGATGAAAATGGAAATAATTTTAATCATAAAAACTTCAGAAGAATCATTAGGAGCCTACTTTATCTCACAACATCAAGGCCAAATATCACTTACGCAGTAACTTTATGTTCCAGATATCAGAGTAATCCAAAAGAATCTCACTTATCAGCAGCTAAGAGAGTTTTGAGATATGTAAAAAGAACTTTGAACTATGGGTTTTTATAAAAAAATAGTGTAGAAATGAAGTTGTTTGGGTTTACTGATGCTGATTGGGTAGGTGATTGTACAGATAGGAGATCCACCTCTACTGGAACCTTATTTTTGGGAGAATTTTGTGTTAGTTTGTACAACAAGAAACAAAACTTTGTAACTTTGAGCACAACTGAGGTAAAATATGTGCCAGCCACAAATGCATGCACACAGATGATTTGGATGAAAGTATAACTTGCAGATTTTCTAATTGAAACTTAGAAGCCTCTAAAGATATTATGTGATAATCAAAGTGCCATTGGATTATCTAAGAATACAATACAATAATTGAGATCAAATCATATTGATATCAGATATCATTTTATTAAAGAAAAAGTGGCAAGTGGAGACATCAAGCTTGAATACATCTCTACTTAAGATCAAATTGTAGATATTTTCACTAAAGCAATGCTGACAGAAAGGTTTGTTGAGTTGAGGCTAAAACTTCATGTTCAGACTTCTCCTCACACATGAAGATCATAAACAGGTTCCTCCTTATTCCTTAAATCTGTCTACTTTCTCTTACATTAATTTACATGGAATTGAAGGAGATGAATGCATCCCTTGAGATGTAGCATTGTTTACTGCTTGTTTGTGTAGAGTTTTTGCAGTCCAATGAAAAATTTGTTCATTCCCCTTGAAGATGAGCTGATTCATTCTAAACATGATTTCACTTATATGGTTGTATCTTAATAGTACTGAAAACCTTCATTATATCTCTCTTGTTTTCTACATCGGATTATCCCACGTAGACTATGAGTTGATTAACTACATGCTCTTTGCTAAATTAACTATGTGATATCAACCCTTGGAATTTGGTTACCAATAAGGGGGAGAAAATTTTGGCACACATATTGACCCATACAAAGTGTGTTTAAGTGATATTGACAACAAAATAAAAAGGGGGATATTGAAGTGCATAAGAGTTGCATTTTTTGTCAATGAAAAGTCAATATGTGAATGAAGGGTATTGAGAAAGAAGTTGGTGAAGCCTTGGAGAATTGTTGTTGATTCAAAGCATTTCACGCTACACTTGATCAATTCTCTAAGAGGATTACTCTGAAAATTTTTGAACTAGTCTTTTGTTCCAAGACTTGTATCAAGGTGATACAATGTTATAACACTTTAATAAGTGCATGCAATACTCAATTTTATAAGGAAAGAAGTAACATCTATCAATAGTCACTAAGTGGATGAAGTATTGAAGGACATGCCTTATGTTTTAATATATGATGAATGAAAGACATGATCCATGCATTATCCATGATTGGATTAAAAGAATGTATTGAAGATTTTAGATTTGTTATTTCAAAAGGAAAAAATAGAGGATGGTATTTGAATGAGGAAGGTGGCCACACATTTTTCTTATACTTGACAATTGGTTTTTATCCAAGTAAATTCTTCCTTCACTAAAAAATAAGCCATCCAAGGAGGCCAGCCGAGGACCTCACCTCAAGAACCTATGGGACCCGACGGTCAAATATGATCGAAGGAAGTCCTCTAGGATAGGGCCTCCCATGAGGCATGAGGGCGGGCCGTGTGTAAGCCCGCAGGGTGACACATGACAATGAAACCGTGCATCATGGGTGCTAGGTTCGTGCTCGAAGGAGCATAGTGGACGCTTGAGTGCGCCTACAGAAGAACCGTTGTAGGGCGGCACAAGAGGGGGCAGAGGAGTAATCTGAGACTCGGTTACCATGGATTGTATCATAACCAAGTCATTCCCATGTCTCTATTTTGATGTGGTATGACCAAAAAATCCAGGGATACAATTTACATTGTTCGATGCATCTCAGAGATGCGGTCCGTCATCTGATCGTCGCATCATCGATCCATCACATCTGGGCCATCCATCTGATCGCATGCCATGTGATGTTTTGACTGTGGTCGTTTGATCTGTCCATTGAGGTCATCTTCAACCTCCGAACACCCAAGAACCAGCGATAAAGTTGGACGTAGATCTAATCTCTTCGGGAATCATTTGAGCCCATTTCAAGCCTGTGGTGATCGTCTCAAAGAACCTAAATCATGCATGCATTAAAATTTTCATGCATGCGATTAAAATGAATAATCCACGAAGGCCGAAGCAACCGAAGGTGCGAGGCCACATCATGTCGCTTGAGAACTCAAATAGAAGCCTTTTATGCATTCTAAAATCAATGTATGAGATGTACTCACTGAGAAAGAAGGAGTCTACATTGAACGAAATATACTGAGATTTATGTCCATATCTTGATCCACGTTTGAAGATTTCAAAACAATTCATATCTCGGGCATTCAAAGATTTGAACCCTGCGGTTTTGTATGAGCTCCTCGCCTATAATAGGAGGAGCCCAAGCTGAGAAGAGGCTGCTACCATTCTTAAAGAATGAAGTTCCTGTTTCTCTAAAGAAACAGAGAAACCACAAACCCCTCTGGTTCACGAAAGGGAGAGGTTTCCGCGCAGCCTTGATACGTGAAGAAGAGGCATCCCATGCATCCCTTACACGAAGGAGTCCCGCGTAGGTCTTGCATGGAGTAGAAGGGCGAACCCTTTGGTTCATGTAAGAAGTTGTGCATCCCTCTCATGAAGAGAAGAACCGTGAACCCCTTGATTTGTGAAAGAGCTCTCACCCCATGTGTGAAGGAAACCGTAAGCCCTCGACAGGTTGTTCTGAACCCTCATTGTGTCTATGGGAGGAGAATCCCACAGACTACACAATCGGTGATACACAACCTTGTTGTACCCTTGCGAAGAAGAAGAACCCGTGGCATTGTGTTTTTTACAAAAGGAAACAGAAGCATGAGGTCGAGGCTTTGATAACCTCTTGAGAAGAAAAACTCACACATACACTATTCCCACACCCATTCGGGTTGTGTGTGAAAGAAGAAAAAAAAGGAGGGTGCATGCATGGTGGAGTTCATGTGCATGCAAACATAAGAACAAAGTGTGTGTGAAAAGTACTTTGATCAAGACCGACAGATTCAAACAGAGTTTGTTGAAGCTACTTGAACAGAAGTAAGACTATCAATTCATTTGAAGGATGAATTTGAAACTGGGGGGACCTAACCAGTTTCAGTAAGAAAGAAGAAGGTGAAAAAAAGTTGGGGGGTTTAACCAACGTGTAATTATGGGGGTCTAACCAATTATTGTTTGTAATCATCTTCTGATATAGTGAAGAATCCGTGTTGGGGAGAATAACCAACAGAGCAAGGAGCAGGTCTTTGTACCGAACCTTGTAGATCCTTGTGTCATGTGCTTTTGTTTCACTGCATATTTTGAAGAGGAGATCAAGGCCTTAACCAGCCACAGAGGTTGAACTTGAAAAGAAGGAAATTCATAAAAAGAAAAATAAAATTCAAAGGGGAGATAACTGATTCACCCCCCCCCCCTTCTCAGTGATCTTGCACTATTCTAGGCATTTAACCATTCTAAAAGTCATGTTACTATTCAAATTGCCATGTTGGTTTTTAAATTCATATAAATGCCTACAATTTATATCCTTCAAAATTCACACCAATACCTACCATGGTTCTATATTCATTATTTTCAAAAATTTCAATTTAGTTAATAATATTTTGTAACTTTTTTACCATATTATTCACACGTGTGATTTTTCTAAGAGGAAAAGATGATCTAAATTTCCCTATTAGAGTTATTTTATTTTTCTATGTTTATTATCCCACTGTAACAATTTTTAATTTTATGGATATATTTATTCTCTAAATGTAGTGTTCAAATTAATATAATAAAGTGTTGTTTATATATTATCTAGTCTATGTGTTTAACACTATATCATATTACTAAATATGATATAAATTTTTTTATTGAAAAGGTAACTTCTATATATAAAAGTCAAGGTCATCACATTGTGTGACATGAATTTCATGTCATTTTAATAGAGTACATGATAAGGACTCATGTGACAATATATGTTCATCTTTCCCAAGAGACCCGCATTCCAGGTACCCCACTAGTAAACATTTTGTAGGTTGATACCACATGAACTAGACTATAGTGGAATCCACCTAGATACTTTCAAGGCCTATAAACCATGAAAATTAGAATACTTTTCATGTATTGTAAGTTTCTTAATATTCATCATATTTTATCAATTAGGAGATACTTTTGGATTCATAAGTTTTACATTATAATAAATATTTTATATATAATGTAATGGAACATATATATTCACTATAAATGAATTATTTACAATTTTTTAGAGTTATTGAGGTTCCATATATTTATAGATGTGATGATGGAAGGAGTGGGAAAGATGGTTGGAGTAGACACCATATTGGTAACCCTCCTAGTGGAATACTAGCACCAAGGTTTGGGTCCTCTATATTATTATTGGATTAGTTAACCCCACATAGTTATTGGGTGATGACCATCAACCTATAGAGTAGATAATCCAATCAATTTTGGTACATACCACATAAAGTTGTGCATGTACATTATAGAGGTCTATACCCCCTTGACTGATTTACACTCTTTACAGAGGTGTGTGTCTCAAAATACTATGATTGATAGATGATGTATAAGTGATTAATGTGACAAATTCTAGGTTCTTTTTTCTATAGTATGGAAAATTAGGGTTTCCATTAGTAGAATCAGACTAAAACCAAACTAAGTGGGGTATCAGTGGTTAGGTCATGTTAGAATGATATCATAGTAATTTTGAGTCATAGAGAAAGAGTTTTTCAGTTGTATTTTGGTGATAATTGTTTTGGGTAACTTAAGGAAATGATGTTAATGTTTCAGGAGTTTTGTTAATAGATCAGAGAAAAAAAATTAGTGGATCCAAACTATATATCTTTTCACCAAAACTCTAATAACCTATTAGTTAACTTAAAACACTAAATTATATATTATAGGGTTTAATAAAGATGGTACATGAATAATGTAAGATGTTAGTGGTCTTTTCATTCAGAATATCCTTGATTTAGATCTTATAGATATGTTATAGTAATAATGGATTCATATTTTCAATTAAATATTCCACCCTATAGAGTTACAAGTAATCTGTAGAGGTAGGGTTTTGTTAATCCCATGCTAGTGACTGAGCCACCAGTCGCTGACCAGTTGAGTCTTGAGGCTTCAGTTTAGGGACCTGATATATAAGTGTTTTTCCCACTAGTGAAGCAAAGTATTGACCCCCACCAATTTATCAAGGTGTATACTCACCCATAGTGTAGATAGTAATCACTGTAATGTAATATGATACTACTCTTAGGTTGAGTGTGCTTCACGATTTCCAATGGTAGAGACCTTATAGGTTTTGAGGTGAGCTAGAACCACAGGCAGTATAAGAGTCACTAGAGTCAATTTCCCATATATTCTATCTATCTTGGACACTTTATATCATGATGTTTATTCTTAATACGTGTCTTATTCATGATATATCATGTTTTTAGTGGTTATTTGTCAGGAAGACTGATGATAAGACATATATACCCTAGTCAAAGTTTGAGCTCTTATTCAAAGAGGATTATAATATAGTGGTGCTGAAGATGGTGTGAGTCCTAGATATGTTATTACTATATCATTGTATCATGAGAGTGTCTTAGTATATTGTGAGGTCCATGAACCTTATGATCCACTCTTAAGATATTATCATTGATTTTTACATCTTAGCATGAATGATGTGAGGCCTTCAGCTAGAGATTCGAGCTGGGAATGAACCCTCATGTATTACCACTTATTTCATGTTTTTGGAGTGTTATTTGGTGATAAAGAGTTTTATGCTATATTTATTACTAGATAATAGATCTTTTTCAATAGTTCTTGTAGAAAATTCATCAACAATATCAAAATGGAGATAATTGAGAGGTTTATGTCATCAGATGATGGCACATTTGTGATCATGGCCACAAAGGTTAATTTTATAGGGATATCAGATTGCTTCCACCCTCATAGGATATATATTTACTTTTTCTCTAGGTGGAAGAGGACACCTAGATCATGTTTTCTCCACAAGGTGGGAAATAGGTGATAGACAAGGAGGTAATGCTGATAAACCCCCAAAAAGGAATTATAGAGACTCAGAGCCTCCCCGAGGTGGACAGGGTGGCCCTCTTATAGGTGGATATATCATAGGAGATATATAGAAACCCAAAAAATTCATTCATGATTATTAAATCATTTTTAAGATAAATAATAATATTATTATTACATTATAGAATAAAAAGGATTAATGTGTTGGGGAAATTATGTTTTTAGAACTTGAATACATATAAAAATTTAGTCATTATTTATATCCTTATTTATATTCACATTAAAACATTTCATATTCCTTTTATTATATGTAATCACATGAAGGCATATATTAACAAAATTGTGTGCTAAAATCCCATCAAGGTGAGGGATAATAGTGAAGTCCATGAGATATGAAAAAAATATGAGAACATGAGTGAGAATGATCATTATCATCATTATCATCATATAATAAGAATAAGATCCTCATCATAATATTATGTAAGTCATTTAATGTATACTTGAAATGTTTCTCACTCATAATAATGAAGCATCATACCATTATGGACAAGGACTGTGCATAAAATTGAACAAATCTAGTAACATGTTCATGCATAGCATATGTATAGAGACCATCACTTCATAAAATATGGACAAACCTTGCATCATGTTCATGAATAATAGTAATATCATGAGATATATCACTTTACCAATGAAATTGATGGTTATATAAATATAGGAACACCATTAACATTAAAAAATATCATAATCATGCATTCCACATAGAAAAGAAACATTTATCAATCATAAAAATCAAATAAACCCAAGATAAAACAATGGGTTTTCTATTTGGGTCTTAAGAAATATATCAATGAATATATCATAGAGGTTCTTGAAAAGAATAATGAATAAAATTATTTTAGGAATTAAGGGGTGTCTATAATAAGGAAAAGATAACATTTATTTTAAAAAGATAAGAATAAACATTGGAAGAATCAATGAGGGAATTCATGAATAAACACTATATTATTAATTATGATGGTGGAATTTAATTCATCACAAAGATGCAAGAACATGTACATCCCAAATATATAAAAATGTAAAGGAATATCTAAGTAATTTAAAAGGTGATTTTAGAATAATCAAAAAAATATAGAAGAAGATAAGATAAATCGAAATGAAAAATTTAGGTTTGAATGTCCCCTTACCTTATGCATCGTTTTGTTTTATTATGCTCAATCATATAGTATAAAAAATTGAGCTTAAAAAATTAATAACTAATTATATTACATTCATTTGTGTCATTATATCTTAGTTATAATCATTTAAATTTATTTATTACTATTTTTTTGAAGTGATAATGGATTGATAACATGTTAATTTGAATTTTCTCATTTACATATTGACTTATTAGTTTCTGTTATTTATTATTTATCAATTAGTAAAATTTAACAGTATAATAATTAAAATTAATAAAAATACAAATTTTTATATTATATATTAGCTACACTAAGGATCCATGAATGTGGTGATACATAAATAATTAACATTGTCTTCAAAGGTGGTAAACTAACCATTAACAAGATTTTGTTAAAGATAGGGAGTGAGATAATATAACTATTATAAATATTTTTTAATAAGTACCAGGTAGGATAATAAAATTTATATACTCATTAATTAGTCGAGAAAGGGTTTTTTAGAAGAGAGAGTGGAATAATGGAATATGTAGAGTGAAATGAAAAAAGGTATAAGGGTTACCCCATCTTTAAAGATTATTATTTTCTTAGGCCTTAATGCATTGGAGTATTAGAGTATTATAATAAGACATGAGAGGAGGGGATTGTGAATATCTTAGTAGATATTAAAATTATGAGAAGTTATTTTCCAAGGCGAGGGAGATTGAATATTTATAATTGATGGGAGGGGTATTTTTTGTTTAAAGTATTGAATACATTATTATTTACAAAGTAAAATTTTTTGTATTAATATTATTAATATTATGAATTATTTGAAGTTTTAATTAAATTATTTTATAACTTTTAACCCATTTAACACTGAATTTATTAGTTTATTAATAAGGAATAAAAAATAAAAAATTATTTTTTAATTGAATACTTTAGATATTTAGACCTATGAAATTTATTTTTTAGATTTGGAAATTATATTGATTATTTTTTAAATGTGTAATTTATCTTATTAAATAAAAATTTTATAGATATAACTACTTTATAATTTATTAAGAAATTATTGTATCATTACTACATTGTAGAAAATGTTGTATTTTAATTTTTTTACTATTTAACTAAAAATTAATGTTTTTTTATAAATGTAACAAAATTTCACCCATATAAGATTTTGATGAGATGATTCATAAAATAAAATTCATTTTATAAAAATAAATATCCAAATTAGGTAATTTAAATATTTATTATAAAAATTAATGTTTTTTGAAATACATTACAATAAAATTTATCAAAAATCTATTATACTTAATTTTTTAGTTTTCTAATTTATATGGGATTATATTACTTATATTTACTTACATTATGAATTATAAATATTATTTAAAATTAATTTTATCATTTTAATGGAAAAGTTATTATTCTAACACTCATGTTATTATTCATAATAGTTGAGTTACTATTCTAAATAGTGAGGTTACTATTACAATGGTCATATTGGTTTTGTACTTCTTATAAATACCACTTATTTCCTTCATTAATCATGCACATAAATTCTTTTTAATGTTATATATTTTTCATTTTCAAAATAATGAATGTATTCATAATTTTGTTTTGTTTTTTACAATATTTTTTACAAGTATTGTAATTTCAAGAGTCTCAAATTATGATTTTTTTATTTTAGTTATGTTATTTTTGTGTAAATTTTCCCATTATACTACATTTAATTTTATAAATTATATTTATTATCTAAATATAGCATTACATATTTAATAAATAATGTATTATTATTTTCTATGATGTTATGCTTTTGTTTTATACTATCCTATATTCCTAAATATGACACACTTGTATATTCTAAAGGAAAATTACATATATTAAATACATGATCATTAAATTATCCCCCTGTATAAATTTCAACTTAAAAATTTCAACTCATATCCATAGTTGACAATAGATGAGAATATATCTATTTTATTGCATTCATAGGTTGTCATGTTTCCTCTTCATACTTGTTGTTTTACTAAAGTAATTTGACTATGTGGGTTTTCTAGTTTCTTAAAAATGTTTATCTATAATACAAAATCTTCATTAGTTTCTCTCTATAAATGATTCTGTGATCTATTTATACCACATTTAGATTTAGTACAACTGAGATATTGGGTATGTACTTCCTCAGGAGAGATACGTGGAACACATCTTGCACCTAAGATAGGTTTGGTGGAAGTTAGAGTTGATAGACCACAACTTCTAAGAGATCAAGGATATCAAAGGGTCCAATGTACCTAACGTTGAGCTTTAAATTATTTCCAAAACTCATGAATATATTCCATGGTGATATTTGAAGGAAAATGTTGTCTCTAAATTGAAACTCCAAGTCCCTTTCATGACTTTCAACATAGATCTTCTGTCGACTCTAAGAATCTTTAATGTGATTCTAAATGAATTATACCTTTTTTGTCATATATTTCACAAGTTTGGGTATAATTAGCTTCTATTCACCAACTTCATCCCAATATGTTGTTGTTCTACATCTCTTACCATAGAGAGATTCATATGGGTCAATTTGAATACTTAACTAGAAATCGTTATTGTATAAGAACTCAACCAATGGAAGATGTTGATACCAACCTACTTAAATTCCATAATGTAATATCTTAGATTGCATTAATGTGTATGAATGGTCCTTTCATATTTAAAATTAGCCTAGTGGTGATAGGTTGTATTGAAGTTCAACTCAGTATTCAGAACCTATTGAAGGCTTTTCTAGATTTTAGAGGTCAACCTTAGATCTAGATCAGATTTTATTGATATTTATTCCTCATAAAACCTCAAAAATTCCTTTATATATTTTATATAAATTTCATTGAGAAATAAATATTCCTAAATATATATGAAATGGGTTGTCTTTGTGAGTTTATCCACCCAAAACTATTTTAAAATTATTTCATTTGGATGTCTTTAAGAGATTCATGATAAAGTCCATGTTGATGTTTTACCAATTTTATATTGGTATGAGTAATGGTTGTATCATCCCTTTAAATTTTTATTTCTTTTAGTAACATCGTGACCTAGGAATAAATTTTAGTTTTACTCAATAATCTATTTCTTCATGTTATCTCACCATAATTGTTCTCAAAGATCCAATTATATCTTAGTACTTCTACGATAAATATATAAAGGGGAGTTATGTGAAAAATATAATAATTAATTCTATAAATAAAATGATTATAGGGTATATATTCTAGTTCCAAATAAAATAACTCCACATTTTCTAGTTTTGAATTTATGAATCCTCTATAACTTTGTTACTCTCACTTTCTTTTAAATATCTAGATATTCCCTTTATTCTACCTTGATTTTTTCTCGGATAGATGATTGAAAAGTCATTCAGGAAAGGTAATATGTATTAAATACCTTTATAATCTACAAATAGTTCTGTTTTTATATCCACAAATATATGTTATTTCTTTATCCTATTCATGGATAGGGTAGTAGGTTCCTTTATACTAAGAGCATCAGCTACCTTGACCTCTTTTACAAGATTTGAGTATATTGAGAAATCATAGCCCTTCATTAAAATTAACTATATTTGTCTATGAATGTTCATACAATTATATGTAAATTTATTCTTTAAAATATTGTTATAATTATATATTTAACACTTTTCTCCATAGATTTAATCCCTCTAACTTGTTAGTGAAATGATCACAGATGCTAACTAAAAATTATGTGTCAGGTAATTATGCTTATGGGTATTTAATTTTCAAGAGGCATAAGATATAACTTTATAATTTTTCATGAGTACACAACCAAACCATTAATATAAATTATCTCTATATATCACAAACCCTTATCCAATTATGGGTACTAAGATTGCATGAGTACTGATTGGACTCTGCTTGGATCCTTAATTATCTATTCAGATTATTCTATCAAAATATAATTTATCCCTTTCAGTGATAACATAGTTAGTGGGATATAAAAACATGAATTATTAATTGAAAATAATTAAGTGTACCAAGATAATCCATGGAAACTACAGAAATATATGACACTTATTGGTTTGGTCCATTCCTCAATCATCTTTTTCTTTGTGGTAACCATATATATTCCCAAACATGTGAACATACCCTATGAATGTGACCAAATGAAATCTTAAGGTCTAAAATTTTGAAATTAGTATACAAATTCTTATTATTTAAATTGTTTAGAATAATTATTAGATTCTACTCATGTTCTTCCATATTTGACGACTATTTAACAATATTAACAATAAAAACCACCACAAATTTATCAATGAAACCACTAAAGTATCTATTCATAAAGTCAATAAAAATATTCAGGGAATTTTTATGTTCAAATGGAATCACTATTAAATCATAGTTTCAATATCTTATATAGAAATATATATAAGGAATATCTTATCTATTAACCTGTAACTGATGATATCTAGTGTAAAGATCAAAATTTTGGATGTATTGAGCTCCATGAATTTTCTTGAACTAGACATCATTATTCTTGACAAAGAGATATGGTGCACCCCAAGGTGATGTGACAGGGTGTATGAACCCTTTATCCAAATACTCTTGTAATTACTTCTATAAATACTATAGTTATATCAAGGCCATCCTATAAAGCATCTTTAATATAGCTGTGTATTTATGTATAAATTATATTGAGATATCAATATCATAATATAGAGGAAAGATTGGAAATTCATGGGGGAACACATCAGTTTTTTCCCTTACAATGGAAAAGTTTTCAAGTTTGATGTTTATAACACCCTAAATCCACTAACTTGGATTTAGTGGTAATTTTATTACAATTGTATATAATATATAGATCAAAATACACTAGATACAACAATTTATAAGTCTAAACAAACATGCTATAAATTTGAACATTATATTATATTGAAGAATTAGGGTACAACAACCAAATACATAAATCGTTATTATCTCTCCTTATAAATCTATAAGTCACATGAATGAATATTTACAGTTTTCTAGGGAAATGTGAGACAATATAAATAAGTGAGATCATATGATTAGTAAAGGGTACAGTACAATAAAATCTATCATATATAACCATGGAATCAATAATATGGTATGAATAAATAAATACAATAAAAAATGGAGTTGTGACCATAATATGTACATGGATTACCTAATAATAAATAAACTCTTGTAAAAGAATAACCGATTTCACAGTGAAGTAATTCATATTTTCAAACATCATAAAAATATATTCAAGGACACATTCTAAGAAATCATACATGAATAGTTGAATACTATACCAAATAACCAGCTACTTTTCTCATGAGACATACTGATTCATTGAGAGGCTATATAATTTTCATCCCTACCCATCACAAAACAATTCTAAATGCATCCATCATTTGAAAATAATGGGTAAACAATATATATCATAATTTTACCTAATGAAACTCATACATAATAATGGATAAGTAATTGATAGGTTTCCATATATAAATAAAGGATATAAAAAATGTCAATATATACACATTACATGGAATATTATGGCTATCTTGGTCATTATCCAACAATAAACTTAGAAACTATAGGATGTTCACAATATAATAAAAATTATCTATATCAGGGGAATGATAATGAAATAAAGGTGTAGGGTATTTTCATAGTTCAAAGATATAAATAGAAACTAGTTTATATAAATATATTCACATCCTTTATTTTGAATTATAAATATCTTGTGAATTATCCAAAGAATATCCCTCAAGAGTATCAAACCAGGTGGGAAGTTGAGACCATTGGTTGTTCATCGAGTAATGATAGAGTTAATACTCTATTAACATTTTTCTGTGTTATTTAACCTAGGTTCATATGAGTTAGATCTTGAATCCACTTGTATTATATTGTCAGGGATTCCATTTCACGTAAACTACACCCTCTTTACCAAAATTTTAAGATGTTTTAGATTTATCCTTTGGGTTTATGGTATTGTTTGAGTATTATAATTTCTTATTAGGCCATCATAATGAGAGGTAATGGTGATATCTCATTATTAATAGGAAAAATAATTCATGACAATGAATCATAATAAAAAAACATATTGAAAAGAAAATTATTTAGATAGTATTACACAAATAAAGTAAAAAAATACATTAGAGACCATTATATCAGTATAATATTGGGTTTAGTAAACGATATAATGATATGGAATAAGTAATATATCATTAACCATATATTATATGGATGATAGTACAATGTAATTAAAAGTAAAAAAATATATTAAAATTAATTCAAATGATATCATAAAAAATTGATTTTAATTGAAAAGGAAACAAGGAGGATTTAGAACTCTTACCTTGAAAGGTGGATTTCTACATCTTGAGAAGAGCAATGTAGAACCTCAAAAAATACTTATAGAGACTCTTGATAGAGAAATGGAGAGACAATTCATACTCACTAATATTGAAGTGTAGATAAATGGTAGGATGGGTGAGTATTTATTGTAGTCAAGGGGGACCTTATTATTAATTTCAAATCTTGACCCTTGGAATTTAAGTTAATAAAAAAAACTATTAGCATTGGAATGATTTTAGAGTAAGGTATTTGAGATATAGAGCCTGGTTTTTGGCTTTAAATTCTTTAAGAACCTTCATACATTAAAATATAATATTTTTAATATGGAAAATATTTTTATTAATAATATTTTTAAAAAAATATTTGAAATATACTTTAGTTATAGAATGATTATTTGTTGGTTTGAACAATTAATTTTATTCCTTTTCTAATTCCAAATTTAAATTCATTTTTATAAAAAAATTTTGGAATAAACATGAACTTTTAATTTTAAATACAACACTTATTAATTTCAAAAGCATGCATTTGGTGCCGAAATTTAGAAAACTTTTCTCATTTTGATTCTAAGGCACATGTGTGTAATTATATTATTATTCATAAATCTACATATATACATATATACAAATTTATATTTAATTACTTATAATATTATTACCTAATTATTTTATCATACTGGTTTTATATTTTATTATAATTGTAATTTCATAGTTCTCTATTGTATTATATTGTGTTTCACTATAATGATAAAGTGATTACATTTTCATTATACCATAGTTTTGTGATTAAATGTCTGTTTATTATAGTCGGATATAGGGCATCAAATTTTTTCCCTAAATAAGTTCATCTATGAAACTTGTGGTGAATATCAACAAATGAATAAATGAGGGTAATTATACCTCATTTATTCCTCAATAACCCATGTTTATTCTTCTAACTTGTGATTATACACTATAACTTTCACCAGTCAGGTTGTCCAATACTGTAACAATTTTTATCTATTGTCAATAATCGATAATGAATCTTCTTTATATGATAGTTCAAGTTCAAACTCTATTTTTTCTGTAGTGATTACATCTATAGTGTTTGAAATTTACATCATTGTCATAAAAATGGAATACACCATGAAATTAAGATAATTTGGGTGAAAAATTCAAATTATAATCCAAAAATCCAATTCTATCAAAAATATGAAAAGGACCAATGTAACTTGGACTTAGCTCCCCCTTCTTAAGAAACATTATAACTTCATTTCGGGTTGTTATTTTCAAGAAGAAATGATATTTATCTTAAAATTCTAAGTCCTTTAATTATTATTATAGATTATCTATCTACCTGGAGCTATCTTAATATGATTTTGGATAACTCACACCTCCCCAGTTGTTTCCTTAATGAGTTCAATACCAACTAGCCTCCTTTAACCAAATTCATCTGAATATATTTGAGTATGATATCTTTTGTTTTTATAAAAGGCTTGTTACGATGCCATTTGAATGATTGAATGAAAGATATAGTTGTACAAAAATTCCACTAGAGGTTGGAATTGGTCCTCTATTCCTTGG
This sequence comes from Viscum album, assembly GCA_963277665.1. Classification (NCBI taxonomy): domain Eukaryota; kingdom Viridiplantae; phylum Streptophyta; class Magnoliopsida; order Santalales; family Viscaceae; genus Viscum; species Viscum album. Next base: position 1,284,835,451 of record OY728155.1, on the reverse strand, counting down.
ATGAAAAACGTGCATGACCTCAACATGTCCTCTAATATTTGGATGGCCATCTCAGACCACCCATCAGTTTAATTGTTATAAGTAGTTATCAAATGTATCTTGAGGACCAAATCCTTTTAAATACTTCTCTAAAATTTTTATGTGAAACATTTTTGAGATGGTTCCCTAAAACCAACTTTTGTGTACTTTATTATAACTTGTATTCATAGTTTTTAATACTAATAAACTACTTTCCACATCATGATTATTATTATGCATAAAATGGTATGTGATAATGTCATAAGAGTAGGTATCACAATAGATGGTCATAACAGTTCCGTGATATGATGAGAACCCAGAAGCATTATAACACAATTATTATATATACATACATATATATATATATATACTATTACCAAATGAAATAATTTGAGGGACACAAATAATATTGGATATCAAGGGTAGGGACTCATAGGACTTTGAGGCACCTTATCATGTTGTACTCCCTTAGTAATTTCTACTGTAGGATATAATGAGAACAAGACCCTCCACCAAGAAATCCACATTTAAATGTGTCATTAGATGTTCCTATCTATGAATGTGTGTATTGATCCTTAGAATTTATGATTATTTTTAGTCAGTATTATGAGTCATGTACATTGATGTATTGATGAAAATTTTGAGGACATATGTTTGTGGTGAGGTTTCATATCTTGGGTGCATCATGAGTAATATTACATTAATGAATATTGCGAGAGAGGATTTTTTTTCTTCTGTTATTTAGCATAAGTTGATATATTAGGCCCTTTTATGGAAATTATATAGAATAAATGAATCCATGATCATGGTTTTCTATAGGCATGTTCAATTTATCAGAAGCCAAAGGAAGAGACATTGAGCACATATGTTGATGACACCAACATGAAATATGTTTGATTAGAGATATCACATTAAATGGATTATATTACACAGTAACCATCCATATGAGGTTTTATGTCATTGTGATATTAAATTTTTTTATCTATGGGTGACTTTACATGTTTCTAGAGGCCAACCTTGGACTTTAGGCTGGTTCGCCTAATGCCGCTGAGAAAGAGACCTACAGGGTCGCACAATAAGTGTATCCAAAATCTCAATTAAATAATATATATTATTATTTATTAATTAAAATTTTGATTAATTATTATTATAGAATATGGATTAATGATTATTCATGCATTATTTATTTCACATATTCTGTCATCAATTATTCAAGATAATTTATGTTACACCCCAAAAATCAAAAATAATAACCTTGTATTTGATAGCGTGTATGGCACGTGACACAAAGCACGTAAAGGAAAATAATATCCTCATACTATACTATATATTTAATATTTAAAAAATAAATAAACGATATATCTTTTTATTCACACAAAATTATGTTATCTTGCATTACATGCAAGGTAGACCATTCTTGACAGCTTGCGTTACACACAAGACATAGTTTCGCCAAATAACATCGTCTTATTAAAATAGTGTTATTCAATATGATATAACATAAGTATTGTGTTAGTGGTTATGAATATTATTAACTAACTTATGGAAATTTATGAATTATATAAATATAAAATGAATTCATGGGTTACTAATTAATGAAAAATTAAAATAAGAATCAGTTGGATATAAAAAAGAAATATAATGATTTTTTTGCTTCCAAGGAGGTTTATCTTAATAAAAATAATTAATTTAAATTATTGAATTATATTAATGAAACATATATTTTATATATTAAATAAAATATTTTTTATATTTATCCATTAGTTTTGATATGCATAAGATAAGAACAAACCCTATTTCACACATAAAAACCTATATTTTCACAAAACCAGTTTTATCACCTTTTAATGGAGAACATATTTTAAATCCAATTATTGATATATTAATAAGTTCGATTCGAAAAAATAATTTTCTTATTTGGAATTAGGAAATCAAAATTTACTTTGGTTTATTTTTTATATTTTTCTGATATAATTCACATTTAATGAATAGTAAAAAATATGGCATTTTAATTCAAAATTTATTTTTATTCTAATTTATTTATATGGTTATACTATAATTTAAATTTTATTGAATTATATTTTGATTTTTTTTCATTTATTCAAATTTTGTCTATTTTAATAAATTTAAAATTTAAAATAGATAGAAAAACATTTCAATCTTTTAAATATTTCAGTTTAAAAACCCAGTTTTTAGTTTTGTTTATAGAATTAATTTTAAATATAATTTTCCCAATCCTGTGAATTTAATTAGGTAAAGTGGATTCCATATTTATAATAAAAGGGTTCAAATTATGTAGTATGTTAAATCGAATTTTTAGATATAAAAAAACTTACCGTGGTAAAAAAATTATTTATCGCAGTAAAAGTACAATTTTGACAAGGGTTATCATTAAAGGTTAAAAGCATAACATACCTAAAAATACAAAATTTAAAGGGTTTTTGAGGTGTGTATTGAACCTAAACATCCTATTAAACCTTAAATTTATGAAAAAGTTGTTGAATTTAATGACATGTCAATTTGGTAAGCTTTTAATATAAAATAATTAATAAATTAATCACTTGAACCCACCTCTCCTCAATTATAAATACCACCCCATCACCAACCGATTTCGACCCAAAAAGCATTTTAGATCCTAAAATATCTACCAAAACATCTAATCCTTACTCTCCCCATGTAAAATTTCTTCCGTCTCACCAAAATACCAAATCCAAAGATCTCAAGGGCCTTTCAAGGAGGTGATATTCAAGAGGTAAGTTTCTCAAAGTACCTCTCTTAACTTCAGTTCTTTTTCTAGTTTCTCCTCAACTAATTCATCCATCAATACATGATAACTACAGAATCATTTATATACTTTAGTTTTATGTTTTAAATGGAATATATAATATCCATTCCATTTATCAGCTCCTCTTATTCAAAGAAACAAAATTGTTGTCCAAGTTATGCCGGTTAATCAACTCCGTGAATACTGTTTTTGTTATTTTTACATTACCACCTTAATGGACGGTCTTAAGAAAATTTTTATGGTTAAATAATATTATAATATGTACATTATAACATATTTAATATTCTATAAATTTTATATTAAACATACCTTCATTCTTTCAATATTGTGGATATACGATATCATCGTTTATGGAAATGTGGACTACTGCCCCTTCAAAATGATGTGAATCATTCATGCTATGAATGGAACATATTAAGGATAATTTTAATAAAATATGTAACATATATGAAATAAATATTATACTATAATTATAATATTCATATTTATCATTAGCTTTCCAATATTTTAATACAACAAACAAATGAAAGTAGTATTCATGCGTATGTATGACCTACCGTCTCTATGAACAGTGCATTTACATTCTTATCTCCATACTTTATAGATTATTATAAATACATATATAATAAATATATAAGATAATTAAGAAATTTTTTAAATTATGTATATAAATAAATCATGATCTAAGTAATATGAGAATCAAATAACAATTCAAAACATACTTTAGAAAACTAGGCAATTAACATATGAAATAGTCAAAATAATAAATGGTTATTAAAAATGGGTAATAAGATATTATAAGAAGATATTATATTATATAATTAATATTAATATGTTTCTTGTTTAATTTAGTAACATGTTCAAACCCAGTATAAAGAAATATAAAGACCACACAGTACAAATAAGTTTAAGGCATGGGATTCTCATCTCACTTTTTACATCTATGGGATAAATGTCATGTTCACCACTTATATCTTTGGTGTGGGGTATATAGTTCCCCTATTTATATATTTAATCAATAATAGTATTTAATTAATGGTATTTAAGGATTTAATTTTATATTATTACTTCATGTGGTTTATTATTTAAGATGCTTCAGGGTGGTATGGGACACTTTGGAATGTTTATAAATTATTTTCCTCAAATATATCATTAATGATATTTCAATGGAATTTCAATTTAAAGAAATTATATAACCATTTTTCAATAAACATATTTATTCTTGTTTTTTATTCGTAACCAAATTCATGTAATAGTACCATTTACCCCCTCTTTATTACTCAAAGTGTTTTGGAAAATGTTTTAAAGAAAATACGACTTTATTTATCTCTTTATTCATAGAACCTATTTTTTTATAAAAACCATATTTTCTTAAATTTTTTTCAAAAATAATTTGGTTATGAAATGTCTAAAAAAAATCTTTTATAAATTTTTTAAAAGTAATCTTCTTATCACCTTCACTATTAGTTACATTTCCATCATTTTTAACATGAAAAAAGAATGTACTTTTACCTCATATGGCTTGTATCAATTTATCCACTATCATTTCATTGAAGTATCCTTTTCAAGATTAAAAGGTTTATTTTTAAAGAAAATTAATTTAAAATTAATTTTCAATGAAAATTATTTTAAAAATGTTTTTCAAAAGAAAAATATATTTTACTCAAGAAATTTTTTTAAAAGTTATTCATTAATTTCATCAAAGATAAAACCCTATATTTTTAATCCACTTGTTATATGTTGTATTACTACCATCCTTATTCATTTTCAGGATTGTTTATGATTTATTTGGAGAAGGATAATATTCAAATTCACTTCCTTGATTCATTCTTGAATTCCCCTTGAAATATTCAACATCATATGATCATTGAGAATTGAATTTCTCCAAATTATCCATTTCATTTATAATAGATATTACTATTTCTCAAACGATATACAATTTCTCATATGATATTTAATTTGAAAGTTATTTTATTAAATGTTTAATTATTGATAAATCCATATTTCCCATTCAATATGGTTATTTGATAAGGAATATTAGTTTTTTTTATTATTTATTGTGAAGAATTTTTTTGACTAGTAATAATTGGTGGAGCCCGAACATTATATTTATCCTCAACGAATCGAAAGGTTCTCATGTGAAAAATATTTGTGAATATGGGTTTCTACCCTTAGTTTTAAATCGTCTTGTGAAAGGCCTTGACAGTAATAGGTTTTCATGTGACTCATACATGACGTCTAACAATTATTCATTGACCTCATATTAGTTTTAGTTTTTATTAATTCATGGTATTTTGTGTCGATATATCTTTGGATATAGTTCATTTTAGTTCATTGATTAAATGACACGTGTTTTAATTTCATACCATTCCATAGTGATTTTTCCTTGTCTAGTTATTTGAATGGAATGAATTTCCAGTTATTACCATTACATATTGTTTACATACTTTAAATCATTTTATTGATTACATGGTATGTTTGTTCATTTATTTACCATGCCAAAATTATCACACACATTGATCCATTATTTATTCTACTATATTTTTATCCTTACTGAGCATTTGATCTCACTCTTATTTTGATTCATTCCCCATGAATCCAAGAAGTGAACTATGAAAGATATTCAAGGACTTACTTGATAGATTAGATTTATCCTTGAATCTATTTCTTTATAAAGAAAAAAACGTATTGTAATTAGTGTATTTATTTGTAATGAAATACTCATTTTTGTATCTAGTTTTCCATGACTACTAAACTGATCTATCATTTAGGGCTTGATTCCATATAATCATGCTAATGTAATTGATAGAAGACACCAACTCCAGGATATCTGGGGTCGGGTCTCTATAGTTGGTATCAAAGGAAGTTGAGTAGAAACTTTGGGAACTATATTTAGGAAAACCTAGATTAGATTACATAACCATAAGGTAGAATTTGAGGATAATGTATCATTATTTAGAAATATTATAAATGATATTATAGATAAACCTTAGACTAAGGAAAGACGTATGTGAAAATAAATAGATGAATTATTTATGTATTTAGGTTGTATTAAATAAAAGGATATTTAGTGATTAACCTTATTTCAAGTATTTCCATTATATTTGAAAAGTAATCAAATCTGAAAAGGCCATGGGTCTTAAACCCATGACCGAAAGACGATAAGGGTTTCACACCAACCACTGGCCTACAAAATGTCCTTTTTAATTTTTCATTGTTTTTAGTTGAAAAGTTTAACAAAAAAAAGTTAATGATGTACCAATAGTATTACTTTTGGGGATTAGAGATTAATATATTAACCATATTGGTTTTCAAATATAGTAAGAGACTAATAGTAATAAATTTCACTCTTTTATAGGCCTTATGATCTTTTGAATGTATCTTTTACTAGTTTAAGAATAAAATAATTATTATTGGTAATTAATTTTTGGGAGAAAGTGATGGATTAGAATTTGGTCGAAGCCCAAAAAAAATTTAGTATTGTTCATACGAAATTGAAACCTATCAAGTAATAATATTTCATTATATTCATGCTTAGTAAATTAATTACCCAATATTAGAAAAATGTCTTTGAAATAATTTTTTTCCTTAATACCTTAATTTCTGTTGAACTGATGGTATACTAAATCCTCACAGACTTATGGATTTGAGGCCCTCAATTTTCTATTGATCAGTAAATTGTTGGTGATTTATTACCTCATTAACTAACTATAAATATTTACTCTTTTCCTCAAAGTATGTATTTCTAAATTCCAATGATGTTCTTCTACTTAGGACCTATTTACATGGTAATCCATGTGACATTTGTAATTTCTATTCTCTCTTTTATAAGGGATGACTTGAGAACCATTCTAACAATTTGGGACTTCAAACATATGAAGTATCAAACAATCTATCACCATAATTTAGTTTCAATTGTAAGGACAAAATTTAATTAAGGTGGGGAGAATGTAACACCCTAAAATTCAATTTTAAGAACCTTATATTTGATAGAGTGTATGGCACATGATACCAAGAACATAAAAGAAAATAATATCCTAAGAATATACTATATATTTAATATTTTAAATAAATTCAAGACAAAATATATCTTGTAATGAACCCAATACCGAGTATGCTTTCGTTACATGAAAGAGAGACCTTCCTCGATAGCTTGCATTACATGCAAGACCGAGTTTTGCTAAATGAAATTATCTTCTTAAAATATTGTAATTTAATATGATTGAACCTAAATTTTTTGTTAGAGGTTATGAATATTATTAACTAACTTATGAAAATTTATGGATTATATAAATATAAAATAAATTCATGGGCTACAAATTAATGATAAATGAAAATAAGAATCAACTGGATATAAAAAGAAATATATTCATTTTTATGCTTCCAAAGAGTTTTATCTTAATAAATATAATTAATTATAATAAGTGAAATATTTTAATGAAAAATATAATTTATATAAGGCCCCGTCCTTAAACCTTACTTAACCTTGAGTTATTACAATATTACACATTGATGATCTTTTCGGGTTTAGAGTTTTAGAGAATTAGATCATAAAACTTGCATTACATTCCACATATAAACAAAGTGGTTACATAAAGATAGTATTCTTCATTCCCATCAATGGAAACATATTTAAAATAAAACATGGATTCTTTCTTGAAACTTCCTGGACACTATCATCATATCATATACCTTTCCCTTGACCTGTGAAAAACATTTCAAAAAACTTGGGATGAGCATAAAAAGCTCAGTAAGGGATATAAAAATATGGAAAGGAAACATGGGTACATATATACATAAGAATGAAATCATACTTTACCCATAAAACATAATCTCTTTAACATACCTCATCAAATCATGAATAAATCATAAAAATCCTAAGACATAAAGGTAACTTGAGGCATTCATAACATTCTTACGTAGGGAGTAACCCTCTTGGTTACGTTTGGAATACCTATCACAATATATTCCCTAAATCTCTTCGGAGAAACCTTAACATTTCACTCATTCGCGTTACCCAATTCATTAGAGAGCTATATCGGGCTCACCCGCCCTTAGTTTATCACGGAACCACCCATCTTCATAATAATGCCCAAGAATCTCAACGTAATCATATCACATAAAACATGCATAAAGGAAACATAACATTTCCACCTTTCAATCACAATATATCAATACAACACATTGATATAAAAACATTATAAAAACCATTTTCAATACCAAAATAAAAGAAAATTAAAACATGGTATTTATTTTTATTTTAAAAAGAAGGTATGTCTTTTAGAGGAAGCCGAAACTCAAATAACGGTCATGGCGGCGGAGAAGTCGTTGTCGCCGCATACGTATGACAAAAACATTCCCTATTGTTGTTTAGTAAAACACTTCATATAAAAAATATTCCTTTTGGATAAACGTAAAAGTCAAAGGGGTTTATACACCATATAAAATAAGGTTGTGTATAAAACAAAATATGCCTCAATGAAAGGAGATTGAGACGAAGTCCCATACCTCGGGTCCGACTTGACTCGGTCGTTATTTAATATCCTGAATAATAAACTTGAGTTAATTTCTACTTGTTTAAGAACCTTTTTGAAGTTCATTATTCCTTTTATATCACTTATTGTCATGTCATGAACACTATGTAATTATTTAAGTTAATAACGGTCGTTTTAACGATCATTGGCACTTGAGTAAAAAATAAGCCCTTTATAATTACAAGTTGTTCATGTATCCATTATATCCATAATGGAATTCATGATGTAGATATTATATATGTCATATATATCCAGTACATTCATGCATTTATAATATTACATAATCATTTAGAGGTAAGAAATGAAATGCACCGTTCATGGAGACGGTAAGCCGTACGTACGCATGAACACTACTTTCATTTCTATTTCGTATTTTATAGAATGAAATCATAATTATATAAAGGTGTATTATAATTCCAGTATAATATCATATATAATATCATAGTTCCATCCTTTATACGTCCCACATATGGTATTTAACGAATCAAATCGCTTTGAGGGGGCGGTAGTCCGCACTTCCTTAAATGAAGATATCGCATTTACCCATAATGGAAACCATAAAGGTAGGCCCAAAATGAAAAATACTGAAGCTTAAGGAAAACATAAACATATTATATATCATATATAAATATAGTTTCATCTTAATGTCCACCTTTACAGGTGTTAAAGGAATGTTGAACAATCATCATTTCGGGAGGCATAAATTCACCATCCACGGAAACAGTATGTCCATTAACAATTAGATGTAGGTGTGTGTAAGTGTAGCTCTAATCCTTTTTATAAAAAAATACTAGTATATTGAAGATACTGGATTTGTTACAAAAGAAATGAATAAAAAGAGTTTAGGGGGTTGGAGAAGCAAAATAAAACAAAAGAACTCAAGTGAAGACATTACCTTAAAATCGGGTAACTCCCTTTGGTTTGAGATCAAAGGCTTCCTTGGGAAGTCTTCTGCCCAAAGTGAGGCTTCAAGGAGTAAGAGAGGGAAGTGGAGAGACAAAATCGGCTGGGGTTGGCCGAGACAAAGGATTTGGGAGTGTGGGTAAGGAGGTAGAGGTGGGGGCCTTTTATAAGAGGAGAGGAGGGGCACTCTTGGAAAGTAAAGAAATATTACATTATTTGGAAATGTGTTTCGGATTTAAATGGTCCTAAATTGATATAATGCGAGGATAAGGTGATAAGAGTTCGAAATATACCCATCCAATAGGTTTTGGACATGTTTAGGTCATAGAGTTTACGTTATCTTCTTATTTTATTTAAATCCTTTATTAATGAGGTAATCGCTACATCATTATGATGTCATTTATAATTTTATTTATTTAATGTCAAAAAATTATAAAAAAGTACTATGATGTAGGAAATCTTTTTATATTTCCAATGAATATTTATAGTCAAAAATCTGACTTTTATAACCCCATTTAAAAATTGTTTTCTTAAAACATATTATGTTTGTGTCATTTTTTACTTTTACATTAAATAAAAGGTTATTTATGTCATTTCCCAACCAAAGTGGCTCCATGGGGTACCCAAGTTGACCCCTGAATTGTCTTGGTTGGCCATGACACATCCAATAAGGTTAGGACTTGTTTCTAGGTCATTTCATATTATTAAATCATTTTTTTACCTTAAACTACACTAATTACCACTAATCGTGATTAAAAACTTAATAAGTTACTATTCACCAAAAAATTATTTTAATCTCATTGAACCAAATTATACTTCTTAATGACAACCATGTATGTCAGATTTTTGAAATTCAAAACACAAAGGTGGAAAAATTTCATTTAAATGGAAAATCAGTTTTTATAAGTACCACTTAGTGGTTTCACTATTCATCAAAAATTGATGTTTTTCAGAAAAATACCAAAAATTCACCCTAAGCTATATTTGATATTCCGAATTCAAAAATGAAGACTATTTTACAAAATTCAAAACATATAAGTCACATTAATTAATTTAATAATTAATTCCCACTTTCATGACAAATAACGTGTTTTTATGAAATAATAAGTATCAAAAGATTGACACTAGTTTAAGTCCGATTTCAAATTGAAATTAATTCCAATGTCCACCATTGGATTAAATGGTAAAAATATATTCAGATTACACTTTAAGACCAATTCAAAAGATAATCCAATCATATAAATAAATTAGATTAAAAAGCAGTTTTGATGTAAAATGAAGTATTTTTCACTATTCATTAAAAAATGAACATTGTTAGAAAAATACAAAAAATTCACACAAAGTAAATTTTGATGTCCCAATCATAAAGAATAAGTTTATTTTGACAAAAATAGCTTATAAAATTGTCAAAATATAGATTTAAAAATGGTTTTCCATCAAAAGGAAGTAAAACAATTTTTTAAAAATCTTAGTGTATTCCATGCTTAAGATTGGATTTATTTTCATTTTAAGCGTCTAAAACACTATCTAGTTAATTAATAGACATAGATAAAAATATCTATTATTAATTACTCAATTGGGATGTTACATCCTTCCCTCCTTTAGAAAATTGCGTCCACGCAATTTATTTACTTATCAAATAAATGGGGATACTTATCCCTCATTGCATTTTCAGATTCCCATGTTGCCTCTTCAATCATGTGGTTTTTCCACAAAACCTTTACCTGGTGAATCACCTTATTCCGTAACACTTGCACCCTGTGGTCAAGAATATAGACCAGTTGTTCCTCATAAGATAGGTTCTCTTCCAGCTGAACAAACTCTGGACTCAAAACATGAGATGGATCTGGCATGTACTTCCTTAACATTGAAACATGAAAAACATTGTGTACCTGAGATAAACTCGGAGGTAATGACACTCGGTAAGCAACTGATCCAACTCTCTCCAGAATTTCCTATGGTCCAATGAACCTTGGACTCAGCTTTCCTTTCTTACCAAATCTCATCACACTTTTCCATGGAGAAACCTTGAGAAAAACATGATCACCTACCTCAAAAGATAGATCCTTCCTCCGGTTATCCGCATAACTCTTCTGCCTGCTCTGAGATGTTCTCATGTGTTTTCGAATCAGCTGAACTTTTTCTGTCAACTCTTCTACCAATTCTGGTCCCATCAACTTCCTTTCACCCACTTCATCCCAGAAAGCTGGAGTTCGACACCGCTTCCCATATAATGCCTGAAATGGTGCCATCTGTATACTAGAATGAAAACTGTTATTATATGAAAATTCAACCAAAGAAAGATGTTGGTCCCAACTTTCCTGATAATCAATCGACAAGCTCGTAGCATATCCTCCAAGGTCTGAATTGTTCATTCTAACTGCCCATCTGATTGAGGATGAAAACTTGTACTAAAATTTAATTCAGTACCCAACGACTTCTGAAGGCCTTTCCAAAATTTAGAAGTGAACCAGGGATCACGGTCAGATATAATGGAGAGAAGAGATCCATGTAACCTGACTACCTCTTTAAGATACAAACGGGAAAGTTGATCCGGGGAAAAAGTATCTCGTATAGAAAGGAAATGAGCAGACTTGGTCAAGCGATAAACAATAACCCATATTGCATTATTACCTCAAGATGTCTTCGGAAATCCCACAACAAAGTCCATGGATATATTCTCCCATTTCCACTCTGGCACTGGTAAAGGCTGAAGCATCCCTTTCGGTAACTTCCGCTCTGCTTTAACCTGCTGACAAGCCAAACACTTCACAGTAAAATCAGCAATATCTCTTTTCATTCCATCCCACCAGTAATACTCCTGAATATCTCTATACATCTTAGTACTTCCTGGATGAACTGAAAACGGAAAACTATGAGCTTCACATAACAACTCTCTCTTCAACTGTGAACCACAAGGCACACACAATCTCTTCCCAAATCTCAAAACACAATCATTATCAATGTTGAATTCAGGCAACTTACCTTTCTGAACCAGATCTACCTTTTTCTGCAACTCACTGTCTTGCTTCTGTTCTTGCTTGATTCTATCTAATAGAGATGATCTCACTAATACCTGAAACAAAACAGAAGAACTTCCTGCACCAAAAAATTCTATGCCAAATTTCATCAAATCCTTAACCAAAGGATCACGTTCCAAATGCAACATTGCTAATGAAGCATTACTTTTTCGACTCAAAGCATCAGCCACTTTATTTGCTTTTCCTGGATGGTAATGAATTGTACAATCATAATCCTTGATTAATTCCAGCCATCTCCTCTATCTCATGTTTAACTCTTTCTGAGTGAATATATATACTTTAAACTTTTGTGATCAGTATATATTTCACACTTTACTTCATACAAATGATGCCTCCAAATTTTTAAAGCGAAAACAACAACAGCTAATTCCAAATCATGTGTAGGGTAATTTACCTCATGAGTTTTCAACTGTCATGAAGCATAAGCAATTACCTGATCATTCTTCATTAGGACGCAACCAAGTCCTTTCAATGAAGCATCACTGTATATAACAAACTCACCATTCCTGGAAGGTAGTGCCAAAACTGGAGCATTCACCAATCTTCTTTTCAATTCCTGAAAACAATCATCACATTCTTTTGTCCAGATAAACTTAACACCCTTCCGAGTTAGCTTAGTCATTGGACTAGATAATCATGAAAAATTTCTAACAATCCTTCGGTAATAGCCTGCCAAATCAAGGAAGCTACGAATCTCGGTTACATTTGTGGGTCTTGGCCATTCTTCCACAACTTTTGTTTTTGGAGGATCAACATTTATCCCATCTTTAGAAACAATATGACCAAGGAAAGAAATTTGTTGCAACCAAAACTCACACTTACTGAATTTTCCATACAGTTTCTTTTATTTTATGGTTTGCAAGATAACCCTTAAATGTCTTTCATGCTCCTCTTTACTTTTAGAAAACACCAAAATATCATCAATGAAAACCACCACAAACTTATCCAAGAACTCATGGAAAATTCTATTCATTAAGTCCATGAATACAGTAGGTGAATTGGTTAGCCCAAATTGAATTACTACAAATTCATAATGGCCATATCTTGTACGGAACGCGGTCTTCGGAATATCTGCTTCCTTTACCTTCAGCTGATGGTACCCCGATCTCAAGTCAATCTTTGAAATATACTGCGCTCCCTGGAGCTGATCAAACAAATCATCGATATGAGGCATAGGATATTTTATCTTAACAGTGATGTTATTCAAGGATCTATAATCAATGCAAAGTCTCATAGAACCATATTTATTTTTAACAAATAAAACAGGAGCACCCCAAGGTGATGTGATAGGTCGAATGAAACCTTTCTCTAATAAATCTTGCAATTTCTCCTTCAACTCTAAAAGTTTAATTTGAGCCATTCATTAAGGGGGTTTTGAAATTGGCTTAGCATCAGGAACTAAGTCAACAGTAAACTCAACTTCCCGATCTGGTATTATTCCAGGCAACTCATCAGGAAAGACATCAGGATACTCATTTACCACCGGCACATCATTAATCTGAACAGTTCCTTTATTTTCAAAGATGTGTGAAAGGTAACATTCATTTGTATCTTTTACAAGTTTCTTGGCCTCTTGTTAAGTTATCAACAGTAAGGGTTCATTATTGTACACAAACTGAAAGTCTTTATGAAAAGAAACTTCTTTAGCTCTACAGTCAATCTTAGCATGGTAAATAGAGAGCCAATCCATACCCAGGATAACATCAAACTCTACTAGAGGTAGAACAATAAGGTTTGCAAGTAGGTTCTTTCCACAGATAAGGATAGGAAGATTCTTATAAATTATTTTTGCCTCAATATTTCCCACAGGTGTTTTTACCACAAGTTCAGGAGTCATTTTTTGAGATGGTATTCCCATTTTACAAGAAAAGGTTTCAGAGATGAAAGAATGTGTAGAACCTGAATCAAACAACACACTGACATAATCTGAAAAAACAAACAAAGTACCTGATACAACTTCATTTGATGGCCCGACATCTACTAAATTAGTTGCAAAGGATTTCACCACCCCTTTCTGCTTATGGTCTAACTGATTCCCATCACTAAAGCTCTTTGTAGGACACTCGTTTGTATAGTGACCTGTCTCATTGCACTTATAACATTTCACAAACTGTAAATCAAATTTGGTCTTACCATCACCCGGATCTTTTTCAGTGAAATCACGGGCCTTATGTCCCATCTTACCACATCGGTAGCACTTTCCAGAATTCAGAAGACATTCCCCAGCATGCCTTTTTCCACATTTATCACAAACTGGAAACTTAGTTTTCTTACAATCAGACTTTTTTGAAGAATTCTTACCTTTCTCCCGCCAACTTGGTCTCTTCTTCTGCTGGTTGTTATAGACCACTTGGTCATCGACAAACTCCATTTACACCTTCTCAGCACATCAAACAAGCTTTTCATAACTTTTAAACTCACGAGAAGCTAATTCCCTTCGATATTTTGGCTTTAATCCTGAGTAAAAATGATTGATTTTACTATCAAGGTCTCAGATAAAATTTGGAGCATACCTTGCCAATCGAGTGAACCTTTCTTAATAGGTAGCCACTGAGTCTTCCTCTTGCCTCAATTCCAAGAATTGGTTTTCCATCCTAAGTCGAACAGCCTTAGGAAAATACTTCTCAAGAAACATACCTTTGAATTCATCCCAGTCGAGAGCATCAATCTCATCAGCGTCCCTGATATTTTTAACCATCGACCACCACTGATCTGCCTCACCCTCCAAACGGTAAATAGCAAGACTAACCTTTTGATTGTCTGAACACCCCATGACATCAAAAATCTTCTCCAGTGCTTTAATCCACCCTTCAGCTAACACAGGGTTAGATGATCCTCTGAATGATGGGGGATGTTGCCTCATGAAATGTTCCACCACTAACATGTTCCTCTGCAGTTGATCTGGCTGATCTCGTGCATGGATACCACCACCATTTATAGCCTGAGTCAACTATGCCATCACTGCAAAAAACTATTCAGTTCCAATTCCGACCATCTCGAGATGCTGATTCGGAAGGTTATTTCCTTCTGTATACCTTCCTAGCACTGTTTCCCTGTTTCCTATGTGGAAAACCATTCTGAACAATCATGTCTTAGATAAAGCAACATGGTAATCTTAAAATGCTATATCATTTCAAAAAATATATTTTTGGATAATCATTTAATAGAATTCTAACTCCTAAAGTTATCTAAACCGACCTCTGATACCAACTATAAGGCCCCAACCTTAAACCTTACTTAACCTTGAGTTATTACAAAATTACACATTGAGGATCTTTTCGGGTTTAGAGTTTTAGAAAATTATATCATAAAACTTGCATTACATTCCACGTATAAACAAAGTGGTTACATAAATACAGTATTCTTCATTCCCATCTATGGAAACATATTTAAAATAAAACATGGATTATTTCTTGAAACTTCCTTGACACTATCATCATATCATGTACCTTTCCCTTGACTAGTGAAAAACATTTCAAAAAACTTGGGATGAGCATAAAAAGCTCAGTAATGGATTTAAAAATATGGAAAGGAAATATGGGTACATATATACATAAGAATGAAATCATACTTTACCAATAAAACATAAGCACTTTAACATACCTCATCAAATCATGAATAAATCATAGAAATCCTAAGACATAAAGGTAACATGAGGCATTCATAACATTCTTACGTAGGGAGTGACCATCTTGGTTACGTTTGGAATACCCATCACAGTATATTACCTAAATCTCTTCAGAGAAACCATAACGTTTCACTCCTTCGTGTTACCCAATGCATTGGAGAGCTATATCGGGATCACCTGCCCTTAGTTTGTCACAGAACCACCCGTCTTCATAATAATGCCCAAGAACCTCAACATAATCATATCACATAAAACATGCATAAAGGAAACATAACATTTCCACCTTTCAATCTCAAGATATCAATACAAATCATTGATATAAAAACATTATGAAAACAATTTTCAATACCAAAATAAAATAAAATTAAAACATGGTATTTATTTTTCTTTTAAAATGAAGGTATGGATTGTAGAGGAAGCCGAAACTCAAATAATGGTCACGGCAGCGGAGAAGTCGTTGTCACCGCATACGTACGACAAAAAAATTCCCTATTGTTGTTTAGTAAAACGCTTCATATAAAAAAATATTCCTTTTGGATAAACGTAAAAGTCAAAGGGGTTTATACACTATATAAAATAAGGTTGTGTATAAAACAAAATATGCCTCAATGAAAGGAGATTGAGACGAAGTCCCATACCTTGGGTCTGACTTGACTCGGTCGTTCTTTAATATCCCGAATAATAAACTTGAGTTAATTTCTACTTGTTTAAGAACATTTTTCAAGTTCATTATTCCTTTTATATCACTTATTTCCATGTCATGAACACTATGTAATTATTTAAGTTAATAACGGTCATTTTAATGATCATTGGTACTTGAGTAAAAAATAAGCCCTTTATAATTACAAGTTGTTCATGTATCCATTATATCCAGAATGGTATTCACGATGTAGATATTATATATGTCATATATATCCAGTACGTGCATGCATTTATAATATTACATAATCATTTATAGGTAAGAAATGAAATGCACCGTTCATGGAGACGGTAAGTCGTACGTACGCATGAACACTACTTTCATTTCTATTTCGTATTTTATAGAATGGAATCATAATGATATAAAGGTATATTATAATTCTAGTATAATATCATATATAATATCATAGTTTCATCCTTTATACAACTCATATATGTTATTTAACGAATCAAATCACTTTGAGGGGGCGGTAGTCCGCACTTCCTTAAATGAAGATATCGCATTTACCCATAATGGAAACCATAAAGGTATGCCCAAAATGAAAAATACAGAAGATTAAGGAAAACATAAACATATTATATATCATATATAAATATAGTGTCATCTTAATGGCCACCTTTGAAGGTGTTAGAGGAATGTTGAACAATCATCGTTTCGGGAGGCATAAATTCTCCATCCACCGAAACAGTATGTTCATTAACCATTAGATGTAGGTGTGTGTAAGTGTATCTCGAATTATTCTTATAACAAAATCCTATTATATTTAATATATTGGATTCATTACAAAAGAAATGAATAAAAAGTGTTTAGGGGGTTGGAGAAGCAAAATAAAACAAAAGGACTCAAGTGAAGACATTACCTTAAAATCGGGTAACTCCCTTTGGTTTGAGTTCAAAGGATTCCTTGGGAAGTCTTCTTCCCAAATTTAGGCTTCAAGAAGTAAGAGAGGGAAGTGGAGAGACAAAATGGGCAGGGTTTGACCGATCCAAAGGCTTTGGGAGTGTGGTTTAGGAGGTAGAGGTGGGGGCCTTTTATAAGAGGAGAGGAGGGGCACTCATGGAATGTAAAGAAATGTTACTTTATTTGAAAATGGGTTTCGGATTTAAATGATCCCACATTGATATAATTAAAGGATAAGGTGATAAGGGTTCGAAATCTACCCATACAATAGGTTTTGTACATGTTTAGGTCATAGATTTTACATTATCTTCTTATTTTATTTAAATCCTTTATTAATGGGGTAATCGCTACATCATTATGATGTCATAAATACTTTTAATTAATTAATGTCAAAAAATTATAAAACAAATACTATGATGTAGGAAATCGTTTTAGCTTTCCAATGAATATTTATAGTAAAAAATCTGACTTGTATAACCCCATTTAAAAATTGTTTTCCTAAAACATATTATGTTTGTGTCATTTTTACTTTTATATTAAATAAAACGTTATTTATGTCATTTCCCAACCAAAGTGGCTACATGGGGTCCACAAGTTGACCCATGGCTTGTCTTGGTCGGCCATGATACATCCAATAAGGTTAGGACATGTGTCTAAGTCATTTCATATTATTAAAGCATTATTTTTACCTTAAACTACACTAATTACCACTAATCGTGATTAAAAACTTAATAAGTTACTATTCACCAAAAAAATTATTTTAATCTCATTGAACCACATTTTACTTCTTAATGACAACCATGTATGTCGGATTTTTGAAATTCAAAACACAAAGGTGGCAAAATTTCATTTAAATGGAAAATCAGTTTTTATAAGTACCACTTAGTGGATTCACTATTCATCAAAAATTGATGTGTTCAGAAAAATACCAAAAATTCACCCTAATATATATTTGATATTCCGAATTCAAAAATTAAGAATATTTTACAAAATTCAAAACATATAAGTCACATTAATTAATTTAATAATTAATTCCACTGTCATGACAAATAGCGTGTTTTTATGAAACAATACGTATCAAAAGATTGACACTAGTTTAAGTCCGATTTCAAATTGAAATTAATTCCAATGTCCACCATTGGATTAAATGGTAAAAATATATTAATCTTACACTTTAATACCAATTCAAAACATAATCTAATCATATAAATAAATTAGATTAAAAAGCAGTTTTGATGTAAAATGAAGTATTTTTAACTATTCATTAAAAAATGAACATTGTCAGAAAAATACCAAAAGTTCACACAAAGTAAATTTTGATGTCCCAATAATAAAGAATAAGTTTATTTTGACAAAAATAGCTTATAAAATTGTCAAAATATAGATTTAAAAATGGTATGCCATCAAAAGGCAGTAAAACAATCTTTTAAAAATATTCGTGTATTCCATGCTTAAGATTGGATTTATTTTCATTTTAAGCCTCTGAAACACTATCTAGTTCATTAATAGACATAGATAAAAATATCTATTATTAATTACTCACTTGGGATGTTACATTTTATATATTCAATAAAATATTTTTTATATTTATCCTTTAGTTTTTATATGCATAAGATAAGAACAAACCTTATTTCACACAAAAAAACCTATATTTTCATAGAACTAGTTTTACCACCATTTATTGGAGAACCTATTTCAAATCTAATTTTTTAAATATTTATAAGTTATATTTGAAAAACTAATTGAATTATTTATAATTGGGACATCAAAATTTACTTTGGTTGATTTTTCTATTTTTATGAAAAAAATCATATTTAATGAATAGTGAAAATACTGTATTATAATTCAAAAATGATGGTTCATGTAATTTATTTATATAGATAGAATATAAATTTAATTGGATTTAAAGTATATTTAGATTATTTTTTTATCATTTAATTAAATTTTGGTCATTTTAATCAATTTTAAATTGAAATTAGATATAAAAACATCTCAACCTTTTGAACATTTCACTTCAAAAACCTGCATTCTAGTTTGGTCTGTAGAATTAATTTTAAATATAATTTTACCAATTATGTGAATTTGATTAGGTAAAATGGATTAAATATTTGAAATAATAAGTTAAAAATTAGGTTTCAAGTTAAATTTCATTTTTAGATATAAGAAAAGTTACCTTGGTAATTTATTTATCCTAGTAAAAGAAACTTTTTGACAAGGATTAAAATTAAAATCTAAGAGCTTGACATACCTAAAAACTACAACATTTAATGGTTGGTTGAGGTGTGGCTATTCCATAACCATTATATGAAAAATTAAATTTAATAAAAATTAATGCAATTTAATTCCACCTAATTTTGGTTAGCTTTTAATATAAAATAATCAATAAATTAATCTCTTGAACGAACCTCTCCTTAAGTAAAATACCACACCTCACCTACAAATTTCAACCCAAAAAGCCTTTTTGTTCCTCAAATATCTTCCCAAACCTATCCTAAAAACTCTCACCATGTCTAAGTTATTCTGGTCTCACCCAAATACAAAATCCAAGGATTTCAAGGGTCTTTTAAGGAGGTGATATTCAAGAGTTAATGTTCTGAAAGTACCTCTCTTAATTTCTTTTATTTTTCAACTTTATACTCACCCCCTTCATCCATAAATGAATTTTAACTCCAAAATCATGTATATACTGGTGTTTAATTTTTCTAATGGAATTTATCATACCCATGTAATTTCTCACCTCCTCTTATTCAAATAAATGAAATTGTTGTCCAAGTTATGTCGGTCAATCAACTTCATGAATACTGTTTTTCTTCTTTTTCTATTACCTCTTTAATGGATGGTCTTAAGACTATTTTTACTAGTTAAATAATATTATAATATTAAAATTATAACCTATTTAATATAAATTAAATTTTATATTGAACATACCTTTATTCTTTCCATATCGCTCATATATGATATCATCGTTCGTGGAAGTGTGGACTAGCAACCCCTCAAAGCGATGAGATTCATTCACGCTACGTATGGAACATATTAAGTATAATTTTAATAAAAATATGTAACATATATGAAATATATATTATAATGTAATTATAATATACATATGTATCATTCACTTTTCAATATTTTAATAAGACAAAGAAATGAAAGTAGCATTCATGCATACGCATGACCTACCTTCTCCATGAACATTGCATTTAATTTATTATCTCCATAATTTATAGATTATTATAAATAAATATTTACTCAATAGATAAGATAGTTAAGTCATTGTTTACATTCTAAATATAAATAAATCATGACCTAATCAATATGAAAATCAAATAAAAAGTTAAAATATAATTGAGAAAACATGGAAATTAACACCTGAAATAGTTATAATAATAAAAGGTTATTAACAAATGGGAAATAAGACATTATAATAGGATTAAATATGATATAATAAATATTAATATTATTTTTTATTAGTTATTAACACCACTATATATTTGTATAAATACTACACAACACAAATAAGTTTAAGGCAAGGGATTCTCCTCAAACTTTTTACATTTGTTGGATAAATGTCATGTTCACCAATTATATCTTTTGTGTGTCATATATACTGCCCTTATTGTTATATTTTATCATTATTAATATTTCCTTCATGCTATTTAAGTCTTTAATTTTATATTATTGCTTCACGGGTTTTATGATTTAAGATATTTTAGGGTGGTATGATACACTTTGGAATATTTAAAGATTATTTTCCACAACAATATCTTTAATAATCGTTAAATGGAATTTCCATTTGTATATATTATATAACCATTGTTCAATAAATATTTGTATTCTACTCTAGTTAATCATAACCATTTTCAATTACTGGTACCATTTTTCTACTCTTTTGTACTTAAAGTGTTTTAAAAAATGTTTCTAAGAAAACCCATCTTTATTCCTCTCTTTAGTCGTAGAACCCTTTTTCTTCTAAAAATCATGTTTTATTAATTTTTTTAAAAAAATAAATTAGTAAAAACATTTCTAAGATTTTTGTATTTTGACTATTTTTTAAAATGAATCTTGTTGTCGCATTCCCGATAGGATATATTTCCAACCTTTTTACCTTGTAAAAAGAATGTTCTTTTGCCTCATATGCCTTGTACGGATTTATCCATCGTCATTTAATTAAAGCCATATTTTCAAGATTAAAAGGATTATTTTTAATGAAAAATATTTTGAAAAATATTTTCAATGAAAAATATTTTTAAATGGTTTTTCAAAATCAAAGGATATTTTCCTCAAGCATATTTTTTAAAGTTATTCATTTATATAATCAATAATAAAACCCCTATATTTTTACTTCACTTGGGATATGTTGTATTTATATCATCCTTATTCTTCCTATATATGGTTTAAGATTTATTTAGACAAGGATAATATTTACATTCACTTCCTTGATTCATTCTTGAAGTCCCATTGAAAAATTCAACTTCATATTATCATTGAGCATTGAATTTCTCCTAATTATTTGTTTCATTTATCATATATATTACTATTTCCAAAACCATATACCATTTCTCATTCATTATTTACATTGAAGTTATTTTATTAAATGAGGAATTATTGATAAATCTATATTTAACATTCAATAAATTTATTTTATAATTTATATTATTTATTTTGATTATTCATTTTGAGGAATGCTTTGGAATGGTAATGAATGTTGGAGACCAAACATCATATAGCTCCTCAATGCATTGATAGTTATCATAAGACAAATATTTCCACAAATGGGTTTATACCATTATTTTTAAACTATATTGTGAAAGGTATTAATGGTAATAGTTTTTCATGTGCCTCATAAATGAGGTCAAATAATTAAGCATTTCCCTAATATTAGTTTTAGTTATTATTCATCCATGGGATTTTGGGTTGACATATCTATGGATATAGTTCATTTCCATTCATTGATTAAATTTCATGTGTTTTGGTTTCATACATTTTCATATTGATTTTTCTTATCTAGTTATTTTAATGGAATGTATTTCCATTTATTACCATGCCATATTTTTTACGTACTTCCATTCAGTTTTTTGATTACATGGTATGTGTGTTCAGTTATTTACCATTCCAAAATTATTACTCTCATTGATTCATTAATTATTATGATATATTTATTCCATACTGATCATTTTAGCTGAACCTTATTATGTCTGTTTCCCTAAGAATCTAAGAAGTATACTATGAAATATATACAAGGACTTACTAGATGGATTAGAGTTATCCTTGATGAAATTTATTTAGAAAGAAAAAAATGTTGTAATTAGTGTATTCATTTCTAATGAAATAATCATTTATGTATCCTGTTTTCCAAGAATACTAGACTGGTTAGTCCTTTAGGGTTTGATTCCTTATAATCATTCCAATGTAATTGATAAAAGACACCAGATCCGAGGTACCTGGGGTCGGGTCGTTACAATATAATATGAGAAGAATATTTAATAAATATTTATTTTATATTTAGTGAATATAGTATTTATTTATTTTAAAATAATGTAGTGGTATTTATTTAATAAATAAATAGACGTTATTAAGGTCCCAATAAATATTGTGGAGGAATGAAAAACTGAGTTTAATGGTCTTATGAGAAATCATAAATAATGAGTATTATTTGATTAATAATATTTAATTTAATTCTCAAGTTAAAAAATGTTTAGAAATAATAATAATAATAATAATAATAATAATATTTTACATGGGTTTCAAAAAGTATTAAATAAATAATAACAGATTCTTGTTAAATTATTTTATTTTAACTATAGTGGTATGTAACACAATTATATAATTTTCCAAGTGATCCAATTCATTTATTTGGTTGTGCACAAAATATTTAGAGAATCCTTTCAATCCCTAGAGATATATCTTCTCCAAGAATTCTAACAAGAATGAAGAGTGATGTTCCTCCACCTTCTACTATTAAGTCAAGAGAGATTAAATAGAACACCTTGGAATTGATTATT
The DNA here is from genome assembly GCA_963277665.1 of Viscum album. Lineage (NCBI taxonomy): Eukaryota > Viridiplantae > Streptophyta > Magnoliopsida > Santalales > Viscaceae > Viscum > Viscum album. The sequence continues at coordinate 1,284,811,943 of OY728155.1, read as the reverse complement.
AGGGTGATGAAAGGTCGATGACGCAAGTGATAATATCTGTCGTGATAGCACCTGGAGATCAATACAGTGACATTCAAAATTTTTTGGAACACATATGGATCATTTCTAGAGAAATTTTTTCTATATTCTTATATAACAATGACAGTAAAATATAGATATTCTGTCAGATCTTTCAATGAAGGTAGAATTCAAACAAGACAATTCTTTAATTGATTAAATTAATTTGAAATAATATCTGATGAGCCTCCCTCGGGTTCCAGTGTATTATCCATTTCCTTTTTTATTGATTTTTTTTATCATAGAGTTTATCGTACTATAGATCTCGTATTGATCATCGATCATGAAAAAAATCAATGTTGGGTAGAACCCATCACACACTTCCACTATGCTCGGAACCTACAAGTGGTATTAGAGTTGTCACATAATTATTTATAATAATTTAAATATCTTTCATTAATTTATTCATTTTTTATTTAGTTATGAATTCAATTTTAATCATTCTTTTAATCCTAATTGTGAGTGGGATCTTCTTCTTCATCCTTTTTTATCATAGATATAACCAAAATGCGTAATTTTATTAATGAAATAAAATCTACAAAATCATCCGGAGGTGGAAACGATTTTGTTCAGATAACATTGAAGTGCATGTCGTGTGACTATAGTTACATACTGTGTGATTGTGTTCAATGAACCAAACATTATTTTATAATTAATTCAAACCGTGTGCATTGGTGACATATGGTGCATTTATTTCTTACACCACATGTTGACTGGGCAAGCCTGGTGCACAGTTAGTCAGAGTACAAACCGTGTACCCCACGTAGAGGGCGTGTAGTCCTTTAAGTCACAGATGGACCCTTTAATTCCATAAGTGGACTACCTGTCTGGTGATCATGTAACTCAGAGACCACACACCTTTTATTCCTTTAAACATGTTGTGTACTTCAATTATAATTCCCCAAACCTAGAATCTCAGAGCCAGTGTGTTATTTTATTACATTGGATTTGTTACAAGGAATCAAATCCTGAAAGAACATTCAATTTAGAAGTATTGGAAAGCCATATTACGTACATGATACCCATAATTCATTGGTAAATAGTAATTACAATCATGATACATAAAAATGAAAATAAATTGTGTCCTTTAAGGCTTATTCAAAGACTTCTTCATCATGACCTCTGGAAAAGAATCATAGTAAGGGTGAGATCAAATTCTTGGTAAGGGTAAGTAAAGAGGAAGAAATAATGAATCAGTAGGAATAAATTAATATTTCAAGGTAAATAACTCATAAAACATTCCATTAACGTCAATAGATAGATAATTAAATGTATCCATAGATATGTCGACGCAAAATCTCATGGATAAATAATAACTGATACTAAGGTAAAATTTATCCATAGATATGTTGAAGAAAAATATCATGGATGAATAATAACTAAATATAAATGAGGGAAATTCAGAATTATTAGACACCATGTTTCCTAGGTACATTTTTCCTTTATCGTCAAGACCTTTCACAAGACAATTTATAACATGTCAGGTAAAAACCCATCTGATTGTTCAAATAATTCTTCTCACGAGACTATCGATTCTTTAAGGGGATATCTATAACCTATACCCACAAATGTAATAATATTACAAATCATTTCTCAGATTCATGAATAATATTCCTTATCAAAATTTAACTTTATTGAATAGAAGATACATATTTATCAATAATTCCCTAGTTAATCAAATAACTATCAAAGGGAACACTATATGTAAAATGATATAGGGTTTAAGAAATAATAATATCCATTGTGTGATAATATATATACTAAATTTTTTTCAAATTAAAAATGATTAAAATAAAGTTTTTTTTCTTAGATAAATTTAACAATCACAAAAGGAATTTATATTTCAACGATAATATTTAAGAATATGTTTTAGAAAATTAATCATTAAACACCCCAAAGTGTCCCATAGTACATGAAAAATTTAATTAATAATAACCATGAAATAAAGTTTTTCATACCATTTATAAATAGGATTCGTGATATAATGTATAAAATGGGTAGTACATACACTATACAAAAGAAATGTGTGGTGTATATGGTGTATGCCTTACAAAAAGAAAAGTAAGATAAAAATACCATACCTTAACATTCCTTTTGTTGTGTGGTATTTATACTCATTTTTAGTGGTTTAAAATATTTTAATAACTTATTAAAGAACTTTAATAATGTTTATAATATCATATATTGACTTCTTACAATATTTTATTACTCGTTTGTTAACAATCTTTCACTAATCTCACTATTTCGGGTGTTAATTGCCCAGTTTTCTCGATTAAGTTATAACATGTTACTTATTATAATTAATTAGATCATGGTATTATCATCTAAAAAATTTAAACCATGAATTAATTATCGTGTATAATAAGTATATATGTATTTATAATAATCTATGATGTTTGGATATTAGAAATTAAGTACACTATTCATGGAGATGGTAGGTTGTACGTATGCATGAAGACTACTTTCATTTCTCAGTTGTATTAAAAGAATGAAATATAAATGATACATGTTTATATTATAATTAATTTATCATATATATGTTATATATGTGACATAGTTTTATTAAAAATATCTTTTATACATTCCTTGTATGTCATGAATGAGTCACATCACTTTAAGGGGGTGGTAGTCCACACTTCCTCAAATGAAATTGTTGTATTTACACAAGATGGAAAGTATAAAGGTATGATAAAAATAAAAATTATAAAAGAATAAATATATTATAAATATCATATATATCATATATAAATATATTTTCTATCATAATGGCCACCATGATAGGTGGTAAGGGAAAAATGAACAATCATCGTTTCATGAGGAAATAGTTCGTCGTACATAAAAACAATATGTTAATTTCCCATTAGATGGAGATGTGTGTAAGTATAGGTAAAAAACATTACATAAAAAAATCCTAGTATATTGAGGATACTGGTGTTTTTATATAAAAATATAATAAGGAAATTGGTGGCGTGGACAATGGAAATGAAACTATAGATCTTGAGAGAAGACGTTTCATGTTAATTGGGTAAGTCCTTTTGGTTTTCACTTATTGGATTCCTGATATTAATTTATTCCCATAAGTTAGGGTTATAATATAATTTGAGTGATGTTGGGAGACTAATTTTTAATTTATTTACAATTTGTAACAAGGTTTAGAGGTTTAATGAAGTGGCAGGAGAAGAGGATTGTTATAGTGGGGGGAGTGACACTCTTGTAAATACTAAAAGGTACTCATTAATGGGAGGTTTACCATACATAAAGTGCCTATATAATGGATAAATAATTTATTAATGGAGAATAATTGTCTATAAAAACCACATACACACAAAAATATGTACATTTTAATAAGTTTGTTCCATAACTTCTAAGATTCGCCATTTTTATCATTTTTGTTTTTATTAAAGCATCTAGTTTTATAAAAAAAAGTAATTTAACCATTAAGAAATAAATAAAGTGATAATTTTAAGATAATATATATCTAATGAGTTATTAATATGATATATAATTTATAATATTAAAATCCCATTTTTTGTAAATTAATTTTAAAGCAAATGCATGTGACACACTAAAGTACTGATTAAACCTGGACCGTGTTAACAACATCTTTACAATATATGGGTAAATTTGTTAATTATAAAAGATAAATTTATCCATTAATAGACCATATATAATATATATTAACAATTAAAAATCACTTTGAACAATATATAATTTTTATTAATTTCAAATCATTTATATAAAATTATTTATTGTAAAATAACAATATTGTCAATTCTAACATTATTTATTTGATTTCAATTTTAAAATATCAATGTAATATTGGAATTAAAATATATTAGGTTTACATATGTGTAACAAAAAATTATCATCTAAATAAAATAAAATACATAAATAACATAATTCAATCAAATCACTTCAATTTTCATATTTATAGTGTCATTTATTTTAATTAATTATTAACTAAATAATCATCACGTTGGGGTTTCTTAAAAATTTTAAGTAACTAAATAATCTATAAAAATTAAAGATAAATTATTATGATAATATTAAACCATTTTTATTTCCAAAATAATATTTACAACCTAAATTATGACGTCTTTTTTCATATCTCAATGTTTCATAAATGTTAAAGGTAAGAAAAGTTACCTTTTAGTCTTTTTTCTTAACCTTTTATATAAGACACTTCCATATAATAATATCCCAATAACCTATAAAATTCAATAAAATGGGGTATATGGTAGAATTAATGGATGACCATGGATTTTGGAAACATTTCCATGTCATTTTGGTATTTAAGATTATGGTTTAGTTCCTCATTAAGCTTAATTTTACCTTAATCGCCGTAATTAATTTTAATCACTTCCACTAATTTTTTTTTAAAATAATGTTTATATTATTAGACCAAAAATATCATATTTATTAAAACTATTTATGATGTATTTTAAAATTTTAAATAACATAATTAGGAAAATTAAGATTAACGCTACCCGAAGACGGGGAGAAATAACGGGGTTTTAAAGTAGAAAAATGTTAAAACATTTGTTATGTTTTTATATTCAATTTCAAAGTTAAATTTGATTATAATGAAATTAATTTTATAAATATATGTATTATTGATATAATGTGACTCTAAAAAAATTAAAAATATAATTTAACACAAATAATTTTTTAAATGAAAAGGCTATTTTTAATTAAATTGCAATAAGGTGTACTGTTCATCAAAAAATGTATTTTCTCTAAAAAATACCAAAAATTAATCCTAAGATAATTTCAAACTTATAAATTAAAAAATGATGTTTATTTTTAAAAAAATGTTTATAAAAGTGTATAAATGTAGTTTTAAATTAGGTGTGCCATTAAAAGGTGACAAAACTCAGCCATGTGTGTAAAACATGCTAATTCAGTGTTGTGTGTAACATAAGTTTAACTTTGTGTAAAAAGAATGCTAACTAAATAATTATATTAATTATAAAAGGAAAATATTGCAATTTCATTGGGTGTTACATTCTCTCCACCTTAATTAAATTGCATCCTCACAATTTAAACTTGATATTTGTAATCAAGGGATTGATATTTGAAAATAATATCATTGAAAACACCACATCAAAAATAGTATTAATAATCGATATTTTTAATAAGATAGAAATGAAAGTATAATGGTCATGTAACTATGTTCCCTAGTTGGGGAACATAATTGGAAAATGGAAATATGGATACAGAAAAAAAATCTAACAATCAAGTTCAGATGGAGTGTGCTCAAGAACATGTTCGACTGAAATTTTTAGACAAAAAAATATTAATCCAAAGGTTTGAATAAAGGCCATCGATATCATAAAAAATTATGATAATATGACAATATTTTTTATTTCAAGATCATTTCCTTGGATTTGAGGAATTATTTCACTATTTAGTAATAAAATTAAATATATTTATTGGTACATTTATATAAATACAAAATTAACCTTTGGGTATGCTTTGAATTATTTAAAATTCATATTATAGAACAAGATTCATTATATAGAGATGTAATATATCAATATCTAAAACTAGATCGAAAGTTCAAATTAAACCATTTCATAGATGGTTAAATTTTACAAAATATTTTGATCCAACACTTTATATTTAAGGTCACTAGATTTCCAAAATGTACTAATCATTTTACTTAATTAATATGAAGAAGCTCAAAATTTTCACATTCCAAACATGTGAATAACTTTATCATGTATCTTCGTGAAATATGGAAATAACTCAAATCACCATAAAACATTATTAGAACATGAATTATTCATTATTTTATAAGTAATAAATATTTCATTGGATATGTTCCTTAATCCAGAAGTGTTGTAAAATCTATCAATGATAGCATAGTCCATTTGTCGACAAGTCATTAATCAGTTCTAAGTTAGTCAGCACTTATCAAAAGTAAGAATTTCTTCATTACTATCATAACATCAAGAAAAAATTAAGTGTTTTATTTTCCTCAATCAATTTTTTTTTATGAAACTTTTAACATATAACTATATAAATTTTCTTGGTACCATTTAATATATAATATCAAATCCTTAAAAAAGAATTGTAGTAAAATCCTCACATATTCCAAAATTCTTCTAACCAGTACATTTCTGATAAAATATAAAAATGACATAATTATTAAATAATCACATTAATCATTCCAATTCATCTACAACAATAAAATAACTTGATAATTATCCAATAACATCATTTAAAGTGTATTCCTTTGGCGCCCGATACATTAATTTTCATAGGGTCCCATTTTCATGAAGTTAAAGCATTTTACATTGGAAACCTTTTTCTTACCATTTCAATAAAAATCATGGTGGAATTTATTTCCACAATTACTGTAAACTCCCATCCCTTTTAATCAATTAATGCAGTGTTTCTTTCCACAATTATCACATGTAGTAAAACACTTTTTTCCCTCCATTTATTTTTCCATATTTTTCTATGACATATTCTTCTTTTCTTTCTTCCGTTCAAAGCCATATTACTTGGATAATTAATTACATATCTTGTTATCACATGATAATATTTCCCATTTTAATGATAATACTTGGGAGTCTATCTTTATTCGAATTTTTGGCTTAAGATCATGAAATTTATTATCCTTATTTGGAACACGTGCATTGGTGGAGTTCTCATGCATTCTGTCAGGCACTGTCTCTAAACATTGGAATATACTAGATTAGATCCTAAAATTAGGAAAATTTTATAAATATAAATATTTTATATCACCTAACATAAATATATACATCAGAATTCATATAATCTTAAACTTTAGTTACATTGGAGAAAAACATTACTTTTAAATCCTTCATAATGGTAGGAAATAAAAATATTAACTATCCAAATCATATCCCCAAGGAGAGTAAACCAATTCTATATTAAGGAACCTTTTCATGTACTAGGTTACCCTTATTTATGCCCAAAACACCTTTTCAGAGTTAACTATATATATTCCATAACCACATCCACTTGTAGTATCCCGACATGGATGTATTTCTAGGAATACACACATAATATCATCCTTACCAAAATTATACGATGTTCTTCTATTCTTATCCTAAAATTATATCATAGGATTATGTTCCCTAATACAAGTATTCTAAATCTTGTTTCCTGGGTTATTACTAAACCCCCCTTTGATTCCAACTTTAACACCCTGACCCTAGAATCCTAGAACTGGTTTATTATTTTATTACATTTGAATCGTTACAAGGAATCAAATCCCAAATTATGATTCATTTTAGTAGTCTAGGAAAGCTATATTACATACACGATACCCATAATGCATTGGTAAATTGGAATTACAAGCATGATATATAATAAAATAAAATAAGCTACATCCTTGGAGGCTTATTCAAAGACTTATTCTTAATGACCTAGGGAAAAACATTATAATGTTGAGATCAAATGCTTAGTAAGGGTATGTAAAGTAGAAAAATAATAAATCAATAGGAATAATTTATCTTGGAAAGGTAAATAAATGATAAAATATTTCATTCAAATCAATAAACTTAAATGAGATGCATCCATAGATATGTCTACGTGAAATATAATGGATGAATAAAAAATGAAACTAAGGTAAAATGTATCCATAGATATGTCAATGAAAAATATCATGGATGAATAATAACTGAATCAAAATGAGGTAAATTCTTAATTATTGTATTCTATGTTTCCTAGGTATATAGTACCTTTTCTGTCAAGACCTTTAACAAGACGGTTTACAACATGTAGGGTAAAAACCCATCTGATTGGCCAAATGATTCATTTCATGAGACTACCGATGCATCAAGATTCTATCTATAGTCATGCCCCACCTATTTCATACCCGTCCAAATAATTTTTCATATTCATGAAAAATTTTCCCTATCAAAATTTATCAGTAATGAATAGAATATATGGATTTATAAATAATTCCCTAATTAATAAAATAATTGTCAATGTGAACACCATATGTAAAAGGATATATGTTTTAGGAAATAATAATATCCATTATGTGAGAATATGTATATTAATGTTAATTTCCAATGAAAAATGATTATAATAAAGTGATTTTTTTCTAGATAACGATAACAATCACAAAAGTAAGTGAGATTTCAAAATAATCATTAAGAATATGTTTTACTAAGTTAATCATTAAACATATCAATGAATCCCATACCACTTGAAACATTTAGTACATAATACCCATGAAGTAATTTTTTTATACCATGAAGAAAAAGTTTTAATGAAATAATTTTAAGAAGGGGTAGTAGATACACTATACAAAACCAGTACATGGTGTATCTGGTGTATGCCTTACGAAATGAAAAGTAAGACCGGAATCCATTACCTTAACCTTATTTTTATTGTGTGGTATTTATCCTCTTATATAGTGATTTAAAATATGTTAATAACTTATACCAGTACCAAAATCATGTTTATAATATCATATATTAACTTCTTATAGTATTTTATTACTCGTTTGTTAATACTATTTCATTAATCTCACTATTTCATGTGTTAATTGCCCTATTTTATCGAGTAAGTTTTAACTTTTAACTTATTTTAATAATTAATTAGATCATGGTATAATCATATAGAGAACTTAAACCATGACTTAATGATCATATATAATCATTTTATATGTATTTATAATAATCTACAATGTTCTATTCATTCATATGTTTCTATCTAATTGAACCATGGCAGTAGTCTCTCTTGTTGTGAGAGTTCCCCTCCTAGGAATTCCTAGAGTTTGGTGGTTCCTCGGTGATCCTTTCGCAGTGGCCCATTTCATTCAGATTTGCGCCCGCATCGGTCCTCCCCAGTTCATCCACCCCTTTTTCTCCTCTTCGGTGCACTATGCCTACTCACGGTTTTGTGTTCCCATTTCTCGGCCTAAAGTCCCGATTGTGTTTTAGGGTTTTTCTCGACATGAGGTCTCCGTTATTCCTTGGATCCCTGCCATTCTCACCTTGCAGATCTGACTTGGAATCAGATTATGATCCTCTTTCAGCTTGCGATCAGTTTCTGATCCTTTTACAGATTCTGGTTGTTCGAGATCTGTGGCTCTTGATCCTTCCATGACTTACGGACTAGAACGAACTCCAATCGATAGAATTCTTCAGATCGACGAGATAGTGGAGGTTCTGTTCGTGAAGGATCTCATCGATCCATCTTCTGCGGCTGATGGAGGTGCTGCTCGCGAAGGGCGGGCCGCACGGAGCTTCCCATTGTTTCGTCTTCCACGGATCGCAGATATCTTGCACTCTAAGGGAATTCCACACGGAATCTTTTCGAATCATCTTCAGTGGCTTGCGATGGATTTCTCGTGAAGGGTGTTCCGAGCAAGTTTGTAGGGATTGCTCGCATGCAAGGTGGGGTTCTCTCGCACGCAGGTGTTGTTTTCGACACACATGTGTTGTTTGCATGTGCTGAGCACGCAGGTGATGTTTGTGCAGGGTAGGGATCACACATGGTGTTGTTTGAAAGTGCTGAGCGTGTGGGTATTGTTTGCAGGTGCTGAGTGCGCAGGTGCTGTTTACGCAGGGTTGGGATCGCGTAGGGCATTGAGCATTTGGTGGTGCTTGTGTGGGTGGCTAGATCTTGCGGTTGTCACTTGTATTGGGTGGGGCTCATGCAGGGCCTTGAGTGTTATGGTGGTGGTCGCGCAGAGTATTGAGAACGAAGGAGCTACTCGCAAAGGGCCGTGATCGCGACATAAAGAGGTGTGACTACAGTGATCTGCTCGCAAAGTTTGTTTGCAACGATTCTAACCACGATGGTGATACTCACATTGGGGTTTGCTACCGTGTGATGGATCTCCTGCGCGAAGACTGTCATCAGGACGCTAAACCTTGATTTGCACTGAGACTTTGGATCATAAAATTGAGTTCTCCATGGTTCGTGTTGCAATGTTTTGATTGAGGTGAGGATCTTTGTACCTGAGAGTGCTGGGCTTGTGAAGGGTGTGCTCGAGAGGCAACATTGAGGAGGTGATCTTTGTTTGTCATGGAATCTGAATTGATAAATCGGTGGAAGAAACTTTCATTGACTGATAAAGAGAAAGCGTCAATAGCCACACGAAAAAATGAAGACGCCTTTCTATCACATCGCATGTCGCTCCTGGTGGTAGGGAAATTCTTAGCCAAATGTTCATTCAACCTGGGGGATTTAAAAAATACTCTGAAAGATTTATGGATATTGGAGGATGGTGTTTCCATATGTGAAGTGGGATATGGGTTCATTGTATTTGAATTTTTCAACAATAAATATAATGAAATGGTTCTCAAAGGCAGACCATGGTCTTTCGACAATCAACTCATCATCATGGATTATTTTTCAGGCGGGGACGACAATCAAAAAATTAAACTGACTCGCTCAGCCTTCTGGATACGAATCGAAGGAATTCCTTTTCATGGTTGAACAGAACATGTTATGTGGGAAATTGGTGAACATGTTGGTAAATTTCTGGACTAGGACCAATCTGACCCCATCCCCTGGGGACCCGTGGTGAGGATTAGAGCCTTAGTCAATGTGAAACAACCACTTATGAGGGGTCTGTTCTTATCAATTGAAGATTCAAATTCTTGTATTTCTTTTGAATTTGAAAAACTCCCAATTTTTGTTTTTTCTATGGGTGTATTGGACACCTCGAGAAAGTTTGTGATTTGAGGAAGGAGAATGGAAAAGGCACCATCATCTTGCAATACGGCCATTAGCTCCGCACAAAAACAGAAGGATTTGTGAATATTTATGAGGCAGAAAAACAAAAGGATCGTGACCGACTAGAGAAGACCTTCTCTATGAAAAATGAACCATAAGTCAATACTATCATCATGCTAGGACCACCGGATTTTTCAGGGGACAATCATAACGACTAGTGGGCGGAAGGAGGGTCTTCGTACAACGTAATGAACGGGGCCAGAACTAGGGGAAAGCATGTGAGTCAGTGCAACACCCCAAGATTTTATGAGATATAGTATTTTTAATTTCGTTGATGTGTTCTGTTTTACACTACACCAAGATTAGCTTGTACTATATGCAACACCGTATTAGCTTTCAGTATACACAACACTATTATTGGCTCGTGTTGTAACATCCCAGGTAAATAAAGAATAATACATATTCATATTTATTAATATTTTAACTTTAAAGGGGTTTCTATGTTCGAAAGAGTACCCAATACGCAACGATGAGTTCCTTTGAAAACTTAGGTTGCACACTAGTAATATAATAATATTATTTTAAATGGTAGTTCACATGTAGCCGTTGTACTGGAGGGAATGGATAGAAATAACTAAAATATGATTATATATGTTTTTAAATGTTTTTATATTTACCCAATAAAAGATAAAGGCTTAAAATACGGAAAGAATTCAATTTTAGGCATTTATACCCTAATTTTCACTAAGGGTTCACTTATCACCTTTTGACAGCGAACCGTCATTAAATATAGTTTGGATCAATCTTATAAATTCTATTGGACCAAATATTACTCTTCTTTATAATCGGGACATCAAAATTTACTTTGTGTAAATTTTTGGTATCTTTCCGATAAAGTTCAATTTTTTAATAAATATTGTAAATGTTGTATTTTAATTCAAAACCACTTTTTGATCTAATTTATTTATATGATTAGATTATTATTTTAATTGGTTTTAAAGTGAAATTAGGAAATATTTTTACCATTTAATCCAATGGGGGTCATTGGAATCAATTTCACTTTGAAATTGGACTTAAACTGGTGTCAATCTTTTGATACTTATTGTTTCATAAAAACACGCTATTTGTCATAACAGCGGGAATTAATTATTAAATTAATTAATGTGACTTATATGTTTTGATTTTTTTTAAAATAGAATTCATTTTTGAATTAGGAATATCAAATATAGCTTAGGGTGAATTTTAGGTATTTTTCTGAAAAACTCCAATTTTTTTATGAATAGTGAAACCACTAAGTGGTAATCAAGCAAACTGATTTTTCAGTTAAATGAAAGTTTACAACTAATGTGTATTGAATTTTGAAAATCCGACATACATGGTTTTCATTATTATGTAAAATGTGGTTCAATGGGCTGAAAATAATTTTTTGGTGAATAGTAACTTATTATGTTTTTAATCGCGATTAGAGGTAATTAGTGTAGTTTAAGGTAAAAATAATGTTTTAATAATATGAGATGAGCTTGACACATGTCCTACCATTATTTGATGTGTCATGTACGACCAAGAAAATCCATGGGTAAACTTGGGGACCCCATGGAGCCACTTTGGTTGGAAAATGACATAAATACCTTTTATTTAATGTTAATGTAAAAAATGTCACAAACATGATATGTTTTACTAAAACAATTTTTAAATGGGGTTAAACAAGTCAGATTTTAGATTATAAATAGTCATTGGAAATCGAAAAAGATTTCCTACATCATAGGACTTTTTTTATAATTTTTAGACATTAAATAAATTAAATTATTTATGGCATAATAATGATGCAGCGATGACATCATTATTTGACGATTAAAATAAAATGGAAAGATAATGTAAAATATATGAGCTACACATGTCCAAAACTTATTGTATGGGTGTATTTTGATCCCTTATCACCTTATCCACGAATTAGATCAATGTGGGACCTTTTAAAACCGAAACACATTTTCAAATAAAGTAATATTTCTTTACTTTCCAAAAGTGCCCCTCCTCTCCTCTTATAAAAGGCCCCCACCTCTACCACCTTACCCACACTACCAAAGCCTTTTGCTCGGCCAAACCCTGCCCATTTTGTCTCTCCACTTCCTTATCTTACTCCTTGAAGCCTCAATTTTGGAATAAGTCTTCCCAAGGAACCCTTTGAGCTCAAACCAAAGGGAGTTACCCGATTTTGAGGTAATGTCTTCACTTGAGTCTTTTTGTATTATTTTTCATCTCCAACCTCCTAAACTCTTTTTATTTATTTCTTTTGTAACAACTACAGTATCTTCAATATACTAGGATGTTGTTATAAGAAGGATTCAAGCTACACTTACACACAACTTCATCTAATGGTTAAAGAACATACTGTTTCCGTGGATGGTGAATTTATGCCTCCCGAAACGATGATTGTTCAACATTCCATTAACACCTTCAAAGGTGGCCATTAAGATATCACTATATTTATATATGATATATAATATGTTTATGTTTTCTTTAAGCTTCTGTATTTTTCATTTTGGGCATACCTTTATGGTTTCCATTATGGGTAAACACGATATCTTCATTTAAGGAAGTGCGGACTACCGCCCCCTCAAAGTGATGTGATTCGTTAATGCCATATGTGGGACGTGTAAAGGATGGATTTAAAGTTATTATATATGATTTTATACTGGAATTATAATATACCTCTATATCATTATTATTTCATTCCATTAAAGTATGAGATAGAAATGAAAGTAGCGTTCATGCGTACGTACGGCTTACCGTCTCCATGAACGGTGCATTTCATTTCTTATCCCCAAATGTAATGTACTATTAAAAGTACATGTATATAATGGATATATATAATGAATGATATATCTAAATGATGAATATAATTCTGGAAATAAAATATACATACCTCTCATTTAGTTTTAATTCCATTAATATGACAAAGAAATGAAAGTAGCGTTCATGCGTACGTACAGCTTACCTTCTCCATGAACGGTGCATTTCATTTCTTACCTCTAAGTGATTATGTAATATTATAAATAAATTTATATGCTGGATATATATGATATATATGATATCCAAACCAGGAATGTCATTCTAGATATAAAGAACCTTTGACCACACGAACAACATGTAATTGTAACAAGTCCACTTTCGACTTAAGAACCAAATATCGACAAAAAAAACATTATTAACTTAAATGGTTACATAATGTTTATAACATGGAAATAAGTGATATAAAAATAAATAATGAACTCTAAAAAGGTTCTTAATCAAGTAGAAATTAAATCAAGTTTATTATTCAGGACGTTAAAGAACGATCGAGTCAAGTCAGACCCGAGGTAAGGGACTTCGTCTCAATCTCCTTTCATTGAGGCATATTTTGTTTTATACACAACATTATTTTATACGGTATATAAAACCCTTTGAATTTTACTTTTATACAAAAGGAATCTTTTTATACGAATCATTTTACTAAATGATAAAAAAGGAATGTTTTTTTTAACGTACGCGGTGACAACGACCTTTTCTGCCTCCGCGAGTATTATTTGGTCTTTGGCTTCCTCAACAAGCCGTAATGTTTTTAAAATAAAATAAATACCATATAATCTTTTATGTATTTTGGTATTGAAAATGGTTTTGATAAAGGATTATATTATGATATATTGTGATTGAAATGTGGAAATGTTATCATTCCTTTATATTGGCTTTTTGTTTTATGATTTTATATCGGTACTTGGACATTTGACGGGTGGTTACGTTATAACCTCCAATGCATTGGGTATGGAAGTCGGCCGTATGGCTATTCCATTAAGTATGTATGGAAATTGTCCGTATGGCTATTCCATTAAGTGATATTTGTGGAAGTCGACCGTATGGTTATTCCACTTAAGTATGTTTGTGTCCCAAGTTACCTTTATATATGCTATGTGTTCTTTATAAGGGTTTTATGGTAATACTTTGGTTACAAAAAGGTAAGTAATGATACTTTATTCAGTGAAGAGTTTTTACTACTTCATGATGGTGAAGGTATTACTTTGTTAGAGTATACATGGTTTACTTGATGTTTGAAAAAGTAACAGTTTTCATTCTTTGGGTATCCCTTACTGAGCTTTTTATGATCACCCCAAGTTTTGTTCGAAAATTTTTTCACAGGACTTAAAGTGGAATAAGGTCAAGGATGCGATCAAGGGAATTCCATGCTATATAAGACATGGAACTAGACATGTTTCTTTTTAAGAGTTTTTTTCTATTATGGAAACTTAGTAGAAGTGTCTACTTTGTAATCTTTTGAGATGTAATAGTTATGTTATAATTCTCTAAAACTCTAAACCTGAAAAGATTATCAATGTGAATTATTCATTTAATTAAATATTAAGTAAGGTTTAAGGCTGGGGCCTTATAGTTGGTATCAATGGTCAGTTTAGACAACTTTAGGAGTTAGAAAATTGTTAAATTATAAGTTAATTTATGATATGATTGAAATGATATAGCATTTACAGATTACCATGTTGCTTCACCTAAGATATTTCTGTGTTAAGAATGGTTTTCTGCAGAGGAAACAAAGCAGCAATGTTGGGACGACATCAGGAGGAAGACAACCTTCCAAATCAGCAACCTAAGATGGTCAGAATCGGAACTGAACAGTTTGTTTTAGTGATGGCACAGTTGACTCAGGCTATAAATGGTTGTGGTATCCATGCACGAGATAAGCCAGATCAACCACAGAGGAACATGTCAGTGGTGGAACACTTCATGTGGAAACATCCCCCATCATTCAGTGGATCATCTGACCCTGAGCAAGCTGAAGGGTGGATTAAAGCACTGGAGAAGATTTTTGATGTCATGGGGTGTTCAGAACATCAAAAGGTTAGTCTTACTGTTTACCGTTTTGAAGGTGAAGCTGATCAGTGGTGGTCGATGGTGAAAAATATCAGGGATAGTGATGAGATTGAGGATCTTCACTGGGACGAATTCAAAGGTATGTTTCTTGAGAAATATTTTCCTAAGGTGGTTCGTCTTAGGATGGAAAAACAGTTCCTAGAATTGAGGCAGGAGGATGATTCAGTGGCTGCTTATGAAGCAAAGTTCACTCGATTGGCAAGGTATGATCCTAACTTCATACGAGATCTTGATAGTAAAATAAACCGTTTTTACTTAGGGTTAAATCCAAAGTATCGAAGGGCTTTAGCTTCTCGTGAGTTCAAAAGTTATGAAAAACTTGTTCGATGTGCGGAGAAGGTGGAAATGGAGTTTCCCGATGATCAGGTGTTCTATGACAAACAACAGAATAAGAGGTATAGTTGGCAGGCAAAGGGGAATAATTCATCAAGGAAGCAAGAAGGTAAGAAAACCAAATATTCATCCTGTGAGAAGTGTGGTAAAATGCATCCTGGAGAATTTTTATCCAAGTCTGGTAAGTGCTTTAGGTGTGGTAAGTCGGGTCATATTGCTCGTAACTGTAAGGAAGATGATCAAGCAGGCAATGAAAAGCCAACGGTAAGATGTTTTAAGTGTAATGAAATGGGTCATTATGCAAACGAGTGTCCAACAAAGAACTCAACTAGGGGAATGCAGCCAGACTACAAGCAGAAAGGGGTGGTGAAATCCTTTGCAACAACTTCAGCAGATGTTGGGCCATCGAATGAAGTGGTATCAGCTCCAGGGAGCTCAGTATTTTTCGAAGATTGATTTGAGGTCGGGGTACCATCAGTTGAAAGTAAAATAAGCAGACGTTCCGAAGACTGCGTTCCATACTAGATATGGCCATTATGAATTTGTAGTTATGCCTTTTGGGTTAACCAATGCACCTGCTGTATTCATGGACCTTATGAATAGAATTTTCCATGAGTTCTTGGATAAGTTTGTGTTTGTGTTTTGAGGTTTGGGAAGAGATTATGTGTGCCTTGTGATTCACAGTTGAATAATGAGTTATTATGCGAGGCTCATAGTTCCCCGTTTTCAGTTCATCCTTGTAGTACTAAGATGTACAGAGATCTGCGAGAGTATTACTAGTGGGATGGAATGAAAAGAGATATTGATGATTTTACTGTGAAGTGTTTGACTTGTCAGCAGGTTAAATTAGAGCGGTAGTTACCTAAAGGGATGCTTCAGCCTTTACCAGTGCCAGAGTGGAAATGGGAAAACATATCCATGGACTTTGTTGTGAGATTACCGAGGAAATCTCGAGGTAATAATGAAATTTGGGTTATTGTTGATCGCTTGACCAAATCTGCTCATTTCCTTGCTATACGAGATACTTTCTCTCTAGATCAACTTTTCCGTTTGTATCTTAAAGGGATAGTCAGGTTACATGGAGTTCCTCTCTCCATTGTATCTAACCGTGATCCCAGGTTTACTTCTAACTTTTGGAAAGGCCTTCAGAAGTCGTTGGGTACTGAATTAAATTTTAGTACAACTTTTCATCCTCAATCAGATGGGCAGTCAGAACGAACAATACAAACCTTGGAGGATATGCTACGAGCTTGTTCTATGGACTATCAGGGAAGTTGGGACCAACATCTTTCTTTGGTTGAGTTTTCTTATAATAACAGTTCTCATTCCAGTATTCAGATGGCACCATTTCAGGCATTATATGGGAAGCGGTGTCGAACTCCAGATTTCTGGGATGAAGTTGGTGAAAGGAAGTTTATGGGACCAGAATTGGTAGAAGAGATGGTAGAAAAGGTTCAGTTGATTCAGAAACACATGAGAACTGCTCAGAGTAGGAAGAAGAGTTATGCGGATAATCGGAGGAAGGATCTATCTTTCGAGGTAGGTGATCATGTTTTTCTCAAGGTTTCTCCATGGAAAAGTGTGATGAGATTTAGTAAGAAAGGAAAGCTGAGTCCAAGGTTCATTGGACCATATGAAATTCTAGAGAAAGTTGGATCAGTTTCTTACCGAGTGGATTTACCTCCGAGTTTATCTCAGGTACACAATGTTTTTCATGTTTCAATGTTGAGGAAGTATATGCCAGATCCATCTCATGTTTTGAGTCCAGAGGTAGTTCAGTTGGAAGATAACCTATCTTATGAAGAACTACCAGTCCAGATTATTGACCATAGAGAGTAGGTGTTACGGAATAAGGTGATTCATTCGGTAAAGGTTTTGTGGAAAAACCATGTGATTGAAGAGGCAACGTGGGAATCTGAAAATGCTATGAGGGATAAATACCCCCACTTATTCGATAAGTGAATAAAATTGCGAGGATGCAATTCCCAAAAGGGGGGAAGGATGTAACATCCCAGGTAAATAAAGAATAATACATATTCATATTTATTAATATTTTATCTTTAAAGGGGTTGCTATGTTCGAAAGCGTACCCGATACGCAACGATGAGTTCTATTGAAAACTTATGTTGCACACTAGTAATATAATAATATTATTTTAAATGGTAGTTAACATGTAGACGTTGTTAAGGCGGGAATGGATATAAATAACTAAAATATGATTATATATGTTTTCAAATGTTTTTATATTTACCCAATAAAAGATAAAGGCTTAAAATACGGAAAGAATTCAATTTTAGGCATTTATACCCTAATTTTCACTAAGGGTTCACTTATCACCTTTTGACGGCAAACCGTCATTAAATATAGTTTTGATCAATCTTATAAATTCTATTGGACCAAATATAACTCTTCTTTACAATCGGGACATCAAAATTTACTTTGTGTAAATTTTTGGTATCTTTCCGATAAAGTTCATTTTTTAATGAATATTGTAAATGTTGTATTTTAATTCAAAACCTATTTTTGATCTAATTTATTTATATGATTAGATTATTATTTGAATTGGTTTTAAAGTGAAATTAGAAAATATTTTTACCATTTAATCCAATGGTGGTCATTGAAATCAATTTCACTTTGAAATTGGACTTAAACTGTTGTCAATCTTTTGATACTTATTGTTTCATAAAAACACGCTATTTGTCATAACAGCGGGAATTAATTATTAAATTAATTAATGTGAATTATATGTTTTGATTTTTTAAAAATAGACTTCATTTTTGAGTTCAGAATATCAAATATATCTTAGGGTGAATTTTTGGTATTTTTCTGAAAAACTCCAATTTTTTATGAATAGTGAAACCACTAATTGGTAATCAAGCAAACTGATTTTTCAGTTAAATGAAAGTTTACCACTAATGTGTATTGAATTTTGAAAATCTGACATACATGGTTTTCATTAGTATGTAAAATGTGGTTCAATGGGCTGAAAATAATTTGTTGGTGAATAGTAACTTATTAAGTTTTTAATCGCGATTAGAGGTAATTAGTGTAGTTTAAGGTAAAAATAATGTTTTAATAATATGAGATGAGCTTGAAACATGTCCTACCATTATTGGATGTGTCATAGCCGACCAAGACATGCCATGGGTCAACTTGGGGACCCCATGGAGCCACTTTGGTTGGAAAATGACATAAATACCTTTTATTTAATGTTAATGTAAAAAATGGCACAAACATGATATGTTTTACTAAAAAAAAATTTAAATGGGGTTATACAAGTCAGATTTTTTATTATAAATAGTCATTAGAAAGAAACAAATATTTCATACATCATAGGATTTGTTTTATAATTTTTAGACATTAAATAAATTAAATTATTTATGACATAATAATGATGCAGCGATGACATCATTATTTGACGATTTAAATAAAATTGAAAGATAATGTAAACTCTATGAACTACACATGTCCAAAACTTATTGGATGGGTGGATTTCAAACCCTTATCACCTTATACACGAAATATATCAATATTGGGCCTTTTAAAATCGAAACACATTTTCAAATAATGTAATATTTCTTTACTTTCCAAAAGTACCCCTCCTCTCCTCTTATAAAAGGCCCCCACCTCTACCACCTTACCCACACCCCCAAAGCCTTTGTCTCGGCCAACCCCTGCCCATTTTATCTCTCCACTTCCTTCTCTTACTCCTTGAAGCCTCACTTTGGGCATAAGTCTTCCCAAGGAAGACTTTGAGTTCAAACCAAAGGGAGTTACCCGATTTTGAGGTAATGTCTTCACTTGAGTCCTTTTGTATTATTTTGCTTCTCCAACCCCCTAAACTCTTTTTATTTATTTCTTTTGTAAAAAATACAGTATCTTAAATATACTAGGATGTTTTTATAAGAAGGATTCGAGCTACACTTACACACACCTTCATCTAATGGTTAAAGAACATACTATTTTCGTGGATGGTGAATTTATGCCTCCCAAAACGATGATTGTTCAACATTCCTTTAACACCTTCAAAGATGGCCATTAAGATGTCACTATATTTATATATGATATATAATATGTTTATGTTTTCTTTACGCTTCTGTATTTTTCATTTTGGGCATACCTTTATGGTTTCCATTATGGGTAAACCCGATATCTTCATTTAAGGAAGTGCGGACTACCACCCCCTCAAAGTGATGCGATTCGTTAATGCCATATGTGGGACGTGTAAAGGATGGATTTAAAGATATTATATATGATGTTATACTGGAATTATAATATAACTATATATCATTATTATTTATTTCCATTAAATTATGAGATAGAATTGAAAGTAGCATTCATGTGTACGTACGGCTTACCGTCTCCATGAATGGTGCATTTCATTTCTTATCCCCAAATGTAATGTACTATTAATAGTACATGTATATAATGGATATATATAATGAATGATATATCTAAATGATGAATATAATTCTGGAATTAAAATATACATACCTCTCATTTAGTTTTAATTCCATTAATATGACAAAGAAATGAATGTAGCGTTCATCTGTACGTACGGCTTACCGTCTCCATGAACGGTGCATTTCATTTCTTACCTCTAAGTGATTATGTAATATTATAAATACATGTATATGATGGATATATATGATATATATGATATCCAAATCAGGAATGTCATTCTAGATATAAAGAACCTTTGACCACACGAACAACATGTAATTGTAACAAGTCCACTTTCGACTTAAGAACCAAATATCGACAAAACAAACATTATTAACTTAAATGGTTACATAATGTTTATAACATGGAAGTAAGTGATATAAAAGGAATGATGAACTCTAAAAAGGTTCTTAATCAAGTATAAATTAACTCAAGATTATTATTCAGGACGTTAAAGAATGATCGAGTCAAGTCGGACCCGAGGTAAGGGACTTCGTCTCAATCTCCTTTCATTGAGGCATATTTCGTTTTATACACAACATTATTTTATACGGTCTATAAACCCCTTTTAAATTTACTTTTATACAAAAGGAATTCTTTTCTACGAAGCGTTTTACTAAACGACAAAAAGGAATGTTTTTTTTAACATACGCGGTGACAATGACCTTTTCCGCCGCCGCGAGTATTATTTGGTCTTTGGATTCCTCAACAAGCCGTAATGTTTTTAAAATAAAATAAATACCATATACTCTTTTATGTATTTTGGTATTGAAAATGGTTTTGATAAAGGATTCTATTATGATATATTGTGATTGAAATGTGGAAATGTTATCATTCCTTTATATTGGTTTTTTGTTTTATGATTTTATATTGGTACTTGGACATTTGACGAGTGGTTACGTGATAAACCATATGACGGGTGGTTTCGTGAATACCAGGACGGGTGGTTATGTTATAACCTCCAATACATTGGGTATGGAAGTCGCCGTATGGGTATTCCATTAAGTATGTATGGAAATTGGCCGTATGGCTATTCCATTAAGTGATATGTGTGGAAGTCGACCGTATGGTTATTCCACTTAAGTATGTTTATGTCCCAAGCTACCTTTATATATGCTATGTTTTCATTATATGGGTTTTATTGTAATCCTTTGGTTACAAAAAGGTAAGTAATTATACTTTATTCAATGAAGAGTTTTTACTACTTCATGATGGTGAAGGTATTACTTTTTTAGAGTACACATGGTTTACTTGATGTTTGAAAAAGTAACAGTTTTCATTCGTTATGTATCCCTTACTGAGCTTTTTATGCTCACCCCAAGTTTTTTTCGAAATGTTTTTCACAGGACTTAAAGTGGAATAAGGTCAAGGATGGGATCAAGGGAATGTCATGCTATATAATACATGGAACTAGACATGTTTCTTTTTAAGAGTTTTTTTTCTATTATGGAAACTTAGTAGAAGTGTCTACTTCGTAATCTTTTGAGATGTAATAGTTATGTTCTAATTCACTAAAACTCTAAACCTGAAAATATCCTCAATGTGAATTATTCATTTAATTCAATATTAAGTAAGGTTTAAGGCTGGGGCCTTATACGTGTAACACACAATTTCTAGTTCGTTTTGTGGAAATTATTCTATGAAACATTAAGTATAGATTTTTTTTAATGTATAAATGAAATAAGTATTGATTTTTTTATACGAAACACCAAACAGAGCTTTCAATACACTCAGCCCTGACTTGGCTTTCATTACACGAAATCAAGACCATCCTCGATGGCGTGTGTAGTACGCAATCACGAGTTTCACTAAACGAGATATTATTATAATATTATTATAAACTAGCCGTTATGAATATTAATTCCCACTTTTTGAAATTTGATAAATTTTAACTTTCAAAATGGACTTCATTTTTGGATTCGGGATATCGAAATTATCGTAGGGTGAAATTTTGGTATTTTTTTGAAAACTTTCAATTTTTGATGAATAGTGAAAAACACCGAGTTATTGTTTAAAAATCGAATTTTTATTTAAATAATTAATTATTTTATTTAAATTTATTTTAGGTAAAAATAGATACATAATAACTATATAAGTTTAATGTAATTCATTGGAGTCATTTTATAATAATTTTAGATATATAAAATTTTTATTAAACTTTTCACCGTCTTTTACCCACCTCCTGGGAGAATTTGAAAATTTACAAAAAAATTAATTTTTCCGCTTTTGGGAGTGAAATTTCAAAAATCTGAGAGACACGGTTAATATCAAGGAGTAAAATGTGGTTCAATAAGATAAATATAATTTTTTGTGAATAGTAACTTTTTACATTTATTTACCACGATAAAAAGTAAATAGAGTAATTAAGGGTAAAAATGATATTAATATTACCCTATAACATGTCCTAATTATATTGGATAAGTGTAATTCGACCAAAAACAACCTTAGGAATAAAATATTACCCTTTAGGTCCACTTGTATTAGATTAGGACACTTATTATTATTTTATTTAAATAAGAGTTAAAATAGTTAAAATCAATGTTTAATAACTAAAAAATTTTAATGTAGGGTTATACATAATATAAATTTGACTATAAATATTCACTAGAAATATAATACGATTTCCTACATAATTGTATTTTATTTATAATTTTTATACATTAAATAATTTATTTAATTTATGACACAATGATGATGTAGTAATTACCTTATTAATGAAATATTAACATTATTGTTGTTATAAATACCCAAATAAATGTAATTTGAGACTTTTTATGAATTAAAATAATTTTATGTTAATATGACATGTTATTATTGATTAAATTAAATTTTTTAGAACTAATCATGTTGTTATGATTTTCACAAAAATCAATTACCAAATACTGTCAAAATTGACCTAAAAATAGTTTTTAAAACAAATATTATATTATTAATTGTTATTATATTTCTAAAAATATAAGATTTGGAAAAATGACTTAGGTAAGGTTATATATATTAATAATGAACCACTTTGGGTTTGTTTTTTTTGTTATAGTAAGTTTATTAACCATATAGTGTAAGAAAACAAGAAGATACGGTAACGGTTAAATTATCTAACTTAGAGTTAAATCTAAATGATAAGGATAAAATAGTTACCTAAACTTGTCTAAAACCTATTGGTTGAGAGGATTTCGACCCATCCCCACTTTAACTTCGAAATAAATCAATTTGGAGCTATTATAAACCGAATATGACTTTATTATAAAATAATATTTTAAGTTTTTCCAAAGGTTCCCCTCTCCTCCCTTATAAAAGGGCACCCCTTCCCTCTTCTATTCACACCATTTTGGGCCTTGAAGATAGGAAAAAACTTGCCAATTACTATTCTAAAAATCTCTAGTTATATCATAGAGGTTCTGGTCTTCCCAAAAGACGATCTCTAGTTCCCTAAGAAGAAGTTGAAAGGAGGTGCGTCGAGGAACATGTAATCTCTTCTACCGATTATTTCATGTTTCTTTCTTCTTCAACTTATTCTTATTTAGTTGTTTCATTATAAAGTAATAACATAAGATTCAATTAAATACTGATATGTTATTATAAATATTAAACAACCCCATTTCACCTTATATCCATCCTACGGAAAACGAAATCATTGTGCATGCGTACGTACGGAATACCGTCTCCACGCCGTGGTGTAATATGTTTTTCCAACACCACATTACTTCGATGGGTATAATGGTGTAAAGAATAACTATATATAGTTATTATAATATCATAATTATTCTGAGATATTATGTCATACACTCCAATTCAATTCAATAATTATGGGAATGATATCATCGCTCGTGCGTACGTACAGATTACCGTCTCCACGATGCGATGAGATTCATTCTCCATGTTAACCATTCAAGAATGATTATAAAGTATATATAATGAATAATAATGAAATATATTATATTATAAATCTATTTTATTTATGTATATATATATATTTCATCTACTTACATCTATTCAAGTCAATAAGGAAAGGAAAACATCGTGCATGCGTACGTACGGCCTACCGTCTCCATGAACGGTGTGTTTCATTTAATTTATATATCTATTATATATATATATATACTGAAAATATATGATATATAAATCATTTTTTAAATTCTGTAAGTAAATCATGATATATTTAATAATAATATCAAGAACAAAATGTCCAAACACGTACGATAAATGAAACGATTTGACCCAAAACGCTACTTTAACATGGAATTGACAAATGAACGGGTAATATAAATACCTAAGTGAACCATATATTATATAATAACAATGAATATGATTCTGTAATTAGTCAATGACATTATTAAAATCATTATACAGGATGTTCAGATACATACGAAGCATATTGGACATAAGGTAAGGGATAACTTTTCCAATCTCGTTTTTATCTGAGATTGTTTAATCGTAAGTATTTATTGGGGTTATATTTATCATCCATGTTCCTATTTTATAAAAATGGTTTCATGTATGTTTAAAGTAATTTTTACCCATTTTTGAATTTTACTACATGCTATGTAAGGAATCTTTCTTTTACAAGGTACTTTCTTGACTTTTCCAGCAAAAGTATGAGAAGAATGTTTTTTTAACTTATACGGAATGAACAGATTTTTACGGCTTCATAAAGCCTAATTTTCATGAAACTTACACTACATGATTTCATGAATATTTCCAAAAAAATCCTTTCTTTTAAAATTTCATGTCATTTTGTGAAAATAAATTGATTTTGAAAAAGAAAGCTTATTCTCCTCAAGAATAGAGTTCAAGTGTTTTGTAAAAACTATTTTACATCTAAGATGAAATTATTTCATATGTTTATGTTTCAAGTATAATATCTCTATGATTTACATGGTTTCACTTTTCTTATGATGGAACAATATCCATTTGTTTTATATGGATTATGTTATGATGGGATTATGTTTATGAAACCCATTTTTATTCTTTGGGCTATGATGAATGATTTATGTTTATATTGTTGCATAAGTAAGAATGATTTCATTATGTGATGAGGGAGACCTATATCTCCCTCCAATGCATTGGGTAGAGATTTATATCTCATGAGATAAACATAGCTAGAACGGTAAGTTAATCCGGTTCAGTGATACAGGACTGGAATGAGGAGTGAACTCGATTCAGAAAGGGACTTTGTCCACTAAGATGGTCTTGGAAGCAATGCCTTGGCTACTATGGAAATAATAACATGTTCTTAATGGTTTCCTCAATTACATGATTTATTCCCATGCTATTTTATCATGATTTATGATCAATTATGATCTATTCCTTATGTGCTGTCATGTTTTATGTCATTGCTCAAGATTTTGATGTTTAAATATTATGTTCATGTTTTTAAGTTCAAATGTATATGATTTGTTTTATTTTACCCATGCTTACCATTACTGAGCATTTGAGCTCACCCTTTATATGTTTTCTTTACCCCAGTATTTAAAGAAATGTTTTAGGTAAGAAAACAAAAGGGGATGATCTTTATGGGAGATGTTGAAGATCTTTCACCATGATTAGAAGATTATGTTCTGAGTTTCCAAAGACACTAAAATATTACTGTCCTTGAGTGATGGTTCTTATTATGTATTAAGTATTCCGCAAAAGTAATAAAATGTCAATTTACGTTAAGCTTTGGGTCTCTATAGTTGGTATCAGAGGCAAAGGAGGTAGGAATGAATCTGATCCTTGGGAACTCTCACATGTGAGCGTTGGACGAAGCATGGCTCTCCGCCCAAGGGCTTCATGAGGAAATGGATGCCACTGGGGATGGTGGTGTGTCCCACCCACGGGGTGTATCCACCCATGGAGTGCCCTAATAGGTATCAATTATAGTACAGTGTAAGTAATTCCAGACCTCTACAGTTGGTATCAGGGGAAAGTTTTTGTTAACCTTTGGAAACTAGGGCGCGAAAACTTTAGTGAAATCCCTAGAGATATTTCTAAGGTATGTCTAGGGATGTCCCTATGGTTTTGTATAACTATAGGTTACAGTCCTAGAGTTATGTTGACAATAATGAATAACCTAGGGTGAACCTTAGGTGTCATGGATTAAAGAATGTGTGATAAGTTAGACATCCCATAAGTGAATTTTAATGATTATGTGGCGCCTCGTTATTTTAACTATTTCTTACACTATGGTTTCTGGTTTTAGTCAATGGAGGGAACGAGAAGGAATTCAGTTAACGTTGATTCTAATGGAAAAATTGGTGACTGTGGTCAACAAAATTGTGTAATGCCTAGAGATAATGATATTGTGATTATGCCGAATTAGTCATCACGATATATGATTAACAAGGTGAACTTTGGTGGTATTCCTAATTCACCAAATAAGAGGAAGATGGAATTTTATGCATGTTTTCATGGTGAGGATCATAGATAAAGGAAGATTGAGATTTTTAAAGAAGGTAATAAGAACCTTGAGGAATACCTCAAATGGAGGGGAATATGTTATCTGTGTGGAGAAAAGGGTCATAGAGTGACAGACTATTATGGAGTTTAATGTCTTATTTGTGGAGAACATGGGCATTACCCAACTCAATGCCCCGACCTAAGAGGTTACTTCTAAATCAAGGACGAAATTACTCCATAATAACCATTAAATAGGATGGATTGAAGTGTTTATGTATTGGTATTCAAGAATAATGTTGTTGAGGTACTTTTATGGTATATTAGAATATTTTTGTATTAATCTATTGTGGTTTTAAATAATTTTATGGTACCGGTAACCCTTAAAATTGATTCAAATATTTTGGAAAGCAGATGATATGCGCATAATGAATGGATATGGAGAAAATAATATGTTTGATAGTATTCATGAGCTCATGATTGATATAAGGACTAAGTGTCATCATGGTTTGAGTATATAGTTTTTTTTGGATTTTGGTATGTGGAAAGTGTTAACTTTTAACTGCATTCATGTTTTCACTAAGGTTCAATGGGTATTCATTTTTCAAGAGAATACATGATTAAGGCCTTTGAATGTTTTGAATGTGACCAACAAGGCATATCTTATGATATATAGGGATCAATGATGGTATTAACATGCTTGTTATATGAACTCTCTGGTAATATTTTTCACTATAATATGAGATTGGACAATAGTAATTTGGATAAGCCTAAAGATTGGAATGGATTATGTTGGCCATAAGTTAGTATTGTTTAAGGCTAGAATGTTTTTGATATTGTTGATGGAAAGTTATAATAATGTAGTTTTAGAAAAAGGACAACCTGCAGGACGAGCGACAACCCATCACGTCGGACAAGGATGTGGGAATCGAACCCACAACCGAAGTGCGACAGGCCTTTATCGCCTACCACTGGCCTATAGGAAGTCCCTCATTAGAGAAACTAGTTTTATTATATTAAACAGTATGATATATGAAGTATAAGTCCGTTTTAGGAACCAAATATTATTAATCTCATTATAGATGGACTTATGTATATTTGATAACATTTATTAACCTTTTGTTTGAGACAGATGGAATGACCCATCATTCTATCACCTGATATGCAAACACTTTGCGAATGACAAATTCAACTTCATTTTATTAAGTTATGTAGTGGAAATTGTCCAAGGAATGACCAACGGTGAGGTTGTACCAAAATCAAGAAAGTATTTCTTCTAATTCCAATTTCTTCAACTTTAGGGAAATGAACCTGAAAACCAAAAATGATTTCCTAGTGCCCTTATATATGCTGAATTATATGGTACCATAGATCATCACAAGTTTATGGCTTTGTGATTGTTGGATTTTTCATAGCCATGTCCTCTACCACTCTTCATCAGAAGTTGATGGTTATATTTCTCTTCCATATCAATATTTTCACCTATGTTATCCTATGTGGAAACCCAATGATTAGTTAATTTGGGTAACTGTTACGTTTCATAATTTAGTTTTTTAAAGTTCATTTTTGGTATTCCTTTTACAATGTGGGTTTCTATGAAAGAAACTTTCAGTAGAAAACCATTTATAACCCCGATGAATTTCAAGGGAAAAATTCATTTTAAGGGGGGTAGAATGTAACAACCTGAGATTTTATAAGATATATTATTTTTAATTTCTTCGATGTGTTCTATTTTACACTACACCAAGATTAGCTTGTACTATACGCAACACCATATTAGCTTGCAGTATACACAACACTATTCTTGGCTCGTGTTACACACAATTTCAAGTTCATTTTGTGGAAATTATTCTGTGCAATATTAAGTATAGATTTTGTTTAATGTATAAATGAAATAAGTTTTGATTATGTTATACGCAACACCAAACAGAGCTTTCACTACACGTAGCCCTGAATTGGCTTTCATTACATGAAATTAAGACCTTCCTCGATGGCGTGTGTAGTACGCAATCACGAGTTTCACTAAACAAGATATTATTATAATATTATTATAAATTAGCCGTTATGAATAGAAATACCCACTTTTTAATATTTTATAAATTTTATCTTTCAAAATGGACATCATTTTTGGATTTTTGACATCGAAATTAGCCTAGGGTGAAATTTTGGTATTTTTCTGAAAACTTTCAATTTTTAATGAATAGTGAAAAACACTGGGTTATAGTTTAAAAACTGAATTTTTATTTAAATAATTAATTATTTTATTTAAATTTATTTTAGGTCAAAATAGATACATAATACCTATATAAGTTCAAGGTAATTCATTGGAGTCATTTTATAATAATTTTAGATATATAAAAACTTTATTAAACTTTTCACCGTCTTTTACCCACCTCCTAGGAGAATTTGAAAATTTACAAAAAACTTAATTTTACCACTTCTGTGAGTGTAATTTTGAAAATCCGAGAGACATGGTTAATATCAAGGAGTAAAATATGGTTCAATAAGATAAAAATAATTTTTGGTGAATAGTAACTTTTTACTTTTATTTACAACGGTAAAAAGTAAATAGAGTAATTAAGGGTAAAAATGATATTATTATTACCCTAAAACATGTCCTAATTATATTGGATAAGTGTAATTAGACAAAAAACAACCTTAGTAACAAAATATTACCCTTTAGGTCCACTTGGATTAGATTAGGACACTTATTATTATTTTATTTAAAGAAGAGTTAAAATAGTTAAAATCAAAGTTTAATAACTAAAACATTTTTAATATAGGGTTATACATAAGATAAATTCGACTATAAATATTCATTAGAAATAAAAAAATATTTCCTACATAATGATATTTTATTTATAATTTTTAGACATTAAATAATTTAATTAATTTATGACACAATGATGATGCAGTAATTACCTTATTAATGAAATATTAACATAATTGAAGTTATAAATACTCAAATAAATGTAATTTTAGACTTATTATGAATTAATCTAATTTTATAGGTTAATATTACATGTTAGTATTTATTAAATTAACTTTTTTTTCTAACTAATCATGTTGTTATGATTTTCACAAAACTCAATTACCAAATAGTGTCAAAATTGACATAAAATAGTTTTTAAAACCAATATTATATTATTAATTGTTATTATATTACTAAAAATATAAGGTTTATCCAAATGACTTATATAAGGTTATATATTTTAATAATGAACCACTTTGGGTTCATTTGTCTTGTTATAGTATGTTTATTAACCATATAGTGTAAGAAAACAAGAAGACACAGTAAAGGTTAAATTATGTAACTTAGAGTTAAATCTATAATATAAGGTTAAAATAGTAACCTACACTAGTATGAAACCTATTGGTTGAGAGTATTTCGACCCATCCCCACTTTATCTTCTAAATAAATCAATTTTGAGCGATTATAAATTGAATATGACTTTATTATAAAATAATATTTTATGTTTTTTCAATGGTTCCCCTCTCCTCCATTATAAAAAGGGCACCCCTTCCCTATTCTCTTCACACCGTTTTGAGCCTTGAAGCTTGGCCAAACCCTACCAATTAATATTCTCAACATATCTAGTTATATCATAGAGGTTCTTGTCTTCCCAAAAGACCATATCTAGTTCCCTAAGAAGAAGTTTAAAGGAGGTGCGTCGTGGAAGAGGTAATCTCTTCTACTGATTCTTTCATGTTTCTTTCTTCTTCATTTTCTTATTCTTTAGTTGTCTCATTATAAAATAATAACATAAGTATCAATTAAATCCTGATAATTTATTATAAATATGAAAAAACCCCATTTCAGCTTCTGTCCATCCTACGGAAAACGAAATCACCGTGCGTGCGTACGTACGGAATACCATCTCCACACTGTGGTGTAATCTTTTTTTCCAACACCACCTTACTTGGATGGGTATAATGGTGTAAATAATAACTATATATAGTTATTATAACATCATAATGATTCTGATAGATTATATCATTCACTACAATTCAATTCAATAATTATGGGAACGATAGCATCGCTCGTGCGTACGTACCGATTACCGTCTCCACGACGTGATGAGATTCATTTTCCATGTTAACCATTCAAGAATGATTATAAAGTATATATAATGAATAATAATGAAATATATTATATTATAAAGCTATTGTATTTATGTATATATATATGTCAACTACTTACTTCCATTCAAGCCAATAAGGAAAGGAAAATAGCGTTCATGCGTACGTACGGCCTACCGTCTCCATGAACGGTATGTTTCATTTCATTTCTCTATCTATTATATATATATACTGAATATATATGATATATAAATCATTTTTTACATTATGAAAGTAAGTAAATCATGATATAAGTTATAATAATATCAAGAACAACAGTTCCAAACACGTATGATAAATGAAACGATTTTACCCAAAATGCTACATTAACATGGAATTGACAAATGAACGGGAAATATAAAAACCTAAGTGAACCATATATGATATAATAACAATTAATATGATTCTATAATAATTCAATGAAATTATTTAAATCATTATATAGGAGGTTCAGATACATATGAAGCATATCAGACACAAGGTAAGGGATAACTTTTCCAATCTCATTTTTATCCGAGATTGTTTATTCGAATGTATTTACTGGGGTTATATTTATCATCCATGTTTCTATTTTCTAAAAATTGTTTCATGTATTTTTAAAGTAATTTTTACCCATTTTTTAATTTTAATACATGGTATGTAAGAAATATTTCTTTTACGAGGTACTTTTTTGAGTTTTCTGGCAAAAGTACGAGAAGAATGTTTTTTTAACTTATAAAGCATGAAAAGATTTTTACGGTTTCATAAATCCTAATTTTCATGAATCTTACTCTACATGATTTCATTATTATTTCCAACAAAATCCTTTCTTTTAAAATTGCATGACATTTTGTGAAAAGAAAATGATTTTGAATAAGAATGGATATTTTCCTCAAGAATGGAGTTCAAGTGTTTTGTAAAAACTATTTTACATCTAAGATGAAATTATTTCAAATGTGTATGTTTCAAGTATAATATCTCTATAATTTCCATGGTTTAACTTTTCTTATGATTAAACAATATCCATTTGTTTTATATGGATTATATTATGATGGGATTATTTTTATGAAACCTAATTTTATTCTTTGGGTTATGATAAATGATTTATGTTTATGTTGTGGCACAAGTAAGAATGATTTCATTATGAGATGAGTGGGACCTATATCTCCCTCCAATGCAATGGGAAAAGATTTATATCTCATCAGATAGACATGGCTAGAATGGTCAGTTAATCTGATTAAGTGATATTGGATTGGAACGAGGAGTGAACTCGATTCGGAAAGGGAATTTGTACACTAAGATGGTCTTGGAAGAAATGCCCTGGCAACTATGGAAATCATAAAATGTGCTTAATGGTTGCCACAATTACATACTTTATTCCCATGCTATTTTATCATGATTTATGATCCATTATGATCTATGCCTTACGTACTGTCATGTTTTATGTCATTGTTCAAGATTTTGATGTTTAAACATTATGTTCATGTTTTTAAGTTCAAATGTATATGATTTGTTTTATTTTATCAATGCTTACCCTTACTGAGAATTTGAGCTCAGCCTTTATATGTTTTATTTTCCCCAAGATTTAAGGAAAGGTTTTAGGTAAGAAAACCAAAGGGGAAGATCATTATGGGAGATGTTGAAGATCTTTCACCATGATTAGAAGATTATGTTCCGAGTTTCCAAAGACACTAAAAAATTACGGTCCTTGAGTGTTGGTTCTTATTATGTATTAAGTATTCCGAAAAAAGTAATCTAATGTCCATGTACGTCAAGATTTGGGTCTCTACAGTCAGGGTTTGGCCCTGGCCATTTTCTCAAGTCCGACCCCTTCACCTATGAAAGAAAGTGTCTCACCACAATTTGGACCGAGGTCAAAATGTAAGGAACCACCCAACCCGTATTATGAACCCATGAAAGTTTTCATCGAATCAACAAATTCTGCTCCTGGGCCAATGTCAATTGATCCAGGGATCAACCTTATGGATGAAGCAAATACAATTGGGATTAAAACATCTTATACCTTTACTCAACATACATGGAAGAGGGAAAATCGGGGTGATATGAGTGGTGATACTACTAATGCAAAACCCTAAGAACATAAAAGAAATCTGGAGGATTGTAAAGTGACTGAACGCTTACAAAAAAGGTGGAAAGCGGCAGGTGATGGATAGTTCTATGAAGTTTTAGAGGCGGTGGTGGGTATGTCCTAGCCCCGCCCAGAGCAATGAAAATCCTTTGTTGGAATTGTTGGGCGCTTGGAAACCCACGAATGGTTCGAATGCTCCAGCGCCATTGCGCACAAAGTCACCCTGATATGGTTTTTTTTTCCGAAACTGTGTTGGATTACAAGGACAACAATTGCATCGCTCTCAAATGTGGGTTTCAAGGTTGCCTCCCGATTCCCCGCCATAGACACTAAGGGGGATGGGCCTTCTTTGGAAAGAAAATTTCAACGTCAGAATCCTCTCGTACTCGGCACATCATGTGGCTACATCAATCCATTATGACCTCTATATGCCTTGTACTTTTGTGGGTTTCTACGATTTTCCTTCACAAAATGATTAATAGAAATCCTGGGAACTTCTCTGTTCTTTACAACAAGGTATTTCTGGCCCTATCCTATTTGGCAGTGATTTCAATAGGATTCTGTTCCAGCTTGAAAAACGTGGTGGAGCACATCGGCCCTTTGCCTAGATGTTAGACTTTTGTGATGCAATTTATAGGGCGGACTTGGCTGATATGGGCCATACAAGAAGCCCCTTCACTTGGCTTCGGGGTAACACAGAAAGCACATGCATTTCTGAGCATTTGGACAGATTTTTGGGATCAACAGAATGGACTAATATCATCAAGATGTTTCATATCGCCTATTTGGCTCCGTACTGTTCGGACCATTTCCCTACCATTATCGACTTCTATCATAGTGGATACAATTCAAGATGCAAGAAACCCTTCCAGTTTAAAAGATACTTGGCCAAAGATCATGAGTGTGAAGAAGTTATCTGATCATGTTGGATGGGTGGAAGTGAATACTTCAATTTTGACCTCAAGAAGGTGGCTTCTAATCTGAGATCATGGACTAACAAATATTTTTCCAACCCAAAAACTTGTGTAACTCCCTAGAACGACAACTCACTGGCCTTTTTTCCCAACCCCCAACAAATGATATTCTCTGCAAAATTGCTAGTCTGCAAAGTGAACTGGATGCAACTCTTAGCATTAAAGAAATCTTTTGGGATATGCACGCACAAGAAATCCGCATCAAATAAGGTGATGAATAAACCCGATACTTTCACCAGAAGGCTTCTGATAGGCACTGCGAACACAACATTTCGGTACTCACCCACCCTGATTGGGGAACTGTGTACAACATTGAAGGTATCCACAATATTATTTCATGTTATTTCCAAAACCACTACACTGCAAGGGATTCCTTCTTATTGTCAGGGTTTTATTCCTGCATCAAACATGTGAATACCGATGAGATGAACCGCCAACTCACAAAAGACTTCACAGATGATGAGGTCCTTCAGGCTCTTAAAAAAATCCACTCCACAAAATCCCCCGGTCCTGATGGCTTCCATGCTCTCTTTTTTATGCAATACTGGATCATTATCAACCCTGACATATGCGTTCCAATGAAAGGAATTTGGAATGGGGAAATTAATTTCTTCTCTATTAATGAGACAATTATTACCCTCATCCCAAAGATCAAGAAACCCCTTGCGGCCTCAGACTTCAGGCCTATAAATCTCTGTAATGTCTCCTACATGATTTTTTCAAAGGTCCTGGTTAATTGTCTGCGCACATGGTTACCAGCTATTATCTCGGAAAATCAAAGTGATTTTGTATCAAAGAGGCTCATCACGGATAATTCCATCATGGCCCATAAAGTGTTTCATTCTATGAAAATGTGATCCATTGTGAAAAGAGGTATTATGGGCTGGAAACTGGACATGACTAAGGCCTATGATCGAGTGGAATGGCACTTTCTCTAGGCCGTCATGACAAAAATGGGTTTCTGACCCAAATGAACAGATATGATCATGAAATGTGTTTCATCCATCTCTTTTTAGATTAACATTAATGGTGGACTCACCCAAGGCTTATCACCTACCCATGGCCGTTGCCAGAGAGATCCCCTTTCCCCCTTTCTCTTCATCCTATTGGCTGATGTATTCTTTAACCTCATGTCCTCAGTCGCTTCCTCAAAATGGATACATGGGGCAAAGGTTTTTTGGGCCATCCCACCTGTCTCACATCTCTTCTTTGCCAACGAATTCCTTATTTTCTCCAGAGATATTCATAATTAATGCCTCTCTATCTTCCAAGTTATCCACCTTTATGAGAGGGTATACGGACAAGCGATCAATCCATCCAAGTCGGAAATCTCTTTCAGTTCTGGTGTCTCACCGACCAAGAGATCAGATCTTTTTCTTACTGGAGGAATTCAAATGGTTTACAAACATAAAAAATACCTTGGGATTCCCACTATTGTTAGTCACTCAAAAAAATAAATCTTCTCATCTACGATGGATAGAATCGAGAAAAAAATCCAAGGCTGGACTCTGAAAAGAATATCTAAAGTGGGTAAAGAAACACTTATCAAAGCCACTCTTCAATCCATCCCTAGCTATATTATGTCCATGTTTAAGCTTTCTGGCACACTTTCTGACCATAACCACTCCCACATTGCTAACTTCTTGTGGGGTTATAATGATGGTAGAAAAAAAATTCACTGGACTGCTTGGATGTCACTTTACACCCCTAAAACAGGCGGCAGAATGGGATTTTGAGACCTCTGACTCTTTAATGATGCTCTTTTGGCTAAATAAGGCTGGAACCTCATGATTCATCCATATTCTCTTTATTCACGGATTCTTTGTGCAAAATACTTTCCCCACTCGGATTTATAGAAATCCACTCTTGGCCTCCACCCCATCTTTCTATAGAGAAACCTTTGGGGATCACAAAATTTAGTTTTTAAAGGGATGGGATGGACGGTCGGAGATAGTACGAAAATTAATATTTGAACCGTCCCCTGGATGATTGATAAATATGGCTTTCAAGCTACCTCCCCCGTCGTACTGGGCTATGAGAACGCCAATGTTTGCTGCTTGTTTGACGATCATGGTTCTTGGTGGTGTATGGATAAAATCAACTCATGGTTCAATGAAAGGGACAAAAGGATCATTCTTAGTATCCCCTATGTGAGGGAGGTGGACCCAGACTGTCCATTTTGGAGAAATGATTAATCTAGATGTTATACGGTGAAATCAGGGTACAGTCTTGCTCTCGATACTCATATCGAGGAAAGGGGTGGGCTCTGGAAAACCCTTTGGCATCTTAATGTCCCCCTAAAAATCCGTTTTTTCTGGTGGCAGGTTTTCACAGGTATTCTTCCCACTATGGACTTCCTCGCCCTTCGACATGTCATGAATGACAAGAAATGTCCCATTTGATCGGGTGTACTTGAATCTCCTCTGCATGCAATCACCCAGTGCCCGGGGGTGGAAAAGATCTAGATATTTTGGGGCACTGGTTTGGAGCTTATATGGGATACGACGCTGGACCTTCCGACACTGCTGGTGTTGTCGTCGTCTTCTTTCACTGCGGAGAAAGTTGCTTCTTTATGCATTGTGACATGGATTGTCTGGGCATGATGCAATGAATTCATCTTTAATCACATTGAAAATCCCCGTAGGTCCGGGATTAAACGAGCTTTATCCTGGATTGAGGGGTGAAATCGGGACTCTGACCATCATGGGCTCTCTGGTACACACATAGCTGCTTCAAGATGTTACCCCCTAGAAGGGATCCTCAAGATCAACGTTGACACATCTCACTCCATGGAATGAATTTTCAGAATTGGACTTGTGGAATGTGATTTTCATGTTCAAATCATTACTGCCAAACATGAATCATACCACGCTATCTGGGAGCCCATTGTTGCTGATGCCTTCATTGTCCTTGCCGGGTTGAAATTTTCAAAAGACCGAGGATGGGAAGCTATTCACATTGAATTTGATTGCCTCACCATCATCAATGCTATTGGGAATAATGATAGTGGCCTCCATTATTTTGGCCCCACTATTAGGAAAATACAGTCTCTTTGTCAAATATTCACAACCTTATCCTTCTCCTTCATTAAAAGGGATGGAAATGAAGCATCCCATCACCTGGCTTCTTTCATAACATCCGACGTGAATCATCTCTGGATTGACCACTTTCCTTCTTGGTTGCATGACTGTGTAACTGCTGACCTTTGTGATTAATATATCATCTTCCATTTTCAAAAATAATAATAATAATAATCTACACTGTTTTGAGATTATAAATGTGGTTCACCGTTCATGAAGATGGTAGGTCGTACGTACCGTTGAGCGCTACTTTAATTTCTTTGTTGTTTTAAAATAATGGAATCTAAATGATACATATTTATATTATAATTATTTTATCATATCTTTATTATATATATTACATAGGCTAATTAAAACCAACAATTACATTCTGTGTATTTCCGGAACGATTCATTTCTCTTTGAGGGGGTGGAAGTCCAATCATCCTCAAATGAAATTATCGTATTTAATGAAAATGGAAATCATAAAGGTATTTTAAAAATAAAAAATAAATAAGAATAAAGGAATTATAAATATAATATATATAATATATAATTATATTTTCCATCATAATGGCCACCATGATAGGTGTTAATTAAAAAATGAACAACCATCATTTCATGAGGCAGTAGTTTGCCGTACATAGAAACATCATGTTCGTTACCCATTAGATGGAGGTGTGTGTAAGTTTAGGTCAAAACCATTACATAAAAAATACTGTTATATCGAGGATACCTTTATTCATATAAACATATAATAAGGATATTTTAGGGTTGGATAATGGAAATGAAACGAGAGATCTTGAGAGAATACATTACATCTTAATCGGGTCACTCCTTTTGGTTTGCAACAAAAGGATTCTTAAGATTAATTTTTTCCTAAAGGGGGTATTATATGAGGTGGTAGGTATGTGTTTAGACTATTTTTTCATGGATTATCCAAACCTAATTGGTTTTATATGTGGAATGAAGTGGTAGGAGAGGAGAATTTTTATAGTGCAGGGGGACTTACACTATTGTAAATACCAAAAGGTACTCATTAATGGGAGGTCTACCTTACCTAAACTGACTCTAAAATGTAAAAATCATGGATTAAAGTAGAATAAGGTTCTACAAAAACCTCATACACAAATAAATATGTTTATTTTAATAATTTAGTTCCTTAACTTCTATGAATCCCCAATTTTATCATTTTAGTTTTTATTAAAGCATTTAGATTTCTAACCAAAGTAGTTAAAACATTTAAAATAAAATAAAGTTATATTAGTTGGATAATGTATATCTACTTAATTATTAATATTATATATAATTTATAAAATTAAAATCCCATTTTTTTGGAAATTACTTTTAAAACATGCGCACGTGATGTGCTAAAATACTACTTAAACTCGGACTGTGTTGACAATGTCTTTACCATATATGAGTCAATATGTTAATAATAAAAGATAATTTGAACCATTAATATACCATATATAATATATATTAAATCTTAAAAATCACTTGGTATAATATGTATTTTTTATTTATTTCAAATCATTTAATTAAATATTATTTATTCTAAAATAACAATAATGTCAATTCTAGCATTATTTATTTAATTTCAATTTTAAAATATCAATATAATATTTTTATTAAAATATATTATGTTTAAAGATGTTTAACATGAAATATTAATCTAAAATAAATAAATAAATAAAAAAGTTCAATCAATTCACTTCAATTTTAATATTTATAGTATCATTTTTAGATAATTATTTAGTAAATAATCATTATTTTGGAGTTTATTAAGAATTTTAAGTAACTAAATCATATCTAAATATTAATGATAAATTATTATGATAACATTAAACCAAATATATTTCCAAAATAATATTTATAACCTAAATTATGATGTTTTGTACATATCTCAATGTTTCATAAATGTTAAAGGTATGGAAAGTTCTCTTTTTGTATTTTTCCAAAGTAAACCTTTTATGTTGGGAAATTCCATTTAATAATATCACAATAACCATTAAAATTAAATTTAATAGGTTATATGGTCTAATTATTAGATTATAAGGTCTTTTAACAAGTTTCCAAGTCATTTTAGTCCTTATGATTATGGTTTAGTCCCTTATTAAGCTTAATTTAACCAAAATCACCACAATTTATTTTAATCACTTCCAATAATATTTTTTTTATAAAAATTTATGTTTATATTATTAGAAGAAAATAAAATACTGATTAAAATAGTGTATTCTATATTTTCAAAATTCCAATCACATAAGTGGGAAAATTAAGATTAACGATAATCCCACAGACGGGGTGAAATAACAAGTTTTTAAAGTAGAAAAACATTCAAACATTTGTTATGTTTTTATATTCAATTTCAATGTGAAATTTGTTCTAATAAACATAATTGTATAAATAGATGCATAATTGATATAATTTTATTATAAAACAAATTTAATATATAATTTAACACTAATCAATATTTAAATGAAGAGGATATTTTTAACTAATTTGCTGTAATTTTTACTATTCATAAAAAAAATGAAGTTTCTCAGAAAAATACCAAAAATTCACCCAAGGATACTTTCGACCATATAAATTCAAAATTAATTTTCATTTTTTAAAATAAAATTTATAAAATTTAATTTTAAAATATGTGTGCCATTAAAAGAAGGAAAAATTTTGCCATGCGTGTAATATAAGCTAATTCAGTGATGTGTGTAACATAAATTTTACTTTGTGTATAAATCATGCTAAAATAATTATATTTATTCTAAAAGTAAAATATTTTAATGTCTTGGGGGTGTTACACATATTTTTCAAGGCATGATTTACATGTTGAGTCCTTAGTCATGTGCCTCAGATAGATGGTGGGAGACATACACGAAATGTAGCTCACCTGCACATGACATGTACTGATTCCAAATTATTTATAATTATAATTAATTAATTATACATAGTAATCCTTATCAATATGTGATTTTCTGTGGTCATTAAGTTTATATAACATTCCATGTGGTGGGCCTCAATATATATATATATATATATGTGTGTGTTTAATTAACTTCTTTGTAATGTTGAAATCTACATATCACGCGTGAGTCGTATGATAAATATTACTCTACATGCATTAAAGCATATCACATTATATAAAAATCATGTAATTCATGTAATCATTATTTTGATAGCATATATCATGAAATTATGTGATAATTCATGTATTCCATATGTCACAAGAGTAAATTGTATATGAGTATAATACATGTTGGGTAGATTTAGATAGGTATTCACTATGTTACCTCCAAGGAATATTTATGTACACAATTAATTTTAAATAATTTTTTAAAATTATGATGGATGAAAATCTCAATGAAATTATAATGATAGTTAAGATAACAGAATTTATTAATTACAGAATATAATTAAATGATTATAGCCCTATTTATCTTAAATAAGAACGATTATGAATTGAATTCAAGTTTTATTAAATGTGTAATTTGTTTCATGCATGTGGATGATCATGATCATAGACTAGACATTTTTTTGTGGTTGGTTTCATTCAATTATTATTAAATTGAATTGTTTTCCAGCATGCCATCTATCCTCTTATTATGTAAGGGCTTGTGTGCCCATGGTTTATTTTATGTAAACCCATTTGACCTCACCTATGTGTATGTAACAGAATATGTAATGGATGGAGCTCCGAATCTAGTGGAGGCGGTTCAAGTTTTAAGCAGAGGTGAGACCAATCCAAGAGAGATACATAGGTTGACAAGTGAAAATGTGTAAATCAAACATTAATTGGTTCAAGGAGTTTTACCTAGATCAACAGTTAGTTTATCAATTGCTATATAAACAACCCATTAGTAAAACAACTTGATCAAACCACTTAATTGTTTTATTTCCATCAAGTTTCATGGTTATTTTATTATGGATGTTTGTCATGATAACATGAATTAATGAAATAAACGAGAAATAAAGATAGAACTAAAATAAATTGGATTATGCATAAATATTATCTAAGACATGTTTAATCACTTAAGTAAATCATATTAATATTAACGATCACGTGATAAAGATAATAATTTTAAATTTACTCAGAAATGATAAAATCCTTCAATTATATATATTAAGTTGGTATTCCCTCCCACTTCTTTAGTTAAAATTTAACCATATTTCAATGTTCTTGATTAGAAAAACTTGTGGTTCTTTTAATTATCAGGGAATTATAACTTTAAATTTTCAGTTGAATTAACTTAGTTTACATCAAGTGCTAACTACCAATGTAGGAATTTGTGTAACTAAGATGCAAGAGTTGATGAAATCCAATTTAAGGATTTTTGGATTAGGGAGTCCACTCAATAGGACAATGAAGTGTGAGTTAATGTATTTGGAATTTGGAATGGCTAAAAAAACCATTAGAGTTGCTTGAAAAACCAAATTTGGGGTAATGAGAAAGGGAATATGGATCCTTTCCATTAGAATATTCAAGAATGAGGATATTCTGAAGCTAATTTCCAGGGCTATTGGGTTACGATAAAATAGTTGGAGTTTAATAATTATAATATTTATTTTTTTATCTTAAATTTATCATATAATTTACTAAAATTATGATCATTTTATTTGTATAAATATTAATAAAATGAATTCAAACATATCACGGTGATCCATAGTTGAGAGGGATAAAAATCTCACCATAACAAATCTATAAGAATGAAAAGGACAATTAGACCATATCCTTATCCATGAAATGAAATTATATGTGCTGGAAGAACCTATTCCAAAATCACATAGTAAAGAGAAAAGTGAAGATGAGTTATATATCTATGGGAAAAATCTAGATGATGCTACAAATGTTTAGTGTTTCATGCTTTCATCCAAGACCAATCCGCTTTAGAAGAAACATGAGGACATGGATGAATATAACATGATGTCACATGTTTGGGATCTCTATCAAGAGGAGGTGGTACAAGAGAGGTTTGGGATCTCCAATTATTTTTTTACAACTAATATTGGAAATTCTGCACCATCTAGGCCTCTTGTAATCAAGATTTTAGTCCACATTTAATGCCTAGACATATTAGGTATTAAATTCCCACAAGAGTTGCATAGAGATATCATGATGTCCTCACTTCCCAAGTTCTTATTAAATTTTATTATTAATTACAATATGATAAATAATTAAAAGTGTATTTTGGAACTTCATTCTTTGATTCACCAAGTAGACAAATACATGGGGCGTGATAAACCCATAGTCTTTATGGTTAATAAGAAAAAAGAAGAACAATGAAAAATGTACCAAGACTCATAACAATTCTAAATCTCCCGAGCACTATCCTTCTAATAAGAATAATATCTTGAGGTAGGTCAAGGAAAATGAGATAATATGTTTTTCATGTGGAATGCCAGGTCACTGGAAGATGAAATGTACCTAGAATAAAGGGTAAGCTAAAGGTGTGTTCACTATTGAGTATAATATTTCAATATCTACACATTGGGTATTAGATACAAATTTTGGTGCTCACATATGTATCCAAATGAAAGAACCAAGTATATTTTGAAAGATAACTATAGTAGATATGGATTTGAGATCTGTTGATGGTGTGAGGATGGCTGCTATAACAATTGGATACTACCACATTTTATTACCAAGGAGAATTATTTTGTTATTAAAATATTATTATTATGTTCCAATAGTTACCAATAACATTATT
Organism: Viscum album; assembly: GCA_963277665.1. Lineage (NCBI taxonomy): Eukaryota > Viridiplantae > Streptophyta > Magnoliopsida > Santalales > Viscaceae > Viscum > Viscum album. The sequence goes on along the minus strand of OY728155.1, from coordinate 1,284,769,226 downwards.
TTGGTATAATTTCTAGATTAATATGGGTTTATTATCATGTTTGGATATAAAATTTGTTTCCTTTATAAAGACAACATATGTTATGGTATGGAACTTATAAATTATGGTCTTTATGTATTAAATTAAGAAAACAAAGTATTGTCAATTAATAACGAATCATGTTCACAAAACTAATATAACACCTAGAAATACCATCACTATCTTGGTCATGTAGATGAGAAGAATTTGATTGAGATTTATCAAGATGATTATTTTGACTCTTATGTTCTAAAACAACTTGATGGATGTAATGCTTGTTTAAAAGGAAGAATGACCAAAACACCATTCATTAGATATGGTGAAAGGTCTAAAAATCTTATATGATTAGTACATACTGAGGTTTGTGGACCATTTCTAGTAGAATGTAGAGGTGGATATTCTAACATCATCACAATTACTGATGACTTGAGTAGATATAGATATATTGACTTGATGAGGAATAAGTTTGAGTCCTTTGAGAAGTTCAACGAATTATTGAAGGAAGTATAGAATCAACTTGGAAAGAAGATAAATAATATTTAATAGGATTGAGTTGGTGAATATAATAACCAATATTTTATCAAATTTTATGTGAGTTTGGGATTCTATATCAAATCACTCCTCCTTACACACCACAATGGAATTGAGTTAGTGAAATGTGGAATTGTACCTGTTTTGACATGGTAAGGTTGATGACGAGTCATGCAGGTCTTCCATTATCCTATTGGGGATATTCATTAAAAACTACCACATTTCCATTAAACCGAGTACCAAATAAAGTGAAAAATGGAATTCTCTTTGATTTATGGAGCAGAAAGAAACCTTTTTTGTCGTATACATCTGTATGGAGTTGTGAGAAGTTTGTTAAGGCCTTCTCAGGAAATAAACTAGCACCCTGAGGCATAAAGTGTATCTTTATAGGGAATCCTAAGGAAACAAAGAGATACTACCTATAAAACCCTTCATATAAGAAATTGATTGTTTCAAGACAATCCATATTTATTGGGAGGGATCACATCCTCAAAAAATATAGTGGTAGAAAGATTGACTATGATGAAGTTGATGTTCAAGATACACAAGTGTTTGTACATGAACATTATAACACCCTGAGTTTTTATAATTTCTTTTGAATAAATTAATTTTCTCTTCATGTCTTTCATTACACATTAAACTAATTAAAACATTCTTTTTTATGGTATTTGAAGTTAATATTGTGCTACACGCAACACTGAATTGTCTTTTGTTACACACGACACTGAGTTTCTACGAAACAACATTTTATTTTATTAATTATTTAAATGAGATAACTATAATATATATGTAAAAATTAATAATATGAATATTAGTAACTAATATTTATATATTATTTATAATTTTTTATATAAATAAATAATATTGATAATAAGAAATAACTTTTTTGGAAAAGTCTTTATATCTCTAAAAATACTATTTTCTTAAAAGTACTGTTTTTATTTCCTTTTGTGAATAATAATAAAATTAATTTTGGAAAATTTTATAAATTGAAATTGATAAAATAATTTTTTTAATTTATAATTTCAAAATTATCTTATGGTGATTTTTTTTATTTTTTCTAAAAAACATTATTTTTCGATGAATAGTGAAAATTAATGAATTTTAATTCAAAAATGATTTTTAATCTAATTTATTTATACTAGAAATTATATTTTTAATTTATTTTAAATTTTAATTATATAAAAAATACATCAATTTATCTAATTTAGGTAATTGGAACCAATTTCACATTGAAATTGGATATAAAAACATTCCAAACATTTAAACATAATTACTTAAAAAACCCGCTGTCGCGACACATCTGTCAAATTAATTTTAAATTAATTTCTTCCACTTATGTGATTTGAATTTGGAAAAATGGATTCTATATTTTTAATTATTATAGTTTATATTGAATAATAATTTCAACTTATTGTTTTACCAAAAGTATTATTGAAAGTGATTAAATTTAAATACAACGATTAGGGAAACAATTCGCTTGACGAAGAAACAAACCTTAACCTTAAAGAACCAAATCACCTATAAACCTGTCCAAAACCCATTTATTGTTAATATTTATATCATATAATCATTTATATCTAATTTTTAACATTATTGGAAACAATTTATATGGGAAAAACGTAGGTGAAATTTCCTTTCAAAAAATTTACAAGAATTCTAGTTCCCCTCCACTATAAAAAGAAACATACAACTCCCACTTATTCACACATCTCAAGTCATTTTTATCAACCAAAATATACTCAAATAAGCTCCCAAAATCCCTAAATTCATCCTAAAATCTTCCCTTTGGGATTAAATCCATCCAAGTAATCTCTTTGTTGCAAACCAAGAGAAGTTGCCCAAAGAAGAGGTAACTTCCTTTCGCATGCACCTTTTTTTATTTTCATTATCCACCCCTAAACTCTTATTATTAAATTGTTATATAATAACCTCAGTATCCTAAATAAAATGAATTTTTTTATTCTAAGTTGTTTACCTACACTTACACACACTTCCACTTGAATGGGTAACAAACATATCATTCTTTTTTATAGTGAACTACTGACTCAAGAAACGATGTTGTTTGTTTTTTTACTTCAATGCCTCTAATGGTTTCGAATTATGATGGAAAATATATTTATTTATTATATATATTATTAATTTATACTTTTTTAATTATTATATAAAACATTCCTTCACGCTTTCCATTTTTTATATATACGATAACTTCATTTGTGACGTGTGGACTACCTCTTACTCAATGCGATGTGATTTGTTCTCACTTTACATGGAATGTATTATGGATGATTTTAGTTAACTTATATTATTTATATGAAATAATAATTATATTATAATGATTATATATTTATACATTTATTTCATTAAATTTTTTTATTTAAATATGACAATAAAATGGAAACAACATTCATGCATACGTACAACCTACTGTCTCCATGAACGGTGTATTCCATTTCATATTTATATAATTTATTGATTATTATATATATATACATACATATATATATATATACTAAATATATATGATATTTATATCATGTTTTAAATTCTAGAAATAATTAAATCATGATCTACGAAAGAGGATCAATACAAACAAGTCAAAACATGTAAGAAAAACAAAGAAGATAATAGATGAAGCGTAACATTAACATGGAATTATTAATAAAAATGTAATATAATGTCATAATAAAATTATATATGGTATTATATATAATAATATTTTAATTCTATAGATTTATAATAAACATATATTTATTAAATTGGTGTTTTTTATGAGTATGTTGAGAGTCAAGACAGAAAGTAAGAGTATTTGTAGTCTCACTTAATTTTTTTGTGAGATTTATGCCTTATTCAACACTCGTTTCTTTTTCTTGGTATATATACCACCCATGAATATATTCTATAATTTTTATCCTTAAATTTAAGGGTAATTACAAATCAATTTTATTATCTCTCTTTCGTGGGTTTATGTTTGAGAAGTTACCATATCAGTAATGTAGTTTTGTCTCAAATTTCCTTTTTTGAGACAAATGCCATGATATGTACCTTTGTTATTCTTTAAGGTGTATAAAATGATTTTTGACATGTAATATCATGAATATAATTATTTTAGTTATATTTCAATATTCATTTAATTATCTTATGGTGGGAGTATGATTCATAATTATCATGTGGTAATAGTTTATTGCGATAATCCCATTGTTTAATGGGATTATTTATAATTATGATTTCATTGATGAAATATTAAAATCTATATTTCAATAAATCTCAGGAATTTTATTCTAATTTGGTTAGTCAAGACTTATTAATGTATTATTACAATTTTCCCACTCTTTGGTACTTAATATAATTAAGAAAATCCTTTTTAGAAAATTCATCCTTATTTCTTGCTTTCACCAGATACCAGTTTTATTCAAAAACCATTCTTTAAAAAAAATATTTTTTAAAAAATGATATTTTGTTATTATTTTCAAGGAAATATTATTCTAATTTTTTTGTGATTTTTAAATATTTATTTATATGTTTTCAAAGCTATTTTCAAAGAAAAAGGTTTTTGAAAAAGTTTTATGTTTTTAAATTTTTATTGAAGAGTGAAAGGATATTTCCCTAAATAAATGTTGGAAAAATGGTCTTTCAAAATTAGTTTACAAATAATATGACATACGTTGGTATTACTAATGAAATTCTTGTGAAATTATTCTAAGGGTCCATTCATATTCTTTCTCTGAATTGTTTATGTATTGATGACATGTTGGTTATGAAGCCTTTTTCTATTTCACAGGTTATATGTTTATGAAAACCTTGTATCTTCCATGGGTTTTATTCACTTGAATCTATCTTCTTTTCAAAATTTATACTTTGATTAAATGATTTTGAAACCTCTCTCTTTTCCATAGGTAATGAGATGATTTTATGTTTATGAAACCCATTTCATTTATGGGTTATGATATGACTATTTATGTTATTGCGACACATGTATGTATGATTTCATTATAAGATGGTTGAGACATATATCTCCCTTTAATTCATTTGGTGAATATGAATTTCTCATGATATAGATATGGATAGAATGAGGAGTGAAGTTGGTCTAGTAAATTTAATTTTTCCACTAAGATGGTATTGGGGTGAACCTTAACTACTAAGATGGTCATGTTAGTGATCTATGACTTCCAAGATGGTAAGGGCATTGAAACCATAATACTAAGATATCCTCACCAATAATTCCTTGACAACTATGGAAATAATTTTATATGATTATGTGTTTGTAATAATTCATTGTATTATTCATATGTTATAATTTTATGTATTATTATGTTGATTCCCTTTTGATTCATATAATTTCAACTACCAATATTTATGAAATGATTCGTTTTTATGATATTTTTTATGCTATTTATGATCTTTTAATTTCATGATAACATTATCAAACCCTTATGTTCAAGTTTGTGCTCACATATCTCCATTATTTACCCTTACTGAGAATCGAATATCACCTCATTTTATGTTTAATTTCCTCAGGTTTTGAAGATATATGTTATGTATGATGTTTCTAAAAAAGGGTGATAGTCCTCAAGAATTTAGTGGGAGATAATTTATCTCACTTGTGTACTAGTGTTTATGATTCCATGTTTCTAAAGGCACTAGACTAATACGGTATTTTGGAATCTGTTTTTGTATTGTATTTAGTATTTCACATAAATGATGTGATGTTAATGTATGAAAAGAGAGGGTTACTATAGTTGGAGTCATAGAAAATTTATAGTTAACCATTGAAAACTAGGATGATTAACCTTAGTGAGAACTCTAAGGACATGTCTAAGGATTGTTCTAAGTATAATAAAAAGTATAAAAAATGTCTTATAATTTTAGTAAAGGATAGGGTGATTGGTTTCCTACAAATACATCCTTTTATGGTTACTATAAATGGATGAGGCTATAGAACAGATGTAAATAGGGGGGAAATCCTAAAAATATCGTATTGATCTAGAATCGATCAAGAACTAGTGAATGACAATGGGTATTGCTGCACAACTGGTTTAACACTCCTGAGGAATATGATTTTTATATTAAAAACTCTTCATAAACCATCATGAAGTATTTAAAGATAAGTTGGTTACGGATAACCTAGGATAAACCAAAGCTTTCATATATTAAAGAATATTTCATAATTTTTTAATCATATATGTGATTTTTCATGATTATACAATTTCACTCAATGATTAATTTTTCTTAATCTATGATTTTTGTTTTAGTAAATTTATAGAACCTGAAGGAACTACGTCAATGCTGAGTGTGATGGAAAATGAAATGATTATTCTCATGAGAATCCAAATTCTATGGGAGATGGAATAGAAAATATCATTTCTATGATCACTCAACATTATCAAGATATAAATCATGTTATACTTCCAAATGAACAAAGGTGGGAATTACATTATGTTGAGTCCTTCATGAGGAAACACTCACCTTCTCTCAGCAGGTCTTCTGATCCAATTATTGCTGAAAATATATCAGTATCACTAAAAATATATTCTCTATTCTATAGTGTTCATAACATGAGAAATTAATTCAAGATATTTATTTTCTAGAAGGCAAAGAAGACCACTGGTGGAATCTAATCAAGAATATGAGGCAATAAGAAGAAATTGAATCCATAGATTGAGATGACTTAAAGAACTTATTTTTCAATAAGTGATTTCATCGATTTTTTTATAAAAATATGGAGAAAGAGTTCCCTGAGTTAAAGTTAAGGTATGATGAATCTGTTGGTACCTATGAGGATAATTTCACAAGGATTGGGAGGTACACGTCTGGAATTATCATCTAACCAAAAATTAATGTTTATAGGTTCTTTATTGTATTAAATATAGGCCTTCTATGTTTTTTGGGCATACTACACATTAGTATCTATGAATATACTGTGATTTGTGAATTAAGTTTGAAATGAAGGCTATAGTTATGTATCAATATCATGGTTTTAACCAAAAAAGGAAGATGAAGTTCAAAGAAAAATATAAAAAACATGAAGATAAGAAGATGGTATTTCATTTATGATCTAAGTGTGGAAAGAATCATAGATGAAATTTTATTGAAAGGTATAATAAATGTTATAACCGTTGAAAGGAAGGTAATCATGCATTTGATTTCTAACGTGGTGGGAAGATGTCAGATAACAATTTGAATGGAGAGAAAACTGTACAGAATGCACCACCTTTGTTTTAGTGCTACAAGTGTAAGGAGAATGATCATTATGTTATCCAATACCCAAACCCAAGTGTTGGTGATGATGATATGTGTCATCAACCTCTTAAACAAAGGAGAAAGGGGGAAATCTCATGAAATCACTATTTTTAATAAGGGGTTCAATTTCGATTTTTTGAAATGTACACTTACTATCCACTCTAGAACTTGTAATGTATTATTTTACCTAGGATGTACCTACTCATTAATATATAAAGAATTTGATAAGGTTATTAATATTCCAACTAAAATATTAGATGTGGAATTAACAGAGAAAAACCCTAATTGTATGATGATTTCATCACAAGTCTATAATTCTATTTGGTTTATGTTTGTGGGAATGTGGTACATTAAAATATTTTAATTATTCATTTGGTTTAATTTGATGTTATTTTAGCAATGTATTGGATTTATCTTCATAATTCCCACATCAATTGTCGATGAAGGTAATTTATGTTTGATATTTCCAACAAACCTATGTTTGTCTATCAATGTGATGATAAGTATGAAATTTATATAAAGATTGCATCCAGTGTATGGGTATTAGTTCCCATTCATAAGGGATATTTATCTCAAATGTTTGGGGAGAAAATCAACATCGATGATATTCCAATTTGTATGGACTTTGTAAATGTCTTTGCAAATGAGTTTATTATATTACCACCAAAATGTGCAGTTGATTTCTCGATAGAGCTGACACCTCATTCCACATCAATATTAAAGACTCATATAGAATGGACAGAATTGAGTTGAAGGAATTGAAGATGTAACTCCAAAAAAACCATAATAAGGGATTCATTATGCCAAGTGTTTCACCCTGGGGTGTACCTATTATTTATATAAAAAAAGGTGGATCAATATGACTCTAAATTGATTATCATGAGTTGAACAAGATCATGGAAAATAAAAATTATCCTCTTCCCCGTATCAATGAATTATTTTTTCCACTACATAGAGATCAATACTTTTCCAAGATTGATGTTCATTATGGATATCATCAATTGAGTGTTAATAAAGAGGATATACCTAATATGGAATTCCGTACAAGCTTTGGACACTATGGGAATATAATGATGCCTTTTGGTCTTAATAATTCCCCTACTATCTTCGTGGATTTTATGAATAGAGTCTTTCGATATTAAGTCAATCATTTTTTGGTAGTCTTTATGGATTATATAATTATCTATTCAAAGAGAAATGAATATCTTTAATATAACTTGAAAATTTTACTAAAGACCCCAAGGAAGGAGATGTTGTATGAAAAATTTAAATAGTGTGAATTTTGGCTACAAATGGTTTCATTTTTAGGTCATATAATATCAAGAGATGGAATATAAGTATATACATCAAGTTGGAGGCTATTGAATGCTGGGCTAGACCAACCATGGTGATTGAGATCCATAATTTTCATGGTTTAGTTACATATTATCATCAATTTTTGGATAAGTTCTCATGATTATCTAATCCTTTAACCAAGTTAAATTTGTAGGGTTCCATGTTTCTTTGGAATGATGAATGTGAGGAAAATTTCAAGGAACTAAAGAGAAGTGTAGTCATCACACCTATGCTTACATTACCCGGTAGTGGAGTAGGGTTTGTAATCTATAGTGTTGAAACCATGAAGGGATTGGGATGTGTTCTTATGTATATGATGTTATTAATATTTTAATATCTTTTTACATACTCCCTTTACTGATTTTATATAAAATGTGCATAATTTTTGTGAAATATTAATGTTTAAATATTAAATATAATTTTTGAGCACTATTTGAATTTATCCAGATTCAAGTATGTTTAATGTTTTAACAATAATTATCACCCTAATTATCCAAATTTCATGATTCATGTTTTGTAGGGTTCCCAATTCTAATTCCAACATTTCATTAGAAGTAACCTTTGGAAAATTCGTCCATTTAGAGGGTCATATGGACCCCACAAGAAGGGCCACGGAAACTGTGAAGAAACTGGACCATATATGAAGGTTGAATTACTGGGCTCAATCCAGAAGTCCAAATACCTTAATTCTCCTCCCATGTTAGGAGGCAATTTAAAGTAGTCCAGGATAAAACTTTCAGAACCCAATCACAAATAAAAGGGGCCGAACTGATGCATTGAAGTCCATCCCACCATTCTGGCTGGGAATTAAAAACAGAAAACTAATTTTGCAATTTCTCTTGATGTAGACATCTATTCGAGCTGAGCCTTTGCAGAGTTAAAGAGTAGACTAGGTCGGACAAATTTGTTGAAGAAATAATATTTATTTGAGGGCATCTTCCTATTCAAAAACCCATTCACATTATGGACTTTGAAAAAGTATGTATTGAAATGGATAGATCATAATTGTTTACTGAAACCACCATAACACTGGCTACATAAGTCCAATAGCCTCCAAATTTTCACAGTAGACAGAGAACATTTTTATCTACAACTTTTAAGAAGGAGAGTTCTCAATATTCGGCTGTCTGGATATACATATCGGCAAGCCAAGTTTAGGGGTATTTCTGGAATTTAAACAGTCCACCACCTTGGGCTATAAATACATCCCCTCCTCTCCTTTCAAAAGGGTTGGCACTTCAGAACTTAAAGAGGAGGTTTGGCATTACTAGATGCTTGACAAGGTTCTGGGAGGATATGCTTTGATCTTGTTTCAATAAGAGATACCTATCCTCCACTTCTCTTTCATGTTTGTTTATGTTTGCTTTCCATTGTAATTGTGTAACTTTGTTTTCATTTCAATCAAATTTTAGTGCTTGTTTCTTCTTCAATACCTCTTATTCTTCTCCACCTTCTTTAGTATAATATTAATGGTCTTAAAATAGTTTAAATTCAGTTGAATACCCTTCCCTTCTTTTTCTTCCCCGTTCAATCGAAATTCCATTTTTGATTCTCAAAATATTTCGTGTGTGTGTTCGGCACACTACTCTTTTCTTGTCCCTTTCTTTTTATAATCTTTTTAAATCATAACCATAAAAATTAAACCTAGATTATAAAAAATCCTAATGGCTGAGTAAATCTCTCATTGTGGTGATTTTTAATTTAGGTATGTTAAGCGATTGAGAGCTTTCGCTCGATGAGTATTCGTTGAATTAACATTGTGTATGTTGGACTTAGCATGTCATGGATTAATGACTTGTTTTGTTTAACGTGTGGTTTACATGGATTATTGGAACCATAAATACACTACCATAAACAATATATGATCAATATTAGAACCCTAAGTTATGTTAAGGCTTGGATTAAAGCCTTAACACTTGGGAATTCAAATCAACGTCAACTTGTGACATGGGTGTTAATTTAAATGCAATATAAAGAAAAGATCAAGGACATCACAAGCTCGACTAACCTAATGATAAACTCACCATAATAATTATCATTTTGTTAAATAAATCATAATCAATTAGTAATTTCAATTAAGCTCTGCAAACAAACCCCCAATCAGAATACAATCAACTAAAAACAAAGGACTATTTCAAAGTATCATCGCCCAGGATTCGACCCGAGTGCTGCTATACACATTAGCAGAGCACCGGAACCTTGACTGGTCGATAGGCGATAATCATTCGTGAATTTAAAATGGAGGAATTGCTGGGGATGGTGATTTAAGTAGTCGGTAGTTTTCAGTTTTTGTAAAAAAACAACAAAAAAAATCAAAATTTAAAAAAAAAATCTGAAAAAAAACACCGAGAAAAACTCACCTTCCTCATCCATTATAAATCTCTCTGAATGCCCCGTAGCCTCCCAAACAATCCCTCGGATTTGTTTGACCCTGAAATTGATAGAACACTTCGTCTACTTAGGAGGACCATTAGGGATAACCAAATCGCCCAAGAACCAATCATTTCCCTACCAATTGAATTCGATATGGCCAATCCTAGGGAACAACCGTTGAATGAACTTGTTGCCCCTAATATTAATTACCAACCCCTTGGTATTCAATATCCAAACATAGAGGCTGAATTCTAACTCAAATTGGGTTTGATTCATCTTCTACCTCATTTCCATGGGCTAGCCGGTGAGGATCCACATTTACATCTCAAAGAGTTCCAGGTGGTGTGCTCTACCATGAAACCTCAAGGGGTTTCTGAAGAACAAATCAAACTCCGAGAATTCCATTTCTCCCTAGCTGACTTTGCCAAGTCATGGATCTACTACCTCCCTCCTGGTTACATAACTACATGGAATGACATGAAGCATCTCTTTCTAGAAGAATTCTTTCCTGCTTCTCGTACCGCTTCCATCCAAAAGGAAATAAGTGGTATCCGTAAATTACCAAATGAATCACTCCATGAGTACTGAGAGAGGTTCAAAAATCTTGTGGCAACCTGCCCACACCACCAAATCCCTGACCAACTCTTGATCCAATACTTCAATGAGGGTTTATTGGCTATTGAGAGAACGGTCATTGATGCCGCAAGTGGCGGTGCTCTTATTGACAAAACTCCAACAGCTGCAAGAGATCTCATAAGTAACATGGCTGAAAACACACAACAATTCCATACTCGAGCACATGCTCAAGTCAAACAAGTCTAAGATAATCAATCCATAGTGCCTAATAAGATGACTGAGTGGATGAGTGAACTTACAGGTCTTGTGCGTCAACTAGTAGTGGCTACCAAATCCCCAACCTCATCTTCTCCACAGTCACTATTCCCTGGACCTATCAAGAATTGTGGAATCTGTAGCTCCCCAGATCATCCAACAGACACATGTCCACAACTTCAAGAGGATCAATCCAATTCATCCGGACCAATGGAGCTCAATGCAGCATATGCTCAGCGGAACCCCAACCCTCAACAATCATGTCAGTTTGTTAGAAACTTCAACCAACCTCACTCTGAGCCTTTATCTTCTACCTTTATCCCAGGCTTGAGGTATGGTAATACCATCTCTCATCCCCCTCAATTCCCTCCTCAAAATCCAAACCAATTCCAATATGGTCAAGGTGGTGGTAACTTCCATCAACCTTATCCTTTTGTTCCTCAACATCAAAGGAACAATCCTCCTCCTGAATTCCACTATCCAAATGAGCCTTCCCAATTCCCAACCCAATACAATCTCTTTCCCAATAACCAAAATCAAGGTAATCCCAATCCGGGACAAGCCGCTTCTTCCAAGAAACCATGGGAAAGGGCAGTGGAATATCTTTCCTCCTTCACCCGTTCTAGCCTTAAAAACATTGAAACTCAAATAGGTCAACTTGTATCCCACCTGAGCCAGCAACAACAATCAAATTCTTCCCAACTCCCAGCTCAACCATTACCCAACCCCAAGGGTAATGCAAGTGCAATTTCACTTAGATCGGGAAATCAAATTTTTGTTCCTCATGATAAATCCTCAAACCCTCTTTTGAATGTTGACCTAGAAAACGAAAAGAAAAAGAAACTTAAAAAAGAACCTGAATCCATTCCCTCACCTCCTTCCATTCCACTTAGGAATCCAATTCCTTTTCCACAAGCTGTTTATAAACCAAAGAATTCCTTTGAACCTGATCCTGAAATGCTCGACATGTTTAGATGTGTTGATGTCAACATTCCCCTCTTAGATGCCATAAAGCAAATTCCTAAGTATTCCAAGTTTCTCAAGGAGTTGTGTACCCATAAGAGGCAACTTAGGACCTTTGAAAATGTTTCCACCCAGTAGTCTATTCCCATAAAGTGAAAATATCCAGGGACCTTTAGGGTTCCATGCCAAATTGGAAGTTCCAACTTTGATGATGCGCTCATAGACCTAGGAGCCTCAATTAATGTCATGCCCAAATACATATTCTCCAACCTTGGTCTAGGTCCCTTGCACCCAATGGGTGTTTTCATTCAGTTAGCCAATCTAATCACATCTAGTCCTAAGGGAATAATTGAGGATGTCCTTATCCGAGTCAATGATCTTATCTTCCCTGTTGATTTCTATGTCCTTGACATGGAAGGTGAGACGAACTCTTCTCGATCTCCCCTAATTCTTGGAAGACCATTCCTCATGACTGCGAGAACCAAGATTGATGTTCATTCTGGCACCTTATCCATGGAATTTGGTGACAAACTGGTCAAATTCAACATTTTACAAGCCATGTGACACCCATCTGAGGACCACTCTGCATTCTCAATCCATGCTTCTGAGGAAACTTCTAAGAGTCAATTGAACCCCATTACATCATGTTCATCCTTTTCTGAAGAGATAGGATGTTGTAAAATATGCACTAGGATTAACCAAGTCATAAATAGTGAAGTTGATGTGGACCTTTCATTCATAGACTCCATCAATATAGAGGAACTTGAAAACTCTCTTGAATTCCACATCAATTCTGATCTCTACTGTTCCACCTTGGACAGTATTAAGGAAAATGAATCTGAAGCAACTGAAGTCCCTTCTTCTATTCCTGAGTTTTCTATCCCAAAAGTGAAAGATGAGACTAATTTGAAACCTCTTCCTGAACACCTGAAATATGCATTCCTCTTCCATGATCACTCATATCCTGTCATTATCTCTGCCACACTTACTGAAACCGAGGAGTCCAAACTTGTTCAAGTGTTAGAGGAAAACAAAAAAAGCCTTAGGTTGGACCCTAGATAACATACCAGGAGTCAACCCTGCCCTTTACATGCATCACATCCATCGGGAGGAGACATCCAAACCAGTTAGACAACCCCAAAGAAGACTCCATCCACTCATACTTGAGGTTGTTAGGGAAGAGGTCACCAAGCTTCTTCAAGCTGGTATTATCTACACAATTTCTGATAGTGAATGGGTTAGTCCAATTCAAGTTGTACCTAAGAAGGGTGGGATAACTGTTGTCAAAAATGAACATGGAGAGGTAGTCACAACTCGAGTGAAGAAAAAATGGCATGTGTGCATCAACTATATGAAATTGAATGTTGAAACCCGAAAAGATCACTACCCTCTTCTATTCCTTGATCAAATGCTAGAAATATTGACCAGAAAGTCACACTATTGCTTTCCTGATGGATACACCGACTACTTCCAAATCCCAATCGCACCTCAAAACCAAGAAAAGAATACTTTCACATGTCCCTTTGGAACATATGCATATAGAAGAATTCCTTTTGGCCTTTGTAATGCTCCTGTAACATTCCAGAGGTGTATGATGAGTATCTTTTCATAATTCATAGAACACTGTATGGAAGTCTTCACAGATGACTTTACCATTTATGGCGAGTCATTTGAGTCATGCTTTCATTCACTCTCTCTAGTCCTTCAAACGTGTGTCAAGTGTAACCTTGTATTAAATTTTAGAAAATGTCACTTCATTGTTGCAAATGGAATGTTTCTAAGGCACATAGTTTCAAAAGATGGTATTGAAGTAGATCCTGCCAAAATTGAAGTGATCCAATCTCTTCCTCAACCCACTTCTGTTCGAGACATCCGTTCATTCCTCGGTCATGCTGGTTTTTATCGGCGATTCATCCATAACATTAGTAAAATTTCTCTCCCACTCACTCGTTTGCTCCAAAATGATGTCTCTTTACATTTTGATTAGGTTTTAAAGAGAGACTTCATTGAACTCAAAACCGCTCTTACATCTGCCCTGATAATCCAACCCCCAAATTGGTCCTTACCCTTTGAATTGACGTGTGATGCTTCTGATAGAGCTGTTGGGGCTGTTCTTGGTCAAAGAAGAGAAAATATTCCTCATGTCATCTATTATTCCTCAAAAACATTGGATGAAACTCAATCTCACTACACTGTGACTGAAAAGGATCTTTTAGCTGGGGTTTATGCCTTAGATAAATTTCAGCCCTATCTCTTAGGTGCCAAAATCATCATCTTCACATACTATTTTGTTATTAAGTTCTTACTCAAGAAAAGTGATTCCAAACCAAGGCTAATAAGATGGATTCTAATTCTCCAAGAGTTTGACCTTGAAATCAAATATAGACCTGGAAAAGAAAACCCTGTGGCTGATCACTTGAGTAGAATTCCTAATTCTCCTCATTCTGAAATCATTGATCCTGAATTTCCAATTGAGCACCTTTCATCTCTCACTCCAAAACTACCATGGTATGCCTCAATTGTAAATTATTTGGTTTCTGGGGTTTTTCCGGAAAATTTTTCAAGAGAAAAAAATGAAGTTGAAAAGTGATTCAAAATACTATATTTGGGAAGAAAATAAACATTGGAAAACGGGGGCAGACATGGTAATTAGAAGATGTGTTGAAGAAAATGAGCATTCTTCCATCTTAGAATTCTGTCACTCACTTCCCTGAGGTGGTCACTTTGGACCACAAAGGACCTCCCGAAAGGTCTTAGACTCTGGATTCTTCTGGCCTTCACTCTTCAAGGACTCACGTGATTTCTGTCAATCATGTCCCACTTGCCAAAAGTTTGGCACAATTTCCAAGAGAAACTAAATGCCCCAAAATCCTTTAATTTTCTGTGAGGTCTTCAATGTTTGGGGCATCAATTTCATGGGACCATTTCCCCCTTCCAATGGATTCTCATACATTCTTCTTGCGGTCGATTATGTTTTAAGGTGGTTTGAGCCCAAACACACTAGGAAGAATGATGCTCATACTGTTAGTGAGTTCCTAAAGACCAACATCTTCTAAATATTTGGCACACCCCGTGCCTTGATCAGTGACTTAGGAACCCATTTTTGTAATAGAACCATGGAAGCTCTTCTAAAAATGAATGGGGTTGTACATAAAACTTCAACTGAATATCATCCTCAAACAAATTGCATGGATGAACTCTCTAATAGAGAAGTGAAAAGAGTGCTTGAGAGAATTGTAAAACCCACCAGAAACGATTGGGCTGAGAGAATTGGTGAAGCCCTTTGGGCTTATCGAACTGCCTATAAAACACCCATTGTGATGTCTCCTTTTAGTCTAGTTTTTGGTAAAGCATGTCACTTACCAGTTAAAATCCAACATAAGTCTTTTTGGGATGTGAAAACCTATAATTTTGATTGTGAAAAATCTGGTGAAGAAAGATTGTTGCAATTGGATGAACTGGAGGAGCTTTGACTTGAATCCTATGATAAGTCTAATCTGTACAAAGAGAAGGCTAGGGTACTACATGACAAACACATCCTGAGAAAGGTATTTCATGGAGTTGAAAAGGTAATGCTCTTCAATTCTCGATTTCGGCTTCACCCAGGTAATCTTAATTCTCGTTGGGAAGGACAATTTTTGTTACTAATGTTTACCCATTTGGTGCAGTGCAAGTCCAAGACCCCTCTTCCAAAAGGACATTCACAGTTAATGGAAATAGATTAAAGCATCACCATGAGAGGATGCACAATACTGGATCAACATCTACTTCTACTGGATCCCCAACATCTCTAGCTGACCCACCACTGGATGGCGATGGCAACCCACCAAATCCAAACCAGGGGGCACCTCTTTCCCTTTGTCTCTTCTTCTCCCTCTCTCCCTCTCTCCCCCCCTCTCTCTTTCTTCTTCTTCCTCTCTCTTCAATATTTTTTACCACTTTATTAATCAAACCCTTTATTTTTCTCTTTCTTGTGTGGGTGTGTATTTTAAAAAAACCATAAAAACAAAAAAAAAACAAAAAAAAACACAACTACTTAAAAAAATACAAAAAAAAGAGTAAGTCTTACTCACCATCAAGTTTTGAAATGTTATACAACTATTTTGGGGAGTTACCAGACATGTTTTCATCTAAAAAATTTTGTATTTTCATTACGACTTTGGATAAAGAATTTTGTGTCAAAACCAACACATTTTGAATGCTCAATTTTTTATTTGGAAAATGATTTTCCCCAACCGTGAGAACAAACATTTTCTTTCTTGCCAAGGCCACCTATGGCCATCTTTTCAAAATGTGTGTTTTCACCCACATTTGTGAGTCTTGAGTTTGTGGACCTTCAAGCTGAATTTCCTATCTTAGTGTGCATTAATATGATAGAGGCATTTTCTGAACCACAAGAGAATCACAATATCCAAATAGCCTCCCATTTCCCTTACATTAATCCTCCTTTTGAAAGCCCCTTCGATCCTATGAAAACCTTTTCTTTGATAGCCACATTACAAGACCAATACCTTTTCCCACCCAATATCATCATGGATTTTCATTGTATAATTTTTTTTTGAAATTTATGTTTAGGGGGGAATGGATTTCATTGTTTGGGTACCCTATTATTGATTTTCAACGAGTTATCATCTTCTTGAGGACAAGCATCCATTTCAGTGTGGGGGAGAGGTTTTCATTAAGTGTGTTTTGTGGAATTTAATGAACTTCCATTGATGTAATTTTGTAAATGTTATTGACAAGTGTTCAAAAAAAATGATGATGAAAAAAAATCAAAAAAATAAAATAAAATAAAATAAAAAATGATGAAAGAATGGGTTGTGTATTGGGTAGGTCAAAAATCACTCTTCCTTAGCCTTTTATCTTATTATAACTGTTACAATTAGTGTCGTGAGGAGATCAATCATGGGTTGGGTTATGAGTGTGAGATCTTTTCCAAGTTCGACTTTCGAAAAAAAAGAAAAAAGAAAAAAAAGAACACTTGCATTATATTCTTATATCATTGTGAGAAGTTTGGTGTTTTGTAAATATTTCATCTTCTCATACCCTTAATATTTTCTTCCTCTATTGTGTCTTTCCTCACACAATCATTCCCTTGTAAATATGTGTTTTCATTTCCTTCCATGTTTTATTTCAAAAAAATGTGCATTGTTTTTCTATGTTGGTATTTTGACCCTCTTATTCTCTCTCTTGGACTTTATATTTCTACCGTCCCATAGCCACAGAAAAACCCCTTCAAAAGACCTCTTGATTTTTTAGCACTTTGGATAGGGAGTGGAAGCTGATAGCTCTTACAAACTCTATGATTTTCACTTTCGGTTGGTGAAAGAGTGAACCTCCACAAATGAATTTTATCATCTTGAGTGGTGTGAGTTTTGAGTGTCCACATTTTCCATTTCTAAATTTGAGCATGAAAAAATGAATTAGTTTTGGAAAATTGTTTCTTTAACAAATTGTGGTGGATTTCAAAATGGTTGAGTGAAATAGTCTAAAACTCCCCGGATTGGAGAAAACTAAATTTTAATATTTGTTGGTGAGTGAAAATGATTTTGTCATGTTTTTCAGTTTGTTGCACATGAGGACATGCACAAAACTAAGTGTGGGGGATTTGATGTTATTAATATTTTCATATCTTTTTACATACTCCCGTTACTGATTTTATATGAAATGTGCATAATTTTTGTGAAATATTAATGTTTAAATATTAAATATAATTTTTGAGCACTATTTGAATTTATCCATATTCAAGTCTGTTTAATGTTTTAATAATAATTATCACCCTACTTATCCAAATTTCATGATTCTTGTTTTTTAGTGTTTCTAATTCTAATTACAACATTTCATTAGAAGTCACCATTGGAAAATTCGTCCATTTAGAGGGTCATATGGACCCCATAAGAAGGGACAAGGAAATTGTGAAGAAACTGGACCATATATGAAGGTTGAATTACTGGGCTCAATAAAGAAGTCTAAATACCTTAATTATCCTTCCAATTTCGGAGGACATTTAAAGGAGTCCATGATAAAAATTTCAGAACCCAATCACAAATACAAGGGGCCCAACTGATGCATTGAAGTCCAGCCAACCATTCTGGACGGGAATTAAAAAAAGAACACTAATTTTGAAATTTCTCCAGATGTAGATATCCGTTCGAGTTGAGAGTTTTCAGTGTGAAAGAGGAGATTCGGGAGGCCAACTTTGTTGAAGAAATGATATTTATTTGAGGGCATCTTCCTATTCAACAACCCATTCACATTATAGAGGTTGAAAAAGTATGTATTGAAATGGACAGATCAGACTTGTTTACTAAAACTACAATAACATTGGCTCCATAAGTCCAATATCCTTCATATCTTCACAGTAGGTAGAAGACATTTTTATCTACAACTTTTAAGAAGGATATATCTCAATATTCGGCTGTCTGGATATACATATCGGCGGGCCAATTTGAGGGGTATTTCTGGAATGTAAACAGTCCACCACCTTGGGCTATAAATACATCCCCTCCTCTCCTTTCAAAAGGGTTGGAACTTCAGAACTTAAGGAGGAGGTTTGGAATTACTAGATCCCTGATAAGGTTATTGAAGGATATGCTTTTATCTTGTTTCAACAATAGATACCTCTCCTCCACTTCTCTTTCATGTTTGTTTATGTTTTCTTTCCATTGTAATTGTGTAAGTTTGTTTTCATTTTAATCAAACTTTAGTGCTTGTTTCTTCTTCAATACCTCTTATTATTCTCCACCTTATGTAGTATAATATTAATGGTCTTAAAATATTTTAAATTCATTTTAATCCCCTTCCCTTATTTTTCTTCCTCGTTCAATCGAAATTCCATTTTGGATTCTCAAAATCTTTCGTGTGTGTGTTTGGAACGCTACTCTTTTCTTATCCCTTTATTTTTCTAATATTTTTAAATCATCACCATAAAAATTAAACCAAGATTATAAAAAATCCTAATGGATGAGTAAATCTCTCATTGGGGTGAGTTTAAATTTAGGTATGTTAATCGATTGAGAGCTTTCGCTCGATGAGTATTCGTTGAATTAACATTGTGTATGTTGGACTTAGCATGTCATGGATTAATGACTTGTTTTGTTTAATGTGTGATTTCCATGGATTATTGGAACCATAAATACACTATCATAAACAAGATATGATCAATATTAGAACCCTAAGTTAAGTTAAGGCTTGGATTAAATCCTTAACACTAGGGAATTCAAATCAACGTCAACTTGTGACATGGGTGTTAATTTAAATGCAATATAAAGCAAAACTCAGGGACATCACAAGCTCGATTAACCTAATGATAAACTCACCCCAATCATTATCATTTTGTTAAATAAATCATAATCAATTAGTCATTCCAATTAATCTCTGCAAACAAACCCCCAATCATAATACAATCAACTAAAAACAAACGACTATTTCAAAGTATCATCACCGAGGATTCGACCAGAGTGCTACTATACACATTAGCAGAGCACCAGAACCTTGACCGGTCGATAGGAAACAATCGTATGTGCGTTTCAGTATAATAACATGGTTATCACCTATTCCTCATGAAATTTTAAGGTTTACAAGTAAAATTATCCAACTCATTATTTGGAGTTAGCTACGACAATTTTTTCATTGAAGATATTTTGGCATTATCTTTATGGAGAAAAGTGTGATATATATACTGATCATAAAAGTTTGAAATATATATTCAGACAGAGGGAGTTGAACATGTGCTAGATAAAATAGTTAAATATGATAAAGGATTAGGAATGATCAATACATTACCACCCTAGGAAATCAAACATGATGGATTATGATTTGAGTTTAAAGGATCATGATATCTTATCCATGAATAGGTTTGAAAAAGATCCCATATTTATTGATTTGGAAAGGATGGGTCTCAAAATCTTGAAGTAAGGGGAAGAATATTTTCTTTTTCAATTAAATGTTCAACCCTTTATCCATGTGTATATTAATGAGGAGTAAAATGAAGATATAGAGTTGAAATAGAATGTTATAAATGTTCCTAAGTTTTACCATTACAAGGATGGAATGATAAGGTTAAAGATCCATTTATGTGTTCCGTACATTCTAGATTTAAAGGATCTGTTAGAGGAAGATCATAGTTCATCATTCTCCATTCATCCTTTAAGTATGAAGACATACAGATATTTAAAGGAATAATTATGGTGTGATGTCATGAAGAGGGGTATCATAGAGTTTTTATCTCGATTCTTGATATGCCAAAAAGTAAAGACTAAAAGACAGAAGTAAAAGGTGATGTTGCATCCATTACCCATACCAGAATGGAAATGGGAGAACAACACTATGAATTTTGTCATTAGAATCCCCAAAACCTATAAAGGGTTTAATGCTATATGGGTGGTAGTTTATCACCTTACTAAGTCAGCACACTTCATTAATATCAGAGAAGAATTATCTTTGGATAAACATTCTAGGATATATGTTAAGGAAGTGTTAAATTTACATGGAGCACCACACAATATTGTTTCTAATTGGGATATGAGGTTTAACTCCATGTTTTTTAGAATAATTCAATAATAACTTGATACATAATAGAGTTTTACCACTGTTTATCCTACTTATATGGATGGTAAGTCTAAAAGAACAATTCAAAACCTAGAGGATATGTTGAGATCTTATTCAATAGATATCAAAAGTTGTTGGGATCAAAAATTACTACAGTTGATTCTTATTTCAAAAATATATTACACTCAAGCATTCAGAGGGATCCTTATGAAGCCCTATATGGGATAAAATATAGATCACTAATTTTATAAGATGGAGTAGGAGAAATAAATCTATTAGGAACTATGATACCTGAAAAAATGAGAGAGAAGGTAATATCCATTCAATAGAATATCAAGTTAGATCAAAGCTGGAAGGAAAATTATACTGATAAAAATGGAAAGGTAAAAAATTTGAAGTTGGTGAGAAGGTGTTTTTAGGAATTTCTCCATAGAATAATGTTATGAGATTCTGAATAAAAGGGAATCTAAGACCTAGGTATATCGGTCCATTTTAAATTAGTGATCATATCTAGATGATAATATATCACTTGGAACTTCCTAAAAAATATCTCAAGACCATGATTTTTTCCTTGTATCTCTCCCGAGGAAGTATATACCAGACCCTTCAACTGTACTGAACTAAGAGTTCATAACGCTGGAGCAGGATATTTTTTATGAGGAACAAACAATTACAATTATGGATCCTACAGAGAATGTTATACAAAACAAGATCACTCAACTGGTCAAAGTATTTCGGAGAAATCACTAGTTAGAGGAATCTATGTGGGAACCTAATCATATGATGAGGCAGAATTATCCGCATTTGTTTGTTTCAGAATGACAAAGCTGAAGGGTGAAATTCATTTAAAGGGTGTAGAATGTAACATAGTGTGTTTTTATGAACCTTATTTCTTGAATAAATTAATTTTATTTTATGTCTTTAATTTCATTATACATGAATTAAAACATTCTTTATAATTTATAATAAGTTAATCTTGTGCTACATGCAACACCAACTTGACTTGTGTTACATGTTACACTAAGTTTCTATGAAACAATATTCTATTATATTAATTATTTAATTTGGATAGTTATAAAATAGTTATTAGACTTAGTAATATGAATAATAATAAATAATTTTTCAAAACTATTTATAATTTTTTTATATAAATAAGTCATATTTATAATAATATATAAAATATTTAGTGCTGTATTTATATGTTTGAAAATACCATTTTCTTAAAAGAACTGCTTTTTATATCCTTCTATGAAAAATAATTGAATTTGTAATGCCCTGACCCTAGTTACCCAAAGTTGGTGCATTATTACGTATCATTGGCATGATCATAAAAGATCATGTCTCTAAATATCGACTAGTTTAGTAGCCTTGGGAGTAATATATATATTCATAAGGTTTACATTACATCATAAAATGGAAAACTACAACAACATTGTTTGCATAGACAACACTGAGATCCCATAGACTATCCCTACAGATCTGTCATAATATACTTCTTAGCATCCTGGAAAAAATAAAACATAGAAAGGGGTGAGCTCAGATGCTCAGTAAGGATGACAATATAGCCGAAGAATTCATAAATAAGCATAAATATTTAAGGCAATGTATAAAACTAAAAAAAGCCTTTTCAATATAAAATTTATCATAATATGGAAAATATAAATCAAAATAATTCCATTTACTTACTCAAATAGATATTCTACCAATCGAATAATCACATGCAATATCAATAGCCACTTTCATAATGATGGAATGCATAATGCCAGACTTTCATAACCACACAGCCAAGGCCTTGTCCCAAGACTACAAATAAGATTTTGTCAAGGCCTTGTGCCAAGACTACAAATAAGATTTTGTCAAGGCCTTGTTCCAAGACACTTGTTTGTCTCATGAGACCTACCGATGCATCGAGGAGCTATAGCGGGATCCACCCGTCACTTACTATGTCCAATACATTCCTCATATGAAAAGGTTGAAACATAATCTGAACATTCGTATTAAAACTAGTATACGAAATGTCAATATTTTAACAACAAACCATGAATGGTATAAAAATAGCACATCCACAGTCAAACATAACTCATTAAATAAAATATAGAAGATTGTATTATAATAGATCAACCATAAAAGAGAATAATGAATGATGTTAACATAGATGAAAATAATCATCAAAACTATTTGAGAGAAATATCCCCCTTTTTATTGGAAAATTTTTAAAGTCTCACTACTTATCAATAAGACATTTTAAATAGATTTTTTGAATCAAAATTTTCCATAACACTTTGATACTTTTAAAATCAATTTTAATTTTAAAACATTAATGTCCATTTAAATAAATCCTTAAAACCATTTTTAAAACCTGGACATTAATGAGAAATACTTAGAATAATAAATCATTAAAACATTTTAAAATGATATTTTAGTTAGAGTTCCTAAAAAAAAGAGAGAAACTTGAATTAAAATAATTGAGGTAATCAAAACCTTATAAAATCACGGGAAAAAAGGGATTCATGATATACTATGTCAAAGTAGATTATATACACCATTTAAAAGTGAATTGGCATATAAAAACAAAGAAGTTTCAATGGAATGTAAATTGAGATGAAATCTCTTATAAAGACTATATCCTTAGGTTAAGGATAAATCAAAGATATAATTATGTGTGAAAAATATAAATACATTCAATATTATTGGATATTCAGTGTAAATAAATCAGAGGATATTGAAACATATTCTTGTAAAAACAACACCAATGAATTAGATGCTTAACTAAATAAATGGAGATTGAGTTAAAATTACTCTTATCAAGTTCATATCGATGACTTGAGAATCTATCAATGGAGTGATTATGTGTATCAAAAGTATATCCACATAAAGGGGAGTGGAAATTACTACACAAATAATAAATTGTGATTCCACACATAATGATGGTGTAAAATAATCAATGAAGTTTGCGTAAAGTCGAATGAGTGGAAATTGAAATTTAAAATTCCTTTTACAATTTTGTAACTTACAAAACATAAATTCCATGAAATAAGTATCATAAAATAAAGATGTAATTACTCATAAATTGAAGTATATTACAGAAAGAATACAATCATTGGGAAGTACATACACCAAACAAATGGAAATAGTGGCAGTATGGCTGAATCTCATGGAAATATGAAGTGAGATGAAAACCCTTACTTCGATGTAATCAATCGAGTTTTATGGCAAAAAGTTAATAACAACCAAATGAATCATAGAATACCTTGAATATAAAGAGAATCATGATAATATATATATCAAAGGATAGTACACAATAAACCACATTTAATAAATAACTGGAAAACAATGGAAATCTCACAGAATTAAAAGTGAGATAAGAAACCCCTTACCTTGTACTTTTCCTTGGTTGAGGGAAGGGGGAGTGCCCTTTTATAAGAGGGGTGAGGGGCACCTTAGGAAAAGCTAGATATATTATTTTATAATAAAATAATTTCCGATTTCTAAAGGATCCAAAATGAATTATTTAAAGTATAAGGTGGGAATGGGGCTAAAACCACTCAACCAATAGGTTTTATACTGGTTTGGGTCACCATATTAACGTTATCTTCTAAATTTAACTCTTAGTTAAATAGTTTGACATTTACCATGTCTCTTTGTATTTTTATATTATATGGTTAGTAAACATAAAATATACTTCCAAAAGAACCCAAAGTGGTTCATTAATGATACACCTATCATTATATAAGCATGTTGGCCGAATCTTATATTTTTAGGAATATAATATCAATTAATAATATAATATTTGTTTTAAAAACTCTTTTATGTCAATTTTGACACTATTTGGTATTTTGTTTTTCTTAAATTTATAACAGAATTATTACTTCTAAAACAATTCATCTAACAAACCCTAACATGTCATATTCACCTAAAAAAGTAGTGTAATTCATAAAAAAACTCAAATTACATTTATTTGGATATTTATAATATCAATTATTTTAATATTTCATTAATTAGGTAATTACAACATCATGATTGTGTCATAAATAAATTAAATTATTTAATGTCTAAAAAATATAAATAAAATACAATTTTGTAGGAAATATTTTTATCTTTCTAATTAATATTTATATTCGAACTTATCTTATGTTTAACCATATATTAAAAATGGTTTAGTTATTAAACATTGAATTTAACACATTTAACTCTTCTTTGAATTAAATAACAATAAATGTCCTAATCTAATCTAAGTGAACCAAAGAGGTTCATATTTTATTATTATGGTTGTTTTGGGTCGAATTATACTTCTCTAATAGAATTAGGACATGTGTTAGGTAATAATAACATCATTTTTACCCATAATTAGCCTATTTACTTTTAACTGTGGTAAATAAAAGGAAAAAGTTACTATTCACCAAAAATTATTTTCATCTTATTGAACCACATTTTTCTTACTGATATCAACTGTGCCTCTCAGATTTTTGAAATTCCACTCACAAAAGCAGTAAAATTAAGTTTTATTTAAATTTTCAAATACTCCTAGGAGGTGGGTAAAAGACGGTAAAAAGTTCAATAAAAATTTTATATATAAAAAATTATTTTAAATTGAATCGAATGAATTACATTGAACTTATATAGGTATTATGTATCTGTATTGACATAAAATAAATTTAAATAAAATAAATAATTATTTAAATAAAAATTCGGTTTTAACCAATAACTCAGTGTTTTTCACTATTCATCAAAAATTGAAAGTTTTCAGAAAAATACCCAAATTTTACACTAAGCTAATTTCGATATTCTAAATTAAAAAATTAAGTCTATTTTACAAATTTGAAAACATTGATGTTGCATTGAAAAATTTAAAATTAATTCCTGTTGTCAAAACCAAAAAGCGTATTTTTAAGAAATAATAACTATCAAAAGATTGACACTTATTTACGTCCAATTTCAAAGTGAAATTACATACAATGACCATCATTGGATTAAATAGTAAAAATATAATCTAATTATACTTCTAAACCATTAAAATTTATAATTAAACACTATAAATTATTTTGATTAAAAAAGTTGTTTTTAGTTAAAATATAGTATTTTTCAGTATTCACCCAAATATGAAAGTTATCAGAAAAATACCAAAAATTTATTGAAACTAAATTATTATGTATCTATTCTAAATAATATGTTTATTTTTTCAAATTGAATATATAAAAGTTTCAAATATTGGATTTAAAAAGGGTTAGCCCTTAAAAGGCTGTAAAATTGCATTTTTTGAAAAATAATTCTTTTATCTGAAAAAAGTGAATTTGTTCTTACATTATGTCTAAGAAACTCATAACATGGATTCTAAAATTATAAGGATTATATAAATTTAAAAATTCAGTTAAGACTATTCATAACTACTTTTGAACGACAAGTTTAGTAAGTCGTGGTGCGCTTGAACTCAGTGTTGCGTGTAGTGCATGTTTTTGCATTACTTTGAAGAAATAACATACTATGAAATCATAGGGTGTTACATTATTCCCCCCTTCAATAAACTGCATCCTCGCAATTTGAAATTGTTCTTCGAAAATAAATGTTTGAAAATAGAAAATACCTTTGGGAGAAAACCCTCATTGGAAATAGAGTCAATAAAACTTTCACTTTAAAATAAATAAAGAGAAGTATAGTGGTCACCTGTGATAACCCATACTAGGATTCCATGTATGAAAACATGGATATTTAAGATAAAATAAGTGTCAAGTTCTGATGGAGAGGGATAGAAAACATGACCAGGAGAAAGTTAACAATAAGAAAACCATAAACTCGTGACGGGACAAATGGTCATTAGTTTCCCAATAGGAAAATAAAAAAGAAAATGTTTTTTTTTTTGTTTTAATTTACATTTAATAATATTGAGGAATTGATTAATTAGATTGAATAAGAACATAAAGAGATATACATACTTTTTAGGTAGATTTTTTTTCTTTAATAAATTTCTACCACTAACTCGTTTTTTTAAATGATGAGTATTCAAGATGACTTGGTCACACCGGAAGAGCTAGAATCATCTTCTAGAGAATCCCATTATCCACAAAGGATAAACTATATATTTACCTTGTATTTAGAGATTAATCAATACCAAAACAGTTAGTAAAAGATCAGATGATCCCCCAAAAGTATATTCCATTAGAGAAAGAAACAATAATCTTAATTTATAAAATTAATCCAATAATACCCCAAAGTTAAATAAATACCATTCCATAAACAATTTTCCTTAAAATCCTTCAATATAATACAAACTAATATTGAAACCCAATACATAAAAGAATTTGGTTATGTAGTCTTCCACATTAAATTTTATCTCCAAATGACATCGGCTACTCTTAAAGTCGCATACTTAAAAGTAATTAACCTAATCACATATTCTCTATTATAGGTTAATCATTTACATAAATAAACCAAATCACTATAAATACACAATAAAAACATAGATAAAAATCCACCATTAATCCTCAAATGAAATCCCATAATATTCTATTTTCATTAGGCATATAGTGTTCCCAACAGATCGAACATCTTCCAAAATAACATTTATCACTTAATCATTAAATCATTTTCCTATACTAAGGCTATTCATTTGATAAGACATAAGATCCAAAATCAACTCATTATTGATTAATAAAATCATTTAACAAAAAATAATTAGTCTCACTAACTAGGAACTTCACGAAGTATAGTGGTAGGTAATAAATCCCAATCGCACTCTGGTTGTGGGTTCAATTCCCACAACTTTTTCTGATGAAACGGGTTGTCACACGGTCTGCGTGTTGTCCTTTTTCAAAAACTATATATTATAACATTACCAAAATGAGATAAATTCTTCAAAATAACTATAACATAATTTAACCACAAATTTTATCTCATACCTTTCATTTTCATCCCAAAATATAATAACTTGTAATTGCCTCAAAACCAATGATCATATAAAACTAAATTGTTATTTATAACTATATCCACAAGAGAAAGGATAATTATTCCTTAAATATCATTTTCAGATGACAACTACAGGGTTACAAATACAAGAGAAAATTATTCCAAAGTAATCCCATCAACAAGGAGCACCAATACTTTTAAACATCTCTCCAACCACTCATTTCCACATAGCTTCATCATTGACCAAGAAAATAACCTATAGAATAGGGAATTCAGTCAGGTAATGGCCAGGTCCCCTACATTTATGGCAGATGAATATAAATGGATTCTTGGGACCATTTTTATTTTCTTCCATAGTACTCTTCATTTTTTCTCAGCAATTATTTAATTTATGTCATTATTTCCCACACATAAATCATTTTTCATTCCATTGAGACACTTGCCTAGGTGTCTCCTTCCTCATTTCCTTAATGATAGAAATTGAGGATTCTTTTCTCCATGGTCTCCACCGCTGGAGCTCATATCATTCATTACATTTCTCTTCTCTGTTGAGTCCTAGAGTTGGTTAATATATATTTTTTTGATCATATTTTTGGAAAACTGATTTGGCATGAACACGATATCTTTTATGCCAATCAACATTCCATTTTGGTGCTCATTTCCACCACCATTACCACCTTTTACATATTGCTCAAAGTTACTATGACTTTCTTATAATCCAGCCATTGAATAAAACCAAAAATTATTGTGTGAGTAAAAATAGTCAAAAAATAATTTAGATAATATCATGACACCATATTTTCAATTTGAAACACCTTATTATTAACCAGGGTCATTTATTCTCATCTTATATTAAAATCCTTCAAATTGATTTGTAAAGAAAATGTAAATTATCCTAAGCATATCCACCAGGAGTGTCGTAACCAAGAGTGTAGCAAGGCCCGTTGTCGTGCACCAGTTTCCGTTCGAGTATAGCTCAAAGCGATGTTTTCGGGTTTTACACCTAGGTGCATCTGTGCTAGAGCCGCCTCTACCTCCTCGTATCCAGACAGAGACACATTTCTTGGAAAACTCACAAAATCTCTACAATACCAATATTTTAGGATGTTCTTATATACTAATCCTCAAAGTCTATCTTAGGGATATGTGATATAACTAGATTTTATCTAAATCTAGTTTCCAAGGTTTGTACTAAACTTCCTTTGATACCAACTGTAACGCCCCGACCCAAGTTACCCAGAGTCGGTGCATTATTACGTATCATTGGCATGATCACAAAATATCAAGTCTCAAAAGACCAATTATTTTAGTAGCCTTAGAAGTACTAGATACATTCATAAGGTTTAAATTATATCATAAAATTGAAAACTACAATAACATTGTTTCCATAGACAACACTAAGTTCCCATAGACCATCCCTACGGGTCATTCATAATATACTTCTTTGCATCCTGGGAAAAATAAAACATAGAAAGGGGTGAGCTCAGATTCTCAGTAAGGATAACAATATAGGAGAATCTTTCATAAATAATCATAAACATTTAAGGTAGTGTATAAAACTAAAACAAAATCCTTTTCAATATAAAATTACTCATAATATGGAAAATATAAATCAAAATAATTCCATTTACTTACTCACAAGGATATTCTAATAGTCGAGTAATCAAATGCAATATCAATAACCACTTTTATAATGATGGAATTCATAATGCGAGACTTTCATAACCACATAGTCAAGGCCTTGTTCCAAGACCACAAATAAGATTTTTTTAAGGACTTGTGCCAAGACACTTGTTTTTCTCATGAGACCTTCTGATTCATCAAGGAGCTATAACAGTCTCCACCCGTCACTTACTAATTCCAATGCATTCCTCATATGAAAAGGATGAAACATAATCCGAACATTTGTATGAAAATTATCATACGAAATGTCAATATTTTAACCACAAACCATGAATGGTAAAAAATAGCACATCCACAGTCAAACATAACTCATTCAATACAATATGGAAGTTTGTATTATAATAGATCAACATAAATAGATAATAATGAATGATATTGACATAGATGAAAATAATCATCAAAACTATTTGAGAGAAATACCCTTCTTTTTTTCTAGGGAAAATTTAAAAGTCTCACTATTTATCAAGAAGCCATTTAAAATAGATTTTTTGAATCAAAGTGTCCCATAACACTTTGAAACATTTTAACGGAATTTTAATTTTAAAACTTTAATGTCCAAATAAAAAAATCCGTAAAACCATTTTTAAAACATGGACATTAATTAGAAAGATTTAGAATAATAAATGTTTAAAAGATTTATAATGATATTTTAGTTAGAGTTACTAAAAAAAGAGAGACACTTGAATAAAAATAATTGAGGTCATAAAAACTTTATAATATCATGGGAATAAAGGCATTCATGACATAATATGTGAATGTACATTATAAACACCATTTCAATGTGAATTGGCGTATAACAACAAAGAAGTCTGCATGGAATGTAAATTGAGATGAAATCTATTATAAAGACCATATCCTTGGGTTAAGGATAAATAAACGACATAATTATGTGTGAAAAATATAAATACACTCAATATTATTGGATATTAAGTTTAAATCAATATGAGGATACTCACACATATTCTTGTAAAAATAGAACCAATGAATTGGATGGTTAACTCAATAAATGGATATTGAGTTAAAATTACTATTATCAAGTTCATATCGATGACTTGAGAATTTATCATTGTAGTGATTATTTGTATCAAAAGTATATCCATATAAAGAGGAGTGGAAATTACTAAAAAAATAATAAATAGTGATTCCACACATAATCATCAATTAAAATAATCAATGAAGTATGCGTAAAGCTGAATGAGTAGAAATTGAAATTTTAAATTCCCTTACCAATTTGGTAACTTATGAAACATACATCCCATGAAAGATGGATCCTAAAATGAATATGTAATTACTCATAAAATAAAGTATTACAAAAAGAATACAATCATTGTGTAGTACATACACCACACAAAAGGAAATAATGGCAGCATGGCATGAATCTCACGGAAATAGGAAGTGACATGAAAACCCTTACTTCATTATAATAAGTCAAGTAATATGGACAAAAGTTAATAAAAAACAAATTAATCAAATTATACCATGAATATAAAGATAATCATGATAATATATATATCAAATGACAGTACTCAATACACCACATTTACTAAATAAGTGGCAAACAATGGAAATCTCAAAGAATTAAAAGTCAGATAATAAACCCCTTAAATTGTACTTTTCCTTGGTCGATGGTAGGTTAACCTCCTGTATAATGGTGAAATAATTGTTATTAAATTATACAATAATTATATACATTAATATGATATCAAATATGATCTTTTAATATTGATTTGTTAATAATAGCTTAGTATTATCGTCATTTCGGGTGTTAACTGATTCGTTTTCCTTTATAAGATTTGTTACATGGGTCATATTTTTTATTTATGGGATGAATAATATTAATATCCAAAATTATATCAAGTCATTAAACATTATTTTTAATCATATAATGATAAATTAGTTTTGAATGTATACGACGGGGGATGAATCTCATCGCGTTCGTGGAGACAGTAATCCGTACGTACGCACGAGCAACAATATCATTCTTTTGATATTAAAATAATATATAATTGGATGTTATATCATATATAAAGAATCATTATCATGTTATATTTATTATAAATCAATTACACATCATTATTATACCCATAAAAATAATAATTTATTGAATAACAATTATACGATGACGTGGAGACGGTAAACCGTACATACACACGTTTGGTGAAATGTCATTAAAAGGATGGATTTAATATTGAATATGGTAGTAACATATTTATAATAACATAAAAGTATATATAATATACTAGTTTTATTATTTTAGAGTGTAAACAAAAAATAAAAAGGAAGTTTAAGAAGAAAGAAACTTGAAAGAGTTGGTTAGATATTTACCTCTTCTTCGGGTTCTTCCATTTGATTTGATCAAAAGGACTCCATAGGTTAGCTTTATGACTAATTTAAGGCCTCTAGGATTAAGGTAAGACTGTTTAGAGGGTATTTGTGTCGGGTTTGGTCGATTCAAAAGGCTTTGAAAGTGTGAATTTGAGGGAAGGGGGAGTTCCCTTTTATAAGAGGGGTGAGGGGCACCTTAGGAAAAGCTAGAAATATTATTTTATAATAAAATAATTTTTTATCCTTAAAGGCTCATAAATAAATTATTTAAAGTATAAGGTGGTGATGGGTCGAAAACCACTCAAACAATAGGTTTTAGACGGGTTTGGGTCACCATATTAACTTTATCTTTTAGATTTAACTCTTAGTTGAATAGTTTGGCATTTACCATGTCTCTTTGTATTTTTATATTATATGGTAAAGGAACTTACTATATACTTCCAATCGAACCCAAGTGGTTCGTTAATTATAAAAATATCATTATATAAGTCTTTTGGATGAACCTTATATTTTTTTGGAATAGAATATCAATTAATAATATAATATTTGTTTTAAAAACTCTTTTATGTCAATTTTAACACAATTTGGTATTTTTTTCTTTCTAAATTCATAACAGCATTATTACTTCGAAAAGAATTCATATAACAAACCCTAACATATAATATTAACCTATAAAATTAGTTGAATTCCTAAAAAGTCTAAATTTCATTTATTTAGATATTTATAATATCATTTATTTTAATATTTCATTAATTAAGTAATTACTGCATCATCATAGTGTCATAAATAAATTAAGTTATTTAATGTCTAAAAAATATAAATAAAATACCATTATGTAAAAAATCTTTTTAGTTTTATAATGAATATTTATTTTTGAACTTTTCTTATGTGTAACCCTATATTAAAAATGGTTTAGTTATTACACTTTGAATTTAACACTTTTAACTCTTCATTGAATTTAATAATAATAAACGTCATAATCTAATCCAATTGGACCAAATAGGTTCATATTTTATTACTAAGGTTGTTTTTGGTCGAATTATACTTATCCAATAAAATTAGGACATGTGTTAGGGTAATAATAATATCATTTTTACCCTTAATTACCCTATTTACATTTAATTGTGGTAAATAAAAGTAAACTGTTACTATTCAAAAAAACATTTTCATCTTATTGAACCACATTTTTATTATCGATATCAACCATGTCTCTTGGAATTTTGAAATTACACTAAAAAAAGTAGTAAAATTAAGTTTTATATATATTTGCAAATACTCTTAGGAGGTGGGTAAAATACGACAAAAAGTTCAATAAAATTTCTATATATCATAAATTATTATAAAATGACTCCAATGAATTACGTTGAACTTATATGGGTATTATATATCTATTTTTACATAAAAAAAATTTAAATAAAATAAATAATTATTTAAATAAAAAGTCGGTTTTGACGAAAAACTCAGTGTTTTTCACTATTCATTAAAAATTGAAAGTTTTCAGAAAAATACAAAAATTCCACCCTAAGATAATTTTGATATTATGAATTCAAAAATTAAGTCTATTTTAACAATTTCAAAACATTTTAGTTGAATTAATTAATTTAATATCAATTCCTGTTGTCAAAACCAAATTGCGTATTTTTAAGAAATAATAACTATAAAATGATTGACACTTGTTTACGTTCAATTTCAATGTGAAGTTAATTAAAATGACAATCATTGGATTGAATGGTAAAAATATAATATAATACCAAATTGCGTATTTTTAAGAAATAATAACTATAAAATGATTGACACTTGTTTACGTTCAATTTCAATGTGAAGTTAATTAAAATGACAATCATTGGATTGAATGGTAAAAATATAATATAATTATACTTATAAACCTTTAAATTGTATAATTCAACAGCATAAATTATTTTTATAAAAAAATTTGTTTTTCAGTTAAAATATAGTATTTTTCACTATTCACCCAAATTTGAAAGTTATCAGAAAAACATAAAAAATTTATTGAAACAAAATTATTATGTCCCCATTCTAATGAAGAAGTTTATTTTGTCAAAATTAATATATAAAAGTTTCAAATATTGGATTTAAAAAGGGTTCACCATTAAAAGGTGGTAAAATTTCATTTTTTGAAAAATAATTATTTTATTTGAAAAAAATGAATTTGTTCTTACATTATGTATAAGAAACTCATAATATGGATTCTAAAATTATAAGGATTATATAAAGTTAAAAATTCAGTTAATAATACTCATAACCGATTTTGAACGGCTAGTTTGGCAAGTCGTCATGCGTTTGAACTTAGTGTTGCGTGTAGTGCAATTATTGCATTACTTTGAAGAAATAACGTACTATGAAATCTTGGGGTGTTACAGAATTAATTTCAAAAACTTTTATAAATTTAATTTTATAACATAAAATTAATTTTTTAGTTCATAATTTCGAAATAATCTTAGGGTGAAGTTTGTATATTTTTCAAGAAAACCTCATTTTTTGGTGAATAGTGAAAAATACTGAATTTTAATTCAAAACTTCTTTTTCATCTAATTTATTTATAGAGTTAAATTTAATTTTTTTTAATGTTTAATTATATAAATTATAAATATATTTATTCAATATAGGACATTGGAACCAATTTCACTTTGAAATTGGATGTAAAAACATCTAAAAAGTTTAAACTTTTTTTCTTAAAAATTCCATTATCACGACCCATCTATGAAACTAATTTTTAATTAATTTCTACATTGTATGTGAATATAATTTGGAAAAATGGATTTCATATTTGGAATAATAAATATTTATAATTTATTATAAGTAGAACTTTTTTATACCAAAAATATTAGTGAAAGTGATTAAAATTAATTACAACGGTTAAGATAAAAATTATATTAACAAAGGACTAAAAATTAAGATTAAAGCCCCAAATGACCTAGAAACTTGTCCAAAATCCATTTTATATTAATATTTATACCCTATAATCCATGTTATTTTATTTGGTTTATTATTTTATCCACTTGACATGGGAAAACATGGGTGGAATTCCCTTTCCAAAAATTTACAAGAATGTCACTCCTAATCTACTATAAAAATTAACTCACCCCTCACACTTATTAACAACCATAATTACCTCTTTTTTCAAAACATAATTTAATAAGCTCAAAAAATACATAAATTAATCCTATAAGCCTCCATTTTGGAAAAAATCCATCCAATTAATCTTTTTGGTGAAACCAAGAGGAGTTACCAAAAGAAGAGGTAACATATTTCTCCAGATCCTTTGTTTTATTTTAATTCTCCACCCA
Organism: Viscum album; assembly: GCA_963277665.1. Taxonomy (NCBI): domain Eukaryota; kingdom Viridiplantae; phylum Streptophyta; class Magnoliopsida; order Santalales; family Viscaceae; genus Viscum; species Viscum album. The sequence goes on along the minus strand of OY728155.1, from coordinate 1,284,734,169 downwards.
CTAAAATTTTCTTATTAAATAAATATATAATAAAATAATTATACTAATCATAAATATATATTTTTATTATAAGGGTTATACTTACACTTATACACACTTCCATATAATTGGTAGTGAACTTTCCGTTATTATGTATGGTAAACTACCGCCTCACGAAACGATGTTGTTCGTTTTCATTTACCACATATTGTGGATGGGAATTATGATTTAAACTGTTCTTATATATTATATTTATGATATTAAGGATTTATTTATACTTATTGAATTATTATATAAAGAATACCTCCCCAATTTTTATTTTTTAAAATTTGATAACTTCGTTTGTGAACATCTGGACTACCACCTGATCAAAGCTATGTGATTCATTAACAATTTACATGGAATGTATTAAGTATGATTTTAGTGAAATTATATGATAAATATGAAATAATAATGCTACTATAATTATATTATATATATATATAAATTTAGTTCATTAAATTTTTTTCCTTCAACGCGATAATAAAACGGAAACAATGTTAATAGATACGTACGAACTACCATCTCCATGAATGGTGCATTCCATTCAATATTTATATATTTTATCGATTATTATAAATAAACATATACTGAATATATATGATATTTATATCATATTTTACATTCCTTAAATAATTTAATCATTATCTAATCAATAGGATTAATAATAACAAGTCAAAACTTGTACGAAAAACAAAACAGATAATACTCAAAGCATAACATTAAAATGGAATTATTAATCAACGGGTAATATAAAGTCATAGTAAAATCATATATGGAATTATATATAATAATATGGTTCTTTAATATTTTTATAATAAAATTATATTTATTATTCATGAGGTTTGTATGAGTACGATGAGAGTCAAGACATAAGGTAAGTGGATTTCTAGTCCTACTTTTCTTCTGTGAGATTTATACCTTATTCCCCACTCATTTCATTTATATGGTGTGTATACATCCCATGAATATTTTATATTGAAGTTATCCTAAAATTTATAGTTATTTATATATCCATTTTATTGTCTCTCTTTCATGGGATTTATGTTTCAAAAGATACCAACTCGGTAAAGTAGTTTTGTCTCAATTTTCCTTCGATAAGACACATGTCATGATATGCATCTATGTTCTTGTAAGTGCTGTATAAACTTATATTTTAAATATTATATCATGAATATATTTATATTAATGATATTTTAATCTTCATGTAATTTCGTTTTCTTACATGGTAAATATGATTCAAAGTTACCAAGTGGTAAGTGTTTATTGCAACAATCCAATCATTTATCAAGATTGTTTATGATTATGCTTTCATTGATGAAATATTATAATAAATATTTCAAGAACACTAATGAATTTCATTATCATATGGTTATTCATGTGTTCTTCAAGTAATATTTCCATTTTCATACTCTTTTGTGCTTAATATAATTAATATTTTGTAAATAAAATCTAACCTTATTTCTCCCTTTGGTCAGATAACTATTTTTTTTCAAAAACTATGTTTTAAATAATGTTTTCAAAAAATGTTATTAAAAAATGATATTTGGATAATATTTTCACGGAAAAATTATTTTAAAAAATATTTATGATTTTCAAAGATTTATTTATAAGTTTTAAAGGATATTTTCAAAGAAAAAGTTTTTCAAAAATGTATTATTTTTAAAAAATACTTTTTAAAAGAAGAAATGATATTTTACTCAAGAAATGTTTTTAAAAGGATATTTAAAAATAATTTTACATATAAGATGACATCCATTTGCGTTACTCATGCCTTTCTGGTAAATGATCCAATGGTTCCATTCATATTCATTTTCTGAATGGTTTATGTATTTATGGAATGATGTTTTTGAAACTCATTTCAAATTAACAGGTTATATGTTTATGAAACTCATTCTTATTCCATGGGTTTGATGCTTTTTAAACCCTGTTATTTTCATGGGTTATTCTTTGATGAAACGATTATGAAACCTTTCTATTTTCTAAAGGTAATGATATGATTACAGGTTTAAGATACCCATTTTATTTCATAGATTATGATATGAGTGTTTATGTTCTCATGGAACATGTATGTATGATTTAATTTTTAGATGGATGGGACCTATATCTCCCTCCAATTCATTGGGTAACTATTTTTATCTCATTAGATATACATGGATGGATGGGGGAGTGAACTTGGTTCAGTAATGGAATTTTTTCAGTAATATGGTCTTGTGAGTGAACCTTGATTACTAAGATGGTCATGGGAGTGAACCATGTCTACTAATATGGTATGGGGAGTGAACCCATACTAATAAGATATCATTTGAAGGAATTCATTGACTAATCTAGAAATCATTTTATATACTTAAGTGTCTTCCACAATTCCATGTCTTATTTCTATTTTATACTTTCTTGGATTATTTTCTTGATTACATTATTATTCATGTCATATTAACTACTAAAATTTATGATATGATTCTTGTTTAAGATCTTATTTATGTACAATATGTTATTATAATGTCATGATAAATTATCATACCCTTATTCACATGTTTATTATTACATATATCATTTGTTTACCCTTACCAAGCATCTAATATCACCCTTTTTATGGTTACTTTACTCAGGTTATGAAGATATTCATTATGTATTATGTGTCTAATAAGGGTTATAGTCATGAATTACCTAGTGAGAGATTATGTTTCTCACTTATATACCACTTTTTATGTTTCCATATTCCCAAAGGTACTATAATAATATGGTCTTTGGGTATTTGTTAGTGTATTGTATTAAATATTATGAAAAAATGATGTAATGATAATGTATGAAAAGAGAGGTTCTCTATAAAAATATTACACCATTCCCCATGGAAGAATTAGTTCCAAAAATAAAAGTAATGTGTATGAGCACAAGAGGGGTAATAGAACCTATGAGATATGTTTTTTCTAGTCACCCAATATGGTGACTCATTATTGGTTGTCATTGATTAGATGCTCTCTTAAAAACAGGTAGTAGAGAGCTCAGAAGATGCAATATGGAAAAAATCCTTGAATTATGAAATGGATTCCATGTTTCAAAAACAAGTTTGGGTTCTGGTCAATATACAAGTTGATGTAATGCTCATTGGGTAAAAATGGGTATTCAAGAGAAAACTGGACCTTGAAGGTAAATTAAATACCTATAAAGAAAGAATAGTTGATAAAGGGTTTAAATAGTGTCATGTAATTGACTATGATGAAAATGTTTCACCAGTTTCCATGTTTAAATATATCAGAATTATACTTTCTAAATCAGGTTGCCATGACTATGAGATTTGGGATATGGATTTCAAAACTGCATTCCTTAATGGGAACCTTTAAAAAAATGTCTATATGACACAACTGAAAGGTTTTGTGACTCTAGGTGATTCCAAAAATATTTTTATGTTGCATATATCCATTTATGGATTGAATCAAGCATCCAGATCATAGAACATTCAATTTGATTAAGCTAAAAAATAATTTGGTTTCATTTAGAATGAATGTGATTCATGTGTTTACAAGAAGTTTAGTGGAAATTCATTTGTTATCCTAGTAGTATATTTTAATTAAATATTACTTATTATAAATTACTTACCAGTGTTAATTATATAAAACAATAGTTAAAAATGTGATTATCCACGAAGTACATAGGTGATGAAGCCTATATTCTAGGAATCAAGAACATTCATGATAGATCGAAGAGGATTCTTGGACTAAGTAAAGGTACATATATTGACCAGATACTAAATAGATTTAGTATGGAATGATCCAAGAGGGTATTTTTTCCAATGTCACATGGTTTATATATTTCTATGAAAATGTGTCCTTATACACAAATGGAGAAAGGTAAAATGATTAAGATCCCATACGCTTCAATGACAAGATCAATCATGTATGAAATGTTATGTACTAGACATAATATTGACTATGCTTTATCATTGTAAGAAGATATCAAAATGATACGGGGGAAAAATTGATATACTATTAAGGAAATCATTAATTATTTGATAGTTACTAAGGATATGTTCCCAGTTTAAGGAGAATATGAGTAAATGATCATCATAGGTTATACTAATGCTCATTTTTAGACAAATAAAAATGATCTGAAGTCAAAATTAGGATATTTTTAATGTATCAATGGAGGAGTTGTGAGATGAAAGTGTTAAGTGCAGCAAGTTATCACTGATTCTACAATGGATTATGAGTATATAGTAGCTTGATATGTATAAAAGTAATCAATTTATATAATAAACTTTATCCAGGAGATTAATGTGGTATCTAGTAGTGAAGACCCTATCACATTGTCTTGTGATAATATTGCATCGGTGGATCCTGTAAAAGATCCAAGGTCAGATAAATAGACAAAGCATATAATCTAGAAGTATCACATCTTGAGGTATTTTTTTAAAAGGGATGAAGTTAAAATAAGAAGAGAACCCAACAAAGAGAATGTAGAGGACCCTTAACTAAAGGGATATCTCATTATAGGAATGGGTATCTTGTGAGAGTTAGCAGAATGAATGTTTTATTTGTTGGATTGAGTGAAACTGGGAGTCTGTTGGAGTTGGTTCCCTAGATCCTACTTATTTTTACTTTATGATAACCTTTAGTAATATTTTTGAATATTAACAAACTAATTATAACATCATTATTATTATTTTTCATAACATAGTATGTGATAATGTCCAAAAAGTAGTTGTCACACCAAATAGTCACAGCAGTTCACCACTATGATGAGAACCTAGAAGTGCTACGAAAAAAATTCTTAAATATATGTTCTATAGACTAATGATATACTTTTTGGTACATAAATTATATAGGCTATCAGGGGTGAAGACTCAAGAATTTTAAGAACCTTATCATGGTTTACACACTTGGTAATATCCATTGTATGATATTATGGAAACGAGACCTACTAGTAAGAAATCCACATTTACATGTGTCATTGGATGTTACTATCTATGAATGTGTGTATTAATCCTTAGATTTTAAGATTATTTTTAATGAATATTACGATTCACTTAATTTTATGTATTTATGAAAACTATGATGACATATGTTTATGGTGAGGTAGGATACACTTGTTGTTTCATGGGTAAAATTTCACTAATAAATAATGAAAAAAAGTATTTTCCCTTCGGTTGTTTAACAGAAGTTGATATCTCATTCCATTTTATGGAAATGGTATAGCCTAAATTAATCAATGGACATTGTGTTCTATAGGAAAGTTTAATTTTTGGGATGTCAAAGGAAGAGACATCGAGTACATAGGTTTATGGTAACAGCATGCGACCTGTTTGATCAGTGATGTCACGTTAAAGGGATTATATTACACACTAAGCATCCGTATGAGGTTTTATAATGTTGTGACAATAAATTTTTTATCTATGGGTTACTAGGAGTGTTGATAGGATCTAACATTGGAATTTAGACTGGTTTGCCTAATGCCCCTGAGAAAGAGGCCTAGAGGGTCACACACTAAGTGTATACAAAATCTGAGTTAAGTAATATATATTTTTGTTTAATATTTAAAAATTTCAATATATATTATTCCCACATGTAGTTTAATTATTATTCATGTTTTATTGATCTCATAAACTCTATCACTAGTTTTTTGAGAAAATATGGTGTGATTATAATATTTAATAAATATTTATTTTCTTATTTGTAGTGAAAATACTATTTTTATTAGAAAATAATTCAGTGATACTTATTTAATAAATAAATAGTCATTATTCAAGTCCAGATAATTGTTGTGTAGGAATAGAGGACCAAGTTTAATGGTCTATAGAGATATATTAATAATTGAATATTATTTTATTAAATAATATTTAATTTAGTTTTCAAGTTAAGAATATTTTGAGAAATAATATTATTATTATTTATATTTGACACGAGGTTCCCCATGGATTAAATAAATAAAAGAGGGTACTTATTCAATAATTTTTTTATATCCCTAATGCTATATAAACCCGATTATATTATTTTATAAGTGAAAAAATTCATTTTTTTGGTTTTACACAACAAATTTGGAGAATCCTATCAAACCCTAGAAAGCCCCCTTCTCCAAGAATCTTCCCAAGAATAAATAATGGTATTCCTCCACCTCCCACTCTCAAGTCAAGAATGATCATGACGAATGATTTGGAAGTGATTCATTTAGTGATCAAAGGTGGATGACATAAATTATAGGATCTACCAAGTAAACACCCAAAGATTCCTATGGTGACATTAAGATATTTTTTGAACACATGTTAATCACTAATAGAGGCAATATGCTCTTGATTCATATAATGCAATGATAGTACAATTTCGATCTGTTTTCAGATCCATCAACAAAGAATAAATTTCAATAAGTTAATTCTTTAATTGATTAAATTATTTATAAATAATATGCGATGATCCTCTCTATTGTTCCAACATATTATCCATTTTCTGTTTTCATTGATTTGATTATATTAATCATAGTGTTTATCATCCTATAGATCTCAAATTGATCATCGATCATGATAAGAAGAAATGATGGTAACGACCCATCACACACTTCCACTATATCTAGAACCTAAAATACATGTATTAATATCATATATAATTCATAATGGTGCACTATGAAGTCTTTAAAATTTATTGATATAGAGTCGTTCAATATTTTCAATGGGTATATCCTCACTTATTTTTAGAAAATGTGAAAACCAAGCATGTTAATCCATAATGACCCATATAGAATAATAATTATTATATTAATTAGTAATTATAGTAATAAATTCCATTTTTATATTCTCTCACTTCTTATTAGCAAAGGCAGATGTTGCGTGACACCGTTTTGATATTTTATCTTAGGCATTACTTTTTAGCATACAAATCATCTTTTAATATATTTTATAATTTCATATTTCATTTTATACCACCATATGTTCTCTTTTAGATCAATATACATCATGGTATTACTAGGGAGTATAGGGAAGTTTGATCCATGATCTTTATTTAGTAATTAAATATTTAGATTTAGTACTAATGGTGCACATAGTCACTTCCCAAACATCAACACACCATCTCTTTTAAATAAAGTCTTTAATTATTCCAAATTTAATAGCTATGATTTTATTTTGTAATCCTTTTTCATACTTTTGAGACCTATTTATTTTATCTAGTAAAAATGTTTGGGAAAATAATTAAAAAAGAAATAGTGATTTACTTTCCTTAAATACTTCCATATCAAACATTACTAAATCCATGAATATAGGACCCTTGCCTATCCTTATCATGGATAAAATCCATGATACTTCTTACTCAATGAATCAAATAATTTTTTTTCCATCTCAGAGATTTAGTGTATTCCACTTTAATAGTCCTTGAGTAGTAACAACCATCACTATTATCTCATGTTGTTCTCTTTTTGAGTGAATATATACTTAAATTTTTTTTGATCGATATATATATCAAATATTTCCTCATAAATTTAGTGCCTCTTTATTTTAAATATGAATATTATAGTTACAAGTTAAATGATCATGGTTTTGAATGTTTTGTTCATGTCTATTTAACTGCCTTAATGAATAATACAGAATTCTTTCATTTTGCATAAGGAAACACCCTATTTAATGATCTTAATTTAGTAACCTTGAGTTGATGTATACTTTATTAAACTGGTACAAGATATAAGGGATCTCAAATGTAAATATCAACAAGTTTAATAGTATTGGAAAACAAGATACATAAATGATCCCCATATTACATTGTAAATATATCAAATATGATCGGAAACATTATTAAATCCCTTAAATCATTCATAACATCCATATTAATATCCTACGGAATTAAAATAAATAAAGGGTGAGCATAGATACTCAATAGGGGTTGCATACAATATAATATGTCATGAGTAAATAAGGGAAAATGAACATGATAGAGTGAATAATCAAAACACATCCCATTGAATCAATAAATTGTGGTCAATAAACATCCATGGATAATAGAAATATAGAAAAAACATGGATAAAGGAAACTGAATTCTTAATAAAAGAAATGCATAAATCTATACATTCGTAAAATTTCCATCATATCATTGTCCAAGTTATCAGGAGTCTTATCATCAAGGCCTCTCCACCTAGACACTATTCTTAATAAATGGGTTTGTGACATCCAAAACACATATAATGTGGTAACCTATTTTGTCTCATAATACATGTTAATGCATCGAGGGTATATTCATAACTGGGACCCACTCATCAATTTCATATCCTATGAAATCCTCATACATTTAATGATCAATATAATTAATTCTAAAATTTTCTTTTAAATCAACATTTTCTATATTAATAAAGAACATGGAATATTTTTCTAGTAAATAAAATAAATCAATATGATCTTAAGATATATATACAAATATGGTGGATGGTATCATTAGAATATATCCCTAATAAACCATAATAATAAAATAATTTTTCCAATATAGATGAAAATACATTTAAACTAATATTCAATAATTTCATTGAAAATATGAAAAAAATATTATTATCATATCATACCATTTAAAAAAGACCCAAATATTGATAAAATGAAATTATTTGAAAATAAACATGGGATCTGTTAAAGTAAGATTCAAGGAAAGTTATGGTCATTATAGTGTTAAAATTCATTCATATTGTATACATTAAAATATAATATTCTATTTTTACATTTGTAAAATTTAATGACCGTGACTTTTTTATATTTGTTTCTAAAAATACTCCTCTTAAAACTATTGAAAATAAATTAAAATATGATTGAAAATTAATTTAAAACATATTTTTATCAAACAAAAGTAAATTTTTGAAAAACATTTAATGAACATGGACTTGAAATAAAATTTTCACTAATTAAAAAGTAAATAAGGTCGGTTTTCCTTACAGAACATTTTTTAAATCAATTTATATATCAAAGAGAGAAAAAAGGTGATGTTATTTGAAAATTAAAAGAATAGAAATAGGATAATAAAATACATGGGGTTTAAGGGAGTTTCATCAAATAATTTCCCTAAAACAAATCTTTATATAACCAATCCTCGAATAAAATTTAGTTGTAAAAGAAATACCTTAATGTTTTGGTAACTTTTGATTGAAAACAATTTAAAGAGAAAAATTGAATAAAAAAACCTTGAATACCATGAATAAATACGGATTCATGATATAAAGTGTAAAAGGGTCTGTATATACACAATGTAAAATAAACGAGGATCATAATTTAAAACATGTATCATTGAATAATGATTTCTTATATTGAATACTTTAGGTAATTAAGTTAATCTACTCCAAATTAATTTGGTATATTGTTCATGGTTAAATAAGTTATGTAATGGTTCAATAAAATCAATAATAGTTATAATTTCATTAATATTGTTTAATTAATAATATTAAATTTTATAATCATCTATGCATGGTGTTAATAGAAGAATGAATCTCATAGCTTTAGGGAGGTGGTAGTCCAGACGTATGCACGTGCGTCATTATAGTTTTCCAATAGATGGAAGGATAATATGGTATATTATCACATATATATATAGAATCATAATTATTTCATAAATATTATTTATATTTCATTAATTACCCCTTTATAACCATCGATGTAAAATGACTATGAAAAAAAAATTACACCACTTTGTAAAGATGGTTGGTTGTAAGTATGAACAAGCAATGCTTTTATTTTCCATAAGATTAAAAGAAGGCAGATAATGGTTATATCATTAACATAATTAAATATTAGTGTATTGGTGATACTTTAGATTTTATTTTATTATTTATATAATAGATTTAGAGTACATACAAGAATAAGTAAACATAGAAAGATTTGGGTAAGATGATTAACTCTTCTCTGAGTAGCTGCCTCTGGATTACATGATATGACATACAAGGATGGTCTTAGGGTGATACCATCAGATCAAAAATTAAGGGAATTAACATAGTATGGCTTTTTTGCAGGTATCAGTAGAACTAGAGAGATTAATATTTTTTGAATAAGGGATGACAGGTTCCATTTTATAAGTGTATGGAGGGACACACAGGGAATTACATAAAATATTTTATTAATAAAAAACCGTTTTATTATGGTAGCTACTCAAATTTGTCGTAGATTTGAAGGAGATAAGGTTAAGATAAATATAAAAATAATCAATGAGGTTTAATAAATTATTTTTTGTTATCTTGAATCTTTATCTCTTTATTTTTAACCCTTTAAACCCATTTTACCCTTAACCAAGGTGACAAGTATTTACTATGATTACTATTCATTATGAAAAATTAAATTTCTATTTATTAACTAATACTAATTATTCTGATTAAAAATATTAATTCCATTTTACATGATTCAACTCTTAAAAGTGGAATAAATTACTTTTAATATAAGTTTACAAAAAACTTTGGAACCCATTTTTTGAAAAATATTTATTTTAAGTATAAAAATTATTTTATGTAAAACTAAAATATATTTTTGAATTTAATGGAATTAAATGGATCGTATTAAATTAAAGTAGATTAATTTATCTTTAAAACCAAACTAAAACAAAAATTAACCTTATAAATACTTGAGTAAGAGAAAAGAATTTTAAAAAAATTATTTGAACAAAAATAGTCTTAGATTTCTTATATTTCAAGAATATTTCTAAGTTAAACATTATATTTTTATATAAGTTATATTAATTTGGGGATATAATTTTTTTTCAATAGAAATTTTTTCAAAATAATTCAAGTTAATCTTATATCATTATAATTTCAAAAAATTGACTTTTTTTTAATTGGTATTTTTTACTATTCACCAAAAAATCAACAATTTATAAAAATTCTCAATAATTCAACCCTAGATAATTTTGACATTATAATTTCCAAAATTAATTTGATTTTTTCATTTAAAAATTCAAAAAATGGTATAAAATAATTGTAATTATTTTAAAATAAAACACCTAAAGACATTTTAGGAAGAATGTATTCTTATAGTATAAAATAAATTTATTATTATACATTTCTTTCTAAAAATAGTTGAATGAAAACTTTTTTTGATTAAATTGTCTATTTATTTAAATTTAAAACATTATATATATATTTCATAATTTGGTTATTATAATTCATACCCACCAACCCAACGACTAGGTTATAACATACATAAGTAAATAATATTATTTTAAAGTTCATTTAAGCTGAAGGTTGTGTGTGGTGAACACTTTCGAAAATTGTATTTATTTAATGGGAAGAAAAATATTTTGGTGACACACCCAAGTACTTTCGCTTATGCATCACTATATATAAAAAATTCTTACTTTCCATATAGTAAGATCAATACATGTGCATTAATTGTTATTCTATTTAATTTCTCAATGATTTCTTCTCATTCCATTGACCATGGTAATTTAACCCCTTTACATGTAAAATTTGTTAACATATTATCTAATAAATAAAATTTTCAAAAAATCACCAATATTAACCATCTAAACCGGGGAAACTACATAACTCAGTTATATATTTTTTAGCATGGACCATTATTTAAAAACCTGTGTATTTACTGGGTCAATTGATATTCTATCCTTAGAGAAAATGTATCCTTGAAAAGAATTTTTTTTGAAGAAAAAAATCCCACGTAATTAATTTTCCATATATCTCATTCTACCTTTGACTCTTAATGAAAATACATAAATAGTCCGAAATATCTTCAAAACACTGATATAATTTCACTATATCTAAATAAGATATATATCAAACTAATATAGATAATCATCGAATACTATATTCATTATATCCATTAACATTAGGGGTAAATTTTTTATCCCATAAGGGATTGCTATAAACTCACTATTCCTATGATTTTTTTTAAAATACATTTTTTATATCATCCTTATTGACTTTTAATTTATGATAACTATAATGGAGATCAATCTTTTAAAAGTATTAAGCCCCTTGAATTTGATCAAATAGATCATCAATGTGAGGTAAAGTATACCAATTCTTTATAGTAATGAAATTTATTTCTCTAAAATGATACTCAAACTTATAAACCCATCATTATTTTTCACATATAAAATTGGTTATCCTCATGATAAAATACCAGGGCATATAAATCCTTACCATAAAAATCTTGTAGTTGTTTCTAAAATTCTACCAATTACATCAAATATATTCTATATAGAGTCTTAGATATGTGTTTTTTATTACGTATAAGGTCAATAGATAATTAAAATTCATGGAATAATGGATATATATGTAGTTACATTGGAAATGAATCAATATAATTACTAAAAATAGAGACATCCTCTATTATTAGGATATCCTTCTCATTCATTATTTCATCTTCACTAAGAATTTCATTAAGATGGTCCACTAGAGGTGGTTACATATTAGAATTAGGAAATTAAATCTTTCCTACCAGAATAATTAAATATATTCTAGACATAGATATTACAATCCACCCCACAAGATAATAAATTATTTCAATATACCTTGAGAGAAAATCCATCCCAAATATTATATCAAAATTTTCTATTCAAATTAAAACCAAATTCACAACTAAAGAACCTACATTCATTTTAATTGGGATAGACCAGTATGCTTTCAATTCGAAATGATTTCCACTTAGATTATCTAATTATATCCCTTTCTTTAATGTATCAAAGTGATTAAATGTTCTTAGTAAACATACAATATATATAAGAGTGAATAGATCTATAATAAAACAATTTATGATATTACTTTGAGTTTATGATCAAATTACCAACTATAAAATCATTTGGTACCTCAAATTATGATATTGTGATTATATATGCCCATCCCTAATCCCTTTGCATTTTAGGGTATATTCCCTTGCTTTATGGGAATTTATTTTAATATTTTTACATATCTCTAAATGGAATCATTGAATGTTTATGGATACTTAATTTTCCATCAATTTAAGAGATTTATAGCTTTTATCACTAGACTTGAATAAAACTCCCATTGCCTTCAGGAAATCCCTAAGGTTCCTCTTCCCATAAATATTACATGTTGGGAATTACACAATTCCTTTATTTTTCTTTGATATATTATTTTCACTATAGTGATCTAATTTCCTCATATTGTCTTATTTTTTTTAAATTAAAATACATGGACAATTCCTTCCCATTCTTGATGGAACTTTTCAATACCACATCATATGAGGATTTTTTTAAGAAACTATTTTCCTTCGAAGGCTTGGATTAAACCCATAAAATAATTGATAAATCTTTATTTATTTATTACATACATATTTCATAGAAATTATTTCTATCATTTTAAAGTTATACTTATGCTCGTAGTAACTTCCACTTCATTTTTTCTTAAATTCAATAATTTTCATTCCATGTCATCTCATTGCTCTAGATGAAATTAATTATCAAAGAATATCACCTTAAATGACTTAAATTATATATTATATATTAGATATTCATTCTTATTGTTTTAAATAAAATATAAACTTTGATAAATATCTCCTCTTAGTTGATATAAAAACATGTAAACCTTCTCTCCTTCACTGCATCTTAAAGAAAGGAATACATTCTCTAGATACTTGATCGGTTATTCAATTGTAACATCCCGATACCAATCTGAAAGGTATGTCTTTAACCTTATAATGGTTTTTCCCTTTTATTGGTTGTGTAGGTTTGATAATGAATTTTTAGCATACCAATAATGGTGAAGTCGGATATTTTTTGGAATCTCAGCTTTAAATGGTCTCCTCTAAAGGTTGCAGGAGGGTTACATGTCGTGTATCTAAGTTACACGGTGTGTAATGGTCGCTCAGTTCATACCATGAAAGGTTCACACCATGAAAGTTACATGACACGATGATTCATTACACATCATGAGTTAATTAATGATTGGTTTTTATTATGAAGAGACACATATTTATGTGGATACAATAATTAACTACTTCACGACGTGTAATGGGGTTACACATACTGCTATTTTAAAACAGGCACCATAGATGATTTATACCTTTTGGATCCAATCCAATTACACCTATCTCATCCCAAAACTTCCCAAAGATATCTTGGATCTCTCTAACCCTTCTATATCCTTTCGTTCGGCTTTGAATCATCATTGCGCTTGCGGTGTGATTCTTGGATAAGCGTTCTCCCTTATTCTTCATTATTATCTCTTTCTCCTCCTTTGGGACTTGAATATATACTCCTGAAGTTGATGGAACCATAATATTTTTTTGCAATATTTCATTTATAGATTGATTTTAGAGTTCTTTTGTTCTTACATTCCAATTAGGGGGCTTCATTGCAAGCATTGGGTCTCAGAGAAAGGTAGGTGGTTCCGTTTCACATGGAAAAATTGATTAACCATGAATTTCTTGATTTATTTCAATTATTAATTTAAATTAAAATGTTTCGAATGGATTTAAATTGTTTTTTTATTAGAACTCAATTCTAGTTAATTTAGAGGTTTGAAATTGTTTTGGCATGAAAATTAGGAAAACCCCCAATTCCTTGAATTGGGCTATGTTTATGGAAATTGGTTGATTTAAATTGTTTGATTTTAAAAGTATAATTGATGGAAAACATTTTGATTTAATTTTGGAATTTAATTGTGGGAATGAATTTTTAAATTTATGTAATTGGTTTAAAATTTATTTAAAAATCATGAAAATGGTTTAAAAAGTTTTGATAAAAACCCAGTGGTTTTATCGTGTTAGAAAGCCATGTTTTTTTATTAAAACATGAATTGGTTTTAAATATAAAATTGGATAATTAAAAGGGGGATGGGTATTAATTTTATTTTAAAAAAGTATTAAAATAAACTTTACATCATTGATTGTGTAAGATCACCCGAAATTCTTAGGTAGATTGTGATTAATTTGGGAATTCTCAATGATTATACAATGTTCTAAAACATAAATACAATAAGTCAAATACTTAATGGAATAGTGATGAACCCCCTTTGGATAGTGTCAAAGGGATGTGTGTACATAAATATTTTCATAATCCCTTATATAGTGAAGAGTCCTATATCCTATAACTTTCTACCTATTTGGCAGATGACCATGTTTCTCACTTGCTTTATATTTGAGATTAAATTTATTCCAATTTTGATAAATATATTTACATGTCTTATGAATTTATAAGAACTATTTTATATAAAATATTTTAAATACATTGTTTATAAATATTGCATTACTTATAATGCCTTTTAATTAAGTATTTTCTATAATTTGAACATTATATCATGATTTCTTTAAATATTATTTCAAATTACAGACCTGTTTTTTAAAATTAAGATAATTACTTTTGTTAAACTATCATTGGAATATATTATTGAATCCTTGATGAGACTCTATGGAGCTTGATATCTCAAACCATACTTGTGCCTTTTGGTGTTGTAGATTATCTCATTCCAAGTTTGATAAATGGGAAAGGATCTCTTGGAGGTGGATCTAGTTGTTGATCCTTGGAATTGGTGAGTTGTGTCCTAAAGAATTTGGTTATTTTCCACTATTTTTGTACTTGGGTTGTATTGATTTGGGATTTAATGCATTACTGACTTATGGAACATTACACTTAGTGGATTTTCTTTTGTATTCATATTGATTATCTTGTATTTCTTATTATTATTCCATTGTGTTTTGTGGAAAATTTGTTCCCACTTTCATGTTGTATGATTCCAGGTGATAGTCACTAACCCATGGGGATTGGGAATTCCCATCAGGCTATGTCAAGTCCAGCTCAATTATCGATTAACTAGGGTACCTAGGTTGGTTTGTGATAAATTGGTATCAAAGGAGGTTGTTGAGCCTCTTGTCTTGAAGTCAGTATGCATTGTGATTTTTTTGGGACTTAGGAGGTACTTGCAATTGAGGGTCTGGATAGATGTCATTATAATGAACCTTATGTTTCTAGGGGAAGTTAGGAAAATATTTCTTGTAGATTAGTTCTATTCCTTTAGATATTTTTATTTGGATAAAGATAAATCCAAATATTGGTTATTCTATCGGTCGGGATTATGTTCACCTCATTGCTCTATTTTAGAAATATCTAATGTCTTCCTTATTGTCTTTTGATGTGGTATAGAATCATGCCTCTGAGAAGACATGTGAATCAAATCCAGGATGAGGCTATTGCTGAACCTTAGTGAGATAACCCTCTAGTGAACCAAAATATAGTTGAGGTTATTGTGATCAATGGCCATGACCTAGGACATGTTCCAAATCTTGTTCCCATTTAGTCTCAAGATGTGGAACCTTATAAAGAAATTCTCAAAGATAGTTTTCAAGAGTTTATTATCTATAAGACACTAGTTTTCAAAGGGTCTGTTGCTCCTCAATATGCTATGTAATGTTTGGGAAGGATAAAACATCTGTTTCAGTTCTTGGAGACACCAGACGTGATCAAGGTGATGTGTTCCACCTTCAAGATGGAAGCACTAAGTAGGAGACAATGAGAGATGATGGTGATGAAAAAGAAACATTAGGGATTAGTGTGAAATAACTTCAAGGTTCTTTTCACTGAATAGTTATATCTAGATTCAATGGTGTTGGCCATGTATTTGGGGGGTTTTTAGGCTTGAGGAGTCTGAACAAACCATGACTGAGTTTTCAAATAAATTTTTTGAGATTGTGTAGTTTATTCCTGATATTTTATCTAATGAGAGGATGAAGGCTCAATGGTTTGAGTTGGGACTTCGATTAGATATTAGTTCTCAAGTTTAATTTCTTAAACTAGCCACTTATGATGATGTGATAGATGGGGTGATGATAGTTGATATGGACCTGACTGCAAAGTGAAGGTTTATGCGAGTTATATCTTCTCTCAGTGGCAGTGTGAGTTCCTTCAAGGGAACATAGAATCGTGATGATTCTCATGGTATTTCTTAAGGGAAGGGTCCCTCTAAACCTCCTACAACACTAGGAAGAAGTCCTTTTACAATCTACCTATGTGGTAGTCCAGGACACTCTTAGAAGTTTTTCACTGAGGCACCCAATAATTTTACCTCTTGTAGAGGTTCATGACACTTACATAGATTCTACCATATATTTTATACTCTACATAGTGTAATGGGATCATAGACTCCTCCTACAACTTTGAAGAATCAGATGCTTCATGTATAAAATGGTTCTATCCATAGGCATCAAGAACGAAGCTTCCTCATGCAGTGGAAGAGACTCTAGAGGAAGCGGATATGCATCCATCGATTGTGAGAGGTATCATTACAATAGCTTCCTAATTATTCACTTCTCTATTTGAAACTTTTTCATCACATTAGTTTATTTAAACATGTATTATTAATCTTCTAAATATTCCTATGTATATTTTGTCTTGTGCAATGAATATTACTACATCCCTTGGAACGAAGAGAGAGTAGGGTATCTATAGTCCAACTTGTGTCTTATCTCAATTATATATTGATATGGATTGGAGTTTTTTGGTCCTAGACATGAATCCCCTTGACGTTATTTTCAGAATATATTGGATCATTTCCAATAAACCCTGAATTAATTGTTATCTTATATGGATCTACCTTAATACCAACTATGGTGTGTCTCTTGTCATTCATGAAGAATAGGAACCCTGGTTGATCATGTTCAGACCTTCTTATTCTGATTTGGGGAAGGTAATATCTGTGTTTGATTTTGATCTGGAGTGGCAATTTTTTAGCAATGACCTCTCTATAGTTTTCATCGAGTTTCTTGATGTGTTTACTTATGATTAATATATTTTTTCATTGGTAAGAGAGATCGATTTTTCTATTGACTTAATACCTAGTACTCTACCAGTTTCAATTCTCTCTTACTGCATGTCACCAAATGAACTAAAAGAGAGAAATTCCCAATTGGACGATCTTCTTAAGAGAGGCTTTATATTCCCTAATATTTCACCTTGGGTGGTGTTGATTCTCTTCGCTAAGAAAGATGATGGTTCACTTCACTTATGTGTTGATTACAAAAATATGAATCAATTTACTATTAAGAACAAGTATCCATTTCCGCGGATTGATGATCTATTTGATCAGTTGAAAGGGGAGATGTGATTTGAAAAGGTCAACCTTCAATTTGGTTACCATCAATTAAGGATAAAAGAATCTAACATTTAGAAATCCCCATTTTAGACAAGGTATATGTTATATTTTATATTCTAGAAACAATTGTTTGTTCTCTGATTATAGAAATATTTGATGTATTAAATATTAAATGAAACATCTTATTACATATTTCTCATTTTTATAAATGACCATAATGTAATAATTTTCTAGACTACTTTTTTTCAATGATAAGGTCATAGTAGTTCTCTACTATGATGTGAACCTTAATGTTCTATGAAAAGTTTCTAAATATAGTTCTATGGTTGAATAATATACTATTATGGGACACATAGTATATTTACTGTTAGATGTGAGTACTCATAAGCATACGTGACTTATTATCATGAAGTCTATACTTGGTAAACTCTAAGATTAGAGATTATGAGAATAGACCCACATATAAGAATTCCACATGTTTTGGTGTCATCATATATTCCTATATGTGAGAATGTCTAATGGTCTTTAGGCTTTAATATTATAATTAATTCATGTCGTGACTCATGCACTTAGATTTTCTGATGAAAACTGTCAAACAATATATTGGCAGAAAGTAGGGTACGTTGGGTGTGTCATGAATTAAATGTTATTAATGGAAAAGTTAAGGATGGATTTGTACCATCCATTTTTATATAAGTTGATACCTAAGATGTTTGATTGATATAGAACATTCTCCCTAAATTTCATGGACATGGTATAATTATGAGTTTATTTTATATAGTCAAAGAATGATATATCAAGAAAATATGTTGATTACATGATCATACAACCTTTTTGATGAGATTATGTGACAAATGGATTCTATTACACAGTGAGTGTTCGTATGTGGTTGTTGTCATTGTGACTTTAAGTTATTTCTCTTGGGTGACTTGAACCATCGCTAGATATTAATGTTTGACTTTAGGCAAGCCCACCTAATGAAAATGAAAAAGAATTCTAGAGGGTCACACTCTAAGTGTTTCTGGTGGTCTTGATTAAATTATAGTTCATTTTGATGAATGTAATAAATATTATTCTCAAGGTTTATGAATAATATTATTTAATTTATATTTCTAGCATAAATTAAATAAATATTTATTCACCGACTTGTGAAAAAAATATATTTATTTATTTTATTAAATATTTAAAAAATATTTATTTACTAGTTTGTGAATAAAATTTTTATTTAAGTGAATAAAATATTTATTTGGGTGTTCAATAAATACAATAGGAGTTTGAATGGATCGAGACCATGTACGATGATAAAATAATTGTTTATGAGTTTGTAAATATTATTTATCCATTTTGCGCAAGTTGGCTCACCAAAAAATAACAATACTATTATTTTTATTATGCGGTATTGGATTTCATTAATGGTTATAATTATATTTAATACCTCTTATGGAATTAAATTTTATAACCAAAATCCCAACTCTATAAATAGATGGAAACATCTATTTTTTAATTCATTCGAAACCAATTCAATGATTGGGAATAGAGAATTTTTGCGCACTAGAAATTCTCTCTTGACTCATCCTCTCCCCTTCTCAAGAATGATAAACCCCGGAGAGAATTTATTCAAGGTTGAATAATGAGTGGTCAAGAACAAACAATTCACGACATTCGATTTATCGTGCTATCACCCGAAGAAAGAGTGGCATTTCGTGGAGACCATTGAAGCACAAGTGGATAACTTCTAGAGGGATTCTACCTTTTAATCCTCACAAGTTAAATGATGGAAATCTGGAAGGTCCATTTCAGACGATCAACAATCATCAAAGTCGAAAGTTCCTAATCACATGTATTTATTTCTTCATATATTAAATAAATTATTTATAAATTTTATGTGCAAGAACCTTGAACTTGGTTTTGGGAAATGACTATTAATATAAATATTAATATATATCACCCACCAATGCACACTTCCATTGCACCTGGATCAAACAAGTGGTATCAGAGGTAAGTTACATTTAAATTTATATTTATTTATTTGTTTTTTGATCTATACAAAATTTTGTTTATATTTTATTTCATGTTATTCGTTATTTAATACAATTTGAATCAACATGTTTTAAACATATTAATCATGTTTTTTCAGTGTTTCATTTTTATAAAGGCTTAAGAACAAATGATGAAAAAACGGAGATGCCATCGACATGTTCCAAATCATTGGCCTATAAAACTAGGTTACACAACATGCGGCCGAAGAACACCATGTAAACCCATGCACAATGTATCTATATTTGATGAGTAATTAATTATATACGATGGTTTTATTTAACACAACACATTTACTAGGTCAACCTAGCACACGAAAAGTGGATATAGGGTGTGTAATTATCATGTACACACCATTTAGTCTGGCTGAGTCAACACACCGAAGCCCCAAGCGTGTGACCTGGATATAAGACAGCCAACATACATGACGTGTAGCTACATGTACACACCATTTAGTCTCCCATTAATAGAAAAAATTAAAATTACATTAAATTTAAAACTGTAGCAATAAAACCTTATTTTATTAATTATCACCCTATTGTGTGTTTTACAATTTAATAATGGTTTTAAAGAATTTTAAATTATCAAATAATTTATTGTAATGAATATGTCATTATTAGATCTGTTATTTATTTTTCATAAATTAAATTAATGATGGATATCTCCAAATAATATTGGATTATCATTATGATTAATGATAATTAATTAATTTATTTATTTATTAATTAATGCAAGTTTGTTTATCATTAATAAAAAAAGAACGAATAATGAAATTAAGGAAAGTAGTTTACTGTTGTGTATTTGTTGCATGTGTGACCATTCATGAGCTTGAACAAGACCTATATATTTGTTGGAATTTATTTAATTAAATTAATTTCATGGTTTTCAAGTATTTAATATTAAATTAAATGATAGACTACAAGTCATACCTCCCTCCATTATTATGGAGGACCTAAGTGTCCAAGGATATTTATGTAGTCCCCTTTAACCAATAATTTGGTTCCCCTCACCTGTGTGTGAGTAAAAAATATTTGTAGTTAATGGATCATCCCAAGGTGTATGGGGATGATTCAAGATGGAACCATAATGATGCCAACTCGGTGAAACATATGTGGACATCTGGAATTTTATAGCTCATGCCAAGTCTTGCATAGAGAGTTATTTCCCCTAGATAATTGGTTTATTTAATTTCTTCTCATTAAATAAACCATTATATAATATCAGGATCAAGTCTTTTAATTATTTATTTATATTATGTATAATTCATTAAAATTGAATTTATTGAAGTAATACTATGATCAAATAAATGAATGAATTAATATGAAACGATGGAATTTAAATAAAAGTGATTATGTGTAAATGTTTTATCTAAACATGGTTAATTAATTAAGTAAACATACAATTATGTATTAACAAGAAATGTGAAGGATAAAAAAAGAGATAAAATTATGAAAAATAAAATAAAATCCCTCAAACTAATATTAAGTCAGATGAATCCTTTCGTTACTTGATTAGAAACAAAAATCAATAGAACTATGTGTTTGACCAACCCTTGTTGGGACACTTACTGTTATAAGGGGATTTATTAGGAATGTTTTGGGTTAAATTTACCATTTTACATCAATAATAGTATCCATTTATAGACTCTGTATAATTTTGATGCAAGTGTTGAGAAAATCCAACTCCGGATTTCTGGATTGGGGAGTCCACTCAATGGATTGAGGAGTTGTAAGCCGATAGTTGGAAAAGACTTACCAACATAAATAACTTCAAAATAGATTTACTAACCCTTTTTTGGGTTAATGAGAAGGGTATTATGGATAATTTTCACTAGAATGTCCTAGAAACTAGAAATTCTGTGTTTAATGGGGAGGGATATTGGGACTTGAAAAAATATTGGGAGAATTAATAAAATCAATTAATTATTTATCACAAAATATATAATAAAGAAAATTAATGATAATATTCTCTTTTAATTTTAGAATGAAATGACAAGATTATTATCCCTGTGATCAATATTGGATAAAGACAATCTCTTCATTGGTAGTAAATTCGAGGAGTGGTTCAGACACCATTGGGTTGTTCTACACCCTGAAAAGAAATATAACATTATAAAATCCTCAATGCCTTATCTTCCTACTCAAGAGGTTAGTGATGAAGAGATACTAGTCTACAAAGAACACTTGAATGACGTGCTCGACATTCAATGTTTTATTCTTTCATCTATGTCTAGTGAACTCATGAAGTCTCATGAAAACATGGATGTGTATAGCATGCTTGAGCACAACAATGGTCTTTACCATGAGAGTTATAGATACGAATTGTTTGAGATATCCAAGGTGCTTTTTCAAAGTAATATTGGAGAGGGTTCCCCAGTTGGGCCTCATGTAGTCATGATCATTGGGTACATTGAGCGCCTAGTGGTTCTAGGGTTTAAAATCCCAGAATAACTGGGCACCGATCTCCTTCAGATATCACTCCTTTATATGTTCTCCAGTTTTGTTGTGAATTTTAATATTAACAACATTAAGAATTATCTTCCAAATCTTCTTATCCTTTTTTACAAGTAGATAAAGATATGAAGCTCAAATAGCCTTTTATCTTTATTGTGAACAAACAAAAAGGGAAACCAAAGAGATTTAAGCCCAAAGATTTATTATTCCCTTCCTAGAAAAAGAAAAATATTAAAGGAGAATCAAGGGAACATTATGCTGTCTATTTCACATGTGGCAAGAAGGTCCACCGGAAGGAAAAATACACCCAGTGAAGTAAGCAATGGGAATATTCAGATGCATTTTTTATTGAGTGAAATTTATCTATTTCAACAAAATGGGTATTAGATATATCTTGTGGTTCTCACATATGTATTAAAATTTAAGAACCAATTAGATTTAGAAAAATTTAATGAGGGGAGGTAGATATATGAACAACCAACGGAGCTAGACTTATTGTTGTACCTATCAGGGAATACCACCACACATTATCGACCAAAATGATATTTGTTTTAAAGGGTTGTTTTTATGTGTATTCAGTTACCATAAACATTATTTCCATATCCAAACTATATACAGATGGTTTCATTTTCATATTGGTACATAAATATTTATTCTTCTATAAAGATATAATTTTTTATGGTAAGGCATATTTACATAATGGTCTTTACATGTTGGATTACATGAACCAAGAATTGGAAATCAATAATGAAGTTACTTCACATGATTCATAACACAACAACATTAGCATCACCGGCTAGGTCATGTTTATGAAAAATTCATGAAAAAATACATTAAGATGGATATTTATATTCTTTCGAACTAAAACCACTTGGTGTATGTCACACATATTTACCAAGAAAAATGACAAAATGCCTATTTAGTGGGAAAGGTTAAATGGATAAGGATATTCATGAATTAGTTCATACCGATGTGTGTGGACCATTTCTTATTGAATAAATGGGTGGGTTCTCATACATCATAAATTTTACTAATGATTTTAGTATATATAGATATATTTACTTAATGAGATATAAGTAGAATTTTTTGACAAATTCATGGAGTAAAAGAATTAATTTGAGAACCATATTTGTAGGAAGATTAAAAACTCCACTTAGACCAATGTGGTGGATATCTCAATAAAAAATTCATTGATTACTTATGGGAGTTTTGGATCCTATCCCAACTCACTCATCCTTACATGTCTCAATGGAACAGTGTAAGAGAAAGGAGTAATCACACCTTGTTGGACATGATGAGATCAATGATGATTCATGCATGTCTTCCATTATCCATTTGGGGATATCTATTAAAAAAAGTGGCACACATACTAAACAAAGTACCAACTAAATTGATAAATTGTAATCCATTTGAATTTTGGAGTTTATGAAAAAACATGTTATCAAATTTACATGTATGGGGGAGTGAAGAGTTTGTTAAGGCCTCTTCAGGTAACAAAATTGCACCTTCAAGAACTAAGTGTACCTTAATAGGATACCCCAACTAAAAAGGGGATATTACCTATACTACCCCTCATAAAAAAAGGTTATAGTGGAAATAAACAACATATTACTTGAGAGGGAGCACATCTCTTAAAGATATAGTGAGAGCGAGATAAACTTTGATGATGTTGAGGTTCAAGAAACACAAGAGTTGGTGCAAGATAAAATTCCACAAATCCCTATGTACGAAGAAAATATTCCAATGAAATATGAATTGCATAGGTGTAAAAGATAGGTTAGAGAACCAGAATGGTATGGTTTTGTAGTTACCGGGGATAGTGACTCATTATTAGTTGATAATAATGATCCTCTAACCAACAATGAATTAGTAAGTGGAAAAAATGTTTCCAAGTGTCAAGAAGCAAGGAATTTTGAAATGGAATACATGTACCAACACTAATTCTGGATTTTGGTAGATCTTCAAGTGGATGTAAAGCCCATTGGTTTAAAATGGGTATTCAAGAAGAAACTAGACAAGGAAGGACAAGCCATTGCCTATAATGTGTGACTAGTTGCAAAAGGTTTTAAACATAATCAAGGTATTGACAACGATGAATCCTTTTCACCAGTTTCAATTCTGAAATATATCTGAATGGTGCTTTACATTACGACTTACCATTACTATGATATTTTAAAAATATATGTCAAAATATCCTTCCTTAACGAGAACCTTCAGGTATATGTCTACATCACACAACTTGAAGGTTTTGTGACTCGAAAGGATTCTAATAAGATATGAAAGTTGAAAAAAAAATACATTTATGGATTTAAACAGGAATCCAGGTCATGGAACATTCATTTTCATGAATCTATAAAGGAATTCGGTTTTATAAAGAAAAAATGTGATCCCTGTGTCTACAAATGGTTTAGTGGGAGTGAATCCATTTTTATAATAATATATGTTGATGACATATTACTTATTGCAAATGAAATACCTGTCTTATAGTATATTAAGGAATGGTTGAATAAATGATTTTCCATGAAAGGAATGAGTGAGGTATCTTATATTCTTGGGATCAAGATCCTTTATGATAGATCCGAGAGGTTTCTCAAATGAAGTCAAAGTATATACATTAACAAGATATTTAAGAGATTCGGTATATAACAATCCAATAGGGGATTGTTGCCAGCATCACATAGAATTCATCATTCTATGAAAATGTGTCTTCAAACCCATGAGGAAATAAATAAAATGTCAAGGATTCCATACGCATCTGTGATTGGTTATGTCATGTATGATATTCTATGTAATAGGCTAGATGTCGCCTACGCATTAAGTGTGTTAGGAAGATAACAGGATAATCCAATTGAATGCCATTGGATAGAATTCAAGACTATCCTTAAGTATCTAAGGCATACTAAGGATATGTTCCATGTTTATGGAGGTGATGAGGAACTATTCATTAGAGGATATGTAGATACTAGATTCCAAACTAATTATGATGACATGAAGTCACAAATAGGATGAATCTTTACTTTGAATGGAGGTGATATGAGATGGAAGAGCTTAAATAAATACATGGTCACAGATTCTATAGCAGAGTATGAGTATATTGTAGATTATGAGGAAGCTAAATAAACAGTTTGGATGTGAAATTTATTCAAATATCTTGATGTGGTACCTAGCAGTAATGATCCCATCACAATCTATTGTGATAACACTGCAGTGGTGGCTCTTATAAAATATCCAATGTCATATCTGCAGATGAAGCACATACTTTGGAAGTATCATTTCTTGAGGGATTTTTATTAGAGATTTGAATTTATAGTGAGTAGTATTTACATTAAAGACAATGTGTAGGACGCATTGACTAATTTCTTGACTCATCGAAAATAAGATAAAAATGGGTGGTCTAGTGGACTAAAATTCCTAGGTAGTTGGATCTAGTCCAAGTAGGATTTTGTTAGAGTTGGTGTCCAAGAAACAACTATTTGTACTTTGAAAACATGAATATTTGATTTGTTAAATATTAAATTAAACATCTTATTACATATTGTTCATTGTTATGCATGACCATAATGTAATAACGTCCATACATATTGTTTTACACCGATATGATCATATTAGTTCCCCACTATGATGAGAACGTAGAAGTGCTATTATAATATTAATACTATAGTTCTATGTTTGGATAACATGCTATGATGGGACACATAGTATATTGACCATCAGGTGTGAGTACCCATAACTAGATGAGACTTCTTCTCATGAAGTGCACACTTGGTAATCTCCCAGATGGGAGATTATGAGAACAAACTTGGAAATATGAATTCTGTTTGTTTTTGTGTCATTGGATATTCATATATGTGAGTGTTTATAATGGTACTTAGACATTAAGATTATAATTAATTCATTTCATTACTCGTTCACTTAGATTTAATAATAAAAACCATCACATCATATGTTGGTAGGAAGTAGAGTACATTGGGTGCATCACTAATGAAATGTTATTAATGGATATGTCAAGTAAGTATTTATCCCTTCCATATTTATGGAAGTTTATATCTTTTACCTTCAATTTAAATAAAACATTCACCTTTAATTCCATGGCCATGGTTTGATGATGGGTTCATTTCAAATAATCAAAGAATGATGTATCGGGCATATATATTGATGACACTATCATGAAACTTGCATGATAAGATTATGTGATAAATGGATTATATTACATAATGATCATTTTAATGTGGTTTTCTGCATTTCAATATTAATTTCTTTCTCTTGGGTGCCTTGACCCATTGTTATATAGTAATATTGGACATTAGGTAAGCCCACCTAATGCCAATGAGAAATAATCATCGAGTGTCACACACTAAGTGTTTCTAGTGGTCTCAATTAAATTCTATTTGAATTTAAATAATGTAATAAATATTATTCATAAGATTAGGGATAATTTTATTTAATTTATATTGATCACATAAATTAAATAAATATTTATTAATCAGATTTCCAATAAAATTTATTTATTTATTTTATTGAATATTAAATAAATATTTATTTACTAGTTTATAAATAATTTTTTTATTTAAGAGAATAAAATATTTATTCAGGTGTTCAATAAATACAAGAGGAGTTTGAGTGGACCAAGACCATGTTCGATGATAAAATAATTATTTACTAATTGGTAAATATTATTTATCCATTTTGTGGAAGTTGGCACACCAAATAATAATAATAAAAATATTATGTGTCATGGGATTGCATTAATGGTTATAATTATATTTAATGGTTGTTATGCATTATATTTTTCAACCGAAATTCCAGCTCTATAAATATATGGTTATTTTTATTGTGCAATTCATTCAAAACCAATTCCAATTTTGGGAATAGATAATTGTTGTGCATAAATAAATTCTCTCGCGACTCCTCATCCTCTCCCCCTCTCAAGAATGAGACAACCAAGAGATAATTTCTTCAGGAATGAAGAATGAAAGATCAAGAACGAACAACACAAGACATTCGATTCCCTATGCTAGCAGCTGAAGAATGAGTGGAATTTCTTGGAGACCACTTAACTATGTGTGGATCACCACTAGTGGGATTCTACACTTGGATCCTCACAAGATCAACAAAGTCAATTTAGAAGGGACATTTCGAATGATCAAAAATCATCAATTAAGAAAGATCCTATGCCTCAGTATTTATTTCTTCATATATTAAATAATTTAATTGTAAATTTGACATGAAAGATCATCACACTTGATTTTGGGAAACAATTATTAAAAGTAATTTTAATATATATCACCCACCAACACATGCTTCTGGTGTGCCCCGAACCAATTGTATGTCCATTATGAGTACATTATTTTTCCATTTTTTCTAACAAATTCTCTGACAGTTTTCATGGATTTGATGAATAGGATTATCCAGGATTATATATATACGTTTGTGGTAGTATTTTTGGAAGACATCCTTATTTAATATGAATCCAAAGAGGATCACATACATCATCTGAGAACAATTTTGGGTTTTATGATAAATCACTGACTTTATGAAAAGATTTTGAAGTGTGATTTATGGATTTTGGAAGTGGAATAATTAGGAATGGTGGTGTCAGAACAAGGAATATGACTAGATACTAAGAATTTTATGGTTATTATGACTTGGGAGAAACCATGAAATGTATTCGATATTTGAATCTTCATGGTATTAGCCAAATATTATCATTGGTTCATGAAGGATTTCTCAAAGTTGGCTTCATTGATGACTTATCTAACTTGGAAGGGAGTTATGTATAGTTGGAAGGATTTTTTTAGATCTATTTTGTTGATATGAATAGTTTTTTTACTGCTGTATCGATGTTGAATACTCCAAAGGTCAGGAATGGATATGTGGCCTTTTTTGATACATCATGTTGAGTCTTTTGTTGCATTTATATGTAGGATGATCATGTAGTTTCTTATGGATATCATAAAATAAGGCCACATAAGAAGAATTATCTTACCCATGACCTTGAACACGCATCTATGATGCACACACATAATATTTGGCGACATTACCTTTATAGTGAAATTTTAATTATATATTCAGACCGTAATATTTTTAGTTATATCATCTATCAAAAATATTTGAACCTACGCTAGAAAAATTGGGTCGATCACCTGTAACCTTTAAACTTTAACTTTTACTACACCCCAGGGAAAGGGAATTTTGTTGCAGATGTGTTGAGCAGGAAACATCCAACCTAGGAAATGAAAGAATATTTTGAAGAGTGGAATTTGATGGCACTATTTTCATAGTTTCATATTAGAGTCTCGAAATCATGGGCTAATATTTCCTTAGCCATCATTCTATCATAATCCACTCTTCCTAAGATGATTCTTCAAGATAAACATCTTGATGATGAATTCCATAGAATTAGAGACTCTATTTATGGTGTAGATATAGTTCTTAGTGGTCATTCTCCAAATATGGTGTTATATGCTATCAGAATCGCTTTGTTATTCCATTAGTTAGAAGCAATGTTGTGATAAGGATTGTTATAATTCCTAGTGGGATTTACACCTAAGAAACACTAAGATGTTCTATGATATAAATCGGTATTTATAGTGTCTAGGTATGAGATGAGGAATTTCTATGTTTGTTTCCCAATATTATACGTGCCAACAGGTTAAGGCCATGCACAAAAAACATTGGGTTTTCTTCATCCTCTTCGAGTACCAAATTGGAAGAGGGATGAAATATATATGGAATATGTGGATTGGTTTCCACATAACCAGAGGGAGAATAATGTGATATGGTCTTTCATTGATATACAGAGATAATCATCTCACTTCCTACCCATTTATGATACAACCAAAGTTGATGAGTAAGAAAATATCTATGTAAAATAGATTGTTTTTTGCACAGAGTTACATATGTTATAGTATCTAGTAGGGGTACTTGGTTCAATTATCTCTTTTGGATAGGACATCAGGAGGAATTAATATCTCAAGTCCATTTGAACATGCCCTAACATCGACAGACAGATGGCCAAATAGAAAGAGATATACAAATTCTTAAGGATATACTTTGGGGTTTTGTTCTCGACTTTGGTAGATCATGGGATGATCATTTGGGGATGGTCAAGTTTTCTTATATCAATAATTACCATTCCATGATCAAAATGGATCCATTTGAGGTTTTTATGGTCATCCTTGTAAATATATATTATTTTGGTTAGATATTGGAGAATGTTCCTTGGTTGAACCAATTTTGGGGCAAGAGATAACATCAAAGATTCAGTTAATTCATCATAGAATGTTAATGGCCCATATATGATATAAGTCTTATGATGATTGTCACTATAGACCTTTGATGTTTTCAATTGGTGACCAGGTATTCTTCAAAGTTTTACCCTAGTTGGTTCATTGATGGCTTAAAAGGAAAGGAAATATTTTTCCTCATTTTGTGGGTCCTTTTGAGGTAATTGAGCATATGGAAAAATATTCATACCATTTAGCACTTACATCATGGCTGAGTTTGATACACAATGTATTTCATGTATCACGCCAGAGAAATTATATCTTTGATCCATCTCAAATTGTGTAATGGAGTGATCTAGAGATTGAACCTGATTTATCTTCGACTGAGCGACCATTTAGGATAGTTGATTCTGAGACCAAGGTACTTTATTAGAGGAAGATACCTCTGGTTCATGTGTTATATCAACATAGTTCTAATAATCATGAGACGTGGGAACATGAGGCACTGATGATAGAGTAGTGGAATCATCCGTTTGGTATAGAATATTCTTCATAGGATTTATAGGGTAAAAATGTTTTTATGATGGGGAGGTTGTAACACACCATTACCGATCTAACAAGTACGTCTTTAACAGTGTTGTGGTTTTTGATATTTGTTTACTGGTAGGGTTGAGATTAAATTGGGAGGATACCTATCATGGAGAATTCATAGTTTTTTAGACTCTTAGATTTAAATGGTTTCTTATATAGGATGCAAGATATTTACAAACCATATAACTAGGTAACAAAACATGTAATGGTCATTGGGTTCACACCGTAAAAGTTACACGACATGAAGATTCATTTCACATCATGAGCTAAATAATGATCAGTTTTTAATTCAAAGCAATGTGTTTTTTGAATATTAGAGAAATTAACTATTTCAGGATGTGTAATGGGTTTACACATCATGTAATGCCTAAATTACTATTTTAAAAAAGGAAGAAAATATGATATCTCCCTTTTGGATCCTCCCCAATTTCACTTCTCTCAACCGATAGCCTTCCGCAAGGGATCTTGGAGTCTCCAACCCTTCCATATCCTTTTTTCGGGGTTTGATCATCATTGTGGTTGTGGTTTGATTCACAGGTAATCATTCTCTCTTGTTCTTCATCGTTATCTCTTTCTCCTCCTTTGGCATTTCAATCGATAATCCTAAAACCGATGGATCTATACATCGTGTTTCTAGATCTAATTTCTAGGTTGAGTTTTGAGGTTTTTTATCCCTTCATTCTTGTTGGTAGGTTTCATTGTGGGAATTCTGTCTTGGTGAAAGGTAGGTGGTTACGTTCTGCTTGGCCAAATTGAATAACCATAAATTTATTACTTTATTTTAGTTTTTTATTTAAATTCAAATTTTTTAAATGGATTTCAATTATGTTTTATTAAAACCAAATTACATTGAATTGGGAGGTTTGAAATAGTTTTGGCATGGAAATCGGAAAAAATACCCATTCCATAGAATTGGGGTGTTTTTATGGAAATTGGTTGATTTAATTTATTTAATTTGAATTATAGATTTGAGGGAAACTATTTTGATTAAATTTTTGAATTTAATTGTTGAAATGAATATTTAAATTTATGGAATTGGTTTTAAATTGATTTCAAACTCATGAAAATAGATTAAAAAGTTTTTATAGAAATCTAGTGGTTTTATCTTATTGGATTTTAATTTTTTTGATTACAAAATGTTATGGTTTTAAATGGAAAACTGAAATTTGAAATTGGGTGATGAGCTTTAATTTTATTTTTAGGTATATTAAAATAAAATTTCCATCATTTATTTTGTAAGATCATAAGAAATCCTTAGGTATATTATGAGTTATTTAGACACACTCTATGATTACAAAATGGTTTAAAACATAAATGCAACATGTCACATCCACAAATTGATGGCGATGAGTCACATTTTTCCAGTGTCATAGGGATATGTGTATACACATATTGTTGTGATCACTTAGAGAGTGCAGAGTATTGTATCCAAGAACTTTTGTACCTATTTTTCAGATGACCATGTTGCTCGCTTGTTTTATATTTGAGATATAAATGTATGCTAATGTTGTTAAAATAATTAACATACCTTCTGAATTTATATAATTTTTTTATAAAAAATTATTTATTTAAACCATTTTTTATAAATATTCCATCATTGGTAAATCCTTTTCTTAAAGTATTTTACATCATTTGAACTGTATAACATGATTTGTTTAAATATTCCTTAAAATTACAAAACTATTTATATTAAAATTGAGAGCATTCATTTGGTATATCTTTTATTATAATATTTTATGGAATACTTGGTGAGACCCTACTAGTATTTTTATATCACACCCTAATTTTTCCTTTGGAGTTTTGTAGATTATTTCCTTCAAGGTTTGAGAAATGGGAAAGGATCTCACGGAGGTGGATCCAGTTGTTGAACCTTGGACTCAGTGAGTTGTGTGCTTAGGGACCTAGGCTATTTTATTCTGTTTCAGTACTTGGGTTGTAGTAATTTGGGATTTAATTCATTTTTAGGTACGGTTCATTACTCTCAGTGGAGTTTCTTTTTTTATGAATATTTGCTGGCTTGTCTTGTCTTTATTCCGCTATGTTTTGTGTAAAATCTATTTACAATTTCATCTTGTATGATGACAGGTGATAGTCATCTAACCATGGAGATCATTAACGCCCTTCGAGATATGTTAGGGCCAGTTTGGTTACCTAGTTACTAGGGTAGCTGGGTTGGTTCATAACATCAACTACTAATGGATTCTAGGTTGCATTAAAGGATGCAAGTTTCTACCTCCTAAATTGGTCCAAAATTGCTACACCATGTTATGGAGAAATAGATTATTCCATACATGTATGATTATTTCTCATAACATGAGTCAACTAACCTAATATTTTTATAATATACTCTGATCAAGGACTAGCCTCATTAAATCACTGTAGTGATAAATCCATATATTGATTTTGGATTTTGACATGTTTTTAGTTCCTTATATTAAACTTCAATTATAAACAATGTCATATAATTAATTAGTTCAAGAGTAAAACTATGAATTATAAATAAAACTATATGATCTCTATTATTTTATTGAAAATTCATGCTATGTAGTCTATATATATTTCCAGAATACCATAAGGGATAGTTATAGAATTATGTTCTCTATTTATGTTGTTATAAATCTAGTTCCTAATATTTATAATGAACTTTCTATAATTCCAAATGTAACACCCCAACACTTGCAACCCAATGTTTTTGGTTATTTTTTTCTAATATTATAAAATACATATATAAAAATACATATAATCTAGTAGTTTAACATTCTCAATAAACTATATAATCAAATGAACTTTAAATTACATTGAAAAAATATGGCATAATAATTAAATATATGTATATTTATTATTTATACTTGAAAATACATAAGTCAGATGTATTAATCCATATATTTTCCAAGGGAAATGAAGGAAAATATAAAGGAGTGGGCTCAAATGCTCAATAAGGGGTAGTGTACAGAGTAAGTTATCATACGTAAGCATGGAATCTATAATATTATAAGAATAAATTATGTCCATAATAAATGAATCTATGAGAATAATATATCCATGGATTAAAAAAATAATAAATGAATATTTATACAAGGCTAAATGATCTCATAGTTAAGTAATTTGTAACAACCTGAATCTGGAGCCACTCAACTGGCGCCCTGTACCCGGTTCGCCACATGACCTCAAGTGTGTTTCCCCAACCTCTAGAGGCTGTCGACTAGCAGTGAGGGCCGTGATGAGTTAGTGGGGGAAACTATTCCCTCATTTGGTAATGTATGCAGCGGAAGGAAATAATAAACAATAGAGGAAGCTGTAAACAGCACACGACCACTGAACTAAATAGCGGAAGCGATGTGTAATATAATAATAATGCGGCTTGAAACATGTTTCTATGGAAATTAGTAAACAAAAAAACATGCTAAAACACAACTGAACCCCAAGTATCAATAGTAAACAGTAAACTCCAGCAGCATCTCAAGCCTAAGCTCGGTCCCATGCTCTTCATCTCTAACCAGTAATCAAGAACCTGAGGTAGAAGGGACACAATCCCTATCAACACCTGCAACCATATAACCTATTTCAGCCGAAAAGCAGGACCCAAACATGATCTGAGACTAATCCCAGTAGTCAACCACTAAAAGATATGTGCCCTACTGTAAGTGACCAATATAACAAAAGTAATTAAAAAAATGCTGTAGAGAAATAGGGAACACTAAAATAAACAATCCTAAAATTCTCCATTCACATTTATTTATTAATTTAATTCAATAATTTAGTCATAAACCAATGAATCTTGAAAAATCTCCATAGTCCAAAGGCATAGTTAGTAACACAATAGGTATCTCAACAGACTACTTAAACTACAAGAAGTAAAAACCCAAGCTTGTTCTTTGGCTTGGTGGACTCGTCACAACCAACCAACAATATTTATTACACTGACCCTCTGGGTGGCTCACGTGGGAATGCCCTTATGGTCAAGCATTCAAATGAAGGAAAAGACACTCTAAGGAAGCACTCAACGTCAATTCCCCCTATGGTCTTACATCAATACTAAAAACTCTCTGAGGAAGCACTTATATCTAATTACCCCTTTAGTCTCGATTCGATAATTATCAGACCCTCTAAAAGAGCACAAAGTCAATCCCACTTATGGTCTCGTAATGGTAATAATTAAACAGGTTCTCTGAGGAAACACTCAACGTCAATTCCCTCTATGGTCTAACTACACCAGGTTCTCGCAGCCTTGAGTAAAAGAAATCATACATAAATGATTCGTAGTAGCCCTAAGTATGTTTATTAACTACTTGTCTAATAGCTACAATGAAACAAAAGAATTTAAACAACATAAAACACATGCTATCATTCATATGAAGGAAAAAAATTAATGCAACAAGGTTTTCCTCATAGGAAACCTAATCCAAATTGAGGTAAACAGCCAAAACGAAGGAAAACACCCATGGGGTGATCCTTGAACATGCTAACAAGAAAATATTATTCATCTAATAGCCTCAAGAACATAAGAAATCTAAGGCAGATAAATAAAACAGGTTCAAAACCTTAACCTGAGATACTCGATACATGGATATCCGACACTTTTTCACAAAAACATAATGAAATTCAATGTAGGGCATCAAACCACCTACCTCAATCCCCATAGATTAATATACTTGAGCCTCAGCCTGTGAATCGGCCTAGAATGGAGTAGATCTGCAAAAACTTCTAAAACATTAAACCTCAGATAACTCACATGAGAGGAAGAAATAGGAAACGAGGCCAAAGAAGAACCAAGAACTCATCGCTGTGATTCTATTTCAATCGACGGTGTTTGATTCGATGAATCAGTGAAGGATCGGTGGCTCGAAGAAGATTTAGCCTCCTTGGATGCCCTGTACGGAATTAGGCAGAGAAGAATACAAATATAGGGTTAAGACGTGACCCCGGTCCAATTAATGAAATAAAAAGAAAAGTACATGACATGTACTTTTAGAGTACACGGCGTGTACTTTGGTTTTCCATACTCCTCTTTAAGCGGTTTCCATGTCACCCCACAAGGCCGTGTGTGTGGACCAGACATGGCCAACACACGGCCACGTGCAACATTGAAGTACAAGGCGTGTACTTATAAAGTACATGATGTGTACTCTGAAAATTTCTAGGTTTTCTCATTTTTCTCAAAAACGACCAGAAACAGAAAAACATACCTGAAAATAAGGTAGAGGTTCTTATAAACTTCCCCCTTCAAGAAATTCATCCCCTAATTTCCTAACAAGGTGTAGAAGAAGAACCCTCGAATAACTCCAGCCACTGTGATCGCATTTCGGCCTCCCTTTCCCAAGTATCGTTCTATACACGGCCGTGCTGCTATAGCACCCGTACCAGAGGGACATACCGACCACAGAGTACCTTTTAACTACAATTAAAAAAACCTGATAGTATGCTCCTTGAATTATGCATCTTGCTCTATCCCAACCTCCTCGAGTTTAAAAACATGAGACAGGTTTGAGAAATATCACCAAAGATGAGAAACATGGAAGACGTCATGCATAGCCTGATACCTCTGAGGTAACTGAATCCTACAAGCAACCATCCCGACTCTCTCTAGAACCTCAAATGACCCGAAGTATCTCGGTGAAAGATTTCCCTGTCTCCTAATCCTTTTATGTCCCAACCTCAGGGTAACACCCAAGAAAACCTGATCTCCAAACTTGAACTCTAAAGGTCGTCTCCGCTGATCAGCATAAGATTTTTACCAATACTGTACAGTATCCATCCTCTTCCGAATCAACTCCATCTGCTCTGTGGTCTCCTGAGCAAGACAAGATCCCAGTACAGTTGCCTCTCCCGCCTCCAGCCAACACAAGGGTGATCGGTACAACCTACCGTACAAAGCCTCATAAGGTTCAATCTGAACAGTTTCTTGAAAACTATTGTTATAGGAAAACTCCACTAGAGGTATATGTTTCTCCCATGAACCTCAAAAATCAAGGATGCATGCTTGTAGCATTTCCTCCAGCACCTAAATCGTGCGCTACGACTGGCCATCTGTATAGGGATGGTAAGATGAACTCAGAAGTACCTGTGTACCAAATGACCTCTGTAGCCCCTTCCACAAATGCGAAGTAAAGCAGGCATCCCTATCAGAAATGATAGAACTCGGAACCCCATGAAAGTGCACAATCTCCAAGATATACAACCTCCCAAGATCATCCACACCGAAGGTCTCCTTGATTGTTAAGAGATGTGCAACCTTCGTGAGCCTGTCCACTAGAACCCAAACCACATCATTCCCTCGAGGCGATCTCAGTAACCCTGTCACGAAGTCCATCATGACATCATTCCATTTACACTCAGGAATGGGTAACTGCTCTAGAAGCCCTATTGGTCGCTGATGCTCTACCTTCACCTGCTGACAAGTGGAGCACCACATAACAAAACCAGCCACATCCTTCTTCATACCTGGCTACCAATACTGACGATGTAAGTCTCGATACATCTTTGTGACACCAGGATGAACTTCCCAAGCTAAAGTATGAAACTACCGCATAATATCCTCATGTATGTCTACTGAAACCCATACGCGGTCATGAAAAATTAACACCTCATTATTTACCATTGTCCACCTCGGAGTAGGGTCTCCATCTGACACACCCTCCTGTAGGACTAGGCCTACAGGATCTGATAGCTACCTCATTCGAACTCGATCTAGAAGAGTGGAGGTAACAACTATAGAAGAAAGAATTGTATGTCCCTATTTGTCGTGCACCTCTAAATGAATCTCAGAGAGTAGATCCATAAGCTTCCACTAGTTGCTGGCCTCCCGAACTTCCTGTAACTGAGTTCTCTTGCTCAGTACGTTTGCCAAAGCATTTCCTTTACCAGGCGTATAAGCAAGATCAAAGTGGAAAGACTGTAGGTACTCGACCCACCTCCACTGTCTCAGATTTAAGTCACGCTGCTTGAAGATATACTTGAGGCTCTTGTGGTTAGTATATACCACGAAATTCTCTCCCAAAAGATAGTGTCTCCAACAACACAAAGCATGAACAATAGCAGCTATCTCCAGGTCGTGCGTAGGATAGTTCTTCTCATGTGGCCTCAACTGCCGAGATCCATATGCAAAAACACGATCCTCTTTCATAAGCACTGCTCCAAGACCGATGCCAGATGCATCACATAAAACTCTATAACTCTTGCCCGGCTCTGGTAAAACTATAATTGGTGCTGAAGTCAATATACCCTTCAGCTCCTGAAAGTTTGAATCACTAGTTTCTGAGCAAACGTACTTCACACCTTTCTTAGTCAATCCTATCAACGGCGCTGCCAAGAGCGAGAAGTCCTATATAAACCACCTGTAGTATCTAGAAATTCCTAAGAAACACCATACTCGAAGACATTCTTCGGTTCCTCCCAGGTAACTACCGCTCTCACATTCTCTAGGTCTACTGATACTTCTGTCTCTGAGATGAGATGACCCAGGAAGTGAATCTCATCCATCTAGAAGTGGCACTTAGAGAGCTTAGCATATAAATGATGCTCTCTCAGTGTACTCAATAAGATCTCAAGATGGGTAGCTTGTTCATGTCGAGTTTGAGAGTACACCAAGATATCCTCCACAAAAACCACCATGAAAGAATCCATGTAAGGATGGGAAACTCTGTTCATCAGTTCCATGAAGACTGCTGGAGCATTCGTGAGACCGAACTACATAACCAAATACCTGTACAGACCATACCTTCTCTGGAAGGTTGTAAGAGGTATATCTGATGGTCTGACGTGCAACTGATGATAGCCAAATCTCCATTCGATCTTCAAGAACACCCTGGCTCTTCGAAGCTGATCAAAAAGATCATCAATCCTCGAAAAGGGATACCTATTATTCACCATTAATTAGTTCAACTTCTAATAATCCACCCAAAGCTGTAAATTACCATTCACCTTCTTCGAAAACAAAATAGGAGAACCCCAAGGGGAAGTACTGGGTCAGATAAAACCCTTTTCCTGAAAATCCTCCAACTGCTTCTTGAGCTCTTGTAACTCAGGCATAGCCATCTTATAAGGAGGTATGGATACCAGTGCTACTCCTAGCACAAGCTCAATAGAGAAGTCCACCTCATGCTCTGGAGGCAACTCTGAAACATCTTCTAGAAAGACATCTAGAAAAAAATCAACCACTGGAGGATAATCCATATGATAAGTCCCCTAAACATTTAGATATAAACTATAAATATGGGTTGTAACACCGCCCAACCCATGATGCTCTGGTCCAGCACTGCTTTCCTGGACGTCCCATTCGCCCTTGTGAAGAAAGGATCTACCCACTGGTGATGTGAAACTCACCCTATGCCGATTAAAATAGACAAGGGCCTGAAAAGGAACTAGCTAGTCCATTCTGAGAATGACATCATAACCTGTCATCTCTAGGACATAAAGATCCCACAAGATATGACACTGACCAACCTGAAGGGGTGACTCCTTGCACTGACGCACACTAGCAGTTCTAAGACCCAAGGGAGTCTCTAGTGTCATCATATTCTCGGAAGTAAAGATAGTAAGTCTAAGGATCTCCACAGTGTGCACCGAAATAAATATATGAGAATATTTTGTATCGAAAAGTGCAGAAGATAAAATTGAGGCTACCAAGATCGTACCTCACACTATAGATGGTCCAGGATCCTGCTCCTGATGAATCTACTCCACCGCAAACGTCTGGCCAGTACCGCAGCCCTGTGTAGTAGCCCGAGATCCCTGAGCTGATCCTCCCTGAGCCTAACCACTACATCCACATCCTCTACCCTGGCTTGAATGGCCTATATAACTCCAGCCCCCAGTCTGCAATGGAACTAGTAAACCTGATCCTGTACATGGAGTCGAAACCGATCCTCCTCCACTAGCTGCTGGAAGAAGAACCTTGCAAAACCACGGAAGATGACACAACCTACTGCAAGATCGACACTCTACTAGGTCCCTTGGGAACTGAGGATTTTTATTCCCATACTTCCCACACTGGTAGCAAACAACTTTTCTACCTGAAGGAACATTTCGATTCCTCGAGTCAACTCGTGTAGAATCTCTATGGCGCTTCCTGCTGTCAGTAGAAAGAGTGCTGACTCTTGATGCTGAACTGCCCTGGATTACTGCTCCAGTATCTCTTAGATTCCTCTCTATGATCAATGCCTGGTTGACTATCAAAGAAATAGAGGTCAACTAGAAGACGTTCACCTGTGATCTGATCTCTGTTCTGAGGCCCTCCTCAAACTTCCTCGCCAAAAACAGCACGTCTTTTCCTAGAATCGGAGTGAAACAGTGTAACTTAGTCAAATGGGATGAATACTCAATAACGTATAGAGTACCCTGTTGTAGGTTCAAGAACTCTCTGGCTATGTCAGTCCTCAGTGTTGTCGGGTAGAAGTAGTCGTAGAACGTACGCTGAAACTCCTCCCAAACAACTATCTGCTGGCGCCCTCCCTGAGAAACTACTTCCCACCATCTCTTGGCAGAATCTTGCAGCATTTAAGTCGTGAGCTTCACCCTTCTGTCTGGGGGTGTCTCGAGATTATCAATGATAGAAACCATCGCTTCAAACCAAGATTCAGCAGCCTGAGGTCCTCCATCCCCAGAGAACGTGGGAGGATGCTACTACTGGAAGACTCGTGTAAGCTCTGCCATAGACTGGGCAGGTTTCTGATCTCCCTAAAAGTTCTGTATGAACCTCATGAATACCTCATGAAACTATGCGTCTGCACTAGTATCCGGGATAACTGCTTATTCCATATCTAGCGTACGATCATTTTCAGATCCCTGACATGCAACGGGAGGACGTCTTGGTGTCATGACTCTGCAAGGTCAAATACACACCTTTATTAACAACGGGCACAGTTGAAAATACAAAGGAGCGAAAACGGAATAGAAGAGGAAAACTTTTAAAACTAAAAAAACAAAGTTACACGACATATAATTCCCACACATGGTGTGTTCCAGAAAGATTTTACTTGGGCGTGTACACCGGCCAACCTGGCTGTGTAAACCCCAATTACACGATGTGTTCTTTTAATATAAACATCATGTACCGTCCGTTTTCCTCCTTCCCGGTTTCTTCTACATGACTAAGTCACATGGATTATCCCAGTCGAAGACTACACTACGTGTATATCCACTACACGACGTGTCCTTATGGTTTTCCCCTGTCTGTGTCGTTAGTCACACGGACTGGTACACAGGCCACAACTACACGGCGTGTCAACCACATACACGACGTGTCGTCCATAAGATTTTCCAACCCTTATATTCAACTACACAGCTGGGTCATACGGACCATTACTACATGGCGTGTCAACATGGTACACGACATGTTGTTCCTGAGATTTTCCAGCCCATGTATTCAACTACATCACACGGAAGAAGATTACACGATGGGTAATTCAAAGTACATAGTGTGTAACCATGAAAAGTAGTTCTTCCCAAACAGAAGAACACATGGCATGTGTTTATAAGGCCACACGCCGTGTTATCTAAGTTGTTGGGCAGTAGGCATACAGAACTCCCCAAAACCACTGAAAAACATTGAAAACCAGCACCTATGTGTCAAATTCTGGTCCGTAAGGGCCCATACTCCCTGCGAATCAAATCTTAACATCATAACAATGCATATAACAAGTAAATAGTATGATAATCCCATGATCCGCCAAATTCCGATCCTTGAGGGCCCATAACACCTCTATGACAAAAGCTTGGCATCGATGCTAAATAAGCTGTAAAATAAACAACACCCTATCAACATAGTAGGTATTTCTATCACAACAACTATCACTACAACATGCATAATCTATCACGACATATATCACAACAACATGAAATTTATAATGCACCCCAGATGGTATAGTAAAATGTATGACATGTGATTTTCTAACCAGTGCCTATATGATGCATGAGATGGAATACCCTCATCTCATCAGGTTTTAACAAAATAGAACCACAATCATATAAACTGAAACAACACAAAACAAGTGCTTCACCCAATGGTGAAATATAAATAACTTTAACACTTTCAAAAACTAAAAATTGAAAGTATGAGGTAATATAGATCTTTTCTGTACACATGTTAATTATTCCTGGGCACAGTTAAGTACCAACTACCCACCTCTTCTTATCCCTGTCTATTGTGGCCAAATATTGAGGAAAAGATAAAAGAATGAAAACTCCTCTGATACCACTTTGTAACGACCCAAATCCGGAGCCACTCAATTGGAGCCCCATACTCGGTTCGCCACATGACCTGAAGAACATTTCCCCAAACAACATAGGATGCTGACTAGCAGTGAGGGCCTTAATGAGTCAGTGGGGAAACTATGCCCTCATTTGGTAAAGTATGCAGTGGAAGGATATAATAAACAATAGCAGAAGAAGTAAACAACACACGACAACTGAACTGAACAGTAGATACACAAGTTTCTATGGAAAGCAGTAAACAAAACAACATGCTGAAAAAAAACTGAAACCCAAGTAGCAAAACTAAACAGTAAACTCCTACAGAATCTCAAGCCTAAGCTCGGTCTGATTCTCTCTAGGTCCAACCAGAAATCAAGCACCTGAGGTAGAAGGGCCCATGTCCATATCCACACCTACAACCATATAACCTGTTTGGGCCGAAAAGTAGGACCCAAACAGAGTTTGAGACTAATCCCAGTAGAGAAGCATCAAAAGATCTATGCCTTAATGTCAGTGAGAAATATAGAAAAATTAATAGAAATAAATTTAGCAGAGAAACAGGGCACACTAAAGTAAACAATCCTATAATTCTCCATTCGCATTTATTTATTAATTTAATTAAATCATTTAGTCATCAACCAAAGAATCTAGAAAAATCACTATAGTCCAAATCTATA
The DNA here is from genome assembly GCA_963277665.1 of Viscum album. Lineage (NCBI taxonomy): Eukaryota > Viridiplantae > Streptophyta > Magnoliopsida > Santalales > Viscaceae > Viscum > Viscum album. The sequence goes on along the minus strand of OY728155.1, from coordinate 1,284,691,982 downwards.
GCAAGTAACACAACAGTTATCTCAACAGACTACCTAAAATACAAGCAGTACAAGACCAAGCTTGTTGTTTGGCTTGGTGGACTCATTACAACTAACCAACAATGTTTATTACACTGACCCTCTGGGCGGCTCACGTGGGCAGGCCCTTATGGTCAAGCATTCGAACAAAGGCAAAGACACTCTGAGGAAGCACTCAACGTAAATTCCCCCTATGGTATTAGAGTGATACTACAGACTCTCTAAGGAAGAACTTACATATAATTTCCACTTTAGTCTTGATTCGATAATTATCAGACCCTCTGAAAGAGCACAAAGTCAATCCCCCTTATGGTCTCGTAATGGTAATAATTAAATAGGCTCTATGAGGAAACACTCAACGTAAATTCCCCCTATGGTCTAACTACACCAGGTTCCCGCATCCCTGAGTAAATGAAATCTTACATAAACAATTTGTAGCATACCTAAGTATGTTCATCAACTACTTGGCTAATAGATACAATGCAACAAAAGAATTTAAATAGAACACAACACATGCAATCATTCATACCAAGGAAAACAATTAATGCAACAAGGTTTGCCTCATAGGCAACCTAATCCAAACGGAGGTAAACATCCAAAATGAAGGAAAACTCCCATGGGTTGATCCTCGAACATGCTAACAAGAAAAAATTATTCATCTAATAGCCTCAATCACACAAGCAATCTAAGGAAGATAAATAAAATAGGTTCAAAACCCTAACCCAAGATACTTGATACATGGATATCTGACACTTCTGCACAAAAACTCAAGAACATTCAATGTAGTGAATCAAACCACCTACCTCGATCCTCGTAGATTGATATACTTGAACCTAGGCCTTTGAATCAGCCTAGAATGGAGTATATCTACAAAAACATCTAAAACGTTCAACCTCAGATAACTCACACGAGAGGAAGAAATAGGAAACAAGGCCAATGAAGAACCAAGAACTCACCACTGCAATTCTATTGCAACCGACGGTGTTCGATTCAGAAAATCGGTGATGGATCGGTTGCATGGAGAAGATTCGGCCTCCTCAGACACCCTGTAAGGAATTAGGCAGAGAATAAGGCAAAAACAGGGTTAAGACGCGACCTCGGTCTGATTAATGAAATAAAAATAAAAGTACATGGCATGTACTTTGGTCTTCCGTACTCCACTTTAAGCGGTATCCACATCACCCCACATGGTCGTATGTGTGGCCCAGACATAGCCAGCACACAACCTCATGCGACATCGAAGTAAGCAGCGTGTACTTATAAAGTACACGGTGTGTACTCTGAAAATTTCGAAGTTTTCCCCTTTTTCTAAAAAATGACCAGAAAAGAAAAAACATAACTGAGAAGAAGGTTTGAGTTCTTACATAATTCATAATGCTAAACATCATCAACAATCCTTCATGGTCATGTTCCTTGACATCATACATAAATTGCTAAGGATTATACCAAATACCTAGTTATTTTGAATCATGTAACCTATCGATAAATCAATGGTATATATAATTATTGGATAAACCCATCACATAACAAATCCAAATGTATTCATCATTTGAATAGAATGTATAAAAAATACATATCATAGTCTTCTATAAACAACTTCATACATGATCATGTCTAAATAATCAATTGGAATTCGCAAAAATATAAAGAATATAAATACTTTTAGTATTTCCCCATTCAATTAAATAATATGGTTATCTTATTGAATATCCAAAAATAAACTTAGAAACTATAGGATATTTACAATTTAATGGAATTCACCCTAATCAATTTAATGATAATGGAATAGTATTGTAGTTTAATTTCATAGTTCAAGGATATTAATAGAAATTAGTCGGAATTAAAATATTTTAATCATTTGTTATAGTTTGTAAATATATTTTGAATCATCTAAATAATATAACTTAAAATTATCAAACCGTGTGTGAAGTTAGGCCAATTTGTTTTACACCGACTAAAGATCAAGTTAATACCCAATCAACTATCTTATGGGTTATTACCCCTATATAAATCTGTTCAAGAGGCTACACCCACTTGTAGTATCCATAAATGGATATCATTTCAATAAAACTAAAAACTATTTACTTGGAAAATGATTGAGGATGTTTTATATTTTTTACATTGTGCTTCTAAAAATGTTTCATCATTATAAAGGCTTATAAAGGTAGTATATTGAGAGGGAATGGTGATCTCTCATTGATAATATGATAGGAAATTCATAACAGTGAATCATAAAAACATTTCATATTAAAAGGAACATTAATTGAAGAGGATTACATAAATAAAGGTATATAATGGATTAGGGAGCCTTATATCAATATAATAATAGCATTGGAAAAGACTATAATGATAAAATTAATCAATATATAATTAATAACATATCAAATGGATGATAACACAATGAAATTAAAATAATGGAAATTTATGAAAATAATTTAAATTATATCATGAAAAAGGTATTTAAATTAATGGGGAATGTAATTTTATTTGAACAAATATTGAAACATGTAGAAGAATCTTGATAATAAATAATGAATTTGATTGTAAGAAGAGGAGGTCATGTGGTAAATGTTAAAATAATTATTTTCCCACTTTCATACAAATTTGAAAACGAATTATACATAAAATGTAAAAAATAACCATTTTTAAAATGTTTTATGGAAAGTAAAAGTTAACTATGTTAAACCTTAAGGAATCATTTATATATTAAAAAGAATATACTTGAATAATATAGATATGAAAGAGAATTATTCTTGATCAAAAAGTATCATAAAGTTTTCCTTTTCTTATAAATTTTTTAGTAAATTTTGAGCACAAAAAAATATAAAATGGAAAGAATAATTAAAAAAATAAATATAGGAGAATAAAATAGATGGTTTTTATTATGGAAAGATATTATAATTCATCTAATAGAAATTTATACATTCCTGAAAAAATGATATAGTAGAATAAACCCTTATATTGGATTCTTCCCTGGTTAGATACATTCCAACCTCCTGTATAAAAAATTTATATTTATTATTCATATATATATATATAATATTTATATTTATATATATATATCTTGTAATATATCATGTATTCATAATTTCTTTTTACCCATTTACTCATAATTCTTTGTTAAAATAAATTATTCAGGTGTTAACTATTTTGTTTCTTATGCATGTATAGATTGGATGGTTCCAGTACTTTAAACTTGTCCATGGTTTATTAATATCCATAATATTAAACATGTTATAAGTATCATTTTTATATATTAAATATTCTTTAAAAACCATTGGATAACCCGGATAGCTTCATGTGTTCAATCAAAGGTGCTAGACATAGTGAGTAGATCTTTGCGTTGTTTCTGCCCACCTTTTCTGCTACATATAACTTCATTTGGGAAGAATTAAATAGTTTTGTATTTGATAACCACAATCCCTATTTGAAGGATGGAATGACTGTGATATATAGGGAGGTGTTGGCTACCTCTAAAATTCAAACAGGTGCAATGAATAATTCTGTTTCTGACCTGATTAATCTGAACACTCTTTTTGTGCTTGGTAGGGTAAAGAAACCTATGGTGTTGAAATTAATTATATGGATCCCTCCCATCTCCTCATAGATTACAGTGAATGTGGATGGGGTGGCCTCTGGTGCACCAGGACCATCAGGATATGGTGGCATCTTATGTAACCATTGATGTCTCCTTAAAGGATGCTTTTACCACTACATCGGCATTAGATCTGAAATTGATGTTGGGATTTGGGTGATGATAAATTCCATAAAATAAGCAACTCATTATGGATGGACGCATATCTGGGTGGAATCTGATTCTACCCCAACGGTGCAAATATTGATGACACGTTCACAAAATATTCCATATAAAGTGCTCCGATCATGGATTTCATGACTTAGCGCTCTTGATCGTCTGCATCTAGATGTCACTCATGTCTACAGGGAGGCTAACTAGGTTACACATTCTCTCTCAATGTGGGCTATTATGGGGTTTTCCTTGAGATGGTCCTTTATTAACCCAAATATTTTTTCTTGTTTTGTTGACATGGATATGTATGGTGTCTTTCATTCTCATCTTTGTAAGCCCTCTTATTCTACCACTTTTTCTATTTTGTATTAATTTTATAGGGACAGGCTCTGATCAGAACCTGAACATTCTTGGTTAAAATCATCTATGTCAACTAGTCATGAAAAATGAATTACAATGTTTCATAAAGGTTGTAGTCTGCACGTACACATGAGTGATATTTTTTATTTTTGTAATGAATGAAAAGGAAATAAATTAGATAAAAGTTTAAATTTAAAAAATAATTATAATATTATAAATATCATTTTATATAAAATATATACATATGACAATCCATGTTTGGAGAAGATGAAAAATGTATCACATTTCATCATGTTGGTGGTAGTCCACACATACGCACAAGTGACACTATCATTTTCCATGGATGAGAGGGTAAGAAGGTAAATAATAAATTATCCTAAAAAAGTAATAATTTTTTAAAAAATGTCACATATATACATTAAATCCATATACGTGACCTTTCATGAAATGCGGCGATGAAAAATAAAATGAAATGCTTTATGAAGAAAATAGTTTGTGCATACGTAGTAGTGATGTTTTCATTTTTAATTAGATAGAAACAGAGTGGAAATAGTTTTTACATAAACATAATAAAATTTTAGTATATTAATGGTATTAATTTAGTTATTTTAGAATGGATATAATATATTTTATTGAGCTATATGAAAAAATAAACATGAAATAATTTGTTTAAGAGTTATACCTCCTCCTTGGATATCTTCTTTTAGATAACACCTTTATCCATCTAGAAATGGAATTTTTGTGACTCATAGTAATATATGACATGAATAAGGTTTTATGTAAGGTATTTTGGTAGATATTTTTCTATATAATGAACTCTGAGTGTGTGGAGAAGTGGGGATAGGAGGTTCCCTTTTATAGGTGAAAGGAGTGGAACCCTAGTAAATATTAAGAACATTTAAATATAATAATTGTATTTCTCATGGAGAGTGGATTATATTTAGTCGAACATAAAATAGTAGATAATTTAATTTATAAATACACTCAACCAATCAAATTCTTACATGTTTTATAGATATTTTAAACCATATCCCTTAGTTTAATCCCTCCTAACCCTTTAACCAATATCGTGTTGAAATTTTTTCTATCAAGCTACCAATTCATTATTAAAATAAGTGAAGTCAAACATATTACATAATATTTATTATTTGAATTAAAAATATGGAATACATTTTCTAATATTTAATTTATTTTGGTTTTAAAAAATAATTTTAATATTGGTAGAAAAAACACAACAAAAATAGTTTTTTAAAAAAAGTATTTTTGAGTATAAAAATGATTTTATGAAAAAATACTACATATAAATGATTATTAAAAAATATATTGGTTTTTAAATAAATAAAGTATTTTTATACTAATTTAAAAACAATAAAAAACCAAATATAACAAAATAATTTCTAAACAAAAGAAAAGGATAATAAATTGTTCTTTTATTAGAATAAAACTTCTCTTAGGTTTTATAATGTCAAATAAATGTTTATAGATCCAAAATAATATTTTTAAATGAATTAATTTTCTTCATAAATGTATATTTTTTATTTTTTAAAGGGCTTATATTATTTTAATTCATTTTTATACCATTAAAATTTCCTAAAAGTGATTGTATTTGTAAAATAATTAATTTCATTATTCAACCATAAAATAAATTATTTCCAAAAAATACCAAAAACAACCCTTCTAATTTATATTAACCATAGAAAATAGAAAAATATTTACATTTTATCAAATTAATATTCTAAAATTTATAAATATTAATTTTATATATAACCATGAACTATTTGTATTATAGTGATTAAATAATATGATATGCATTGGGAAATAGTTTAGGTGTGTAGTGTTTACCTACTATAGTAGGATTTCAGGTATTACATTCTTCCCATCTTAAATAATTTCATCCTTGAAATAAGGATATATGTATAATATTTTATAGAAATGTGTAATACTTCTTCTTAGTTTCTTTATGCTCCCATATTACCTCCCCTAGATAGTAATTTATCTAAATAACACTCACTAGTAGAGGTTTCCTATTCCAAAACACTTTCTCTATAGAATCATGAATATTGAAAAGATCTTAATTATAATACATTTAATATTCCAAATATATTCACTTATAGGTGATTTCAAGCATTGGATATGGAATATATTTCCCAAATAATGAAACATAGAAGACATAATTCGCTTTAGAGAAGATTGGTGTAATATCCAATCAATATTCCACAACTCTAATTCTATAAAATATTTTAAAATCCCCGATGTAACTAGAAGTTAAATTTAAATATTTATTGAATATTATAACTCTATTATATAGAGACACATTTAAGAATACATGATCCCCCACTTGAAATTCTAATCCACTCATTTTGTTATCAACATATATCTTTTTTCTTCTTTGAGATGCTTTGATATGATTCCGAATAGACTATACTTTCAATGTAGACTCCTTGAAATTTTTTGGTCCTGCTAAATTACTTCATCCAAATTTTTATCAATAAGTTGTGGAACCATCTATGCTTAAATGAATGTTTTTATTGTATAAAAATTCTACCAGAGGTAGATAATAATCCCACATACCTTCAAAATCAAGAGGGAATGATCTCTACATGCCGCATAATTTTTGAACAGTCCTTTCAGACTACCTACACATTTGGGTGTGATAGGTGGTGCTTAAATGTATCTTAGTGTTGAGATAATTTTTAAGTCTCTTCCATAATTTCAATGTGATTTTAGGTTCACAATTAGATACAATAGATATAGATTCATTGTGAAGTTTGAAAAATTCCTTAATATAGAACCAATATAGGTGATCAGGGGGTATATCTTCCCTTATAATTAATAAATTGATAGACTTGATAAGGTGATAAAAAAATGAGCCATATAGAATCACTCTTCATAAGAGTCTTTTTAATTCTAATGAAAAGGTCTGTTATAACATTGTTCAACTTCCATGTTAGTATTTTCAGTGGTTTCATGAATCCCTTATGATGTTTCCTTTTAGCCTTTTCCTAATGGAGAAAAAATAATCTAAACACATAGTCTATAATTTCATACTTCAAAACCATCCCAATATGAATGTTCCCTAAAATACTTATATTTCTTTGTGATACCAAGGTTTTTAGATAAATTTGAGCTACGTGCTCCATCTGGTAGTTCCATCTGTAGATCCTGTATAGATACAACTTGTAACCTCTTCCCAAAATTCAATTCTCCATATTTATATATGAATTATAATAATATACCACTATTCACATCATTTATATTATACTTTAAATAATTATCATCCTACTCAGAAATCACTATTATTCCCAATATAGATGGTTTATCAATTTTTGGATAAGGAATGATGTTTCTCCTTACCTAAAAATTACCAAATACAACTTTACTAAATAAATGAATATAAGATCCTAGTTAATCATCATCATGATTAGAAATCCATGGTCCCTATTACCTAATGCATCAACAACATTATTTTCCTTCTGAGGGTATTATTTTATCAATAAATCGTTGTCCTTGAGTTTTTATATCCATCTTCTTTTCCTTCTGTTGAGATATTTCTAATATAATACGTACATTAGAATTTTTTTGTTCGTATATATGGAATATTATTCACTGTTGATATAGTTATTATATATTATTAAAGAAAATATCTCATCTTCCAACTGAAGATAATGAGTTGAAAATTTATTTCCATTAATCTTAAATCAATTTGATTCATAATAAACCAAACTATCAATTTTCATAATTATACAACCACATCCTTTATTCTATGTGCCACTATGAATTAGAAATCCATCCTTTATTGATGGTAAAGTCAACCCTGGTTCATTAAAAAATATACTATTTGGATATTCAAAGATTTATTCACATTCCCTTAACAAGTTGAATTTATGCCCTTTACATGTCAAATTGTTTAATGGGTTATCGAATCTAGAAACACTATGAACAAATCAAAGATAGTAACCTTTTAAACTAAAGAGAATACACATATTTGTTATATTATTTATTGTGTTCCATTATTCAATCGCATATATCTATGAAGGATCAGTAGATATTCCATATTTAGAGATAATATAACCAAGAAAAGAAACCTACAGGATCGAAAATTCATACTTACAAAATTTCCCATATAATTCCTTTTCTCCGAGAGTCTCAAGAATTATTCTCAAATTATTCTCATAATCTTAATGTATTTTAGATTATTTTAAGATATCATTAATGTATACCAACTAGAATTTATCAAGATAATACTTTAATACTCTATTCAATATATTTATAAAAACAAAATGTGAATTAGTAAATCATAAGTTAATTACTATAAATTCATAATATACATACCTCAAATGAAATGTCTTCTTTGGTATATCATACTTATTGAACCATAATTGATTATAACTAGAGTGGAGATTGATCATTGAAAAATAGTAATATCTATGAAGTAGATAAAATTAGTCATCAATGTGTGGAAGTGGATAATTTTTTTAATATTAATGATAGTTTTCTCCCTATAATTGATTCCTAAGATCAAATTCCCATACAACATTTTTCAAAAATAGGATAGGGTCTTCCCAAAGTGAAACACTAGGGAATATAAATCTATTATCACACAACTCCTACATTTATTTCTTCAACTATACCAATTCCACATGTTCCGTTATTTTGGGAATCTTGGATATAGGTTTTTCATTAGGAAAAAATTCAATATAAAAATAATATTTATGCTAAAGTGGATGTCCCAATAAGTATTTTAGATATTTATAAATTTATTACATTACAACAAGAAAATACTATATTGCTTATATGTATTTCCCAGTAATAGATATAATTTTCTCTTCTTATTCTACAATAATTTCCTTAAGGTGAGATATTGGAGGTGGATCTATAAAAAATCAGATACTGAATTCTATAACTTAAAAAGAAGGGATTATATACCCCTTCATATATAGTAATTTATCTATCTCATAAATAATTTTTTTAATTTTTCTTTAAAATCAAATCCATACTGATAATTGTGTCAAAATCAAGTATATGTATTACAATAAAGTTTGTAACTATGGATTATATATGCATATGAATATAGAATACTCAATATATCTATATTATAATAAGATACACACAATGTTTCTTGATTGAAAATTAATTTTGTAGAGAGTTATGGGTTGATTTAATTTTCCAAGAAAACATACATGATATAAAGGAGTGTGTAGATACATAATAAAATAAATTATTAGATAATTTTGAGTATATTATCAAAGTACTTGTTATCACATCATATGGGACTTCATCCTCAACTTTAGTGAAAACATGTTCATAGACTTAAACCCTTTTCATTTTCTAAGTTAAATTCCATTCAATCATATGGAATCATTTGAATAGTTACCTATCTTCTTACAGTTGAAGCATTATAAAATAAAAACTTCTTTATTTACCTAACATTCATAAGCTTAATGTATTTTCTCTCCAAACATGAAGGTAAATCTCATTCCCTTAATGTATATTCTGTGGTGTTTCTTTCCATAACTAATAAATGATGGAAATTCAACCATTAAATTATTATTTTTTTCCTATTTTATTTTCATATAGTACCGAGCCACCCAATTATTTTCTAGATTTCCATGTAAAATAGAAGGATTCTAGAATTATTTCTTTATCTTAATGTAACTTGGGACTATATCCTCATATGATAAAAATGGTTGAGATACTAATTCCATTAAAAGGATAGGATTTATCCCATCAAATAAGTTATCAAATTTACTTCTTGTATTCCATATATAATCTGCATCTTGAGATTATAACATTGTAAAGTTATCTTAATATTAAATAATATTTTCCTCTTCCTTTTACCTTATATTGAGTAATTCTCTCTATATATCATCTTATTTCTCATGAGGAAGGTATTTTTTAAATAATATCAACTTAAAAGTTTTTTATCATATACTCTCTCTCTTATATGAATCCTTTGTGTTATAGATCAATGAATACCATTGATCAATATCCCCTTTAGAAGATAAAAATCCATAATAGATTTTTGCATTTAATTACTTCTAAAGATAGAAGTATATTCTATAGATACGAGATCCATTACTAATCTACAAATGGATTAGTAATCCCATTGAATTATATATATTTTTATTACCTAAATCTATCATGTTGGGGACCAAATGTATGCTCTATACCAGAAAAGTTATTATTCATATCTGGAGTCCGATGACCTAATATTATTCTCATCCACTCATCTCTATCACTAACCTCATTGAATTCATTGAAATTATAATGATAGAAATCCATATATAGCTTATAGATTTTAATAAATATTTTTTTTCCTTCAACCAAGAACAATTTATAAACAATGGAATATAATAGATTTTATTATAACATAGTGAATATTCATAAAATACAATTCCTATGAAAGTAAAATATTATATAAGAGTTTCTTGCATAACTTATGTCTTATCATAATTTTCTAACTATATTATACTACGTTAATATTTATATCATTCCCAATATTTCTACAAAAATTACTTTGATACCAATTAAAATAATCCTAACTCTAGTATCTTGGAGATGATGGTTACTATATTACATTTGTATAAATTACAAGAGATCACATCTGACGGGATCATATAGTTTAGTAGTATTGAGAGATGATATACATACATGATTCTCATGTTACATTAGAAAAAATTAAATAATACATAAACTTATGATGATAAATTTGTTATTTAATATATTATATCACTAAAATCATTAAAATTTCCTTTCATAATACATTGGGAAAAGAAAAACATAATAATGGGTGAGCTTGAATGTTACAGAGATAAACAATAATCAAATATTTTATATAATCAATTTCATAAATGGGGAATATATCCATCATTGAAATAATGATATAAATTTTCACATGGATAATAATAACCTATTTTATAATTTTATAATACAAAATTCCATACATCATAATCTTATCATCAAAGCCTCATTCTATGAAAGCGTACATAAATATGTAAGGATTACGCTAAATATCCAAAATAGTTTGTATCATTTCACATATTTATACATCAAGGGATACATAATATCATTCCCCATAAGTCACATACTAATTACAATATATTTATTATATGAAAAAAATGAATAAACAATATAAAAAAATCATTATCATAAATATATGTATTTGAAAACTAGTAAATGAAATACATATATTTTTCCTAGTAAATAGATAAGATAACATGATCATAATTAATACATATAAATAAGCTGGATTTTATCATTAGAGTATATCCCCAGTGAAGTATAATTATCTTTAAAGGATGCCGAAATAGATGAAAAAAACATTTATAAATGCATCATAAATTCACATTGAAAAAAATAGAAATATCCATTTCCTTTAAGGATATTTTAACACTAAAAATTCCTATAACGATGGGAATACAATATTATATAAGAAACATGTAAAATTATATTCAAATAAAAATAATGAATAAATACTATGATGTTTGGAAAACAAGTTCATGTGGTAAATGTTAAAAAACATTCATTCCAAACATTCATAAAAAGTCAAAAATTACTTATATAGAAAATGATAAAAATATTTTTTAAAACGTTTTATATAATGTAAATTTTAACTAATATTCAAATTAATAGATATTTCCTGTATAAAAAAATTCCTAAATAATATAGATATGAAAGATAAATATTCCTAATAATAAAAAAGAATGAAGTTCATATTTTCTTATAAACATTATTTAAATGGTTTTTATTTAAAAAAAGAGATAAAATGTAAAGAATACTTTAAGAACCTATAAATAACTATAATAGAAGAAAATATATGTGTTTTAGGAATGAAAGATCATAAAATTCCCCCAATGGAAATTTAAACAATCATGAATAAAAATTTGATTGTAGAATATACCCTAACCATGAATTCCTGATTAGACGGAAGTGTTCCATACTCTTATATAAAAAATCATATTTATTTTTAATTTATATAAGACTTATATTTATATCTATATTTTTATACATTATTTATTCCCAACTGATTTTAACCAATTTACACATTATTCTGTGAGAAAATCAATTATTTTATTATTAAATGTTTTTATTTCTTATGCATATTTTAATTTAGTGGTTATGGTCCTTATACCTTGTTCATTATTTAATCATCTTCATAATATTAAAAATTTTATATTTATAATTTTTATACATTAAATATACTTTTAAAAGCATCCATGTAAAGAGGACATGGAAAATGAATTACATCATTTCATGGATGTGGTAGTCAACACACACACATAAGAGATGTTTTAATTTCTCTAATATATGAAAAGGAAAAAAGTAGATAAAGGTATATATTTATATAAATAGAATAATATTATAAATTTCATATTTATTGATTAAATATATCTTTATGGTCATCCATGTAAGTTGGAAATGAAAGATGAATTGCATTGCTTCGTGGGGGTGGTAGTCTACACATATGCACGAGTGATGTTATATTTTTACAATGTATGAGAAGGTAAGAAGATAGATAATATATTACATTTATATAATCCTAATTTTTTCATAATAATCATATATATCCATTAAATCTATTTAAATTAACAACCATCAATGGATTTTATGAAAAATAAAATACATATCTTCATGGAGACGATAGTTCGTATGTATGCATAAGAGATGTTTTCATTTTTCATTAGATAGAAAGGAATTATACAATAGTATTTATAGAAACCTAATAAAATTTTAATATACTAGAGGTACTAATTTAATTAGGTGATTATTTTTATAATGTATTTTAAGTTTTTATAAGAATAAATAAACTTGAAAGAATTCGGTTTCGACTTATTTCCTATGGATAAATTTTCTTTCATGTTAAACCTTATGCCTTCTGAGATTTTTATTTTGGTGATACTAAGAAGTATAAGGAATGTATAAGGGAATTGGTAAGGTATTTGGGTTGATCTTGTTTGATATAAGGAGCTTCGAGTTTGTGGATAAGTGAGGAGAGGAGGTTTCCTTTTATAAGTGAGTGGAGTGACACCCTTGTAAATATTTAAAACGTTTAAATATAATAAATTTAATTATCATGTAATGTGGATTAAATTTAATAAAAATTTTAATATGAGATAATTAAAGGTAAAAATAATCTCAAAAAATAAAATTTATAAAATTTTAATATATATTTTTTGGGTTATCTCTTAGTTTAACCTCCTCATTAAATCTTTTAACTAATATCGTGGTGACCAAACGTTTTACCTTGGTCGCTATTCATTATGAAAAAATTTAAGATAAAATTATTAACTGATATTTATTATTTTATTTAAAAATATGGAATCCATTTAAAAGACTAAATTTATATATGTGTTAAAAATTAATTTTAATATAAGTACACAAAACACAACGAAAATATTTTTTTCAAGTATAAAAATTATTTTACCCAAAACTCATGTATAGATTTTGTTATTATAATAATAATTGTTTTATTAATAAATAAATAAGATTTGTATTAATTTAGAACCGTCCCAAAACTTAATATAACCTCATGCTTTATTAATTAAAGAAAATTATTGAATATAATTATTTTATTAGAATAAAACCTTACTTTGGCTTAAAAATGTAATAAAACAGGTTTATAAAATCAATATAATATTTTTAAATAATTTATTTTACTTATTAAATGTTTTTTCGGTCTATATAAAAGGTTATAAAAACTTTTAAGTCATTATTATGCCATAATGATGTCATATAAGTGATCGTATTTGTAAAAAGTGTATTTTTGACTAATAAACCAAAAATCAATTATTTCCCTTAAAACCCTAATCTTCACCCAAGATTAATTCAGACTTAATAAATGATTAATGGGAGATATTTTATGAAATTAAAATTATAAAATTTACAAATTTTAATTTTAATTATAACCAAGAATTATTTTTATTAAAGTAATAAAATATTAGGATATGAATTTGGAACCCATTTAAGGATGTTGTTTTTACCTGTTATATTAGGATCATGTGTATTACATTTATAATATAATTCATTTTTTAATACTATACTATATTTTTATATATGATACACTCATATATTTAGAAGGAAAGTTCTATATTTAAAATCCCAGGTCTTTTGTACCCCTAGACGCCCTGAAAGGGGAGGGGTGAATCTGGGCGTCAAATTGTTATTTTGTTTTGAAGGGATCTTGGCCCCATATTTGTAAGAAAATGTTAAACCAATCTGAATTAACTTTAGATTCAAAAAATAAACAAATTTATAAAGAAAATATAACACAACAATTTTTTCTTAGAACACCTCTAAGGGATGGTCCAAGGATCATACCCCGAGGATGTGTCAATCGTACTTGAATCCACTCATATTAACTAGATTTTATGGATTAAAATTGTTCAACCACAACCATTACATACTAGGAAAACTGCCTCTAAAAACAATTTAAGGAAATACCATAACCTCCCACATATCACATCCATGTATTATACCTTGAAAAATATATTGGATAAATTCTTCCTCATTTTAATCACTTGAAGACAACTTCTATATCGTCAAATTATTTGTATTTAATTTGCATCATAATATCATATGTATAATTCTATAATTCACTTACTTTTATCCATAATTCACACCAAAAAACAATGTGGGAAAAACTTTCTTCATTAAAGCTTTCATGCACTGATGGTGTGAACTACTATCCACCATATACTAACCACAAAAGACACCATCCGCTACAAAACTACTACATGAACCACCTACACACATTGCTTCATTACACAAATCCTATACTAGACTCCTCTATGTACTATCTCCCTTGGGATTCCTATACACACTTCCTTATTCCAAATAACCATGTGAATCGACACACCATCCTCATGAAACTCCCCCATGAACAACTTTTATGTGTATTGAGTTCATGGAATCTTTTTTATATAATTTTGTCATAGATCCTAATTATCGTATGCTACACTTGAGGTATCTCCTTAATACTAAGTTTAATCTCTTGAATTTCTTATTACATTTATAAATACCATATGAGGTGATTAGTGGGGTATTTTTAAGAAATATCATCCTAAAATTTTAATAAATTCTGAGATTACTATTAGACAATTTTCTAAAACCCATGATCAAACACCCTTTATAACTTGCCTAAAATCACTGCAACCATCTTCATGGTCTTCATACTTCCTATGCGATCTATCCTTTTCAAATACCCCTACAAAACTCCATAAAATGTGTACCAATCACAAAAAATAGCCTTCTACTATGAAACACTGTCATACACTAACCATGTGGTCTGTATACCTATCATGCGGGAACTATGTAACTACCACATGGTAACATTCCTTAGCGCCAAATTTTTTCACACAAAAAAATTTAGAAATAATTGGGAAATGGTTCCATTTACAATATCCTTTCAGGATTTATTTCTTTGTAAACAATCTCATTTAGAGTATGAACTACTTGATTATCTAAGAAACGAATGAAAAAACACACCATCATTCTTTATCTTGGATTTCCGTGGTTCCAATATTCCTTCTTTTGGGTTTTTTAGAAACCCAAAGTGAAATTCAATTATGCACACAAGATCAAAAAATTCAAAATAGTATTATAACAACTTAATTATCACTCTAGTTCAATATAATCATTGTGTGGAGTATAAAATAATAGATCAAGTTAGAATTCCATGCTTTATGATACTCCTCATTCCATAACCCCTATATTCATACTTTTTTGAATTTTATTCCTCACAAAAACTAAAACTCCCCATATATCATATATCCACCTTAATATTACACCATATACTCTCCTTGATTAATAGAGTTCAACATATTTACCACTTGATGATCACTTCAAATTAAAATCAATTTCTCCTCCTTTGACAATAAAACTAGAGAGATATAGAACCATATTATCATGAAAAAATATGTAAAGAAATATAAACAATGGAGAGATTGTAATTTTCTGAACCTCCTTAATATGTGGTAGGTGGTTGAATAATGAGGTTCAAATGATGTTTATAAAATATTTTTGTGGACAAATTCATAGTCATGATTCCCTCCACTTAGTCATTTGTTCCAACATTCTCCATTGTGGCCATTCCTTGCATAGCCTTTTCTTACATGATGTGATATATAATCTTTATATTCTTGGTTCATGAATGTTGAACTATATTTATTGTGATATCAATATCACTTTTATTTTCATTTAAAATCAACTTTAGCTACTTCACCTATTCACCAATATCTATCATTGGTTTCTTTATCCACAAAATTTTCACGCATACCTTAGTCACTAAGATATATTTTTATTTTTCATTCTTAGTGACGTGGTTTACTGCTTCTTTCTCATCGAGCAGACAAATTTTCTTCAAATAATGAACATAATATGTTTTTTTAATTATATTCAAAAACATCACAAACCTATTCTGCATCATAAAAATATAATAGATCATGATTTTTTCAATAATTAATGAGTAATCCAAAATTAAGAATACCCTGGATTCACTTCATGATTCCTTTAAAAACAATAATATTTTATTCCATTGGATGACTCTAAAAACGAGTCATTAGACATGTTGTATGGATAATATTCAATTATGTTGTGGTCAGATATATAAAGCATAGTATTATCATACTGTACAAGGTTAGATCTATAGATTTCACATCCTCTTCCTTTCCAAAATTATTACAATCATAATTAGAGTCAACAAAGTCTTTGAATAATGAATGTTAACTACTGTAACAAGTAACCTATAAACATTTCTTAAGAGATAAAAGTGTATTACTTATTTTTTATCACTTTCAGCCCCATATAGTTTGTGATTTCACCAATCAAGGATATTTAAAATTTTAACTTCATGTTATTAGTAAACACTTCCATTGATTTATTATTTCTTCCACAAAATATGATATCATCCACATATAAGAGAACCATAAACAAGTATTCCTTTTTCATATTAACAAAGAGATTATGGTCAACACCACCCCTTCTGAAATATAGATTCTTAAAATATGAATCTATCGGAGAATACAATGATCATGGTACCTACTTTAGACTATAGCAATCCATATTCTATCTAGACTCTATTTTTTCATCATTTCCAATCATAAATCCAATTTTCCATTTAATATATAATTATTTCTTCAAAAATCTATTTTAAATTGTTTCCCATCTATATGAAATATCATGAAACCCCTTGAAAATCCATTGTTAGGAAGATCCTAGTTGACTCATGTTGTGATAATGATGAAAATGATTCTTCAACATCAACACCCACAATTTAACCACTTCATTAAGACACCAAACATGCTTTATTTTAGATCACATTTCCTTATTCATTAAACTTGTTTTGGATGATCCAATTATTTTTAGTAACATTATGATGCCATAGCTTCATCAAAAGTTCCCATATTTAATTCTTTTCTATTTAATATAATTCCTTATTCATGGAACTGACCCCTGATTTATCCTTTTACACTTTTTAAAATGAGTTTTCTATGGATAATAGAGACACATACTCTAGACTCATCGTTCTCCTTATTTGAGTTAGATAAAAATAACACCTAACAAGGTTAAGTAGAACAATTTCTATTATTCTTTTCTTTATTTGAGGAAATGGGTGAACTTATTCAAGAATAGAATCCTCTTTTGATTCGGCCCCTTAGTCATCATCATTTTCTAAACTTTACACAAACTCAATATTGTAAATATTTTCATTTTCTTCTTCCTTATCACCATATAAACCATTTGTGTTTGGGTTTATAGATTTATTTACCTTATTATCCTTAATTGTTTTTAGGTAATGAATTTTAAAAAAATTATGCATCATTTTATTAAATAACTTATAGGATTTACTCTTTATTAAGTAACCTAAAATAACTCATTCATTATCTACATGTCCATAATTTGCCCAATTTATTTCATTATTCTGAATGTACAACTTGATTCCAAATACATGAAAATGTTTTATTTTCAGCTTCCTTATATTCCAATTTTTTTATAATATCCTTTCTTCCCATGGTCTAATCACTACCTAGTTTTGTGTATACCCCACTACATGCATTGATTCCATCTAATAGTGATAATAGATAACACTTTCAATGATAATTGTATTATCTATATTATTATCATACCGATTCCATTTTTAATAACACCAATATATTATGGAGTTATTATTGAGGAATCCTCGTGTTTAATACCATTTTTTTAATGATAATTTTTTTTAATTAAACGAAAATGTTTTATTTTAAATTATTTGGTCGTAAGATCTTGATGGTGTGGTCAGTTTCATTTTAAAATTTTATTAGATATCTATTAATGATCCCCATGAATTATCACATTAATTTTTTAAACAAGTAACATTAAATTATACTATATTTATCAATGAATCTAATGAAATATATCTACCCATTAGTTTCAAATATATTTTTTACACCACATACATTAGTATGGGAAATATTAATAAAATTTTACCCCCTCTTTTTCTTCAAGCGATAGGGGTTTCAAACCATTCTTCCATGCCTAAAGTAATCACTATTATTTTTTACCATCACATTTAATATTTTTAATCAATCCAGATACCTTTATCTTAGATAAATTATCCATGTTTTTTATGAAAGTGTCCTAGCCTCCCATGCAACAAGTCTCCCTCCTATTCAACTATCAATTGACAAAGTATTTTCATTACTATCCACCTAGTAAAAATTATCTTTTTTTCCTATAACCACTCACCATAATGTTATCAACCTTTAATTTGATTAATTAGCCCTTTTTTGAAGGTAAATCAAGTCAGGATTTAAATAGTTGGCTCACACTAAGAATATTGTGATCCCAGCCATTAAAAAAGTTAACTTCTTTCTTCTTCTTCTCATTGCCTATCAATTGGGTATTACAACTTTCATTTAATTTCATAGTTCCATATTTGATAAAATAAACTATTCCATAAACTATTACTTTAATATTATGTAAACAGTTATTATTTTAATTCACGTGGGATGGGAACCCAATATCAAGGGTCTAGGTGTTGTTGTTCTTTGTATCTTGGAGAGTGATTTTAATGAGATTTATCTTCTATATTTTATTGTTTTCCTTTCGTGAGATAATTTTTTGAGTATATGCATAATATTAAATCTATATATTCTATTTAAAATTGGTTCTATAATCATACACTTTTTTATTACAATGTTGATAATCAATTTTTCAAAACAACATTTTGTGGTTTCTAGGCATTTACTTACCTATGATTTCCCTAGGGATATACACCACTTCTTCTCTGTATTCAATAAATGGATATATTCCAAATGTAGAAAAATATATACATAGAAATTATTTCTTCTACATTATGAGATTAATGGACTCAATATCATTTACTAATTACTTAGAGTGTCCCCATTCAAATACCTTCTTGCCTCTTCATAATAAGGATTGTTGTGGCCAATAAATCTACATAATTAACATTTCATCAGAGGAAACATATAATTATATTAATTTATCATTATACCCCTATAATTAATAAACCATTATGACTATTTTGATTAACCCTTGAGGATTCAGGATTATCTACAACCCTTTTATTTCCATTGATAATAGTTGTCTTTGTTTGTAAATATTCATATTAGTTTTGGAACCATAATTTATAAAAATTTTCATTTATTTGTTATGATATGTTTTGTTTAATAATTTCAAATACACTGTGTCAGATCTAATTCATATTTTATGCTCAAATCAGTGTATTTTTCCTCTTATAATTTTCTCAACACCATCTAGACCAGATTGACCCTTTCAGCCAATTCTCTATCTATAAAACTCTTGAAATGATGGTTTCTCTATTACTATTTTTGATTTCATTTCTGATTATAATTTTTTTTATCATGGTAATAACCTCATGTTATAATGATTATAAATTATTAATTATATCTTATATATAATTAATGAGTTCATCGATCACCTTAATCTATACTTCAATCTTTTTCTTGAAATTCATTACATCGTTAGAGATCAACTAAACAACTGATTTGTCCTGTAGTAATTTTTTTACTTAATCAATAATATATTCAATATGATACACATATTCATATGAATCATTTATTAATCCATTAACCTTTCAATTTTTCATAGTTTAAATATTGATCTCTTTGATTAATCCTTCAAGTTCAACGTTGAGATAAAAAACCACTTCAAATTATGTATCGTCTTCTCTTTTAGACTCTAATTTATCAAAAAAATTTATCATAGAATATTCAATATAAGATTTAAATATTGTTTCAACATCCTCATAAATATTATTCTTCACCATATTATTATTTTCTCATAAATAAATTTATATGAATCTATATTTTGGATGGAAATTATATTTTAAAAACTTTTCCAAGAGTTAATACCCTCATAGACTTTTGTGAGACTCTAGTTTCACTTTGAGAATCATAAAATTGTTTTAGACACATTCCAACTATGTTCCCAAATTCACCACATTCAAAGCATGCTAAAGGTATCTTTCCTTACAATTTATCTTTTCATATTTCAAAATTTTTAGTAAAGAGGTAAAGGTACTCATCATCCATGTATTTTACATTAATAGATTCTTAATTGATATTGAGTTTGACATGGATTTTAATGGAAGGTTATAACCTTTTTTGGTTAATTTCACATCTAGTTTAACCATCATTTGAAAATCCATTAGGAACATAGAAGATCATATGGAGAATTATTATCTATCTCCTTTTCTTTAAGAGTTAAAACATTCAAATTGTATAAGGATAAAAAAGTGATATAAGATCTTTTTAAGAATATAAGTATATTATATTCATTATATAAGTGATAATATTTATATAATAACCTTAGTGATTTAGTTAAGGAAAATATTAGTAGTTTCATTAGAGATCATTTTCAAATCATATAATATATTTTGGAGGACTTGTATCTTATCCTTATCCACATTACTAGCATCTTCATAAATGTTGGAAATTTTGTTCCATATTTCCTTGGAACTTTTGCATCTCATCACCTTCAAATAGATTTGATCAGATAGAGATCGAATTATAGAATCATGAGCTTTGAAATCATCATAAAAAAATTTCTATCAGTTTTAGTCATATATTGTACTGTCACATCATTGATTTGAATCCGATGAATGGTGGATGATAGAGTTGCTAGTCCAAGATATTGAAGAAACTATCACATCATGTTTTCACAATTATAATAGTTATTTACATAAAATAGTATAACTCATTTGACATTTTCTGAATTGTCCTAAATAAACATCAAAAGATATATTCAATATCTATAACCTCATATCTGATACCACTTTTTATAACCTAGGACACCTTAATAGAGGAGAGGAGAATTAGGGTGTAAAATGTTTTTTTTGAATGGACCATATCCCTATGTATGAAAAACATGTTAAACCTATCTAATTAAACTAAAAATTAAAAAAACAATTGCATAAATAAAATAGAACACAAATTTTTTTACTTTGTTCACCACTAAGGTCTAGTCTAAGGAGAATACACGGATGATGTGTCAGTCATACCTAAATCCACAAATATTTATAAGATTTTATAAATAACATTTTTTTTGGTCATGGTTACTCAATAAAAATCATAATTCCTCTACAAAAGAACTCATAGATGGTTTACTGCCTCCATAATATCACTTCCACCGACTGTTCCTTATTCACTACATTAGATGAAGTCTTCCTCAGTTTAAAAACATAATGGTTGATTCCATATTGTTAATATATCATTTATTTTCATCATGATATCCTAAATATGATGCTCTAATGTGGTTACCGGTATCCAAAATACCCGCTAAAAACACAATATGTGAAAAAAATTCATCACAATGACACTTAACATATAAAATAACATCAATCACGCATTAATAAAATGGCTCACCATCCATTGTGTACCTACTATTTGAACCACCTATGTGAATAGATTCACTGTGAACCTTCTACATGAGACTTATCAATACACTAACTCCCATGTGAGTCTTGTATGAACTTTATTCTACCCACTGACTGCATGACTCTTTACACTATCTTCATGAAAATCCAACTTGAATATGTTTTTCTTGTGTTGATTTCAAAGGATCTTTCTCTACGGTCTTCCCTCACATACCCTAAATATCACACACTACCTTCCTGGTGTCTTCTCCTCACACTTATTAATCTTCTATATTTCTTCTCAAATTCATATTTACCAAATGAGGTTAATAATGGTTTAATTATAGGAAAAATATTCTAAAACATCTATAAGAATTGATATTACTATTCCAACCTTTTCTAAAACCCAATTATAGACTCCTATTTCAGTCTTTCTAAAATCATAACTATTCAAATTCCATCCTCTAGTGTGGTTCACATACTCCCTGCATCATCTATAATTTATTAATACCTATCATTTTTATCCTTGAATTATTAACTAACCATTAATTTGGTCCTCCTTATACAAACCCCTACCATGTACTAAACATTTGGTGTACATACATATCACATGAGAATTTCCTATCTATCTTGCAATAACATTCCTTAAACTTGAAATGTGTTCACTTAAAAATGTAGAAAAAAAACAGGAAATGAATCCATTTACAAAAATCTTTCAAGATTCATTATTTTCTTAGAAAATACCTTTTATATTTTAAAGTACATGATTAGTATTGTGAATCACTAAATCTATGGAGAATTAGATACCTATAGTAGTAGAACATTATATGGAAATTTTCCCAATATAATTTCCAAGTATTACCTTTAATGAAGTAGTAAATTTTAGTATTATCATACACATAGTGAATAAGATGATGCCTTCACCATATTATCAGATAGCTCTAAAATTGCTTAGGAAGCTAAAGGTTTATTTGAATAATATTTGTTAGAAAGGATTTATCAGGCCTAGTGTTTCCCTTGGGTATCTTCTATTCTCTTTACTATGAAGGAAGAGGGGAGTTTTGAGATTTTTATTGACTAAATTCTCTCAAATTTGGTGAAGTAAATAATTAATACCCTCTTAAAAAGATTATAAATTTCTTTAAACAACTTAAATGATAGAAGTGATTCCAAAATATTGATATTAAATTTGGTTATCACCAACTTTAGGTTGATGAGAGAATATCCTAAAGATGGTGTTAAGGTGATACTACGGTCACTAAAATTTCATAGTAATATTTTTTAGCATGAAAAATTCTTATTTAGTGTTCATGGAAAACATGAACAATATATTTCATCCTTACCAAGACCAATTTATGGTGTTTTTGATTGTTTATGTCCTTCTGTTTTTCTAAAAATAGGAGGATAACTCAGAAACATTTAGGATTATCCCTACCATAATTCTTGGGAAATAGTTGTATGGAAATATCTCAAATTGTTTGTTATGATTTCATAAAGTTTATCTCCTAGGTATGTCATCTCATTATTAGGGAATGCATAATGCTGGAAATCTTAACCACTACGTCAAGTCCTCATGCCCAGACCATACAAGAATATTCTCTCAAGGCCTTATGCCAAAATAATAGTTTGTAACATGAGACCTAATGATACATAGAGGGGCTATAGTAGTGCCTTCCCATCACTTACTAAGTCTAATTCATTTCTCATATGAAAATTGAAATATAACATACACATTCGTATTTAAAACTAGCATACGAAATGTTAATAGTTTAACAAAAAACTATGAATGGTATAAAAATAGTATATTCATAGTTAAACATATCACAAAACCATAAATAAAATATGGAAGATTGTATCATAATAAATAAACCTGAAACAAGCATAAAATCCAATAATGGTTTTTGACATATATGAAAAAAAGTCACTAAAACTCTTTTAGGGAAATATCCCTTTTCTACTTTAAATCATTTAAAAGCTATGAAATTTTAAAATAATACATTTCCTTTGAAAATAACCTTGTAATATTTTAAGGAAATATTCAAAATGGTAAGGCAAAGTAATGGTGAAAAATATCCTCTCACAAAATATAAGTTAAGAAACATTGTTTCCTTAATTTGTCGAAAAGATCATAAAGTACCTCGTTTGGAAAACTTCTAAAAGATTCCTTTCAAAACATTTTATAAAAAGTAAAACATGGGTAAAAATGAATTTAAACATACATATGATACTAGTAAAAATATTTATGAGTTTTTTTAGAAAAATGGACTTGGATGATAAATATTTCCCAGTATATACTTACGTATCAAAAACCTCTAATAATAATGAGATTGTGAAATTAACCCTTACGTTAGTTCCGATATTCTCCGTACAGGTTTGAAACTCCATTATAATGTTTTTAAAAATATTATTAACTTATATCAGAATCAAAATAATATTCATGATACCATATATGATTCTTTTATGACTTTATATTACATGTTTATTAACAATTCAAAGTTAATGCAACATTTTGGGTAATAATCACTTGGTATATCGTACGTGTTTTGACTTGTTATTCTTGATCATATTATGTAGATAATGATTTACATACTTCTAGAATGTATAATATTATTTATATATCATATATATTCATAGTATATATAATAGTTAGATATATGAAATGGAATACACCATTCATGGAGATGGAAGACCATACGTACACATGAACAATGTTTTTATTTTCTTATCATATTGAATGAATGTAAGTGAATGAAATATATGTACACACACACACATATATATATATATTACTATAGCCTTATTATTTCATATATTTCAAAGTTATTCATAATATATTAATTTTTTATAATCATTCTTGGATGGTGAATGTGGAAGATGAGTCTCATCGCGTCATGGAGACGATAGTCTGTAAGTCGCACGAGCGATGATATCATTTTATTAATGGTTTAATGGTATGTAATTGGATGGAATATAAATTTTAAAAATATTATATCATGTTATATTTATTATTTAAGTCATTTATATTCATCATTATACCCGTCTAAATAAAGTATAGATGAAAAACAATTTACACCATGGTGTGGAGATTGTAAGCCGTATGTACACACGCGTGGTGATATTTTTTATAGGATATTAAAAAGGAGGAATACATGTTTAAAAGGAGGAATACAGTTGCACCATAATCATAAAAACATCTTAGAATATATTATATACTAGATTTATTATTTTAGTATGGTAACAACTAAAGAATAGGAACTAGAAGAAGAAAATAACTTTGAAAGAAGGGATAAAATGATTACCTCTTATTTTGGTGTCTCCTTTTGATTTAAAAAAAACGACACCTTATGTTGGTTTTCTACACAAAGGGTGCCCTATAAAATGAATAAAGTTAATTTTGGAGGTGGTTTGGGCAGTTTTTGGCCAAGCCAAATGGCTTTGGAGGTGTGAATAAAAGAGAATGAGAAGTGACCTATTATAGGAGAGGTGAGAGACACCATAGGAAAGCCTTGAAATATGAATTTATTATAAATTTATTTTCGGTTTATAATTGATTAAATGTAATTTTTTTCAGGGATAATATGAGTATGGTTTAAAATCCTCTGAACCAATAGATTTTAGATAAGTTTATGTTATGAATTTAACCTTATATTTTTGTTGTAACATTTAGTTAAATAAGTTAACTCTTACCATGTATTCTTGTATTTGTATACTATATAGGTAATATAGTTACTATAAAATTCCAAGAGAACCTCAAGTGGATCATTAATGAAATTTTTAACACTATATAAGTCAGTTTTCTGAATCTTATATTTTTATGAATATTGTATCATTTAATAAAATAGTGTTTATTTTAATAATTCATGTATTTCAATTATAAAACTATTTATTAATTAATTTTTGTTAAAGTCATAAAAAATTTATTCCTTAAAAAAAGTATTAACTAATCCCTAACATTTAAATTTTTTCCTAAAAATTCTTATATGACATAAAAAATCTCAAATTAAATTTATTTTAATAATTATAATATTATTTATTTCAATCATTAATTAATAAGGTAATCACTACATCATCATTGTGTCATAAATAAATTTATTTATTTAATGTATAAAAATTATAAATAAAATACCATGATGTAGAATATATTTTTATCTTTCAAATTTCTATTTATATTTGAAGATATAATTCATATAAACCAAATTAAAAGTTTTTCAGTTAAGAGATACATGTTTATGTTATATTTCTGTTTTCTTTAAATTAAACATTATAAAAGGTCATTATCACACTCAAGTGTCTCCATGGAGTCCTAAAATAGACCTAAGGATTAACATGGTCTTCCATATATCATCTAATTGGATTAGGACATGTTTTAGGGTAGTTTTATATTATTATAATTTTATTTTTTACCCTTATTTACCAGATTTACTCTTTTACCATGGTAAATAAAAATAATTACTGAAGTTACTATTCATAATGTCCAAAAATAAAAGATAACTATTTACACAATTTATAGATTATGATTCCAAATATGGAATACGTTTTCCAAAATTCAAAACACCTAATTGGAAGAAATTAATTTAAAATTAATTCCTATTGTCAAAACTAGAAAGCGAGTTTTTATGGAGTAAAAACTATCAAAAGATTGACATGTGTTTATGCACAATTCTAATATGAAATTACTTCCAATGAAAAAATTGGATTCAATGATAAAAAAATAATCCAATTACAATTTGAAATAAATTAAAAAGACAATCTAACTATGTAGATAAATTATATGAAAAGGTAGTTTTGAATAAAAATGCATTATTTCCCACTTTTCATTAAAATATGAATTTTATCAGAAAAATAAATAAAAAAATTTATCTGAACTAAATTTTTAATGTATTTCTTCTAAATAAAAATTTCATTTTTTCAAATTGAATATATAAAAGTATCAAATAGGTTATTGGAAAATGGTTTGAAATGAAAAGGCAGAAAAACTGTATTTTTTGAAAAATACTTCTTTTATCTAAAAATTTGTTTTTGTCCTCATATTATATATAAGAAATACATAATATGAATTTTAAAATTATATGTGATTTATATAAAATTTACAATGTGGTTAATATTATTCATAATCACTTTTTAAACAGCTATTTTGATATTTCATGGTGTGCTTGAACTCGGTGTTGTGTGTAGTGCAAGCTAAGACGATGTTGTGTGTAGAGTAAGATTATATTGGTGTAGTGTAAATCACAAGATATTCGATTAATTTAAAAAGAAACATAATTTGAAATCATGGGGTGTTAAATTATCCCCTCCTTCAATAAATTGCGTCCTCACAATATTCAAATTTGGGTTCGGTAAATAAGGTTTGATTTTTGAAAATCCCTTTATTGCAATCCCACATCAAAAAAATAGTTGATAAAACATCCACATTAAAATAGAGGAAGGAAAGTAAGAAGGTTACATAAGAGAAAATATACTAGGATTCCATAAAGGAAAATATTGATATGGATGAAATAACTAACGATCATTTTATGACGTAGAGTGATAGAGACCATGATTAAAGAGAGGTTAACAACCATAAAGGTATAAATCTGTGATGATCCAACAAGCGATTTGATTCATCACAATATAATGTACTATAAAAACATTTTTGGTTTTCAATGTCCTTTTCCTAATGTTTAAGAACATGAGAAGAAATACTTACTTGATTCCAGTTCAATATAAGCATTGGTCATGCCTTGAACAATTTCCACTTCATCTCTTATTTAACGAAATGAAGCTAAATTTGTCATTCCTTAAGTGTTTGAAGATCATGTGATCCATAAATATAATGATAGGTCATTCCATCTATCTAAAAAAATATCATAGGTTACCACATATGCATAAGTCCACCAATATCACGATAATACATTAAACTAACAATCTTCAAAAGGAGTATAACAAATACTATCTATAAATGGATAACCTTATAATCCTTATAAAAACTGAAAATCCACAACATTAGAAAGAGGTGAACTAAATCATCTTATCAATTATCTCCCATATCTCATAGGGAAGATCTTGTTTGTCACATTCTAAACATTTGACCACCTTAATCATGTATTCTCTTGAGTCATGGTAACAACCTGAGTTATCGGACATTCGTTTTGAAAACATACATGTTTCCTTGTTCCAAAACATAGTTGATTATTTCTGAGTTCCTAAAATGTTTTATACGTCATCCAAGATAGCATAACCCACCTGTCGACAAATCCATAATTAGTTATCAAGAAACTAGCATCATCCAATTTACTTGTTCAAATCTAACATATCATTATCCAAATATCATTATCTTAATATAAGGAACATATTAATGTTTATATTAAACTTAATCATATGTTCTCCAAATATAATCTTCCACTTAAATTAATTTTCCCTTACATTATTAATATTCAACATATTCTTGAGAATCTGTAGAAAAAAACATGAACTAAATACTACTTATATAATTCACTATTCATAATTCATGGATCCAAATACATAAAGACTTCAATCATTCCAATTTAATGGTTGGCATGAAGTAGGTCCTTATTTGGTTTGGAATTAGATTCTTATGTCTAGGAATTGAGTTTGGTAATTCCCATTATTTCCATAGATGATACATTGTACACCATAACAATTGGTCACTCTATGACCCTTTTTCCAAAAATATAACATCTTCCCCTCTATTTGAGGTATTCCTCAGGGTTCTTCTTCCCTTCCTCTTGACATGTAGGAAGCTAAATCTTATTTACACTATGCTTCTTAAAATTTTATCATTTATAAACATTCATATTCCTCTTATGCAATGTGTTATGGCAGTCATCAAAGACCACATTGTTAATCATATATCGTGATAACAGATTCATCATAATAAAAATATCTTTCTCTCCATTCATTATTGAATTTTTATGCTCAAAATCACCAAATTTTCCATCAAACTCAATGTTAATCCTATTCCTTATGGTTTCCTCCATTAACTAAGACCAGAAAGCCCCTGGTGAGAAACACATCTCATTGAAGAAAACAAAATAATCAAGGGAAGGCGCATTTGACCTATAATATCTTAGGTTTAATCATAGGTTATCCATGATAGTTACCAAAATTCAGGGGGGTTATTCTATACATATCCTCAATGTCTATCTTAGGGTTATGATCCCTAATATATGTTTTCTAAATATATTTTCAAGGTTGTTGTTGAACTTCATTTAATACCAATTATAATTCCCCGAACCCCATTACCAAGATCTAGTGAATTATTTTTATACATTAGCATAATTCCAATGAATCGAATTATGATGGACTGATCAATTTAGCAGTCTTAGAAAATATATTATATACATAAACATTACAATACAATTTATAACATAAAACATAGCATATATAATCCTCTGAGAATTCCATTATTATAGTATCTTAACCTTGAATATCAATGATAAATCACTTCTTAGAAAATTGGGAAAATAAAACATAAGAATGGGGTGATCTTAAATTCTCAATAAGGATAAAAAATATAGTGTAAGCTTTAAAAAATAAGCATAACCTTTCAAGTAAAGGTACAAAACTAAAACAAAAATCCCTTTAAAACATTATCTTCAGAATAATATGGAAATAATAAATAAAATAATTCAATTTAAACATTCAAATGGATATTATACTAGTCTAATAATCATATGTAAAATCAATAACTAATCTCATAATGAGGGAATGCAAAATTCTGGACATATTAACCATTACGTCAAGGCCTCATTCCAAGAGAAAACACAAATATTCTTTCAAGACCTTGTTCCAAGACACTAGTTGTTCTAATGAGACCGACCAATGCATTGAGGGGCTATAGCGGAACCTTACTATCACATAATAAGTCCAATGAATTTCTCACATGAAAAGGTTTAAACATAAGATAAACATTCATATTTTAAACTAGCATACAAAATTTTAATACTTTAACCATAAACCATGAATGCTGTATAAATAGCACATCCATAGGAAAAAATATCAAAAACCCTTCAATACAATATGGAAGATTGTATCATAATAAATAAACCTCAAACAAACATAAAATGAAACAAAGGATGCTGACATAGATGAAAATAATTCATTAAAACTCTTTTAGGGAAATATCTCTTTTTAATTTAAACCATTTAAAAATTGAAAATTTTTAAAATAAAAAATTTATTTTGTAAACAACCATGTAAATTTTTAATGATGGAATCAAAAAAATAAGGAATCATAATGATAGAAAAATTTTTATTGTGCTGTATAAGATAAAGAAACATTCTTTCCTTGATTTGTCGAAAAGGTCATAATGTAAACCGTTTGGAAAAATACGGAAACATTCCTTTAAAAAAAATTATAGAATGTAAATTATAGGTAAAAATAAATTTAAACATCCATAGGATAATAGTAAAACATTTTCTGAAAAAACTTATAGAAACATGTACTTGGATGATAAATAAGTCCTAATAGATACTTACGCATCAACAATCTCGAATAGTAATGAGATTGTAAAATTAACCTTTACCTTAGGTCTGATATTATCCGTACATGTCTCAAACTCCTGTATAATGTTTTTAAACATATCATTAACTTATATCAGAATCAAAATAATATTTATGATATCATATATGATTCTTTTATGACATTATATTACCCATTTACTAACAATTCCAAGTTAATGTATCATTTTCTGTAATACTCGCTTTGTTTCTCATACATGTTTTGACATGTTATTCTTGATCATATTACACAGACCATGATTTACTTACTTAAAAAAATTATAATATGATTTAGAAATCATGTATATTAATAATATATATATATAATAGATAGATATATGAAATGGAATTCACCGTTTACGCATGAACACTATTTTCATTTTCTTTTCATATTGAATGGAAGTAAGTGAATGAAATATATATATATATTTATATATATAATTCCATTAGACTAATTATTTCATATTTATTCATAATATATATATATTTTATAATCCATTTTGGATGGTGAACGTGGAAGATGAGTCTCATCACGTTGTTGAGACGATAAGTTGTACATACACACGAGGGAAGATATCATTTAATTAATGGTTTAATGGAATGTAATTGTATGGAATATGAATTTTAAAGAAATAATATCATGTTATATTAATTATTTAATTCATTTATATTAATCATTATACCCAATGAAATAATTTAATGATTAAAAATAGTTTACACCACAGCATGGAGACAGTAAACCATACGTATGAATGCATAGTGATATTGTTTTTCATAGGATGGGTAAAAGGAGGAATAAAATTTTCCCATAATAATAAAAAAATATTAGAATATATTATATTCTGGAGTTATTATTTTAGTATGGTAACAACTTAGGAAGATGAAGTAGTAGAAGAAAAGAACTTAGAAAGAAGGGATAAAACGATCACCTCTTCATCAGGTGTCTCCTTTTGATTTTTAAAAAAGGACTCTTTAAGTTGGTTTTATTCCAAAAGGGTGGACTCTAGGATGAATAAATTTAATTTTTGAGGAGGATTGGGAATATTTTTGTCGAGCCAATGGACTTTGGAGGTGCGAATAAAAGATAAGGAGATGTGCTCTTTTATAGGAGAGGTGAGGGACACGTCAGCAATGTCTTGAAATATTAATTTATTATAAATTTAGTTTAGGTTTATTATGGATAAAAAGTAATTTATTTCGAGTATAATATAAGGATGAGTCAAAATACACTCAACCAATAGGTTTTATACAAGTTTAGGTATTTAATTTTACCATATCTTTTGCCTTTAACCCTTGATTAAATAAGTTAACTCTTACCATTTGTTCTGGTATTTTTACACTATATGGTTAATATAGTTATGTTAAAATTTATATTGAACATCAAGTGGATAATTAATGAAATTTTTAACACTATATAAGAAATTTTGAGGAACCTTATATTTTATATTACTATTATATCATTTAATAAAATAGTGTTTGTTTTGAAAATTCATTTATGTTATTTTTGAAACTATTTAGTAATTTATTTTTATTAAAGTCACTAAAACATGATTACTTCAAACAAAAGGAATTAAATAATCCTTAAAATGTAAATTTTATCCAAAACATTAGTGTATTGCATCAAAAATATAAATTAAATTTATTTTAATAATTATTATATAATTTATTTCATTCATTCATTAATAAGGTAATCACCACATCATCATTGTGTCATAAATAACATTATTTATTTAGTGTATAAGAATTATAAAGAAAATATCATGATGTAGTAAATATTTTTATATTTATAATTAATATTTATATTCTAAGAGATCATGTATATAAATTAAATTAAAATTACTTTAGTTTGGAGATACATGTTTATGTCCTATTTCCATTTTCTTTAAATTAAACATTATAAAAGGTCATTATCAAACCCAAGTGGCTCCATGGGGTCCCAAAATCGACCTAATTATTATAATGGTAAGACAAATATCATAAAATAGTACTAGTAAACTTGTTAGCATAGTTTTATATTATTATAATATTATTTTGTACCCTTATTTACCTGATTTACCCTTTAACCATGGTAAATAAAAATAATTACTGAAGTTACAATTCAAAATTTACAAAAAGAAAATAAACCTATTTAAACCAATTGGAAATTATGACTCCAAATATGGAATCCATTTTTCAAAAATCAAAACACATGATTGGTATAAATAAATTTGAAATTAATTCCCGTAGTCAAAACCAGAAAGCAGTTTTTCAAGAAGTAAAAAACTATCAAAAGTTTGACATGTGTTTATGTCCCACTTCAATATGAAATTACTTAAAAATGACCAAATTTTAATTAAATGATAAAATAATTATCCAATTACACTTTTAAAACAATTAAATGGACAATATAACTATATAGATAAATTAGATGAAATTGTGGTTTTGAATTAAAATATAGTATTTACCACTATTCATTAAAATATGGATTTTATAAGAAAAATATAGAAAATTTATCCAAAATAAAATTTTATAACCCTATTCTAAATAATAATTTTATTTTTTCAAATTTAATATATGAAAGTGTCAAATATTGGATTTATGAAGGGTTCTCCATCAAAAGGTGGAAAAACAGCATTTTTTAAAAAATACTTCTTTTATATGAAAAATTGAATTTTTCCTTATATTATGCTTAAAAAACACATAATATGAATTTAAAAATTATATGGTATATATATATAATTAAAAAATTGGTTAATACTATTCATAACTTTTTTTTAAAGGGCTAGTTTGATAGGTTATGGTGCGTTCAAACTCAGTGTTGTGTGTAGCGCAAGCTAAGATGATGTTGTGTGTAGCACAAGCTTATCTCGGTGTAGCGTACAAGAAAAACTATTGAATTTATTTAAAAATAAATATACCATTGAATCTTGGTGTGTTAAAATATATTCTCAGTGAGTGATTTTTAGTTTTTATAGATCTAAAGAGCCTCCAATTAATGTTTCTCTGATAGGGATCTCAATTTCAGGCCACCACTCAAAAATTTTATTATGATAATATTTCTATAGCCATGATCAATAGAAAAATGGTTGTTGGGCTTCCTAAAACCAAAATTTTCCATGGACCATAGATATAGGAGTTCCCTTTTCATCCTATAACAATAACTGATGTGGATCGTTATTGTAGGCCCACACAATAAGGGCATATGACCATGGACTATATGGTCTTTGGTGGTAGGTAGAAATGTGAAAAAAAAGAAAAACATGCGATGTGTTTGAAAAAAGGATACAACCATGGTAAAAATTCCTAATGGAAGTAGACCAAGGTTACAACCCTAGTCCACATGGATCAAGGTTTTAGAGGTTTAATACAACCCCAAACCATGTGAATTATAGCTAAATAAACACTTATATCCATGTTTCATGTGGTTTTGGGAAATAGTTTGTGCCAATGACCATCCACAATCATGGTCTACATAGACCATAGATACATGGGACACCTACGACCATGGTCAATGTGGACTGTGGTTTTAGGTCTATAAAAACAACTATATTAATAAATATTTAATAACTAATATATATATATATACACATATAACGTATTGTAGGTTTGTGGTAAAGTATTATTAAATAATGTATAAGATTTCATGATCAAATCTCTGTAATGGAAATTTTTTAACAATTTAGAATGACTAAAACCATGGTCATGACTATGGATGTAGGTCAAGACCTATAGTCGTGGATAGCTATTGTGTCCATATTTGTATGTACTTGTGTAAATACAAATGTTAAAAAGTCTATTACCATGGTTTGGGACCATTTTTAGAGGCTATGGATGGGGTCAATTTGGCTATTTCCATAGATTTCTCCATTGTGAATAGCCTCATTTTCTAGTAGTGGTAGAGATTATAGTTGAAGTTCATATAAGACTACAAATTCAATATGTATAATACTCTAGTAATGGTCAAAACACTGGTAGATTCCCTTAACAGAAAATATTTCTCTCAGTTGATAGTCGAGGAAACCATGTAGTTAGCTATATTGTGGTAAAATATTATTAAAGAAGGAGATATTTATGACCTTTCACTGACGGTTTTAGACCCTATAAATTTTCACCAAGTGTAGGAGGCCTATCTTGGAGATATTTCTAATGAAATTTAATGAGATTAAATTCATTCTAGATATTCACTGAATAGATTCTCAGAAGTTGGGGAGAATGTCATCATCTTTGTAGAGTGTACAGTGGTTCTTACATCAATTCATGAGGAGGAATTGAGGTATTTTCACACCTCACCTATGGTATAAAATCCACTAGTGATTAATATATAACAACATATTAAGAATCTATTTTTGGTGGCCCAACATGGAGAGGGGAATTTCTGAATTTATTTTGGTGTGACTCACATGCTAACAGGTGAAATATAAGGGCTAAGTTCATATAGGCTTGATCAAAAACCTTGAGGCTTCAGACTTAATGTGGGTTAATATTTTAATAGATTTTATGAATGGAATTAATAGTTTAAAATTTTTTCATATCAACGTCTGGGTGAACATTGAATGACTATACTATCAATCTTTAATTCCTTAACATTTGAGTATAGTTCTAAGTAGATAGTTTGTGGAACTTTTATATAGATAAAATAGATTGGATGTAATGATTACTCACTATTATTGTCTTTAACCTTTAATTTTGTTTCACATCCAAGTTGTGGAGGATTTTTAATAGGATTTTGGGATCCAGATGCAATTAAGTATGATATTTTACCCCTGAAAGGATGGTTAGATATAGAAGACTATAAAGATTATTGAGCATATATCATGGTCATGTGTAATAGATTTTGGTAGGAGTTGGGATGATCAATTACCATTATTATATCTTTCTTACAAAAAATTTACACTCGAATATTTTCATAGAACCTTTTGATACATTATAAGAGATACCCTATAGGTTACTCCTTTACTAGATGGAGATTAGAAAGGTTTCTCTTATGGGGAGGTTGATGAAGAAGATTATATAGGTCATCATGGATTATATATGGATATACTATATTTTTAAAAATTTCTACATGGATACAACATAGATACTTTTATTGTTTGAGTAGAGGGCCCATGTGTTCCTAAAGGTCTCACATCATTCTGGTTTGGGGAGGATTGGTCATGGTAGTAAGTTTTCCAATATATTTTCTTCAATATATTCAGATTTTGTCTAGGGTAGGTGTGTTTTCTTATAACATGTATTTTCCCTTGTATATGGATCTGGAGAAAAATGATTTATATAGGTCAAAACTAAGGCGATATGAGCATGATACACCAAAATTTAACCATTTGGGTGAGCTAGATGTTGAGGATGACACTACCATTATAGATTACCTAGTAACTATCCATGATTAGTAGGAAATGATTCTTCATAAGGGATAAATTACTTTGGTGCATTTTCTATGGCAGTATAAGAATATATAGGAATAATCATGGGAATGTGGAAATAAAATGTTATCTTTGTACCTGAACATCTTTGTATGAGTTATGATTTTTGGGATGAAACTCATTTAAGGTGGGAAGTATGTAGAGACAAATATTCTTATAATAGATAACATTGAATATATTTAATAATATTTATAATGGTGTTTATAAATCATCTATTTTTTCATTTTTCTGTATTCATTAAAAAAAATATAATAAATATTTAATTTTTAGTAATGCATGTGATAATTATTAATAATACCAAAATAGTGTTTTGATTATAAATTTTGAGATGTCTGTTGCATCCAGATTTAGAGGTTTTTTCCTTGGAGGGGTTTAATGATGGGAAATTCATGCGTGAAATAATATATATAAAGTATTGGATTAAAATATAAGGTTATTGGTACCTTGAACAAATATATCTCTTTAAATATGTTGTTATAATGTTTTACAAAGTATTTTTCATCCACAACGGATTTAACCCTTGAGGGGATTTTCTCATTGTTTACATGTTGTCAATTTTATCTTCTTTTTTTCATTAATGGTATATATGGATCAAGCTATGATTATTGAAGCTTTGATTATTCGATATCAAGGTAGATAAATTATTTAATATTTTTCACCTCATTCTTTACACTTGGAAATTTATAAAATTATCAGATTATATAATGAATTTCCATGATTATTTACATCCAACTTTTTCTTGTATTTTGAATAATACTTAATCTAATTTATTCACTAGAAAAATATTATTCCATTTTTAATGGGATTTATATTACTTATTTTTATAAAATTTTGGGAATAAATAAAATAGTCATAGATATAATTTTATTAAATTATATTAATTGATAATTAATCATGATTTATCACAAAAATTATTTTAGTTATTAATTTTTGTTTATCCTTGTATTATAAATTAAATAATTATAGAATATTTATCAATGAACGTTTTATTATTTGGTGTATTTTTTATCTTTATGTGATGAATGATGATGAGTGATGGTTGATGAGGATTAATGGTGAAGAACAATGAATCCTTTCACTCTGAAAATTATTCTTTTTCATTTCGATATTCCATATTATTCTTTTTTAATTATGAACACAAACTAGGTTTGGGTGGTCAATCTTTCTATTAACCACAATTCTCTGATTACAATTTCCTTTTCTTTATGCTATTATTTGATCGTGGATAAGAATATCAACAACAATGGGTGGATTGTATTTTAGGTTCATATGAGGCAATGGATATTATATAGGGTTCTTTGACAATAGTCTTGGGTAAAGAATCAATGTATGGGGTGGCAGTGAGGAATAGTGGTAATGAATGAAATCATTAAAGCCACAATAATGTTTGTAAAAGGCTCTAAGGGTGTTAGACTCGGCCAACTTAGGTGGTGATGATAAAGCAGAAGAAAATTCCAATGGAAGCAACATAAATTTTTAGGAACAGGGAAATCCAAACATGGAATTCTAAGTTACACACCATATAATTATCATCAATAGACATCATGTCAATACTATAATAAAACTCTATACCAATGGTTTGGAGGGTCGTTGGATATTATGGTGATAATATAGACTAATACCAACAGTTGTGGGAAATCCATTGGTATAGTAAATGTAAAAATAAAACTCAGCTTGGATTCAATCCATGAACCTCCCATTAATAATCCAACAACCTAACCACGAACCTAATATGGATTTTGTGAACATAATATCATAAATACATACATACATACATATATATTCATATTTACATTTAGTTTAACTTTTGATTTATTTATTGTTATATGAATGTAGAGTCCATAAAAAATGTAGACCCCTATACATATGGTTTAGAGAACCATTGGTATATGTACCATTCATTTTTGGGCTATACCAATAGTTTTGAAAAAACCATTGGCATAGGGTGGACCTATTCCAATTGTCTTGGCTAAACCATTGGTATATGTTCATATAAGTGACCTAAGCTAATGATTTTGGCCAAAACCATTGGTATAGGTCCATAAAGTGACCTATACCAATGGTTTTGGAAAAACCAATGGTATAGGTCCATTGGTATAAATATAATTTCTAGTATTGTGTGTCATGTACCCTATGGATATAGTGTATAAATGTTTTTATAAATTTTTTATATTGGGTAAACTATGGTCACACATCATGTATCTCAGGGTTGTGTGACTCAGCCTATATTTAAGTACATCCAAGTCAACAAATCAAACCAAATAGTCTATGTTTCAAAAAACATGCCATGTAAATCTTGAGAGATGTATCATCAGTTAGACATTGTACAAATAAACTAAAATATGTGTTTCCATAAGTCATGGAACATAATGTACATGTCATTTGCATAGAGTACATGACACAGACTCATGCGATATTACATTTCTAGCTTAACCAAGAGTTCCAGATATAGTTAACATTAAAAATATATTTGATGTTGGTAAATCCGAGATGAATTGGACCATGATATAATATTTATAGATTATATCCAGGCCCACATACCATATAATTTAGATTATATGATATGTATATGATTGTTTTTAGTATTCATCATATTTTCTCACCTGAGTGTCAGTTTTGGATGCATGATTAGTCCAATACCTGAGTTTTGTAGGATATAATGAAATAGTGAATATATATATTGATCATTTTGGGATTATTTTAAGGTGTTTCTAGTTTATTAGTCAGTATAGATTTACAGATACATTGATAAATAGATTAGGGAAATATGGTTTGAGAAAACAGAAGGTTTGTAACCCCCCACGCAGTATATAGAATCTATGAAATGGGTACACTATATACCTTGAGGAGTAGATAAGCCCTCCCCCATTAGTGATAGTGTGTCAGTTATCCAATTATTGAGTAGATATCTCTCTTGTATAACACATATACCACATAATGAGGTACAAGTCCTGGGTAGGGGTTAAAACCCCCTAGACTAATGTTCACTCTTAAGTGAGGTGTGGGTGACCCACCACTATACTGATAGATGATTTGCAAGTGATAAAAGTGCATTATTTTGGGTTATTTGGTTTTGTGGTTCTATGGGTGATAAGGGTTTCATTCATTATATGACTTTTATAGACATGATCTACAGAGATTGAGGAAAATTATTTGGTTACATTTTTCCTTAAAATATATCAGGGTTTAACTGATTTATTCGACTTTCTTTCTTATTTTTTTGTGTTCTTGGACCATCCAACTGGATATATTTATAATCACCCCTTCATGGATAAGGTCCCCATGAATTTTAATTCTAGGAACACATGTCATAGTTTCATGTAGATTTTAGTAGATGAGTAGCTATTGAACCTGGGGCTTATAGCATTTTGTTTTCATGAATTTAAAATGGTACTTATGTTGTTGTTAACTTGACATGGATTTTATCTATCTCATTTTCAAGTTTGTTTTTACTGTATGATGTTTGGACTTGTAACTTTACGTTATTTTAAATAATTTTTTATGTTATATTGTCGGATTTTTATTTTCACATGCATGTTGTTCTATAAATGTTTATGTATATGGGTTTTCAGTGTCATTTAAATTTTACAAGATATATTATATTTCATATAGTTTTATCGGATAAGGCATACCATTAGTGAGATATGACTTCCTAGTGTTTTTCTCTGGCCCTTGACCTATTGGAGGTGGGATTTGGGTGTAAAAGAGGGGTCTCAATGGGCTAAGTTATATCAACTTCCTGATTGAAGATAGACTTGGGGCATTATTATTAGTCACAACACTAACATAGAATGTGTTTTAGTGGGATATATTCATTAAAAATTTAGATATATTGGACTCAGAAAAAATTGGTTATGGGTTTAGAAAAACTAATAAAATGAAAATAATCTTTATTGTTCTATTTGATTAAAAAAATATTATAAAAAATATTTTGAGAATTTAATATTAAAAAATATATTCATTTTTTTTGAAACATTGGTTGATAATAATAGTTGAATGATGGAAAGTATTCTAAAATTACTATATTTTGTTTCCAATTGTCATAATGGATAAAATATGGATTTGATGAATGATATAAGAAGTTTTTATATGTTTTTTGGTGTTTGAAAATTGATTTAGTGAATGAATGAAAACTAAAATTTCAAAAGTTAATGTTACCCCATGGTTTAGTTGAATATATATTGAATAATTATATTGACTAAAAAAGTAAATACTATTTCACCAAGATGTATTTTAGTGTCATATGGATGAAATATAATAGGTGTTTAAGGGGTTTTCACAATTTCATAGTCATTCCAGGAATAATTCCAAGATATAATGAGAAATGATTCTAGTTTTTAAATATATATGATTGAAAATTACATAATGGGAAGATTTGATTTATGGAGAATAGATTTTTGAAAATAAGTGAATTGGGATGATCAATACACAAAAGAATATTGGGTTGTACTATGAACCCATTATTTTTCATGAAGAAATGTACTACAATATATTATTATTTTTAATTATATCATGTTTTCATAAGATGGATTTCTTGAAATTCATTATGCAATGAATTTTGTGATAATTATTTTTGTATGCCACTATTTTTAGTGTATTTTGTACTCAAGGAATGTTATGTCATAATACTCTATATTATTCCATTATATGCCAGATCTCTATGTACCTTATACATTTTAATATTTTTGAAATTTAGGAATAGATAATTATTTAGATGAATATTTTAATCAATCATTGTGGTGAATTTTTTAAGATAAATATGGAAAATATAACTGGCACAAAAAGTTTGAGATTTTCAAAGGAAAAATCTTGAAGATATTGGGGGATAAAAGAATGGATTTGAGTGAGAACAAAACATGGAAGAAGATAGGAACTATAAAACATCTAGAATTATAAGGATATTATTATGTTAAGTTTATAGAACATAAATTTAATTTAACATATATATCTACTTATTAATATAGATATAAATAGAAAAACCTATGATAACTTGGTGTATTAATATTTTATTGGTACATACATTTTAATGGTTTTGAGAAAACTTTTTAATGTTATTATATTAAAATGGTGTGTTTAGAGATAAGAATAGGTATTTATCATTTGAATACGTTTTTAACTAATCCAAACACTTGTATTCACTAAAAATTAAATTAGTGATTTCTTGTGGAATCTATATATCATCATAGTACGATACTTGGATGTATAACTTTCAAGTGAACAAATTATTATTTTTTTGTATTTTTCTTAACAATATTTTTCTATTGTGTTTGGATAGACTAATTTTACACGTTAAATTGTTTTTGTTGACAAAATATATTATCTAATTGTCAAGAAAAAATATTTACCCAAATCCCTACCCCACTCTTAGGGTGACTAAGACCAAGATGGTTGTACTAGGTGGTATCAAAGCCCTAGTAATTTTCTATTAAATTTATCATAAGAAATAATTTGACATTGATATGATTTTTCATGAAAAACAAGATATTTTATTTTTTGGATTCAACTATAAAATATAAAACAATCTCCTAAGATCACATCTTCCGTCTCTTGGGTTGTTTTTATTCTCTTATATAATACATTAAATTTTAGTATTTTATCTCATTAAGATGTCATTAAATGAAACATACAATAAGTTACTCAATGTTAATAAAAATGAAAAAAATATTATTTAGATTACTCTAAAATAAAATATATATTAAAATGATGTTTTCTATATCTATAAAATAAAGATAGAATAAACATTCAAATTTTTAGGAATGATAAAATAAGTTCTAGGAAAAGCATCAATTTTTATTTAATAAGTTTTATGATTTAAAGATATACCATAATTATAGAATAAAATTTTTCTTCAATCTAATATTTTTTGTTATTGTATACATATGAAAAATTGGAGATAAAATCAAGGGTTTTGAAATCATAAAAACATATTAACGAAAATCCAACCTTTATGCAATCCATTGTTATTATCACTTGAAGAGTGATACTTAACTAATCTATCTCTTGATGATATAAAAATTAGTTTTGTGACCTATTAGATGTGATTAAATTTATATGGAATGATTATCTAACCATTTAAATATATTTATTTCAATGAAATAGGGAAACTTGAGATCATTCATAATTAAATTGAGGATGATGTGAGTGGAAAATTTATTTCACTTGTATATAGCTAGTTTAATCTAGGTAAATCGATATTTTTAAGAAATATATAAATGGAATGTTTCAATTGTTGAAATGGTGGTCACATTATCGAAAGTTTTACAATAATGCTTGATTAGATGATTTTGAGATGGATTTCTTATATAAATTACAATGAAAATTTCTCCCAGAATTCATGTCAAATCTAGAAGTCAATCTAAAAATATGTTTTAATGTAAGAGTACTTTGAGTAAGGAGAAATAATATGGTTCTTTTTTATCTTGAATAATGATAATATAAATTTCAATTTGGTTCATAAGACAATAATATAGAAATTGTGGAAAAGGGTCACGTTGATAACAAAGAAGACGATGTTCAATTGGGAGTAATAGCTGATCAAAAAGTTGAACATTAAGAAGCACTAGAAGAGTTAGATATTACAAAGAAGTAAAAATGGAATATTAGTTGATTGATAAAATAATTATTTAATTAAACTAATAAAATAGAATCTAAAATTAATAAATTAGAGAAGGTAGTTTAAAAAACTATGTTCAATAACATTTAAATAATGTAATGGATTTAAATAAAAAATTTAAAGAAAATGGTACAATAATTTATGAACTAAATGATTAAATTAGGGAATGTGTAAAAATGATTAAATCACATAAAGAATAATTGGTCACTCTTTTTATGAAATTACAATATGAGTTGAAATATTTAAATTATAAGAAACATTAATTTAGAAAACATTGAAATTATGAGGTTAAAGAGAGTGTAGAAAGTGTAATATGAAATTTTTAAGTGTTTATTAAAAACATAAAAACTGATTTCTATGGGTACTATTAAACTTGGATAAAAATGATAATAATAATGTACTAGGGATACAAGTTTTGTGGTGAATGTAAAACATAGGGTTAGAGGAAATTTTCTATTGAAATCATCAAGAGGTATCAAAAAACGTGAAATCAACTTCAGTTTTATGAAGATGTGGATTGAAGCCAAAAATACATTGGTTTTGGTGAATTTGTAGTTATTTAATAAATTGGGGTCATTCCATGACTTATTTTGATATGGTAAGATGTCACGACCCGTCCTTGGGGCTCGTGTCGTGACTACCCCAAGCCCGCCTTCCATAGGCCAGGGGATGACGAGTAGCACCAAAGGCGAATCCCTGATAAAAAGGGAAGGCATTTACTTTAAACCAGTAACACACATAGTCTAAAAACAAGCAGTAGAGTCAACAAGTACTAAAATAGAAAATTAAGGTGTGGTGAAAGTATGTGGGCCAGTATACAAACCCAACTGATCAACAAGTACAAGTAAAAAGGGAAAACAACTCCTGGATCATCCACCGGGGAATCCTACCAGAAGGGTAGGTACAAAACTCAAACAACTCGTCCCTGAGGTACGTCTCATCTAGTCCAACTCCGAGCAGCCTCCTGTCTGTCACCCTCAACATCGATCATTGTTTTCCGTCGTCTGCACAAAACACAACAAGGTGTGGGCAAAGCCCGTGCAGGGGTGAGTATAACAATACTTAGTAGGGGACCCCGAGACCCCCGAAGGTCTCCCAAAATCCAAAAATGATCAACCACAGAAGAAAGATACAATCACAAGGTATCAAACAACCATACTTAGGTATTTTCCCATACATATACCAATGTTATCAATCACAGTCCGACTCCAACTCTCGAGCCCAAGCACAAACCATTCCACAAAGGATGTAAAGTCAATCACTATGATGATAATGGTTGTAAGACATGACTCAGCTCACAAAGGTATACATATTTCATAGAGTGATAGAGATGATCAGATGTAGTCACTAAATCATCTATGTTGTAGGACCCACACAGGATACAGGACCATCTGAGCTGTCGGACCCACACAAGATACAAGACCAGCTATTCTGTCGGACCCACACATGATACAAGAACAGAAGTCTAAATTGTTGGACCCACGGAGGATCCCAGTATAGTAGTCATCGCTGTCAAACCTACGGAGGATTCCGGTACAGCAGCCGTCACTGTCGAACCCACAAAGGATTCCTATATAGTAGTCTTTGCAGTCGAACCAGCGAAGGATTCCAGTACAGTAGTCATCGCAATCAGCCATAGGGTTCCCGCACACAGCACACTCGTTTCTGGGAGGGTCCTCTCCTCCAGCCAAGTTTTGATACATCAACTATCACAAAGTCCTGAGTTGATGTATCTCATAGTTCTGTCTCATCATAAGGAACCCAACGCGACAGACAACGCGTCAATCGGATGCCCGGTCTGAGAGTTATTGGCATTTCCGTTCCAGGGTCCCGGTTGGATTTTACATTCGATCCATCCCTGCCATTTTCCAAATTTTCCAAAAACTCACATAGATTATTTGAAAAGGACCACATCGTCGCGAGGGTCCCAGTGCCACAGACGTAACGTCAATCAGATTCACGGTCTAGGAGATAATCGCTTTTAAGCGAAGATGGGGCCTGGCCCGTCAGGCTCAGTGTGCTAGCGGGTCGACCTGATCCAGTCCGGCGGGTCCGACCCGGCTCGGGGTCAGCCTGGCCCAGTGGGGTGCGGCCCACCCGCAGACCCGGCCTGCGCTGTGGGCTGGTCCGGTTTGCCCGGCGGCGCCACGCGACGCTTCCTCCTCCTCTGCTCTGGCCGGCCGTAGCCGGCAGGTTCGGCCCAGCGCACGTGGCCCGCACTGTGGGCCACAGTTCTCTAGCCCGTATGACACACGGACGACCGGTTCAACCAGCCAAATGGCCCATAGACACATGCC
This sequence comes from Viscum album, assembly GCA_963277665.1. Classification (NCBI taxonomy): domain Eukaryota; kingdom Viridiplantae; phylum Streptophyta; class Magnoliopsida; order Santalales; family Viscaceae; genus Viscum; species Viscum album. The sequence goes on along the minus strand of OY728155.1, from coordinate 1,284,647,174 downwards.
TCTTTTTCCACCACGTGGCGCCTATGAGCACCGTGGTTCTCCAGCGGGCCGGCCAGATTGGTCGGTCGGTCCTCCCGCTAACCAGGCGGGCCGAGTGGCCACCGATCCCTCCATGCGGCCGGCACACACCCGCCACCGCCTCCGCTGCCTCCGGTTGCCAGCGCTGCCTCCTGGTGAAACTCCTTATGCGGACCACCGAGTTCCCTCCGGTGGTTGGAAATTGGATCCATCTGCACTGGGGGTCTTCCCGTGACGCTGCCCTCAATGCTGGTCCCTCCTGATTCTGTCGCTGCCACTTTGGTCGTTGCCCATGAAGAACACAACAAGCCGAAGAACATCACATGATCAGTGGAGGGAATCAGGCTATGTTCGGATTCGCCTACACCCTCCACATTAGCAGATCATAAAAGGGTTCAAAAAATATCATCAACAAGTCCATTCCATCCCATTTCTAAACCCCGCATGAAATTCTTCCCTTACCCGCAAGAATAATCGAACCGCGGATCAGCCTGTTCGTTGGCTGGTCCTTGTTTGTCGTTTAGAAATAAGAACGTAGAACGTCAATCCCAAGAAAGGAAAATCCCCATACCTCATATTTTTTATAGTATGTTGATGAGTCACAGAAGACAGATGTTGTGGAAAACGGACGTCGTTCCGTCAATGTTAGAGGAGGTATAGCTCAGTGAAGAAGAGTCGAGACAACGCCCTCGGTGTACTCTGTTGGAGACGGTGCCTCCCTTCCATGCTCTAGTTGAAGAAGGAAGAAGATTATTCTTCACTTTCTTCGGAGACGAGGAGCGTTCTTCATTTTAATAGGTCATTCTTCCTTGGAAGAAGTTGTTTCTCCAAGAGTTCTCCCAAAACTATTTAGCGTCCACCCAAACTAAAATAATAGCCTCCCTATTATTTTATCCACGCAATTATTTCCAAATGAAATTCAAAAGAATTAAAATCTCTACATATTAATTAATTAATTATGGGAGCTCAATAAATAAATTAATGGGTGTTGGTACTTTAATGAGAGAAGGGGGAAGGTTCAAAATAAAATGAGGAGACATGGCTTTATTAACATCAAGGGACGTTTAAAAGACTTCCCCCAATTAAATGTAAGTTAAATGGGGGTTAAAGGGGGTTCAAACTATAGTGGGACCCACATAGTTATATCCTCCCAAGGGAGGTTAGGGTGTGGTGGGCCCCACCTATAACCTCCACTTGGTGGTTTTAACCACCAATCTAATAAAAATATGTACACATTTTTTTATTTTAATTTATTTGGAATAAAAAAAATTAACTTCCATCCTTAGTAAAACGCAACTATTGTAAAGGACTCCTTAAGAGAATACTGGCACTACAAGTTAAGTGGTGTCCTCAGATTTTAATTCCAAGAACCGGTTCAAAAGATATAAAATCCAACACATACGTTTACTGGACTTACCCGAACAAAACTTCAGAAATTGATTCCGGGCACACCGGGCTTCGGAATCAAGCACCGTCAGAAACTGCAGACATGTAAAAATTCCATGTATTTCAAAAAAAAATCATGGAATTTCCTGGTCTTTAAATTTTCCCCACCTTAGAGCTTTATGTCCCCGTAAGGTAAAATTCATACTAAAGGAACAATGATGGTACTGAGCACGCATATAATCCTCCCGCTCCCATGTGCTCTTCTGAAGGTTTTCGTGCTGCCAGCGAACACGCACTAGAGGAATCAACCATCCACATAGGACCCACTCCTGTTGATATTCAATCTACACTGGAACCTCCATAAATTTCACCCCATTATCAATTTCTACCTCCTCATGGTCGATGATGTGGGACAGGTTATGCACGTATCTCCTCAGTTGAGATACGTGGAAGACGTCGTGCACCCGATGCAACTGAGGTGGAAGAGCCTGGCGGTAAGCCACCTTGACTACTCTGCTGAGGACCTGGAATGGTCTGATGAATCACGGATACAACATTCCACCTCGGCCAAATCTCTATAGGCCTCATTGAGGTGAGACCCGTAGAAAGATGTGGTCTCCATCCCCGAACTCCAGTGGTCTCTGTCACCTATCAACATAGGACTTCTGTCTGCTCTGTGAAGTCTTCATCCGCTCTTGGATGATATGCACCTTCTATGTCGTAGTCTTCCCCATCTCTTTTCCCACAAGTGCTGACTCCCCTGGGTCAGTCCACCACAGAGGTGATTTACAAGGTGGCCGTAAAGTACCTCGTAAGGTGCCATCCTGATGGTGGAGTGGTAGCTGTTGTTATATGCAAACACTACCAAGGGTAAGTGATCCTCCTAGCTACGACCGAAGTCGAGGACACATGCATGAAGCATGTCCTTGAGAGTCTTAATGGTCCTATTATTCTGACCATCCGTCTTAGTAAGGAAGGTGGGGCTCAAGAAAATCTGCGTCCCGAAAGCCTACTACAACCCCTTCCACAGCCGGGAAGTAAAATGAGCATCTCGATCAGAGATTATCGTTGATGGCACATCATGAATCTATATGATCTTCTGTACATAGAGGTGTCCCAAGATCTCTACTGAGCCCAACTCTCGGATCGGTAGGAAGTGGGACGAGTTGGTTTGTCGGTCGATAATAAAAAAGATAGAGTCGTGTCCTCTAGATGTACGTGGAAGTACCATCACGAAATCCATGGATATCCTATCCCACTTCTACTCTGGGTTCTCTAAGTGCTGAACCAAGGCTGCTGGAACCTGGTGCTCCGCCTTCACTTGCTGAGAAGTGAGGCATCGTGAGATAAACTCTGTTACTTCCTTCTTCATACCTAGCCACTAGTGATGTCATCGGAGGTCCTGATAAATCATCACCACTCCTAGATGTACCACTAAAGGAGATGTGTGGAACTCCTGCAACAAATCATCTTGAAGTGAAACTGGTACCATGGTACATCCTCTAAAGAGAATGATGTGTTCCCTACCTTCATAAAATCCATCAGGTGCCTACCCTGTGGATATCTAAGCACGTCATGTCTCACAGTCAACATCCCCACGCTGTGCCTCCCTGACTCGCTGAAGAAGTGGAGGAGTGACTGTGAGAGACTGCAGAAAGGATGCTCCATCTCTATCCACAAAAGATATCTATAACATGGACAACTGCTCTTTCGCCTCTCCTATTAGCTGAATTCCTAATATCCTGCTGAGAGAATCTACTACAATGTTCCCCTCCCCAGGAGTATAGACTATCTCAAAGTCATAGTCTTAGAGGAACTCGATCCATCGTCGCTGCCTCAGGTTCAATTCCTTCTGCGAGAAGATTTACCTGAGACTCTGGTGGTAAGAGTAGACTGTAAAACGTTTTCCCATAAGATAGTGTCTCCACATCTTCAAGACGAAGACCACTGCTGCTAAATCCAGGTCATGGGTAGAGTAGTTCTGCTTGTGCTATCTCAGCTAATGATAACCATACATGAAAACTACTTGCTCCTACATCAGGACACACCCAAGTGAGGTCCCTGATGTGTCGCAGTAAACTACATACCCAACTCCCTCCTCCAGTAGCCTCAATATGGAAACACTGGTCAACCTCTGTCTTAGATCTGGAAAGCTCTGCTGGCATCACTCTAACCACACGAAGGGTTTCCCATTCTTTATCAATTCTAAAAAAGGTTCTGCAACTCTGGATAAGTCTGGCACAAATATCCAATAGTACCCAACCATTCCCAGAAAGACTCCGTACCTCTGTCACACTCTTGGTTGGTTCCCAAGAAAGTACTGCCTCGATCTTTGCTGGATCCACTGCAACTCCAGCCTCTGAGATGACTTGACCCAGAAATTGAACCTCTCGAATCCAAAACTGGCACTTCGAGAGCTTACCATAAGGCTGGTGCTCTCGTAGTGTGTCCAATACTACCCACAAATGGTTGGCATGCTCCTCCTCAGTAGTCGAGTAGATCAGTATGTCGTCGATTAAGACTACAACAAAGCGATCAAGGTAAGTCTGGAAGATCCTATTCATGAGACTCATGGACACTAATGGAGTGTTGGTTACGCCAAAGGGCATAACCAAGAACTTGTAATGGCCATAATGACATCTGAAGGCCTTCTTCTACACATCCCCATCCCGAACTCTGAGCTTGTGACAACCTGATCTAAGTTCTATCTTCGAGAACCATCGTGCTCCCTTGAGCTGATCAAAGTAGTCATCAATCCTTGGGAGTGGGTACTTGTTCTTCATGGTCACCTGGTTCAGGTTATTATAGTCAACGCAGAGTCGCAAGCTCCCATCCACCTTCTTGGTGAAAAAAATCGGGGATGCCGAGGGTGAAACATTGGGTCGGATGAATCCCTTCCCCTGCAAATCCTCTAGCTGTACCCGCAGCTCACGAATCTCGGCGGGAGCCATCCTATATGCTGGATTAGATATCAATGTTGTCCTAGGGTACAGGTCAATGTAGAAATATACCTCTCTGCGAGGAGGTAGATCTGGAACATCGTTAGGGAAAACATCCGCATACTGATCCACTACAACAGGAAAACTCAGACACCGCACATCAACTTCTCTGAGGATGAGATTAGCCAACTGATGTTTTATCGGTTGTCCCCTCCTCTATATAAGTCCATCCTGCACTACAAAGGCTCCCTTCTCGCTGGTGTAGTTGAATCTAGTCCCATCTGTGTAGATACACCGCACTTTTCACCTAATACAGTCAATCTAGTCATGAACTGTGGATAAACAGTCCATACCCAAGATGACGTTGTAAGGCCTCAATGCTGCTACCAGAAGATCCCAGCCGAAGCTCTCGCCTCCTAGAGTAAGCTCACACTACCAGCACCAGTGCGTAATTATCAACTCTACTCCCGTAGGAGTATCTAGCCATAAGGATTGAGCCACTGGCTCCATCGGAATTCCGAGCTCCGAACGAGGGTAGTGGAAATAAAATAATGACTTGAAAATGTGTCTATAAGTACTACAACAAGGGTGGAGTAGACATAGATAGTACCTCATATCATCTCAGGTGCGTCATGGTCATAGGCCTCGACTGCCTAGAGCTGAGCCCACCTTTGTCTGGCAGCTCCCTATGGTCAGGGTGGAACTCATGGTGGTGGTGGTGGTAGAGCCTCAAAACGTAGTCCACCACCCGTTGCACAGCCAACTCCCCTCCCACATATGCCTACTCCTAGAGGACCACCACAGTCGAACCTCTGCCTTTGCATTGGAGATCCCTATACTATCTGATGCTCATCTATATGGCAGTCCGGGAAGTCACGAGCCATGTGGCCCTGCCCGCCGCATGCATAGCATTGTCTGCTCCTCGTATAGCTGACTCTGTCTCATGTGCCCCGCACAACCAGAACTGTATCATGGGGTTGCCCACCTGATGGCCTGGTCTACTTGGTCTTCTACATCATCTGTCTACTGCCGACTGTAGAAGACTCCGCTATGTGTCACACTGTGATGGGCCTCGCTTCTTGTGATTGCTCAACGAGAAAACTCTCCACTATAAGGGATCGCTCCAGCACCCCCGCCTGCATCAGGATGCTGATGGGGATTATCAAATCCCTGATCTCATGCTTGAGTCCCTGCTAAAAGGTCCGGGCCCTGAAGAACGGGTCCCGTACCATATCTGTGTAGTAGTGAGAGAGGTCGGTGAACCTCTTTGAGTACTGAGCTATTGTCATGCTGCCCTGCTGTAGATAAAGTAACTCCTAAATCCGCACCGCGCGAAGGGTGGCTGGAAAAAACTCTGAGAGAAAGAGACTCTTGAAGTCTGTCTAGAGTAATGATGCCTCGTCTTGCACCTGGACCATTAGGCTCCACCATCTACCTACTTCCTCATACAAGAGACTCATGACAAGGATCACCATGAGGTCGGCTGGTGTCCCTACCAATATGAAAACTCTCACAACAGCCTCCAGCCAATCCTTAGTTGTTTGTGAGTCCGTCTCTCCCCAGAACCTGGGTGGCCTCTGGTGCTGGAACTCGTGAAATGAATTCAGGCACCGTTCACTCTCTTCTGCTGGAGCTGGTGGTATCGGTGGCCTAGCCGGTAGTGGTACCACTGGTACCTCCGCTGTGATGGGCCCCTACACCGATGCCTCGTCGCTCCGTGGGCTACCATCTCGTATGTAACTCGGAACCCCAGCTGGCTGCCTTCATGGGGCCATCGTGAAAAGAAATAGGTGTGCCACACTTAAAACAATATACCTGGTGAGCTGACACAAAGTAATCACAAAGAAACCTTTTTCAAAGGAAACACACATGCAATCAGTGGTTTCATGCACTGAGCCGAAAATCAGAAGTCAGAGTCCTAGTGTATGGATACGTCAGCTGCCGCACCAACACCAGTTTCCCTAAACTGATAACCACACCAAAAACACTTAACACTATTACTGTTAAAAGAATCAGAGTCCATGTTCTGTGGTAGAACCGACTCCTATGATACCAATTTTTCACGACCCATCCTCAGGACCCGTGCCATGACTACCCCAAGCCCTCATTCCATATGCCAGGGGCTGGCGACTAGTACCGAAGGTGAATCCCTGATAAAAAGGGAAGGAATTGCCTTTAAAACTGTAACACACACAGTCTGAACACAAGCAGTAGATGCAAAAAGTACTAAAATAGAAAATTATTGTGTGCTAAAAGTAGGTGGGCCAGTATACAAACCCAACTGAACAAAAAGTACAAGTAAAAAAGGGAAAATAACTCCTGGATCATCCAAAGGGGAATCCTACATAAAGGGTAGGTATAGAACTCGAACAACTCATCCCTGCAGTACATCCCATCTAGTCCAGCTCCGAGCAGCCTCCCATCCATCACCCTCAACCTTGATCATTATTGTTCGTCATCTGTACAGAACACAACAAGGTGCGGGCGAAGCCCGTGCAGGGGTGAGTATAACAATACTTAGTAGGGAATCTGAGAACCCCGAAGGTCTCCCTAAATCCAAAAAGGATAAACCATAAAAGAAAGATACAATCACGAAGTATCAACCAAACCTACTTTGGTATATGCCCATACATATACCTAAGTTATCAATCATAGTCTGACTCCAACTCTCGAGACCAAGCACAAACCATTCCACAAAGGATGTAAATTCAATCACCATGATGATAATGGTTGAAAGACATGACTCAGCTCACACAAGTATACATCTTTCATAGAGTGATAGTGATGATCAGATGTAGTCACTGATTCATCTATGCTATCAGACCCACACAGGATACGATACCAGCTAATCAATCAGACCCACACAAAATACAAGACCGGCTATTCTGTCAGACCCTCACAGGATATAGGAAAAGAAGTCTGAACTTTCAGACCCACAGAGGATCCCGGTACAGTAGTCATCACTGTCGAACCGATGGTGGATTCTGGTACAGTAGTCGTCGCAGTCGAACCCACGAAGGATTCTGGTATATTAGTCATCGTAGTCAAACCCACGAAGGATTCTGGTATAGTAGTCGTCGCAGTCAGCCCAAGGGTTCCCGCACACATCACGCTCGATTCCGGGAGGGTTTGATCCTTGAGCCCAGTGTCGATACATCAACTATCACAAAGTCCTGATTTGATGTATCGCGTAGTTTCATCTCATCATAAGGAACCCAATATGACACACACCACTTCAATCAGACGACCGGTCTAAAAGTTATTGGCAATTCCGTTCAAGGGGCCCGGTTGGATTTTACGTTCGATCCAACCCGGCCATTTTATAAATTTTCCCAAAACTCACTCACAGTATCGAAAAAGGGCCGTCCCTTCGCTAGGTTCCCAGTTCCATAGATGGTGGGTCAATCGGACACATGATCAAGGAGATATTTTCCTTTAAGTGAAGATGGGGCTCGGCCCGTCCGGCCCAGGGGGCGGGCGGGTCGGCCCAATCCGGTCCGGCAGGTCTGACCCGGCTGGGCGTCGGCCCGGCCCGGTGGGGCGCGGCCCACCAGCGGACCCAGACTGCACTGCGGGCCGGTCCAGTTCACCCGACGGTGCCACGCGACGCTGCCTCCTCCTCTGCTCCGACCGGCCGTAGCCAGTGGGTTCGTCCCAGCGCACGTAGCCCGCGCTGCAAGCCGCAGTTCTCCCCACATGGCTCCTGCCGGCATCACGGTTCTCCAGCCCGGTCGGCACGCGGCAGGCCGGTTCGCCCGGCCAAGTGGCCCATCGATGTGGGCTGTGTTCTCCTCCATGCGGTGCCTGGGGGCACCGCAGTTCTCCAGCGGGGGTCCTCTCGGGATGTCTCCCTCAGCGCTGGTCCCTCCGGATTCTGTCAGTGCAACTTTGGTCGTCGCCCACGAAGAACGCAACAAGACAAAGAACATCACAAGATCAGCAGAGGGAATCGGTTCGTGTTCAGATTGGCCCCCATCCTCCGCATTAGCAGATCATAACAGGGTTTAAAAAAGATCATCAACAAGACCGTTCCATCCCAGTTCTAAACCCCAATTGGAATTCTTCCCTTACCCGCAAGAACGATCGAACCGCGGATCAACCTGTTCGTTGGCTGGTCCGCGTTCGTCATTTAGAAATTAGAACGGAGAACATCAATCCCAGGAAAGGTAAATCCCCCTACCTCATATTTGTCATAGTATGTGGATGAGTAACGGAATACGGACGTTGCGGAAAACGGATGTCTTTCCGTCAACGTCGGAGGAGGTAGAGCTCAGTGAAGATGAGTCGAGACAATGCCCTCGGTGTACTTCGTTGGCGGCGGTGCTTCCCTTCCTTGCTCTGGTTGAAGAAGGAAGAAGATGATGCTTCACTTTCTTTGGAGACAAGGAGCGTTCTTCGTTGGAATAGGTCATTCTTTGTTGGATGAAGTCGTTTTTCCAAGATTTCTCCCAAAACTATTAAATTTCCACCCAAACTAAAACAATGTCCTCCCTATTATTTTATCCATGCCATGCATTCCAAACGGAATTCAAAATAATTCAAATCTCTAAAATTATTGAATTAATTGTGGGAGCTCAATTAATAAATTGATGGGTGTTGGCACTTTAATGAGAGAAGGTGGAAGGATCAAAATTAGATGAGGAGAGGTGGATTTATTAACTTCAAGGGAAGTTTAAAATACTTCTCCCAGTTAAATGTAAGTTACATGGGGGTTAAATGGGGTTCAAACTAGAGTGGGCCCACCTAGTTATATCTTCCCAAGGGAGGTTAGGGTGTGGTGGGACCCACCTCTAACCTCCACTTGGCGGTTTTAACCACCAATCTAATAAAAATATGTACACATATTTTTATTTTTATTTATTTAGAATCCCCAAAAATTAACTTCTATCCTTGGTAAAACGCAACTGCTGTAAAGGTCTCCTTAAGTGAATATCGGCACTGCAAGTTCATTTGTACCCTCAGATTTCAATTCCGAGTATCGGTTCAAAATATATTAAATCCCACATGTACGTTTACTGATCGTACCTGAAACAAACTTCATAAATTGATTCCGGGCACACCGAGCCTCAGTATCAAGCACCGTTAGAAAATGCGGACACAAAAAAATCACATATATTTTAAAAACAATTAACAGAATTTCCAGGTCATTAAATAAGAAGTAATTAGTAAGGTGAAGCTCCCAAATCCAATAAATCAAGGAAGTTAACATATCCTATAGAAAAAAGAGAAATTGTTTTGATGGATATAATTTTCACTAATTTAAATTTTGTTGTAGAGATAGGTAAAGAAAAATTAAAAATAAATATATTTTATGATAAAGGATAATAAATAAGAAAAACATGAACAACATCCCATCAGAGAATAAATTCTCTCTATTATAAGAGTGAGGGGACTACATTACATCTCATATGGAAAATATTGTGGAGAGGTCCACTTATGGCTCAACTCAACCAAGCATTTGTTTAAAATTAAAGAAGAAGAAAGTGAATGCTCTCTTATTCTAAATTTCACTTAAATATAGAAATAATAGTATCATATAGGTACTCAATAGTGGGTGTTCATCCTACGTAATAGTAAATTCATGATTATTGAAGAATATAAAAATTCATGTGGATGGTATAGTTCATTTTTGTAATTATGGTGATTTAAAGATCAAAGTAACTTTTAAGAAAAGTTTATATGGAGAAGATTTTAAAAATAACAAAATAATCTATGTAGAATGATTTTGAAATAATCATGTGAGAGTGGTCTAATTTCATGACTTGCGAATAAAAGTAACATTTAATCATAAGGGATATTTAATCAATGGAATCAAATGTGATTATTTGATGAAATGAATGATAGGTAATGGAAATATCTATCACTTTAATAGAAAATAGAGAATATGTTTCTTCATTGTAGAAGAGGAAATAAGTTTATAGAATAATCTACTTTTTTATATCATTCAAAAAATAATGGAAAATATTCTAATATATAAATGAAATGTTTGATATTCTTAATATAAAAAGAGATAAGAAGAATACTTTTGAATCATGCAAGAGAGAAAATGGATTAAAACACTTATAATTTAAAGATAAAATGGGATAAAAATTATCCTATAACGATTCATGACCACTTATATGATTCCATTACACATAAAACATTATGAAAAAAGTCTTACCTTGTATTTTTCCTAACTTAGATACAAATTTTGTATTATGATCACATGTGATACTGCCCTAGGAGAACCCCCAAATACAATGGTGATGGAAAGTAGTTTCAAAGGTCTTGATATATGTTTATGGAAATATTTATACACTTTGTTATAAAGATAATGAAATTATACCCTGTAATATAAATACTTTATGACTCATCTATAATTTGGACATTACATGAAATATAAGAAATATTTGACGAGTTATAATAATATTAAATATGAGATTAAAATATTTCTAACACTCTAAATGATTTCATAACTGACACATATCATACAAAATGTTTCACACAAACCATACCATAATTATGATAGGATATAAACGTGGAATATCATTGGTGACCATGAAATACAAACATGGAATATAACCAGACCGCCAAAATAAGAATAGGTGATGAGACGAACAAGACCTTATCTCACCTCTGGTAGATCTAACTTAGAGGTGGGAACTAATCATACTTTCATGTCAAACATTAGTGACCTTTAAATGTGATATAACTAATCATAATAACCATAAGTACTTAAAAATATATAAAACAGATGTTATTTGTCCACTGAGGTGTTCATGTAGTGTGTGAGAATATAATACTTAGTTGGGAACCATGAAAAGTGCCTCAACCCAACAATTATATATCAGGTGTATGGATGTTCATGCTATGTAATATACATAAATATAATAAAATTATTTTAGTATTCATAAAACAAATCATAACAATATATTATCAGAAAGGAACTTCATAGATCAATACTAGTTATAACCAGTAACTTCTTATACTGAGAAGATCCATACCTTTATTTCTTACTTAGAGATATATATTGTAATTATAAGAAATAATTAGTGTCATACCCTATGTGAGGAAATAATAGTATATGTGAATATGTTACACATGTACACATATTCACCAACACATATGAGTAGTTGTGTGAAAAAATTAAGGGTCCATGTAACTTGTCCTATAGAAAATAATTATGAAATATGGGAAATATTTCCACTAATCCTTTCTTTATTGGCCTAAATTTATTATAATTTTATTTATTTTTTTGGATAATCCCATTTTTAAATTGGTTTGAGGGTAACCCTTACATGAAGCATATGTTTATTAGGAATATGGCCTACGTACATGACCTGAAGGTCCCAAATACCCAACACTATTAGAACAACCCATCCCTGATATTTTTTTTGTTACATTAGGTCTTGTTCAAAACTTCACATAGTTTCACGACTAGTATTTCCACATAACATGATACACAATGCCTAATACCAATTGATTTTTTCATATCCTCTCATCTTTCCCAAACTGGAAGCTCTTTAGGTTTGGTACTATTTATATAAAGCCTCATCTTGGTATAATCTTATAATTTCAAGTCCCCATATTTATTTCCCTTATTCTTATGTTCATCACCCCTTGTATCCCACATACTACCATTAATTACATTTAAGAAATCTATAAATTGCTTCCCACCAACTTTACATTACATCCTCTATATCTATCACACCTAGTCTTCTAGACGTCGGGGTCACCCACCACCCACTTTCTTCCCAGAAAATACACATTCTTTAACGACCATCGACACCTTTGAATAATTTCACAGACACATAAAATACTCCACGCCGCCGTTGCTCTAAGGTTCACCCAATGACTTAGATCACTAAAACACCAACATTTGACTCATATTCTATTGTTTTTCCATCTATTTAAATGCATAATACATACTGGATTCTCCACTCCCACCTCAACTGATTGCTTTTTTCTACCACACAAAATAATGGGGTTCCACCATAATTTGATATTGTTCTTTTTGATATAGGATTACAGGGCTCTATGTATTACTAGACCAGACCCCAACTATATGGGAATGGGTGAAAAAATACATGATATTCTTGTATCCCATCCCTGGTATAATGAATTAGATAATTGTTGTCCCATCCTGCAATATAGTTAGGAAAATTTATAACTCATTCTATTAATAACATGTATAAAATTAGCTAGAGAACTTTCTCAAGTTTCTTATAACAGAACTACAAAATTCCTATAAAATATGTATTCTCACTATCATAGTAACAAAAAAGTTATATATGAAACATTAAACATGTTTAATGAAACCTTGTAAGCTATAACAACCAACATGGTTGATACAATCCTACAACAACTTGAAAAATAAAAAAATAAAACCATATTGAAATATAATAAATCCATAGCCCACATTCATATAACCAACAATCAAATTATACAAACATGAAAATAACCATTATGGATTAAAATCATAGCATAATTAGTAACAATTCAAATGATATAATACAAAATGTAATCATTTAATACATGAAAGTCTCAGACCAATATAACCACATGGGTAGAACATACTCGACTCCTAATAAATGCTAGGGAGACACCAATTAAATTGTGGGTGGTTTATTACATTAAATCCTTCCAATTATACACAACTAAAATGTGGTTATATACTAGGTAATTCTAAAGTTAGTGCTCAAAATCACATAGAAAAAGAATAACATATGATGGATACCCCAATTAGTATAATATTCCTTATTATAATTTCATAAGTTCAAGGTTACAAATCAAAATTTAATATAACTAATTTTTTAATCTACCATTTATTAAAATAGGGAAGACGAGGTTCAAGAAAAACATGTTTTTGGAAAACATATAGGTTAATATGGAATGAAAAAAGATAAGAATCTAACTAAGAAATTATTTCCAAAAGAAAACATCTGGAGGCAAGGTTTTTCATAAAACATACCATTCATTAAAAATTTATAAATAAATTATGGTAATAATCAAGTGATTGGTTAGGTAAATGTTAAAATATTAATCTATTCTTGTAGAATCATATCTTCACACATTGTAAAACCAACCACCACATCACCACTAAAGCACTATATTAACCATATGTTAAGTGTGGTTCATTAACTTATATCTCTTTTAAATATAAGTAGTAATAGAAGATTACTGTTATATAATATATGTAGTATTCAAGGGAAATCAACTTAGTTACATATAATAAAACCAATAATGTTTATGAAAACTATAAAACAATTTACTTTCAAGCTATCCTAAAAATATTTGAGAGTTGCGATACACTAAGAAAACCTATTTAATCCAATGATTAATACTAGGGGAGGTTCCAAACATATTGACTAAAAAATATTAGTATACTGACATAATAATAAGATACCCAACTTATATATCAAGGGAAATACAATAATAAGTTTCAAGAATCACAAATAGTGTTCAAATTATATTTAGTTTATTAAACATTACAGGACAATCAAGAGGGAATGATTTTCCATTGAAAAGTTCTAACCATCCCCATTGTAAAATATTTAGTTCATTATACCAAAATATCATAATTAAAACACTGATTTATACTTCTAAAAATATAAGATGAGATTTATTGATAGTTAAGTAAAAAAACCAAAGTCATAAATATTTAATCATAGCCCGAGAATCACTCGATGAGTCAAGACCACCAACCAAAATTATTGTAGAGGATTATTATCTCAAAACATTTCTAGGAATCCCCTAAAACCATTAAACCACAGTTCCATAACTAAAGGAACCAAAACTCATAACCACTATAATTGAAGATGGATAAAATCCTAAAAAATGAAATGTTTTACTATATAAATGTCCAAAAATATATATTATCCCTAAAATATAAATAATATATAAGAAAATAACACTGAATTTTACCATATAAGTTAGAGATCCATAGGTCAATTTTTACCATAGTCCCTTTTCACTAAAATAGTGGTGAAAAGTATGAAATCAACGCCTACGAGCCACCAAAAAAATAAAATGGAAATACCCATGATATATGGTTAATTATACCATACATTAGTGGAATTAAATCTAAAATACATGTCTTAGGTAGATGAAATTATGTAACAGAGATAGAAAATGAAATATAATGGGAGAGGGGAAGACATACCTTATTTTTGGAATGAAAAACTCCCTTGGATTAAGTGGATGGAAGAAAGGGATAAAGGGATCTCAAGGACTCTATAAAGAAATGTCACATCAATAGAGAACAAATAATATTCAAAGAATAAATGGATGATGAGAAATAATTGGTGAGGTTGAAAAGTAAAAAAGATCAAAACTAAAAGAATTCTCTATAATCCCATCGAGTACCAAGTCACATACCATCAAGTACTTGATGGCACCACCATGACATCCAAACCAATTCTAGGTCTATAAGGTACCTTTTGCACAATCCTTAGGTAATAGATTTAATCTATAGTGGTAAACTACATGTATCAACCTTTGTAGGTTTCACAAAACACTAAAAATTATCTTAATCCTTAAATATCTTCCAAATAAACATAATAATTCATCCCCAAACCCCTAAAAGAAATCTTAAATATTTAAATGAAAATTTACAAAAAAAACATAATAAAAAAATCAATAAACCAAGTATTTCAACTCTCCAAAATTCATACATGATACATTAATAACACCTTAATCTAGGTAACCAAGGCACAAACTATGACATCCTCTCAACCATATAACTTATCATCCTCAATAATTATGAGAAGAAGTTTTCCAAAAGATTTATTAACCTTAGGTATCTAGAAGATATTTTGGAGAAAATATTACATACATGATGAAAAACTCCCAAATTCACCTAAAATAAACAAACACAACCAATCCATAACCCTATCCCCACACACAACCTAAAATAATCGATTAATTATTTCACAAAACAGCCATGCATTTTATTATCCATACTTCAAAATGTGTTATAAATCATTATAATGAATAAATTCTTCAATCCTAACCATCAAGACCATAAAATTCCAATAAATAAATGAAATAAAAAATTTATACATCATCAAACTCTCCATGACGCTTCAAATTCATGAATTCAATAAAAAAAGACATAAAATCTATAATGGTACATCAATTATCAAGGATATAAAACCATATTTTTTGATCTCAAAATATCATTTACTCATAAAATGAAAAACTAAGTGACTATAAACCATAATATTTTTCAAAATATATATATACCTGACCTCTCATTCAACTATAGATTATAAAATAGTAACATTTTTCAAATGGTTTACTAATTATTTTTATTTAATTCAAAACTAGATATTGAATCATTCACGAAAATAACACATATCACTCAAATAAGTTATTGAAAAACCCTAATATAAGTAAATCAACTATCAAAATTTACTTTCAAAATAAGGCCTTATGAATTTTAAAATATTTATTATAAATCAAACATGTATTAAATTCTGTTTTATTTTAAAACCAAAATAGAATTACATTAAAAAATAACTTTAAAATTAAACTTTCAAAACCAACCTTTATGTTTTTAAAACCATTACCTATTTTAAAATGAAACTATGAGTGAGATAATTTTTCCCCAAAACACATTCCATTTTTAAAATCTAGATTTAAAATACCTAGCCTAAATCCCCATATTTTTTTAAATAAAGAAAAATATATTTTCAAAATAAAACATTTTAAAACACATTTAGATTAAATAACTTTTCCCCAATTTATTAACATAATATTATAAAACACTATCCTTTAGAAAAAATACAAAAAAAACCTCCATAGGTACTCATAACAAATGGAATAGGTTCTCCTTGGCAATAAATAACACGTAGTGACTAGCATGCTTGACTGCTTCATTTTTTAGTATAATATCAATAAAAATGATTTAAAAACATACTCATCACTAAGATATAATCTAGTTTAAAAATATATGTATTCAAGAATAATAAATGATATGAAAATAATTGACATGTTGATAGCACAATATCAGACATTTTTATTTTTATGTATATTTATTATACTGTTTAATTGATTAATTTTTTTAATTGATTACATTTCTAATATTTTTGTAGTAGGAAATATTTACATTAATGTTTAGATTATTTTTGAGAAAAATGAATAATTTATAAATGGAAATAACATATTTATAATCGGGAAAATTTTGGCATTATTCTATCTAAGGAAATACCCGTAGTGTTAGAGTGAAACCATGATCTCAGAAGAAAAATGGGTTTGAGGCCCTAAGGAAAAATCTTTGACAGAAATAGTGGGAGACATTGTGAGTTTAGGTAAAGATATATTTGGTAATGTAAAGTGGAATTTAATGTTTTTTATGAAAAATCATTGTGCATGCATTAGAAAATATTCCTATATGATTCTTTTCACTTTATTGAAAAATTAAAAATGGATGTTGGATGGGGGATGGAAATGGGTAGTGTAACATCATGGGAATATTGTTCATGGATAAATTATAAACTCCAAACACACCATGGTTATGTTTTTGGTGTGGGGTTTGATGTGATGGTTTACTAGAAAGGAAATATTAAATGACTATCTAGAAATCTTGTGGTGAGTGTTCATGTTCTTTTGATGAGTACTAAGTTATCCTTAAAATGTTCAAACAATGGTGATATATGGGGTTTTAATGTGTTTATGGGATGGAAATGATGTAAGTTAAAGTACTATGTCATGAATCACATTTCCATACCATGGTGGTTGTTTCTATAGTATGATATATAT
This sequence comes from Viscum album, assembly GCA_963277665.1. Taxonomy (NCBI): domain Eukaryota; kingdom Viridiplantae; phylum Streptophyta; class Magnoliopsida; order Santalales; family Viscaceae; genus Viscum; species Viscum album. The sequence continues at coordinate 1,284,630,090 of OY728155.1, read as the reverse complement.
TCCACTATTCTCTATCCATGTGATATTTTTGAAGATATAAGGCTTTAGGGTTTTGGTAATTTTGAAATAAAATATTACACACCATGGAGAAAATTAAAACAATCATGTGAAAGATAATTTTAAATTTAAATGGGGATATTCAAGGAGTGGTAGACAAGATTGAGACATTTTTAATATTTCTTCTTGAATTTCAAAGTCCACCCATGCACTATTTTTTAATTTTATTTGGTGGAAAATAGATAAGGACTTTACTATCTATCTACATGGAGTTGTAGTTTCATGATGATAGATATATCAAGATACAAGGAGATATAAGGAGTAATCTGATGTGATTTTTCTCTACAAATTATGGCTGATGTTGTGCACTTGAAGTCAACTTTTTTTTTTCTATAGGTTCACTACTAGGATATGCTTCCACTAGGTGTCTCTATTTAGATTTGGGTTTTTATTTTCACCCTCCAATGGATAGTATGAGGGGGAATTTATTAATAATTTTTTTAATGAATTAGTATTTTTTATTTTTAAGTAATGTTATTTATAATGGTAGTTGATGTGGGTTTGTTTCATTCATTCTTTATTTTATATCTCTTCATTTATTTATGAGTGTGGCCATTATCTATTTATTGAGGAAGTTCCAATTTTATTACACTAAGTAGTGTGTATCCTTCATGAATATTGGGTGTGTTATTTTCAATATTTAATTTTTTTGGTTACGTATCTCATGAATTAACCAAATTACTTAACAATAAGAAAAGGGTTTTTTCAGAGTTATAGTGATCACTAAGACAATGGAATAACTTATATTCAATTCCAACAACTTCATGACTATTCATAATACTTTCTATGTTTCAATATTCAAATTTTTTAAAAATCGAGATACACTACTAGAAATTCGATCATTTGAGACTAATTATTTGTGACGGGGAGATGACCTTTCACAAATAGTGGCTTTACTACTATTATTTTCAATAGAGTATTAATTCTATTTAAAATAATTATTATTTTTGGCAGATTATTAAATATTTTACAAATATATTTTTCGGGAATTCTTTCCACCTATCGAGAAAAGTAATCATGATAAGAATTTACAATGGATAACGTTATCTATTGGAAATTGTCATCAACTCATGATTATTTGAGATGGAAATTAGTGTTCATTATAAAAAAATATTGTATTAATCCAGTGCGTCGCTCCTTTCTTCCTCCTCTCCTTTTCTCCTCCTCTCACCTGAACGAAGCAGAAAAACCCTACCTAGAGCCCAATTTATTTCACCTCCGTGAACACCCATTCTTCCATATTTTGGAAAATTTTGGATCATATCGTTAAGGTACAAACTCTACTTATGATCTGTGTCAATTATTTTTATATATTTTGGATTAATGTTAAAAATACTAGTTTGGTAAAACCATAGGTTTATTTGTTCTGATTTCCATGCTTTATTTGATATTTAGGATTGACACATTTGTATTAATATCTATTTTCGTTTTAATCTTGTTCATTTTTTACATATTTTGATTCAATGTTAAATATATTGGTTTGGTCAAACCCAAGTTTTATAAATTTATTTGATTTTCATGCTTTATTTGGTATATAGAATTGAATTGATTCTATTAATCTCTATTTTAATTGTAATTTGGTTTATGTAATTTATTTTAATTGATTTTTAGGTATTATATTTTTTAGTTTTGATTTTTATATGTGTTTTGTATTTATATATATATATATAAGTAAGTTTTTTTACTATTATATTTTGATATATGTTTATATATATATATATTAACATGTGTTTATTAAATTTTGATATTTGTATGTGTTTATATATATATGATTTTAAAAATATGTTTATGGTTTTTGATATATATATATATACGTATATGTATATCTATATGTATATTTGTATATATGTATATATGAATTTGATATGTATATTTTTTTAAAAAAATTGAAAAAATATATTTGATATATTTTTATAGATTAATAAATCTTTTTAATATAAATACATATTAATACGTTCCGATTAATTAAAATTTTTTTTAATATAAATATATGTAAACAATACATTCTGTGTATACATCTATAAACATTTTAAAAAATGGGTAAATTTTTCAATATATTTATATATATATAATTCTGTAATGTTTTTAATACACACACACACACACGTATGTATATAAAAATGTGAATATATATATATAAGTTTTAAACAAACATGTGAAGTTTATGATATATATATATACATATACTGACATATATAAACGTTTTAAAAAATGTGTAATGTTTTTAATATATATATATATACATTTATGTATACTAACATGTCAATATATATATATATAATTTTTATAGAAATGTGTAATTTTTTTGATATATATATATAAACATAAACATATATAAACATTAAAAAATATATATGATTATATATATATATATGTATATATTTATCTGATTTACATATTTTTTTAAAAAATGTAAAAATATATTTGATTATGAAATTATGTATTATATATATATATTAACATCGGATTATATATATATATATATAAACATTTCAAAAATACATGTATGGTTAAATATATATATATATTTGATATGTATATTTATTTAAAAAAGTGCCAGAATATATTTTATGTATTTATATTAATTATGAATTCGCGATATACATATATATAAAAATAATTTAAAAAATTAATAATAATCATTGCACATTTTATAATAATTAAAAATTAATTAGACAATATTATTAATAAATATTAAATATTAATGTATGTTTACATCTATGTATATATAAATTTAATATATATATTTGGTTAATTATACTTGTTAGATTTTTAGATATATGTATATTAATTAAGAAATATTTTAATATAAATATATATAAATACTTATTTAATTAATATTAATAATAAATAAGAAATAATAATGTTAATTACAAAGTATTATTAATAATTTGAATATTGATGAAATATATGAATATTTTTCTGTGTGTACATGTATGTATATATACAGATTTGATGTATTAATTTTTTTGAAAAAACGTGTAGAAATTAATTTCATGTAAATATATTTGATTATGTGTTATATATATATATAATGTATAAAATAAATAGAAATGAGTGTTTTTTTAAATAATGAGAAAATTAATTTAAAGAAAACATTTTTACTAAACTTTATTTATATAAATTTTTTATATTAACAGAAATTTAAAATTAGATTAATGAAACAAATAATTTATAATAACTAAAAATTAATTTTTCAATATTATTAATACATAGTATATATTAGTGTTAATTGAAAAATATTGTTAATAATTTCAAAATATGAGGAAATTACGATTTTTTTCAAAATTTGTAAAAGAAAAAATATGAGTAATTGTTAAATTTTACTAATATTTTTTATAAATTCAAATGTTACATCACACCTAAGGTACACCCCACATCCCCATATCCCGAACCCAAAAGTGGCCTTTTATTTTTCTTACGATACATAGTTTAGAAAAAAATTTAATTTTTTTTAAGAAATTATAATAAAAATATTAAATGATTTAATCTCAAATGTGATATAATTAAACACCCAACACACACATATGTAATGTCATTTTGAGGATAAACCCCACATCTCAGACCTAACGATGGTCTCAAAGTTCTCATATGAGACAATGTTCGATAGATATTATATTACTTTCAAAAAAAAAGTCTGCGTCTAATATAATATAGTTAATATTGTTATTTTTTCATATCCGATCCTCTACAGGCCCCGTAATCCAATGCTAACCCAGTGCCTCACTCTGATTATATTTCATATATTATTTCTAGGTGGTAAAATATAATAATAATATGCAATTAGACAAAATGATTTGTAATAATTGTTTTTATTTTGTTGTTTTTAAGATAAATATGGACTCGGGTGGTAGACACCAGTATCTATTACGTGACCGTGATTTGATAAATAATCACGAGAATCCAAACTAATCTAGTTTAAATCCTATCTATATTGATGGTGTAGAATCCTTTATATCATTTGCATCATCAAATTCAGATTTTGTTTGTGAAGGAACAATTAGATGTATATGTCAGAAATTTGATCTTAGGAAATTTGAAACATTTGACGATGGTGGAATTCATCTATTACTTTATGGTTTTTGGAAGGATTAAATTTTTTGGTATAAAGATGGTGAAAATAGTTCAGTATAAAGTACAATTTTTTGGTTTTCGAACAATCATTTCATAGTCAAATACATGAGGCAACTGGTCCATCTTTTCCTAAAACAACAACTCTAAATTATATTCCAAATCCCGAATCAGAACCTTATCAGATATCAAATTTGTTTAAATTCACCGAGGAGGCCTAATTTGTAGAAATCAAGATGAGAAAACTTGGAGCTGTTGCAAAATTTACGGCTATTAAATCATATTTTTGAATGTCAAATAGTTGTTTTGATCAGATTTTATCTTTTCTTAACTCGTTGTTGCCTCACAAAAATAGACTACCTACAAGTTTCTATGAAATTAAAAGGTTGGTTCATAATTTAGGACTATAATATCATAATATCCATGCATGTTCAAATGATTTCATCTAATGTTATGTTGATTATTAATCTTTGGTTAATTGTCCAACATGTAGAGAATTGAGCTATAAAGAGGCAAAATAGTGAAAGTCCAGAGTTCCCGTGAAACTGTTGAGATATTTTCCAATTATACCACATTTACAACAATTATTTATGTCCCACATCATAGGTAGATCTATGAAATAGAATAAATAAAATATTTCCATCACAGATTTCTTAAATCATTCATGTGATGGTGATTCCTTGAAACATTTTGATCAGAATCATACTTATTTTTCTTCAGAACCTTATAACATACGGCTAGGATTTTATACTGATGGTTTTTTATTTGTTTCATACAATACTCAATATTCTTGAAACACCTTAGAATGATAAAGGGTTAAATGACTAAATGATATGACTCATGTTAGTAAGGTTCATCTTCCTTTTCAAGAGCCTATCTGATTAGAACTCTATAGTTAACCGTGCTTGGCCTAGAGTAGTGATCAGGATGGGTGACATTCTAGGAAGTTTCCTAGGGTGTGTGTGAGTGATGGAAAAGAAAACTAGAAAGGAAATGTTTTGGTCAATGGGGATAGTCATTGGTCAGATGAACCATTTGTGCACATGGGTGGCCCCCAGGGTGGGGTCCACGTGTCTGTGGGGAAACTGGTGGAACATGGTGGGCTAGGACCTGACAACCATAATAAGGTGGGGTGTCTATGTTGTCACCGAGACGTAGTTGTTAAATTTGGTATAAAAGGTGGTAAACATCCCTAAGTGTAGTGCACTACCTGGGTTAAGATGTAGGGCCCACAATGAGGATGTTGTGCTCTAAAGGGGGTAAATGCAGCACCCCAGAAAGATAAAGAGTTAAATGACTAAATTATGTGGGTCATGTCAAAAAGGTGTACCTTCCTTTTTGGGTTCCTATCTGATTAGAACTTCATAGTTAAGAATGCCTGTCCTGGAGTAGTGATCAGGATTGGTGACATTTTGGGAAGTTTTTCAGGGTGTGTTTGAGTGAGGATAAAGCACACTGGAAAGAACATGTATTGGTATGTGGGGACAATCATTAGTCAAATGACCCATGATGGTACATGGTTGGGCCCCAGGGTAGGGACGATGTATCTTTGAGGTAACTGGTGGTACCTAGCGGGCCAGGAACCAATATCCATGTTAAGGCACTGTGTATGTGCTGTCACCGGGACCCAGTTGTTACAATTCTTGTTGTCCTATTTTCATTACTCCTTACAAATTTCCTCCTTAGATGTTTATGAAGGAACCAAACACACACACATTCACAAATATATATGATGCTATTAATTCCAGGATATCCAAAGAAAAATATTTATGTTTATTTGAAACCCTTAATTGATGATTTAATTTCATTATTGAACAATAGTGTGACTACTTTTAATATAACTGCAATTCAGAATTTCATATTGATGGTAGCATTAATATGGAAAATCAGGGACTTTTTGGCTTATAGTATGTTATCTGGATGGAGCACACAAGGTCTTAAATCTTGTCCACACATCATGGCTGAGAAAAAATCATTTATGTATTGTAATGGGATAATGTTTAGTTATTTTTACTATCATCAGAGATTTATTCCTACAGATCACCCTTTTTGAAGGAAAAGAATTAATTTTACAAAAGGTTTAATTGAAACATAAACACCTCCAACAATGATCTCTTGTAATCTGGTGAAATCTATTGTCTCTTTGTTACCTCCTATTACTTATAGACAAACCATAAATAAGAAAAAGATAAATCATTTTGGGAGAGATCATAATTGGATAAAGTAGAGTATTTTTGGGGACCTTCTATATTTGTATTATTTTTTGGTTTTTCACATGATAGATGTAATTCATATTGATAATATTTTTTTAATAACATGTTTTATAACATTTTGGACACACCTTGTAGTACAAAATTTAATTTAATGACATGGTTAGATATTGTACAGATTTTCAGACATCCTGAAGTTGAATTATTTGAGGATGAAATATCACACAAATTAATTAAGACAAAAAAGCATACTCACTTAGTAAAGAAAAAAATTTATTATTCTAACAACGTATTAGAGATTAGAGTTTATCAAATGGTTATTCTTCTAATTTTTCTTATTGTATTACAAATAGGCTTATTAGCAGGATAAAAATTCATGATTGTCATGCCATAATTGAAATATTACTATCTTTTGGTCTTAGGGGGATATTGAATTTTTCAATATGGGATGGGTTGACCGAAATATAATTTATTTCTAAGATATTTTTGTGGAAATATCATATTATAATTCATTGAGTTTTTTGTAAAAATATGTTGTTTCAATTTTATGTAAATTAGAGAAAATTTTCCCACTCAGCTTATTTGATTCCATGGAAAATTTAATATTACATGTTTTATATTAAGATAAATTTGTATGTCTGGTATAATTAAAGTGGACGTATCCGTTTGATAGATGTATGAAAAAATTATAGAAGAAAGTATGTAACAAAGACTTAGTGGAATGGTCGATTGTAGAAGCATACTTGCAGGAGAAAATTTGAAATTTCTGGTCTCATTATTTCAATCAGAATATAATTAAAAACATAATCGCTTGGATCAAAATGAGGTAAATTTGATGATGTCACATACCATCAATTGTTAGTTTTTAATCATTTGGACCTCGGTTCTTGTGGTTATCATGAGCAATGGAATGCAGAAGAAGAACTGCATAGAGATCATACTTATGTTGTACTGAATTGTGGTGAAATGACATGATTTTTGTAGTAAGTACTAGTTTTTTTATTTCGTAAAATATTTATAAAATATATCTTTATATACATTAAATTTTTTGTATACTATATGATTAGTATATCAAAAAAAATTATAAAAATTACATCTGCAACTACTAATGAATGTCAACAATATAATTTTTCATGTTGGTTTCAAAGACTGGTAAGTATATTTTGTTTCGATGGAATAATAAATCAATTTTTCAATGATATATATTATTAATAATTTTTATTAATTATATGTAACTAAAAATGAAAATAAAATTGATAGTCGATTATGCGGGCTAAAAAAACCTCCATCAAAATTGGTAAAATATTATAATGGATATGTGGTTAATGGATTTATATTCCATATATTCATATATGGTGACTCATAGAAATAAATGAATAATGGTGTTATTTTGAAAGGATACCATCATATGGAAAGTGAAGTTGAATTTTATGGTATTTTAGATGAAATAATTGAGTGATGTTATCTAGGACCAAATTATGTTACAATGTTTAAATGTCATTGGTTAGAAACTGATCGGAGGTTGAGAGTTCATACACAACATGAAGTCGTTGAAATTAAATATAATAGATTTGTTTCATCAAATAACCATTTATGTTAGAATATCAATAACATCAAGTTTAATATGAAAATTACTATGATTTTTTGAGATATTTGATGGAATAGTGGAGTGTGATAAAAATAAAATCACGTATTTATCAGTTTATTGAAAATAAAAATAGTTTTGTGGAAGTGATGCATTCTAAATTTTTTCAAGAAATGTCCCAAAATATATCTCTTACCCCACAATATATAAATAGTAGTGATAAAACTCTCCAGTTAAGGTATGATGATATAGATAATGTTAATGAAGTAATAAGAGGCTATGAAACTAAATTTCATTTAAAAGTTGACAATGCGGAAGATGAGGATGAAGAAATTGATTTCGATAAAAATGGTGATAAATATAACGAGTGATGTATTATATTCATGTCATTAGTTATAGTTTATTATCATATTTTTATATTTACATGTTTTTCAAAATTCATATTTTTATTAAAAATAGGTTACATGTAACATTATTTTATTCTTAAATTTATTAGTTTTTTATATTTCATATCTGTTTTAACCATATCTTTCTGGTGAGAATATTTTTTTCATATGTATGGAGATGATATTAAAGATATATTATGTTCTTTCATTTATTTTGGACTTCTTGATGATGATCCCGATTTAACTCATCCTCTTCAAGATGGTGTGCCTAGTAGAAGGGGGTGTGGTGTTGCTCGATTGTCGATTCTGAATCATATTATTGAGAGACAACCACCTTTTGATTGTGATCCTCGTTTACAGAGGTATTTTTGTTTTTTTAAGATATATGTTTTATATTAACTATGTGTATTAATTTTGATAATAATTTTTTGATTAAATATTTTTTTCAATTTGCACAGTTTTTCACATTTAGACATTGGGTAGGTTGGTGCGATTATGAGAAATTATTTTTTTGAGCCATGGGTGTCATGGGAACCGGTACCCATCCCCATGTGTAACCAAATATTATACCATTGGATTATACATTATTAAATAATATATAATTTTTAAAATTTTATTTAATTAATAACATTTTTTACTTGTCTTATAGAATTTAGTTTCTCTGATTTTTGATAACAAATGATTTCTTATCTGAAAGGCATGGGATAATTGAATATGTGAGCGCTTTTATCAGTTTCTACAGAACATCAGAAAGTGATCTATGGATAAAGCTTGTACTACTATCTTCGACCAGTCTTGTGCCTCCTATCATCCCAACTATATATCATCTCAAGTATGGGATGGGTTGTGGTCTTTATGACTTGGAGAGACTTTTATGAGGAGATCATTTGTTTCACGTTAGATCTAAGGGAGCCAAGAGGTCACCCATAGGGTTGGGAATTGTACATTTGGCATAAATCAACAACATATGGTAGGTGATATTATTTATTAATGTATATTTATTTTAACAATAAGTTTTTTTAATATTATACCGGATGCTACTGATCAATCTATTATAATGTTTAATGTTTATAAGAAGATGTTTACTGATCACCCTATAAGAGATGTTGTAGATGAATGATAGTTCTCTATAGTGCTTAGTGGTTTTGTTGAATTTTTTTTGGAATATTAATTGTATAGTTATTCTAATTTTTCATTATATTTATAGGAACCATTTGAGGTTGATAATTCTCATTCACATGAGAGTCATGATGAGACCGAACAAGATGTCACCGCTGATTCAGGTTTTGATGAGGGAGATTGGATACAGGAAACATCGCAGGGTGTTGAGAAAGGTGGAGTGATTGGTATTAGTTCTTGATGGACACATATGAGTTATTACGGTACTTATGTGATGGTATTAGTGAGTACTAAGGGAGCTCGTAGAGAGTCATCATTGATGTATTTGTCTATTGCGCATAATGAGGAGAGGTTGAGAGATTAGGATGATATGATATAGAAGATTTATCAGTATAGGTAGGAGGATCATGAGATGTACTGTCTCATAGATGAGGGGATGATGAAGTATATGTGGCGACTTGCGTGTGGTGTTGGTATAAAGTTTCCTCCCCCTGGTCTGTCGAGTGATCCTCCTCCACCTGATTATAGTTGATGAATTCTAAAGATTTTATGAATTTTTTATAATTTTTTATGATATACATATTATATTTGAAATTATTTATTAATTATTTGTGTGAATAAATGTTTTAAATTTCCTAAATGTTTTAATTATTTTTAAATATTTTTAAATTTTTCAATTTTAATGATTTTTAATTTAATTTTATTTTGTTGAAACAAATTTATTTGTGCCATAATGTCACAAATATAGTTATTAAATAATATTTTGGGAATGTTTTGTGATGGGTTGTATATCAATCAAAAAAAAAATTTTCTATGATGGATTGTCGCTAAGAATCACATTTGTGACGCCCTCTTCCGCGATGGGTTATTAGCGATGGACACCTATCACAAATGAATTTTTGTGATGAGAATCCATCAAAAATAACCCATCGTAATTATCTAAAATTCCTTTTTGATACACTAATCCATAATTTTTCTCTTGAATTATATGTATATTTTTTTAATCTTAATATTTTTTCTTATTTATTGACTTGGAATTTTCCATTCCTACATTCCCCAGCATTGTTGGTTCAATCTCTGTAATTTTATATCCTATACTAAACTTTAGTAGCTTTATAGATTTTATGTTATGTTTATAAATTTATATACTAGATAGGACTAAAGGTGTAATGACACTGTATGGGTGGTCAAATGTTTTGGTGTTGTTTTCGGGGACTTAGGGCTCAGTAAGAAGATTTAGCTCGATAAATTTAGATAGTCTTTTCTAATCTCTTTTTTTATGTTTTTAGTTTGTAATTTTTTTCTTTTGTTTATTTCATTCATGCATGGGTGTTTTTTTGATGGAAGGTATGTAATTCATAAATATTATTTACTTTATATGTTGAAAATATTACGCATCAAATTGAACTACTCAATGTGAAGATACAAATACAATGAGGGAATGTCCCAAACTTATACCCATGTTATGAAAAGAAACTAGTATATTTATTAGAGTATATTGTCAAATAGGAATTTAAACATATATATATTATGGAAAAATATTATTTTTAATCAAAGAAAGTACCCAAAAAGTAATGTGAGTTTGAAGAAAAACTTGATAGGAATCCAATGGTGATGCAGAATTTTAGGTTGAATCCAATGATACATCTAATACAGAATCTAAATATTATATATAACCCATAGAATACACCCTCATAATTTTTAAAATAAATGGGTAAAAATTGGAAGAACCCCCACTATAAAAAAGAATATAAGAGTAAAGATAAGGTGGATGATATTGAAATAGGGAGGAAATATTTTGATGAAGCACAGTAAGAAGAAAGTCCATAAATAAGAGTTTTATCATGTTTGTACAACCTAAGAGTTACTTGTTCATTATTTTAGACTATAAAAATTATAGGCTTTTCTTCAATAATGTATCACGAAATTTTCATGTAAGATTTTAATAATTATCACATTGGATGAGTGCAAATTTGATCCATAGTTAAATTAAAACCATCTAACCCCTTTACAAACTCCTATTATACGTTTTACAAGATAATTAAAATCTCCATTACAATAAACAAAAAATATTATATAGGAAAACCAAGTTTTTTTTAAATATTTTATGGTATTTTATGAATTTATTTTTTGGATTTTAGGAACATTATCTAAAGAATTTTTTATAGGAAGTGGATTCAATCACCCTTATATATTTTTAAGATTAATTGGAGTAGATCTAATAAATTGACATGTATATTTTAATTGTGTAGGTTTATGATGTGGAAGGACACATTATAAATACTAGATAAAAGGGAAAAATAGAAGGGGGTAAGATTAATTAGTTAGGGTATATTTATTTGAAATCAACATCTCTTTTAATTTTCCTATATTTCTATATTTTTTTTAAGTAAATAGAATTTTTATGTCATTCTTAGACTTTTTTGCTTTATTTGTTATCATATATGATATTTTTTATTAGAAATCTCATCATTCCCTGTTTTAGATATCATTTTTAATAATGATGAATGTGTAATATGAGAAATTAATGAGTAAATACAATAATGGGAGTATTTATTTAATGAATAATTATTTGGTAATATTGGTTGATTTACGTTGATGAAATTCCTACAACCATTTTTAATAATTTATTTTATGATGTTTATGTTGATTGACTTGTTATTATTATCCATTCTATGAGTTATCTTCCAACATTTTATATTTCATATTCCCAAGAGGTTTCTCAGACATTTTTTCTTTTAATTTATTATAACATATTTCTTGAGAGATACATTGTACATGTAGGCCACTAGAACATTCATTGACATTTCGTTAATGCTATGGAAGAACAAAGTCCTACTAAGATAATTGATGGATTTTTTATTTTAGGTATTTATAACATTTATACATACCATTAAATTTAGTTTTTTTATCATGTATAATCCATTAGTGACTATGGTAGGGAAGCTACATAATAAGCCTATTTTATCCTTCCTACCATCCTCTTGGTATTTTTAATGATTTAAAATGTATATGTTTGTGGGAAGACATTGTTCTATGGTGTAAAGGGGATTTTTTTTATTAAAAAAATTAAATTATGAGGTAATAACCTTGGGAGTGGGGTGATGGTTTATAAATTAACTTTAATTGTGATTTCCAGGTTACTCTCTAAAAAATAAGAACAAAAATAGAAATAAAGAAAAATAATTATTGAAAAACAGCATGGAAAAATGATTTTGAAAAGGATTTTCATAAAAAGAGGTTATATGCCTTTTTATTATTATTATCATTATTTTTGAGCCTATTATACAAGTATGAGCAGTGTTGGGTGATATCATTTATAGAGGATGTGTTTTTATTGAGATTTCTATTGTTTATCATGCATAGTACATTAGATTTTAACCTCATTTTTTAATCATGTTTTGTTTCACATAAATTTCCTACCAATACTCAATATTAGATCCATTTGATCCTTCTATGAAATGCCTCATGATTAATATTGAATTATTTGTTTTTTGGGTGGATATTAAAATGTGTTTCAAGCATCTGGTTCATATTCATGTACTCAATGTCTGAGCATAGCACATGTAAAATGTACCTTTAGTGATGTGATAAAAGTTTTCAAGTGAGATAGATCACAAGTGAAATGAATAGTAAAAATAATATGAACGATTTAAATGGAATTGGAAAAAATAATGAATATTTAAATAGTAAAATTAAAATACACTTTTAATTATTTATCATAAAAAGTGGATAATTGAAAAAAAATCTTGTGTGATGCTTGAAATTTAATTCCTTGTTGATAATTTTTAGATTTTAGTGAATTTGATATTTAAACATTACTAAGGTGGGTTTCCTTTCTCATATGTGGATGTTTCATTCTTGTGGAAAAGTATGAGTTTAAGTGTACCGGGTCTTGATATGTAACACCCCAAGCTTCTACGGTACGTTTCCCTTCGAATAATGCGATAGCGTGTGTTGTACGCAACCTCGAGTTCTAACACACACCACAACTAATTAAACTAGCCGTTGTGAATAGTAATACCTAATTTTTGAAATTATATATATTTTATATTTGAAAATGTACTTCATTTTTGGACTCGGAATATCGAATTTAGCCTAAGGTGAAATTTTGGTACTTTTCGGATAACTTTCATATTTTGATGAATAGTGAAAATTACTAAATTTTAATTAAAAACAACTTTTTTAATAAAAATAATTAATAGTGATAAATTATGAATTTTAGTGGTTTTAAAGTATATTTAAAATATATTTTTATATTTTAATATAATTTTGGTCATTGGACATAATTTTACAATTAAACCGAACATAAACAAGTGTCAATCTTTTGATAGTTATTATCTCTTAAAAACACGCTTTTTGTTTTGACAGCGGGAATTAATTTTAAATTAATTTCTGCCACTTCTGTGTTTTGAATTTAGGAAAATGGATTCCATATTTGGAATCAGGATGTTTAAATTGTGTAAATAGGTAACTTTTATTTTTAGACAATTTGAATAATTACTGCGGTAAATATTTTATTTACCATGGTTAAAGGGTAAATCCGGTAAATAAGGGTTAAAAAAATAATATTATAATAATACAAAATTACCCTAAAACGTGTCCTAACCTTATTGGTGTACACATACCCGACCATGGGCATCCTTGGGTCAATTTGGGGACCCCTTGGAGCCACTTGTAAGTGATAATGACACATTATATTAATAAAGTTAAAATAAAAATAAAAATGGCATAAGATTACATCTTTTAGAAGAACAATTTTTACATAGGGTTATACATGTTGGATTTTCGATTATAAATTTTCATTAGAAAGCTAAAACGATATCCTACATAATGATATTTTATTTATAATTTTTAGACATCAAATAATTTAAATTATTAATGACACAATAATGATGCAATGTTTACCTCATTAATAAATCATTTAAATAAATAAGATTATAATGATTAAAATATTATCTAAAACCTGTCCAATTATTATTGGTTGATGTTATTTAGAATATGAGTCATCGTATCTTCGACCTCAATGATTTTTGGACCATTATAAACCGAATACAAATATATTATAAAGTAATACTTTCACACTTTCCTAAAGAGCCCCTCCTCTCCCTTATAAAAGGAGACCACTTCTACTCATTCCTCACACCTCTCAAGCCACTTGGCTCGTCCAAACTCTGCCCAACTAAGCTCCCCACATCCCTCTCCTCCTCTTTGAAGCTTCCCCTTAGGCAGAAAGCATTTCAAGAAGTCCTTTGGTTCCAACCAAAGTGAGTTACCTAAATTAAAGGTAACGATTTCTCTTAAATTATTTTCATTTATTTTGCTTCTCCAACCCCCAAACTCTTTTTATTTCCCTTCTTTTGTAACAACACCAGTATCCTCAATATACTAGGATGTTTTTATAAGAAGTATTCAAACTACACATACACACAACGCCATCTAATGGATGATGAACATAATGTTTCTGTGGATGGCAAATTAACGCCTCACGAAACGATGATTGTTCAAATACATCTTACCGCCTCTCATGGTGGCCATTATGATGGAACTGTAATTAAAAATGATATTAATGATATATATTTTATATATAAGCTTCTGTAATTCCATTTTATTTCATACCATTATTCGTTTCATGTTGTATATACATATGATAATTTCATTTGAGGAAGTGCGGACTACCGCCCCCTTAAAATGATATGACTCGTTCATACCACACATGGAACGTATAAAGGATGGTTTTATTGAACATAAGTAACATATATAAAATATTATATTATACTGGAATAGTAATATACCTATGTATCATTTGGATTCGATTCTTTTAAAATAAAAATTAAATGGAAGTAGCGTTCGTGCGTACGTACGGACTACAGTCTCCACGAACGCGATGAGATTCATTCTCCATCATATCCATTCAAGTATAATTATCATTTAATGATTTAAAAATTATGTTTAAGGACTTGATATCATTCTGGATATGAATAAGATACAACAAACATGACTTATGTAACAAAACATATAAAAGAAAATGAGTAAGTTAACACCCGAAACGACGATAATTCTAAGATATTATTAACAAATCAATGTTAAAAGATCATATATGATATCATATTAATATATTTGATTCTTGTATAATTTAATAACAATTATTTCACCATTATACAGGAGGTTAACCTACCCCAACCAAGGAAAATTACAAGGTAAGGGTTATTTCACAATCTCTTCATTATTCGAGGTTGTTTATACGTAATAATCTACTGGGATCTCTTTATCATCCACATTCATGTTTCTTCAAAATGTATTTCAAAACATATTTATTATTTACAAGAATATGGGTTAAAGTCATTTATACCCTTGTTTGACTTTTTATAAGAGGATTATAAAGGAATCTTTCCGTCGTTTTCAAAACAAGGTCCTTTTTAACCTTTTCGACAAAATTAAGGTAAGAATGTTTTTTTTAACTTATACGGTGGGTGCGGTTATTTTCCGCCATTATAAAATCATCAAAGCTTTCCTTACAAGCTTATAAGAATATTTTCAAGAAAATGTTTTATTTTATATGTCTCTTAAATGATTTCAAAAATAAAAAGAGATATTTCTCTAAAATGTGTTTTGATTTCATCTATGTCAACATCCTTCGACGGATTTTACGCTTATTTGAAGTTGATTTATTATGATAAAAAACTTCTAAATTGTATTTAAATTTTTGTGATATGTTTGACTGTGGATGTGCTATTTTTATACCATTCATAGTTTATGGTGAAATTATTGACATTTTGTATGCTAGTTTTAATACGAATTTTTATGTTATGTTTAAACCTTTTCATATGGGAATGCATTGGACTTAATAAGTGACGGGTGGAGCCCGCTATAGCTCCTCGATGCAGCGGTAGGTCTCATGAGACAAACTAGTGTCTTGGCACAAGGCCTTGACAAAATCTTATTTGTAGTCTTGGCACGAGGCCTTGGCTATGTGGTTATGATAGTCTGGCATTATGCATTCCAACATTATGAAAGTGGTTATTGATTTTTGCATGTGATTATTCGATTAGTAGAATATCCATGTGAATAAGTAAATGGCATTATTTCATTTTATTTATGCCATACTATGTTAAATGTTCAAGTTTAAAAGGCTTTTGTTTTAGTTATACATTGCCTTAAATGTTTATTTTTATTTATGAAAGTTTCCTCTATATTGTTATCCTTACTGGGCATTTGAGCTCACCCCTTTTCTATGTTTTATTTTTCCCAGGTAGTGAAGAAGTAAATTATGAATGACTTGCAGGGATATTATGAGGGGTTAATAGTGTGGATATGAAGACTTTGATGTTGTAGTATTTTTTCACTTTGAAATGTAATGTAAAACTTTATGATTATATCTAGTGTTTCCAAGGCTACTAAACCAATCGGTCTTTCAGGATTTGATCTTTCTTGTGATCATGCCAATGTTATGTAATTAATGCACCGACTCTGGGTAGCTGGGGTCTGGGCGTTACAGTTGGTATCAGAGGAAGTTTAGTACAAACCTTGGAAGCTAGATTTAGATAAACTCTGATTAGAGCACGTAGACCTAAGATGAACTTTGAGGATTATTATAGAAGAATTTCCTAGAATTTTGGTATTGTAGAGATTTTGTGAGTTTTCCGAGCAATACATCCCTGTCTGGATACGAGCAGGTAGAGGCGGCTCTGGCACAGATGTACCTAGGGGTAAAACCCGAAAACACCGCTTTGAGCTAGACTCGAACGTGAACTGGTGCACGACAACGGGCCTTGCTTCACTCTTGGTTACGACACTCCCGGGGGATATGCTTAGGATAACTCTCATTTTCTTTACAAATCATTATGAAGGGTTTATGAGTATATACTTCCTCAAAGAAAACATTTTTATGATTATGGATTATATCCATAAATAGTTCAATTTATGTTAAGTGTTTTATAAGTATGGGATTATGTATTTTGATTCATAAACTGATCTAGTTTATGCCATTGTTTAGAAATGGAGCCTAGTGAAAGAAATGGAAACCGTATCAATGCACGCACTCCATGTAGGGATTGCCCTCCTGCTCAAGATAATTATAGTGGGGCTGGTGATGCAACTGGTGCTGATCAGCTAATCACCATACTGGGATAACTTACTCAGGTTATGAATAATAACCTTACCCGTATGGAGCACCCTGATCCGCAGCATGGAGGATCAATGTTAGATCGATTCATGAGACAACAACCACCAACGTTCAATGGGAATACAAATCCCTTAGTAGCTGAGCAATGGATATTTTCCCTAGAGAAAATATTTCAGGCTTTGGGGAGCAGTGAAAGGGAAAAAGTTATCATGGCAGTTTACCGCCTCACTGGAGATGCTGATCAATGGTGGTCATTGATTCAAAATACGAAAGAAGATGATGAAGTATCAAATATGGAATGGAGGGAGTTCAAAGATCTGTTTTTAGAAAAATACTTTCCTCGCGACCATCGAGCAGATATGGAAAGGCAATTTCTGAGTCTGAGACAAAAGGAGGATGAGAATGTCACAAAGTATGAGGCTAACTTTACAAGGTTAGCGAGGTACGCTGGTGATTATATTCGCAACCCAAGAAGTAATATTGATCGTTTCTTTGATGGGTTAAAACCATTTCTCCGTCGAGCATTAGTCTCACAATCCTTTTCATCGTACGAAGACATTGTCTCATGTGCTATCAAGACCGAAAAGGAATTCTCTAAGTCTTATGACTTTAAAGAGAAGCAAGAGAAGAAGAGACCTGCTGATCAATCTGGGAATGGAAATAAGGGGAAGAAGGGAAAGGTTGAATATCCATCTTGTGGTAAATGCGGGAAGAAACATCCTGGTACTTGCTTGAAGGGAATGGGAGTCTGTTACAAGTGTGGTGAAAAAGGCCACCAAGCTCATGATTGCAAGGGGAAGAAGGAAGCTACCAATGTTCAGTGCTACAATTGCAGGGAAATGGGGCATTATGCGAATGCATGCCCTAAGCGTCAGGAGAACTTACCTCAGAAAAGGCCAAGGGATCAAGGCCAGGCTTATGCTATCACTACTGCTGAGGTAGAAGCTCCGAAAGACGTGGTGGCAGGTAATTTAATGGTTTCCTCAAGTTTAGCAAATGCATTATTTGATTCTGGATCATCGCATTGTTTCATATCTTCCCAGTTTGCTAAGAAAATTAGATATTTCCAATTTGATTTAATAAGGGAGTTGTCAGTTAAAACTCCTAAGGGAAGTATCGTTGCAAAAAAGTTTTGTGAATCAGTCCCCATTAGAGCACATAAATTTTCTTTATCTGCTGATCTCATCGTCATACCTATGATTGAGTTTGATATAATCCTCGGTATGGACTGGCTTTCGGACTATGATGCGAAGATTTATTGTAAGAATAAAGAGGTTACGATTCTTGATGATAATGATAAGGAACACCTTATTTTTAGAGCAGAATCATCACCACCTAATTCTTATTTAGATCCACCCTCAATAGATCAACTAAATTCAATTATTGGGGAAGAAGAGAATGAAATAACTACGGGTGAGGAAAGGAATGTTCAAATAGAGGATGTACCTGTTGTGAATGAATTTGTAGATGTATTTCCAGAAGATTTACCTGGACATCCTCCAGAACGAGAAGTTGAGTTTTCCATTGATTTGATTCCTGGATCAAGGCCTATATCGAAGACCCCTTATAGAATGGCCACTGTAGAGTTAGTCGAACTAAAGAAAAACTAGAGGAATTGAGTAATAAGGGATTTATTCGCCCTAGTGTTTCTCCATGGGGAGCCCCTGTTCTTTTTGTTAAAAAGAAAGATGGATCTATGAGGTTATGTATCGACTACAGGGAGATCAATGCTATAACGATAAAGAACAAGTATCCCCTACCTCGTATTGATTATTTATTTGACCAACTGCATGGAGCTCAATACTTTTCAAAGATTTATCTTCGATCTGGATACCATCAGTTGTGTGTAAAGAAGGAAGACATTCCGAAGACAGCATTTCGAACCAGGTACGGGCATTACGAGTTTACTGTAATGCCGTTTGGATTGACTAATGTACCCTCTGTATTCATGGATCTGATGAATAGAGTTTTCAAGGAGTATCTCGATGAATTTGTGGTGGTATTTATTGATGATATCTTGGTATACTCCAAAACCTACGAAGATCATGAAAATCACTTGCGCATTATCTTGAAGACACTGAGGAGGCATGAATTATATGGAAAGTTTAGCAAGTGTGAATTCTGGCTTCAGGAGATTTCTTTTCTTGGCCATATTGTCTCTAAAGATGGAATCTCTGTTGATCCTTCTAAGACCAAGGCAATCCAAGAATGGCCAGCACCTACGAGTATAACTGAGGTACGTAGTTTTATTGGTTTGGCAGGTTATTATCGACGTTTAGTCCAGAATTTTGCCCGATTGGCTAACCCATTAACGAAGCTCACACGTAAAGGGGTTAAATTTGTTTGGACAAAAGAGTGTGAAGAATGTTTCGAAGAACTGAAGAGAAGATTAGTCAATGCTATTATATTGACTCTACCATCGGGGAATGATGGGTTCGTTATTTATAGTGATGCATCGAAGAAAGGACTTGGCTGTGTCCTTATGCAGAATGATAGAGTTAATGCCTATGCATCACGACAGTTGAAAATTCATGAACAAAACTATCCTACTCATGATATTGAGTTAGCAGCTGTGATCTTTGCTTTGAAGATATGGAGGCACTACCTCTATGGTGAAAAATGTGAGATTTATACTGACCACAAGAGTTTGAAGTATATTTTCTCACAAAAAGAACTCAACATGAGGCAAAGGAGATGGCTTGAATTACTCAAGGATTATGATTGTACGATACACTACCACCCAGGGAAGGCAAACAAGGTGGCATATGCTTTGAGTAGAAAAGACCATGGAGTTTTGAACAATATGAGAATTGAAAGGGATCCAATTTTTATGGATCTAGTGAAGATGGACATGGGAATAACCAGGGAAGGTGAAACATCAATGCTTTTTCAAATGGTTTCCAAACCATCTTTACTAGAAAGGATTAAGAGTTCTCAGACCGATGATGAAGAATTTCAGAAGAAGATTAAAGCTGTTAATGATGGGAGATTGAGAGACTTTGTGTATGAAGATGGAACTTTGAAATTTAGAAAGAGACTTTGTGTTCCCGATTTACCTGATCTGAAAAGGGAATTACTGGATGATGCTCATAGTTCCAATTTCTCTATACACCCTGGGAGCACCAAAATGTATAGAGATTTGAAGGAACATTTTTTGTGGGACAACATGAAGAGGGAGATTGCTGATTTTGTATCAAGATGTATGGTTTGTCAACAAGTGAAAGCTGGAAGGCAACAGCCTGGAGGAGTCATGCAACCTCTTCCCATACCGGAGTGGAAATGGGACAATATTACGATGGACTTTGTCATGGGGCTACCAAAGACTCCTAGAAGGAATGATGCAATATGGGTTATTGTTGATCGTCTTACCAAGTCAGCACATTTTCTTGCTATAAGAGAAGATCTACCCCTGGAACGTCTAGAAAGACTATATATTAATGAAGTTGTGAGACTTCATGGAGTACCCTTATCAATTATTTCTGATCGTGATCCCCGTTTTACTTCAAGATTCTGGAAAAGTCTTCAGAAATCCCTGGATACTGAACTTCATTTGAGCACTGCTTACCACCCTCAGACAGACGGACAACCAGAACGGACTATTCAGACCTTAGAAGACATGTTGAGATCTTGCTCACTTGATTTTCAGGGTATGTGGGATCAATATTTACCACTAGTAGAATTTAACTATAACAATAGCTTCCATTCGAGTATTCAGATGGCACCATATGAAGCGTTATACGGAAAGAGATGTCGTACACCAACCTGTTGGGATGACGTTGGTGAAGGAAAACTTGTAGGCCCAGAACTGGTGGAGGAAACGGTGGAAAAGGTGAAGGTAATCCAAAATCACATCAAAGCAGCTCAAAGTAGGCAGAAGAGCTATGCCGATAATCGAAGGAAGGATTTGGAATTTCAAGTCGGTGATCATGTTTTCCTGAAGGTATCTCCGTGGAAGGGAGTCATACGTTTTGGTAAGAAAGGTAAATTGAGTCCCAGGTACATCAGACCTTTCGAAATTCTAGAACGAATTGGGGCTGTAGCTTACCGATTGGCAATGCCGCCAAGTCTCTCCAAAGTTCACGATGTGTTCCACGTATCTCTGCTGAGAAAATACATGCCTGACCCAACGCATGTACTCACCTATGAGGAATTAGAACTGGAACCCGATCTGTCTTATTGTGAAGAGCCTGTCAGGATTCTTGATACGAGAGAACAAGTGCTGAGAAACCGGACGACGCGTCTGGTAAAAGTTTTGTGGAGAAATCATAAGATGGAAGAGGCAACGTGGGAACCCGAGGAACTTATGATGAAGAACCACCCGAGTCTTTTTATGCAGTAATACCCTAGAAATTGCGAGGACGCAATTATTTGAAGGAGGGCAGAATGTAACACCCCAAGCTTCTACGGTACGTTTCCCTTCGAATAATGCGATAGCGTGTGTTGTACGCAACCTCGAGTTCTAACACACACCACAACTAATTAAACTAGCCGTTGTGAATAGTAATACCTAATTTTTGAAATTATATATATTTTATATTTGAAAATGGACTTCATTTTTGGACTCGGAATATCGAATTTATCCTAAGGTGAAATTTTGGTACTTTTCGGATAACTTTCATATTTTGATGAATAGTGAAAATTACTAAATTTTAATTAAAAACAACTTTTTTAATAAAAATAATTAATAGTGATAAATTGTGAATTTTAGTGGTTTTAAAGTATATTTAAAATATATTTTTACATTTTAATATAATGTTGGTCATTGGACATAATTTTATAATTAAACCGAACATAAACAAGTGTCAATCTTTTGAGAGTTATTATCTCTTAAAAACACGCTTTTTGTTTTGACAGCGGGAATTAATTTTAAATTAATTTCTGCCACTTCTGTGTTTTGAATTTAGGAAAATGGATTCCATATTTGGAATCAGGATGTTTAAATTGTGTAAATAGGTAACTTTTATTTTTAGACAATTTGAATAATTACTGCGGTAAATATTTTATTTACCATGGTTAAAGGGTAAATCCGGTAAATAAGGGTTAAACAAATAATATTATAATAATACAAAATTACCATAAAACGTGTCCAAACCTTATTGGTATACACATACCCGACCATGGGCATCCTTGGGTCAATTTGGGGACCCCTTGGAGCCACTTGTAAGTGATAATGACACATTATATTAATAAAGTTAAAATAAAAATAAAAATGGCATAAGATTACATCTTTTAGAAGAACAATTTTTACATAGGGTTATACATGTTGGATTTTCGATTATAAATATTCATTAGAAAGCTAAAAAGATATACTACATAATGATATTTTATTTATAATTTTTAGACATCAAATAATTTAAATTATTAATTACACAATAATGATGCAATGTTTACCTCATTAATAAATCATTTAAATAAATAAGATTATAATGATTAAAATATTATCTAAAACCTGTCCAATTCTTATTGGTTGATGTTATTTAGAATATGAGTCATCTTATCTTCGACCTCAATGATTTTTGGACCATTATAAACCGAATACAAATATATTATAAAGTAATACTTTCACACTTTCCTAAAGAGCCCCTCCTCTCCCTTATAAAAGGAGACCACTTCTACTCATTCCTCACACCTCTCAAGCCACTTGGCTCGTCCAAACTCTGCCCAACTAAGCTCCCCACATCCCTCTCCTCCTCCTTGAATCTTCCCCTTAGGCAGAAATCATTTCAAGAAGTCCTTTGGTTCCAACCAAAGTGAGTTACCTAAATTAAAGGTAACGATTTCTCTTAAATTATTTTCATTTATTTTGCTTCTCCAACCCCCAAACTCTTTTTATTTCCCTTATTTTGTAACAACACCAGTATCCTCAATATACTAGGATGTTGTTATAAGAAGTATTCAAACTACACATACACACAACTCCATCTAATGGATGATGAACATAATGTTTCTGTGGATGGCAAATTAACACCTCACGAAATGATGATTGTTCAAATACATCTTACCGCCTCTCATGGTGGCCATTATGATGGCACTATAATTAAAAATGATATTAATGATATATATTTTATATATAAGCTTCTGTAATTCCATTTTATTTCATACCATTATTCGTTTCATGTTGTATATACATACGATAATTTCATTTGAGGAAGTGCGGACTACCGCCCCCTTAAAATGATATGACTCGTTCATACCACACATGGAACGTATAAAGGATGGTGTTAATGAACATAAGTAACATATATAAAATATTATATTATACTGTAATAGTAATATACCTATGTATCATTTGTATTCGATTCTTTTAAAATAAAAATTAAATGGAAGTAGCGTTCGTGCGTACGTACGGACTACCGTCTCCACGAACGCGATGAGATTCATTCTCCATCGTATCCATTCAAGTATAATTATCATTTAATGATTTAAAAATGATGTTTAAGGACTTGGTATAATTCTGGATATGAATAAGATACAACAAACATGACTTATGTAACAAAACATATAAAAGAAAATGAGTAAGTTAACACCCGAAACGACGATAATTCTAAGATATTATTAACAAATCAATGTTAAAAGATCATATATGATATCATATTAATATATATTATTCTTGTATAATTTAATAACAATTATTTCACCATTATACAGGAGGTTAACCTACCCCAACCAAGGAAAAGTACAAGGTGAGGGTTATTTCACAATCTCTTCATTATTCGAGGTTGTTTATACGTAATAATCTACTGGGATCTCTTTATCATCCACATTCATGTTTCTTCAAAATGTATTTCAAAACATATTTATTATTTACAATAATATGGGTTAAAGTCATTTATACCCTTGTTTGACTTTTTATAATAGGATTATAAAGGAATCTTTCCGTCGTTTTCAAAACAAGGTCCTTTTTAACCTTTTCGACAAAATTAAGGTAAGAATGTTTTTTTTAACTTATACGGCGGGTGCGGTTATTTTCCGCCGTTATAAAATCGTCAAAGCTTTCCTTACAAGCTTATAAGAATATTTTCAAGAAAATGTTTTATTTTATATGGCTCTTAAATGATTTCAAAAATAGAAAGAGAAATTTCTCTAAAAAGTGTTTTGATTTCATCTATGTCAACATCCTTCGACGGATTTTACGCTTATTTGAAGTTGATTTATTATGATAAAAAACTTCTATATTGTATTTAATGTTTTGTGATATGTTTGACTGTGGATGTGCTATTTTTATACCATTCATAGTTTATGGTGAAATTATTGACATTTCGTATGCTAGTTTTAATACGAATGTTTATGTTATGTTTAAACCTTTTCATATGGGAATGCATTGGACTTAATAAGTGACGGGTGGAGCCCTCTATAGCTCCTCGATGCATCGGTAGGTCTCATGAGACAAACTAGTGTCTTGGCACAAGGCCTTGACAAAATCTTATTTGTAGTCTTGGCACGAGGCCTTGGCTATGCGGTTATGATAGTCTGGCATTATGCATTCCAACATTATGAAAGTGGTTATTGATTTTTGCATGTGATTATTCGATTAGTAGAATATCCATGTGAATAAGTAAATGGCATTATTTCATTTTATTTATGCCATACTATGTTAAATGTTCAAGTTTAAAAGGATTTTGTTTTAGTTATACATTGCCTTAAATGTTTATTTTTATTTATGAAAGTTTCCTCTATATTGTTATCCTTACTGGGCATTTGAGCTCACCCCTTTTCTATGTTTTATTTTTCCCAGGTAGTGAAGAAGTAAATTATGAATGACTTGCAGGGATATTATGAGGGGTTAATAGTGTGGATATGAAGACTTTGTTGTTGTAGTATTTTTTCACTTTGAAATGTAATGTAAAACTTTATGATTATATCTAGTGTTTCCAAGGCTACTAAACCAATCGGTCTTTCGGGATTTGATCTTTCTTGTGATCATGCCAATGTTATGTAACTAATGCACCGACTCTGGGTAGCTGGGGTCGGGGCGTTACATGATAGCTCAATTTTAAGCATTCATTTTTATTATTAATTTCATTGAATATATTGTTTAATTGATTATTTTTTACTAATTAAAAATGGTTTTAATTTATTATGGTATGAAATATTTAAATTCATGTTTGGTGAATTTTTGGGGGGAAAGTAATAATTTATAAATGTAATATATATATATATATATAATAGGTTAAAAAAAATTAGTCTTGTTCTTTATAAGGAGAAGCCCATGATATTGGAGTGAAAATGTGTGCTTAGATAGAAACATGGCTCAGAACTCTAACCAAAATTAAATAAATGGAATAGTTGAAAATGAGATAAGTATAGTAAGATGTGAATTTATAAATGTAAAGTGGTACAAATTTTTTTTTCTATGGAGGCACCATATAAGCATAAGATCTTGTTCCTATAAGATTTTTTCACTTTACTAAAAAATAAGAAATGGATGTCTGTTGTTGGATGGAAACGGGTAATGGAATTTCATGGAATGATTGATCATGGATCAGTATTAAAATTGAAACACTCCATGGTTTGTTCATTAGTGTATTATTTGACATGGTGGTTTATTACAAGAAGGAATATGAAATGGCTTTTTGGAAAGCTCGTGGTGAGTGTGCCAATTTTTTTGATGAGTACGGAGTTAGCCTAAAACATCACACATCATGGTGATAGAGTGGTTTTGATTTGGTTGTGGGAATAAAGTGGCCTAAGTAGAAGTGTCACACCATATAGAATCTTTCCACACCATGATGGATATATTTGTAGCAAGATATTAATTCATCCATTCTTTATATGTGTAATATTTTAAATATATAAGGATAAATGTTTTTTCAATTTTTTTAGATAAAATATTCCATTCCATGTAGAAAGTTAAAGTAGATATGAATTGTATAATTTTAATGTAAAATTATGGATACAATGATGTGATGACCAAGATCAAGCCATTTTCAATATTTTCTCATTATTTCAGAGTCCACATGTGAATATATTTATAGAGTTTATTTGGTAGCACATAGTTCATAATTTTACTACCAATATACATAGAGTTAGATTTATATGAGGATATATATTTAAAGATACAAGTATATATAAGGATAAATTCAGTAGTGTTTTCCCCAATTAATTAAGGTTGATTCTTTCATCTTGAAATCAACTTTTTCTGGTGGTTTGCTGTTGGGGTCTACTATTTCTTAGAATCTATTGTTAGTTTAGGTTTCTATTTTACCCTCCCATCGATAAAATAATGGGGTAGTTCTTATACCATAATTTTTTAATGAAAGGGTATTTATTATATTTAATCATTATTATTTTTAATGGTAGTTCATTTGGGGTATTTCCATTCATTCTTTATTTTATATCTCTCTTTTTTCTTCCTAAGAATAAAAATTGTATCTTGAGTGATTGATATCCATTTTATGTGAATTAAATAGTGTTTAGACTTATTCATGACCATAATATAGGTTAGATTATATGTTTAAACATGGTTTTTTGATACCTTTATCATAAATTAATTTAAGTACTTGACTATAAGAAAAGGGGTGCTTTTGAGTAAGTGAGTGATGAATGAGGAAATAGCTTCACATAGATTATATAATATCAACTGTATGAATATCCATCATACTCTATATGTTTCAATATTTTATGATGCAATATGTTCAATAGCCTAATACACTCACCTAACCTTATTATCTCAAATTATTATAATATTTTCTTCCATCTTAATTATTTGTCTTGACAATTGAGTTGGAGTTTTCCATTTTGAGGATCTTAATATCCGAGGATTCAACCATAGTAATTTCATATCTAATAATATGATTTAGTATATTTAATGATTTTCTGTCATTTTATAATTTTATATACTTGATAAAAATATGAAGTAATAACACCTTGTAGGCGGTCGCATGCTCATTGAACATTAATAAAGAAAATACTAGTATATTATTCAGCAGTAAAACAGTAAACCGAGAAAGATGAGTTTTATTCTCGATAAAGAAATATATAAAATAAATATAGGCATTATCCACAAGAAACACTAATTAAAAATAATGCGACATTGTAAATAATAAAATAAAACTAAATAACAATAGAATACTTATTAGTGTAACGTTAAACATAAAATATTTAATAAAAATTTAATAATAAAATATATCAAAATCACAGGAATAAAGTATTTTTTTATATTGACCATATCATCACAAATATATATATATATTGAAAATTCTACATATATTTATTAATAATACTTTAGTTAATAATAACCACATTTGATTCCAAACAAAAAATAAAAATCCATTGGTAAGCATACAATATGGAGGAACATCTTATATGTTCCTATCTATCAACACCTATCATGATGTATAGAAAAAAAAATGTTTATGCCTTTTCATGTCCTATATGCATGTATTGAGTTCCATTTCATCATATATGAGATAAAAAATGAAATCCTCACTCAAACTATACTTCCACCTAAGTACTTGTACATCCCCAATTAACTTGATATTCAATAGTATAGAGGACCCTGCTATATTTTTATGGTATACTTATCTATTATCTAAACTCCTAAATATTTTTAAGAAAAATAAATGTTCATTAAATCCCAAAATCACTATGATACAAATTTTTAATGTATATATCCTAGATACATAGTCTGTAACCAGATATTTTGTACTACATACCTAGGAGCCCTTCTCTATCCCTAGGGACCATAAAATACAATAGATTATTTAGATATATTTTTTTGAAAAAATACCATCTTTATTATAGAGATAATCCATGGATAGTCACTAGAATAAATTTGGAAATACTTGTTATTAAGTCAAAACAATCCATGAAATATAATGAAAGACAAATAGGTCTTGAAAACATTAAATATGAGTGTAAAAATTTCATATCCCTAGAAATGAATAAACACAAGACCTATCCAATACAAATAGTGTAACATAAAATAGTCCATGATAAAGGTGGAATCTAAAAATGGAATAAGATAGGTGAAAATCCAAGAGAAATATGTCATATGATAAGACCACAAAAAGAAGAATATGTGATGATCCAAACTAGTCATACGATCTTCTATAATAGCTTTAACTCAAAATTTTGAATATTTCCCACTTCCATTTCAAACATGAGTGACCTACATAAGTGACTCAACAGATCCTAATACCTAAAAAAACCATCCAAATAGAGGTTTCATGTCCATTTAGGTGTCTATGAATGGAGTGAACATATAATACCCTTTAGGAAATCACAAGTGGTGTATCAACATAGTAGTGACATAACAAGTGTGTGAATGTGAATGTATACATATTCATATAACTATAAAAAAATATTTTTTATTAGTCATCAAACAAATCATAACAGCATATCAATATTGAGGAAATTCATAGATAACTATTAGATACAACTAGTGAATCCCTATACTAGGAGGATCTATACCTTTATTACCTTTTTTGAGACTTATCTCTTAATCTATGATGATAACCAATTCTACACCCTATGGTATAATAATAAATTACCTATGAATATCTCAGACAAGTAACAATTTTCACCAACACATATGAGTAGATGTTAGGAAATAAGTTTGGTTCCTAGAAACCCATCCCATAAAAATATAATTATAATTAACTAGTGTATGAAATATTACAGCTCATGATAGAAAATAAGATAAGGGATATTACAATTCTATGAAATCTTATATCCCATTCTAGGTTTAATGAATTAGGGTGTTGTGATCCCATCCCACATGAGGGTCAAGAAAATCTTTTCACTTGTTCCCTCAATAACTATTACATAAGTGGTGGATGAACCCAATGAAGTAGTCTATAACAACAATACATAATATCTAGGAAATGTTAATTCTCACTATCTATGTAACAATAATATAAGTAGTCAAATTATTAAAGTAAATTTAAAATCTATAACAACCAACATTATCAATACAACCAAATAATAACTTTCTTAACACAAATAAGAATCCATATGCCAATACAATAAAACCCTAGTCACTCTCAACATACCCAACTATCATAGTCTACAATGGAGAAAATAGCCATCATGTATTACAATAATGGAATTATTTATAATTAGATTTAGTATATATACAAAACATTAGTATTCAATAAATGTTAGTGTTAGGAAAAATAAATACACATGGGTAGAATATACTTGACTCCCAATACATACTCAGAAGATATTAATTAAGTCGGGAGATAGTTCATTATATTAACTTCGACTGGGTATACCCAACTCAAACATGGAACTAGACTAGGGAATATTAATGTTAATTATTGGAATCACATTCGTAATACATAGCCTATATACGGGTCTAAATAAATTATAAGATTACTTATTACTATTCAATATATTAAAGGTCACAAATGAAAAGACATAAACTAACACTTTATTTATCTAATATTTTATTTAAGTGAAAAAATTTCAGAATATGGATGATGAGTGTCCTTGAAAACATATTTTGGGAAAACTAATAGTGGATGATGGGAATAAATAATACAGTAATATAACTAAGAATTTATTTCTAAAATGAAAAAAAATGTGAGTCAAGGTTTTCCTAAATCATCATATTTGTTAAACCTTTATAAAATATATGGTAATAGTTAAGTACTGGGTTTAATAAGTGTTAAACTATTAAGTATTTCCTGTTGAATCACATATTCCAACATTATAAACCCATCCACTATATCTCCATCAAAGCACTCTCTTAACCATAGGTTAAGTCAGGTTTATCAACATACAACTCATTCAGGATTATGTGGGAATATTTGATTTCTATTATATAATATATTTAATACAACATGGAATGAACCTTATTTATATAGATTAACACACTATGAATGTTTAGTCCAAAGGTAAACTCTTTGTTTACAAGATATCTTAATAATGTTTGAGATTAATGGTATACAATGAATCCCAATTTTTCCCATGATTAATACCAAGGGAGATGTCTGACACATTGAGGTAAAAAATATTGGTTGCATGACTAAATAATAGGTTACCGAACTTACATATCAAGGGAAACACAACAATAAGGGTCAAGACTCACAAGGTTTTATCAATGTACAACTATTATATTGAAGTTTATAAGGCAATAAATAGGGAATGAGTTTCCATAGAATAGTGACATCTGATAATTTAATGGTATAACACTTATAATATTGTTACATTTAATATTTTATGTGTTATAGGTTTTGAGATAATGTTTGAGGAAGTGGGGTTTCACTAGAACTAATATCTTAGCTTGCCGGGAGGTTTAATGGTGTGTCAATGAGAGTTGTGATATAAAGGGTTGAGTTAAAAATGGTTCTTGTATTAGATCATGGGGAATAATATATGGTAGTTTTGTGTCATGTTATTTTAAGGAGTATGTTTAGTCACAAAATTATGGATTCAATCATGGGATGAATGGTTTTGATGATAATTTTTGCAGAGTGAAAACCCATAGTTATCAAGATGAAAAATTATGTATAGATTAAAAAACATATGTCTTTCATTTGAAACACTTCTAGTCATGGAATTAAGGGTTTTTAATAATGTTATGGTAATAAATAAGTATTTTTAGGTTTTGAGTTTACCCTTATATATGAATTTCTCATGTCATGAAGAGATTTGGACATGTGTGAAGGGTCTTTGTTTGACTTTATATAAGTTTAAATCATATCATATTCACAACTATCACAACATTATTCATTGGATGGATGATTCCATGGTTCTTCCTTTTGAACATCATTTCACTGTTGTGATTTTGCTGCATCGGGGAGTGGTTTGATGTCCTCACGTATAATTTTTGTAATTTGAATATCATATATGGTGATAGTCATCACTTTTCACCTTCCAAAATCATAGTGAGTTAATATTTTTTTATGTTTTGTAAATTAGTGGGGATAAGGTAGACTATAATGATATCTTCAGAGGGTTTTTATACATAGTCCAATTACAGTGGGAAAACAACTTGTCACACAATAAATCCTTATGTTTACAATTTTAGTAAAAACTTGGAAGGAAATTATAATTCCTATAGTTTTCTTTATTTTTTCCCAAACCCTAGGATTCCATAGGTTTATCTTTATATACCTTTGACTAATCCTTGACTATCCTTGTCCCCCAGATTCTAGAGATATTTCACTTTATGATCCAAGGACATTTTCCCTTCCCATATTTTCTTATCCTTCTTCTTAGATAGGCTATTACAATATTTCAACATTGGTTTTATTATAATTTAGTCATGGTTGTTATTGAGGGAGTTGTTCTCTATATTTTTAGGTTTTACTCACGTGTTCGTGTATTTTTGATCATATCCTCCTTGTTCTTTATCATATATTTTTAAAGTTTTTATTAATGTTAAAGATTTGATACTTTAATTTTTTCATTTATTTTCAATAATAGTCTTACTTTGATTCTATATTCATTGGGTGGATAATATTTATAAACCTAAAAAATATAATAACTAATCTAACTAAATTTAATGAGGAAAATTTGAATCATATGGGATTAATATCAATTCTTATTATTGGCGTATGTTATTGAATTTGGATTGATGATGATATTGTGTAGAGACCTTGTTTACAATAGTTTCCATGCATGGGTATTCTTTGTTTAATGGATAATAATTCATATATATAAATGAAATAGTTTCTTAGAAATATAGTATCTTAGTAATATGGTGCATGTTGTCCACAATTAATTAAAATGAAGAAGGCTAATTAAATGGTGATAACTTATTTTAATTTCTAGCTGGCTTGATGTGTGTTTTTGTTAGTTTTTACCATTGAAAATATGGCTGATTTATGTATGTTGTTGTAGTAAAATTGGAATCTACTATTGATATTATTTCTTCCTACATAATTGGATAAATCTTAAAAGGATTATAATAAATGTTTTCAAAGGATAATTGGAATTTATGGTGATAATTATTAAACATGGAATTATGCTTTGATATAAAAGAATGATTAATAATACCCTCTTATAATTGAATTTCCTCTATTATTTCTTTGTTTATTTCTATAAAGAGAGTATCCCTTATTATGCTTTTCATTTTTTGGTTAGTTTTTGTGGCTGTTTGAGAGGATGTGGCTACATTTGATCATGGTGGTAGTATATTGGATGTGATGTGGTTATGTATGTGATAGAATAATTAGTTTTATGGAAAGGAATGGTTTTTTGATTATTATGGGGTTAATTTGTAGTTTCCCCATGACATCAAAAATGATAGGTAAAAATGAATATAGTTACAAGTATGGGATGTAATTTAACAATTTGTGGTTATTAATAAACTATAAATAGTTGAAATGAATGGGTAAGGGATGACACAAACATATTTAATGGATAATGTATGGATCAACATTAAATATGGATAAATAATTAGAATAATGAATCTAATGTGGATTTAAATACAATAAATATTTAAATGGAATGGTATGATTACAATTTGATATTTTGAAAATTATTATGGCTACTTTGTGTGAAAAGGTGTGGCTAGATTGTGGTATATTAATGGTATTAGAGGGTTTCATGTAATATTAGTGATTTTATAGTTGATATAGGTATTGGTAGTGTCATTTTATTGTGAACATCTAGGTTTATCTTCATGTTTGATAATTATATATGATTTATTTTCTTGTGATTTCTTATGCACCCCACCCAAGTTGGATAACCTAACTGATGCTCAATTTTTTGGGATCCGATTGTTTTCCCCAATATCTAGGTTGGTAAGGTAATGGATGAATGACTAAAACATATTAAATTAGCTCACTTATAGGTTTAGTATGTGATATGATGTCCCAAATTAGATATATTAATATTGGTTGTAATAGTATAAGATAGTTTCTTGCAAGATATTAGATAACTCAGTAACGTGGTTGTTATAATGATACATGGAAGGGGTCGTGTATATTAGGTGGAGGGAATGAGGTTGATGTCCTTAATGTTCATGGTACCCGACTATGATAAGGTTTTAATTTTCAGTTTTGGTGTGTTATATGATGGTTATGAAATTCCGGTTCTACAGTGGTATATAATTTCAAAATCGGATATGATGTGTGGAATAATGGATACGAAGGGAATAGAAGCACATGGAATTTATCATTGGGGAATGATAGAGAAACATTAGAGGATAATTGGTTGTGTGGTGACTTCTTGATATATTATTTTGACACTATTATATAATATTTTGATTTTTTATTGAGTGAGTGAGACTTGGTTAGGTTATGTGATAACTAACCATTTTATGTACATGTTAGTTCGGTTATTTATTCACTACAACATTAGCATACTTCATTCACATTTTTATAAGATTTATTGAGGTGGATCCTGCTTAATATACTTTTCTGCTCACTATATATATCTAAATATATTTTTGAGGTTTTCCAAAGGGATTTTGTGACAGATCTATATATTACTAGCTCTAGGATCGGAGCTATTGTCAGAGTTGTAATTATAAGAGTTTGATTTTTTATTTCATTTGTAGAGAATTTTTTCTGTAGGACATTTTCATGCATTTTGGAAATTTTCTTTTTATTTTTTATGGATTTTATTGGTGTATTTCCTTATATATTCCTAGTATTATGAGGTTAAATCTCCTCATTTAGGTGTATTATACCCTCAGTGTTGGTCTCCAAACCATGGATTATTGAAGAGGGCATTGGGGGTCAAACTCGTTTTCCATACCAGCCTAAGAGGGGTTCCTAGTGGGGGTGGGTCATGAAAAAATGGTATCATAGCTATTAATGAGAGTTATGATGGAGTTTGGAGTTCTCTACTAGTGAATATTTCATGGGATTAGTAGGTAAATCGTATTGACCAAACACAATGTGTGATATAGTAAGGGAGACTAACTAGGATACAAGAGTTTAGGGCCCTTTATAATCTAATGTATGGATTATATGTATACTAAATATTCCTGGTGATGTGTTGTTGATTTTGGTGTAAAAACCTAGGTGTTCCACATGTATTATAATGATTACACCCATGTTTGAAGTTGGGCGATTCTATGGAATGTAAATTAAGAGAATTAAATGATCTTAAGTAAAACTGCATGTTCTAGGCTTATAGAGTTTTTATGTTTGTGTTATATGTTAATGTTTTAGGGATATAAAAGTGGTTATTGGAGATCTCATTGCTATTGTGTCAGCTATCTCGAGGTGTTATTGGCTTAATTTTTGTCTATAATATTGGTTCACTCTTGTTGGAATTGATATGTACATAAAACTATATATATAACGATATGGTTGTCATTTTATGTGATCATATAGGGATATAAGGACAGTTTTTATTTGAAATTATAATTACCAATGATTTTTATCTAAAACAATTGATAATAGAATGCTTAAAACCAACCTTATGTTTTTTGAAAATTTTATGTTTTTATCTTGGTGCATTCCTGATACATGATTATATGTATGTAATCTAAAGAACCATTGAATTAGATAAAATTAATTATTTCATTGTCATGTATTATAGAACTATTTTATATATTAATTTTTGTTTCCTAGTTTTTATATATAAAATATTGATGCAAATTAAACAAACATCATTTTAGGAAAATTTGAGTTGAACTATATATCTGATGAAAGCATGTGATATTTTTAATTTTTAATATAAGTCATACATTAAGGAATGAATGTTTAATATGGCCTATTATTCATCAACTTTGGTATATCTTAAATTTCATAGGGTTGTTAGTTGGATTAATAGAAATCATAATGATAGTTTAGTGAAGTAATGGTTGACATGTAAGTATTATATTAAGCATGAAATTTTAAATAGGTAAATTTAGTAGGTAGTCTAGTTTGTTTTATTGGTAATAAAATGTTTTGTAAAATTTGTTTTATATTTTAGAATACTAAATTTTGATAAATTTTCCCATGAAATATAATAATATTAATAGTTTTATTTGGAAATTCTTACATAACATTGTTAAATAATAAATTTCATTATTGGAAATATGTTTTCTTGAATGAATGGAATATTTTTCTTTTAAGAGAGGTTGTGTTAATTTTAAAAGTGATCTTGAAGATTTTTTTGGGAGTATTTTAAATTTTTTTTGATACCTTAATTTAAATAAATATGAATATTTTTTTTATTTAAATGGGGTTTAGGGACAACTTATCTTTTTAGGGAAAATTGTGGTTAATTTGAAAAGTTTTAAATGTGTGGGTCTCAAGGAAATGTTTTCTTGTTTTAAACACGTGTTTTTTAATATCTATTCAAGAATACCTTAAGTGATTAAATTTATGATATGAATATTTTTATTTCCATAGAGAGTGTTATAGAAGTCCTTTATTTAGTTGGGATTATTGTTCCCATTTTTCGGTAGACATCATTAGTAAGGGTAATAGAGGGGTTGTTTTATTTATTTATTTTTTATGGATAGTTATGTGATAGTGATGAAGTAATTGTGTTCCCGATAAAAATATGGTGTCGATTTAGAATTTGGATGATATTTTTTCATGGAGGATTGGTTAATTTAGTGATTCAGAGGTTCATGAGTTAATGTGATTCATGTGGTGCTTTTTTCCTTATTTTGGTGTGTGGTTTGATTTTTTTGAAATAACCATATTTATTTTGATATTTTTTGAAGAAATATTTAAGATAATCATTAAGGTGTTATAGTGAGGAAGAAAAAACAGATTCGTTAGATTATGTGTTGTCCATATTTCAACGACAAAAGGTCTCAAAGTTCCTTGGATGATTTTCGAGCCATGAGGTTGATGAGGGGTTATAAGATTTTGAGGTTTCTTTCAAACTGACTTATATTCTATATCAATTTTGAGTTTCCTTAGTAGTGTGTTTTTCATTATGGGAGGCTCGATCATGGTGGAATATGAATCTAGGTCAACCGGGAAAGGTTTATCGGAAAAAAATTGTTATCATAGCCAAGTAGGATTTGGTTCCCAAGGTGTATGAATGAAATCGTGAAGGGTATTATATAGTTCTATCAATGGGTGTCTATTGTGTGTGATATAGATATTTTATTCTTCATATTTATGGTCTTGTTTCAAAAACTCTTAGCTGATGAAGATATGAAAGTGTGAAATTTTGAGTCTACCTTGAGACCTAGAGATTTGATTGAGGGTGGGAAGTTTTTTTTGAATACATAGTTAGAGGTGATGGATCATTCCAAGATGATAGATAATGGTTTTTTACAGGATAATAAGAATGTTCAAAAAGGTTCATTGAGTTATGGAGATTTTGGTAAGTGAATTTATGATTTTATGAGTCCTCTTGAGGTTTAAGAATTGATTCCAGCCATAAATTGAGTATCTCTAAGCATCTTGTGTTAGGAAAGCTAATATGTTCTCGAATTCATATGGTAGGGCATTGTAATTATGAGTTACCTATGATTCATCGTGTCATAGTTTTAGGTAAGTTGATATTTTTTTATGATAGTTATACTTAGGCGGGTAGTTAGGGAAGATGGTGTGAGTTTTTCTGGATAATTAAAGAGTGAGTATATCCCATGTCTTTGACTCCATCCCATACGTAATCTCTATTTTAATAATGTTTATTGTTGTAGTTTAATTTTTTTCTCACATACACTGACTTAATTATCTTTAAGTTGTTTTTGAAAAAAAAAATTATTGATTTTATAAGGTATGATAAATATTGTTTTCTGGTATACCAAATTGCGTGAATGTTTTTGGAAACTAAAATTTTTGATTATTGGGTTGAATTTATTTTGTAACATAATTTCATGAACTTATACCTCAACTATGAAATTATTAATGGTTAGAAATATGAATATTTATTTGTAGGTTGTATTGGTTGATGTTGTCTTACCCTATTTATAGTTATGTTGAGTCCCTTTTAAAAGAATATTATTATTTTAAGGTTATCACATGTAGTGGTTAGGTAACATGAAATATCATCTTGTATAAAAATTCTTGAGTTGATGTTAGTGAATTTATATTAGATGTTTCCCCTTGATTGTATAAATTATTAGGAATAAAATGGCAGTTCCTTTACTGGTATAGTACCCCTTGGGTTTAGGGAGTTGTTTATTTGGATAGTGTTTACCTTTTTGGGTAGTATCTCTATCAACAGTTCTACTTTATGTGGTTCTATACCCTATATTTAGCTGATGTTGAGATTATTATTTAGTGTTTTTTGATTGAAATGGTTTTTTTCCATTCTATATTATTTTTAGTGATAGTTTCATATCATTTTGAGAGGTGTCTATCAAGAGTGTTTGGGTTTCATGGTTATTGTTTTCCTTTTGGTTTTGGTTTTGATTTTTGTGTATGAGAATAATTTTATAAGTATCTAATATAATATCATTTAATTTCATTGATCATTATATTGTGTCTTTTTGATGTTGGAGGTATCAAGAGTGGTTTTGAGGAAGGGAGGTGTCTCTAGAGATAAGATTCCAATTGTAAGGGAGGTGTTAAAGCATAGCCATGGTTATTGTGGTGTGAAGGGTCAATTCGAAGGGAAGGTAGTTTTGATTTCTAGTGAATTGATCCATTAAGGTTTGAGTCATGAAATGGTACTTAATTCATGACATGGGGAATATTTGTTGAGGGTTTGATGTTTCACTACTTCTAAGAGAATGTATGATCATGACTTGATGGATTTGGTCATAACATAAAGGGTTTTAAAGATAATTTTCGAAAAGTGGAAAACCTTACATAATAGGGGAAAATCATTAAATATGGATTAAAAATATTATATATATCCTTCGATTCCCTTCTATTTTCAATGTAATGGGTAGTGGTTACAGTGTGATTGTAATACATAAGGTTTTTGAGGCATTTTAGTTTATCCTTACATATGTATTTCTTGGTATGTAATGGGATTATACCATGATGTGTTGTGGATTGGAGAGTTTACATAATTTTCTATTAGTGGCCATTATCCATTGGCTAAAACTATCAAAATATGACACCCTAGTGGAATGATTTCGTGGTTTTTTTATGAACATCATTTTTACATGGTTCTATTGTATCTTTGTATCTTGGTTTGAGGTCCTCACAATGTATTTTGAAAATTAAAATGACAAAAAATCGTGTTTTTCATAATTTCAAAACCTACCATAGTTGTATTGGATTAAGATAGTTGACTGATTTTAAAATAAGGGGAGATAAGGTAGATCACATTGTGATTTTTATAGATTTTATCCCCAATACATCATGACCAGGACCAGTCACACAATTATTACATAGGTTTCTAGTTTTGAAATAAATTCAATGTCCCACCTAAATTATTATAGTTTCATTTATTTTTCTTCAATCACTAGGTGACCATAGGTGGATACTTTAAGACCTTAAAGTTCTCTTTGACTATATTTTTCCCCTGGCTTTTTGAGATTAACTACTTTGTGATCTAAGGTGAGCTTTTCTTCCCTTATTTTGTGTTATCTTATCATCATTATTATTGTAGAGGATATGATTGAAATTTATAATTGGTTTTGTTGGTATTTGGTTATCATTTTGATGGGGGGTTTGTGATCTTGGTGTTGAGGTTTTCTTGACAAGTTCTTGGATTTTTTCATCTTATCATATCAATTCGTGTACAATGGTTGTCGAAGCTTCCATTGTGGTAAGGGATTAAATACTTCTACTTAGTTTTGTATATTTAATTGTGGACTGATCTAGCTTCTATTTTAATTTTTTAAAAAATATGAATAAATATAATAAAATAATAAGTAGACTAATGAAATTTAATGGGGGCAGTGGATCACGTGGGATTTATGTCAATTATTGTTATTGGATAATGTTGATGAATCTGAGTTGATGTGAATATTGTGTAGAGACATTGGTTACTAATATTTATATGCTTGATTGAACACCCATAAAAGTAAAATTATTTAAATATTGTAATAAAATAAATACATGCGAATCTGGAATCTTATTAATAATGTTTATGTTAGTTGTGAATAATTCATAAAAAGGATGGTTACATGGTGATTTATTGTTATAATTTTTTGTTGGTTATATGTGGTTCACTAATATTTTTATTTTAGTTTGGGTTTTTCATGGTTTTCATTTCATGTAGTTTGTGAATGATCCATTAAATCTAAAAAAATTGAGTTTTCTATAAGCCCAATTAGCATTTCAACTGTGTCCAAAACCAACAAGTGGTATCATAGCGGTCACATTAAATTTATAATTATTTATTGATTGTTAATCATTTATGCATTTAAAGTTAGTTTTTCATTTCATGTAATTTAGTATTGAATCTGGTCACCGATATATCTTCTTCATTACTTTGTTTATCACTCATTTTATCTAAATATGATTAAATATAAATTAATCCAATATAAAGAACAAATATGGATGTGCTGAGAAGTTAGTCCCAACAACACAGGGTTACACATTCTGTGGCCAATTTACATGCCATGTATTCCAATTCATTACACCATGATATATCATGAGGTAATTCTCCAAGTCATGTAATGAAGTACTCATGCTGTGTTAAATGCTCCATATGTTGACCAATCCAATCTCACAAATAGCATATGGGACAACACACTGTGTAACTAGGTTACATGCTGTGTAGTTCACATGCTTTTGTGGTGGAAAATTTGTATCCAAATACACATTAAGTAATAATTACATGATGTATAAGGACAAACTTCTATGTAAAAAGATGGTTACACAACATGTGCCAGTTGCGCACATCATGTACCCTTCACATGTCCATGAAGTAATACTCATTGAGTCCTTAGGCATGTGTCATGGATATACAATGATAAATATACAAATCATGTAGTTTTATGTACACGTCATGTACTAAACCTATTGATATAAAAAATTAAATTAAATTTATTAATACTTTAAACATTAAAAAATATGTTTCAT
This sequence comes from Viscum album, assembly GCA_963277665.1. Classification (NCBI taxonomy): domain Eukaryota; kingdom Viridiplantae; phylum Streptophyta; class Magnoliopsida; order Santalales; family Viscaceae; genus Viscum; species Viscum album. The sequence continues at coordinate 1,284,589,747 of OY728155.1, read as the reverse complement.
GTGTAATTTATTTACCTGTACATTCCATGATAAAGGTTATATATGTTTATATATTTATATATATTTAATTATTAATTAATTTCTATAAAAAATTCTGAACCGCATACCATGTATAGTTATAGTACATCAACTACTCCATAGACATTGGAATATTTTTAGGAAATTTTAATTAACATGTGTATCATGTGTAATTTATTGATAAGTACCTTAAATGTAATTGTGTGACAGAAATGTGTATTCTATATGCCACAAGAGTAGACTATATATGATGTCAATACATGTTGATTTTTTCAGAGAAGAACTTGATTAGTTTATTCCATGTATAAGTTGTGTACTTTTTTTCTTACATTTAAAATAAAATAAATCTTTTTAATATATATAAAATAATAGTGAGAGTACCTCTAGGAAAAATATGGTGGAAATTAAGACAAGTTGAATTATTTTATATATAAAATAGTTAATCGAATTTGTTCACGCATGATTATCTTAATAAAAGAACAAATCAAAGGTAATTTTCTCCAGTTGTTGTAAATGTGTATTCATTGTACTAGTGGATGATCATGAGCTTATAATGGACTATATATGTTTATAGTTTTCTGAAAACTTTATTATTTCATGGGTTTTTTTAAATTATTTTATTAATTTAATCAAATGGATTATTTTCCATCCATCCCTCCTTATTATATATGAATATTTGTGTCCCCTGTTTATTTTACTCATGTGGCATATAACATATACATTTCTGTTACACAATTATATAGGGTATACAATCTAATAAATAACACTTTGAACAAATGTTAAATAGGATTGTGTATAATAATTTTAATTCATGAAAATTAATTGATGTATTATGACTATATATGGTATTTAGTTCACAATTTATTGCATAAATTAATTAATAATTTAATATATGTATATATAACTAATATCATTACATTTACAAGTTAATAAATAACACCCGAAACATATTTTGTTGATATTTAAAGGATTAATAAATTAAATTTTAATTTTCAGTGTAAATAGGTTAGGTATGTTGTGTGTAAATATAGCTACACAATGAATATCTTTCTTTATGTATGTTTGTGATACACAACTAGGGACTCATCATGTATTATTACATAGAAATGCTTGGGTACATAATGTGTATCTGTGGTAAACACTTTGTAACTTTCTTATTACTTGGATTTAAGTCCATACATGTCATGTAATTAATAATTGACTTGTATTTGACTATGAATTTGACACCATGAAAACTTATAGACTCCATAGGGTCTAAAGTAGTTACATAGTGTGTAATACTACATGTTGTGTTCCAACCTAGCTCGGTCGATGCATGGAGAATTTATTACACTATTTTTTATTCATTTAATTATGTAGTTAATTAACTCTTGCTACATATTGGTGGAATGGATTGTGACACATGGAATGTACACCAGCTACACACTGTGTAATCCGGTGTTAAATCACAAAAATCCTTGGCACCTTCAGATGGGTTTCCCATATGATAATTGTTAAAACTTAATCATAAATTAATTAAATTAGGGAGAAACTAAGGTACGAATAAGTGATGTTGATGATCATATTCATGAATTAATTGAAATAAATGAAACAACTACTTTAAATGTGTAAATAATCAACAATAAATAAATAATTATAAATTTATTGTTTCCACTATGATACCACATGTTAGTATTGAATCCATTATAAATTCTTATTGGCCCTATGGAAAAATCATATTTTTTCAGATTAAATGGGTCATTCTCAATGTACATGATGTGAAAGTAATGAAAAATGATTTTTTTGAAGAATATGGAAAAATAATTTGTTAAAAACCAAGAGAGAGGGTCATTCATGTTAATTTATAATTAATTTAAAACATAAGAGAAAGGATTAACTCAGCCTTGATATCTTTATTCATTGATGTTAATGGTCACTCAAACCCAATTGGTGTATTTTATTTGTGTTGTTAGGACCCATAGGATATCCCCTCTAGTGGTGATCCACACATGATCCTTTAATATCTGAATAAATCCAATGAGATGTCAATTGTTGGAATAGTAGATTGATATTATTGCATTATTTTATTTAATCATTTAATGTTTCTTAAAGCTTGAAGTAATTTCATCTTATTCTTTTTTATTTTTAGAAGAATAGAGGAGGGATATATTGAATAGAAATTATTGTAAACAATGATTAACCTTTCTCTGATTGACATAACAATCTATTTATTGACATATGGATATGGTTTAATATATAATTAATTGAAAAAATACCCTTATAAATATATTAAACTCCCCAGAAATCTCATTCCATGTAATAAAATAATTATTGTATTTCATTTAATTGTTCTCACTAACCCGTAAAATTGTAAATATTTATTTTACAATCTGTTAAATAAATATTCATCAGTAGAAAAATTCTAAGTTTCTCATACTCATCACCATTTATTGAATTATTTAGTAAGTATTTAAGTAAATATTTTTCATTAAAAATTAAATAAAAAGTTTATTTGTAGTCTGCTAAATAATTATTTTTTTAATATTCACATAAGTAAATAAATTATTAATTTACTAAATAAAAAAATATTTATTATGTTATGAATAACAATAAATGAATAAATATTTTATATATGTATAAGTAAAAAATTACCTAATGAATAAATATTTAATTAATATTTTTTCTGATTTAAAAAATGTTGAAAAAATATTACTTATCAGTGTAGAGAAAAACATTTATTCCAATAATTAAATATAAATAATATTTAACTGAGATCAACGGAAACACTATGTGTGTGACCCTTTAGGCCTCTTCCTTAGTGACATTAAGAGGGATTACCTAAATTCTAAGATTACTATCTATAAATGGGTCAAGGAATCTATAGAGGTAGAATATATGTCATAATTATAAAATCACATATAAATGATCACTATGTAATATAATTTATTTTTTTCATAATATTTCATCAAGTAGGTTTGACACTCATATCATAAATGATTATGCTGGATTCGTATTTCATTGACTATCTAAAATTAACTCATAGTTAAACCTTTTCCATGAAATTTAATTTGATTGTTCAATTTTTGTCAAAGGGGAAAGATATCAAATTTTATAAATATAGAAATGAAAATCCTTCCTCAGTTTATTTATTATTCACATATCATTCACTAAACACCCAACAAACCCAAGTTTTTTGTTATCTTATGATGTTGTAGTTTATGAAAAAAATTCAAATTTAATTATACATGACATTATTTAACAATAATCTTGAAGTCTAAGGATTATTTCACATGATTGTAAAAAGGAAGATAAAATGGCACACAAACATGTGGAATTCATACTGAATTTTCTTTTCTCATAATCTCTAGTCTTTGGGATTACCAAGTTTTTACTTCATTAGATGAAGTCTTATTATCTTCTAAGTACTCATACATGATAGTTAATATACTACATGTCCTATCATAGAGTTATATATAACCAAGAATAAGGTTTAAGAATATAATCATGGAATTTCAAGGATATTATCATAGTGGGGAACTATTATGCCCTTATTTAATGTGACAACTACTCTAGGACATTACTATAAAAAATTCATGTAGAACTATGGAATAAATGTAATATTAAAATATTTTAATATACATTAAATCTAAATTAAAAACTATTGGTTCTAGGACACCAACTCCAATATTTTTTTTTGTTTCAAATATGGTTGATTAATATGTGTTCTTATGATATCATTGGAATCTATAATTGATATTTATATCACCTTTTTAATTGGTTAAATTCCATGAAGATATTAATAAATTGGTTTCCAGGAAATGAAATAACAATTAACTAGAATTCCCTTGATGTTTATTCCCATAATTATTTCTTTTATTTTTACTGTATATAGAATCTCTCTTACTATTATTATAAGTATTTTGATTAGTTGTTTTCTCTCATGGAAAGGATGTGGTGTGGTTGTATCCTGGTGGTGATATATGGGTTGTGGTTCAGTTAGGGTAGTGGTGTCATGGATGGTTATATATAAATGGAATGATTTTTTAGTTTTGATGTGGTTATATTATAGTTACCCAATATCCTGGAACATGGTTAGAAAAAACTGAATATAGTAACTACACTGGGATAGAATTTAATAAGAAATGGGGTTTTAATCAATTCTAAATTGTTAAAATGAATGGGTAAGGGATGAGATGAACTTTGATAGTGGACAATTAATGGGTTATTATTAAATTTGGATATATAAATGGAATAATTAAATTAATGTGGCTATAAAATGGGAAATACAGAAATAAAAATGAAACAATTAAAATAGGAAATATTGAATTTTTTATGGATTATTTTTTTGAAATGGAGGTGATGGTTTTTTATAGCTATGGTAGTTAGGGGGTAGTGTGTGGTAGATGTGATGTAAAGGTTGATATGTGTATTAGTAGTTTCGTTTTGGTGTGAACCTCTAGATTGTTATTTTTTGTTTAATTATGATATATTTTTTATTTTATTCTGATTTCTAACGCACCCACCTGAGTTATTTAACCTTAATTTTTCCCAAATGTTTTGGGTTTTAGTTGTTTTCCCAAATATATAGTTTTGTGAGGGAAAAAATTACTAACTACTCCCTCTTCTATACTCTGCCTTCATTGTGTAATATGGGTTGTGATGGATCATTGTTTAATATGCACATAAATGTTATGATGTATTGATGTTATAGTATACAATATACTGGCTGACTTGGTTATGTTGTTGTCATGATGATTCATGGTAGGTTGTGGGAATTTTTTTGAAAACTATCATGTTCACGATACCATTCTATGAATGGTCTATGGTGTGTGGTTGGGGTGTGGTATATGATTGTTATATAGTTTTATATACATGGTGGTATATGGATTCAATATGTTATGGGATGTATGATGCCACTATTACAGAAGGGATGGTGATTCCCGATCAAATTTACCCCAGTAGATGAATGTAGAACGATCCTTGTAGTTTATCTTGGGTTGTCGAATCCACTGAGACCTAAAAAGATACCTAAGATACACAACCTATGAGATGGATTTTTGGATATAAAGTGGCCTACTTGGTTCTGATTTTAGATGGTTGTAAGGAACACTAAGAAACCTAAGTTAATTAAATTTAATGAAAATGGGTTGATCTTAGGATTATGCTTGGAGTGGTTCGAATGAATTTTACTTCTTTAGACAATTTTGGTTTTATTAATTCTTGATGAATCCATTCTTCAAAATAACACTAACTCCAATATTTTTTGGTTTGATGCTAACTATACTCAATTAATAATCCCCTACACATTTATAGAACGAAATTCATGATCTCTTCAAGGTATATAGTCCTTTTAGCACTTGGATTTATCTTCCTCAAACACAGTGAAGATGAAGAGTGGAAATAACTGAAGAATGGAAGTCTTAAATTAATTATCCAATTAACAACAATTCATTCATAAAATAACATTAAATCTAGAATTTTCATCTTCCTACAATCAAATCATTAATGGGTTATCCATCCATTGATGGTATACTCTCAATGGTGGGAGGAATATGGCTTACGAGAATTGGATTTAAGAAATGAAAACCGCAGACATAACGATCACACCTCCGTGTGTGTGAATGAAATTCACACCTATGTGAGTACTATTTCAACACAACACTAAGATATCACTTTTCTTTGTGAATATAGAGTTTTAATTAAAAAATGGGATGAATATAAGAGATATATGTTGATTAAGAATAGAGAAATACAAAAATAAACTTACTTGACAATTAAAAACATTACAAAAGAACTTTGGCATAAAAACATTACATCAAAAAACAATATATCCCTTACCCCTCACCACCACTACCTTAAATAGTCAATTGGGAAGCCTTAGGTAGAGTCTTAATAAATGTTTTCCCAATTATTAATTTAATTTAGGCCTTAGGGTGGTGGAAGGTAGTGGATAAAAATTGATTCCCTACTTTGACCCGAAGTGGAAGCCAGCATGCATCCACTGAAAAGACTCGTCGAAATGACCTTCTAGATGGCCTAATTAGAGTGTGAAATAGAATAAGAAACTAGAGATCTAGATTTTTCTAACCTCCTGTAACATTTGGTCTCATTTGGAGCTATGTATCGAGAATTATGTCTGATTTAGTGGGCTAACATTCTGGGCCGCAGATTCTGACCCATATTTTGATATTCTATTTGGGACGCCTTAATAACCACCATGGATGAAAAATTAGCTCTGGATCCTTAAGAATTATTTGTTCCTCTATATTTCTTCTAGAATCCCACAAAATTTGGGTTTATTGGGACTGTATTGTGGGCCCCACATTCTCATCAGTGGGATGGTGTCCAATCTTCCTTCCTCAAAATTGTTTCCTTTCATCACCAAATATCTCCATCATCATTTGTAAATCCTCCATTTATAACTAAATTAAAATTGTTCATATTTACTTTTAAATTCATTTCCCAAAATAACAAATTAAAATATGGATAATTACATTCCTTAAAATCAAATGAATCATTGGGCCTAAATTGGTGTACATTAGCCACGAAGTACACAAATGTTGAGAATGGATGTTCAAAATTAAAATCCCTTAAATCAGGCCCTTAATATCAAAAATAAACATTTAATACCATTAAAATGTAATTAACATATATGTTTTTACTGGCTAATCACACCCCAACTTGATATTTTATAGTCATGAGCAAATAATAAAAAGATTATATTTGAATTCCTTTCTTTTCAAACACATTATAACAAACAATGATCACAATATAAACAACACACTAATATATCTTTATAAACTATAAAAATAATTTAAAACAAGATAAATTTAAAATCAAATCCCAATCCCATTCCCATTCCTTTGATCAAATCCATCATCATACTTCGTCCAACTCAATTAGGGAAAATGATGTGTTGTGAATCACAATAGATATGGGGGTTCATTTTAATTCAAGGGAGAAATCATAGAAGCACTAGGTGGAATCAAATTTAATCCTAATATGAGTATTGACTTTTTTTTATTTGTTTTTTATTTTTTTCAATGTTTCCATAGTAATTGTGATTGCAGTTAATCAAATTAACTCATGTAGAAAGACTTTTCCGATTACTCTCAGGCTCAAAGGCCTTAAGGAACCAAGTGAAGCACACATACTCAGGCATCATATAGAGTTAACATGATCAAAAAACAAAGTCATATTACCATAAATAGAGATAAATTGAAAAACTCAGGGCTAGAAAACTCTACAGACATGATCCCCACGTGCCGAAGGCCTTGCATTATATCAATCCATTGCACTACCTGCAAATTTTTATATTATTTTATTTATTATTTTTATTTATTTATTTTTTGAATTCTCATATTATTCAAAAAATTAATCCAACCTATGAACTTTATTATGGGACCCCAAGAATTCAAATTAGTACCCCATAGTATAGAGGACGTGCATTGTGGCCTTTTGATTTAATAGATGAAAATAAAAATAATTAAAATTCTAATTGGACAACCAAACTTCCAAAATCAATGCCTGTAAAATTAATCACGAATTAAATTAATAGTCAAGGAAATAAAAATTATTTTCTATGTAGTTTTAATGTGATAAATGATGTTATTATATTAATGAAAAAGGAATTTTACTTCTTTTTTTCATTGATTTTTTATCAAAAATTTTGTTTCCACCCCCCCCCAACATTGAATAAAACTGTCCCTAGTTTCAAAAAAAGAGAAGAGAGGAGAAAATGGATGGGGGGTAATGAGTTGGAAAGGGCATGGAACACGTTTACTTAGTGGCTTCATAATGATGATTGTGGTTCTCCCACTTCACTCTTTTTTCTCATGGGATATGTAGGCACCTCCTTGATTGAATATGTGTCATCCAAAATAGTCCCTAAACCATACCAAAAAGAACAAAACAGACCCAAAAAAAAACACAACAATTTATTTAATACCAAGTCTCATCATTTTTATGGTTTTTTAAATAAAACCTATGATACATTGTCTTTTTTTTTAATTTCTCGGTAAGGTAGTACACATGGATCACACTGCATGACACAGATGAATACAGTGCCCCTCTTTCATACCCATCCATACTCATAAGATAAGAAAAAGTCAACAATCTGAGGTAGAATAAAATTATATCAAAATCATCCACTAATCCTATTTGAAATATAATGTTGATTAAAACAAAAAAATTATTGGAAACTTGAAAACCACAGGTTTCCTCCCATGAAGTGCTTTTTTTAACGTCGTTAGCTCGACTTGGACTCCTAATTGATTAATTATTTTCATTATCTAAGGTAAGTTCACACAATTATTCACCAACTTCATGTTTTTGGAATGGTTCTATGAATGGGTTGACTCTATGACCATTAACTGTAAATGTTTGACCATTGGTGGGATCTAGAATTTCAACAACCCCATGGGGGTACACCTTATGCACTACGTATGGACTTGACCATCTAGAGATCAATTGTCCCAGGTGTAAGTGAAGTTTAGAATTATATAAAAAGAGAAGGTTTTCTCGGTTCAATTTGTTTGGTTTTAAGGTTTAAATATTGGTAGGTTGGTACTTTAGCTTTAATGGTCCTTAAATTTTCATAAGCCTCCATCCTATGTTCTTCAAGATCATTGAGAACTAATTTCCTTTTTGTTTTGGCCAATGAGAGGTCATAATTCATTTTATTATTTTTCCAAAAGGCCTCATGTTAAATCTCCACTGTAAAATGGCATGTTTTACCATAAACCAACCTATATGGGGACATTTCTAAAATGGTTTTAGATGCAGTTCAATAGGCCCAAAGAGAATCTAAGAGTTTTCTCGACCAATCCTTCCTAGATGGATTAACAGTTTTCTCAAGAATTTGTTTGATTTCTCGATTGGTAAACTCATATTGACCATTGTTCTGTGGGTGGTATGAAGTTTACACTTTGTGATAAATTACATTCATTTCCATGAGTTATGAGAATGGATGATTCAAAAAATGAGTTCCATGATCACTAATGATAGCCCTAGGAATCCCAAATCTAGAGAAGATGTTTTCCTTAAGAAATCTAATCATAGTTTGATGATCATTGGATTTTTTAGGAATGACCTACACCCATTTTGAGACATAATCGATAGCTAAAAGGATGTACATTTATTCCCTAGAGTTTGGGAAGGGACCCATGAAATTGATTCCCCAGCAATCAAATATTTCAATCACTAAGATATGAGTGAGTTGAATTTGATTAATTTTTGTGATGGACCCTACTTGTTGACCATTAGGTCTGATTTGAAAAAATGTGTAGGAGTACCTTGAGAGGGTGGTCCAGAAGAGACCACACTGAAGAACCTTCACATAATTTTTATTAGAAGAAAAGTAATGTCTACATGCCTCTCTTTGACAAAATTCAAGGATGTAATCTTGTTCAGATTCTTAGACACACCTCATAATGACTTGTTCAAGGAAGAAATTATAGAGGTAAGGATTATCAAACACATAGTTCCAAACATCATAATATAATTTCCTTCTATTTTGAGATCCTAAGAATTTTGGAATGACTCCTATAACTAAGAAGTTGGCTATGTTGGCATACCTAGTGTAGTCACTCACAGAGTATAGGTGTTCATCGGGGAATGGATCAGACAGAGAAAGGTGAGAAAACTTTTCAATGCATTCTATCCAAAATAGATGATTAGAAAAAAAATCAACACTATTTTTATCCTTGATTGTGATGTCAAATTCTTGTAATAGAATGACCCACCTAATTAGTCTAGCCTTAGCATCTTCTTTTTGGAAGAGGTATTTCAGTGTAGAATGGTCAAGGAACACAATGATGGGGAATCCTAAGAGGTTGGACCTAAACTTATATAGGGAAAAAACAATAGAAATTAACTCCTTTTCAGTGGTGGTGTAGTTTATTTGGGAAACACTTAATGGTTTTCTTGCATAAGCACTGACACATGGAGTTTTATCAAAACGTTGGCCTAACATAGCTCATACAGGAAAGTCACTGGAATCACACATAAGTTCGAAAGGAAGGTTCCAATTTGGAGATTTCATGGTGGGAGGAGAGGTGAGAGAGGATTTGACAGTTTAGAATAAACTCTCACAAATTTCTTTCCAAAAAAATGGAGCATACTTTACTGGGAGAGAATAATGGGTACGGGATATTGAACTAATGTCCTTGATAAATTCTCTATAGAAACCAGCATTTCCTAAGAAATATCTCACTTCCTTAATAGTTCTACATGATGAAATGTGAAAAATGATGTCATCCATTGCTTTATCAACTTCAACCCCCTACCTAAGAGTAGATGTCCAAGTACTAGTCCCTCTTTAACCATGAAATGGAATTTTTTCCAGTTTAAGACCAGATTATTTTATTCAAATATGGAAAAACTATATCCACATTCCCAAGACATCCCTCAAATGTATACCCAAAGATAGAGAAGTCATCCATGAAGACCTCATCAAAATCCCCTACCATGTCTAAGAAGATTCCCATCATGCACCGCTGGAAGGTTCCAGGGGAATTGCATAACCCGAACGACATGTGTTTGAAGGCAAAGTTGCAGGATGGATAGGTGAATATAGTCTTCTCTTGATCCTCTTGGGAGACCTCAATCTGATTGTACCCCAAGTAACCTTCTAAGAAACAATAGAATGCATAAATTTCCACTCTCTCAAGGACTTCTTCAATTAATGGTATGGGGAAATGGTACTTCTTAGTGATTGAGTTTAGCTTCCTATAGTCTATGCAGACCCTCCATCCACTACTCACCCAAGTTGGAAGAATCTCTCCATCCTTATTGGTTATCATTATGATTCCAGTATTCTTGGTAACTACTTGAATTGGGCTCACCCACTAACTCTCGACTATGGGATAGATGATACCAGCTTCTAACAATTTTAGAAGTTCTTTCCTTACTACATCCACAAGATTAGGATTGAGTCTCCATTGAGGTTGACGACATGGCTTTGAATTAGATTCTAGAATAATCTTATGAGTCCTGATTAGTGGGAAAATCCCAGGAATATCAGACAGGTTCCAACCAATGGATTTCTTATGTTTCTTAAGGACATGTGGAAGCATACTCTCATGATTGGCTTCAAGATAAGAATAGTTGAAAATAGGATGTGATTTAATTTCTCCTAGAAATACATACTTAAGTCTAGAAGGAATTTCATTCAATTCAAGATCAGGTTGGTTCGAATTTTCAGCATAATATTGGGACCTTGGCTCAAGATCAATTTCTTTTTTTAGATTTTCAAATATGATTGATTCCCCATGTGTAGAAGTTTCATCTACAAGATTTGTTTGATCAGATTTAGGGAAGGAAGTTTGATTTGTCTCCATGAAAGTGGTTTTCTGAAAGGTTTCACTGATTGTTGTACCTAAGACTTCATCATAATAGCAATTTAAAAGTGATTCAATCTAAGGAGATAAACTTCCTTCATGTGAACAAAGGAAACAAATTTCATCCTGAATTAAACATCCATCAAATATTCCACGATGTTCTATGGATTAATTATCAATTCTTCTTATTATATTTACTTCATGAATGTCCTCATCATCCCCTATTTGTGAGATTTTATTATAGATGTTCAATTCTGGACTCATGTTTCCAAAGGTGATGGTCATGTTACCATTTTGAACTCGGATAACATAGTTCAGTGTTGAAAGGAATGGACGACAAAGGATGATTGGGGTTCATTCCTTATTTCCTAAGTTTTGATGGTTTTTAAGGAAAATGAAGTCATCAGGGTAGATGACGTTTTCAACATTTACTAGAACATCCTTTAAAATCCCCTTTGGAACCCTAATGTTATGATTAGAAAGTTGATGTGTGATAGATGTGGGTTGGAGCTCTTTTAGGCCTAACTAGAAGTAAACATCATAAGGGATGATATTGACGCTAGCACTTATGTCACACAAGGTAATGCCAACTTTTCTCTCTCCTAGTTCAACATTGATTTAAGGGAAACCCGAGTCTTTTAACATTGGATGAATGGTCCCTTGAATGGTGGTACTCATATATAATGCCAAGAGGACTTGGTTTTTATGTGAAAATTTTATTTTAAAAGTGAAAAAGTCCTTAAGGTACTTTGAGTGGGAAGGTATGGTTTGGATTGCATCAAGAAGGGGAATGTTCAACTTGACTTGTGAGAATATTTCCCCCAATGTTTCACTCAACTCAGGCTTGGTTTTCCCCATCATGTGTTGAGGAAATGGTGGAGGTTTGGGGTTTTTTTGAAGAGTTGTTTCTTTGACAATGCTATCATGTTTTTCAGTTTGATCATTTGGTTCATTTGAATTTTCATCCTATTTTGAATCTTCAGATGGGTTTTGAATTAGTTGTTCAGGTTTCGTAATTGACTTCCCACTTCTTAAAATAGTCACAACCTTTAGTTGTTCATGAGTTGTTTGAGTGAAACTTAACTCTCCCCTTACTGTTTGTTATGGAATGGCCTGTGTAGGAATGGGTGCCTTTCCAGTTTTGATGGTTTGAATTTATTGTATAAGGGAAGAGAATTCTGAATTCATTTTGTCCATTTGTTTTCACATTTGTTCTAGTAGGATTTTTGGAATAGTTTTGGTTAGTACTTGAGAAGATTGGTTTATCCCAGGGGATATTTTAGAGGTGGGATGGTTTGTTGAAAATGGATCGGTGGCTGTTGGTATTGGATAGGTTGGGTTTGGAACTAGTTATGGGTTTGATAGTTCTGATGGGTGTAGGGATTTTGTCCCTATGGTTGGCTAGGTTGTTGTTTATCTTTACAGAAGAAGCCTGGGTGGTCATTATACCTTGGATTGAAGTTGTTTTGGTATTGAGGCTTTTGAAAGTTCGAAGCATTTACATTCACTAGGGGTCATCCTAAAAGAACCTCATTCATAGATGGAATGTTTGGATAGTTGTCTGTCTTGTGGTCATGTTTGTCACAAATTGTGAAAACAGTGTCTACATTTTGGATTTCTTGGAATTTTCTAAGGTCTATCTCTTTAACCTTCCTTGAAAGTAGTGTGAGTTTATCCCTAAGGCTTTATTCTTCTTTAGGTGTATGAATTCTAGTAGTTCTTTGTGGATTTTTAGAATAAGGTGAAGTTCCCCATGTTTGGATTTGTTCAACAAGGCTTTCCAGATACTTGTAAGCATAATTTGGGTATTTGTTTTTAAAGGTTCCATTACACATCATCTCAACAAATTGTTTGTTCCCTATGCCCAACCCTTCATAAAAAAATCTCACTTGTTCAGGTATAGAAAAATCATGATGTGGAACCATGTTTAGGGTGTCTTTGAACCTCTCCCATGTTTCATAGAATGACTCTCCCTCTTTTTCAAAAAAGTTTTGAATTCAATTTTTAAGTGCAATTGTTTTGTGATGAGGGAAGTATATTTTGTAGAATTCTCTTTCCAATTGGTCCCATGAGTGGAGTGATGCAGGTCTTATGTTGTTTAGCCAATTTTTAGCACAATCCATCAATGAAATAGGAAAGAGCCTCATCTTATCTGATTCTAGTTGATGTGGGGGACATATGGTTTCTACAATGTCAATGAACTCCTTAACATGAAGGTAGGGAATCTCAGACTCCATCCCATGAAAGGTTGGAAGATGGTTTAGGACATGGATTTTAAAGATGTAATTTGTATCGCCTAGAGAATTGTGTCTAATGAATGAGGGGGAATTGATCCAAGATGTAGTGACATAGTAATTTATGGATTGATTGACTACATTACCTAAGTTTATAGATTCTTGATTCTGGTTTCCCATTTGATTTCCCCCAGGATTTACAATTTGATTTCATGGAAGACCCTCAATTAGAATTGATTCAATTTTTGATTCTATAGTATCAAGAAGATTAATATCTAATAGAAACAATACCCTTAGTTTACTTGACTCCCCTATCCTAGGGCATTCCAACCTAACTAGTCTATTTGAATTGTCACGAGTATATGAGGACATGCGCCAAAAGGAAAAAACGAGAAAGGGACAAGATAAGAGATATTGGACGAGAATAGAAGAATGGGGGTGAGGAAAGGAGGTTTTGGTCTATGATACTTAATTGGTCCCTGGAAATTGTGCCAAAATTTGATTCAGGCTCAAATTTACCCAAGATATGAAGGTAGAACGGTACTTGTTGTCTTTCTTAGGTTGTCGAATCCACTAAGACCTAAAGAAGATACCTAAAATACAAAACCTATGAGGTGGATTTTTGGAAATGAAGTGGACAACATGGTTTTGATTTTAGATGGTTTTAAGGAACTCTAAGAAAGAAAATTTAATTCAATCTAATGAAAATGGTTTGATCTTAAGATTATGCTCAGGGTGGATTGAATGAATTTTACTTCTTTAGACAATTTTGGTTTTATTAATTCTTGATGAATCCATTCTTCAAAATACCACTACCTTCATCATTTTTGGGTTTGATGCTAACTAAACTCAATTAATAATCCCCTAAACATGTAGATAAAAGAATTTATGATCTCTCTAAGGTACATAGTCATTTTAGTACTTGGATTTAGCTTCCTCAAACACAGTGAATATGAAGAGTGAAAATAACTGAAGAATGGAAGTCTTAAATTAATTAGCCAATTAACAACAATTCATTAATAAAATAACATTCAATCCATCCTTTTAATATTCCTACAATAAACCCATTAATGGTTTATCCATCCATTGATGGTATACTCTCAATAGTGGGAGGATGATGGCTTATGAGAATTGGATTGAAGAAATGAAAACCGCAGAAATAACGATCCCTCCTCCGTGTGTGTGAACGAAATTCACACATATGTGTGAAATAATTCACCAGAAAACTGAGATATCACTGTGATTTGTTAATATATAGTTTTAATGAAATAAATGGGAATAATAGAAGATAAATATGTTGATTTAGAACATAGAAATACAAAAAGAAACTTACATGGGAATTGAAAACATTACAAAGGAAAATTGGCATAACAACATTACATAAAAAATGAGTGATCCCTTCCCTCTCACCACCACTACATTAAATAAGAAATTGGGAAGCCTTATGATGATCCTAAATCAATTTGTGTCCAATTATTAAATTAATTTTGGCTTTAGGGTGGTGGAAAGTAGTGGATACAAATTGATTCCCTCCTTTGACCCAAAGTGGAATCCAACTTGCATCCACCGAACAGACTCGTATAAATGACCTTCTAGATGGTAGAATTAGAGTGGGACATAGAAGAAGAAAATGGATATCCGGATATATCCTAACCCCATATAACATTTGGGCCCATTTGAAGCTCTGGATCTGGAGTTATGGCCGATTTAGTGGGCAAACATTCTGGGCCGCAGATTCTGGCCCAGATTTGGATATTATATTTGGGCCGCATTAATAACCACTATGGATTCCTAATTAGCACTGGATCTTAAATAAATATTTGTTACTCTATATTTCTTCTATAATCCAACAAAATTTGGATTTATTGGTCCTATAGTGTGGGCCCCACATTCTCATTAGTGGGCTAGTGTCCATTCTGCCTTCCCCAAAATTGATTCCTTTCATCGCCAAATATCAACATCATCGTTTGTGAATCCTCCATTTATCCCTGAATTAAAAATGGTCAAGTTGAAGTGTTAATAAATTTTCCAAAACAAGGAATTAAAATATGGATAATTACATTCCATAAAATCAGATGAATCATTGGTTCTAAATTGGTGTACATTAGGCATGAAGTGCACAAATGAAGAGAATGGATGTTCAAAATTAAAATCCACTAACTCAGACCCATAAGATCAAAAATTAACATTTAATACCGTTAAAATGTAATTAAAATATATGTTTTTAGTGGATAATCATATGGAATCACATTATGTTTTCCTTTAGAATATGAGAGTGAAAAACCAATAGGGAAGGGGTCATGTGGTACCTTCTTGATAGATTATTTCAATACTATATTATTATATTTTTATATATTGTTGGGTGACTATACCTTAGTGAGGTTGGGTGATAGTTTACCATGTTAGGTCTGTGTTGGTTATATTTTATATTCACTGGAGAATTATCATTCTTTTTTACACACATTCATGCGAGTTCTTGAGGAGGATCCTATTGAGTATAATTGTATGATCATCCTATATATATGTTTTTTAGGTTTTATTGAGGGATTTGGTGTCTGGTTTGTAAATTACTAGCTCAATACATGGAAATATAATCAAAGTCACCCCCATATGAGTTTTTTTTGGTATTACGTTTTTAAAGAATTGTTTCAGTATGATATTTACTTTCATTGTGGGATTTTTGGTTTTTAGTTTAAATTATTAATTTTATTGGTGGTATTACTTACTTTGTATTGGTATTATGTGGTTAATTTCTCCCATTTTCGTGTTTTATACCCATGGTGTTAGTTATCAATGCATGACCTATTAGAGGCAGGTTCATGGCTCATACTCATCTTAACTGCATTACCATGCTGATTTCCTAATGCGGGATAGTCATGATAGATTCCCTTGAAAATATTTTATTTATTTATAACAAAATATCATTCATTAAATAAATATTTATTCTTATGAAAATGTGAGATGATATTTATTCATATTTAAGTACAAATTAAAGGTAATAAATTTTTCAAGAAAATCCCTAGAATCACTCAGTGACTCAAAAACACATACCAATATTAATAATGATATTTACTAATTCCAAACAACTACTATACATAAAATAAAACCAATAAAACAAAATCTAATAACTAAGGGAACCAAAACATATAATAACCATAATGTGAAATCAATTAAATATCATTTAAAAATAATATAATTTTATTTATAAATTCCCACAATGATATAGTATCCCTAAAAAATATCCAAGGAAATAACCTTAAATTTAAACCTTAAATACGGTGAACCATAATTAAAATTTTAATTTATTATATTTCTATAAAAATGGTGAAGAACATAGAGAAATCCGCACATAAGATTCTCTATGCAACAAAAGAAGATGGAGCCTTGTGATCTAGGGTGAATTACACTATACAATAATGGAGTTAAATCTAAAATACCAATCTATAGTAGTGTAAATAATATGAAAAGAGAGAGAAGATAAAGGATAGGAATAAAGGTGATGTCTTACCTTTTATTTAAAAATAAAAACTCCCTTACATCACATTGGATTAAGAGGAAGGAAATAGAGGATGGAGGTAATTCAGGGAACCCATGGGGGAAGCTCACATCAATTGAGATCAAATGTAATTAGAAGAAGAAAGGGAATGGGTTAAATGATAGGTGAGGGTAAAAATACCAAACCATCCTCCCTAAAAAAATCTATTGGAAACCCACTATGTACCTGGTCAGGCACCACCGGGCACTCGGTGGCACCATAAAGGCCAATTTTAGGGATAAAATTTACATAATGGATTCCTACTAGGTACCTGATATTACTTTTAGTGCTAAAATATTGTTTAAAAACCTTCATATGTAACTGTAACCTATAAAACCCCTCATTATCCATAAGCATTTTCCAAAAAACCCTATGAATTCAACATTAAACATTTTGAACCAAAATAGAATCCTAAAATGAAAATATAACCCTCAACAAAAATAAAAATTCCAATCATACACATACCATAAATTTCTCAAATTCCCAATTTATAATTCAATAACACCTTAATTCATGTATTTAAGACACATGATGTTACATAATTTAGCTTGTTTATAAATGATTATAGTAGGATAGTGTGAATTTTTTTCATTCAAGAATTCATGAGTTATTGGAATAAATAAAATGATATCAAAGGTGGGGTGAAAATTAAATTGGAAGGGCAATAAAAACACTATAGTTAGACAATTCTATGGAATACATGTAAATTTAAGTTGAGAATTACTTAGAAAACCATGGAATCAATTATGTGGTGTCATAAGTGAGAAAATAATATAAAAATTAATATATTTAAGGAAGAAACCATTTGGTCAATTTTATAAACAATACAAAAAATTAAGAGGTGTACCCTATGCTACTATTGAAAGGAGGTGGTGAAAGTTGTGGTGTATACTAAAAAAGACCTTTTTTAAATTTGAAAAAAAATCACCAAATGAGATGTGGCATGAGATAAATCCAAATCTAATGAATTTAAAAGTAATAAAATGTATGTTATACATTTTAAATGATGAAGTAGAATAATATAAATATGGTGATATAGTATTTGAAGACATATTGATTGGTTATTCTACCAAAATTAAATCCAATATGTCCTTTTACAAAAGGATTAGTAAGATTATTGACAGTAGTGATGTGAAAATAATTAAATAAAAATTTATAAATAAAACATGAAATTTAAATGTAGAAGAATTATGTAAATAAGAAGAATATCATGAATCAATTTTTAGATAAACTCAAAGTAAATATATTGAGGATGACTCCAAGATTTGATCATAATATGAATTTTTAATTTGAGGTATTTAATCACTGAAAGGATAAAATAGTGTTTTGAAATTGATGAATCCAATATCATTTCTCACAAAACAACTATAACATAAACACAGTGAATTACGAGTGTTGGAAAATATTTTTTGTTATCACATATGGTTCCAAAATCATTTAAGGAATAAAAAAAGGATGATACATGGATATAAATGTATTAAATAGTGAAAAATAAAACTTGGGATCGCATAAATTATCATAGTTGATAAAATTTCATTACACTAAAATTACTATTTAAAAAATTGATGATCAAGGTGATGTGATCTGCAATAAGGATAGATTGGTGTATAAAGGAAATACTAAAATTATTGGAATAGACATTGAGGATACATCTGAATTAGTGATGACAGTTGAATCAATCTATTTATTTTTTATGATGTTAATTAAAATGGGATTAAATATCTACTAAATGGATGTAAAGATATAGTTATAAAATAGATTTCTTAAAGATGAGTTCTATATCAAACAAAAAATTATTTTTAATCATGGTGATGATAAAATAAATATATAAAATATAAATTAATCATTTTATGGATTGAGACAGGCACCATGTGTGTGGTATGCACAATTTGATTTATCTTAGAAGAGATTAGAGTCTAAGAAACCTGTTGTTGATCATATACTCTATGTAAAAATTTTAATGGAAGAAAAATTCATAGAACTCATCAATATTGATTATTTCATATTTTATAAATATCCAAATGAATTTGTTGAATAATTTTAAAATTTAATGAATTTGATGTTTAATATTTATATGATTAAATGAATCACATATTTTCCCATGTTTTAAGTAATCAAAAGGATGAGTACACTTTTAACTCCCAATATAAGTATGCTAAATATTTTTTGAAGTTCTTTACATGCAAGATGGAAAATAGGTGTCCACACAAATCATTGTTTGATCTGACCTTAGAAATTTTAAAGGTGATAAATTTGTTGATTAAAAATTGATCATTATAATTTTTAGAAGTTTTTTATTTTTTATATCAATAAAAACATACATTATTTTAAAAATTTCTTGGATGATGGTTTTCAAAGTAATCCAAAAGATAAATATCTTATGAAAATAAATAAAATTTCATTTTATGTGTAAGGTACCATTGATTATAGTTTAAATTATAAATCATGAAAGAATAATGATTTTTTCATATATTCATATGTGTATTGGGATGCAGACATTTTGGATAGAAATCAACAAGTAGAGAATTATTCATCATTTATAATAAGTACATTAGGTGTCTTTTAAAGAAGTAATAAAGAACACCACTTAGTTAAATTAAGTAGAGTATATTTGGTAATGAAGGAATATAATCTCAATTGATTTGGATGAAAAAACAATTGTAATATCTTGGAGATAAAGTGTGGACTCTCCAAGTGATATTTTGAGACAATAAAAGTGTGATTGAGATCCCAATGAAATATGATACAAAATTTACACAATAACATATTGTGATTTAGTACCACATTATCAATGAAAAGGTGGAACACATATTTTTAAAATAGGATCACATTAGAAATACTCATAGTATTAGATATTTTCAAAATTCCATTTGCTGCATTGACATTTAAGAAGCATTAGTTGAATATGGGCATTCAAACATCTCCCATGTATTGTGTAGGTTTGGTATATACCAAAACTCTATATTTTCTTATGTTGTAACGTGGTGTTTTTTATAAGATATATGATTAGAAAGTAATTTCTGCTTGGGTTTATTATCAAATGTTAAGAAAAATATAGTGGTAATAGAAAATAAAAAATTGACTCTCATTTAAAGGCGGAATTATACCCTATAGGGTTTGTACCTTGACCATAGATACATGAATAAAGGGTATATTTGATCTATTTTGAATATTATAGTGATTTTCCTGGAAAGAAATTCATAGAATATTTTAAAGATAATGGTGAGGAAATTTTAGCTTTAAATCATTCTGTAACTCTTATTTTCAATATTTATCATGGATCACAAAAAAAAGTGTTAAATGATATTTTATATTACATAATGGATTTGTTGATTTTTATAATAATTTTCAAACTCATATTTATTGAATTATTATAGACTTAGTAATATTCAAAAATCCTAAAGGGAGAGAATGTTGGAACCTAGGTTGGTCATAAAAGAAATATGAGATAAATTATTATAAAATGAAAATGTTTGTATTAAATTGATATTAATGGATTAAATATGTCTATAATGATGGATGGTTAAATTTTGCAGACTTTTTGAGGTTTTTGGAAATTTTTTTGGAAAAATAAAAAACCACACCGTAATAATTAATGTTTCATTATGGTAAATTTTGAATATTTTAAACAGTTATCTTGGATAGAAAAGTAAGTATTATGTTATAGTGATAAATTAATGTACTATGGTTTGGTGGTTTATGGTAAAAAAATGAAGAATATCTTTAGGGTCATTCAATGTATCAATGGAATTTAAGGTATAATTTTAATCCATAAATAGAAAAAAGTTCAGGTTGTTTAGTATATTTACTTCACTACACCATAGTAGATTATCATAATTTATAAAGAAATTATTTTTTAGAATAAGTAAATTTGGATAATAAATATGCTTAATTTGATTGTGTTGTAATGTAAATCCATAGTTGGTCATGAATTAGGGCATTACACTATATTATTAATGGCTACATTATAATCATTTTATCTTATGGATTTCATAAAAATATTATGCCTTTATTTATAGGATATGAATTTTTACAAGTTATTATTTTCTATGGATTAGGTAGTCAAGGAAGATTACAATGTATTACTTTTTATTACACTATGATACGATATATATCTTCATACATAACAAATTTTAATATTTTTAAATTATAAAGATATTTTAATGTTTAATAAAATATTTGAATTGATTATTAGGAATATTTTTAAGAAACTATTATGGAGATAAATAAGACATAAAATGTTATATATTTATATAATTGTTTTAATATATATGGGTTTATAGTAATTGAATTGAGTGAGATCATAGTAAGCACTAAGAGAGGAACTACTGCATATCTATAATTTAGAGGATTTTGTTGTAAATATTAAAAATATTGAACATAATTGGATATCTAAATATATTCCTGAATATTCTGATGAATAGAAAAACCTATGATAGATTTCTGTATAGTTTTTCTATTTTTAATTTAATTAAAAATACAAAAATTTCAATTTATTATTGTCCTTATCTAGATGAAGTTGGCAGGGAGATAAAAAGAAGTATTAATCCATAGTCATACTAGTGAACTGATCCAGATGTTTGTATTTACTCAATAGTGAATTATAAAATTATTGATATATTAAAACATCATAGTTACCAACCCAATACTTTCACACATATTTTTACATTATTTTAAAAAATAATATCTAATAAATACAAACCAATGATAATGAGGCCCAGTATCTTTAGCAGCCTATATTCTTAATATATCAAACAAATAAAACATTGTATCTTTATTTTGTTCCCTATAATGAGATGATATATCCCATTTATCTCCTAAAACAATAAAGGATAAAATGGGGTATACAAAAATAATGGGTTGAGAAAAAAATATTAGTAATAGAACAAACATGATTATAAAGAATAACATGGTATTCAAATGGTATAACAAGATATCATAATGAAAAGTCTAATGAATAATCATATGAAGGAATAACATAATAAAAACAAATAATCATGGAAATATAGGAATTTGGAATCCACATATTAAATAAATAATAATAATTCAAGGTTAACAACCAAGACAACATCACATAGTGGACATAATCACATTGTGGATCATGTTAACTCCCTAGTCCCAAACATATCATCTCATGAGAAAAAAATTAACCAATGGGTTGGAGTTATATCTATGTGAACCCATATTAAAATTTAATTAATTAGGTGTGATAAAAATTGAAATAAATCATTTGGATCAAATATAATAATTACCCATGTAAATAAATGGTTTTCGCAATGTTTCTTCATATCATAATAAAAGAAGATTTTAATGAAGGAATTTGAGAAATAAACTTAAGGAATATATTACCCCATCAATGTAAGAGATAATAAGATAGGTATATATGTAAGATACATATATAAAAAATTTACATTCATTATAAAACATCAAAAAGAGAGATAAATAGAAAGTGAGTTATTGATAGATAGGTCACAACCTAAAAAAAGGGTAGTTTAGAGAGATATCATACCTATGTTACAGAATTGATCTGTACATTCGCTTAGGTTCATGGATAATAAAATTTATTTATTTATTTGAGAACCTTATACTTCTATATTATATTTACTATAATATTATCATTCTCATTTAAAAACATTTCTGTGAGATATAAGGTCTAATTTCAATGTTTCGAGGGAGTTCGTTCCATGCTTCCAAGGTCGTATCACTTGTGCAAAATTATTGTAGTTTTTTTTAAAATGGTATCAAAACTCTAGAATTAAAATTAGATGGTATTAATTTCCTTCTAAAAATTAAAATGTTACCAATATCCTTTTGTGTACATACATTAGTACAATTCTTTTAGTAAAAATGTTAACGTTATACAGTTAGTTCATTTATAAAATTATACCAACCATATGGAACATGTTTTTATTTAATATTATGTCCATATATTCATTAAATAACATTAAATGAGTTATAATATAATTATAATAATGTTATTTATTAATATTAATATTTTTATGACAATCCTTGAAGGCGGTGGAGAAGAACAAAGTTTGTTGTTCACAAAGGTAGTGAATAAACCATATTGTAAACAACATTTTTATTTTAAAATATAAATAATGGAGGGTATAAGATTTAAATTCCAACATAATATTAACATATAAGTATATTTATGATTTTATTTTACTATCTATAGGTGGATGTAAAAGATAATGGAGTGGTAAAACAAGAATAAAAATGAAAGAGGTTAGTCGAGAAATTTACCTTTTTCCTTTGATTTATTCATCTTAGGATACCCATTAAGGCTCATTGAAATTGTATATTAGTGATAAAATATGGATTAGGACATGAAATAGAGGTTAAGTAAGATAATTTCTTAGAATTTTGGCATTCTATAAAGTTTTCATGGTCTAAGGAGAAGGGGTTGTGAGAGGTGGTATTTGTAAGGGTGGATGAATACTATATTCATTAGTTTATTAAATTGGTTCAAGAAAATAAATAGTATTGATTACTATGCCTATATATAGTAAATTTGTCATGTTATTTAAAAATAATGGGCAAATACATTATCCCTGACTCGAAGATTATTTTATTTATCTTATAGTGTTAAATATCGTATTTCAATAATCACAAAAAATAATCTATTTTTTGAAAAATACTAAAAAAACTAACCATTATTTAATTTGTGAATTCTAAAATTGAAACCCATTTTATGAGAAATAATTTTAAAAAAAATGATTATTTATTTTTTAGATAATATCCCCATTTATATGAAAAATATCAATTTACATAATATAATCAGTTTTCTAACCAATTTAAAATTTATATATGGTTTCATAAAATTATCATATAATTAAAATAAAACTTAATATGAATTTATAAATTCATTTTATGAAAATAAAATCTCATTGAAATTGTTATATTTATTCTGAAAATTTAAATAAAACATTTATGATATACAAAAATATGAACAAATAATTAATCAGTTTTAAAAGATTTATTTACTTATACAATGGTATAAATATATCATATTTTCATTTTATAAGATGCCTAAACATTATTTCACACTACCATAGGTGAGGTTAATATTCTAACCTGCATATTACTAATTTTAATGGCCATATTACAATTCTAATAGCCATATTACTATTCCAATGATCAAATTTTAAAGGGTTATATGGGTTCCCTACTTCATATAAATACCTCATGTTTCATTCATTCTTTATGATTTTATATTTTCCCTCAAGATCATATATATTTTCATTTTAAAAATTAATATTGTATTAATAAATTTCTTCTTTATTTTTTGAGTGTTGTTCATGAGTGTGATTATCCTGGGGGATCGACAGATCCAAATTTTTATGGACCCGTGCTTTTTCAGACTGAAATTTGGAGCCAAAAATTGAATTTTTTCTATTGGATGCTTATATGGTGTAAAATGGTATTTTCTCCTAGAATATTATCTAGGATAATTTTTTTACCACTCCATTGGTCAGTAAATAGGGATTTACCCTAGGGAAGATGTTTGGTAGAAATTTAATATATTCATATTTGAATTGAATAATTAAAATTTAATATTTAATTAATTAAGTACTAATGTATTACCATAGGTTTTCCAGCCATATATTTTTAATGGAAAATCATATTAGGATTTTTTCTTCTTCATTTAGTCTAGAATGGGAATTTTTTCCAAGGTGGTCAATGAACTCAAGTTGGTCACTAGGGCCAGGCTAAACCCCCGTTTCTTTTATTTTCATTTTATTCATTTTATTTCTTTTCTATTTATTTTATTACCTTATAAACAATATTCTCACGCATGCCCCATGTGGACCCCCCTTCATGTTACTAAGAGATAAAATGGGATACTGAGAGATATAAAGGATACGGGGAAGAAAAAAGGTACCGTTATAGAGATTGGGACATGCGAGGTCATCATGTGGTGACTGTGGGCCATAAAAACGGTGAAACGTCTGAGGATTCTACTCGAGGGTAGGGCATTATATTTTTTCTATAAATATCCATATATTTATCATTTTTATTTTTTAAAACACTTATCTGATTTCTTGGGACCCCTAGTGGGATGATCTTTAGATTTTGCTGAGTAAAAGGGGGTTTCGAGGCATTTTGAGGGTCTTCAATTTGGGAAAATCCATCTTCATGGAATGTGATTCAGAGAACACACAGCGGGTGTTATTCATGATTGTGGGAGGTGACCTTTATGAATTATATATTGTTTATGGGATATATACTCCATGTATGGGGACTCGACCATGTAGTCGAGTACCCGACTAGGCTTCCCATGTTAAGAGCACATCTCGTGTAAAGTGCATGGCTAGACCCCGTGTGGGTCACGTGCCATGTAGATGTACATGATTAGGATGTATACATGGCTAGTAAATGTGATATAAACTAGAGGTCACCACATCTAGGGTACAAACCATGTACAGGACCAACACACCATGTATTTGGTATTTTACATGCCTAGTCTAGCTAGAGTACATGCTCAGGTAGGTCTTTGGGGGAACACGTCATGTACTCTATAAATATGTTTTGTACTTCCCCTTGTTACCCATTTTGGTTTTATCATATATTTATGCCAATAAGTTGTATGTGATGTTACAATTAGTCTATTCTGAGTACCTTTTAACATAGATCATGATGTTAAGACCCTTTCTGTGTTTTAAGGATTCTTAGATGGTGTTTCAGGATTCCCTAGAATGGAGAGGTTATTACTATAGTAATTTAAAAAAATTATTCTAATAGAGGGAATCAGAATGAGAATGATATGGTAGTGTTTGGACCAACCTAGTTTGAGACATTGATATGAGATGGTCCATGAGAAATCTCTCCGGACTGATACCTTTGTATCTTTTCCCTTGAGGAAATCAAACTTGTAATATGTACCATTCTGGCCATGGAGACTTTAAAACTAGTTGTTTCCAAGTATCCCTTGTAGGATTCCTATTTTTTTTTGTTTTGGACTAGAGGATCCCTTGTATGATTCCTCTATATTCTTATTGCTACCATGGATCCCCTGTGTGATGACTTTTCTTACAAGATAACCTTGGGAATTCTATGTAGGATCCATTACCCATATATCATTATGAGGATCTTATGTAAGATGCCTCTTCTTTTTATGCTACTTTTAAGGGTCCCATGGAGGACACCCTTACCTATGTTCTAATCTAAGGATCTCATGTAGTATTCCTCTGTTTTGTTACTGTTATAGGATCCCATGTAGTATTACACCTTTTACATTTTTATCTAATGATACCATGTAGGATGTCTTTATTTTCATACTATTAGAGGATCCCATGTAGTATTCCTCTTATTATCTTTTTATATAATGATCCTTAGTTGGATGCAGTCACATATATATAAACCTCTAGGATCCCATGTAGGATACCTTTTAGTGTTTGACTTGAGGGGCCCAGTGGGTACCTCGATGTTCGACCTATCCCGAGCTAGCACATCAATTTTTAGTAGAGATGGTAGTGGGTGTCATCTTAGAACTTGTTCCAAACTTTTAATACCATGGGGATGTGATAGTAGTGTTGGGCTTGTGAATTTAGACACCCTCACGTTTTTTATAATTTCACTTGTTTATTTATGATGCAATGATATTTACTAGAGGTTATTTTTGGTTAGTGGAAGATGAGACTAATGTGATGTGCCTTTATTTCTATTTGGAATTCCAAGATGTTAAACATAGGATCCAAGTTCACACACATGTTATTTTCATATTTATTTTTATACCAAGAGTTACTACATTTGATTTTTCTATTAAGCCAATATATTTTATTATTATATCATTAGGATTTCTGGCAGTGTTTCTTGGAATCTGTCTGTTGAGCCTATGATTATGATATATGGGCATGAAATACCTAGTAATGATACACATTGATGATTAATCTATAATGAGTGATGAGTATAATTCCTCTCCACCTAGTTCATATATGATGAGTATTGTTATTCTCTCCTCGATCTGACTATACTCATGGATGATTACACTCTCTTGAGTGATAATAACGACTAAGATCTCCCTGATTGGTGTGTTGAGGACGATGTTGAACATAGAGTTTCACATAATTGGATACCCATGGATGATTATTATCTCTATAATGATAGGTATTATTCCTCTATCCCTTATTAGAGACCTCCATGGGTGGGAATGGCATCTCATAGGTGAGCTCTCCTTACAGACTGTGTATGGGTTAGGCCCTTAGGGTTCATCCAAGATCAAAATGTCATGACCACCTATATAATAGGACATAAGGCTCAAAAATTGGAATATATTTACATTGAATGACCGGCATGGAATCCAACTTAGTGACCATTCATAGGATGCTTGGATGTACATTCATAGAATCCTTCTTTAAAATGATTAGAGGTGGTATGTGTGAACCCCGGGTTAGGATGGGCATCCACCTATAGTGAAACATCTTCATCAGAGACATTTTCAGAATTAGATGAAGAATATATATGTACACAAGGATTACATACCCAGAAATCTACTTAATGATTCATGGATTGAGTTATATAAAATTCGGATCAATTCCCTTGCACGGGATGTCCAGTTGACCAGGAATATAGACCCGAAGATCGACTATTATTGGTGTTAATTTTTTTCTTTAACCATACACATGTATATTCATATTTAGGTATATATGTATATGTATGGTGATATACATATATATGAATATAAATATGGATATCCAAGATAAACTTATCCCATTTAACTTGTATCATAGACCCAAGGACTGACTGTGCTTTCCTGTTTATTGGATTTAATAATATTTTCAGTTGAGTCCTAGTTAGGATAAATATATTTCATGAGTATACATTTATTGAATAATTTGATAGCTTCATCATTGGGTTGTCCTTATGATATCATATTATTACCCCTGCACATACACCAGGGTGCGCATGCACACCTTATGTATGCTTTTCAGGTTGAGAACAAATGTGTAGTGGATAGTGCTAAGGCACAATGATGCATGATAAAATGGAGCTGCTCATTCGGTTTCTTCTGATTAGGATAGTGAAGGTCGATGGTGTCTTCAGAATGGGTATGTGGTCTAGATCAATGTTAGTATTAGAGACCTTAACTTTTATTTTAGTTCCTTTTTTTATTTTTGTATCTGTATGGTCAGCCTAGTGGGTGACTAGTATTGTAAGTATTGCATGGATGTTCAGGAATTATAAAATTTTTCATTTATTATTATATAATGTTCTATTTTAGTTTATTTACTTCTTTTACATTCTAATTATTTACTACTTTTTATGATAATTATCTATTTATATTGTTTACTAACTCTTATATGAAGAAATAGTCTCTCCATAGTCACACCCTAGGCCCCCATTTCTAGTTAGAAACCTCTCGCATATGGGGAGGCGCACATGAGGCCTCATGAAGAACCGGCTCGGAGCAATGGATTAGTGTAATCTAGTTTGGAATGTTAAAAAGTGGTATCAGAGCTATTCCATTCCTTGTATTTACTATTTTGGATGTAGTAGATAAGAGTATTAAGAATGTGTCAGAACCTATGATGGATATTGGATTGGTGTGTCTATAACACTTATTTTGGTAAGAATTAATGGTTTTTAGGGTGTGGAAATTATTTTCTTATCTATGATGTTACAATTTTATATTAATTTCACTTTTAGAAATGAACATGTGGTATGGATGTTATGATTTTTATGGGTTCATGGATTTGTTCTTATTGGAAATAGGCCATCAATTGATATTTAATATTGGATGGAAAAGTCAAGAGGTTTATCATGAATTATATTTGGTATGTAGTATTCACATCATATATTCCTGATTGTCTGTTGTTATTAATGATGAAATTTATCCAATTGTTTAAAGTGTTAACCAAAACCTAAACGGTGTTTTCCTTTATTTTTTTTGGTGGAATTCAACTCAATTGAGAAAACTTGTATATATATTTTCTTCTAATATAAAGTAATTTGGATCTATGTTGCAATGTTCAGTGGTGGGACTAATGACTCATTTAATGTGTATGAGTGGTTCAATGACCCTAGTAGGTCGATAGGTAACATTATCCCCATTTTTTGAACCCTTTATAGGGTGTTTTGTTTCTCAGTTATTGATATTTAAAGTGTCTGTAATAATCTATATAGTTTCTTCCTACATATATTGGAATGTAACTCTACTTAACCGACTATCATTGTAGTTATCTAGTCAGATAAATGAGTACAATGTTGAAAGATATCAGGTTTTTTCTCATTAAATGGACCTCTATAAGAAATTACCATGTACAGATTCTTGGTGAGTGTTAGTTCATTATATCGTTTACATTAGTATCATGACCTCCATGGATTAATTCCTTATTTGGATGCTCAGTGAGGATCAAGCCCTTATAAGATTTCCTATATGTTTTGAAATATTTATATCATTTTAATATTTACCTCCCTTATAATGGTTTTACCTTTTGAGATAGGTGGTAAGAAATTTTGAACCAGTTGTGAGACTTAATCAATTGGTCTAGGTGGGAGTCCTAGAGGCCCTTAGTTTTGACTCGGACCCTTGTAAGTTGATATTCATTTTATTCAAGGGAAGGTTGTATGAGAGGTTGTCATAGGTTTTTGAAGGCCTTTTAAGGTAGTTATCTTTTTTATATTCTTATTTTGATATCAATGCATGGTTAGTGATCGAGTTTTGCGATATAAGAAAGTTGATGTCGTTATATTTTGACAATAATCTATAGTGATTTGATTTCAAAACTAGGATCAATATGTAGTTCTATCTGGGTTCCTATCCTGGTTGAAATGTATTTCCATATGTTGGTAATGAAGTTAGAGTGGGGTTGGACGCTCGTAACTAGAATAACACCGGGTGACGGGTGGTCGTTGAATAAATCGTGGCAAAGGTGAGGTGATCTCTTTTGAATGGGACTTCCAAGGTAGCTTCTAGATTAATGAGACTAATGTTATGTCTATCATGGTTAGAAAATTCTTGAGTTGGATGACTTATATGGCACTTGTAGGGAGATGAAGGTAAAAGTATGTACGTGTGGCACTTTTTATTCTTTATTCGGTGAGTGTCCATGTACGATCTGATGAAAGTTATTTCCAAGACATTCCATGGAATGGTTTCCCAATATTTATAGTTTAGTAAATAATGTCCCTAATTGGTAGATAAAACACCATGAATGATTGGGTACCATGGGACGATTAACCCATGGTTGGACCTGGAAGCTCATTTTTGGGAGACAAGGTGTTAGGTGTTGGTTAAAGGGAAGTATAACCTATTTTGTTATGGGCGTGGCTCAAAGACAGTTATAGAAAAATTTATTTGGAATCTTAGTGTACTTATTTTTAGATATGGTCATGATTTATATTGATATTATCCTATGTACATTGAGAGTGAATCGACCCTACTCCAAGTCTCTTTTTTTAAATGTATTCCCTAGTTTGAGAATGGAACCTGTTAAGGTTGTTCTCAAATAATGATATAACCTAAGACATATGGTTGGGATTCCACCATTGAGCATTTGAGGGTGGTGAATCTCATTTTTTGTTTAAATTCATAATTTTCTATGTGATGTTCAGCTCAATTTTTTGTTACTGATATGACAATAAGGGTATTCCTATGTTGGAGAGTTCTAGATTTGTCACAGTTAATGTATCCCATGTTGGAGATAATTGTTGATGTTATGAGACTGGTCATGTGACAACTTAGATAGATTGTTGTTCAGATTATCATGTTAAGAACATGGATAATATTCTTACCACCAGGTTTCTCGAGCATGTTATGTTTTCTAGTGGGGAGACTGTAAGGAATCATGTTTTTTTGTCTGGAAATTTGAGAAGAAATTTTATTATTTTGTTATCGAATGCATGTAAGGGGTAAAATGGTGTTTTTAACTAGTAATATGATATCATATAATTTTTTTACCATATTTAAGGTCCTAGAATAAGTTTTTTACCCTAGTAAAAGACATTGTATTAAATTTTAGTTGTTTATATTTTAACGGAAAAAATAATAATTAATAAATAATCAATTAAATATAAATTTATTCATGTATGTTCATTTGGGAATGTCTTTTGAACGAAGCATCATATTGAAATTCTATTTCTGAAAATGAGTATAGAATGAATATTTTTTTCTTGGTAGGACCTAAAATCAATTTGGGCACTGGGGCCGATCCCGACCCCCTTTTCTTTTCATTAATTTTTCATCCTTTTCTTTTTTTCCTTTTTCTTTTATTACTTTCTCTCGTGGTTTCTCATGTATTAAAACTGTGGAACCCCCTTTACATGACCAAGAGATAAAATGGGATATAGAGAGAGTTAAGTAGAGGGGAATGAAGAAGGGTACTATCGTAGTGTTCAAGACACACCAGATCATCATGCAATAATCATGAACTGTGGAAATGGGAGAAGCTTCGGAGGATTCCACCTAAAGGTAGGCCATTTTAATTTTTCTCAAATCCCCATTGATTTTAAATATTATTTTTTAAAACCCTTATATGATTTCTTGTGACCCTAGTGGGATGATATATAGATTTTTCTGAGAAAATAGGGGATTTGGTGCATTTTGAGGGGTTTCCATTTGAGAAAACCTATCTACACAACATGTGTTTCAGGGAAAACAAACTGTATGATCTTTATATTTGGGGAAGATGATATTTTTTAAGTACAGATCATGTATGAGTTACACATGTGAGGTACTGGGACTCAGCCATGTAGCACAATACTAGGCAAGGATGCCCATGTAACAGGCACATGCCATGTAAAGCACATGGAAAGACCCTATGTGGGCCGCATGCTGTATAGATTTAAAATGATAGGATATATACGTTGTCATTCCATGTGAGGTACATGGGAAATTACCCCATTAAGGGTACATGATGGGTACATGACCTAAACGTTGTGTACTTGGGAATTTACATGCCATGTCTGGCCAGAGTACATGCCTAGGTAGAGCTTTGGGGGAACACATCGTGTACTATGTAAACACGTCATGTACTACCTCTTTATATACATGATCATGCCATGTGAGGTATATGGGAAGGTACCCCATGAAGGGCACATGCCGAGTATAGGACCAACACAATGTCTAATTGGGCTTTTACATCCCATGTCTTTCCAGAGTATATGCCCATGATTTGGAGTTGGATCTTTGATTAGTCTATTCGAAGTAGCTTTTCATGTAGATCATGATGGTAAAACCATTTCAGTGTTTTAAGGACTCCTTGGTGTAATTTTAGACTTACCCTAAATGGAAGGATTTCTCCTCTAGTAATTGAATCCAGATCGCTCTTAAGAGAGAGAATTGGAAGGATACTGATAGGTTGGGTGTTTGGAATGACTAATCTTGAGACCCTGATCTAAGAAGGGACAATAGATATCTCTCTTAATCGATGCCTTTCTAGATTTTCCCTTTAGGATATCACTCTTGAAGTATATTCCCTTCTAAACTAGGAGGCCACAAGGCTTGTTTTTTATAAGGATCCCTTGTGGGATTCCTATATTTATTTTTTGACCTAGAGGATCCCTTATAGGATTCCTCTATCTTCTTAGTATTACCAAGGATCCACTATGGGATGACTTTGCATACAATATGACCTAGATATTCCTTTATAGGACCCCTTTACCCATATATCATTCTACAGATCTTGTGTAGGATGCCTTTGCTTCTTATGCACCTTTTGAGGGTCCCATGCAGGACAACTTTAACTATGTTCCGATCTGAGGATCACATGTTGTATGACTATATTTTCATACCATTAGAGGATCCCATGTAGGATTCCTCAATTTATATTTTTAGCGGAGCATCTCATATATAATTATTCTATTTTATTAGCATTATAAGATACCATGTAGGATCACTCCATTTACCTTTTTATCTAAGGATACCAAGATGGATGCCATTTATTATGTGTCGAACTCAAGGATCCCAAGTAATATGCCTCTCAGTATTTGACTTGAGGGTCCTAGAGGGTGCCCCAATGTTTAAATGACCTTCACATAGTATGCCTGGTTCAGGTAGAGATGGTAGGGGATGTCACCTTAGAACATGTACTTAACTTTTATTCCCATGGGGCGGTGGCAGTAGAGTTGGGTTTAGGAATTTGGACACCCTCACTCTTTTGTTTATACATTTACTTGTTTATTACTTATGTTGTGATGTTTACCAAAGGTGATTACTGGTTGGTGGTTGATGAGCCTAATATGATGGGTCTTTCATTCTCTTTGGGATGCATGAATTTTATTTAAAGGATCCAACTTATGATCCATGTTATTTTCTTAATTATTTTTATACCTAGAGGTGATACCATGGATCTCACTATTGATCCTATATATTTGATTATTAGATAATTGGTATTTCTAGAGGTTCTTCCTCTGGTCAGATTATTGAGCCTATAATTATGATATACAAGCACAAATTCCCTGGTAATGATACTCATGGATGATTACTCTATCCTGAGTGATGAGGATGATTCTGATCTCCTCTAGTTCATATGTGGTGAGGATTATTATGATCTCCTTGATATAATTATAATTTTGGATGATTATGATCTCCTAAGCGATAGGGATGTCATTTTTCTCCCATATCGGTTACTTGATTGTGGTTTTGGACATTATGTTTCACATTATCTGATACCTGTGTGTAACACCCCAAGATTTTATGAAAAATATTCTTTTAATTTCATTAATGTCTTGTGTTTTATTCTACATCAAGATTACCTTGCTCTATACGCAACACCGTATTAGCTTGCAGTATACGCAACACTATTCTTGGATCGTGTTACACACAATTTTGATAATAGTTATTCTACGCAACATTGAGTATATATATATATATTCAATGTATAGATGAAATATGGTTGGATTCTGTTTTATGAAACAACGAAGGATTCTTTCACAACACGCAACCCTGACTTGGCTTGCATTACACGCAATCGCGACCTTCCTCGATAGTGTGTGTTGTACGCAATACCGGGTTTTAATAAACAATGATATATTATTATAATATTGTCATGAACTAGCCGTTATGAATAGTATTAACTAAATTTTGAATTTTATAACATTATTATTCATCTTACACATTTTCTAGAACATGGTATAAGAACAAAATAATTTTTTCGGGTAAAATAAGTATTTTTCAAAAAATGCAGTTTTGCCGCCTTTTGATGGCGCACCCACTTTAAATCTAGTTTTTGACATGTTTATATGTTCAATTTGACAAAATAAAATTCTTCTTTTGAATCAGGATATAAAAATTTACATTAGATAAAGTTTTGATATTTTTCCGATAACTTTCATATTTTAATGAATAGTAAAAACATGCTATATTTTAATTAAAAACAACTTTTTTCATCATAATATCTTATGTGGTTAAATTATAATATTTAATGGTTTTAAAGTATAAATAGAATATATTTTTACCATTTAATATAATGTATGTCATTAGCATTGATTTTACCTTGAATTCGTAGGTTAAATCAATTCAATCTTTTGGAATGTTTTAAAGAAAAACTCGTTTTCTTTCGACAACGGGATTGATTTTAATTTAATTTCTGCATATTTTGTGTATTGAATTTTGAAAAATGGATTCCATATTTGGAATCAGTGGGTCCAAATTATGTTAATAAGCTACTTTTTATTTTTGGGAATTATGAATAGTAACTACGGTAAATTTTATTTACCATAGTTAAAGGTAAATCGGGTAATTAAGGGTAAATATAATATTTTAAAATTACCCTAAAAAATGTCAAAATCCTATTGGATGACTAAAAGTCGACCCATAACACCTAAGGGTCGGATTAGATTCATTTAATTAAATTTTTTCAATGAAAATAATTTAATTATTATTCAAACCAAAGAATGTGACAACATGTCACTTTCTTAAATTATATAAGTATAATAATTTTAATCTAGTGATAAACTTCATGAAACTTCGAACATGAATAGTCTCCAGAACTCTAATACAATTATATACATCATAGGAGTTTATTTAGAATTTTTAGGGATTAAATAAATATCATTTATTATGACACAAAGATGATGCAGTAATTGTCTTATTAATGAAATATTGAAATAATTGATGTTAAAAATGCCCAAATAAATGTAATTTGAGACTTTTTATGAATTACACTGATTTTCTAGGTTAATATGACATGTTATTATTGATTTAATTAACCTTTTTCGAACTTATCATTCTGTTATGATTTTCACAAAAATCAATTACTAAATAGTGTCAAAATTGACATAAAATAGTTTTTAAAACAAATATTATATTATTAATTGTTATTTTATTCCTAAAAATCTAAGGTTCGGCCAAATTACTTAGATAAAGTTATATATATTAATAATAAAAAACTTGGGGTTCATTTGGCTTCTTATAGTAAGTTTATTAACCTTATAGTGCAAGAACACAAGAAGACACAGTAAAAGTAAAATTATTTAACTTAATGTTAAATCTAAATGATAAGGTTAAAATAGGAACCTAAACTTGTCTAAATTATATTGGATGAGAGGGTTTCGACCCATCCCCACCTTATCCACGAAATAAATTAATTTGGAGCTATTTAAAATCGAACTTGACTTTATAATAAAATAATATTTTTAGTTATTCCAAAGGTGCCCCTCTCCTCCCTTATAAAAGGGAACCTCCTCCCTCTCTTCCTCACACAACTTTGAGCCTTCAAGCTCGGCCAAACCCTGAAACAATCTCCTCCAAACTTCCCTAAAAACATCCTAGAGGTTCTGGTCTTCCTCAAAGACCAATTGTAGTGCCCTAAAAGAAGGTCTCAAGGAAGCACTTCAAAGAAGAGGTAATGTCCGTTACCGATTCTTTCATCTTTATTTCTTCTTACACTTCTTCTTCTTTAGTTGTTTCAATATGAAGTAATAAAATCAGTATCACTAATATACTGATATGTTATTATAAGTATGAAACAACCCTATTTCACCATCTATCCATCCTACGGAAAACGAAATCACCGCGCGTGCGTACGTACAGAATACCGTCTCCACGCCGTGGTGTAATCTATTTTCCGCCACCACCTTAATTGGATGGGTATAATGGTGTAATGAGTAACTATATATGATTATTATAAAGTTATATTGATACTGAAATATTATACATACACTTCAACACAAGTTCACGATCATGAGAACAATATCATCGCTCGTGCGTACATACGGACTACCATCTCCACGATGCGATGAGATTCATTCTCCACTTTAACCATTAATGAATGATTGTAAGGTATATATAATAAGTAATAATGAAATATATGACATAATAATGATACTGGATTTATGTGTATATATATGTATGTCATCTACTTAATTCCTTT
Organism: Viscum album; assembly: GCA_963277665.1. Classification (NCBI taxonomy): domain Eukaryota; kingdom Viridiplantae; phylum Streptophyta; class Magnoliopsida; order Santalales; family Viscaceae; genus Viscum; species Viscum album. Next base: position 1,284,553,326 of record OY728155.1, on the reverse strand, counting down.
CAACTCAATAAGGAAACGAAAACAGCGTTCATGCGTACGTACGACCTACCGTCTCCATGAACGGTGTATTTCTTTCCATTTACTGATTTATTATATATATATATATGTATATTCTGAATATATATATATATATAAATCATGTTTTATATTCTGTAATTATGTAATCATGATCTAAGTAATCATATGAATAATTACAAGTCAAAACCCGGACAACAGATGAAACAATTTTACCCAAAACGCTCTTTAACATGGAATTTACAAAAGAACGGGTAATATAAAGTCATAAGTGAACCATATATGATATCATAACAATGAATATGATTCTGTAATAAGTAAATGACATTATTTAAATCATTATACAGGAGGTTCGGACACTTACAAAGCAAATCAGACCTAAGGTAAGGGAAATATCACAATCTCATTTTATTCCAAGATTGCTTATACTTTGGTATTTACTGGGGTGTATTTTATCATCCACATCCATTTTCCCTCAATATTTAATGTTATTTCCATCCACCTACAATTTTTTAAATCCAATTTTACCCTTTGGTGAGTTTTTAGTAAAAGATATGAAAGTAATCTTTTATCGTTTTTAGTACGAGGTACTTTTTGACTTTTCCGACAAAAGTACGAAGAATGTTTTTTTAACTTATACGGCATGAATGGATTTTTAAAACATTATTTCCAAGAAGCTTCCTTTACAAGTTTTCAAGTTTATATTTAATCAACTTATTTTAGTTTAAAGTTTTATGACATGTTAAGAAAGGAAAAATGTTTTTGAAGAAGAAAGGATATTTTCCTCAAGAATGGAGTTCAAGTTTTTAATCAAAATTATTTTCCATATAAGATAATAAAGGGTTCTATTTTTATCCCTATTATTACATTGATTTGATTCTGTTGTGATGGAATTATTTTTATAAATTCCTTTATCTTATATGAATTGTTTTATGATGTCCTGATGTTTAAGAATCCCATTTTTATTACATGGGTTATGCTATGGTGTATGGTTTATTATTTTGTGGCACACATAAGAATGGTATCATTATGAGATGTGTAGGACCTATATCTCCCTCCAATGCATTGGGTAAATATTTTATATATCCTGAGATAGACATGGCTGGAATGGTAGGTTATACCGGTTCAGTGAAACAGGACTGAAACGAGGGTGACTCGGTTCAGAAAGGGACTTTGACCACTAAGATAATCTTGGAAATGAGTCTTGACTAATAAGATATGATTCTCTATGATTATGTGTGTATGACACAAAGTTTCATGTTATAAGTTATGATTATTGGGATTACATTTCACTGCTATGATTTATCCCATGTTATGAAATTATGATCTCTTTTGCAGGTTAAGATTTCCAAAAGATATGTTCTTATGAATATGATGTGATTGATATTTCTTTTGTTTACCCTTACTGAGCATTTGAGCTCACCCTTTTTATGTTTTATTTTCCCCAGGATATAAATAAAGGTTTTAGGTAAAAAAAAGGAAGATCTGTATGGGAGATGTTGAAGATCTTTCACCACGATTAGAAGATTATATTTCGAGATTCCAAAGACACTAAACTATTACGGTCCTTGTGTGTGTGTTTTTGTTATGTTCTAAGTATTCCGCAAATGTAATGTAATGTCAATGTACATCAAGCTTCGGGTCTCTACACTGTGGATAGTTACACACTCTCAAATGATAGGGCTGGTTCTTATCTCCCTTATTAGAGGCCTCCAGGGGTGGGAATGATGTCTCATCAGTAATCCCTCTTTATAGATCACCTATGGGTCAGACCCTTAGGATTCATCCAAGTTACAAATGTTATGACTACCTATGAACTAGTCTCTATGGTTCAAATATTAGAGTGGATTTACATGTCATGAGTGGCATGGTGTTCAGCTAAGTGACCATTCACAGGATGTCTGCATGTACATCCCATGAATCCTTATTTACATGGATTAGAGGTGAGTATGGGTGATCCCAATGTTAGGAAGAGTATCCCCCTATGGTGACATATCTTGCTCAGATAAATTTTCAACATTTGACGAATCAAGTATATGTAGATTAAAATTACAGACCCATAGACTGACTTAATGATACATGAATTGAGTGGCACAACATCCAGATCAATTCCATTACAAAATATGTCTAGGAGATCAAGATTAGAGACCCAAGGATTGAATACTATAGGATTTATGTAAATTTCATTCATCTAATATTTGTCTATTTATATATCTCTATGTATATGTATATGTATGTGAATAAACATATATACGCATATAAATATTATATCCATGATTTCAATTTTTCTACTGGATCTAGATCATAGACATAGGGATCAATTTTTGTTTCATGTTTATTGGTTGTAATTGTATTTTTAGTTGAGTCTCAGCTAGGATGATCATATTTTATGAGAATGAACTTATGCAATCATTTTATAGGTTCATCGTTAGGGAAACCTACTATGATTATAATCTTACCATTGTACATGCACCTCACTGTACATACATAACTAATGTCTTCTTTTCAAGAAAAGAAGATATACATGATGGTTAGTGATGAGTACCAAAGTAGCATGATCAAGGGGATCCACTCGTATGGTTTCTTATGATCGGGATAGTGTATTTAGACAATTTCTAGAGACCAGGTATGTTTTTTATCTCATAGTTAGTAACATATCCATGTACTTTTATTTGAGTTCCAGTTTTTATTTTTGTATCTGTATGGTCGACCCAATGGGTGACTAGTGATTTATTTATGACATGGTTGTTCAGGATTTATAGAAATTTTAATTTATTATTAATGAATGTTCTATTTCAATTTATTTACAGATTCTACACTCTTTTTATTTGTGGTTTTCCATTATACTTTTATTTTTCTGTTGTTTTCTCACTCTTATATGAGGGAATAATATCCCCATTGTTATAACCTATGATATTTTTTCTTATTAGATGCCTGTAGAATATGGGGAGGCATTCTTAAGGCCACATGGTGAACTATCTTATAGCACCAGATTGGTGGAATCTGGTTTGGAACATTAAAATTCATTCCTATTATTGTTCACTTATTTTTTATTTATTCCCTTTGATAAATTCTTATTAATTATGTCCGTTTTTCTCTAAATGTAATTTTATAATTAATATAATAAAATTTGTGTTGGTTTTATCATGTGGGTTTTGGGCTTTAATAAAATGACACATTTATATATTCATGAGGAAAGATCCATTGATAATATTATGGGTTGTTTCATCATAAATTTTTGATCCTTGGACATAACATTTGGGTTAACTAAGTTAGATTTATATGCCTTCGTGATTTATTTTACATTATTTGTATTTCATGCTTTATTGGTTTAATTTGAATGATTTGATTTTTCTTCCTAACATGAGAACATGATCTAATAGGAATTAAAAGAAATTGTTCCTAATTATCCCCTCTTAGAGGGAGTGGTATTCTAAGAACCCGATTTTTCACTCAGGTATGGATCCTTTAATTTTTTATATAATTTGTTTATATAGACCTAAAATGAATTTCTAATAAGATATTTATGGTTTGGTGGGTGTCAAAATATTTTTCAGAGCTCGAAACACTGCCCGATGGTGGTTATTGTCCTATTGCACGATTTGAGTAAAGCATGTGAGGCAGGCCACATAGTTAGTTTTAACCGTGAGACGTTGGGTAGTGGGATAGAGTAGGGTGCACGATTTAACAAACCATGCGATTTAGGACACATAACTGTGAAAAAAACTATAGACAAATTGCAGAGTCATTTAACACAATTTTTGAATGGTTTCTGTAACTATAAAACCTAACAGTATAGGTTCTCCTTCCTATAGTATACCATGCATGATTGGCACATGTTTTCTCTAATCGTACGAACAACCTATTCGAAGCATAGTTTTGTGTGAAATGATGGTTTTTCCCTGAAGTTAAGTTTTAAATTAAACCCTTCTTCCTATTTTATTTCTAGTGAAGGAATCCTTCTCTCTCTCCCATTTATTTAATCCAAAACTCATCTATTCTAGGATTTGAGCTCCATCATCCTCCTGGAGTCAAATTTGACCATCATTTGGCTTGTTGGATCCACACTGGTACGTTATCAATTTCATTTTAATCATTGGTTATTCCACTTTCTATCAATGATGTTGTTTACATGTAGGATCATATGCCCCAATTTTAGAGAATTGATCTGTTCTTTTGATCTATTCAAATCCAGGATGAACTATAGGCTGATACTGTATGAGGAGAGTCATACGAGCCTATGGTGGCTAGTCTATAACTCATTCTTTGAGTTTCATTATTTTTGAATTTTCTATGTTATAATGAAGATTTCATTGGGCATCATTTGTAAATTTTATTTGTCTTCCCTATAGTTTTTAGGACCCTGCTCTATGACCCTTTCCATATATGATATTCATTTTTGGTGGTTACCTCCACAACTTCAACAACCCCATTTAGGGTGAGGTACCATATTTGGATTTTTATTGTTTTGAAAACTTTGATCCATTATTTAGGTGTTTTAGATACTGACCAATCTAATGGTAAGCCTCTTTATAATAAATGTCTATTGAATTTGCGAATGTATAATACCATGTAGATCCACACTTTACCTTCCTAAATTATGTTCTTACATCATGATAAATCAATGTTAAATGATATGGAAAGTATATTGTATTTATATGACTTGGCCTAATTGTATAGAAATGAATGTTGGTTGCATGTTATAGCACCCCTTGACACTTATGATGTAAGGTAGGGGAATGAACCAAGTAAAATTATGATGACATAAATGGATTACTTAAATGGTTTTATGAACAATTAGACACGTGACACTAATGAAAGGAAATGTATTGAATATTGATTATTAAATGGAATGAACATCACATCTCCTAAATTATTAAATGAACTTAATTTAAGGTTTATAATTATATATATGGAAATTTACATATATATAAGTGTGTTCATACTCGATTTTGTTATTGGATTCATGAGGGAATGTCTTGGGAACTCGTGGACTCCATTATGATTCAAGGATTCTAGTTTCCTTGTTTGAGACCCACCATGGAACCCTATTCTCATCTATCAATGGATTCCCGGTAAGACACCATAGTATCCATCATTTACTATACATGATTCCTTGGATATACTCCTCGAATTGAGCATGGTTTCTACGAATACGAGGTTACTCATTTATATCCTTGGGCCCATCCATGAATTATCCCATTTTACCTTGGATGTATTCCTTGGACTTGGTTAGATCTTATTATTGTGGAATTACTTAGATGATTCTTCACATATTACACTCTTACTCCAATAGCCAGGATGCAATTACTACTGATTTGGTGACCCTTGAGGTCTCAGTTTCTTAGGCCATTACCTTAGAAAAATTTTATTAATAAATCATTCTTAATGTTTCCTTTTCATATCTTGGAACCTTACTAGTAATATCAAAAGTTGATTTCTATGTTGGTTATGCCTCACATGACTTAATTATATAAATTGAAATGAATTAATTAATTAATTGGTTGCATGTTCATATAATAGTTGAGGGTTGAAGTAGGTAATTAGGTAGTTATATTACTGTACAAATTTACTTTTATATATGCATGCCTACAAACCTTTCAGTTTATATTACAAATACATTATGTTATAGAAACCAGTGGTGGTTACCTTCTATGATTTATCTCACACACTATCTTGTCCGCCATTTGGTACCTGGGAAAACTACATATATTCAAGTGTTGATAAAGAAAAGTGTATCGCTTTAGACACATAATTACTTACTAATTTCGGATGGATTTATATGCGTATGACTGAACTAGAGCTCTAGATTCTTGGATAGTTTTTTGGATTCCTTTTTTTTGACTTTTGTATAGTATTCCTATCTATTTCTTTGTATACTTTTTTCCAACTTATTAGATACATCACATATCATCATTATATTTTTCATACTGTTATTAGTTATCCAAGTTGTTTTAGTTAATGTTGATCTTATTTATTTCTATTGATCCATCTGTTTACTTATAAATCTTATGTTATTTACATATGTTTCTTATTTATTCATTTAACTAAACTCTGTTAATGAGGGAATAGTCTTGACATGGAAACACCCCAGGCCCTCGCTTCTAGTCAGAAACCTTTGACATTTGGGGAGACATGCTTGAGGCCTTATGGCTATCTAGGCTTAGGGAACTACTATGTGGTATCTAGGTCTGAGATGTCATAGAGACCTAGATAGATGAAAAAACATTAAAAGGACTAATACTTTAGTAGATATGATTTTAAAATTATAAACAATATATGCATTTCTATAAATATAACACCCAAGGAAGTTTCTTTTTTTATAAATATATGAAATTATAAATAGATTAAAAATTAATGTACATATTTAAGGTGATGATCCATCCCCTGAAGTAGTAAAAAAATTCCGAAAAGTAAAAATTCACAAGGCTACACTAAATTAGCACACCAATCATTAAAAAACTCTAAGAATGATTCGGAGAAGGAACCTATTAAATAATACCAAACTGAATAAAAGTGTTTTCCATATACCACACTCCTAAAATATCTTTGAAACCCCCATTAATTACCCATGAAATTTTCTATAATGAAATAAAAAAAATTATTATAACTTTATATTTCAAAAGGATTTTGTCTTAGTTTGACCACCCAAAACCAAAAAACATGATTTATGGAAATTTATTATTCAAATCAGGTCCCACATAAGAATCTTATATGAGAGAGAATATACGAATCTATATATATAACACCCTAATATTTAGTAATTTTTTTCCTAATAGATTAATTATTATCAAAATTTCATGTAATATGAAACACTTTTTCTTCTTGATATATAGGTAACACTAAGTTTAGATTTACCTACAAACAACACAAATTTTTTGTTTATTACCCATATTATAGTGTTTATCTTGAGTTACACGAAACACTGAGTTTAAATGAAATGTCTCATACAATTAAAATATTATTGTTTAATATGATAGTTATCACATATCCATTAGAATAGTCGGTTTGAATTTGATTAACTAAATTATGAATATATGGTTGAAACAAATTAATATAATGAACTACTTTGTGACCAATTAATTATAAATTAAAATAAAAAACTATTTGAAAATAAAGAGAACATTTTTCTAAAGAAACTATTCTTTATGCCAAAAAATGTATTATACCTCAATAAAATAAAAAACTACTTTTGGTGAATTATTTTAATAATATATAATATATATATATATTAAATATATTAAATAAACAATTTTAACATTTATATTAGCTGTTTTTCTAACATGAGATAAGAATAAATCTAATTTTATGCTTAAAAATTGCATTCTACTAAAAAAATATTTTGTTGCCTTTTTGTTACACATATTTTAAAAATATAAGTTTCCTATTTTAGAATAGAAATTTGATAAAATAAACATAATTTCTAAAATTTTAATATGAAAATTATAATAGAGTTCTTTTTTTGGATTTTTTTGAAATTTTCATTTTTTGATGAATAGTGAAAAATATTGGATTTTAGTTGAAACATTCATTTTTGTTTAATTTATTTATAAAGTTAAATTATATTTTTATTTTTTTAAAGTTATATTTGTTTAATTATACATCTATTAATCCAATTTAGGTAATTTTAATCAATTTAACATGGAATAATGATATAAAAATATTTCAATCTTTTTAACTTTTGAACTTTAAAAACTCATTTTCTCGTCGTGTCAGTGAGATTAATTTTAAATTATTATTTTGCAATTTTGTGAATCGAATTTAGAAAAATATATTCCTTATTTTGAATAAGAATATTTTAAAATTTCTAATATAGTCAAACTAAATTTTAAACCAAATGAATGGTGAGTGCGATAAAAATTAATTATTGTAGTTAATATAAAAATGGGTTTAATATAGGGATAAACTAAAAAGGTAAAGATAAAAATGACCTATACACTTTTCCAAAAACTATTGGATGGAAATATTTCAAAACTTCCACCTATAAGGTTCAATAATTTCATTATTGGTTCCCTTGTGACATATACAAAACGTGGGAGAACTTATTTCATTTTAAAAATACCAAGTGTGTCCTATCTCCCTCGTATAAAAGGCCACCCCTATCCTCTATTATTCACACTTTCAAACCAACTTGGTTCAGAAAAGACCTAACAAAATCACATCAAAAATTACATCCCCTTATCCTATAACAATTATTTTCTGTTATAAATAAATCCTATCAAGTATTTTAGAGAAAACCCAATGAGGATACTTGAAGAAGAGGATGTTTAGATGAGTACAAAGGAAGACAAGACATAAGGAAATGGATTTCCATCTCACCAATATTTTCTATGAGGTATAAGACATATTCACCAAGTGTTAAATTAATGTGGTATATATACTACTATGAATTTATTTTATGATGCCTCTCTTGAAATATATTTGGATTTACATATATTTTTTTTAATATCCCTTTCATGGGGGTTATGGATCAAATGTTAACAAATCAGTAAGGGTTTTAGGTCTCAATTTTCCTTCTTTGAGATGTACACATGTAAACCTATATTACTTCTCAAGGTGTATATAAATCCAATTTTACATGTAATATCATGAATTAATTTTTCCTCATGATATTATAAGTTCCATTTTATGTAATTCCTTCATGGGACTTATGAATCACAATTAGAAAAGTTATAATGATTTTATATTATAATATCATCATTTATCTGAATTTTTTTTGATTATATTTCCTTTGATAAAATATTCTGATCCATATTTCAATAACCTCATAATATTTCTTCTCCTCTTGTTATACAAGAAATTTTCATATAATTTTACCATTTTCAACCATATTTTTCTTAAGATAATGTAGAAAATGTTTTTATGAAAACCTGTATTCTCTGTCAAAAACACTTTTTATTCTAAAACATCGTTTTCTAAAAAAATTAAAAAACGTTTTATTACAATAGTATGTTTTTTAAAGAAAATTTTAAACATATTTTAATTTTTAAAATATTTTTAATGGAATCCACAAGCCATTTTACAAAATAATTCCCGTTTAAATTTTATTGAAAATTTGAAAAGATTATTTTTTTCTTAACATGAATGACATAAATAGTATTTTAATTTTTCCTAACCACTTAATGATTTAAATATATCATCCCAAATTTTCAAATTTATTTTCAAAGAAAACACTTTCCTTAATATTTGGGAAATTTTTAAACATCAAATAACTAATTTCAAAGTGAAATTATTTTTTGAAAGTTTTTTATGATACAATGAAATTTTTATGAAACCCATTTTATTTAACGTGTTATGTTATGATGAATATTGTCTGCTATTTTGGAACACATAATTATAATTTTTATTATGTGTAAGTGGTTTCATATTAAGTAAATATTTTGGTTACATTATAACCCAGGACATTCGTTATGTTATAAAAAAAGATGGGTGAGACCTATATCTACCTCCAATGCATTCGATAAGGATTTATATATCATGAGATAAAATGTGATGGATTGGGGAGTGAGACAATTTCAGTAATATATGGTTTTAATGAGGATTGAACCAAGGTTATTAGGATATGACTATAATGAGGAGTGAACTCGATTCAGTAAGGGACTTTTTCTACTATGTCAGTCTCGATAGTAAACCTTGAATGTTATGATCGATTAGTGAATAAACCCATTCCAATATATGGAAAGGTCTTCCACTGGGGAAGGTGGTGTGTCCCTTAATTAGGTTTATCTCCCTATGGATGATTTTATATACTTATTTATTACACAATTCCATGTCTTTTGAACAAATTTTGATATCATGGATCATGTTTTTTGATTTACTTTTTATTAATGTCTTATGAACCACAAATATTTATTCCATGACTATAGATTATGATCTTTGATATGTAGGCTATGGGTTTTAAATATTATGCTCTTGAAATAATATCCTTATGTTTGTGTTATTCTTATGTATCCCCATTATTTACCCATACTCAGCATTTAAGATCACCCTTTCCTCTGTTTCCTTTCCCTAGTTTATGAAGAAATGTTTTAGGTAGGGTACATTTGTGAAGAGTAATAAATTAAATGATCTTTATGGGGGACATTGAAGATATTTGACCAATTAAGAATATTTTGTTCAAAGTTCCCAAATGCACTAAACTATTATGTTCCTCAGGCATGTACATTTTTAATGTACTGAATATTCCTCTAAAAAGATGTTTTAGTTATATATGAATTATCAGGGATACTATAGTTGGTTTTAGATAATATGTTTAGTTAAAATTTATAAACTAGTATTCGAAATCTTTAATGAGAACCCTTGGGATATTTATAAGGATATTTCTTAAGATTTCACTAAAATAAGTATAAGGATGGGTCAAAGTATAGAAATATTTCTTGGAATTTTTTTAAAGGATAGAGAAAGTGGTTTCCATGAAATTACATCCCTATCTGGATACTACTAGTGGATGAAGCTCTATCAAAGAGGTACCTTGGGGAAATAAATCTTTAAATTATGCATTGATCTCAACATGATAATCTTATGGTGTTTGAAATGGGCCTTTCTGCATTCCTAGTTGGACAGTCTGTGAGGATATAATTTGGATATTCAAAAAAAATTTACAAACCATAATTAATGATTAATAATTTCCTAGGATAAAATCAAGGTTTCATATATTAAAAATAAATTTTAATGATTTAGACACCCTATAAAATATTTTCCATGAATATTTTGTTTTCAAATATGATTATTATTTCTCACAATATGTGTTTTGGTTTTATTAAATTGCATAAACCAGAAAGAACTGAGTTAACATTGAATCTAACAGATGATTTTCTGATGTGTATCCAAATGGGATAATTGATGGAGTAATGGAGATTGTGATTATTCTAAATATGTTTTTATAGAACTTGATTAAAAGTGTTTACCTTAACCAAGTCCAAGGCTCACCAATGAATAGAATTAAATATTTTTATAACAGTTTAGATAAGGGAGACCATTGAGGAAAGAAGATTTGGTTTCTTATATGTTGAGAATGATGGATAAAGCAATCAAGGGAATTTATATGAGGGATAGGAAGAGGCCTTGACTATGGAGAAGAAGAACATAAATTAAGTAATTATAAAAGGAAAATAATTTTTTTTAATGAAATGGAATAGAATATTGGCCCACAAAGATACCATCAACTATTGAATTGTTTAAATGTGTAAAGTATGGGAATTATTCAAATCAATGTCATAATGGGATATCTCATGAAGAAAATCATTATAGTTTTATGAGTAATGATTAAATTTTTTATGATGAAGAGAATAAAAATGAAATATTAATGGAAATATATATTAATTAATAAGATGATGAATCATAGTTACTATTTTGAGAAGGAAGTGGGGTTAATGGAGTATTTATGTTTCGGAATTCAAGGATTATTTTATGTAAATCATGAAATTTATAAGCATTGTTCAATATATTTTTTTGGATAATGATTTTCAAAAATATGATAAATAGGAAAAATGAACAAGAAAAGAAATTTATTAGAAATGAGATATTTTTATTATGGGAAGGTGCCCATTAATATGTTTTATATATTGATAATTTTTTTTTCTATTTAGATAAAAAGATGATTGATATAGAAAAAGTAAATTGGATAGTATTTATGAACTCTTAACTGATAGAGTATTTTTTTAAAAGTGTTTTATGTTATCATTGATGGATTTTATAACATTATTTGACCTATGAAATATATTCAATAATATATGGTTTTATTTCAAGGAATTAGTTAGCATTCTTTTTTTCATTATAGTTATATTGTAATTATAATTATTACAATGTTTTAAGAGAGTATATGTGAAGGTATTGAAATGTTTTTCATGTGACAATATAGTGGTACATTATAATATATTGGAAATTAATTTTATGTTTATTTTGAGAAATTTAGTGACCTACTTGATCTATTTTTAATTTTGGAAGGGTCATAAGATTAACCATTTAAGAAATAGTTTATGTTGAACTTAGAATTTTGTTTTGGATATTATTTTATTATTTAAATCATATTTAATAACATGTGATAACCATTTTTTAATAAATAGATATATAAGGAATGAATTATCATTTTTATGGATCTTATGATCTGTTAGTTATTAATATATAACAAATTCACCTTCATTTCTTGGAGTAATAGATGAAGTGGAAACTAATAAAGGCACAACCAAGGGTAATATTTCTCTTATGAAATGTAATGAAATCAACTATATATTCTTGTGAAAATTCTTCAACTATATGAAAAATGATTTTCATATAAAATATTGTCATGTTATCAACATTTTTATGACATCCATGACCTTTTTCCCATCTATTTGGTTTATGGGTTTGTGGTCACAAATCATCTCTAGATCACTCACTATCTCGTGATCAATGTTCTCTATTACTCTCCATCAGTATTTTGGGTGATATGTTTATAATATATCTTCATTTTTTCACTTCCCAAATATGTTCTCCAATGTGGAAACCTAGTTATGGGTTACTTAGGGTAACTGATATGTTTCCAAATTTTCATTTTCAAAGAAAGTTTTATTATTCATTTGTGTGATGTGGGTTTCTATGAAAGAATTTTATAATGTTAAAACTTTGATGATCGAGATGAATTTTTAGGTTTAAATTCATTTTAAGGTGATTAGAATATAATACCTCAATATTTTTTGATTTTTTTTTTCAAAATTCACTTAATCATTTAAATATTTTTATGAAATCAAAAATTATTTTTGTCTTATATTAACAGTAACACTGTATTTAGATTTTTTTACAAGAAAAAATAATTTTTGTCTTGTGTAACACATAATATCAATTTAATCTTGTACTACATATAACACTTAGTTTAAAATAATTGTTTCATAAAATTAAAATATTATTATTTAATATGATAGTTATCACCTATCAATTGGAATTATGGTTATAAATATGATTAAATAAATTATGAAAATATGGTTTACACATGTATTCATAATTAAATATTTCATAACCAATTAATTTTATATTAAAATAAAATACTCTTTGAAAATAAGGTGAATATTTTTTAAAGAATTTATTTTTTTACAAAAATAATTGTGGTATACCTCAACAAAATAAACAAAAAACATTTAGGGAATAATTTTAATTAAATTTATATAACAAATATATTAAATAAACTATTTAATATATATATTATTTCTTTCCTGACAAGAGGAAATAATAAATCCAATTTTATTCCTAAAAATAGTATTTATCTAAAAAATAATTTTTTCACCATTTTATGTTTGATATATTTTAAAAATAAAATTTTAAAATTTTAGAAAATTAATTTGAAAACATAAAAATGTTTTTTTAAAATTGTAATATGAAAACTAATTTGGGTTATGTTTTTTTATTTTTTTGAAAAGAATGAATTTTTTATGAATACTGAAAAATATTAAATTTTCATTGAAAATTCCTTTTCATTTAATTTATATATAATTAAAATTATATTTTAAACTATTTGTAAAAATAAAGTAGTTTAATTATAAATAACTTAATCTAATATGGGTTATATTAATCAATTTAATATTGAATTTTGATATTCAAACATTTCAACCTTTTGATCTTTCTCTCTTTAAAAACCTGCTTTCTCATTGCATCTACAAAATTAATTTTAAATTAAAATTTTATAGTTATGTGATTGGAATTTGGAAAATTGGGTTCCATATTTGGAATTATAATAATTTATAATGTCTAATAAGTTCGACATAAATTTTTACCAAAATTAATAGTGAATGGAGTAAAAAATATTTATTGTGGATAAGGTAAAAATTAGTTTACCGAGGGTTAAACTAAAATGATAAGGACAAAAATGACCTGTACACCTATATAAAAACAATTTTCTTGATATATATTGACCATGAAATATTTTATTTTATATAATGTCCTAATGTCTACCCTTTTTATATATGAAAAATATGGGATAACTTATTTCTATTTGAAAATACCAAGTGGGTCCTCTTCCCCACTTAGGTCACCCCCTCTCCTCTCTTCTCCACACCATAAAACCACTTTGATTTGTCAAAGACCTTCCTAAATCACTTTCCAACTTATCTAAATAATTATAGAGGCCTTATTTTGGGAATAAATCCATCCTATGTAGTATTTTATTTCAAACATGAGGAGGATATTTCAAGAAGAGGATGTCTGAATGAGTACGACAGAAGACAAGACTTAAGGTAAAGGATTTCCATATCACCTTTATTTTCAGTGAGGCACAAGACAAATTCATCATTTATTTCATTTATGTGGTTTATAAACGTTATATGAATGCATTTTATAGTGATTCTATATAAATTTATTTGGATTTACATATCCATTTTAGGATCTCTCTTTCATAGGGCTTATAGTTCAAATGTTAACAAATCGGTAAGATATTTTGGTCTCAATTTGAATTCTTCAATATGTACATTATTGTAAAGACCCTTAAAATTCAAGGGAAATTTTTTCTTAATTTTCTTTGGAATTTTACAAGATCGCGGTTTTAGACGGCACTTGATTCCGAGGCCCAGAGTGCCCGGAATTTCTATCTGAAGTTTAGCTCGGGTACGTTCAGTGAACGAACAAGCTGGAATTCCTATCTTTTGAACTGGCGCTTGGAATTGAAATCCGATGGCACCGATAAACTCGCAACGCCGGTAATCTCTTAAGGGAACCTTTACCATAGTTGCGTTTGTGCGGGAGAAGACGTTAATCAATGGGGTTTAATTAAGAAGTAAATAAAATTGTTGGATCAATTTTATTTTATATCAAGGTGGTTAATTTCTCCCATGGGAAGTTGGTCGTGGGTCCCACATCCACCCAACTTCCCATGTGTGGATAATTGAAAGTTGGGGCCGACACGAGCCCCATCCTTTCACCTCCACCCTTTTTAACTCCTTAACCCCCCCCCCATTTAAGTTTTTCCAACTTATCACCTATTTAATTTATAACAACTCATGTTAATAAACTTATGTGAGTTAAATGTGGGTTTTGATTTTTCAATCTCTTGATTTCAAAAACCTATGTTGGGTTAATAAAATAAGTGGGAAACTTATTTTATTTTGGGGTTAGTTTTTCTTGTGTGGAGACTTGGGAGACAAATGGATAAGGGTTTGAGGAAGTCTTCTTCTTCTTCAACTTCGATGAAGAACGTGAAGAACACCTCGGACTCCGACAAAGAACACCGTTCTTCAACGAAGAACATCTCCACCGAAGAATGCGAAGAATTTCTCCAACGACGTTTCCTTGTCGGACGCACCTCGACGACAACGGAATAGACGTTCGTTTTCCACGACGCCTGACTTCCGCGACGCTCGTCTTCCGCGGCTCGTTGACGTACACCGTTCTTGAAACCGAGGTAGGGGATTGTAAATAATTATTTTTTGTTCGTGTTACATTCCTGAATTTCTTCGTGAAATTTTAAAACCAATAGTTATCGAATAACGCGAGGGGGGACGGACCGCACAAACACGGCCGACCCTCCACCTTATTTTTCATGTTAGTTCATTTGTGGTTTGGAACAGTAAGGCGTGGTGTCGTCGCACCACGCGGAATCATGCGAAAGGAAATGCGTGGTGCCGTCGTGTCGCGCCGTGGAAAGAAGATCAAGGACGCGACGCCGTTGCGCCTCATCGAAGAAAACCCTAAAATACCACCGCTGGTACCCGGGGTCGCGGCGGAGCGGCGCGGCGCCGTCGCGCCTCTTCGGACAACAAGGGTCGCGGCCGGTTCCGGGTCGTGGCGGAGCAAGGTGACCGGCGGCCCGACCGGGCCGCCCGCATCGGAGCTGGAAGGGGACCGGCCATCGCCGGTCCCGTTGAGCAGGAACCGGCCGGCCAGGTCGGGCCGACCGGACAGGGAGGAGCCGGGGGAATTAATTCCCCCAGCCGGACTTCAAATCGGCCCCAATTGAGGGGTCGTGGTTACAGGAAATGGGAGGGGCAGCGCCCCCCCCCCCCCCCCCCCCCCCCCCGTGCGAGCCACCAAAACGGCTCGACCGTTTTGGCCGAGTACCGACTGGTGCGCCCAACACGCGGGTCGTCGGGCCAGGCCGCGCCGGTCCGGGCCGACCCGAACCCGGGGCAGGTCGACCCTGTTCGGGCCGACCCAGGGGGTCTCGGGCCGGGTCGGTCCGGGCCCGAAACCCCCATTTTCGGACCATTTGGGTTCAATTGCCCATAACTCAGGATACGGACCTCCGATCGATGCGCCGTCAGCGGTGACACGATCCATAGAATGAGATGGTCATTTTGGTATATCACACTCAATGTTTTGGAATACTTTGTGTACGGCCGGGTTGGTTCGTACACGAAACCAAACGGGCCCTCGGAGCGAAAACACTCATATCTTGAGCTACGGACGTCCGATTGGCGTGCCGTCGACTTTGTTGTTTTTCTCTAAGTGAGACAGATCTTTTCTCATACTCCACCTAAGGTTTGGACGTAGGTGGAGTATGGTCGGGTTGGTTTTTCCTTAAAAACCAACTGGGCCCCTGGGATGAAAAAGCCAATAACTCTCAGACCGGGCGTCCGATCGATGCACCGTCTGTGACGTTGAGTTCCTGTTGACGATACGGAACTTTTGGATACATCAAATCTGGACTATGTGTCAGTTGATGTATCAGCCTCTCGGCTCATGGAACGGATCCTCCCGAACGAGCTTGCTGTGTGCAGGAACCCTAGTGCTGGCTGCGACTGCTACTGTGACGACGACGAATGTGCAGAGATCCTCAGTGGATTCGACGACGACGACTTCAGCACTCGGTGATCCTGTGTGGATCAGTGCTACCGATCCTGTGTGGGTCTGATCCTATGTGGGTCAGTGCTCAGCGGTTCTGTGTGAGCCAGTTCCTACAGATTTTGTGTGGGTCTGATCCTATGTGGGTCATTGCGGGGGTTAGTACCTATCGATCCTTTGTGGGTCCGACGACTTAGATGGATCAGTGATTATCTCTATCGTCTTTCAAAGAAGTATACCTGTGTGAGCTGAAACATGTTTCCTTTCCTGTGTAGATTTTGTTTTGCTATCCAGTGTGGATTACGTGTTGTATTCCTGTGTGGAATACGTATAATTTCCTGTGTGGACTGGGTTGTACTTGGGCTCGGAGGTTGGAGCATATTGGAATTGATAACTTAGGTATATGTATGGGAATATACCTAAGCAGTGACGGTTGTTACTTCGTGATTGTATCTTTCATTTGTGGTTTATCCTTTGTGGATTTTGGGAGACCTTCGGGGGTCTTGCGGTCCCTACTGAGTAGCTTATACTCACCCCTACACGGGCTATGCCCGCACTACATTGTGTTGGTTGCAGACGATGGACAGCGTTGATCGTGGTTGAGGCTTGCAGAGCAGGATGGTACCAGGAGGTGGACCACTGGGCGGGACACACTTAGAGCGGACGGCGGGACCCGAGGAGTAGTAGAGCTATCTTTACCCACCCTTCAGGTGGGATTTCCAGTGGACATCTCGGCGTAGTGGCTTTTACTTTTCAGTTGCTGTTTTCCCCTTTCGAGTTGTACTTTACTTTCAGTTTAGGTTTGTATACTAGCCCACTTACTTTTCCGCACTTACTGTTGTACCAGTTTTTACTTAGAGTTTACTTTTTCCGCTTTCTTACTCTGTGGTGCTTGTTTAATTTACAAAGGCAATGCCTTCCCTTTTTACCGGGATTAACGCCTTGGTGCTAGTCGCCAGCCCCTGGACTATGGAAGGCGGGCTTGGGGTAGTCACAGCACGGGCCCTGAGGACGGGTCATGACAAATTGGTATCAGAGGTGTTCGGTTCTACCGTAGAACTTGGGACTCTGATCTTTTCTATGTGAAGCAATAGTGTTTAGTGTATTGAGTGTGTTTATCAGTCCAGGGAGTCCAGTGTTGGTGTGGCGGCCGACGTATCCGTACACCAGGACCCTTACTTCTGATTTTCGACTTAATGCACGAAAACATTGATTGCATGTGTGTTTCAAGTTTTCTTTGTGATTACTTTATATTAGCTCACCAGGTATATTGTTCTGACCGTGGCGCACCTGTTTCCTTTCAGGATGGCCCCACGACGGCAGCCAGCTAGGGTTCCGAGAGTCGAGCGTGACGACAGCCCACCGAGCGATGAGGCCTCGGTGCAGGGCCCTTTTTCAGTAGTGGCACCGGCGGTAGCCCTACCCGCCGAGCCACCAATGCTTCCAGCCCCAGCCGTTGACGATGCACGTCGCCTTAGTGCACTGCAAGAGTTACAGCACCAGTGACCACCCAGGTTCTGCGAGGAGACAGACCCCCAGGCAGTTGAGGACTGGCTGGAGGCAGTGGTACGAGTTTTTCGGTTAATGAGGACACCAGCAGACCTCATGGTGATCCTCGCAGCAGGCCTACTGCACGCAGCAGCGGGTCGATGGTGGAGCTTGATTCTTCAGGTGCACGATGAGGCATCTCTACTCTGGACGGACTTTGATAGCCTCTTCCGCTCAAAGTTCGTCCCATCCACCCTCCGTGCGGTGTGCATTCAAGAGCTTCTTCAGCTGCGGTAGGGTAGCATGACGGTCGCCCAGTACTTGGCGAGATTTACCGATCTCTCGCGCTACTCGATCGACATGGTACGGGACCCATTCTTCTAGGCCCGGACCTTTGAGCAGGGATTGAGACACGAGATCAGGGCATTGCTGATCTCCCTCAGCATTCCGACTCAGACAGGAGTACTGGAGCAGGCCCTTTTGATCGAGAGCTTTCTTACTGAGTCTACACCAGCACTGAGACCCACCACAGGGCGGCACGTAGCAGAGTCTTCTGTAGCAGGAAGTCAACGGATGACTCTTGAGTTCAGGTAGACTAGACCCTCAGGCAGACAACCTCAGGAAACTGCCTCAGCAGTGGGGGCACACAACGCGGAGTCAGTCTTTCGAGAGGCAGACAGTGCTACTCGTGCGGCGGGCAGGGCCACATGGCTCGTGACTTCCCGACCCGCCGTGCCGAGGAGCAGCAAACAATTGGGGGACCACCGAGGCAGAGGCATAGGGTCGACCGTGGCGGTCTGCAAGGAGGAGGCGGACGAGGCAGGGGAGTTGGCCGAGCATCAGGTGGTGGGAGACGCTTTGAGGCTTTACCACCACCACAACCAGGAGGTCCACCCCGACCACATGGAGCTAGATGGCAGAGACAGGCAGAGCTCCAAGAAGTAGAGGCCTACCACTACGGTGCGCCCGAGATGATTCGAGGTACTATCTGTATCTATTACACCCTTGCTGCAATACTTATAGACACAGGAGTGAGTCACTCTTTCATAGCCGCTGCCCTTGTTCGGAGCTCGGAGATTCCGACAGAGCCGTTGGCTCGATCCTTATGGCTAGAGACTCCTACGGGAGAAGACACGACGATTACGCACTGGTGCCGGTAGTGTGAGATTACTCTAGGAGGCGAGAGCTTCGGCTGAGATCTTCTTGTAGCGGCGTCGAGGCCTTACGACGTCATCTTGGGCATGGATTGGTTGTCTACGGTCCATGCACAGATTGACTGTTTTAGGCGCAAGTTTCCATGTGTACGCACCGACGGGAGCATGTTCACCTTCACCGGCGAGAAGGGATCCTTTTCTGCACATGATGGACTCTCGTAGAGGAGAGGATAGCCCATCACTCATCAGTTGGCTAGCCTCATCCTAGGAGCATTTGACGTGCAGAGTCCTGGTTTTCCTGCAGTGGTGGATCAGTTTGCAGACGTTTTTCCCGACAACATTCCAGGGCTCCCTCCTCGCAGAGAGGTAGACTTTTATATTGACATGTACCCCAGGACAACCCCGATATCAACTCCAGCATATCGGATGGCCCCTACTGAGCTTCGAGAGCTACGGGTACAGTTGGAGGACTTGCAGGGAAAGGGGTTCATCCGACCTAGTGTTTCACCATGGGCTTCCCCGATTTTGTTCGCCAAGAAGGCGGACGGGAGCTTGTGACTTTGTGTCGACTATCGTCGCCTAAACCAGGTGACAGTGATGAACAAGTATCTGCTACCGAGGATTGATGACCTCTTTGATCAGCTCAAGGGAGAACGGTGGTTCTCGAAGATAGACCTCAGGTCAGGCTATCACCAGCTCGGAGTTCGAGACGAGGACGTGCAGAAGATGGCCTTCAGGTGTCGGTATGGCCATTATGAGTTCTTGGTTATGCCCTTCAGTGTAACCAATGCTCCAGCAGTGTTCATGGTCCTCATGAACAGGATCTTTCAGCCATGCCTCGATCGATTTGTCGTGGTCTTCATCGACGACATTTTGATTTACTCGACGACTAAGGAGGAGAACGCCTACCACTTACGGGTTGTACTAGACACACTCCGAGAGCACCGGCCTTATGGAAAGCTCTTGAAGTGTCAGTTCTGGATACGTGAGGTCCACTTCTTGGGGAACGTCATCTTTGAGGTGAGATTTGCAGTGGATCCTACGAAGATCGAGACAGTGTTAGCTTGGGAGCCACCCAGGAGCGTGGCGGAGGTGCGGAGTTTCTTAGGACTAGCTGGATACTACATGAGATTTGTGCCAGACTTCTCCGGGGTTAGGGAACCACTCTCAGCTTTGAAGAAGAAGGAGAAACCCTTCGTGTGGTCAGACAGATGTCAGCAGAGCTTTCAAGAGCTGAGACAGAGATTGACCAGCGCACCTATCTTGAGGTTGCCTGAGGAGGGAGTAGGGTACGTATTCTATTACGATGCATCAAGGACCGGACTCGGATGTGTCCTGATGCAGGAGCGGGTAGTGATTGCCTATGTATCACATCAGTTGAGGCCGCATGAGCAGAACTACGCTACCCATGACCTGGAGTTAGCAGCAGTGGTCTTTGCACTGAAGACGTGGCGACACTATCTGATGGGCGAGCGCTTTACCGTCTTTTCTAACCATCAGAGTCTCAGATACATATTCTCTCAGAAGGATCTAAATCTGAGACAGAGACGATGTCTCGAGTTCCTCTAGGACTATGACTTTAAGATAGTCTATACTCCTGGGAAGGGGAACATGGTAGCTGATGCCCTCAGCAGGAGGACGAGAATTCAACTACTTGAGGAGGCGACAGAGCAGCTAGCCTCTTTGCAGATATCCTTCATGGATATAGAGGGAGAAGCCTTCCTTCAGTCTCTCATAGTCACTCCTCCACTACTACAGCAGGTCAGAGAGGCACAGCATGGGGACGCTGACTATGAGATGCGGCGTGCACAGATATCCTCAGGACAAGCACCTGATGGTTTCTCCTTTGGAGAAAAGCACGAAATCCTTTTCAGAGGACGTAACTTGGTACCAGTTGCTTTATGGGAGGAGGTGCTGAGAGAGTTTCACACTTCTCCCTTGGCGGTACATCCCGGAGTGGCGAAGATGTACTAGGATCTTAGACGACAGCACTAGTGTCCGGGCATGAAGAAGGATGTGGCTGAGTTTGTTTCTCGATGCCTCACCTTCCAGTAGGTGAAGGCAGAGCACCAAGTACCAGCAGGCTTGGTACAACCCTTGGAGGTCCCGGAGTGGATGTGGGATGAGATATCTATGGACTTTGTGACTAGACTTCCACGCACTTCCAGAGGTCACGACTCCATTTGGGTGATTGTCGACCGACTCACCAAGTATGCTCACTTCTTACACATCAAAGAGCAAGGCTCAGTGGAGAGCTTGGGACGACTTTACGTTCAGGAGATTGTACGGCTTCACAGTGTACCATCTTCAATCGTCTCCGATCGAGATGCTCGCTTTACTTCCCGGCTATGTAAGGGATTGTAGGAGGCGTTCGGGACGCAGCTACGTCTGAGCACAGCCTTTCACCCTCAGACAGATGGTCAGATGGAGAGGAAAATTCAGACTCTCGAGGACATGCTCCACGCATGCGTCCTCGACTTTGGTCGCAGTTGGGAGGACCACCTACCCTTGGTGGAGTTCGCGTACAAAAACAGCTACCACTCCACCATCGAGATGGCACCATACGAGGCTTTGTACGACCGACCTTTAAGATCTCCATTGTGTTGGACAGACCCTGGGGAGTCAGCACTTGTGGGACCGGAGATAGTCCAGGCCATGACAGAGAAGGTCTAGGTCATCCAGGAGCGGATGAGGACAGCTTAGAGCCGACAGAAGTCTTATGCTGACAGGAGGCAGAGGCTACTAGAGTTCGAGGATGGCGACCACGTCTTTTTGCGTGTCTCACCTCGACGTGGATTACAGAGATTTGGCCGAGGCGGAAAGTTGTTTCCACGCTTCATCGGACCGTTCCAGGTCCTCAGTAGGATTGGCGAGGTGGCTTATCACCTGGCTCTGCCACCTCAGTTGCACCGGGTGCACAACGTCTTCCACGTATCTCAGCTGAGGAGATACGTGCACGACCAGACGCACATCATTGACCATGGGGAGCTAGACGTTGATGATGGGGCGAATTTCGCGGAGGTCCCGGTAGAGATCGATGATCGACAGGAGCGGGTCCTACTTGGACGGTCGATTCCTCTAGTGCGCATCAGATAGCAGCACGGGAACCACCAGGAGAGCACTTGGGAGCGGGAGGCTCAGATGCGTGCTCAATACCCACATTTGTTTCCCTAGTTTTTGATGTATCTTTACAGGGACGTAAATCCTTGAGGTGGGAGTAATGTAATGACCTTTAAAATTCAAGGGAAATTTTTTCTTAATTTTCTTTGGAATTTTAAAAGATCGCGGTTTCAGACGACACTTGATTCCGAGGCCTGGAGTGCCAGGAATTTCTATCCGAAGTTTAGCTCGGGTATGTTCAGTGAACGAACAAGCGGGAATTCCTATCTTTTGAACCAGTGCTCGGAATTGAAATCCGATGGCACCGATGAACTCCCAACGCCGGTAATCTCTTAAGGGAACCTTTACCATAGTTGCGTTTGTGTGGGAGAAGAAGTTAATCAATGGGGTTTAATTAAGAAGTAAATAAAATTGTTGGATCAATTTTATTTTATATCAAGGTGGTTAATTTCTCCCATGGGAAGTTGGTGGTGGGGCCCACATCCACCCAACTTCCCATGTGTGGATAATTTAAAGGTGGGGCCCACACGATCCCCAACCTTTCACCTGCCCCCTTTTTAACTCCTTAACCCCCCATTTATGTTTTTCCAACTTATCACCTCTTTAATTTATAACAACTCCTGTTAATAACTTATGTGAGTTAAATGTGGGTTTTGATTTTTCAAACTCTTGATTTCAAAAACCTATGTTGGGTTAATAAAATAAGTGGGAGACTTATTTTATTTTGGGGTTAGTTTTTCTTGTGTGGAGACTTGGGAGAGAAAGGGCTAAGGGTTTTAGGATATCTTCTTCTTCTTTAACTTCGACGAAGAACGTGAAGAACACCTCAGACTCCGATGAAGAACACCATTCTTCAACGAAGAACATCTCCGCCGAAGAATGCGAAGAATTAATCCAACGACGTTTCCTCGTCGGACACACCTCGACAACAACGGAATAGATGTTCGTTTTTCGTGACGCCCGACTTCTGCGACGCTCGTGTTCCGTGGCTCGTTGACGTACACCGTTCTTGAAACCGAGGTAGGGAATTGTAAATAATTATTTTTTGTTCGTGTTACATTCCTGAATTTCTTCGTGAAATTTTAAAACCAATAGTTATCGAATAACGCGAGGGGGGCCAGACCGCAAAAACACGGCCGACCCTCCTCCTTATTTTTCATGTTGGTTCCTTTGTGGTTTGGTACGGGAAGAAGTGGTGTCGTCGCACCATGAGGAATCATGCGAAAGGAAATGTGCGGCGTAGTTGCGCCGTGTCGTGGAAAGAAGATCAAGGACGCGACGCCGTCGTGCCGCGTCGAAGAAAACCCGAAAATACCACGACCTGTACCGGGGCCGCGGCGAAGGGGCGCGGTGCCATCATGCCGCGCAGGACGACAAGGGTCGCGGCCGGTTCCGGGCCGCGGCGGAGCAAGGTGACCGACGGCCGGACCGGGTCACCGACGTCGGAGCTGGAAGGAGACCGGCCATCGCCGGTCCCGTTGAGAGGTCGGGCCGGCTGGACTGGGAGGAGCTGGGGGAATTAATTCCCCCGGCCGGACTTCAAAGCGGCCCCAATTAAGGGGTTGCAGTTAAATGAAACGGGAGGGGCAGTGCCCCCCCCCCCCCCCCGTGCGGGCCGCCAAAACGGCTCGGCCATTTTGGCCGAGCACCGACCGGCGCGCCCAGCGCGCGGGTCGCCGGACCGGGCCGCCAGGCTGACCCGGACCCGGGGCGGGTCAACCCGGTTCGGGCCGACCCAGGGGGTCTCGGGCCGGGTCGGTCCGGGCCTGAAACCCCCGTTTTCAGACCGTTTGGGTTCAATTGCGCATAACTCGGGATACGGACCTATGATCGACGCGCCGTCAGCGGTGACATGATCCTTAGAACGAGACGGTCGTTTTGGTATATCGCAATCAATGTTTAGGAATAATTTGGGTACAGCCAGGTTGGTTTTTACACGAAACCAACCGGGCGCTCGGAGCGGAAACGCTCATATCTTGAGCTACGAACGTCCGATTGACGTGCCGTCGACTTTGTTCTTTTTCTCTAAGTGAGACGGATCTTTTGGAATACTCCACCGGAGGTTTGGATGCAGGTGGAGTATGTTTGGGTTGGTTTTTCCTTAAAAACCAACCTGGCCCCTTGGACGAAAAAGCCAATAACTCTCAGACCGGGCGTCCGATCGACGCACCGTCTACGACGTTGAGTTCCTGTTGATGATACGGAACATTTGGATATATCAACTCTAGACTATGTGTCAGTTGATGTATCAGCCTCTCGGATCGTGGAGCGGACCCTCCCGAACGAGCTTGCTGTGTGCGGGAACCCTAGTGCTGGCTGCGACTGCTACTGTGACGACGATGACTGTGCAGAGATCCTTAGTGGATTCGACGACGAAGAATTCAGCACTCAGCGATCCTGTGTGGATCAGTGCTACTGATATTGTGTGGGTCCGATCCTATGTGGGTCAGCGCTCAACAGTTCTGTGTGATCCAGAGCCTACAGATCATGTGTGGGTCTGATCCTGTGTGGGTCATTGCGGGGGTTAGTTTCCTACCGATCCTGTGTGGGTCATTGCGGGGGTTAGTACCTATCAATCCTTTGTGGGTCTGACAACTTAGATGGATCAGTGATCATCTCTATCGTCTTTCGAAGAAGTATACCTGTGTGAGCTGAAACCTTTTTTCCTTCCTGTGTGGATTGTGTTGTGCTATCCTGTGTGGATTACGTTTTGCATTCCTGTGTGGAATACGTATACTTCCCTGTGTGGAATGGGTTGTACTTGGGCTAGGAGGTTGGAGCGTATTGTAATTCATGAATTAGGTATATGTATGGGAATATACCTAAGCAGTGACGGTTGTTACTTCGTGATTGTATCTTTCCTTTGTGGTTTATCCTTTGTGGATTTTGGGAGTCTTTCGGGGGTCTCGGGGTCCCTACTGAGGAGCTTATACTCAACCCTGCACGGGCTATGCCCACACTACGTTGTGTTGGTTGTAGACGACAGACATCGTTGATCATGGTTGAGGCTTGCAGAGCAGGACGGTACCAGGAGGTGGACCACTGGGCGGGACACACTCGGAGCGGATGGCGGGACCCGAGGAACAGTGGAGCTATATGTACCCACCCTTCAGTTGGGATTTCCAGTGGACAGCTCGGTGTAGCGGCTTTTACTTTTCAGTTGTTGTTTTCCCCTTTCGAGTTGTACTTTACTTTCATTTTGGGTTTGTATACTGGCCCACTTACTTTTCCGCACTTCTTGTTGTACCAGTTTTTACTTAGAGTTTACTTTTTCCACTTGCTTACTCTGTGGTGCTTGTTTACTTTACAAAGTCAATGCCTTCCCTTTTTACCGGGATTTACGCCTTGGTGCTAGTCGCCAGCCCCTGGCCTATGGAAGGCGGGCTTGGGGTAGTCACGGAACAGGCCCCGAGGACGGGTCGTGACAATTATATTATGAACCTATATTATATCACAAGGTGTATATACATCCCCTTTACATGTAACAACTCAAATTTATTTATCCTCATGATATTTTAATTTCTATTTTATGTTATTCCTTTATGGAACTTATGATTCACTGTTACCAAAGTGGTAATGATGTTTTGTTATAATCTCATCATTTATAAAGATCTTTTATGATTATATTCCAGATGATAAGATCATATGATCCATCTTCCATAGACCTCATGAAATTTCTTATCATTTGTTTATCCATGATATTTCCATATAATTGTATCATTTTTTATGTCTTTGGTACATTAGATAATTTAGAAAATATTTTCAAGAAAAACCATATTTCTGGATCAATCCCCTTTATCTTCCAAAGCATTGTTTTCTAATAATATTTCCAAAAATTTTCTATTAAACTTCCATGAATTTTATAAAGAAATTTTTAGCTATATTTTATCTTTTATAAAAAAATTTATAAGTATTCATTATTTCATTTTCTAAAATAATGCCTATGTGAATTTTACTGAAAATGTGAAAAGAATATTTTATTTCTTAATATACACTAAATGAACATTATTTCATACTGTGATGACCAATCAATGATATTAGTCTTCCTTTATATTTTTTTGAAATTTATTTTCAAAGAAAATTATTTCCTTAATATTTGTAAAATGTTTAGATTTAAAATAAATGATTTCAATTTGAAAAGGATTTTTGAAAGTGTTTTATCATTTTGAAGGATTTTTCAAAGTGGAAATGATATTTTCCTTAAGAAATGTTTTATGTGAACTTAAAAAGATCACTTTTCAAATTTTCAAGTTTATTTTCTAATAAAATTACATTAATAATTTTTTATGTTTTATAAAAATTAATTTTTAAAATGAAATATATTTTCCTCAAGAAATGTTCCGAATCATCTTTCAAAATTATTTTTCATATATGATAGAATCCTTTTATGTTACTTATGTTTTATATGGGATATAAACCAAGGACACCATTCTTATCCTTTCTATGAATGGTTTATAATGGAAATATGTTTATGAAACTTGTTTCTATTCCACAAGTTATACTAGAATAAATGCTTATGAAACATGCTTCTTTTCACGATTTATGCTATGATGAATTGATGATTTGATTTTGAAACTAGTCTTTTCCAAAATTTATGATATGTTGAACTATTTATGAAACCCATTTCATTTGATGGGTTATTTTATGATGAATGTTTTATGATATTTTAGAACAAATATATATGGTTTTCATTATATGGAGGTGGTTATATTATATCTAAGGACGATGGTTATGTTATAACCAAGGATGGTTGTTAAGTTATAACCAATGATATGTGGGACCTATATCTCCCTTAAAAACATTGAGTAACGATTTATATCTCATGTGATAGATAGAAATAGAACGGTGACTAAACTCAGTTCAATAAGATTGGGCTTGAATGATGGGTGAACACGGTTTAGTAAGACATAAATAGAATGAGTAAAATTGGTTTAGTAAGGGGATTTGTCCACTATGATGGTATTAGGAGTGAACCTTGACTACTATAACGGATTTTGGTGTAAACCCATTCCACTGTGAGGAAAGGGCTACCAATTGGTATAGTTTTGTGTCTCACCCAAGAGGTTTAACCACCTATATGTGATTTTATATAATTATGTATATGCTATAATTCCATGTCTTATTTCAATTTGATGCTCTCATGGATCATTTTATTTGATTCACTTATGTTTGATGTGTTATGAATTGAAAATATATATTTCATGACTCGAGATTATGATCATTGATATGCATGGTATGATTTTATAATATTATTATCATAATATTATTCCCTGATTTTCATGTTATGCTTACATATCTCCCTTTTTTACCCCCACTAAGAATTTGAGATCACCCTTTCTTATGTTTCATTTAGCTAAGTTATGATGAAATGTTTTAATTAAGGTAAGATTGTAAAGAGTACTAAAAGGGAAGATCTTTATTGGTGACTTGGAAGATCGTCACCAATTAAGAATATTTTTTCCATGATTCAAAAGGCAGTAAAAAATTGTGGTCCTAAACAATATAATTTTTTAATTTATTGAATAAATATTTAAAAAGATGCAATATTTATTTATGAAAATTCAGGGTCACTATAATATATCCCTTGAAAAGGGTCAATGATAGAATAATTATTGTCTAGTATATACAATAAAGATATGTAACCCACACATTTGTTAATAAATACACACATTAGTTTATCAAATATAAATAATAATTTTGGTATTTAACTAGTCTAATTACATTAACTAGGAAAATTGATGAGATTTTGGAGGAAACGTTTCATTTGAGATAAACCTAAATTAGGGAAAAGTGGTTATAGTAGGATAGAAATTAAAATGATAAACTACAGTTATAATGAGAATAAAACTAAAATATTATGGTTTTAAGACTTTTAAACCACCATTAGTGTAAAAAATTATAATCATAGAAATAATTCAATAAAAATATATAGGGTTTTCTTTAGTATGTAAGATATGTACTTGACGCAGAAATGCCATAAAGAATCATGCCTTTGATTTCTTATAATTTAATAATTTATAATGATTTTTTCCAAAAATAATTAATGTATAACATTATTTAATATATACCATGTTTTATTCATAAAATCAATCCAAAAATAACTTGGTAAGTTATATTAATTTTTCACATGTATTGAAATATCTTGAAAAGTGTATTCATTTTCATCATTAAAAAAACTATGTGTTGTTTGGGAATTTAAAAAGTATGAATATGATTCTAAAAACATAAAATTGATTCACACTCACGATTTAAAAATTCCCCACTATAATAACTCTTCAATGACTTAATTGAAAAACATATTTTATTTTAAAGTATATTGGAGAACAAGATAAACAGACCATAAAATTCATCTGTATAAGATAAGAATTAAATATATAAATATGTAGATATAAAATATATAATGAAATATATATTATATGAATTTTTAACATGATAATGTTGAAAACTGTTCAAGTGAATTATTTTTATATGTTGAGTAATTGAAATCATTTTCTGTTTTTAAAGAATTAATATTTTTATTTTCTACTTGATAATGATGACATGATTTATCTTTGTGATAATGAAGCTTATAATGATCATTGGTTAATAATTTATCTACTACCTTACTAATATGGTGCATAACAGAATGAACAAACCTATTATTCCTAATATAATAATATTGCTCAATATTATATATATCAATAAATTTTAAATTAATAAAGAGTTAAGATATTTATTAGAAACATATCTGTTTCTCTTTCAAAGAAAGTTCAAATCATATTTTGGATAATATTTTTTACATCAATCATTTTAAACTTTATTATTTAAAATCTTAATCATAAAATTAATCATGGTATAAAAGGGATAAAAATATAAACATGTAAAAATGTTGTAATTAAAGTCAAATTAGATGAATCTTCCTCACTATTTCCAATAACGTTTCTATTAAAATTATCATTAATGGGGAAATGTTCACAATATACATTTATAATAATTTTTAACTTATTTTAATCACATATCTTATTTTTGAGAATACAATATTTATATACTAGTGGATCATTTATTTTCCTTTGATCCAATTTATTTTACATAAAATTCATCAATAAGAATGGGTTTATATAGAAAAATTCACTTTATGTCTATTAAGTTATCTAAAATAACCTTAAGAAGTTGTATTTGTTTATTTTGATCTTAAGGAAAAAAATAATTCATTATAGAATTAGTCCTTCCAAATACTAAAGAGTGTTATATATATTAAATAAAACTCATTTGAAATATTTCCCTATAGATACTATTTATTGAAAATTCTTATTTAAATATCCATTTCCTTAAGAAAATATAGTTAAGGAAATATTTAACTATGAAATTTATGATTTCAATTATTTAAGGATTTTATTTTTATCCTGATATTATAAGATGAGAACCAAGTGAAATGATTATATGAGAGTTTTCTCACTCATTATTTTAGTTTTTTCTACTTAGTGAGTTATAATTTTTAATGTGTGTGACTAACCCCTTCCCCATCTACCCCAATTTGTATTGTGTCTACCCCACCACTAGTTAATCATTTTCCCCTCATCCCTTCCCATTGTGCCAAAGTCCACTTCCCCCAAGGCATCGCCTGCTACCCACACAACATTTCTCAACCCCTTCCCACCTATTAGAACCCCTCACCCCAATCCCACTTTGTATCCACCCTTTCCTCCAATGGACCCCCATATTCAACCATAATTATTTTTTAGGGTAAAATAATTATTATAATTATAGTGAAAAAGTATCTTTTGCCTTCAATTTTTATTTATAAATTTTATGTGTTGTGTATTTTATAATTTTTATTGTTCATTTTTTAATATTTACCACTTCATAATCATGCATATTCAATGATACAAGTTGTCAACACTAAAAAAATGTTGATAACGACACCCGCATTATCTGCACTTTTTATTATAGTTGATAATAGGGACCTTTATCAGTGCCTTTCCTTAGCACAACTAAATTTTGACGTTGATATTAAAATTACAATTTAAAACAATATTCTATTATAGAAATATATTTATATTGATATATATAAAATATATCTTCATAAATCTATTTTATATAACACTAAATACATATTTAAATTTAAAATCTAATATATTTTGGAAAGTTTATTAAAAAAATAATTAAATAATTAATATAAATTAATAAATTATTAATTAGTATTCAGTAATATGAATTTAATAAAAATTTGGTTATATAAAAAATTAATAATAAATTATCATATTAAGATACATTGAAAAATTACTATAATTTTAAATTATTATAAAATTTGATAACTATTTTTTGAGGTCAAAAAAGTTATATAAGGCCTCTAAAACTAAGTTTTTAGTTTAGATAACCTACTTTTTAATTATTAAGTGAGATTTTAGTTTCATTTAAGAGGGACTTCATGTATTTGGTGATGAAGATTTAATTTATTCATATGGATTACACTCATATAGATATTATGATGTTGAAATTTAACTCATTTCATATTATAATTTATTTTTAATTAAATATATACATTTATATACCTATTTTTCTATCTATATATATAAATATATTAAAATATTTACATATAAAATATCGTTTTATGTATATAAACTGTTTGGGAATAAATATCTGTTATAATTTTTTTAAAATTAAAAATGTATGAATGTGTATTTACCTATAAAAATGTATATATAATTTTTATATTTAAATGTGTGTCTTTATGTTTTAAAAAATAGATATATATTTATTTATATATTATAATATATTTAATTAAATATTAACATATAATGTATTTAAATATACATATATATATATATCAAGACATACATATATAAGTGTATATATATATATATCCACACACAACAACATATTTTATAAATGTATTTAAAATTTACTATATATATATATATTAATAATTATATGGATAAAATATGTATGTAACTATATATAAAAAAAGATATATCAATAAATATAAAAGAAAATAACATTGAATAGTTGTAATGGAATAGGCTTTTGGAGGTGGAGGTCAAGGGATTAAATCTAGGTAGGACCGTGCATGTTATTGGGTGGGGGAGAGCAATGAAAAATATAGTGGTGATTTGGTGGGATGGGGGAGCATTAATAAATGTGGTGCGGTGAGAATGAAGTGTTGAATGAAATTATTAGTACTGATAAACCCTATTTTAATTAGTAATTTTCTTAGTGACGATAAAAGTGGAATTTATCACACTAAAATAGTCGCTAATAAAACTAGCGCTGACCAAAGCAACTTTTTTTAAAAGGTGCTTACAACATAAGTACTTTTTTAGAGTTGATAAAAAAAATTGTGCAATAATAAAATGGTTGATTTTTTTCATTTTTTTACATCCAAACATATTTGATTCATCCTTTTTTATCACAATCCATTAATTGTATATTATTGTTCTTATTGTTATATAATAAAAATAATTAATGTTTTGTGAGATATATTATATGTAATTACTTAAATTAGATGAGGAAAATAGTTTTTAACTATATTATTAAAAAATATTTGACATCCCATGATGTAAAAATTATTTTTCCTTAAATATTTATGTTAAAAATGTAATTTAATAACAATATATATGATCTTTGATGACAAACTATGGTATGTAATTTATAATAAAATATTTGATATATATAATGAAGCATGTGTCATATATTATTTTTTTAATGGTATACAAATGATTTATTATATTAAATTATAAAATTTTAATAATCTATAGATAAATTTTATATTATAATATTTAAGTGATGGAACTTTTGTTCTATATTATTATTTAATGATAAAAATAAAAAAAAATTGAGGACATATGTTATCTTTTTATGAACAATAATAATGTTTTAATATTTACTAATAAAAATTTAGTTACTCGTGGAAAACATTACATGTAAATATAATTTAATGATAATTTTAATATATAATATAGGTTATTTTTTCATTTATTATATTTATAAATATTTCTTTGATATGTCAATTATTTATTATTATATAGATTCAAAAGTTTAATTAATTTTCTAAATAAATTTTCTAAAAAATATTATTAAGGAATTATGCGGCTTATAAATTTCAACATTTTATTTCGAAGATATTTCATGCAAAAAAATGTGAAAATTGATATCTTCTAAAATAAAATAAAATTATGGAACACTATATCAAAATTTTATATTAAAAAATTATAAGACATAAATACATCATTGGGAAGATTATTTCTCAAATCATCAATATAATTCATTCATATTGGCATTGATTATATGGAAATATATCCTATAAATATAATTCTTAGTGACATGATACATCAATTATCTCCTTGAGGTAATCACATCAATAAAAATGATGTTGACGGGATAACCTTCATTCTAGTTAATATATAGAATCTTTGATTTTTTTTAAATTATTTATGATACAGATACTAAATTATATCTTCAATACATATGATTTAGTAAATTATTGTTTATTATATGATTTTTACACTTGAAAATTTTGAATTAGGAGATTTTGTAATATACCAGATTTTTAAATAACATTTTTATAGAATTCCACTCTTAAAAATGTAAATATAAACTAAAAACATTTTCTTCTATTTTCAATATTATGTATCAATAATTTATTCATATAATTATTGAACAAGTTGTGGTGATGATGTTTTATAAAACAATAATTATTTATTTATCTCTCATCCTAAAAACATGAAATTGTGAATTTCATATTTCATATTTATTCTAAATAATGTATCGGTTATTTATATATTATTTAATAATAATAATTTTTTTTTCAAATTCATCTATCGTAATGGAATTTTATCAATAATAATATTTTATTAAAATGGTTTTATAAAATTTCTTTTATTGTTTCCACGGTTCCTTTTATGAATATAGATTTATTTAATAACAACATTACTATTAGTTATACTATTACTTTTTATATAAATTTCAATAATAATGTATCCATTGGAATCAATTTTTTTACATTGTATGACACATGTTATTATAATGATATGATTGTAACATGTAACCATTAAAATAAAAGTAGTAATTCATATGACATTTTCATGAATATTTATGATAAAATAAATGTTAAAATTATAATAAAAAAATACATTTTATTGGTCATTTATAATTTTAAATAAATTTAATATTTAAATGAGTATTAACATATTCTATGTTCATGTCTTGTTAATTTATGATTTTAACTTTTTAAATGTCAGGTAACATGATTTAAACTAAAATAATATTTTTAGATATGTATAAATTTTTTTATAAAATTTAGTTTTTTATATTTATAGTGTATTTTTATAATAAAATGATCATTTTATTTGGAAAATGATATTTTAGAAAATTAATATGGTTGTAGATATAGTTCTGTAACCATAATGTATAAATTCAATCACAATAGTTTTTTTAGTTAATATTTACTAAAAAAATATATTTCTAAAGACTATAAAATTTATTTTATAAAATTGATATCATTATTATAATCATCATATCGAAATTATCTTAGGGTTTTTTTTGGTTTTTTTTTGAATAAGTTGATTTTTATGTGAATTGTAAAAGAATTTTTTTTATATAACGTATTTTTTATGGAATCATTATGGTGTAATGATGAATCAATAAGTTATTGAACATTTTTTAAAAAATTAACTTTTTTAATAAGTAAATAAATTCATTTAGAAATAATAAACATAATTTCCAAAACTATAAATAAATTCCCGAAGGCTAAAATATATTTTATGAAAATAGAAAATTATTTTTGATTATTTTCTTTGAATATTAGATTTCAAATATTTCATTTGGTTTTGGGAATTTTAAAATTTTAAATAAACCAATATTTATTTTAAAACAATAAAAAATCAGAAGAAAATTAATTTTTCATATACTTTAGAATAAATAATAAAATTATTAATATTTTCTTCAAAGATACCCCTTACCCTATATATTCAACCCTATTTTATCCATTTAATGTCCCATAAAAAACTATTTTTCTTACCAAATATCTACCCAAATACATCTCTAAACTCGTTTATACACATTCCTAGGGTCTTGATCTTATCAATAGACCCTCTTCTAGAGGATTAAAATGTAATTAGAAGGAACTATCTTAAAGAGAAAGGTAAGGGTTCCCAAACATCTCCTTCTATTTTTTAATGGAGATTATTTTTTATTAAAATTTAATAAAATTCATATTAATTTTTTTTCCATAATTCTATTCTCATGGTATCAATATCCCATTAATCCATTATCATTTCGATATTAATCATTCTCTATCATGGAACCCTTTTCAAATCCATCACTATGTCAATATAAGGATTTCAAAACCTATGTTTTTAATTAAAATTATTTTCTTACCTCTTTATATAATAAAAATAGTCTTTTCGGGTAAATTTTAAATTTTAGTTTACTTATACATTAATTTTCATTATAAACTCAAATATTTATTATTTTTTCTTCTTTTTAATCTCTTTTAAAAACATATTTCAACCATGGTGTTTCTATAACACCAAAATAATTTATTTTGAATTATTTTCACTTAAGTATTCAATGGATTTTCATTAAAATATATTTCATGATTGAATAAAACATTGATAACCAAATATTGTCAATTCTATGATTCAAGAATAATAAAATAGTCATGGTAACAATGATATTAAAATTAAAAAATCATAGTCATTTTAACCATATAAAACAAGAACACTATATAATATTTTATGATTTTTAACTATATACTAATCTATTGGACTACATTAATTCTAAAATGAAATGAAAATTATACCATAACACTTTTGATATTACAAAACCATTGGATATTTATCATCAACCACTACCATTATATCAAATTAGATTTTTAATCACGAACTAAATACCCTCAAATGAACAAATGTAAGGAAAATTAATCTAACAAATGAATAATTCATCAAAATAAATGAATTAAAAGTGGTAATAATGATGAAAAAACATAAAATGTTTATAATGAAATTAATTATAAAATAGTATTCGATTATCCAAAATCACCGAATACATATGAATTGAGACTGAACTAGAGGTAAGGGTTTTCAAGTATTGTTCCACTATTTCTGATATTCTTTTCTATGTATCCTATCCAAGGCCATAAATGTATAATTTATCATTTTATCTTAATTTTTTATATATTAATCATCTCATTTACTCTCTCATGAACTCATATATCATTTCTTATGTTTTTCAATAGGGTTATCTCCCACTATCTCAATTATTGTGATAATGTTTTCTATCACTCTCTATATCCTTATATTTATCTTTCACTATTCCTAATTTATATTTTTTATGTTTCTTATTCTCCCTTCATCTTCCTTTTTTAGGGATATGTATGTATTTATATTTATCTTCATATTATCTCCTTAAGAAAATTCCTATGACATTTACAAGGGAATTTATTTACATTTTCTTACTATCCTCTACAAGTTTCTTCTATTTTAAATCTATTTATTTTAAGGGATCCATTATTGGGATATTCTATTATAAAAAAAAGAATTTAAAAAAATTCCCTTTAAAAAAATTATTTTTCAATATGACTTAATTATATATTTTTATGACAATGTCAACAAAAGTTATGAAAAGTATTTTAATGGCTTATCTTTAATTTTCATACCCATTCATATTAAGATTATTTTTTAAAAATAATTTATATTATATATTCAAATAATTAGTAATTATTAAAATACCATTAAAATAATATTATAGTTATTCCTATACCTATACATAGGTTAGGGTAACAATCCAACCTAACAATATTGGCCTGATAAAAAGGCCTAATAGATCATAATTTTTTATGTCTAAATATTAAATGACAGAAAACCCTGACCCGTACAATGGATCTAGTGATCCAAATCTATTATTTACACATTGGATTTGATACCAAATTAATCAAACTTAACTTAAAAATCCTTACTTATGTTATATTTAGAAATATTTAATCACTTATATACACAAGACCTTCTAGGTTTAGTGTTTTATAAAATTAGGAAAAATATTTAATTAAGAAAACCATTATCTTTCCCATAAAGAGAATATTTTTGGAACTAAACCAAATTTTACTTATTTTATAATAATTCTTCAACATCTCCCACAAAATATTCCTTCTATGATACCCATAGAGACATATCATACATAATACTCAACTTCTTTATCTAGTGAATGAAAAAATAAGAAAATGGTGAGCTAAAATTCTATGTAACAAGTAGTATAAAACATAATTTATAATAGAGTAAAAAGGGCATGAATAGAATGTATTAAATCAAATAATTATATTGAACTAATAACATTATTATGAAATATATCCATGAATAAAATAATAATGTAAATAATATCATGGACAACAATAATTGATTTCATAGTGATGGAATACATAATATCATAAATTGTAACCTTACTATAAATTCCTCATTATTACACATCATAAATAATTCAAATCATCAAGGATTTATAACATAATGTGATAGATAATTTGAACTCTCAAGTAATCATTTCAAGACTTCATATATAATTTAAATGTTCAAGAAAAAATACTAAGAATTTATAAATAAAAGGTCATTAATTCACCAAATACAAAATTATTTTTTCACATGAGACATACTGATATATCAAGGGGATATATAATTAAAATCCACACTCATCACTAAATAATTCTAATTCATTCATCATATCAAAATAATGTATAAAAATATATTACATAATCAATATGCATTAATAATCAATAACTATACATATTGAAATGAAATATATATTTATTATTAGTATTTATCGAACAAATTAATGAAATAACATATCAATCTCACACATAATCATATATAATGTATAATAACCATGTATATGTGTGAAATATGAACATGAAAACATTATTAATCCCATAATAACTTAATTAACCCATGAAAAAGGAATGAATTTTATTATGATTCACTAGAAATTATTATAATACTTTTAGAGAAAAAAGTTGGATTGAATAACTAGATAATATCCCCAGTAAATCATGATAAACATTAAATTATGATGAGATATATTAAACAATTTTATATAAGTATTAGAATATTTCTTTGAAGAATAAGAATAGATATCCTTTTCTTTTAATAAATATAATTTTAAAATAATAAATTCAAACAAAATTGGGAATATAATTTACTTTAGAACATCATGAAAACATAATGTGGAACCTTCTTTGATAAAAATAATTATAAAAATGATAAAAGTCACTCAAGTGTAAAATGTGTTAAAAAATATTCTTTTCACAGTTTCTTAAGATTGTCCAAAATGTGTCATGTGGAAATATTAAAAAGATTTATTTTTATAACTATGAACTAATTAGAAGTGAAATATAAAACTGAACATGATAAATAATTTAAGTATATATTATAACATCTACATATAATATGAATAATATTTCCATGGAGGAAGAAGGTTCATGATAAAAAGAAAAGATAAGGTTGGTTTCCACTTACAACTAACCATTTTATTTCATTATGAAAAAAGTGGAAGTGAAATTTTAGTGAGGTATTTAAACCAAAAAATAACCAAAGGGGGATGAAATATATGGGGTTTTAGATAGAAATAATAGAAATAATCTCCCATTAATAATTTAATATAAACAATCCTAATTTTAATGTGAGATTTGAAAATAAACCATTACAGTTTGGAAAATTTTGATTCAGTATATGTTTTTTAAGATAACTTGAAATTGAAATTTAAAAACCTTAGATAAAATTATAATTATTATATAACATGTAAATATTGTATTATATACTCCATAAAAATGAAAATCAATGTAGTTAATGAAACATATCTCAAAGAAGGATATTTTAGATGTGTAACACTTATGAACTGGTAACATTTGATAAAAAAGTACTTTTAGAATAGTAAATTATATTTAACTTTATATAAACTTACTAAAATGATAATTATGATATAATGTTTCCTCAAGGTAGTATATAAAACATATGTATGAAAAGAAGTGCATATTATGAAATATGTCTCACAAACGGAGATTAGGAAAGAGAAACCATTACATGGAATTCTTGATTAGTGAGGAATGATTTAGCATCCTGAATAGTAAAATAAAATTCATTAATAATTTACATTAGAACATTATTCATTTTTATTCACATTAAAATTTATCTTTTATAATAATTTACTACTTAGTTATTTCTTATTTTCATCAAATATTGATTATCAATTGTAAATAGTTTTAAACATCCCTTATCTATTAAGATATAAAATTATTTGGTCATCATTCCATGTTGATTATTCAACCATCTCTAGACTAGTCATGTTACTAATATAAAGGTTCAGTAATGACTTATGAATATCCAGGTTTATTCCATGGGTGTTTCGGGTACGATTCTCTAAGATGAAATCCATAATGATCTTGTTTCAGTAAATTTTAACATTTAAAATATGGTATATTAATAATGAGTTGAATCTATATTTTACCATTTCAAAAAAACCTAAATTATTTTTTAATACTGTATCTTACCATTAATTTTGTTTCCATAAACAACCATGCTAAAAATTTATACCATTTTTCATGATGTTGGTTAAACCTATCCAAACAATAAAAAGTTATAATTAATGGATTAGTATGATTTTGAAGTGGATTTTTATAATCTAATCATTCTATAATTTTGTTGAAATTATTTATATTTTATTAAATATATAAATCATATTTTAGAATAGTTAAAAGAAGAAGATAAATGAAATGAAGGATAAGAAGTCATTAATTAAAAAAGAAGAAATCATATCTTGGAAGAATACTTGGGTTTTGAAGGAATTAGAGAATCTTATTGAGACAAGGGGTTGAAGAACATTTGTTGGGATTATTAAGGAATAAAATATGGCATATTTAGAGAGAAATTTTAATTTTAGGTGTATCTTATAAACGGTTGTGGAGGGGTCCTTTTATAAGTTAGAAGGGATTTATTTTTATAAATACTTATGTATTACTATAAAAGTAATGTCATATCAAAATAAAGTGGATAAAAATTTGAAAATTAAGGAACATAAAATGAGGGTAGGATGATAAATCCATCATATACTCATTTATGAATAAGTTTTTATGATATTTTTTGATCTTATCGCTTAATTTCAGCTTTTAATCTTTTTTCATCTTTATAAAGGTGACTAACTTTTAACTTAGGTAAAAAAATTTATAATTAAAAAATAAATAAAACTTATTAAAAAGATTTTCTTTTATAATTACAAAAATAAAATCAATTTTATTAAATTTAATATCTAAAAGTGTTAAAAATTAACTTCAATAAAAGTATGCATATAGATAAAAAATCAAAAAATATATATTTTTAATCATAAAGATGAATTTATACTTATTTAGGACCCCAATATTAATACACGTGACATTTATTGATCTATAATTAAAAATTGAGGGTTATGTGGATTTAAAACTAATTTGAAACTAAGTGGAATCTTTTGAATGCATAATTTAAGGGAAATGGAAAAAATAATTATATATTAGAATAAAATTTAACTTCAGTTCTAAAAATATCAAACAATGGTTTATAAATTGAAAATATTTTTTTTAAATAAATTCTTTTACTTATTAAATGCATATTAGGTTGAAAAAGAAGTTTTTTAAATTTTATTCCATGAAGATATCAAGATGATGTCACAAAATTTACAGCATTTGTATAAACTGTATTTTTAACTAATCATCAAATAGTCAACCTTTTAGGAAATTTTTTTAAAAAATAACCCTAATATACTTTCAACAAAATGATATAAAATGATATTTTATAAAATATAATTCCTAAATTTAGAAATTAACTTTTAAAAAAGACCATATAGT
This sequence comes from Viscum album, assembly GCA_963277665.1. Taxonomy (NCBI): domain Eukaryota; kingdom Viridiplantae; phylum Streptophyta; class Magnoliopsida; order Santalales; family Viscaceae; genus Viscum; species Viscum album. Next base: position 1,284,512,973 of record OY728155.1, on the reverse strand, counting down.
ACAGGGAAATATAAATTATTTAGAATAAAAATTATTTCATTTTCCAATGAAAAACCATATTAATCTTTCATACTTTGATAAAATTATTTATAAGACTATCGTAATAAAAAAAATATCTATATGAATTCTTATAATTAACATGAATATTGATTTTACCAAGACATTTCATAAATATATATTACATCACTTTTGATGAATATCTAATACATCTCATAACAAAATATGCCCTAGAACTGTAAAAGTTTATAATATTTCATGACTAGATACATAATTGTATTATTTCTTGAAAGATATTTAACATATACTACAATTATCTTCTCACATGGTACAATTTTATAAATTTCATACAAAAAACATTTCTTCATAACATGAGAAAATAAAACATTATAAACGGTTATCTGATATTCTTAGTAAGGGTAAACATTAGATATATCAATCAATGATCATAAGTGAACAACATATAATAATAATTATATAATAACATGATCATAAATAACTATAATAATACCAAATAAGTAAAAGAACATTAATAAAAAATAATCAAATAATGATTTTTCATAAAAAAATACATTAGCCATAAGTTTGAAAAATCAGTAATAATCAATCATGATTCAGGAGAACATATCATAAGAATAAGAAATATGATTTTTTCATACATATAAGCATATAAAAATAATATCATTATTCATGTATCACAACTAATAATATCATATTGGATTGGGTTTACTCATTGTTCCATTATTTTTTTAGTGAAGTTTCACTCCCATGACTATCATAGATGATAGAGTCCCTTACTAAATAGAGTTCACTACCAATTATAGAAATTATTATATCATGTCATATCCATCATTACTCTATGCATTATAGGGCTATATAATTCTGTGTCCACCCATTATATAATAAAATATATATATATATATGTGTGTGACATAAGATCATAAAATATTTATTATATCATCATATCATCATATCATAACCCATGGAAAGAAATTGGTTTTCATAAACATGACATCATTTCATCATATCATAACCTATGTAAAAGAACCTAGTTTCTTTAATGGTTTTATCATAACTTAATTAACCTATGGGAAATAAATGGGTTTCATTTAATCAACCATAAATAAAAATAATTATAATCCATACAAAGAAATAAAATGAATTGTATCATAAGATCATATCCACAGGGAAGCATAATAATCCTTAAAGTGTGTTTACATAGATAAAAAATACCTTTAAAATATCACTTGAACCTTTCTGTAGAAACATGAGAATATACCCTATTATTCTGATAAAATGTTAACTAAAATACCTAGAATAATGAGAAAATAGTTTTCTTTTCAAATAACCAATGAAAATTGTAAAATAATATTCTAATCAAATAATGGCCATGATAGTGGGAAAACTCATCCATGTTTTATTTGTTAAAATAAAACAATTTCTATCACACTTTTAAAGAAATTCAAAAACTAACTATTTAGAAAACATTTAGAAGAATTAGTTTTTATACTAGTTTAAATAATGTTAAAGGTATTAAAAATGATTTTTTTAAAAAATTTCATGTTTGGGTAATAAATTTCATAAAACAATTTTGGAGAGTATGTACATAGAAGAAATATTTTCATCGAATAAAGAAGAAAAAAGGTCGACTATTATTTAAAATCATTTTATTACTCATTTTTAGTATCAAAGAGAAAAAAATTGTAATAATACATAAAAACATCATAAATAACCATATTAGAAGAAAATATATGTGGTTTAAAGGTTATGATCCATATAAGTTTCCTTAAAATAAATATAGCATAAATAATCTTGAAAATAAATGAGATGTGAACATAAATCCTTACCTCAAGTTATTTATTTATTCATATGTAATAAAATACCATATAAAACTAATATATATTTATTCTAAATATATTATATAACCATATTAATACAAAAATTACTCATTATAATCACTTTATAATTTATAATTATCATTTTATTGACAATTTTTTTATTTAAAGAACATTTAGGTGAAAATATATATGCTTTCCATGCATGTTTCACTTTTATGCTTCTGATACATACACCTTGGTAATGGTTTTATAATATAATAATATTAATAATGAAATAATTCTTATATTTATTAATAATATAAACTTTTATAATTGTTTATATTATGTGGTGTTGAAAAATGAATCTTGTCACTGTGTGGAGGTGGTAGTCAACACGTACGCACGTGTGACATTTTGATTTTTTGAAAAAACAAATTATAATGATTGGAAGGTAGAACATATATTATTATTAAAAAATAAAAATTATTTAATAAATAAAATTTTTCGAAACTAATTCCATCATATTAACCAATAATAAATTGTGGTGATAAAAAATTAATCACATCGCTACATGGAGGTGGTAATCCACAGGTACACATGAGCAATACTTTTTTCTCATTTGATGGAAATGTGGGGGAAAATGGTTAATCCATAATCATAGTAAAAATTATTTATATTTAATACACTAAATTAATTTTTTATAATTTATAAAATATATTTAGAGGAGTTAGAAGATGAAATAAAATTGGAAGTACATGGGCAAGAATTATACCTTTTTATTGAGAAATCTTTTTTGACTTACACCTTAAGAGTATAAAGGATGGAATTCAGATAAAACTAGGACCTTTAGGTGGTGGATATAAATGTTAGGAATGTATTAGGTAATAACATAGTTGATCTAGTAGGATCACAAATTGTGATAAAGTGAGGATAAGTGGTATCCTTTTATAAGGGAGGGGTAAGACACACTTGGAAGTTTTCAAAAGAGTAAAATATAATAATGTCTTACTCAAGTACTATGACTCCAAAATTAGAATGATTTGAATATGGGAAGGGTAAGGTCAAAATAAAAACATCCAATATAATTAAATCTCATGTTTTATGATATTTTAAACCTTAAATCTCGGGTTAACCCCTGGTAAACATATTTTAACCATAACTATACTAACAATGTTTTTCATGTTTTTATTATTCATTATGACTAAAAATCTAGTTGAACTGGTAAAAATATATTAATAATTATAATTATAAAAATGGAGTCCAATTTAAAATATTTAATTTCTATAATTGTTATTAATATATTATAAAATAAGTGTGAAAAACGAAAAAAAATCATTTTTAGAAAAATCTATTTTTAAGCATAAAATTGAGTTTACCTTCATTTTATGAAATTTAAAATCAATTCGATGAATGTTAAAATATTTTATTCAATATATTTTAAAAAAAATCATTTAAATAATTTATAAATAGAGGTTAATTTAATTTATTTGGATAAAATCACAATGTAAGCATACTTTTTTTTTCAGAAAAACAACTGTTTTTAACATCAAATGATTTTATTTTAATTTAAATCCAATTAAAAAATAATGAACTAATTTTATGAATATGTGAGAAATAATTTTTATAATGTATTTATTATTATTCATAACCTATAATAAAATTACTATGTGATAACCTTCACATTAAATAATAATATTTATTTGTGGTCTATTTAAATATGATGTTGCTTATAAAGAATGAATTCAAAGAAATAATTTTTTTAAAGAGAATTATACCATAAAATCACAAGGTTTTACATTATACACTTCTTATGAGAATTTAAACCTTTTAATAATTTTAATATGATATAAAATCCAAATTGTATTTTTTTTTCTCCTCATATCTTTGATCTCCCATGTAGCTTCCTCAGATTTATGGTTTCGCAATAAAACTCTTTTCAGGTGAGTGGTATTATTCCACAAAGCCATATCTTTTTTATATGTAATATAAACTAGTGGTTCCTTATATATAGATCATGATCCATTTGTATGACCTCTATGATTAATACATGTGAAGGTTTAGTTTTGTACTTTGTCAGGATAGATACATGGAATGCATTTTTAACCTGATGGAGATTCAATGGAAGTGCTAAAAAATAAGAAAATATACTAATATTATCTATAATTTAAAAGTGAATAACAAATATAGGGATTAGTTTTCTATTATTTCAAAATATCATAAACCTATTCCATTTATAAATCCATAGTAATATTCTTGAACTTACTTCAAAGTCAATATCTCACCGATGATTGTCAGTATAACTTTTATATATACTATGAGTTTATTTGATGTGAGTTTAAATAGATCAAACATTATCTAAAATTTTTCCAAATATCTCAGGTCATAATAGGTTTCTTTCTCCAACTTCATTTCATCATGTTGTATTTTTCACTTCCTATTATAGAGTGATTCATAAGGAGTTATGGGAATAATCTAGCGAATGTTATTGTTGTTAAGAAATTTGACCATATAATGGTTTTGATCCCAAACACATTTAAAATACATATAACATGATATCAATATATCTTATAAGGTATTAATTTACCTCTAATTCTTATCATCTATTTGAGGTTTATATGCAGTACTAAAACACAACTCTCAATCCAAATACAACTAAATAATTCTCCAAAACATAAAGGTAAACCTCATATACTGATTAAATAAAATTAAGAGTGTTACATGAAGAAATATAACCACCTTATTAATATATATACTAGAATTAATATCAATATAATAACATTATCTGATGGAAATGAAGTGTGTTTATTTCATAATGCAATCAATGACAACCGAAAATAGCATTATACCCTTTAGATGTTTTGGCGAGTTCGATGATGAAATTTATGGTAATGTTATCCATTTTACATTATAGAATGCATAATAGTTATTAAAACCCATGATAATTTTTTTCTCTCAATATTATCTTGATGACATATCAGGCATCAAGATATATATTCTGTGATATCAGTTTTAATGTAATCCCATTATACATACTATTCTATACCGATATCCATCTTCATACCTCCTAGATGAATAGAGAATGATTAAATGTAAGCTTCATCAAAAAGCTCATTATTCAAAATATAAATTTACGAGAATATACTTTGTTCCTATACCATATCATTTCATCACAACCATGATTAAACTCAAGAACTTTTCTCACATTATATTTCAATTCCACATCCTTATTTTTGGCCTATTTAATCCACAGATGGCTGGATAGTTGAACATTCATTTGAGAAAGATATGATATTTCCACTTTAATCATGATTTCAATATAAATATTCTATAAATAAATAAATATTAGATCTCTTTAAAATCTCATAATGAAAAAACTGGCATGGTCTTTGCAACATAGATCATCAGCTACCTTGTTCACCTTCCCAATATTTTTGTGTATTGAGCATTCATAATATTTAATCAACTCCAATAACCTCCTTTAGTGAATTTACTATGAATATATACTTCAAAATTTTATTTTCTGTATATATATCATACCATTAACTATAAATTTAATTAATCTATATTTTTTGAGTAAAAGTAACTATTACCTAGTCTAAATCATGATCTATTAGTTTTGATCATGAATTTTTAATTGGCACGAGACATAAGTTGTCACCATATCAATTTGCATGGGGATGAATCTGAGTGCCTTCTTTTAGGAATCAATGAATTTAAATAACCTTTTTCCATTATAGATTAGTGTAAGTATTCGTGTTATGACCAACCTTATTTTTAGCTCTTTCAAATTTTCTTCACATTTATCTGTCTAAAGGAACATGGATTCCTTATGATTCAACTTCTATATAGGATTAGATTTCCATGAGAAATATATCAAAAAGTGTTGGTAGTATCTTATCAAACCAATATATATATATATATATTGGTTACTATTTTTATTCATGAATATTTTATAATAAATTTCATCTATGATAAATCAACCAATATTCCCTCACATGAGATGATATGACATCAGAATGTGACTTTTGGTAACCAAAATTCACCCTTTGTAAATTTAGTAAACCAATTATCCTCCATAAGGGTCCTTAGTACAATAGTCTAATAATATTGATGCTATTTTTTTATCATAGAATATATAGGAATATAATCTATAAATACAATCAAAAATTGATAAAGGAAATCTCTAAATATGATATTCATTATATCCATGAAGATAACAGGGTTATTTGTAAGTCCAAATGACATCCCTATATATTTATAATGACTGTACCTCATACAAAAGATTGTTTTTTATATATCATCCACCTTACCCCTCAATTTATGATATATAGAATAAATTTAAATCACATAAAATTATTCGGATCTACATAAAAGATCAAACAATCCATTAATACAAGGAAGATGATACTTGTTCTTGATAGTGATATTGTTAAGAAATTCATAATCCAATAAAATATGAATTGAAACATATATCTTCTTGATAAAAAGTACTAGTAAACCCCATTCTGATGAAATATGTCATATTATTCTCCTTTTCATATTCTTTTGGATTTTCTTCTTCATTTCATGAAACTCAATTAGGTCTATTCAATATGGAGTCTCTGAAATCAGTGTAGCGCCCGGTATGAATTCTATTAAAAAATAAACTTGGTGATTTAGCAGAATTCTAGGAAATTATTCATTAAATAAATTATAAAAATTCAAGACAATAGGTATATTACTGATAATTCATTTCTTCCCAATAATTTTAGATAAATATCCCTCGTGTATTTAATTTAAGACACACACAAGGGATTTAAATTCCATTAGAAGTCCATATTCATCCTCGCACCAAAATATGATCATAGTTTGATTTATAAAATAAAATTTTACTTCAATTCTTTGACAATTGATATTATATATAGAGAGAGATATCCAATCCAATCATAAAATAACATCAATATAAACTATATGGATAATTGAAATATTTTAAGGAAGAATATCCCCATTAACATCTATCAAAGAGGAGATATAAACTTGAGATGCGATAATCATACAATTAGATGCTTTTACCATTAACTAAGCATATATTTTTTCAAGTTATCATTTCAAACCCTTAAAAAGTATTCATATATGAATGAGTGGGTATATCTATAGTCAAATAAGAAAACTAAAATTCTACAGTGGATAGTAAGTGTACCTTTAACCCCTTTATTCTCATGACCCACTTCAGTAGTTGTAATCATATGGGATTTACCTTTGTCTCTAGGCATAATAGGTTACTGATGATGATTATTTTAATTAACTCAATTTTTTTTAAATTATTGCTTTAATGTTCATAATCCTTCAAATTAAATCATTGGAGTGTTGGTGGAACATTCCATTGAAATTTTTCGCTAATCCTTTCATTGACTGTTGTTGGCACCAAAAAGTTGGATGAAATGAAAGAAGAGATAGTGGCCCCACAGCAGGCTTCACGAAGCCCCTTCGCAAACACCCCCAAAGAAACATGGCCCATGCAAAGCAAATGAGGCGGTAACCTCTACGAATGCCCCTGACGTTCGCGTGACCGCCGTGAAGAAAAGGAGGTGGTAACCTCCATGAACGCCCCTGACGTTCGTGATCCCACCACAAAGAAAATGAGGCAGTAACCTCCGCGAACGCCCCTGAAGTTCGCGAGCCTACCACGAAGAAAATGAGGCGGTACCCTCCGCGAACGCCCATGAAGTTCACGATCCGCTGCAAAGTAACCCAATCCCTCTTCGCGTCGTGTGAGCTCTGCTTCATGGCACCTCTTGCCTATAAATACCGGGCTCTCCCTGAGCCCAGTAGACGGACAATCCGACCTTTCACCTTTCTAGCTATCAAATCATGAAGCACCCTTTTCTCTGTGAATCATGAGCTACATGAGGTATTTTAGCATCGCGAGGGGTCTCTGCATTGTCTCATTTTGATCCCCTATTCTGAGAGGGATTCCTTTCACGAAGCCTAAGGGCCTTCACGAAGGAAGGGGATCCCCAAGGGGACTCAGGTTTTCGTGGAGTGTTTATGCTTCACGAAGCACCCCTCATGTACATGTGATCCACATGCCAAAGCAGGGTCACTGTACTTCGTGAAACACCTTGCTTCATGATGCTCTGCTTCGTGAAGTGCCTATGCTCCGTGAGGCTGTGCTCCTTGAATTCCTTTCCACTTCGTAAAGCACCTCCCACTTGCACCTCCGCCCCATGCTAAGGCTAAGGAACCCCACTTCGCGAAGCACATCCCTTTGCAAGTTCCCTTCGCCACACAGAGTAACCGAGCTACAAAAGGCCCCTACTTATGGACCCCTCTGCTTGACAAATCCTCATCCCGTGTGACCCTCTAGGTTTGTGCGATGTGATTTTAAATTCCCTTGGATGATACCGCTCGTAGAGTTGCTTCACCTAATGCTTCTTCGTATAGGCACATTAACGGCTATTGCTTCTTCACATAGCCACGGTAACGTGGACTCCTTGATGGTTCACTCTATGACCCCCCTTCTACAAGGCATTGCCAGTACCTTCCCTTCCAAAAGGAGCAGAGGTTACCGATTATGTAAGTCCTAGGGTTATGGAGTAAACCCACCACGTCTGAGTTGCAGGACATTAAACTTCCATGTGCCCCCATCCTCAAAACACGATGTTAAACTTTTACATCACCCCATTCCTCTCACACTGGTTGCCCCAACCTTGGACATTCTCCACACCCCATGGTCTCTATAGGGGATGATATCCTCCTTCTGGGAGTGGAGTTTTTCCGTAGGGAAGGGGCAGCCTCCTTGGTGTAAGCCCCTAGCCCTTCTTGTGGAATCTAGCACCCATGAACCTCTGTACTTCCCCGGCTCTAGGGCCAGCGAAGGGCATGATGGGAAGTGGGACTCATCCTCTCTTCTTGGGCACAAATTCCCTCTCCCGTTTTGCTTTATCGCCCTTGGGGATCCATCCAAGAATATTTCCTGGCACCTTGGGCCGCCCAACGCGTAATCCCCACTTCACTTCCCACAGACACACCTTTTGCGATGTGATCATTGGGTCTCTATTGCCTCTTGTTTCTCACACTGAGCACGAATCACGTGGTCTTAGAGTAAGAATCGACCATTTCAACATAACGAACTACAGGGACATTGATCCATGTCAAGGCATGGTATGTGGGAAGCCTCCACATGGTTCAATCCCACCACCCAGTCGTTCCGACCATGTCGGTTTAGCAACAACTTGGGAAGCCTAGAGTGTAAGCCCCACACCATCCTGAACTATGTGGTCTTTGATTCCCTGCCACGGGGATATGTAGGAAGCCTCCCTGAGGTTCAAGCCCATCATCCACCTGGACCAAGGTCCACCTTGACGTCGGTTCGCTGACATCACCCATCGGACCAACGTCCATCTTCACGTCGGTTCACCAACGCCCACACTAACTAAGTGGACTTTGATACATGTCAAGGCATGGTATATAGGAAGGCTCCATGAAAATAAATCTCACCACTTGGTCATTACGACCCCTTCATGTCGGTTTACCCCCGTCCCGCATGACGTTAAACTATATACTCGAACTATGTGGACTTTGATCCATTTCAAGGCATGGTACGTAGGAAGCCTCACCAGGTTCAATCCCATCACCCATCGGACCGTCGATCCATCTTCACATCGGTTCGCCGACATGCCCTGCCCGAACTATGAGGAATTTGATCCATGTCAAGGTATGGTACGTATGAAGCCTCCACGAGGTTCAATCCCACCATCCGGTTGTTCCAACACCCCTTCACGTTGGTTTGAACCTGTTCAGTGGTAATCCATAGACGTCCTTATCCAGCGGTAAGCTATTGCGACCTCCTTCATCGGTAAGCCGTTTTTAACCTTATTCGGCGGTAATCCATCATTAGATGAACTACATAGAATTTGATTTCCTCCTATGAGGATACGTAAGAAGTCTCTTCGAGGTTCAAGACTAAAACCATCATCCATACGGACTCTTATCTGGGTCGCCACATCCCGGTGAGATCATTCCACCTCATTACCCTTCATAGCATTTGGGAAGATTCCCACGTGTTTCTCCCAATATCAGTGTTCCCTCAAGGGGATTCTTCAATCTGATCCACTCTGGCTAGTGTTCTGATCAGTCTGATCCATCCTCGCCGAACGTTAAACTCGTGGAATACCCTATGTTAAACATTGGAAGCTGAGGAAAACCATAGATACATGCCTATGGAATATGATTCCACGCGCTTGATGTGGGATTCATCGGGCTTCTACGCCCTCGAGAAGCCCTATAATAAGGGACAAAAGACAGACATAGCAATTCCCCAGTGTCCAGACACACAAGTGATGGCTCAACGTGACTACTCTGCCAACCGAAGTTTGCTACCTTGACTAGACCCCTTGGAATGTCCTGAAAGAAGCAGTGTAATTAACTAGTGTCCATGAAGATATGGTTTGGGGAAGCATTTCATGAACAACTTATTAAATCTACGAGGGAGACCCGGAATAGGTGATGAGTTCTGAGGAGGAATCCACGGAAGGAAGAACCGACATCCCATCATCCTGTTTCAATCAAGGAGCAGACACCCCTGAACAAGGAGAAAATGTCGCCCGCCTTTGGAAAGAGAGAATGTGGGGTACCAAAAGCCGCACCTATCACACCCAAGTGGAAGGATGCATGCACCCTAGCGAAAGTGTTGGAAACAGAAATGGTAAACCCGACGTGAAGTTATTCTCCTCCATGTAGCGATTAGTAGTGCTTGAGAAATCAATATATTGATGTGTCACCAGATCCAGATATTTTGAACTAGGTCCCGCCAATCAAATAGCAGGCCTGGCATGAAACTCAATAGAAGTTGGGGCAGTCAAAATGTTGGGCATCTTGATCTGCGACATTGTCAGCGTGGATCCCTCTTACCGGTCACGGGAGACGGAATGGCGCCCGGGCATCAGGTGTCGATTTATTTTTCTGTCAGTACTAATGAGCTAATCTCCCTGCCTCCAGAAACCCAGTTGCTGAATCTAAAACTTTATTATCTACTGCCCTCCAATGTAGAAGCAATATCAACGTGGCTACCCCATGAGGTCCTGCCTTTTCTATGACGCCCTCAACTGCCGCAGCTACTGGGCGCCCACACCCCCTCTCCCCGTCAGAGACTATCTAACAAAGGGTAATCAATGACCTTGTACAGAGGTACGAGGGGGAAGGGGTCATCCCTATGAGGGACATGACCCACTAGTATTTAATGGCATATGCGCCTCGTCGTCAACACTGGCCCCGAGGACCGCGCAGGGAGCCACTACTCCCCCCTCTGACCTTCAATCGTTTCGGGAGCCTGTCCCCGGAACACCTCGATGACACTCCATTACCTATGCCAATGAGGTAGGGGATGATCAGGCCCACCCGTCCAGAGTTCCATCCCAGGGGTTCCCAGCGAGGGCCCCCACCAGGACGCGCCAGCACCGCCTCCTGGCTCCCTGAGCTGAAGAGTAAGTAGGCTACCTACATGCACCGCCGGTACCGACCCAGATGACCCGACGCCAGCGTCGGGCATAGGACGAGGAGGACGCCCATCAGGGGGCTTCAATGTCAGTGGCTACTGTGACTCGAGCCACCGCCGACGTGCACCATCCACCCCCTGCATACACTGAGTTGGGGATGTTATATGCCCGACCTAGATTGAGGCCCCAACCACCCCAGTGGTAGGCTGGGTTGACTCTCCTAGTTGCAGGCAGAGGCAGTGGCCACCACAGACTAACCCGCAGTAATTACACCCACTACGGGGGCCCTCCCCACGCAACCACCGTGGAGGATGCGTGCCTTTCCCGTTCCCAGGCCTGGCTTAGAGGTATGCCCCATGCCACCTTCGACCCGAATGAGGGCCTTCCCCATGGTAGCAACACCTCATATGGGAGCCTCTCCCATGATCATTACACCGGATATGGAGCCATCCCATCCGCTACGAACCACCGGGCTGGGGACATCACATATCCAGTCGCTCTACGATGTGAGGACCTTCTGCACGTTCTCTTAGTAGCCGACGAAGGCCCTCCTCGTCCTACTAACCAGAGGGGTGGAGATCAACTTCACTTCACCAGCAAACAACACGGAGGTCCTGCCAGTGTTGGGTCTAATCATTACGAGGACCTGCCTCACACTGATGTCACCAAGGGAACTAGGCATAAAGGTCATACCCGTGTTCCTGTCAGCTCCAGCGGGGGTCGTACCCGTACCAGCATCCAGCACGGAGGTCCTACCCATCTCCCCTTTAACATATTCCCCAGTGCTCCCCACACCCCAGCCCACTCAGGCATAAGTACTCCCCACCCGAACACTAGTATGTCCGAAGGACCTTCTCGTTCCGGGAATTGTCCCTTCCCCGAAGAGCCATCCCGGGGTAGGAAGGCGAGTCGTCGCTGTCGCAAGAAGAATACAAAAAATCTTCAGACTGAGATCAAACCAGTTTGTTGCCCGGATTCTGAAGTAGAGCACAACTCAGTGGTGGAACCCTCCCATCAGTCCTATGTTTCGAGGTCCGTGGCAGAAACAAGGCGTATCAGCCACATCCTTCCAAAGTGTGAAGTCCACCAGATTCCCACCTCTCTTCGCAGGTACATCCAGGAGGAGAAAGTTTTGGGATTCCCACAAGTTCCGACCATCCAGTCACCACCATCATCACTAAAAACTCCCTCCACCTCGATCAGGGATCATGGAGAGCTATTTTGGGGACTGATGGAGGTTGAGAAACAGTGTGACCCATCACCGTTAACCACGATATCTGCACCAGAAATTGTGGTTGTCAGCCTGTTGTATCGTGACATCGTGGCCAGGTCACCACACTTCTTAAAGGATGGCCTGTAATTTGGTGGCCAGTCGTCCCGTTCAACGTATTCTCTGCCGCCCAGTTTACTGCCTGAGTGGTTCACCACAATACCGTTACCGGTTTCTTAGCCACCTCCGATTGAAAAGTGGGGAAATATGGGGCCAAACCCTGAATCTGAGACCATGAGCTTCTGGAACATTCATGCGGCAGATCACTTACTAGAGAATTTCTGGTCTGCGCCAGCATCGAACATCTGTGTTCCAGAATCCCTCGCCCTAGAGGAATTCGAGTGCTTCTGTCAAACCCTATGGGGGACGCACTTCCGCCTTCGATATCATCAGGTGATGTACCCTAGGAGCCATGTGCACTTTGAGGAAATCAGCGATCAATGCCGTCTGGTCGATTTGGCCGCACTCCCCATGGCCCAACACCCTGAGTCACCAGGTCGCTAGAGGATCCTTCAACAAAAATGCGTTCATAGTTTCAGGGTACTCCGCAAAATCATCAGGGAGGCTACTCCATATGTCAAATTCTATGGCTAGGGGAAGTACGCTGCCCTCCTCTTCAGTCCTATTCGACGGAAGCCCGACTCGCTATGTGATATCGAGGACATGCCCCCGGGAAGGGTCACATTTCACATGGTAGATGTTGTAGATAAGGAGAACAAACTATAATTTCATGATAAAGACTTCCCCTTTGAGGATGTGCCACCATTGTTAGACCCATCAGGGAGGATTAACCATCGGTAGAGGAACCTCCTAGGTCTCCCTGCACCCACCGAGTCATTGGTGCTCAGTAGGAATGTTAGCAAGGGTAAAGATCATGTCGGAGCTATCAAGAACTCTGACCCGTCTGCCTTAGTGCAGAAGACAGAGGAAAACCCCGAGAAGACCATGTTGCGCTAGCAACATGTTGAGCAGAAGAGGCTGGTCGAAGAACTCCTGACCAAACACGCTATAGAGAAACGACCTGACTATGGAAATCCTAGGTCGGGCCAGCAAGGGCAGGAACAACTCCCTCCCGATGAGATGCCTCTTGGAAACCCTGATCATATCGCTCCCATGGATAGGGTTGAATCCAGAACTCACGGAAAGAGGCGCGATACGTCTCACTAAACCCTCTCGAACGATGCGATAATCCGAGGAATCCATCCCGGGTTCTCCCAGCTACCCCTCAGGCTACTCCGCCAGTCGCTCCCCAAGCCATTGAACCCATCTACTATGTAGATGAGCCTGGAAACGAACTCGTGGTTAGGGATCCCCATCAGAACATGGACCCCCGCCCAGATGATCCGATGGCGGCACTCATCACCCACCTCGAAGCATTGGGAACGTGGCAGGTGGCAGTCCCACCATATGGCAAGCCGTATCCAGCGTGGGTGGATGATATTCATGCACCCCCAAGTTTTAGAAATACAACTTTCTCACCCTGTAATGAGACCGGGGACTCGCCGCAGCACTTGGCCCACTTTTTCTCCAGGTTTGGCCCCATGTTGGGGACTCCAGTACAGTAGGAAGTCGCCAAACTCTGGTGTTTTGTGCAGACATTGGGAGGCCCTGCGTTTGTCTGGTACAACCAGCTCCCCATTGTATCAGTGATCGGATGAGAGGATCTTCGCCGGCAATTCCTATACCAGTTTAGATCCACCTCATGAAAGACCTACATCGTAGAACTCTTCAGGTGCAAACAAAGACCCGATGAGCGAGTTGCAGACTTCATCGCCCTGTGGAAGGGGATCACATACTCCCTCGACATGACACTGACTCAGGAGAAATTACTGACGATGTGTGTGGGGAATGTCAAACAGAATTGGTTCCTTCCCTGATCACTCAGAACTATCCCATAGGGTTCTGAGACTTCTCAGATAAAGCCCAGAGCCTCAAGGAAGCTCTGTAGCATGCTAGTCAGGCACGTCTGCTGCACCTTATGATCCCCACACTAAGGGATTCCAGAGCCGAGCCCACTGCGGTGGCCCAAATAGAAGACCCCAGGCATCTAGAATTGCTGCCAGTAGCACCAGATCCGCAGCCTCGCAGAGGCCCTCCACCCCAGGCACAACCTCCTACCTAGTAGCGACCGCCTCAGAATCGGCAGGTTCCCCCACACAATGGTCCACCACCACCTAGGAGAGATAATCTGGCTCCGCCTCCTCAGTAGGATCCTCCGGCCCCTCGTCAGAGCCAGGCTCCTCGAGCCCCCTATCCGGAAAAAAGACACCAGACATACTTGTTCAACAAGGATCAGGTCCCCAGTTACTTTCATAGTGCCCTAGAGTAGGGGATCTTCCGCTTACCTGAGTACAGAAGGTCGGTAGAGGAGAATCTCACCAATCTCTGCAACTATTTCCCCTATCATTGTATTATAGGGAACACCCTCAAGTAGTGATATGTGTTTACACAATAGCTACAAGACCATCTCGATAACAACATAGTCAGGCTAGGCCTGACACCGACACAATTGGCGGGTGTCTTTGTGAGGTCAGAAAGTGGCAGCGATGACGAAGGTGAGTGGCAGCAGGTTCCCAGCTGTGGATACTAGAAGTACGACGATTGGATGTCCTGTAGAACAGTCTCTTGCACCCATGGTATTATTCGAGCATGCCTAAATCATTTGGAGCCTTCAGAATCTATGACTAGCACCTCTGCGTCATCATATCAGATGACCTGTTCCCAAAAGAGCAAGCATCGGCGGCACAAGAAGAAGAAGCGCGCTCCACCAATTTCGTTGTCATCTCGCACTCTCGGGGACTTCCTTCCCCTTGAGATGGGGGTCCCTCCCAAAATCTGCCATGTGGTGGATGATTCATCAAGTGACAGTCACGGGTACACTTCAGTTAATACCGTGGACTTAGTAAACCCCTATATGACTCTTGACGAAGGGGAACGCCAGTAGAACATCCCTAACATCCCTATCTGATGCCAACATCGGCTGAGCCGTAACTATATGGGTCATCAAGGCATGTCAGCTGGTGCCTTCATCCAGGTCGTGCATGCCGCTGAAACTAGACAGCAGGACCAGTGGAGAGCTCAGCACCTGCAACCTCCTCATCTGGTGTCCCCGGATCTACCTCCACCACCATTCATGCTACTAGATCAGGCAGAGCTGACTCGTCCACACTGCGGCTAGTATCTCCCTACTACAGGACAATATCAGTCATCTGGTCCTCATCTGGTAGCTACTCTTCAGGCATCAACTAGTGAGCAATGGGACATGCCTAGCACTAGCCAGCCGTTTTCTCAGCCGACGGAGCCAGTCATGCCTCCAATTGGAGAGCGGCCTCCTGTAAGTAGAATTTCGCACTTGGAATGGAAGTACGATGTCCTCAAACATCTTTTCGGCATTCCGGAAAGGCTCTGTATCCTTGATGGTCTTCTCCTGTCGTCAGAAATGCGTGAGGCACTCGCCG
The DNA here is from genome assembly GCA_963277665.1 of Viscum album. Classification (NCBI taxonomy): domain Eukaryota; kingdom Viridiplantae; phylum Streptophyta; class Magnoliopsida; order Santalales; family Viscaceae; genus Viscum; species Viscum album. The sequence continues at coordinate 1,284,496,955 of OY728155.1, read as the reverse complement.
AGGCCCTAAGGAGTCCCCTCTAGTTTGAGACAGAGGTAGTAGCTGCAGAAGCCTTCCACATTGAGGCAATTGAAAATGCCAAATGCCAGGCAGTTATCTCGTTCTCTGGTGAAGACGAAGACCCTCCCATATAGGGACACATTCATCCATTGTACATCACTGGCCAGTTCAATGGTGTGGAATTATGTCGCTGTCTTGTTGACATGGGCACTGGGATTAACCTAATCCTGACTCGGACACTAAGGAAGCTGGGTTTTGAATGAGGATGATTTAAATCCCTTAGACCTAAGAATCCAGGGGTACGATAGGACTGAGCAGACCTCGGTCGGCAATATTCGTATGAAGACCCAATTCAGTGGCCTAGTTTCCAGTACTGAATTCATGGTTGTCTCCCAGGACACCGCGTACAACGCATTGATGGGCAGGCCATGGATCCACCTGCATGCATTAGTTCCATCATCGTATCACCAATGCCTCAGATACTCGTTTAATGTTCAAGTAGGCATACTCCAAGGTGATTAATCTCCTTTCACCTCTTGTGAAGCTCGTTATCTGGACGCTGACTATAACAAAATCATGGATAAACAGATTTTGGAAATTGAGATTGAGCCCACTCCTGTCACAAGTGACCCCTAGGCAGGTCTGGATGACGCCTATGTCTTCAGAATCCATAAATTGGAGGCCACGACCCCCAACATGGAGAAATGCTTTTTCATTTTGGGTACGAGAGGGTGGCATGTTCCCAGGTCCAAGAGACGGTGAAAAATCACCTCGTACTCCTACACCAACTAGGATCGGGTGATCCGGGAACCTCTTACCCCTGTACGGTATCGAGATGTCCACCCCATGGTAATGGAGGTACGTCATACGTGTCTATTCCGCTGAGCTGGAATTAATCGGCTCAAGCCGATGCGCCACTACTGCTTCGATATCATCAAGCATGGCCCTCTGGGCTGAAGGCCAGATGGGATTGGATCAACTGCCTTCATCACCATGGTTTCAGCGGTGCATGAATCTGCTTCTGCACTGTCCACTATTTTCCAGGCTGATACCAGCCTCCCATCAGGTTCCTCTGATCAAGGGGAAGCCTCACCTGCAGGGAATCCCTCCTCCTCAAGTGAAGAATAGGACTTAGAAGTTGCTCCCCCTGCCTTTTGAGAAGGTTTATCTACCAAGGTCGATGAAATGGTACAGGTGAACCTTGGTAGTGAGGCAAATGTGAGGCCCACATTGATCAGTTACTCTATATCCCTCGAGGAGCAGCAGCGATACATGAACTTTGTTAAGTAGAACTGTGATGTGTTTTCCTAGAGTTACAATGAGATGCTAGGACTAGATCCCCAGGTAGCCGTCCACCACCTTGGTCTCCCGAAAAACCATCGCGGGTTCAAGAAGCCTCCCAGAAAGATGCACCCTTCTCACGGTGCTATGGTTGAGGACGAAGTTGACAAGCTCATTAGAGCCTACTTCGTCAAGGAATTCCAGTACCCCAAGTGGCTATCCAACATTGTGCCAGTCAAGAAGAAGAACGGGCAGATCTGAGTCTGTATCGACTTACGTGATCTCAACCACCATTGTTCGAAGGGTGATTTTCCCCTTCCAGTGACAGAATTGTTGATTGATGCTACAGCTAGGTTCCAGGCCCTCTCCTTCATGGATGGGTACTCTGGGTACAACCAGATCTGAATGGCCCCAGAAGATGAGGAGTCCACCACTTTCAGGGCCCCAAGGTACTTTCTGTTACCAGGTTATGCCCTTAGACCTGAAAAATGCATGGGACACCTATCAGCGGGCCATGCATCGCATATTCAAGACGATCCTGAGAACATTGGTAGAATGCTATGTGGACGATCTGGTGGTCAAATTTTTCCGGTGCCAGTACCATCTCAAGGACCTTGAGAAAGTGTTTGGTTTCCTCCATTCCTGCCACCTGAAGATGAACCCATTGAAGTGTGCCTTAGGGGTCACTTCCGGGAAGTTTCTTGGATTTTTTGTTAGGTACTGAGGCATCGAGATCGACCCTGAGAAGATCAAGTCCATCAACCAGATGCCTCCCTCGAGAAATATTCGATATCTTGGAGGTTTTTGAAGGCCACTTAGCCTACATACACTGGTTCATCGTGAACCTAGCCGGCAAGTGTAATCCATTTTCTCAGCTCATGATGAAGGGCACCGCCTATGAATGGGATGATGAGGGTCAGACCACATTCGAGGAAGTCAAGTAGTATCTGCTCCAACCTCCAGTCCTGATGCCACCCGTCTCTAGAAAGCTGCTGATCCTCTATGTCACTACTCTGGATCGATCTATTGGCACCCTGTTTTCCTAGACGAATAATGAGGATACATAGAATAGCCTCTACTACCTCAGCCGCATGCTCCTAGATACAGAGACCAGATACTACCCTTTTGAGAAGAGCTGCCTTGTGCTCGTATTTGCTGTACAGAAGTTGCGACATTACCTGCAACACCACGAGGTACAGTTGGTCTCCTCGGTAGACCCACTAAAGTACATCCTAAACCGCCCCATGTTGACTGGCTAACTAGCACGTTGTGCGGTAGTTCTCCAGTAGTTTGAAATTAGGTTCGGGCCTCATAAGGCTATCAAAGGGCAGGCGTTGGCAGACTTCCTAGCTGCCCATCCAACCTCCATGGACCAGTTTGTGGACCTAGACTTTCCTGATGGAGAAATCCTCTCGGTAGACCATGCCGTCCCATGTTGGAAAATATACTTCGATGTTGACTCCCGGAATCCCACCGGTAGGAGGCTCAACAATACTAAGCTTAACAGAGTGGGCCTAGGTATCATCTTCATTACCTTGGTGCAAGCCGTTCTGCCATAATCATTCTTGTTGTCAGAAGGCTGCACCAACTACGAAGCAGTGTATCGGGCTCTCATCCCTGGCCTTGAGCGGGCCCTCGAGATTGATGTACCCCATTTTCATGTGAAATGGGATTCCGAGTAAGCCATCAAGCCAGTCAAGGGCGACTATGTTGTTAGGAAGCCAGAGCTCGTGCCATTGTTGGAGTGCACCCACCATCTAATCTCCCAATTCCCTTCTTGACCGGAGGTTACCCATGTCCCTCGGTCACAGAATGGTCGAACAGATGCTTTGGCTGACTTAGCTGCGTCACTTGCAGAACCCAAGAAGGATGATCTGATTATACATGTGGCACACCAGAGATTCATTTCCCCCATCGCCCCAAAGGATGATGACGGCCTACGAGTGATCCATGTTACGGTCGGACCCTCCATGTCAGGATCCCAAGGTTCATCAGATCTACTTATTGAAATGACTCCATACTGGAGAGCAAATTTTTTTGAGTATCTCAAAAATGGTTGCCTCCTGGATGATCGGGCCGAGCGCGAGTGAATCCGGTGCCACACGCTACAGTTTACCCTCCAGAGTGGTCCCATCCTTGAGAAAATCCTTTATAAGCGAGGTTTTGACGGTTTTATCCTCTGTTGCATTCAAGGAGTCGAGGTTACTCATATCAAGAAAGGGGTTCATGCGGGTTCCTGCAGCGCACACCAGGCTGGGCCGAAGCTATCCCATCAGATCCGGAGATTGGGGTACTTCTGGCCCTCTATGATCCACGAGTGTACTGAGTTTTCCAAGAGATGTCACGCGTGCCAAGTGCATGAAAACTTCCTGCATCGTCCTCTAGAACCCCTCCACTCCACCAATTTTACTTGTCCATTTCTGGTATGGGGACTCGATATCGTGGGACCCTACCCACCGGCGACAACTCGCCAGTGCAGGTTTATCCTGACCGCTACGGATTTCTTCTCTAAATGGGTAGAAGCAGTCCCACTCAAGAAAGTCAAGGCATGATCCATTGTCTATTTTCTGAGATCTAACATCATCTACTGATTTGGAATCCCTCACGCTATCCTCACCAATAACGGCACCAACTTCTGAGCAGATGAGATGAAGAAATTGTATGCCAAGTACAACATTCACTTGAACCATACCTCCCGCTATCACGCACAAGAAAACGGGAAGATCGAGGCATTCAACAAAACCCTCTCTAATATTTTGCAGAAAATGGTTGGATAGAACAAGAAGAGTTGGCCGGACAAGCTCCCCAATGCCCTCTGGGCTTATTGGATGATGACTCAAAATTCCACCCAGGTGACCCTATATTCCCTGGTGTATAGGGCCAAGGCCATCCTACCCATCGAGATCCAGCTGCCATCGTTACGCACTATAGTCTATGACTAGCATGTGCTAGATAAGGTGGCCGAAATCTGTCTAGTTGAATTGGAAGCACTCGACAAGAGTAGGCTATGTGCCCTACACAATCTGGAAAGGTATCAGAATAATATAGCTAGAGTCTTCAACAAGAACATCCGCCTCTTCTCTTTCTTGCAAGGATACCCGGTATTGGCCCTCCGAGCACCAATGATCCCTAACAGGAAACCACCCAAGTGGGAGCCCAAATGGTAAGGACCTTACATCATTCACAAGGTTTACTCCAATGGAGCATATTCCTTGGCTACCATGGATGGTGAGCGCATAACGCCTCCCACCAATGCCAAATTCCTCAAGAAATACTTTGTCTGAGCCCTATAGTCTTGCACGACCATAAAATGCATGGTCATGTACGACCTTAAACTGTATGGTCCTGCAAAACCTTAAACTGCATGGTCCCACACGACCTTAAACTGTAGGGTCCTGCACGACCTTAAACTGCATGGTCCCGCATGACCTTAAACTGCACAGTCCTGCACGACCTTAAACCGAAGGGTCCTGCATGACCTTAGAATGCATGGTCTTTCATGACCTTAAACTACATAGTCCTGCACGACCTTAAACTGGACGGTCCTGCACAACCTTAAACTGGATGAACCTCCACGACCTTAAACTACATGGTCCTGCATGACCTTAAAATGCATGGTCCTACATGACCTTAAACTGCATGTTCTTACACAACCTTAAACTGCATGGTCCTGAACGACCTTAAATTGCATGGTCCTGCACGACCTTAAACTACATGGTCCTACACAACCTTAAACTGCATGGTCTTGAATGACCTAAAACTGAACGGTCCGACATGGCCCTAAACTACACAACGGTCCTGTATGACCTTAAACTGTCTGGTCTTTCATGACTTTAAACTGTGCATCGTCCTACATGATGTTAAACTGCATCTTGAGAACTACATGTGGCTTGATTCCCATCATTGTGGGATATGTAGAAACGCTCGGAAGTCTCATTTCAAGCCCAGCCCCAAACTCTTCTCTTTCAACTATCCCCCATGGGTATTGTTCTCTCGGAGTATCCTCGTATGATATGGTGCAGGCTTCCTTATCCCCACACATACAAGTATTATAAGGGTTGCACCTTGTGCCCACCCATGTTCTTCTATCCATCCATGTCTTCGTCGCATGACGTTAAACAATGTGGCTTTCAAGAACTATGTGTGGTGTGATTCCCATCCTTATGGGATATGTAAGAACACCTAGAAATTTCATCTGTTGGCCCAGCCCTAGACACCAGAATCTTCCCCCCAGGTTAAGATGTATAGAGAGGTTTCACTTTTTCCCCAATTCGTGTCAAGAAAACCTCAATCCGGCCGTACATCCCACTCCCTGGAAATGTTCGCCTCATGGAGATATGGGTACATATATGCTTCACCCGTTCCATGACTGGGATTCCATCACCATCCCCATATGGAAGGCCCCCTGAATGGTATGAATGCTAGGTTGAAGGGATCTCTCTTACCACTTTGGTCCAACACCCTTGAGGATGTCAAGAAACAAATCAATACAAATCCCTCATTTCGAATATGGTCAACGGTCGATGCTCATTTGTTTATCTTGACGTCGTGTTTCGAACATGGTCAAAAACTTTCCTAGATCATTAGGGCCACCCCAAGGTATCCCAAACATTAAGTGTAGTAGTTCATTATAACCAGCTATATCTCTAAGAAACGGAATCCCTCGGGGCGATGCCAACTGTCAGGCCCCTTGGACTTTCGGGTCCCGGCCCAGGTTCTCCCTTCTGGGATTGTACGGCGTGGTATGGGATTATACCCTCATTCACGTCAGTTTGGTCATCGTGTCGTACACCTCTCCGGATGAGACACCTCATCCCCTCCTCATCTTCACTGCATGACGTTAAACTACAAGCTGGTCTGGCCTTCCTGACCAAGGCCCCTTGGCCTTTTTTGTGCCCCAGGCCCATGTTTGATCTCATGGGACTGTGCGGTGTGGTATGGGATTATGTTTTCATCCACATCGGATTATTTGTCATGTCATACACCTCCCTTGTTTGGGGTATCCTACTCCCCTCCTCATCCTCACTACATGACGTTAAACTGCAAGTTGGTCAGGCCTTCCTGACCAAGGCCCCTTGGCCTTTTCGGGCCCCTAGCCCAGGTTATCTCTTATGGGATTGTGTGGTGTGGTGTGGGATTATTTCCTCCTTCAAGTTGGGTTACTCGAAACACCGTACACTTCCTCGTTCGGGTATCCTTCCCCCCATGTATCTTCGAGAACTACGTGTAGATTGATTCCCATCCTTGTGGGATACGTAGGACCACCCGAATGCCTAGACTGCGTGCCCATCCCCATCTATCGGAAATCTCCATTTAACCTTGGCCCCTTGGCCTACCCTCTCCTTCCTGGACACCTTCGTCAACACTGTTCGTTGGTTCACCAGTGTGCTTAAGGGTACTCTAGTTCAGTACGTGGAATGTCGTACTCTGCTTGGACATGCATCCACCTGCTTTTCAGGATTTGTGTTTCACTTCACTTGGGCATCCATCACCTTTCATACCCGAAGGGACCCCCCAAGTGGCATAGATGCTAGGCCAAAGGGCTCTCCTACCACTACGGTCCAACGCCCCCGAGGGTTTTAGGAAACAAATTGATACAAATCCCACGTTGAAAATATGGTCAGCGGTCGATTCTCATTTTTCTGTCCCCATTTCAGGCTAATGCGATGTGGATGCTGTGTTTCCACCATGGTCAACAACTATCGTCTATCACCATGCCAACCCCATTAAGCCCAATTGTAGGTTACATGATTCACATTCCTCTCCACCTAATCATGTCCAAGTAAAACTTCGAAACTTTTGGTATTACTCCTTGGTACGCATCTGTGTGTTAAGAGGAGTGTAGCCATTATAGGGGCTCTACATCTATTTCCCTTTGGTGTCTGTTCCATGTATTGCAATAGACCCCTTCCTCCCTTATTTCCCACAATGAGTTTCACTCACATGGGCTTAGGGATCGGGTCGAGGTCTGCGCTTACTTGGAAGGTTTCCATTCCCCCAGGGTCCAAGCTCTAAGACCATAAACTATGATCTACTCAAAACTATGGGCGACCTGCATTCCCATCCTCCAGGGATACGTAGGAACACCCAAACCTCTTATCTTTGGGTCCAGCCTAAGCTACGCTAATTTTTCATTTCTATCCCACTTTCTGGACATTGACTATGGGACCACATGGTATGGTATGGTATTATGTCCTCATTCACGATGGGTTTGAAATATCCGTACCACGCGTACACCATCCTAAAAATTGTCCCTCCTATTTCCGGTCCCGAATTTCCCGCACGACATTAGTAGGCACCCTCCAGAACAACGTATAGATTGATTCCCATCCTTATGGGATACGTAGGACCACCCGAACGTCTCTTTTTTGGGTCCAGATTAGTTGGGAGCTAGTTTCTCCATCCCCTTTCACGGTTACCCCAATGTAGGCCCCTTGGCCTATGGTCCCCCTCTCATAATTGTGTACGGTGTGATGTGGGATCATGTCCCCATTCACGTCGGTTATGTTTCATTACACCGTACACATTACCCACCTAGAATCGTCTCTACTATGTCTGCATTGCACGATGTTAAAATGCATGCTTGGTCCTATAACATGACCCTAAACTGTGACATTATCGTCCTGGCCGCATGAGGAAAAACGACACTGTATTGTGATGACCTCATCAAAGAGGACATCACGTTGGGTATTGGTCATACGCCATGCCATTTTCAACACCTACTACGACTTGATTCATGTGGCGACGCCAGGGCCTACTACCCTAGGCTTGCTGCTTCACAAAAAAAAACCACTTACCTTAAAGGAAAAATAAGATTTATCAAATACTACTCATTTTGGGGCATGGGCAACACCCACACACCTATTTTATCCCTGGCACTGGTACCTCACCATGACCCCCCTTTTTCAAGAACTATGTACAGCTTGATCCCTATCCTCATGGTGTACGTAGGAATACCTTTTCACTTTGACTCAAGTCTAGCACAACTCTCGTTTTCGGTCCCTTTACTTGAAAAACTCTCTGAGGAGAACGTGGTGGCCAGAACCCCCGGTTCCCATTCACATCGGGTATCTGAGTTACCCCACCACATGTCTCATGTGTTTCCTCCACTCCATGGTCCGAATTCTACAACACTAAACTAAGATCTCCCTATGGGAAGGTACTCGACTCCCCCTATCTAATATGTCTCGTTATTGTATTCAGATGCATTTTGACAAGGAGCCCGAAGTGAGGAATTTTCATGGAGACATTCTTCTTGTTCCATGTCCAAGATTCGAGGGCTCACTATTTGGATCCTCATCCTCTCCCACGCCCAAAAGGACCCTTAGATGACATGGATGCTAGGCCTAAGGGATCTCATATCATTTTTGGGATAACACCCTTAAGGATATCTGATGACATTTTTTACATGGTCCCGTGTTTCGAGCTTGGTCAACGGTAGACCCTCATCTGTATATCCCCATTCCAGGCTAACACGATGTGGATGACGTGTTTCTACCATGGTCAACAGTTATCCTCAATCATCACGCCACCATCATTGTGGTCCGGATTTTGAACTTCATGATTCACACATTTCCACTCTCTCATGTTCAAGTAGAATCCCGAAATACAAGGATTCTCATCATCCCGCATCTCAGAACTATGTATGGCTTGATTCACATCATTATAGGGTACGTAATAACGCCCAACCACTCTGCTTCGGGCCCAACATAATTCTAACTCTTGGTCCCTCAACCTAAAGAGTTTCCTAAGGGGATAAGTGGTTTGATTTGAACTCCAATTCCTCATTCACATCAGTTTCATGGTTATCGCACTACATGCTCACTAGGCTCTCCCATTTCACGTCCTATCATATGATGTTAAACTCCAGGAGGCCATATGCCCTCAACACATGACACTAATCTATGGTTCTACACTGAACAAGTTTAGGATGCCCCTTGTTGATCATGGGATGCACCAGAGCCTATGACAGAGAGGATTTCACCTGTTAGTGTTGGTCTATGACTACACTGCGCTTCCAGAACTACATATGGCTTGATTCCCATCCTCATGGGATACGTAGAGACACCTGGGCATTCCACCTAGAGTCTAGCCTCGGGAATCATGGATCCCATCCTTTCCCACTGTCGGCCCCTCAACTCGACTCCTTGTAGGAAACCATGTCACTACAATTTTTCCCATAACAAGTTCGGGATCCCCCAAGATGACATTGGGAAGTGACGACTCCCTCGCTAGAGAGGTCTTGTCTGAAAGAAAGAATGATCCATGATCAAACCGATTCACCTATCCAGTGTGCTTCCGCCATAGTAGCGTAATTTCAAGAGTGTTGGATTTTGTTCGCGCAAACCATCACCCCACATTCCACACTTTTCATGCCCCTTATTCAAACCCCCATCCTCTTTCATGTCTGGAGGAACCCCCTAACAGTATGGATGCTTGGCCTATGGACTGCCTATTGTCCTAGTTCGACATTCCGAAAGTCTAATGGATAACATTTTGTGTTAGGCCCTATGTTTCGAACATGGTCAACGATCGGCCCTCATTTGTTATCCCCATTTCATGATAACTCAATATTTATACTGTGTTTCAAATATGCTCAATAGTTATCCTTCATTGTCATTCTACCCCCATAGAATTCCTGATTTTTGGGTATCGTTATTCACACCTTCCATTTCCCTATGTTCGGACTAATCCCAACGCCCCTAGTGTTACCCTGCTCGTTCACCAGAGCACATCAGAAGAATGACTCGTCGATTGTTCTGAGGTCTTAATCCTCCGATTGGGCCCCTCCCATGTCTTCTTGAAAGATACAAATTAGTTACTTAAACCCCGGATACCCAAATCTTGGTCGACGCATTATATTCATGTGGAATAGAAAGGTGATCACCCCTAGTTTATCACATTGGGCCCGACCCGCGTGAGCTTAGAGACTGAACACCAGACATTTCACGAATGTAACAGATGTGTAAAAATCAAACCTTGATAACAAAACTCATGAATGCGAATAGATCAGAACATGAAAGTATGTTTGAGAGTTTTTTATCCTTATAACACTCGGGGGTTTATCCATCCCATGGATGGGTTGACCCGATCAAAAGAGAGTTACAATTATGCCACCCTTCGACTTGTGGCATCCAGGAGTTGCTATCGTTGGCTCAACTCCCGCTCCTCCTCAGCAGTGATGGGGCACAATTCATCAGCCTTAGTTTGGGATCTCTTTATGTCATCCTGAATGACGACCATTTCTTCAGAGGCTCACCTCATATTCACTTCTACCTCTGCCAGCTAGGACTTCAATCGCGAGATTAGCTCCGATTTTTCGTTAAGAGAGGTTGACTGCTCGTCCACCTGGATATATAGCCACTGGACTTCATTTTCAACCTCCCAGAGATTCTTGATTTTCGTTGCATTCCTTCATTGACAGCCCATGCTAAGGCCGCGATCTTACTCCCGGATATTCTTCACCATAAGATCTCGGATGAGCAGATGAGGAAACTGGGCCTCTACTCCCCCAGCACACAGTTCGTGCAGTCGTGAGTGAAGTCTGTCCATCTCATCCAGCCATGATGCCTCGGGGGTCTTTTTGATAAAGCGCATGATCATCTTCCATGATCGGTGGCGGAATATATCGCTGTCCTCTTCGTTAGAGGCCATCTCATCCCATTCCATGCGGTTGGCAGGCTTGTATGCGGGGTACACCCTCAGGAAATCTTCAGTGGGATCTACATCTGGTGTTGGATCAGGCACGACATTTGGCATCGAATCAGGCGTGGCAGGACTTGGGTCGACCGGTTGATCCTCATCATTAGACCTCACCTCAATGACCTCGGGCACTACCCTTCTGGTGGTCCCGCCAATGATGAGGGGAGCTGAAGCTCGGGTGGGTTGGGTAACTATCTCCATGATTACTGGCATTCCCCTGGGAGGGGTACCGCTAGAAATCCCGACTAGCCTCGTCGCAGTGGCCCATGCCAGTTGAAGAATTGTACGTAACAGAGAAGGTCACTAAATTTAGTTGGTATGATCAACGTATGGCAGCAATAAGATCAGTTGAGAGGACTTACCGAGATCGAACTCCTAGTGACGCTCTTGAGTTGATGTTGACGGGACCCCGAAGCTTGGCCCTCCGTATATTGTTGGTAGATCCAGAAATTCTGGAGGAGCCACCTCAGATGTCCGAGCCCCGCCGGACACAGAACTAGGTGTGTCCACAGGTGTGGGTTCCGAGGGTCCTACATCATCACCCACCGAGGGGAGATAATGAGGTCTGTGCACAAGGTCCTCCTACATGGTTCAAATAATGGTGAGAATCCCATAATGACCTGATAGTAGACCCTAAAGAATGAAACATGTAATATTACCTTGAGAGCCTCTGTGAAATCGTCGATATTTAAGTCTTGATTTTCGAATTCTCCTTACTCTAATGGGCTCCCTCCACCGACCTCGTCCCCCCGAGAGGATTTGTCTAATTCCTCCGATAGGGGGAAACACTCTCTCAGCTCAGCAGCTAAAACCTGTGGGGGAACCGTCTGGTTCAGTAGTACCCTCACCCAGTCCTTCATTGGATGTGTGGCACCCTTGGAATGCACAAAGTCATCCAGATCATCCAAATATTGCTCCGCCTCCGCCAGAGACACTGCGAAACCGGCCCTGATAGGGCCTATACTCGATAGGTCCGTCTCGAGACGGTTTAGGTGTTTCCACATCTCAGGAAGGCCGAGAAACTGCCGGTTGACATTCCAAATTTCCCAGGCCTCCAGGAAAACAGCATCCTCTGTCATGTCGATATGGCGTAGCCATTTCCCCGGAGCCTGAGTTGATACCCTACGAAATCCTCTCGGTGGCCGCCCCTCCTGATGGATTTTCTCTTCCGGGACCATCGGATCCGCTGCCGCTACTGGATCTACAGCCACTGCCTCACCCTTAGCCTGTGTAGGTGTCGTCGCCACGGAAACCCCGCCACCGAGATAATCCCTTTCCTCCCTCTGACCTCGACCTCAGGATAGGAGAGGCCAGCCATCACCAACTTGAACAGTTGGCTGCTTCATCATTTCCCCCGGATAACCTCCCTCCCAGCTTATGGCATACTCTTTCACCAGTACAAAGGTGGCGGTAGGAGGAGGCAATGCATTTCGCATTTTCCCATCTTCTCGTGTGAACATGAGCAACAGTTGCCTCATCACACACGGGTGATCCTTGTGGCGCACCTCCCTGTAGACCTGCGGGGTCAGCCGTTGCAGGCACCTGAATTGACTTGCGAACCGGTGAGGGGTGTACGGCTCGTAGAGAGGCTCGTGGTCCACCCTTTCCAACAAGACTCCACCACGAAAGGCCCATAGATAGGCCTGATTCTCTTACGTTCCCCGACCATCGTCGGTGATTACCCCTGACAGCAATGGAAATGGTTGGAAATTAAACTCGTCCGCCTTCCACACCCGGTTCAACACCAAGGGAACGGTCAATTTGAATGGAAAGCTCCTGCCAGCGTTTAGGATGGACGGACAGAAGTTTGACCCCAGAGGCGAGATGGGGTTCGGGTATTCGTAAACCCTGTTGATGTGCGCCGCGATCCACCCATGCAGAAGATGGAAGGGCCTTCATATTCTTGGAGGCTTCTTGCCCTCGCAAACATGTCGTAGCATCTTGTACAATTTGGCGAGCATCAAAATCCCCAAATTGACCCACCCCCTATGGACAGCATGGATGCCATGGTAAATGAGCTGGGTTGTACCCCCATGTTGGTATCCCTTACTAGTAGGATCCAACCACAGATAAGGGCCGTGATAAATGCCACCATTCTGACTATTGGCTGATGTTCGGTACTGACATTGAAACCCCAGGTCTTCCATTGGCTATCCTCCAAGAGCTACCAATACGAATTCTCCTTGCCCTGTTGAGCCCCCTTTGGGAAAGTTCGAGGCCTCAGGGGAAACTCTCGATCCTTCAGGAAGTTCAGGAACTGCTTGAACGACTTCTTGAAGTGGATATCCATCACCGCTTCTTTATCTTCTCTAGGGACCAGTCCCATCAGTGCCCACACCAGCCGTGTCATCTTCTTTGGATCCTCCCACACACTCCTGATGGGGAGGAACTCATCATATAAAGCCCCCAAGATCGGGACCCCCGAAATATGATGGAAATCCCACAGACTGATGCCAAGATCCCCATGGTGAAGGTGAAATGTGTTGGTCCTGGATGACCATCTGCTCAACAGATCCGACATCAGCTGTTTTAGTTGATATATGTGGAATTGGGAGGCCCAGGCTGCCTCATAGAAACCCACCCTCCTCAGCTCAGTTCTGAAATCCTCACATGAGGAACCTACCCAGTAGGCCCATGTCCAGTCATTTGGGAATTTTCCACCCTTGCACAGGTCCCACTCATCAGACCACCCCTTATTAGAATCTCTCAGGGCTGCCTTCAATATTGTTCGGTACATGGGAGGGGACGTCTCCGGCTGCAATGACCTCCCATCAACATTTTTCAAATTATTTTAGGTGTGAAGACTTCCTGCGCATGACCATCGGCCACCCTGAACCATTGGTGCTGGCACGATGTGCTCATGTACCAGTAAGCTGGTTCATCCCTACTCGCCTCAGGAATGAAGACGTCATCCCTCACCCCGAATTCTTACAAGGGAAACTTCCTATACAGCGGATAGTTCTTCTGAATCTCCGATAGCAGCTCCGTCAATGAATTGTGGTCCGAGTGGCTACAAAACAACTCTCCTCGGCCCAGAAAAGTTTCCATCTTATCCCTCGGGGCGGCGTCTACGAGCACCCCCAGTGCATCTTCTTGATGGGCCATTGCGTTTTAGAATTCAGACAAATTTTCAACTCGGGTCGCAAATCTATTTCGCGGAGCTCATTCGCAAATTCGAGTCACAGAGCCTGACCTCGGCCTGCAAATACATGTTCGCGTTGCGCGGTCACGGTGTCAGAGACTCGTGGTTCGCCACGAAGCCTGATTCACGGAAAGCATGTGCGGAGTACGCAGAGCTTCGTGAATCAAGAGCAGAAAAGGAGAAAATCACGGATAAGGGAAAGGAAAAAAAGAGAGTAATGGCCCCTATTTATAGGCAGTGGATTTTGTAGTTTCACAGCGCATCCATCCCGCACGGAGCTTCATGGCGCGCCCAGCCCGTACAGCACCCTGTCTGCCTCGCGCACCCTCTTCACGAGTGAGCACCGCGAACGACCGATTATTTTGGAGATTTCCCTCAGACTTCGACCCTTGATCCCTCCGCGGCTCCAAGTCTGAGGGGAGTAATTTTATGGCACCAAAATTTTGGATGAAAGGAAAGAAGCGAAATTGGCCCCATGGCTAGCTTCACGAAGCCCCTTCGCGAACACCCCCTAAGCAACACGGCCGCCACGAAGCAAAGGAGGCGGGAACCTCCGCGAATGCCCCCGACATTCACGAGCCCGCCGCGAAGCAAAAGAGGCAGTAAACAATGTGAACTCCCCCGATGTTCACGATCCTACCGCGAGGCAAAGGATGAGGTAACCTCCGAGAAGGCCCCTGACATTCGTAAGCCCGCCGTGAAGCAAAGGAGGCAGTACCCTCCGCAAACGCCCGTGAAGTTCGCGAGCCGCCACGAAGAAACCCAATCCCACTTCGCGCCGCGTGAGATCTACTTTGCGGTGCCTCTTGCCTATAAATACCAGGCTCCCCCTGATCCCATGTAGAGAACCGAAGCTTATCGTACATGGACATTACATTACTTTTGCGGAATACTTAGTACATAACAAAAACACACACTAAAGGATCGTAATAGTTTAGTGTATTTGGAAACTCGGAACGTAATCTTCTAATCGTGGTGAAAGATCTTCAATATATCCCATAATGATCTTCTATTTTTTTACCTAAAACCTTTATTTATATCCTGGGGAAAAGAAAACATAAAAGTGTGAGCTCAAATGCTCAGTAAGGGTATACAAAAGAAATAAAAATCATATCATATCTTTTTGAAAATCATAACCTTCAAAAGAGATCATAATATCTTAACATGGAACAAATCATAGAAGTGAAAATGAGATCACCATAATCATAACATGAAACTTGAAACTTTGTGGCATGCACACATAATCATGGAAAATCATTTCTTGTTAGTCATGACTCATTGCCAAGACTATCTTAGTGGACAAAGTCCCTTTCTGAATCGAGTAACCCTCGTTTCAGTCCTGTTTCACTGAACCGGTATAACCTACCGTTCCAGCCCTGTCTATCTCATGAGATATAAAATCTTTACCCAATGCATTGGAGGGAGATATAGGTCCCACCCATCTTATAAAGAATCCTTTCTTATGTGTGCCACATAATCATAAAACATACATCATCGCATAACACATGTAACAAAAATGGGATTCTTGAAACATCATGACATCATAAATCAATTCATATAAGATAAAGGAATTCATAAAAATAATTCCATCACAACATGATCAAATCAATGTAATAATAGGGATAAAAACAGAACCCTTTATTATCTTAGATGGAAAATAATTTTGATAAAACACTTGAAATGAATTCTTGAGGAAAATATCCTTTCTTCTTCAAAATCAATTTCTTTTCACAAAACGTCATGCAATTTTAAAAGAAACATATTTTATTGAAAATAGTCATGAAATCTTTTGGAGAATGCTTGATGAAAATAAGGCTTTATAAGACCGTAAAAAATCTGTTCATGCCGTATAAGTTTAAAAAAAACATTCTTCGTACTTTCGTCGAAAAAGTCAAAAAGTACCTCGTACGAAAAACGACAAAAGATTCCTTTCTTATTCTTTACTAAAAACTCACCGAAGGGTAAAAATGGATTTAAACAATTGTAGGTGGATGGAAATAATATTACATATTTATGAAACATGGATGTGGATGATAAAATACACCCTAGTAAATACTTACGAATAAACAATCTCGGATAAAAATGAGATTGTGATATTTCCCTTACCTTAGGTCCAATTTGCTTCGTATGTGTCCGAACCTCCTGTATAATGATTTAAATAATGTCATTGACTTATTACAGAATCATATTCATTGTTATGATATCATATATGGTTCACTTATGACATTATATTACCCGTTCTTTTGTAAATTCCATGTTAAAAAAGCGTTTTGGGTAAAACCGTTTCATTTATCGTAGGTGTTTTGACTTGTTGTTATTGACATCATTATTACTTATATCATGATTTACTTACTTCCAGAATATAAAATATGATTTATATATCATATATATTCAGTATATATATATATAATAGATAGATAAATAAAATGAAAAACACCGTTCATGGAGACGGTAGTCCGTACGTACGCATGAACGCTGTTTTTCTTTCCTTATTGTCTTGAAATGGAAGTAAGTAGATGACATACATATGTATATATATACATAAATCCAGTAGTTTTATAATGTCATATATTTCATTATTATTTCTTATATATACATTATAATCATTCTTAAATGGTTAACATGGAGAATGAATCTCATCGCGTCGTGGAGACGGTAGTCCGTACGTACGCACGAGCGATGATATCATTTCTATAAATATTGAATTGAATTGGAGTGGATTATAAAATATATCAGAATCAATATGATGTTGTAATAACTATGTATAGTTATTCTTTACACCATTATACCCATCCATGTAAGGTGGTGGTGGAAAATAGATTACACCACGGCGTGGAGACGGTATTCCGTACGTACGCACGCGCGGTGATTTCTTTTTCCATAGGATGGATAGATGGTGAAATAGGGTTGTTTCATACTTATAATAACATATCAGTATATGAGTGATAATGATGTTATTACTTCATAATGAAACAACCTAAGAAGAAGAAGTGGAAGAAGAAATAAAGATGAAAGAATTGGTAATGGTAATTACCTCTTCTTTGAAGTGCCTCTTTGGGACCTCCTCTTAGGGAACTAGAATTGGTCTTTGAGGAAGACCAGAACCTCTAGGATGTTGCTAGGGAAGTGGAGAAGAGATTTTTGCAGGGGTTGGCCGAGCTTGAGTGCTAAAATTGGTGTGAGGAGGAGGGGGAGGAGGTGTCCTTTTATAGGGGAGGAGAGGGGCACCTTAGGAATATCTCAAAATATTATTTTATATTAAAGTCAAAATCGGTTTATAATGGTTCCAAAGGGTCTTATTTCGAAGATAAAGTGGGGATGGGTCGAAATCCTGTCAACCAATAGAATTTAGACAAGTTTAGGATATTATTTTAACCTTATCAATTAGATTTAACTCTAAGTTAAATAATTTAACTTTTACCATGTCTTTTTGTTTTCTTTCACTATATGGTTAATAAACTTACTATAACATGCCAAACGAACCCCAAATTGTTTATTATTAATATATATATCCTTATCTAAGTCATTTGGCCGAACCTTAGATTTTTAGGAATACAATAACAATTAATAATATAATATTTGATTTAAAAACTATTTTGTGTCAATTTTGACACTATTTGATATATGATTTTTGTGAAAGTCATAACAGAATTAAATGTTCGAAACAAGTTGATTAAATCAACATTAATATATCACAGTAACCTAGAAAATTAGTGGAATTCATAAAAAATCTCAAATTACATTTATTTTGGTGTTTATAACATCAATTATGTCAATATTTCATTAATAAGATAATTACTGCATCATCGTTGTGTCATAAATAAATTAAATTATTTTATGTCTAAAAATTAAAAATAAAATACCATCATGTATGAAATCTTTTTAGATTTCTAATGAATATTTACAATCGAATTTATCTTATGTATAACCCCATATTAAAAATGATTTACTTATTAAACTTTGATTTTAACTATTTTAACCTTTCTTTAAATAAATTAATAATAAATGTCCTAATCTAATCCAAGTGGGCCTAAATGGTCATATTTTATTCCTAAGTTTGTTTTTGGTCGAATTACACTTGTCCAATAGAATTAGGACATGTGTTAGAGTAATAGTAATATCATATTTACCCTTAGTTACCCTATTTACTATTAACCGCGGTAAAAAAGTAAAAAGTTACTATTCACCAAAAAATTATTTTCATCTCATTGAACCACATTTTAGTCCTTGATATTAGCTGTGTCTCTCGGATTTTCGAAATTCCATTCACAGAAGCAGCAAAATTAAGTTTTATGAAAAATTCAGTTTTTTTAACTACCACTTAGTAGTTTCAGTATTCATCAAAAATTGATGTTTTTCAGAACAATGCCAAAATTTCATCCTAAGCTATATTTCATATTCCGAATTCAAAAATGAAATATATTTTACCAAATTCATAACATAGAAGTTGCATTAATTAATTTTATAATTAAATCCTGCTGTTAAAATAAATAGCGTGTTTTTAGGAAACAATATATATCAAAAGATTGACACTTGATTATGTCTGGTTTAAATGTGAAATTACAACCAATGACCAACATTGTATTAAATTGTAAAAATATATTCTAAATATACTTTAAAACCACTCAAATTAATAATTTATCACTATTAATTATTTCAATTAAAAAAAAGTTGTTTTTAATTATAATTTAGTAATTTTCACTATTCATCAGAATATGAAAGTTATCCGAAAAGTACCAAAATTTCACCTTAGGCTAAATTCGATACTCCGTATCCAAGAATGAAGTTCATTTTGAAAAATAAGATTTACAGAATTTTAAAAAGTGGTTATTACTATTCATAACGGCTAGTTTTAATAATATTTTAATAGCACATCGTTGTTTAGTGAAACTCGGTATTGCGTATTACACACGCTATCGAGGAAGGTCGTGATTGCGTGTAATGCAAGGCAAGACAATGATGCGTGTTGTGCAAGCTCCTTTTGGTGTAGCGTACAACACAAGACATTAATAAAATTAAAAAGATATATTTTTTTATAAAATCTTGGGCTGTTACATTCTACCCCCCTTAAAATGAATTTCGCCCTCGAAATTCGTCGGGGTTATAAATGGTTTACTATTTGAAAGTTTCTTTAATAGAATCCCACATCGTAAAAAGGAATACCAAAACTTGGCTTTAAAAACTAAAGTATGAAATGTAACGATTACCCAAATAAACTAATCGCTGGGTTTCCACATAGGTAAAAATATGGATATGGAAGAGAAATCTAACCATCATGTTCTGATGGAGAGTGGTAGAGACCATGGCTATGGAAAAGACAGTAATCACAAATCCATAGATTTTTGATGATATAAGGTACCATCTTATTCATCAGGTATAAGATCACTAGGACAACATTTTTGGTTTTCAAGATCATTTCTCTAAAGATGAAAATTTGAATTAGAATAAATACTTACTTTATTTTGGTACAATCTCACTGTTTTTTGTGCCTTGAACAATTTCCACTTCATCTCTTAAATAAATGAAGTTGAATTTTTTATTCATGAAGTGTTAGCAGATTATGTGATAGAACGACGGGTCATTCCATCTATCTCAGACAAAAGGCTAGCAAAAATTATATACATAAGTCGGTCTATAGTGAGATTAATCATATATGGTTCCTAAAATGGACTCATACTTCATATATCATACTTATTAATATAATAAAACTAGTTTCTACTAAACAGGGACTTCCTGTAGGTCAGTGGTAGGCGATAAAGGCCAGTCGCACTTCGGTTGTGGGTTCAATTCCTACAGCCTTGTCCGAAGCGATGGGCTGTCGCCCGTCCTGCAGGTTGTCCTTTTTCTAAAACTACGTTACTATAACATCCCATCAATAATATCGAAAATCTTTAATACTAGCTTATGTCCAACATAATCCATTCCAATCTTTAGGCTTATCCATAATACTACAGTCCATTCTCATAACATAGTGAAAACGATTACCAGAGATTTAATACCATCGTTGATCCCCATATATCATAAGATATATCTTGTTGGTCACATTCCAAACATTAAAAGGCCTTAATCTTGTAATCTCTTGAATACCCATTGAACCTTAATGAAAACTTGAATGCAGTTAAAAGTTAACACTTTTCACATACTGAAATCCTCAAAATTCTATATACTCAAACCATGATATCACTTAGTCCTTATATCAATCATGAGCTCATGAATACTATTAAACATTTCATTTTCTCGTATTCATTATGCGCATATCATCTTATTTCAAAAAAATATCTCAATCACTTTGAATACCACATCAATAAATATTGCAATACTCAATGATACAACATTATTTTGGAATCCCATTACATAAACACTTAATCATTCCACCACATCGTTGTCATATTAAACATTGCCAATAGTGATCACATGTGATTTCCCTTTGTCCTTTTCCTTCAGTGGTTGCTCATGTTGATCATCACTAACCCTTGGATTAGGGCAATTATTAGCATAATGCCCCATTTCCTTGCACTTGAAGCATTGAAGTGTTGGTGGTGTGTTCTCTGCAGTGTTTTCTTTATTCACATCATTAGAAACCCTTTTCCCATTACTTCGACACTCAGCCGCTTGATGACCTTCTTTTCCACACTTAAAACATTTTCTAGTCCCTTTAAGACAATCTCCACCATGCTTCTTTCCACACTTTGTGCATAAGGAAACATTCATCTTCTTTTCACCATTATTCTGAGATTTCTCCTTGACCTCCATCTTTCGTTTCTTGTCAAAACCATGAGATTGATATGTAACACCAACTTCCATTTCTACCTTGATAGCACAACGCACAATTTCTTCATAGCTACTGAAGTCTCTTATAGCTAATGCCCTTCGAAGACTTAGTTTTAAGCCACTGAAAAATCGATCAACTTTACTTTCAGGTTGGATGATAATACCAGAAGCGTACCTTGCAAGTCTTGTAAAATTTGCTTCATAGGTACCAACAGATTCATCGTCCCTTTGCTTCAGTTCAAGAAACTCTTTTTCCATCTTTGTTCGAAGAATACGAGGGAAGTACTTACTGAAAAACAAGTTCTTGAACTCGTCCCATTCCATGGACTCAATTTCATCTCTTGGCCTCGTATTCTTGATAAGATTCCACCATTGATCAGCATCACCTTCCAAACGATACACTGCTAAGATGACTTTATCATGTTCAGAACATTGAAGAACTGAAAATATCTTTTCAGTAGTATTGATCCATTGTTCAGCAACAAGTGGATCGAAAGTCCCACTGAAAGAAGGTGGACGTTGCCTCATGAAGGACTCAATAGAATACTGTTCCCTTCTCTGCTCATTTGGAAGTCCAGAATGATTCATAGCTTGTGTAAGTATAGAAATAAGATTTTGCACTCCACCTCCCATAACATTTGTTTGTTCAGGAGGGCAATCATTGCATTGTCCATTGCATTGATCAACACGGTTCCTTCGGGTTCCAGTCATCGTCTAAAACCCAAAAAGAATAGTGTGAGAGGCAAAAATCATGCTAGGGAAAACAACATAATAAAGGGGGAGTACCTTCAATATCCATCATCTTAGGTTTAATTCTATGATCGTTAGCGTAATTCTATTACTATAACCTATACGTATACTTATCCCTAGGGACATCCCTAGACATACCTTAGAAATATCTCTAGGGATCTCACTAAAGTTTTCGCATCCTAGTTTCCAAAGGTTGACTAAACCTTTCCTCTGATACCAACTGTAGCGGTCTAGAATTACTTCCAGTGGACTACAATTGATACCTATCAGGGCACTCCATGGGCGGCTACACCCCCTGGGCGGGACACACCACCATCCCCAGTGGCAGCCATTTCCTCATGAAGCCCTTGGGTGGAGAGCCATGCTTCGTCCAACGCTCACATGTGAGAGTTCCCAAGGATCGGATACATTCCTACCTCCTTTGCCTCTGATACCAACTGTAGAGACCCGAAGCTTATCGTACATGGACATTACATTACTTTTGCGGAATACTTAGTACATAACAAAAACACACACTAAAGGATCGTAATAGTTTAGTGTCTTTGGAAACTCGGAACGTAATCTTCTAATCGTGGTGAAGGTTCTTCAATATATCCCATAAAGATCTTCCCTTTTTTTACCTAAAACCTTTATTTATATCCTGGGGAAAAGAAAACATAAAAGGGTGAGCTCAAATGCTCAGTAAGGGTATACAAAAGAAATAAAAATCATATCATATCTTTTTGAAAATCATAACCTGCAAAAGAGATCATAATATCTTAACATGGAACAAATCATAGAAGTGAAAATGAGATCACCATAATCATAACATGAAACATGAAACTTTGTGGCATGCACACATAATCATGGAAAATCATTTCTTGTTAGTCATGACTCATTGCCAAGACTATCTTAGTGGACAAAGTCCCTTTCTGAATCGAGTAACCCTCGTTTCAGTCCTGTTTCACTGAACCGGTATAACCTACCGTTCCAGCCCTGTCTATCTCATGAGATATAAAATCTTTACCCAATGCATTGGAGGGAGATATAGGTCCCACCCATCTTATAATGAATCCTTTCTTATGTGTGCCACATAATCATAAAACATACATCATCGCATAACACATGTAACAAAAATGGGATTCTTGAAACATCATGACATCATAAATCAATTCATATAAGATAAAGGAATTCATAAAAATAATTCCATCACAACATGATCAAATCAATGTAATAATAGGGATAAAAACAGAACCCTTTATTATCTTAGATGGAAAATAATTTTGATAAAACACTTGAAATGAATTCTTGAGGAAAATATCCTTTCTTCTTCAAAATCAATTTCTTTTCACAAAACGTCATGCAATTTTAAAAGAAATATATTTTATTGAAAATAGTCATGAAATCTTTTGGAGAATGCTTCATGAAAATAAGGCTTTATAAAACCGTAAAAAATCTGTTCATTCCGTATAAGTTTAAAAAAAACATTCTTCGTACTTTCGTCGAAAAAGTCAAAAAGTACCTCGTACGAAAAACGACAAAAGATTCCTTTCTTATTCTTTACTAAAAACTCACCGAAGGGTAAAAATGGATTTAAACAATTGTAGGTGGATGGAAATAATATTACATATTGATGAAACATGGATGTGGATGATAAAATACACCCTAGTAAATACTTACGAATAAACAATCTCGGATAAAAATGAGATTGTGATATTTCCCTTACCTTAGGTCCAATTTGCTTCGTATGTGTCCGAACCTCCTGTATAATGATTTAAATAATGTAATTGACTTTTTACAGAATCATATTCATTGTTATGATATCATATATGGTTCACTTATGACATTATATTACCCGTTCTTTTGTAAATTCCATGTTAAAGAAGCGTTTTGGGTAAAACCGTTTCATTTATCGTAGGTGTTTTGACTTGTTGTTATTGACATCATTATTACTTATATCATGATTTACTTACTTCCAGAATATAAAATATGATTTATATATCATATATATTCAGTATATATATATATAATAGATAGATAAATAAAATGAAAAACACCGTTCATGGAGACGGTAGTCCGTACGTACGCATGAACGCTGTTTTTCTTTCCTTATTGTCTTGAAATGGAAGTAAGTAGATGACATACATATGTATATATATACATAAATCCAGTAGTTTTATAATGTCATATATTTCATTATTATTTCTTATATATACATTATAATCATTCTTAAATGGTTAACATGGAGAATGAATCTCATCGCGTCGTGGAGACGGTAGTCCGTACGTACGCACGAGCGATGATATCATTTCTATAAATATTGAATTGAATTGGAGTGGATTATACAATATATCAGAATCAATATGATGTTGTAATAACTATGTATAGTTATTCTTTACACCATTATACCCATCCATGTAAGGTGGTGGTGGAAAATAGATTACACCACGGCGTGGAGACGGTATTCCGTACGTACGCACGCGCGGTGATTTCTTTTTCCGTAGGATGGATAGATGGTGAAATAGGGTTGTTTCATACTTATAATAACATATCAGTATATGAGTGATACTGATGTTATTACTTCATAATGAAACAACCTAAGAAGAAGAAGTGGAAGAAGAAATAAAGATGAAAGAATTGGTAACGGTAATTACCTCTTCTTTGAAGTGCCTCTTTGAGACCTCCTCTTAGGGAACTATAATTGGTCTTTGAGGAAGACCAGAACCTCTAGGATGTTGATAGGGAAGTGGAGAAGAGATTTTGGCAGGGGTTGGCCGAGCTTGAGTGCTCAAATTGGTGTGAGGAGGAGGGGGAGGAGGTGTCCTTTTATAGGGGAGGAGAGGGGCACCTTAGGAATATCTCAAAATATTATTTTATATTAAAGTCAAAATCGGTTTATAATGGTTACAAAGGGTCTTATTTCGAAGCTAAACTGGGGATGGGTCTAAATCCTATCAACCAATAGAATTTAGACAAGTTTAGGATATTATTTTAACCTTATCAATTAGATTTAACTCTAAGTTAAATAATTTAACTTTTACCATGTCTTTTTGTTTTCTTTCACTATATGGTTAATAAACTTACTATAACATGCCAAACGAACCCCAAATTGTTTATTATTAATATATATATCCTTATCTAAGTCATTTGGCCGAACCTTAGATTTTTAGGAATACAATAACAATTAATAATATAATATTTGATTTAAAAACTATTTTTTGTCAATTTTGACACTATTTGATATATGATTTTTGTGAAAGTCATAACAGAATTAAATGTTCGAACCAAGTTGATTAAATCAACATTAATATATCATAGTAACCTATAAAATTAGTGGAATTCATAAAAAATCTCAAATTACATTTATTTTGGTGTTTATAACATCAATTATGTCAATATTTCATTAATAAGATAATTACTGCATCATCGTTGTGTCATAAATAAATTAAATTATTTTATGTCTAAAAATTACAAATAAAATACCATCATGTAGGAATTATTTTTAGCTTTCTAATGAATATTTACAATCTAATTTATCTTATGTATAACCCCATCTTAAAAATGATTTACTTATTAAACTTTGATTTTAACTATTTTAACCTTTCTTTAAATAAATTAATAATAAATGTCCTAATCTAATCCAAGTGGGCCTAAATGGTCATATTTTATTCCTAAGTTTGTTTTTGGTCGAATTACACTTGTCCAATAGAATTAGGACATGTGTTAGAGTAATAGTAATATCATATTTACACTTAGTTACCCTATTTACTATTAACCGCGGTAAAAAAAGTAAAAAGTTACTATTCAACAAAAAATTATTTTCATCTCATTGAACCACATTTTAGTCCTTGATATTAACCGTGTCTCTCTGATTTTAGAAATTCCATTCACAGAAGCGGCAAAATTAAGTTTTATGAAAAATTCAGTTTTTTTAACTACCACTTAGTAGTTTCACTATTCATCAAAAATTGATGTTTTTCAGAACAATGCCAAAATTTCATCCTAAGCTATATTTCATATTCCGAATTCAAAAATGAAATCTATTTTACCAAATTCATAACATAGAAGTTTCATTAATTAATTTTATAATTAAATCCTGCTGTTAAAATAAATAGCGTGTTTTTAGGAAACAATATATATCAAAAGATTGACACTTGATTATGTCTGGTTTAAATGTGAAATTACAACCAATGACCAACATTGTATTAAATTGTAAAAATATATTCTAAATATACTTTAAAACCACTCAAATTAATAATTTATCACTCTTAATTATTTCAATTAAAAAAAGTTGTTTTTAATTATAATTTAGTAATTTTCACTATTCATCAGAATATGAAAGTTATCCGAAAAGTACCAAAATTTCACCTTAGGCTAAATTCGATACTCCGAATCCAAGAATGAAGTTCATTTTGAAAAATAAGATTTACAGAATTTTAAAAAGTGGTTATTACTATTCATAACGGCTAGTTTTAATAATATTTTAATAGCACATCGTTGTTTAGTGAAACTCGGTATTGCGTATTACACACGCTATCGAGGAAGGTCGTGATTGCGTGTAATGCAAGGCAAGACAAGGATGCGTGTTGTGCAAGCTCCTTTTGGTGTAGCGTACAACACAAGACATTAATAAAATTAAAAAGATATATTTTTTTATAAAATCTTGGGCTGTTACATTCTACCCCCCTTAAAATGAATTTCGCCCTCGAAATTCGTCGGGGTTATAAATGGTTTACTATTCAAAAGTTTCTTTAATAGAATCCCACATCGTAAAAAGGAATACCAAACTTGGCTTTAAAAACTAAAGTATGAAATGTAACTATTACCCAAATAAACTAATCGCTGGGTTTCCACATAGGTAAAAATATGGATATGGAAGAGAAATCTAACCATCATGTTCTGATGGAGAGTGGTAGAGAACATGGCTATGGAAAATCCAGTAATCACAAATCCATAGATTTGTGATGATATAAGGTACCATCTTATTCATCAGGTATAAGATCACTAGGACAACATTTTTGGTTTTCAAGATCATTTCTCTAAAGTTGAAAATTTGAATTAGAATAAATACTTACTTTATTTTGGTACAATCTCACTGTTTTTTGTGCCTTGAACAATTTCCACTTCATCTCTTAAATAAATGATGTTGAATTTTTTATTCATGAAGTGTTAGCAGATTATGTGATAGAACGACGGGTCATTCCATCTATCTCAGACAAAAGGCTAGCAAAAATTATATACATAAGTCGGTCTATAGTGAGATTAATCATATATGGTTCCTAAAATGGACTCATACTTCATATATCATACTTCTTAATATAATAAAACTAGTTTCTACTAAACAGGGACTTCCTGTAGGTCAGTGGTAGGCGATAAAGGCCAGTCGCACTTCGGTGGTGGGTTCGATTCCTACAGCCTTGTCCGAAGCGATGGGCTGTCGCCCGTCCTGCAGGTTGTCCTTTTTCTAAAACTACGTTACTATAACATCCCATAAATAATATCAAAAATCTTTAATACTAGATTATGTCCAACATAATCCATTCCAATCTTTAGGCTTATCCATAATACTACAGTCCATTCTCATAACATAGTGAAAACGATTACCAGAGATTTAATACCATCGTTGATCCCCATATATCATAAGATATATCTTGTTGGTCACATTCCAAACATTCAATGGCCTTAATCTTGTACTCTCTTGAATACCCATTGAACCTTAGTGAAAACTTGAATGCAGTAAAAAGTTAACACTTTTCACATACTGAAATCCTCAAAATTCTATATACTCAAACCATGATATCACTTAGTCCTTATATCAATCATGAGCTCATGAATACTATTAAACATTTCATTTTCTCGTCTTCATTATGCGCATATCATCTTATTTCCAAAAAATATCTCAATCACTTTGAATACCACATCAATAAATATTGCAATACTCAATGATACAAAATTATTTTGGAATCCCATTACATAAACACTTAATCATTCCACCACATCGTTGTCATATTCAACATTTCCAATAGTGATCGCATGTGATTTCCCTTTGTCCTTTGCCTTCTGTGGTTGCTCATGTTGATCATCACTAACCCTTGGATTAGGGCAATTATTAGCATAATGCCCCATTTCCTTGCACTTGAAGCATTGAAGTGTTGGTGGTGTGTTCTCTGCAGTGTTTGCTTTATTCACATCATTAGAAACCCTTTTCCCATTACTTCGACACTCAGCTGCTCGATGACCTTCTTTTCCACACTTAAAACATTTTCTAGTCCCTTTAAGACAATCTCCACCATGCTTCTTTCCACACTTTGTGCATAAGGAAACATTCATCTTCTTTTCACCATTATTCTGAGATTTCTCCTTGACCTCCATCTTTCGTTTCTTGTCAAAACCATGAGATTGATATGTAACACCAACTTCCATTTCTACCTTGATAGCACAACGCACAATTTCTTCATAGCTACTGAAGTCTTTTATAGCTAATGCCCTTCGAAGACTTGGTTTTAAGCCACTGAAAAATCGATCAACTTTACTTTCAGGTTGGATGATAATATCAGAAGCGTACCTTGCAAGTCTTGTAAAATTTGCTTCATAGGTACCAACAGATTCATCGTCCCTTTGCTTCAGTTCAAGAAACTCTTTTTCCATCTTTGTTCGAAGAATACGAGGGAAGTACTTACTGAAAAACAAGTTCTTGAACTCGTCCCATTCCATGGACTCAATTTCATCTCTTGGCCTCGTATTCTTGATAAGATTCCACCATTGATCAGCATCACCTTCCAAACGATACACTGCTAAGATGACTTTATCATGTTCAGAACATTGAAGAACTGAAAATATCTTTTCAGTAGTATTGATCCATTGTTCAGCAACAAGTGGATCGAAAGTCCCACTGAAAGAAGGTGGACGTTGCCTCATGAAGGACTCAATAGAATACTGTTCCCTTCTCTGCTCATTTGGAAGTCCAGAATGATTCATAGCTTGTGTAAGTATAGAAATAAGATTTTGCACCCCACCTCCCATAACATTTGTTTTTCAGGAGGGCAATCATTGCATTGTCCATTGCATTGATCAACACGGTTCCTTCGGGTTCCAGCCATCGTCTAAAACCCAAAAAGAATAGTGTGAGAGGCAAAAATCGTGCTAGGGAAAACAACATAATAAAGGGGGAGTACCTTCAATATCCATCATCTTAGGTTTAATTCTATGATCGTTAGCATAATTCTATTACTATAACCTATACGTATACATATCCCTAGGGACATCCCTAGACATACCTTAGAAATATCTCTAGGGATCTCACTAACGTTTTCGCATCCTAGTTTCCAAAGGTTGACTAAACCTTTCCTCTGATACCAACTATAGCGGTCTAGAATTACTTCCAGTGGACTACAATTGATACCTATCAGGGCACTCCATGGGCGGCTACACCCCCTGGGCGGGACACACCACCATCCCCAGTGGCAGCCATTTCCTCATGAAGCCCTTGGGCGGAGAGCCATGCTTCGTCCAACGCTCACATGTGAGAGTTCCCAAGGATCAGATACATTCCTACCTCCTTTGCCTCTGATACCAACTGTAGAGACCCGAAGCTTATCGTACATGGACATTACATTACTTTTGCGGAATACTTAGTACATAACAAAAACACACACTAAAGGATCGTAATAGTTTAGTGTCTTTGGAAACTCGGAACGTAATCTTCTAATCGTGGTGAAAGATCTTCAATATATCCCATAAAGATCTTCCCTTTTTTTACCTAAAACCTTTATTTATATCCTGGGGAAAAGAAAACATAAAAGGGTGAGCTCAAATGCTCAGTAAGGGTATACAAAAGAAATAAAAATCATATCATATCTTTTTGAAAATCATAACCTGCAAAAGAGATCATAATATCTTAACATGGAACAAATCATAGAAGTGAAAATGAGATCACCATAATCATAACATGAAACTTGAAACTTTGTGGCATGCACAAATAATCATGGAAAATCATTTCTTGTTAGTCATGACTCATTGCCAAGACTATCTTAGTGGACAAAGTCCCTTTCTGAATCGAGTAACCCTCGTTTCAGTCCTGTTTCACTGAACCGGTATAACCTACCGTTCCAGCCCTGTCTATCTCATGAGATATAAAATCTTTACCCAATGCATTGGAGGGAGATATAGGTCCCACCCATCTTATAATGAATCCTTTCTTATGTGTGCCACATAATCATAAAACATACATCATCGCATAACACATGTAACAAAAATGGGATTCTTGAAACATCATGACATCATAAATCAATTCATATAAGATAAAGTAATTCATAAAAATAATTCCATCACAACATGATCAAATCAATGTAATAATAGGGATAAAAACAGAACCCTTTATTATCTTAGATGGAAAATAATTTTGATAAAACACTTGAAATGAATTCTTGAGGAAAATATCCTTTCTTCTTCAAAATCAATTTCTTTTCACAAAACGTCATGCAATTTTAAAAGAAATATATTTTATTGAAAATAGTCATGAAATCTTTTGGAGAAAGCTTCATGAAAATAAGTCTTTATAAAACCGTAAAAAATCTGTTCATTCCGTATAAGTTTAAAAAAAACATTCTTCGTACTTTCGTCGAAAAAGTCAAAAAGTACCTCGTACGAAAAACGACAAAAGATTCCTTTCTTATTCTTTACTAAAAACTCACCGAAGGGTAAAAATGGATTTAAACAATTGTAGGTGGATGGAAATAATATTACATATTGATGAAACATGGATGTGGATGATAAAATACACCCTAGTAAATACTTACGAATAAACAATCTCGGATAAAAATGAGATTGTGATATTTCCCTTACCTTAGGTCCAATTTACTTCGTATGTGTCCGAACCTCCTGTATAATGATTTAAATAATGTCATTGACTTATTACAGAATCATATTCATTGTTATGATATCATATATGGTTCACTTATGACATTATATTACCCGTTCTTTTGTAAATTCCATGTTAAAGAAGCGTTTTGGGTAAAACCGTTTCATTTATCGTAGGTGTTTTGACTTGTTGTTTTTGACATCATTATTACTTATATCATGATTTACTTACTTCCAGAATATAAAATATGATTTATATATCATATATATTCAGTATATATATATATAATAGATAGATAAATAAAATGAAAAACACCGTTCATGGAGACGGTAGTCCGTACGTACGCATGAACGCTGTTTTTCTTTCCTTATTGTCTTGAAATGGAAGTAAGTAGATGACATACATATGTATATATATACATAAATCCAGTAGTTTTATAATGTCATATATTTCATTATTATTTCTTATATATACATTATAATCATTCTTAAATGGTTAACATGGAGAATGAATCTCATCGCGTCGTGGAGACGGTAGTCCGTACGTACGCACGAGCGATGATATCATTTCGATAAATATTGAATTGAATTGGAGTGGATTATAAAATATATCAGAATCAATATGATGTTGTAATAACTATGTATAGTTATTCTTTACACCATTATACCCATCCATGTAAGGTGGTGGTGGAAAATAGATTACACCACGGCGTGGAGACGGTATTCCGTACGTACGCACGCGCGGTGATTTCTTTTTCCGTAGGATGGATAGATGGTGAAATAGGGTTGTTTCATACTTATAATAACATATCAGTATATGAGTGATACTGATGTTATTACTTCATAATGAAACAACCTAAGAAGAAGAAGTGGAAGAAGAAATAAAGATGAAAGAATTGGTAACGGTAATTACCTCTTCTTTGAAGTGCCTCTTTGAGACCTCCTCTTAGGGAACTAGAATTGGTCTTTGAGGAAGACCAGAACCTCTAGGATGTTTCTAGGGAAGTGGAGAAGAGATTTTGGCAGGGTTTGGCCGAGCTTGAGTGCTCAAATTGGTGTGAGGAGGAGGGGGTGGAGGTGTCCTTTTATAGGGGAGGAGAGGGGCACCTTAGGAATATCTCAAAATATTATTTTATATTAAAGTCAAAATCGGTTTATAATGGTTCCAAAGGGTCTTATTTCGAAGCTAAAGTGGGGATGGGTCGAAATCCTATCAACCAATAGAATTTAGACAAGTTTAGGATATTATTTTCACCTTATCAATTAGATTTAACTCTAAGTTAAATAATTTAACTTTTACAATGTCTTTTTGTTTTCTTTCACTATATGGTTAATAAACTTACTATAACATGCCAAACGAACCCCAAATTGTTTATTATTAATATATATATCCTTATCTAAGTCATTTGGCCGAACCTTAGATTTTTAGGAATACAATAACAATTAATAATATAATATTTGATTTAAAAACTATTTTGTGTCAATTTTGACACTATTTGATATATGATTTTTGTGAAAGTCATAATAGAATTAAATGTTCGAACCATGTTGATTAAATCAACATTAATATATCATAGTAACCTAGAAAATTAGTGGAATTCATAAAAAATCTCAAATTACATTTATTTTGGTGTTTATAACATCAATTATGTCAATATTTCATTAATAAGATAATTACTGCATCATCGTTGTGTCATAAATAAATTAAATTATTTTATCTCTAAAAATTACAAATAAAATACCATCATGTAGGAAATATTTTTATCTTTCTAATGAATATTTACAATCGAATTTATCTTATGTATAACCCCATATTAAAAATGATTTACTTATTAAACTTTGATTTTAACTATTTTAACCTTTCTTTAAATAAATTAATAATAAATGTCCTAATCTAATCCAAGTGGGCCTAAATGGTCATATTTTATTCCTAAGTTTGTTTTTGGTCGAATTACACTTTTCCAATAGAATTATTACATGTGTTAGAGTAATAGTAATATCATATTTACCCTTAGTTACCCTATTTACTATTAACCGCGGTAAAAAAAGTAAAAAGTTACTATTCACCAAAAAATTATTTTCATCTCATTGAACCAGATTTTAGTCTTTGATATTAACCGTGTCTCTCGGATTTTTGAAATTTCATTCACAGAAGCGGCAAAATTAAGTTTTATGAAAAATTCAGTTTTTTTAACTACCACTTAGTAGTTTCACTATTCATCAAAAATTGATGTTTTTCAGAACAATGCCAAAATTTCATCCAAAGCTATATTTCATATTCCGAATTCAAAAATGAAATCTATTTTACCAAATTCATAACATAGAAGTTGCATTAATTAATTTTATAATTAAATCCTGCTGTTAAAATAAATAGCGTGTTTTTAGGAAACAATATATATCAAAAGATTGACACTTGATTATGTCTGGTTTAAATGTGAAATTACAACCAATGACCAACATTGTGTTAAATTGTAAAAATATATTCTAAATATACTTTAAAACCACTCAAATTAATAATTTATCACTATTAATTATTTCAATTAAAAAAAAGTTGTTTTTAATTATAATTTAGTAATTTTCACTATTCATCAGAATATGAAAGTTATCCGAAAAGTACCAAAATTTCACCTTAGGCTAAATTCGATACTCCGAATCCAAGAATGAAGTTCATTTTGAAAAATAAGATTTACAGAATTTTAAAAAGTGGTTATAACTATTCATAATGGCTAGTTTTAATAATATTTTAATAGCACATCGTTGTTTAGTGAAACTCGGCATTGCGTATTACACACGATATCGAGGAATGTCGCGATTGCGTGTAATGCAAGGCAAGACAAGGATGCGTGTTGTGAAAGCTCCTTTTGGTGTAGCGTACAACACAAGACATTAATAAAATTAAAAAGATATATTTTTTTATAAAATCTTGGGCTGTTACATCCCAACAGACAAACAATCTGACCTTTCACCTTCCTAGAACTCAAATTGCGAAGCAACCTTTTCTCTGTGAATCATGAGCTATGTGAGGTATTTTGGCTTTGAGAGGGGCCTCTACATTGTCTTGTTTAGATCCCCTCTTTCAAGAGGGATGCCTTTCGCGAAGCCGAAGGGCCTTCGAGAAGGAAGGGGATCCCTAAGGGGACCCGGGTCATCGTGGATCATTTGTTCTCGTGAATCACCCCTCATGTACACGTGATCCACATGCCAAGGCAGGGTCACTGTACTTCGCGAAGCACCTTGCTTCACGACGCTCTACTTCGCGAAGCGCCTGTGCTCTATGAGGCTATGCTCCGCGAATGCCTTTCCACTTTGTGAAACACCTCCCACTTTCACCTCTGCCCCATGCTAAGGATAATGCACCCCACTTTACGAAGCACATCCCTTAGAAAGTTCCCTTCACCATGTAGAGTAATAGAGCTCCACAAGGCCCCTGCCTATGGACCCCTATGCTTGACAAATCCTCTTTTCATGTGACCCTCCAGGTTTGTGCGATGTGATTTCAAAGTCCCCTGGACGATACCTCCCATAGCGTTACTTCGCCTAATTCTTCTTCGCATATGCACGCTAATGGCTATTGATTCTTCGCATAACCACGCTAACATGGACCCCTCGATGGTTCGCTCTGTGACCCCCCTTCTGCACGACATTGCTGGTACCTTCCCACCCACAAGGAGCAGAGGGTACCAGTTATGTAAGTCCTAGGGGTATGGAGTAAAACCACCTCGTCCAATATGCAGGACCATAAACTTCCAAGCGCCCCCGTTCTCAACACACGACGTTAAACTGTGACATCGCCTTGTGCCTCTCATGAGGGTTTCCCCCACCTTCGACATTCTCCACACCTCTGGGTCTCCACAGGGGATGATATCCTCCTTCTGGGAGTGGCGTTTTTCCATGGGGAAGGGGCAACCTCCTTGGTGTAGGCCTCTAGCCCTTCTTGCGGATGGTAGCACCCATGCACCTCCATACTTCCCCGGCACCAGGGCCAGCAGAGGTCATGATGGGAAGTGGGACTCCTCCTCTCTTCCCGGGCGCCAAATCCCTCTCCCGCTGTGCTTTGTCAACCTTAGGCCTCCATCCTGGAGTATGTCCTGGCACCTTAGGCTGCCCAACACATAATCCCCACTTCTCTTCCCACAGAGGCACCTTTCACGACGTGATCATCGGGTCTATGTTGCCTCTTCTTTCTCACACCGAGCACGACTCACGTGGGATTAGAGTAAGCATCGACCATGAAAACATAATGAACTATGAGTAATTTGATCCATGTCAAGGCATGGTACGTATGAATCCTCCACAAGGTTCAATCCCACCACCAGGACATTCCAACCATGCCGGTTTACCAACAACTTGGGCAGCCTAGAGTGTATTCCCTACACCGTCCTAAACTACGTGGTCTTTGATTCCCTGCCACGGGGATACGCAGGAAGCCTCCTTGAGGTTCAAGCCCAACATCCACCTGGACCATGGTCCACCTTCACGTCGGTTCACTGACAACACCCATCAGACCAAGGTCCATCTTCACATCAGTTCACTAGTGCCCACACGAACTATGTGAACTTTGATCCATTTCAAGGCATGGTACGGTGGAAGCCTCCACGAGGTTCAAGCCCATCACTCGGTCGTTCCGACCCCTTCATGTCGTTTCAACCCTATCCCGCATGACGTTAAACTGTATACCCAAACTACATGGACTTTGATCCATGTCAAGGCATGGTACGTAGGAACCCTCATGAGGTTCAAGCCCATCACCCATCGGACCACCAGTCCATCTTCACGTTGGTTCGCCAACACACCCCACTCGAACTATGGGGACTTTGATCCATGTCAAGGCTTGGTACGTAAGAAGCCTCCATGAGGTTCAAGACCACTATCTAGTTGTTCTGACACCCCTTTAAGTCAGTTCGATTCTATTCAGCGGTAAGCCGTTGACATCCTTATCCAGCGGTAAGCAGTTGCGACCTCCTTATGTGGTAATCCATTGTTAACCTTATTCGGTGGTAAGACGTCATCAGATGAACTACACAGACTTTGATTCCCTGCTACAGGGATACGTAGGAAGTCTCTTCGAGGCTCAAGACCAAAACCATCATCCATCCTAACTCTTATCTATATTTCCAAATACCAGTGAAATCATGCCACCTCATTCCCCTCCATAGCATTCTGGAAGATTCCCACTTGTTTCTCCCAATATCAGTGTTCCCTCAAGGGGGTTCTTCAATCAGATCCACTTTGGCTAGTGTTCTGATTAGTCTGATCCGTCTCTGCGGACGTTAAACTTGCGACATACCCTGTGTTGAACATGGGAAGCTGAGGAAAACCACAGATACATGCCTATGGAATATGATTTCCCGTACTCGATGTGGGATTTCTTGGGCTTCTGCGCCCTCGAGAAGCCATATAATAAGGTACAAAAGATAGACAAAGTAATTCCACAGTGTCCAGACATGCCAGTGATGCCTCAACATGACTACTCCCCCCACTGAAGGTTGTTGCCCTGACCGGACCCCTTGCAATGTTCTAAAAGAAGCAGTGTAATTAACTGGTGTCCATGAAGATATCACACCGGGAAGAGTTTCACGAACAACATATTAAATCTACGAGGGAGACCCGGACTAGGTGACGAGTTCTAAGGAGGAATCCAAGGAAGGAAGAACCGACATCCCATTATCTCGTTTCGATCAAGGAGCAGACATCCCTGAACAAGGAGCGAATGCCGCCTGACTTTGGAAAGTGGGATTGTGGGGTAACAAAAGACGCACCTGTCGCACCCAAGCGGACAGACACGTGCGCCCCGGTGAAAGCATCGGAAAAAACTATCCTATTCAAATCACTTCAGTATTCTTTGCTTAATGGAAACATATTATATAGTTAAAAGTTTTAGTAGACCCCATGAGTTAATTTCCACTATACTACCTTTCAATATTCTTAGATAAATTAAAATTAATTATCTTTAATCCATTGGATTTATAATTTTAATTTTCTTGATATTCCAAATTTTTATTTTTATTCCTAAAACCATGAGAATATTAAGTGTCTCCAATTTCTAATTCCATATTGAGATCATATTTAATGATTTATTAAAAGATGTAAAATTCTATTACAGAAATTGTATTTTAAAGACTTTGTCTCAATACATTAAAGATTTGGTTAACTTTTCTTATATGATCAATGATAAAACCAAAAGCATATCTTTCAAGTCTCGCTAAATTTGAATTATAGGTACCAATGGATTCATTACCCTTCTTCTTTAGTTCTATAAATTCCTTTTCATTTTTGTTTAAATATTTTCATGAAAATGATTATTGAAAAAATACATTCTTAAAATCTTCCATTGTTATGGATCCAATTAAATCCACATTCATTTTATTCTTGATAGTATTCCACCATTGATCTACAACACCTTCCAAATGACATACTGCCAGTAAATATTTGTCATGTTTCAAACATTGTATAATGGAGAATATCATTTTAGTGGTAAATATACATTACTCAGTTATTATTGGATCATAGGAAACACTGAAGGAAGGTGATTTTTTATGCATAAATGAATTAATGAGTTATTTATTCCTTTGATTTTTTTTAATATCAACTTGATTTGTGTTATCGTTCATAGCTTGTGAGAGTTGGGTGAGCATAGAAATATGATTTAACATCATATCTCCCATTATATTTGGTTACTCATGAGGAAAATCATTGCATTTCCCATCACATTCATTATTAACATTATTCCTCTAGGTTCATCCATCTAAAAATATAAACAATCAGTATGAGAAAAAAATCATAGTGAGAATATTATAATCAGGAAAATTTATTCATTGGATGACTAAATCATGACACATTATTTTAAATCTATGATAACTATGGTTTAAACTAGGTTACTCATGGTAATACTCTTTTTAAATACTTCATAATGGTTCATAAATAAAATATTAATTAACCCAAGCAAATCCCCTATGAATTTATAGCCATGTGTGCAGTCTTATGAAAACTCATCATGTACAGATAATGATCTAGTTAATACCCAATCAATCTCTTTCAGAGTTTTTACCCATAGTTTCATATGTTCTATAACATAATCCACTTTATAGTAACCAAAAATAGATATGTTTAAAAAAAACAATCACACAATATATAATTTACCAAATATTTTGGAAGATAACCTACACATAGGGTTATCCCTAAGATTTTAAAAAAAATCTTTAATCATAATATACAAATTTTAAATAAAAAATATTATCATACAAATTTAATTAAACCAATCATTTAATACATATATATTATATCACATAAGAGGAATATTAAATACATATCATAATAAAAAATTCTTTTGAACAATAAAGTTTTAGATTATTTTGAGACTAGATACATAATAATCTCATTTCATTAAAGATCTTAAAAATATCCCATAATGATTCCCTCACATAATACACTTCTTAGATATTCCATGATTGAATCATTTCTTTATAACCAAGTGAAATAAACATAAGAAATGGTGAACTTATATTATCAATAAGGGTGAACATAATAGATTTTAATCAAATATCATAAGCGATCATAAGATCAGTATAAGTGTATAATAATATGATCATAACTTAAAATAATCATACCCAATCAATAAAATATAATCAATCATAAATAATAGAAAAGGGTTATTCATAATAGAATTCATATGTCATAAGTGTGTAGAATAATCAATAATCAATCATGATCCATCAGGACATATAATGAGAATAAGATATAAATTATTGACATAAAAATATTCATAGAAAATCATTTCCTATGTTAAGTATCACTGCTAAGGCTATCATAGTGGATTGGGTTCACTCCCCATTCCATCACTAGCTTAGTTAAAGTTTAGTCCCAAGACTATCATAGTAGACATAATATCTTATTTAACTGGGTTCACACTATATTCCATTCATTATTCTCTCATGAGTTATCCATCATTACTGAATGTTTTAGAAGAATATATAATTTTAGGACCGCATATCATATAATGAAAACAATATATATGTGTTCCACAAGATAAGAAAAGATTCATAATATCATTATATAATAATATAATAATATAATTAAATCATAATCCATGGAAAAGAAACATGTTTTATAAATAGGTCATCAATTCATCATAGAATAACCCATAAAAAACAGGTTTCAAAATGGTTGCATCTAACTTAACTTATGGGAATGAAATGGGTTTCATAGAATCATTCTTAAATCATCATCATCCTAATCCATCCAAAGAAATAATGTGGATGGTATCATAATATAATATCCAAAATAATTATAACATTACTTAAATAATGTCTATATAGTTAGAAATATACCTTTAAAAGTTCATTTAAACCTGTCTTTGAAAACATGAAAAAATATACTTTTTTTATGGTAAAATTTTTACAAAAAATTTAAAAAATATTGAGAAAATAATATTATTTGAAAAAAATAAAAAAATATTAAAGTAATATTCAATTAAAATAATGTTCAATATGGAAAAAAAATATTTCGTATATGTTAAAAGTAAATATTATTTTCACACTTTCATAAAAGTAAGAAATTGATTTTTTTTGAAAAACTATTAGAAATATTCCATTTTAAACATTTGAAAATAAAGTAAAAGGTATTAAAAATTATCATTATAAAAAAATTGAAGTTTATTAAATAACATTCACAAAACAATTTTGAATAGTATAAACATTGAAGAAAAATATTATCGACTAAAGAGGAAATAAGGTTGAATTTTCTTCAAAAACATTTTCTCAACTATTATAAATAATAAAGAGTGGAAAATGGTAATAATACATAAAAATATAGAAACAAACATATGAGAATAAATATACAGGGTTTAAAAGTTAATATTCATATAATTTCCCTCAATAGGAATTTATCATAAAAAAATCCAAAAACGTAAGGAAATTGTAACATAAACCCTTACCTCAAGTTCCATATTGCTTTGTAAAAGTTATAATATCTTGTATAATAAATATATATTTATTAGAAATATTTTAGAAATAATATTTATACACTAATAACTATTTATAATTCCTTTATAATTTCCAATTATTCTTTTACAAATAGTTTCTTTATTAAAATAAACATTTAAGTGAAAACTAGTCCTTTTTCCATGCATGTTTCAGTTTGATGGATCAAGTACTTCTAACTTGGTTATGGATTCATCATAATCAGAATATTAGAAATGAAAGAAGAATCATATTTATTCATTATCTACAAATTTATAATTATTAATATAAATAACTGATGAAAAATGAATCGCATCACTGCGTGGAGGTGGTACTCCACACATATGCTCGAATAACATCACCATTTTCCAATAAATGGAAGGGTAAGAAAGTAGGTAACATATTATAAATAAATAATATAAATTATTTCATAAATATTATATATAAACATTAAATTAATTATAATATCTAACTATTAATTATTGTAATGGGAAATGAATCGTATCGCTATTTAGAGGCGATAATCCAGATATACGCCAAAGAAATACTTTTCATTTCCAATTGAAGGAAAGGAGGAAAATTTTTGATCTATAACCATAGTAAATTTTATGTATATTGAATATATTTAATTATTTATTTTATAATTTACACCATATATTTAGAGGATGTATAATAATAAATAAAACTAAATGTACTCGATTAAGAGTTATGAATCTTTTTTGAGAAACCTCGTTTCATTTACAGTTTAATATTTTAAAGGATTGTATTTTGATAAAAATAAGGAATTTAAGATGTGATGAGATATTTTAAGAATTTATTCTTTAATGTCTTTTCCAAGATAGAGGGCTCATGGGTAGTGGGAATGATAATAGAGGTGGTATCCTTTTAAAAGGGAGTGGGAGGACACACTTGGAAGTTTTCAAAAGAATAAAATATAATATTGTTATATTCAATAAAACATGATACAAAATCAAAAAAATTATATTATATGAAGTATAATATTGAAATAACATCAACCAATCTAATTAAATCAATTTTTTTTGTTATTTTTTAAACCTTATCCCTTTGGTTAACCCTCAATATGCATGTTTTAACATTAATCAGTGTAACACATTTTTACTATTTTTACTATTAATTATAATAAAAAATTAAGTTTTAATAATTAAATTATGTTAATTTTTATAATTAAAAATAAATAATATATTTTATAATATTCAATTTCTATAATTGGTAGAAATTTATTTTAAAATAAGCACACAAAAATACACCAAATCCATTTTTAGAAAAATAAATTTTAAAGCATAAAACTAAGGTTACATTCATTCCATGTCATGTAAGATTTATTAGATGAATGTTACAATATTTAAATCAATTTATTATCTAAAAAATTATTTATAATTATTCATAAATATAGATTAATTTAATTTCCAACGAGCATGTACCCTAGTGGTATAGGCTCCTGCTTGGCATCCAAAAGACCTAGGATCAAATCTGGGTAGGGACTAATTTCCGGGTTATTATAGCAGCACTGTAGCAGTACTGTAGTAGCGGCGGTACTGAAGTGGCGGTGACACTATAGAGGTGGAGCCACTATAGCTGGAACTGTAGCGGCGGCAGTACTGTAGCAGGTATTATAGCAGCCTGGGTACTATAACAGTACTATTCACCGAGAGGCTCTTTGGGGAAAAAGGGCTTTCAGGCCTTTTATTCAGGACACTTGGCCTTGGGCCTTCGGGTTATGTAATGGGACTCCCTCTACCCAGTCTAAAGAGGTATTTTCTTTAAATAATATAATAGGGCTTCGGCCCCAACCTTTTAAAAAATAGATTAATTTAATTTATTATGAGATAAACAGATTATGCACATATGAATTATTTTTGAGAAAACATCTCTTTTTTACCTTTAAATGCTTTTATTTTAATTTCTAACCAATTAAAAAATTAGGATTTTTTTTATAATTATGTAAAATATTATATATTTTTAATTTATTTAGTACTATTCATACTTTAAAATCATGTGAATAGGCGATAACTATCATATTAAATAAAAAATGTATAATTTGGTTCATTTAAGCTTGGTGTCATGTATAAAGTATGCTATCATATAAATAAAATTTATTTAAATATAAATATATCATAAAATCTTGGGTTGTTAAAAATATTCATTCATAAAATCTCTAAAAATTAAATATTTCTTTAAATAGATCAAAATATGAATTCATTTTAAGAAATTATATTTAACATTTAAATTAAATTACTATTTTTTCATAACGTAAACATAATAATTTTAAATGTTAAATTGGTATCCAACTGATTATATTACATTATTTAATGCATGATATAAATATATATACACGTTTATAATATAAAGATACATAAACATAAATATTAATAAACCATAAATTTTATATATTAATAAAAATAAATTGGTTATTACAAAACAAGCTTAAATTTAGAAGCTCGATTAATAATAGGATAAAGCTCAGACATTGATAAGTGAATTATGACCAGAAACAACTGGGCCAATTAAGATTTATTATAGATATATTTTTTAAAACTATAATATTATGTATTTAATATTTTAAATTTAAGATTATTATATACAAATAGAGTTTTTTTCAAGGCCTGATTAGTTATTGGGTCTAGTCAAGGTGAGTCTAACAAGGCATGATTAATAAATGGGTCAGGTTATTTCTATCAAGAACCAGACAGGTTTTCCCTATACATAGGTATAGTTATTCCATTCCATAAAAATGATAATTTCATTATTTTAATGTTTCATAAAAACTAAGAATGTGTTTTTTAAATATTATATAATTTATGATCTTCTTGTAAAAGTTTTTTCATATATGTCAGTACCCTTTAAAATTACAACATTTTAAAAATACTTATATTATTTTCTCTCTCACTATACCATTTCATATTATTTACTATAGTAAAATAACTCTTTTATTTAATACCTAAATTTCAATGTATCCATGATATTGTGGAAATGAAATCCTTATGGCTATATTTATTTATCATAGCCTCTATCTTTCCTTATCATTGAACAATCTATTAAAAACCATTATTTATATACCTTTCCAATATAATCCGTACACATATTTCTTATAAATTAATCTCGATCACTTAATTAATCACAAATTTGATTAAATAAGGAAATAATTGACTTGATTGTATAAACTTTATTCTATATATTGGGAATACTCTGTGATTCATTATCTTAATTAATGTGTATTTAACTAGATATCATCTTTATTTCATTGAATCATTTTTATTTTCACCAGTTAATAATATAGTGGTTTAATATATTAGTGATTATTATCATATTCATGTCTCAAACATATGTATGTATATATCATTTTGTAATGCGTGGGAAAGGTATTATATTATACTCTATTGAATTAGACAATGACTTATACTTTATTAGTTAACCATGTTTATTAGACTCGGGAGTAAAGCTTATCCACTATTCTTATGGGACTGGGGAGTCAACCCAATCCACCATGTTTATGGGACTAAGGAGTCAGCCCAATCCATTATATTTATGAGAATGTGTTGTAAACCTAGTCCAAAAAATATCTTGTACGTTGTAACATCCCACCCCCTATCAGTTTCCACTAAGGAATTCCCAAACTGGTGGAGTTATCACTCGACCTCATGCATGCCTCCTCAAATGCCATAAGCTTTCGGCTCATAGTGGAGGTCAAGGGAATTATGATGGGGAGAATATACACCAATATCAAAGTGAAAAAATAGATAAAAGAAACCAAACATAAAATATAATAATAACAATCTGAGTACATGAAATCAATAAACGTAATCATCAATAATAATAAATGAATATGAAAGAATACTGTCTTATAGACTCAACATCAAAACACCCATTGCTCTAGTGACATATATAATAAAAACGAAAGAATAATAGA
Source organism: Viscum album (assembly GCA_963277665.1). NCBI lineage: Eukaryota > Viridiplantae > Streptophyta > Magnoliopsida > Santalales > Viscaceae > Viscum > Viscum album. Next base: position 1,284,453,586 of record OY728155.1, on the reverse strand, counting down.
AATTTCGTCTCTACTGAAATCCACAATCCATACCTCATCCAAGTATCTAGACCCTTCAGATCTATCCTACTTGATCAAGAACCTTAGATCCACTACTCGAAGAAAACCTATAAAAATTGTAATCCTCTTGGGTACCCATGTTTCATGACCACAAAATAGTGTGTGGTTACAACTTAGTAAGGCACCACCATTTAGTCCCATACATGACTAGTAAATACAATGCATAGATGTGATATAATCACATGAATAAACCAAATTCAGATTAAACAATAAATAAACAACCACCATCGAACATCGGGTTCTACCATGGAACTTTGATCGACCCAAACATGTTTCAGCCAGTGATGGAGTATCGCTAAGAACCTCACATAATCATTTTAACCAAACATATTCCCAATGACCAAAAGTATCATGTGTAAATTTCATATCCTTGGAATTATCTAAGGAATCTATGTAGCATCAGGCTACAAGATGATCCATAGGAGGTGATGCTAAGTAATAAGTATTCATCAAGAATCATTCTCAAACCACAGGTGGTAATCCTGAGCATTCCATAGTCATTAATCATCATCATCGAACACCAGGAGATAATCATGAGTATTCAAATATCACTAGAAATAATCATTAGAGGTAATATTGATTGTTCCATAGTAATCAAATGTCATCATCAAATATCAGTAGGCATTCCTATGAGTTCTGTAGTCCTTAGGAATCATCAATTAACATCAAGAGGTAATTTAAACCTCTCCATAGTCATCAGATGTCATCATCGATTCATATGCAGTGAACCCTAGGTTATCAATAATATCATGAATAATTATCAATTCATATATGGATGACCCTAAGAAATCATTATCATCGGGCTTAGTGGCTGGATCCAAGGAGGGAAACCAAGTCATCCCATGTTTGTAAATATATCTTGAAGGGTAGTACTTCATCCCATAATATATCATCTGGGGTGGACATCCTCCTGATACCATCTTTCATAAAAAGGTTGTCCTCTTAACTGTATGACCTATAATATTCAAAAACATAACAACTTAAAATTTTGATTTAGGTTCTACATTGACACTCGCAATTATCAATACCCATTTCTAGTATACACCCTCTCACTAGGGTCAAAATCCGACTCAGGTTCCCATCAGGGTCCCTCTAGGATTAATCATGGATAGGAAAATTCATAGATATTATCAATATCAAGTATATCTCCTGAGTAAACACACATAACTTGAGTGTCCCATGACATCATCTAGTCTCATCGAGAACTCGCTGGCCTCCTAGGCAAGTCTCATAGGGAGATAACCATGAGCACATCCAAATTCTACATCACCCAATGTTGGTCTGAACACAAAACCTATCCATTTGTTTTATGAGGGTATACCCACCTGGATCATCAAAATATCATTTTGGGAAGAAATATAACCCTATATTAATATCACAAGCCCAAATGCTTCAATGCATCTCAAGGTTCTCCACATGGCCAATCCCTAGGTTGTCTATCTCAACTCATTACTCTTATCTAGTAGAATGTCTCTAAGGGATCCTACACTAGGGAAACTACATTATTCTCATTTAATTTCAATAAAACCCCATGGGTATAGGTATCTCAAGGCACATATATAATTAAGTCCTCATCCATTAGCGGCTGATGAAAACTATCCAATGCACAAGCTTCCAACATGGTCCTGGGAACCTTGTACAATTCTAGGAATTTCATTTCAAAATAAAAAAAAAAATTTAATAAAGTTCCTCACCCTTGATGGAAATATCAAATATCACATTACATAAATAGAATACATAAATACTACAGGGGTACATAAAAGCGACAACATACGTCAAAGTGAATCCAAAACCCTCTTCAATTCACCACCCAAAATCTTCACCCATGCTCAACCAAGTCTATAAAAAAATCGTGCATCCCTGTGAGGCCTTGTCTCATATCCAAATCAATAAATTAATTAATTATAATCAAAATGTAATTAATTAGTTAATTATAATTAATTTTATTCAATTTAAAATTTTAATTCAAATAATCATAAATTCTTAAAATCTCACAGGGCCATCTCGCTATACCATAATTGTCTACAATAAGGTGTGGCCCAAACATGACATACCATTGGGCCTAAGAAGCAAAAAATACCGAATTAACAATGAAATTTTAATAACCCAATAACTAAATTTAGGGAAAATCCCATAAAATTCAAAAATTGATGTTCCTTCTCTAAAGTAATGTGTGATGGTGTGTAGACATTGACTCATGATGTCCCTTTGATAGGCTGCATCAAATCCCCATTAAAATTGAATGATTCCACTATATTCCAATGGAATCATCACAAAACTCTAAATTAGTTTATCTAAAATTATGAATAATGGATAGAAAAAATCATGTATGGAAGGAAGGAGAATAATATACTTGTAAACACAATCAAAATACACCTAATAACACCTCAAATATATGGAATATGGGGGAGGGGGTGTCTAAATGAGAGCTTCCCAGGACGCATTACTCCATCTAAAAATAAAGGAGGGAAAATCCACCTTTTAATTTAAAGAAAAATATCAATACTTTGTCATAGAATGAACATAGTGTTCATGTTATAATTATTTAAGCAATCCCCCACTCTCATTATGCCATCCCTATTTCTGCCAGGACCACTTGGAAAACACCCCATGAGACTCTTTGACAACATAAAATTCCCTTTCACACTGTTAAATGCTCGTTTTAACAGTTTTTCGGCATCTTAGGCCGCCATACACTTCTCTAACATTCAAATGAAACCTATAGAAACCCACCAAACCTTAAATCATGATCAATAACACCTTTAATGTAAATTAGAATTCTCAAAAACACATTTTGAGTCTCAATTTTCAAAATGAACAATCCACCAAAACAAAATTAAAATTCCCCCGGAATTTCATAGCTCGTAAAGACATGGGGTATGGAAATATCCCCACTATATCACTTGTAATCCTCAAGAAGTCTTCTCAATAATTTAGTCAAGGCATTGGACTTACCCAAGTCTCAAATTCTAAGCCACTTGGTATGTTCTACCTCAGAACATCGAATGAGCTCCCATTAAACAAATTAAAACATGAGGAACATAATTCATTAAGAGGTGAGCATCCACTCACTACCATCTGTGAAACATGAAGATGACACTGACCCAAAACCATAATTCCTGATACACCAAGATGTAATAATTAAATTTTTCTATGAGGTTATGGTTCTCCACTCTATAATACACAACCCATAATTTCCAATTTTAATCTATGGTGCTTCCCACTATCAAAATTATCTGAAAAGACCATTATCAGTGGTAAAATGACATTCTTGGTGTAGTGTCAATTTCACCATGATCAAATACATATAAAAACACCAGTAAAAAGCTTGTACTCCTTCTAATATCTAATTCTAAACTGATTTAGATGAGTCTCAACTACCCATGAAAAGAAAATTAATTCACTTTCCTTTCCTCAAAAGGTCTTGACCAAACCATCAAAATAAACCTACCATACAAAATATAGAATACCATATGTGGTCTCGAATTTTACATGTCCAATATGAATAAAAACATCATCATTATGTTTCAACACATGACTCACCCCCTAAATCATGTCCCTACTCACATTCACCCCTTGAACCATGGGATGAAATAATTAACCCTTTGAAACAAGTCATCAATAACCATTTCACCCCATTGACTACACAATGAATTTTGTTAACCCCCAAAACCATTTCATGGATCACTAGTTCACCCCCTGAACCATGTAATGAATTTTTTTAACCCCATTTACCATGTCATTAATCACTAGTTCACCCACTATGCCATGTGAAAAATCATTATTTAGCTCATGAACAACATTTATACCACGCTAGAATCATTCTCATCCTGAATCCAATGCACTTACTCCATCCAATACCACATTTAAACCACAAATATTGAATTTACATGGGAGCTCATATAATCAAATTCATTAACTTTCAAGATTCTAAAATCTACCTCAATCATCCAACAACCATTCAAAATATGGAAAAGACCAATCAAGCACAATGTTAATGTTTCTCCGACCCACACTTCATCCATTAATGCATGTAATGACTGGACATGGTTATCCCTCTCATACCTAAGATCCAACAAAAACATCATTTGCTACCCATTACCATATCATGTGAATGTCATCCCTAAAATCCACCAATATTTATTCATAACAGGGGTCACATCCTCTACTAGAAAATGTTGTACTCACCACCATATAGATTTATTTATACTTACACTCAAGAAAAACATCAAAAGGTTCTATAATTTCACATGTGTGTTGCTTCTCCAAATCCACACTCATTCATCCCATCAATACCTGACTAGGATCTTCCAAAATCGGTTATTCCACCACACACAACCAATTTCTGATGGATTCTGTACCATATCAGGACATTATCAATATCATCAAACCCCAAGAATCTTATACCATAATTAATCTATTAATTTCATCATTCCTTGGATCTCACATGGACTCTCAATAATTCAAAATCCAAGAGCATCATTCGTATCCATTATGTACTACCTTTATCTCACCCAAAATCAATGGGTGTATAATCTCATACCACCTAATTACTTAACCTAAATCACACTCAAGGACTCACATCCCATTTTATCAAGGATCACATTCCTAAACTACATACCATGCTTCAAGGCATGTTAATATAATCTAAATAAAAGAACACTTAGTGCTCCTCATCTATCAATCTAGGTATCCTACATATATTTAATAAAATCACATGATGAATTGTGAAACCATGAATCATATCAAAATATGGAAGAATTTATCCATGATCTCTCCCAATTCCACTCAAGAGTGCATCTAAAATAAACATGACTAGGAACACACATGTTCCTTCCCTTGAAACCAAACCTTGATACTAAATCACTATCACTTCAAGCAATCATCATAAAATAAAAGAAAAAGATCACTGTGTTTATATTGTATTCCTGATCAAACCTCACATGAACTGATCTCATAACCTAAATTATCTACCCAATTATATTATCTCTAAGGAACTAAAAATCCTATGATAAAACCTCTCTCTTAGGTCACCCATATATTGCACAACTCACCTCATCAATATCACTAGGTTAGATAACATCTTGTGTCGTATCTCAAAAACAGTAGTCTCTATGACCTAATATATAGGTCACATCTCATATAAGTCATAGCTCATGGGGTAACATATCTACCCTCATCTCAAACATCACATGGTGACTCCCATGCCAAACTACCCACACTAGAGTCTCACCTATAGCTATCAATATCAAACATCACATTCCAAATTACCACCTTATAGGGCATTGATTTTCACCAGGAATCGACATATGGGACTACCGCCTCGAGAACCCAAAATCTAAATTTGGTCCTCATTGGGCCTCTGAAAACAGAAGTCACCACCTTGAGAATAATATTCTCATCCATATTCTTATATATATAATTTCATCACCATGCCACAATTTGTGTTGAGTACCCCATAGTTACAAGGGACAGTTATTTAGAATGTCATTCCAAGTTATATGGGAAAAACTATATAAGTTTTTACTATAACATTAAATAAATGAGACCATTTATTTTTTTTATCTAGTATCAAAATTAAATTCTCCCATTAGGGGTTTTGTCCCTAAGGCACCTAGTGCCAGTACCAACATACTAACCGTCTTTATACATATTGTACACTAAGGGACTGCATATCTACAATCATCGAGCATCTCATTTTAGATTCACAAGACCTATCATCAGAAGTAAACTATATTGTAGTTCATATGAGTAGAATTACACCAACAATATATATTGTAAAAATACATTTTGGTTCTTACTGACATTATAAAAAACAAAACCTTCTATTATCTGTGGTAAAAATCATATACAAACACACAAATGACATTTGAATCTTATGTTCTAAATATGATGTGTAAACTCTAGCCTCATATGGTTAGATCAAGATCTATAAATCTGATAATTGGTTTCTTTATAATGGGAAAAGGCCTAAAATCCAATAACTCATAACTCATAAATCTAAAATACCCATGTGCATTATTCTAGGTGAAAATAATACTACCATAATACAAGAACAACAATCCAATATCCCTAGTAATTGGGACTTCACATTAGAAAAGATATTCATGACACAACTGTATGAATTCTATCACAATCCTTGAAACATCCCTCTGTCACATTTATACAATCTCTCCAAATAGTAATGAAAAAAAAACTCTAATAAATTATATGATTTCAGTCTCACGAAATATCTATTACCAATTTGCAAAGTCATACCCCCTAGTACATGACCGTTAATTCGTGTTCAAATTGGAGGATTCACCCCTGGACCTCAAGCATGTTTACCCATACACTAAGGGCTTATAAATAAAAGTTGGGATCTAGGGTAGTAACATAGAAAAATATAGCCACATATCAGAGTTCTCAATAAAAATTAAGATAAAACACATCATCCAAAAAAATAAACATCATAGCACATAGATGAAATAAACATAATCAATAATAATAATAAATGAGTGTGAAATCATACGATCATACAAACTCAAAATATGAGTACCCATTGGTATGGTCACATATACAATACAAATGAAAAAAAAGAATCTATAAATCTATTTCCATCCGCGAGTCAACCTCAACCATGAATATAGACCCATATAGGCTATCCCATTCGATCAAGACACTTTAGACCACTACCAAACCTGAACATGTGAATAAGGCTATCTACTCAGCTACCCAAGTTCCATGGGTTCCCGATCAAGGTGTGAGTATAACATGACAGGGAATTATAAACATGATCCTATAAAGAACCAATAAATTCAATGTATAAACGTGATATGCACAAATGAATAAAAAACACAATAAAAAGCATAATTAAATAACAATCATCAATCCTCTTGTTCTATCATGGAATCCTGATTAACCCAAAACTGCTTCGGCCAGTGTTGGAGTTTCTCAAAGTACAACACATAATCATTCCAACCAAAACCAATCCCAATTAACGTTTAGTAGCTAGTGTAAACATCATATTATAATAATTTTATGAGACATCCACAAAGTATCATGATATAATCCGAACCCTATGAGGCAATATTATGAGATTAATAGTCATCAGGAATCATCATCTAACCCCAAGAGGTAATATTTGGAATTCCGTAGACATTAAACCTCATTTTCAAACCCCCCTAAAGTAATCTTTAGCATTACATGGTCATCAAGAATCATCACTAAACCCTATGATGTAATATTGAGAATTCCATTGTAATTGTGAGTCATCATCAACCCCAATGAGGTAATACTATGAATTCTATAGTCATCAGACATAATAATTGAACACAAATGGGTAATACTGAGTGTTCCACATTCATTAGGAATCATCATCGATTCCTAGGGGTGTGACCCATGTAAATCAATCATATCAATAATAACCATTGATTCTTAGGGGTATGGCCCCAGTAAATCATTAATATCATTCTTAGAAGTCATATTCAAATAGGGAATCAAAGGAATCCCATGTTTGTAAATATATATTTGATGGTGGCACATCCTCCTATAACATCTCATCAAGGATAGCCAACTTATAAATCGATATGGAAGAAACATGGTCATCTATTAAAGTACAAGACCTATAATATTCATATCCATAATGTCTTGAAATGTTGATTCAATTTTCAATGTGATATCCACAATCATCTTTATGAATTTCCCATATACACCCTCTCACCAATGTTATCATCTCTCAAGGGTAATCATTGGGTCCCCTAATTCTAATTATTGCTAGGAAACCCTTTATATGTCCTCCAAATAACAAACACATCTCTTGGGTCATCACCAACCATTAGGAGGGAATAAAATCCCTCAACATAATCAAGTATCATTGAGGCCTCACTATCCTCCTAAGAAAGTATCACATGGAGATAACCTTGAGCTCATCTCCTTTCGAAGACAACCTAGATTAGTCTGAACACCCATCCTATCAATCCACCTCATCAAGCCATACTCACTCCAGTCATCATGATCTCAGTGGGGTATGAAATCTTATCTGTTGGTTATCTCACTAGATCTAAGCATTCAAGGCATCTCAAGGTTGTCCACACAACCAATTTGTAGTTCTTCCTTCTAAATTTGTCCCTAACACTATAAGAATGTATCTAAAAAATCTTACACAAGGAACACTATATTATTTTAATTTAATTTAATTAATACCCCTTGTGGTCAAAGTGTCTCATGTAAACATATATAATAAAGGCCTCCTCCATCAGTAGTTGAGAAAAACAAGCCAGTTCACAATGGTCCAACATTTTCCTAGGTACCTTATCCAATTCCACCAATTTATTTTTTTTAAAAAAATTATTTAAAAAAGGTCCACACCATTAGGGGAGAGACCACATATCAAATTCAATAAATAAAATTCATAAATAATATATGATTATGTATAAAGAACAAGAAACCATAATTTCAAGAAAAAACCTTGTCCAATTAAATTCCTTATAGCTTTGACCAAGCTCATCCAAGTCTATCAGGCCATTTCTCATCTTCTTGAGTCCATGTGTCACATCCAACTCACTAAACTAATTAATTAGAAAAAAATTATAATTTATTAATTACTATTAATTTTAAACAATTAAATAATTTTATTTTTAATATTCATAAATGACTAATATTTCACTTGGTGATCCCATCACACCAAAATTCCAGCAATGACATGTGTTCAACACCCAATGCACCCATGATCCCAATTAGTATAGAATCCCCAATTAAAAATTCCAATTTAATGGAGAAATAACTAAATTTGGGTCCAAAACCATTGAAAAGTCCATCCCACCACATATCATTGATGAAATAATGCAGGATGATGTGAAAACGACATCACACAACATTCTCTCACTATGCTAGATGAAAATTCCATCAAAATGGATAATTCCACCATGGTCAAATGAAATAAGATCCAAAACCTAAATCAGTTAATCTAAAATCAACAATTATGTTCGGAAAACACTAAAGGGATGATGATAAATAATATATCTAGAAATACTATTAAAATTCAACCAACATCATCCAAAATGACTGGAATAAGCAATAAGATAAGATATAACTAATTGCATCCCCATGCGCCAGACTCATTCTGAAAGGAAAGGGGGGTCAAGTTCCCTTTTAAATAAAAAAATTCCATCACTATGTCAAGGTGTGAATATCGTGTTCATTCTGGTATTCATTGGGCAGTTCCCAATTCTCCCTTGACCATACCTCTTTAACACCCTGAACACCTAGAGAACACCCTGTGAAACCCATTCTTGTTTGAAATGACTATTTTTGAACTTTAAATACCCTGGTCCCCCATCTACTTCCTTGATGTTCACCGGAACCCTAAAAATATCTACTTCACCTTAAATAATGTCCAAAAACACTTTTTATGGTTTTCTAATTCTCGGAACCTCATATCGTGTCTTGGTTCTCAAAACAAATAATCCGATAAACAATAATTAAAATTCCTCAAAAATTTCATCGATCATTTGTGCATGGGACATTACAAGGTGTAAACTCAATCCACTATGGTATGATGTTCTTGTGATAATTTCCAATCATTCATTTGTTTTTTGTACAATTATTAAGAATTTTTTAGTTGATTACTATATAATGTGGTGTAATTATATTTTTTTTGAAAGAAAATATATTTGAGTAGTTTTTGGGATATAGAAGGGAGTTATAAGAAATTATATAAATTTCACACCCTAATGGCCCTATTTGTGGTGTGGCAAGGGTAGAGAAAACATTTAGGTTGAAAGGAACTGTATTTTTGTTCGAGACCAAAGGGATACATGCCAAGAAGAATCTTGGAGCATGAGAGGAGAATAGAATCACAATACACTACGGGAAAAATGGGTATTTGCGACGGGTTATTTGCGACGTGGATAAATCCCGTCGCAAATAACCTGTTAAAAACTTATTTGCGATGGGGGTATTTGCCCATCGCAAATAAGTAGTCTTTTGCGAAAGGATAGCTTTCCCTGTCGCAAAAGAACTGGCGCGCTTTGCGCGCCAAATCGCGGGAAACATATTTGCGACGGGCGGTTATTGCCCGTCGCAATTAACCGGCGGCGGTAAAAGGTATTTGCGATGGGAATATTCCCCCGTCGCAAATAGTATTTCGGCAGGTGGTTATTTGCGACGGGTACCGTCGCAAATAATATTATTTGTGACGGGATACCCGTCGCAAATGGACCCGTCGCAAATAATCTAACCTATAAATACCCCCATCCATTTTTTTCAAATCATACTCAAACTCCATCTTCTTCTTCTTTCAAAATTCTATTTCTAAAGTTCAGCTTTTCTCAAGTTTAATTTTGTTTCTCCGGAGTTGATATTGAAGTTTTGAAGAACGATCAGAGATCAACCTCAGATCAATTTTCAAGGTATTTATGTTCATTTTAATTTAATATTTATTTTAAATTTTTTATTAGTTTCAATTATTCTTAATTAGTTGTAATTTAATTATGTTTACATTGTTTTGTTACTTGATAAATATAAATTATTAGTATTGTTCATAGTTAATGGTAATTAGGAATAATTAGTAATAATTTTTAATAATTTAGAATAAATAATAATAACTAGTAATAAATACCAATAATTAGGAATAATAACATTATTACATTATTAGTATATTTTATTATTAATATTAAAATAATATAATTTTTTATATTATATACAATTCTCCTTTCATCTGTGTGTTTTCTGTCTCCACATGTATTATTTGTATGTGGAGACAGAAAACACACAGATGAAAGGATAATTGTATATAATATAGAAAATTATATTATTTTAACATTAATAATAAAATATACTAATAATGTTATTATTCCTAATTATTGGTAATTATTCCTAATTATTTGTAATTATTCATATAATTACTAATAATTAGGAATAATTACCAATAATTACCAGTAATTAGCAATAATTAGCAATAATTAGGAATAATTAGTAATAATTAGTAATAATTACCAATAATTAGTAATAATTACCAATAATTAGTAATACTTACCAATAATTACTAATAATTACCAATATTTCGTAATAATTAGTAATAATTGTCAATAATTATCAATAATTAGTAATAATTAGTAATAATTACTAATAATTACCACTAATTAGTCATAATTAGGAATAATTACCAATAATTAGAAATAATTAGTAATAATTAGTAATAATTAGTAATAATTAGTAATAATTAGTAATAATTAGGAATAATTACCCATAATTAGTAATAATTACCAATAATTATCAATAATTACCGATAATTACCAATAATTAGGAATAATTATCAATAATTAGGAATAATTACCAATAATTAGGAATAATTACCAATAATTAGTAATAATTACCAATAATTAGGAATAATTACCAATAATTACCAATAATTAGTAATAATTACCAATAATTAGTAATAATTACCAATAATTAGTAATAATTACCAATAATTAGTAATAATTACCAATAATTAGTAATAATTACCAATAATTAGGAATAATTAGGAATAATAACCAATAATTACCGATAATTAGAAATAATTAGTAATAATTAGGAATAATTACCGATAATTAGTAATAATTAGTAATAATTACCAATAATTAGTAATAATTAGTAATAATTAGTAATAATTACCAATAATTAGTAATAATTACCAATATTTAGTAATAATTACCGATAATTTCCAATAATTACCGATAATTAGTAATAATTACCAATAATTAATAATAATTAGTAATAATTAACAATAATTAGTAATAATTACCAATAATTAGTAATAATTACCAATAATTACCCATAATTATCGATAATTACCAATAATTAGGATTAATTACCAATAATTAGGAATAATTACCAATAATTAGTAATAATTACCAATAATTACCAATAATTACCAATAATTAGTAATAATTACCAATAATTACAAATAATTAGTAATAATTACCATAATTACCCATAATTACCGATAATTACCAATAATTAGGAATAATTACCAATAATTAGGAATAATTACCAATAATTCGTAATAATTACCAATAATTTCCAAAAAATAGTAATAATTACCAATAATTACCAATAATTACCGATAATTACCGATAATTAGTAATAATTAGTAATAATTAGTAACAATTAAGAATAATTTGTAATAATTACAATAATTTGTAATAATTACTAATAATTACCCATAATTACCGATAATTACCAATAATTAGGAATAATTACCAATAATTAGGAATAATTACCAATAATTAGGAATAATAACCAATGATTAGGAATAATTACCAATAATTACCAATAATTAGTAATAATTACCAATAATTACCAATAATTACCGATAATTACCGATAATTAGTAATAATTTGTAATAATTAGTAATAATTATTAATAATTACTAATAATTATTAATAATTAGTAATAATTAGTAATAATTACCAAAAATTAGTAATAATTAGTAATAATTAGTAATAATTACCAATAATTAGTAATAATAACCAATAATTATGAATAATTACCGGTAAATAGTAATAATTAGTAATATTTAGTAATAATTACCAATAATTAGTAATAATTACCAATAATTAGTAATAATTACCAATAATTAGTAATAATTACCAATAATTAGTAATAATTACCAATAATTAGTAATAATTACCAATAATTACTAATAATTACAAATAATTAGTAATAATTAGTAATAATTAGTAATAATTACCAATAATTAGGAATAATTACCAATAATTAGTAATAATTAGTAATAATTACCAATAATTCGTAATAATTAGTAATAATTAGTAATAATTATCAATAATTAGTAATAATTACCAATAATTAGTAATAATTAACAATAATTAGTAATAATTACCAATAATTAGTAATAATTACCAATAATTAGTAATAATTACCGATAATTAGTAATAATTACTAATAATTACCAATAATTATTAATAAATAGTAATAATTACCGATAATTACAAATAATTAGTAATAATTAGTAATAATTACCAATAATCAGTATTAATTAGTAATAATTACCAATAATTAGTAATAATTAGTAATAATTAGTAATAATTACCAATAATTAGTAATAAATACCAATAATTAGTAATAATTAGTAATAATTAGTAATAATTAGTGATAATTAGTAACAATTAGTAATAATTAGTAATAATTAGTAATAATTAGTAATAATTACCAATAATTAGTAATAATTACCAATAATTACCAATAATTAATAATAATTACCAATAATTAATAATAATTACCAATAATTAATAATAATTACCAATAATTAGGAATAATTACCAATAATTAGGAATAATTACCAATAATTTGTAATAATTAGTAATAATTACCAATAATTAGTAATAATTAGTAATAATTAGGAATAATTACCAATACTTAGTAATAATTAGTAATAATTACCAATAATTAGTAATAATTAGTAATAATTAGTAATAATTACCAATAATTACCAATAATTAGTAATAATTAGTAATAATTAACAATAATTAGTAATAATTAGTAATAATTAGTAATAATTACCAATAATTAGTAATAATTAGTAATAATTAGTAATAATTAGTAATAATTACCAATAATTAGTAATAATTAACAATAATTAGTAATAATTACCAATAATTAGTAATAATTACCAATAATTAGTAATAATTACCAATAATTAGTAATAATTACCGATAATTAGTAATAATTACTAATAATTATCAATATTTAGTAATAATTAGTAATAATTACCAATAATTACCAATAATTAGTAACAATTAGTAATAATTACCAATAGTTAGTAATAATTAGTAATAATTACCAATAATTAGTAATAATTAGTAATAATTAGTTATAATTAGTGATAATTAGTAATAATTACCAATAATTAGTAATAATTAACAATAATTAGTAATAATTACCAATAATTAGTAATAATTACCAATAATTAGTAATAATTAGTAATAATTACCAATAATTAGAAATAATTACCAATAATTAGTAATAATTACCAATAATTAGTAATAATTACAAATAATTAGTAATAATTACCAATAATTAGTAATAATTAGTAATAATTACCAATAATTAGTAATAATTAGTAATAATTACCAATAATTAGTAATAATTAGTAATAATTAGGAATAATTACCAATAATTAGTAATAATTAGTAATAATTAGTAATAATTACCAATAATTAGTAATAATTAGTAATAATTAGTAATAATTAGTAATAATTACAAATAATTAGTAATAATTAACAATAATTCGTAATAATTACCAATAATTAGTAATAATTACCAATAATTATTAATAATTAGTAATAATTAGTAATAATTAGTAATAATTACCAATAATTAGTAATAATTAACAATAATTAGTAATAATTACCAATAATTAGTAATAATTACCAATAATTAGAAATAATTACCAATAATTAGTAATAATTACCGATAATTAGTAATAATTACTAATAATTACCAATAATTAGTAATAATTAGTAATAATTACTGATAATTACCAATAATTAGTAATAATTAGTAATAATTACCAAGAATTAGTAATAATTAATAATAATTACCAATAATTAGTAATAATTAGTAATAATTAGTAATAATTACCAATAATTAGTAATAATTAACAATAATTAGTAATAATTAGTAATAATTAGTAATAATTAGTAATAATTAGTAATAATTAGTAATAATTAGTAATAATTAGTAATAATTATTAATAATTAGTAATAATTACCAATAATTAGTAATAATTACCAATAATTAGGAATAATTACCTGTAAATAGTAATAATTAGTAATATTTAGTAATAATTACCAATAATTAGTAATAATTACCAATAATTAATAATAATTACCAATAATTAGTAATAATTACCAATAATTAGTAATAATTACCAATAATTAGTAATAATTACTAATAATTAGTAATAATTAGTAATAATTAGTAATAATTATCAATAATTTGGAATAATTACCAATAATTAGTAATAATTAATAATAATTACCAATAATTAGTAATAATTAGTAATAATTAATAATAATTAGTAATAATTAGTAGTAATTACCAATAATTAGTAATAATTACGAATAATTAGTAATAATTACCAATAATATTAGTACTATGAAAATAATAAAAAATTTATATAATATTAAAATTATCAATATTTGTAACATGTTTTGCATTATTCTCAACATATTTAATTCTTAAAGGGTCAATTTTTAGGTCTATCTCAATAAAAAGTTTGTGTCAGTCGTGTATGATGTAAACTCTATAATTATCCTAGCTTGAGTGTTTTTTCTAACAAATTATTCAAAAACAGTAATGCTTTTATATTTTTTAGAAAAATATGGAACAATGAGGTCGTCAACAATCATTATTAGGTGACCGCATATGGATAAATCAACGTAGAAATCCAATCGGTTCTAGTTTAAATCCAGTATATGTAGAGGGTGTGGATACTTTTTTTTATCATTTGCGACATCAAATGCAGAATCTGTTTCAGAAGTCAAAATAAAATTCCCTTGCAGAAAATGTGCATTGAGAACGTTTGACACGTTTGACAAAGTGGGGGAACATCTCTTGCGTTTTGGTTTTCAACCAGATTATGTTTTTTGGTATCAACACCGTGAAAACAGTTCCAGAGCAGGTGATACCAACTTGATTCCGAATCCATCACAGTTTCAAGATTTAGTACATGATGTTGCAGGTTCATCTGTTCAATATACAGAAACTTCGGCTGATATAGCTTCAAATCCTGAGTTGGCACTTTCTGAATTTTATGAGTTGTTGAAGTCTGCTGAGGATGCATTATATCTTGGCTGCAAGATGATAAAATTAGAAGCAGTTGCAAAATTTATGGCTATCAAATCAGATAACGGAATGTCAAACACCTGTTTTGATCAGATATTTTCTTTACTTAAAACACTGTTACCCGAAGGAAATGTTTTGCCTGCAAATTACTATGAGAGTAAGAGGCTGGTTCGAAATTTGGGACTTACTTGTCAGAAGATTCATGCAAGTTCAAATGACTTCATTTTATATTCTGGGGAAAATGAGTCGTTGGATAGTTGTCCCACATGTGGGCAACTGAGATATAAATAAGGACAACACAGGAAGTCTGGTTTGATTCCTGTAAAATAGTTGAGATATTTTCCGCTTACATCCAGACTTCAGCATTTATTCATGTCTAAGAATACAATGACAATGATGTCATGGCATAAAGAGAATATTTCAACCGATAAAAGCTTGAATCATCCAACCGATGGTGATTCCTGGAAACATTTTGATAGAGTGCATCCATCCAATGCTTTAGAAGATAGAAATGTTCGACTGGGCCTTTCCACAGATGGTTTCTGTCCGTTTGGATCTTATGGTAGTCAACATTCATGTTGGCCTGTTTTTTTAACTCCGTACAATTTACCTCCATGGATGTTGATGAAGGAGCCATATATCTTCTTGACTTTACTAATTCCAGGACATCCGAAGAAAAATATTGATGTTTATTTGAAACCATTGATTGATGAATTAAATTTATTATGGATTACTGATGTTAGTACATATGATGTTGCAACGAATCATAATTTCATACTGAGAGGAGTATTGATGTAGACAATTAGTGACTTCCCGGCTTATGGGATGTTATCTGGATGGAGTACACATGGTCAGAAATCATGCCCTTACTGTATGGGAGAGAACAAAGCATTTATGCTCATTCATGGAAAGAAACCTTGTTATTTTTCCTGTCATCGCAGATTTCTTCCAGCTGATCATCCTTTTCGCAGAAACAGATCTCATTTCAGAAAAGGAACAGTTGAAAGGGATGGACCTCCAAAAATGCTATCAGGTTCGGAGATAAAATCAGTTGTATTTTCATTACCTCCAATCACTTTTGGTCCCACAATAAACCAACAGAAAATTTCTCATTTTGGGAAAGAACACAATTGGATTAAACGTAGCATATTTTGGGATTTTCCATATTGGTCTGATTTGTTGGTCCGACACATGTTAGATGTCATGCATATTGAGAAGAACTGTTTTGATAATTTGTTTCATACAGTTTTGGATATGCCAGGAAAGAGAAAAGACAATGTAAATGCACGTTTAGATCTTGCCCAAATTTGCAGGCATCCAGAATTTGAACTGTTTGAGAATGTCAGAACAGAAAGGGTACTGAAACCAAAAGCAGCGTATACACTGTCTAAAGAAAACTGTTTATTATTTTGTCAGTGGATTGTAGATTTGAGACTTCCAGATGGTTGTGCTTCCAATTTGGGTAGATGTGTAAAGAATGGTCAGATTACTGGATTAAAAAGTCATGATTGTAATGTTATAATGGAAAGACTGCTACCCATTAGATTAAGAGGTCTGTTGAATTCTGTGATTTGGGATTCCGTAACAGACATGTCTCATTTTTTTGGGAAATTTGTGCGGCTATAGCAGATTATGATACTCTAGGAAAACTTGAAAAAGATGTTGTTGTAATTATATATAAACTGGAAAAAATATTTCCACCATCTTTCTTCGACTCAATGGATCATTTGATGTTACATTTGCCATATGAAGCTAAATGTGGAGGTCCAGTGCAGTTTCGATGGATGTACCCATTTGAAAGACGCATGCAAAAATTGAAAAGAAAAGTACATAACAAAGCATCTGTTGAAGGATCTATTGTAGAATCTTATTTGCAAGAGGAAATATCTTTTTCTGCTCCCATTATTTTGAATCTGAGTATCCTTCAAAACACAACCGAATGGGACGGAACCAGAGGAATATTGATGAAATCGACAATCAATTACCTGTTTTCAACCATCCAGAGCTTGGTTCTGGTGGAGTTTATGAATGCTGGCTTTCAGATGATGAACATCATAGAGCTCATACGTATGTTCTGCTCAACTGTGAAGAGATGACATCAGTTGTACTGTAAGTGTTTATATCACTTATTCTATCATTTATGTTACAGTAAATAACTTTGGTTTTTATAGGTTGTATGATAATCATATCAAGAAACAAATTCCACAAATTACAGCAGATGCTCTCGAAGAACGTCGACTGAAAACTTTCTCTCAGTGGTTTCAAAAACTGGTAACATAAATTCTTTATCGTTTAGCAACTCATTCAATATATAGTTTACTGTATTTATAATTATTTCACAAATTTTCAGGTGTCTCGACATGCTGATAAAATTGACAAACGGCTGTGTGTATTGAGTAACCCACCTTCCAAACTTGTTAAAACTTATAATGCATATGTGGTGAATGTATTTTGATTTCACACACATGCATATGGGGAATCGAAAAAAAACAATGAACAATGGAGTTAGCTTGAGAGGATCTCATCATCGAGAAAATGAAGTTGACTTTTATGGCATACTTGATGAAATCATTGAACTCTATTATCTTGGACAACATTACATAACCATGTTCAAATGTCGGTGGTTGGATATAGAGAGAGGCATGCATGTTCATCCGACTCATGGAATCATCGATATTAAATGTAAAAGTGTTCTCGCAGTAAATGAAACATTCTTATTGGCTCAACAAGCACATCATGTTTATTACGCAAAGTACTGTGCTACATCAAGAGACTTGACTGATTGGTGGAGTGTAATAAAAATCAAAATTCGAGACAATCAGTTTAGTCAAAGTGAATGTGCTTTCACTGATGTGCAAAGAATTGAAGTTTTTCAAGAGAGTACTCAAAATCAATCTTTTTTACAAAGAGACATTTGTATCGATGACGACACCCCACATTTAAGAGTCGGTGATGACAATGATGTTAATGATGTCACATATGAATTTGAAATGGTAAGAGATGAAGCAACTGTAACTTGAATGGATATCGATGATGTTGAGGAGGAATATGAAGATGACATTGACATATATGAAGATGATGATGAAGATGAACACTGATAGAATTCCATGGTATTTATATACAATCATAATATGTATATATGTATATATAATAGTAATTATCAATTATTTGTTAACAACATTAACATTTTCTATTTCAGATGGACGACGCCACATTTCGTGAGTTGGCGGATGCTGACCTGCCTTTCGATGCGGATGAGTTGCTGGCAGTTGACCCTCAGCCTGTAGGTGCTCCAGGGAGTACGCGGAGGGGGCGCAGTCTTGCACGATTGATGATTCCTGACCCCGTCCCTGAGCGACGTCCACGTCTTGGGTTTGATCCACGCACACGGAGGTGTGATAACCTGTGTGATAACCTGTGGATTTGACTAAGATTTCATTAATCTATTCACATAATAAATGTTTATTATTTTTACAGTTTTCCGCATATAGCAGTCAGACAGGGTAGCGCTATTTTGTGCAACTATTTCTCTCAGCCGTGGACCACATGGGAGTAGATTCCCATTGATGTGCAGCAGGCCATGTTCAGCCATTGGTTGGTACGTACGTAAATAAATAATTTTTATTTTGAAAATTATTTCATTTCTAACTTGATATTTTGATTTATTTGTAGGGTTTATGGTATCCGATCAAGGATACCATGCGTGACGCCATCCACGAGGCATGGGAGGTGGCCATGCGTGATCGCCTTCGTTAGTTTTTGCACAATTTAAGAAAAGCTGCCATGGCGAAAGCAGGAGTGTCAGATTTTGACGAGTCATGTAGAGCACACCGACCAGAGTACATTTCATCCCATATATGGGATGGATTATGTGCGCACTGGTTGAGTGGTGCCTTTCAGAGGAGATCATCGGTGGGGAGGCAGAATCGGGGGAGACAGGAGGTGACTCATCGAGCTGGGAGTCGTTCTTTCAGTACTCATAGACAGCATCTGGTACGTACATTATTTATAAATATTTTATATAAATATAAATATAAATAGTTTATTTTTTTTTCTTATAGGCTGTCGAGCACCCCGATATTATGGAGTACGATGTATATCGGAGAATGTATAGTGATCCTGCTACTGGGGAGCTCAGAGGTGATCGTTAGCATCACATCGTGGTCAGTATTATTTGTTTTCAAGTTTAAAAATTAACTTCATATAATATATTCACAATTTTAATTTTAAATTGCAACTACATGAGTCATATGAGGCCGCAGCGTCACAGGCTCGGCCTGAGAGTCAGGCCGAGTCATCAGATCATACCACTGGCCATCAGTTTGATGAGGCGGCATGGATGCAGGCCACCCAGTATTCCTTCGAGAAGGGCCGGGTAGTTGGTATCAGCTCTCAACTGACTCCCAGAGATTATTATGGCAGTGATGCGATGTCGACGTCCAGCTCGAGAGGAGCTCGTGCATCTTCTTCTGCTACATAGTATGAGGATCAGTTGCGATCTCAAACTGCACTGATAGAGTGTCTCCGACAGGAGCAGGAGCAGATGCGTCAGCAGTATGAGGAGGAGCGTCGACGCCAGCATCAGCTATACGAGGAGCAGACGAGTCGGTGGCAGCAGCAACATCAGGAGCAGATGGAGTAAATGCACCGACTCACTCATTCTTTAGAGATGGAGTTTCCTCCACCACCATCTGCAGATCCCCCCTCCCCCCTCCTTCAGATTAGAGTTTGTTTTTATTTTATAAAATTTGTGAAATCAAAATATGATTTTTTTTCTATTCGTAGTTTCTGTCTCATTATAAAATATTAATAATATTATATTTTTAAATAATAATTTTAATATTGATGATAATATTATTTATATTTTATAATATTAAATTTTATATATATATTAAAATTTTATAATATTAGAATTTAATTATATTTTTTTGTAATACTTGAATTATTTTAATATTTGAATGTAAAATAATTCTATTATTTTTATATTAATTAAAATAACTTACTAATATTTTTTTATTTATGAATTATAATTCTAATATTATTATATTAATTAAATCATTTATTAATATTCTATTATTTTTTATTTTTGAATTATAATTCTATTATTATTATATTAATTAAAATAATTTATTTTTTTTATTAATGAATTATAATTCTATTATTATATTAATTAAAATCATTTATTAATATTTTATTATTTTTTATTTTTGAATTATAATTGGATTATTATTATTTTAATTAAAATAATTTATTAATAATTTATTTTTTTTATTTTTTTTATAGTATTTGCGACGGGATACAATGCTCGTCACAAATAGTATTATTATTATATGCATTAAAATAATTTATTAATAGTTTTTTATTTATTTTTTAAATAGTTTTTGCGACGGGTCCCGTCGGAAAAACTATTTGCGGCGGGCCCATCGCAATAGGTATTTGCGACGGGGCCCATCGTAATTAGTATTTGATTTTTTTTACAAATATAAAGAGTACTATTTGCGACGGGGATTCTCCCCGTCGTGAAAAAAGGCTTTAATGACGGGCCCGTTGCAAATAATTGTTGTTGCGACAGGATCCCGTCGCGAATGACCCGTCGCAAATGACCCGTCGCAAATACCTGTTTTTCTAGTAGTGATATCATTGTTCCAGGACACCTGATTCATGACCTGACCAAAAAGTTAAAAATAAAAAGTTTAAAAATTGGCCTACCCTAGCAAGATGAGCGACACTATGGATTGCCTGGGTGGTAAAGGAGGAAAAAGGCAAGAAAAAAGAGGCACTACTGTCTATTAAGAGAATTCATCATGGGGAAGTGCTAAGTAGAGAAAAAAATAATGGATATGGAATGAGGTGGTACAATAGGAAGAAAAATACATTCTATGGAGTTGATTGAAATATATATGAGTGTCCTCCCAAAAGAAAGTACGACGTATGATATGTTTTATATAAGAACTTTTTAATGGAAAACACTCATTTTTAGGATCATGATATCCCACCCTTTATAGTAGTTTTAGTAGAACACTGGGAATAATATATTGGTCCATCACTTATGGACAATGGTGATAATTCTATGTGATGAAGAGAAAAATTAAAGTAGTGGAGTTTATAGGATTCACTCCATAAATTGTTTCTTATATACCATAACGGGTTTGGTGAATGCTATAAGGGAAAAATATCTCACCTGATTCATGGGTATTTCTTGTCGCAGATGTAATGATACATGATTTTTAAATGATATTTGTTTCCTAAATGAATGTGTTTTATATATTATATAATATTATATTGATAAAAAAATATAGATAAAAAATATCTCATTAATAAGGAACATTACATTAGTCATCTATGAAACCAATTAAAATTCAAAACATTACAACTAGAAAAATATAAAATATAGTAGCTAAAATGGGAAAATATGGACCAAAATGATATACTAGTATCAACACCACCACAATACTATAGGAATGAACAAAATATTACTAAACTAATAAAAATATTGAGAAATTAAAATACAACCTTAGGAGTAATTATAGTGAATTTTGAGTGAAATAATGATGTGTTATTTATATGGTATAAAGATAAATGTGACTATTGAAATTTAACAATCATGTGATTGTTGGTCAAATATGACCATTAGAAACCATAAAAATTGGTCACTATGATCATTGGAAACTATAATCATAAGTGATAATTTTACCATTATAAGTATTGTTTATAATTACTAGTGAAAAAAATAATTGATGCAAAAAATAGAAACGTTGGTCTCAACTAGTAGATTCATGTCGTTTGAAGCTCATTTGTCAGAATTTGGGAGGAAGGTAGCATTAGTGTGGTTCACCCACTACCAACCCTGATCTGAGCTTCAATAAGTGAAGATTGAATG
Source organism: Viscum album (assembly GCA_963277665.1). NCBI lineage: Eukaryota > Viridiplantae > Streptophyta > Magnoliopsida > Santalales > Viscaceae > Viscum > Viscum album. Next base: position 1,284,430,815 of record OY728155.1, on the reverse strand, counting down.
AAATTTTATATGGTAGAAGTACAAGTTAGTGGATATTACTGCTCAATCAATGTTTTCCAAGACACACCTTGGAACTACCACCATTACACACCCTTCCCTTATTGTGTAAGTGGGTGTAATAAGGGGTTAGGTGTCTAGGCATTAGTTTCTTAGAATGTAATTTCATTTTATAAATAAAATAGTTATTTCATTAATTTCATTTCAATAAAAAAAATTCATAATAAAATACATGTTTTATTGAGATGAATTTAAAAAATAGATTTTTGCACACAAATAAAAAAATAATTGTATTTTTAAAAATTATATACATGTGTATAATAAAATATGGTATTAAAAATAATGTTTTTAATTAAATTGTTTTTTAAAACCCTAAAATTTAAATATATAAGACAAAATAATTTCATAATGGCCTAGGAAAAGTTTTATTAGGGTTAGAATTTTGATCATGTCATAAAAACTGGTATTTTTCAATAAATACTGATTTTTTTAAATAATACTTAAAAATATCATATTTAGAGAATTATTTTATAAAAAAATTATATTTGGTATCATCACATCTAAATTAGGTTATGGTGAATTTATGAAAGTTTTCTAAAATAATTCATTTTTTGTGAATAGTAAAAATATAGTTTTGGGATTCGGTACGTTTTATGACTTAATATTTATGTCATAATAATGTAATTGTTAAATAACCAGAATCCAATACCTAGAATATGTAATTTCTTTAATATTAAGTATTTTAAAATATTTTAATCAATTTTCAAACATATAAGTGACTTTTTAATGTTTAAAATAAAAAATTTGATTTTAAAAGCAATATTTTGTGGAAAATTCAACATTCCATATCCAAATTTGTAATAAAAAATTATATTAATTTATAGTGGATTAAAATATCACGAATGTTTACTCAAATTTCTAAAACCATGAGAAAAAGACATGGGTAATACAATGTTTATTCATTTCCCACAACCTAGATTTTCAAGACCTATATTTGGAAATTATTAAACAATTCCTCCCTATTTTCTATGAATACCAACCCTTTTAACCATTTCAGTTCACTAAAAATTCATTATCTATGAATTATTGGGGATTTCACCTCCCCAAGAGTCCATCCAATGTTTCTCTCAATCCCCCAAAGTTCCAGTCATCATGATTTAATAGTAAATTTCCATGGTAAGGGAATTCTTCTACCTTTATCTTCGATTAAAGAACCTCTTTTTGTACATTTATTCTAAATGTTATGATACTCTCTTTTCATGACTTTTTTTTATCATTCCCTTGCATCCAAATTATTTTTCACCAATGGGATACCCTTATTCTCTCTCATTTTACCCTTTTCTAAAACCATTTTTTATACCTATCCTTCAACTGAATTTATTTCTCAAATTGCCCTCTTTTACTTGAGAGATTTCTCATTCATTTTCTATTCGTGAATAAACAAACCTCTTACATTTCCATTTTTATTCAAATATATATTAAAAAGATATATTTATTTGTGGATTTATATATATGAAACCCACATTTCATATTCATTGGTTAAAAATATTGTAATGATCATGTATATAAGAACTTTTCTACACCATGATTTTTATAAGACACATGTTCATTATTCTCCATGGGTTTTTAAATAAGTGATTTATTATGATATATGTAGATGAAATTACTTATTACATCTCAATGGTTCACTCTGATTGTGTTCCAATTTATTGGGTAAGAAAATAATCTCCAAAGATGACATGTTTTACAATACCTTATTGAATAACATTTGTAATTTTCAATTATGACACCTTAGTGATAAAACTTTGGGATATGCTTACAAATGTCTCATTTAAATTTTTTATCCATATTTCCAGGTTGTGATTCTTACTTATATTATTATGATATACATATTTTTTATTCCTTATTACTATTCCTCATCTTCTTATTGATATGTATCATGGTCACATTCCATATGTATCTTTTGTTTATTCACCTAATGGGAATTACGCTCACCCCTTTTTCATGTATGTCCCTAGGGTATGAGATTCAGTAAAATTAACCTAGGTAGGACCCATAAAGATGAATTTCAAGTGGATTTAGAATATCTTTTTACATGGTTATGTGTTTTTTTCTAATTTCCATGAAACTAAAAATTAAATGATCTTATGTTTGTATCATGTATTTAAATGTTAATGTCATTAAAAGGTAGGATGTCATAGTGTCTATAAATTCATAGATTAAATATTTTTGGAAATTAGGACTTGAAAACATTATAAATAACCCTACGGTCAAGTCTAAATATAGGAAAACATCAAGATATTTTAGTGAGTATTAAGTAAGTGGTTTCTTATAAAATGATCCATGTATAGATACTACAAGTGGATGTATCTATGGAATAGATATACCAAGGGATAGAATCAGAAAACACTTCATTGATCTTGACTCGATGAGGAATGGGTGCATGAAGAAGGGCCTTGTTGAACACCTAGTTTCAACCTGGAGGGGGATATGTTTGTTTAATACTAATATTTTTATCAACCATTATTAAGTATATATAAAAAATTTAATTTTTATTAAATAATAAAATATTTCATAATGATTTTTTTGACTTAAACTCTCTTTAGGATTATAATATTTCTAAAAGTAACATATTTCTCACTAAGGTATTATTCTTTTATAAAAATGGTAGGAAATAGGAGGAACCATATAAATTATGAGCGTAAAAAATGATGTACTAATATACTTCCCATTAAAGCTGGAATGGAAAACTTTATAAGGATGATAAACCAAAAATCTTTAGTTATGAATAATTAATTGAATCATGTTGAGCAACCAAATTCATCTCAAAGGTAAAAACTTTCTATTGAGTCTTTCATGTGTCAACAACCACATTCTTTAAATGGATCTACCAACCCATTTATTATTGAATTATGTATTGGATCTATATAAAATATATTTTCTATACTCCATTTTTATACCTTGATAAAGTCACCTTGGATGTATACCTCTTAGAATGAAAAGATGATCAGTGGTAGAAACTAATTAAAAAAATAAATCAAAGAAGGGAGATTGATGCTATTTAGTGGGAAGAGTTTATAGGAATATTTTTCAAAAAAATATTTTACCCATTTGATATAAAGAATAATGTAGAAGGAATTGATATAACTAAATTAGAATGAAAATGAATCGATGAGAGACTATGAGATGAACATTACAAGACTTCCTCGATACACCTCAAGATTTATTATGGATCCCAAGAGAAATGTTGATAGATTATTTAGTGGACTGAGATACCATATGCAAAGGAATTTAACAATTCAAGACAATGGAAACTGTGAGAAGATATTTTAGAGTGCGATAAAGGTTGACTTATAATTTTTAGAGACACGTTTTTTATATATATTGAATGAAAATAATAGATAAATGGAGCCAAACTCAGGTAATTATTTCGATAATAGAAGACAAAGAATGAAGTTGAAACATCCCACATGTATCAAAACATGGGAAGAAGCATTCAGGGAAATAATTCCTTGGGATTATACATTTCTAAAAATTCATAGGTTATGGTTATATATAATGAAACTTTCATAGTGAGGTGATGCCTCAACATGTCAACACTAACGGCAAAGGGAAGATAGTGCATGCCCAACCTGAAGTCCAATGCTTCACGTGTGGGAATATTGGGAATATTTCCATTCAATGTTCAGATAAGAAGATAATTTAGGGAACCCACCATAAACCTTATTACAGTAAAATGGAGAAGAGTAAATAATTTTTTATCATGATGTCTAAAGTAGAGGATCTGAATGATTTGGAGGCAGGTACACTCGTGATCTCAAAGCTATAAAGTAAATTTTTATTCTAGTACTACATATTCCTTTATTTCATCCAAGTCTGAAAAGAATATAGAATGAATACCTAATATAATATGAGTAGATTTATTGTTCAATACACATAGATGGATCATACTAGTATCAAAATTGTTTCAAAACTCTAATATTAACTTTGGTGAGTACAATCTCATCGAAAATCTAGTAGTAATTTCTATGGTGGAATTAGATGCTATACTAGGGATGGATTGGATATAAAATTATATTGATAATGTTAACTACAAAATAAAGTAAATATTAGTGGCATTGAATAGAAAAACTATAGTTATCCTATAATTAGAGACATCCCAGCCCATGATTTTTCTAGATTCACCTCCCATTTCATTCTTTATTGAGATGATTAGTAAAGAGGGAGAAGGAAATGAAACTATAAGGATAGAAAATGTCCATATAATTTAGGAATACATATATGTATTTCCTAAAGCGTTACATGAACTCTACCAAAAATAGATGTAGATTTATCCATTTAACTCATACATGGATCCAAGCTAATATAAAAGAACCCGTATATAATGGAAAATGTGAAGTTATGATAATTAAAGAATCAAATTCAAGAAATTTTGGAGAAGGGCTTTATCCAACCAAGTGTGTCTCCTTGGGGATCACCAATTCACTTTTTAATGAAGAAGGATGGATCAATGGAGTAATGAATTGATTATAGACAACTTAATGGGATCACAGTGAAGAACAAGTTCCCTCTCCTAAGGATTGATGATTTGTTAGACCAACTTCATGGGCCTCAATTCTCCTATATGATTTAACTCCAATGTGGGTATCATCAATTTGGGGTTAATATAGAATATAGTCCAAAAACTACCTTATGAACATGATATGTTCATTATGAGTTTGTTTTATACCCTTATTTTTACTAATTATCCCACATTATTTATGGACTTTATGAATTGACAATTTAAGGAATATGATTATAAATTCATAATGTTAGTTATTTGTCATAATATGATATATTACAAAATACCAAAGGAGTGTGAGGATAGTATTTGGGTAATATTGAAAATTCTAATTAAGGAGGATCTATTTGGAAAATTCTATAAATGTGAATCCCAGTTACAACATTTTTCATTCTTGGGTAACATTTTAACTGATAAAGTAATATCAATTGGCCCTTACAATAAAAAGGCTATAAGGGAGTGGCATCATCCTATAATGACAGCTAAGATTTTTAGTTTCCTTGGTTTAGCAGGATATTTTAGGAGGTTTTTGAAAAATAAAATAAAAAATTTATAATACACTAACTATGATAACTTAAAAATGATCTTAGTTCATCAGTATAAAGGATTGTGAGGAATGTTTCCAAGAATTGAAGAAGATATGGGTTACTGCACCCATGTTAACTCTACTCTATATTATTAAAGGATATTTTATTTATAATAATCCAAATATGAAAGGTATTGGATTAATACTAATGAAAAATGAAAAGGTGATCACTTATGCATCTCAATAGTTAAATCCTTATGAGAAGAATTATACTATTCATGACCTAGAGTTAGTTGTTTTTATTTTTTCTCTAACAATATGGATGCACTATCATTAAGGAGAGAAATTTAATATATACATAGACCAAAAAATATTGAAGTGTATGTCCATATAAAAGGAAATAAACATGAGACAAAGGAAATGGTAAAAACTTATTAAATACTATGAATATTTTATCAATTATCACTCTGAAAGAGAAAACAAGGTTTTTGATGCATTAAATAAGAAAAATCTTATTATACTAGAAACAATGAGGATTTAAGGAGATAAATTGATCAATGACTTGGTAAAGTTGGACATGGGAATTGAATGGAAATGAATATAATAAACCCTATCCCAAATTATTTACCAACCATAATTACTAGATATGATTAAGAGAGCTCAAATAGAAGATCCTTTTATACAAAGGAAGATAGTGGCTAGGAATAATGGGAAGTTTATAGAGTTAAATAATGATCAATAAGGTGTACCAAAATCTCATACAAAGATATGTGTGTCAGCAAGTAAAGGCAGAGAGGCAAATTTCTAAAGGGATATTGAAACCACTAATAATAACAATATGAACGTGGGGAAATATCCCTATGGAATTCATCATTGGTCTCTCAATAACAACCAAAGGAAATAATTTGATACGGGTTATAGTGGATTGAATCTCTATGACTATCTATTTCAACACTATTTGGGAATATTTCTCTTTTGACTGAATTTCCTAGATATATGAAAAGGAAGTAGTGAGGAAACTTGGGGCACCACTATCTGTAATTTATAATCATGTTCCAAAGATCTCATCAAAATTATGAATAAGTTTTCAATATGGTATAAATATTAAATTTAATTTCAGTATGGCTTATCGACCCTAAACTAATGGATAATCGGAAATGACTATTCAGACACTCGAGGACATGAATATAAAATTATTAATGTAATTTAATGGTATAAGGGATCAACACCTACAATAAGTTGAGTTCTCATACAACAAAAACTTATACTAAAGTATTCAAAAGACACCCTATTAAGATCTATATGGAAATTGATGTACAAATCCAACTTTTATGGATCATATTAGAGATAAAAATATACTTGGACCTAATCTTGTAAAATATAACACAAAAAAGGATCATTCCATCCAAAAACATATAAATAATGCTCAGACTTAGAAGAAAATCTATGTCGACAATTGGCAAAGGGACTTGTATTTTGATGTTAGAGAAAAAAATGTCCTTTGTATATTAACATGTAAGCTAGTTATTTGGTTTTGTAAGAAAGGTAATCTTACCCTTGATAAATTTTCCCCTTTGAAATCCTTGATCTCATAGGAGAAGTGTCTTATCAGATGGAACCTCCACAAGATCAGGATCATATACATGATGTATTCCACATATCTCTCTTGAGGAAGTATATACCTGATCTATCCATGTACTGAATTTGGAGATGGTACAATAGGAACATTACATCTATTATAAGGAATAGCTGGTGAAGATAATGGACCATATAGACAATGTTCTATCAATCACAACTAACCACCTTGTCAAAATGTTGTCGAGGAACCATAAATATGTATAAAGTTTTTGGGAACCTAAAGAGATAATGAGACAAAAGTACCCTCACATTTTCACAACTGAGAGAATGAGTTGAAATTTCAAGGATGATATTTTTTATAGGGGGAAGAATGTAACAACTAGGGGTATTTAAATGATATTTTTTTATTGAATGAATATGTGTTTTATATTTTATAATATTATACACATAAAAAATATAGAGAAAAGAAAAAAAATTATCTCATTAATAATGAAATTTATATTAGTCATATATGAAACATACTAAAATTCCAAACATTACAAATGGGAAAAATATATATAAAATATATTAGATAAAATGGGAAAATATGGGTCACACCTATGAAAACCCTTTTCTTTATTAGAAATTAATTCATGATTTATTACAGAAGGTTACACATAATAAAAATCATAATATTTATAAGTATAATGTATTTTGGAATTAGGTACATAACATACCATATTGAAAAAGGGATAAAAATACATAATTGAAAACTTCCATAACATGCTTCTAAAATTCCATGGATTTTAAAACTTTACGGGATAACCTACGGATACATATATGGTGTTAGAAAATAAGGTGATATAAATCTTATTAAGGTGAGATATAAGGCCCAATACGATATGAAACATGGAATAAGTCGATAAATGTTAGAAAATAGTCATATAAAAAGGTAATAAAAGGTGTTATAATCCTAAAAATCAATAATAATGCAAGATATAGAATTGTAATCATAACATGGGAAATGATGCAACAACTTAAAACATGTCATCATAAATATAGGTCAACAATAAATGCCAAGAAATCATAATGGAAAAAGTCACATAAAGAAATAAATTTCACTACATATCCAAAAATTATGTCTATGAGACTAAAAATTACCTAATTTATTGGAGCACTATACAATTTTGGGTGCACCCATCACTTTCATTTCATTATCATGCTTATATGTGCTACATAGATCAGAAAATGTGGATTCATTCATAATGATATTTAATTCCATGATAAATGAGTGTAGAATAAATACATTCATGTACCAAGTAAAATAGTTATATGTTTATAAAGGTTAACACCCTTGATAGGAAATGGGTATGGTAATCACTACATAACAGTTTTTTAATGGAAATATTGCGGTGAAATTTTGGAAGCATAACAATGTCACATAAAAGTTCCTAAAATGGTTTGATGAGAGATAAATTTGTATATAATAATTTTTAAATAAAATGGGAATTAATTTAAAAATGTAAACACATGTACCAATAATAGTTATTGTAAATATAAGGCATAAGATAACTAAGAAACTTCAATAAAAAAGAGAAGGTGAGGATCCCTTACTTGAGTGTGTGACTCTAAATGTTTGGGAGGAGCTTAATAAGAGCTTGGGGGCACCCTAGGAGGACTATAGAGAGGGTAGGTAAGATTCGGTATGTTCTTAAAGTATTTTTTTTGTGAATAGAAATGGTATCTTTAGGGGTTTTATATAGTAAATAAGTAGATATTTCATAATTATTTCTCAAACTTAGGTTTTCGACTCTATATAATTAAATAACAAAAACCACAAAACATCCCATTTTTTTCCCATAATTTCTAGCAAATAAGAGTGGTTTAAATTATTTTATATGTCATACGGATGAGACTTGTAAAATAATACCCTTTCTTATGTGGAGGTGAGTGATACTCTCAAATAAATGATTTTAAAACCATATAATATATTAATGGTTTTGGAGGATTTAGAATGGATTTATAAAATTAATAAAATAAACATAAAATAAAATTATTTCAAATGAAACACCTACATTTTTTTGTTTATCCCATTTAAAATATTTATTAGATCACTTTTGGGTCATTATGATGTCATAATACAGAAACTATACTTATATGGTATTAAATTCTACCCAAAAATTCGACTATCTCAGAAAATTATGAAAATTATGCATTTGATAATTTCAAAATTATGATTCCAAAAATAATATTCATTTTATATAAATAATTTTAAAAATTTATTAATTTTTACCTTTAAAAAAACATTCTGACATTTATTGAAAATGATGGGATTTTTTATAATAACAGTTTCCAAACCATTAAATTTGAATTCAGAAACATTATATGATCATTTATATTTAATTAAAATTATTTAATAGTAATAATTTATTAAAATGTTATTTATTTCAAAAATCCATTAGTTCATGAAAATAAATTCCTTAACTTAATTTTAATATTACCCAAAATTTATATTTGGGTTTTATTGTATAAAAATTATTTATACAGTAACAATAATAAAATGAAAATATATTTTTTTATAAAAAATAATGATCATAATAATATTTCTGGGTATTTATACATATCAATTTAATACACCAACAAAATTTCTAATATTAATGTGCGTGATGGTGAGATTTTTATGTCGTTGTTCGGAGAACATGGATTGGGTCATGATCTCGATGAGCTTGAACTTCTCCTATAAACAGTTTCTCTCCTGATTAAGTTATTGGATATCATCTTGGCCTTAGTTAAGGGAAAATACAAGGGATTATATCTCCCTTTGAAGAAATGATAAATGGGCTTCATAGGGTATGATCCTATATAGTTTGAGGTCATCACTTCCTTTGTCTTAGTCAATTGGATTTTCTAAAACCCTATATTTATACAATTCATGTGATCAATGTTCAATGGATATTTTATCAATCGTAAAGATTATTAATATTCATTTAAATACAATACAATATATTAAAACCAAAAAAGTTAAATTATTTTATATAACCATATTAAAAAATAATACATTTAATTAAATCATAAGAGAAATTTTATTTATAATCGTTCAGGTCATTACAACATAAATATGCTAAAATCATCACCCCATGACCAACACTATAAGAATGAAAAAATAGTAATCCAATTAACATATTATGAAATGAAAATATAACCTTTGGCAGAATTTTATTTAATTCAGAGAGATATAATTATGTAGAATTTATAGGGTATAAAGGGAAATGTGACAATTATTATTCAACTATTATACAACCATTAGTCAAATATGATTATTTGTTAATATAAATATTCATCAACTGGACCATTGGAAACTATACCCATGAGTGATAATTATACCATTATAATTAGTTTTTATAAGTAGTAATTATAAAGGGTAATTGATGCCTAAATGATAAATGATTACCTCAACCAATAGATTCATGTTGTTTAAAGCCCATTTCTCAGAACTTGGGAGGGAGGTAACATCACTGGGGTTCTCCATTTACCAATCACAAGTCATGTTTAAAAAATTTAATCTTGAAAAAATCTCTTATGGTATAATTTAAAGTTATCGAAGATTACCACTCAGCCGATATTAGCTGAGCCACTCCATGAAACCACCACCATCGCAGACCTTACCCTTAGGGTGTACACTGGTGTAATAAGAGGTTAAGGGTCTTGGACATAGTTTCTTAAATTTTATTTTCATTTTTATAAATAAAATGGTTATTCAATCAATTCCATTTTAATAATATTGTTTCAAAATAAAATGGGGTTTTTATTGAGATGAAGTTGAAAAATTTAATTCTAAACACAAATAAAACATAATTGAATTTTTAGAAAAAATTTAAATTTTTATATTTAAACAATATATTGTGAATAATATTTATTTTAATTAAATAGTATTTTAAAAAACTTTTATTTAAATATAAAATATAAAATAAATTTACAATGTCCTAGGAAATTTTTAGTTAATGTCATAAATTTGATTATCTTAAAAACTGCTATTTTCAAAAAAACTATATTTTTTATATTTAAAATTTAAAATTACCATATTTATATATTTTTTATAACAAAGTAATTTTTTTTTAAATCATCACATAAAAATTAGGTTATGATAAATTAATGATAATTTTATAAAATAATTTATCTTTCTATGAATAGTAAAGATACAGTTTTGGGTTTTTAATATGTTTTATGACTTCATATTTATGTCATAATTATGTAATAATTAATTAAGCATAATTATAGGCCTAAAATATTTTATTTTTTTTATATTAATTATTTTAACATACTTTAATCAATTTCAAAACCTATAAGTGACTTTCCAATGCTTAAAATAAAAAATTTGATTTTAAAATAATTATTGTGTGGAAAATTCAACTTCCCATGTATAAAGAAGTACCACAAAATTATTATTGGTTCTGGTGGATTAAAATATCATAAATTTTTACTCAAATTTCCAAAACCATGAGAAAAAAACATGGGTAACCCAATTAATTTTCGTGTTCTGAAACAAATATTTGAAAGAACTATATTTGGAAATTATTAAACAATTCCTCAAATTTTTCTATAAATACCCACCCATTTAGCCATTTCTATTTGCTCCCAATTCAACCAAAAACATATTATGGTGATTTTTCCTCCCTTGGGTCCCCACATGTTTTCCACAAGTCCCCAAGGTTCCAATCCTCAAGATTTATGAGTAACATTTGTAGGTAATGGAATTCTCCATTATTTATCTTTAATTCAAGAACCTCTTTTTGTATGTGTCTTTTAAATGTTATATTTATCTCTTTTATTTCCCTTTTTATCATATAATTACTTTAAAATTATGTTTTACCATTTTAATACCCTCATTCACCCTCATTTTACCCTTTTCTAAAACCATGTTTTATACCTATCACGATTCCAAATTTACTTCTTATATTTGTCTCTTTTACATGAAAGGTTATCATTAATTTTATTTTTCTAAAAACCCCAACATCTTCCTTTGTCATGGGTATTCAACTAGAAATAAAAAATGAATTATTGATTTTGGTATTTATATATATGAAACCTACATTTCGTTTTTATGGGTTAAAAATGACATAATGATCGTGTCATTAACCACTTTTGTATGCCATGATTTTGATAAGAAAAATGTTAATTATTATCCATGGGTTATTAAAGAAATTATTTATTATTATCTATGTTTCACACATTAATTAATAAATACAAATAGTGTTCCCTGATATTTCTCTAATGTATTATGTAAATAATCTCACCTCTAAATATGACATGTTTTATTATACCTTGATGTATAATCGTGTTAATTTTTATTTATGAAACCTTTTTGATAAAACATGGTTATATTATAATGAATTTCCCATTAAAATTTTTTATCCACATTTCGATGTTATGATTATAATTTTATTATTATGATATTAATCTTGTTCATGCCTTATTTTATGCCTCATGTTCTTATTTACATATATCATGATCACATTTTAAATGTATCCCTTTCTTATTTCTTTACAGGGACCCATGCTCAACATTTTTCTTTTATTTATGTCCCTAAGATATGAGATACAATAAAAGTAATCTAGGTAGAAACCATGAAGATTATATTCAATTGTATTTAGAATAACTTTTTTATGTGTTTGTGTAGTATGTTTCTAATTTCCATGAAACTAGACATTAAAATATCACGTGTTCATTTAATGTAATGAAATATTATTGTGTTTAAAAGGAAATATTACATATTTGTCTTTGAGGATATTTAATGTTTGATCTAAGGAAAGGGATTATTGTTACATGAATAATAAATTTATTCTACAATATGTCTGAATAGGGTAAGTAAATTATAGAGGCTTTGTGGTTCATGTCATGTCACATGATTTTGTTTGATGACATGTGTTTTAGTATAAATAGATTATAGTGTAAGGATGTTCCAAATTTTATTTATAATTTTAATATTTCTATGATTTATTAGTGGGAAACTTGATAATTTTTTTTCATTTTATCACTTTTTTTCTTAATTGTTAACATTAATTTATGTAAGTTATTTTCAATCTTAATTATTCTTTACCTTTTTAGAATTATGTATTCTAATAATCATATATTTTATTGAATTATTAATTTGTGATGGTGATTCCAAATATCATACATGAATAATATGATTAAGGGGTGAGGGATTGATAGTAAAAGGATGTGAACAATAATTTTCTACTGATCTCATTCTTCAATGGTTGTATTAATTCAGAATTGTCTTAGTACTTTAGAAAACATTTATTCTTTTACACGACCCCAATCAAGATGAGTGTGAAGGGAGTAAATCCAACCCAGTTGAGAGAACTAGGTTGTGATCAACATACTATATTTTCATTCACTTCATAATTCAATTATAATGCATCTATGTTTAGTGGATTTCTTTTCCTAAGGGATCTTTATATGTTTAGATAGAATCAATGGATTTTAACACAAAAAAATTATTATTTTAGAATGACTTTCTCACTTATTAATCAAATTAATTCATGAGTGATAAAGGTAGTACTTTTAAAAATATTCCCTCAAAATTGATTTTGAAACCATTTTCAATGATAAAAAGTTAATCATCATGAATATAGTTTTTATTTTTTATTAATTCAAGAGATAATAGTTTTATGAGTCAACAAATGAATCATACAAATAAAAAGGCTAACATTCACCTCTTCATGGGATGATCATGAACTTCCACTACCTATATTCTTATTGTATTAGAGGATAGAAAAATATTATAAATTTATAACCCCAAAAAATTTCCCCCAAAAGCTGAAACTTCGTAAGGACATGGAAAACATTAAATTCCATTATTGAAGAGGGATGATGAAATTTATATTTTATACATCTTTTTGATTAGATCACTCTCATCTCATATCAAACTGGTTTTAGTTTTTTATTCATTTTAAATTTGTGGGTTGTGATATTTTTATTTTTGTGGGGAAACCACTATATAATCAGGACACTAACCACTCAATAAAGGAGCATTGAAGCATGAGTGACAGTTGAGCATGAACATGAAATTGAGTGGGCCTTGTTTTTACAGAGACATATAGTGATGATAGTAAAAAAAATCCATTATACTATATATATATATATATATAAATCATTGTTCATGAACATATAGTAGAAAAAAATTCATAACCAATTACTAGAGGTTATACCAACATAAACTATGGATTGTTATCAATTGATTGAGAAAACTCTAGCATCATGTGGCTACTGATTCTAGAAAACAATGGTAAAGTAAGTCATAGTCTCTTATTGCAGATCCAAAGAACAAGATAGTTAAGTTGGCTTTAAAGAGAAGACCCACAAGACCATATTTAAAACTTGATAGATATTTTTGATGCATTTTGTCATAATGGGGTGTCGTTAGATGATATTTGGAATAATTAATTTCTATTTAAAAATTAATAGTAGTAGGAATATTATTTGAAGATCGAGTTTAAGGGACCAATCACTACTTAGGATGAGTTAGCCACGACACTTATGGAAAAACACATCCAACCTACATATAAATAGAAACTCTATAATGAAATCTACAATTTCTATCATTTATATTTGTAATTATCTTTTAAGGCAAGGGAAATATTTAAAGAATTTTTGATGAATTTTCTAGACTATTAGCATGATGTGTGATTGTAGATGAAAATATTTTATTATATATTACATACTGTATCTTGAGTCGTGGGGGATAATTTTACTGATAGAGGCCAAATGATGATGATGTTGTAATTTTATCGGGATATTATAAATGAAATATCCCATAATTCAAATATTTATAAATGTGAGAGATGACCAATAAGGGAATTAATGCACAAGGTAGGTGATATCACCCATTTGGGTGCTCAATTAGAGGTCTTTACCAAGATTTTTGACACTTTTTAGTTCCTTGGACAATAATTATCACCACTAGAACGCATAGTTGTGGTGTATCCTTGCAAAATGTGTAGTGGTTTTCAATCTTATTATTAGTTCTTGTAAGGATTTTAGGACAACCTACCCCTAGATTGTAACTATGTTACCTATAATCTAGGTTAGTGTCTATTTTAGAATACCTATAACCTTTTTAGACCAATATAACCCCTTAAATCACAACATCTAGTCTAGTTTTAGAAATATGGAGAACAAAAATATATTATAAATTAGAGTACACATGGATATCCAACTTATTAAAAAGCCTAATATACATTTCATCCATTTATAACTGAGGGAGCAGAGAAAGTTTTTCCATAATAATTGTACCAACAATAATCTAGTCCATACTACAATAGCCTAACCATCCCTAAAAACAATCTATTGAGGATCTAATTCAAACTCATATTCAATGATAATATAATAATTTATCTATAAAACCCAAAAATTATGAATTATAATTCATCTATTTTGAAGTAAAAATGTTAGGTAGGTAACATTTCATGGACTCACCCAGAATGATTATCATGTAACCTACCCAGTAATATAGAAATTCAATCAAGGGAGGGTGATAAGGATTTAATTTTGAGAATCAGGTGAGAATTAAATGAAAGAAATCCACATGAGGTTGAAAAAAAAAGAATAAATTAAAAAATAATAAGTGGGTAAACTGAGTATGAAAATTATCAAGTGTAAGAAGTAAGATATGTTAAAAAAATGGAAAAAAGAGAGAGATGATAGGTACGCATGAGGGATTGTACTATAAGTTGAAGAAGTAGTGAAGGAGGAATAATAAAATGAATTAACATCCTATAAACCCATATTATTATTAATATATAGTATTATTCATTGTAGATTATAGAAATAATAAAAAAGTTTTTGATATTCTCAAACAGTTATGGATAAAAATTACATTTACAAATGAAATTTCAGAAATATCAGTGTAATGTTTTTCTTAAAATACAATTTTATAATTATATAATATTGTACTAATTGTTACGTATATAAATTATTGAATAACTAGCATCATTAGTTTAAATAAAAATAACAAAAAATTTGAGAGACACTAAAAGTTTTTTTATTTCACACACAATTGGTTCGTGTACTTTCAGAAAAGTTATTTGTCATATGGAAAATATTTTTAATTAATCCCAATAAGTTTTTTTAGGAGGATAGGATTATATGATTCAAATATAATAATATTATCCTTGAAAATATAGACCCATGAATGAAATAACCTTGTGTAATCCCTAAAGAAGTCATAGTAAAGGGGTGGATTAATTTTTCCACTGGCTTCTTGATCATAAAAATAATGGAAGGAGGGGATGTACATATCATTTTGGGAAAACCATTTATTGAAAATATGATGTAAATTATTTATTTAAAACATATAAGAATTATATTCGAATTATGAAAGTAATAAAGTGTTTTCAATTGGGTTCAATATATATTGAATTGAATTAAATTAGCAAATTGTCTGGATATTTTCACTGGGGAAGAAGAAGTATAATAACTCTATCACTATTAAGTTTAAGAGTGGAGGAAAAAGTATAAGATCCACTATTCCTCAATTTATAATTAAAATAATATAAGGAGATGATATTCCTCATTAATGAGATGATAAGGGAAAAAATAGTAACTCGGTCGGGAAGATAACTCTAAAATAGAGTGTATTGTGAATAGAACCCCTATCAAGGGATTTTTATCAAGAATTAACACCTTTTATCATAAACCCACTAATGCTTAAAATTATTTTACCTCAAATTACTCTAATATATTTATTATATTTAATTAAAGAGACCCTACCAATCATTATTAATTCAATACTAATAAGATAACAATATGAAAAACTAATTTCAATTTTGAAAAATAGGATGCAAGTTATTGATTGAAGGTATAGCTTATATCAAGGAGATCAACTCCATGTTGTTCACCCATATGATTTCTCTAAAATAAGGGATTAATTTGAGACTTTAACCAGAAAAATTACTCACTCCACCAATGAAAAAATTGATTAATTAAGATTTTTTGAAATTATTAAACACATGGATCATATTTCATACCTCTAACACAGAGTAGATAAGTCATATATAAGTAGATTACAAGATAGGAGTCCTAAAAGTTGTGATAAATGAGAAGAATAATATTATTCAAAGAATAACCATAATTTTCTGGTGACTATTTGTATATTATAGAATATTGTCTATAGTAACACAAAACAATCATTATTCACCGCCATTTATGGACTAAATGTTTAAGTGACTAGTTAGGAATCAATTTTATTCCTTAGTTAATGGTTACTCAAGTTATAAATTGATACTTGGGGACCTATCCCATCATTCCAAGACTACAATCACTTGTCTATATGGTATGTTTAACTATCATTATATGGAATTCAACATATGAAATTCACCAGTGACATTGAAAAGTTTCATGAAACATATATTAACTGATATGGAAGTGGGGTTATTTAAAATATTCATGGATGACTTCTCAATTTGTGGGTGATTTTTTGAATCATTCTTAAGAAATCTTGATTTGGTATTAAATAGGTTTGGACAACAATTCTTGGTACTAAATTTGGATAAGTCTCACTTCATGGTGAATGGAAGAATATTTCTTAGGTTCTAGATTTCATAGTGGGGAATAAAATTTTATCATATAAAAATTAAAGTGGTAATAGAGATATTAGAAACTTCCGTAGTCAAGGGGACTCAGAACATTCTTATATGTGTTAGAATTGTTGAAACCAAGGTTTTTCTTTGCTGAAAAAGGAGTTTGGTTTGTGTTTGTTGTTAATCTACTTTGGGTTGATCATGGTTTCTGTTTATTATTTTCATACTTTTCATGGAAGATCAAAGAGATTACATGGAAAGGGGTCATCAAGTTTGATCCTGAAGTAGTATTTAAGGTTGAGCCATTCTAAAGTGTTTACCAAATGTTTTGGGCTAAAAATCAGAAAATGGAGAAACATGATTTTGGAAACGGAAGGTGCGTGAAAGATTTGATGTGTACGTGAAATATTGGTTTTGCGTGCAATCTTGAAGGTGTTTTTGGAACTTTCACTCAAGACATGTTTCATGTTTAAAATGTCGAATAATGGAAAATTCATTGAGTGCACAGAAGATTATGTTGCGTGAAAGGGTTTACACGCCCAATGGGATGTCAAAAGGGGATTTGTGCGCTCATGAAGAATATTTCACACACTAAGAAAAACACATCGGGATCTTTCATGCAGGGTCATCGAGGGACTATAAATATGTGGCTACCCCCAAGGAATACTTAAGAAGTTTCCATAGAAAATAATGTAGCTCAGCCGCGTGAAAGATTTGTGTGCTAAATATTTTAAGAGAGTAAATCTTGCACGCAAGGTTTTCTTTTAGTCTGAAAATACCAAGTAAACACTTCCGTTCAGTTCCGCGAAAGATAAGGGTTTCACGGAAAGTTGGTGTTGCGCAAAAGTCATCATTCACAAAAATTCGCAAATCTTGTGTGCTTGTTGGGTGTTTTGCATGAAAGTGTGGTATTATGCTTCTGACATGATTTTTAATATCCAGTGTGTATGATAAGGGCTTTTAAGTACATCAATCTAGGACTTCGTTGCATGTAGTATCTCATGTTGAATAAAGAGAGAAAGACTCCAATTCAAATCTATTTAAGAGATCTTCACATCTATAAACTGAGTGGGACTTCACCAAATCCAGTGAGCTAGGGGGATTCAACAAGAGTGACCTGAGGGATGAAATGAGATATCCCCGAACATTTGTAAAGGTAGTGTGCCTGGGACAGTGTGTCTGTACACGAACACTGTAATCTACACATGGTGAAGTTTAGTGTAATTAGGTACGACTGGTAACATGATGGTGTATGCCCCTTGGACGTAGCCCTTAGTGGTGAACCAAGTAAAAGTGTTGTGTGGTCTCTTTTCTTGTGGTTGTTTTATTTCTGTTCCCATCAGTCTTATAGGTTTAACGAGTTCCTTCCACCATTGGAACAAGATCATTGTTTTTTAAAAGAATAAGTTGACACCCTGATTCACCCCTTCCCTCTTAGGGTGTCCTGGGGTCCTACAAGATTATATAATTATTTTTTTATATACTTTTCCAAGATAATTTTATATTAGGAAGTCCCATTTTAATTTTATAAATCTGTGAAAATAATCCTCCATTTTATTAATGGGGAATCTAGTGGATCCTCTAATAGTAGTCAATCCAAATAAGGAAAAGTAATTTGAAATTTTGTGCAATGCAAGTGATTACAATGTGGAAAATTTTCCTAGGGAAAAGGATGATCACATATTTCAACCCATTAATTATGTTATTTTCATAGTTATTGATTATGATAAAAATTATACAGCTATAGAGAAGGATATTCTCATAGTTATGTTTGATTTGGATAAATACAGTCCATATTTTTTGTTTTTAAAAGTAGTTGTTTACTCTATCCATGCATCATTAAGGTAATTACTGAATAAGAAGGATTCTGTATTGAGGATGATTCATTGGATTTTACTAAAAAAAATAGTTCATTATTTTAATTAAATATATGAATTGATTTTAAAATGTTATGGCATGCCACACATAAAGAAACAATAGTATCATTTAGAGGAAGATTAATAGTTTTATATTCTTGATGAGTTCTTAGATGAGAAGAACTTTTATGTTGACTTGCAAGCCCGACTATGGTTAGAATATATATAAAATTACTTGGTGAGTTGGGTAATTTATATTTACTTCATATAATATATTAATAAAAGATTTATAGATTACATATCTTATTATTTCTTGGATGATCCACTTCTTTTAAATAAATATATAGATGGCATGATTTGAAGATGTGTTCTCAAATATGAAGTGAAAAGAATACTAGAATTATATCATTCTTAACCTAATAAGGGTACACTATGGGACCAATTGAATATTTTATAAGATTTTATAGAGTATATTACTTTGGACTAAACTTAACATTGATGTTAAAGTCCTTGTGGAAAGATGCAATCACTACTAAATGATAAGAAACATTGGGAAACTGAATGAAATGACCCAACACATACTTCTTGTAGTTTAATAATTTGATATGCGGGGAATATACATCATGATCCACTTTCCAATATACTTAGACAAAAAAAATATTCATGTATGTGTATTTTATTTATGAAGAGGGGGTGGGATCCAAATATACTTATCTCAATACTGCTAAGGTGGTTATATACTCTCTTAATAAAATATTTATTTTCTCAATTTGGAATTCTTCGACTAATTATCAATGATTAGGTAACATATTTATATAAACACTTGATAACAGTATTGGTTGAAAATTATGATGTTTGATAATACACTAGAACCCCTTAACACCCAAAAAATGAGTTGACAATTAGAACATTCCCACTGAGAGTCAAAAAAAGTCTAACAATGGAGAATTTAAGAAAAATGTATTGGAGAAAAAATATAGACGATGCATTTCATGCATATCTAATATATTCTAATACACCAATTGGTATGACACCTAGGTATTTTTAGGGTGATACTATTTATATACTAGTATATCATAAACATTGGTCATATTAGTCTATGAAGATGATGATCATGATTTCCCAAAAAGTGTGAGAGGGAAGAAAGTTGAATTTGAATTAATCAGTGGATATTTGAGGATATTATTATGTAAATTCCAAGAACATAAAGTATAAAAATAACAAATTACATGATTGACACATATATCAATGATAATTGTCTTTGAGAGACATGGTATTATTGTTTAAATCACGTCTAAAATTTTTTCAATTAAAGTTGATATTAATGTGTTAAGGACTATTCATGATTCACAAGGTCATTCCACATGTATCTTTTGAAATTAAGAAGTATAACAAAAACACTTTCATGGTAAATGGTAAAAGGATAAATCAATAAATGGATTTTTTAGAAGGTAATTTTATGTTGTTATAATTTGATTCAATCCATAAATGTATATCTATCCCTCAATGTAAAATAAATTTCTAACTGAAGGCAACCCAAGTACTTTTTATATTAATTTATGTATTCTATTAGAGTAGTTTACGAGTTTTTATTATTATTATAGGCTCTAACAACAACTACCCATAATCTATTTTTGAATCCTTAATGGTTGGGCATCCAAGTAAAATCAAAATTTAGAGTGTACAAGTCTTTTTATAGCATGATGGACATTGTGTGGAGATATATATCAAGTAAATTAATTTTTCAATGAGGTCATTTACTCCATGCCATGAAGGAGGAAAGTCATTAACTTTGGAAAGATAAAAAATTACATATGGCACCACCTTCACTGTGAATTATGGTCATGAATAAGATGCATAGACATAAAAATGTGGATCACGAAGCAATAAAAGTGACTTTCACTATAATACTTCTTGGGATAAGAACAATAGTACTACATAGATAACACATAATTCATTACTCTATAAATGATGTGGAACTCAAACAAATAGTTCTTTTATCATATCTTGATAATTTTGATGAATTTTTCCATTAATGGATGTTTCATGAAGTGTTTCTATATGTTGTGATGCATTCAATGGATTTAAAATTTCTAAAAATAAGCCTAATTTACATCCCTGATCCCTAAAAAACCCCTAGCTAGATCTCCTATGACCGGTGACTCTATATTCTCCCTTACCTTCAATGAACATACAATGTCATAGGTATCCCTGATCACTCTTTGTCATTTAGGTTTTTAATATTCCTTCCCCAAACCCCCAACCCCCCCCCCCCTATGCAATCCAATTTCATAAATGTCCTTGTCCTTCCATTTCTCCTTCTCAGTCTATTTCTTGTTCACTTGACCTCACCAGTTACTACTCCTTTAACACCATTCATTTACCTTTAAGAAACCATTATTCTTCTTCCATTAAATTTTAAATCCACCACTAATGGATTGGTTGAAGAAATCTTCACCCAATCTCCTATACAAAACCTTTCCCAATCCATCCTTTTAGTGGAAATCCATGACCCCTATCATTCTCTAGAACCTCCCATAATCCCCTATTCATATAAATATTATAATTATAATTTATTATAGGGGAGAAATCCTCATAGTACTATACTTACCCATGACTATTGTTCACTATGAAAATAGCTTAAAAAATTCTTAGATGAGCTCAAGTTGGAGGATATGGAAATCAATAAGATAGAGTATTTGTATTTAATAAGGAAAATAAACCTAGAGGATGAGTTATTGAGGTAGTCTAAGACATGAATATAGAAACTTTTATGCATATTTGGGAGGATTAACTCTACGAGTTGTTATTAGAGATTATGTTCACTTCAGAAATGATATTGGAGGAAGATCATTTCCGACTGGTCTAGAGACAATACTAGTTGTTTTTATCCAATTTTGGTGTGGTTATAAGATTGTATTTTACATATTTTTTATAAAACAAAGAGTATAATGAATTTTGCATTTATCCCAACAATATATTGGACCAAAATTCGTGGTTCGATATCATAGTTGACCCGACCAGTAAAAATGAACCCGAAACCCCTAAGAGAAAATTGTTGAAGGGTCCTCTTTTAAGGATTTTACATCAATACCTTAACCATGTTTGGTTTTTAGGGGAATATTCCTAGAATTACATGATCTGGATAAATGTATAACTATTATTAACAATGATACATGAGATGTAATGAACATGGTATATAAGTTTCCCCTTACTATGACGTATACATTAAAAAATTCAAAAGAAACCATGATGGAAAAACAATTTTATTAATCACATAGATAGTAAATTTGGTTTATTAATTTTATATCTCCTCTTATCATCCTTGAAGGGATTATAGTTTATGGACAATTTTTTCTAATAAAATGGGGCTAGTGATGAAATTGGGGAAGACATGTGGGTGGGTAGACATGTGAACATAAATTTTAGGAGAGGATAAGGCTTCCGAGGATCAATATAAATATTCCTTTGATATCAGTATGACCTCTAAAAATTCCAAAAAGAAGATAGACATCAACCATGAGCCACTATGGAGGTTTGGTTTCACTATATTAATGTTTCCATCTAGTTACTCATTCATATCCATAAGGTTCAATTTTAGGAGAAAATGAATATATTTGATGAGTTGTTCGGGAACCCCATTTCTATCCCATGAAATCCATTCCCAACCACATAGACACCATGGGAACCAAATACTATTACATCACCTACCACTTTTAAGGAATACATTCCTTATCCTGACAAGTGAGGGTACATTGCGATCCTGGAAGACATTATTGATATAGAGGCAAAATAATATTTTATTACTGAGAACAACTATAATGGAAAGGGAATTTATAAAGTTCTTATGACCAAGGTCTCTTTAATTGACTTAGAAATTAGATAGAAAACATATCTCTCAATTAGATAATCATATCAAGCACACAATCCAGAGTTTACATTCACACTCTATCTAGTTAAAACCTATTTTTACAAATCAACCACCTACTATATTGGACCATCCTTCTATATAGTAGATTCTGACAAATTCCTTGGTTATCAGTTCTTTGAATTCCAAAATTATCAATGTATTTTATGTTATAGGCCAGATTCATCAAGCAGATCATGAGTAGGATCTCAGTCATGAGTCAAGGATTATACCACTCAAGCCTTTATTGTTCCACAACCCCTCTTATTTTTTAATTTTATTATGTATTTTTTGTTGAATTTTTTTATATCACCATGTATTATTTCTTCTCTTCAATTTCATGTGAATTGGTACTAATATCTATACAAGATTAAATGGAACAATATTTCAACCTAAATCTATTTTTGTGGATTTTTTCCTATTATTTTTTAGATAAAAAATTATCTATTGTAAGATTTTCATTTTTAGGGATCACACCACCTTTATGAAAATAAAAAAAAATCTATATTCAACTTACATCGGGTTATGTAGTTGGGAATTATTTAACTATGGGAGTGAATTTTCTACATATCTCATTGTGCATATTCTGTGATGTATTCATTGATTTGTTTTTAATCACTATCCTTCTACCTTGATCTCAAATTGTGAGGTTAATTATTGATTTTATGTGTGGGTGGGTGGTATTTCTTGGGATTACTTTTCCTAATTTAATTTTTTTAGAATTGTTGTCATAGGGTACATTTTTCATTGTAATGTTTTAAATGAATTGAGAATTTCATAATAACCATAGGAATAGGAGTAAATATTTTAGGTGGATTTCGTTGAAAGATAATTTTTTTTTTATTATTTGGCTGAAATATATTATGAATATGGAATAAAATTTTCCTTAGGGAATTATTTTTTTAAAATTTAATCCAATTCACTGATTACTTTACATTCAAGTCTTGAGTGATTATATATTATTTTTGTAATCTAATTGTTTTTAGGTACTATAATCCATGATTTCAGATCCTTTCTCACACAATCTTTCTTTAGATAATTTTAGACACACATCACTACAAGAACTTCATTGTTTATCTTTTTTAAAGAAGATTATTTTAATCATATTTTGATTATTAAGACCATTGATTAACTTTTATTTGTCTCATTTGATCTTGATAACTAACCTAAAATTGATATTATTTTAAAATCATATAATACATGAAATGAAATTCTAAGAACACACATTACAATCCATATAATCATTCCTACCATCCATCCATCCAAATCAAATTTTTATTCCAACCCTTATTCCTTAGTATCACACCATGATTGTTCTTTTTGATATCTAAAAAGAGGATTTAGGTGTTTCATGGTGTCATTATGCGAGATTTCCTGGAAAAAAGTGTTAGGGATACATTTCATGATTACATAGTAAGAAGGTTCATGAATAAAATGATTATGCTACACTGAGTCCCCTCCTATTTGAAAAAATAATAGAAAGAAAATATAAACATGAAAAAATGAATAGTTAAAAAGTGGGAAACTTTTGGAGTATCCTGTGACTAAGAAATACATTACATATTCTTGTATTAACTATAAAAATTAGCTGTAGATTTACGGTGGGATTAAATTTACCATCAAGGTTTTATTTTTGAGGGTGTTGTGCCTATTCTCACAAACATTTTACAGAAAACTAATGAGTGAAGAAGTTTTTTGATAGAAAAGTAGAAACACATTTCTACTATTTTTAATACTTACTTTGTAAACTGATGAACTGATATGATATGGAAGTGATGATGTTTCTAATGAGGGTAAGTTTATGGAAGAAATATAAATGAATTTTAGATTTATATTATTTATCATGCATTGTGTCTAAAGATATTAACCATTTTAGCATCTAAATTAATTTTTCACATCATAACCCACTTACCTTGAACCATAGAATCGTTATAATACAAATTAAAATTCCTCAGGATATTTGTGATTTAATTTCAAAGTGGACATATATTAATTGAAAAATTATGGATAGGTTTTATGAACTTGATATTGATCATAAATCTTCTTTACATTTATCTTGAGTGATGAGTGTAAATTTTTTGAAAAGGTAAATGAAAACATGGATAAGGATGTTCGTGGAAAAGTTAAGGGATGATAGTAGAGGGGAAGAGAGATTATATTGAGATTTAAATGATAAATCATGACAAAATACCTAGAAGTATTTAGTTTGTAATATATAATTATTTTTAATTAATTGTTTTTTCTATTTAAAATATTGGATAAGATTTTTTATGTCATTTGTATCTATATTCCATTCGAATCATTGTCGAGTATTTTCTTTCTTGATGAAAATAAATTTCTCATGTAATGGGTATTTGATGCAAGAAAATAATGTATTCGTTATTTGTATCGTTCCAAGTGATTTTTGATCTTTTTTACTGCCTAATGTGGTGCAATTCTAATAGATTTTTAATGGATTATTTATTTAATGAGTTACTGGACTATATATGTATTTTCAAGAAAATAGAAAACATTTCACCCTTTAAGGGACTTGTTTTCAATGTGATGAGGGTAAAGAGATAATTTTGATTGAAATTAACCAATGTTTTGGACTAAACATAATATATATATTATGAAGAAGAAAAAAGATGAGGGGAAGATTTTAAATCACAAGAGTTTCATGAAATGACACTTGATTCATGATGGGAATTACAATTTTGGAATAAAAGATTAAAAAATTGGAAAAAAACTATCCAACCATAGTCATAGCCAACCACCATGAGGTAGAAATGTGATCTTGAACATGAAAAACCTGGGTGGAAATGTATTAAAAAATCCAGCATAGGGAAATAATGGTGTGTGTGAAGAGAATATGACATTGAGTGACACCAAGTGGAGGATAAGAGGACAAATGTTTACGATATGGGGTGGAACCATGGGAAGGAAACAACCATATATAGTGTAACATGACATATATAGGCGTGTTCTCCTAGAGTGGAGTCTAATGTGGTAAATTTTTTATGCAAGTATTGTGTAATAGAAAGGACTTGCGCCATAAAGGATGATGTATCATTGTAACAATATTTTAATAGATAAATAAGAATGTTCTCACATGATGTAACTCTATGACCAATGGTGATCCCACTGTATGATAATGCATCCAACTAAAGCATTGAATTTTACAAGATTCACACCACGACATGGAAATTCTATGGAATTATGAGATTATTTAATGCAATAAGGGATATAGATCCCACCCAATACGGAAATATTTTTCACTGGTATCTTCAATGATATTTGATGTTTTAATTATGGAATAGGTGAGTATTTTCATTAATGTAAATTTAACTCCATGAAATGTTCGAATGGAAAATATTAAATATGGAGATTCTACAAGTTCATGATGATTCACCTAGTTTCAGGTCATGACTGGTATTTTAGTATAAATGGAAATATTTATTGAGCATTCGGGTTTTACGAATTTCTCTAGTATTTTGAAATATCTCCAATTTCCTAGGAGGATGTTTGATGATTTATTTTCATTATAGTAATTTTCTAAAAATTTTTACATTAATTTTTCTGATTTTTCCATTCTAATTGTTCTTTATCTTTTTTGAATTTTGTTTTCCCAAACTCATTCCTTAAATGAATTCTTCACATGTGATGGATCCTCACACTATAATTCATGGTTAACTTGATTAAGGAGTTATGGATAGAGATTATAATGATGTTATTAATAATATGGGAATATCGTTTTGATTCATCCTAGGGAATACGACAAGGAAATTATGGGATTCATATGGTATATAGCCCTGTGAGGATGGGTGTGATGGGGAATATAGCACACTGAGGATGTGTTGGGGCTTACACCTAATTAGAGGCCCATATTCGTATGTTTCCACCTCCTTTTAGTTTATAACTTAGCATGTAAGGATGACTAGACTCACAATGAATATTTCTTACTGAGGAAAAGGTTTGGACATATGTATGGGTGTCATGTATAGTTCAATATGGTAGGTTATTTGGGTGAGGATATGTTATAGGGATTATACTACATTGAAGAACTATATATGTAAATATATCATTAAGTGGGTTAAGTATAAGATCTTCAATAATAATATGATTGGGGATTACACCTATTATAAGTGCCATGATTTTTATAGCTCGTTGAATGGGATAAAATAGGTCCATTGGATGTTATGGATGACAAGATGGTTGATATGTGTCAGCTATGATGACAATATTAATCCAAGTAAAGTTTCACTAGTATCCTTGAAATATATACCCTCATTATCAAGAGAATACATGATTCCAAATGCCTTGAGCATCATTTTGGTTATGGATGAAAATCAAGATAGTTCCATTATACATTGAATACATGATTGAATAGTAAAATAATAATGTGCATGGACCTTTTCATGTATCTTATTAGATAATGGGAGACACCTCACTAAAATGGGATTTTTGGACTATTGACCATGGTTAAAGGAATCCAAAATTTTCATTTGGGTTAATTCATCCAAGGTAGATGACTTGGGTGGAATAATGGGAATAAAAAGTTTATTATTACCCATAGTATGGTTCCTTAATGATAGAACCCTCCATTGGTCAACTATTTTTTGGTTTGGGACAATTTAGATGGGGTGGGTATCCACTTTTAGACCACAATTTTGGAATTGAAACTGATTTTATATGAGTGGATATGGTTTATAGAAGTAAAGGTTTGAAGTCCCTACTTGCAAAAGAATTTTCATGAACATCCCCCCCATGAAGGGGTCTCATGGGATTCCTTAATGATAGAATTATATAAATAGTCTGTTGATTCCTCTATTAGTGGGGGGGGGGGGGAGAATTATCTTTAATATATTTCATGATGTTTCTCCCCTTTTATTATCTTACTGAAACTCGGTGAGTTACCTAATTTTTTAGTTATAGTTTTTCTCAAATATTGTGATTCTCAAATGGTTAAACATTATTCTATAAATATATATATCAATGTATAAATAAAAACCCCTTAATTATTTCCTAGATTTATCTTTAGTTCTCAATGTGTCAAATTGTCTCCCTCTTAAAGTGTACACAGGTTATTTATAGGATACATGTTGTAATCACCTTACCTACTTAAGTGATTTCATTGCACTCACACAATCATAAAGATTCCCCGCATGTTAAAATAGAAGAGATATATGGTCTCAATGTTAGTTCTATGTTGGAAAGAGGTTCTAAGTCCATGATGAATAAGTACCCCATAATCACAAATTATTTTTAGACATGAATTCTTTATATTGTTTGTAAGGATGCACTGTCATCAAGACCTCAGGTGGACCTAAAGGATTCCTTAAAAAAATATTGGATTTATTCATGAATGACACTTATTATTTGTGTAAATTTCCCATTTATGACATCTATTATCCTTCAGGACATACTTGAAGTTAATATTGGATATTTTTCAAGCATTAACCTCCCCTAAAAATTAGGTTCTAATGTTCAATAAGAGATGCTAATTTTGAGGATCTAAGATAGCCATCGTAAGTTTCACATAGTAAATATAGGACTCATGATTTACATATGGGTTGAATCACCCCTATAAATAGTTCATGGGAACCACATTCTATACTTTACAATATAATATAATCTTTTATCGATCACATATGACAATACTCATTTTTTATCCATGAATAAATCTCTTCGCAAACAATTCTCACCATGACCAAACTTCCCCAAAAAGACTTAAAAGGTATCCATAAGAGATTTATGTGAAATAATTTCCCTACCAAATATTCTTATGTGGAATTAGCTGATTCACGTAGAATATATATGGGACCTACATCACATAATTATTATGGGAATTTGTTTATCTTTCCATTTTTGGAATAAATTATTATAATAATTGGAAATCCTTTTACCATCATTTCTTCCAATATATTCAGTGGATTATGGTTTGACTCGTGACTTGGGAGCAATTAATTAAATTGAAAGTAGGGTCATTATTGTGTTGAATACTAATGTAGACCCCCAATATCATGCTATGCCTAAAAATTAGTCTCTTAATAATATTTTCACAATAGAGATACAAAACCATTCATTATATGGTAGGATTACCATTTTTAAATTTTGGTTGTAAAATTATATTTCAATTCCCTAATATGAAAAAACCTACTATCAACATAGTTGGCATTTTCCCTAGACTATATTTTGATTTGTATATATATTAAAGGAAAACTTTTCTTAGAGGTATATAAAGGGAGAACATAAATCTTATATAGATCCCCACTAACTAAATATAACCAATACCAGATCCGTCATCCCATTACTCAACATCATTCATCCATATTAACTATATCACTAATAAAATCCCAGTGGAGGATGGAGGTCGAAGTGTGATTTGTATCCCTGAGGTAGATTCTCTGATGAAGGATCCAAGGATTTCTAGGTTTGTCGAAGCTTTACAGAAATCCCAAAATAATTTTATATAATTGAATTATATCAGGAAAAATTTATTTCTCAATTAATTATGTATCAACAAGTATAACTCTTCTCAGAACTGGTTAGTAAATGGTTTTTGAGAACCCACACTTTTCACGTACCATAAAATAAATTAAGGATTATTTTTTAGGATATCAAAATGTTGAGAGGTAATCCCAGTCCTTGGGGGTTATAATGAGTTCTTCCTTGTGGAAAATTTATAAGAGGATGTAGAAAAAACTCCTCCCCTAAAGATGTATTGATTGAGTGAGGTGGTGTGAATATTGGAAAAATATAT
The DNA here is from genome assembly GCA_963277665.1 of Viscum album. Classification (NCBI taxonomy): domain Eukaryota; kingdom Viridiplantae; phylum Streptophyta; class Magnoliopsida; order Santalales; family Viscaceae; genus Viscum; species Viscum album. The sequence continues at coordinate 1,284,401,089 of OY728155.1, read as the reverse complement.
TTTTACTCACTCAATAATATCTCTTAGAGAATGGGAAGATAAATTTTTTACATCCCAATAAACATAATCTAGGAATCGAAATTCCTAAGTTGTATCCATCCCAATGAGCCTAAAATGATGAATGCTTATATTAGGATACCCTAGAAGTAGGCTAGTATACCACATGAGGATACAATATTAGGAATATTGGGTATACATATATATAAATGGTAGGGTTCTTTATTATGTTCTTAAACAGGTGGACCTTCCCTTCAAGGGATGCTCACTTAGTTGTCAGGGTCAATACTTTAGTGATGGTGGAGCTACCAGATCAAGTTAACCGACCAGCTTGTAAATTCATATACCTGAAATTATTTATCATATTCTAGGACACAGTTAACAAGGGAATACTCTATATTAGATTAATAGACCATTACAATTATTTTATATCTAGGTGGTAGAACACTTCGGACATTATGAGTTTTAAAACACCATGAAAATTCCCCACACTATGTCTCTCCCAAAAGTTATCAACATATACATAATTCTTCCAATGTCCCTAATAATTAATAATACTAAAAACATATTAAGAAACCATTCCTACTTCACCTTTTTTACTTATAATTCATCATATAATATAATTATCAGTAATGGAATAAACAACCATAATTAGTGATCCTTAATAATTTCTCTTCAAAATGATGTTTTAATTTCATGAGTGAATGATATAATCATCTTTATACCTTATACCCCATAAATATTTTCATTCTAGTTTAGATGTCTCTAAATATTATGTCTTATTGCCTTCATTATTGTTTGTTATAAGATGAATCCTTCTATCATTCACTAACTCTGGTTGATAATAGCTCATGATAAAAAAATTGAGATTTCATTTTAACATGTTGGAACTCTATCTAACATTTCATTTGAAAATTATATATCCTGAGTAAATCACTAGCCAAAAGATGTTCTAAGATAGCTGGTCTGTTGGGTGAATGAATTACTTGCCTTTCAGAGTCCTTTTTAACAAGAATAAATTGGAATACTTCATCGAACTATAGGATATTTCAGCTAAAAAAATGAATTTTTAGTATTTTATTAGTGCTTCCTATCAATCATTATGAAATTTTCTATGTTTAGTTACCCAAATACTCTTATAAGTATCTTTACTTTCTGTATTTTTTATATGATTACATATAGGGAATCCAAATTATGGATGCTCCTATACTTTTTTAACAACAAATGATTAGGATTTCTATTTCAAACTACTATTAATTCCTTAATTTATCTCATTGTTTTAACAATCTGTCCATGATAATATATGAATCTAATGAAGAGTAATTAAATGATTGTTAAATCCATATAAAAGATATATTGAAATAGATTAGGTAAATGATAAATATATAATTTTAGAGTCAAAGACCAAATAAATAAATAAATATATTACCTTTTGAACATGTACCCTATGATAGATATAATTGGTCTAGAGAGGGAGGCAAATTTACCATCACCATAATCTGAGGAAAATCTATGAGGGAAAGGACCATAATATTTCCCACTATAATTATAATAGAAAAGGACCATATGATTAAAATCAGACATTTTCACTCAGATAGATATAACCAACACATATTCCATCACTATAAGGAAATAATGGTCTATTTGGTTAAATTATTCTTGAAATTATGCTCCTAGATAGATATACAGGTGATAAATATGGTGGCATAAATACTGTTATGGTATGTCAAGGTTCATCCATTAAGATATGAGAGAATTTGTTGACTTGAAATTGTAAAAATCATGAAGGGGGTTTTAGAATGAGGATTACATTGCTCAAAAGTGCTTAGTTAACCTAAAATTACACTTCTATTTATTTTTCACTAATCAAATGAAATAATAACTGAGGAAAATTGGGGTGATATTACTTTTTATTAGGATAAAGAACCCATGTTGCATGGATTAAATTTTTCATGAATTATATGGTGGTCCCTTAATGCTTTATAAATTTTCATTTCAACCCAAATTTTTTCCTAATCTATAAATAGGGGAGGATTATTGTGCAGGAACATGAATTTTTGTCTAGCCTCCCTTTACATGTTTTTAACCTAACAAACTGTGTGCCTATTTTTTTTAAATTCTCAAAGCTCACCTAAGATATATAGGGTGAAACCTAATTATAAGAGAACCAAACAATGACCAGGATTCCCTTTTCAAATTTTCAACCTCTAGAGTTTTATGTCTCTTATCGTTTGATGGTTCAGGCGATGCAAGTTAAACAAATAAGGGAAAATGTTTCAGTTTATACAACTTTCACCAAAGGGTGAGACATTCTATATATAAAAGGAAATAAAAACCCAATGTGAATGAAGATACTGATACTAGTATAGAAAATATCATGAATGAGTTAACATAGTTAAATGTCTTAGGGATCAAGCCATATTTTTTTGGGGTTTAAGTTTGTACAACTTTGGCCAAAATTGGGATAGGGTTTAAGGTCTTACAACTTTGACCAAAAGGTGAGGCAACATACCTAGTGGTACGGGAATGGTTGAATAGATTTTTTGGAAGATCAATTTCACTAATATATATATACATATGTAATGGTGCATGTAGTTTATGTTCTGTTATCTTGGACCAAAATGTGATGAAGTTTTATAGTCAAAAAACTTTGATCAAAGAGTGAGATATTCTATATATCAAGGGAAAAGTAAAACCTAATGTGAATATAGAGTCTCAATATAACACATACCACCTCATGGGTGGGTTCATAAAATATATATTCATAGTTCTCAATGTTGTATGGGGTGCGATATCCTTAAAGGGGAATGAGAGATAAATTTTCAGTTTCGCCTTTAAATAAGGAATTAGATTATCTAAATCATAAAATAAGATATTTGAATCAGAAAATGATGTGATGGAGTAAATATTTTGAGGACAAATGTTGAACATATTTAAATAAAAGGTTATATGACATCATTATTGAAGTAACATGGGGATATAAGTCCTTTTTCTTAGGATGAAAACATTAATTTTGTTGGATATTTTGAATATGGAAGAAAAAACATCCTTGTAAAGTAGAGGCATCTTCTTGGATTCCGGTTCACCCATGAAAAATATCCATGGAAGGTCTATAATGATTCAAATAAATTATTAATGAATTGTAGTATATTAGAAAAGTTTATTCAAAATTGATCCAAAAACACTGGTTCAAAGCTAACCAAGTTCAAGTTATTATCTAATATTGTAGGGGGTGGAAATAGATCATGATGTGTGGTTGGTATGAAATGTATGGTTCATACATCACTAGGTATCCTAAAATTATTGGATTAAATCCACTTATTATTCTCATAAATGAAAACTCCTCATATCATAGAGACTAATATAGAAATACCCAACATGAATTAAGATCATACACTGGGAGGGGGTAAAATTTATAGAATTTACAGTTAATCCAAATGTATGTGATCTGGATGTTTCTAAGTATCATGGAATAATATGAATCGTTACACATTAATTTCTTATACTTCCACTACATAGATTTATCTCATGTTTAGGGGAATATGGTTAGCATTGTTCTGGTGCATGGATATTATAAAAATATCAATGTAAGTGAGTAAGAGACTGAGAAATAGGAGTAAATTGAATTATATTTGTGGATATGTCTAGAATAGGGAGTCTAAGAGTAACTATGTATCCTATAATGATTTGAATTAATCCATACATAGTTTTTACATGATTCTCTACATAGATATGGATTATGTGAAGGAAATATAAAATGAAAATACTATAGTTTTTAATTATAAAAAGGATGGAAAAAATAAATGGGGAAGCTCCTACACTAATTGGTTTTTGAAAAATATTGGAATTTTATCCCTAAAAGTTATTAGGGATAAATATCCATATTCCAATGGGTTCAAATAATGATCCATCTCTCATGAAATAAAATTATGAAAGATTGGGTTGGTATCTCTATGTAGTTTAAGGTCAGGTAGGATGAACCATACGTCATGAAACTTAACATCATTTCAAAATTACTTTAATGTAATATAGTTTAGTGTTGTTTTATAAATACCATTACATATAGGTATTTATGAAGATATATCCTACAAGCATAATTAAATATATTAAAATTAGTATCGAGTTAATGTGGAGAAATCATACTCCAAAACGAGGTTACATTTGATTGGGATATTATCTGTGGTTTATTCTAAGATATTTGATATAGAAGTGTCTACATATCATCTAATGATAGGAATCAAGACAAATGTATTTCTAGTTATATGGATCATTTTATGATAGTTTATATTAAAGAATAATAAAAAACATACATTGAGAATTATTACATGGATCTAACCCTCATGTAAGAAAATAAGAGCATAGAATTTATTCCACTACAATATATTTAACTTCATACATAATGGAATAAATGTATTTATATTTAACATAATTTTACAAGTATTATCATGAAATATATTTTAAGCTCATATGATAAGGAACAATTCCCAGTTGTTTAGAGTCTTGTAGAATAGACTTTATATAATGTAGTATATCTTCATATAGTAAGAAATTCAATCATGCAATTCAATATCATTTTACTTGCAAAATTTGAACCCAAACTAAACTTATGAAAATTATTTCTTATCAAATCATAAATTATGGGATAACATGATGTGCTCTCCATACATTATGATCAAAGAGTAATATCCATAATAATAGTCCTTATGTATGGTGTAAGATCAATCACATTTTTGTTTAATATTTGAAGGATTAATTCTATGTATAAAAGGAGTTATCAGGGATAATGTCAATTATCCTTAGATAAACAAATGAAGGTGAAACTTCTTATAGAACACATTAATGACTAGATCCAAGTGAACATATACGTTATAAAGTGTGTACAACCATTTATCATCATGTAACTCCAACTCATAAATCCATATCTAAGACCATTCTTCCATAGTCAGATCATCACATGTGGTTATGTGAAGTGAAGGTAGTTAAACCTCAAAGGTAAAGACTATCGTTGTCCCATATATGAGAAAATATGGGGACACATGTGTGGAATTATAAATAGGGGTTAAATATTGTCAAATATCATATAATAGTTTCTATTTACAAGAATTGTTTTAATTTTCCACCATCTTCAAAAGGATATTATATATACTATTTTTGAAGGCCTATATTTATCCACAGGTCACTATAAGATAATGTAATTAATGGTTGGAATATATATTAAACTTACAGAATAACCTCTTCAATTAAAAAGAGTATAAATTTATGTCGTAATCTGTCAATATTATGTGGGGGGAACTAAATCTAGTTTTCATATTGGACATCATGAAATTGATGATATCCTTTATTCTTACTTCATTGAGGATTATAATATTATTCCATTTGATGAAGAAATTGATGGCAGTAAGTATAAACATAAAATTCTTGGCTATAGTTAGTGGATATGGCCCCATGATATTTATTCAACAAATGATAAATGGATAAGAGTATTTGGAAGTGTGAAAAAATTATAGGGGTTTATAGATGAAGATTTAATATATCTAAATGGAATGGAAATTCTTTATAAATTATGTGTATTCTTGCGTCATTCATTTATATAGGTATCCAAGTCTCTTGATTTGATGGAAGATCTTGGATCCTGACTAGTGAGTTCTGTAGGAACTAGTATAGACTTCCTGTTCCGTAGCAAGGGTCTCTCCTCCTATAATAAACCTTAGGAGGACTACATAAATTCCTCACTTGAAGAATAAATTATAGGAATTTGGGACATCATAAAGGAAAAACTGATTCCTAGTAAAAGATATATTCCCTCTTATCTTGAACTAGTGGAAGGATTCTATTTTAGAGGTTTTTTATTATGGGAAACAACTATCCAATTATGGAATTGGATGGTGAAGTTAAAGTATTTACTAAATATATAATGGCTTAAAATTCATTAATATCTTCCATATCATTTATCATGAATTGAAATACAACCCTTTGATTTCTGGTGTTAATGACCATCACATATTATTCTAGATCTTCTAGTTCTATAGCCGCATTGGCTAGTTAATTTTCTTAGGAGTTCTATGAATGATAAATCTGAGATGGCATGGGTCCCAAGGGGAATTCAAAAACAACCCTCATATATAATCAATAAGGGGATTAAAATCTCTATTTTTATGAATTAATCACCACTGATTTACTTAATTACAAACTATGAATCACCCTAGATGTTCAAATGGTCCATTGATATTTTTGATGCCAATTCTATGCCTGTAATGAGAGCTTGGTATTCTACCTCATTACTAGTGCATACCTTTGATAACATAAATGGGTAAAGAAAAATCAATATCATTTAATGGATAAAGAGTTCCCCTAGTCTAACCTAGTTTATTTTTTTATTTTCCATACTTATCCTTATTGGGATCTTTGAAACACCATAAAATTATTTCTCCCATGTTTGGAAAATTTTATAGATATAGTATATTTTATTCATTAAAGATTTATGATCCCAATAATTAATACTATGGTAAAGGTTTAATTGTGAAGAAATATATCAATGTATTTTATTTGATAAATTGTTAATATATGAACTAGATATAAAAATATTAATAGTTTAAAACCCACTATTCTAGATACCCAGTTAATATCGGGACACTAAGGATAAATTTTAGTGGATCAACATGAGAGATTTGATGAAATTTTTGATGCTTAAAATAATGTCTCATTTTTTCACTACAAAGATTAATGCAAGGAAGTTAATTTTGATATCATTGTATCAATTCTAAAAATCCATCATTTTCCTTAAGAGATAATATATATTATTTTATTTTCCTATATAATTTTTTCAGTAATAAGGGTACAAGTGATCACTTCAAGATATCCTTCTAGTGGATGGGTTCATTTTATTTTAAATTTATAATTAATATTTGTGAATTTAAGAGATACCACTTGATACTGTAATTTTATTTTTGAAAATATTCATCCCACTTATAGGTAAACCCTTTTTGTGTCAACTTTATGATGGGATAAAAATTGTATGTGTGATTAGATATGAATATTGTCATCTATGAAATATTTCCCTATATTTCTCTCAACTCTTTGAGGATATTAGGAAGTGGCATATTAATTATTACCTTGGCCTTCATTAGGTCAACATAGATATTGTAAAATCACACCACAATGATTATGAATTTATATAATTTTACCCAAAAATAAAATTTCAAGAGATTTATCCTCATGATGTTTTATCAATTTTAGTTGAAAACTATTTCAATATTGGTAGGATAATCACAAAATTATTGGAACATGTCTACCATATCATTTACATAGCAACATATAGTCTTTCTTAAGAAGGACTTGAAGATATAATTCATGACATGTTGATATGTGGTGTCAGCATTCTTCAAGACAAAGGGAATTAATTTTTAGTAATATACCCCTCTGGGTTCCATATATTTCGTGTATTCCTTTTATTTTGGAGTTATCTATATTTGGTTATAGATGGAATACCCATCCATGACGGAGAAGGAAGGAAAGTCAGTTATTGTATCAATTAAAAATTATTTGATTGATTTTTGGAAATCATCCTTGGGGAAATGTGAGATAAGATCAATGAAATCAATGAAAAATGTGATTTTACATTCTTCTTCATGATAGTGAAAATGATAGTGATCCACTTTGGGTATTGAAATTCTCGAATAACATTTTCCCTGATCATCTTGTCAAATTTTTCATCCACATTGGTATTAAGGGATTGATTAAATTTATTTTCTTCCTATATAGAAGTATAATTATCAAATGGTAAAACAAAATTATTGGTATTCACATTAGGATACAATACAAGAATCTCTGTATAGTTCTAAACAAACACATCTCAATGGTGTTTTAGAGAAGATATGTATGTTCCATGTTTGTTAGGAGTCAGGGTGGCTCTAATCAATGTTGTTCATTCATCTTAATCGATACCCAAATTAATATTTCCAAGTTCGTTGATGGATGTTGAGACACCATCCTCAAATACTCTATCAGTATCCTAGATATATCCTCTTGTTCTTCCTCTACATCATCAGGGGAAGAATATGGGTTTAAATCCTTAGATCTAGACAATGGTATGAGAGTATTCGAATTAATTTCTTCTTATAACTAGTTAGTTTCATTGTATTCAAGAAACACCATGATAATGGGAGGGTACCTAACCAAACCTCATGCTCTTCTTCTTCTCATTGGATTCAAATACACATATTCAAAAATACTGAACTGGGATAACTAAATTTAGTCAATTTTGTTTTTGTAGAGATGCTCATGGGAAATAAAAATACAGATGTACTAGTAGATGTATTCTTCCCTATCAATGGGTTATTCTCAATAGAATTTCTTTTCATGACCATAATATGGTAGGAAAGTGATTGTATTTTTTTTACTTATTATCTAATACAACCTGTGTGACACAATGACTTAAAATATCTAGGGTTACCACCACAATATAATTAATGGGACATAAGTAATCATCACTAAATTTTCTCTATATAATGATAAGTTTGTTTTCCAAACCATTAGTGGAAACACTTTTATGGATTTTTCTCCCATTAATCGCTTCCCTTCCCTTTTTTAGAATCTTATGTCTTTATACTGAGTTTCAAAGAACTCAAAGGATGAATTATCTCCAAATACTACCAAAAAATTCTAGTTAACCGATTGAATCAATAATTAATAATATGATTGTGGAATCATACTGTGTATATAAATCCATCGTATTCCTATTAAGTTATTGAAATAATTTCTTAACAAACCACCATGAATTCAGAGTCATAAATGAGATCACTGAATTAGGATATGATCTTGATCTTTTCAAGAATTCTCTACTCAATATTTTCATACCCCTATATTGTCATATTGGAAGGGGACCAGGTAAATATAACTATATCCCATGAACCTGAGGGTTTAAATCAAGATTTTATTAATACTTGAACTATTATCAATTAGGGATCATTATATGTCTATATCATCAAGACTTAAAAATATATATAAGGGTTAGGTGTGTCACTGTATGAAATCATCCTAGTCTTGTTCTGTGAATGAATTGATCATGTGACATTAGGTAGATCCTATCTTTACACAACACAACTCTACTACAATAACCATAGTTTTGAACACTTTGGGTCTTAAAATATCCTCAATGAGGGCTTCCCATGGATACTTTAATAGTTGAAGGACATCCAAAATAAAGAGAATATATGAAAGAATAGAAAGATACTTTAGGATGACATGTTTTTATACCATGGTTCTATGATTTATGCCTTGAGGTTTCTCCCAACCATAGGGTTTAGAATCCAATGCCGACAGTGTTGGTGGTACCTTCCCTTAATTAAAACTAGTGGTTATCTTTATAGTCATGGGTAAGGATGAGAAAGCCATCCCATACTCAAATTTTAACTTGAAAAATACATTTATAATAGTTTATATTCTAGTATAATTATATGAAAATGAACCCTGGATAATTTATTATTAGATCGATTTTCTTGTTGAGCACGTTGGAGTGCATACCTCTATGTTTTAGTTGTATACATAGACATAGAAAAAATAGAGCCTAGATGTTAGTATCCACTATGATTTATCCTTCCCTGGACTCCTACTACTTTACAAAGGCATCCCATATTGTGAATGTGGATATCAATTTCATATATTTATTCATCATTAGTGAAAGGTTATGTTAAGTGGATGAAGCTGACCGAGACATATTTTGACTAATCAACAAATGGGGATTTCATTTGGTGAGGTGGTTACCATACTATAAATAATGGAAAAATTATGTTTATAATAGTTTTTATTAGCTTGTTTACTAGTGGGGTTCCTCTTCCCAATCCTTTTTTACGAGAAATTATTTTTTTGAATCTTGGATGGATACAATGATATTGGTTTCATCATTAGAATCACAGAGGATATGGGTATCACAACTAGCTAATTTAGTTGTTCTTGGAGTATGGTGTGTTCTTGGATAAACAATTACCTTTTCATCAAATCATGAAATTACTTCCCTAGTCTATTTGTGACTTACTATAACTTTTTTTTTGGTGTGGTTTGAGAGAAAAATTCCACATACACTAAATGTTTCCCAAACACAAATTTCTGAAAATAATTCATCTTATAGAGTATATATTTCAAAAAATGTAATACTGGATAATAGGTACCAATATATAATGGGAGGGGTAGTAATCATAGTGGTCATTTAGAATAATTTTTATGTTTTTCATTGCCTATAAAATTTTAAGAATATTTATTCCATAGAAAAATGAAATGCCACAAATATTGTTCTTTTTTGAAGGAGTGGAAATTATTATTCTAATATTAAAACACTAGGAAATTTTGTTCCATTTTCTCATGATGAGAATGCTGGTGTTCTAATTCTATTAATAAGGACGAATCCTTTGATATTGAGTGGGATTATGGATTTGAATCAGCACTAATTCTAGTTTGAGCATGATTTTTATAGTTTTTACTTTACTATCTCATTTATCATTGTTGTTGGTACCTGATTATACTGAGATTTATACCATCAAATTTCATCTTCTAAGAATTGTTTTTCATAATTTAAAACTCTCAGAATATAAAAGAATATTTTAGGGGAATAATAAGCATCAGAAAAGTAATTGCAGATACTTTTTATATATATCCCAATAGTAGTTCTTCTATATGTTTCATGTCTATTGAAGATATCAATCCTTTACACTTGGAGATTAAATTATTGACCCTTTTATTTTCATATTGTCTTTAAATTGATATGTCAAGGTAAATGTACCTTTTCATCATCAAAATTAATTGATCGTGGAACATCCTTCATATTTATTTCAAATTTATATTAAATCCAACTAGTTGATTATTATACAAAATAAACATTGGTCTCTCTAGGGTCTGCATAAAGAACTTGAGATTTAATACTTCCTATTATTTTGGAATTCCATTTATGGGATCACATCGGGATTTTAAATTCATACAATGTTTCTTAGTATCTCATATGCAATAGAATATTGTGAATGTATAGTTTCTAAAATTTGGTGTAGGAGGATATCAAATACCATCCATTCAAGGTATATTTAACACTCTTATTGTATTTACACACATTTTACCTTCATGGAATTTATTCATATAGAGAGGGAATTTAAAGATTTAAGGAGATATTTAGAGAATATTTCTTAAGTAGATGCTTGAGTATCATAGCAAATGGAGCCTAATAATATTGACTCACATGTGATTTCTATTTATGTTTATCTTGAGTCATCATGAGGTAAATCCCTTGCGATGGTGGTCATTACACCACTAGAGGAGAGAATTATTGATTTTACATGACCATTAGGGATATGTATATTGGCTATCTTGCCCACGGGTTGGTCAAATGACTATACTATAATCATATTAGTTGAGAAAATATTTCTTGAGGGGTATTTTCCGAAGGGTATATATTTTTATTTTCATAGAAGTTTACTCAAAAGGTATATTTCTAATAAGTAATTCAACATTGATTCACCTCAAATTCCCTAGATCTATATAATATTGGGTAATATGTTCCTTAGTGAAGCATGTATTAGATTATTTGGGTGGAATGTGGGATATAGATACATCCACATCGATCCCTTTATCTTTGGAAAGGGTCATAAATTGGCAGTAGTGAAATTTTTAGAGGATAAACCCTATATGGAGTTTTATTCTGATACTGGGTACGTACACCTTATTCACATATATCGATGTAGACCAAATTTTGAATGGATTCCTTTTCATCACATCCCTCTATTTTAGATTGAAGATCTTTTTTATCATTGGGTATGAAACTAATTAAATTAACTATGTTGAACCATCCAGTACAAATAAAATCTCTATATACATTATAATTCTAAAGGGATGTTTCATCCTTAGAATATCCATTAAAGGACATATAATAATCCCCCATGATACATTTCTTATTAGTAGGCCATTTTGATTTCTTCCCTTGATATTATTTACATTTTCCCAAAGATATTCCCAAAAAAGATTTTTATTAATGGTGATCCTGAGAAAATCCTTGAAAATTTTCACTGAAAAAATTTCCAAGGAAGAAGGTGGATTATAGGGAAAAATGAACTAAGATGATTTTTCCTATGAATTTCTACCCATTCTAGTTAAAACTAACATCCTTAGAGTAGGAGGAAGTAATAATTACCCTATCTTTGCATACTAGAGTTTACTTTGATCCACTACCATCATACCATGTATCTTCTATGAATTTGATGATCTTAGGGGTAGTAGTATTGGTAAAAATTACATTAAATAATGCAACTAATATAATGGTATTATTGAATTTTCAAGGTACTATTTAGAAATAATTAAGATTCATAACACCGTTAGGGTGATAAGTTATCCTTATTAATGGGTTCTCTATAGTTGTAGTCTTTTCTTCCCACAAACAGGAAGCTTATTTAAACTTTTTAGCTTCTTGGTGTAGAAGCCTATTGATGGACTATACCCATGTAGTACATCATTTTGGGGTTTGAGTTATAGAGGTAATTTGTTAGATGTATCAATTAGAATATTTAAATATAGGTCCCGATATCTAACCCAAAATATATGAAACAATAAGTCACTTTACCCAATAGTTTTATTTATATAGTGAGTAAGGTAAAATGTAGACTTCCATATTATCCACACCCTCTGATACACACATCATATGGGTTATTGGTGAATATATAGTGGATAAAATTCATACTAATGAAACAAACATATTGAATATAATCATTTTTCTACCCAAAATGATATCTCTAAGCCTAAGAAAATTTTTCCAGGTCAACCGAGAATCATATATCATTTATCTCCTGGATATGACTAGTGTACTCCCCATAAGAAAAATATTTGGACTTGTGATGATAGAGATTCACCAACTATTTTCAGAAAAACAAGGACATATATTAAACTTTTAGTAATTTTATAATACTATATTAGAGGATGGAAATACTATAGAAGATAACTATAATTCTTTCCTATGCCATCTCAATCCACATAGTTATTATGTTTTATTTATCCTCTAAGATGGATGTTTTACCTAATCTGACCATAAAACTTTTTTTTAGAAAAAATGAGAACATAGGCTCTATATAAATTGAAAAGAAATATTACTAGATTCTAAAGGAAGGAATTTTAAATTTTTCCTGATGTAAGATCGAAGGCATGTCACCAAGAAAAGTACTAGAGAAGATACAACCCTATTTAGTAAATCCACTATTTTGAAGGCCATCTGCATGGTAATTGGGCCCCCAAATGATATGAGTGATAATGTATCTCATGGAGGAGAGCCTATCGATACAATTGGCCCATTTCACTATCAGTTTCCCTAAGAGATGAATCTTTCCTATACCTACGACTTATAAATTTGTGGTGGAATCACACTAAAAAAAATTTGATCCAATTTCTTTTACTTGAAAGGATGAATAATATAATTATTCCAATAATTTCTATTTCTAGATCAACGACATGTCCACAAGGACCATGAAGATATTCCACAACATCACCATCGTAGTCTCTAAAGATGGCCCCATATTTACCCTCGATACACCATCTGTATTGCATTTAAACCATTCAAAAAGGGGGTTATCTAAAAGACAACAAGACTACCAATAGGACAAGACATGTTTAATTCAAGATTTAGGAACCTCAAAATAGTGAGGTCACTCACCGAGATTCTATAGTGTTATGTATATCGATAATTTTCATTGTGTTTTGAAGCGATAATATCAGAAAGTTTTGATCTTGAGTTGAAGTGAGCCTAGATGTGGATATCCTTGTTGCTTCCTCACCACATAATGTGAATCAATTTAGCACATGCCACCCTAAAAAGTATAGCAATCATCTTAGAAAACTGAATACTGTGAATTGTAGTTAAAAAAAGATATAAAGAGTTTGTATGAGGCAGATGAATCTTAAAAATATCAAAGACTTCTTTCCATAAATATGATGTAGTTTTGAAACTCAAGAAGAGATGATTGACATAATCATGGTGTTGATGGAATAGTACGCGTTTATATCACTATTACATGTTAATTAATTAAATGTTTTCATCCATAAGAACCTTATTAGAAGAGGGTCACCAAAGAAAAGTGAATCTAGAAGTAAGAATCAACTTTTTATTGAAGTTACCAATCCATTTTTGATTACCTTGAAGCTGGTGATTATATATGTTCTTGGAGTTAAGAAATCCATTTTTAGACTACTCCAATATTACAATATCCTCCTGATTGATGAATTCACAACTAACAGCAGTTTAGACAATATCATCAAGAAGTATATCCAGATTGTCCAATTCATCTTTAATCGAGATGTTATGATCAATTTCATGTTCTGGTGAGATAAACCGATCAATAAAGGGGACTCGAGTCCAGTTCTCATGCCAAAAGTTAAGATATGAGTTCATACTAACAGCAAGTGAGAGTGAGAGTTTATTTTCTGAAAGTCATTTATTAAACATGGCTTGATGGAGGACTCAATGTAAATCAATTTTCCATCAATGATATTTTTAAGTAATCTTGATCTGAGGAGTTTCAAGGAATCATATTTTTTTATTAATCACAGAATAAAATGATTTTGAAGAGACTAGTTGAAGAGCTCCAGATTTTGGATACAAAGGCCTCCAAGTACATGTGGCATGCAGTACTTTTTTCTGGGAGTTGTGATAATTTTTCTTTCCAATTTGTTTTCACTCAAAAAAAAGTTTATCATTATAGTATTAATGATTTTAATGACATATATAGTTCATAAATACACCAAAAATGAGTATACCAACTTTAAAACCAACACATGTTTAATAAGGAAAATTTGTTCTGCCATTGAGAAAGATTTTCCCTACCAGGAGGAAAGTGTTATTCTAATTTGACTCATTCAATTGGAGAAGTGGGAGGCATGGGGATTTACCTAGAACATGGTAACTATAAGGTAGATAAAAGGGATACATCTTTTTCGAATTCCCAGATCATTGATGATACAGTTCTTTCTTGAAGTTAGGATATTCTTACCAAAGTAGATAAATAATTTATTCTAACTAATTTCTTGGCCAGAAACACTTTAATAATGCAGAAGGTCATTCTTGATGTAGTTAATATTTCTCTTATCTCTCAAAGTGGTGATAATAATTCCATCTATAAAAACATATGGGAAGGAGTAGAGATACCTTTATCCACTCTGATGGTTTCAATTTCACCCTTATCCACCATGTGAAGAAGAATCCTTCTTAGGTAATCCACTATTGTTTTAAAGATAATAGTTGAAAGAGGATCACCATTTATCACCTCTAGATAATTTAAAATATCCTTTTAGGTACCCTTTAATAAGAATGGATATGTTTGTATAACCAAGCATATAATTGATCCAATGGATAAACAGCATATTGAATACAAAAATGTGAAGCGCATTACCTTAAAATGCCCATGCCAATGTGTCAAAAGATTTTATGATGTCGAGTTTAATGGAAATGTTTCCTCTCCAAGTGGACTTTCAGAGGATTTTAACACACTCTTAGGTGGTAATAAAACAATCCTGGATGTCCCTCCCTTTCAAAAATCCAAATTTGTTTTAGAATATGAATATATTCGAGACCTGAGCAAGTCTATTGGAAAGAAGTTTTTTGATGCCTTTGAGAATTATGTTGATAAGATCAACTGGTATGAATTAAATGATATCATTGGAATTTTTCACATTAGTGATTAATATAATAAATTGATCATTGAAGCCTTGATTAAAGGAACCACTATTAAGAAAATTCTTGACAAGCTTGCACGCATCATCCTGGATAGTATCCCAATTATATTGAAAGAAGTGATTTGTAAATCCATCCGGTCCCGGTGAGATTTATTAATTAAGGCTAAAGAAAACCTCTATGATTTTAATATCCACAGGGGTAGATGTAAGAAAATAGTTATCATACTATTATATCAATTTAGGTGTGATTTTTCCATTAACACTTCGTTCCTTGATGGTCAATTGAATATGTTCATTTTAAAAAAATGTTGCTGGATAACTCCCATCCTTCCTACAAGATTTAATATTCATATTTTAGTAATCATAGGGGCCTACATTCTCTTTGGAACCTTTGTAGAAAATTGAATAACTTGTATTTTATATCCCCATCAGCAAGCCTTCTGGTTTTGAAGATGTATTTTCTAATGTTTTCTCTAAATTTGAAAAGGTTTTGTAACATGGAAGACATTATTATTTACTGGGAAGTTTCTCCACTGAAATTTCTCTCAGTAATTGATTCTTGGAAGCCTTGTAGAGTGTATTCCTGGGAATCAATTTCAATATCAAGTGAGCTGAAATTAAAATTTCACCATTCCTTTAGTTTTATCTTGAACATTTTGAGAATGGAGATGCAGACCAGAGGGTTGGCATTAAACTTATCAAGGGTCCAAGGGTCATGGACATTTTTTTACCATTATATATGATAATACCAAGCATTATTAAATCATAATGGGATAGGTTTCCTCATCTCATTGTCAAGAAATAATTACCAGGATGGGATGGTGGTCAGAGTTGTGTTTTTCCAGATTGATGCATGATATCGATCTCCAATTTCCATGAAAAACATAATTTACAAAGTCCTTATAAATTATAATTTCTCTCATAATGATTAGGTTCCTCATGTTACATGCAAATATTTATTTATTGAGATTAATTTTAGTTAATATTGCCTCTACAAAACTGGACCTGAAGTATTTAATGGAAGTATTACTGAAAACTGGTCCAAGTTTCTCATTTTCATGAATAATTGAGTAGAAGTCCCCAATCATAGTCCATGAATCCAAAATGACATTGGAAATATCATTAATTTTCATCCAAAATAACCTCATGTTAATGCAGTTACTCAACGCACAGAAAATTGAGAAAAACAAATTCTGGGCATATTTATCAAAGTTGCAGGTGATAATCTGGTTATCCTCATGAACAATAGTTGGTCAGACCATGACACTCACGAGGTGGGTGAATTGAGTTCCTATAAAAAAATTTGTTAGAATTTTATTTAAAACTTTTCCCCAATTTAAAATAAATCACGCTAGTTAATCATGGTAATAAAGTTATAATAGTTTGATTGTTAAAATAACAGTTAAAAAGATTTATTAATTCTCAGTAACATCAATATGGGATATTTATATCACTTTTGAAACTATTATAATAAGGAAAGTAGATATAAATACAATCCAAGATTAACTATCAAAGTAACATTTTGTTTTCTAAAATATTAGTTAAAATAGTGAAAAAATAAATTGAAAGACACCACAGATAAAACAAATGGTTAAATCTCAAGCTGAGACCTAATCCACTCCACATGGTGATCACCTGAAATATATATATATATATATATATATATATATATATATATATATATTTATCCACACCTTGGATAGAGGTTAACAATAGTACACAGGACTGTCCTGGTCACAAGACCTCTTCCACTGTTCTTTGTGGGAAAACAAACATCAGGTCAAACATGACCTCTTGCATAGTTATATGTTGGTAAAAAATTAAAAGGGTATTTTAGTGACGATATATTTTATCCTCCAATTTAATGTTGTTTACAGAGTGTGTTTTAATACTGACACACACACACACTGCTCTAAAGGTAATAAAAATAGTACAAAACAGAGAGAAATTGTTGAGAAAGGATTAGAAATTCTCTGAGCGGTGTTCTATGAAGCTCTAGACTTGTAGGATGTTGAATATGAAAAATTTGAGTTCTCTAGTAAAAATATAGTATCGAGAGTCTTGTGTTCTGATTTCCAGTTCGATGTTGTTTTCTTTGTAGCTATTGTTCTTCTTAGGGATACTACTGTGAGAATGTTTGAGGTTATAATCTATAGTAGTAGAACCATTTTGAATCGGAGTGTTCTTATTTTGTTCTTTAGTGTATATGTTCTACTGTCCACTCTTGCATTCAACATCTCATTCACTACACAGCTCATGCATTTACACGCATTTTAACATTCGAATGTCTTGGTTGTGGCTGACAGGGAGCATGATCTCTAAATATTGTACCTTTTACTATAAGGTTATGTGTCTATAAAGAAACATTAATTCTATTAATGTCATTAAATGGATAAAATATGACCATTATAAATTTCTTTTAAATTTAATTGAAAAAGTCATAAAAAAGGTCAAGTAAGGAACAATGTCACTCTTTGTATTGAAAAGATGGCACTGGAAATGGTGACTTCTCCTTAGAATTTGAGCAGTGAGACAGTCATAGTGAGAAAGTCACAGTGCCATATTTTCATTGAGATCTGGAACCGATAGCACTGATTCAATGTCAGGATCTTGGTTTCTCATGTAATTGTGACTAATCCTTTGTCAAAACTCCGAAGGGTGTCTTTTTATGATGTCTTGAAGATGGATGCAATGAATCGGTGTCATAGGATTTATAAAATCTGAAACAGGTTACACTATCTGGGTTACAATGTCTAATTCAAGTTGTCTAGAGTAACAGTGTATGGGTTATAGTGTAAGAGTCATAGTGTCAAGGTTACAGTGTTAGGGACTTTTTATGAATCCTGAATAGGTGGAAAACATACAGTTTCTCAGACTTATCCAAATATCTATAAATTTTCATAAGATGTAATATCCGTAGAATGGATTAAAATTAATTATAATTTTACAAAACAAATATGATAAGGCTAAATTTAGTTTTCAAGATTCAAACATGATTTGTGATATTATGAATTAGGATCACGTGAGAGTTTAAACCATGAGTTGTAAGCATTAAAACATAATGAAACTAACAATCTCCAAACATGACTTGTCATAGGTTAAATATGATTTGTAATATGGTGAACATGATTAACCAGATTAACATTATTAACATTATTTTTTAGCTTTAAAACATGAGGAGTTCACAAATATTCCCCTTTTTGATGATCACAAATCATGGAATTTATAGTCTATATATTTTAATAAGGAAAATATATTAGACATATATGTGATAAGCTGTATAAGAATTGTTCTTTTCCCATGAAGATTGTCTTTCCCTAAATTCATCTTCATATTTCTCCCCCTTTTGTGATTATCAAAAATATAATAAGAAAAAGAAATAAACATGGAATAAAGGTAATTAAGAAAATGAACCACATTAGTTCACATTTAATTGGATAGAAATATAGAGTTCATTATAAGGAGAAATAAAAATACAAGACGTCACTATCAAAAATAAATCATTAACTTTTCTTAAGCACCAAAAGTATTCTATTTTACCTTGGTAGAGATATCCATAAGATCATATGATGAGGTTTAAGAAGGTATATGTCCAACTGAGAGAGAAGGAATAGTCACTCCCTTAAAAATAGAAGGTGTTAGGGAAGGTTTAGTTGAAGACTGGGGCAATGGTTGCTCAATAATAATAGGACTGATCAGGATCAGAGCCTGAAATATATACATGGTAGTAGGAATAGTTGTAGTGGAGGATGATGGGGTTGAACCAAGATGCAAAGGGGTAGCTACAACAACCACAATAGCAGTGTTTTTCACATCGAGATATATCTTCACCAACTTAATGAATTCCGTAATAATCTCACCACCATACTGCATATCCTTTTCAAAATCATCATTGTTCTAAAAAAACTAGTCCAAGAGTGGGGTGAAGTATTTTATCTTATGAACTTGAGTCCAAAAGGCTTGAGTGAAAAGATGAATTTTCAAATATTATACAATGTAATTGAAATGATTGGTCAGATTCTTCTTAAAGTAATTTCTATTGATATAGAAATCTATTTTCTTAGTAATTTCTTCCTGAGAATCATTTACATTCTTTGAACATATCCTAACTAAATCAAGTACTTGATCACTATTCTTAATGACAAAATATAAAATTTTATTATCAAAACCAGTGCATACTGAATGAAGATCTTCCAAAACAACATTTATGATCAGGTTACAATCCATAGGATGAGATGGTTGTCAAGTGGCATTTGAAGTAGTAATAGCCGTAATGAGAGACTTATGTTGATTTAGAACTTTCTATAAACATCCCTTATATTCATCAATCATCTTTTCAAGTCCAACACCACACTCACACATCTCATTGAATATGTTGATGTTTATGTCATCCACATTTTCATATATTGAAATCAAGTTTGGTTGAATCAGAGATACAACTTTCTGAGGGATCAGATCACCAAAATTGTCAACAAGATGACCAGTAGGATCTTGTCGAGTTATCAACACTTTCAGTATGTCTTAAACTATAGATCTGAGAGACTTCACCTCATCACTCAACCTTTTATTCTCAATTCTATCTTTTTGAATTTCTTGAATCCTTTTTTTTGAATCTACCCTAGGATTTTTGATAAAATCAAAGAAATATCTCTTTAACTGAGATTAATCACTGGGGAAGGTTGTGACTTAAAGATCTTTCAAACTCAAGCTAAAAAGGTGCCACCAAATGTTTTCAAGTCTCATTGAATCACAGAATCAGAAGACTCTTATGTAGTTTCAAGAATAGGAACTGATAAAGATTTAGTCTCCTTAGAAACGTTTCCTCTATAGAAAAAATTGGATTCAATTGAAACACATTGGAATGATCTATGCCTTTTATCAAGGCCTCTTGGGTATTATCCACATAAAAAAACTAGGAAACATATTACAATTATCAACAGTTCTTTGGTTAATAGGATTGATAACTTGATCACTTTCTAAACTGGGGTGTTGCTCCCCCACAATAAGTGAATCTCTCCTGGGACAAAGAGATTCAATATCTGGACCCATTTCTACATTCTCTTATATATCTTTGTCTCACCCTTCTCTTTTCTAGATAGCTGAAAGGCCTATTTTATTATTTCCTTGGCAGATAGGATTATTTCATGTTAAAATTCCACTTCTGATTATTACAAAATAGTAGGTCTTTCCTCAACAACATGTTCTTCCTCAAAAACATGATCTGTTTCAACAGCAGGTTCTTCTAAATGTTCCTCAGGAACAACTTTTTCTTCTACACCAGTAGCTAGTCCTTTTTCTGCCACTATTATTCTTGAAACTATCTCTTTAGCAATTACTTTTTGTGGAACATGTAAGACACTACCTTCCTTTTCTCATATAGTTCCTTCATTCGGTGCATACACTACATATTCAACTTCTTCATCTGAATATTCAAATACCTCATCAGGTTCTAGACCAGATTCATAGTTGTTCATATGTCTTGAAGGATTATCATCTGGATTAAACTTTTAATACAATCTTTCATTGTCCTCCACCCAAGACTTTTTCCAAGGATTACTGCAAATTTTAATTCTCCTGATTATATCCTTTGAGATACAAAACTCATAATATTCATTCACTTCATCATTCAGAACAACTACTCACTTGGAAGACAAAATTTCCGAAATAAATCTTGAATTAAACAGAGAGGTAGATTTAGAAGTTGTTTGGATCATTTCACACATATGAAGTATAATATACTTAAAAATATTTTTCTTGTTCCCATTCATGATATGATATATTAAGAACATATATTTATACTTAATGTTATAAAAATCAAATTTCCTTGGACAAATAAGATTATGAATAAACTTAAACAAAAACCTTGCCTCTCCATCCCACTCATCTCCAATTTCCCTTATTTTCATCTAATTTCATGTAAATCATCCTAGTGCCTCTTATATTTTAAAAACATCACTAAGAGAAGAATAAAATATTTGGTAATCCTCAAATATTACATCATGAGGCATTCCTTGGAATCAATCGAATAACTTTGAAGAAATATTACACCTTTCACCATTAATCCATATTATTACTACAAATCCATCTTTAGTATTGATTGAAAAGTGATCATATTGATAAAAATGAAAAACATGATTAAGATAAATTTGTTTATTCCCTTTTGTGAACTAGTCCAGCCATCCCTATTCTTATAGTACTTTCAAAACGAGTGACTTACTTGTCAGCAACCACATCGGACAAACTTCCTTCTCCGGCATAACTGTTCTATCAAAAACACTTGAATTTAGTGGTCCGTCTGACATTACTTTTGGATGTTTTTTTCTTTCTTCGAAGATCTGCACTTTTCAGGAGTCCATGAAAATGGGTGACTCATTCTACCCATCCATTGTGGTATTAAGAAAAATTAATATATCAAATAGGGCTAATGGTTTGAGGGAGAAGGGTTTCTGTTTCAATATGATAAATATATAGTGAAGAGAGGAGTAAAAGATATCAAGTTTTTATCATTTATGAATTTCAAAAGTCTCAAACTCAAAAAAATTGAATAAAAATAATAAAGTAATAGATAAAGAGATACAAGACATAAAATTCTAAAAATAGAAAGACAAGTAATTACGGTGAGACTAGAATTGGTCTTCATAGTGTCATCAATATAGTTTGACTCCAAATGGTGATATAAAATAAATTGAGATTGCAAGCATGAGACTGTAACTGAGATATAGTAACTGTAATACTGTAAGTGTGAGACAGTAATTACAAGGCAATAAATTGTGAAACTGTCTATCAAGAAATCATAAACTGTATAATAGTAAATTGTTCACTTAAGGTTTATCATTCGTAACTCTTGTATGATATAATTTATTCTATCAAAATTTAATGACTTGGTGAATATATCTGAAATCTGATGTTCAATGCTAAGGAATTCCAAAGTGATGTCACCTTTTTGGTAATGATCCCTCAAAAAGTGATGCCTTACATAAATATGTTTTTTCTACTATTTGAAACCGGATTCTTTGAAATGTTAATAGAATATTAATTGTCACAATTTATAGGTACATGTATGAATTTATATTCGTAATAAATTAATGAGTTTTCATCCACAAAATGTGTCCCAAAAACTACCAATAGTTAGGTATTCAGCTTCATTAGTGGATAATGAAATAATTTTTTTTCTTACTACACCATGATACTAGAGAATTGCCTAAAGGTGACATTTTCTAGAGGTTCTTTCTCTATATAACGTAAAACCACCAAAATCAGCATCACAATAGCTAAATAAATTGAATGATTGTTCTATAGGACAAAACAGTCCAAAATTGGTTGTATGTTTGAGGTATTTGAAAATCCTTCTAACTGAATTCAAATGATACTCTTTGGTATTTTCTTGAAAACATGCACACATATAACACTGAACATAATATTAGGCTGACTAGAAGATTAAGAGAGTAACCATACCATAATTCTACTATAAATGGTTTGATCAATAGATTTTCCATTTTAATTAGGATCCAACTTACAGGTAGTGCTCATTGCAGTCTCACTTCTTTTAGTGTTATCCAAGTCAAAATGTTATAGAATATATTTTGTATATTTTCATTGATTTAAATTAATAACTAATTTATTTTGAATGAATTTAAATCCAAGAATAAATTTTATCTCACCCATTAAGCTTATTTCAAATTTAGTTTCATCATCTCTGGGAAATCTAATAAATAAGAAATTTTTAGAAGTTTAAAAAAAATGTCATCTACATATATTTGAACAACTAAAACATCTTTAGAAATTCATTATACAAAGAGAGTAGGATCATCTATACCTTTTGTAAAACCTTTGGAAATAAGAAAACTACATAATCTATCATACCAAGAACTTGGATATTCCTTTAAACCATATAAATGTTTTGTTAATTTAAAAACACTATTTGGAAAGTAAGGGTTTGTATGACCAGGGGTTGTTCAACAAAAACATCATAAACTATATACCCATTTAGGAATGAAATCTGTCCATAAATTTTATATAGTTTGAAATTTAGATGTGCTTCATAGGCAAGAGAACTTATAATTTCATCAAATATAGAAACATGTGAAAAGCTTTATTCATAGTCAATTCCTTCTTCTTGACTACAACCTTGTGCAACAAATCTACCTTTGTTTTAACTATTATAATAGTTTCATCAACATTATCCTTGAACACCGATTTACTGCATATGGTTAATGTTTATTTGGGTCTATCCACACATTTTCAAAATTTATTCCATTCAAAATAAATTAGCTCCTCTTGTATATCCATCACCCAAAATTCATCATTGATGCCATGATTTATGTTTTTAGGCTCATGTTGTGATATAAAAGCTTGATGTTTAACCTAATCTCATATAGAATATCTAGTAGGTGTTCTTTTATATAAGTCTCATACTATTTCATCTAAATGGTGACACTAAAGAGTTTTAACAGCTCTAGAAAAAGAAGGTCCAGTAATTTTAGGTTGTTCAGGAGGTTTGGTTTCTTTATGGATTGAATCCTAAAATTTTCCAGAACATGATTTTTTAATAGATTACTTTATAAGATGGTCAGATGATTTATCATTAATGTCCAAATTTGACATATCATCCTCCAGATTATCTATGGAGGTCATAGGTTCATATAAATCTATATCATCAAATTTGACATGAACATATTCTTCCAAACATTATTTTTTCATTTGTTAAAGACTCTATATGATTTATTAGAGATTGAATATCATAGAAAAATTCCTTCATCACTCTTGGATAAAAACATATCAAAATTATCCATAGTATTGAGAATATAGACTTTTAAACCAAAAACTTTGAAGTAATTATCTTTGGGTTTTCTATTGTTCCACAACTCATAATGAGTTCTTTTATGAATAGATCTAATTAACACTCTCTTAATAATATATAGTGATATATTTATAGATTTTGAAAAAACATAAATAGTTAAGTCACATTCAATAAGCATGGTTCTAGAAATTTATTTCATGGTTATATTTCTTCTTTCCACAACACCATTTTGTTAGGGTGTCCTCAAGGAAGAGAAATTAATACTATAGCCATTTTGGGAGAAAAAGGATTCAAACTCTTGGTTTTTAAAATACAACAATGGTTACTCCTTAGAGAATTAATTCTATGTCTATTAAGATTTTTTAAAGTCCTAGAATACTTGGCGAAATGAGAGCAGACTTAAATTTTTTGATCCTTAAAGAAGGTCCAAGTATACCTAGAATTTTCATCGAAATAAACATAGACCTAGTGCTTAACATTTAAACTAGAAACTATAGATGGTCCAAACAAATCCATGTAAACCAACTCCAGAGGGTGAGAAGTTGAAACATCTTTCTTTGGTTTGAAATATATTATGCATTGTTTACTATTTTTATAAGGATTACATACTTTATCATTTGGAAACTCAATTTTGGCTAGTTACTTGAATAAAACTTTTTCTAGTACACTTTCTAAGGGAGTGTATATTGCAGTGTATTAATCTTCTATTCCAAATCCAAGACTCTTTGTGAAATATAGTTAAGTATGAATGATTCTCATAAACTAAATAATATATGTTAACAACATAATCATTTTCAATTCTAAATATATAATATATTAGTTCATTTTTAGAGTTGAAAACATTACAAGAATCATTTTAAATTTTAATATGAAATCCATCATCACATAGTGATGAAATACTAAGTAGATTATATTTCAATCCATCAAAAAAAGTACTATAAAAATTATAACTAATTTTGAGTTACTAATCTGGCCTAAGATAATTATTTTACCTTTAGAATTTTCACCAAAAGTGACATCCCCCCCATCAATCATTATAAAATTATTGAAGCATGAGTAATGTCCTATCATGTGTCCTGAAAATCCACTTTCCAAGTACAATACGCTTTTATAGGAGATCTTCATACAAATTTCTTATAAAACAATCAAAAAATAGATTTTGGTACCCAGACTTGTTTTGGTATAGTGACATTAGTAATCCTTGATTTAAGTACCCACATTTTATTTATGGGATTCATATAATCATTTTGTAACATATTTTAAAAATAAACTTTATTTGGTCTAGAAAAACTAGAGGTAGTTAAATATTTTCCAGAACTGGAACTAGCAGCATAATTTTTATTTTTAGGTTTAAAAACATATTTTCCAAATTTAGTTACAAACTTGTTTTTGGTGAAATTTATTTTCCCAAGTTGGTATCCTATACCAGTATTGTATCTAGGGGAAATTGTTTTTACCAAGAATATGTGTAAGAGTGTTTTTTTCATTGTTAATTTTTTCTAAGTCCTTTTTCAATTTCTCATTAGATAACACCAATTCATTATTCTCCTTGAGTAATTGAACAATTTAGTCTTTATCTTCAGAAAGTTTATATTTGAAAGTAGTGGTTAAGGCATGTTGTTTCTTCAAATAATTGTATTTATATTTTAGTTCAATTCTCATGTCATCAATAACAATACAATATTCAAAAAAAATATCACTAGTCATATTTTCAAAATCACTGTCATATTAAAAATAATCGGAATTTTGTACAGGAGACTCAAGGGTTTCCTAAGATGTGTTTGACATCAAACACATATCGACTTTGTCAAACTTCTCATCATATGAAGACTCTATGTCACTTAAACTATCCTCAGAAGCACTTTAAGATTCCTTCATGGCATTTTTATACTTTATATATTTTCCCTCATATTTATTCTTATATTTTAAATTAGAAATATTATCCTTTACATGTCATTTTCTTCTGCATTCATAGTAGACTATTTCACCAGATTTTTCACTTTGTTTCCAATATTTCTTCTAGTTTCCCAGGTTATCATATCTTCCATTAAAGTTGGGCATTCAAGAAAATTTATTTATTTTATAAAACTTCTTAAAATTTCTAACTAATTAATCCATTTCATCATCACTGATTGATGATTATTTTTCACTGCTAGATCTTTACATAGGGTCTTTTAATTTATCCTTTTCCTTTTCTTTAGTTTTGGAAGTACTGGTTATGAAGGCCACAGACTTTATCTTCTGTTCATCTTCCTCTTCCTTGTTGAATTTTAATTCTTCCTTATAAATCATCAACATTCCTATAATCTCCTTGATTGATAGATTATTAATATCAAAATATTTTATAATTGAGACAGAGTTCCCCCTCTATCTATCTGGTAATCATGTGAGTATTTTCATGATTTTCTCCTTCGTTGTAACATCTCTTCCAAGTGAGATCATAGTTTTCACAATATCATTAAACCCGAGATACATGCTAAAAATAGGATGATAAAGTTTCTTTTAAAAGTTATAATATTTAATATTATATGTGTTAAGTCTTGTTTCCTTAACAATAGATAATCTTTCACTTAAAACAGATAGAGTATTGAAAATTTCATGGGATATTTTACCGGTAGAAATTACGTTAAACTCTTCATCTCCTAAATAACAGTAAATGGAATTCATGGATTTGAAATTATTGTTATAATAAGCCTTATCTGGGTCATCCCAAGAAGTTCTAGCAGTATCAAGAATCATATATTCATCTATAATTGGAGAAAAAATCTCAAAACCTATACTTTCTAAGTGCATATTCATTTTATTTTTCCATTGTGAATAATTGGTTCCATTAATAAATAGAGGTATATTGTTAGTAACACTATCAAATATATAATCCATAATAAAGAAAAAAAATTAGAATATTTGTTTTTAAATAACTAAAAATTATGATCTAACCTAAAATTTATGATCTTTAAAATGCAACTAAAATCACAGTTGAAAAATATTTTAAACAGATATAAAATTTTTTAAAATCGGGATTTTAAAAACTATTATGATACAAATTCTTCGTTGGAATATGACACTCAGGAGGGGAGTGGGGGAGGGATGAATTGAGTTCCTATATAAATATCTTTTACAAAGTTTATTTAAATGATTTTCCCAATTTAAAATAAAATGGGCCAGTTAATCAAGGTAATAATGTTATAATAGTTTGACTGTTCATATAGCTTCTCAAAAGATTGATTGATTCTTGGTAATATCTATATGGAAAATTTATATAATTTTGGTAACTATTATAATATGGAAAAATGTTATAACTACCTTTTAATACTAAATATCATGGTAATAATAATTTTTGTGCAATATTAATTAAAATAGAGAAAAAATAAATTGAATGTCACAATGGATATAACAAGTGGTTGAGTCTCAAGCCGTGACTTAATCCACTCCATTTGGAGATCACTGGCCACCAAGAAATATATATATATATATATATATATATATATATTCTTTGATCCACACCCTATATCGGGGTTAACAACATTACAAAAACTATCTAGGTCACAAGACCTTTTCCACTGTTCTTCGTGGGAAAACAAACAATCAGGTCACACATGACCTCTTTCATAGTTATATATTGGATAAACAATGTATATAAAAGATATTTGAGTGGTGGTATCTTGTATCCTCTAGTTTAATGCAGAAGACAAAGTGTGTTTTAAAATATCAACATACACACCTCGAAAGGTAATAATAATAGTTCAAAATAGATAAAATTTAATGTTAAAGGATTAGAAATTCTCTAAGTGTTTCTCTATGTATCTCTACACTTATAGGATGTAGCATATCAGAATTTCAAGTCCTCTAGTAAAAACAGAGTATCACGAGTCACGTTTTCTGGTTACCAGTTTGATGTGATGCACTTCGCAACTCTTGTTCTTCTTAGGGTTCCTACTATGAGAATGTTTGAGGTTATAATCTATAGTTGTACAACATTTTGTAATTCTAGTGTCCTTTGTGTGTTCTTTAGTAAATATATTCTATTATCCTCACATGTATTCAACCACTTGTTCTCTACAGATGTCATGCATCTATATGAACTTTATCTTCTGGACGTCTTGGTTGTGGCTGATAGGGAGCACAATCTCTACACCTCATACCTCGTACTGTCAGGTGACATGTCTTCCAAGAAATATTAATTATTTCAACATCATTAAATGAATCATATATGACCATTATAGATAACTTTTAAATTTAATTGAAAAATATAGAAAAATAGTTATATAAGGAACGGTGTAGCAGTATGTATTGAAATGGTGCCACTAGAAACTGTGTCCTCTCCTTTACCTTTGAGCGGTGAGACAGTCACAATGAGACAATCACGGTGCCATAGTTTCATTGAGATCTAGATCTGGAAGCATATATGTTGTGTCAGGATCACATTGTCTCAAGTATCAATGTGCAGTCCTTTTTCAAAACTCTTAATAGTGTCTTCATACAATGTCATGAAGATGGTAGCAAGGAACCAATGTCATAGAATTTATGAAATTTGAAACTGGGAACCATGTCCGGGTTACGGTGTCTGAGTCACGGTGTCTGGGTTACGGTGTTAGAGTCACGATGTCTGGGTCATAGTGTCAGAGTGACGGTGTGAGGGTTACAGTGTCAGGGACTTTTCCAAAATCTAGAACTAGTGGTAGACATACAGCTTCTCAGAATTAGCGAAATATCTATAAACTTTCAAAAGAAGTAATATCCACAAAATGGAATAAGATTAACTATAATCATACTAAATCTTAATATGACAAGATTAGACATATTTTACTAGATTCAAATAGGATTTTTGAGATTTTTTATCTGGATCTTGGGAGAGTTTAAACCATGAGTTGTAATCATTAAAACATAATGAAACAAACAATCTTTAAACATGATTTGTTATAGGTTAAACATGATTTTTAATATTGTGAACATGATTAACATGATTGAGATGATTTTTGAGCATTAAAGCATGAGGATTTAAACAACAATGATAGTATTCTCAATAATACTAGGGACCAGAAGCCAAATCTTTTCATAATTGGATGTAGCTCGAGAAGTTCCCTATATTGAATATCCTCTACTCTCAAAAAGAGTTTAAATATTTGAATAGTTCATTTTTTGCCCAATGAGGCCAATAATAATAGATTTGTACCTACCTGCAAGGACCCTTATAGGACCTTCTATTAATGGTTTCTCTATTCCCTTGTAGTTCCAAAAAAGGATATACATTGTGATTTTATTTTGGGGGTGAGTCACCTATTTTATTTCATATCTAGATTCCTTTTAGATTTCATGGTAGTTATCGCATTTGTGTAATTTATAGTATATATTGATACCTTTAAATCATTTTTAACGTGGGTTTGTGTGGAAGTAAAAACTCCCTTTTTCATGGGATTATGAATAGGAGTGTCCTCTACTGGAATGGTTGTTGTGTTATGGACATGTATCTAGTTTGGACCCTTAACATTTATCATATTCTTCTAAGAATAGTTCCACACAATTAGGGGATTATTTAATCGAGTAGATATTTTTATATCAGAAGATATGAGTTCAAGAAAAAATTATTCATCTTTCATAGATATATCAGCATAGAAAACAATTTATGAAAGGGCTGAGAGATGATTTAAATAATTCTCTATAGGATTGGACTTATTTTAATTCTCATAAGGGTTGATTGAGGTCTCAACATTTTAAGTCTAAAGGTACTCTTTTTCCACCAAGTTTTTCTATGAGGTGCTTTTATTAACAAGATAGTAAATTTTCACTTCTTTCACTCGATAAAAGGTTTCTTTTTTATTCATTTCCTCTTGGTTATTATTCTTGCCTCTTGAAACTTCCTTCCAAAAAGAGGAGCTAGTGGTTGTCTTGAAAACCCATTTAACAACTCTACAATTCTTGAGTGCATGACCCACCATCATAAAATGATCAAAAAATTGATGTAGATTCTAAAATTCATAGCTAATATTTATTTGGTGGTCATTAGAAAACCAAGTCACATGTTATGGAGGGTTTTCTTCCATGTTGATCTCATTTATAACCCTTGTGTATAGACCAAGATCTCCATTAACGGTGTGATGGTCAATCATTAGGGGGTACCAATTATAGATTCCAAATCATTAAGGATATTGGGGTGCTTATAAACCCACAAAAATCCATGAATCCTATTCGAAACCTATGAGATAGAATACATTTGATTAAATTGATTGAAATTAAAAACCTAATCAGAGATCTGAAATAACCCTAAATTTAGGTTTAGATTTCAAACATGCTAAACCACATCTATGTTATCTTCCCTATCTAAATTGAATTGGAATTATCCCTTTCCAATAAGGATAAGTATTCATTTCAAAGAATCCCAACAGTGGGAAATTCTATCTTTTAGATCCACATAAAACCTAGTTTTCACATTTTTTCATCGGAAATGAGAAAACAAGCAAAAAAATTTCCAAATATTAATCATTTTCTTTAGAGTATCTGGATATGCAACCACATTTATGGAGTCATCCCTAGAGCACTTCATAAAAACTATTTTATTGAATTTAGACAAAACATTGGAAGAACCAACAAGAAACTTGGTGAATGAGATATATTTCCAAGGAAGAGTGTAGGAACTATAATATTCACCTAGATCATTCTAAGGATATTTGAAATCTTTTTCCCATTACGTATTGAATGATTCCATGGACAAGACATATCAAATCATAAGAAAGATTCTCCATCATCGATTTGATATAAGTAAACTCTCATTCTCTCTATATCATCTGTATTATTAGATTTTCCTGAAATTTTCATTAATTATCTAACCATAAAGGTTATTTATTCTATTATATTTTGAAAGGATTGCATTTTTTTAGAAAATATTCAATTTTACCCATGGGTGTATGGTATCAGAGAGGTGAATAATACATTCATCACCACAAATCACTCATTGATTGGGATAAAACACTATGGATTAATGACCGAGTGTTAACAGTAGTCAGAATCAATTTCTTAAGTACCATTATGTATGAGGAAAACATCAGAATATCTTCAACAAGAGAAATTAATCCATTTCAAAGATATTTATCATTGTCTAAAGGACCTTCACAATGCATACCATATAGAATAACTCAATGGTTGATGATCCTATATTGGATGTAATGAGGGTAATCCTCATGGATGATATATAATTTTTCTTGGAGATGACCTCATTGATGTATTCTCAATATAGGACCTCTAGTGTTTTTATGATGATTTTATGGGGATGACCTTCACATCAACTATCATAGGGAGGAGCTTTAGGATTTATCATCAAATTTTCATAAGAAGAACCTCTATGGTGGGTCCATTGGAGGGGACCTCTGGAGTCATGGATCATGATACTATAGGTAGGACTTCCAAATACACGTCTCTTATCTTGTTTCTATAAATAACTAGAATATAATTAGGTAACCAACTGAAGATATTGAAAATTATCAAGAATATCAATGTTGATATGGGTAATGATATTAGAATACATTTATATTGTAGATTTCCCTTGGATAGACTTTATTATATATATCCATCATTAGGAAACTAGTTTTTGAATCCTTGATCATAAGGGGATTTGTGATGATTATAAGAATCCTTCATGAGCGGTAACCCTCGTAGGTGACTCCTTGGTTGTCATAAAAACATACCAGTGGGATTCTAGATAATGCTGAGGAATACAAACCAACTCTACAGTATCCATTAGAATATATATTTGGAAATCAAGGGAATGAGTAGTAATATAGATTTTCTAATATGTTTCCATCAAAATATTTCATATATCCTCCTTTATATTGAAAAAAGTAGGGAGATGATTTATCATCGGTGTTGCTACCAAAATATACTAACAACCATAAAAGATAAATGTATTGATATAAGCTTCTCATATTACCTTTTCAAAATATTCCAATGAACCTGTTGGGTGATAGAAGGGATATGAGTTTTCCTTTTTTATGTCGAAAAGATATGCTGATGGATTTCTTGAAGGTGATTAGGAAAATAATCTTATTCTAGGTACATGACTAGGACATGCTAATGGGTTCGGTGGGTGTGAGTAGGGATATAAATCATCCCTTCAATCACCATAAGGATATGTTTTTAGGATTCATTAGTTTAAAAAGGGATATAAGAATACTCCAAATATTTTTTTCCAAATTTTGAGGTTAGTCATACCTCTGCCTGTGTTCCTTGTTCTATACATGAATGATTTTGGATCTCTAGAGTAGTATTCTCAACAAATTCCCAAGTAGACAGGGCTATGAATCATTGGGGATAATAGGGTCAAGAAGTAGACCTTCCACAAATATCTTGGGTAGTAGTGAAGATGTGGTTGACCCCCCACCAACTCTCCAAGATAATGGGGGTATACATTTTTTTCTATGGGGATTGTCTCTCAAAGTGTTTATACATAGTATTAAAGGACATTTCTTTCCCTATGGCTCATCATTAATAGTATAAAACATTGTGGAATCATCTTATATAGGCTTTCATGATCTGACTATTATGCTTTGATAGGGCCCTAGTGTTTGTTATCATGCACTAGGAAATTCACCACTTGTTTCTAGAGTCACTAATTTAATGAAAACAACTTCTTAGGTTCAGGGTCCTAAAACTATTTCATAACTAAGGAATATATTTGTACAATGTGTTATAAGTTGTCTTGTAAATGATGTGATACCAAAATTTGTATGTAATGGAGTTTTCAAAGGCTTATAATATGAGACTATCATAAATAAGGAACTAATTAATACAACATCACAATAAAAAGTGCATGTTCAATTGAACACTTCCATCAGTAAAGGATTCAGTTTTGATTCACCATTATATTTTTGATGGCCACCTACAACTGTTGATATTTTAATTTGATATAGACATACATTCCTGTGGTATTTAGTCACTAGGACTTTACCAATGACACTTAAGGCGTGAATTAGTTGTGAGGATGATATGTAAATATAACTTCACCATTTTTAGGTGGGATTATTTCCAATCTAACACACTCTTAAATATTTAAAACATTATCATGAATTATTACCAGTAAAAATGTTACTATTTCATACCAGTATGAAATTGATTGATTAGATTCATGTATCTTACTAGTTAATTGTTCCGTGGTTTAAATCCATACAGATGGGTGATCCATAATTTATCATCATCCAAGGACGTGGTATGTGTTGTATGGTTGTGTGGAAAATGCATGTAATACCTTTTAAAGATGTGAAATATGTTCCAATGTGGTCGATTTAAGTTCATGCATCCATGACCAAGTAAATTTCATTTTAACATCATGCATATAAGACCTATTCTACGTAGTTTAACATCATGTGAAGTGGATATTATTATATATAGTATAAATTCATGATTGTCGAACTACTATGAGAAAATTTCTTAGTAATGTTTGGTGTAGGACTAATAAATGAGAATCCATTTTTCATTAATCTTATTAAATATAACCATGTGAAGATGTGATTCATGAGGGATATTTCCTAGTGGGGATAGTTTTTAATGTTATATGTATTAGTGGGGATAGGATGTTTCATACAACTACAAGGAGACACATATATGCAAGTTTACACCACATTTCTGTTGATAAATAGGCAAGGAAGGATGACTAGACTCATTGAGAATATGGTGTTGTTTGGAAAAGGATGGAGGTTACACGTGGGTATCCCATATAGTTCAAACTATAAGATGTCTTGGGTGGGGTAAGTTATAAGGTTTATACCAGATAAGGAATCATAAATGGATATAGATCATTGAGTGGACCATGTATGAGATCATTAATTAAGATATGATTGGGGATTACAACTAATAGGAGGACCATGATTATTATTTCACATTGAGTGAATAAAATATTTCCACTATATGATAAAGTTGATGTGATTTATTATAAGGGTCATCTAGGATGTGCATCCTGAGATAAGTGAGTTTTCACAAATTCTAATGTGATAGTGACCCCCATTATCTTATGAATTCATGATTTTAAACTCCCTATGGGTCCTATTAGGTACGGTGTAAAAATATTAAAGATCTATTATCAAATAAATGCAAAATCTACGGGGTAGAAACTAATGTGTGTGGACAATTTATATATCTCAGGATGTCATGGGTGGGAACTCAATATAATGGATTTTTTAGATATTTTACCTTGGATAAAGGATGAAAAAAGTTCCTTTAGGTTAATTTATCACTGATATATGACCTAGTTTTAATAAGGGACTTGAAATAGGAACGATTAACCATAGTAGGATGCCTTTGTGAAATGAACCACCATAGGTAAAATCGTACACAGTTTGGGACCATTGGTAAGGGGTTAGTATATACTTCATGAGCTCAATTTTCATATAGAATTAGATTATTATAAAAATTGATATACTTTTTTGAAGTAAATGTTTAAATCCTATACTCATAAATGGATTTATGTAAACAACCCAATTCAATGGGGTCTAATGGGAGTCCTTGATAAAGGAATTACGTGGATGGACCCCTGAGACTTCTGTGCATGGGGACTATTAACATGATTCTCCTCCCCATTTTTTAATTGTATGAAACTCTATGAGTTACTGGATTTTTTCTTTAAATTTTTTCACAAAAGGAAAAATTCATGATGGTGCGTCTTTATTTTCAAAGTGTATATTTTTAGGTAGAAAGAAACATCACTTAATGTCTTCCTAAATGACTTTATATGTCTAGAAGTGTTAAAATGCCTCCCTCTTGATGTGTGTGCTAGGTATTTATAGGTAACACCTTGTAACTTTTTTTCTAGGTTATGTGATTTACTAGCACTCATTTTGATCACCAATATTCCATATCTCCATAAAGAAAAGAGATTATGCCATCAAATAGTATGTATCAGGTAGTAAATATGTTCCATGACCATGAAGAATGACCACCTCATACCCTAATATGATTAATATCCATGAATCCCTTATTTGGTTTTTTATTATTAATGGTCATGAATATTTATTTATGATGTATTGTATTCCTTTGAAAAATATTTTCATTCTTCATGAACAATTAGATTTTTTTTACAAATTTATCTTTTATAAAATTTATTGTCCTTCGAGTCTTTATCAAAGTTATAATTAGATTTTTTGGTGCAAAAAACTCTCATTGATAATTTTGTGTGTGATAATATATTATTTACTATTATAGGCATCACGGGAAAATAAAAAGATGTTATTAATGCATGGTGTGAATTGAATGTCATGTGATTGTGAAAACCATTTCTTTTATAGTTAGTTGAGTTTAATAAGTAATACATGCTTATTTCATAGTACACAATGATTAATAAATGATAAAAAGTCATTCCATTCCATTTTGGAGATATTGAAGGTGATCAATAGTTACTATTATATTATTTCTAAGCATGTGAATGTGATATGAATGAAATTAAATATGGGAATATATCATAAAAAATATTTTATTTCAACTATTTATCCAATTATAATTCAGGATTGATTTCCTCCCATGTTTATTAAGTCATTGATTTCGGTGTTTAATTTATTTATATAACTCTTTTAAATAAATTATCACATCAGTGATTTGAAAAATTAATACTAAGGGACTGTGTTCACACTATGTTAATTGGATAAATCCTTTTCCCCCTTAATTTTTTGTTATTATGGTCCACATGACCATGCCCTTAATTGGGGAAATAATTTATAGTAGTCTCATATAATTCACTAAAAAACTAGTAAATTGAAACAACATATATACAACATATCTCATCTAGCAGAAAAAAAATATTGGTTTATCTAATAGATGAATGAAAACATTTTACATATGGTATATCATACCAAAGTTAAAAAATCAAATAAAACCTTATAAATTAATGAAGTAATGGTTGTAGAAGGATTAATAATTGATATGGGAAATATCAAGTGGGATCAATCTCATAAATATGTGTTTTTAGCACTCCATTGGTTATACTAATGAAATAATAAGTCATAAATTTGAACTAATATCTAATACCTTTTCAAATTTAATTTGATCTTTAACTCAAATTGTTCTATATTTCTTGATAAATATCATTGAGTTGAAATGTGAAAGGCCACATTAAATTTAACAATTTTATTCAAACTTGTTTCGTGAGTGATTAAAGACTTATATATATATATAATTATTTATTAAAATATATTAAAGGAAAACTTTCACACCAAATCCTTATATTGAATTATGTAAAATTTTTAGGTCTAATACTTGAAGGAAGTAGATAATTATACAATAACTAGGAAATTTAGTCTACTATCTGATATCCCATTTATTATGGAACAAAATTACAATTCTATGGATTCTAACAGATTTTTGATGTTTCATTTGTGATATTAATTTTAATTAATTAATGAAAAATTTTAGTATCAGTTTTGTAAAAACCCGCATTTTTTTGAAATTGAGAATTAATTTATTTTTGAATTTTGGAGGTCGGGACCTTTAATTAGGGGGAAATTTATAAATTTACCTTAATTTTTGACCTTGAATTGTTTTTAAGAATATGTTTAACTCGAAATGTAGTGTTTACCCATATAATGGATTTTTCTATATTTTTTAGTTTTTTATTTTAATTAGATTTTTAATATTTGTTAAATAAATAAATATTTATCCTATAAGAATGAACATTAATATATTCTAAGTTGAAGCTTGGTTGAAATTTTTGACACCATAGTTGTGTCCAGAATGGGTGTTTTCAAGACGATGTAAATGTTGTGTGCTCCAATATTAGAACCCAGACTAATCCCTTTCAGATAATTATTATAATACCCAGTTAGAATGATAATACATAAATATCATGTTTCAATATTCTTTTAGGGTTACTTGAATTCTATGAACCATTGGGTGTGATGGAGATCTACATGGATGGAAAAAAATTCATTTATTAGATCATCATCAAACCTTCGATTAAAATTTGGATTCATAAATAATCAATGAATGATTTCTGTGGAATGAATAAACAAATATAATTAAAAATAATTAAAATATTGGGGTAAGATATTTAATGATAAGATTTTGTATAATTCATCATATTTAATTCTTCTCTCTATAATTGTATTCATAAACATCCTATTAATTTTTTTTGTGATGAGAATTTAAATAAAAGTAAAAAAATAATATTCTATAAATATTAAATTATGGTTAAAATGAGGTTTAATTCCAATATGAATATACATGTTGATATGTTCTTTCATGAACATGAAATGAAAACTTATTTTTTAAATCATTTTAATGAATTTGATTTTTAGTTGATTAAGGTTAACAATTAACTGATATAAAATATTTATTATTATTATTACTATTATTATTTTTAACCTTGAGGGACTATGTTCATCATATAATAGATGATGGAAAAAATTGATAATTAATTAAAAATGGAGAATAATTAAAAAATTATCAACCTGTAAAATATCATTTTACTTTCTCATTCCATTTTATTTAATAAAACTTAACACATATTAAATTTCTAGGTGGTCAGATATTCCACTGAACACTAACCTTCCTGATTCTGTAACGATCTTGCTAAGGTACATTTGTGGGATGATGAAAGTGACATTAAATGGACAATGGTTCAATCCTGGATGAGGCATTGGTGATACAATAGATTCCCAATGGGAACTTGATCATAGTTACATAAAAATATGAAGTAAGTGATGAATTGGATGACAGAGAAATTATAAATAGGCTACGATGGGGTGAAATATAAGGATGAAGGTGTCAAATATGAGATACATCAAATTTGTGGACAAATACAAAGATTATAGCGTAAGATATGATATAATATACATGGAATTTAGAAATTCAATATTAGAAATTATTAACTATACGATGTCAAATACTCCAGGATATTCATTGCGTAGTTCATGAGATGTAGCACATGGTTTTATGTGTATTTATAAATATAACATGTCATTTGACCTCAATTCCCACCCAACATATACCATAAAACATTATTCATACATGCTCAGTGCACACACAATGCTACAAAACTTATCCCATATTCCATGTGTGCCATAGAATACACTATGTACATCGAGTAAATGTCTTATCTATCCTTGGTCATACATTTATGATTAATAAATATGTCTGAAAAATAAAGTACTACATTATAAATTCTATGTATATTGACCCGAAACTAAACTATTTGGAGTCAATAATACTCACTATGTAAACCAAGCACTTGTGGTGTACCAAGGAATACACCACAATGTGTACTGGAGATGCATGCCCAGACTGATTTGTGAGGTTTATACATATTGTTTTGTACTAAGAATACCATATTTTTCAAATATGAATGGATATAGGTTCTTAGTGAATGATCAGGGATCACATATCATGTAACAAATGTAAATATTCCATACATTGAGAAAATAATGGTTTTTTATATTTTTTCACCCATGTGTTAAAACATGATACAAAATTTTCTATTTAGAGAAATTTTATATATATAGAATCATGGTACATATTTCTTATATGTTTGGGTTTTTTTATGATTTTTATATGATTTATGAAATTCCCTAAATTCATGGTGATGACACTAGAACAAGGGTGAGTTATTTCTTATTGATACGAGGTTGATAAACCTCCTGAGAGAGTATAATATAGGGTATGGGTCCCTAATATTTATTTTGGAGTTAGTTACTCCTCTAATGGATTAAAGAACATGAAATATATCATTGTGGAATGATCCCTCCATCCAGGCATTTGTTTGGTACACCCTTGATCATTATGAGAAGATGGTCCCCCATGCTATTTGGAGGGGTCAATATCCCCCTATATTGTAGGTTTTTGGTCCTCCCTCTAAAAAGGTTGGTGTTTTATTATGGTATAGATTAAATTTTCTTCTTAAGTTAGGCTTTGTTACCCCCTATACTGATATTCTCTCATAATAAAGGTGTAGATAACCTACTATAATTACAGTTAGCAATTCCCCTTAGTGTGTTTTTTTGACAAGTTAAATTCTTCCAATGGAGATATCAAAGTCATGATAAAGAATAGATAAATTTTGTAAGAATTTTGAAGTAGTTATGTTTATAAGTTATAAGTCACATAGAGAAACTACTTGCAACATCATAACCTGGACAAGTCAGAGAAGATATTCATGTAAGTTTATTTTAAGGGGTAGAATCACACCCTTATAGAGAACCGATTATTATTTTTCTCTCATATATTTTGGAGAAGACTAGGTGACACATCCTGACATTCATTTGCATGTTATGAATGATGTTCACATGAGAAATAGAAAATTAATCGAATTTCTTAAGCACATAAAAGTAATATCATCTAGAAAAAAATAGGATATAATAAAGGAATGGAATATGTAAAAGTAACTAGGAGTATAATACAAGTCATGTTGCAAAAATATGGCATCGCACTATGAGTGGTCCAATGAATGGAAATATAGTAGAGTCTCTATATATGTATGTGTCATTCAAATCATGGTAAAGAGAGACACACTGTGATGAGGCCAAGGATTATTTTGGTCTCTTTACCATTATAAAAAATTTTGTTCCATGAAGTAAATTCATTTTGTGGTTATTCAAGGGCTAGGATATGTTATTACTAGATATCAGGTGACCACACTATGATGTGGAAGGATATTTTATAGTGTTCTATTCAAAAAAGTATTCCTAATTTTTCTTAACATAATGTTTTATAAGTGAAATAATTGAAATTATCATATTAATATTTTCATACTGCAATAAATATTTCCACACCATGGAAGTGCATGTGGACATAGAAGTTATTTCCAAAAAATTCAAAAGAAAAAAGAATCATGTCTTGATACTGATTGTCACATTATGATAGTTTTAGGTTAGCATTATTTTAAGTTTATATTTTCCATATTTAGTAATGTAATTAATAAACATAAGTTGAAAATATTGGGTAAATTTTATAGGATGTATTTGGATAAATTTTCCCT
Organism: Viscum album; assembly: GCA_963277665.1. NCBI lineage: Eukaryota > Viridiplantae > Streptophyta > Magnoliopsida > Santalales > Viscaceae > Viscum > Viscum album. Next base: position 1,284,360,659 of record OY728155.1, on the reverse strand, counting down.
ACTAATTAAAGGTGAGTTAATGATCAATTAATAATTAATCCGAGTGATTCTATTAATATATAAAGAATGTGTATTTCTCTTCAATTAGGTGGAATGATCATGATTAATTTTTTTTGAGAAATTAGATTGATTGGAAAATTAGAAGAGGGTTTCCAAAATTTTGTTGGAATTTCAGAAAAGAGAAATATCATCGAGGTTATATCAATATAGATTCATGGATTTCATTAAGTAAATGTTTTAGATCATAATTGATACACCACTAATGATGTAAACTCACTTTTTGTTCAGGAAGAAAGTGGAAAAAACCCCTCATAGAGATAGTGAGAAGTTTGAGTGGTTGAGAGTAGTGATTTATTTATTTAGTGATGGTTTTAAACCTGGAGGGTCAGTGTGTCCAATAAGAATTGTGATAATCAATAAGTGTTCTTGTATTTTAGGTGTATGGCACATTTCCACTTCATGCTAATTTAATTATCCCAATTTGGGTGAAGTAAGTAAAATTAATTTTATCCCTGTGGTATTTTATTTATTAATTCATATAAATTGTGAAGGAGAAGAATGTTCCTAGTATCATTAAAAAAAGATCATGGGTGAGGGTTAATTTAGGAATGATTGACAAACCCTGATCATTAGGAAGGGATATCTCATAGAAGTTTTGGTATAATTAATCAACCACAATGGGAATCTAATTATAAATAGAAAAAATTTATAATTATGGGAGAATTATATATAGATTCATTTCTAATCATTGGGAATGAATATAAATATGACTATCATACATGGGATCTTGGCTAGTATAGAGAGTGGATTCCTATTAGAAAATTTTCGAAGGAAGCTTGGCACTGATGCTAAAGGAGTAAATGCATTAGTAGGAGATTTATCTATTGAAATATATATGATGTTGATATTGTTTAGATACTAAAACACCATGTTGGGGAAATTATAAATATATATGAAAGAAATTCAAAGATATGTGATGAAAATGTATAGTTGATATGGAAAATGTACAAGGACTTCATGATATACTTGAATGATTAATCTAACAAATTATTTTATCAAGTGATCATTATTGTGGAAGACATACATGGACTCAGATAAAACCTTGATTAATTTAATATTATTTAGATGATCCTAAAAATATTACCATAATGGATCAACACAAAGGTATCAGTACTCGAAGAATAATCCCTAGTGGCGGTGAAAATAAATAGTCTTCACATAAAGTCTTATTACATATGAGATGAATAAATGACAATGATTCATTTATAAAAGTTAATTATTATGAGTTTATATTAATTTAAATAAAGAAACTCATATTGAATGATAATTCTAAAGAGGAATAAATTGATGTGGTTTGAATTTCCTTTCATTAAACCCCAAAAATAAAAATGGAAGATTCAAAGGAAAGATTCTAATTTCTTTTTTTCAATGTGGAAAAATAGTCCATATCGTTTCATAATGTCTAAAGAAGTTCTAAGATGATGATGAATAAAAAGAGAACATAAATAAATAATTAAATTATATGAAGTTAAATAACAATTTACAATAAAAATTCATTAAAAAATTATCTTCTGAAAAAATACATCATCTTAGATGAAACAGAAGTAGAAGAAGTAGTATACTACGAAGACCTCATAGAGGAAGTTATTTTGGTTTTCATTGGCAAACCAAAATTAAAGGTTATTGATAATGAAAGAACTAAAGTTTATGGAATAGTAAACATCATGGATTAACTGGATGATTATATTGAGAGAAATGATTTTGGGAATTCTAAAAAATGAAATTCAGTGGAGTTTTATGTGATTCAAACTATATACATAGAAATAATAGGAAAACAAATCTTAGTTGAAGGTTGAGATCAAATAACTCAAATAATTAATGTCTAGGGATTCAAAAAAGAAAATTATTCATGTGGTCAAAATTAAACACTAGGATATAATTATTTTTGGATTAACTAATACTTTAAAATATCATGTCAAAATTATTTAGAATCTTGATGGAAGAAATGGTGTCTTTGTGAAAAAATCTCGATGATCATGAAACACTACTAACACCCAAAATTACACGGGGAGTTAGAATGCATGGGATATGAAAAAATATAAGGAGGATCATAAGAATGAAATGAAAACCATAGAATCTTTACCGTGAGTATAGTGATTAATTTGTAAATAATAATCTTTTTAGGGGATTGATTGTAACAAAAAATTAGTAGAAGTTTGTGTGAAACCTTAAGAACCCATGCCCCCAAAGAAGGTTGATTGGGGTAATTCATAAAATACCCAAAATGATGAAAGTGGAATAGTGAAGTTACACAATAATATACCAAGAATAAAATTTTATTATTATAAAAAACTAGGGAATATGCAATATGAGTTTTATATAGAAAAAAGGTACTTTCCTGGAACCATATAAATAAAAACAAATGAGTTGAAATTCATACACTCAAAAAATTTTAAAGCTACTATTTTTTTGTGAAGTATAAGAAACCAAAGTCATAAATTTATCATCAAGGGTATAATGAATTGTATCTATAAATACCCTTAAACTAATATATAATTAGCTATAAGCTTTATCAAGTGGGATAAAAAGTTATAATAAATTTTCATACCTATAATAAAATATTATCTAGTGGGTCCATAGGTAGAAAAGTTTCATTCAGCAAAAAATGAATGAATGTAGTGAAAATAGATCAAGAAATGAAAATATAAGAAGAATGATATTGGGGGTATTGTTTTGAAAGTGAATAATCTAGTTGGAGTGTGTATCCTTGATATTAGAGGTACTTAACATATGATAATAAATTAAAAGCTTGTCATTGGAATAAATGAAACAAATAATATGTTGTTTATTATTTGTAATGACGAAGGTTTAAATAGCATTAGCTCTAAAAAAATAAAAAAATAGGTAAATAATTGAGGCTTATGGATGTCTTGGTATTTTAATTCCTTGTTCACAATTTTATATGTTAAAGTCAATTATGTGACTTGGGGTATGTAATGAATTTCAATAAAATTATTTTTTCATCAAAGGAATATATGTTATAATTATGAGGTAAGGGAATCACATGAATGAGAATATATAAATTTTTGGTGGAGAATAGAACATGATATTTATGTATAAGGAATAATAGAAAATTTTATGGAATAATAGGATTATAACACCCCATGATTTTTTGATATATTTTTTTCGAATTAATTTTGTCTTTTCGATATTTTTCAATTCATAGAACCCTGAATATAGATTGTGTTATATAGAAACACCAAGTTATTATTATATTATACACTAAACCAAGTTAATATTTCACAACATTGACACTTGGTTTAACTTGTAGTACACACAACACTATTATTTTCTTGTTTTACACACAATGTAGATTTCTTTTGATAGCTCGTGTTACATGTAAGAATGTGTTTTATTGAATAATAATATATTATTAAATTATTATTATTTAATACAATAGGATATAACCTAGATATTATATTATAAGTTATTAATATAATTATATAACTTTATGAAAATATATGGTTTATAAGATGAATTAATTTGTTATTAATTAATTATAAATGAAAATATATACCAATTGAATATAATGAAATTATTTCAATTTTTATGTTTCCAAAGACAGTTTGAATTAATAAATTAATTTAAGTAAATTTAGTGAAGGATATTAATGAAATATATATGTTATATATTTAATAATTTTTTTTATATTCATCCAATATATTTTATTATCATAAGAAGAAAAAACTCAATTTTATACAAAAAAAAATATTTTTCTTAAAGGTGATTTTACAAACTTTTAATAGTGAACCCATTTTAAATTAATGTTTTTAAAATTTTATATATTATATTTTAGAAAATAAAATTCAGAATTTAAATAATAATATACAAATATACTTTGGTGACTTTTTGATATTATTATGATAAGTTTCATGTTTTGATAAATAGTAAATAAATACTAAATTTTGAATTAAAACATCTTTTTTCATCGAAATGATTTATAGTGTTAAATTATATTTTTTAGTGGTTTTGAAGTATATTTAGATAAAAAATTATCATTTAATCTAATTTATATCATTGACATCAATTTTACATTGAATTTAGATATAAAAATGTTTCAATCTTTTGCTTGTTTTAACTTTAATAACCTATTTTCTCACTGCATCAATGAGATTAATTTTTAATTAATTACTAATAATTATATGTTTTAAATTTTTAAAAATGAATTTAATATTTTTAATTAGTGGGTTAATATTCTGTAAATAATATTCATTAATTTTTTTGCATTATAATTAGTAACATTGGTAGTTTTATATTAACATGGTAAAAGCTAAATCGGGTAATTAAGGTTAAAAAATAATATTATCAATAATATATAATTACCCTAAAACTTGTCCTAATTTAATTTTATGAGTGTTTTTTGACCAAAATCATCCTTGTATCAATATTAAGACCTTTTAACCCACTAGTATGGGATTAAGATATTTATTATATTTCATTTAAAGAAAAATTAAAGATGTCATACTCATATTTCCAATTAATAAATTTTTTTAATATTGGGTCATACTAAAGATAAATTAGTCTATAAATAATAATTCTAAATCTAAAATTATTTTATTTATCAAGGTAATTTATTTTTAATTTTTATAAAATAAATAAATACCTTAAATGCTTATTCAATGATTATACAATATTTGTTTAATTAAAGGAAATACTAAATAAATTGTATTAAAACATTAAAATAAATATAATTCGATATATTTAATGTCACAAAAAAAATTAATGGATTAAATTTTAATGTTAGGGATTATTTAATAGAGTTTTTTGGATGATATCATGTTTTTATGATATTTTTAAAAATACAAATAATGAATAGTATCAAAATTGATACTAATGATATTTTATGAAAGTAGTATTTTATTAAATAATATAAAAATCATAAAAATATTAAATAAAGACAAGGTGATGATATATGGTCTTAAATATCATAAATTAACCATTTATGGTCTAATTTAAGCTTTATATGTCAAAAATAGATCCTCTAAAAAATAGAAACATGATTACCATAGTTAAAAATCAACTAGGTTAAATAAGCGTTTATAAAAAAGATAGGGTTTAAAATAAAACCAATCTAAAATTAATTTTATTTTGATATTACAATTATTTATAATTTATATTAGAATAAATTTCATTTTTGAGGTATTTTTTTTATTTTTTTATTTATTATAAATTAATATTTTAAAAGATTCCTAAAGTTCCCATCACCTTAATTATAGAAGGGAACCTCCTCCCTAACTTCTTTACACCCCTTTGAGATCATAATCTCGACTAGAACCTGAAAATTTATCTTCTCCACTTCACTAGACACATTCTAATGGTAATTTTATTCCCAAATGACTAAATCTACAGTCTTTTAGAGGAGATCAAAATGAGTCATTCCGAAGAAGAGGTAATCGCTCAAACCGATTATCCTCTTTTTCTACACTTCTATTCATCCTCTAAATCTATGATATATAGCATAAAATAATAAATTCATCATCATAAATACTCTTAAAATTTATTATGATTATGAAAAAATCATTACATATCCCCTTTCCCATAAAAAAAATAAAATAAAAGTATCGTTCATGCATACATACCGCTTATCGTCTCCACGTAGCGAGACAATTTATTTTCTGTCACCATATTTTATAGGTGAAAAATATAATGGGTTTCATATTTATATATTATATATATTATATAATTATAATTTTGTAATGGTAATTTCATTTCCACCTTTTTACCATCCATCTAATATTTTGGGAAAATTATAAGGCCGTATGTGCGTACATATGGCTTACCATATCCACTTTACAATGTGATTCACTATTCATATATATTTCACATGGATGTTAATAAGGATTACTATTATGAATTTATATGTTATATATGACATAAAAAATATTCTTTAATGATATTTTATCATGTATTTTCCTCTCTTTTAACTCAATATGAAAATGAAAACAACGTTCATGTGTACGTACCACCTACCGTCTTCATGAACGATATATTTTAATTTTTATCTGTAAATATTATGAATCACTATGAATAAATATATAATTAATTTAAGTGTGACAATTAAATCATTATTATAATTATGTATATGATTTAATCACAATCTATGTAAGAGTACCTTGGATAATAAGTCAAAACATGAACAAAAAACAAAGCAGATATTACTCAAAATGTAACATTAACCTGAAATTATTAATAAATAGATAATATTAAGTCATAAGTAAATAATATATATATATTACTAGTAATATGTTTTATATGAATAATAATCTTATATTTACTGTACATTAATATTTAATACATGCGAAAGAAGTCAAAAATTAAGATAAGGCAAGTTTATCTCACTTCTTATTTCCATGTAATACATGCCATATTAACAACTCAGTTATTTTTTGGGGTGTATATACTAAAATATGACTTATTATATAATTAATTTAATTTTTTTTAATTATATTCAAGGATTTAATTTATGTCATTCTTTATCGGGGTTCATAATTCTAAAGTTACTCGAGTTGTAAGTGATTTTTGTCACACTTTTATTTCTATAGGGGCACATGCCTTATAAATTACATGTTTCTTCAATGTGGGGTATTTAATTACCATGAATGTATTTTATGAATAATATACATAATATTATGGAATTTTCATATCCACATAATTTTCTTTCTTTCATGGGTAATATGATTCTAATGATTATAAAGTGATGAGAATCAATTTCACAATCTCATTAATATTTGAAATTGTTTCGTTTTAAGTATCCATTATATAATATTCATATTATATGTCCATGTTTTATAAATTTTTTTTTTAATATTATCCTATATATTTTTAAATTAATTTTCACCCATTTTTTACTTTTTACTACACAGTTTGAGAGGATTATTTTTGTTATTTTCCAAATGAGGTACTTTGTGAGTCTGAGGAAAAAGTATGAAAGGAATGTTTTTTAAATTATTTGAAATGAATAGAATTTTCCAAAATCATGATTCCATAAGGATTTAAAGTTTAATTTACAATATTCTAGGTTTATTTTCAATGAAAATGTTTTATTTTAATATTGTGTGTAATTTTAGGAAAAAAAAACAATTTCAATGCAAAAAAACATATTTTCCACAATAATATTTTCCAGTGGTATCTCAAAAGTATTTTCCATATAATATAATATTATTTGATGTTAATTATGTTTTACTAGTGATATGATTCAATTCTACCTTTTTTAATATTTCAAATAATGGTTTATTTTTATGATGGAATGATATTTATGAAACCAATTTCTTTTTCATGTGTTATGTTATTATTGACTGATTTCAATCAAACCCATTTCAATATATTTTTTCTGATATGAAAAATGATTTATGTTCTTATGGAACAAAAAATTAATTTTTTAATTATTTTATATGTGGTACCTATATCTCCCTCCAATTTATTGGGTAAATATTTATATCTCATGAGATATACATGACTGGAATGGGGAGTGAACATGGTTCAAACAATGACTTTATCTACTAAGATGCTCTTGGGAGTGTACCTTTGACACTAAGTGGGTCATGGGAGCGGTCCATTGATACCATAATGGTATGGAGAGTTAACCCATACTAAAAATATGGCCTTGGCAGTTATTCCTTGACTACTATGGAAATCGTTTTATATGCTTATGTGTATACGAAAATTCCATGTATTATTTATTTGTTATGATTTAATAGATTATACTCCTAACTTCCTTATAATTTATGTCTTATCAACTGAAAATATTTATGACATGACTCATTTATTATATCTTTCATATGTTTGGTATTATATTCAAATATTATTCTTATGTTATCATACTTTTATTTTAATGTTATTCTTACAAATCCCCCTTGCTTACCCTTAATGAGCATCTGAGATTACATTTTCTTATGTGACTTTTCCCTAGGATATGAATAAAGGTATTACGTATAATATTTAAAAAAGGGTTTAAGTTATAAATTAATATGGTGGATAATAAATATATGTGTTTTAAACCTTTTTTATTTCCACGTTTCCAAAGGCACTAAACTAATACATTCATTAGGCTTGTGATTTTGTAATGTATGAAATGTTCCACAAAAATAACATAATTTCAATTTATGTTAAGATAGCTTCATTATAAAGATATTCTATTTGACATAAATTTACTTCTAATACTTAGTTAAACTTTAAGTATCTCAAGATATACCCTAGGTTTCATATGATTTCACTCACATGTGTGATAGTATTCAAAAATGGAAAATCATTCAGAAGACTTAAAAAATAAGAAAAAAAGTCAATAAGATTTCTTGAGTTAGTTCAAATTTATGTATGTGGATCAATATCACCTAAATGAATGGGTGAAAAAAAGTATTGTTTATTTTTCATTCATGATTGTAGATGTATGGGTTGGTTGATTTTTATCTCTTGGAACTTTGACACGTTCATATATATTAAACATTATCAGAGATTAAGGGAGAGGATTCGTGGGATAAAAATTTAGATATTATTGACTTATAATGATATAAAATTCACTAAAGTAACATATGGAATAATATCTAAAGAATCCCATGATATGGAACCATGTTTTAAATGGGATGAATCCTCAACAAAATGGAGTCATCAAGAGGATGAACTGAATTATCAACAACAAGGACTAGATGATGCTCATTAAGAAACAAATACTAGAGAAATATTGTAAGAAAGAATAAATTACATTAGTTTTTACCTCTAATGGACCCTTTTTATGTTTTAATGAAGAAAATAAATCCTATAAAATATTGTATGGGAAGAAACTGACATTGAATTAATTTTGAATTTTTATAAGTATATGCTTTATTCTCAGTAAAGAGACAAACTAAATGTTTGAGGCACATGGGGATAAATTTATTTTCTAGGATACTCATCCAAATTCAAGGAATTAAAATTATATTCCAAAATTATTGGGAATTTTTTTTTAAATTCAAGGTGTATTCGTTTTGAAAAAATATTGTACTTAACAATTAAATGAGTTGTTTTAACAATAACATAGTAGTGAAACCTTAAAGGAGAGTGATGGAAAAGTGAGTAGACTAATTTGGGTAAATGGGGATATAAAGTAATAAAAAGAATACATTGATAATGAGGAAAAAACAACAGGTTAAATAGCTATAATGAAGGGAATTGGTAAGGATGAAATCAATGAGGGACAAATCATTGGTGATTAGGCATCCCTTGTGAAAAAATTGAGAATGAAGACTTGAAAAAAAAATTATTATCTCAGTTAGATCCATGGTTCTTTTAATAGTCTACCAAATATTTAAAATGTGTTTAATAAATGAATGAAGAACATGGCCAATAATAGAGTAATGAAACATGAGAAATTTTTCTGAGGCCGCAAATAAAAAAATTAATTAAAATCCAGTGGGTTATCTATAATAAATACAATGAATAAAGAAATGTGAGTTAGAAAAATCATGGATAGTGTGAAAGAAGTTTTATAAAATTGAGGCATTTTATGTTGATGAGAATGTTTTAATCATATCTAAGTTACAAATTATTCGACTATCCTTGAAAATCATAGTGTAAATAGAATTCATGGAGTACCAAATGGATGGAAAATTAGCATTCTGTAATGGTGTCCTTAAGGAGGAATTGTTCATAAATAATTAGGTGACCCAAGAATTCCATACATATATATTACATAAATTTATAGAAATATTCAGTACATATCATAAAAAACACATCCAAGAACTATAAATGGATACATACTTTAGAGACTAGATACATAATCATCTTATTTTATGAAAGATCATAAACATATCCCACAAATACATTATTTCATGTTATGATTCTTAGTTATATCTGAAATAAAACATTTCTTCATAGCCTTGGAAATGGAATCATAAGAAATTATGAGATCATAAGCTTAGTGAGGGTAATCAAAATAAATATCAGTTGATGAAAATAAGTTAGCATAATGGAATCAGAACATGATCATAACTTACAATAGTCATACACAATCAGTAAAGGACAATTAATGATAAATTATGGGATATGGATTTTTTATAATCAAGTAAATAATTCATAAGTGTTTTGAATCATCAATAATCAATCACGATCCATGAGAACATAAGAATCAAGTTTCAGGTATACACATAAATATATAGACTCGTTTCCTCAATCAAGGTTCACTATGAAGACTATCATAGTGGATTAGGTTCACACATCATTCCATAATCTCCTTTGTTAATTTTCACTCCAAAGACAATTATTTCAGATACAATACCTTATTGAACTGGGTTCACTTCCTATTCCAGTCCTTTTTATCTCATGAAATATTCATCATTACCATTGTTTTGGAGGACTATATAACATTTGTTCCACCCATTCCATAATTAAAACCTTATATATGTGTTCCAAAAGATCATAAAACATTCATTATATCATAATATCATAACCTATGGAAAAGAAAATGATTTTTATAAAAATTTAAATAGTTCATCATGTCATAACTCATTGAAAATAAATTAGTTTCATAATGGTGTCATCATAACTTATTGACCAATGGGAAAGAAAAGAGTTCCATAGAATCATCCTTAAATAAAAATAAAAATAATTAATCTAAATAAACAATTTTGTGGAATCATAATATTATATCTTATGTGAATAATAACAATCCGTAAATGATATTTACATGGATGAAAAATACCTTTAAAAAATATTTCAATCCATTCTTGGAAAACATGAGAAAATATCATTTTCTTTTGAAAATAATTTGACTAAAAATTCTTATAATATTGAATGAATTATTTTATTTTAAAATAATAAGGAAACATGTAATGTAATCACCAAATAAAATATTGGTCATGATGGTCGTATAATATGTTTATGTCGTATATTTTAAAAAATCATTCCTTTCACAGTTTTGTAAAGAGTAAAAAATGACTAGTTTAAAAAACAATAATAAAGAATACTTTTTAAAACAATATAATTAAATTTAAAGTTAGTGAAAATTAACATTATAGAACATTTAAAATTTATCTAAAAACATTCATAAAATAATTTTTATGATTATTGAAATAGATGAAAAATTATATCGACCAAAGAAGAAATAAGGTCCGTTTTCTTTAGAAACATTTTCCCGATCATTTTAAGTACCAAATAGTGGAAATTTTAATAATAAAAAAATTTAATAAATAAATATATGATAACAGAATATATGGGTTTTAAAATTTAATATCATTTTAATTTACCTTAATTGGTATTTAGTGTAAACAATCCGGAAAAGAAATGAGATTATGATGTAAACCCTTACCTAACGATTAATCTTACCTCATATGTTTTAAAATATACTATATAATAAATTTAGATTTATTATAAATATATTCCTTGACCATATTTATATATAACATACAATGTATTATTATTTCATGATTTTCTATTATTCTTTTATAAACATTTTCTTCATTAAAACAAACATTCAAGTGAAAAGTGTTCTGTCTTCCAAGCATGTATCAGTTCTATAGTTATGGTACTTGAACCTTGGTCAATGTTTAATAATATATAGAATATTAATAATGAAATAATTATTATATTTATTCATAATACAAACTTTTATATTTATTCAAATAAAGTGTTCATGAATAACTAATAGCATCATGGTGTGGAGGTGGTAGTCCACACGTACGCACAAGCAACATTATGATTTTCTAATGAATCAAAAGATATGAAGGTATATAATATATTATAATTAAATAAGCCTAATTATTTCATAAATATAATTTATAAACCTTATATACATAATAATAAATAACCATAAATTATGGTGGTGGAAGATGAATTATCACAATATGTGGAGGTGGTGATCCATAATACGCACAAGTGATAATTTTATTTCCCATTTTATGGAAAGGAGTTGGGAAATGGTTGATCCATAATCATAATAAAAATGGAGTATTTTATATACTTAATTAATTATTTTATAATTTATTAAATATATTTTTATTAGGTAGAGTGATATATAAAATTGAAAGTACTCAGTTAAGAGTTATAGCTCTTCACTGAGAAACTGTCGTTGGCCTACACCTTAACCCCTGAAAGGGTGATATTATGATAAAAAAAAGACCTAGAGTATATGAGGATAGATGTTATTAAGTTATTAGGGTTGTAATTGACCAATATATAATGCTCATGGAGTGTGAGGAAGATAGGATAAGTAGTATCCTTTTATAACTGAGGGGGGGAACACACTTGAAATTTTTTAAAATATTAAAATATAATAACATCTTAATAAATCCAAGTGGCACCAAAAATGAAAAATATTTGAATATAAGAAGGATAATTTTTAAATAAAATCAAACAATAAAATTAAAACCAGTTTTTTATATATTTTAAACCATATCATTTAGGCTAACCCACCCGTCATAAACTTGTTCTAAACATATGCTCAATAACACATTTTTACTATTTTTAATATTCATTATGAAATAAAATAAATTTAAATTATTAAATTATATGAATTGTGTTTATTAAAAATATTAAATCCATTTTATAAGATTAAAATTTTAAAACTTTCAAAAATGAATTTTAAAATAAGTGCGCAAAACGCAAAAGAAAACATTTTTAGAAAAATGAATTTTTAAGCATAAAACTGAGTTTACCTTTATTTATATACATATAAAAACAATTAGATGAATGATAAAATGTTTAGTTGAATATATTATAAAAAATTTTAATTAAAATAATTCACTAATAGTGATTAATTTAGTTTATTAAGATAAAAATACATTGCATACATAAAAATAGTTTTTAGAAAAACATCTCTTTTTTACATTCAAATGATTTTATTTTAATTTATAAATAATTAAAAACATATAAATTCACTTTATACTTATGTGAAATTTATTTTAAGTTATTTAGTCATATTAATACCCTCAAATCCAATAGTTAAGTGATAGTTTTCACATTAAATAATAATATTAATATTTCGGTTTGTTTAAACTCGATGTTTTATATAAAGAAAGTTTTCAAATAAAATAATTTTTTAAAGTGAAATATAACATAAAATCTTATGGTGTTATAATATAACACCATTATATGAATTTTTATCTCAAAATTAATTCACTATGATATAAAAAACTAATGATACTTCAACCTCATCGCATATTTGGGTTCCCACATAACATCCTCAACTTTATTGTTTATACATTAAACATTGACTACTTGAGAGGTCTTGTTATACAGTACTTTCTCACATTAATCAAGAATATCTAATGGTTTCTCTTTATAAGAGATATCATTATCCAACAGTATGACCTATGAGTTTAGTACATGTGAAGGCTCAAGTATGTACTTTCTCCAGAGATATACATGAAACACATTGTGAACTTGAGAGAAATTCAATGGAAGTTGCACGTGATAAGAAACTGTCCCAATATGATCAATAATTTTAAAGGGAATGATATATATAGTGCTCAGTTTTTGATTAATTCCAAATATAATAACCTTCTTCTTTGAATAAATTCACCGGAATAACTTCTCACCAACTTCAAACTTCAAATAGCATTGTCAATTGTTAGTATAACTCTTCTATTAACTCTTAAATTTCCATTAGTGATACTGAATAGCTATAACTTTCTCTACCATTTTCTATGTTATATAATGTACCAATATATTTCACTCTCTAAATTTATCATATCACATTGGATTTTTTCACTTCCCTATATAGAGGACTTCATAAGGAGTTATATGAATGCTAGAATGAAATCTATTATTGTAAGAAAACTTGACCATATAAAGATGTTGATCGCAAAATATTTAAAATACATGGACCATGATATAAAAATATATATACGGTTATAATGGTCCTCTTAAATTAAATATCTATCAGATGATGATATGTAGTACTAATATTTAACTTTTTATCTAGAACTTATTAAATATTTCTTAAAAAATTCAAATAAAATATCATATCTCGATAAAATACAATTCATAGTGGTACTCCATGAAATATCACCACTTCTTTAATGCATATCATAGAAATATGATCAAGAGATAAATATTATCTAATGGTAAAAAAATCTATGATTATTTTATATGGTGATTGACTATAATCAAAATACAATTATTCCCATTAATTTTTTTTGGATTTCAATGATAAAATACATGCTCTTTTTTTTCAGTTATATTCTTGTATTAGTAATAATTATAACATCCCCTTATACTTATTTATCTTAGACTTAACCTAAATATATAGAAGTAATTGAGATACATACTCTACAATATCTTTTTATATGTTATACCAAAAGAAATAATTCCATATTTTATGATCATAACATATATCAGTCTCTAAACTATAAAGATAATGTCCCCTTTATTTTCAATGAAATAATTACCGCTTCCAACTCCAAATCACGAGTTCAATATATTTCCTCATGAATTTTTAATTGGAACAACATATATGATATTACCATTTCATTTTATATGTAGAATAATCCTAGTCCCTTTATTAATTCATCACTAGTGATTAAAAACCCTTCTCTATTGATGTGTAATTTAAATATAAGTGTGTTGACCAACCTACTTTTAAACTCATTGAAATTTTCATCACATTAATTTATAAAAGGGAAATAGGATATCTTTTAAGAAAACATGGTTTCCGGTTTAGATAACAATGAGAAATCTCTCATAAAACTTCTAATTCTCTTTCCAACCCAAGAAAAATATGGATCTCTATTACCATGGTTATGATGGGATATTATTAAATAACTTTTATCCTTGGAGGATCCACTAATATACACATAAATGAGATTATATGACTTAAAAATTCCACTATTGTATCCAAAATTCCCACTTGATAATTTTTTCACACAACATATCCTTCCTCAAGATCATTAGAACAATCCATATATGATCTTTATACTCTTCATGTTTATTTGAATATATAAGAATATTATCTATAAATACTACCACTAAATGATCAATATAGTCTTTAAATATTGTATTCAATAGATCCATGAAGATAATGGTGTAATTATTATGTCCCAATGGAATAAATATAAATCACAACTACCATACCTGATATTGAAGATTTCCTGGGATATATCCACCTTCATAACCGTCAATTAATTAAAACCAATATGAAGGTAAATATTGGAAAAGTATTGATATGCACATAGTTAATCCAAACATTAATCAATATGGGGAATATAATACTTAATCTTAGTTGTGATATTGCTAGGTTCATGATAATAAATGCAAAGTCACATTTACCTATCATTCTTCTTAACAAAAAGAGCATTTTAAACCCATGGTGATGCACTAGGGAATATGAGTCCATAATAAACAATATCTTAGAGTTTCTTATTCAATTCCAAAAACAAAATTGTTTCAACTACATATATAGTGATTGTAATCGGTATAGCACTAGGTATAAGTTTTATTTTAAACTAAACATCACGATTCGGGGAAATACTAGATAGGTATTTAGAAAATACTTCATCATAGTCTTGAACAATAAGAATATTTTATCTGTTGAGTTTATATCCTACCATTTGAGATAAGTATCCCTCATGAAAAGGTAGTACTATCCATACAAAAAAAGGAGCATTCAATTATATTTCTTGTTCATCCTCTCATTGAAAGACTGTCATAGGTTAATTAATATCATGAAATTTCACTTCCCTTACCCATCAATTAAAATTGGATCTATATAGAGAGAGATAATATATGATCAAAATCACATCCAATTTAACTAGAGGGATAAATAACAGATTTTTAGAAGGCAAATTCCAATTAAATTCTATCTTATACCAGTTATAGACTAGATATGAAATCATCATACCATAAATATTTTTTAATACTAACTAATCATCTAGTTGTTGAGGTGGTGATTTAATACCCTTAGAAAATTATTTAGAAATAAAAAGTGGGTATAGATAGAATGAAATTATGAATTTTCAATTCTAGAGTGTATGGTAAGTGTACCTTTCACCACTTCATTCTCATGACCCACTTTAGTAGTTGTAATCATATGGTATTTCCCTTTACCAATGTGAATAAAATGTTTTTGAAGCTATTTTTTATTATTAACCCTCATATTCTTTTACTTATTGGTCTAATGACCTTTTACCATGAAATTAGAGCATTGGAGTGTGGGTTTGACATTTTGTTGGTACTTTTCACCACTCATTTCATTCACTAGACTCTTAAAATAATTTCAATATTTTATTCTTGATGGACTTATTTTCCAAAGCTAAAACATTTTCCCGATCCCATAAAATTATTTCCTCCATACATCCTTACACACTTTTGGAATGAATGAAAAATAATTTTCTTTCCTCTAGGGGTTTTATTATTATATTTTCCTAGAAATTTAATCTCTATATTTTTCCCCTAAATGAATTGAACTCTAAGACTCTCAAATTTCCCATTCCAACTTTAGAGAACATCAAACAATTTTTCATAACTATAAAAATCTATTATACACAATTCATTTAAAATAATTTGTCTTTATAAATTAATGAATCAATAAAATTTTCTTTTAAAATCTATGATAAAAGTGAAAGAATAGATTAATGGTCTAGTGAAGTTTTCCTAATAGGTACTAATGGATTCATCATCCATCTACATTAGTTCCATAAATTCCATTTATATTTACATAATATGGTTTTCATTAAAATAATTATTGTAATATACCTTATTAAAATATTTCCATGTCATGGAGTCAACTTACTCATCTTGATTCACATTATTTATAAGATTATACCATTGATCTATTTTTCTATCTAAATTATATACTCCGAGGATAACTTTTTCTTTATCCAAAATCTGGAGAAATGAAAAATATATTTTTAATGTTACTGATCTATCACTCAGATATCATTGGTTTAGATAATCCACTAATGGAAGGTGGATATTACTACATAATATATATAATAGTGAATTTATCATTCCTTTTGTATTTTTTAATATCATCATGATTCATGTTACCATTCATATCTTGAGATTGTTGGGTGAGTATATTCGCAATATTTTTATCTTATCACCCATTTAATTTGGTTTTTCATGGGAATGGTCATTAAATTTCTCATTTTATTTATCAATAACATTATTTCTCTAAGTTCTATCCATTTACTAAGACCAAAAATCATTGTGTGAATAATAATAGTCATTGTGAGTAATCATGTAATAATGAAAATTTATTAATAGGAAATCAGAATCATCAAACCTTATTTTAAATCTATGACACCTTAGGTTTTACCTATTCCATTAATGGTATTCACATATTAAAATCTTTTATAATCATCCATAAGTAAAATGTTAATTAACCCAAGAAAATCCCTTGAGATTATCAAGTCAGGTGTGCAGTATTATACCCACTAATTATGCAATCATGAAGTAAAAGTTAACACCAAATCCACCCTTATAGAGTATTTAACCCTAGGTGTATCTATTCTATGGTTGTACCCACTTTATAGTATCCAAAAAGGAATGTATTTTCTAGGAAACCCCCACAATCTATAAATTAGAAAATATTTTTCAAGTCATTCTATTCATCGACTTATCCCTATGATTTTTAATAAGGATATATAATATTAAAATCCAATAATTAACTAAACACATATCTAATACCAACTGAGGCGAACCACTCCTTATATATATATATTACATCACATTAGATGAATATTAAATATATCTCATAACAAAACATCCCCCATTACTGTAAATTTTTATATTCTTTGGAGACTAGACACATAATCATATTATTTCATGAAACATCTTCAAAATCTCCCAAAAAGATCTCATCACATGGTAATATCTTAATCCATACCCTACATAAAAACTTTCGATATAACCTAGGGAAAGGACACCTAAAAAGGCTGAGATCAGATACACAGTGAGGGTAAACATAACAAATATTATTCAATGGCCATAAGTTATTATAAAATAAGAATAAAAGTGTAAGAACATGATCATAACTTAAAATAATCATACTCTACCATTAAAATATCATGATTCATTAATAATGGAATATAAATTTTTCATAAGAAAATACATAAGTCATTAGTGTGTGGAGTTATCAACAATCTATCATGATCCAAGAGAATATATCATATTCATAAGAAATATGTTTTTTCCATAAACATAAGCGTATATAATTATTTTCTTACTCAAGGATCACTATTACGTCTATCACAGTTGATTGAGTTCTATACCCATTCCTTGTTTTCATTAATAATTGTTCACTCCTAATAATATCATAGTTGACAGAGTCCCTTACTGGACTGGGTTCACTCCCCATTCTTTTTATTATTATTTTCGGATAAATAACTCATTATCCAATTCTTTGGAGGATTATATAATATTGTGTCCACCCATCATATAATAAAAATTATACATATATATTCCATAAGATCACAAAATAGTCACCAAGTCATCATTTCACTATACCAAAACCAATTGAAATTTAAAAAAATCATAAACTTTTCATCAGTTCATTAAAGCATAACCTTTGGAAAAACATATATTTCCTAATGTTTTCATCATAAGTTAATTAAACCATGGGAAAGAAAAGGGTATCATAGATTCATCCTTAAATCATCATCATTATAATACAAAAAAATTAATAGAGTGTATGGTAGCATAATATTATAGACCATATGAAGTATAAAAAGCCTTATAGAATGTTTACAAAGATGAAAAATACCATTAAAATATTATTTTAACCTTTCTTTGAAAACATAATAAAATATCATTTTATTATGATGAAATTTTGAAAAGAATTCCCAAAATATTGAGAAAATAATTTTATTTTAAAATAAAAAATGATACTTGTAAAGGATGCTTAAAATTAAATAATGATCATTCCATTGAGAAATTTTTTTTCATGAGGTATATTTTAAATGAAAACATTCCATTCATGATTTTTTAAAAAGTAAAAAAACGACTTGTTTGGAAATGATTTAGAAAGATTAATTTTTTAACATTTGTAAATAAATTATAAGGAAGCGAAGATGATATTTTTAATATATTAAACGTTTGGAAATGAAATTTTATAAAATAATTTTATGAGTATGGACATAGAATAAAATTTTAATGGACCAATGTGGAAATAAGATTGTTTTTTATTTAAAAAATCATAATTATTTTTTATTTAAATGAAATTAAAATGGTAATAATATATTTAAAGTTTATAAATAATCAGATTAGAATAAAATATATGTTTTTTAAGGTTAATATATATATATAATTTCTATCAACATAAGTTTAGCATAGATAGTCTTGGGAAGAAATTAAGTTGTAACATAACCCCTTACATAATGTTCTCTTTTGATTCATGTATGTTCAAATATCCTATATAATTTATGTAGTTTTATTATTAATATATTATAGTTCCATATTTATACATAAATTACTAGGTATAATTCCTTTATAATTTTCAATCATCTTTTTATTAACAAATTCTTCTTTAAAATGGGAATTCTGGTGAAAATGTAGTTCGTTTTCCATGCACATTTATGTTCAATGGTTTATATGTTTACATTATGATCATGGTTTAATCATATATATAATATTAGTCATTACAAATTTATAATATTTATTCATCATATAAACTTTTATAATTATTTATATATGTCCGTGATGAAAAATGAATCGTGTCACTTCATAGAGGTGGTAGTACTCGCGTATGCACAAGCGACATTACTGTTTTCTAATGACAGGAAGGTAAGAAGGTAGATAGGATATTATAATTATATAATTATAGTTATATCATAAATACTATATATAAATATTAAATCCATCATAATAACCAACCACGGATTAAGGTGAAAGAAAATGAATCATATCGCTAAGTAGATGCAGGAGTCCACACGTTTGCATGAGTGATACTTTCATTTGACCTTTGAGGGAAAGGAGGTGAAAATTGGTTTATCCATCCTTGTAATAATAATTAATTATATTTACTATACTGAATTAATTATTTTATAATTGATTCCATATTATTATTGGAGGTCGAAGAATAAATAAAATTGAAATCACATAGTTAAGATTCAAACATATTCTTTGATAATACTCCTTTGACATACACCTTATGCCTACAATGTATGGAATTATGAAAAAGTATGACCTATAGGACATGTTTAGAGGTTTTAACAGGGTATTATGGTAGTTATTGTTTTATCTAGATGTATCATGAATTTTTAGGAAGGGAGGAGTGATGGTGTCCCTTTATATGGGAGGGGGAAGACACACATGGAAGTTTGAAAATGATTAAAATATAATAATGTATTACTCAAGTCAAGTGGATCTAAAATTAAAAATATTAAAATATAATAATTATAATCATGAAATACCATAAAAAAATCTAAATAAATCATGTTTTTTGAGATATTATAAACCATAGCTCTTCGGTTAACCCCCCCTGGTGAACCAGTTTTAACATTAACTGTGGTAACACATTTTTATAGTTTTTACTATTAATTATAAAAATAAATATATTAAAAACTATTATATTACATTTATTTTTATGATTAAAAATGTTTAATCCAATTTTCAAGATTAAATTTCTATAATTTTGAAAAATTTATTTTAAAATATGTGTGCAAAATGTGATAATATAGTTTTTAGAAAAATTAATTTTTAAGAATAAAACTAAGTTTACCTATATTCTTTTCCATGTAACAACAATCAGATTAATTTTAAAATATTTTATTGAATTTATTATAAAAAAAATCATTAAAACCATTCATCTATATATATTAATTTAATTTAGTTAGATAAAAATATATTGTGTTCATAAATACAGTTTTTCAGAAGAAAATCTCATTTTAACTTAAAATGATTTTATTTTAATTTATAACCAATTAAAAACTGATGAATTAATTTTATACATATATAAAAAATATTTATTTAAAATTTTTAGTTCTATTCATCCTATCTAATTAAATGTCTACGAAATAACCATCGCATTAAAGAATAATATTTAAACCTTTTTCTGTTTAAACTCAGTGCTTCATATAAATCAATATATCTAAGAAATAAAATTTATTTTAAGAGAAATAAATTATAAAATATATTGGTGTTATAGAAAACCCCATGGATTACATATATATGATGATAAGAGAAAATATTACAATTTTAAAGTGTTGTTGTATGGGCTGATTCAAGCATCAAAATCTTGGTATTATGGGTTGATCAATACTTGATAAAGCATAGATTCCAGAAAGGTGGGGTCAATCAAAATATATGAATCAAGAATGATAATGATTAAAGGGTTTTAGTTCTTATTTATATTGAAGAAACATATTATGAAGGATCGTAGAATTCCAAATATAAGGTGTTTTTAGAATATATATGAATTTGAAGTTACCATGATTGGGGAGTTAAAAAATTTCATTAGTTTTAGGTGACATAAGGAAGGTGAAAAAATATATTTCAAAATAAAAAAATTATAAAGAAATTTTTATCTGGTTTGAAATGAAATATTACATGTTAATGAAATCTCTATAGGTTACCCAAATAAATTTTCCAAAATATGATGATTCCAATGTGGTCGGTGTAACATAAAATAGGAAGACCATTAGAATCATATTGTACCTAATAGTAACATGACATGAAATTGTGTGTTCCATTTGTAAATATTTATAGTACCATATTTTTTCCAAGTAAATACAAAATATAGTACTAAAAATAATTCATTATTACATTAATAGAACAATATATTTCCTGTTATTTTATTATAGAACATTAAAACAAGAGTTTTTGGGATACATCTATGTAGAATAGGTTGGTTTAGTCGATGATAAAAATTTGATATTCGGTGGTTCCTTTTAGCTTTGATATTTTTATATTTATTTTATAAGAAAGAAACAACACCATATCTCACATATCATTGTGAAGGATGAATATATCGCATCTACTCAATCATGTACACAACAAATATGGATGAAGCAATAACATGAGGGTGTTAGAGTTGGTGTGAAATATCCTACCAAAATTATATTTGATAACTAGGGTGATATTAATTAGATAAAAGATATTTTTCACTATTTATGGACAATGAACATCGATATAAGGTACCATTTCATCAAGGAAAAGGTTGAGAAAGGGTTGGTTCAGTTGAAGTATGTGTCAAAAATAAATAATATTGTGGATATCATGATAAAGAAACTACCAAGGTTAAGTTTGAGAGGATTTATTTTCTCTTTGTGTATAAAAAGTCTCAATCTAATATGATGGTTTTAAAAAGATACCCACACTCTGTAACACCATGAGATTTGGTGAAATTCTTTTCTTCAAAGAGATCTAATATTTTCCATATTTTGGTGACATGAAAAATGTTTTTTTTCATAAATTAAATGTAACATTAATTTCACCATGTGTTACACTCAACTATAAGTTAGGATTTTCTTAAACACAACACCATGTTTATCTTGAGTTACATGCAACACTGAGTTTAAACGAAACGTGTCATACAATTAAAATATTATTAGTTATTAAGACAGTTATCACTTAGTCATTTGAATAGATCATATGAATAATATTAATTAGATTAAAGAAATATGGTTTATACATGTATAAATACTTATTTCTTTTTCCACCAATTAATTCAAAATTAAAATAAAAAAACTACTTAAAAATAAAGGAAATATTTTTCTATAGAAACTTTTTTTTGAAAACATATTTGGTCTACCTCAATAATATAAAAATAACAACATTCAGTGAATGATTTCCATGAAATTTATATATTTAATATATTAAATAAAAAATCTAACATTCATATTATTAGTTTTTTTGATAATATATTAGAATAAATCTAATTTTATGTTTAAAATGATATTTTTCTTAAAATTAGTTTTGTAAAATATTTATGGAATAAATATTTTAAAACTAAATTTTTTCAATTTTAGAAAAACAAATTTCATAAAATAAACATAATTTATTAAATTTATATATTATAATTATCTTAAGATGTATTTTTGTTATTTTTCTAAAAATTTGCATTTTTTTAATATTGAAAAATACTAAATATTAATTGAAAACCAACTCATCGTTTTATTTATTTATATAGTTAAATTTTATTTTAAAATGATTTTAAACATAAATTTGTTCAATTATATATCCATCAATCCAATTTAGGTCAATGGAATCAATTTCATATTGAATTTTTGTATAATATTATTTCATATTTTTTTTAACATTTTCTCTTTAAAAACACAGTTTTTCATCACAACTCTCGGGTTAATTTCCAAATATTTGATTTGAATTTTTAAAAGTAAATTATATATTTTTAATGATAATAATTTATGATATCAAATAATTTAAAGTTAATTTTTTATCAAAATTATTAGTGAATTCAATAAATAATAATTACCATAATTAAGATAAAAATGTGTTTACTGGGGGTAAGACTAAAAAGATAAGGATAAAAATGAAATATAAACTTGCATAAAACTATTTTATGAATATATGTAAACCATTACACCACTAAGGTTATATAACGGCCAAATTGGGACCCTTGTGAAATATGAAAAACATTTGACCACTTAGTTCTTTTTATAAATTCCAAGTGTGTCCTCTCCCCCATTTAATAAAGGCCACCCCTCTCCTCACTTCTTCACAAATTAAAAACTCCTTAGTTCAACCAAGTCCTAACAAAATCTATTAAAAACTTCCATAAACTCATCCTATATCAATATTTTTGTCAGATATCCATCCTAGGAAATCTTTTAGTGAAAACCAATAGAAGATACTCAAAGAAAAGGTAACGATCATCAATGAGAACTTTTATTTTATTTCTTCCTCTGGCACATTAATTTATTTTTATTCCATTATTATATATTAAAATAATTATATAACATATAATAATATTTTTATGTTAATTTATTAATCTAAAAACCTATCTAATTCCATCAAATGGGTTATAAAATCATCATTCATTTGTATATCGGACTACCAACTTACAAACTGATGTCTTTTTTTCCATTACCACCTAACAAGGATGGAAATAATGATTTATTTATAGTTTTTATATTATATATATTATTTTTATCTTGTTATTAGGATTTTTTAATTATTATATCACACATACCTTCATTCATTCCATTTTTTGGGAATATTATAACGTCGTACATGTGTACGACAGACTACCGCCTCATGAAGCGATGTGATTCATTCACACTTTAAATGGATTGTACTGAGGATATGTTTAATGAAAATATGAGATATATAGATAATAAAATTTATTGTTTAATGATATTATATAACATTTACTTTTTTTCTTTTAACCCAACAAGATAATGAAAAAATGATATTCTTGAGTACGTATGGCCTACTGTCTCTATGAAGGGTGCATTTCATTTCCTTTCTCTAAATTTTATGGATTACTATATATAAATATATTCTGAATATATATTGTATTCTTATAATGTTAATAATTATATATATTATTGTCCCATTATCAAATCAAATGGAACAAAAATATAACAAATCAATATACATACAAAAAACAATGCAGTTATTACCTGAGATGCAATTTTAACAAGAAATCATTAATAAAAAGGTAATAAAAGGTCATAATAAAATCATATATGGTATGATATATACTAATATGTTTCATTAATATATGTATAATAAAATTATTTTTATTATAAATTATTTTTTAATGAGTACAACATAAGAAAATATTTATGGTAATGAATTTTCATCTCACCTTTATTTTCATTGAGGCATAACCCATATTCACAATGTATTTCATTTAGGTGGTGTATATATAATATATGAAATTATTTTATGACGATTCCAATAAAAATAATTTTTAATTACAAATCTATTTTATTATCCCCTTTTCATGGGGCTTTCAGTTTAAAATTTAACAAATCTGTAAGGTATTTTTGCCTCAATTGGACTTCTTTAAGGTGTACATTATGTTATGAACCTATATACTTTCACAAGGTGTATATAAATAAAATTCTATAAATATTATCAGGAATTTATTTATCCTAATAATATTTTATATTCTATTTTATTTTTTTTCTTCATGGGACTTATGATTCACATCTACCCATGTTGTAATGATTTTATATTACAATCACAACATTTATCATGATTATTTATGATTATGTTTCAAATGATAAAATATTATGATACTTATTTAAAAAATCACATGAAATTTAGTCTCCTATATTTACCCAATATATTTTCAAGTAATTTTATAATTTTTGCAATAATTTTTACTTATGATAATTGAGAAATTGTTTTTAAGATAATCCATATTTTTAGTTGAAACCCCTTTTACTTCCAAAACGTATTTTTAGAAAAAAAATTCCAAAAATATTATATTACACTCCTGTTATTTTTTAAAATGAAATTTTTAACAATGTTTTTTTTAAAAACAACTAATGGTATATTCATGTAATTTTCTAAAATAATTCTTGTTTGGGTTTTATTGAAAATGTGAAATGAATACTTATTTTCGTAACATGTAAAGGATAAATAGTATTTTCTTCTATCATGATCGCTCGATGATTTCAAGATTCATTTAAAAATTTTAAATTTTCAAGATTCATTTAAAATAAAATTATTTCCTTAATAATTGGAAAAAGATTATACTTAAAATAAATTATTTTGAATTGAAAATAATTTTTGAAAGTATTTTATATTTTAAATAGAATTTTCAACAAGAAGAGGGTATTTTACTCAAGAATGTTTTTAATTTATTTTTAAAGAAACATTTTTAATATTTCTATATTATTTTCAATTAAAAATATTTAAAAAATGTTTTATGTTTTAAAAATATTAATTTTTAAAAGAAAATATATTTTTCTCAAGAAATGTCCCATGTAATATTTCAAAATTATTTTCAATATAAGTTGAAATCCTTTGATGTTACCTATGATTTACTAGGGATATAATCTAGGGATACCCTTATTACTATTTATATACATGTTTTATGATGAAAATATGTTTATGAAACCCATTTATTTTCCATAGGTTATACCATAATTAAATTCTTATGAGACTTACTTCTATTCATAGGTTACCCTTTGATGAAATAATGAATTGATTATAAAACATGCCTCTTTTACAAAGGTTATGATATGATTAAGTGTTTATGAAACCAATTTCATTTAATGGGTTATGTTATGATGAATGTTTTATGATATTTTTTGAACA
This sequence comes from Viscum album, assembly GCA_963277665.1. Taxonomy (NCBI): domain Eukaryota; kingdom Viridiplantae; phylum Streptophyta; class Magnoliopsida; order Santalales; family Viscaceae; genus Viscum; species Viscum album. Next base: position 1,284,334,460 of record OY728155.1, on the reverse strand, counting down.
TATATGTTTGACTTTCATTATATGATGGTGGTTACGTTTTAACCAAGAATGTTGGTTGTATTATAACTTAGGGTGGTGGTTATGTTATAACCAAAGATGGGTGGGACATATATATCCATCCAATTAATTGGATAAATATTTATATCTCATGATATATATAGGTCTAGAATGAGTAGTGAACCTAGGATAGTAAGATAGGGCTAGAATGAGGAGTAAACTAAGTTCAATAAGATAGGACTAAAACAAGGAGTGAACATGACTCAATAACGGGATTTGTACACTATTATGGTCTTGGGAGTTACTTTACAACTATTATTGATTGGGGAGTGAACTAAATCCACTATGAGTAAATGGATAACACTAGGGATGGTTGGGTGTCTCTCAAAGGAGTTGTAGTCTCCTATGGACGATATTCTATTCTTATATTTATGCAAAAATTTCAAGTATTATGATAATGTTTTGCTATAATGGATTATCTTATTTGATGTACTTAATATATTGGTCTTGTGAACTTCCAATATTTAGTCCACGACTTAATATTATGATCATTGATATTTAGGGTATGGTTTTCAAATATTATTCTCATAATATCAACCCTTATGTTCTTGTTATGATTACATATCTCTCTTGTTTACCCATACTAAGCATCTGAGATCACCCATTCTTATGTTTATTTTCCCCAAGTGACGAAGAAAGGTTTTAAGTAGGACACGAATTTGAAGAGTACTAAGAGGGAATATATTAATGGGGGTACATTGAAGATCATTCACTAGTTAAAAATATATTTTACCATGTTTGTAAAGACAGTAAAATATTATGGTCCTCGGGCATGTCCTTTTGTAATATATTGAATAATCATCTAAAAAGATTCAATATTTATGAATGAAAAGTTGGGATCGATATTGTTTCTATCATAGAAAACATTAAGCTAACCTATAGAAACTAGGGTTAGAAAAATTTAGTGAGATTCCTATGGATATTTCTAATGATATGTCTAGAAATATCTCTAAGGATAAGTCTAAGGATGATTCAATGTATAGGAAAATATCCAAATTTTTTGGAAAAGGATAGATCAAGTGGATTAAAAGAAATTACATATTTTTTTAGATACTACAAGTGGATGTTTCTCTAGAATAAAGATACTTAGGGGTAATAAATCCAAAATGGGAACATTTACTTGGACTCAATAATCACCTAGTTCATGATAATGGGCCTTGTAACACAACTAACTAACACACCCGGGGATATGATTTGGATATTCCCAATCTCTTTAAGAAGAATCATAAAGGATTTATATTTTCCTAGGATAAACTTATGGTGTCATAGAATGAAAATAAGGTTTCCTGATTTAGATATAATATAAGAGATCTTCCATGATTATTTGGTTTTCTACTATGATTAGTATTTCTCACAGTATTCTTTCTGGTTTTAGTCAATGGGTGGAACCTAAAGGAGTTGGAATAAAATTGAATGTGATGGGTAATTTTTTGATGAGAATACAAATGGGAAAATGGATAGAGTAAATGGTGTTGTGATTATGCATAATAATTTCTCATCGAACATGATTAAAAATGTGTACCTTAACCAACTTTCAAACTCTCCAAAAAATAGAAGGAATGAGTTAACTGGGAGTTTGGGTAATAGAGACTATGGTGGAACGAAGATTCAATTCCCTATATGTCAAGAATGTGGGAAGAATCACACAAGGGAAAGTCTTGAAGGGACAAGAAGATGTTTTGACTATAGAAAATAAGGACACATAGAATGTAATTGGGAAAGGAAAATGATACATTTGGTTCACAAAATGGATGAGAATAATTATCTCCCTAAGAAATCATCAATAATTTAATGTTCTAAATGTGTAAATTATAGGAATTATCCAAATCTGTTTCTTAATAGGAAATATCATAATGAAAACCATGAAGATTGTATAATTATTGGTTATATTACTAAATATTAAGAGACTAAAAATGACATGTGAATGGAAATAGGTATTTATGAACATGATTGTGAGTCATAGTTAATGTTTTGATAAAGATATTTGGTGAATAATGCATTTATGTATTTTAATTCAAGGATTATGTTATATGAATCATGAAATATATAATAATTGTTTCATATATGTTTTTTTATAATGATTTTCAAAAAAAATGTAAAATAGAACGGATGGAATATATATGTGATTTAATGGAAATGTTATATTTTGATTATGGTAAGGTAATGTTTAGTATGTTTTGTATATTGATAAAATGGTGTTTATATTAGATAAAGAGATTGTTGATATAGATAAACTAAATTGGATAGTATTGATAACCTCATAATAGATAGAGAAATTGTTGAAAAGGTTGTTTATGTTCTCATTGATAGAGTTTACGACATTATTGGATCAATGGAATATATTCAATAATATGTGATTTTATTCAAGGAATGAGCAAGAATGATTGTTTTCATTAAGGTTATATATTAATTTAGGTTATTATCATGTTTTAAGAGAATATATGATGAAGGTATTAATATTTTTTTACGTGATAATAAAGAGTTACTCTATGATATATGGTGGATTAATGTTAATTTTATTTTAAGAAATGTAGTTACCTGCTTTATAAATTTTTAATTTTGGTTGTTATATAAGATTAACCATTTATGAAATGGATTATGATGATCTTTGAATGAGTTTTTCGAGATTAATTTATTAGTTTATTCATATTGGATAACCTCTATTAACCTTAAAAAAACAGATATAGAATGAATTAATTATCATTCTTTATAGATCTCATGATTAATTGGATGTTCAAAAAAACATATTCATCTTCATTTATTACAGTTTGAGATGATGTATAAATTGATCAAGGTGAAACCAAGGGTGATATTGTTCTTATGAAATGTAATGAAATCAAGTATATATTCTCATGAAAATTATTCAAATTCTGGAAATGCATTTTGAAATTAAATATTTTCATGTTATAACCATATTTGATAATATAAATGACCCTTTTCACACCTATTTTGATTATGGTTTAATGGTATATAAAATCATCTGGATCATCCACCTTCTTTTGATCAATGTTCTCTGTCACTCTCCATCTATATTTGGGTGATATTTTTCTCTTCTGTATCCATGTTTTCACTTCCCACCGATGTTCTCTTATTTAAAAAACATAATAATGGGTTATTTTGGGTTATTTTTATATTTATAAATTTCAATTTTCAAATGATTTTTTATTATTCATTTTTATAATGTGGGTTTCTATAAAATAATTTTCAAATGTTAAACATTTGAAGAAAGAGGTGAATTTCCATGGTGAAATTCATTTTAAGGGGGATATAATGTAACACCACATTATTTTGTGATTATATAATCAAATTGACTTAATATTTTCCGTATTTTTTGTGATATTAAATAAAATTTTTCAAATGAGTTACAAGTAAAACTAAGTTAATATTTCATTACAAAAAACACTAAATTTTTTATTTTGTTACATTATATTATCTTTCATTACATGTAACAACAAGTATAAATGAAATGTGTCATACAATTAAAATATTATTATTTAATAAGATATTTATCACCAAGCCATTTGAATAGAGGATATAAATAGGATTAAATAGATTATAAAAATCTGGTTTAAATATGTCTATATAATGAATTATTTTTCCACCAATGACTGTGAAATGAAAACAAAAAAACAATTTGAAAATAAATTGAATCCTTTTCTAAATAAAATATTCTTTATGAAAACAAATGTGTTCTACCTCAATAAATTAAGAAAAATACTTTTGGTGAATTATTGTAATGGAATTTATATATTAAATATATTCAATCAACTATTTAACATTTGTATTATGTGTTTTCTTTATATGATATAAGAATAAATTCAATTTTATGCTTAAAAATTGTATTTTATAAAAAGTGTTCTTGTCAACTTTTTATGGAACATATATTTTAAAACTAAAATTTTATACTTTTAGAAAAATAATTTGATAAAAAAAAATTATAAATGTTAATATGAATATTATCATAGGTGAATTTTTTTGGATTTATCTAAAAAGTTCATTTTTTGACAAATAGTGAAAATACACAATTTTAATTATAAATGAAATATTCATTTAATTTATTTATACATTTAAATAAAATTTTAAATTGGTCTTAAAGTTAAATTGGTTTAATTATAAATCATTTAATCCAATATAGGTCATTTTAGTCCATTTTATATAGAATTTTTTTATAAAATCATGTAACATTTTTAAACCTTTCCTCTTTAAAAAGCTACTTTCTTGTCGCGTCTAAGAGTTTAATTTTATATTAAATTATTAGAGTTCTGTAAATGGTATTTAGAAAAATGGATTATATATTTTCAATCATAATTATTTATAATATTTAATAAGTTTAACTTAATTTTTGGGCAATATGAATAGTGAATTTAGTAAAAAATAATTACTACGGTTAAGGTAAAAATAGTTTTACCAGGGGTAAAAATAAATAGATAAGGATAAAAATAACCTATAAACTTTTATAGAAACTATTTTATGGCCATATATATACAATTAAACCTATAATTTTTTATAATGGACTAATTCAGACCCTTGTGACATGAAAATTATGGGAGAAATTATTTCTTTTCAAAAATATCAAGTGTTTCCTCTACCCAGCTTATAAAATTTCACCCACTCTCATATCATATTACCACTTAAAAATTATTTGGTTTGGATAATACCAACCCAAATCACATTAAACATTTCCTATCATCATCCTAGAAGCCATATTCTAGGGTTAAATCCATCATAGGATGTCTTTAAGTGGAAACCTAAGGAGGATACTCGATGAAGTGGTAAGGTTCACCAACGAGTGATTTTATTCTATTTCTTCCTCTGTTCCCTTAAATTATTTTAATTTTATTCTTATATAATAAACTCATTATCTTCAATATGTTTAAATTTTTTTATTTTAATTTCATTACCTAAAACCATATCAACTTTCATCAAATGGGTTATGAAATCATTGTTTGTATGTACGGCAGACAACCATCTCATTAATCGATGTCATTCGTTTTTTCATTACCACCTATATATGTTTTTTCATAAGTATTGATTTAATTTTTTTATCTGATATATATAATTTTTACGATTTTATTTTGGAATTTAATTAATCTTTCACACATACATTCATGTTTTCCATTTTGTGGGAATACGATAAGATCATTTATGTGTACAACGGATTACCACATTGCGAAAAGATGTGATTCATTTACACTTTAAATAGAATGTATTAAGGATGAGATTTATGAAAATATGTAATATATATGCAATAAAAAATATTCTAAAATGATAACATATATCATTTATTTATTTTTCTTTCAAACCAATAAGATAATGAAAAAACAGCATTCATCCGTACATATGACCTATTATCTCAGTGACTGGCATATTTCATTTTATTTAAATAAATTTAATGGATTACTGTAAATCCATATTTAATGAATATATATGTTATTTATGTTATTTTTATCATTATGGATATAATATAACCATGATCAAATAAATGGGAACCAAAATATAAAAAATCAAAACATATATGAAATACAAAGCAATTATTACAAGAGATATAACTTTAACATGAAATCATTAATAAATGGGTAATTAAATGTCATAAAAAATTCATATACAGTATGATATATATGAATAAAGTCATTTGATATATGTATAATAAACTTATATTTATTATAGAGGAGTTTTTAATGAGTACTACACAAATCAATACTTAAGGTAAAGGATTTTCATCTCACCTTTATTTTTTATGAGTCACAAGTTACATTCACCTTGTATTTTATTTGTGAAGAATAAATATATTTTACATGAATGTATTTTATGATTATTAAATTTAAATTTATTGTGATTTAAATATCCATTTTACTATCTCTATTTTATAGAGAGTATGGTTCAATAGATAGAAATTCGATAAGGGAATTTTGTCTAAATTGTCCTTCTTTGAGATGTGTGTTATGTTAAGAACCTATATTATTTAACAAGGTATATATATAGGCCCTTTGAAAGGTAATATAATGAATTTATTTATCCTTGTGATATTTTATGTTCTATTTTATGTTATTACTTCATGGGACTTACGATTCATAGTTACTAAAGTGGTAATGATTTTATGTTACAATCTCATCGTTTATCAAGATTGTTTTTTATCATGTTTTTGATGATAAAATATTATGATAATTATTTTAAGACAATAATTAAATTTATTATAATACAGTTATCCAATATATTTTAAAGTAACAATACCATTTTACAGTCTTTTATAATTAATATAATTGAGAAAATGTTTTAATAAAAACCACCCTTTCGGTCGAACACCCATTTTATTCCAAAACCTATTTTTCAAAAAAATGATTTCAAAAATGAATTATTAAACTTCTATAATTTTTAAAAAGAAATTTTTATCAATGTTTTATTTTTTTAATTTTCTTTTCAAATTTATATTCTTGTATTTTTATAAAACAATACTGTTTGTATTTTAGCAAATATTTGAAAAGAATTATTGTCTTCTTAACATGCATATCATGAATAGTATTTCTCATTGTCATGACCACTCAATTATTTAAAGATTCCATTATTTTGTTTTCAATTTTTTTAAAATAAAATGTTTTATTTAATATTTTGGAAATTGTTAGACTTAAAATAAATTATTTCAAAGAGAAAATGATTTTTGAAAGTGTTATATGTTTTAAAAAGAGTTTTCAATGTAGAAAGGATAATTTACTCAAGAAATGTTTTAATTTATTTTAAAAGATTTTTTTATAAGTTCACAATTTTAATTTCACATAAAAGTATTTTCAAAATTTATTAATTTTATAGAAAATATTTTTTAAAATAAAATCTCTTTTTATCAAGAAATGTCCCATGTAATGTTTTAAAATTATTTTCCATATAATATTAAATCCTTTGATGTTAATTATGCTTTACTGGTTATATAAACTATGGAAATGATTATTATTTTTTCTCTCTATATTTTATTATGGAAATATGTTTATTAAAAACTTTTATTATCCTTGGGTTATACTATAATTAATTTTTAAAGAACCCCGCTTCATTTCACAGGTTATGCTATGATGAAATAATGAATTGATTATAAAACTTGTCTCTTTTACACAGGTTATGGTATAATGAAATGTTTATGAAACCCATTTAATTTCATGGGTTATGTTATGATGAATGTTTTGTGATCTTATGACAGCCATAAGTATTATTTTTATTATGTGAATGTGGTTTTGTTTTAACTAGGGACGTTGGTTACTTTATAACCACGGATGGTGGATACGTTATAACCAAAGATATTTGGGACTAGTATCTCCCTCTAATGTATTGGGTAAAGATTTATACCTCATTATATAGATAGGGCTCGAATGGGGTATGAAATCGATTCTGTAAGATATGGTAGGAATGGGGAGTGAACCCGTATCAGTAAGACGAGACTAGAATGAGGAGTGAACACTGTTCAATTAGGTAATTTGTCCTCTATGATGGTATTATGCCAATGTTATGCTCTCATGGATAAGGTTATTTAATTTATTTATTAATCACACCTTATTAACAACAAAAATTTATTCAATGACTCAATATTATGATTTAATATATTAATGGTATAGTTTTCGAATATTATTCTCGTGACATCAAGACCTTAACATCATGTTATAATTAAGTATCACCCTTATTTACTTTTAATGTTCATCTAAACTCACTCTTTCTTATGTTTCCTTTCCACGGGTTATGAAGGAAGGGGTATGTTTGTCAAGAGTACTAAAAGGTAAGAGTGTTATGGGGGACATTGAATATATTTCACAGATTCAGAATATTGTGTTCCAAGTTTCAAAAGTAACTAAACTGTTATGGTCCTCCATCATAAATTTTTTTATTGTATTGAATTTTAATCTAAAAAGATTCAATATTTATGTATGAATATACAGGGGTTTTATACATTTTATGACATGATTTTCTGTTTATAACAGGTCTTTGTGACATAATTGAATTAAATTTTTGGATCTATAACCCTCTCTTGTGACCTTTATGAGAATTTATATTGGGGTTCATTGATAAAGGTGGATAATCTATCCACATATTACATGAGATATGTTTTCTATTTTTATAGCTAGTTGGGAGTGTTCTTTCCCATTAAAAATGGGGAGAAATCCTACATTGGTTGTTCAGAAATAGTGATAGTTCTTGAATACTCATTCAATGAGATTAGATGCTTGGATGAGTTTTTACAGTCATGGAAATCATGTAATTTTTTAAATGAGTAAATTTTCATTTAACAATTATTTCACAAAAAAAATATCTACTTTTACTGGATTATATTTGATTATAATGAAATCATTTAAAATTATATAAAATAGAGAGGAATTAAAATTTTATATTCGTTAGTTATAAATTTTTTCTAATTATATTTGATGGACCAGCTGAAAAGGATTTTTCAACAAACCTAAAGGGGGGAATTGTTATGAAAAATCCAATTTTAGGTTTTTTTATGTTTTTTATTGAAAATTTGGTTGAAAACATCCAAATAAGATTAAAATGTAATGAGAAAGGATGAAGGTTTTTTGTAAGAATATTGAAGTATTTTTGTCTCTAAAATAAAAGTCACATCATGACATGGATATATAATTCCCTAAACTTGTAAACTTGGGTCCAGTGCTAAAATCATATTCCTTACATAATGGATTTGATACCAATTAAAGTGACCAAAATTTAACCATACATAATTAAATTATCAATAACTATTACCGAGTCAATTACATACCCAAGACCTTATAGGTTTGTAGTTCTAGAGAATTAGAAAAAAACCATTATATAAAAAAACCCATGTCTTTCCATCCAAATGGTCATTTTTTCAACTATACAAAGAATTTATTATTTCACATAATGTCATAAGAATAGATCACAAAATTTTACATAGTAGAACCCCTTACAGAAATATCTTATATAATATCATTATTAATAACCATGGGAATATGGAAACATAAGAAGGTTGAGCTCAAGAACTTAATAAGAGTAAACATAGGAATTAAAAATCTAAGATCATATTTGAGCATAAGATGACCATATGGGTATGAGAATATAATCAAAGTTCATGGTTAAAATATAAGATAATTATACAAAAAAATCATGGATTATAAACCATAATTCATGTCATAAAGTTTGGGTATAACATAAGACATAATTCATAAGATAATCATCTACAATGAGCCACAAGCTAATTACAAAGGCATAAAAATATAGAACATAATTATGTCATAAACATAATAATAAGAAATAATTTCATTTTTCAAGTATCACCTTCAAAAACATATTCACATAGTGGATAGATTATCTTAATAGATAGTGTTTTATCATCCTTCACTGAATTATTGTATCATGAGATATAAGTCATTAACCAATACATTGCAGGGTTTATGATTCTAGAACCACCCACCACGTAATGAACATAGTCCCTTAAGGGTTTCAGTTCACTCATCATTTTAAATCATCTGATGATATATAACATCACCCAATGCACTAGTGGGTGATATGATTCTTGAAAAAACAATCACATAATGAAAATCATTCATATGTTTAACACAGGAACATTTAAACATTCATAAATCTATCATAGCTTATTTAACTCATTGGAAAGGAATGGGTTTCAGGAAAACTTCCATAAAATATCATTATAATCCATTAAAATTAATAAGTTCAGTGGATAATTATATCATATACTCAGTGGATTATAAGAAACATTTAATTTTTTTGACATATATTAGAATATCATAGAAATAAAATTGGTTTCATAATGTCTTCCTATGGTATCACATAATATGAAATCAAGAATTTGATTTGTTTATACCAAATAATCAATAATCAAAATATATAAATCCTAAGAAAATTATATGTTTATTTTCAAAAATTAATTCATAAATTATATATCATTTAGAGGTAGAGAGTAAAATGAAAGTGATACTATAGAATAATTTCCTTCAAAACATTGATACTATGTTTCAAAAATGAGGTTATAAATCATTGATAAGAATATTTTAATGAGGTATCAAAGTGAATTTCTAAAAAATATTTTTAAGTGAATATTTAATAATTTAATCTTAAAAATAAACTATTATTATTTAAGAAAATGTGAATTAGATGATAAAAAATTTCATAAGTGAAATGGAATCTCTTGTTATAACATTTTATGAAAAATAAAACATTTTATTTTAATAAATTTAAAAATTAAAAATTAATACAATAATGTAAATATTATTTTATTTTAAAAACCATAGAGATAATTAAATTAATCTTGATAAATAATAATGTCCATTACTATAATAAAATTCATCCAAGTGGTAAATTTAAAAAAATCATTTTTTGATCTTTTATAAAGAAATTCATAAATAACTCTTACAGAAAAAATTGAAAATATTAATTTTAAAAATACTTTAGATAATGTAAAATATAGTTTAAAATTACCTTAAATAAACACTAAATTATATTTAAAAAAATTATTGAAATAATATAGAGAATATGGATATGAAAGAGTAAAAGTTTGGTAAAATACGTCAAAACCTTTAAAGCGATGATTTTGAATAAAACCTAGTATATCATTTAAAATAAAAAAAATTGAGAGAAAAAAATTGATAAGGAACATAAAATACAATTATAATAATTTATTTCATGATATAATATTTCAAATATGTAGTATATTAACCCTATAAATGAATATATCTTCAAAATTGAAACATTTATTAAAGAAATAAATTTGAGATGAGAAACACATACGAAATTCTTAACATTTGAATTGAATCATATTGAAAGGGAAAACCTAATATGGAAGTTAAATATTATGAATTATATGGAAATTATAATTAAATACATCCATGTTCATTATATTAACCACAAAAAATAAAAAAAAAGTACTGAATATAAAGCATATCTCTATAAATGGAAATTTAGATGAAAGACACTTATAAGATCATAACATCTAAAAGAAGAATAAATAAATGAAGTAAATGTGTAAATAAATTATATCTTCATTAAATAATTTTAATAGAACATAAAAAATCATGCTTCATAACACCCATAATCATGGAATTACATATTCAATGGGGAAGTAATATAACCAAGTGAACAAAAATTGAATTAAAAACCCCCTTACCTTAGACTCATTATTGGTCACACATTCTATATCATCATGTATAATAAATTTATATTTTCATAAATAAATATATATAAACCATAATTATATTTAACATACCAGATCCCATTCAATTAAAATTTCTTATTAAACATTTAGTGATAATTATTTATTAAAATTAATTTTTTTATGTTTACTATTCAGTTTTTCATGCGTGTAATGATTCAATGGTTTGTATCCTTGAACCATGGTCATGGTTTAATCATATACAATTTTTTTTATTAAGGTGTATATTATATATATATATATACTTATTTATTTATCACCAAATTCATTTCATATAACTTATGGTAATTATTTTCATAGAAATCATAAAAAGTATCATTTTTTATAAATTCTGAGTCCATTAAAATAAATTATTTTACTATTGAAAATAAAATTATATGACCATTATAAAATAATTAATTTATATTAAATATATTATTATAACATAATATTACCAATAAATATAATTCCTTAACAATTCATAACACAATCATTATATCAATGTACATGTAGGAGGTAAAACAAACCAAAACAAGAACAAGTTATAACGATTGAATGAGTAAGAACGTATTATTTTATATAGATAAAATAAATTTTATATAATTTCAATAATTTAATTAATATAATATATATTCATTAAATACATTTTTAGAACAATCCATGTACGGTGGTAATGAAAAATGAAAGACATCATCCATGGATGTGGTAGTCTACATGTACACACGAGTGACAATTTAATTTTTTTAATGGATGGGATGGAAAGTATATAATGATTTATCATTCAAAAATAGTAATTATTCCATGTATATAATATATATTTATTAAATAAATTTTTATAACCATACATTTAATATGATTATGAAAAATGAAATACGTTATTCATGGAGGTAGTAGTCTGCAAGTACACACAAGTGATGTTTTTAAAATCCAATGGATAAAAATAAGATATATAATGGTTATTAAATAAACATAATAAAATTTAATTATAATAAAAATATTTATTTAATTATATTATAATGTGTAAAATAAATTTTCATGATGTGGAAGAAGGAAGAAACTCCAATAAACTAAGTTAAGATTATTACATCTTCCTTGGGTATCGTGTTATGGATCTCTCCTTAAGCCTTCTTACACAATTCTTTTAATTATACTGTAACTTGTAGGACATGTATAATGGTTTTTAGTATTTGTTTGGTCCGATATTGGTCTAGATAAGGTGCTCAAATTTTGTGAAGAAGTGAGGGATGAATGACTACTTTTATAATAGAGAAGAGTGGCACCCTTGTAAATATTTATAACATTTAAATATAATAAATTTACTTCTTAATTAAAGTGAATAAAATTTATCCAAAATTGAAAAATAATTCAATTTTGGGGTAAATACTGTCACGACCCGTCCTCGGGGCCCGTTCTGTGACTACCCCAAGCCCACCATTCATAGGCCAGGGGCTTGCGACTAGCACCAGAGGCGTAAATCCCGATAAAAGGGAAGACATTGCCTTTATAAAAGTAAAAAAACACAATAGAGTACAGAACTGAAGTAAGAACTAAGTAACATGAGTACAAAAGTAAGTGCTGAAAATTAAATGGGCCAGTATACAAACCCAACTGAAAGTACAGTACAACTGAAAAAGCTTGTCCAACTGTAGTAAAGTAAAACAAAAACCACTGAGTCGCCCTTCGGGAATCCCACCTGAAGGGTGGGTACAAATGGTCTCTTCAACACCTCGGGTCCGCCCATCTGCTCCGTGTATGTCCCGCTGATTGGTCCACCTCCAGGTACCATCCAGCTCTACAAGTCTCTACAACGATCAGTGTTGTCTATCGTCTGCATCTAACACAACGTAGTGTGGGCATAGCCCATGCAGGGGTGAGTATAACAATACTCAGTAGGGACCTCGAGACCCTCGATGGTCTCCCAGAATCCACGAAGGATAAACCACAAAGGAAAGATACAATCAAGAAGTATCAACTAACTGTACTTAGGTAGTTCCCATATATATACCTAAGTCATCAATCCCAGTTCGGCTCCAACTCTCGAGCCCAAGCACAACCCAGTCCACACAGGAATGAAGTCAATCACATCGATGATAAAGATTAAAAATCAAGACTCATCTCAAACATGTATACATCTTTCGTATAGAAATAGAGATGATAAGATGTAGTCACTGATTCATCATCGCTTCTGAACCCACAGAGGATTCTAGTACAGTTTTCGTCGCTGCCGAACCCACGGAAGAATCCAGTACAGTTGTCGTCACTGCTGAACCCACGGAGGATTCCAGTACAGTTGTCGTCTCTGCCAAACCCACGGAGGATTCCAGTACAGTTGTTATTACTACCGATCCCACAGAGGATTCTAGTACAGTTGTCATCGCTGCCGAACCCACAAAGGATTCTAGTAATGTTGTCAATGCAGTCATAACCAGCTCTAGGGTTCCTACACACAGCATGCTCGATTCCAGGAGGGTCCGCTCCTCGAGTCAAACTTCAATACATAAACAATAATTAATCTTTAAATTGATGAATCCATAAGTTCCATTTTGTAAAAAGAAACCCAACGCGACAGACGGCGCGTCAATCAGACGCTCGGTCTAAGAGATATTGGATTTTCCATTCTAGGGGTCCGGTTGGAAATATGCTCATTCCAAACACTTCCATTTTCCAAAGTCATCAAAAACTCACTTAGAATATCACAAAAGCACTGCTTCATCATGACGGTCCCAATTCCAAAGATGGCGCATCGATCGGACGCTCGGTCGTAATGTTATTCACATTTAAGTGAAATGGGCCCGGCTCGACAAGCCCGGTGGGCTAGCAGGTTGGCCCGTTCTCACTAGGTGGGTCCGACCCGACTAAGGGGTCAGCCCGGCCCGACAGGGCTCAGCCCGAACTGGTGGGGTGTGGCCTGGCCCAGCGGGGCACGACCCGGCTCGGCTGGGCGCGGCCCCCCGTCTTCTCGAACCGGCGGCGCCGAGCAGCACTGCCTTCCTGTCCGGCCAGCCAAAGCCGTCTGGTCTGACCGGTGTGAGGGGCATGCGGTTGCGGGCCGCGATCCATCCTCCGCGACACTGTTGAGCACCATGGCTTCTTCCGCACAGCTGACCATCGAGCTGACTATTTCTTCCCCCGGAGGGGCCCGCCTGTGTGGGCCGCGGTTCTCCGCAGCGCGGCTCCGTGGGGCGCCGCGGTTCCTCCAGCGTAGGTGACTTTGGCCGGCTGGTTCTTCTATGGCATAGTGGCCTGCTTTTTCGGGCCACGATTCTTCAGCTCGCGGCCGGCGTGCGGTCGCCTCCTTTGATCGTCGCCGCTCCTCGTTGAGAATTAAAAAACAAGAAATAACAGAGGGTCTTCAAGCCGTGTTCATTCGGCCAGTGCCCACCGCATTAAGCGGTAGCAATTGTCCATAGAAAATCCTTTGCATTCAACAATGACAAATGTATAATTATATCAAACTAAAATTATAAAATTTCCTGACCTTGGAATAAGGTTCTTGATAGTCAGGTGTCGCGAAAAACGGTGCCGCGGGGAGATGACATCAACTCATTGACGCCGGGGAATAAGGATCCAAGGATGGCACGTCATCTGCGTTCCTTACAGGTGGCTTCTTATCCTTTGGCTTGGCCAAAGATTGAAGGAGACAATCATCGTTCTTCGGCTGTTCTTCATTGGTAGAAGAACCCTATTCTTTTATCTCCCAAGAGTTCTCCCCAAAATATTTTCCAACCAAAATAATAATAAGGCCCTCCCATAATATAACATTACCATGCATTTTTAAATTAATTCAAAATGTAAATTGAATTAATTAAGGCATTATAGTTGGCAACATTATGGGATGGGAGATTGAGAGGCTCCACATTTAAGTGTAAGTCCAAAGGTTTAAAGTGGGTTGTCAACAATTAAATAAAGGGGAATGTTAATGAGGAATTAAAGGAAGATGAAAGGATTAGGGCTCAAGTGGGCCCCACCACACTAATTCCTCTCATGGGAGGTTATGTGGGTGTGGGCTCCACCCCTAACTCTCCGCTGTAGGAATTAACCAACACCTTTGAATAAAATTTTGTGCTATAATTTTATTTATTTTATTCAAAATCTCAAAAAATTAACCCTCAACCTGCATAAGATGGAACTGCGGTAAAGGTCCTCTAAAGCGATTTCTGGCGTTGTGAGTTCATCAGTGTCCTCGTATTTCAATTTCGAACGACGGTTCAAAAGATAAAAAAATCGCACGTATGTTTACTGAACGTACATGAACAAAACTTTAGAAATTGATTACGGGCACACCGGGCCTCAGAATCAAGTGTCGTCAGAATCCACAGACTCGTGAAATTCCAAAGTATTTAAGAAAAAAAATTCCTTGAATTTTCTGAGTCTTTAAAAATACACTCAATTGTGGAAATAAATATATTTTCTTTGTGATATTTGAATATTTATCCCATATTCAAACCCCTTTTAACCAATTTTAACATTTATCATGAAGATTTAACTTTCACTATGATGACTATTCTTTATGATGAAAAATAAAATAGAAATCAATACAAAATTTGAATATTATGATTATAAATATTTAATACATTTTAAAATATTTAATTTATAAAGTTGTTAAAAAATAGTTTTAATATAAGTACGTTAAATATAATGAAATTGTTTTTAGATAAATATATATTTAAGAAAAAAAATGAGAATACGCAAAAATAATGTATATAATTTATTCCCAGGGAATTTACTCATTTATGGATAGAAAATAATGTTTTTATGAATTTAAAATTTAGATAAAACTGAATGGATCATTAAGAACAATTAGTTAATGTAAATGGACCAAAACCATTTTTTTATTATAATAACAGATAACACAGGTTCTAAAAAACTCAAAAATGATTTACTATATTTAATATTATTTTTTTAAATAATTCATATTATTCCTTAAATAGATATTTTTTTGACCAAAATTTTTAATATATTTTTAAGTCATACTTATTTAATAATGATTTCATAAAAGATAGGATATTTGTAAAAATTATTTTTTCAATATTCACCTTAAAATCAACATTTTTATAAAAATCAGAAGAATTTTCTCAAAAATAATTTTTATATAAAAAATCTAAAAAATAAGTTCATTTTATTAAATTGATATTAGAAGAGTTATAAATTTATTTGTTAAATAAAAAAATTATAATATAAAACGAATAGAATATTTTTAAACAAAACATTTTCATTTAGACATGAATCATTATAAAAATTTTCCTTACAGTTAATTAATTAATTTATTAATGTTATTAATTTATAAATAATTAAATATTATTAAAAAATTATAGTAATAAAATAAATTTGATAGTAATATTTGAAGAATGATTATTATTTTTTATAATAAATCCTTTTTAATATATTTTTATTTACCTATGGTTGTATTATTATTGGTAATTTTCATAATGATGATTCACATTATATTCAAATAATTTATTAATTTTTTCCTTAAATTCTAATAGGGTACATTTTTTTAATTTAATTTCATCCTTTTTTGGTGATAAAATCTACTTAAAAATTATTAATTTAAATCGAAAAACATACTAAAATCTTGGGGGGTTTTAGGATATGTTAGAGTAGAAAGTCCTATAGGCTAGTATCATGGCATAGAATCACACCATGATGTAGAAACATGTAATATAGTACTTCATTTTTTTTGAGTGAATTATGTTTCATGAAATGATATTCATGGTTTCTCTATGAAGGAAATTCCTATGATAAATGAAAAAGGAAAAGACTTTCCTATATACAAAAAATTAATATCATATGGAAAGAAATATGATGCAAAAATGGAATAGAATGTATAAAAGTAACTGGAAGTAAAAGATAATTCATACAAAAATAATATTTCATCACACCATGGGTGTAATTTTAACACCATGATATTTTAGGAAAAAAATTCAAATAATTTTAAATTCTTCAATAGATTTCATTAAATGTAACATTGAGTTTTAATGAAACATAATATAATATACCATTATAAATTAGCCATTGAATTAATGGTTGTGTATAAGACTAAATATATTTATATATATATATATATGGTTTATACATGTAAAAATAAAATCCTTAATTACAAAATTAATTTTAAATGAAAATAAAAAATTATTTGACAGTAAATTAAATATTTTCTTAAAAAAATGTTTTTATGCGCGCAACAAGTTTTTTATCATAAAAAAATAAAATATTCACTATTAATGAATTGTTTTACTGATATTTAATAATTATATATTCAATAAAAAAATTATAATTCACCTAATATTTCTTTAGGAAAGAGATAATAATAAATCAAATTTTATACTTAAAACTATATTTTCTAAAAAGTAGTTCAATCACATTTTGTATAATTATTTTTAAAATTAAATTCTTCTATATTTAAAAAATTTATTTATAAAATAATTTTATTTTTTTGAATAAAAAAATTAATATTATTTTACAATGAATTCTTTATAATTTTCTAAAATGTTTAATTTTTGGATGAATAGTAAAAAACACTTATTTTTATTAAAATTTTCTTTTCATTTAAAGAATTCACATAGTTGAATATTGTTTTAAAATTATTATATAAGTAAAATTATTTTAGTTATTTTATTATTACTACAATTTATATCAATTTAAAATTGTTTCATGCTAAATTTAGATATAAAAACATTTTATTCATATGAAAATGTTTTCTTTGGAAAACTCCTTTTTCATCACGAATACGTGTTTAATTTTAAATTAAAATTTTCCACTTCTGTGAAGTTAATTGTATAAAATAGATCCATGTTTTTAATTATAATGACTAATATTATTTAATGAGTTCAACATCATTTTTATCATAATAAATAGTTAATATAGAAAACATTACTTACAATAGTTAAAGTTAAAACAGGGTTTCGTGTGTTACACACGCTTGGGTTAAAATTACTTTTCAAAACACATAGGATTCTTAATAAATAAATGAGATTTAATATTTATATTAATTGAGTATAAATTATCTAATAATTATTTTTTATTCTTAACGGATAAATTACCTAGGTAAAAAACAACTAGTTACTATGGTGAAAACTAAAATAGTAAAAGTATATAACTTTATATGTTAAGGGAACAATACATTTAAAACATTTGAATTTTTTAGTGTTTGATATGGAAAAAATTTATATTCCTTAAAATCTATTATGTATCAATTTTAGAGTCACCTGGCTAGAGAGTTACTTCCCATTACTTAATAGTTTTGGGTATTTACAAAAAGTCCACTCCTTCTACCGCATAAAAGGGTGTCTCCTCTCCTCTTTTCTTCACACATCCAATGGCCTGAAGGCCTTAACTTTTTATTTATTTGGATTATAAAACTTTAAAGGGGTGAGGTGGAACCATTATAAGGCCCGTAGGAATACTAATTACATGTCCTGTAGGCTTTAAAAGAACTCATTGCCCATAGGCTTCAAACATTACATACAACCATGACTAACTAAATATAACTCCTCCTCTCCAACTTATTCATCGTGAAATCAACTCTCCACCTTATCATGGATGTTCATCTAGGATTTTATGTTCATGCACAGGCTTTTCTCGATGGCAGGTGCCATAGCCTCTCATTCGTGCAATATGTTTAGCTTCTACTATGCTGAAATCTCCTTGATCATCCTACTTCTGAAGCTTGTTTATTATAGTTTTTCTAGTTTTAATATAAAATTAATGTGGCCAAAATTCCTTGAGGTTGATCTAAGGACTTACAGACTCGAAGGCCTAGGTGGTGTGAAGGCCTTAAAGGACTCAGGGACCAAATTGGTGGCCCGAAGGCCCAAACGAGGGAATATTCCCGGCTGCTACAGTGCCAAAAAGTGTCTGATACATCACTGATACAGTACTTGATATAGTACTACATAGTTCATACTATAGTACCTACTACATTACTATTACACTACCTAATACAGTACTTCTACAGTAATCATATATTATCCTCTACTTGGATTTGATCCCAGGTCACCTGGATGCACTTAAGGAGTCCTCACCAACTGGACTGAGGCTCATGTGCTCCTCTTCTCTTCACACTTCCAAATAATATTGGATTATAAAATACCTACCCAGATAACATAATTAATTCCCTTAAATCATATTATATTCCTTATTTTTGGTGAAATAACCCTACTATGAATGATTTTAGTGAAAACCTAAACAGGTTGTCTGAAGAAGAGGTATTGTTCTTAACTATGTGTTTTTTGTATTATTTATTTTTATAAAACCTTAAAATCCTCTTAAAATGTGATTAAATATTTACAAAATTATCTTACATGTACTAATATTTTATTATGTTAATGTAATGACCTATATTGATCTCCTCTTCCATCAAATGGGAAACAAAACTGTTGATCGTGTGTACAGAGGACTGCCACCTTACAAACTGATGTAATTTGTTTTCCATCACCTCTTCTCACAGCTTGTTATAATAAAATATTTAATTCTTATCTATTATATTTATGATGTAATTATACTTATGTAATTATAATATCACATATACCTTCTTACATTCCAATCTGTTTGAGAGCAATAATGTCACTCGTGCATGCGTGTGGCCTACTTCCTCTATGAGACTAGGTGATTCTTTTTTTATTTCTACATTACATTGATGGTGGTAATGTTATATTTAATAAATATATATTATATAAATTTAGTTAATATTTCTCTTTCTTTCATTCTATTCATCAAAAAATGGAAACAATGTTCATGTGTACGTACGACCTACCATCTCTATAAAATAGTGTAATTCATTTTTCTATCTACAACATTCATAGAGGAATATAAATAAGTATATAAATAAGTATATATTATATTAATATCATTATTAAAATTCTATAGATTACGTAACCATAATAACATTACAAGAATTGAAAATGCGAAACAAAAACACCCACGAAAACGAAGTAGTTATCACCCAAAAAATGATTTTAATAAATAATTGTTAATAAACATTTATATAATGTTATACATAAATTATATAAGGTATAATATAGTCGAATATGTTTATATAATAATTTAATAATAAATCTATATTTATTATAAAGGAGTTTTAAATACATACGAAGGAATTTGGAGTTGTGGTATGGGTTTATCATCTTAAATTGTCTTTATTAGAACATTTGATTTGTTATGCACCTATATTATTTAATGAGGTGTAACTAATAAAATTTAAAATTTTATATCATGAATTTATTTTTATTCAGTCTATTTAATTTTTAATTTCATGTTATTCATTCATCGGTCTTACGATTCAAAAGTTACCAAAGTTGCGGGGGATTTTCATCTCACATTTATTTTCATGGGACACATGTCATAGTCACATATTATAAATTTTATGTGGTTTATATACTTACATTGATATATTTTATGATTCATATCATGAAATTTATATTATATATATCCATAGATGGTTATTTCTTTTAGGGGGCTTAAGGTTCAAATTTTAACCAAGTGTTAAGGGTTTTATGATACAATTACATTATTTGTGAGGATTATTTATAATTAGGATTTTAATAATGAACTATTATGATATATCTCTAAAAAAATTAATTAATTTTCTTATCATATAGTTATTTCAATAATGTACATGTTTTAAATTCATTTTCCTCTCTTTATATACTTAAGAGTCTAAATGAATGCTTTTAAGGAAAACTGAATTCATTTCTTTCTTTAGTAGAAAATCAGTTTTATTCCACCATGATTTATAAGAATGTTTTCAAGAATGTTTTCAACATTACACTATTATTTTATAAAGTAGTTTTTACCCGTGAAATATTATTTACTAAAATGGATTAAAATAAATCTTCTTCTAATTTACTTCTTATTTTTTATTGATATTATGAAAGGAATGTTTGTTTTAATGTACATGGAATGAATGAATTTTACACCATAATGACCACTCAATTATTTTAAGAATATTATATATTTTTACAAGGTTATTTTAAATAATAGTTTTTATTTAATATTGTGAAGAAATTTATATTTTAAATAAGTAATTTCAAGATGGTAAGTATATTTTTTTCAAGAATTTTTTAATGATATTTTTATTTATTTATATTCCTTAATGACAATAACCTCATATGTTTATTATGATTTACTGAGGATATTATCTAATGATATCATACTATTCCATTCCCTATATATTTTATGATTATGGTGAAAAAAATTACAAAACCAATTTCTTTATCATTGGTTATACTACGATGAAATGTTTAGTACATATATTTCATTTTCATGGGGTATGATATGATGAATGATTTTTTGGAACACATATGTATGATCTTAATTATGTGATGGGTGTTTCTAGAGTTATATATCCCTATATTTTATTTGATAATGATTAATGTCATATTATCTCAAAGGGTGCATAAGAGGTTACTACAAGCCTGAGAAAAAGGGTACATGAGAGGTTATTCCAATCCCAAAAGAGGGTATATGGGAGGTTATCCTAATCCCAAAAGAATGTACATGGGAGGTTATCCTTAGATCGAAATATGTACATGGGTGTTTAGAAAAATCATAACCTGTAATGAATTTCATAGTGAGTATACTTAACGTAAGATTTTTTGTATCATTATCTGTACACTAAAGATTATTATCTTATTCCGATGTTATACTCTCATTGAGTATGTTCCTTAATTACTTTATTATTCATGTCTTATTAACTTCCAATATTTATGTAATGACTCATTTTTTTGATCTATGATAAACATGTTATGATTTTTAAATCATATTCTCATATTCTTTTACCCTTATACTCATGTGATACTTAGGTGATCACTGAAATCTACCTTGTTTACCCTTATTGAGCATAATATCTCATCCTTTGTTATGTTTCATTTCAAAAGGTTATGAAGAAATGTGTTATGTATGATATGTCTAAGAAGGTTTCTAGTTATGATTCACTAAGTGGTAGATAATTCAGTTCACTTTTGAACTAGTTTTCTTCATATCTATGTTTCTAAAAAAACTCTACCTATATGATTATGGCATGGATCATTAGGTTGTGTAACGAATATTCATCTAATAATATCTGATATCTATGTAAGTAAAGTGTGAGTTGATATAATTGGAATCAGAACAATGTTCAGTTAACCTTAATAGGTTAGGATGATAAAACATTAGTAAGGATCCTAGGGATAAGTCTATGTATAGTATAACATCCTAATTTATTGTTAATGATCATATATGACCAATGATAAACCTAAGGTTTCAAAGATTTTTAAAAAATGATTCTTGATTTAAATATACCATATAATAATTTTCGTGACTCAATGTTTTCTCACAATGATTATTTTTTCTCAGACTATGTTTTTTTTGTTTTAGTAAGGGAATAAATATAGAACAATGCAGTTGTAGTGGTTACTTGTACGCTCAAATATTGAAGTATCTTATTTGATATTATTTATTTGAATTACCTTTTTTCATAAAAAATCTTTAAAAAATTTGATTCCTATCCTCTATGATTAGATATTTAATTATTTGTGAATCCCTTTAATTGTACAATAATAACATGTTAGGTTTTTGATTTTTCTATGGTTTATGTTTATAGGAATTTTCATCCAAAAAATATTTTTATTTTCTTTTTTTTTGAATTTAATGTTATCTTAGGCATGTATTGGATTTCCCTAAAAAAATCACATATCAACTTCATAGGAACAGAAGTCATGTTTAATATTATGAAAAAACATATAATCATATATCAATGTGTTGATAAATATGAACCTCTGATGGAAATTATGTCCATTATATGGGTCTTGATTCCTTTTCAAAAGTGGTTTTTATCTCTGATGGTTGGAGAGAATCTAAACATCCATGGTATGCCAATTTTTCAATAGTTTTTTTATGTTTTTATGAAATATTTTATCAATCATCCCTTGAATCTTGATGTGGAGTTCTCAATAGAACTCATTCCTGGTGATACACCTATTTCAAAGACTCCCTATATAATAGACCTAGTGGAGTTGAAGGAATTAAAGAAGAAAATCTATAGGGAAACTTGAAAAGGTATTTATTCATTTAATTCTATATCCTTGAGGTGCATATGTTATTTTTATTATGAATAAAGATTGATCGATGCAGATTTGAATTGATTTCTATGAACAAAACAATATCACAATCAATAACAAGTATCCATTGCCTTGTATTTATGAACTATTTGATCAACTACATAGATCTCAAAACATTTCCAAGATTGATATTCATTTTGGATATTATCAATTGAGGGTCAAAAAATAGTATATAACCAAGACAACATTATATACTAGGTATGGTCACTATGAATATAAAATGATACCATGTGTTCTTATTAATTTCCCGATTATATTACTAGATTTAATGAATAGAGTTTTTATAGATTACTTTAATCAGTTTTTGGTAATATTTATTGATGATATTCTCATATATTCAATGATTAAGTAATAACATGAAGATAACATGAGAATAATGTTGAAGACCTTAAAGATGGGAAATTTGTATCAAAATTTTTCCATGTTTCAATTTTTTCTATAATGGGTTTCATTTTTTGGTCATAAAATCTCAAGAATGTGTATATCTATAGATCCATCAAAGAATAAAGTTATTGAACATTGGTCCAGACCAACCACTGTGATTGATATATGATATTTTCTTGGTTTGGGTGGATTTTATTTAAGTCTTGTGAATAATTTCTCAAGATTCTCAAATCTACTCACCATGTTAACTTATAATGTATCTAAGTTCATCTTTAAAAAGGAGATTGAATAAAATTTAAGGAACTGAAAATAAGTCTATTCAATGGATTTGTGATTAATTTACCCTATAGTGAAGAAGTGTTTGTAATATATAACGATTCATCAAATAAGTAACTAGTTTGAATCCTCATATAATATTACATGGATATAACATATGACTCGTGAAAATATACAGTTCTTAATAAAATTATCCCAACTCAGGAGTTAGAGATACTTGTGGTAATTTTTTCATTAAAATTATTATGGTATTACCTTTCTGAAGAAATTAATGATATATATACTAATCATAAAATATTAAATTATATTTACACATAGAAAGAGTTGAATATGAACCAGAGAAGATGGTAATAGGTGACTAAAGATTATGACTACTCAATTAATTAATACCCTAAGAATAAAAACAATGTGGATAATGCTTTGAGTCAAATGAATCATCCTAGATTATTTATGATGATGATCATGAAAGATCTAATATTTATCAATTTTCAAAGGATGGATCATAAAATCTGAATGTAAGGGAAAATATTATCTTTTTCAAATATGTTTTCACCCATATATCCAAGTGAATATTAAAGAGGCTCAAAAATAAAGTCACATAACAATAGAACAAGGGGAGAAATATTCTGAAGTTTAACCTTCATTGTAATGAAATAATAAGGTTCAAGAAATTATTATGTGTTCCATACATAACAGATTTAAAGTATTTTTTGGATAGGGCTCATACTTCTCCATTCTCTACTCACCCTTGAAGAAAAAATATGTATAGAGTTTTGAAAGAATATTTATGGTAGGAAAAAATGAAGAGAGATTTTTATGAGTATGTATATAGGGTCTTGGTATTTAAAAAATATAATGATGAGAGAAAAAAATTATAATGGGATTTAACCACCATTTACCATACCATAATGGAATTTGGAAAACATCACCATGGATTTTTCCGTCAGACTCCCTAAAATGTCAAAAGGCCGTGACACTTTTTAGGTTGTGGTAAATTGAATTATAAAGTTATAAAACTTAATTTATGTTTTACAAGCCTTCTCGATTGATCATATTTCCATAATATACATTAATGAAGTTGTAAGTTTGTTTGGAGCACCATATTATATTGTATATGATCATGATTTGAGGTTTACCTCAATGTTATGGTGAGGTATTCATCAATACCATGATACAAAGTTGAGTTTTAGTACTATGTATAATCCTTAAATAGATGGTTAGTCTGACAGAAAAATTTAAACCATAGAGGATGTACTGATATATTATTCTATGTATTTAAAAGGTTGTTGGGATGAGCACCTTCCTTTAGTCGAGTTTTCATACAATAATAGATTTCACACGAGAATTAATATGGCTCTTTATAAAGAATTAGATGGAAAAAGTATAAAACATCAATATATTGGGGTGAATTTTGAGAAATACAACTATTGGGACCTGATCTAGCTGAGTAAATGGAAAAGAAATTCATATCCATTAATAATTACGTAATGGTAGCTTAGAGTCGACATAAAATTTATACTGACAATCATCAGCTTGACCTAGAATTTGAAGTTGGTGGTGATATTTTTCTAAGAATTGGTCATGGTATAAATTTATGAGATTTAGTAATAATGAAAAAAATGAACCCTAGGTATATTTTCCCTTTATTTATTCTTGATTTAGTAGAGACAGTTGTTTATTTCTTGGCACTTCCACCAGACCTCTCTCAAGTCCATGATGTGTTCCATATATATCTCCTAAGTATGTTCATATATGAAACTTCACATGCACTAAACTTATATCTCATGGCACTAGATCTATATATATTATGAGGAAAAACTTTTTAAGATTATATATCGTAGAGAAAATGTTCTATGAAACAAGTCCACTCACCTTGTCAATGTTTTCTACTGAAACCACCAATTTGACGAAGTTTCACGTGAAACTGGTGATATGATGAGGTAGATGTATCCTTTGTTATTTATATCAAAGTAATAAAATTTAAAGAGTTGAATTTATTTAAGGGGGTATAATGTAACACTATGAGATTTTAGTATTATTTTTCATATAGATATAATTTCTTTGATAGCTTGTGTTACACACAACATTGAGTTTTAACAAACTATAATATAGTATACAGTTATAACCATGTCATTAATTGGTGAGTATGAATTAGAATATCTAAATTATTAAAAATATATGGTGTACTCATTTATAAAAAAAATTTCTATTAATTAATTTGATATTAAAATTAAAATTATTTTAGTGTAAAACAAATATTTTTTTGAAAAACAGTTTTTAGGCACACAAAATGTTTTTTTATATCAATAAATTAAATTAGTCAATATAGGTGAATTATTTTAATAAAATTTATATATTATGTTAAATAACAGGTTTTATCATTCATATGATATTTTTTTTGGGCATGAGATAAGAATAAATCCAATTTTATGATTGAAAATAGTATTTTTCTAAAAAACAATTTCAACACATTTTGCGCATTTATTTTTAAAAATAAATTTTTTCAATTTAATAAAATTTATTTTAAAAAATTTAGTTCATTTTTGATATCAAAATTTATTAATTATGTTATAGTAAATTGTTTATAATTTTTGGAAAATAATATTCTTTCGATAAATAGTGAAAAATACTGATTTTTTGTTAACATTATATATTCATTTAAAGCATTTACGAAGTCCCATTTAGTATTAAAATGGTTTTAGAAGTAAAATTAGTTCAATTATTTTATTATTAATACAATTTATATCATTTTAATAAATTTCATTTTAAGTTTACACATAAAAACTTTATATAGTACCAAAAAATGTTTCTTTAGAGAACTATCATTTCATCATGATTTTTTGGTCTAATTTTATATTATATTATATTAATTAGTTTAATTTACTTTTATAAAATGGATTAAATATTTGGAACCATAATAATTAATATTATTTTAAACAAATTAACTTAATTTTTGGTCCTAATGAATAGTAAAAATAGTAAAAATTAATTATCATAGTTAAAGTTAAAATGGGGTTTTGCACATTACATGCACTTATATAAAAATAAATTTTAAAAAATCATAGTATTTTTATTTGATAAATTTTATTTTATATTTATAATCATTGCGTCTATATTATCTTTTATAGATCTTTTTTTATACATAATGCATACATTACCTCGGTAAACAAACTAGTAACCGTAGTGAAAACTAAAATAGTAAAAGTGACTAACATTAGAGGTTATGGGATTAGCATGTATAAAACATGAGTCCTTTTTAGTGTTTGAGGGGTATAACGACCTTATATTCCCCAAAACCTATTATTTTTCAATTTTTGACTCACTTTTCTTGAGAGTGACTTCCCATTATTGGATAGTTTTGGGTATTTATAAAAATTTCATTTCATCACTCTTATAAAAGGGAAGCTCCTATCCTATTTTATTCACACTTACAAAGACTTTTTTCAAAAACCTATCTTCCTAAATACCTTATTATCATCCATTAAAACATCATATATTCGTTTGTTAGTATAATACCCTTTTTGGAAGGCTTTTAGTGCAAACCTAAAGAGAATGTCTGAAGAAGGTATATCGTTCTTAACCAATCATTTTTAATATTTTTATTCTTCCACCTCCTTCAAAATTTCTTGTAATATGTTAAAATAATAAATAAAAAAATTCATATATAACACATATATTTTTTATTTTAATTTAATAACCTATAATGATGTCCTCTTCTGTCAAATGGATAACGAAATTGTCGATCGTGTGTACAATGGACTATTGTCTCGCAAACTGATGTAATTCATCTTCCATTACCATCAATATGGGATGGTTTTAATTATTTATTTAATATGTATATATTATATTTATGAAATAATTATACTTTTTCAATTATAATATCACATACCACTTCTTACCTTCCATTCTGTTGGAAAACAATAACGTCACTCGTGCTTAAGTGTGGACTATTACCTCAATGATGTGAAGTGATTTTTTTTCATTTCTATGTTAAATGGACTGTAATACAAATATATTTATTGAATATATATGATAAATATGATATAAAAGTTTATTATTTAAAGATGAATTAATGTGTATGTACTACCTACCGTCTCTATGAAACGGTGTAATTAATTTTTCTATGTATAACCTTTATGGATGAATCTAAATATGTATATATTGAATATATATTATATTTATATCATGATTAAATTATATATATTATTTAACCATTGTTCAAGTAAATGGGCAAAAACTAATGAACCAAAACATACACAAAAAATGAAGTGATTATCACCCGGAACAATGATTTTAATACAGAATTGTCAATAAATGGGTGATAAAAGGTTATAAGTAAATAATATAAGGTATTATTTATGTTATTATAATCATAAAAATTATATAGATATTAAATATATATTTATTATACTGTAGTTTTGAACACATTTGAAGGAATCCATGATGGAGGTAAGGGTTTATCGTCTCAAATTGTGTTCTTTGGAGCACATGATTTGTTATACACATATATTATTGTATGAGGTGTAAATAATACCATTTTAATTTTTATATCAGGTATTTATTTTTATTAATTATATTAATATTTTATTTTAATTTATTATTTCATGGGGCTTACAATTCAAAATTTACCAAAGAGGTAAGGAATTTTCGTCTCACGTTTATTTATACGGGACACATATCATCTTCAGTAGTTGTTTCTTTTTTGTGGTGTATATTCTTCCTATGAACATATTTTAAAATTATTATGATTAAAATTATGGTATATACATATCCATAAATTTTTTTTAAAATTTATGGGGCATACGATTCAAAATTCACCCAAGTGGTAAGGGTTTATTATATAATCTCACTAATAAAAGAGATTGTTCATGATTATACGTCATCCATCACAACCACTAAATTATTTTAATAATAATTTATAATCATATAATGAAGTTTTAAAATAAAATATTATCTTTCATATTTAGAAATTTTTTGATTTTAAATAAGTGATTTAAAAATGGAAAGGTTTTTTTCCTCGAGAATGTTTTAATGATCTTTTTGGTATTTATATTCATTAATGACAAATAAACTCAGATATTTCTAATTATTTACTAGGTATATAATCTAATGATAAAATCATTATCCTTTCTATATATGTTTTATGAATATGATGAAAAATTATTAGGAAACCCATTTCCTTCCCATGGGTTAATCTATGATTAAATATTAAAGAAACCTATTTCCTTTTCATAGGTTATGATATGATTAATCCTTTTGTGGAACATGTATGTATGATTTAAATTATTTAATGGGTGGGATTTTAATTATCTATCACTCCATTGCATTCATTAATAATTAATGTTTTAAAATCTCAAAGTGTACACATGAGGTTATCATAAGCCTGAAATAAAGTGGGTGCACATGAGTTTATCCAAAGACCAAAAGAGGGTACACAGGAGATTATCCAAATTCAAAAATAGTGTATTTGATATCTTATCTCAATCCTAAATCATTTTCATTTTTGGTTAATCCAACAAAAACATGTATTTAATTTCTTGGTGAGTATTCGTGAAATACAGTTTTTTATGATTAAGTGTGTTCCCAAAATATTTGTCATATTCCAATGTTATGCTCTCATAGATTATGTCATTTTATTCCATTATGATTAATGACTATTGAAACTGCCAATATTTATACCATTACTCATGATTTTGATCTATTTTATGTAGGGTTTTGTTTTATAATTACATATTCATGTTATCATACTCTTACTCTCATGTTATTCTTATGTGATCATTGATGTCTCTCTTTTTTACACATATTGAGTATCATAGATCACCCATTATTAGGTTATATTTCCCTAGGATATGAAGAAAGGTATTTTTATGATATGTTTGAGAGGGTTTATAGTTATTAATAACTTAGTGGGAGATGATGTAATTCACTTATGAACCCATTTTCTATGTATACATATTTTCAAAGTCACTATACATATACTATTACAGCATGGAACATTATGTTATGTAATTAATATTCAGAAAATAAGATCTAATATTATGTATGAAAAGTCTCGATCACTATAGAACTAGTGAATTAAAATATAGAAAATTCCATTGATTTATAAGAGTCATTCATGTCATGGGAAAGAGAGGAATTCCATTATACGGTTGAGCTGATTTTGGTGGATCAAACATTATGAATGTGTCTACATCATGAATGAAAATCACATTAAGGGGATTAATTTTCAAAGAGATGGAATTCTAAAGCATCATGTTACCACACATTGATGATAAAGGCAACATCATGGTGCAATTATAAAATTAGTGTTACCAATTATTATCCATGAAATGTTTTTTGGGTAAAAGACATGAAATTTAGAGATTAATATTTAAAACCCTCAAAAAATATTCTCACACCTTATAGGTTCTTGTGGAAGCATATTTTTAGGTTTGAAGTTTTAGATTTAACAAAGGATCACATCATGATACTAGTTTTCATTATATAATAGTTTCGAGCTAGTATAATGCCAGATATATATTCTCAATATTTCATGAGTTAATTATGGTAATTATCTAAAGATGTTGATTCAATTTTAAATATGGTATTTGGTTAAATTTCCCCCCCCCAACCAAAGAAAGGTTTTTGGTCAATTAATATTTCATTCTTGTTATTCTATGAAGATAGTAGGGAGATATAGTTCTCTTTATTGAGGAGGAAAGATCATGGATAAAAAAGGGATGAGGAAAAAAATTTATATAGAAAGTAGATGAGTAGTTGAAGAATTGTACTAAAAAATAAATGGAGAGTAAGATATGGGAGGTTATATCACTATAGATTCATGGAGTTTATCATGTGGGTGAATTAGAGTAGAATTGAAACACCACTATTATTGTAAACTCAATATTTATTAATAAAAACAAAAAAACAAAAATCATGGAGGCATTGATATTTTTGATTGTATGGGTGATGTGTGTTATTTATTTTGTAACTATTATAAACCTAGAGGGTTAGTATGGGTACTCTAAATTATAATAAACAAGAAGTGAGATTTCAGGTATACGATAAATTATTATTGCATGGTCCATAGATTTTCCCAGTTTGGGTGAACTAAGTAAAATTTATTATGTCCATCTATTATTTTATTTATCACATTATATCAATTTTGAGTCACATGACTATTCCTAGAAACTAAGGAAAAATATTATGGGCGATTGGTTGTTTGGGAAATATCGAAATACCTTGATCCACCCCACACACAATGTATTTACATTTCTTGTGACCAATAGTTACTTAAAGGTTATGTGGTAGTTATGAGTTATGGGTAGATATGGTGATATGTGATTTGGGTTATGAGTTTTGTTATATGATGATCACATTCGATTTCTTTCAAGATTTGCAATATAGATGGGTTATCAATTTTAGGATTTATGAAACTTTTCTTACTATGGTATCATTTGTTATTTTTAGATATGATTCTTTATGAATCTATGATGTGAAGTGGAAACTATTCCTTTCACATGGTTTTGATAACCATAAATCATATATTCTCATGGGATATACCATCATTTCCCCTCAATCCTGGGTTTTGAGTAGACCTAGTTTTCTATTATACATTCAATTTTTGGTGTTTCCTAAGGTGTATTCTTATAATCACCCATGTGCAGGATTTGTTCCCACACATTTTTGTGTTTTTATAGAAAATTAAATATTTGAATGTTAGTGGAAAACATAGAGATGGAGGAGTTAGTGTAGTTGATGCATAGTAGCTAATAGTGGTTTATAGTGGGGGAAGGTTGCGGATGAAGTTCATTCCAAGAGACCAAATTATGAGATGTTATCTTCCAATTCTTGGATCTAGTTTTTTATAGTGAATTTTATCAACTGTATTTGTATTCCCCCTTTGTTTTTTCCTTTGTGTTATTGTTCTTGAGGTTTTATGACTCATGCATTATTTTTATACAATACAATCGATTATTTATATATTTCTTGAATATTCTGTTACTTCTCTGATATGGAGATTAATTTCTATTATAGTTATTTATAGTATAAGTCCTCTAATATATGTATATTACCTATTGTTTTCAGTCTCCAACCCCTAGATTATTTGATTCTTTCTTGTCATGGGAAACTTTTCCTAAGACTAGATTGGTGGGGTCTCAGTGGTTCATGTTATGTTAGAATAGTATTAAAGTTGTTCAATCCTTAGGGATTGACATTGGAGTAAGTTTTTGTTTGAGGATTTGTTTGGGGATTTAGGGGTGAGATATAAAGAGGGTCATGAGATTTATTATCAAACCATGGAGAACAATATTTTTTGGTAGAAAATGTATCATTTTCATAACTCTTTGATGAAATTTTAGTCAACCTTGAATTCTGATTTATAATTTTTTTTGGGTATAATTAAGTTGTTACATGAATCATATAGTTGTCACTTATGATATTTTCCATTTATATTTCATTTTATCTCACATAGATATTCTATTGGGACCATGGAATTATTCTGACTAATAGGGAATGTTATGCGTAGAAATTTGGATTATATTTGGATGTATGGCCACGATGTGGCCATTCTAATTCATGAGCCACCACCTGTTGATTAGTTGAGGTATGAGGTAAATTTATAGAAATTATTTAATAGGGTGGTTTTTGATATTTTATAAGTTTATATGAAATATCATACCATTATTATTTCTTAGTTTAGATTTTCATGTGGTGTGGATAGTGGTTGTCACTAATCCATAGAGGACTGCCTATAGTTTCAATGCACTATATGTGTTCCAATAATAGATTCCTCATGGGTTTTTGAGTCAATATTAATCATTTGGTGATAGATGATTGGTTAAATTTTAGGACATATATTTACCACCTAGTTTTGGAACCCACCAACCAAATAGTGTTTCTGACTTTTGATTTACCCCTCATTGAGTAATGAACCTTTGGTCAACATTTACCAGATCTCATAGAGGTACCATAATTCAATGAGTGGTGTTTGAGTTTTTTCTAAAAATATCTCTAATATTATTTCAAATGAATATGGAACCTCTTCATTGTATCATGTCTATAACCAAGTGAAACTCATTTTTTTTATTAGCAACATAATGAGAATGATCTTTGAAGGATATATTTACAGGATTGAGAGTTCAAGAGAGGTCACTAGAGTGGGAATTTGAGTAGGGGTTACGTATTTCTACATTCCAAACATAAAAAATAGATCCAAAGTGCTCATTTTAAATTATTATTTTCCTATTAAAATTTCTCCCTATCATGGTATAGGATATGTATCCCTAAAAGTTAACTAGATTAGTGTAGTGGATCAAAATGTACATTGAAGGAAACATTGAGATCAGATGTATCCATGATATAGGAATTAAAACCCCTTTTATGGATGAAATATTAGAAAACTATTTAGTGGTTACAACATATCTATAGATATCTTACATTTTAGAAAATCTCCATTTACCACTTACCATCATAACCAGAGTACTGTAAGCTGGGTTGTAGATAGTTACATGTGTTTGATAGCATTGAAAAGGAAGTGACTAACAAGGTTTGAGGTGTGATTTTTAGATTAATAATTTATAATAATTCTCATTAATTTTTTAAACATCCATTTCTTTAATTTTGTTACATTTTTCTAAAGTTAGATATTCCAATGGGGTTTCTAAATAGACCTCATTTTCAGGGACTCCAACTAATAATGGCCATGCCTCACTCAGATCAATTATGGTGTCAATTTCTCTTTGAGTGAGGATGAACCTTGGTGTGGTTTCATTACTTTAGGATAAGGCCCAATGTTACCATACCAGTTAGGGATTGTATAGTTGATGACCCCTTCAATGTATGTACAGGTGAGTAAGGAAATATAATCTAGAGGTTGTAACCAATCTTTCCTTAGTTAGTAGATATATAATGATATGATGTTTCAACTATGCAAGAGCTATTAACCATAGTTATTATTGATAACATGAGTGTTATAGAAGATACTCCAAAGTTAATTTTATTAGGGGACTATATTTCATATCATTTTAATTCAGTTTTTATATTAATATATTTTATATTTTATCAGATAGCCCAATCGAGCTTAGGGAGTTGATGACATATGCTATGGACTTATTGGTGGAATATTTGTATTGGTGTAAATTTCAAACCTTTAATATGTTTGTGGGAGAAAAGTGGATTATAATGATCAAAATTGGATTTTCTGGTATTATCTTCCCTTTTTTATATAATATATTCCATGATTAGTTTCTAATTAACACCATGGAACTACTTAATTCTTGTAATAATTCTTGAATTGATTACCAAATTTTTATTTTTTGAGATAATTTTGGTTCATTTTAACGGTCTTAATTAATTACAACCTAATTAATATAAATCAAATGATGATTATAATAATCTTCAGTGGTTATATTTGGCATATAGTGATATTATTGGTTATGTAGTGGTCTCCAAAGAGTTGAGTTTTATTACAAGATATTAATTCCTATAAAATAATGTTTAGATATTTGAGTAGTATTTGAATTATGTTTTCATAGTGGAATATTAATGGTATGGCAGTTGATGCCTTTAGTGATAATTCCTATACACAGTGTGTGAAGAATATATCTATGTATTTACCCTTGGTATGGTTTATTTTCATGAAAGGGAATACATGACATGTAATTTTCCAATAATTATGACCTCACATATATATAATTATGGGTGGTCTAAAATGGAATCTTCGAATGTGGGATCATATGTGATCATGTATATTATGGTTGTATGTTTGGAGGATTCTCTTAAAAGTCAGGATTATATATTATTACTTCAATATTAGATGGAGTTTTTTTATAAATCTCATCTTTGGTGTTTTAAATAATTGTTGTAATAAGGATCCTTAGAAGGACATGGTACATTTGGGGTATAAAAAAATTTAAACATGGAAGTTCAACATGTGGTAAATTTAATATCCTACCTTTCCCTCATGTGTGATCCCATCAAAAAATCATTTCTTGCCTCTTTTATGGTGTTTTGGATATTTATCAAAGGTTTAATAATAAATAATTGGGTGCTTAGATGAGGGGTTAAAGAAAAGTTGGATAAACTATGGCTATATAAGGAGACTATCCAACCAGTGGTATACTGAAAGAATGGAGTTCATACTAGAACTCCACCGTCCAGCTAGTGAAATCCCACCAGATAGCCAGTATGACTTCTAGAGGAGCAGGCTTACTTCTTAGCTCCACCGGTTAGCTAGTGCTATCCACTGGGTAGTCGGTGTACTTAGTGTGGGGTGAAATGATCAAGGGTATATTTGTCTTTTCCCCCCAAAACCCCTACATAAAACCTATTGTATCCCCCTTATACCCTAATTTTCCTTGTATTAATCAATGGGATTTATAGTGATCAATTGGGTTGTCTCCATCATCTTTACAGAGTGAATTAATCTATATTCAATTGGTTCTTCCTCCTTTGGTTATTTTCATCAAATACCTCTCATCTCATCCTTTTTTCTTACAATTGGTAACCGGACTACATAGATTTTATTGATTCTATTGATCATTTGATGATTAATTAACAATTTCTCAAAGATATGTATTGTTATTTTATCATAGAATCTAGATCTATTATTTCTTATGGTGTGGTGAATGTGATCTTCAAGGTAGGTGTTGATCTATCTTCTCTAATACCCTTTTTCTCATGTAAAATAAATTTTAATAAGTGGGAACACATGTTCATGGACTCCTCAGGTTTTCCTTATAGTTCCCCTCCCTTCCTGTTTGTGGAACTCATTGTGGTTGGAATGTGACCCAAGTGTGAGGTAGGTGGTTCTATATCTAGACTATGTTTAATAAACCATGAATTCCATTGGTTTCATAATGGGTTTTTTAAATGGGTTTCTCAATGATAATTGGAATGATCCTTGATTTTTTTATGAATGTGTACATGATTATTTGACAAAAGATAATTTCCCCTGTTTTGTTAAAATTAACGGGTTTTCAAAGAATTATGATTTTTTTGAGAAATTTGTTTTTAAATAATAATTTTTAAATGGAAATATGAGATATTTCCCAGGTTAACATGTCTCTTTTATTATGAAAAATAATACAATAATCTAAAGTATGGAATTTTACAAATATCCCATTGGAAAAAGTGAGTAAGCACATCATGAAAGTAATAATAAAGAATGATATCATCAATAATTATACTTTTTTTTTAAAAATTATACCATCCAAGAGACTAGATTCTCGATATGCATGTGTGATGAATAAGATCATGGATGATAGAATACCCAAGTATCTGATCCACTAGAAAGTGAGTATCTATGAAATATGCAATTGAATACTTCTCATGACCTGAACAAGGATGGTAGAATTGACCTCAAGGAATTTTTTTCCATCCTCTATGTCTTTCCATATAAACTATATTGATCAACCCCGTCATTTCAGCCTCCATGGATGATTTAATTAGCAATGATCCATATAGAAATCCCATGATAGCACCATTGTTATCTTTTAAGACTGATCCAAATCCCAAAGGTCCTAGTTTCCCTCACTATTTCCTATCCAAGTTATATTTTATCCATACAATAAATGAATAATTTTATATAATTTAAATAGTTTGACATGTTGAATGAAAATATCCTGTTAATTCTATTTTTATCGGAATAGAGAAGTCATGTACAGAGTCATTACATTGACCTTGTTGTAAAAGGTTGGTATTCTTCACTACAACTATAATTTTATACAAAATAAAATTGAATATTAAAATGGTTTTCTCATGAATCACATTATTTTATCTATTCTATATGATATGATAAATTATAGATCATGGCACCTAATACAAGGTGAAGAGTTGTGGTGAAAGGGAAATTTGACTATAGTCTATAAGGTGTTTTTGTATATATTTTTTCCCAAGAATTTGCTCTTCAAAATTTCAAAATTGATGTTACATAGTGTTGAGGGAGTGGAAAAACATAAAAATAAGCGATTGAGATCCTCCATATTCCAGTGGAATAAAGAGCACCGGGAACAAATTTAAATACTAATAGCTTACTAATAGGCATCGACTGGAAGTTTAGTTTGGGATATTCTCCATATCTACATGAATATGTTTGGATAATTACCTATTTTATTCAACTTTACAATACATACATGACTAATCCCCTCAATTTTATTTTGATAAAATATATTTTAGGTGAGTATAAAATTTATTGTCGGTTCCCAGATCATACTGTCATCCTGATTAATGAAGATATAGTTTCTAATCACATCTTTAACCATTTATGTAAGTTTAATATATGAATCATCCAATTACTCTATGATCATGGAATTGATATACCTCATCAAATCATTAAAGTTAAGGAGATATATCAAGGTTGTGAATTTTCAATTATGAAACCAAAATTTAACATATATAGCACATGGGAGACTCATGTACTTGGGAGGGTGTTTAGTATTGGTAATTTTTCTTTTTAACATAAGGTGGTTCACATTTTGGGGTTTGAAACTATTATTAAATCATATATTAATTTTCTCTAGGAGCATGATATTGACA
Organism: Viscum album; assembly: GCA_963277665.1. NCBI lineage: Eukaryota > Viridiplantae > Streptophyta > Magnoliopsida > Santalales > Viscaceae > Viscum > Viscum album. Next base: position 1,284,296,978 of record OY728155.1, on the reverse strand, counting down.
CCATAAGTGGATTCACTTTCTAGGGTGTTTCTTCATTTCTTGGATCATAGATTCATTGTCTCTAGGGACATGATGTGCTTACTAGTTTTTATGAATTATTTTGGTATGAGTGACTTATCTATCCTAGAACTATGTTATCCTAATGGTGACATTAGTTATGATCTCTACTGTCATTTTGGATTTTATTTGATATGTGACTTGTGATTTTTTAAATGTTGAATTTTTTACTTGACATGTTATTTGAAACTCTTTTATTTGGATTTCGGTTTTAGAACTGTTAAAGGGGATATTTTTTCCATGATTTTGATATAAATGTGATTTTTTACCATGCCATGTTTTTCATATATTAATAATTTTGGGATTACGTGAAAGAGACAAGTCATAGAACACCTATGCGGGATCCCAATGATCCTTTTTATCTCATTTCCCACACACCCCCTAGAGGGTGTGTCGCCCTTATTTTATCTAATGTAGGGAAGGACGAGACACCTCTATTAGGAAGAGATGTTTCATGTTAGCTAAGTATGGGTAGATGGTGGTGACATAGTGGAACCTTTCCATCATATCATGTGGAATATACTTAAGAATTTGAGTTGAATTTTATTTTATTCTCTGACTTTTGATTTCATTTACCTTGTTTCTTTGGTTGTATCTCTACCAATGTTGGTTTTTGTTTATGGAATATTTCATTTCATGTTATAATTCTATTTGTAGATTCCATGTATCTTTTTTCAAGTTTTAAAAATAATTCCATATGGTTGTTTTTGGATGAATGAGTGTTAGTCACCAGTACACGGGGATTGGGAATTCCCTTAGTATCATATCACAGTCATGTTTGAAGCCTATTTTGAGTGGTTGTCTAGGCTAGGTCATGACACATTGTTATATGATGAGGTCTATCCTCAAGTGTTCTTATCTAGGGATATCTATTTGATGGGATATTGGAATATCAGGACTTAATGGGTATATTTAGAGTGGGTTCTTTTCCAAATATCATTCTAACATGCCTTAAGTCAGCATGGTATGTTGGTTTGTGAGGCTCTTGTGTTGGGTTTTATATAGATCTATGTTTATCCTTATGTTCTTTTGGTGTAAACTAATATTATCTTGTTTATTGGTCATTTCATTATATATTTAGTATATAGAATCATGACTCTGATATGTATTCTAGGGAATTATGAGGAGGGTGAATAGGGAAATACTTCCCAAGTTAATCCTCTCTGGGATTAGAATATCCTAGAGGATATCATTTGTTTAGTTTATGTTGTGGTGCAGAATGTAACACATATTAAAAAAACATTGAGGCATTAACATATGTTAAAGAAGACAAGGATTGAGCATAAGAGTTTATATATTAGAATACCATATATTTTAAGTGTAATAATGACCCTCAGAAGGAGGGGACGAACTAGAAAAAATGGACCATGTCTTTGATTTCCTAGATACACCTAAATATTTCAATTTGAAATGTGTGACCATTAATCTTGAGGTTCCTACTAATAGGTTGTGAGACTCTATGCTTAAGGATAGTTGGTATGTGGATTTAGAGTGGAAATACATAAATTACCATTTATTTTATAATTTATACCCATAATAATTTAAGATGTAAAATTAGAGTTCATATCTATTCAGTAGGAAGAACGTTCGGTGACATAGTACACTAACCATTTTTATAAGTTGGTTTATTTTTCTCTTGAGGTGGTGATGAATAGTGAGTTTAAGGCTCAAATATACATCTATAGTTTGGGAACCGACCGTCAATTATAGTTATATATGATGAATCTCACTACATATGATGATGTGGTTGACATAGATAGGATTCTAGGGATTGATATGGTGTGAAAGATAGTATTGTTTTAATATTCCATTCCACCTAATGGAAGTTCCAGTTGGGAAAATTGTAATAAGAGGAAGTATCATGATATTCACAAGGGTTTTGGGGGTAGTTCTCCATAATAGGATTCCTCTAATCCATCAGTAGTTGCTAGTAGTGTGACATTTAATTGAAACTAGTGTGGTAAGGTAGGGAACACATGAAATTGTTTCATGTACCTCCAAAAAAAATAGTTCATACAGTCATCGAGGTCATCTACAAAGATTTATAGAATCTATATACATAACTCAATACGGTCATGGAATATATGATCCTATGGCCATTGTGTCATATTCATAATATTAAAATTAAATATATCTCCACCCATATGCCTCTAGAGTGAAGAGATTTCAAGAACAAAGGAGTTTCTAGTGTAATTTGATGCGAGCCTGGCTACAGTGAGAGGTACCATTGTCTTACATCATCTATAAAAAATATTTTGTTTGATACTGGTGGATCTCACTATATTATATACTCCAATATATTGTATTTTTTGAAACTTTGTATAGATCTCATTCACTATTTTATGGATAGAAATGCATCTTGGAAAGTGGAAGGAACATGGGTTTTATTTTCCTTCATGTTCTCTTTAGGTAGCTAATGTTGAGTTGGTCATTGAATTATTGGTTATTGATCTAAATTGTTTCAATTTTTTTTATAACATCCCACCCTATATGACACTTAATGGTGCCCTAATACGGTGGCCACATGACCTTGAGCATGCCTCCCTAGATTTCAGAGGTTGCTGAATAGTAGTGATGGGTTACAGTATGTCCTTAGGGATATTATTCCATCATTAATTAGTGAAATAAAATAAGTATATAATGATAATAATTAGTGGAAGCATAAATAAGTTCATATGAATTTTAAATGATATTAATAATAAAATATTTAAACTAAATAAATAATTAGTGGAAGCTGAATAATAATAATGATTGATACAACTAATGATAATGCTTTAAAAACGAATATGCAAGGGGTAGGGGATATAGTCATACACAACATGATAACAACACATTCAAAAAGGCTAAAAACCACTATAACTATCATATAAATCAAAATCCCAGTCCACTTTTCCCCAACACCATAATAAATCAAGAAATCAATTAAGAATAGGAACCCACAGAACTCCTTATATCTTTACCTACAACCATAAAGTCTACCCGGGTACCAAAGGTGGCCCGATCAGTGTGTGAAATATAATATTAGTAGTCCAGAACCCACAGTGTCTAGACCATATATTTTGTGAAATATAAAATAAGAAATGTGTTATAGTTAATTAATGAAACAAATAATTAAATAAGTTAATACATTAGACTAAGTTTCACTTGGAATCCCACTCAATTTACCTACTTTGTCCTATGATGATGGGTCAAAACCAAAGGATCTCGAAATGGTAAATTGAGTAGTAATTAGGTTTAAAGAGATAGAATATACCCAAGCATATTATTGGGATTTGAGGACACATCCCTACATTTCCAAATCTAATGGACTGTTTCTCATTTTAAACACATTTATTTACCTTTTCTTTAATTCAATTTTAAAATAACATTTAAAATATTTAGAGACACCATGAGCCCATCCATTTAGATCTGGAGAGACTTTCCACGTATCTCTTAAGGGGACCATTATATAACAAATGCTTAGGATTCCATCCATGGTGACCAAAGGATGAAGTCACACATGTCACTGCAAGAATGGTCTACAAAATTCAATTACTATCCTCCAAGTATGTATTTGGTATTGCATGTAGGGGATCGAATCTCTTTTGAGGCATAGTATAACCACCAGGCCTTTGATCCCATCCAAGGGGCCTCCCCTAGGGAACCAGTGTCAGTCATATTTGGGTAAAAATATAAAATTCATTGACATCAAATCCCAGGAATAGCTGATGTCACCCCTAGTGTATTTATAAAGAACTAAAAATTTAAAAATAATGTCACAAGAGTTCGTCTAAGGGGTCCTTATATCAAAACTCTTTGTTTCACCCTCAACACTAATGTTATAATAGCTAAATAATCATTACATATATAAAAATTAATCTAAAAGGACATTACATTCAAATTAATAATTAACATGGTAAAAGGAATAACAGTCAAGGACTTAACTTGGGAAAACCATTTATGGAACAAGTAATATTGAATGAGGCTTATGGCCTATTTGTATGGAATATTTTAACTATATTCAACAATTTTATTTAATGGTGTGGTTTATAGAGGCCCAATACATGTTATTAACTCAAATAAAAAAAATAACACCTCAAGACATTGATTATATGAAAACACACCTCAAGGGGGTGTTAGACAATTTTAGAGAAAAGGGGAAATAATCCTCTTTTGTGTAGCTCACCCATTGGAGTGGAAGAAGACAAGGAAATAAATATAATTAAATTTAAAATAACTAGATGTGATTTTGGAAGGGTCCAGATCATGGAACAAAATCTAATTTTATATAATGAAATGAAATGATAAGAAAGTACATAGACCAGCTACCTTAGCCTCGTAGAGCTTCCCTCATCTAGTGCCGGAATTTGATTCAAGATAGGTTGGAAGAAATCATAGAGACTGTCAAATGCCCTAAAAAGGAGAAAATGAGCATGCACCAATATAGTTTAACAGATTGGATGAAGAAATTTAAATTTATAGGATAATATTGAATAATGTACCTCTAGATTACTGATGGATATTACAGTGAGAGAAACATATGAAAAATAGAGGAGAGGCACGAATCTCTATATAGAATTAGAGGTGGATAGTATGTGATGGAGGAGGAGAAGAAATACATTGGAGGAGAGAAATATAATTAAAATAAAGGTTTTAAAACATTAAAGAGGATAAGAAAGGTAATTTCAACCAAAAATCAATAGATCATGGTTTGGCCACATGGTTGGCCAAATAATGCACCAATGATGTGGAAGGATCTACTTCAAAAAGGAACATATCAAGGTTAGGAACTCAGTTTGTTTAAATCACTGAATACCATGAAAACACCACTATCAAAAAACTATACATGGGTTGATTGGTAATGTATGTTGGGTTTCACAGTTGTAGAAAAACTGTGTGGCCCCCAGGTCCCCACTATAAACAGCTGCACAGTTTCTCTTAACCTCACCGCTGAGTCTTTTCTTCCCAGCTTGGGGATCTGGGTTATGAAAGAGACTTCGACATACCTGATACATCCATGTATTGATTAGGAATAATTATTAGGTAATTATAAAGTAATTTAATCCAATATTATGGTCCATAACTTTAGGAAAATCTGGGATGTTACGACCTACCCTCTCTAAGACAACTCATCCCCGAGTTTCCCTTATGAGGGTTGTAGAACATTATCATAGAATAGTTAGAGATAGTACACATGGACATCTTCTCCCCACTCCAAGGTATCATCTTGTACAAATCTATACTGCTATGGAACCCAAACCTAAGGAACTTCCCTACCTCATAGAGCCTTCATGCTCAAATCAACGATACATATCGGATGCTCCTCAAAGGATTCCTCCACCTCTAGCTCAATATCTTTGGGTAAAAGTGATTGATATAGGTCGTCATAATATTGTCGGAGCTAAGATACTTGGAAGACATCACACATTTCATGGTACCTTATAGGTAATAACAACAAATATTCTGTCATCCCAACTATCTCCACTATCTTAAAAGGCCCAACATATTGAGGTGATAACTTTACCTATCTCATGATTCTTCTATGACCCTATCTATGAAAAACATGTAGAAATTTTTGATGTCCTACATCAAACTCTAGGGTTCTATAGTAATTATCAGTATAATAATTATACCTAGACTCAGTTGTATCCATACGCTTCCAAATCAGCTCAGGTTCCTCTAAATTATCCTGAACGAGATGAGGAATTGGTAGAGGTGCCTCACTTCTCTCTAGCCAGCACATTGGTGAATGAAACAACCTATTGTAAAGTGAATCATATGGAGCCATTTGAATTGTTTCCAAAAAGAATTTGTTGGAGGAAAACACAAATAGATAAATATTCTTCTCTCCAGATCCTCTAAAATCAAGTAAACAGGTCTTTAGCATTTCTTCATCACCCACATCATCATCTTGGAATTCCCACCAGTCTAAGGGTGTTATGTTGTACTCAAGAGAAGCTATGAACCTAGTTTATTTTGCAACCCTTTCCAAAACCATGATGTAAAATAGGAATATCATTTATAAATGATATAACGTGGAATACCATGAATTCTCACCTTCTCATGGATATAAAACCTTCCTCTCTCAAAAACCAAGAAGTTTTCCCACATTGTTATGATGTTTGTAACCTTGTTCAGTCTGTCGATGATCATCTATACAACATCTCTTGCTCGAGGAGATCTCAACAAGATGGTCAAAAATACATGGTGATTTAATTAAATTTTCCATTTAGTAATAGAAATGGGATATAAAATTATAGTAGTTCACTAGTTCTCTACCTTCACCCACTGAAAGGTGGAGCAATAACTTATAAAACCCACTATCTTCCTCTTTAGGCCTAGCCACCAATACTAATGATGCATTTCACGACACATCTTGGTAAGAATAGGATGATCATACCACATATATGCATGTGATTCCCTCACCATCTCGTCTCATATATCAGAAGGAACCCATACATGCACATGGAAGAGTATGGACTCACTAATATCCATATACCAACCTGGAGTGGGTTCATTCCTAGGATGCTCTCCATCAAGATGAGGCCTTCTATATATGACAACTTCTTCATCGAAATATGGTCAAACATAGAAGATTTTTTTACCAAAACTACTAGAAAAGTTTGATAATTCTGTTCTCGAACCTCCATATGTATCGTTAAAAATAGATCCATCAACTACCACTTGGTACAATCCACTTTGATGGGTTCTTTCTGAGTCTTGAAACTCAAGGATTCAACAACTAAATTACCCTTTACAAGAGTGTAATATAACCCAAAATTGAACGATTTCAGGTATTCTTCCCACCTATGATTCCATAGATTCAATTAATTGCTAAGTGGAGATATATTTAAAACTTTTTTATCTGTGTAAACAACTAATCACTCTCACAACAAGTAGTGCCTCTAATAGTGTATAGCATGAACAATGATACCTATTTCAAGGTTGTGTGTAGTATAGTTCCTCTCATGAGGTCCAAGCTGGTGGGAGCCATATGCGACAACCTAATCACCCTGCATCATAACCGCACACATCCCAATTTCGGAATGATCATAGTATACAATGTAGCTTCTTCTGAAATCATGTAGAATCAGGATCAGTGCTGAAGTGAGTCTTCCCTTTAACTTTTGAAAATATATCTTGCAAGATTTAGTCTAGTCGAATTTCACACCCTTCTTGGAAAATCCCGTAAGTGGTGCTTCCAAGTTTGATAAGTCTAAGATGAATCTCTTGTAATATCCAATCATCCCTAAGAATCTATATATGGTATATAAATTCTCGATCTTCTCCTAGGAAACCACGATGCTCACCTTCTCTGGGTTAATTGATACACCCACCTCAGATATGATAAGACCCAACTAGTGAACCTTGTTGATCAAAACGTGGATTTTTTTATCTTCATATATATATGGTGATATCCTAGTGTACTCATCACGATCTCAAAATGATTGTAATGGTCATTTATGGTGCATGAATACACAATGATTTCATCTATAAAAACTACCACAAAGGAATCAAGATATGGTTGGGTAATCCAATTCATCAAATCCTTGTAGTCTTTTGGAATGTTAATCAAGACAAATGATATAACAAAAAACTCGAATCGGAATTACATACTTTTTAATGTGGTATTTTTTATGAATGATAGCCTCACACAAACTTGACAGTATCCGAACCTCAAATCAATCTTGGAGAAAATAGTCGCTCCTCAGAGCTGGTGAAAGAGGTCATCTATATAAGGCAGTGGATATCAGTTCTTCACTGAAGGCTGGTTCAATCAAGAGTAATCCAGACACAATCTAAGGTTACCATCCACCTTTGTGGTGAAAAGGATTAGAAAACTCCATGGAGATGTGTTGGGTCAAATAAAACCCTTAGGCCCTAAGTCTTCAAATTGTTTCTCGAGTTCTCGGAGCATGGTAGGTATTATCCTATATGGAGGAATGGACACAAGTGCTTCACCTATCATAATATTGATAGTGAAGTAAATTTATCTTTAAATATGTAATCTAGAGAAATTTTAAGGGAAAACATCCTTAAAATGACCCACTATATGATTGAAATTCATAACCTGCATTCCCTGATCACTCATAAAGAGATTATCCATCTCGTATATCATTCCTCCCATCCCAGTATGCTTGATTACAGATTGACTTGTCTGTAGATCTCATTAACCCCTATGTATTTGCATGTTTCCTTTGTGTGATTATATGGACACATAGAAGTTATATAATATAACTGGGATAAATAATGCATATGCCAGTCCATACCGAGAATGATCTCGTAGCCAGTCAACTTGAGGATGAAGAAAATCCATAGAAAATGGTACCTGCCTATTTCAAGGGATAAATCCTTACACAAGCATATAACCTCATATCAAAATCCTAATAGCATGTTAGGTCTCATAACACCACTATAGTATTATATTTTTATTCCCATAAGTCTCACAGTTGCAGCAGATAGAAAAGAGTGTGATGCACCTATATCAAAAAGGGATGAAACTAGAATAGTGGATTCCAGAACAATACCTAAATCTATATATTTTCCTGGAATATACTCATATTTCATAGGTTTAATATCATATATGTGGACCAAACTGTGACACTGAGATGTTGCATGAGTAGCATGATCTGGTCCACTCTATTGAATCTGAATGAATGAGTCCTGACCACCTTGGCCACGACCAACTATTCGACCCAAGCAGTGAGAGGAAGACCAGAATCCTTCCTATCAAGGATACTCTGATATTTCACCTAAAGAAGGTTCTATCACAGATTCCCACTCTCTTAGTTCTGGTGAAAAAAACTAGAAGTAACATTAGAGTTGAACTATCCCACCATAAGACCGAAACTCGATTTGGTTCCTCATAAATTGGGGATTTTTTTGTCTAGATTACCACACTAGTGACACGCTAAAATGATGTTATTATATTCCTCTTGGATGGTACTATCCCCCATGTTCACCCTCAAAATGTCACTTAATGTCACTAGATAAATCATTGTTATTTCTGTGAGCTAAACTTCGTTTCCTCAGGTCGCCTGGTTTCCTCAACTTTCGCTCATTTATGAGGTCCTGGTGAACTATTTCTAAAACAGTGGTAAGGATAAATATGTTCACCAAAGATAAAATGGAATAATAAATCCATCCTCCAAAAGATTCATAGTATTCATCTCATCACCATTCATGTTTGGTGAAAAAAATTACAGTTCAGTGAAGTGAGATGATTATTCTATCACTAACATGTCATCATGCTAAAGGTTCGTGAATTTTTTAACCCAATATATTATGAAATTTTGGGGGAAGAAGTAGTAGAATAAGGTTATCCATAATGTTTCCCGAACCATACCCATATGTCGACTAGAATGAGTTAGAAAATCCCACCAATGCTTAATAGATTAATATATAATCTAGGTCACGAGCATGACCCTTATCTATGGAGGTATCTCAACGTGCTTAAAGATTGGCAGTATAGCCTCTAACCAAGACTTGGATGTCTGAGGCCCTCTATCCCTCGAGATGGTGGGGGGACGTTACAGCTAGAACTCATAGTCCATCTCCTCCATAGATGGGGTAGATCGAGGTGCACCCAGCACCAATTTCATGAATCGGATGAAGCTATCACGAAACTCGACATCGATACCTAGTGGAGGATATAGAAGAGGTTCTTAATGTATAACTACAGGAGGTATCGTGGGTAGATTAGGGACCACCACCTTTAGAGTATGCTCATCGACACTTTCCTAGCATACAACATGAAGTTATCATTGTGGAATAGCTCTACAATTCCAAGTGCATGCCACTTCTAGGTTTTAAAATAGATAAGGAAATATTTAAGGAAGGATATGTAAAAATCCTTTCTATAATCATGCTACAACCCTTATCCTACTGTAGGATTCAAGTCTAAGTGATTATAATGAGTCACAAAAGAAACAAAGGAGACACTTTCCATTCTCAGTACTATGGTCTGGTCTGGGTCATGGTCTCATACATCTCATATAGAGTATCAATTTTAATTCATTTATGTATTTAAATTCTCTTCAAGTGGTTGAATTCGATGAATCACCATATCCAATTTTATGACTGACCATACACCTTATCAATTTTATGGTTGTGTCCACTAAATTATAACCACAACACGTTCCTTCCTATGAGACGGATATTCCATGGATCACCGTTCCCTAATTGGATAATTAAGGGATATTCTATTTCCTATGTAAGAAAAAACTCCTAGGTTAAGTTATATTCTTTAAGTTCCAATTGTGTTTTCTCTATCATGAAAGGAAAAAAGGCATCACATTTTTATATATAACAATAAAGGAATAGATGGAATAAAAAACAAAGTGTAAATAGAAATCACATGAAAAAATAGATAATGCATGTATGAATGTATATATGGAATGGCATAATGAATTGAATTTCAAATCATATAGTTCCAAGTATGATGCATGATTCTATTTTTCCATCATATCATTGGGCTAATGTGAGGACCCGAACCCATGATTCTAGGTTCAATATATAAAATGATGTGTATTTTACTTATAAATACAAAAAACACCGATAATTTATCATACCAAGACCTTCTGGTAGAGGTTTTAGAGAATATAAAATTACATTAAAATTTATCATAGATGTACAAAAATTTAAATAAATGAATTCACATGCACTAACTATTTTAGTGAAGTAAACACCTATGGAAAATCCTACTAAACCTGTGGAAAATTATTTTAAAACATAGGGTGATTATTTAATTTTCCCAGTAAGGGGTTTTGAAATCATTGATAAGTATTTTAAAGTAATTAATTTGATAAAATTAATATATAGAAATAGGTTTTAAAAAAACTGAAATATAACATGTTCATATTATTTTTAAAACCATCAATTTCCGAAGTAATAATATTTTGAAATAATTATTTGGAAATACAACTATGGATTTATCAATTATGAAAATAATAATTTTTATAGATTAATCATGATATTCAGTAGTCCATAAGAAAACCATAAGGCCACTTAGCAGAATCAATTATAGGATATAATCCCCTTAAGGTCATGGGTTTACTCCTCATACCATAACATATTGTTCGATACTCTAGTGTTAATTTTAAGGAAAAAATTAATTGCCCTGCCTTTCTCACTCATAACCCAAAAATAATTTCAAAATCACGCATAAGTTATCTTCATTGATGAAAATTACCTTACCGATTTCTTTATCTTATCCAAATAATAATTTTAAAGATTTTAAAAAAACAGTGACGATAAATCTACAGTTAAAAAGGATTTCTCCTATTGAAATACAAAAATTTAAATGCTAAACAAATTTAATGAATAATTGAATAAAAATTCATGGGATGTTAATGATAACATATATAATGGCCATATATAATTCTATGAATGACATTCATCAACATATAAAAAAATTATCACATAAAATGATAATTTTTTTCAATTACAACTTTCTAGAAAATCAATGGATCACATAAATTGATAGTTTATAAATAAAATAATAAATTTCTCCATTTTATTTGTAAAACAAACAATTTAATGATAACATCAACAAAACCATATTTTGATATTATTTTGTGACAAGTTATTTAAAATCAAAGTGTAATTTTTTAAATCATTAATTCTCAAATATATATATATATATATATATTTATATATATAAATCAATATATAAATATATAGTGTGTTCATTAAAAAACATTTTTCAATTTCATAGAAGTCTTATAAATCATAGTTTGAAAACAAAATAGAAACGTTTTTTCTAAAACACAATCTAGATAAAATTAATGAAATACTAATAACCTTTTACTATAGAATTTAAAAATATATACATGTTTAAATATATATATATATATAATAACCCTTAAAAATGAATTAAAACATAAAAATAAATAATTAACCCCTTAATGAATATTAATAAATTAATTAATCCCATACAAAACATAAACTAAGACATGGAATTAAAAATAAAAACAATATTGTATATTATAAATTCTGAAATATATATATATATATATATATATCATTGTAAATCAAACATAAATTGTTAGATAAAAACTAAAATCCAACCCTTACCTAAAATGGATGAATCAAAGGGCTTATTGGATTCTAGACACTAAGAAAAATAGATAGAATGAATTTGGGGAGGATTTGTTTGGGTATTTTGGGTGTGTAGAATGATAGTTATATATATATATATTATTCATAGATTATAATGGAATGCGAAAGAAGAATATTATTATGCATATTATATTATATATATTTATATTATTTAAATGCATGAAGACTTCAATAATGGGGTTCCTTTTTTCATGACTTCACAATGTGAATTTTTTTTAATTTTTTTTCTTATCTTTATGTTTTTTATTTTTTTTCATTTCTTTATCAGTTTATTTCTTTCCTCGTATTTTCTATCTCTCTCTCTATTATTCACATTTTTCTACATTTTTGTTTCCTATCTCACTTTTTGTTCAACATTATTATTATGTAAATATATTATTATATTATCATTTATTATTTGATTTTATGTTTTTTACAACAAAACATAGCTTTTTTGAAAAAAATTGCATTTTATGTTTTAAAAAAACATTTAACATTATATATATATAATCATATCTTATATTAATATAATTTTATATATTTATAATTTGAAAATTTTATAAAATAAAAACATATTATAATTTTATATATTTATAAAATATATTATCTTAAATATATTATTAATAATATTCTTACAAAATATAATTTACCCTTAATTATTGTTATAATATTTATCATCATCGTCATCATCATCATCAATTTCAACTTCCTGAAATTATTTTATCCAAATTATAAATTATAATTTTATTTAAATTAATATGCCTTTAATTTATTTATTAAAAAAGCATATATAAACAAAATTAATATAATAATTTATGAAAATCAACTATATTAAAAAATATTAAGTAATAAAATTAAATAAATAAGATTAATTATTTATTGAAAACAATTTAGCATAGTGTAATAATATTTGATAATAATATAATTTCTAATATTAACATTTTAGAAATAAAATAAAAATTAATGAATTTATCACCTTATACATATAATGTAAATTACATGTCACTTATAAACTTAATATACTATATATAAAAATAGTTTTTCTTAAAATATATTAATATATCCAAGAAAATTAATATTAATATATAATTTAAAATAATAAATTTTGGATTATTTTGAAGATACATTTATTTAAGAAATATATTAGTTTATTTACATTTAAGATATATAAATAATATCTCTTAAAATACAAAGTAATATTTTATAATTGAGTTAAAAAGTAATTTTTATTAAAAAAATACTTTATTTTCTTAAAATTTTTTGTTTAAATTATTTCTTCCAAATTATAATCAATATAAATACTTAATTAAAATTTAGGTTATATTTTAATTTCTTGAGATGTTATAGCCAATTCCAAACATCTATCTTTAATAATGTTAAATTCAATAACATGATAAAGCAAGTGAGTCACCCAATGGTGAAATCTAGTCAAAGATAACAACACAAACAATAACATCATTTACCCATCCTAGGAAATTTGGGTTTCACTTGTATGTGGGTTAGCTACACCTAGGGATAGTATACATACCAAATTCCAATGTATTAGACTCATAACTTAATCCCAAACACTTAGACAATGGGAAAAGAGCTATGACACCTCTTTGTATCATCCCACCCCAGATTCCACTCACCGGTCCCCCAAGGCGGTGGCGACAAGACCTCAAACATGCCTCTCCAAATACCAGTGGCTACCAAATATCAGCGAGGTCCTAGGGTGTATCTCTAGGGATATTATTCTATAATTTATTATAGTAATCATTGTATCTTATAATGATAATTACAAGCAAAATTGAAATAAAAAAATGGAAGAGGAATATTGATAATAAACCATTTAATCTAAATAAACAATAAGGAAAAGAACAATAATAAGAATGACAGAAAAAATTGATAATGATTATATAAAAAATTAATATGAAAATGGTAGGGAATAAAATCATATATAAAATGTTAAACACACATACAAAACGGTCAAAAACTATTATATATATCATCTCAAGCGTAGGCTTGGTCCTCTTCCCCAAACACCATACTAAAGATGGAAATCAATCAAGCATTATAAGCTGCATGCTTCCATTTATCTATACCTACAACCATAAATTCTAATTAGCACCCACATTGTCTATACCATCCATTTAACAAAATATAAAATAAGAAATGGTCCACAGTTAATTAATGAAAAATATAATTAAATAAGTCAATAAATTAAACTGGGTTCCACTTAGAAACCCATCCAATTTACCTGAATTGGTCTAAGCTGGTGAGTTTGAACCAAAGGATCCTATAATGGTAAAGTGAGTGGTAAAAAGGTTTGAAGATATTAAAATCCCCCAAGATTATGATTGGGAGGGGAGGAAAAGTCCCTATGTTTCCAATACCAAAGTTCCATTTCTCATTTTGAAAATATTAGTTTACCTTTTCTTTAAATCATTTCTAAAACTGCTTATAAAATTTAGAGAGACACCTTGAGTATGCCCATAGAAATATGTAGAGAGCTTCCATGTATCGGTTGAGGGGATCATAATATAACCAATTCTAAGGATTCCATTCATTGTTATCTAAGTATCAAGTCCCATATGTCACTCCATGTATGGTGCGAAAATGTCAAGTATTGACCTCCAATTTCATACCCTTTATCACACGTAGGGGACCGAGTCTCTCTCAATGCATGGCACAACCATCATTCCTTTGATCCAATCAGAGGGGTCTCTCATAGGGAACTGGTGTCACTCATCTAGAGGGAAAAATATAGAATTCATGATGATCTCGTCCACGTTATAGATGATATTTCCCCATACGTGTTTAAAAATCATTAAAAATATAAAAAAAAAATCTTGAGATTTTGTCCAAGTGGTCCTGAAGTTGAAACCCATTGTTTCACCCTCATCACTAAATTGAAAACATCTAAACAAGAATTAAATATATAAAATGTTCACCTAAAATTACATTACATTTAATTCTATAATTTATATGGTATTTGGAATAATGTTCAAGGAATTGCCTTGGTAAAACCATTTATGGCACAAGGCATAAGGCATAATGCTCATGTCCAATTTCAACTAAATTAAACAATTACATTTATTGGTGTGGGGTATTACATGCAATACCTCGACCTTAGTAACCTAGAGTTCGTGAATTATTACATGAAATTGGCATGATCAAAAGAGATCACGTCTATAAATACCAATTAGTTTAGTTTCCTTGGAAGTAATAGATACATAAAAAGTTTTCCTTTACATCATGAAATAAAAAACAACAACATTGTGTCCCCTTTGAACACAGTCATATCTCTTATAATATCCCTGTAGGTAAATCATAATATACCTTTTCACATCCTTGGAAAAAGAAAAAATAAGAAAGGGGTGAGATCAGATGCTTGGGGACGATAAAAATATAGGAGAAACTATCATAAATAAGAATAATCATTTAGGGAAATGTATAAGACTAAAGCACAATCCCTTTAAACATAAACATCAGTATAATATGGAAAAGTTAAATCATATAATTCCATTTTTTATTCACATGTATATTCTATTATTTGAATAATCACATTTAATATCAATAGCTAATTTTATAATGATAGAATGCATAAAGATGGACATAATAACCACATAGTCAAGGCCTCGTGCCAAGACTACAAATAAAATTTTGACAAGGCCTTATTCCAAGACACTAGTTTTTCTCATGAGATATACTGATTCATTGAGGAGCTATATCAGGCTCCACCTATCACTTACTAAGTCCAATTCATTCCTTATATGAAAATGTTGAAATATAACATAAAAATTTGTATTAAAAATATCATAATAAATGTAACACCCCGACCCCAGTTACCCAGAGTCAGTGCATTATTACGTAACATTGGCATGATCACAAATGATCAAGTATCGAAAGTCCTATTAGTTTAGTAGCTTTGGAAACACTAGATACATTCATAAATGTTACATTACATCATAAAGTAAAAAAAGTACAATAACATAGTCTCCATAGTCCACACTCATATCCCCTTCATACTAACCCTACATGTCAGTCGTAAAATATTTCTCCACATCCTGGGAAAAATAAAACATAGAAAGGGGTGAGCTCAGATGCTCAATAAGGATAACAATATGGCGGAAACTGTCATAAATAAACATAAACATTTAAGGCAATGTATAACTAAATAAAAGCCTTTTAAACTTGAACTTCAGCATACTATGCGAAAACTAAAATGAAATAATGTCATTTACTTATTCACATGGATATTCTACTAGTCGAATAATCACATTCAATATCAATAACCACTTTCATAATGATGGAATGCATAATGCCAGACTATCATAACCATGTTTCCAAGGCCTCGTGCCAAGACTAAAAAAAAGATTTTTTCAAGGCCTCGTGCCAAGACACTATTTTGTCTCATGAGACCTACCGATTCATCGAGGAGCTATAGTGGGCTCCACCCGTCACATACTAAGTCCAATTCATTCCTTATATGAAATGGTTTAAACATATCATAAACCATAACATAATCGTATCACATAAAACATGCATAAAGGAAACATAACATTTCCACATTTCAATCACAAGATATCAATACAACACATTGATATAATAAAACCATTTTCAATAGAAAAATAAAAGAAAAGTAAAACTTGGTATTTATTTTCATTTAAAAAAAATTATGGCTTGTAGAGGAAGCCGAAACTCAAATAATGGTCACAACGGCGGAGAAGTCGTTGATGCTGCATACGTACGACAAAAAAAACATTCTTTTTTGTCCTTTAGTAAAACACTTAGTATAAAAAATATTCCTTTTGAATAAACGTAAAATTCAAAGGGGGTTTATACACCGTATAAAACAAAGTTGTGTATAAAACAAAATATGCCTCAATGAAAGGAGATTGAGACAAAGTCCCTTACCTTGTGTCCAACTTGGCTCGGTCATTATTTAATCTCCGAAATAATAAACTAGAGTTAATTTCTACTTTCTTAAGAACCTTTTTCAAGTTTATTATTCCTTTTATATCACTTATTACCATGTTATGAACATTATGTAGTCATTTAAGTTAATAACGGTCATTTTGTCGATCTTTGGTACTTGAGTCAACAATAAACTTCTTACAAGTTGTTTATGTGGTAGAATATCCATTATATCCGGAATTATATTCATGATTTAGATATCATATATATCATATATAGCCAGTATATACATGCCTTTATAATATTACATAACATTTATAGTTAATAAATGAAATGCACCGTTCATGGAGACGGTAAGTCGTACGTACGTATGAACGCTACTTTCATTTCTATTTTATATTTAATTGAATGTAATCAAAATGATATAAAGTTATATTATAATTCCAGTATAATATCATATATAATATCATTTACTCCATCCTTTATACGTCCCACATATGGCATTAACGATTCAAATCACTTTGAGGGGGAGGTAGTCCGCACTTCCTAAAATGAAATTATCGCATTACCCGTAATGGAAATCATAAAGGTATGACATAAATGAGAAATACAGAAGAATAAGGAAAACATAAACATAATATATATCATATATATATATAGTTACATCTTAATGGCCACCATGATAGGTGTTAAAAATATACGGAACAATCATCGTTTCGTGAGCCAGTAATTCGCCACCTACAGAAACAGTATGTTCTTTAACCATTAGACTTAGGTGTGTGTAAGCGTAAATCAAATAATTCTCATAAAAACATCCTCGTATATTGAATATACTGGTGTTGTTACAATAGAATGTAATAAAAATAGTTTAAGGGGTTGGAGAAGTAAAATAAAACAAAAGAACACAAGTGAAGACATTACCTTTAAATCAGGTAACTCTTTTTGCTTTGAGAAAAAGGCTTCCTTGGGTAGACTTATGCCCAAAGTGAGGCTTCTAGGAGTAAGATATGGAATTTGAGAGAGTATTTGGGCAGATGTTGGCTGAGCCAAATGGATTTGAAGGTGTGAATAAGGTGGTAGAGGTGGGGGCGTTTTATAAGAAGAGAGGAGGGGTACTCTTGGAATGTCTTAAAATGTTACATTATTATGAAATGATTTTTGGATTTCAAAGGTCCCACAATTATATATTTTAAAGCGAAGGTGATAAGGGTTCTAAATATACTCATCCAATATAACTTTTACAAGTGTATGTCTTAGATTTTACATTATCTTTTCATTTTATTTAATTTGTTAATTAATGAGGTAATCACTGCATTATCATGGTGTGAAAAATAAATTTATTTATTTAATGCCTAAAAAGTATAAAAAATTACCATGATGTAGGAAATCATTTTATATTTCCAATGGATATTTATAATCGAAATGTTAACTTGTATACCCACTTGTAAAAATTGTTTTAGTAAAACAATACATGTTTGTGACACTTTTATTTTTACTTTAAATAAAAAGTTATTAATGTCATTTTCTTACACAAGTGGATCCATGGGGCCCCAAAGTTGACCCATGGATTTTCATGGTCATCCATGAATCATCCAATAAGTGTAGGACAAGTGTAAAGGTAATTTCATATTATTATATCATTATACTTACCTTAAATTACACTAATTACCTTTAATCGCGATTAATAAAACTTGAAAGTTACTATTCACCCAAAAAAATATTTTAATCCCATTGAACCACATTTTAATTCCTAATGAAAACCATGTATGTCGTATTTTTGAATATAAAATCACAGAAGTGGTAAAGTTTCATTTAAACATAAAATCAGTTTTTAACAACCACTTAGTGGTTTCACTATTCATCAAGAATTGATGTTTTTCAGAAAAATACCAAAGATTCACCTAAGATATATTTGATATTCCGAATTCAAAAATGATGTATATTTTAAAAAATTAAAGACATATAATTTTAAATAATTAATTTAATAATTAATTCCCATTGTCAAAACAAATAGTGTGTTTTTAATAAACAATATCAATCAAAAGATTGACAATTGTTTATGTCCAATTTCAAAGTGAAATTAATTCTAATGACCAGCATTGGATAAAATGGTAAAATTATATTATAGTTGTACTTTTAAACCACTAAATAGTATAATTTATCACCATAAATTATTATGATTAAAAAATTTGTTTTTAAGTATTTTTCACTATTCATCAAAAATTGGATGTTCTCAGAAAAATACCAAAAATTCAGCATAGGCTAATTTCGATATTCCGAATCCAAAAATGAAGTCCATTTTCAAATATAAAATTTATATAATTTCATAAAGTGGGTATTACTATTCATAAAAGCTACTTTGATTGGTCGCGGGGTGTTAGAATATCGAAGTTGCGTACAATGCAGGTTATTGCATTATTCAAAGGGAAACGTACCATGGAAGCTTGGGGTGTTACAATAAATGTTAATAATTTAACCATAAACCTTGAATCGTATCAAAATACCACATTCATAGTCAATCATACCACACAACCATAAATATAATATGGAATATTGTATCATAATAAGTCAACTCCAAATAAGTGTAAAATCTATCAAAGGATGTTGCCATGGATGAAATCAAAACTATTTGAAAGAAATATCACTTTCTATTTTGTAATCATTTAAAAGTCACAAAATTATAAAATAAAATATTTATTTTGAAAATATTCTTATAATATAATAATGGATGCTTCTAAGGTGTTATAATGGTGGAAAATATCCACACTCACCGTATAAGTTAAAAAACATTCTTACCTTAATTTGTTGAAAAGGTCATAAAGTACCTTGTTTGGAAAAAGACAAGAAAGATTAATTTAAATTTTTTTATAAAACATAAAAAATGGTATAAATGAAATTAACCCATATTATATGAAATAGAAAAAATGTTTTGAAATACATTTTTAAGGAACACAGATGTGGATGGTAAAGAATTCCCAGTAGATGCATACGTATAGACAATTTCGGATAATAAAGAGATTGTAAAATTAACCATTACCTAAAACTTTTCCTTAGTTGAGGGTACATTAAACTCCAGTATAATAGTTAAATAATTTTTATTAAATTATTCAATAACTTCATACAGAAATATGATATCATATATGATCTTCTAATATTGCATTGTTAAAAATATTTCAGAAGTATCATTGTTTCGGGTGTTAACTGAACCATTTTAATTTATATTATCTGTTACGTAAGTTATTTGTTTTGGACAGGATGTATTTTATTCATATAAATAATGAAATTACGTTGTTAAAAATTATTTTAAATCAAAAAATGAAAATTATTTATGAATGGTTATGATGGGGAATTAGTCTCATTGCGTTTGTGGAGACAGTAATATGTACATATGCACGAGCGACAATATCATTCTATTGATGGTAAAATTGTATGTAATTGGATGGAATATCATATATACATAATCATTAAAATTTTATATTTATTATTTAAATCAATTATAATCATTTTTATACATATCCAAATAATGAATTTTTTAATAACAAACTACACCACGATGTGGAGATGGGAAGCCATACGTACACGCACATGGTGAATTTGCCATTCATAGGATGGATAGAATAATTAATATGGTTGTACCATGTTTATAATAAAACATAGTATGTATAAGGTACTGGATTTATTATTTTTTTATGCAAACAACAAAGAAAGAAGAAGTGGAAGATGAAACGAACATTGAAATAGGTGATGAAATTATTACCTCTTCATCGGGTGCTTCCTTTTGATTTGATAAAAATGGATTCTTAAGATGTTTTTATGATAAATGTAAGGCCTATATGTTGAATTTAGTGTAGCTGGGAGTATATTTTAATAGGTTTTGGCAGAGCCAAATGGATTTGGAGGTCTAAAATTAAGATAAGAGGAAGTAGCCTTTTATAAGAGAGGTGAGGGTCACTTCAGGAAAGGCATGAAATATTATTTTATTATAAAATAATATTCGGTTTATAATAGCACCAAATAGATTTATTTCAAGTATAATATGGTTATGAGTCTAAAACTTCTCAAAATATATGTTTTAGACAAGTTTAGGTCACTATATTGGCCCTATCTTTTAGATCTAATTCTTACTTAAATAGTTTAACTTTTACCATGTCTTCTTGTATTTTTAAATTACAAGGTTAATAAACATACAATAAAATTACAGGAGAACATCAAGTGGTTAACTAGTGAAATATCTATCATTATATAAGTCCTTTTTTCTGAACCTTATATTTTTAGGAATTTTATATCTTTTAATAATATAGTATTTGATTTAAAAACCCATTTATGTGAATTTTGAAACTATTTAGTATTTGGTTTTTGTGAAAGTCATAAAAAATTTATTACATCAAAAAAGTACATTAAATCAATAGTAACATGTCATATTAATCTATAAAATTATTTTAATGCATCAAAGGTCTCAATGTACTTTTATTTTTATATTTATAATATCAATTATTTTAATCTTTCATTAATAAGGTAATTATTGCACCGTCATTACGTCATAAATAAATTTAATTATTTAATGTCAAAAATTATAAATAAAACACCATGATTTTGGAAGTAGTTTTATATTTCTAATGAATATTTATAGTCAAACTTTTTATTACATATAACCCAATATTAAAAATGATTTAGTTATTAAACATTGAATTTTACAGTTTTAACTCTTCTTTAAATAAAATAATAATAAATGTCCTAATATAATCCAAGTGGATCATAGAGGATAATATTCTATTCCTAAGGTTGATTTTGGTCTAAAAACACTTATCCAATAGAATTAGTACGTGTTTTAGGGTAATTATAATATCATTTTTACATTTAATTACACTATTTACTTTTAACAGTGGTAAATAAAATTCAAAAGTTACTACTCACCAAAAAATATTTTCATACTATTGAACCACAGTTTAATAAATGATGTCAACTGTATATATCTTATTATTTAAATTCAATTCATAGATGCGATAAAATTACATTTTATGAAAATTTCCAAATGTTCCTAGAAGGTGGGTGAAAGACGTTAAAAAGATCAATAAATTTTTTTACATCTAATCTTATTACAAAATGATTCCAATGAATTACATTGAACTTATATCTGTATTATGTATCTATTTTGAGCATAAGATAAATTTAAATAAAAATTATAATTATTTAAATAAAATTCACTTTTAAACAACAACGTAGTGTTTTCACTATTCATCAAAGATGGATAGTTTTTAGAAAAATACAAAAAATTCACCGTAAGATAATTTTGATATTCCAAATCCAAAAAATGAATCCCATTTTGAAAAATTAAATTCATAAAATTTCAAAAAGTGGGTATCATTATTTATAACTTCTTTTTAAATGGAAAGTTTGATTGGTGTGGTGTGCTAGAACTCGAATTTGCGTACAATGCAAGCTAATGTATTATTCAAAGAGAAGTTTACCGTGGAAGTTTGGCCTGTTACATTATTCCCTCTCTAAAATAATTTCTTCCTCTAAATTTGTAAAATATTACTGCATAATAAGATTTGGGGGGTTCTTCATCATTAGTTCTTTAGGTTCCCACATTGACTCTTCCATTTTATGGTTTCTCCAAATATCTTCTACCAGGAGAGTCATCCATTTTCTCAGTGTTTCTTCTCTGGTACCAAGGATCTTGACAGGATCTTCACAATAAGACAGATTGGGTTCCAGTTCTAGTTCTTCATAGGTGAGTAAGTGCATTCAGTTAGTCATGTAATTTTTCAATAGTGATAGGTGGAACACATCATGGACTTTGGAGAGACATAGCGGCATTTACAAACAGGAAGCTACAACTCCAATTCATTCTAGAATTTAGAAAGATGTGATGTACCTAGGGATTAATTTACCTTTCTTACCAAATCATATAACACTCTTCCATTGATATACCTTCATGAAAACATGATCTCCTACTTGAAATTCCAAATCTTTACTATGATTATTGGCGTAGATATTTTTCCTACATTGACCTCCTTTGATTTGGGTTTGGATAATCTTCACCTTATCTCTTGTTTCTTCAACATGTTCTGGGACTATGGTTTTTCTTTCACCAATGTCATACCAACAAGTTGATGTGAGACATCTCTTTCCATATAATGCTTCATATGGTGCCATCTGAATACTTGAATGGAAGATATTATTGTAGTAAAATTCTACAAAAGGTAAATACTGATCCCACATACCTTAAAAGTCAAGTGAGCAAGATCTCAATATGGATTCTAATGTTTGAATAGTCCGTTCCAATATTCCATCAGTTTGAGGGTGGTAGGCAGTGCTCAATGGATGTTCAGTATCCAAGGCATTCCGAAGAATTTTCTATAATATTGACGTAAAATGAGGATCACAATCAGAAACAATCGATAGGGGTAAACCATGATGTATTACAGCTTCATTAATATACAGACTTTCTAAATTTCAAGTGGTAAATATTATCTTATATAAAGAAAATGCGATGACTTGGTAAAACAATCTACAATGACCCATATTGCATCATTCCTTCTAAGAGTCTTTTGTAGCCCCATGATAATTTCCATTGTAATATCATCCCATTTCCACTCTAGTATGGGAAGAGGTTTCATGAATCCCTAAGGATTTTTCCTTCCAGCCTTCACCCATTGACAAACCATACATCATGACACATAATCAGAAATCTCCCTCTTCATGTTGTCCCACCAAAAATGTTCCTTCAAATTTCTATACATCTTAGTACTACCAGGGTGTATATAGAAATTGGAGCAATGAGAATCATCCAACAATTCCCTTTTTAGATCTGGTATGTTAGGAACACATAGTATCTTCCTAAATTTCAAAATTTCATCATCATATCTGAATTCAATCAATCTCCCATCATTCATAGCTTTAATTTTCTTTGGAAACTCCTAAACATCTGTCTGAGAACTTTTTGTCCTCTCTAGTAAATATGGTTTGGCTACAATTTAAAAAATTATTGATGTTTCACCTTCAATAATTATTACCATATCCATCTTTACTAGATCCATGTACTTAGGATCCCTTTCAACTCTCATCTTGTTCAAAACTCCATGATCTTTTCTACCCTAAGCATATACCACCTTATTTTCCGTTCCCTGATGGTAGTGTATTGCGCAATAATAATCATTTATTAGTTAAATCCGTCTCCTTTGCCTCATTCTGAGTTATTTTTGTGACAAAATATACATCAAACTTTTGTGATCAGTACAAATCACACATTTTTCACTATATATATAGTTTATCCATATCTTCAGAGAAGATATTGCAGCTTCTAACTCAATATCACAATTTGGATATTTTTGTTCATGAATTTTTAGCTGCTGTGATGCATAGTCAATAACCCTATCATTCTGCATAAGAACACAACCCAGTCCTTTCTTGGAAGCATCACTACAAATAACAATCCCATCATTCCCTGATGGTAGAGTCAAGATAAGATAATTGAATAATCTTCTCTTAAGTTCTTGAAAACATTCTTCACACTCTTTTTTTCCAAACAAAATTAACCCATTTACGCGTGAGCTTGATTAATGGGTTAGCCAATCGAGCTAAATTCTGGATGAAACACCGATTGTAACCTGCTAATCCAAAAAAGTTGCGTAACTTAGTTATACTTTTTGGTGCTTTCCATTCTTGGAGTTCGATTTTCTTTAAAGGTTCAACATAGATTCCATCCGTAGAGACAATATGGCCAAGAAATGAAAATTTTTAAGCTATAATTAACACTTGCTAAACTTCCCATATAATTCATTTATTCTACGAGTTTTTATAATAGTCTGCATGTGATTTTCATGAACTTCATATATTTTGTAGTATACCAATATTTCATCAATAAATACAACTACAAAGTGATAAATATTTTTCTTTAAAACTCTATTCATTAGATCCATGAAAATAGAGGGTTCATTAGTTAGTAAAAAAGGCATTACTATGAACTAGTAATGCCCATACCTAGTACAAAATGTTGTCTTTGAAATGTCTTCCTTCTTCAGGCACAACTGATGATATCCAGATCTAAGGTGAATCTTTCAGAATTATTGAGCTCCATTAATTTAATCAAATAAATCATTAATGCCAGATAGGGGATACTTGTTCTTTATTGTTACAGCATTTATCTCCCTGTATTCAATGCAAAACCTAATAAATCTATATTTATTCTTAACAAAAAGAATAGGGGAACCCCACGAAGAAACACTAGGGTGAATAAATACATTATTACTAAATTCCTCTAGTTGTTTATTTAGTTCCACTAATTCTGTTGTCGCCACTCTATACGGGGTCTTCGATATTGGCCTTGAACAATGAATTAAGTCATTGGAAAACTCAATTTCACTCTTTAGAGGACGTCTAGGTAAATCATCTGGAAACACATCCACCTATTCTGGAACAATAGGTAAATCCTATATTTGGACATTACTTTCATCACCCATAGTTATTTCAATCTATTCCTCCCAAATAATTGAATTTATTAGAGCTACTAGGGGTGGATCTAGATGAGAATTGTATGGTGATGTTTCTACTCTAAAGATAAGGGATTCCTTATCATAATAAAAAATTATAACCTCATTCTTCTTACAAAAAATTTTCACATCATGGTCCAAAATCCAATAAATACCGAGGATTATATCAAATTAAATCATGGGTATGACGATGAGATCAGCAGATAGAGCACGTTTATATTCCATAATGGTAACTGATTCACAAAACTTTGTTGAAATGATACATCCCTTAGGATTTTTGACTGACAACTCCTTTTTAATTCAAATTGGAAATATCTAATGTTCTTGGAAAAATAAAGTGATATGGAAGAATGAGATGTTCTAGAATCAAATAAATCAGTGGCTCAATTTGAGGAAACAATTAAATTAACTACTACCACGTCATTCGGAAATTCAACCTCAGCAGTTTTAATTGCATAAGCACGAACTTTCTCCCTTGGCCTTTTCTAAGGTAAGTTTCCTTGGATATTTGGACATTAATTTGAAAAATTCCCCATTAATATAAAATTGTAGCATTAAATATTGACAACCTCTTTCTTTCCCTTGCAATCACGTGCTTGGTGGCCTTTTACACCACACTTGTAACAAACTCCCACTCCCTTTAGGCAAGGACTAGGGTGTTTTCTCCCACATTTACTGCAGGATGTAAATTTCACCATTCCATTCTTCCCCTTATTTCCATTTCTAGAGTGTTCAAAAGATCTCTTATTTTCTTTATTTTATTTAAATTCGTTAGACTTAGAGAATTATTTTGTTGTCTTGATAGCACATGAAAATATATATCTTTATATGACGAGAAGGATTGTGAGACTAATGATCGATGGAGAAATGGTTTTAAGAGATCAAATAATGGATCATGATTACTTCTTGCATTACGTATATAATCTGTAGCATGCTTTTCTAACCTTGTAAAGTTATCCGTATACTTTACGACATTATCATCCTCCTTTTTCCTAAGACTCAGAAATTGAATTTCCATATCCATTTGATGCACATGAGGAAATTATTTTTATAAAAAAATCTTTTTAAACTCCCTAAATTCCACATTTGATAATTGTTTAGCCTTCTTTGTTTTGAATTAAAGACCACAATTGATTTTCATTTTATGTGAGGTGATAAACTTCCATGAAAAATTATTCACTTTCATTACTCCCCAAAGCATGAAATATTTTCTCTATGGAACTTATCCATCGCTCAACATCACATAGATATGTAGTCCCATTGTATGTTGGTGGTTGTTTCCTCTTTAAGCGCTCTAACCTTGATCCTCCATGTTGTATATCAGGGTGCTCTATATACGTAAGGTTATTATTCATAACCTGAGTGATTTGTCCCAGTATGATTATAAGTTGTTCAGCACCAGTTGTATCACCAACTCCACTATAATAATATTGAGTAGGATGGAAATACCAACATGGATTACGTGTGTTTATACGATTTCCATTACTTCCAATAGGCACCATTTGTAAACAATGGAATACACTTGGTCAATTTATAAATCGCAATGCATAATTCCAAACTTTTAAAATGCTTAACATAGACTGAAATTTTATGCATATAATCTATAATCATAAAAATATTTTCTTTGATAAATTATTTACTCATAAATCATTAAAAATGGTTTGTAAAAAAATGTGAATTATCCGAAGAATATTCCCCAGGATTGTCAATACCAAGAGTGCATCAAGGATCCTTGTCGTGTACCGAGATAACTCGGGTCAGGCCTGAATCTCCATGTCAGAGTTTCCACTCCTAGGTACATCTGTTCCATATCCACCTCTACCTATTTGTATCTAGAAAAAGATGTATTTATATGGAAAACCCATATAATATTTACACTAACAAATTTTTTTGGATGTTCTTCTATACTAACCTTCAAAGTCTATCGTAGGGTAATGTTCTCTAATCAGAGTTTATCTAAATAAAGGTTCCAAGGTTTTTACTAACTTTCCTCTGATACCAACTATAATGCCCTGACCCTAGTTACCCACAGTCGGTGCATTATTACAAAACATTGTCATGATCACAAGATATCATGTCTAGAAATACTGATTAGTTTAGTAGCCTTCGATGTACTAGATACATACATAAGTTTTACATTAAATAATGAAATAAAAAACAACATTTTGTCCCCTTTGAACACACTCATATCCATTAGCCTATCCCTAAAGGTCAATCATAATATAATTCTTCACATCTACGGAAAAACAATACATAAGAAAGTGGTTATATCATATGCTCAGTAAGGATAACAATATAGAAGAAACTATCATAAATAAGCATAAATATTTAAGGTAATGAATAAGACTAAAATACAATCCATTTAAACATGAATTTCAGCATTATATGGAAAATATAAATCAAATAATTCAATTTACTTATTCACATGGATATTCTACTAGTCAAATAATCACATGTAATATCAATAGCTAATTTCATAATGATGGAATACATATTGTCGGACATCAAAACCACATAGTAAAATCCTTATACCAAGACTACAAATAAGATTTTTTCAATTCCTTCTACCAAGGAACTAGTTTTCCTCATGATATATACCCATGTATCATAGAGCTATAGCGGGATCCACCCATCATATGCTAAGTCCGATGCATTACTCATATGAAAAGTATGAAACATAACATAATTATTCGTATTAAAACTTGCAAAAAAATGATAATAATTTAATCATAAACCATGAATTGTATAAAAGAAAATCCACAATCAATCATATATCAAAATCATCAATACAATATAGAAGATTGTATCATAATATATCAACTTCAAAAATGTGTAAAATCAATCAAAGGATGTTGACATAGATGAAATAAAAACTATTTGAGAAAAAATGTCTATTTTTATTTTGAAATCATTTAAAAGTCACATTATTATAAAAGAAAACATTTATTTTGAAAATATTATAATAATCATGTATGGAAATCATTGAAGGTGTTATAATGGCAGAAAATAGAATCACATGCCGTATAAATTAAAAAAAATTCATACCTTAATTTGTTGAAAAGTTCATAAAGTACGTTTTTTGGAAAACGACTGCAAGATTACATTCAAAACATTTTATAAAAAGTTAAACAAGGTTATAAATTACTTTAACCCATATTCTAGGAAATAGTAAAAATGTTTTGAAATACATTTTTAAGAAACACTGATGTGGATGAAAATGAATTTCCAGTAGATGCTTATGTATAAACAACCTCGGATTATAAAGAGATTGTAAAATTAACCCTTACCCTGTACATTTCCATAGTAGAGGGTATGTTAACCTCTTATATAATAGTTATATAATTTTTATTAAATTATACAAGATCCGCATATAAAAATATGATATCGTATATGATCTTATAATATTTTATTGTTAATAATATTTCAGAAGTATCATTGTTTCAGGTGTTAATTGATTCATTTTCCTTTATTTGTTTTTTATGTATGTAATGTTAGTTATGTATTGGATGTATTTTAATCATATCCAAAATGATATTATGTTCATAAACATTATTTTAAATCATAAAATCAAAATTATTCTCAAACAGTTTTGATGGGGAATGAATCTCATCGCGTTCGTAGAGATGGGAATCCGTACATAAAAACGAGAAAAAAATATCATTCTATTTATGGTAAAATCATATGTAATTGGATGGTATGTCATATATAAAGAATCATTAACATGTAATTTTTATTATTTAAATCAATTATACTCATTATTATACTAATCCAAATAATGATGTTTTGAATAACAAACTACACCACGACTTGGAGACGGTAAGCCAAACGTACACACATATGGTGACTTAGTCATTCATAGGATAGATAGAATAATGAATATGGTTTTACAATATTTATAATAACATCACATTATGTAAAAGGTACATAAGTTATTATTTTGGTATCGAAAAAACAAAGAAAGTGGTAGTGGAAGAAGAAACAAACTTTGAAAGAGGTGATGAAATTTTTATCGCTTCTTCGAGTTCTTCCTTTTGATTTGATCAAAAGAGATCCTTAGGTTTTCTTTCTAATCAAATTAAGGACTCTAGGTTGAACTGAGGTTATTTTGAAGGATATTTGAGTAGGTTTTAGCTGATTCAAATGGATTTGGAGGTGTGAATGTTAGAGAAGGTGAAGTACGCTTTTATAAGAGAGGTGAAGGTCACTTTAAAAAAAGCTTGAAATATTATTTTATTATAAAATAATTTTCACTTTATAATGATTCAAAATGGATTTATTTAAAGGATAAGTCAGTTATGGGTCTAAATATTCTCAACCAATAGGTTTTAGGCAATTTTAGGTCACCATATTAACCTTATCTTTTAGATTTAGGTCTTAGTTATATAATTTAACTTTTACCATGTCTTCTTGTATTTTTATATTAAATAGTTAATAAAAATACTATAAAATTACTAGAGAAAATAAGTGGTTTGTTAATGACATATCTATCATTATATAAGTCCTATGTATGATCCTTATATTTATAGGAATATTATATCATTTAAAAATATAGTATTTGTTTAAAAAACTCATTTATGTCAATTTTCCCACCATTTAGTATTTGGTTTTTCTAAAAGTCCACATAACTTTCTTACATATAGGAAATACATTAAATAAACCCTAACATGTGATATTAACATATAAAATTAGTTTAATGCATCAAAATTCTTAATTTATATTAATTTTCATATTTCTAAAATCAATTAGATTGATCTTTCATTAACAGGGTAATTACTGCATCATCATTTTGTCACAAATAAATGTAATCAATTAATGTATAAAAATTATAAATAAAATAACATGATGTAGGAAGTCTTTTTTAACTTTATAATGAAAACTTCTAGTCAGATTTATCTTATTTTTAACCCTATATTAAAAATGGTTAAGTTAATATACTTTGAATTTTACACTTTTAGCTCTTCTTTAAATAAAATAATAATAAATGTCTTAATATAATCTAAGTGGATCAAAGATGAAAATATTTTATTCATAAGGATTATTTTGGTCAAAAAAACTTATCTGATATAATTAGGACATGTTTTTGGGTAATTATAATATCATTTTTACCTTTAATTACCCTATTTACTTTTAACGGTGGTAAATAAATTTCAAAAGTTACTATTCACAAAATTTATTTTCATCCTATTGAACCAAATTTTACAAAATGGTTTCAACCTTGTCTCTCATATATTTGAAATTCAATTCAATGAAGTGGTAAAATTATGTTTTATGTAAATTGCAAAATGTGCCTAGAAGGTGGGTAAAAGATGTTAAAATGTTTGATAAAATTTTATACATCTAATATTATTATAAAATGATTCCAATGAATTAAATTGAACTAATATAGGTATTATGTATCTCTTTTTACTTTAAAATAAATTAAAATTAATATAATAATTATTAAAATAAAATTCAGTTTTAAACTATAACACAATGCTTTTTAGTGTTCATCAAAAATTGAAAGTTTTCAGAAAAATACAAAATCGTCACCCTAAGATAATGTTGATATTCCGAATCCAAAAATGAAGTCCATTTAGAAAAATAAAATTTATAAAATTCCAAAAAGTGGTTATCACTATTTATAACTTCTTTTTAAATAGCTAGTCTAATTGGTCGTGATGTGCTAGAACTCGACGTTTCATACAATGCAAGGTATTTTTTTATTCAAAGAGAATCATACATTGGAATATTGGGGTGTTACAATCCAACACATGTTATTAACTAAATTAAAACCAATTAATAACTCATGGAATTTATTATATTACAAAACACCTCAAAGGGGTTTTATACCATTTTATAACGAAGCAGAAATAGACCTCTTTGGTGTAGCTCACCCATTGGGGTGGCAGAAGACAAGGAAATAAATTTAATTAATTTGAAAACATATAGGTAACACTGGAAGGGTCCAGCTGATGGAATAAGAGTTCATTTTATATAATATAATGAAATGAGTTGAAAATATATATAACACCTACCTTAGCCTTCTAGATCTTTCCTTGTCCAACATGAACCTTTGATTTGAGCTATGATGGAAGAAATCATAAAAAAGATCAGAATCCTTAAATGGTGGAAATCAATTAGAATCAAGATATCTCAACATATGTGATGAATAAATTAAAATTGATTGTATAGTATATAAAATCATACCTATATATTCCTGATGAATCTGATAATGAGAGAGAAAGATGAAAAACAGAGGAGATACCTGGATCCCTATATAAAAGGAGTGAAGGATCGTATATGAGGGAGAAGAAGAAAAAATACAATAGAGGAGATAAAGAAAAAGGAAATAAAGGTTTTAAAGTATGCATGCATGCAAATCATTTTTTTCCATTATCAGAACCCGGTTTACGGGTTCCGATACCCAAAACCGGTTTAAGGAAAATCGGAAACCGTACAAGGAATTCACAACCTTCATACAGAATCCAGGGAAATTCCAAATTCAAATTCAATCTAACCACATTCCACCATAAAACACATGCCCCACCTCGAGCTCTGATCCCATCATCACATGTCACCATCCTTGAAGGTCATCGGAGAGGTCGACGGAAACACAGAGGTTGTCGCCGAAACAACCGGACAGACCACTATATTCATTGCATCCACAGGAGGATCAAACCGCAAAACTGATCTCCTAACCTTTCACCATTCCAACATCACCATGTCGGAATAGCCCACCAGAATCCCCCTCAGCGTCAACGTTAGCAACACAACCCATCAGTTTTTCATCCATTCGAAAAACCACAAAAACCACGCAAACTATATAAAACCACGAAGACCGTTGTGGTTAACACCTTCATCGCCTCACAGAAAGCAACAAAAAACTCCCAATCCATCAGAAAGCAATGAAAATTAAACTCCACCCCACCATGACACGATATGAAATGAGAAAAATCCTTATTCGAACTTGAAAAAATCTGATCTATGAAATTAAAATATATTTAACAAAAAATGGAATCAAACCGTGCAAGTAACGTCACCGCAAGCAACACCCTGTTTCTGAAGATCTGGTTGCCACCGACCAAATAGAACGCATAAAACACAACAAAACCCCAATGAACTCACCTGAGAAAAGTAGGAACCCCACAAACCGCCGACACATGAGCGCGACCTTCAAACACTGAGAGGCTCACCGCAGGATAAGAGCGAGCTGCCGAGAACAAAACCAGGAGCCCTCTGAAGAGTATGTCGTCGACAAGGACCAGACTTACACCCTCAGATCTTAACCAGCAACCACAAAATCCCACAGTTCATCTCCACAGTATGAGAGGAGACCATGAAACTACATGATGCCACTACAGCAGAGTTCCTCCACCAACCCACCGAGCTCAAAGAGGAATGTCGCGCCATCCGCAACGAAGGAGCATGCGGCAGCGAGAGGAAAACCCTAGACTGGGAACACTTTACTGGCACATTACATTTGGAGTGAAGTAAAGGTTTTAAAATTTTAGAGGGGTTTGAAATGGTAATTTCCCCCAAAAAATAAAGGGCGCACGTTTAGCCAAACTATGCACTAACTATGCGTAATGATCTAATTTAAAGGGGCACATCTCACGGTTAGGTGCACGATTTGTTTAATTGTTCACAAACCATTACAACATCACTTTTTAAAAACTAAATATGGGTTCCAAAACTATGAAACATAGTCTGCAAGATTGCAGACAAACCCTGAGGCCCCCAAGTCCCCATGGTCTACAGACACACGATTTAGGGGAACCATCCGGGCTTGGCTTCATAGTTTCTTTTAACTATACAGTCCGATATTTTATTCCCACCTCAGGGATCTGGGTTCTGAATTATCTCAGGACATACCTGAGACCCCCTTGGATTTATTAGGTTTCATTATTAGTATTTTCTAATGTAATTTAGTCTAAGAACAAATGTTTTATACATTTAGGAAAATTTGGGACATTGAAATGATCATCATGAAGGATTTTTTGGATTCTCATCGATTTGAGTTTGATTTTTATGAATGACATGTTATATTATCTACTACTGATTGGTGATACTCGATGTTTCATGGAGTGTGGGATATTAGGTCTCGTCATGTAGTGCATTCTCACATGAATATTCGGAGTCTTTTGTTTACTATTTTGGCTATGCTTAATGATTTATCCTCTTTTGTTGATCTTCCTTTATTTGCTTGGATTTTTTCTCAAGGTAATCCAAGAAGAATTTTATAGTCTTCATCCAAAAAGGGAGTTTGATTTTTCTATCGATTTGGTTCTTGTTACATAGTTGGTTTATATTCCCTATTATCATATGAAACATGATGAGTTAAAATAGCTCAACATCTAGTTAGATGACCGATTAAATAAGGTCTTTTTTCATAGTATTTCACCATGGGTGGACCATATTCTCTTTTATATGAATGCTAATGATTCTCTTCGTCTTTGAATATAATATTGGATGCTAAATCAGGTAACTATTAAAAATAATTATAATTTACCCAATGTGGATGACCTATTTTATTAGTTAAACGGGGAAATGTGGTTCTTTAAAATAGATATTGAATCAGGTTATCATCAACTCAGAGTTATAGAATCATATCTCCTAAATACCACTTTTTGGAGTAGGTTTAAACACTATGAATATATTTTAATTTTTTTACTAATTATTATATAGTGTTTATGTAATTGATTAACTAGATATATCAATGGTATCTTCATACCCTTTTTATGGTATTCAGGGATCATATCCTCATTTATTCAAGATTTGAGAGAGAGCATGACCATTATCTGAATATTGTTTTGGGAATCATATGGAGTCCCTATATTTATTCAAATTTAGAAAAATTCAATTTATGGATTTGAGAGGTGAATTTCATGGGGCGTATGATTCTGAAACATGGCATCTCATTTGATCATAAAAAGGTGAATCATGTGTTCTCATGGGAATAATCTCAAAATGGTTTTCAGGTATAGATAACACTAGGCATAACTAGATACTATTGGAGATTAGTAAAATCTTTCCTAAAGATGGTTTCATCATTCACTACTCTTACAAAGGAATGGGTGAAATTCACATGGGATGTTAAGTTAAAAGACTATTTCAATTATTTAAAATGTAATACAACAACTGTTCTTGTAATGATCTTTCCAGATCCTGATAAGGGATACGTGGTATATTTTTATGTTGATTATGTTGGTTTGGGGTGTCTGCTAGTGTAGGATGATCAGATTGTGTCATATAATTTTCCTTATATTTGAATGCATGAGATTTATTATCTCACTCATGAATTTTATCTCTCTGATGTTATTAATTCTATAATGTGTTTTAGGCACTAAATATCTAGGGAGAGGTTTGTAGTCATTTTTTATTATTGGAGTTTTAGTTATATATTCTCTCAAAAGGACCTGAACCATAGATGAGGGTGATGGGTAGAGTAACTCTAGACATTTTAATTATACATTGACTATAACCCTTGGAAGGAGAATTTCATCACTAATGATCTCAATAAAAAATTTCCTTCTCATTTTTTCTTAGAATCAAAAGAGGAGTGGGGATTTATGTTGTTTTAACTCAGTTTCATCTGGATGAATTGAATGATAATTCATGTATGGTTGTGTCCAGGGTTTAGTAATAATTATATTTACATGAGTAGATTCTATAGAGAACGTAATTGGATGATGATTTTATTTGAATCATTTAATCCTTATATGTTTGGTGTAGACCACTCATGGATGGTCCATCCCCTATGATAGACTTCTTCACTTTAGAATTTGGTTCCTCATCCATTCATCTTCCAAGAGGTTATTGGTGCGTTATTGTCATAGTTATTCATGGTTTTTCCATCTTAGTAATATAATGAAAAATTATGACATGATACTATGTTCTTGGTGGTTGGTTATGAAAAGTGACATTGATGATTATATTTATCATTTTTAAAAACTCTTTTAGATTAAGGTGGAACATATCAAGCCTTCTAGTTTTCTCTAACCTCTTTTAGTGCTGGTATGGAAATGGTATGAGGCATACAAGGAATTCACTGTTAAATTACCACTTACTCCCTTAAGAAATAATATTATATAGGTTATGGTTGATTAGTTGATGAAATCATCTCATTTCATTATCATAAGTTGAACCATCATGTTTTAGTATTAGTTAAGCTACACATGATGAATATTTTAAGGTTTCATCCCTTTTCAACTTTATTTCATATGTATCATAGGATTATTTACCAATTTGGTATAATTCTCTAATAGGTGATAGAGACTCCAGTCAAGTACATTAAAATGTATCATCATCATACAAATGACCAAACAAAACATGCTATTTATATTCTAGAGTAAATGATCTATGCTTGTATCTTAAATTTAAGAGGATCTCAAGATATCCATCTCAAGCTGGTTGAGTTTTCTTATAATACTTGTTACTAATAATAAATAATAATGGATCACTTCAATTAATTTTATGGTCTCTCATACATGTCACCTATTTACTGTACAGGGAGGGTGTGGCCTCTCTGGTGGGGTTCAATATCATTTTGAAGACATCAGTGAGGATTCAAGTTATATATTGATTCTTTGTTGTGACTTATAGTTGGTTTAAATATTATTTAAATCATTGATGACATCCTTTAGAGTTTTTCATTTGTTAAAAAGCCTTATTTAGAATTTCTCTTTGTTTAGGTCACTTTAATAATGGGAAACAAGTAAATATGGATCCGAGATATGTTATCCCATTTGAGATTACTAAGATAGTTGGACAGGTTTCCTACCAGTTGGAATTACTGACTCGGTTAATAGGTATTCATGTTTTTCTATATCTTCCATCTCATGTGTCAATTTTTGGGCATAGAAAGCCCTATAGCTGGGAGAAATGTAATGTCCATCATTAACCCTAAGTATTATCCCTTTAAAATAAATTTTTTTTAACTTATTACTGGTGTTTCTTATCTTTTTTATAGGTTTGAGAATCGAGTGTTGGGTGCTCAGAGTGGGGAAGAAAAGTGGGTTAATTGGTGGAAGAAAAAGTACACCAGTTATTTGGTTGGATCCACTATCCAACTAGTGATATGATGATAGAATGAATTTGTTATAATAACTCCATAAACTAGTCGATGGGACTTCTGGAGGTATATGTTCACTGCCTGTCGCAAACTGTTATCCATTGGTAGCCACTATATATTGAGTGGCCTTGGGTAGGGTTGAAATAATCAATGGTAGATTAGTTTTTTGAACATATAAAACACATATTTAGCACAAATAATCACCCAATTAAATTGTAATTCTTCTTATATGAACCCAGGAGCTCCCTAGATATGGATTGGGATCTCACCATCATCATTTCATTTCTAATTGATCTCAATTTAATCATTTATTACTCTTTTGGTATGTTTGATTGAGTCCATATAATTTTATCTAGTTCTCTAAGAATTAGTAGTGGATATAAACTATTTTAATCAATTATATTGATCATTTAATGTTTCCTTATTCATTTCTCTATATTTGTTTATTTTTTTATCTCCTAGAGGCCATAACCCTTGGTGATCATGGTGCAGCATGTGTGACTTTTGATTTAGATGTTATTTTACCAAATCCACAAACCTTTTTCTTTTTAATGATTCATTATAAGAAGTGGTAAGTGGTGTTTATGGCCACTTATTATTTCTAAAGTTTTCCCTTCCCTTCTAGGGTGTTTATCCCATTTTGGTGGGCATGTACCCAAGTGTATTGTCGGTGGTTCAGTTTCTAGATTATGTTTTATGAACCTTGAATTATCATGTTATCATAAATGTTTTACTAACTGATAATTGTAATGATCCTTTATTCGATTGTTATTCGTGCTTAAATATATTTTTCACAATCGATGGGTTTCACCTTATTTTGTTACAAGGAATATATTTTAAAGTTATTATTAAATGTTTTTTGAAATTGGTTTTCAAAGAATCATTTTGGATGGAAAATGATTGTTTTCAAATTGTTTATGAAATGTGGTAATCAATTTTAATTGATATTACATATGAAACACATGTGAGCATCGGGTTCTTAAAAGGGGTTTTATTATTGGGAATTTTCATTATTAATGTAAGAGGGTTCATTTACTTTGGTGTTACTCTATTAAAAGATTTTATATTAATTGTATATGGAATCTTGATCTTGACACTATAAGGGGGTTTACTTTTGGGGTTGTACCACCACACTAAGATTACAGATTCATTGGATCTATGATCATGGGAAGTGAACCAGTTTTGAATAATTATTCGGTTTCAAGTGACCTAGCCTTCCTGAACATATGTTATTCTAGGGCTGATATTCATTTTTATATGGATTTCATTGTATGGATTTGATAAGATATGTGATGCATGGTTTGATATAATATAAATGGTTTACTTTAAATGATCATTAACACTATTTTATTTGGATTTTGGTTTTAGAAAAATTAAAGGGGAAATGTTTTACCCTTATTTTGATATAAATGTGAAAGATATTTTATCATTCCATGTTTTCCTTGTATTTTACAAATTGGGATTATTTGACATAGACTTGTTATAGAACTCCAAGGTGGGATCCTACTGAACCTATTTTTCTAACACCCTTCATACACCCTTGGGGGTGTGTAGACCAAGTCTTTTCTAATGAAAGAAATGTAATGGATCCCCTGTGAGGCCGTGAGGTTTTATATCATCTATGTATGGGTAGCTAGTGGTGACATGGTGGTATTTTTCCCTCGTATCATGTGGAGTAGCAACTGACTGTTGTGTTTAGTTTTGTTTTATTATTGGACCAATACCTTGGTTTTTTGGATTGTTTATTTGGTTGTATCACAACCACTATTGGTTTTTAGTTATGAAATATTTCCTTTTAGGTTATCTATATATATATATATATTGCATATAACTTATTTCAGGATTTGAAAATAATTCCCACTGTTTTTGGGATTTCGGGTTATTATTTTTATGCCTGCGGGGATCTAAAATTCCATTTGGGACTTTTCATGGCTGCGTTTAGGGCATGGTTTGAACGTATTTTTTGTTCAGATTGTGATGGTCGATTTAGGCATGTGAATAGGAACATCAGTTGAAATTTTGAGGGTATTTGTCGCCTATTTTACTGGAATGTTTATTTGGTGGTCTGGAGTTTACAGTGTAGGGTTATTTGAATGGTTAAGGACCATCCCCTTCGGATGTTAGTAGAATGAGTCACTAATGAACTTTTGGTTGGTTGTTTTATATCTTTGGGATAATGGTGTTATTTATTGATGCGATCGTCATGTGAATTCATGAAGGGAGATCACAATCAACTAGGTGTTCATGGATGAGTGATGTGAGCTGTATGGGATTGTAGTTTTGGTTGTCTGGTTCCATGGGTGGTAAAAATATTAATCCTTGGATATAGTGATACCCTAATATTTGCTATTAGTGATGTTGATACATGTTCCCTGTAATATGATGATAAAAAATTTAATCTGGAACTAATGTAGTCTCAGCCTTTGAGCTCATAAGGTTTCAGAGTATGATATATAATTTGATCACCATGTCAATGGGTTTTATGTGGATAAATGTTTTCAATGTGTTGGTGTTTGGGTTTCTATATTAAGGTGGGTGCATAATTTTCATCTAGTTGGTGTTATTATTGATGAAACTTTATAAGGCTAATGTTGATGTCTCATGGTTTTTATTTAGATATTTGTGAATGAGTATCCTGAGGTAGAGAGATATTCGGTATGGAATTATTTTAGGAGTTTTTTAAGGAAATATTATATTTTAATTGAGATCTTTTTAGTGTGGGATTCAACTAATAAAACCTATATGGAAGTTAGAATCTATGGATAGTAACCAATGTGAGGTTTATGTCTCGGGTTCACATAGATCCCAGGCCAGTTTAGGTGAATCGAGTGTTCATGAGAATTAATTATTTTCCTCATGGGGTTGTTAAATAATATTCTCATTTTAGTAGCTCGGGTTATATACTTTTCAATGATGAAAAGTTCTAAATATGGGGAGGATTTATTGACCCATATTTTTTTAATTGATACCTAATTTAACTTTGAATTTCAAAGAATGGTTCTCTTAAAATGTGTAAAATTGTAAATGTCCCCGAATAGTTAACCACATAAAATTTTCTTGATGGTTTTATTGAACTCTAAATTTGATGTCTACCCTTAGCCTCTATATTTGTGGAATTATAATCTTGTAGGGTGTTAAGGTATATTTAATATTAAATAAATAAATAATTTTTTATCCCATGAGTGTGAACATTAATATCTCATAATTAAATGTTTAGGGGAATATTTTGACATAACATTTGAGTTAAAAATTATATGTTTTTCTATGGTGATGTAAAAGTTGTTTGATCTAGTTTTAGGTCTCTGATTGAACCATTTCCAGTTTTTATTTAGAATACTTGATTAGCATAATCATATGTTATATTTATTTTTTTTAATTATTTAAATAGATTTATCTTCTTAACATGAACCCTATTGTGTGATGAATACCTCAATGGATGTGAGATCATTCTTCGATGGGATCATTAGAAAAATCCCAATGAAAAAGGTGTATTTTTTAGCATAGATGAAGGATTTGCATGGAATCAACCAATAAATTGAATTGTTTAGATTTTCATCAATTTATTAGTTTATTTAATTATAAGTTATATCCTCATTATATATATATATTCAATTCTTCACTTCCTAACTGTATTTATGAACATCCATCTGATTTCAATTTTATGATACTTTAATTAAAATCAAAATGAAAATTATAGAAAACTTATATTATTGTAATAATGAAGTTTGATTCCAATCTGATTATACATTTTGATACATTCTTGTAAGACCAAGAAAAATAATGATAATTTTTTAATATAACAAATTTATTTTTTATTTGGTAGTTTAAAGTTGATAATTAACTAAAAAATATCAATTATTCTTATTAACAGTGTGGGAATGTGTTCATCACATGATGAGTGTTGGAAAAATTGATGATAAATGATATATAAAATAGAATAAAAAATAATAAACTTTTATATTATTGATTTACATTCCCTTTCCTAATTATTTTATGAAAATATATTAAAATTCAATTTTCAGGTGGTTGGACATCTCACTGACCATTAACCATCCATCTTCCTCACCATTCTTTATTAGGTAAATTTATGGTATGAAGAAAATGATGTAGAATGGATGGTGGTTTATAATTTCATGAGGTAGTGGTGGTGTGATGGATTTCTAATGTTAAATATTTCATGGTTATATAGAAGATGAAGGTGGAGATGAATGGAGTGACCTAAATGTTAAAATAGGATTTGACAAGGTGCGATGGATATGATAAAGGTTTTGAGAATAGAAGGTGAATGATATAGAATCCTCAATTTAAAGGTATTCCTTGTTTAATCATTTATGAATCTTGAAGTATATAATTAACAAATTTGATTATTATTATGATGTTTAGAGAAGGAAATGACTCTAGACCAAAATATTACTATAAGAGTGCTTCATGCTGTGAATGGGTATTCATGACATTAATGGATTCTTTGAAGAATCAATGAATCTGCATTCAAGGCATGAAATTCTTTCATGATATGAGAGGTAAATTCATGGTGTGAACTAGGTTTTCAAGATTTTAAGATGAGGTGATGTAAATGTTTCCCTATAGGCCTTTCAAAGAGTTCAAAATGGAATTCTTAATTCACATCATGAATTAAACTAGTTCCATAAAATTTAAAATCTTGAGAACTCATTTATTTTTTCATTATCCTTATTTTATACTAATATGAACACTAGAACCTCTCTAAGAATTTTGGGATATCTCTTTCCCTTCCATATCCTCCATTCCATTCCAAATTTGTTTATTGTACGTTATTGATCTATTGAGTCATTCTTTGTTCTAGAACAATCCTCTTCTCTTCACATTGATTCAAACCAATTATATTATAGATGTTTTGACTATATATAATGGTTTTGAAATAGACTAGTGAGGTTTTAATTTATTATTGACAAAATCTACACTTGGATTTAGGAAATTGGAATCTATGCATCAATTAGGCCAAGATCGTTGTCGGTAGTACTGGATTATATTGAGTATGCTTGACATTGACCTACCTTTTTGTTATGGTTCCCCCTCATCATTGATCAAATATTTATCAATCATGTGGAACTGGGTTTGTTCCTAGAATTCAATTATTTTTTTTGACTCCTATGGTGACCCTTAGTATAAATAATCATTGTGCTTGAGGTAATTATCCTTTGAATTTATCAATTTTTGTATATAAATTCTTATCATTCATGTGACTCCCATTGAGACCTATGTTTGACGATTGATCACATGAGGTGTGTGTGTAGACTGTGAAAAACTAGGTTTGATGTTTTCTCATATCTTATGTTTTATGGTTATGACTCTTTCTTGATATCGTATAATGATTTATCTATTATTCTGTATACATATTTTCATGTGGTTTTTCCTCTATATTATATAGTTGATACTAGTTATTCCATACCAACTATACCTCCTGATTGGTATGTATATGATATTCATTATCATAAACATGGGGTATCCTTTCCTGAGGGATTTGTCAAATGTGTTTTGTGAACTAAATTATTGATTTGGGGGATGTGTCAAACATTTCATGTTGATGTTACTTCTAGTATGGCTCTAAGGCAAGTAGATTCAGTCTCCGAGGACCCAACAATTTTATTGTTCTTATGTGTTATACTTATTGTTTATCTTTTTTTCTATTTACTTCCATGACATGAACCAAAAAATATTAGGAAATTATGTTATGTGTCATTAGTGGAATCCTACTTATTATTTTTCTTACACAATACGTGGTAATTTCTATGAACTTATAGATTTCATGAATAGTGATTTGGAAAAGGGAAACGGTCCTATGGTGGATGGTTGAGCAGGTTAAAAGGATGATTCTATATGTTTCTATATGATGTTTAGGATGGATATCCACTTCTTATTTTTTTACTATCTTTCAATCCTAACTTGGATCATTTTTTTAGTTTAGTTTACGTATCTATCTTGCCATATTGATACAACATGGGTTTTGTTTACACTAATACTCTAATTACTATTTATTTATTTATTATTTATTGATTATTGGTTATCGATAACATATTTTCACTTTTATGTTAACCTGTTAGTGACGATGTTGTTCTATATGTCCCCACTACTAGTAAAAAACCTCCTACATATGGTGAGGTGTGCATGAGGTCATGGGGCACTCAATCTTGGACCGATTGATTCGGGTCAAGATGTTACAACATGGTATCAAGACACCAATTTCACTAACTTATTTCATCTATTTTCCTTGACTTGGGAAAGGGTAGATGAGAAATATGTTGGTTGTGAATCAAGAAGGGAAACTATATTAGTGGATAGACAATGCTATATAGTTCGCCTCCGAGTTTCCATAAAGTGGGAATTGGTGTTATTTCCATCTGATGTTACATTTGACTAAAATTATCCTTGGGTGATACACATGATGTTTTTATACTAATTTCTTGTATTTTTTTTCTATTCATGTATCATGTTATGCACGTAAAAATAATATACTATATATATATATATATATATATATTACTTACATTTGATAAAGCCCAAATAATTAAATTCCTATTAAAATTTTGATATGTTATTTTGACATATTTTTTATGGAATTGTTTTAATTGAGACTGTGAATTATATGCTTGATTTTATATATGTAGTTGTGAACAATGTGAATTTACTATAGGATTTTATTGTGTTATAGGTAGTGGTTAGGGGTTCATGTATTATTCTTGTAGGTAGCCTCTTCGGTTAAACCTTTTTTTGAACCCTTACGTGTGTTTGTGTTTTTTGAATGGTTATCTTTCTTAATATATTGGATTTCACTGAGGTTGTTTCTTTCATTTTAGGAAATATCTCTTTATATACATCTTTTATAGCTAATTTCACCCTTTATTGTGTGTAAGGATGCAATTGATCATGTTACCTTTGTTTCTCTAGTGGGTCAATAAAAACAAGTGATCCTTCTAAGACTATTTGAACTAGTGAATGTTTAGAGTAGAGGATCCCATGAGGGTGGAAAAATGATAGTCGATTATTCTTGTGGCTTCTATCTCCAACACCCACCATCCATACAGTTCACCAAATACCCCAGGATGTGGAAAACTATACATGGTTCTTTGAGAGGATTTTTGACATGGTGGATACCCGAAAGGATTAAAAAATGTTATTCTTGAATGTTTTATGATTCAAGGTGCTGCTGGATGATGGTAGAATTTCATGCTTCAAGCTTGTAGATATGAATAGATGACTTGGGAAACCTTTACAAGAATCTTTTTTGACGATTTATTCCTAGCTTAACTAATGTTAGACTATAATCAACATATTATGGAGATCTAATAGGGGAAATTATATTGTCCACCTATTCAACACACTCCACTAAGATGACTCACTTTTATTCTCCTCTGGTGTGGAACGAGCTAAAAAGGCTAAAAAATTAGAAATTGGTCTTTTACCTGAGTTGATGCGATTGTCTAGGAACTTTGATCTGATGACATATGGTATAGTTATTTGTAAGGTACTAATAATTGAAAAAGTATTTTCAGAAGATAGGGATGCAATTATTCTTCTATATTTTATTATATTGGTAGGTACGTTCTCCAACTCAATATTAGTTTCTTATTCCAGGTAGAGGCATAATTTTCAGGGTACTGTAGCAGCACTGTAGCAGGTACTGTAGAAAAAACTATAGCAGGTAGTGTTTGGGAATATAGAAGCCTAGAATATGCCCCCGTTTGGGCCTTCGGGCCACCGATTTGGTCCATGGGTACTTTATGGCCTTCGGGCCACCTAGGCCTTCAGGTTAGTAAGGCCTTCGGGAAACCTCAAGGACTTCGAGACACCTTAAGTGAAGATGTAAACTAGAAAACGTACAAGGAACAAGCTCTACAAGAAGGATGAGTAAATGAGCTTTAACCATA
Organism: Viscum album; assembly: GCA_963277665.1. NCBI lineage: Eukaryota > Viridiplantae > Streptophyta > Magnoliopsida > Santalales > Viscaceae > Viscum > Viscum album. Next base: position 1,284,252,495 of record OY728155.1, on the reverse strand, counting down.
GTAGAAGCTAAACGGATTGCAAGAATGAGAGGGTATGGAACCTGTCATTAGGACAAGCTTGTGCATGCACGAGAATGCCTAACTGAACAATCATGAAAAGGTGGAGATATGATTTCACGATGAAGATGATGGATAGGAGCAGTGCCACATAGTTTTTATGGGTTGTATGTAATGTTTGAAAGCCTACGGGCAATGAATTCCTCTAAGGACTACAGGCCATGTAATACATATTCCTACGGGCCTTGTAAGGGTTCCACCTCACCCCTTGAAAGGTGGATTATGAAAAATCAATAAAAAAATGAATGCCTTTGGGCCATTGGATGGATGAAAGATAATGTTAGAGGATGTACACCTAGGGTACATGGTAGTCAATCTAGTGTAGGGGTTATTTAGCTCCCTCCACGGTAAATTACTTTGAAATGTGTTATAATTGTTGGAGTAAAGGAAGAATTCTCATGAACTTCCATATTTATCTAATGATTTGTCACCAGTGTGTCAATACTGATCATCTTAAGTGGTTTTTTGATAGTTATTTGAGGTTTCATAAAGAGAATTTGGGTACATGCCATTTGCAGTAGGTTCATATGACAAATTGTTTTATGATCCTGGTGACTCATGAGCCTCTAGGGAATCATGGAGTGCTGGATTGCATAGATTATGTGGTTTCTCAGTATTTGGAAGATATTATAGAGGGGTCTTCCATAGTTAGAGATAAATTATTTATTTATTTGATAATATTTGTTTGATTATTTGATATAGTAATATCTCATTCATTCAATTCATCCCAAGTAGTTATTGAGATGGATTTATTGGTTAAATTATATTTTGGATTGTTTTTTATCAATACTCTCCTGGGAAGGAAATTAGATCATCTTCATATCTATCTATATTATCCAATGAAGGTTATTATCTTCAATAAAATTCAGAACTTCAGAATTCTAGAGATGATAGGTTTCAATGTGATCCTTGACATGGACTTGTTGACCCTCTACCATGCACACATCTATTATTATCAAAGATGAGTGACTGTTTGTTCACTTAAGGGGGATATGTTCATGTTTATTGGTGATTTGGATTCCACGTAAGATATATTAGGACTAGATCATCATAAAATATAATTATTTTAAATATAGGTAGATATTGTGATCTTTGTAGTGGATCGGGTGGTGACTCCATCCTCTTTTCCTCCAATGGTAGACCAGAACCAAGATGTATTTCTAGAGTATTTTTTATGGTTTACTTTACATAGGAGAGTTGAGTTTGAGATCTATCATGTGACCAATGAAAACCCATATCGATTCCTCCATACTATGTGGCATCAGTTGAGTTTTAAGAACTCAATGTAAAACGTGATGATCTTGAGGATAAAGGATTCATCACCAAGAACTTCTCATTGGGTTTCTCTAATGTTGTTTTCAATGAAGGTAGATGGTAGTATTCAAATTTGGGTAGACAATTGGATGGTTAATTAGATCACTATGAAGAATACGTATTTATTTCCTATAATTTCTAACTTTATTGATCAATAGAAGGGATCCTAATGGTCTCCAAAAATTGATCTATGATCAGGTTACCATCATCTTCATTTATGATGGGAATACATATTGAATATGGTGTTTAAGAGAAGGTATAGGTTTTATGGAATATTTTTGTACTTTTGTACTAATAAATACTCTGGAAGTGTTTGTGGAACTCATGAACAAGATCATTCACACATACACAGACTCCTAAATCATTTGTTTTTTATGACATACTTACATATTCTAAGGCATCATAATCACATTCTAGAAACATTGATATCATATTGATCATGCTTTGAGCACATCAAATTTATTCCAAGTCATATAAGTGTTTCTTTTGGATACATGAGGTGTGTGTTCTTAGGAACACGGTTTCTCAAGAAGGAATATCTATCATCTAGAGAAGGTTGATACAGTCATTTATAGGGCATGACTAGGATGTTGTTCAAGATATGAATTTTTCTTGGGAAAGATGGGTACTAAATGAGGTTTATTTAGGAATTATCCCACCTAAAATTACCCAAGACCACTCTAACAACAAAGGGGGTCAATTTTGAATACACATAATAGTGTAGATAATTTTTATTAGGGATGAAGAAGAGGTTTAAATTAGCTTCAATGCTAATTCTTTATGATCCTCAAGTTGTGTATATAGTATATTTTGACACATATGGAACTATATTATGAGTTATGATGATATATAGTGATAAGTTAGTTACGTAAGTGTATTTTCATCTATTAACTCATGAGCAAAGTCACCCTTCTCATAACTTAGAGTTGGTGTTTTTGGTTCATATATTTCAATTTTTTCAGCAATACCTCTTCACCGAGATATCAGTTATGTATACTGACAACAAGAGTCTGAAATATTTATTATCGTAGCATGATGTAAATCATTATCATAAGAATTGGGTAGAGTAATTTAAAATTATTGAGTTTGAGAGAGAATATGATCTTGGGAAATGTAATATAGTTATAGATGCACTGAGTATGAAGATGTAGGAAGTGGTAGAGTGGATATTGAATTCTAAGTGTAATCTCCTCGAATTATTGGTAGACTGGAAAGTTGGTATAGATGAGGAACAAGGGGTAGTGGCTTGTTCACCCATAGTGACCACATCCTCATTAGTGGAAAAAATAATGGAAAATACCTAGCTTAATCCAAATTGTTTCATGATGCATGAGATATTTGAAAGAAATTATTCTACTATAGGTTTGGATTTAGACTAATGTGGGGTACTTATAGTTCATGGTAGGTTAAACGTTAAAAATTCCACGAGAGAGGAGTTAATGAGATACTCCCTTGAATCCTAGTTGGTTGTTCACCTACGGTCCACCATGATGTATCATGATGTTGAGAATAAATTCTGTTGGCCTTGCATGAAGAGGGACATTGCATAAATTTTCTCTCATCATCTTACATGTCAAAGAATAAAGACATAGAATCATGGACTAGGTGGTTTTTCCAGAGACTTCCAATGCCTGTGTGGAAGTGCAATGAAACGATGAAAAACCTTTTGAAAATTATGATCAAGACCCTAAGAGGTTGGGACACCATTTGGGTGGTAGTGGATCAGTTGACCAAGGTGTCTCACTTAATACCAATCTAAGAGACTAAATAAAAATATGAGTTAGGAAAGATCTATTTTTGAGAGATCTTACAGATTTTTCATATGCCTTTGAGTATGGTATCTAGAAGAGATATCCATTTCACATGATGGTTTTAGAAAGGCTTGAAATTGTTTATGGTCACTCAGTTGAATATGAGTACATACTTTCATCCTTAGATCTATGGGAGATTAAAAAGAAAATACTAGACTTTAGAACAAGTTCTTAAATTGTGTATTTTTAATTTAAAAGGATATTGGAATGATCACTTTGATCTAATGAAGTTTTCCTACAACAAAATATCTTTTTATTGATTCAGATGGATCCTTTTGAGGCTCTATATGGGCAACAATATAATTCACCACTGTGATGGATTAAGGTAAGAGAATCATTAGTTTTTGGGTAAATTATGGTACATGTGGCCTTATAGATTTTACATTAGATTTATAAGTGGTTTTATATGGATCAGAAAAGGAATTAGTCTTATGTTGGTTAAAGGATATGCCCATGGAGTTCTCTATAGGTGATAAGGTCTTTTTGCGGGTGTCCCCTTATCTTGGGTATCAACATTTAAGGAGGTGAGGAAATTTGGAAACATGGTTAATTAGTTTGCTTTATATCGTAGAATGAATTAGTACAGTGGACTATCATTTGGATCATCGTCCATGGTATGAAGGTATTCACACTTTATTCTACATGCCTTATCATTGGAGGTATGATCCTGATCATGTGTTTGTGATTGACTGTAAGGATGTCGATCATGAACTAGATTCCAATTTTGTGGTGCGGACCATTTGGATAATTGATTATTGTAAGAAGGTACTATGAAGGAATTCCAATACTCGTATTTGGGGTCAATGGAAGCATGGGTATATTTGATAAGATACGTGGGAGTAGTAGAAATAAATTCATACATAGGGGCTCTAGTTGTTCAAGCATACCTTAAGAGACACTTAATGATGAAGAGAAGTTATTTGAGAGGGATAATTATAACATCCTAAATTTTAAGGTATGCTGAATTTACATTTTGATATATCTTAAATGGTTCAATTAAACGATTTGAGGATAAATACGATTTTCATTAAAGAAAATGAATTTAAGGATGGAAGCGGACTATAGGAGTGGTTTATGCACTAAATGGATATTCATAATGTGAATTTATTTTAGGTAGAATACATGAATATTTATTTAGTTCCTGAAAATAAATCATTAATTGAGAGGTAAATTCATGATTTGTAATAGGGTTTTTGGATTTTAAGCAGAAACGATATGATTTTCTATGTATCATCCTTGATAAAATTTCACAACATGAATCTATCCCACCATGAATTATTCTATTTCCAATAGATTAAATTCTTTTATAACTAATTTATTTTCTCATTCACCTATTTTTCTACTACTAGGATCCCTTGGATCTCTACATGTTTTTATTCACTCTCCTTCCCTTTTGTCTCATCCATTCGATGCTTGTATAGTTGTTTTATCATATGTTCTTGATCCAGTGAGTCCTTATTTGTTCTAGAAAAATAATATTCTCTTATCATTGATATAAATATATTATATCAATGTTTTTTTACCGAATATATACTTATTTCATGGTTTAACAAGGATATTTTGAATGTTGATATAATCGACACCCAGATTTAGGAAAGCAGTTTCAATCAGAAAAAGATCATTATTTACAGTAGAATATCTCTAGTATGTTTGACTTTTAAATACATTTAAGGTATGTGTTATACACATTGTTCATACTATATTTCTGAATCAGTTCAAATTGGGTTTGGTCCTTGTATCCAGTGGTGTTTTTGGACTCAGATAATGAGCCTTGATATTGATCATGATTTTTCTTGCGGTATGAATCCCATGTCTTTAGTGCATGTTATATATGGATTCTTGGAATGATTATTTGGTGTATGTGTAAATAACTATGAGACCAATGTTTTATGATTTATTACATGAGGTGTGCATGCATAGCCTGTGAAAATTTATCTTTTATGTTTTCTCTCATATAGTTTGTTATGTTTTTAATCATTCATGATATGATGTGATGTTTGATCAGTCATTCTATATACATGTTTAAATTTATTATTATCTTTATATTATATAGTTGTTCCAGGGTTTTCACTATATCCTTTCTCCCATGAGAGGGATGCATGAGATATTTATTGTCATGTACATGAGTTATCCCTTCCAGCGGCATGTGTCAAATGTGTTGGGTGAACTACCCTGTCGAGGCGTGGTATATGTCAAACATGTATGGTTGGTGTTACATTTTGAATGGAACTAATTTAGTTATGTATTATCTCTATGGAACCAATATTTTAATTTTTATTATGTGATATATTTGTTTTTATATTTATTTTCTTTAGTTTTATTCAATTTACCTGATTATCTTATACACTTGTGTCAAGGATCGTTGGTGCTTTCCTACTATATTTTGAACTCAAACCCTACTTGATAATTTGAATATTCATGTATATTTCCTGAAAAGGGATCAAAAAAATGACAAAGGGGCTTTTTTAAATTGTTTATCAGGTTAGCGGAAGGACTTTTTATTTTTCTTGATAATGTTTGCATTGAATTTCTATTATTAATTTTGTTATTGGCCTTACCTCATAACTTGGATATTTTTTAGTTTGTTTTATGTATTTTCTCATTCCATATTTATTATTCATAGTTTGGTATTTTATATTTATAGAGACTCTATATTAACTATTTATTCATTTATTATTTTTTTAATCATTGGTTATCACTTCATTATTTACACCCTGATGTTTACCTGGTAGTGAGGGCATAATATCCTATTGTAGTTCCAAAATCCCTAGGTGATAGTCAGAAACATCTTGGGTGTGGGGAGGATCATAGGAATTGACGTGGAACTCTATCTTGGACCTTATGGTTTGTGTTCGGGAGTTACAATGGGTGTGTGGTTAAAGGTAGAGGAGGTGGAACTAGACACATCACGATACATGGGTGATTCTCATATTCTAGATCTGCAAATCCTAACTACCTAGAGTGTCATCCAGTAGGCCATAAAACATATAGATCACTTGATATATACCTAGGGTTTATGAATCATCATAAATATCACAGTCCATGTGAGCTCGAGTCACACATCATGTACACTACATGAATGGCCCAAAGGCCTTCAATTTTTTATTGATTTTTCTAACACATCATGTATAATAGAATCCATAGTTTAGGATTGTGTCATAGTACACATCAAGTTGTTTTCTAGTCCAATACTGTATGGGGTACATGATATATATCATGTGAATTGGGTAAATTAATTGGGAATCCTTGGTGATATATACGTGAGTAGTAAGTAGTTCCCACATGGCGTATAATGCTTTGTTCATGCCTTGTTTGTGGAACTCACAATGGACTATATAAAGTTATTCTAACTCACCATGTGAAAACATTACATTTCATGTATCCAAATGTATTTCTCAACATATACTAGAAATATGAACCCATGATGATAAGTAAACCCCTCACATCATGTACCATGTCAGGCATTCCATTTAGGTAGACTTTGTATGGTTGTACATCCCAAGAGGATTATCGGGGCTCAAACACCATGTAATTAGGCATTACATTCCTTGTATCGAGCGTATTACCTTGTTTTTCATATATCCTTACTTAGGTGTCATAATAGGATTCATAAATCCATTCTATGATATTTTCCATATAGATAATAATAGTACATGTTTCCATCATATTTAAGGTAGTTTATAGGGATTTCTTGGATAGATGATGTTCCTTAGATTCATAGAGATGACATCAGTATGTGGGGTTTTATAAGGTCAAAACCCCCTAGGAATGGATAAGATGGGGTGAAGGTCCCCTAAATATGTGGTTGAGTTTGGTACACCCTTGAGATATTAGGGCATAAGACTTTCATTCTAGGGGAGTGAGTCCTCCATTCGAGTATGGGGTTAATATCCCATCAATATAAACTATAATGACCCAGGATTTTCATACATAGATATTATATATTAATAGATGAATATTCAATATATTTCATAAATACATGACTGGGGACAATAAAAGTTATGTGTCTTCGGATAATGGATACACAATATTCTTATTTCATGAAATATCAATATCTCTCATATAGAGCTTCCTACATATTACACTTCATAAAAATTACCTAATTAAACTGTTCTTCGTAACCTAGGGAAAGGAAACATTATAATGAGTGAGCTCATTTTCTCAGTAAGGGAAAACATGGACTATATCAACCAATGATCAAATAAAATCATATGATAAGTTTAAGGGTAGCGATTATTAATAAAACATAAAAATTCCATACCCAATCTACCAGGGATTATAAAAATGATACATAACACAACAAAATACTATTTTAAAATATGTGAACCATCAGAGTGAGCAATCATCATAAATCTATCATGAACCATGAGTTCATTTCTTATAAGTGTGTCACCATAATAATTATAGAAGCCAATTCATATGTCATGGTTAATAAATGACACCATCAAAACATAATGGAACAACAATCAACACCTTTTTCTAATTTAATAACATATTAAGAATCATCACATGTTTCCCACAATAGATCAAAAACCTCAGCATGTTTCTCATAGTGGATCGAGCACATCATCTATTTTCCCATCATTATCTCATGTGATAAAAATAATTAACCAATTAATTAGAGAGAGAGATATAGGTCCCACCCATCACATAATTTAGAAATATTTGTGCCAAAATATCATAAAACATTCCTCATGTCATAACCCATGAGAAATGAAATGTGTTCATTAACATTTCATCAGAACATAACCGGATGAAAAAAATGGGTTTCATAAACATTTCATCAATTCATTATATCATATCCCATAGAAAATGAACACATTTCATAAACAACTTTTTATCATAATAGTTAACAAAAACACAGACCATCTAAAGAAAGAATAAGGATGGTAAAATTGGATTATAACCCTAGTAAAATATAAGAAATACCAAAGGTTGTTTTTGATGATGAATAAAAATTCCATTAAAAGATAATTAAAACATTATTGAGGAAAATATAATTTTCATTAGAAATAAATTTTTTTATTTGAAACAATTAAAAAATATTATTAGAAAAATTCTCTTTGAAAAGAAACTCAAAAACATAGAAAGGATGATTCAAATAATTTAGTGGTCATGATGGAATAAAATAACACCATGAATTACACATTAAAACAATAATTCCTTTCACATTTTCAATAAAAATCGAAAACTACATCATTCAGAATAATAGAAGAAAAGGGTTATTGACTTAAGAGAGAAATAAATTTTTTTTCTGCTAAAAATATTATTTTAGAATATTGAGTGCATAAATAGAATAAAGTTAAAGGAAAACATTTAATTTTATATAATCACTAGAGGATAAAAATAATCATGAGTTTATTTAGAGGTGGTTCATAATATATCATCATTGGAAGCATAATAATAAACAATCTTGATAAATAAAGATATTGGAACATAAAACCATTACCACTTTGGTATCTTTTGAATAATAATCCTCTTGAAATAAATAACAATATATGGATATGTATTTCCAATAATAATAAAGATAAGGATCATAAAATACATTCATTGTAATTATATACACCAGAAAAATTAAACAAGTGGTGTATAAGTAATGTATCCCATAAGAATAAAAGTGAGATGAAAATCACTTACCTTAAGTTTTGAATTATTTTAAACAAGTAAAAATATCTTGTATAATAAATATAAGTTTATTATATATCTATAAAAACCAAAATCAGATGTATCCCACCATATATAATTTAATTATGATATTTTATTACCATTTTATTAATAATTTATTATTTAAATCACATTTTTGGTAATATTTTATTCATATTTCATGTATGTTTTGGTTTAGTATTTTTGTTCCCTTCATATTGATCGTGGTTATATATTTTTCACAATTTTAAATATTATATAATAACATATATATCCACTATATATGTATTTATAGTAATCCATTAATTTTATAGATAAAAAATGAATAACACCATTCATGGAGACGGTAGGTGGTACGTACGCATGGACGTTTTTTCTATTTTCTCAATAGATAAAAAAGATAAATAATATATTAAATTTAAATAATAAATTTTACTTTATATATTTCAAATAAGTTCATTAAAAATACCCTTATTACCCTCCATGTAAAGCATAAGTGAATAATGAATCACATCACTTCATGAGGACGTAGTCTATCGTACACACAAGAAACATTATCATATTTCAAAAGAATGGAATGTAAGAAGATTTATGTGATATTATAATGCTAGAGATGTAATTTTATCATAAATATCATATAAATATGTTAAACTGATAATTATATCTAGTTGTGATATGTGGTGATGTAAAATGAATTACACCAGTTTTCTAGGAGGTAGTCTATCGTACACATGATCTATGATTTCATTTCACACTTGATAGAAGAGGAGATAGATGTAGGTAAGGAAAATAACATAATAAAATCTTAGTATATGGAAGATATTGTTGTTATTATATCATCATAACTGAATAATATTTTTAGTATGTGGAATAATTTAGAAAATAGAAACACTGGGTTGAGAAACCTATCTCTTCTTCGGACAACCTCCTTCAGTATACACCAAAATCCTTCTTATGACAACTTCCTAATAAATCCATGAAATATAGGATGTTATTAAGGAATAAATTAAAGGATATGGGTGTGTATTGGTCAAAACAATAGGTTTTAGAGGTTTGAAGAGTAGAGTATAGGGTCCCAATTTTATAAGTGGGGGAGAGGACACACATGAAATTTTTAAAAAGAATAGAGTACCTAGATTTTTCACATGAAAAAACACTCCATAATGGCTCATTATCAAACCATATATGGGATAAGTTTTCATTATTTCTATAAAATGATATTTTTACATGTTTATAGGTTATTTTGCCAATTATATTTTTATTTTAACCCCCGGTAAACTAGTTTTAACATTAATAGTGGTAATTAAATTTTATGGATTTTACTATATATTTTAATAAAAAATTAATTTTGGTTAATTATATAATATTAATTTTTATGAATCCAAATACGGAACACATTTTTCTGAATTCCATTCACGTAATTTGAAAATTTTATTTAAAATTTAATCCCATAGATGTGAAGAAAAAGAGATTCCCCAATGAGAAACTATTCATAACTATAAAAAGTTTTAATTTAGAAATTCAATATGAGATGGATTCCAATGAAACAAATGTGTTCATAAATATATATTTTAACAAATTTTACTTATAAGAACATAATAAAATAAAATTAATGTTTTAAATTCATTATACTAAAGGGAATTAAAAAAATAGTATTTTTCACTCTTCGCTGAAAAATAATCTTTTTAGAAAACTCTCAAAACTTCACCCTAAGATAATTTTGAAATTATTATTTAAAAAATTATTTTTTTTATAAAATAAATTTTATAAATTTCCAAAATTAATTTTATTTCTTTCATAACTAACGAAGAGAATCATTTTTTTGAATAAATGTATTTTTAAAGTATATAAAAGCATTACTAAAAATATAAAACTCTTTTATCAATATGTTTTTTTATATAAAAAATATAATTAATTTTTAAAATTTGGTTATTCCTATTCATATAACCATGTTTAAAGGTTATGTTATAATGATCAATTTTAAATAATAATATTAATAGTATATTGTGGTTCGTTAAAGCTTAGTGTTTTGTGTAACATAAGCAATCCAAGAAATTATATTTATTTGGAAAATTTATTTCATAAAATCTCGGGGTGTTAAATTATATCCCCATTAAAATAAACATCCTCTTGAAATTTTATCAATTTTCTACAAATAAATAAGGATACTTTTTCCTCATTAAATCCTCAAGTTCGTAAATAGGTTCCTCAAGTTGGTGGTTTTTTTTTTGACCAAACTTTGACCAGGTGAGTGGTCTTATTTTGTAAAAAATTTCCTATATAATATAGAAGCTATATTGTTTTTCCATATAATAATGATATATATAGTGATACAAACTATTTAGTAAATGTGATGGATTATGTATGTTCTTCTTCATAATAGATACATGCAACACATTGTGAACTTAAGAGAGGTTTGGTGGAAGTGAAAAGAGATAATAAATTGTCCCTACTCAATCCATAATATCTAAAAAGACAATATACCTAGATCATAACATTACTTTGTACCTGAATATCATAATCCTATTTCACAAATAAATTCATAGAAATTCTTTGTCACCAACATTAAATACCAAGTCATGCGGATGATTGTCGGCATAACTTTTTTTGTTGACTTTGTGATTCCCTTATGTGCTACTGGATGGATCTAACCATATATGATTTTTTAACTATATTAGTTAAATATAATTATTTTCTATAAATTCATTCCATAAAATTTGATCTCTACACTTCTTTCCATATAAGTCTTTATAAGGATCCATCTGAATTCTCGACTGAAAGATATTGTTGTAAGAAAACATGATTATAGGAAAGTCTTGATCTCAACAACCTTCATTAAGATATAGTCATATCCTCTATGATATTAATTGTTCTCTCATATTTACCATATATATGAGGATGATATGTAGTTCTAAAACTCAACTTTGTATTAAATTATTTATGAAGAATTTACCAAAACTTCGATTAAAACATTGGATCTTGATCAAATACATTAGAATATTATACTGTATGCAACCTTAAAACTTAATTAATATATATCCTAGAAAGATAATCTAGAAATAAATATTCTTTAATATCAATGAATTGTTATATTAAGCGAGCAACAAAGAAACCCTAGTTCCGATGTACATCATGCGGACGACAAAATATCCTCCTCCAAGCGAGCAACAGAGAAACCCTAGGTACGATACACGTTCTTTTGCAGATGTTTCGGTGGAGAAACCTCGACACTAGAATACGTCTTATACCAGGGATGGTGTTGTGGCTGAAGAGATTCGTGTCGTCCCGAAAATCTTCCAACATCAAGTTCATTTGGCGATTTTTTTCTCCCAATGAGGTAAATCTTCTATCCAATGACTTGTGATTCGCGCTTGTTGGAAAATTCATTTAACATCGACCTTCGTTGTTATTTTGGAGGAAATCGCTCGAGGAAATTGGGTTTGTTGGTTTTCAAATTGGTTTTATTAATTCCTCCAATGTCATTCTTCGATTTTCATCTAAAAATGAATACTATAGATTTTGGGTTTCAGGATCGTGGGTTTTTTTGATGCACAATGAAAGATAGGAAATGGTCTTATGAGTTTTATTGTAACGTTGAATCACCTATTATCCCAGTTTGGCTTCGTTTCCCTTGTTTACTAATTCACCTCTTTAAGCATATGGACCTGTTTCTGATTTCCGGTCTAATTGTCTCCTCATTGAAGTTAGAAATTACAACCAAAAAACATTCTAGGCATTTGATTGCTAGGATTTGTACCGAGATTGATGTCTCTAAATCGCTTCCAAAACAAATCTGGATTCAAAATGGCAACCATGGATTCTTACAAGAGGTGATTTGTTAACGTCTGCCCTCTTATTGTTCAGTTTTCTTTAAAATTGGGCATTTATCTATTGAATGTGTTAAGATAGTCTGTCTAACTTCTCGCAAGACTTGGGTTGTGAAGGGAAAGCTTAAGATGGAAATGGAATATTACACAAGAGAGTCTATGAAAGCGATGGAACTTTCAGAACCCTCTGGAACTAAGAACCCCTTTGGTCAACAAATCCAAGATGTTTTAATGCCTGCTGAAGCTCAGTCTTATGCCATGAACAATGTTGAGAGTGGGTTTGAACCTAGACTCTTCCAGGGTTTTGTTGATGTTTCCAGAGTGTTTAGAATTTCCCCACCAAGGAGGATAATCGGGAGGTTCTTTCTAAATCTGACCAGGATACAAGCCCAACATAGAAAACACCATTGATGGAGGCTGATCAGAAAGCTGATCAAATTGAAGAGGACATCCTATAATCAAGCTCTAGAAAAGGGAAAAACAAATTGTAGATACGAATAGATTCATTACTCATAATTTCAAAAAAAAACTAGGAAGTGTATATATTACTCTCAAATGGAACGAACAATTGTCACGAGGTCACATGATACTTATAAAAAGTAAAATGCTCAAATTCAACTTCAACGAATTTGGTTGACTGGAGTGAAAAATTATTTCGAGCTCTCACTACAGATGATCCTTTACAACTTGATATTGATCCTCCTTCTGCCCCTCATGATGGTAAACTAAATGAAGTCTCGGACCTGGTGGTGATGTTTGCAGACAAGGATGCTATGGAGGTAAATGAAAATTTGGACTCTCGACTTGAACAACGAGATGAATTCACTTATCAGAGGCTTAGAGATGGTAAAATTTCTATGTAAAATTATCTTGATATCAAACTCTGACTATTTAATAAGAGGTTGGTGCAAGATTATAGCCAAACTCCTTGATTTTATTTGTCTGGTGCTACTCTACTAACATGGCACGGTGTTTTTCTCTTATGTCACAGACATTCCTACACGTCCCCTACCCTAGAGATCACTTGGAATGGTCATTCTTGTTGCATGATGTGTTTGAGCTTCTTTGTTTTATCTACTTTTTCTTCTCTCTCTTTTGGGTTTGTGTAAACTCATTACACCTCGATTTTGTATTGAAATACATTTATTTTAATAAATTTTGGGGCACGAGTTGGGTTGCCAATTCATGTCTCTGTTTGTGTTAAAAAAATAAAAAAAAATCAATGAATTGTTATATCATTTTATTTTTTTGTTCATTTCCCATATAACATTATTCCCTTTAGGGGTTTTTGAAGTTTGATGATAAAATCCATGGTGATGTTTTTCCGTTTTTATTATAGTATAGGTAATGGTTGTAACATCCCCTTAGTATTTTTTCTATCAACCTTAACTTTCTGATATACCAATAATTATGATACATATTATGAAATATCTCTCTTAATTCCATATCACTATAAATTCTCCTTCAAATCTATATACATTGATTTACTTACAAGATAAACAGAGAATGAAGAACTATGAGCCTCTTATACCAACTCCTTCTTCAAATCTGGTATGGATGGAATACACACATGATTATTGTGCCTTATCATTCCATCAAAATAATGGTTAAATTAAATAACTTTTCTCTACTTCTTCTACATATCTTCACCGTCCTTTTGTAACTCTTTAATCTTCACTTTTATAGATAGTTTAATAGTCATTTGAGAAAGATAAGATATATACCCTTCCTTTCGGATTTTCAAATATATCCTTTGAAAATCTAGAAATACTAGATCTTTTTTATCCTCATCATAGATAATTTGGAATGATCCTTTTGACTCAATTTATCATCCACCTAGTTTCCCTTCTTATTAAAGATAGTTCCTCAATATCTATAATGTAAAAAAACAAAAGTTAACTCCAAATCTTGAGTAAGGTAATTTCTCTCATGAACCATCAATTTTCATGAGCTGTAAGCTGTAACCATGAAATTCTACAATAGAATACATCTAAAACCATTATTAAATGAATAAATATATATTATAAACCATTATCCATTGTATAATAATTTAAGACCAGTTGTGAGGACTAATCTTCTCTAAAATTCTTTGATATTTCCCTCACAATCAACATCCATAGGAACTTGGATCCCCTATGAGTTAACATGGAGAGTGGATTAGATATTCATGAGAAATTATGCACAAACCATATATAATATCTTGTAAAACAATGAGAACATGGGATATAACTTACCATGGTTGGTCTAGTCCAACATTTAATAGCCCCATTCTTTGATGGATCCACTGATATACCCTCACTTGAGATTATATGACCCAAAAATGCATCCTTTTATAGAAAAAGAATTAACCATTAATAAATTTTCTATAAATTTTATCCCTCTTTATGGTATTCATTATAATTATCAGGTGATATTAATTATCTTAATTTATCATTAAATAGCTAAGAATATTATCTATAAAGACAAGAACAAACTTATCAATGTAATGTCAAAAGACTATATTTATTAAATCAATGAAGATAGTTGGAGAATTAGTAAGACCTAATTGAATAAATATATATTCATAGTTTACTTACATTATATAAAATTTTATCTTGTGTATATAGTCCTTGATACTCAATTTCTGATATTTAGAATAAAAGTTCGAACATGGAAAATTATTGATGTAATGTCCCGGATTATTCCATGTAATATTTTTAATATTATATGGGAATTATTTCGAGACCAGGCATTGTGACAGAGTGTAGTTCAGAGGCCCGGTGAGCCTAGAACAATTGTTTGAATTAAATTAAATAATGAAATAACATGTGTGGGGGTTTTCCTGAAAAAGTTGAATAACTCCTGAACAGCTGCTTGAATCATAATTCTAAGGGCACCGTTGCATTCAGAGCAGCGATTTTACCTTAGGCGTGGCCTAACATCTGACGGCGCAGGTCAGTGGTGAAATCTAGTTTTTTGACGTAACTGTAATAAAATTTTTATTAAAAATATTTTATTATATCTTATTGCAGCAAATATCTTTTATCTTTTTAAATAGAGATTTGCGCAGGGGTCCATGGTTATGGACCTCATAACCCTGAAACCCTTGGAGGCTCTGGAGGCTCTGAAGAAACCCCAATGAGGAGACGTCGTTCTTGACGGGTTTTACCGGCGACGACGATGCAGAGACTAGATGTTCGCCAATGAACTCCTCAGATCTAGGTAGGATATTTTATTTTAATCTCTTTCCCCCGTTCTTTTTTACTACGACAAACGTGGACCAATCCACGAACAGATTATCCTACGGATCGATCATATTTCCAGGATGGGATTTTGCGGGGATTTTTGGGGATTTATTCTTGAAGGTTATTTGGGTTTTTTTAGCCTTCTAATGGCGATGAACCATGATCGACACAAAAATCAATCACGGTTTTTTCATCTCGATTTATTGTGCCTTTCTTCCTCGATTTCTCACGTTTTTCATGTGAATTCTATGCGTTCTTCATGGAGATATGAACGAAGGATCGTTGCACATCTGTTGTGCAAAGAAATGATCCCAAACTAAAGATATGGAATCAGGACAACCCCATAGAGGTGCGGAAATGGTGGCGATGGACGGATCGAATCGGATTGGGAGATATCGTTCTTCGAACAAATTTTTCATGGGAGACTGGAATCAGATTTCGGAGCTGATCAAAGGTCTGAAACCCATGGATTCGGAATCCCGACAACAAGGCGACCCTTGATATTGAGTTTCGTGGCAAACAAACATCAGAATCGAGATCCAGAGGATCGGCCGAGGCATGAGGACGAAGATGATGGTTCTGGAAATTTCCCGACTACACGGCGTGTAGTATGGGCTACACAACGTGTGTCCATCAGTGGGACACCTGGCATGTACTCCGGGAGTACACGGACACAGTTTTGGTACACGGGCAAGGACACGGTGTGTATACACATCCCCAGCCAGACCCGGCTAGATACACGGGATACCCCGTGTACTGGTACATGGGAAGGGCAGCACAGACAGACACCGTGTACGAGCATACGACCAGGGTACACGGGTGTTTTCCAGTTGAAAGGACACGTCATGTGCTTTGACTTACTCGTCCTGTATATACTTTTCTACATGACTTAGATTTCAGACACGGTCCATTTCACATGGGCAGTACCTGGAGTCAAATAACACGGCGTGTAATTCTTCGACACGCCATGTAGTTACTTTTATACAACAAGCCTAGAGACACGGGCTGTTTACACGGGCAGCACCCAAAGTCAAAGAACACAGCGTGTGATCCTACTACACGCTTTGTAACATATTCTACATGGATTGAGCCATTTTTCTTCTGTTACTTGGGCTATATTCCATAGGTTCCATACCCTTGGACTTTCCCTTGAAGTTTTCTGGTATCATTTCCTACACGAGTATGATCCCTTCAGCTTGACCTCCTGAATAGAGTTGTTGGAATCCTCTCTTTGTGACTTAGATCCAGATCCTCTATTCCATCCAGGTACCCTAAGTAGAGTTCTTGGTATCGACATGACCTACCTTACCCGGGCAACGATCCTCTACTTAGTGGATTAGTTCAGACCGAGTTGTTGGAATCACCCCATAGCTAGTGGTTGTGATCCTCATCTGAGAATCATATTCTCAAGTACTTGTTGGAGTGTGTTCTCCCGGAACGATTACTTCGTATCTCTCTCTCCTTACATAGGAGTGTGTTCTCCTTGTTATGTGCTTAGTGGATTCTTCGAGCTGGATCTTAGTGGTGGTTTCATGATAGTCGATCATGTATGAGTATATATGGATAATCTTGCTATATGTTCTGTCAACATAGACTGTGTGGAGCTGACTGTATCATTCCTTGGTGGTATTTTCTTTTGTTGTATTCCTTTGTGGTTTTTGGGGTGTCCTACGGGGTATTGTTATACTCACCCCTACACAGGCTTTGCCCACACGTGTTGTGTCTTGTGCAGACAAGTGAGCCTTTGACCAGATTCTAGGTGGACCAGGACCCGATGGTTCTTAGTGATATCAGTCAGGACGAGGTGTGTTCCTATGGCTACAGATTGTAGTATCATTACCATTCTTTACAAGTTGGAATTTGTTACAGAATTTCTTTTAGTGGGCTTGTACTTTTGTCCCAGGGTTTTACTTTACTGACCATACATTCTTTTCGTACTCTATTGGTTGGGATTTTAGTTTATGCATGCATTTCCATTTTTAGTAGTTTTTACTTTTAATCTTTGTGGTCTTGGAGATGTGTGTGTGTGTGTGTGTACTGGTTTATAGGCAATGCCTCCCATGTTAGTGACAAGCCTACTCGGTGCTAGTCACCAGCCCCTGGCCTATTGGAGGCAGGCTTGGGGAGTTATGGCACGGGCCCCACTGGGACGGGTCGTGATAGAGTGGTATCAAAGGTGGTCGGTTCTACCTTAGGATCGAGAGTCTGTTAGTTGGTTTTCAGAAATAGTGTTAAGTGTTTTGAGTTCGGATTTCAGGCCAGGGACCCCAGTGTTGGTACGGGCGGCCGACGTATCCATACACTAGGACTCTGATAACTTTCTTTTCAACTCAGAACATGAAAACACTAGTTGTAGGGGAAAATAACTGTACATGCATCGTATAAGAATGTGTTGTGGTTTTCATGTCCTTCTTGTGTCAGCTCTCCAGATATACTCACTGACTATGATACATCTTGTTTCTTTACATGATTCCTTCAGGACGTGCACCCGCTAGGATCCAGTAGCACGATCATGAGGATGACCACCTCAGTGATGAAGCTTCAATTTAGGGACCAGATCACCCAATTTTACCTTTAGGTGTTGTTCCATTTATTCCACTACCTTTGGAGTAGTGTTTAGTGCCTGCAGTACCAGTAGAGGAGGAGCGTAGGCTGAGCGCACTCCAATAACTTTCAGATATAGAGACCCCATAGGTTTTGAGAAGTGCCTGACCCTTAGGCTATAGAGGACTGGCTTGTGGAAGTGGCCAGAGTCTTGCGTTTGGTTAGGACACCAGCAGACCAGATGGTGATCCTGGAAGCGAGCCTTCTGCAGGGCTCAGCAGGGCGATGGTGGTGTTTGGTTATCCAGACTCATGATGAGGATACTCTTTCATGGTCAGAGTTTGAGCATCTCTTCATAGAGGAGTTTTCACTAGTTACCGTGAGTGAAGTACATATACATGATATTATTCAGCTCCTGTAGGGAACCATGACAGTGGATGACTATTCATCGAGGTTTATCGACCTCTCACTGTACTCGATGGATATGGTCAGGGATCAGTACAAAAGTGCTCAGAATTTTGAGTGGGTATTGCGTAGAGACATTCAAGCTAGCATCATCCTTATGAGAATTCCTACTTATGCTGGGGTGCTCGAGTGGGATTTGGTAGTCGAGAACATATTGCTAGAGCAGAGACTATCAACAGTTGTCAGTAGTGAGCGAGATAGAGCAGAGACCTCGGCAGCGGGGAGCTGACGTTAGGGACCCAGGTGTGGGAGACATTTTCAGAGGAGATCCCAGGACTGAGGATCTTTCGTCTAGGGTTCGCAGGGAACATCCATCCAGCCTAGAGAGAGGTGATGCTACTCATATGATGGAAGGGGGCATCTTGCTCGATATTTTCCGACCCGTCGTACTACTGACATGGGAGCAGTGGGTGGACCACAGTGGAAGAGGAAATGTGTGGAGAAGACAGATCCGTGGGGTGGTAGACATGGTAGAGGAGTTGGGAAAGCAGCTAGAGGTGGTTGGCGTTTTGAACTTTTACCACCACCATCCCTAGGAGGTCCACCCTAGGTTTAGGGAGTTGGTGGACAGAGGCAAGGACAGCTGCAGGTAGTAGAGGCTTTTGACCCATGTGCTCCTGGAATGATTAGAGGTACAATCTGTGACTTTTCTACTTTGGCTGCTGTACTGATAGACACATGTGCTAGTCATTCTTTTTTGGTATCTTATCTTGTTCGAGACCTTGAGATTAATTTTGAGTAGTTGAATTGACCCTTACCCTTAGAAACACTGACTGGTGAAGATTCAGAAATCACACACCTTAAGAAACAGTGTGACCTGACCCTTGGAGGTGAGAGTTTTGGTTAGAACCACTTGGTGGTAGCGTCGAGGCCTTACAATGCCATTCATGCTATGGATTTTCTATCCATAGTTCATGCCAATATTGACTTTTTTAGGTGAAGGGTGTGGTGTGTCCATAGTGATGGAATGAGGCTCTCCTCTTTTTGTGAAAAAGAGACCCAGAAAACACAGGAAGGACTCGTGCGTAGGAAGGTACAAATGATTTCAAATCAGTTGTCTAGCCTAACCCTTGGTGCAGCAGATGATACAAGTTTAATGTTTCCAGATGTAATGGCTGAGTACGAGGATGTTTTTCTAGAGGATGTCCCCGGACTACCTCCCCATTGAGAGATATATTTCTACATTGATTAGGAACCCGAGACAACATCGATATCAGTGTCAACATATCGGATGGCTCTTGCAGAGCTTCGTGAGCTGAGAGTACAGCTAGAAGACTTGCAGAGGAAGGACTTTGTGAGACCTAGTGTTTCACCCTGTGTAGCTCCAATGTTGTTTTCCAAGAAGGCAGACATGATCTTGAGGCTGTGTGTGGATTACCAGGGCTTGAATCAGGTGACTGTGAAGAACCAGTATCCACTATCGTGGATCGATGACCTCTTCGGCCAGTTAATAAGGGCATGATGGTTCTAGAATATTGATCATCGACCAGGCTATCACCAGTTGTGAGCACAAGATGAGGATATACTGAAGACAGTTTTCAGATTTCTCTACGGTCACTATGAGTACTTGGTGATTCCCTTCGGCATGACGAACACCCCGACAGTGTTTATGAGACTCATGCACTAGATCTTTTATCCCTATCTAGATCAGTTCGTGTTGGTCTTCATTGATGATATCCTTGTGTACTCTACGCCCAAAGAGGAGCACGCGAGACACCTAAGGATGGTTCTAGACACACTCCGAGAGCACCAGTTGTATGGGAAACTCTTAAAGTGTCAATTTTGGATATAGGAGGTCCACTTTCTAGGAAACGTTATCTCAGCGGATGGTGTAGCAGTGGACCCAGCCATAGTAGATGCGGTGCTAGCATGGGAGACACCTCAGAGCGTGATGAAGCTGTAGAGAATCCATGGGTTGGAAAGCTACTATTGGAGATTCATTCCTGATTTCTCCAGGATTTCATCACCCATGACAGTTTTAACCTGAAAGGGGCATCCTTTCATGTGGACCGAGAGATGCCAACTGGCTTCTCAGCAGTTGAGACAGAGTCTCATGAGTTCCCCAATCTTAAGACTACCAGAAAAGGGTGTCGAGTACGTGGTGTTCTACGATGCATCAAGAACCGTTCTTGGTTGTGTCCTGATGCAGAGGCAAGCAGTGATTACCTATGGCTCATGTTTTTTGAGGCCACATGAGCAGAAATACGTGACCCATGATCTTGAGTTGGCAGCAGTAGTCTTCTCATTGAAGATGTGGCAGAACTACCTGATGGGCGGGCGATTTATCATCTACTCTGATCACAAGTGTCTTAGATATATCTTTTCTCAGAATGATATGAATTTGAAATAGAGGTGATGGATTGAGTTCCTCCTGGATTACGACTTCGATATTGTTTATACTCCTGGGAAGGGGAACATTGTGGAAGATGCTCTTAGTAAGAAATCCAGTTCGCTGTTGCTGGATGAGGTGACGAGGCAGTTGGCCTCTTTACAATTATCCTTCATGGATAACGATTAGGGACCTTACCTTCAGTCGATGGTTGTTACCACTTCACTCTTATAGAGCTTCAGAGAAATCACAACTCGAGGATTCTTGCTTTGAGAATTTACATGATCATATATCCGAAGTCAATGCTACTGATGGATATTCAAAAGGAGAGGAGAACTTTGTTCTTTTCATAGGGTGCACAGTTGTACCAGTGATGTTGCAGGAGTAGGTTCTGAGGGAGTTCCATAAATCTCCTTTGGAAGTGCATCCAAGCATGGAAAAGATGTACTAGGACCTCCGACATTAGTTTTGGTGGCCAGGAATGAAGAAGAGTGTGGCAGAGTTTGTTTCTCGGTGCCTTACTTGTCAGAAAGTAAAGGATGAGTACCAGGTGCCAGCAGGTTTGACTCAGCCCCTTGAGGTGCCAGAGTGGATGTGGGATGGGGTATCAATGGACTTCGTGACGTGTTTACCACATATGTCCAGGGGACACGATGCCATCTGGTTAATCGTTGACCGACTCACCAAGTCGGCCCACTTCCTAGCCATACGAGAGAAAATATAAGTAGAGATCTTGGGATGCCTCTACATGCAAGAGATAGTTCGACTTCATGGAGTTCCATCCATGATCGTCTCAGATCGTGATGCTCCTTTCACATCCCGGTCGTGGAAGGGAATGTAGGAAGCTTTTGGGACTCAGTTACGCTAGAGAACAACATTTCCTCCTCGGACTGATGGTCAGAAAGAGTGGACCATCCAAGTTCTAGAGTATATTCTACGAGCTTGTATACATGACTTCGGTCATAGCTGGGAGGATCACCTACCACTGGTGGAATTTTCTTAGAACAACAGTTATCATTCCACTATTGGTATGGCACCATTTGAGGCATTGTACGGGCGGCCTTGCAGGTCACCACTTTGTTGGACTGACCCTAGTGAGTCCACACTCATGGGCCTAGAGATAGTGAGAGCTACTACATAGAAGGTGCAGGTCATCCAAGAGGGGATAAAGACTGCACAAAGTCCGCAAAACTCTTATGTAGACAGGAGATGGAGGACCTTGGAGTTCGAGGAGGGAGACCATGTGTTCCGTCAGGTCTCATATCGATGGGGATTTCAGAGATTTGGTCAAGGCGGAAAGCTATCTCTGAGGTTCATCGAACCTTTTCAGGTTATGAGTAGAGTTGGAGAGGTGGCATACTTCTTGGCTCTACCTCCTCAGATGGACCGGGTACACAATGTCTTCCATGTGTCGCAGCTGTGGAGGTACGTGCATGACCCATCGCAGGTTATCGACTTGGGCGAGATGGACATCGATGATGGATTGACCTTTGCTGAGTACCTAGTAGAGATCGAGGATTTGCAGGAGAAGATCCTTCGTGGGTGAGTTATTCCCTTGGTGTGTGTCTGTCGGCAGCATGAGAATCTCTAGGAGAGCACGTGGGAGCGGGAGGCTCAGATTCGTGTGCAGTACCCACATCTTTTTGAGTAACCTTTGTTTTGGCTTTTTAGGGACGGAAATCCCTAAGGTGGGGAGGATGTAATGTCCCGGATTTGTCCATGTATTATTTTTAATATTATATGGGAATTATTTTGAGACTAGGAATTGTGAAGGCGTGTAGTTACGAGGCCCGGTGATCCCAGAACAAGTGTTTAAATTTAATTAAATAATTAAATAACATGCACGTGGGGTTTTCCTTAAAAAGTATAATAACTTCTGAACGGGTGCTCAGATCAGAAATCTGATGGCACAGTTGCATTCAAAGAAGTTATTTTACCTTAGGTGAGGCCTAACATTGGACGACACAGGTCGGTGGTGAAATCTAGTTTTTGGATGTAACTGTAATAAAATATTTAATAAAAATATTTTATTATATCTTGTTGCAGCAAATATGTTTTATCTTTTTAAATAGATATTTGCGCAGGGGTCTAGGGTTACATACCCAATAACCCTGAAACCCTTGGAGGCTCTGGAGGATCTGGAGGAAATTCCAATGAGGAGACGACGTTCTTGATGGGTTTTTCCAGCGACGACAATGCAACGACAAGATCTTCACAAACGAACACCGTGGATCCATATAGGATGTTTGATTTTGATTTCCTTTCCATGTTCTTGTTTCATAGGATGAGCGCGGACTAATACACGAAAAGATTAGACTGAATATTGATCGCATTTGTGGGATGAGATTTTTTGGTGATTTTGGGGGCTTGATTCTTGAAGATTATTTTGGATTCATTTAGCCTTTTAATGGTGACGAACCAAGATCGACACGAACATCGATCGAGGTTCATCCCTATCGATTTGTTGTTCCTTTCTTCCCGGATTTCTCGTGTTCTCCATGTGCATTCTATGCATTCTTTATAGAGTTATGAACGATGGATCGTTGCGCATCTGTTGTGCGACGCAACGATCCCAAACTAAAGATCTGGCATCGGGACAACCCCATGGAGGTGCGACGGTGGTGGCGATGGATGAATCGAAGCGGATTGGAAGATATCATTCTTCAAACGATTTCTGCATGGGTGACCAGAATTGGATTTTGGAGCCGATCAATGGTCTGAAACCCATGGATTCGCCATCACGAAGATGAGGAAAAATGAGATCTTGAGTTTCACGGCAAACGGACAGCAGAATCAAGATCTGGAGGATCGGCCGAGGTGCGAGGAGGAAGAAGACGGTTTTTGAAATTGCTCGACTAAACGGCGTGTTGTATGAGCTACATGGCTTGTGTTCGTCGGCAGGCCGCCTGGCGTGTACTCTGGGAGTACATGGACACAGGTTGGGTAAACGGCCAAGGACATGTTGTGTATACCCTTCCAAGGCCAGACCTGGCTAGATACACAGGATATCCCGTGTGCTGGTACACATGAAGGGAAACGTGGACAGACACCGTGTACGGGTATACGACCAGGGAACACGGGTGTTTTCTAGTTGACAAGACACAGCGTGAGCTTTGACTTACATACCGTGTATATTCTTTTCGGCACGAATTGGATTTCAAACACAGTCTGTTTCACACAGGCAGGACCCAGAGTCAAAGAACACAACGTGTAATTATTCTACACACCATGTAGTTACTTTTATATGACAAACCTAGAGACACAGGCCGTTTACACGGGCAGTACCCATATTCAAGGAACACGGTGTGTGATCCTACTATACACTGTGTAACCTGTTCTACATGGATTTAGCCATTTTTCTTCCGTGACATTGGCTAGCTACTTTAGGGTTTGAACCCTTTGTCTTTCCCCTGATGGTTTTTGGTATCATTTCTTACAAGAGTATGATCACTTCAGCAAGACCTCCTGAATAGAGTTGTTGGAATTCCCTGTATGAGACTTAGAGTCGGATCCTCTATTCCTTTCATGTACCCTAAGTAGAGTTCTTTGTATTGACGTGACCTACCTTACCTAGGTGGCGATTCTCTGCTTAGTGGATTAGTTCAGACTGAGTTGTTGGAATCACCCTATAGATAGTGGTTGTGATCCTCATATGAGCATCATATTCTCAAGTACTTGTTGGACTGTGTTCTCCCGGAATGAGTGCATTGTATCTATCTCTTTATACTTGGGAGTCTGTTCTCCTTGTTACGTGCTTAGTGGAATCTTCGAGCTGGATCTTAGTGGTGGTTTCGCGATAGTCGATCGTGTATAAGTATATCTAGCTATTCTTGTTATATGTTCTATAAACATATACTGTGTGGATATGACTGTATCATTCCATTGTGGTATTTTGCTTTTTTTTATTACTTTGTGGTTTTCGGGGTTTCCTACTGGGTATTGTTATACTCACCCCTGCACGGGCTTTGCCCGCACGTGTCATGTCTTGTGCAGACGAGCGATCCTTTTACAGGTTTCTAGGTGGACCAGGACCGGACGGTGCTCAGTGAGATCAGGCCGGCCAAGGTGTGTTTCTACGGCTACGGATTAGAGTCCCAGTACCTTTCATTACAGGTTGGAATATGTTGCATACTTTCTTCCGGCGGGCTTATACTTTTGGCCTAGGGTTTTACTTTACTAAACTTTACATTCCTATCATACTCTATTGGTTTGGATTTTAGTGTATGCATGCATTTCCATTTTCAGTAGTTTTTACTTTTCATCTTTGTGGGTTTGGGGATGTGTGTGTGTGTGTACAGGTTTATAGGAAATGCCTCCCATGTTAGTGACATTCCTACTCAGTGCTAGTCACCAGCACCTGGCCTATTGGAGGCCGGCTTGGAGAGTTGTGGCACGGGCCCCATTGGGACAGGTTGTGACAATTGATCTCCACATAGCTGATCAAACAAGTAATCAATATAATGGAAGATGTTTATTTTTCTTAATTATGATCTTATTCAATCCCTGATTATTAATTTAGAGTCACATTGATAAATCATTATTCATAAAAAAGAACTATTTCACCCTAAGGATACACACTTTCCTGAATGAATCCCTTCTCAAGTTTCTCTTAGAGTTTCTTCTTCAATTCGTACAACTCAATTGAGTCTCTTCTAAAGGAAGTATTTGAAATAGCTGAGGTATCAAATATGAGTTATGTTGAGAACTAAAATTCATGATTAATTGGAATAATATATAATAATTTTAAAAATACATTAATAAAATCGTACATAATAGGCATATCATTGATGTGGGGTTTCTCCCAAACCATCTTAGATAAACACCCTTTTAGAATAGGAAGAAAAACCCGAGTGGATTTGATATCCATTAGAAGTTTATATGTATCATTAAATTGATAGATGATCATGGGTTAGTATGGAATATCAAATGTGACTTACCTTAATCATTAATATATGTGGTATTTATATATAGAAATATAATCCATGTCTAAGATAACAACAAATTCAACCAGAAAAATAATAACATGATTTTCCGGAACCACATTCCCACAAACATCAACTAGGGAAGAATCATATACATGAGATTTAATCATCATATCATTTGTGGGTTTTCAAGGATAATTCAATATATAATTGAATTTTAATCATTGAAGTTTGGGTGGTTCATTACTGGGTGCCTTATTCTCTTTCATTGCATTAACCATCTCATTAATTGCCTTTCAATATCCGTGGAATTTATGACCAATCCTTCCACATTTAAAGCACCTCCCAATTCCTTTCATGCATTTCCCTTGATATTTCTTCTCACATTTTTTTCATATAGAGGGCATTAATTTCTTTCCATGGTGTGTTTTTTTTTGAGTTTTCAGGAGACTCAACCTTCATTTTCCTATCAAAACCATGGGAATGATGGGAGTATCTAATTTATAATTCCACCTTTATTTTACATAGAATGGTTTCTTTATAGATAATGAATTATATTATCTTTAACACTTTTCATAGACTTTGTTTTAGGCCCCCAAACAATTGATCAACATTACTTTTAGGTTGGATGATAATGCCAGAAGATTGACTTGAATGTCTTGTAAAAAGTTTCTCATAGGTACCAAATGATTCATTATCCTTCTACTTATACTGAAGAAATTCCATATCTATATTTATATAAATAATTTAAGGAAAGTAATTATTGAAAATTAATCTCTTATACTCATCCCACTGAATATAGCCAATTTATTACTATTCCCTCATGTTTTTTATAGGAGTCTACCATTGATATTATCCACCTTCAAAATGATAAACAACCAAAATGAATTTTTCATTCTATAATCACCTAATAATGAAAAATAAGAAT
Organism: Viscum album; assembly: GCA_963277665.1. Classification (NCBI taxonomy): domain Eukaryota; kingdom Viridiplantae; phylum Streptophyta; class Magnoliopsida; order Santalales; family Viscaceae; genus Viscum; species Viscum album. The sequence goes on along the minus strand of OY728155.1, from coordinate 1,284,225,431 downwards.
TCATTAGTACCGATACATCTATCAAAAACTTGTAGATTTGTGAAACCATAAAAAGGTTGGTGTTTCATCTTGAAGGACTCAAGAAAAGTTTGTATCATCTTTTGATTGTTTGGGAGTTCAACATGATTCATAGGCTGAGAATGTTGTGTGAGAATAACAATGACATTTTTTATTCTATCTACAAAAAAATTTGGTTTCCTAAGAGGAAAACCATTGCATTTTCTATCACATTAAGAATTAAAATGATTCTGTGGGGTTCTTATCATTGACTAAAACCAAAAATCATAGTGAGAGAAACAATAATCATAGTAGGAAACAAAATAATTAATAATGAAAGATAATTTATAGTTTTTTTAAATAATAGAACCTTATTTTAAATGTGTGACACCATAGGTTTCATCTAGGTAATCCAAGATCATCATATATTCAAATCCTTCATGAAGTTTAGTAAAATAAATGCGAATTAACAAAATTATATCCCTTGATAGTGTCAAATCAGGTGATAAATAAGGATCATTTTCATGTACCAGGTAATTCTCAATTCAATCCCAATGTGACTCTTTTAGAGTTATTACCCCTGGGTATATTTTTTCCAAAACCACATTCACTAGTAGTGTCCACATAGTGATGTATTTCTAGGTACACTGTATAATACCTTCTTATGCAAAACATTTGGCTTTTATCCTATACTTAGTCTAATCTAAATGATTGTCAATAAATTTATCTAATGCTAGTTTCCTAAGGTTAACTAAACATTTCTTAGATAACAACTATAATAACCTAGTATTTTCATACATAGATATCACATCTTAATATATTAATATTCAATATATTTCATAAATAATTTCCTAAAGACCGTAAAAGTTTAGAGACATTGAAAACAAGAAACAAATTCTTCTTATTTCATGAAATATCTTTAAAATATATGATATATATATACTTACATAAAAAACATCATAGAAATTACCTATTTAAAACTTTATTCACATGCTAGGGAAAAGAAACATAATAAAGGGATAAGTTAGATGCTCAGTAAGGGTAAATATGATCGATATTAACTGATGATCATATAAAAACATAAGATAATAATTAGGGAATGATAATATTAATACAGATTATAAAGTTCATACCTAATCTACCATGGATCATAAACAAGATCCAAAACATAAAAAATTATCATTTTAAAAAACATGAATCATTAGAGTGATAAATCATCATAAATTAATGATGAACCAAAATTCTATGTCATTTATGAGTGTAACTATCATAAGTAGAAACATCATTTAATATTTCAAGGTTAACAATCGAGAACATTAAATAATTATAGATAAAGCATAAACACTTTTTTTCATTTCATAATTGTTTAATCATTATCACTTATTTCCCATAGTTTATAAAAAACATCATCATAATTCTTATAGTAGATCAAGAACACCAGCTTGTTTACCATCATTATCTCATAAGATATAAATAATTACCCAATGAATTGGTGGGATATATAAGTTCCACACATCACATAATCCCTATATTTTTATGCCACAAGATCATAAAACATTCATCTTGTCATAACCCATGAAAAAGGAAATGGATTTAATAAACATATCATTATAGTATAACCCAAGGAAAATAAATGGGATTCATAACCATTTCATCAATTCATTGTATCATAACCAGTGGAAAAGTAATGGGTTTCATAATAATATTTTCATAATAATAATAAAAATAAACACACACCATCCAAAGAAAGAATAAGGATGGTACCATGCCAAAGGGCATATACCAAAGTTCTACATGCTCCTTGGAATCCAAAAGACCCAGGATCAAATCCGAGCATGGACTAATTTTTGGGTACAGTAGTAGTATTGTAGCAGGAACTATATCATTACTGTGGAAGTGACCGAACTATAGCATCAATGACACTGTAGTGGTGGAGGAACTGTAGTAAGAACCGTAGTAGCAGTTGTACTGTAGAAAGAACAGTAGAAAATCGGGTACATTAGAAGTACTATTCACCAAATGGAACTTTGGTCTAAATAATGGTCTTTTAAACCTTTTATTTAGGCCACTTGGCCTTGGGCCTTCTGGCTATCTAATGGGTCTCCCTCTACCCAGTCAAAAATAGTTCCATTCTTTAAATATTAAATTGATGCTTCAGCCCCAACAATTAAAAAAATAAGGATGATACCATTGAATTATATCCCAAATAAAATAAAATAAAAACCATAGGTTTTTGTCATAATGAATAAAAATTTCATAAAATATTAATAAATCATTTTTGATGAATATATCCTTTTCATTTTAAATCACTTATAAAAAATATAATTTTTTTCCAAATATTAAGGAAAACATTTTTAATGAAAATAAATTTGATAAATATTAATAGAATATTAAAATAATTTATTTTTCATGATGGCATAAAAAATTCATGTCATAGACGATAATACAAAATTTCCATTCACATTTTTGGTAAAAAGTAAAAACGACTTCATTTAGAAAATTATAAGAATGTTCCTTTTAAATTTCTTTCTAATATTTAAAATATTGGTATAAATTTATTTAAAAATAATTATATAATGATAAAACATACTTTAAAACATTTTTATAAAACTTCAACATGGAAGAGTAAGGGTTTTCGATCAAATAGATAAATAAATTCTATTTTTCCTTAAACAAATTTTATTGTAATATTGATTACATAAAGAGAGAAAAGTTAAAGAAAAACATTTAATTTTATGAAATAACTAGAAGATAAGTAAATCAATGAGTTTCATTTGAGTAGGAGCATAATATCTCATCATTAGAATGATAATCTTAATGAATCTTGATAAATGATGATATTGTAACATAAAACATTTATAACTTTGTATATATTGGATCATAAGCACAATGAAAGAAAATAATTTTATGGATATGTATGTCAAATAAATATCATGATAAGTATCATAAAATACATTCATGGGAATTATATAAACCACACAAAATAAATAAGTGGTGTTTAAGGCATGGGTCCCACAAAAATAAAAGTGAGACAAAAGTCTCATACCTTATGTATCAACTTAGTTCGTACATGTTCAAGATTCTTATATCACAAATATAATTTTTTTTAAACATATACTATGGAATCATAATAATATTTATCATACCATATTAAATTTACCTATGACCTTCCATTACATATTTATTTATAATTTCTTATTAAAATCACATTTTGGGTAATAGCTACTATATTTTTCATGTGTGTTTTGGTTTGGTATTTTTGGTTTTTTTACATTGATCCTGGCTAAAAAAATTAAATAATTTAAACCATTATATAAATATCATCTATATTAATTATATATGTATTTATATTAATCCATTATAGTTAGATATAGAAAATTAATTGCACCATTCATAGAGATGGTAGGTTATACGTATGCATGAACCCGATTACTATTTTCTTGACAGATGAAACAAAATAAAGGTAAATAAAATATTAACATTAAATAATCATTTTTATTTCATATATATAACATTTATTCATTAAACCTATCCTTATTACATTCCATTTAATGTTTTAGTTAACAATGAATCACATCACTTCACGAGGTGGTAGTCCGTCGTACACACGAGCAACACAATTGTTGTCCCATAGAATGGAAAATAATATTATGTATGTGATATTACACTCAAAAAAGTATAATTATGTCATAAATATCATATAAATATTTTACATTCATCATTATATTTAGTTTTGAGAGGTACTGATAAAAAACAAATTACATCAGTTCGTGAGGTGGTACTCCACCGTACAAATGATTGATGGTTTTGTTTCCCTCTTGATTAAAGAGGATATAGATATTGTAGATTCCTTTAATATAATAAATTATTATTATGTATTAGATAATGGTTTTATTATATCATAATAATTGACTAATATTTTAATATATTTTAATGATAAATAAAATATAAATTCTCAATTAAGAATGATACCTCTTCTTCATATAAGCTCCTTACGTTTTCTAAAAAAAACTTTCATATAAAGTCTTCATGATCAAACCTTGGCCCCTGGGATGTTCAGATGAAAGTATTGAAATCATTTGGGTAGTTATTTGTAAAACCAAGTGTAAATAATTATCCTTAAGCATTATATAATCATGATTTTTAAGTTAAGAATTAATTCTCTTACATTTATGGATCATTTGAGGTTTAGAGTTTTAGGGAATTAGGATATGACTCATAAATAAAAAACCATATAATACAAAGTGGAAACTTTTAATTATTATCAATTTTTTCCATAATTTAAATTTTTAAAATAAATCATGATTTCATTTCATGGTAAATCTTTATGAATTTCAACTTGAATTCTTCTTTTCTATTACCCATCATTAAACCACATGAAAAACATTTTATAATGTGGGATGAGCCGAAAAATCTCAGTAAGGTGCATAAAAACCATTAGTAAGGTGAAACAAAATCCTATAATTATTACCTTTAACTAAACTATCCTTTGTGTTTATGAAATAAAACATTTTCACATGAAAAACATACATATTTATTTCTCAAAGAAATCCTTTAAAACCCATGAAAAGAAATTAAGACCCCATTTAAGTTACATAGAGCATCATATTCATAAAAACATTCAAAAATATTTCATTTGGAATAACTATACAACCAAATTATAATATAAATATTCATGGAACATAATCATTACCAAATAAATTAGGGAAAAATAATGAGTCTCACCCTTCATATATGTTGTATTGGGCTCACCCATTTTTCATGAGCTATAATGGGGATCTACCATTTGTATAAGCTATATCAGGCTCACCCATAAGATATAATGGGTTTCAACCCTTAATATATTGTATATTAGTGTGTCCCATTTCATATAATTCACAATTTCTATATTATGAAAAAAATACTTTCTGGTTTCTACTTTTTAACATAAAACCCTTTGAAAACCCTCTTTTAAACCCAAATGTTAAACACTTTCGGATAAAAATATCATTTATTTTAAAAAACCATTTTCAAAACCAAAATTCCCCAAAAAAAATGTTAAGGAGGGGTTTTCTTTGAATAAAACGTGAAATATTACAGTGTAATCTATAAATAATATTGAGGCCATGGTGGCGAGAATAGTTATTGTCTCCTTGTATGTTAAATATAAAATATTCCATTTTTCATTTGTCAAAATGACCCATATAAAACTCATAAAAATAATCCTTTTGAACACCTTTAAATATAATATATAAATAAATATAAAATTTACCTTATAAATATATTATGTTCATATAAATATTTTCATAAAATCCTTTTAAAAACATCAACTTGAAAATAAAGAGTTGTAAGGAAATCATTACAAAGAACTTTTTTTAAGAAAAGTCTTTTATTACTTTCGAAATATTTGAATTTGAGGCATCAAACATTAAAAAACTATAAATATTATGATAATATATTATAAAATGATATAACATGTCAAAGGGTATTTATATACACCTCGTAAAAGAGTATAGGTGTATAACATCAAAATGTGCGTCAATGAAAGGAAATTGAGACGAAGTCCATTACCTTGAGTCTAACATCTTACGTGTGTATTTATATTTATGAATAATAAACTTATTTTAATTATTTAGTTTCTTAAAAACGTTTTTAAATTTTATTATTAGTTTTATTTCACTTATTACCGTGTTATATACAACTAATTAATTAATTAAGTTTATGTTGGATGTTTTTACCATATTCATCTTATGATTCAAAATGACTTTGGTAGGTTAACTATGTTCAAATAGTTAATTATTTATACATGTAGAGAATAATAATAACGAAATATTTATTATATTTAAAAATAAATTATAATTTTAATACTAATTATGAAGTATTTTTTTGAGAAATGAAGTGTGTAACACTCATAGAAGCGGTAGGTCATACAAACACATGAGTAACATTTCCATTTTTCAATGACAATTATGGAAATAAGGTAAGTAATATTTTATCTTTAAATAATGATGATAATATAAAATATAACATATTATTTCTTTATATGTACATAAATAATTCTTCATTGTGTTGTGGTGATGAATAGGGAATCACATTGCTTCGTGAAAACAATAGTCCACACATACACGAATAACGTTATCATATTTTAGTGAGTGAAAAGGTAAGAAATAAAATGATATATTATATTTTAATAATGAAAAATATTAAATTAATATCATAATTATATCATTAATATTACATATATTACTTATATTTACACTTATTACCTTCCATGTAATGCGTTAATGAAAAATGAATCACATTGCTTCATGAGGTGGTACTTCATCACGCACATGAGCAATGTTATCATATTCTCTACAGAATGGAAAGTAAAAAATGTTATAAATGATATAATGAATCGATAGGTATAATTATTCTATAAATATCATATAAATACTTTATATATATATCATTATACCCAACTATGAGAGGTGGTAATGTAAAAATGTTTGACATTGTTCCGCGAGGCGGTAGTCCACCATACACATTAAAGATGATTTCATAACCTATTTGATGGAAGTTCAGATAGTTAAATATTATTAGATCAAGATAATAACATATAATTATATATTAGATAATTTTTTTATTATATTTTATTTTTTAATACATGATTTATGGTGGAAAAACAAGAAATAAAATGAAAGAGATTTGTTAAGATAATTACCTTCACTAAGAGAGACCTCCTTCAGATCTCCTATTAAGGACCCTATGTATGGTCTTTTGGGGGACCAGAAGCTCTAAAATGTCACTAAAGATATCAGGGAGAGAATTTGGTAGGGTTTATTTGAGAAAACGTTCTTCTGAGGTGTGTGTAAGTGAGGGTACAGATTTCCTTTTTATAAGTGGGTAATGGGGACCACCTTGGAAATAACTTGTAAATTTCCCAAAAGAATCCAAAATGATAAAGTAATTCACATAGAAAAGGGTTCTAAATGACCCTAGGAACAAAAATGTGAAGTATAATTTGTAAATATATCCCTAAAATAATAATTTTAAAAATTTTATTTCCATTTTAGCTCTTGTCTTCTTTTTTTAACCATGTGGTAAAATAGTTTTTAACATAACCGTGGTAAATTAATTTTTAATTTTCCACAATTTATTTTGGTAAAAAAATTATATTTATTTTATTAGATAATATAAATTATTCTGATCTTAAATATTGAAATTATTTTACTAAATTAATTATCTATAAGTTTGAAAATTTAATTAAAAACAAAACTCACAGGTGTGACGAAAAAATGTGTTTTCAAGTGGAGTATTTTTTGAGCAATAGATGATTTTATATTAACTCCAGGAATAATAATAATGGTTGTATGATTATAAATTAATATTTATAGTTACATAATATATAAATTTCAATTAAAATATTTAACATTAAATTTATTTTTAATTAATTAAGATGGAGAAACATTATGCATTTTATTATAGTTTTAATAAAAAATCAGGTTTTAACCCAAAAATTACTTATACTAAAGAAAAATATAGATTTTATTAAAACAAAATTACTTGGATTAAATATAAATAAATAATACTTATTTTACATTAAATAGTATTCAAAATAAATTGGGTCTTTTATAGTTCTTATATTGTTGAGAAAAAAGACCTTTTTTACAATAATCCGTATTTTTCAATATTCACTGAAAAAATCAATTTTTTTTAAAAAAAATACCAAAATTTCAACATAGGTAAATTTTTATATTATTATTTCAAAAATTATATTCATATTTTTAATTAAATTTTCTAAACTTGTTAAATATTTTTAAAATTATGTGTGCGATGCGTGACTAAACTTTCTTAGAAAAAATATAATTATTCAGAAAATGTTTCTTTTTATTTTAAATGATTTTTTTTATTTCTAATAGTTAGTTAACCATAATTTTCACCATTTAGTTATTAATATTCTTACCCACCAATTTAATAGTATATTATATTATGGTTAATTTCTACTCAATTTTGTGTTCTCTACAAGCTATTAAATAGATTTAATTTAAAGAAATATATTTCATGTGTTGTTTAAACTCAGTGTTCCATATCACATATTCTATCAAAAACAGTGTTCTTATTTTAAAATAATGGGGTGTTACATAATACCCTCCATAAATAAAGTGTGTCCTCACAATTAAAACTTGATCTCAGTAATCAAGGGTTTGACATTTGGAAATACCATTGTTGAAAAACCCACATTAGAAAAGGGTTAAAAATATATACTCTTAATAAGAGGGAAAGGGAAGTACAAAGGTCAAATATAATAAAACATATATAGGTTTCTATATAGGATAAATTTTTTGGCATGTGAAGATATGAATTTTTTTGAAAATCATAAATTATTATAGAGAGTGATTGAGGTCATTGATAATAGGAAACTGAATGATCAATGGAATATTAAGGGCCTAAAACCATAAATCTATGATGATTTAAAAGACCATATGATTAATTTTATATAAATTTAATATGATAAATGTTTTTTGTAAAGACACTTATCATAATTTTAAGTAATTATTTTACTATCTAAGAATATAATGAAATATAATTTATTGATATGTTTCTATTTCATAAAAACAATTTTTTCATTTGGTTGTGACGCATTCAATTTCCAATTCAACCCTTAATCCTAGAAATAAATATAAAAAATTGGTTTCTTATTCCAGAAGCACTGTAATTCAATTTTAGTGGATTGTAAGATCCACAAAATCATGAAAATTATTTTGCTCAATGTCTAAATATTTTACAAAACAAATATGGTTAACAAAAGATATCCAATATAATAAATTAATATTTTTACCTCAAAAGTACACCATTGTTTCATAATTAATATTTATTTTTAAAATAATTTAACTAAAAACAATTTCATATTAAATAGGAAATTTTGTAGGCCAATGGTAGGTTATAAACCATTTTCATCCTTCGATCATGGGTTCAATCCCATTAGATTTTCTAAATGGGACGGGTCGTTACCCAGCATGCGGGTCATCACTTTTATAAAATATATTAATATAATTCCTATAATTTTCACAAAAAATATTATTACAATCCTTGAAATAAAATTAATCATTTAATAACCTTCTTAATATTGTTTTCAATACATCCTTTTTTTATAACATCTAATATTCTTATTTTACTATTATTACAGTTTTATTAATGATCATATTTACCCAAAAGGTTATCAATACCTTTCAACTTATGTCTATAAAATTTAATGGAATCATTCCTCAAATAAAATTTACACTAAAAAATATTCTTAATATATCTGTAAAAACTCAATAAATGTCTCCAAAAACAATTTACATTACTTAAAACATCAAAATAGGGTCCCTAAAACAATGATTTTATGATCGACCATTTAAAAATATCGAGATCCTTGGAGTTTTCACCACTTCACCTGATGTCCAAACATCAACTATAGAAGTTGTAAATAAATTTTCCACCCCATGTTTCATCTAATATAGATGATTTACACATTGATTAAGTAACTTTAGACACACATTATCATATTTTCCCAACTCATTGTGGAAAAAATATCTCACCTTTTACTGGCTATCTATTATCTCATTCTTGGATTGTTTATGACTCTTTTATTTATAGTCATAATCCTTGTGAATATACATAATAATTGGGTAACACATTCCAGATCCAGATATTTATTCCCCAAAATGTATTTTACAACACTTGGAATATGTTTGGGGATTACCTACATGTTTTTAAGTTGGTTTCTTCTCTATTTCATGTCGTTTTAACTATTTCTTACTCCTTTCATATTATGGAACATATGTGTTGAAAAAAATGCATCTCAACCTTCTCAACACAATAAAAAAATTTCTCATACCTTTTCAATTATCATGCATCCGAATCTACTCATAATATTTGTTTTGATCATGATTAAATTCTATTAATTATACTATCAATGTCAAAAACAAAAAATGGTATATACCTGACTATCCTTGTAAAATCAGTTTCATATCCAACCACCAAATCATCATTTTTTCCCTCAATTCCAAGAATTATTTGTCCAACCTAAGTAAAACATCCTTATGGAAATATTTATCATGGAAAATATAATTAAATGTGTCATGTTCCATAGAATCAAGGTCATTTTCTCTCTAGTATTCTTAACCAAAGATCACTATTGATTAGCTTCACCTTCAAATGATAATTTGAAGGAGTTTACTTTTGATGTTCTAAACATCCCATGAATTAAAATATATTTTCTATAGAATTTTTCAATCATGTAACTTCCAAAATGTATGGTTATCCTCTTAATTATGGGGGGCATTGTCTTATGAAATACTCTACTATTAACATATCTCTTTTTGGTAGATCTGGTTTCTCCAGAGCATCGATACCACCACCAATTATAGCTTGTTTTACTATGAAATATCTACAAAAAACATTTAATTCCAATTCCAACCATCTCAAGATACATATTTTTAAGAATATTTTCCTCTTTATGCCTTTTCACTATAGCTTCCCTATTTCCTTTGAGGAAAATCATTTTGAACAGATATGGTTTAGATGAAGCAATATAGAAATATTAAAATTCTATATCCTTTAAAATTATCCATAAGGTAAAATACTTCCGCATAATGTTATTAACATTATCCAAACCTCCAAATTTATCTAAAATTTATATTTATACCAACTACAAGGACTTATCCTTAAAAATTAGATAATCTAGAGGTTTAAGTAAAGAATTCATTCTATCACATTTGAGGATCTTTTTAGGTTAATAGTAGTAGATAATTATTCCATCAGTCAAATACAACAAAATCATATAAAAAAATTAGAAAATTATGATTAGTACCTTTTTCCATAATATAAAACTTTCAATATAATGAATGATTTATTTTCCTAGAAAATCATACCGACTTTGAACAAGGCTTTTTTTATTTCCCTAATCCATCATTAAAACCTATGAAAAACATTTTAAAACATGTTATGATTATAAAAACATCATTAAGGGGAATAAAAAACCCATTAGTACAGTGAAAAAAATGAAATATCATATAAAGTTTACCTTTACCATCAATGTTTTTGTGTGTATACGAAACAAAAACATTTCCCATGGAAATATCACAAATGTTTTTCTCAAATAAAGCCTTTAAAACCTTGAAAAGTAATTAAAATCCATTTTCATTGACATGGATCATCATATTCAAAAAACCATTTAAAAATCATTTTAGTTAGAATAAAACATATGACCAATTTATAATAAAATTATTTTGATAATATAATCCTTACCCAATATATTGGAGAGCTATAATGGGGATCACCCTTTTTGTAATCTATATTGACCTTTCTTATTTTTCATAATCTATAGGTGCTCAACCCTTTATATAATATATTTCAGGATCAACCCTGAGTTATAATGGGGCTCACCTCTTTGTATAAGATGTATCGAGCTTACTCATTTCATATAATTCTAAAATATCATATCATAAAAAAACACTTTATGCTTGAAACATTTCATCATAAAACCCTTTGAAAAACACTTTTAATCCCATATGAAACACAATTTTTGTAAATATAAAATTCCCTTTTAGAAACCTATTTTCCATACCAAAATATCTGACAAAAGGGAAGGAAGGGTTTTTATTGAAGAACATGAATGTATAAAAAAAATCTAGAAATCAAATAATGACCACGATAGAAGATAAATTCATTATCTATATGTACATTATTAATTGAATATTATTTTTTAAATAAAGAGTAATTTCATTTTTAATATTAATTCATTGATAAAATCTAATTAGTGTAGCTAAATAATTAATAAAAATAATTTTATGCAAAAGAATATATTTTACTAACATTTTCCATTTTATGCATAATGAATTTAATTGTATTAGGGTTGGATAATTATTTTGATGAAATGTATTGATAATATATAAAATAAAATATATAAAAATACATCTATTAGTTATTACTAGAAAATTAATAAAATTATTTTATTCTTAATTGATAAACTTTTCCTAAAAATGTTTATTCTATATTATGCATTCTTATATTAAAATAAAATTTTATAACCTTTAGAAATATACTCGGATAAAATTATTTTCGTATTTTTAATTATAATTTTAAAATTATAAAATAAGGTCAATTTCATTTTTAGTCGTAAAAATAATTTGTTGAGATTAAATTTCATTACAATGATAATTATAAAAGGGTTATATTGAAGGAATTGATTCCACAATAATTGTGCAACTTTTATCTAAAAAATTAAATTGATATCATTCAAATGATTAATCTAATGTGATTTCAAAACAAATATATATATATATATATATATTTACACTAGTTTAATTATAATTTGTAGGAAATAAGAATAAGAACTTTTAATATTTAAAATAACAGTAATTTTACAAAAAAATAGTTCTTATTAAATTTTGAGTTTTCATTTAAAATTTAAATTACTAAATTTTCAAAATATGAATTTGAAAAAAATAAAATCTATTCTTTTATTCAATATAAAAATATTATCTTAGGATGATTTTTTGGTATTTCTTTGAAAAGATTGATTTCTAGTTGAATGGTACAAAATAACAGTTTCACAAATACCTTGACTTTTATTCAATAATAGGTATATAATAATAACATTGAATTTATGAAACATTTACTTTAACAAATAGATATTTTATAAGAATTATTATACTTTTAAAATATTAATTTAAATTTAAAAATATATATTTTTCATTTTAGAACATAAGTTATATTTTTCCCTAAAACTATTTTAATTCCTTACACATTTGTTGTTTTAGAAATATGTTTTTAAAATTTTTATTAATTTTTTCTAATAAAATTAATTTCATATTTGGAGTCATAATTTAAAAATAATTTAATATGGCTCATTTTATTTTTATTCAAAAAATATAAATTATTTAGGTAAAAATTAGTTACCAAAGTAAAAGTTAAATTTGTAAAAGGATTAAAATAAAGGATAAAAGACCAAAATAATGTTTAAAATGTTCATTTAAATGATTTTTTGTTTTATTTAACAACCAAAGCTCATCCACTCTCTATTATTGTTCACATTTGGAGAAACCTTCAATGAATAACGCCCCAATTATTACAAAAATGTCACTCAACCTACTTATAAATGGTGCTTTTTTCCCACCCCACTCCTCTTCACATCATAATCCCTCTATTTTGACCAAAATTAACCCAAATACCCCAACCAACACCAAAATTCATAGAAACATCCAATACTTTTTGTCCTACTCAAAGGACCACCACACAAATCTGTACTCCAATTTTCAAATGAGTTATTCTATTGAGTAAGGTAAAAATTCTGAAATCGCTCCTTTTCATTGATATTTATTTAAGTATATTTATTCTTCCTAAATTTATATTATATGATAGTAAAATAATAACATAAGTATAATTATTATACTTAATTTTTTTATATTTATGAAATAATAATTTCCTGCATTCCGCCTTCCTTATAAAAAGAAGAATGTCATATGGGAATACATGCTGATAACCACCTCCACGAAGTGACGTATTTCATTTTTCATTGTCGAATTACATGATTAGTTGTATGATTTTATTTAATGAATAAAAAATATTTTTATACCTTGTTTAATATTCTTAAAATATTAACCATTTTTTACTTTTCTCCCATTCTATAGAAAATAAAAATATTTTATGTGTGTATAGGAAGACTATTTCCTATATAGAATGAAGTATTTCTTTTTTCATCGCCATTCTATATGAAAGATTATATGAACATATATAATGAGTTAAAATTATTTTTATGAAATTATTATGTTTCTTAAAAGTTTATATTAATATTTAACACATTATTAATATTTAAACTTTTATTCATCAAAAATTATAAAGACAATATTTTCATTTATTTAATCTTCATAAAAATGTAACTAAAACCCTCATAGAATGAAATTATAACTTCATAAATCCTTAATTATATTACCTTGTAAAATATTCTCATAATTAACTTAGCATCAACTAACGGGGATTAACATTGACATTTTAATGAATCCATGAAATAATCAAAACCACTAACAGATGATGATGAAAATAAACTATAATTAAATAAAAATGCATTATAAATGATTATAGTTGATGATTACATGGGAAAATATATATGAATAATATTATAAAATAGGATATTAATATTTTTATGTTTATTATATTGGATTTTAAATAAAATTCATGGAAGTTGAGAGTTAAGGTAAGGGTGTTTCTCATCTCACTTTTCTTTATTTTGGTCATATTCACCAATAGTTTCTATATTTTGTTGTGTATATACATCATTCATAATTTCATTATCTTAACTTCATTAAATTCATGTTATTTTTAAACCCATATCAAGCTATATCTTTCATGGTATATTGATTCAAGAGATGCCAATGTTGTAATGTATTTTTGATAACTAAAACCTTGTTTCCTTGTGTTATAATGCTTCACCTTGAATTCTACGTTAGATTTATTCTACCATAAGATTTTATTATATGATTCTTTTCACTTTACCTCTTATGTAAGTGTTATTTCTAATTTCAAGACTATTCCTTGATGAATTTGTTTCTCCTAAATTATAATGTTGTTAAAAATTATTCTCACACATTTAATGATTTTTTATCTCTATATCTATATTTTTTTATCCTTCTAATGTTAGCCTTACTTATTTGGAAATTTTAATTTTTATATTTACTTTTAATTATATATTTATATTTACCCCTTTTAAAGATGAAGTTTTATTAAACCTTTTTATGATGTGGTATTCAATAAAGGTATTTTTAAAGAATGCTTAAAAGGTTTTCCTATTCAAGGTCAAATGTTTTCTATTCCACTCAATTTTCATTAGAAACAATTTAAGTGTTTTTCAAGGATCCATTATAGATACTCTAATCAAAATAGTGTTTTAAAAAAACCATGTTAAATTATCAAAATAAAACTTTGAAATTATCCTGTAACATTTTATTTTATAATAATATTATAAACATTTCATGAAATCTTGGTTCATGATTTAACTTATATTTTTATATTTATCTGTAAAATATATTTCTCATTTGGATTAATATTCCTTAAATAACACTCTAAATTCCCAAGTGAAATACTCTTTTTGATTGTTTTAATTTTGGGTATCAACTGATCTAGCTCTTGAGTTTATTTTATGTGGTACCATTTGGAAATGATATAAAAACCATTTTACTTCCATGTGTTATTCTTGATGTGATTCATGATTTATTTTGTGTTTCAATCATGTATGTAGTTTATAAATTTGAGATAGATTGGCTACATTATATCCCTATGTTGTTTTGGGTCTCTTAAATTTCTCCAATGAATTTGTAAATTCTTTATATCACATGAGATAATGATGTAATGTGTGGACATTTTATCTTGTTCACAAAATGAAGTGTGGACATAATGTTTGATCAAAATAAGAATTGTAGACATCTTGTTTGATTACAACATCATGAATAGACCTATTTTTTAATAACATGATGTGTGGAAATTTTGTTTTTTAATAGCCTGGTGTGCGGATACTTTGTTTATTCACAACATAATTTGTGGACATGATTGAATTTGATCACAATGTTATGATATCCTTATTCTTAGGTTTATACTGTAATTACATGGTATGATTTCAATGACATTCCATAAATATTTGTTGTATGGCCATGTTTATGTTCCATATCTCATTTTAATTATCTCACATTCTTATTCAATGGAACATGTTTGTTCATTTGAGATTTTATAGCCTACTATCATGACTTATTGACAGATCTTATAAATTCATGTATTTTAATAATATGTTTCTTCCAAGAACATGTTTCCTAACCTGATTATGATCTAAATAATGATGAAATGGTGATAATTTTTCCATTAATAAGTGTTTCAACTAACACTTATCTTTTATTTCCATTCACTATGATATTAATATCATAATAAAATATGAAATGTTTAGAAGGAATTCAACTATGGTGTTATTATGGGTAAACGTTCACAAGTATTATAAAATAACTTTTTTATATAGCTAATCTCTAAAGACACTAAACCATTAAGTTCTAGGATTATTTTATTATTGTGAGATATAATGTGTGAATTATGAAATTATATATTTGTTTTACTTCATTCATACCACTTTTTATAAAATAAAATGTTTAAATAATGTGTTTTTCTCACAAAAACTAGGATTGTGGGTCCAGGGAACCTCAGTTGGTTTCAGAGTAGGTTTAGATATTTTTAAATATTTGTTTAGTTATTTTTTGGTATTTGGATGAGAGAACTTTTGAAAAAACCATAAGAGTAATTGG
Source organism: Viscum album (assembly GCA_963277665.1). Lineage (NCBI taxonomy): Eukaryota > Viridiplantae > Streptophyta > Magnoliopsida > Santalales > Viscaceae > Viscum > Viscum album. Next base: position 1,284,209,148 of record OY728155.1, on the reverse strand, counting down.
AAGTATAGGACAACGTCCTAAAATTTTAGTAAAGTGTATATTGAGTGGTTTCCTAGCATTGACATCCCTACCTGGATACAAACATGTGGTTATAAGCTCTAGAATATACGCATATAGGTGTAATAACCTTTAAAAGGTTAGTTTGGTATTAACTCATTCTTCACCTAGTGTATGAAAAAGATGCCTAACTACACACCTAGTTTTACACTCTTGGTGGATATCTATATACCCATTATGAACCATTATGAAGGATTTGATCACATTTTTACGGAGTGGTTAGTGAACCCAATAGAAAAATTACCATGGAAACCCTTGATTGAAGGCTAAAAAAGTATAAGTAAATGTACATATATCATTTTAGTTTTATTACCTTTAATTTAGTAGTTAGCCTCATTACATGATCATAAAATTATGTATTATCATATTTGACTATCCCTTATTTAAGTTATGGATAATGTAAAGAAAAACCAAGTTGAGAATGGGTGTAGTAGAAAAAGTTATGAATATCATAATGAGAAATAAAATGGGATAACAGATAGAGTGAGAAATATTTTGGTCATGCTCAACCATTTATATTGATTTATGATTAACCATTGGAATTTCGTTGAATTTCAAAACACACTGAAAAGAGAAAAATGGAGTTTTATGGAATTTCATATAATAATTACTATTGAGGAAATAAGATTAAATTTCTTGTTTTTCCAAATTATGGGAATAAGAACCTAGGAAATTAATTGAAAGAAACCAGAATTTAAGTGTTAGTGTATTTTCCATCAAGATAATGATTATCAATGAAGTATTAAAAGTCAAAATTATAAAATGTAGGATGAGATTGTTCTAAATAATGATCCACCCACACTTCAATTCTCCAAATAAAAATAGTTTTCTCAATATAAAAATCGATGACCATAACCAAGGGCTAATGAGGATAATAAATCCCATTAACCTTTAATACCAATTGAACAAGGAAGTTCTTATTCTATGAAGACCACTAAAGATGGTCATGATAATTAAAATAATATTATCCTCTACTTTTGATTTATCTGTTTCTTGTTGGATTTTGGTACTAGACAACCCATGATATCAAAAAATTCTCAAAGATAATCAATTAACTATCCAAATGATTTGATAATGAATTATTAGATAAAATATCTAAGTGAATGATTTTTTATCCCAAGTTGAACTTTTTAGGAACATGCTTCGCTCAAATATTATTATTCTTCCTTTAGATGAATTTTATATACAATTGGAGATGTGTTGACTATCTTCACAAGTAATATATATTAATTACCGAAAATGGGAAATCATATTCCACATTACAAATCAACTTATGATCAGTCATCACTGTAAGGATAATTATGAACTCTATAGGAAAAATCAATTCCATTATGTTCATCTTCATACACAATAATGAGAGGTATTTAAATCAAATGATTTGAGAGAAACTCAATATTGTGGATATTCTAATTACAAGGGAAAATGCGTTTTAGTATCATTCCAATGATAGTGGGGTTTATATAGATCGTTGTTTATCTTGTTGATATAATTAGTTATCTTATTTAGTGAGTGATAATTGAAATTTTGAGTAAGAAATTTATTTAATGGGGTTGGAATATAACACCCTAAAATTTTAGAATTAATTTCAATTTAAATAAATTATATGTTGAATATCATTTTTCACATGCAATAACGAACTAAAACCAAATTTTAATAATTTAAAATAAAATTATTAAATATGACCACTATAATATAGTAGTTATATTAGATATTATAAAAAAACACATTATGAACTCAATAGAAAAAAATGAAGGAAACAAGATAAAGTAGTAGAAGTATCCCTTATGAAGCTTATTTATACGATCTTAGAAGGGACATAGCTTCACTTGGTTTTTCCCTAGACTATGCCTAAGATGTACTCCAATAGTTATGGTTTGAGTGAAATAATTTTTGGGATAAGGTCAATCTCATGTAAATTTCCACAATATCCATGCTGGTTTAACCACCACCCTGGACTGATAATATATCTTTTATTATCCTTTGGTATTATTTAGAGATCTTGAGGGGTTATGTAAGTAGAAGTTAGGATGATATAAATATATAATTATTAATGCAATAATTCTTTTATATATAATATTTATTTTATAAATTATGAATTCTAGCATTTAGAGGAAGAGGAATTTCATTTTTAATACTAATGAATTGATAAAATTCAATTAGTGTAGATAAATAATTAATAAAATAATTTTATGAACCAAAATATATTTTACTAAAAATTACATTTTTATGTTCTATGAGTTTTATTATATTATAGTTAAATAATTATTTTAATGAAATTTATTGTTAATATATATATAATTTAATATGTTAACATATATCTAATGGTTATTATTATCAATTTAATAAATTCAATTATTTCTTAGAACATATGATTTTTCTTGACATTGTTTTTCATGCATTATGCACGTGTATATTAAAATTTATCTTTATCACTTTTATAAATTGAATTATATAAAATGATTGGTATATTTTTAATAATAATGTTAAAATTTGGTATTAAGGGGAATTTTATTTTTTATTAATAAAAATAAGTTAGAAATATTAATGTTAATTAACATGATAAGGGTTAAAGGGTTATTTTTAAATAATTTTTTTCACAAATTTTGCATACATTTTATATAAATAAATTCAATTTTTATATTTAAAATAATGACTCTAATGTGATTTTTAAGAATAAAAACAAATATATTAACACTAATTTAATTTTAATTTGTAGTAAATAGGAATAAGAATAGATAATATTTTAAAAGTCATTTTCCTATAAAGAAATGTTTTCATAATATTTTTTTTTACATTTTAAAGTTAAATTTCTAAATTTTAGATTTTTAATTGAAAAAAATGAACTTCGTTTTGTGAATAATAATAAAAATAATATCTTTGGATTAATTTTTTATATTTTTTATAAAATACTGGTTTTTTGGTGAATATTGAAAAATATCATTTTACAAATACCATGAATTTTATGACATCATTAGGATATCAGAATAAAAATAAATTTATGAAATGCAATATTGACCAAATATATATTTAATAAGAATAATTATTCATTTCAAAAAAAATTATTTAATTTAAAAATAAAAATTATATATTTTATAACTGAAGCTATATTTTTCTATAAAATTATTTTATTATGTTTTATATTTATTATCTTAGAATTAATTTTAACTAATTTTATAAATTATATATAATAAAATTTATTTCATATTTATAATTATAATGTTAAAATTATGTAATAAGGTCTATTTTAATTTTTGGTAGAAGCAATAAATTACATGTGTAAAAATTAGTTACCACAGTAAAATTCAAAATGGTAAAATGGTTAAAAAAAAATATGAAAAACCAAAATCGTGTTAAAAACATGTGTAAAAATGTTTTTATGTGGTATTGGTTGAACAAAAATGTCACTCAACTAATTTATAAAAGGATCCCTTCACCACCTCACATAAATTCACACCATGAGCCCTACAGTTTAACCAAAATCTACCAAAATTACTCCCCAACACTCTTATATATATCATAGATGTTCTTTTATCCTTAAAGAACCACCCCTTAAAGCCTTAATCAAAATTTAAAATGAGTTTTTCGAAGTAATAAACTAAATATTTCCAAATCACTCCTTTTAATTTATATTTATTTAAGTATTATTCTTATACCAAAAATTATATTATTCAATACTAAATAAATAACATTGGTATCATTTTTATACTAAAATTTTATTACATTGATATAATAATCTTATATCTTCCTCATTCCTTAAAATATAATAATCTCGTTCGTGCATACTTGTGGACTACCACCTCAATGAAGCGATGTATTTTTTTAATAACCTCTTTAAATGGATTAATATAAAAGGGTATTTAATGAATAAAATTTATATTTTAACATGTATAAATTTTTTAAAATAATAATCAATTTTCGACCTTTCTCTCATTCTATGGGAAATGAAAATGTAGTGTGTGTGTGCATGTGGACTACCTCCTCCATGGAATGACATAATTCATTTTTCATCACCACCCTACTTACAAGAAAATATTAATTTAAATAATAAGTTAAAATAATTGTTATTAAATAAATAAGGTTATATTAAGGTTATAATAATATTTAATTAATTATTAATATACCATCTTTTTTTTGTAAAAAATTATTGAAACAAGATCATCACTGATTTTATCTTCACAAATAATGACTGAAAATATGATGTAATAAACATATAACATTAAAAATAATTAATTATAGTACCATTTATAATCTTGTAAATATGAAATTTGTATCAAATAATGGGTAGAGACATTGAAATTTTAAGGAATATGTGAAATAATAGAAATCGATAACATCTAATGTTGAAAATAAACTAGAACTGCCTAATAAATATATGATAAATTTTTATAATTAAATAGTAGATTGGGTAATTTATATGAATAATGTTATAAAATAGGTTATTAATATGGTTATATTTATTATACAGTAATTTTAATCACTTTCATGGATGTTGATAGTTTAGTTAAGGGTGTTTCTCATCTTACATTTCATTCTTTGAGATAGACGTCATATTCATTAATTATTTTATATAGTGAATTTTATATATGTATTTATTAAGTTTTTTATCATAATTGTTTTCAATTGAAGGTATTTAAAATTATAAATCATGTTTTATATTTCATGGGATTTTAATTCAATAGATATTAATGTTGTAAGGGATTTTTGATAACTCCAACCTACTTTCGTTAGTTATAATGCTTAACCCTGAACTTATTTATTCTCTGATTGATTTATTACACCATACAAGTTTATAATATAAAAATATTATCTTTTTATTTATGGAAATTTAAATTTTAAATTCCAAGACTATTCTTTGAATAATTTCTTTCTTATGAGGTATAAGATTGTTAAGAATAATTATCAACCTTTTAAATAACTATTTTCCCTCTATATAAATATTATTTATTCCCTAAAATGCTCACCTTTAATATTTTAAGATATAAATATGTATTATTTTTTATTTTATTCACATTAATCATTAAAAATTTTTATGATGATGTTTTATTAACCCTTTTTATGATGGGGGATTCAATAAAGGTATTTAAAAAAAATTAAAGGTGTATCCTTTCATAATCATACATTTTATCTTCCACTCAATATTTCCTCTAGTAAAATATTATGTTTTTTCAATTATCTGTTATTGAGACTCTTTTATAATTAGTGTTATCAAAAAATATTCATGTCAACTTATCGAAATAAAATTTTGAAATTAACCTATAACATCAACTATTTATGATGATGTTAAAAACATTTTATGAAATCTCTTTTCATGGTTTCTCTTCCAATTTACTCTTTATCTACAAAATATATATCTCCATTGGAGTATTTTTTTCATAAATAATCCTCTAAAATACTTTATTAAATACTCATTTTTTATATCAATATATCTAACTTTTTAGTTCATTTTAATTGACACCATTCAGCAATATTATGATTGCCATTTTATTTCCTTGGGTTCTTCATGATATGATACATGATTGATTTTATTTAGAAAACATGGGTATAGTTTTTTTAGATAGGGATGGATTTTTTTAAATCCATAACACAATTTGAGTCCATTAAATCCCTCAAATGCATTGTTTAATGTTTTATACCACATGATATAATGATGTTATGTGTGTAAATGTTTTGTTTTACAAAACATGATGTGCAAAAAAAAATTTTGTTCACAAAATGATATGAGGACATATTGTTTATTCACAATATGGAATTTTCACATCTTGTTTTTAATAAAATTACATTTGGACATATTTTTTGTTTAAAACATGATGCATGGACATTTTATTCATTCAAATCTTAATGTGTGGTAATGATTTAATTTTCTCACAATGTTATGATTTCCTTATGCTTATGGTTGGGCCATAATTTCTTGTTATGATATTTCTCAATGAACATTCATATATCTAGGAAATTTTCCTATGACTATGTTCCATTGTTAATTTTTATTATCTAATACTCTTATTCCATGGTTCATGTTTGTTCATTTGAGATTACATGTCCACTTATCATGAATTATGGACAAAACTAATTATTCTATGTTATTTTAGAAAATATATTTGTCTCATTGCCAGGTTTTTTCACATGCTTATGATCTAACCTCTGATAAACTTATGATAAGTATTCCTTTACTGAGTATTTAATCTCACCCCTTTCTACTATTTATGTTCCCCAAGTTCTAAATATGAGTATAAAATATGATATTTTTATAAGTAATAATGTGATGGTGCGATTATGGAAGAATGGTCAAAAGTATTATAAAATAAGTTTCTTGTATAGATAATCTCTAAAGACACTAAAAATTTGGGTTTTGTGATTGTATAATAATTGTGAGATATAATATATAAATTATGGAAATATATGTAATTATGAATCAACTCATCTCACTTTGTATCAAATATAGCATTTGAAGAATGTGTTTTTAGCACCAAATTGAAAAGTCTAGATCTGGGGTGCCTCCTAACCATCTTGCTCATATTTCCATATCTTTAAAAGACCTGGTTCTCCTCAGTATTTCAAATTACTAAGGCATAGTAGGTCTCCTTATTCAATGGATCTCATATTTAAAATCCTTCTCATCTCTTTGATATATTGATTTACAAAGCTCTCAGTACTTCATAATTCTCACAATCAATATTTTTATGTTCTTATGATATTCATAGGACTATTTTATTTGGTACATTCTATATTTTATATTCATAGAAATACTACTATGAATATTAGGTTCTAAAAAGGAATATTTGGAACTAATTTAAATCCCAGATCAAGAATTCATTTTGAATTTCTAATTGATCAAGCATTTATTTCTTCTTAATATTAAAAAAATCTATTGTATTAAACACCTTTTAAATCTCTATCCACATGTGAATAACTTCATGCACTGGGATGTGCCACCTGAAACTTATGGCATAGAAATTAGAAATACCAGCTACTCATTCTATTGTTTCTTCATTAATATCATCTTTAATCAATATCAACATGGATATACCCTGATGTTTTATTCTATAAATAACTTTATATAAATATAATCAAATTTATTCTATTATTTATTTAGAATCTATAATTCTAAGATTTTTTATATTCTCATTTTTATGACATTAGTACCACATCATACAATCACAATGTTTGATGCTCACTCCTGAAGTCCGACGTAGGCTTCTCAATGTTATATATCCAAAAGTTCTCAAAGTCATATACTCTAAATTTATTTGGTGTAATGTCAAACAATCAATTCAAAGTATTACATGGATATCTCAAAGTCTTAATAAATTAATTAAATACTTTTGATTCTATAAAATCATATTCACACCATTAAATTCATAAAATAGAGACAAACTTATGAGAAGCGCCCTAAAAATTCATGCGTCTAAAGTCTTATAGCCTTTTATCTCTTGTTCTGAAATTATAGTCTTCGACTATTGAAAACCATTACCCAATTAAATAATTTCCAAAGAATCTCAACCACTTAAAAAAAATTATAAGTTGGATTTTTTCTCACATGGATATTGTCCAATTTATTAACATCTCCCCTTCCAGTCATGACATCGAATTCCAACTCCCCCACTAACTAATAGATTCCAACCTCATCAAATGAAATAGATAACACTATTACCATCATAAATTATTTTTATAACCATTATTTATAGTGTAACAATCAACACATATAACATGCTATTTATTCATGAATAATCAAAGTGGTAATTCCAAGACACATCATCAAAATCCTTTCTATTTAACATGGAAACACCTTTATCACTTCCCTAAAAACATGGATTTCATGTCAATACCACCACACATAATTTTATGTCTATATGTGTGCTTCAGTTTCTCTCCATTATTTTCAAGAAATACAATTAAAATATGGAGATCTTATCATATCACCATTCTTATTTTATTAACATTTTATTCACCCTTTCTCAATTTTGAATAATATCTTGTTCTATTATAGAGAAGGATAATACCACATTAATTTTTTAGCAAAGAGCCTTTTGTGAGATAAATTTAAGACTACACGGGATAACACTTTATAGAAGATAAGAGTTCATAACCAATGTTTTTAATGATGTCTATAAACAACCATACATGTGATATAAATTAAAAATAACATTTTGGGGATATCCAAATAAATGGAATATACACTCAAATCAACAAAGCTATCAAAAAAGTTATATGGAAGACTTATAAACACCCCCTATTCTTATCTCTTTATCACCAATTACTCCTACACAATAATATGTCCAATATTTATAGCTTCATTGCTCTCCTTTAATTCCATACATGTCAGAACAAATATCTAATAAAAATATAGAATAGGGAGGGGGAATTTAATTTTTCATAAGTAATTGAACGGCTGAGAGTTTCCTCACATCCAAGGCCTCTCTTTTCCTCTAAAATTAGTATGGGGATGATTAGTTTAACTAATTTTACTATTATAATCCTCAATAAATTATTTATTTTATTAATTTCTTTGAAATTATTATTTTTTCCAGAGAACTTTTAACCACATTAGTGATAAAGTAAATTCATTGCCTTAGGACTGAATTTGGTTCCTCTTAAATTATTCCCTGGATATTAATATTATCACATAATATTTTATACCATTCCATGTCTTTTCACATCTTCAACAATTTTTTTTGTGATTTTTTAAATCCATAGTTTGGACATATTCTCATGATATTTCATAAATTAATGTGTAACTTCTTGTTTTCTATTGGAACTAGAATATATTTTCTTATTATATATTTTTAGCTAATTTCAGTTATCCAAGACACAATGTTAGATATTATTTATTGACAAGATCAACTTGATTGATTTCCACACATGCTTTTTTAGCATCCTGAACATTTCATCGATATTATTTTATTATATTTTGAATTTTATTCCCTTTTAAACTATATAGAAATTATCTAGAGATCATATTCATGCACTCTTTATTTTTATGACCTTATTGTTTACATCTCCCATATACCTATCCGAAATACTTAAATCTATTCTACAAGGATTGATTTATTTTCAATACTGGTCACAACTTTACATCCATGAAACTTTTTTCACATATTCTCACCGTAACCCCCTTGGTTCATTCCTCATTCCATTAAAAGTCATATTTTAATAGAGAGAGTAGTCTTTGTGCCTATAGCTTCCACAACACCAGAAAATTTCATTAAAATGGGACCTCTCACTCTGAGTATAAATCTATGTAGAATCTTTTTGGGGAATTATTCCCTAAAATTGAGCATACTATTTTATAGGTGGAAGTGGTCTCTTTGAGATATCCATATCTAAATTTGATTTATTAGGGGGAATCTCATTTAACCTCTTGTTCTAAATAGATTCAACCTATATTTTTTCACCAGAATAGTTATAAAAGGAATATTTATTTTGAGATGGATTACATACATCCCTATTGGAACTCCCTATTTCACTAAATTGAGAAGATTCTCCATTTACCATATTAATTTTTGAGAACTAATCTCTGATGTTACTAAAAATTTTAAAGATTAAATAAAAATAGATCATTTCTTGGATAAATATTCTTCTTTTACAGCCAACTTCCCTTAAATATCACCCAACATATTCTCTTACTCAGTCAATATCAACATTTTTATTCATCTCATCAAAATAACTTTCTTCCTTTTTGATTAACTCTTCCATTATTCAGTCATTTTTTTTATATTTCACTATAATTATCTTCTATTTATTGAATTGTGAAATCTTCTCAAGACAAGATTATATCTCACATTTTAACTACCACTCAATCTATATCCATTCTTCATCATCATCACTACTGGATGTGTCAAAAACAATTCCAACATAATAAAATAAATTGACTTTATCAACGTATTGGTTATTGGATGGGTCCTAATTATCCTTATTGATCATAACACTCATTTTCTTACTACTTTAATATTTATTTTCATTCTTTCCATATTTTTTCTATTGAAATTTATCATCGTTCACATCTGATTAAAATTTTCCCAAACTTATTATTGTGGAAGTACTTATCAAAATTATCAATTTAATTACATTTATCACACAGTGGTTGTTTCTTTATCTTTCCTTTTCAATTTCACTTCTTTAATATCTTTAATAAAATAGATTTTTTTGAATAATTCATTGTCCTCATAATTATCAATATCCCTTGATTTTAAATAATGTTATTCTTTGATTTTTTCCTTTTCTCATGGCCGTAAAATCTATCTTTACTTATTATTTGTTTTTCAAATCTATATAATTCTCATTTCTTACTATATGATTACATTATGAAACTAATCAACAATCACGTCTTATCTATCTTATATGGATGGTACTTTTACATTAAACCAATATGAAAAATTCCTCAAATTTTTATTATTATTTTGGAATCATCTAATTTCCCTATAAACCCCTTAATATTACTCACAATCTCATTGAATCTTGAAAAGTAATATTAAATTATCTCATATGTGTCCATATATATGTCTTAAAATCTTTTCATATAAACTTATAGTTTTGATTCCATGACTTTGATATTTATTTCATTATTACTTATAAATTTATCTCAAATATCCTTCATAGTTAAATTTCATACATTCTTTTTCAATACTTTTTTATGAAAAATATGTCAAGATATTATTATTTTTCTTTGAAATCCAATTATAATTTATTTTTATATTTGTACAATTCATGGGGCCTCCCTCAGGTATGGGTAAAAATAAATAGTTTTAGTATCTCATACATTTTGGAAAAGTGATATAAGGTATGGTAGCATCCTATTCCTCTATATATGGTAGTTATTTTAAATGAAATTATGGAAACCTTGACTATTAATAGGATTTTTATTCTCCCAAAATTCAAATTTCTTGTATATTTAAGAGTTAACCTATGTTATCTTCAATACCACTTATTTTTCTCCAAGACCGATTAGACATTAAGAGGGGGTTAATCAATGGACTTTTTTTTTGAATTATTCTTTTCGAAATCAAGAACCTAGGATTTTTACAGTCTTGATCCACTAAATATATTCTCACAACCTTACCACATGAGAAGTAATAAAATGAGAGAGACAATGGCACATAAGATTTAAAATTTTAAACCGTAAATACCAACTACATATTGTGACTGTTTTTTCCCATAATCATTGATTCATAAATATATGTTAAAGTGGTTACATAATGGACTATCGTAGTCCCATAAATATAGAATCACACTATGGTATATCTCCTGAGTCATATAAGAGATTCTTGTAACTTTACATTTCCCAATTTAAATGTGTGATCCAAAATATGAAAGATATATAATGATTACTAGTTTATACTAAACCAATATAAAAAATTCTCTTCCTCTATGAAAAAACTAGATCCACGGGTCCACTCATTTACACATTCAAGTATATATTAGTTGATCTTATTTAGAATATAGGCACATATTTTCATTATCTTTCCAAATATTTATATTATCTAATTATACTTTTCACAATAAAATTCCCAGGAAAAATAAGTCTCCTTCTTCTTAAATGGATCCCGACATTGAAATCATTATAGATTTAATACACTAATGTACTTAGTTTTAAGTACTTTATAATTATCTCACTCGATATTAAAATTTTCTATCAATATTCATATCACTATTTTCTTTGATACCATCTATATTTTATATTCATAGAAATGATATCAAGAATATTAGTTTTAAAATGGAATTTCATAAACTCTTTGATCTTTAACAGTAATATTGATCTCATTTTTTCAATTAGTCAATGGATTATTGATTTATATATAATTAAAACTCATTTAAATTCATAGTCAATGATTTCTTTTGAATCTCTAAGATACTCGTATATTTCATTCCAGTTATTATTAAATGAAATCTACAACATTAAACATATTTGAAATCCTCATACACATGTTCATGAACTCATACACTACGACATGGAACCAACAGCTTATGGTGTGGCACTCAAAAACAATATCTTCTCCTTCAACTAGTTCTTATATAATCTTGGATTGAATGATGATCCACCCCGAGTGATCATGATAATAGATTACTTGAAAATATTTATAGCTACATCATATAATTTATTTTTATTTTTATTCAGAATTTATTATTATGAGATTGTATATTTTCTCATTTCATATGACTTCAATATAAAATCATATTCTCCCAAAGCCTGATGCTCACACATGAATTCTAACTCAACATTATGAAATATATATTCATTGACGTTCTTAAATTTATATGATCCAAAGTCATACAGTGAAAATTCATATTCTCAATTTAAATTCATATGTGGATATCTCAAAGTCATATGAAATGACTTAAACACTTATGATCCTTCAAAGTCATAAAAACACCACTAAATCCATACACCACTAAATCCATACACTGGAGAGAAACTTATACGCAAAACAATATAATGTCATGCATCCAATGTTTTATATCCTTTTAGCTCTAATTATGCAATTTAATACTTCTCTTAGATGAAACCATAACCTTCTCAAATCATCTACAAGGATTCTAAACAACATATAATATTCATAAATAATATTTATTCTCAATTTCATATTCTCCACATTTTTTATCTACCTTATAATAAATAACAGACAATTCCAACCTCCCCAGTAGATAACAGCTTACAAATTTCATCAAATTATGTATAAAAAAAATTCATCACCACCAATGTTTATAATAACTTTGAATATTGGTGAATCAATAAAAAAATTAAAAATGATTCTCTATCATGAATTTTAAAAGTAAAAATTACAAGTTATAAGCTCAAACACCTTTACATTTAACATGGAAATACCTTTATCACTTATCCAAAACCTCAACCAATATATATAAAAATCTTATTCATCACCAAGATTGTTTATTAATAAGAAATTAAATTTCATCCAATGGGAATTATAGGAAATAAATAGTTCTTCTCAACATTATTTTTAACTTTAAAAAACTTCTAAGAAACACTTTATCATCATATTGACATCATGTAACATATATTAATTCAATTTATCCTTATTTAAATAAAATTAAAAACAAACAAAAAGTGGTTTCAATAATATCACCATTTGTATTTATTATCAATACTTCCAAGAAAATTATACATCAATATGTGTTCTAACTCAAATCTTATCCTCTCTTCTTTTCTCATAGTCTTCCTCTATTTTATTCTCTTCCCCTTTTAAAAATAAATAAAAATTGTATTGAAATGGATTTTATCACTTAATTATTAATCAATGTTCCATAAATCATTCCACTCTATGTCTATGTGACCCATAATCAATGTAGAACATAAAATGTTTTATTTGGAAATCAAAAGTGTCCATTGTTCAATACAATATGATTTTTTCTTATACAACCCATTACCATGAATCATTTGGGGGTTATTATGATATGATCAAGCTGAAAACAAGTTATATAAATTGATATCTTAATTCATTTTATAATTAAAACCTATGAGCTTGCACTCATCACCACTCACATGTCAAAAAAAATCATGTTCATGTAAAATGATTTAAATTATCCCTTTGACCTCCTCATAATTCTTTATTTACTTTCAATTTATCAAAATAAATCCCCTCTTAATATCAGACTTTATTATTTCATAAACATGAATGATATTATAGATATACATGTCTCATAAATGACTTATTAAAAAAAATTCCAAAAATTCCATATTTGTATGGAATAAATATGTTTACCATATTATCAATGTAAACATTTCCACAATATATTATCCCTATATTTATGTTACCAAGTTAGATATTTTCTTTAGATGTTATTTTCAATTACATTTGTTTAATCATTCCTACATGGTTGATTTTTCAAATGTTGAATAGTTTTTCAAGCTTGCATATCTTTATTAGTTTTTATTTAGAGAAATAGATTCACTGTAAATTCCTTACTATGAATGCACATAAATAAAACACAAAATATTAGGGAATAAGGTAGATTTAATTTGGTTAAATAGAGTGAAAAAAAGTTGATATTCTTTTCTTGACCAAAATACTCTTTTCCTTTCTAATAAAACCTTTAAAGTATTCTTCATGCATGATTTTTTTTCAATTAATCATTTTATTTAGGTTTCATTGGTTCTTTTATTCTCTCATTATGTGGGATGTTCTTTTTAACTTGATCTATCAAGGCACATGCATCACTTGGTGTATATTTCATGTTCCTAAATATTTATTCATGTGCTACTGTAATTGTTATGATATCCTTTGAGTTGTCTTAGGCTTTATTACACCTACCAAATAGTTCTTAATGGATCTAAGGTTTTTATCCCTTGAAAACCACTATGGAAATTCAGTTTTTATGTCTTTATATGTAATATTATCATTTGTATTAGCACTTTACTTTTCATTTATAATTTATTTTTCTCTTTATTTTTCTAAATTATATGGTAAAATGGCCAAACATTCCTTGGAAATATGCTTAATTTTTTTCTTATATATGGTATCTTAGAAGAGTTATTCATTTATTTATTATGCTCATGGAGGTTACAAGTAGGTAAAAACATTTACACACCCCTGGGCCAGTAAGGATAGGATACATCCCCTCCAAGGTTTATAACTCTACAAAGATGGTCCATTTAAATTTAATATCTATAAGGACTCACATTTGATTAATTAGTGTTTCTTTAAACATTCCTTAATGGTCCATTCTTACATATTATATTATGCCATTGTGTACCTAGGTCTACAGCTCCACCTACATCACTACTAGTATCATCTCCCGTATCATAAACCTTGTATCCATAGTGTCCTATTTCCCAAAAATATAAGAAATTTTTCTTCTTTGGTTAACTCTATTACTTAAATAGTTGGGTTTATTTTCAACTATTCTTTTATAATTACAATTACACAAGGATAACTCTTCTTATTTTTCTACAGCCTCCATGGGAATATCATTGTTACCAACATTCATTACCTTCTTTTCCAAGGGAATCTCTTATTTCTTCATCAACTTATGTGGTCTTCATCTTTAATTTAATTATGACACATACTTAGTTGAGTCATTTATCAATTTTTGATCACTTTTATTACACTTTCCATAAAAAGTTTCAATACATTCAAATATATTTAACGTAAATAGATTTTTACCTTTCCCCTATGGAATTTTCTTCTTCTCATATTTTATTTCCATTAATGTTGGTTCTTCTATTATTATAGTGGTTGCAAAATTATCCAAAAAACAACATCTATGTTACCAAACCTATTTCAAAACCCAACAACGATCTATATTTTTGGATCTGTTTTTTATGAAAATATAGGTAGATATTTTTACATCATATTTTTATAACTTTAATTATAAAAATTATTAAGATTTATGTTTATATGTGATCATTATGTTTTCTCCCTCTGGTAGAGGTATTTTAGAATAATGAACCCCTTGGTAATTAAATGTGGTCAAGGTTCTTATTTCAGTCTCTTGTGAAAGAATAGCTTGAGTTGCTTCTATATTTGAAAGTTTAACTTGAAGCTCTT
Organism: Viscum album; assembly: GCA_963277665.1. Taxonomy (NCBI): domain Eukaryota; kingdom Viridiplantae; phylum Streptophyta; class Magnoliopsida; order Santalales; family Viscaceae; genus Viscum; species Viscum album. The sequence continues at coordinate 1,284,193,594 of OY728155.1, read as the reverse complement.
GAAATTTCAAATTGATGATTATTTTATCATTCTTAACCATTTTGAGTTTCTCTTCATTGGCATTCGTGATATTATCAACTTCATCATCAAGAATGTTTCTTTTTTTCTTATATAAAGTGGTGAAACCCTTTAATCCAATTTTACTTGACCTATAGTTGATAATTTATAATAGTAATTCATTATTTAAATGCATTTTTATTTTACATATATCCTAATATTATATTATTATCTTTATTTAATTATTGTAATTCATTCCTTCTAAAAACTATATATTATTTATTCAATATTTTCATTCATGTAATTAAAGGTTCCTAATTGTTTAGAGATAATTATACACATTGAAATCCTTTATTCAAAAGCTATATCTAAATTTTCTGAATCATACTCATGCTAGGTGATCTCCTCCTATATGATTTTCATGGAGGAAAAAATTAAGGTGACTGTTTATATGTTAAATTTATGCAGAAACATCATCATATTAGCACAAGAATCGTCATATTATTTATCAAATGATTCTCAAACTATATTATAATCCCATATTATTTTTTGGGTCATATATAGGATACCATTGATCATATATTTTATTTACAACTTATTCTCATAGAAATTTTGAAATACATGGCATAGAACTATTTTCCACCTCCTTAGTAGTCGGTTCTACCACTAGATCATTATCTTTCATGCCTAATTTGTATTCATTGGGATTAATACATAGGAAAATTGATTTTCATTCAACTATTTAATAGATAAGGATTCTCATCATAAATTTCTTTAGGAAATATATTATAAATAGAGATATTATGATGAAATATAATTTGATTACCTTTAATTTATAGAGATTCATCTTCATACAATGTGTCTTTTCTCAAAATGATTTAAACTATTTTCTACCTTTTTATCATTTTTTGGTATACCTTTCATCTATAGTTTCTATAATATGATACTAAAAATATTCTTCAAATCTATAGATCATGCATTCTTTACAAAAAGAGATTAAAACCCCCCAAAACATGAGATTATTGATAATACAGTTATAGGTGTGACATTATGCTCAGATACCAATTTCTAGAATCATAATGGGATGTGACCAAGACTAATATTGGGGAGAATATATGTTGGTATACATTTTAATCTAATTTAAACTTTTATCCCTTTTCAACTATTTAAATATTCACTAAATGAATTTATATCTTTATTTATCTAAGATTTGGGTAGTATGCATGCAGATGTAAATAGGAAATAATCACAAAATGAACACTAGGAATTATTGATGAGGTTTTTCTCTTTATGGATGATAGTGTCCCAAGTATATAGTGGTAATTACCACACTAGAACACCACTTCTTTCATATTTTCAAACGAATAATGGGAAAGGGTTAGACCTCAGACTCTCTATACTAGAATTTACTAGGTTCAAATAATGAAATGGATTACTGATATATAATCCTTATAAAATAAAGGATTTGGACTACTAATTTTTAATAGTGTTATGCTACATGGATTTGGTCGTATATATACAGAAATGATCTCATACCCTTCCTTATAATGTAGAAAGCTTTAGTGATAAATCAGACTTCTTCAAAATTCTATAACAGAATATTATAGGCTGGATCACTCACTTCTTTTGACCTAGATACAATTATCAGAAGGAAAGGTTGGGATTATTTAACTTTCTTCTTCTTCTTTAGTGAAAATAAATTTTATTTAACAAGAAATGGTAGGTATCTCTCTATCATTCCTTGATAATTTAATGTCAACAATGAGTCTCTATATCAGTTATCTTACATATTTTTCCTAAAATTGTAGAACATATAGTATTTTACAACATCGGTTCTCCCTATCTTCTTCTTCTCAATTTTCCATTTTATATTCATAGTGTGAATGAATATTATTCATTAAATCTCAATAGTTTTTAGAATTCTAAAAATTACAAAATTAATATATAATAAACCTCTAGTATCTTTTGTGTTAATTTCATTCAAACTCTTTCTATAAATCAATCTAGAGACTTTACATATTAATTCCCACTTGATATTTGAATATCACAATCCTATTATACACAAATATTAAGAGTTTAAATTATTTTATAATTTCTTCACATATGCATTGAATGATGCATTGTGACATGGAAAATTACCCCTTATAGTATGGAACTATTCTCTTCTTTATTGGATCATGATCCACATGAATGATCATGATGCTTGAATCTATGATTCATAATTCTTGAGCATTATCTAACCCAATTATTCAAATCTTCAAAATGATAATTCATTCTTGAAATATCAGTTTTTATGTCATAGCATTATTAGAGTTTTTTTAGGTACATGACTCACTTGGGGTCTCTAATCACTCAAATTATCTACTAAAAAGAATTATACTCAACATCTCAATGACTCTTACATAATCTTGGAAATGAAACATATGTAGAGTTCTTTTACTTATAAATGACTCCTAAAATACAATAAATTACTCATATATATATGGTAAATGAATAATATAGTATAATAAATGAATCATATGTAGATGGTAAATGACTCACACAACATTTTAATGACACAAGAACGGGTCTAGAATGGATCTTACATAGATGTACCATTGAAAAATTCTTCTTTAAAATCAAAATAATACTTTCAAACCTCACCAAATAATCCTTAAATATTGGATGACAATGCCTAAACAGAGTCTTAATCACCTGGTAAATATTTATCTCATGTATACACTACTATTAACGGTGATTAGTAAAACTAAAATCATTCTTATAGAACCCTAAAATTACTTAAATAGAAATCTTAGGACTCATCAAATTTTTCTACATCAATATAGAAATTCCATATTTCACTCCAATTATCTCAAAACATCTTTAACTCTTCAGAAGGATTCTCAAATGTAAAAATGAACTTTAAACTTCATCCAAAATAACTTTCCTAAATGGATGGTCTCTCCACTTTTTTTAATATTATCCTTATCAAGCATGAAATCCAATTCCGACTCCCCCACTAGCTAGAATATTTCAACTTCCATTTACATTTTTAGGTAGTACTTCCATATAGTTATTATTAGTTTTGATATTAATATACACATAATTAATCATCACATAAAATTACATCTTCATCCAAGTACATTTTCATATAATCTTATACTTATGATGGCCATAAGGGAGGATATTCTCACATCTACTTGAACTGGATTTATATATGGAACATCAAGAAGAAGCATCATCAAATCATCACTTCAAAGTAAATATATCTTTAAATATGTCTAATGGTATAACCTATTCATATTATCATGTCTTCTATATTGAATTCTAGTCATCAACTCCTAGAATCCGCAATTTTTTTAATGATAATGGAATTATATCACATTAATAAACAAATTTACCATCATGTGATTGAAACTAAATTATCTAATGTCAGGAATTTATTCTTTATTTCATTTCTTTTCCATATAAGTAGTGGGGGTAGATATAATCCCTTCTATACATTAATGTAAACCATTGATCATTAAATTGTATTTAAAATTCATTACACATCAAAATATAATTCTTGGGAACTCCATTATTATTCTCAACAATCTTTGGAACCTCGCAAAACATCCATGAAACACTTTATCAAACAAAATTAATGTATGTAACTTCTATACTGACTTTGATACTTATTGATAAAAAATACATCACAAACATAAAGTGGGATGAATGGGTATTGTATGGATAATAACCTTCAGTTTACTTCTGATATCCTATAAAGATACAATCTGTAACGGCCCGAAATTATGAATAAATCTTGTTTCCTAATTTCATGTGTTATTTTATTTTATTTTTATACTCAACAAAAATGTTTTATTTGATAAACAAGATTATAATTAAAATGAGACCATTGGGTTTTGACTTTTATATGACCATCGGTCAATATGACCGCTATGAACAAAATGTTTTGATAATTGTCTCTAAATACAAGTAATCTTGGTTAATTAATATAGAAAGAAGATTTGATGGCCTTACCTAGTAGTCTTGGACCAATCGAAGCCCATCTAACAGAACTTGGGAAGGAGGTAGCACCACTGGGCTTTGCTCTGGACGAAACCCAAGCTGAACTTCATCGTGTGAAGCTAGAACGGGATCGCCTTCGCGAGAAGTTCAAACTGATAGAAATTATTACTCGTGCGATGTTGGCCGAGCCTCCCTCAGATTCTCTCACCTTAGCACACCTTACACTTAGGTCCTATGCTGGTGTGATAATGAGATATGTAAGGAGACCGTAACTGCCTTGTGCAATCCTTTGTTTTAAATAAAAATTGGGATTTCTTCTTATGATGAAGTTTATGAATTTTCAAATGTCCGAATAAATATAGTATGCATATTTTTGATGAATTTTAGAAAAATTATATTTTAAAAATGTTTTTGTAAACATTAAATAATTAAAAATGTGTAATGATTTGAAAAAAATGGTCTTCTACAATTATGTTCAGTACGAAATTTAGAGTCTAATAAGATCAACTTTATTTTAGATGAATAGTAAATTATGAATAGTGATTTTATGATTAGGATTAGCAATGTGTCCAAATGGATTATTAATCTCACTTAAAGAATGTATTAATATAATCTAGGCACCTTGATTAACTAATGTGATTCAATAAAATGGTTAAATAACGGTTTCATAAATTATTATTCAAGTATTAATTTTTTCGGGTGAGTAGTGTTTTTTAATTAAAAAATTAAATTAAAAATATTTAGAAAATTATTTTTATAAAATGGATTTCATTTTTGAACTCAAAGCATCAATATTATGTTATGGTGATTTTTGGCGATTTTTCTAAAAAAATGATTTTTCAGTGAATAGTGTATTTATTTAAAATAAAATTAAAGATATTTAGAAAATTATTTTTATAAAATGGAGTTCATTTTTGAAATAAGAGCCTTGATATTTGGTTAAGGTGAAATTTTTGGATCTTTCTGAGAAAGTTAAATTTTCAGTGAATAGTAAAAATACAGTTTTAGGGTTTCGGTATGTTTAATGACATCATAAATGTGTCATGATGATGTCATGAGATATTTTAAGGGCTGTCCAGCCAAGGGTGATGAATTATTGTTTTGGGGGCCCCATTTGGCCTAACTCCATGGTAAATGCCAAGGGAGAGCACATGGTTTTGAGAAAAGCACTTTTGAGGTGTCCTTTGGCCATTAATGCCTTGTCCCCTCACTTTCCCTATAAATACCAAGCCCTCCTCTCATACATTCGACTCCCCACTCTTCCCCAACGAAGTTCTGGTCTCATTACCTCCCAAGGAGTCCTCCCAAGGTGCCCCCAAGACCTCAAGGTCCCACCCTTTGAGGTTTAAGAGTTACATTTTAAGGTAAGGGATCCGACCTCTCTCTTCTTTTCAAGTAATCTCTTTTATGTAATTTATTTTATGATCCATGTTCTTATGTTAAAGGATGTTCTTTTATACTCCTCTTACTTCCCTTTTCATGTTCATATAATTAGATATCCTCTATTACTCTCATTATTTCGTTTTATTAAGTTTTTAAGTGGCGCTGTTAGGATGCCGAAATTTTTGTAACGGATTCTTTCTCCCTTCTCATTTTTCAAGATCTATTTCCATGTAAATTATTTCAAGATCTTTTTATTATGTTGGGGTATGATCTGTAAAATTATCATACTCATCTATTATGATCATTTGATGAGAGACCCCATTTGATCTCTTCAATTTAGTATTTTGATGTTTTAAGTGACGCCGTTAGGCTGCCGAATTTTTAAGTGGTTCTTCACCCTTCTCATTTTGAAGTTCTACTTTCATGTCAATTCTTTCAATTTTCTTTTTGATATGTTGGGGTATTATATCTATATCTATCATACTGATCTTTTATGACCATATGATGAGAGATGCCATTTGATCTCTTCAATTCAGTATTTTGAAGTTTAAGTGGCGTCGTTAGGCTGCTGAATTCTTAAGTGGTCCTTGCACCTTTCTCCCTTTTCAAAGATCTAATTCCATGTCAAGTCTTGAAAGTTACTTTTTATTATGTTGGGGTATTATCTCTATATCTATCATACTAATATTTTATGTTCATATGATGAGAGACCCTATTTGATCTCGTCAATTCATTTTTGGTTGAAGTTTATGTAATGCTGTTAGGATGCCGAATTTTCATAAGAGAAATATTATTTTTGTCATCCATTCATGTTCTTCATTTCATATGGTATATTTTAAAATTTCTTTACCATTTTCATAAATCCCTTATATTCTGTCCCTCTACTATTTTATGGGTCATTTATGAATGTTTGACCCATGTCCCCTCTCTTTTCAATGTTTTCTAAAACCCCGAAACATAGCTGTTATGCTGCAGAATTTTCGTCTCAAAATGCCTCTCTCTCTTTTCTCAAAATTATTTTATGTTATAAAGTGAATACTCAAATATCATATTTCTATAAGGGTATTCACATATATATCAAAATTTTCTATTTTAAATTCTGGGATTTACATATATGAGACCCGCTTTCCCTTTCCGTGGGTTTAAAGTGACATTAAGATCATGTCTTTAAAGTAGTTTTTAAAACGTTATGATTATGAAATGAAACCCATTTATTTTATGCGATATGGGTTATTTATGAAATTTTTGATGATGATATATGTGGCTCACATGATGATAAATACAAATTTAAGGGTGCGCCCTGATAACGCTCCAATGCATTGGGTAATGATGTAACCACTAGAGATTACAATTTTCACGATATCTTGGTGAATATTCTTGGTAATTTTCAATTGAAACCTTGGGATGGACCATGGTGATATGTTCATGATTGTCTATATTAAATGTTGCAGCCACATCATCAAGTTATGAAAAATGTTATTTTTATTATGATATGCTTCATGGTTTCATTTTCATGCCTTAAAGTTCTTTTCATGCCCTTATTGAAGTATCTCAAGTTCACATGTAAAATGTTTCTCTTGTATCCCTTACTGGGCCTTCTACTCACCCTTTCTTTAGATGTATGTCCCCAGGTTATGAGATACAGTAATGAACCTAGGATGAACATAAGGAGAAGCCTTTCAAGTGTTTATAAAGAATGTTTTATGTATGTTTTCATGTTTTAAGTTCCTGGTTTCCAAGACACTAAACATTAAAGATACTCGGTTTTGTAAAATGTAATGAAAGTTTATGTGATAAAAAGGTGGGATGCTATAGTTGGTATCAAAGGATGGTTTAGTTATTTGTGGAAATTAGGATATGAAAACTTTTGGAAGAACCCTATAGAAAATTTTTAATATAGGAAATATTCCTAGTATTTTGGTGAGTATTGAGTAAGGGGTTTCCAAGAAAATACATCCATGTCTGGGTACGAGCAGGTAGAGGTGCCTCTGGAATAGATGTGCATAGGGGTAAAACTTGAAAACACCGCTTTGAGCTAGACTCGAACGGGAACTGGTACACAACAAAGGGTCTTGCTGCACTCTTGGTTATGACACTCCCGGGTTATATGCTTTGGTAATTTGATAAGCTTAGTATGAACCATTGTTAAAGGAACAAAGATTCACATAAGAATATATGATCATGGATAACCTAGATTGGAACCTAGGGGATCACAAGTTAGGGTATACTTTTCTTCTACAAGTTATCCTTATATGATTTAATCTCCTTTTCATGATTATTGGTTAAGTATTTAAGCCTCTAATTATAATTTTTATTCTTAGTTAATGGTGGGAGATGGAAGAACATGTCCCAATAACCAATGTGATAGGAAATGCAACGATTTCCATATTAATATGAAAGAGATGATTGGGGGATTAAAAGCTGATTATTATTTTGGAAGATGTTCATTATTTTAGGGAACCATATTTGATCGAGGTAAAAAGATTACTACGGTATTTTCATTGAAGAGTAAGGTTGGCTTATATTTTGAAGAATCGATGAATTTAAGGTGGACTTAGAGTAATTTAGGTTACTTATGGGAATGATTAACCTGTCTTGGGTAAAATATTTTTAGGTTAGCTACTTTTGTAATAAGATGTTAGGAGTGGTTGATGTTGTTTGGAGATGAACAATGAAGTTTATTTTGGAAGACTATGTTATCAAATCTTTCTTGTATTTGGGTTTCAATATTAGTTTGGTTTATTTTGAGGAATCTTAATGACCATTATTTACGGAATGGTCTATGATGAACTTTGGGTAGTACCATGGAACTTTGAAGATTTAAAAGTAGTTTCCATTCCTAAGGGATTCTTTTTGAAGAGTTGTTTTACCTTACCCTTTATATTTTTGGGATAATGTTTAAAGATAGAAGAAATAGATAGTTGATCTTTTGTGGATTACGTGATTCTCTAGAAGATGATTCTTGTATTTTGATGAGACCAAGTAGTTTTGAATGCTCATCGTTTGGAGAAAAGATTAGTTTTGGTATAAACTTATTAATGTATGAAACTCTACATGAAGGTAGATATATTTCCTTATGTTTTTGTTCTATGTTGTAAATGAATTCCTCAAAGTTATGAAAAGGAAAATAAAACAAAAACGTTGTTGGTTTACGTTTCCTACTAGGTAATCAAAGACCGCTTACACACATCATCATTTTGGGATTTTCTGGTGGTAAACTTCCTCCTAATCATGTTTTCTATCACTCTACTTTAGAATGTGACCCTTTGTTTTCTCCTCCATGTCCATGTTTCCTACATGGAATCCTAGTATGAGTAAACACGGGTGGCCTTTGTACTTCCTTTTCATTCTTTTAAAGTAATGGTGTTACTGACTCTTTTTCCGATGTGGGACTTTCAATGAAATTTCAAAACCCAATTTTAAAAATTGTGAGGACGTAATTTCTTAATGGGGGAAGATTGTAACGGCCTGAAATTTTGAATAAATCTTGTTTCCTAATTTCATGTGTTATTTTATTTTATTTTTCTACTCAACAAAAATGTTTTATTTGATAAACATGATTATAATTAAAATGAGACCATTGGGTTTTGATTGTTATATGACCATCGGTCAATATGACTGCTGTGAACAAAATGTTTTGATTATTGTCTCTAAATACAAGTAATCTTGGTTAATTAATATAGAAAGAAGATTCGATGGCCTCACCCAGTAGTCTTGGACCGATCGAAACCCATCTAACAGAACTTGGGAAGGAGGTAGCACCACTGGGCTTTGCTCTGGACCAAACCCAAGATGAACATCATCGTGTGAAGCTAGAACGGGATCGCCTTCACGAGAAGTTCAAACTGATAAAAATTACTACTCGTGCGATGTTGGTCGAGCCTCCCTCAGATTCTCTCACCTTATCACAACTTACACTTAGGTCCTATACTGGTGTGATAAGGGGCTATGTAAGGAGACCATAACTGCCTTGTGTAATCCTTTGTTTTAAATAAAAATTGGTATTTCTTCTTATGATGATGTTTATAAATTTTCAAATGTCCGGATAAATATAGTATGCATATTTTTGATGAATTTTAGAAAAAGTATATTTTAAAAATGTTTTTGTAAACTTTAAATAATCAAAAATGTGTAATGATTTGCAAAAAATGCTCTTCTACAATTATGTTCATTGCAAAATTTAGAGTCTAAGAAGATCAACTTTATTTTTGATGAATAGAAAATTATGAATAGTGATTTTATGATTAGGATTAGTAATGTGTCCAAATGGATTGGTAATCTCACTTAAAGAAAGTATTAATATAATCTAGGCAACTTGATTAAGTAATGTGATTCAATAAAATGGTTAAATAACGGTTTCATAAATTATTATTCAAGTATTAATTTTTTTTGGTGAATAGTGTTTTTAATTAAAAAATTAAATTAAAAATATTTAGAATTTTTTTTATATAAAATGGATTTCATTTTTGAACTCAAAGCATCGATATTATGTTACGGTAATTTTTGTGGATTTTTCTAAAAAAATGAATTTTCGGTGAATGGTGTATTTATTTAAAAATAAAAATAAAGATATTTAGAAAATTATTCTTATAAAATGGAGTTCATATTTGAAATAAGAGCCTTGATATTTGGTTAAGGTGAAATTTTGGGATCTTTCTGAGAAAGTTGAATTTTCAGTGAATAGTAAAAATACAGTTTTAGGGTTTCAATATGTTTAATGACATCATAACTATGTCATGATTATGTCATGAGATATTTTAAGGGTTTTCCGGCCAAGGGTGATGAATTATTGTTTTGGGGACCCATGTGGCCTAACTCCATGGTAAATTCCAAGGGAGAGCACATGGTTTTGAGAAAAGCACTTTTGAGGTGTCCCTTGGCCATTAATGCCTTGTCCCCTCACTTTCCCTATAAATACCAAGCCCTCCTCTAATCCATTCGACTCCCCACTCTTCCCCAAAGAATTTCTGGTCTCATTAACTCCCAATTAGTCCTCCCAATTTTCCCCCAAGCCCTCAATGTCCCACCCTTTGTGGTTTAAGAGTTACATTTTAAGGTAAGGGATCAGACCTCTCTCTTCTTTTCAAGTAATCTATTTTATGTCATTTCTTTTATGCTCCATGTTCTTATTTTAAAGGATGTTATTTTATACTCCTATTACTTACCTTTTCATGTTCATATAATTAGAGATCCTCTCTTACTCTCATTATTTCGTTTTATAAAGTTTTTAAGTGGCGCCGTTAGGTTGCCGAAATTTTTGTAACAGATTCTTTCTCCCTTCTCATTTTTCAAGATCTATTTTCATGTAAATTATTTCAAGTTATTTTTATTATGTTGGGGTATGATCTCTAAATTTATCATACCGATCTATTATGATCATATGATGAGAGACCCCATTTTATCTCTTCAATTCAGTATTTTAAAGTTTTATGTGACGCCGTTAGACTGCCGAATTTTTAAGTGGTTCTTCACCCTTCTCATTTTGAAGCTCTACTTTCATGTCAATTTTTTGATGTTCCTTTTTGTTATGTTGGGGTATTATCTCTATATCTATCATACTGATCTTTTATGACCATATGATGAGAGACCCCATTTGATCTCTTCAATTCAGTATTTTGAAGTTTAAGTGGCGTCGTTAGGCTGTTGAATTTTTAAGTGGTCCTTGAACATTTCTCCCTTTTCAATGTTCTAATTCCATGTCAAGTCTTGAAAGTTACTTTTTATTATGTTGGGGTATTATCTCTATATCTATCATACTAATATTTTATGTTCATATGATGAGAGACCCTATTTGATCTCATCAAATCATTTTTGGTTGAAGATTATGTAATGCTGTTAGGCTGCCAAATTTTCATTAGAGAAATCTTATTTTTGTCTTCCTTTCATGTTCTTCATTTCATATGGTATATTTTCAAATTTCTTTACCGTGTTCTTAAATCCATTATATTCTGTCCCTCTACTATTTATGGGTCATTTATGAATGTTTGACCCATGTCCCCTCTCTTTTCAATGTTATCTAAAACCCCAAAACATAGTTGTTATGCTGCAGAATTTTCGTCTCAAAATGCCTCTCTCTCTTTTCTCAAAATTATTTTATGTTATAAAGTGAATACTCAAATCTCTTATTTCTACAAGGGTATTCACATATATATCAAAATTTTCTATTTTAAATCCTGGTATTTACATACATGAGACCCGCTTTCCCTTTCCGTGGGTTTAAAGTGACATTAAGATCATGTCTTTAAAGTAGTTTTTAAAACGTTATGATTATGAAATGAAACACATTTATTTTATGCTATATGGGTTATTTATGAAATGTTTGATGATGATATATGTGGATCACATGATGATAAAGACAAATTTAAGGGTGCGCCCTGATAACGCTCCAATTCATTGGGTCATGATGTAACCACTAGAGATTACAATTTTCACGATATCTTGGTGAATAACCTTGGTAATTTTCAAATGACACCTTGGGATGGACCTTGGTGATATGTTCATGATTGTCTATATTAAATGTTTCAGCCACATCTTCAAGTTATGAAAAATGTTATTTTTATTATGATATGCTTCGTGGTTTCATTTTCATGCCTTAAAGTTCTTTTCATGTCCTTATTTAAGTATCTCAAGTTCACATGTAAAATGTTTCTCTTGTTTCCCTTACTGGGCCTTCTGCTCACCCTTTCTTTTGATGTTTGTCCCCAGGTTATGAGATGCAGTAATGAACCTAGGTTGAACATAAGGAGAAGCCTTTAAAGTGTTTAAGAAGAATGTTTTATGTATGTTTTCAGGTTTTATGTTCCTGGTTTCCAAGATACTAAACCTTAAAGATCCTCGGTTTTGTAAAATGTAATGAGAGTTTATGTGATAAAAAGGCGGGATGCTATAAAATCTATGCCTCAAGATTCTAGTATATTTCTGGAGAAATCCTTAACAAATTATCTATATCCACTACTATAATATGTGGAAAATGTATTTTTTTCATACCAATTCTTGTATGGAATTCCATTTTCCATTTCAGTTGGCACCTAATTTAGTATTTTTACAAGAGTCATTAATTTTTTTATTAAAAAGTATAATGGTTTAATCAAATGACTAATATCCAATAATACCATGTCCAATAAGGTGTGATTCATCATTTCACAGAAAACATTGCACTATCATGCATATCGAGGGGTGATTTATTATAGTATATCAAACAACCTTAGATAATCTATAAACATTGGGTTAATATATTCCTATCTTTGTTCTGAACAGAGTCTCTATATATTATTACCAAGATAATTCAATACTTTATTATTGTATTCTTTATATTTTTTAAAGGAATAAGACATATACCTCAAAATTAGATTTATCAATATCTGCTAAAGTCATCAATTAATGTTTTTGAAGTAATATTATCCACCTTTAGATTCAACTATAAATAGTCTACACTCATCTGTATGAATTAGTTCTAAAAGATATATGGACCTTTCACCATTTACACTAAATAGAACATTTTCCATTTTACCTTGAAACCATGTGTGACATATATCATGTGGTATTATCTTAAAATAATCAAAATATCCCTCTTGATATAGCTTAGTCAAATGTTTCTCATTTACCTGACCAAACTTGTGATTCCACAACTAGTTGTGATATGAGTCATGTGAACTTGAAATTTTAAATGATTTATAACACGTTAATTTCATATTCTTGTAAATAAAAACCGTTATTTACATATTTTATATTTATAAAAGTGGAAACAATTATTATTTAACTTGAAAAAAGACATCCATATATAATCTAGAAATGGATATTACATTCTCAGTTACATGTAAGATCCTATACTTTTCAAAAGTAATATAATGCATGTTTTCAGGTAATGTTTTTTTATATTAAAGTTACATTGGGTTTGGGTATGACCTTGGGTGTGTTTGGGTGATGTTTTAAGGAATTTCGGAAGATAGGGGATGTGCACGTTTTGCGCACAGTTTGGACAAACCATGCACAAGATAACCGTGAAGACAGAAGAGGTCATCGCAATTAGAGCATGGTTTTCCTAACCACGTGCCATCAAGTCGTGTGGGTAGTGGAAGACTGCTCGGTTGGTGCACGGTTTGGCTTAACTGTGCGGCCTCCCAGGTGAAACCAACCGTGCGGCCCAGTTTGTTCTGAAAATTTGTTTTAAAACCACATGAATCCCTGAAACCTCTCTAATTATACCCAGTCTTGGGGTTGACAATTTATAGGTGTTCCCAATGCCTTCTGGAGGGATTACAACGTGATCTGAACACTTTTCCTTGAGATCGAAATCCCGATTTGAAGATCCACTCTCCTCCTGGTAAGTGGATTTCATCCCGATACTTCTCCCTTTCATTCTCTTGTCATTTATAGATCTTTTCATAGAAGATCTCTCTAGTTTTCTTGACTCTAAAAATTTATGTTGAGATCCAGATCTAGGATTGTGGATATAGATCTAGATTTTCAAGATCTTGATATCTTTGATCTTAATTTTGGATTTAGGGATTTAGATCTAGATTTTGATCGATGACATCAGGCTTCTCGGATTTTGGTGATTTTCATTGGCCTAAATTCCATCAATAAACCAAGGTAGATGATCAAAATCAAACCCCAATAGTTTTGATTTTGATATGTGTATGATTTTAGGATTTTCTATAATCTCTTGATGATTGATTTTTTAAATTATAGTAATTAGGAATGTGGAACTGAATTGATTTTTCCTCAGTGATTAATTGAGAATTTAATCACAGAACAAACGACGGAGGGTTTGTCTAAATAGATATTTTGAAGATTTTTTATGCGTTGAGATTTTGTAATTGACATATTAGATTGATTTTGATAATATAACTAATTGTGAGGAATTAATTATCAAATAATTATGTAGGCCATGACAGATAATTAATTGTGAGAATTAATTATGTTCCATGATGTTGACCAAAGAGAATTAATTATTAGAATTAATTATGGGTCATTATTTTGATCAAAGATAATTAATTGCGAGAATTAATTTTTACAGGTTGATATTTGATATAGATAATTAATTGTGAAGAATTATTATGGAAATATAATTTTTTTGATTGATTAATTAATTGATGAATTAATTAATGGGTCATGTGCATAGTCAAATGCTGGATTAATAAATGGCCTTTGAAATGTTTACCTAATAATTTGATTAGTAATGAAAAGATGTTTAAAATTATTTTTTAATTAACGAAATATTAAATGGTCTATATTTTTTTGGTGTTAGACATGGTGTTATAGAACAATTCCAAGTCGGTACTTGGGCGCGACGTTCATCCCCAATAGTTATCTAAGATTGAGATTATGGGGTTCTAGGCATGAAACGTACATCATCTGAGAAAAGAAGTGATAGGAATGATGACCTACACTAAATGAGATTATGGTGCTAGGCATGAAATCCTACACCAGAAGAATGATAATAATGAATGATGATTCTACTATGATTTGGGGTGCTAGGAATGATGACCTACAATAAATAATTAATGATATTTAATCATGATTCAACTGGGAAACATGAAATGAAATTTGGCCTAATGTGATGATTAAAGATTAAATGATAATGTGATAACTATTTAAATTATGAATTGTATTTATTTATTAATAAATCTGCATGCAATATCTTTTGACTAGACTCATTTTAGACATTGTTGTTGGTTACCTACTAAGTTGTACTCACACCCTATTTGGGCTGCCTGATCGGCACCCGATCAGACTTTGTTGTTTCATGACAAGATAAGGGCCATGCCCTGGGATAGGTTGCAGTTTGATATTTGACCATGGGATAGGGAACCAGACGTGGTTCGAGACCCTCTTTGCAGTTTTTTTGTATTTACATTTAATTTCATTATAGACACAAGACATTTTCATTATCATAGCATGATTTAACTATCAGTTTTTTATTGTATTATCATGTTTTTGGTTATCTTATGACATGGATTTCTTCTGGTTATTCATACGCTTCTGCACTTGGTTATTGTTATTTGCTTCCATTGGTATTTTATTCTCATAAAGGAGGCTATGGTCTCCCATGACTGACTTACCAGACCCTCACTGCAAGTTGGCACCCTCTGGCATATGGGGAGGTGTGCTTGAGGGAATGTGGGCAACGGGCTTGGGGCATCATTCAGTGGCTCTCGGGTTGGGATGTCGCAAATTGGTATCAAAGGGTTTTATTTTCTTTCTTCTTATTTTTTATTACTGTTTTGGTAAAGGTGGATAAGAGACTAGGAATAATCGAGGCTTGGTAATGAGCTCGTGCATGGGAGTTGAAAGCCCCCGTATGGGGGAAAACCTGAGTACTCAGGGTGGGATTGTTGTGATTGTTGTTTTTTGTTACAGTTGGATATTATTTCACCTTGGGTGATGCACTTGTGGCGAGATATGATATTTGTTTTGAAAATTGTTCAATTTTGATTCATGTCCTAAAGAGGCATGCTACTTTATCCTACATGCATCATTCTTGGAACTCAGGGTTGTTGTGACATGCATCATTCTAGGAACTCACAAGAAAATGGTTTATGGGTATGTTTTTGGACTTTAACTATTTTTTCTTGTTGTGAGATTGAAATAATGATGCATAATGTGAATAAATGGGTGTTTAATGAGAACATTGAGTGATGAAATAAGTATGATAAATTAATTAATTATTGAATTAATTAATTTGAGATAATGTGATTAATTAATGGTTGAATTAATTAATGAGAATATATATACCATGGTCAACCAAGACCTAGGACTATGATGGTTAAGGGTAGTGAAAATTCCTCTATGTTGACTACGTGGAAAGAAAAAGGGGAAATTATATGTTGAAACTTTTTTTGTTTGTTTCTACTCTTACAAAAATGTTATGAGGTTGTGTTATGAGACCTAAGACGTGTGTTTGTCTTTGTAGAGTTATGCCTCCACAACTCTTGTTTAGGGAGAGAATGATGGGTATGGGTTATAATGAACTTTTAGACAGGGATATTGGGGCACTATCGGTGCAATATGGGGAGGAAATAGAATATTTCCAAGAAAAATTATCACAGTTCATGAAATTCATGGAGAGAGGCCAAGGGCGGGTTCAGAAAAGCATGTATGAGTTGACCAGAGAGTTTCAGCTAAAACACCCTCCTACTTTTACTAGAGAGGGTGGACCTTAGGGAGATACATTATGGATTGAATCTATAGAGATAAAACATGACCATTTAGAGACCATGGCTGAGAAGATGGTCATGTTGGCTAAATATATGTTGTGGGGTTTAGAAAAGCAATGATGGGACATTCAGGTATGATCTAGACAGACTGGTGAAATTGTATGGAATGAATTTCTAGAGATGTTCTTTGAGAACTTCTATCTAGATATACCGAGACAAGATAAGGTTTCATATTTTATGAATCTGACCCAAGGAATCATGTCTATAATAGAATACATAATACATTTAATATATTTTCAGCATTTTTCTCCATCTTTGGCTGCATATAAAGCTTCTTCAGAAAAATGATTTCTAGATGTACTTAGGTGTGAAATTAAGTCCCAAGTGCATATCTTTAGGCTGAATAAATTCTCAAAAGTTGTTAATAAGGCTATTATTTCAAAGGTGAACCTGAAAGAGGATTCCATTATGAGACATGTAGATGGAAAATTAGGGAGTGGGCCTTCTGAGAGCAGGAATCACTATCACAAGAACCTCAGTCAGGACAATGGAAAGCAAGGGGTACAGTCGGGAGGAACAGTTTAATTGGATCTTTCTCATGTGATATTGCACCATTGTGGTAGGCATGGACACTATCGTACATATTTTACATGACCAATAGTGGAGTGAAAATTTCTTTTCAAGATGGGTCACCTACAGAAGTTCTGCAGGAAGCAGCGATGAGCTAGTACTAAGGGAGAAAATGCTTAGAGTCATAGTGTTGAATGGGGGTCTTCTAAACCATATAATCCTGACAACTGGAGTTCTACTAGAAGATGTGGTAAAGGTAGAAGACGTGGTGCTCCAAGGAATGAGTGCATGTATCAGCAGAGTGGTGCTTCTCAAGGGAGTCAAATGACACCATAGGGAAGATGGGTAGGACAGTTACATACAGTGCAACGTACACTTTTGGAGAGCGAGGATAGTCCATCGATTGTGAGAGGTACTATTCTAGTTGCTTATACTTTATCTACATCCTAGTTTAACACTAGTTCATATCATTCATTTATATCTACAAATCTTGTTAATGGATTCAACCTGGAGATGGAGTCCATAAGTGGGGTGATGAATATTGATACACCGTTGGGAACACGGACTAGTGATATAATTTTATGAAAGGGATTTTATCTAGATATTGGAGAGTATTGTTTTCTTTTGGGATATATATGTCCTTGATAGAACAAGATTTGACCTAATTATGGGTATGGACTTTTTAGTCGCATACCGAACCTACATAGATTGTCACCGAAGGAGACTAACCTTTGTATATCTTTAGGGTGACGAATATGTTCACTGTGGAGAATGGGAAATCCCTGAAGGCAAGGCTGGGACAATTACATAAAAACGAAAAGAACTCACCATCCATGTTTCTAGTCTTTTTCTGGATTATGGAAGTGATATGAAAGACATCCATCCACCAGTAGTAGAACTATTTCATGATGTATTTCTGGAAGAACTTTATGGGATTCCACCTAAGGGAGATGTGGAATTGACTGTTGATCTCATTCTAGGGGATAATCCAGTATCTATTCCACCATACAGAGTGGTACTGACTGAGTTCAAGATCTCAAAACGCGGTTTAAGATGTTAGAGGATAAAGGTTTAATCTGCCCAAGTACATCGCCTTGGGGATAACCTGTTTTGTTTAAATATAAGGCCTATGGGAGTTTACTCTTGTGTGTCTATTACTAGAAGTTGAATAAAATATCCGTGAAGAACCGATATCTGCTACCACATATCGATGATCTGTTTGACCAGCTAAAGGGGTCTTGTGTGTTCTCAAAGATTTATCTTAGATATGGGTATAATCAAGTGAGATTTCAGACTTATTATATAACAAGAACCACTTTCATAATCAGGTGTGGCCTTTATGAGTATTTTTTAATGCCATTTGGGTTGAAAAAATTTATCTAAAAGTGTTTATGGACTTGATGAAGAGGGTGTTTCATCCATACATGGATCAATTTGTGATGGTGTTTGTGGAAGAAATCTTGGTGTACTCTAAGTCTCATGATGATCATGCCCAAAATTTTGACATCGTCATGGATACACAGTGAGAGCATCGACTATACTCCAAGATATCTTAATTTCTGTTTTGGATTAATAGAGCACACTTTTTCGGGCACATCATCTTAGAAGAAGGTGTGGAATTGGACCTAGAAAATGTACATGAAGTGATATCTTATGAGAATTCCAAGAATTGTTTTGATATCCCATGATTTTTGGGAATAGATTTTTATTACAGGAGGTTTATCTAGGACTTCTATCGAATGGAAGCAACGCTTACTGGTTTGAAAAAAAGGGGATAATGTTTTCTTGGATAGAAGCACAAATGAATTATTTCCATGTATTAGATAAGCGCTTGTAATCGGCACCAATTTTGATCTTACCTGTCTCTGGTGAGGAGTACATGGTGTACTGTGATGCTCTGGGGTTGGACTCAAAGTTGTGTTGATGCATGGGGGTATAGTAGTTTCTTATGGGTCTCGGCAGTTGAGGCCACATGAATGAAATTAACCTATGCATGACCTCAAGCTCGCAGTATTATTTTATGCTCTTAAGTGTATGAAAAACTATATTTTAGGTGAAAAGTTTATAGTTTTATGGATCATAAAATCTTGAAGTATATCTTTTCACAGTGTGACTTGAATCTTCCCCAGCGAATATGGGTAGATCATATGCAGTCCTTTGATTTTGAACTGGCATATACACCTGGGAAGGGGAATAGTGTGGCTGATTCCTTGAGGAAGATAATTCAGACTCAGTGGGTACATGTTTCATGTGCAGAGTGGAAGATGATGACTTTGCTGGTGAAAATTCATGTGGTTTTTAAAGAGATTTAGAAGAGGATAAATCTAGTTTCTGTAGCAGTGGCTTCTACACTCTTGAGATGGATCAGGGGTAGGCAGTATGGGGATCCATGGTGTTTAGACTTCAGGGAAATCCTTTAAGGGGGGAGACACATTCATATTGGATAATAGATGAGGATAATATCAACTATGTAAAAAATTGGTTTTTTTTCCTTGATTATGCGAGAGGAACTCATGCGTGACTTTAATGCTTCAAGGTGGTGAGTACATCCTAGGGTGACAAAAACGATTTGTGACCTACAATGACAGTTTAGGTGGCCAGGCATGAAAAAATAGATAGTAGGGTTCATAACTAGATGTTTCAATTATCATCAGGTGAAGGAAAATCATCAATGACCTGGAGGCCTATTGTATCTAATACCTATTCCGGAATGGAAGTGGGATGACGTGACATTGAATTTCATGGTAGAAAATTGAAAGAATCATAGGAATAATGATTCTATTTGGGTCATTGTGGATTGAATAATGAAGGTAGGAAAATTATTTCCTATCATGTAAAACTATATAGTAGAGCAGTTGGGAGAGCTATACCTGAGAGAGATAGTTCATTTTCATGGGGTGCCATGGACTATAGTTTCATATAATGATTTTCGTTTTACATCATTCTTCTATTAGGGCTTACATATGGTGCTTGGTACACATGTTTTATTAATTACGACCTTCGACCCATAGGCATATGGGCATTTGGAGTGTACGATATTGGTTTTAGAGGATATTCTATGATCATATGTTATTGAATTTGGTGGTTCTTGGGAGAATCACTTGGATTTAGTGGAGTTTTCCTATAACAATATTTATTAGGATAATATTCAAATGGAAACTTATGAGGCACTTTATGGTAGACCTTGTAGATCACCTCTATGTTGTTTAGAGGTGGGTGAGTTAGAGCTATTGGGACTGAGTCTCGTTTATGAGACGTCGAATCAGGTGTAGTGGATTTGGAAACATGTGCCTACGGCTCAGGGTAGACAAAAGTATTATGATGATAGAAGAAGATGACCCATATAGTTTACTGTGGGTGATAGTGTATTCCATAGGGTGTCACATATATTGGGTCACCACATGATATGGGGGTATGGAAAGTAGTCACCCAGGTTTGTAGGACCGTTTGACGTGTTGGAGAGAATCAGGCCAATGGTGTACCGATTAGCAATTATATATAAATTCAGCACTATGAATGATTCTTTCTATATGTCACAACTATGATCGTATCATCCTGACCCTTCTCATGTGATTGATGTGGAAGTGGTTGAACTCGGCATAGATGCATCCTTCGAGGATCATCTAATACCTGTGTTGGGTCGAAGTGATAAAGTGTTACAGGGAAAGAACGTGTCATTTGTTGATGTGTTATGACAACATAGAAGTGTACAAGAGGAATCATGGGAATGGGATATAGAAATAAGGAATCATTGGTCCAATCTATTTTTCTCAGAATCTTATAGAAAATTGGGAGTGCAGCTCGAAGACGACCAGTTATAAGGTTGGAAGATCGTAAGATCCTAAACTTTTATGGAACAATCTAGGGCACATCTTCCAATGTGTTTTGTTAATATTTATGTTCCTTTGCATTGGTTTATGACCTATGGTGTGTTTGGGTGATGGTTTAAGGAATTTATGAAGACATAGGTTTTTGCAAGGTTTGTACACAATTTGGACAAACTGTGTGCAAGATAACTATGTAGACAATAGATGTCAGTACGATTGGTGAATGGTTTTCCTAACCATGATCCATCAAGCCATGCAGAAATTGGAAGGCCACATGGTTGGAGCATGGTTTGGTCTAACCGTGTGGCCTCCTAGGTGGAACATTTCATGCATCCCGATTTATTTTATAAATTGGGTTTAAAACCACTTTAACCTCTGAAACCTCTCTAATTTGACCTAGGATTGAGCTTGAGACTTTATAGGTGTTCCCAAAGCCTTTTGTAGGAATTAAAAGGTGATCCAAACACCATTCCCCCAGATCAAAAAATTGGATTGAAGGTCTTCTCTCTTCCTAGTAAGAGGATTTCATCCCAATACTTCTCACTTTATTTTTATTATTATTTCTTGATTCATTCAGGGAAGATCACCCCTGTTTTCTTGGATCTAAACCTATGAGATTAGATATAGATCTAGGATTTTGGATCAAGATCTATATTTTCAAGATCTTGATATATTTATGTTTAATTTTGGATTTAGGGATTTAGATCTGAAGCATGATCAATGATGTTGTGCCGCTCGGAATTTGGGGATTTCCATTAGTCTAACTTCTGTCAATAAATCTATGTAGGTGGTTTAAATAGAACACCCATAGTCGTGATTTTGATATGTGTATCAGTTTATGAATTTGTAGATTCTCTTGATGATTGATTTCTTAAATTGGAGTAATTAGTAATTATGAATTTAATTGAGTTTTCCTCGGTGATTAATTGAGAATTGAATCACAGAAACAAATAAAGGGTGTCTTCCCAAATATATGTTTTGGAGGTTTGTTATGGGTTGAGATATTGTAATTGGGATACTGGATTGATTCTGACAAGATAATTATTTGGGAGTAATTAATTATGAAATAATGATATAGGCCCTGAAGTATAATTAATTGTGATAATTAATTATTTTCCATGACGTTGACCAAAGATAATTAATTGTGAGAATTAACTATGGGTCATAATTTTTATCAAAGATAATTAATTGTAAGAATTAATTATGATATTTGGAGATTTGATATAGATAATTAATTTTTAAGAATTGATTGTGGGAAGAGAATTCTGTTGACTGATAAATTAATTGATGAATTAATTAATGGGTTATGTGTCTAGTTTATTGGTGAATTAACTAATGGAATTTTAAATATTTAACTATTCATTAGAATAGTAAAGAAATAAAATGGAAAATTCTTGGGAATTAAAGAATGATTAAATGGATCATATTTTTTTTGTTCTTGACATTATGTTCTATACCAATTAGAAGTTGGGACTTGGACATGGCCTTCCTCCCCAATAGTTAACAAATCTTGAAATTATGGGGCACTAGGAATGAATACCAACATTGAATGAGAAAATAAGTGGTATTCATGACAACCTATACTCAACTAGATTGCAGTTCTAGGCATGATTTCCTACTCCATATTAATGATAACAATGAATAATGATTCAATTGAGATTTATGGTGCAAGTCATGATGACTTACACCAAATAATTAATGATATTGAATGATGATTCAAATAGAAAACATGAATTGAAACTAGGGATAATAATATGATTTAATATTAAATGACATTGTGATAACTATAGAAATTATGCATTGTATTTATGTCTTCATAAATATTCTTGCACTATATTTTGACTGGAATCGTTTTAGACATCGTTGGTGGTGGCCTAATGAGTTGTAATCACACCCTTTTTGGGCCACCTGATGGACACACGAGTAGACATTGATGTTATAGGACATGATAAGGGAAATGCCCTTGGATAGGTTGTAGTTTTGGATTAGAGAATGGGATAGGTAACCAGACATGGTTCAGGATTCGTTTCGGAGCCATTGTGTCTTTACTTTTAATTGCGTTGTAGACACTTGATATTTAAATTATCATAGCACGTTTTACCTTTCAGTTGAGTATTTCATTCTAGTGTTTTTTGTTATCTTATGACATGTATTTGTTCTGGTTATTCATATTATAACACACTTGGTTATTGTTATTTGATTCTGTTGATGTTTTATTCTGATAAAGGAGGTTATAGTCTCCCCAAGACTAACTTACCATACCTTTTCTACTATTTGTAACGCTCTGAAGTAAAGGGAGGCGTGCTTGAGGGCATGCAGCTAACTGCCTCGGGGCACCGTTCAATAGATATCAACTCGAGATGTCACATTACACTAAGAACATAATCACAATTCTTTAGTATTAGAATCAATATTATTGGCAATGTAATATGGTAGCCTCTAACAGCCAGATCAACTAGTCTTACTCCATTTGGAGCTCGAATATCTACCTCACCTATGGTAGCCTTCCATAATCAACTTTATTCCTATATTTGGATACAAATATAAGTACTATAAGGTGTATATAATACCCAATTTTTATAAATAAATAGATTACATTTAAAAATTAATACACATGAAGATTCTCATAACTTCTACAATAAGGGGTATCCCTTCTTCTAATTGTCTTTCTTTCCTTAAGAAAAAAACGCTACATCCTTCTCATAATACTACCCCTTGATTCTACTCCTATTAGTTGGGTGATTAAAAGTATCATTAGACTTATAATAAGTCTTTTGACTTATTTCATTACCCTTCCTATTGTTCACCATAAGGATTGATGGTTTTTCTTGCCTCATGTCCTTACATTCCTGGGGAATTAGTGGTAGGATATTCAAGATCATCTTATCTATATTATTAATACTAAA
This sequence comes from Viscum album, assembly GCA_963277665.1. Taxonomy (NCBI): domain Eukaryota; kingdom Viridiplantae; phylum Streptophyta; class Magnoliopsida; order Santalales; family Viscaceae; genus Viscum; species Viscum album. The sequence goes on along the minus strand of OY728155.1, from coordinate 1,284,169,765 downwards.
TTTCACAATAAAAATGATGCATATAAAAGGAAGAGAGGTTAGAATGAGATTTTTTAATAATTCATTGTGTATCTTGTAACATAGAATTTCCGAATTCTCAATACAGTCAATCATCTTTATAATAAGAGGTCCAACTGGCACACCTTCTACAAACATTTACATAAAAAGTTTCTTGGAAATATCTTACATGTTTTTTCTTAATTTCTCTTGATAATAGTCATAGTTATGGGGCAACATTGTTTGTACATCCTATTATCCATGATTTATTTTAAGCACACAAGTAATGGATGATAGAATGATGCATTGGATATCAAATTTATTTCCATGTGTTTTCATAAGACATAATTCTTCTCCTCACTTCCACTTTATAAGGTTCAGTTAGAAATAGATACTCTAAAATGTAAAACATTCTCTCTAGGGATATTATATATTTCATGTTATTTTACCACTCATATAAGTAATTTTTTGTCGATATATTATATTTCTCCATATGTATAATGTAATGGTCGAATTACTTTATATTTTCTACAACATGTAAAAGATTATTTTTTGTACTTTATCGTGATTTACAATTGTGATATATGAAGTTAATATTATTTGTCACCCACCATTTTATTACATCTAAAGAGATGTCCCCATTGGATTCATAATATCATATCATGTGGATATTCTAGTGGTGAGGAACCATATTACCCTTCTCATTACTCATACTATAGATATAAAAATTATTCAAAGGGTTTTATATAGGTGGCCCTATAAACTATATTAAATCATAGTCTCGTAATCCATTGAGTAAACTACCTAATCCTAAAGTACAATATGTGAATTCCCTCAACACTTACCTCCAAATTATATTAAACAAACTATAGTCATTATAATTAATAAAAAAGTTGGTAAGAAATCCTATTATCCTTGTTAAGACTCCAAGATAATTAAAAAGTGTCCCTAACTATGGAATAACCAAAACAGTAACAATGGGTGAATATTAACCTAGAAAATTGAATCATTTCTTTGACATAATACTTTTTTGAAGGATTATTGATAAAATTTATTCATAAATATTATTTATTTTATCCTTTACATTCTTTTTAATATTATGGGGATTTTATATAGTCAATTAACCATGTTTGATACAATTATTTATGGATAATCCATTTATTTTATTTCATTTTTCAACCTCATTAATTTGGTTAAATTATATGATTGTTTTTAAACATAAAATAATCATTTAATCATATAAATAATGAAATAATTACTCACATTACAAAATAAAATAATCATATGATATGATCATGAGATTTTATCTACTAGTTGGTTTACCTGGCTGAAGATAAACCAACCCTTGATCCTATGGTAATAACTCCTTGAGTTGAAACCTTTCTCAAGTTGTATTATTCCACCTCTAACAGTATATATCCTTGGTTGGTTTCACCTCAAATCTATATTATAACATCTCATCCTTCTATGAGATCCATTTAAATATTCTCACTCACTCGTGGGTGAGGTAAACTAGGGGTTTAGGGTTTCATAAAATAAACAATTAACATATAGGCCCATACATAATAAGGAGGTAGGGTAATACAAAGATCATCATGCATAATTTAGTAATAAATTAATCAAAAAAACTCATGTAATAAATAATGAAATAATATAAAAACATAATACATACATAGCTCAGTCAATCTCATGATCATCCACAATATGAAAAGACTACACTTTTGAACTTTCTTTCTTTCATATCAATTTTTTTATTACAATAAATTTTTCATGTTAATTAATTAATTATATTATAAAATAATTAGTTATTTTACTTTCTTTAACATTCCAAACAATCTCTGAGATTATCATACATTGTAATTTTTAATAAATCAAAGTATTTGTTTTAATTTAAAATTATTTAGTACACTGTATGTATTGACAAGGAAAATGGAGTGTACCCTCCTAGCTAGATATAAATTTAATCTGGTATTTAATATACATGGAATGTACTGGAGACAACATGGAATTCACCCTTCAGCATTATATGGAATGTATTTTCACTCACATGATGTGTGACTTACATTGAATATGGTTCTTATTTTGTATTGGGTGATTAAAATTTATGTCTTCTTACATGGTGTGTCATGATATTACAAGTGTATTGTTCTGTGGGTAATGTCGTGTAGTCTGCATGACATGTATGACCACATAGAATGCCTTTAATATACATGATGTTTACCACTGGATATGCTCATGAAGAAACTAGAATTCAAGATAACCATACACATGATGTATCTATATAATAATGTTGAAAATAATAATTAAATAATTTAACTCCACACAACTAGCCAAAATCACTCGGTGTGTAATTCATGGAAAAAACCCAGTCACACGACATGTACACCAACCACAAGCTTTGAGGTTTTTTTTCTTTAATTAAATATTTTTTTCCATGTTGACTCATGTGACATTCCTATCATGGAATGAACCTCAAAATAGTTCTCCAAAGTTACACAATATGTATAACTTTCTACATGCCATGTAATTTATTTATGTACACCTGCACTATATGTTTATGGAATCGATGTTTATTCAGTGTGGTTTATTGTGTGTTACATAGTGTGTATATAGAATAACATGTTGTGTACTTAACATGAGGTCATTTCACTTACCTGGTTGTCAATATGCATATTGTGTATTAATTACATATTGAATACATTTACTCCATGGATTATATATTTTATATGAGGATAAACTGTGTGAGGTTATATGGTGTGTATACCAAATACACACTATTTATTTCCTTCCAAACTATGTGCCAACCTATGGTCAATACACTATGTGTACCGACCCCCCCCCACATAGTGTGTCATTATTATCATAGAACATGGATTTGTGGATGACCATGGGTACACAATGTGTGCTTTTCAGTTACAAAATTTTTAATTGTGTCTTCTAGCTAGTATCCCTAGCACCTCATAATGGGATATTTTAGAGTTTTTTATTTTTTATGTTATGTTCATGGTAATATAAAACCAAAAAATTATATAATCTGGATTACTGGGTTAAATATTGAAAACCTGGAAATGAACACTAATAAAAAAATTGGAAATCAACCAAAAAATAATAAATAATTACAAACTAATATGTGATTTCTCTTATTTTTCTTGAAGGTTTCATAGCATAGTAAAAGTGGAAATTTATGTTTTATGAAATTTTTTTCATTGGTTTATTCTAATAAAATCTCCATAACTCTATAAAGAACCCCCAGATTATTCATAGATATGTTCTTTTTATATATAATTCATAATTAATATAAAACAAGAATTATCTATAATTGATAATCCCTTTTTCAATGTTGATTAATTCGATTATTAGTATTTTAATCTCATCATTATGGTAAATAATCCAAAGTATAATTCCCTTAGTGGTGTCCATGCATTCTCCATGAATCACAAAACTTCTCCATTTGTATTTCTGGCACTTACACAAATGAACAAAATGCCTTGAAAAAATCACCTTTGATTGTAATAACAAATCTCTCAGGATTAAGAGAATTATTTATCTTATTGTCTTAGTATTGAGGTGGATGATAAGTTTTCTCTCTCATTCTAGATATTATTCTTGAGATTTTCTCTATAGGTATTTGAGAGAATCCTCTTGAAGAGTCCATTATTCACATAATTATCAATAGGTTTTAAAATGATATAATTCAGATTAAATAGTTAGGGTTAACAATTAGTAATTTCATAAAGGCCCTTAAATAATATTTTATGCTAAATTGAATCCATATCAAATAATAATAATAATAATAATATTATTATTATTATTATCATTATTACTACTATATTACATGACATTTGATAACTCGTAGATATTTGAATATCATTTATAGATAAATAAATATTTAATTAAATGATATTAAATTAAATATCAGACACTTAACTTGGTATGTAAATTCTCCATTCCATTTATTGAATCTTGAATAATGAATATTTATTTATGTAAATAAATATATTTATACTTTTCATTCTTGAAATAAATTAATATTATATTCACAAAATGGAAAATAAGTATTAAGTTATTATTCACACAAATAAATAAATATTTATATAAATATTTATTAATTACCTAGAAAATAATAAAAAATAGATAAATAAATATTGTATAAAACACATGTAAATAATATTTATTTAATATTAAAATCAGAAATATTATAAACCCAAATTACAAGTGATTGAATTTATGGAATCGGTCAAACTAGAATAATTATTAATCCATAAGCTAGGAGTAATATTTATTCTTAATATTAAATTCAAATAATATTTAACTGGGATTATGGATACACTTAATATGTAACCTTCTTGTCCTCCTTCTCAATAGAATTAGGAAAACATACCTAAAGTTGAAGATTGGAATTTATAAAAATATCAAGACACCTATAGAAAAAGAAGTTAATGTCTTAATGATAATAACCTCATATAAACACTTACTATGTAATAAAATCCCCTTGTCTCTATATCTAATCAAATAGGTTTCATACATGTGTCATAAAAGTGTATACTTTATTTATCTTTCTTTAACATCATAAAATGAACTCATTGATAAACCTCAATTTCCATAGAAATAATCATATATTTACATTTCAATAAAAGGTCTAGAGATATCTCTACTCATTGACACAAAAGGAAAAAATTATTTCTTTACTAATTCAATTAATTTCATATCACTCATGATACACCCAATGTATCCTACTTTTCTACAATAATATGTCGTAATGGTTTTCAAAAATACATCAAAGTATGTGATTCATGATATGCATTAATAATAATCTCATGTATAAAGACAAATACACATGTCCTGAAATAGGAATATCCAACGACACATATTACATATAGAATTCATATTGGTAGTTTTGTCCACATAACCTGATCTCTTGTAGATTATCAAGTGTAATACTTCATGAGAATAATACTTGTCTAGTTATGATAATCCATAACTTGATAGTCAAAAAATCATTTATACCCTATTAAATAGATGTCATCAAGACCATAGGACATATGATTAAGAATATTTCCCTGGAATTTCTATGTTCTCATTATTTTGAGGAACTACTATAACTTGTATATGAAAAAAACTCTAAGGAAATTATAACATTAATATTATAAAAAATATCATTCATCATGTGATACAAATTATTGTAAAATAAATTAAAATTTTTAAATTTGTTTTATGACACCAAGGCCAGCAATGTACCCATTGACCTAGTAGTCTATTCTCATAGAAAAAATAACATATGTGTAGCTATATGGGATTGAAATTATCCATGTATCATTACTCTATGTCTTAGATAAATTGATCATATGAAAATTCATACTTTCATATGAAACATCTGGTGGAAACAAGTATAGAGATACTTGTGTTTGATAGAGATCATGCCAAATCCATATTCATCTTGAGGAGAATTGATAATTTTCTAGAGGCCAATAATTACTTACATTTATAGATTCAGGAATTAATAATTGTTACCAATGCTATAAATTCCCCGGTATCACACTTTATGGTTGTACGAATAATTCACAAGTTTATGAATCTCAGATAGCTTCCCTATGAATGTTTTGGAGGGTATTAAAAAAATTTCTAGATGACTTTTCATAGGGTATTGAATATAATTTCATAAAATTTGATTTATGATATCATTTAAAAAAAAAAAATTTAGATATTAAAATTGTGTTTTGTATATAGTTTCATGGTTTGTTTTATATGATGTGATATAAGGTGAAAGAGCACTAAGTAAATGACGATTTTAGTATTAATGGGAGATTGTAATATATGTGCACTAAAAGTAAGACCATGGCATGCTAGATTATACCATTCTAGGTTGTAAACTCATATGCAGCAAAACATAGTGTGAGAAACATTATTATGGTAGAAATTTAAGGAGGTTATCAAGGTGTATGGTAGTCCTTGGTTTGATCTTCATCTTCTACCCCCACATTCATTATCAGTTACAACCATCATGTGATGGTGATTAAGAGTAGTTTGATCATATAAAATAAATATTTAAATGTTAAAAATTCATCCTGAGAATTCAAGTTGAAGAATAAAAAAATGGAAACATTCAATAATTTTGTGAAATGATCATTCAATAGAGGACAAAAATTTTGTAATCCTTGATACCTATATAAGCTACTTAAATCCTTATAAATGGTATTAAATTCCATAGTATATTGTTTAAATTCTAAAAACTACGATCATTATTAACTCCATCATCCCATTGAACTCAATATTCTAGAAAACCATGTCTTGAGGGAGATCCTACCGAATAATTGGGTGATTCCCATGATCTATGGATACCTCCAAGTGAAGAAGTCTTTAAGAGGATTCCTAGTGATCTTGATCAAATGGCTTGGTATTTTTTTACATACCAAATATACCTAATTAATGTAAATAATACTTATTTTTATTTTTTTGTATTATTTACAAACATATATATAAATTCTAATTTTTTTTGTGTTTTATATTTTCAGTTATTCTACATTTAGGATATTAAACATCCCACCAAACTACTTCAGGTAATATTTCCTATATCACATGGTATAAATATATTGAAGTGTTTATGAGACATTAGGGTATTAAGAAGCTGAGTGGAACTCCATACACTTCAATTATGGTATATATCATATATGTAATGATATGTATTATATTTAATATTTTCTATGAATAAAATAATAAAGGGACAATGTTTAATAATAATCTATATGGATTACATAGTGAAGAATTTTAAAATGTCCAATTATACTTGATAAGGTACAGTGGATAAGTTCTTTGTACTTAGAGAGGAATAAGAGCTAATTATCATGGGGATATAGAATCCAAAAATTAAATGTATAATTTTAATCTAGTATCATAATTAATCTACGTAAATAAACAATAAAAACTCATTACATCTAATGTTATCCAATTCCAAAAAATATAAGTATGTTTTGGATTATGATATATCTAAAGAAGTGGTTTAAAAACATAACTTTATTCCCAAACTGGAGTTGTACGAATAAAGTTTCATATTATAATAATAATAAATATTATGATAATATTACAATATTGGTACTATAAATAAAGGGACCGGATTATGGGGGTAAAAAAATATATATATCGGTAAATAATCTCTTTCATAATTATATGATGTTTTAGAAATTTATGTAGTAACAAATTCATATGTGGAAGTCCTAGTGACTATATTCATTCCATATAAAAAAATAAATATCATGTGTGAACCAATAGATTTATGTTTAGCAAGTTGGAACTAATGAAAATGGTAGTATTTTGAGACTGGGTTCCCTGGAACAAACTTGAGAGGTACTTTTCGATTACCATGTCATGCAAACAGAGTGATATGTGTGTTAATTTTTCTTACCATGATAGTGTCACTACTTTCATAAATTCTAAATACATGGTAATTTTTATATAATATATGTAATATAAAAATGTTATAGTAGTCCTTAGTTATAATGGGAACCTCACAATTCAATGCTAGTAATCACAAGCATTTTCATATGGTCTACATACATCATACTAATGGGACAAAATGTTTTCTAACATTTAAGTGTTTGGAGATCAAAATCATTAATACTTCTTTTAATATAGAACTCAATTAGTGATCTCAAGTATAGAAAATCATGAGGACTAGTTTTCCAATAGCTACACCACTTGTTTTGGCTTTCATTGTATATTCTAATCTATAACCATGTATATTGGTCTCTTAACATGAGGCAAGTATTAATTTATATCATTAAATTACAAAATTTAATGCATAAAAAAACCATGATAGTTTATGGTTATTTCCAAGTAACCTGTGTTGTGTTGTTCATTAGTGGTATAACATTTATTGAATGATCAAAACAATATTTTTCACTTTTGAATATGTAAAAAGATATCTTTATCCATTTGACTAGGTGGTGGTGCCTTGACTAAATTCATGGTCATGGTAGAGAAAAGTTATTTCTTTGAAAATATTCAAAAAAAAAATAATAAATAATAAAATGATGTTTATTGTAACGCCCCGACCCCAGCTACCCAGAGTCGGTGCATTGCTTCGTAACATTGGCATGATCACAAAAGATCAAGTCTCTAAAGACCTATTAGTTTAGTAGCCTTGGAAACACTAGATACATTCGTAAATGTTACATTACATCATAAAGTGAAAAACTTCAATAACAAAGTCTCCATAGACCACACTCATATCCTCTTATGACAATCCCTGCAGGTCATTCATAAAATACTTCTTCACATCCTGGAAAATATTAAAACATTGAAAAGGGTGACCTCAGATGCTCAGTAAGGATAACAATATTGCGGAAGCTTTCATAAATAAACATTAACATTTAAGGCAATGTATAACTAAAACAAAAGCCTTTTTATACTTTAACTTTAGCATAATATGGCAAAAATAAAATTAAATAATGCCATTTACTTACTCACATGGATATTCTACTAGTCGAATAATCACATGCAATATCAATAACCACTTTCATAATGATGGAATGCATAATTCCAGACTATCATAACCACGTATCCAAGGCCTCGTTCCAAGACCACAAATAAGATTTTGTCAAGGCCTCGTGCCAAGACACTAGTTTGTCTCATGAGACCTACCGATGCATCGAGGAGCTATAGCGGGCTCCACCCATCACTTATTAAGTCCAATGCATTCCTCATATGAAAAATGTTATATAACCACTTAGGAATACCATTTTTTTAAAATTACGTTTGAAATTAATTACGGCATCAAAATACCAGTTCAATTTTTTAAAGATACTTACATTTAAAATTGGTCAAATATACACCAGTGTTTTTCTGAAAACATTATGCAAGCTTCTGAAAACAAAATAACAAATTCTGAGACTGCTCGACTAATTATAGGCCATGATGGGTCCATGCCCAATCCCTTCCTCTCTACCACACTCAAGAGTCGGGTTTTCTGAAAACATTTTAAGCCTGCATTAAATACATATACATTTGCACTCTGTTTTTATATATTAAAACTCATAAACAACATTTGATACATACCATTTTCAATCCAAAATAAATGAAAATTAAAACATGGTATTTATTTTTCATTTAAAAAAAGTTATGGCATGTAAAGGAAGCCGAAACTCAAATAATGGCCATGGTGGTGGGGAAGTCGTTGTCGCTGCATACATACGGCAAGAAAAACATTCATTTTTGTCATTTAGTAAAACTCTTTGTATAAAAAAGATTCCTTTTGAATAAATGTAAAAGTCAAAGGGGTTTATACACCATATAAAATAAAGTTGTATATAAAACCAAATATGCCTCAATGAAAGGAGATTGAGACGAAGTCCTTACAAAGATCACTTTTAAAATAAAATAGATCTATTATGTGTATTCACTATAAGTACACATAAAGAAAGTACAAATTCAAGATATGACATAATAATATCATGAAATAATTTTAAAGTAGGAGATTAACCCAAAGAATGGAAATTGGGTTAAGAAATTTCCTTACCTTGCGTCCTATCCTGACTCGACCGTTCTTTAACCTCCTGAATAATAAACAAGAGTTAATTTCTATTTACTTAAGAACCTTTTTCATGTTCATTATTCCTTTTATATCCCTTATTACCATGTTATGAACATTATGTAATTATTTAAGTTTATAACGGTCATTTTGTCGATCTTAGGTAATTGAGTCAAAAATAAAATTCTTATAATTACATGTTGTTCATGTGGTGATATATTCATTATATCCAGAATTATATTCATGATATAGATATCATATATCTCATATATATCCAGTATATACATGAATTTATAATATTCCATAACGTTTAGAGTTAAGAAATGAAATGCACCGTTCATGGAGACGGTAAGCCGTACGTACGCATGAATGCTACTTTCATTTCTATTTCATATTTAATGAAATCATAATTATATAAAGCTATATTATAATTCCAGTATAATATCATATATAATATCATTTACTCCATCCTTTATACATCCCACATATGGTATTAACGATTCAAATCACTTTGAGGGGGCGGTAGTCCGCACTTCCTGAAATGAAAATATCGCGTTTACCCATAATGGAAACAATAAAGGTATGCCCTAAATGAAAAATAAAGAACCTTAAGTAAAACATAAACATATTATATATCATTTATAAATATAGTGACATCTTAATGGCCACCTTTGAAGGTGTTTTATGAGTGTTGAACAATCATCGTTTCGTGAGGCAGAAATTCTCCATCCATAGAAACCGTATGTTCTTTAACCATTAGATGTAGGTGTGTATAAGTGTAGCTCGAATACTCATTATAAAAACATCCTAGTATATTTAGGATACTGGTGTTGTTAAAAAAGAAAGGAATAAAAAGAGTTTAGAGGTTTGGATAAGCAAAATAAAACAAAATAACATAAGAGAAGACATTACCTTAAAATTGGTTAACTCTTTTGATTTGAGCCAAAGGCTTCCTTGGGAAGAATTATGCCCAAAGTGAGGCTTCTATAAGTAAGGGAGGGAAGTTGGGAGAGTATTTGGGCAGAGGTTGGCCGAGCAAAAAGGCTTTTAAAGTGTGAGTAAGGTGGTAGTGGTGGGGGCCTTTTATAAGTGGAGAGGAGGGGCACTCTTGGAAAGTACTGAAATATTGCTTTATTATACAATGCGTTTCGGATTATAAAGGTCCCACACTTCTATAATTCAAGGATAAGGTGATAAGGGTTCTAAATATACCCATAAAATAGGCATTGGACAAGCTTAAGCCTTGGATTTTACATTATCTTTTCATTTTATTTAAATCGTTAATTAATGAGGTAAACACTGCATCATCATTGTGTCATAAATAATGTAATTTATTTAATGACTAAAAATTATAGAAAAATTATAATGATGTAGGAAATCTTTTTATCTTTCTAATAAACATTTATAGTCAATAATATGACTTGTATAAACCCATTTAAAAATTGTTTTAGTAAAACAACTCTTGTTTGTTACCTTTTTATTTTAACATTAAATAAAAAGTTATTTATGTCCTTTTCCTACCAAAGTGGCTCCATGGGGTCCCCAAGTTGACCCATGGATTGTCTTGGTCGGACATGAAACATCAAATAGTGGTTGGACAAGTTTAAAGGTCATTACATATTTTTATAATACTATTTTTACCATAAATTTAACTAATTACCTTTAATCGCGATTAATTAAACTTAAAATTTACTATTCACCAAAAAATTATTTTAATCCCATTGAACCACATTTTACTTCCTAATGACAACCATGTATGTCGGATTTTTGAAAATCAAATCATAGAAGTGGTAATGTTTCATTTAAACGAAAAATCAGTTTTTTAACTACCACTTAGTGGTTTCACTATTCATCAAAAATTGAAGTTTTTCAGAACAATGACAAAATTTCACACTAAGCTATAATTGATATTCCGAATTCAAAAATGATGTCTATTTTATAAAATTAAAAACATATAAGTTTCATTAATTAATTTTATAATTAATTCCCGCTGTCATAACAAATAGCGTGTTTTTTAGAAATAATATATATCAAAAGATTGACCATTGTTTATGTCCAATTTCAAAGTGAAATTAATTCTAATGATCACCATTGGATAAAATAGTAAAAATATAGTCTAATTATACTTTAAAACCACTCAATAGTATAATTTATCACTATAAAATACTTTGATTAAAAAATTTGTTTTTAAGTATTTTTGACTATTCATAAAAATTGGATGTTCTCAGAAAATTACAAAAAATTCAACTTTGGATAATTTCGATATTAAAAATACAAAAACGAAGTCCATTTTGAAATATAAAATTTCTATAATTTTAAAAAGTGGGTATTAATATTCATAACGGCTACTTTGATTAGTCGCAGTGTGTTAGAACTCGAACTTGCGTAAAATGCAAGCTATTGCATTATTGAAAGAGAGGCGTATCGTGAATGCTCGGGGCGTTACATTCTCCCCTCCTTCAATAAATTGCGTCCTCGAAATTTGAAATTTTTCATTGAAAATAAAAGGTTGAAAATAGAAAATACCTTTGTGGAAAAACCACATCGGAAATAAGGTTATTAAAACTATAACTTTAAAAGAAAGAAAGATAAGTACAAAGGTCACCGAGATAGCCCATACTAGGATTCTATGAAAATATGGATATGGAAGAAAAAAAACCATCAAGGTCTGATGGGGAGTTGTAGAAAACTGGATTAGGAAAAAGTTAACCACAAGAAAATCACAAACTTGTGATTGGTTAAACGATCATTGAATCCCCAGTTGGAAAAGTTAACCGACAACATTTTTGTTTTATGTTAACTTTGATAATGTCGAGGAGTTTATTTAGGAGATTTACTAAGAACGTAAGGGAATATACATACTTGTCATATAGACTTTCATAAAAAAAATATTTTTACCACAAACCCATCTTTCACTCTAAAAGGTAATAGAACTTAAAAATATTCTATTTATCCTAATTTTATAAGGTTCCAAATATTAACACATACCATTTAGATTAGTAAAACTATTTTGTAATAACCAGGGACATCCTGTAGGCTAGTGGTAGGTAATAAAGGCTTGTCTCACTATGGTTGTGGGTTTGATTCCTGCAGCTTTGTCCGACGCGACGGGTTATGCCCCACCCTGCAGGTTGTCCTTTTCCTAAAACTATAGTATTCCAAAAATAATCTTCATAAATATTTTAACCATAAACAATACTATCCAAGGTTCAACTTCATCCATTCCAACCTATATAGTTATCCAAAATACCTCTGTCCAGACTTTTTCTAAAAGGTCTCTAAATTCCAAAATCAACTGTAACATCAGATTCCCCAAACAAAGCAAAGTTTCTATTATTGTCACATACTAAAAATATGATTACCTTCATGATATTAAAACCTTAATAAAATCAACAAGTACTGCAGTAAAATCCTTATATATATATATCTCATTATTCTAATAACCAGAATATAATCCATGAGTCCAAAATCAACAATACATTAATTATTCCACTTCAACTGTAGTCACAGCATAAGATTGGCCTTGATCCCTTGGCCTTTTCTAAGGTATGTTTCCCTGACGCTTAGGACATTTATTTTCATAATGCCCCATTTCTCTACAATTGTAGCATTCAACATTGATAGCCTCTCTCTTTCCCTTGCAATCACGCGCCTGGTGACCTTTTTCTCCACATTTATAACAAACTCCCATTCCTTTTAGGCAAGTACTAGGGTGATTCTTCCCACAATTATCACATAATGGAAAATCCTTATTTCCCTTTTTCCCTTAATCTGTCTCTTGTTCCACCATTCTCTTCTTCTCTTACTTTACTTTATTGTCATAAGATTTAGAGAATTCCTTTTCCTTCTTGATATCACATGAGACAATATCTTCATACGACGAGAAGGTTTGTGAGACTAATTATCGATGAAGAAATGGTTTTAAATCATCAAAGAAATGATCAATCTTACTTCTTGGGTTACGTATATAATCTGCTGCATGCCTCGATAACCTTGTAAAGTTAGCCTCATACTTTGTGACATTCTCATCCTCATTTTGTCTCAGACTCAAAAATTGTCTTTCCATATCTGCTCGATGGTCATGTGGAAAGTATTTTTCTAAGAAAAGATATTTGAACTCTCTCCATTCCATACTTGATGCTTCTTAATCTTCCTTTGTGTTTTGAATCAATGAACACCATTGATCGGCATCTCCAGTGAGGTGGTAAACTGCCATGATAACCTTCTCCCTTTCTCTACTCCCCAAGGTGTGGAATATTTTCTCTAAGGAGATTATCCATTGCTCAGCTACTAATGGATTTGTACCCCCATTAAATGTTTGCAGTTGTTTCCTCATGAAGCGGTCTAACATTGATCGTCCACGTTGCGGATCAGGGTGCTCCATACGAGTAAGGTTATTATTCATAACCTGAGTGAGTTATCCCAGTATGGTAATAAGTTGATCAGCACCAGTTGTATCTCCAACTCCAAAATAATTATCTTGAGCAAGAGGGAAATACCTACATGGAGTGCGTGTATTGATACGGTTTCCATTCCTTCCACTAGGCGCCATTTCTAAACAATGGCATAAACTATATTAGTTTATGAATCAAAATACATAATTACATACTTGTAAGATACATAACATAAATTGAACTATTTATGTATATAATCCATAAAATGTTTTCTTTGAGGATGTATATACTCATAACCATTCATAGTGGTTTGTAAAGAAAATGAGAAATATCCAAAGCATATCCCCCGAGAGTGTCGTAACCAAGAGTGTAGCAAGGCCCGTTGTCGTGCACCAGTTCCCGTTCGAGTCTAGCTCAAAGCGGTGTTTTTGGGTTTTACCGCTAGGTACATCTGTGCTAGAGCCGCCTCTACCTGCTCGTATCTAGACAGGGATGTATTTCTCGGAAAACACATAACATCTCTACAATACCAAAATTCTAGGAAGTTCTTCTATACTAATCCTCAAAGTCTATCTTTGGGCTATGTGCTCTAATCAGAGTTTATCTAAATCTAGCTTCCACGGTTAGTACTAAACTGCCTCTGATACCAACTGTAACGCCTCGACCCCAACTACCCAGAGTCGGTGCAATACTCGGTATCATTGGCATGATCACAAAAGATCAAGTCTCGAAATATCGATTAGTTTAGTAGCCTTAGAAACACTAGATACATTCGTAAATGTTACATTACATCATAAAGTGAAAAACTACAATAACAAAGTCTCCATAGACCACACTCATATCCTCTTCTGACAATCCCTAAAGGTCATTCATAAAATACTTCTTCGCATCCTGGAAAATATTAAAACATCGAAAGGGGTGAGCTCAGATGCTCAGTAAGGATATCAATATTTCGAAAGCTTTCGTAAATAAACATTAACATTTAAGGCAATGTATCACTAAAACAAAAGCCTTTTTAAACTTGAACTTCAGCATAATATGGAGAAAATAATATTAAATAATTCCATTTACTTACTCACATGGATATTCTACTAGTCGAATAATCAAATACAATATAAATAACCACTTTCATAATGATAGAATGCATAATGATAGACTATCATAACCACGTAGCCAAGGCCTCTTGCCAAGACCACAAATAAGATTTTGTCAAGGCCTCATGCCAAGACACTAGTTTGTCTCATGAGACCTACCGATGCATTGAGGAGCTATAGCGGGCTCCACCCATCAATTATTAAGTCCAATGCATTTCTCATATGAAAAATGGTATATAACCACTTAGGAATACCATTTTTTTAAAATAACGTTTGAAATTAATTACGGCATCAAAATACCAGTTCAATTTTTAGAAGATAATTACATTTAAAATTGGTCAAATATACACCAGTGTTTTTCTGAAACCATTATGCAAGCTTCTGAAAACAAAATAACTAATTCTGAGACCGCTCGACTAATTACAGGCCATGATGGGTCCACGCCCAATCCCTTCCTGTCTACCACACTCAAGAGTCGGGTTCTCTGAAAGCATTTTTAAGCTTTCATTAAATACATATACAGTTTCACTGGGTTTTTATATATTAAAACTCATAAACACCATTTGATACATACCATTTTCAATCCAAAATAAATGAAAATTAAAACATGGTATTTATTTTTCATTTAAAAAAAGTTATGGCTTGTAGAGGAAGCCGAAACTCAAATAATGGTCATGGCGGCGGGGAAGTTGTTGTCGCTGCATACATAAAGAAAGAAAACATTCCTTTTTGTCATTTAGTAAAATGCTTCGTATAAAAAATATTCTTTTTGAATAAATGTAAAAGTCAAAGGGGTTTATACACCGTATAAAAGAAAGTTGTGTATAAAACCAAATATGCCTCAATGAAAAGAGATTGAGACGAAGTCCTTAAAAAGATCATTTTTAAAATAAAATAGATCTATTATGTGTATTCACTATAAGTACACATAAAGAAAGTACAAATTCAAGATATTACATAATAATATCATGACATAATTTTAAAGTAGGAGATTAACCCAAAAGATAGAAATTGGGTTAAGAAATTTCCTTACCTTGCGTCCTTTCCTGACTCGACCATTCTTTAACCTCCTAAATAATAAACTAGAGTTAATTTCTATTTACTTAAGAACCTTCTTCATGTTCATTATTACTTTTATATCTCTTATTACCATGTTATGAACATTACGTAATTATTTATGTTTATAACGGTCATTTTGCGATCTTAGGTACTTGAGTCAAAAATAAAATTCTTATAATTACAAGTTGTTCATGTGGTGATATATCCATTATATCCAGAATTATATTAATGATATAGATATCATATATCTCATATATATCCAGTATATACATGCATTTATAATATTCCATAATGTTTAGAGGTAAGAAATGAAATGCACCGTTCATGGAGACGGTAAGCCGTACGTACGCATGAACGCTACTTTCATTTCTATTTTGTATTTAATGAAATTATAATGATATAAAGGTATATTATAATTCAAGTATAATATAATATATAATATCATTTACTCCATCCTTTATACATCCCACATATGTTATTAACGATTCAAATAACTTTGAGGGGGCGGTAGTCCGCACTTCCTAAAATGAAAATATCGCGTTTACCCATAATGGAAACAATAAAGGTATGCAATAAATGAAAAATACAGAACCTTAAGTAAAACATGAACATATTATATATCATTTATAAATTGAGTGTCATCTTAATGGCCACCTTTGAAGGTGTTTTATGAGTGTTGAACAATCATCATTTCGTGAGGCATAAATTCGTCATCCACAGAAACCGTATGTTCATTAACCATTAGATGTAGGTGTGTATAAGTGTAGCCCGAATACTCATTATAACAACATCTTAGTATATTGAGGATACATTTGTTGTTACAAAAGAAAGTAATAAAAAGAGTTTACGGGTTTGGATAAGCAAAATAAAACAAAATAACATAAGAGAAGACATTACCTTAAAATTGGGTAACTCTATTGATTTGAGATAAAGGCTTCCTTGGGAAGAATTATGCCCAAAGTGAGGCTTCTAGAAGTAAGGGAGGGAAGTTGGGATTGTATTTCGGCAGAGGTTGGCTGAGCCAAAAGTCTTTGAAAGTGTGATTAAGGTGGTAGTGGTGGGGGCCTTTTATAAGTGGAGAGGAGGGGCACTCTTGAAAATTAATGAAATATTACTTTATTATACAATGATTTTCGGATTCTAAAGGTCCCACACTTCTATAATTAGAGGCTAAGGTGATAAGGGTTATAAATATACCCATCCAATAGGCTTTGGACAAGTGTAAGCCTTGGATTTTACATTATCTTTTCATTTTATTTAAATCGTTAATTAATAAGATAATCGCTGCATCATCATGGTGTCATAAATAATTTAATTTATTTAATTTATAAAAATTATAAAACAATTATGATGATGTAGGAAATCTTTTTGTATTTCTAATGAATATTTATATTCAATAATATTACTTGTATAACCCCATTTAAAAATTGTTTTAGTAAAACAACTCTTGTTTGTGACCTTTTTATTTTAACATTAAATAAATAGTTATTTATGTCCTTTTCCTACCAAAGTGGCTCCATGGGGTCCCCAAGATGACACATGGATTGTCTTGGTCGTCCATGACACATCCAATAGTGGTTGTACAAGTGTTAAGGTCATTCCATATTTTTATAATACTATTTTTACCATAAATTTCACTAATTACCTTTAATCGCGATTAATTAAACTTAAAAGTTACTATTCACCAAAAATTATTTTAATCCCATTGAACCAAATTTTACTTCCTAATTACAACCATGTATGTCGGATTTTTAAAAATCAAATCATAGAAGTGGTAATGTTTCTTTTAAATGAAAAATCAGTTTTTTAACTACCACTTAGTGGTTTCACTATTCATCAGAAAATTGATGTTTTTCAGAACAATGCCAAAATTTCACCCTAAGATATAATTGATATTCTGAATTCAAAAATGATGTCTATTTTATAAAATTACAAACATATAAGTTGCATTAATTAATTTTATAATTAATTCCCACTGTCACAACAAATAGCGTGTTTTTTAGAAACAATATATATCAAAAGATTGACCATTGTTTATGTCCAATTTCAAAGTAAAATTAATTCTAATGATAACCATTGGATAAAATAGTAAAAATATATTCTAATTATACTTTTAAACCACTCAATAGTAAAATTTATCACTATAAAATACTTTGATTAAAGAATTTGTTTTTAAGTATTTTTCACTATTCATAAAAATTGGAAGTTCTCAGAAAATTACAAAAAATTCAACTTTGGATAATTTCGATATTATGAATACAAAAATGAAGTCCATTTTGAAATATGAAATTTCTATAATTTTAAAAAGTGGGTATTAATATTCATAACGGATACTTTGATTAGTCGCGGTGTGTTAGAACTCGAACTTGCGTAAAATGCAAGCTATTGCATTATTGAAAGAGAGGCGTATCGTGAAAGCTAGGGGTGTTACATTTACACAAATTATGAATCCTGATTTATAAGATATCAAAAGACAAAGAGATTTTATTATATATTTAGTGTTCATAGAATGTAATTGTAGCTATAGATTATCATTATCTCTTTAGGGTTAATGATGGGTATTTAAAAACCTCTCTTATTCTACGATTAGAACTAAATTAAATTGATAAAATTTCTTAAAGAGTCACACACATATTATATCCATAATTCCACTTATTCATATTAATTAGAGTTTAGGATTAAGTATGCCACTTGTACATGGATGGGCGATCATCCAAGAATGATGGATCATAAGTAAATAAATAAATAAATTCAATAATATTTTATTTAGGTTTATAAAAGATGTGATGTTATATCCTTGGTTTCTTTAGGTGGTATGTCATGGTTAGTTGCACATAGGGTTCTGGGCATGATATGGTTACCCATGTGTCTTTGAGTAGGATTATATGAAAGAGATGGGAGTTGAAGGATGCATATGATGGGATGTGATAGTGTAATAATACTGGTAAAGTGGTTTGGGGTACCATTTTATCAATATGAATCATATTACATTATTATACTTGGATGCATTATTTTGTGAGTGTGCCATGGTAAGGATGAGATTGTTTGGTTTAACTTCTTAGGTGTTGTTGGATCTTTGTTTTCTCATAGGTGAATTACTATGATCTTTTCACATGTTCATGGGAAATCCTAGGTATGATCCTACTAATTATACATGTTATGATCACCCCAAGTATATACAAACTATTATTTCAGGTTTTTAGGAGTACTTCATGGACCATGTTAGACATTACCAGCTTATAAATAAAGGTTGTTGTTATGTCACTACATTAATACATCCATTTGATTCTTTATTTGGATAATCATTATATTTTTTTAATTTACATAGGTACTTTGGGGTTAATTTTTGGTTCCCTTTATTTATATTATTTCATTGAGTTTATTTTCAATTTATTTTCGTATTTCCTGATCCTATATTATCTTTGAGGGTAATTCCATCCAAATGTGATATTTTTCTTCCCTCGGTGTTAGTCACTAACCCTAGGCCTACAAAAGTTGGGACTCATGGATCATGATCTCTATTTCTTTATTATAATATCATGATGGGTACCTTTTAAGTTAGGGGTTGTGATAATTTTCATGATCACACAAACATAAAAAAAGATTTTATATCCATGAGAATATTATTAATAAATAAAATAAAAAACACCTTCAATACACTTGAATTAATCCTCTTAAGGTACAATTCATAGCATGTTTCCAATGAATATGTTATCTAACCACCATAATATATTTTAAAATGATGTATTTGAGAGATCTCCTACTCTCCATGTAAAAATCAAAACTATATTGACCATATCTCATCTAAAATCAACTCACATATCCCCCTTTATCAATTACCATAATATGGTATCTTCAACTCCAAGACTCAAAACCACTTTTATTTATAGGAAACATGAGAAATAAATATTACCTCATTAATCTAAAATCTTCAGCAACCAACACCCCATGTCTCCCACTAAAAGGGAAAACTCTTCATTTTGTTTCCCCCTTGACTATCACCTAAAAAATAAATATCCACTATTACATTGAAATAATATCTCATTTTTATTCTCCCCCTTTATATAGAAATGAAAATTAATTAAATAGGGAATGTAAAACAATAAACCTATATGAATTTTGGGAGAGAATGCACTCCTAACAACACTATTATGTGATAAATGACATCTTTTTAAGGGATTTTTTCAATAAATATGTAATTTCTCATTTATTGAAACAAATTAAATAAAATATCACCCTTTTTCTCTTTTTTATATAATAAAGTGGTACTTGATGTCAATATGTTTTGATATTGGATATCTTACTGTATTATTTGAAAAGTATACATCAATTTAATTATCACACTTAAAAACCTGTGGGTATGAAACATTCACCCTCGTGTCATTAATTTTTTCCTTAATCAACACTATTTTTGTTATGGATTATGATACCAAAATATTCTTAGCCTCTGTTGATCTTAGAGTGACAAAATTTTGATAATTGTAGTTCTAATTAGTATAACTTCCTCTCATAAAGAATACAAATCATGAATTTAACTTTTTATCACCAATTTCACATACCCAATCTAAATTAAAATAGATTTCAATATGTAAATATAAATTTTTTTCTCACCTTAATCTATAATCTAGATTTAATTTTATTTAGTGAAAGATTCATTTTTCTTCTATAAAGTGTGACTTCTTATGATTTATTTGTAATTGTGAGATTAACCGTAAAAAATATATGATCTTAAAAATTTTAAATATAGTAGGGTAGAATTGATCAACTAGAACTCCATTTGATCAACACTCCATCCTTATTTATCTAATTAAAACATAGTCCAAACTGATATAGTAGGTGATACTTATCCTTATTGTTTTAGTACAAGATTCTTGAATAGCTGACAGTCATACTTATATTGTGATAGAAAAATAAAACTTTTTTTGTTCATGATTATAAAACCCAAAAATAATTTCATCACATAAATCATTGATGTCTCAAAGTGTTTCCTCA
Source organism: Viscum album (assembly GCA_963277665.1). Lineage (NCBI taxonomy): Eukaryota > Viridiplantae > Streptophyta > Magnoliopsida > Santalales > Viscaceae > Viscum > Viscum album. The sequence continues at coordinate 1,284,148,706 of OY728155.1, read as the reverse complement.
TTTTAGTAAAAAATTATTTTATTTATTTCAAAAAAACATCTCATCAATGTTCATAATCATAATGAGTGAATCTGTACCACCCCTTGATATAAGTTCTTTATTACACCAATTGTGTGGCTTACATTTAAAATAATAACATCACATATATCAATGATCTTCTTCATATTCTTTATTATAACATAGGTGACTTTATTCCAATATGTGTATGTCTTTTGAATATACCATCATTAACTCTCTCTCATATAACTTTACCATATGTCTACCTTGATCAAGATGTAACATGATATGCTAAATACATTTAATCATTTCAATTTATGATTTTTTCAAAAACAAATCTAATAAATCATATTACCTAAATTTGTTCAAAATAGTCACTGATTTAATATATAAATATCAGATTGGGTGGCTTGTCTCTAAAATAATTTCAAGGTTCCATGCTCCTGTAACATGGTCCTTTCCATGCCAATGAAATCATTTTTTATCTCAGATGCTCTATTTTCAAGGTTTTTATAGAGAAATATATTCATTCCTTATTCTGTAATTCTCAAGATATGTCTCAAACTCTTCATTATAATATTTTGGATCTATTTTCTGGCCAAAATATTTTAATATCACATCTAATTTAATTTTCAATGCATCTATAAAAAAGCATAAACCTATCAATATATTGGGATTTAATTGAGGTAAAATAAGCATATGTCATATGAGTAAAGAAATCAGTAAAATTAATGAAATAAATATCTTTATAAATTAGTTTCAATATCATCATACAATAAAATATATCAAATCGAGAGGGTTATTGGTTTTTATCTCCACCTTTTTGTGACTCTTATTCACTATCTTGACCTTTTTATATGTTTCACAAGTAATGATTCTTTCAATATTAATCTTTTTTATATTTATCATAACATTATATTTCAAAAACATATTTATATTATTTTTTTCCTAAATGATTAACAATTTTATTACAAAGATCAAACAGCTCCTTTACACTCATGAAAAAACTATTTTGATCATTGGAATTTTGAAATATATTTCCACTTGTTAAATTTCCATTAATAATAATTTTTACAGGATTAAATGTTTTTATAAATGATCTATTCTTGTGAAATATAACCTTATTCCTATGGTTTTAAACTTTAGGGACGCTTAAGATATTGTACTTCAGCCCATCGACAAAGAGAATATAACTTGATTCAAACTTATGTTTACTAATTTTTGTGCTTCTATCTCCTTTAATGTTTAGTGATCCTTAATTTTAAAAATTAATGACTATTTTATCAAACCTGTGTATATATTTTGAGAGTTTCTTATTTCCATTCATGTGTGATGAGAAACCTCCATCAATATCCAAATGTTTCCACCACTCATTACTCTATAATACACCTAATCCAAAAATTATTTTTCTTGATTACTCCTCATTTTGATAGATTTGGAGTCTCCATTTCTCTTAAATTGATCTGGTTGTATTATAAGACGATTTGTTTTAGTTTTACCTAAGTTGATCACACCTCCCACATGTTTTCTAATGATAATTAAAATAATTAATTAGTTTTACCTTCATTTTATGATACTATCTCCACTAGATTATGAGAACTTCATATTGAAACCCAATAAATTCATTCCATCTCTTTTAATTAGGGAGTGAATAAATATACCAACACATGTGGGATTTATTTCCATAAATGTTTAACCATAAAGGACATTATCTATAAGATACCATTTAAACTGTCAATTTATAGAACAAATCCTTGATCTTCTAAAACATTGCAGTGCCAAAAATGAGGTATCTAAAACTAGAATAGTATTCATCCCTCCCACTCTCCTAATCACCATACATAAATGTAGATAGAAATTTATAAAAAAAATATCTGATGAAAAAAGGTACTCATACAAAGGAAAATAATAATGTTTACATGATTTGTCACTTTCCTTGATCCATAAGAGAAATATAACTTCTTTTATTAAGAACTACATGAATAATAAAATAAATACATTAGTACTTTTCACATGATTCCACCAACCTATATATAGGCTAGTCCATAAATTTCCACTAGAACCACCTCCTTCTAATAAACACATTAAAAAATTTCTCAATCAAGGAAACTAAAAAATCAATCTAATTTCACAGATTCCAATGGTAGTTTCTAGTGAATAACGTTATGGATTTTGGAACTCATCATTTCACCCACTTATAGAAATAAATGTTTTCAGAACATCCACATCTACCAAGTTCTATTGAAATGAACTTCTTCAATAAGTTATGAAACCCATATTATAAATTTTATCCCACATAAATAATATTTCCATGGTTTATTCTCAACACTTAGTTATTCATGGTCACTTCCATTCCTATGAATCAATAAAAAATAAATCTATATTTCATTTTATCTAGTTATCCAAGAATCATTGAAGCACAAAACCACCCAAAAATTTCCCATACTATGACCATTTTAAACATGTCAACTTGAATATTTTTTTTAATATTATATAGTTCTAACAGTTAATATTGTTGTATATTTTGGATGAAAAAATACTTTTAATGAATTTTTTTGATTTATGACTGAGACACTGGATTCTTCGCAAGATGAATTTCCCTCTGACTACCATAGAGAGAAATCATTTTTTCATGCTTCTTTAAAAGTTACTAAAAATAAAATATCATGAAGACCATCTCCTTTCATGATTCCATAATGGCTACGTACTCTACTTTCATAATAGAAAGTGAAACATCTATATTCAACATTTACAACCAACATATGGCTATACTTCTAAAGGAAAACAAAAAACCAGTGGTACTCTTTAATATATCCATATCACCACAAAATTCTACATTAACATATCTTTGTAATGAATCGTTCGTTATATAAGATCACAACAGATTGTGATGATGGTTTCATTTGTTTTCATTAAGTAAAGGATGTAAATATGTGTTTTATGATTAAAAATTAAGAGGTGGAAGAAGATGTGGTTCGATGAAGAAGATTTTTAGAAGGATTATATGTTATAATTATTAAAATAGACTTAATAATAATTAATGAAAAGTGTTTATGGTTGATAAAATCACTATCAACTATTTTTTCTTCATGAGTTTCAGATATTGCTTAATTTTTAAATTATGATTCTGTATGATAGATTTTTTGAAAAACAGTATAGGATGATAAATGATGTTCTTTTATATGAAGTTGTTACGAGGATTTATTAAAAATAATCATAATTAAATAATCTGAAGTTATTATAGAAGTAAATATGTTCTAATAGTCATGAGTTTCTCTATAATTAAATACCCAAAATTTGTTCTAAAATTAATGACTTGTTCTGAAATTAAAAAATCTTCATAGATATTCTAGAAGTTACTCTCAAAGTGTGAGTAGGTTTGAACCATTTTTTAGCCAAGTTGAGTTGGACGGATAAATTCCAAGTTATAGGAGAAAATCAAACTGTGGGAATAATGATCACTCTATGAGTGAAGTTGTGGGAAAATAGAAAATTTCAATTGGTAAATTTTTTAATATGGAATGTGTATTATTTTTCCATATACAAGTCATTATGTGTTCATAATGATCATGTTGTGAGTGAAGTTTTTTAAAAATGATAAATTTATAATTGTAAGGTTTTATGGTTTTATATATAACAATATCCCCGATAATACAAGTTCTAAAATTCAGAAAAGTGTTGAGCTACACTAGATTATATGTATGTTTTATTATAGAATAATTCATTTTCCTATCATGGATTACAATATACATTATAAAACAAATTATAATACATCTAGTTTTGTATGTTTTCACACCAAAATACAATGGTCTCTTCATGATTAAAGAGGATGTACCATGATATTTAGACCCAAAAAAAGGAAGTCTATGGTAGTTTTGGATATTTTTGTGATATTAATCAAGGTTATATCATGAATATATATATCAATTTTTGATTCATATAGAAGTTGAAGAGGTAACCAACCTTTCATTCCACAATGGATGTTTCCATATCATGACTACTAGAGTTTATATAATTAAAATATAATTTATAGGTTAGAAATTTGAAACTATCTCAGTGGTTATGGAATGAGATTAAATATCCAAAATGGAGTTAAATGGGGTATATTTACTTGAATATTATTTAAGCAATGATTTTTACGTAGAAGATATTCAATGTAGTTTACTTATTGAATTTTAATTTGAAATTCAAATCTCCTAATAAGAAATGGAGGGAGATGAATGAAATAAATGGAAGTAGGAAATATTTTTATATAAATAACAAAAAATAGATATCTAATAAGAGATAATGAGGATGTTGAAATGTATTTAACAACATGGGCTTCATTGAATATATAAATTAAAAAACATTTAGTTTTTGTTAGACAATACTCCATTAAATGTAAGGTGTGGATATGTTGAGTTAATAAGCATATATAGGAATATCATCACCTGAATAATACCTATTTTGGGATTATTTTATCAATATTTTGTTGTTGTGAGAAGTCATTTTAAAGATCAATGATTTAACTCTTCTCACATTGAGTTGATTATATCTGGTTATGGTATTCAAAGCAGCACATAATATACATTAATTTATCACATCTTAAATTATGATTTAATTTACATCAATACTATATGAAAATCCTATTAGGGCCTTCATTTAAATAAAATAAGACTATACCTACATGTCTATAACATGATATATTCCAATGCATGTAGTATGAGAATGGGGTGACCATTGGAAGGTAGTGAGATATTCTATAAACCATTAAATATAAATTGATCCTTAGTGATGATTAAACTCACCTAAATAATTATTGTAAGTCATCCTTGGTGAGGAGTGACTTCACCTAAATTTTTTATCCAAAAAAATAACGAGTTATAGTGGGTATTTTGTGTATTGGCACAATGTTATGTGTATACTCCTTTGATTTATCCTACTGTGGTTAAACTAAGTAAATATTTATGTGTATATACATATTTTATATTCAAAATATGTTAATGATATTTGATGTTGGTAAATTTGATAAAGAGATAGGTTGAATAGTGTTCCTTCTAAAAAAGGAACAAGATCTGAAGGGAAAGGGATGAGGTGAAAGAGTTTAAATTTGGTAATGAATAGATTCACCCCCCCAATCAGGGTGTCTCGAGTTACAAAAAGTTTTAACAAAGACATTGAGTTATATTTTGGATTTAACTTGACATAATAATCATGTGAATATTTGAATATTATACAATATATGACTTATATAGTGAAAAATCCTTTATTTTTTGAAAGTTATATTTCTAAATTGAAGAAGGATTTCATGTCATATTTGTAGGGACATGTTGGAATCACTCTTCATATCTTGTTAATTATTTTTTTTCTAATTTAGTATGGAATTATTTTTGAGATATATCAAGTAAATTTGAAGATTGATTCTTATGATAAAAATGACTTAAAGTACGATAAATACAAGAATTTATTCAAGTATATGGTTCATTGTAAGACATCAAATTCTATTTAGATGAGATAGGAATGTTATTATGGAAATGAATCTATATTAAAAATAAGAGAAATAGGTTAATTTAACTACTATATAATATGAGTTTTATGAATATTTGTGTATGAATTTATTGAATAAGAATGTCATATGACTAGATCCAGTAAGAAGAAATAGAAAAAAGAGGAATAAAAAAAGGAAATTTTCATTCTCATTGAGGTAAACAAAATAGATTCATTGTTTATATATTAATATAAATCTATAGTATATGTTTCATTTAAATCAATAGATATTGATTATATATCATCTGAATACTCATGGAAGATGGTATAAAAGTGGAAACCAAATCATGTGGTAAATCATGAGAAAATTCTTGTAATAATTAAGAAAATCTTCAATCCTAAAATTGTGAAGTTAAATTATTGGATTCTGATGGTGACAATTACTATAACTATATAGAATATTTAGAAGAACCAAACTAAAATTTGATGAAGGAAATGATGGATTCAAATGAGTGCATTAAAATAATGAATAATAAAATAAAGGATCAAAGTTATATAATTGAAGAACTTATTTATGAGTTTATATTAAGAATGGAAGAAAATATAATCTCAATGAAACATCAATTTGTTTCCTAAGAGGTAAATATAAAGAGAAATTAAATATTATGCATATTAAAAATAATTCCCACTTTGAGAATATTGAATTTTAACTGGAGTATATAATTTTGAGGGCTTAAGAGGATTTATGGGTAGATTCATGTAATTAGGAATAATTAAAACCTAGATGATTATCACATGGGAAATATAGTTACTATCAAAATGAACACAAATATAAAATCTAGGAAAATAAAAAGAATAGTTATAGAACTTATGGAAATGTTTCTCAAATAAATATTTCATTACAATTCCAATTTTTCATATTATTGGTACACACTATAAGTGTGTAGATGAAGCTATAATGTTCAATAAATAAGGATGATATGTGGAAAACACATCTCAATCAAAGAAATTTTTTACAACTATTGATTTAGTTGGGATATGTTATATTGTTTCTAATAATGGTCATGTTGAAAGGTATTGTAATTAAAAAAAGTAATAAAGGTGCCAAGATGAGTTTACCTTATCTTATTATAATAAGGATACATGGATGGAAAATGTATTTTTTACTCAAAAATAGATTCATGATTTTGAATTATTATGAAGTTAGTAGACAAAGAAGTATTCTATAACCATAAATGATGGTTATAGTGGATGTCCTGGAAAAATAATTATAAAATATAGGGTTTAAATTATAATGATAAACTATCTAAAAAATAAATTAATGGAAATTAAAATAAGGACCTGAGAAGAGTGAATAAATATGAAGTAGTCTTGATGTCCATTGTAGAAGAAAACATGAATCATGTTTAGGTGGTTTTATCCATACCACCAAAAATAAAGAGTGTAATACCATTGGGGTTTTACTTTTATAGAGAATGAATGATGGAAAAATATGCAATGAAGGTTCATCAAATGAGGAATATTTTATTAGTGGGATGATTCTATCAAAGGAGATGAATACCAATCCATTTAACAAAAGTAATTTATGTTTATTAATTTTGATATATTCTTTCACAAGTATGATTTCCTTATGTAATTTTACTAAAAACATTAAGTAGATAAAAAAGGGTTGGTTCATCTAGATCAACTGCATTCCTCATATTGAGGATGTTTGGGAGGTAACCCATATCCCCATGAACTTAATTTTAATATATAATGTCTATAGTGATGTTTAATTAAGGGGGGGATATGATCCATATGATGTATACATTGAAAGGATGTGAATTCATCATAATGAGTTCAATACATTGAGAATGAATGATTTTTTTGTGAGTAGATAAAATAAAATAAGTGATGTAAGAAGTAGCCACTGTGGATTTCAAATAAAAAACTAACACATAACATGGGTTGAAAAATAGTTAGATAATTTTTTTTCTAAATATGGATACAGATGTAGGGTTTCAATGCAATCATGATAAAAAGGTGATATCAAGTAGTCACCATGAAAAATCAATGTTGAATCTGGTTATACATGATTAAATGATAATTTGTAGGTGTTATAAAGCATTATTTGGAGTAAAATAGTTTTCAAAATCATATATATGTTTTATAATTGTCATAAATCAAACTTTGGAATTAAAAAGGTTATGTGAGTCCATTATCAAGTAGTGGTAGACCCTGAAAAAGAAATTGGACAACATGATGGAGTAATATATTCATCCATGGAGGAATACATGTTCTTTTTGATTATAGACTAACATTGTGGTATCATATGGTTGTTTTCAAGGATATTAAATGTTTCTAAGAATAAATTATTATGAACAAAATATGGTTTTTATATACTGAATAATATCACAATACTTACTGTCCAAAACTGAATAAATTAGGTGGAGTTTGGTAAACATTCCAAGGCTAATTAAAATCATACCAGAAAAGTGAATACATTTAAAGAAATGAAGATAACATATATAAAATGGTATCGCTAGTTTATCATTAAAATGTGGTATCAATTGGTTCAATATGTTCTATTACTCACACACTAATGAGTTCATATTTCTTGTATAAATTTTAAATTTTTGTTTCATAATTTAATTTTTTTTAATTATTTTTACTCATGATTAATTTTAGAACAATTATTTTTGGGTATCCTAGATCATGTAATTACAATTTGAAAAATAATTGAAATACTTTTTTTAATTTGATACATTATTTTTAGTATTTTGATGTTTGAATTTAGTAGGAGGATTTTTAAAGGGAGACTTTGCTAAAAAAATTAGGCCAACCCTGCTAGCCCTCAACCATAGGGTATGTCCAATCCACTTAGTAGCCCTAAGGGGACCACTAAATAGGCATAGACCTTGATAAGTCCCATATGGGTTGAATTTAGTAATAATAACTAGAATGGTTCATCACATAATGGTGGTGCTACACTAGAGTTTTCGGAAACTCCATGCGGTGACGGGAGGACGGACTCACTGTGACAGGGAAGTCCACAGTAGTGTAAGGGGTCCTCTAGACCCAGTGAGACTTATCTATCAATTTAAGGGATGAAATTACTTTAATATAATAGAATATATTCTAGAAGATTCTATGTGGGATCCATGAAATGTAAGGAACCGTGTTTTTTAGCATTTACAATGTTGTTTTTTCCCAGCAACTGTTCTATCTCCCTCGAACACCTGAGATCCATATAATGAAACCTATATATAGTTTTACCACAACTGAACACATAAAATAACACCATTCAAGAAATTTTAAAAATTAGGCTCTATCTAAATTGACATTCCAATGAACAAAATCACATGGGAACAAATCTGGAGCTAAATGAGGCCACCATAAACCCCAAAATAAAGAAGAAAACCACTCAAGAGGAAGGAGGTCACACAATGACAATTATAATTCCATGAAATTAGAGCCAAAGGCTGTGTGGCATAGTAACATGGAGAGATCAAACCAAAAAATATCATTGCACTATGGTGATAGGACTGCACTATTGAAGAAATAGTAATGGAAATAGCTTAGGTTTTGGATGGTAGGAAATAGTAAACTCACCAAATATTTTCTGTGTTTAAAATACTGAAAATTTTTTGTTCGGATTAATATTGTTATGTCATAGCCATTAAAAATGAGGATTACAATGTTGAAATTGCTTCAGGGTGTGTGTCTTGCATCATGGAGGGTGGTCAAATGGTAAAATCATATAAATTAATAATGAGGAGCTTGTTTCATGGGTATCAGGCTATAGTGTAAGGATTACTCCCATGCATGGACAACACCATGGTTGAGACACATCATTGTGGCCTTAAAATACCCATGAAAAGCCTATGCAAGGTTTGTTCCATGGATAATAAACCCACATCATATCTCTTAAAATTTCAAATACCTGATTTTTTCAGGGCACCCAGAGGCTACAATACAAACTAGAGTCCTTGGGGAATTAAACAAAGAACATGTATGTGGAGGCCTCAGCTATCAAATAAGAAGTTGAAATAGTCCATGAAAATTTAAAAGTAGAATTAAAACAAAGATAAATATGAAAAAGTCAAGTGCTAAAAGTGGGGGAAATTCAATTTCAAATAGAGAGATATATCCCTCTCATAAGATAATCACCTCTATAAATAGTAGAGGACACTACTGAGAAAACAAGATCCATAGATATGGACTGAAGGACCCAGGATAAAGAATTCAACAAACCCAAATGAGGACATCCACTGATAACATAGGAGTAATTTAGGATGTCTCAACATGGCATCCAAATCAAGAGTGAATGAGTCATTTTTCACCAATCAGAATACTGTATTATTTTAGTATTACTTTTCTATTTTTATTTTCACTATTCATTTTTTAATTCATATGTCAGTGTGACTCTAATTTATGGTATTTTTCCTATTTTTATTTCACCTTTATTTTTATAACTAAAAAACTCTCTTCCTCTGGCCTTAGATAATTAATTTATTCATATTAATTAAGATATTAATAATGAATCAATTCATGATATTTATTCATGAATTTATATAATGTTCATTTTGCGTAAAAGAGACTCCATAATAGTAATTTACAAAAGCTAGAAGTGTAATTTAAGGCAACTCATAAGAGCCATATATGAATAGAGAAACATTTTTTAGGGTAATTCCTTTAGTTTATAATTGATACGATTGGCCTATAATAGGTTACATGATATTTTATTAATCATTTAAATTTTTTTAATGACTCAACCATTGTAATTTTAGAAAATCAAACCAAAATTAAATGATCATTATGTAATAGTTATTCATTTATTTACATATAAGGTTGGTTTCTACTTGTTGGATCTAGTTTTTGACCAAAAAACAAACCATGATGAGGGGATTCATAATATAGAGATACACTAGTATGATTGAGTGAATTTTTTAATACATGTTTTTAATTAATATTAAGTAGGAATTAATAACAAGATATTTGGATATTAATTTGAGAGGTAATCCCTCTACAAACTTTAGAGATCTAATATTCAAATATGGAAATATTTCATGTATGGATATTCCATAAATAAAATATTTATAATATAAATAAAATTAAAGGGGAAGTGTTGTGGAGACTCTAGAAACATACAAAGGGAATAGAGATATTATTTCATTTCAAATGGAAATAGAAATTTTAAGATCGTTATTTTTAGAAGTGAAGGAATATAATTCCATACTTTCACTAGAAATGATATGAAGAAAAATTCAAAGATATCACGGTTATGTGTGACAATAATAAGGGGAGGTATTCCAAAAAAGTTCTCTTGATGGGAGTTCATAGAGGCTCTATTGAGTGTTACAGCTACTATGGTGTAATTTCTGCCTATTTTTTAGGAATATGAAAATAAGTTATAATAGGATCTTATAGTTTTATCTGGTATGAAAATAAGTGAATTATTCATTTATTTTGTGAAGGTTTTAAACACATAGGTTCAATGCTGCTAATCCACATTGTAATGAAAATTAGAAAGATTTTTGTTTTAGGTTCATTGGAACATTTCCTTTTCTTTATCCTTAACTGGTTTGGGTGAACCAAGTAAATATCCTTCCATGTCTCTTTTACTTATTTATTTCTTCATAGTGACTATGAGAAAGAGATAGGTGTTCATATCCAAATTAGGACAAGATCATTGTAAATGGTAGTTTTAATAATTTACAATGCTCTATTTTTCCCCTCCCCCAGGGTATTCTCCTTCTTTGGGACCAATAAGTGGTATCAAAATAATGGTTCTTGGTGAATTTTCTCTCTCTCAAAAGCACAAGGGTAACAGTTATAAATTACAAGGTATTTCCAATCATCGATGTTAATAATGTGTAATTATGTAAGAATCATATGAAACACTTCATATCATTGGATATAGATTTTTACAAGCCTTCTATACAAGGGATCCCAACTATCATGGAAAGTGTATAATTATTATAGAAATATTTAAAGGCTCTTTATTTAAACACAAAAAGTGTCAATGCATTAGTAAGATCAGTATCCAAACTATAAAAAAGGATATGTTGTGTAAATCCTCACACACCATACGGTAAACACTTCTCTATATTTATAAATGTGGTTCTAAGGAATAAAATGTGAAGTTTTAGGTATTCTGGAACAATTATGAGGATTTAATAATGTACCCAAATGAATCATTTGATGTGTTATTTGATTGAGTAAATATAATTTTACATGATGTTTGTGGACTTAAAGAAAACCTAAATGGTCTCAAATTTATATAGAAAATCCCGATAAGGTTTTTCCACTAAGTTAAAATTTGATGTTCTTGGTGATTTAATTCAAATATAAAAATAAGGTTACATTGGATAATCTATATAGAACTCTCATTGGATATGACAGGAGGAATAATGAAACTAAGTTATCAAAAGGATAATTTTCAAGAAATATTATCTAATGAAATATAGAAACTGATATAGGAATATGATCATGGGGATAAAAATGTTGATAAGAAAATTTTGTTTTATTCCTAAAATCTCAGTATTAGAAAATTAAAATTCAATGGAAAGATTACACTTTATTGGTTTCTATGTGGAAAAGTTTTCCATCATGTAATATGATATCCAATGAAATTTGAAAATGATTGTAAAGAGGAAGATCCCATGATGAAACCATTTGAGGGTGATAATGGAAAGAAAATAACACATATAAAATTCTTTCAAAATATGAAATTGGTTTCAAAATAATATCTAAACACAAAAGAAATTAAAGTGGTATAGTTTGAGGACTGTAATGACTTGATTGAAGAAGTTCTGGTGGTTATTGTAGGCATACCAAAATTGTAACATAGTGATGATTAAGGTGCTGAAGTGGAGGTGATATTTGACCATGAGTCTGAAATTGAAACTATTATTGATGAAATTTATGTTCAGAGGGATAATATGAATAATGAAAATGAAATGGTATGTGAATCCAAACATTATATGAAGCTTACAAAGGAAGATAATTATGATTTGAAAGATAAAATTGAATGACTTAAATATGTAATTACCTACAATATGGATAAGGATGTTTATATTAGGCTCAAAATTTAATATAAGACCTGAATCACGGATGGGTGTACTATTATGATGAGAAATCATGTCAAAATAATTGAGAAACTCAAATAGGATTTCATGATGATGATATGAAATATTGATGACAATGATAGACTTCTAACCCTATTATGACTCTGTGAAATTTGAGTGAACCATCAACTAAATAAGCAAAGTAAGTACATGAGGAGTAAATGTAATAATTAGTTTTATACTCATGAGTTTAGTATTTCAAATATAAAGGTAAATACATTTTTGGGATTGATTGTATGCATCAAAATACTAGTGCTTATGAGAAGTTTCAAGTACCAACCCCCTGGAATATATATGACTTAGGTAAGGAAAAAAGACTCAAAATTACATAGGTGGATCAGTGAAGACATAAAACTATACACCATGAAGTTGGTGTTATTTTGTGGAAATATGGGATGTAAATTTCTTTTTCTAGAGTAAAAAGAAATTTCACATCTCAAGATAAATAAAATGATATAATTTATTATACTCATTATGTTTTTAACAACTATTACTTTCTTAACGTGGTGTTAAAACACATATCCATTATTGTTTCATTAAGGTAATATAGGTATGTGCCAAAGGGGATCAAAAAAGGAAATATTCGTAGATAACAGATTCCTAAAGTGGGATTAAAACACATAACATATTCACATCATGGTTAAATGAGTATGATTTTATGGAATCAAAGGTGGGACAATATATTTCACCACCAAATAAAGGATAATATATCATGTGTATTATGAAAGGAAAAGTTGAAAAGTAAAACATCCATTAAATATCTTTCAATGTGAAGAATCAAGATAAAGTATGGATTTTGGATAGTAGGTTTACTTCCCATGTGAAGGGAAATAAAAATATTTTCCTAAGAATAAAATATGATAAATAAATTATTATTCAATTTTGAGATGATTAAGGATTTAATATTATTGTCTTTGTGTAATCTAAGATTGGATGAAAAATCATGAGGTTCATGGAAGTGTTATTGGATGATTTTCCTGGTCACAACTTACTAAGTTTAAGTAGATTATATGACTCAGGGAATGAAGTTAATTAAAAAAAATACTTGAATCCCAAAAGAAATATATGTAACTATTATAATACAATGTAAGTGCATGAAAGGGAATCATTATCTCATTGTTGGAGAAGAAGATAGTTTCTTTCAATATAGAGAAGAAACGGTTGGGTCATATGAGCTAAATGTCATTGGAGGACATAGTGAAGAATGATCACATGATGTACCTAAACTATCACATGATCTCACCCACACATGTGAAACTTACCAGAAACGTAATATCATTAAAAAACTATACAATCCAATGGAAAAAAATTGACACGGTTTCATGAATTTTTATAGATTGATGTGTGTGGGCCTATACCACCAAATTCCATACAAGGAAAGAGGAATTATGTCTTTTCTATTGATTATTACAGTGGTATGGCATGGATTATGGACATTAATAAAAAAATATTAAGTGTTAAAATGCATTACACATTATTAGAAGTTATTAGAGAAAACTATTTGGATGAACATTATGATGTTTTAGACCGATTATGGCACAAAATTTATTAATAATCAGGTGAAAGAATATATTGAGAAGCATGGGATAAGGAATCAAGTTCTAGAAGTGAGTAATCCTCAATAAAACTATTTCAATGAGAGGAGGAGTCAAATTTTCAATAATATGTCTCAAAAAATATTAATTAATAATAATCTCGATGAGAATTATTAGAATAGAGATGTTATTACATTATAATATATCTCCAATAGATCTTTTCAATGTCCTGATAATGAAATGTAACATTATGATATATAGTTTGGGAAGTATCCATCATTAACATATTTTAAAATTTTCAAAAGTAAATGTTTAACTTTCAAAAAATTAAGGAAACATAAGTTTGAAACTCATGGGAGTGAAGGTATTTTCGTTGGATATCCATCCAAAATCAATTCATACAAATTTTTCAACAAAAGTATTAGAAAAATTAATGTTAACTAAGATGTCACTACTGTGGAATGTGAGTATAAGTTTTTAATAGAACAGTGTAGAAATGTCTACAAAATTTGATGTGGAAGTGAGAAACAGAGTGTAAGCACACAAATCCATAATGTAATTATAAGAGTATGTTTATGATGAATAAAATATTGTAATTAGAGAATCAATAATGGGAAATAGTAGTTATTATATCAATGAAGGTCATATTGTTGGACACTGGATATCTTTAGTTCGGCGCCACAAACCTGAACTCATGGATCCATTACTAAAAAGATATTCTTCATAAAATAGTTTTGGAGCCAATTTAAACTATACGAACATATCCTTACAAAATTACAATATCATCAACAAATATTTAGTCCTTTACACACACAATACCTTTTAGGTTTAGAGTTTTAGAGTGTTAAAAACATTTAACTAATAAAACCAATATCTTTCTCATTCAATGTGAATTTTTTTCACTAAACCATGGATTCATTATTTTACAATAATTTTTCAACATCTTCCTCATAATTATCCACACATGATACCCATATCGAATTCTCTTACTTAATATTCTTCTTAATAACTTTAGGAAAATTAAAACATAAGAAGGTTGAGGTCAAATGCTTAATAAGGGGTAGTTTACAACATAAGTTATCATGAAATGAATAAGAAATGAATAATGTTGTATGAATAGATAATAATAAAATAATTACATATAAATAATACCATGAACATTTAATATATCCATGGATAAAATAAAAAAGTAAATAATCAACTGAATAAAAATAACTTGTTCATAGTTATGGAATATATAATTTTAGACATCAAAAACTTATCTCCAAGGCCTCAATCCATGATATCATACATAAATGGTTAAGTTTTACACAAAATATTCATGGTAGTTTATCTCATGAGACATACCGATTCATTGAGGGGTTATATAATTGCATCATATTCCTAGTACTAATTAAATCCAATGAATTCATCATATAAAGGAATGAATAAAAAATATATTACATAACCAACATGCCTTAGTAATCATTAATCATTCGTATTGAAATAGAATGTATATTGAATATCACTATTTTATCTGTCAATAAAAGGAATAAATTTATTATTAAAACCCACCAAAATAACACCATCTATAGTATTGGGTATACAGTTCGGTCAATACTACAAAACAAAAAATATTAATAGTGTAATTGATATATAATATATCCATTATATTAAATAATATGTATATGAGGGACAAAAATAAAGTTAAAAGAGTGGTAAAGTTAAAAGAGTGGTGAAGAGTGAAAGAGAACATAATCCTTACAAATAATGGGATGTATTATAAGGCCCCAGCCTTAAACCTTACTTAAAATTGAATTAAATGAATAATTCACATTGAGGATCTTTTCAGGTTTAGAGTTTTAGAGAATTAGGACATAACTATTACATCTCAAAAGATTACAAAGTAGTCTCTTCTACTAAATTTCTATAAAATAAAAACTCTTAAAAAGAAACTTGTCTAGTTTCATGTTTTAGGTAGCATGACTTTCCTTTGATCCCATCCTTGACCCTATTCCACGCTAAGTCCTGTGAAAAATATTTCAAAAACTTGGGATGAGCATAAAAACTCAGTAAGGGATACACAAAGAATAAAAACTATTAGTTTATCAAAACAAAAAGTAAACCATGTATACTTTATCAAGGTAATACTTTTCACCTTTATGAAGTAGTATAAACTCTTCACTAAATAAAATATCATTACTTACCTTTTTGTAACCAAAGGATTACCATAAAAACCATATAAAGAAAACATAACATATATAAAGGTAACTTGGGACATAAACATACTTAAGTGGAATAACCATACGGTCGACTCCCACACATATCTCTTAATGGAATAGCCATACGACCAATTTCCATACATACTTAATGGAATAGCCATACGGCCGACTTCCATACCCAATGCATTGGAGGTTATAACGTAACCACCCGTCCTGGTATTCACGGCACCGCCCGTCATATGGTTTATAACGTAACCACCCGTTAAAATGTCCAAGTACCAATATAAAATCATAAAACATAAAACCAGTATAAAGGAATGATAACATTTCCACATTTCAATCACAATACATCATAAATATATTGACATAATAGAATCCTTTATCAAAACCATTTTCAATACTAGAATACATAAAAGAGTATATGGTATTTATTTTATTCTAAAAACATTACGGCTTGTTGAGGAAGCCAAAGACCAAATAATACTCGCGGTGGTGGAAAAGGTCATTGTCGCCACGTACGTTAAAAGAAACATTCATTTTTGTCATTTTGTAAAATGCTTCATAGAAAAAGATTCCTTTTGTATAAAAGTAAAAGTCAAAGGGTTTTATACACCGTATAAAAGAAAGTTGTGTATAAAACGAAATATGGCTCAATGAAAGGAGATTGAGACGAAGTCCCTTACCTTGGGTCCGACTTGACTCGATCGTTCTTTAACGTCCTGAATAATAAAATTGAGTTAATTTCTACTTGATTAAGAACCTTTTTAAAGTTCATTATTCCTTTTATATCACTTATTGCCATGTTATAAACATTATGTAACCATTTAAGTTAATAATGTTTGTTTTGTCGATATTTGGTTCTTAAGTCGAAAGTGGACTTCTTACAATTACTTGTTGTTCATGTGGTCAAAGGTTATTTATATCCAGAATGACACTCCTGATTTGGATATCATATATATTATATATATCCATCATATACATGTATTTATAATATTACATAATCATTTAGAGGTAAAAAATGAAATGCACCATTCATGGAGACGGTAAGTCGTACGTACGCATGAACGTTACTTTCATTTCTTTGTCATATTAATGGAATTAAAACTAAATGAGAGGTATGTATATTTTAATTCCATAATTATATTCATCATTTATCTATATCATTCATTATATATATCCATTATATACTTTTACTTTTAATAGTACATTACATTTGGGGATAAGAAATGAAATGTACCGTTCATGGAGACGGTAAGCCGTACGTACGCATGAATGCTACTTTCATTTCTATCTCATACTTTAATGGAAAGAAATAATAATGACATGGAGTTGTATTATAATTCCAGTATAACATCATATATAATAACTTTAAATCCATACTTTACACATCCCACATATGGAATTAACGAATCACATCACTTTGAGGGGGCGGTAGTCCGCACATCCTTAAATGAAGATATCGTGTATACCCATAATGGAAACCATAAAGGTATGCCCAGAATGAAAAATACAGAAGCTTAAGGAAAACATAAACATATTATATATCATATATAAATATATTTTCATCATAATGGACACCTTTGAAGGTGTCAAAAGAATTTTGAACAACCATCGTTTCGGGAGGCAGAAATTCGCCATCCACAGAAACAGTATGTTCTTTAACCATTAGATGTAGGTGTGTGTAAGTGTAGCTTGATTACTTCTTATAACAACATCCTAGTATATTGAGGATACTGGAGTTGTTACAAAAGAAAATAATAAAAAGTGTTTTGGGGGTTGGAGAAGAAAAATAAAACAAAAGGACTCAAAAGAACACATTACCTTAAAATCGGGTAACTCCCCTTAGTTTGAGCTCAAAGGCTTCCTTGGGAAGACTTCTGCCCAAAGTGATGATTCAAGGAGTAATATAGGGATGTGGAGAGCCAAAATGGGCAGGGGTTGGCCGAGCCAAAGGCTTGAGGTGTGTGTGAAATGAGGTAGAGGTGGGGGCCTTTTATAAGAGGAGAGGAGGGGCACTTTTGGAAAGTAAAGAAATATTACTTTATTTGAAAATGTGTTTCGATTTTAAAAGGTCCCACATTAATATAATTCAGGGATAAGGTGTTAAGGGTTCGAAATCCACCCATATAATAAGTTTTGGACATGTTTAGCTCATAGATTTTACATTATCATTCCATTTTATTTAAATCGTTAAATAATGAGGTCATCGCTGCATCATCATGATGTCATAAATAATTTAATTTATTTAGTGTCTAAAAATTATAAAAAAAAATACAATGATGTAGGAAATCGTTTTATATTTCCAATGACTATTTATAATCAAAAATCTGATCTTTATAACCCCATGTAAAAATTGTTTTCGTAAAACATATGATGTCTGTGTCATTTTTACTTTTACATTAAATAAAAAGTTATTTATGTCATTTCCCAACCAAAGTGGTTCCATGTGGTCCCCAAGTTGACCCATGGCTTGTATTGGTCGTCCATGACACAACCAATTAGGGTAGGACATTTGTCAAGCTCATCTTATTTTATTAAAGCATTATTTATACCTTAAACTACACTAATTACCACTAATCGCGATGAAAAACTTAATAAGTTACTATTCACCAAAAAAATTATTTTTATCCCATTGAACCACATTTTACTTCTTAATGACAACCATGTATGTCAGATTTTTGAAATTCAAAACACAAAGATGGCAAAATTTCATTTAAATGGAAAAATCAGTTTTTATAAGTACCACCTAGTGGCTTCACTATTCATCAAAAATTGAAGTTTTTCATAAAAATCCCCAAAAATTCACCATAAGATATATTTGATATTCTGAATTCAAAAATGAATTATATTTTACAATATTCAAAACATATAATTCAGATTAATTAATTTAATAATTAATTCCCGCTGTCAGAGCAAATAGCGTGTTTTTATGAAACAATAAGTATCAAAAGATTGACACTGGTTTAAGTCTGATTTCAAAGTGAAATTAATTCCAACGACCACTATTGGATTTAATGGTAAAAATATATTCTAATTTCACTTTAAAACCAATTCAAAAGATAATCTAATCATATAAATAAAATATATTAAAAAGAGGTTTTGAATTAAAATACAACATTTTACACTATTCATTAAAAAATGAACTTTATTGGAAAGATACCAAAAATTTACACAAAGTAAATTTTGATGTCCCAATTCTTAAGAAGAGTTTTATTTGGTCGAAAAGGATGTATAAGAGTGAACAAAACTATATTTAATGATGGTTCTCCATCAAAAGGCGATAAGTGAACCTTTAGTGAAAACTAGGGCATATACGCCTAAGATTGAATTCTTTCCGTATTTTATGCCTTTATCTTTTATCGGATAAATGTAAAAACATTTAAAAACATATATAATCATATTTTAGTTATTTCGATCCATTCCTGTCAATACAACGACTACATTTTAACTACCATTTAAAATAATATTATTTTATTATTAGAGTGCAACGTAAGATTTCAATGAAACTCTTTGTTGTGTATCGGGTACGCTATCGAACATAGCAACCCTTTAAAGTAATATTAATACTTTATTCACAAATATGGATAAATATGAAAATGTCATATTCTTTATTTACCTTGGGTGTTACATCCTTCCCCCCTTTTTGGGAATTGCGACCTCACAATTTTTAAAATTGATCTTGGAAACATCCTTGAAATTCCCACATCGGAACAAGAGTCGGTAAAACAATCACTTTAAAATAATGAAAGATAAGTACAAAGGTCACCCTAGTTAACCCATACTAGGATTCCAAGTATGAAAACATGGACATGGAGGAGAAAACATAGGGTCATGTTCTGATGGAGAGTGATAGAAAACATGTTTAGGAGAAAGTTAACCATGAGAAAATCACAAACTTGTGATGGGTTAAACGGTATTCGATTCCCCAGTAGGAAAAGTCAATAGACAACATTTTTGTTTTAAGTTACTTTTTATTGAGGAATTTATTCATAAGAAAACATAATCACTTATCATGTTGACTCTCAACTTTTATTAGATTCCTTACACAAACTCATATTTTCTCCAAAAGGCAAGTATTTAGGAAGACTTGTTCACATTAAGAGTACTATAATCAACTTCTAGAGAATTACCTACCCCAAAAAAGAGAACTACATACTTCCCATGTCTTTAGACTTTAACTAAAACCAAAACCCAAAATATTAGTACAAGATCAGATAACCCAGAAAAGGATAACCCATTAGAAAGAAAATCTATTCTTAATCTCCAAAATTTGTCCAACAAACCCCAATGTTCAACGAGGACCATCCGATAAACAATTTGTCCATAAAATTCTTCAAAGTAAACCAATATAAGATTGAAACCCAAATATTTGAAGGATTTAGTCACATAGTCTTCCAAGTTAAATCGTAACATTTATCTCCAAACAACATCAGTTGCTCTGAAAGTCTCGCATTGAAAAGGAATTATCCTAATCACATATCCACCATGATAGGTTAATAATTTTCATAAATAACCCAAAATCAACTTACTCTTAATTAATAAAATCATGTAACTAAAAAGAATCAGTCAAACTAACCAGGGGCTTCATGTAGTCTAGTGGTAGGTGATAAATAACAGTCGCACTTTGGTTGTGGGTTTGATTCCCACAACTTTGTCCGACGCGACGGGTTGTCACACGGTCTGTGTGTTGTCCTTTTTCCAAAACTATATAATTCTTAAAACATTCCCCAAAATGAGATAAAATCTTCAAAAATAATCATAACATATTTCAACCTCGAGTTTATCTAATTCCTTTCATTTTCCATCATATCATATAGTAACCCATAATTACATAAAAAGTAAGGATCATATAAACTCTAATGGTTACCTTTATAATTATTACCTGAACTTCCACATGGATTGGTCATCTCATACATGATGCATTAAAGATCATACCAAGGTTCAAGTGGTTGATCATGACTCCTTGATAGTTGGTTTAGAACAACCACGAGTTTCCTCATTGAATCCCCCATTTTATCTAGTATCTTAATCATAGAACCACCACAGTTTCCTTCAAACCTGTTTTCTCTTTTGTGCCTGCTAGATCCATCCATTCACTAAAAACAGAAATGTCAGTGTGAGTATATCAACAAAACCATCATGTACTAATGAGGAAGGTAAACACTAAGATACACTTACTCATTTACATTATCTAAAACTAGGACTCTTTCTGAAATCCTAACTATTATGGTAATGTCACTTATGCTTAAAGAATACCCTAACCTCTAAAGTTATCTAAACCAACCTATGATACCAACTATAAGGTCCCAGCCTTAAACCTTACTTAAAATTGAATTAAATGAATAATTCACATTGAGGATCTTTTCAGGTTTATAGTTTTAGAGAATTAGGACATAACTATTACATCTCAAAAGATTACAAAGTTGTCTCTTCTACTAAATTTCCATAAAATAAAAACTCTTAAAAATAAACATTTCTAGTTTCATGTTTTAGGTAGAATGACTTTCCATTGATCCCATCCTTGAACCTATTCCACGCTAAGTCCTGTGAAAAACATTTCAAAAACTTGGGATGAGCATAAAAACTCAGTAAGGGATACACAAAGAACAAAAACTATTAGTTTATCAAAATAAAAAGTAAACCATGTATACTTTATCAAGGTAATACTTTTCGCCTTTATGAAGTAGTAAAAACTCTTCACTAAATAAAATATATTTACTTACCTTTTTGTAACCAAAGGATTACCATAAAACCCATATAAATAACACATAACATATATAAAGGTAACTTGGGACATAAGCATACTTAAGTTGAATAATCATGCGGTCGACTCCCACACATATCACTTAATGGAATAGCCATACGACCAACTTCCATACATACTTAATGGAATAGCCATATGGCCGACATCCATACCCAATGCATTAGAGGTTATAACGTAACCACTCGTCCGGGTATTCACGGAACCACCCGTCATATGGTTTATAACGTAACCACCCGTTAAAATGTCCAAGTACCAATATAAAATCATAAAACATAAAACCAATATAAAGGAATGATAACATTTCCACATTTAAATCACAATACATCATAAATATATTGACATAATAGAATCCTTTAACAAAACCATTTTCAATACCAAAATACATAAAAGAGTATATGGTATTTATTTTATTCTAAAAACATTATGGCTTGTTGAGGAAGCCAAAGACCAAATAATACTCTCGGTGGCGGAAAAGGTCGTTGTCGCCGCATACGTTAAAAGAAACATTCCTTTTTGTCGTTTTGTAAAACGCTTCGTAGAAAAAGATTACTTTTGTATAAAAGTAAAAGTAGAAGGGTTTTATACACCGTATAAAAGAAATTTGTGTATAAAACGAAATATGCCTCAATGAAAGGAGATTGAGACGAAGTCCCTTACCTTGGGTCCGACTTGACTTGATCGTTCTTTAACGTCCTGAATAATAAACTTGAGTTAATTTATACTTGATTAAGAACCTTTTTAAAGTTCATTATTCCTTTTATATCACTTATTTCCATGTTATAAACATTATGTAACCATTTATGTTAATAATGTTTGTTTTGTCGATATTTGGTTCTTAAGTTGAAAGTGGACTTCTTACAATTACATGTTGTTCGTGTGGTCAAAGGTTCTTTATATCCAGAATGAAATTCCTGATTTGGATATCATATATATTATATATATATAGAATATACATGTATTTATAATATTACATAATCATTTAGAGGTAAGAAATGAAATGCACCGTTCATGGAGACGGTAAGCCGTACGTACGCATAAACGCTACTTTCATTTCTTTGTCATATTAACGGAATTAAAACTAAATGAGAGGTATGTATATTTTAATTCCATAATTATATTCATCATTTAGATATATCATTCATTATATATATCCATTATATACATGCACTTTTAATAGTACATTACATTTGGGGATAAGAAATGAAATGTACCGTTCATGGAGACGGTAAGCCGTACGTACGCATGAACGCTACTTTCATTTTTATCTCATAATTTAATAGAAAAAAATAATAATGACATATAGTTGTATTATAATTCCATTATAACATCATATATAATAAATTTAAATCCATCCTTTATACGTCCCACATATGGCATTAACGAATCACATCACTTTGAGGGGGCGGTAGTCCGCACTTCCTTAAATGAAGATATCGTGTTTACCCATAATGGAAACCATAAAGGTATGAAAAAAATGAAAAATACAGAAGCTTAAAGAAAAAATTAACATATTATATATCATATATAAATATAGTGTCATTATAATGGCCACCTTTTAAGGTGTTAAAAGGATGTTGAACAATCATCGTTTCGGGAGGCAGAAATTCGCCATCCACAGAAACAGTATGTTCTTTAACCATTAGATGTAGGTGTGTGTAAGTGTAGCTCGAATCCTTATTATAACAACATACTAGTATATTTAGGATACTGGAGTTGTTACAAAAGAAAAGAATAAAAAGAGTTTAGGGGGTTGGAGAAGAAAACTAAAACAAAAGGACTCAAAAGAAGACATTACCTTAAAATCGGGTAACTCCCCTTAGTTTGAGCTCAAAGGCTTCCTTGGGAAGACTTCTGCCCAAAGTGAGGCTTCAAGGAGTAATAGAGGGATGTGGAGAGCCAAAATGGGCAGGGTTTGGCCGAGCCAAAGGCTTGACGAGTGTGTGAAATGAGGTATAGGTGGGGGCCTTTTATAAGAGGAGAGGAGGGGCACTTTTGGAAAGTAAAGAAATATTACTTTATTTGAAAATGTGTTTCGGTTTTAAAAGGTCCCACATTGATATAATTCGTGGATAAGGTGTTACGGGTTATAAATCCACCCATCCAATAAGTTTTGGACATGTTTAGTTCATATATTTTACATTAACTTTCCATTTTATTTAAATCGTTAAATAATGAGGTTATCGCTGCATCATCCTGATGTCATATATAATTTACTTTATTTAGTGTCTAAAAATTATAAAAAAAATACTATGATGTAGGAAATCTTTTTATCTTTCCAATGACTATTTATAATCAAAAATATGATCTTTATAACCCCATGTAAAAAATTGTTTTCGTAAAACATATGATGTTTGTGTCATTTTTACTTTTACATTAAATAAAAAGTTATTTATGTCATTTCCCAACCAAAGTGTCTCCATGGGGTCCCCAAGTTGACCCATGGATTTTATTGGTCGGCCATGACACAACCAATGAGGGTAGGACATGTTTCAAGCTCATCTTATTTTATTAAAGCATTATTTTTACCTTAAACTACACTAATTACCACTAATCGCGATTAAAACCTTAATAAGTTACTATTCACCAAAAAATTATTTTTATCCCATTGAACCACATCTTACTTCTTAATGACAATCATGTATGTTGGATTTTTGAAATTCAAAACACAAAGATGGAAAATTTCATTTAAACGGAAAAATCAGTTTTTATAAGTACCACTTAGTGGTTTCACTATTCATCAAAAATTGAAGTTTTTCAGAAAAATCCCAAAAATTCACAATAAGCTATATTTGATATTCCGAATTCAAAAATGAAGTCTATTTTAAAAAATTCAAAACATATAAGTCAGATTAATTAATTTAATAATTAATTCCCGCTGTCAGAGCAAATAGCGTGTTTTTATGAAACAATAATTATCAAAAGATTGACACTGGTTTAAGTCTGATTGAAAGTGAAATTAATTCCAACGACCACTATTGGATTTAATGGTAAAAATATATTCTAATTTCACTTTAAAACCAATTCAAAAGATAATCTAATCATATAAATAAATTAGATTAAAAAGAGGTTTTGAATTAAAATACAACATTTTACACTATTCATTAAAAAATGAACTTTATCGGAAAGATACCAAAAATTTACACAAAGTAAATTTTGATGTCCCAATTCTTAAGAAGAGTTTTATTTGGTCCAAAAGGATGTATAAGAGTGAACAAAACTATATTTAATGATGGTTCTTCATCAAAAGGTGATAAGTGAACCTTTAGTGAAAACTAGGGCATATACGCCTAAAATTGAATTCATTCCGTATTTTATGCCTTTATATTTTATTGGATAAATTTAAAAACACTTAAAAACATATATAATAATATTTTAGTTATTTCTATCCATTTATGTCAATACAACGGGTACATTTTAACTACCATTTAAAATAATATTATTTTATTATTAGAGTGCAACGTAAGATTTCAATGAAACTCTTTGTTGTGTATCGGGTACGCTATCGAACATAGCAACCCTTTAAAGTAATATTAATACTTTATTCAAAAATATGGATAAATATGAAATTTTCATATTCTTTATTTACCTGGGGTGTTACATGTATTAACTATAAAATCATATGATCTTTTAGATGTTAATACATGAAACATAACTCAAAAAGAGATAGATCTTTTAGAGTTGTAGAATAAAATGGAAGAGAAATTATGAAAATAATTTTCCTAAATATTTTGTGATATAATTGTAAAACCAAACATCTATTTAATTTTAAAAAGTCAGTTTCAAGGGGATAAAATTGGTCATTGAAAATGTTAATTTTAAAATAATTAAAAAATTGAAACATCAAAAAATGAAGCTATAAAGGTGAAATGTGGATTATAATATAGAAATATACATAAGTGGAATGGAACTCCTTTATTAATTCTTCGAAAATAATAACCTTTATTTTTTAAATGAAGAATTATCATAAGAATTAAAATAGTTTTTTCTTCAAAAAACCATAAAAACCTAGAAAGAAATACTGTCAATGAGTAATATACATTAAATCATAAAAACTCATTTATATATGAAATGTTAAAAATGATATTATTGTCACACTTTTGTAAAGAAATTTAAAAATGACTCATGGGGATAATGTTACAAAGATTTCTTTTTAAAATTTTCGTATAGAAATTTATAGATCGTAGAATATAACGATAACAATCTTTGATTTATAGATGTGAAACTTCTTGAAATAATATAAATAATATGAATTTGGAAGAAAAGTATTTTCCCCTATAAAGAATAGATAAGGATTATTCTATATACAAGAAACAGTTTGGCTGAATTATGAACCAAAGGGTGGTAAAATTTCTAGAGTAAATTTAAACCATAGAAAAAATAAGAAATACAATATAATATAATCATATATTTGAAGATACCAAACTTCTAAGTGAGAAGTTCAAGAATAGATTTTGTATCTTAATGAAAGTAAAATTAATTTAACAACAATGATCATTACAACATAGGTAATGTATGAATCAAAGGAAATGAAAAAGGGAGATATTAAATTAAAGTCAAACTCTTAATAAGAACAAAAAATTCGGATATAATAATTCAATAAGAAATTATTTACATCATATAAAATTAAATTTTTGTATAATAATAATCATGACTTAGGGAATTTAAATTGAGACAAAAAACCCCTTAACTTAGGTCCCATTATATTTTTGTCATATTTGAAACTCCTTTATAATAATATTCTATTTATTAAAATACAAATATATAAATTACTTATATTCCATTTTCATTCTTGGTCATTCATAATCATTTTAATTTATTTATTACTATTTTATTAAAAGAGATAATGGCATGAAGTCATGTTTTCTTTTAAATTATCTCAGTTTGTTTTGATTTCATGAATTTGACTATTTTTAATTTATAATTTTTTGAAATTATTTCAAAAATATTTTAATATAATAAAATAAATTAATATTACATAATCTAAATTAAAAATCCATTTATATGGTGATAGGTAATTCATATAAAATGTCATTGTTCATGGATGAAACCATCCATTTATTAGAACATTCCATAAGGGGGAGAGATAGAGTATTTACTTTATATAGATTAGAATAGTTATACCCATATCATAATATTATCAATATGTTATATAATTTTATATGAAATACTTTACAAATCAATAAAAAGAAAAATTTATTGGGAAAATATAGAGAAGAATAAAAACTAAATAATGAAAGAGAATTGGGGTTACCTCTTCATGGAAGATTTACTCTACTAAATCATGGAAGGCTTGGGGATGACTAATTATATAACATAACTGAGTGTTATAATAGAATTTCGATAGGTTAAATTGAGACAATATTTTCTTTTATAAGTGAATGGAATGTGATTTTCAAGGGAAAGGATAGAGGATATTCATATTTCGGAGAGGGGTATTTTTTCGGTTAAAATATTGATTATTTTATCATTTAGGTGATATATTTCTGAATGATAATGGATATTAAGAAATTTTTTGGATTATTATTAAATAAATGAGGGTTATTTGGAATTTAGATCAATCTAAAACTGAATGTAACCTCCCTACCACTCAATTAAATTAAAAGAATCAAAAATTGTTATTTTATTAGGATAAAATATAATTTAGGTTGAAGAATATAAAATATAAGTTTCCATACCCAAATTAATATTTTTAAATTCCTTATTTTACTCACTAAATATATTTTTGGTTAATTAAATGTTTTAAAAAAATTTATACCATAATTATATCATGATGATGTCATAAAATGAATAGTATTCTTAAAATAGTATTTTTCACTATTCATCAAAAAATAAAATTCTTTAGAAAAATATCAAAATTTCACCCCAAGATAATTTCAACATGATGACAAAAATTAATACTTTTAATCAAATTAAAATTCTAAAATTTATTAATTTAACTCTTAAACGAAAACATATAATATACTAAAAAATAGTTTTGATTAAAGAAAGTGACTTTGTAAACATTAAGTGTTCTCAATCTTATTTATTATCAATTATAAGTTAAATGACTTTTAATGTATTTTTTACATTGATTTTTTTGAATAATCATATAAAATGTTTCAATTTAATTTATAAACATAAAAATATAATATATATATATATATAAATAGAAATCATCAAAAATAGGTCATTTTAACACTAAATGATTTTAATCACATCCATTAATTATTTATAATCTAAACATTAAATTTAATAAATTAATTGGTATTAGAACACATTAAATAAATATTTAAAATAATAATAATGACATGTATGGTATTAAAATAATGTATTTTAACCATCTATTTATTTACTTGATTTTTTACCGATGACATAATTTTCTTAATGATATTTCACATTTTCTTCTCCTCGTGGATTAATGTTCATCTTAAATTGTAAAATAAATCACGTTTAGTTGTAATTTTGTATTGTGTCTGATACAATCTATTTGATATAGTATTTATTTAAAAGAAAACAGATATTAAAATCATATGGTGTTACATTCTACTCCATTAAATAAATTGCATCTTCACAATTTTAAATTATCTTACCAATGAAAATATATGAGGGTATTCTCAATATAGTTATGTATCATGATATAAAAATTAATTTAAATCCTTATTAATGGTAGATAAATTTCATGTGATTAACCAAATAATTTTCTTTGGGAGTTTCAAACCATGTGTATATATAGGCTTTCTTGTTGTGTACTGGGTAAAGATTGAGTTAATACCAACCAAACGTTTTTAGAGTTATTAACCATAGGTGCATCTGATAAAGTTAATGTAACCACTAGTTTGTATATTTAAAGGGATCTCATTTCTAGAAAGTCAGGAACTCTATAGTTTTCCAAAATTTTTGGTTTCTTTCCAATATTTATATTTATATCTACGGTTTCCACTAATGTTTTCTAGTCCTAATTTCTAATAATAATGAAACATAAATTCACCAAGTTCTATCAAACTACACCCTAAACCCAAAATTCATGTAAACCTATACTCCCATAATTCAACTTAAACATCATCCAGAATCGAAATTAATCGCATAAAAATATAAACACATATATGAATATATTAATAATTTATTCTATCGAAAATATATTAATCTTTTCCGCAAAATAACACGTCATTTATATATCTCCATATTACATTTCAATATTCAAGTTTATAACATCTTATATTCCCAAAATTGATTTACCATTTTTTTTAATTAAGAATAATTACCATGACATCATATCGCATACGAACCCTAAGTGCTATCTATACCTCTATCATATACACTTCCGAAAGACACAAAAAAAATCTCCAAAATATCATTAACCACCATAAAATCCAATCAAATAACCCCAAAAATGGGTATATATAAATTTAAACTTTTGATTAACATTAAACAAATTAACCCATTATGGTATCCAAAACTATTAAATTATCATAATATAATATTATATTAAACTCTAAAGTTATTTAAACCTTTTTTTGATATGAACAGTGATGCATCTGAACTGCACTCCCAAATATGATGTTAAAAACATATTATTTATAAACTAGTTTTTAAAATAATTAAAGATAACCAAAAATAAACTTCCTTAATTACAATATTAATAATAAATATTGAGTCACTTAAACACCAAAAATAATTTAGGTTTTTAGGTTTTGTAAATTTAGAAAAACCTTTCATTAACAAAACTTGTATATTTCCCATCCAATGGAAATTTTCCCCAATAAAACAAATATTCCTTATTTTAAAATAATTCTTTAACATCTCCCACATAATTCACTAAAAATGATACCCATATAGACGTATCATAAAAAAAATATTTTTCATAACTTGGTAAGATGGAAAACATAATAAGGGTGAGCTCAAATGCTTGGTAAGGGGAAGCGTACAACAGAAGCTATCATAGAATGAAGAAGGGATGAATAATATGGAAGTATTAAATAATAATCAGTGAATTTCACATAAAAGATAATATGAGTATGTAATATATCCATATATAACATAAGAATTTTTATAATCACATGGATAAAAATAACTAAATTCATAGTGATGGATTCTATAATGTCTTACATCATAAACATACAGTCAAGGCCTTGTTCCAAGGCATCATATATAAATGGATATGGTATTCACCAAATTACTAAGAAATTTTTTCATGTGAGGACTATCAATGCATTGAAGGATTAGATAATTTCCAGACCAGCCCATCACAAATTAATTCCAATTCAGTCATCATATAAATTAATGAATAAAGAATACAATATAAGACCATGATAAAGGTACCATGGACGCAGCTAAAGCCAGTGGATTGTGGAATTTAAATACTTTTTGTTGAAGTGATGGAACTTGAACTACCATAAAATAGGGAAAGGGAAGCGATTAATTTTATCAGTGCTATGTAGAAAGTGTTTTTAAGGGGTGGGCCTTTATTAGCACAAGCTAAAGGTGATAATAAATATTTCCTTTATCAGTGCTAAAACAAGTGCTGATACAGTTGAACCCTTTATCAGTGCTTTTCTTAGCACTGATAAAGGGAACATTTATTATCCCTATTATTAGCACTAATAAAAATTTTATTTATTAATTTATATAAAATTATTGTATTCATATTCAAAAATAATGTTTATTTGTATACATTAAATAAAAAACAAATGTTTATAATTAATATATATTTTTTAATAATTCAATATATATATATATATTAATTTCAAAAGGTATTTATAAGATTATATTTAAATAAATATATATATTTAATTAAATAATTATAATATTATAATAAATTACAATAAATAATAAATATATTTATTATATTGGTTACATTTATTAGAGAATTATTATATTTATTGAATTTATTGGAT
This sequence comes from Viscum album, assembly GCA_963277665.1. NCBI lineage: Eukaryota > Viridiplantae > Streptophyta > Magnoliopsida > Santalales > Viscaceae > Viscum > Viscum album. Next base: position 1,284,117,761 of record OY728155.1, on the reverse strand, counting down.
TAATTTATTGTATTTATTATATTTGTTATATTTAATTTATTTAATATATTTATTTTATTTGTAAATATATAATACTTTTTAATATATATATATATATAATTAAAATTATTGAATATATATGTGTTTTCTAATGAATTTTGTTAACGACTATGTTGATCATGCGTATATGTTATGTATAAAACGCTTGAATGTTCATTTATACATTACATCTCATTGTCCATTTATGTGGTATATTGATTAATTCGTAATGTTACCCATATGAACTATATGTTTTCTAAAAAAATTTCTAATAAAATTACATTAAATATATTTAAATAATAAATATAATTTATTATAATTTTAATGACATATATAAATTCTTTTTAAATACATTTTTAATTATAAAATTATTAATATATATATTTATATGAACAATTATATACCATTATTTCTAAAATATATACTATTTATAGTTATATTATTTAATAGAAAAATTAATATTTACCATATATATTATTTTAAGTAAATATATAAAAATATAAATAAATTATTAAAATTATGCCTTTATTAGCGCCTTTTTAGCACGGAATCTGAACCCTACGCCGTCGACCCCTTCTCCACCATGACCCCTCCTCCTCCTCCTCCGCTGCTGCCTTTTCATCATCCTCTTACAGGACCCTCTTCCTCATCCTCTACAGCTGCTGCCTTCTCCTCCTCCTTTGTCGTGACCCCTCCTCTGCCACGACCCTTCTCCTCCTCCTCCTACAATGCCGCTGCCTCCTCCTCCTTCTCCACCACTACATTGCATTATCCACTTGTTCATATGACCTACTCTAGCGTGCCCTCTGCTTCCTACGATCATCCTAATAGTCTCCTCTATAGCGCAAAGATTCCCCCTGGTGAGTCTCTTATGTAATGAATTATTACAATTCTATATTAGAAAGGCAGTTGGTGTGAAAATATAGACTTTGGGTCAATGTGAAATCATTGTATACTGGTTCTCATGCCTTTTTTATGAAATCTAGATGCATTTTGGAATACCATAGGTTGTTTTTGTTTGGTTATTATGAGTGTGAGAGGATATTTTGAGCTTGAAATAGATGATGTGGTCTAGGAAGGATTCTATTGGTTGGACACTGGTTCTTAGGTGATTACATAATGGATAGTTTAATTGTTTCTGTGTTTGACTGGGGAATCACATCAGGGGTCATATTAGACCATGATATATTAAGATGAGCATGGGATTCATCTGAAGAGTATGGAATCAAGTTCTAGTACTTAATGGAATATTGGTGTTGGAAGTCAAGAATTATTTATCTTGGTTATTTGGTGTTTTAATTGTAAAATAACATAAGATGTTTGGTTCGGACTATGCTGTTTATTCTTGGTATGTCTTTGGATTCCTTCAGAGTTAGTAATTTAGATTAGAAATTTAGATAACATGTTAGTGGTTGCCAACTCTTTTGAGGTAGTTCAGGTGGAGGATGTTTGACTTATGGTATCATGTGATGTTATATGTAATTATTTGATAGAAGCATTGATTATTTTATATTGTTTGGGATTGGATGTTTTTAGATCTATATACATATATACAAGGAAAATATTTGTGTTTACGTTGTACTTTGTTGGTGGAGGTGTATCTGTGGAGTTCAGAAATTTTCCAATGAAGGAGAATACCGACATTATACTGTAATTATCATGTGTGGTTGGGTAAGTTTCATTGTACATGGAACTGGGTGTGTCATTAAAATCATGAAAATTGATTTTGGTAAGAAATTTTGTAGGAGGGAGGAACCAAGGATCGAAATTGGCTTTCATGAGTAAAGTGTTATGGTGGGGAGTGTCTTAGGCTGGGTGATTGAATAAACATTGACATGATCTTTTCTGAAGATGGGAAAGCGTAAGTAAGTACCATCTCATCATCTTAGTGATGGTTATGGGATTTGGCTTAGGATCAGGTGGCATTGTGTCTTTTGTTGGCTGCTACAATTTGAAAGCAATGTTGGGTGTTCAGGAATAGAATGTGTTTATTTGACTCCAAACAGATAACCAATAGTGGTGATTCAATAGTATTACCACTAGTACATATCGAGTATGATAAGAACAATGGTGGAGAGTTTTTAATGCCTCATCCATATTGGCATTTGAATTTTCTGGAGGATATGGATTTTTTTACAATTTGTGGACAAACCTTTTGAAAAAATGAGGGTTGGATATAGAAATTGGAAGTTGGGATATCTTAAAAGAGTTTTTTATATTTTGTCAGGATTAAGATGTGTCTTTGGTTCTTAAACAAGTCATAGAAGGATTAGGAGTTTAAACTCTGGTTTTGGGGGTACCAGCCTGGGGAGAATGGTTTGAACATCATTAGTGATAACCATGCACCATAATAGTAAATATTGGTTTTCATAGGCACACATTTTTATTAAATCATGTGAGGGGCCTTAAAAACCCATAAATTATTATTAATAAATTTTAAAGGAATTTCTCATGGTTTGGACTCTTTTTGTTAAACCATGCACATTAACCATGTGAATTGATGTGTCATAGATAGTGAAAACTGTATAATTTTTACATAGTTTTTAAAACCATATTGAAAAACCGGGAACCTATTTAAAAATTGAAGTTTTAAAAAAAAATCCCCTATGAACGTTTTATTTTTTACAAGATTTTTTCCCTTTTCTCATCCAGAACCCCTCTCCACTATGCCACCCTCCCCCTCCTCTATTCTTGGGTGGTTTTCCCTCACCTAGAGTATGTTTCATATTTCATACCTTGTATTGGAGATTCTAGGATAATTTTAACTATATTATTACTTTAATTTTTGTTTTATTTCATTATCAAACAATGTTTCAATTGGTTAATCTAATATGCCCTTTTTTTACATTTTTCTGGTTTCTCAATTTCACCAATTTCAGGGTGAATCAGAGGATGATATTTAGTGTGTGAGGGCTTATAGATTATGGTTTAGTGGTGACCAATTCATCATAGTCCATTTCTCCAAGATTATATAATCTCATTATTGACCATGTATGTGGATTCTAGAAGTGTTTTTACTTGGAAACATTGTGGTGAGGCCATCTCCTTCATGTCAAAATTCATTCTCATTTGGGACATGTTGTGGCATGGCCCTATATGCAGTGTTTTGATGCATGTTTTCCCAGATTTCTTATGTGTTGTGTTGCGATGCATGTCTTTTCTCCCTTATATTTAGGTCCTTTATGATTAATTCCATCAACATATCCACATCATTCACCCCCAAGAAAATCAGTTACACATTCCACATCACTTGTAACTATGTGATGAATGAAACCAAACCTATTAAGATTCAATGAATATTTTAAGATATTTTCTATATATTTTTTCATAGTTTATGAATTCATCACATAAGTTTTAATCACTTATTAGGTTCTGATGTCTAATTCACACCCTAGGTTCAAAAAATGTTACTACCATAAAAATGAGGAAATCCTTAGCAGTGACTACTCTAATTCCATTCCATAAAAGAGTTATCATATATGATGCTATCTGGATTCGCCCCCATAGAAAATATAGTGGAGTTGGGTCAGTTACAATTAGAAATGTAAGGATATGGCCCATGCTGGTATCATAACCAACTATTGACATGTCTTTCCACTAACATAAGAGGCGTTCATGATCTCTACAGGATAGCAACAATACCCTAGGGAAAATAAACAATTGGTGCATAATATTTTAACCCTAAACTAGAGTAAATTAAAAATGACATTTCATCTAAAATGTAGACATGTCACATTCATAAATGGAATAACTTGGAAAATAGTAGATACAAAAATAATTAAACAGGAAGAATATATCATAGATGGAAAATAAAATCCAACTATTGAATAATAAAATTGTTTAGCCAGACATGTACCATTCCTAAATATCATTGTACCTATTTTGGATAGGTATAATATACGAGATCTCATTTTATATTTTCTTTTCATTTGGAAATCTCCTCTGTCGTGCACCTCTCCTCTACCAGGAACACACCTCTACCGCACACTATACGATACCTCCACAGTGAGTTTTCCCCTCTTACTCATTGGTTACCTCTTGTTTTTGTGTTATTACACTTTTATATTGATGGTTGTGTTGTGAAATATACGGGATAAATTCCCCACTGAAAATCATGGTTGTTGGTGATCCTTGTTTATGCACTGAATGAATTTCATGTTGGTTGGTTTCCATTGAACATTTAAATATAAAAATGGGTAATTTATGTATACATGGATAATCAATGAATGCCACAGGATTATAACACATCTATGATAACCCCTTAATTAACAAATGGAAATTAATAAGAGATGCTTTGTAAAATCTGAAATTGTAATAGTTTATTACCATAGTTCTTGACTAAAGACATTAGGTTTATAAAGAAATACTAAAAAACTTTTTTACAACAATGCATGTAGATCACATGTGGGATACTAAAACATTATAGTGCAATGGATTCTCATAGCTAGTTCCATTGATCAGGTGGTTGGGAATATGGGTGTGATCAACTTTGGTTCTGAGTAATGCATGGAGAGGATGGGGTATTGTTTACCAGATCTAGTTTCATTGATTATAGTTGGATGATGACCCTAGGTGAACATATTTTGTGTATTTATTTTGTTAAATATTAATATTATTGAATCAAATTGGATGAATATGAATAAATAATGGATGAATGAAAATAGGTTGACAAAAGAGTAGAAAGATGGCATGAAAGAGTTTATCAATTTTTTAAAAGATCATGCATATCACCCTTCTAAAATACTTTGTTTGTATTTACACTATTGTTATTCAAGAAAAATTAGTCTATAGGAGATGGAAGAACAAATGATATTTCATAGAATAGATCAAAGTTTTACATTTTGGAATAAACATGGGGAAAAATGATTGTTGGTAGAGGCTGGGATAGCACTGCATTTTATGGATCATCTGATTTGACTACAATCATGAACAATGAAGAAGATTGTATGGAGGATGTGATTACAGATGTGAATGATAATGAATATTGTATTGAGGAAATGACAAGGAAAGTTGAAGATGAACATTTCGATTTCCCAAAATTGTTTGAGAATTTATTGTTTTGTAAAAAGACTCCATTGAATGATGGTTTCACTAAAAATACAGCATTTTCAGCCATACTAATGTTGTATAATTTGAAAGCAGGCAACAGGTGGAGTGACACCAGTTTTATGGAAAAATGTTCTATCATGAAGGACATGCACCCATAAGATAATGAGATCCCTATCTGAACATACTATGCCAAATGAATCCTATGATAGATGGGTAAGATCTCTAAAAAAATAGATGCCAACCTGAATGATTGTATACTATTTGTCAAGGACCCCAAATCACTTAAATAACTCCCAAAGTGTGGTGCTTCTTGATACAAGAAAGATGAATCCACACCTTAGAAAGTTGTATAGTACTTTCCAATAATTCTAAAGACTAGGAACCTATATGGGAGTGAGGATACTATAGGACAATTGACATGGCATGTAGATACACGAATTAAAGATGGGAAACTATGTCACCCGACAGACTCTCTTTAGTGGAAGAGAAATGATCCGAGAAACCTTTGTATTTCATTTTCTATAGATGGAGTGAATCCTATTGGTTATAAAAGTAGTAGTCATAGTACATTGCCGGTTATGTTGGTAATTTATAACATACCACCGTGGTTATGCCTAAAATGAAAATACATCATGTTATATATGATTATATCAGGACCAAAACAACTGAGTAATGATATTTAAGTTTATTTGGCTTCATTGATCAAGGATTTAAAATTATTATGGGATTCAAGTGTTACATTGTATGATACATAAAAAAATTAAGCTTTCACTTCGATTACCATGTTATATGGGATGATAAATGAAATTCCTACTTATGGAAAATTTTCTGGATATAGAATTAAAGGGACTCAATGCTTTCCTATTTTAATCAAGGTACGAAATCAATTAGGTCAAAAAATTAATCAAAAAACATGTTTCTAGGACATCTCAGATTTCTACCCTGATGGCATGTGTACCGATCATGGATGACATCATTCAATGGATGTTCAGAAGAATTTATTTCACCATCTCCACTAATAGGTGATCAATTATTTTAAAAAGTAAAAGTTGTAGAAACTAATTTTGGTAAAAAAATTTTGAAAAACCTTACAAAAACTGATTGGAAAAAGAGAAATTTTTTTTAAATTACTATAATATAATTGTATGAATGTCAGACATTTTATTGAGGTTATACATGTTAAAAAAATGAATGTGATAGTTTCATCAACTTGTTTCTAAATCCACCTAGAAAAACAAAGGATGGAATTAAGTCTAGGTTACACACGGTTGTTATAATAATATGAGAAGAGTTGGCACCAGTGAAGTGTAAAAAATGAACATTTTTTCCTCCTCCTGCTTACACTATTTCCAGGAAGGAGAGATATTAGTTTTTCATCTTCTTGAATGGTGTAATTTTTCCAGAGGGGTATTCATCAAATATCAAGAACATCATGGTAATGATAAATTTAAAGATAAGGGATCTAAAATAACATGAAATCCATATTTTGATGTAAGATCTAATTCCTACATCTTTAAGGTTCATTTTTCCCAAGAATTTTTACCAAACATTAAAGAAGATCTATTTCTTCTTCAAATGTATATGCAAAAAATTTATAGGCCTATTGAAATTGACAACTATGGAAAGAGAAATTTTCATCATATTATGTGAATTGGAAATGTTATTCCTGCCGAAATTCATTGATATGATGGTTCATTTGATAGTTCATTTGGTCAGAGAGATTCAAATATGTGGTCTTGTACATTATAGATAGATGTACCCCATTGAATGGTATATGATGATTTTGAAAGGGTATGTCAAAAATTTATGTCAGCAAGATGGTTGTATTGAGGAGTGATATATTTTTGAGGAATCCCTAGAATTCTGTACTGAATACGTGTCTATTGTGGAAAAAATTGGCCTAATGAAATCTCATCACACTTTGTGGATTGAGGGTGAAGGAATTCCGTGATGAGAGGTTGTCACAATCAATATTACAGATCAGGAGTAGGACCACCTTTACATTTTCCATAACAGTTTTGACATTGACCCATATGTTCCAACCCACAAAAAAATTCTTATGAATTTGAATTCATCTAGGTCTAAAAAAAGGATATCAGATACACATAATCAAAAGTTTATAGGATTCTTTTGAGACCATATTTTTAAGAAGATTGATGAAAATCTAGACTCAATTTCATAACGACGTTGATGGATAGCTGGAGGAAAAAGTGTGTATGTATTATCTTATAACTCTTATGTAGTTAATGGTTATACATTCTATAAAAATTAACATGATAAAGACATTACCATACAGAATAGTGTGGTTACACTTGTGGCTGAATCGATGCATGTTTCTGGTGTTAAGGATGAAAATCCAATTTATGTGAATATGTCATACTTTGGCATCATCAAACCAATATGGGAGTTGGATTATACAAAATTCCAAGTGTCGATCTTTTAATTAAAATTGGTTGATAATAGGTGTGTTGTTAAAATAGATGAATTGAGATTCGTGAAAGTTGATTTTAGTAAGGAAGGAGAGAAAGACAAACTATTTAAAATGGCATCATAGGATGTACAGGTATTTTAGGTTCTAGATTCCACAAACTAAAACAAGTCATTTTTTCTATTATAGAACAAAAAAATGATGGTTTATATGAATTTTCAATGGAGGATGATCCTTTCATTGGGACTTCTCAATCATTTCGCTGCAGTCCCAATGTAGACAACATTATTTTTCTTTAGAGGAGATTATAAAGAAGGGATTTAAATATTCGATAGAGGGGTCAAATATCTTCATCCTTTCAAAAAGAGAGATCAATAATAAGGTTATTTGTTTTGTAATATAAATTTTGTTACATTATGTTATTATCTGTTCGCTGCTACTTTTATGTAATCAAAATTAAATGTTAAAACACATCTACAGATAATGACTTATGAACCTACTATTGCACCCCATCCCAAGGCACAACAAGTCTCCCAATATACTATTGTTGGTCCCAGTGTAGAGAAACACTAGGTTTCTCAAACTGTTGCTACTGGTCTTAGTGTTGAGGTACAAGATGTTTCTCAACCTATTAATGATGGTTCTAGTTCCAATGCTAGTGCTCTGTAGGAACAAAATGGTGATTCTGAAACTGAGGATATGATAGGCAATGAAACCATAATGGTTTAAAAAAAATAGCATCGTTGATTGAAAGTGTTAGTCCAAATACTTAAGGAAAAAAGAAAAAGGAATAAAATTTGAGGTGGGATGAAATAAGTGAGGCCATCATGTTAACACCAACAAATCCAAGTTTAGTAGCTACATTAAAATTGTCACTTGGAAACCTGTGCCGATTGATTTACAGTCATGGAAACATGTCATATCTAGGATTAAGACACTAATGTGTGAAGAGATTACAGTAAAATTATGATATAATTTCTTTAATTTATTAAAATAAAATAAAAAACTAAAACATTGACATGCTCTTCATCATCCCTTGTAGAATGTATTTATAGTAGATTCCTCGCACAAGGAATATGTATTAAGTGTTGCAGGAAGAATTCATAGAGTATTCTTCACAATTTTAATGAAATTTAATCTTAAATATTTTGAAGGTAAAATCAAGGGCACCCACCTCCTATTTATGCAAACTTAATATCCAAAAGATCATGGTATGTATTTAGCAGTCGTCATGTCAAGCAGACTTTTCAGGTACATTGTGTCTGGTAATACATCGTTTGACATTGCATTTATTAATCCCTTTTATTGACAATTTTTTATTTATGAAAAAAAAACTGAATGGTGAAAATAATGAATGACCAGAAAAACCAGTGTACCCCTACCATAAATCAAGGAGGGGTACACTTTACTTGAGAATCAATTGGTTCATATTTTAAATCTACCATAATACTTTCATGTGACATAAAACAACACCATAACCATCTTCCTCTATTTATATGTAGACTGATAAACCAAAATTGAAATCCACTTCCATCCCAACCCATGTGATATGGAAGGAGGCTCATGAAAAAAAATAAAGAGGGGATACTGATAGATGAAAACACACAAAATGTGTCAGAAACATGTGTATTTATGAAATAATATAAATTTTCTTTTATTTAAATTTCTATTACATAACAATAATTACTTATTTTCTTATATTTTCTATTTGACATAATTATAGGAATAAACAACACCCGCACCAGATGTAGACATACTTTCAATGGCCTTGAATCAGCCATAATAGTAAGGTTGCATCATAGGTGCAGGTTTTGGGGTGACACCCCGAACATATTTTCAGAAAGAAAAACAAGAAGAATATCAAACCGAGGAAATGAAAAATATGAGAGAAAAAATGGCTATATTTCAATAATAATTACAATACCAGAGATTTATGATATAATTTTTTATGGGGTAGGAAAAGAGAAGAAATAACTCAACAACAACTCGTGCGTGAAGATCCCCCCCCCCCACCTACACTGAGGCAAGCCATTACCCTCAAAAACCGACTTTTTCTTAGGTAATCAATGTTATAATTATTTCTTTATTGAAATGTGAATCACATTGACACTAATACCTTTCCTGTAGTGATATTATACAGGGTGAATATGACTGTGATTTATATCTATCAACTCCCACCTATTGCCTTATTGCGAGGGCTACGATGGTCAATATGTAGAATGACATGCTACACAATAGACCACTTCCAACAGGTCATGTAAGAGTGTTGATTAACATATCTAATGAGACAAGAACTGAGCTACCTGTTCCAAATGAGGATGGTAACATTCATACGGTTGAACAAGCGGTTGGAACATTCATCACATGGACATAAATTCTTGTAAAAAACATGTCAACAATGACGTATTCATTTCCAATTTTTCTCAAGATGAACATTTCAAATTTAATGATAAAATTTTTGAACCGATGAATATTATTACAGAATGAAAAAGGGAAGGGGGTGAAAGGAAATATCATCTAAAAAGTATCTTAAGGATCAACCTACCGATCAAAACGATCTATTGAGAGAACCTTCACCCCACCCATTCTATTATTCCATGCGGGATTCATTTATTTTAGAATATTTATGTCCTTGTAAAATTCCTTTGTAGAAAGAGAAACAACACTGTGTTTGCTCAACCACATGGGTAATCTTGATGTTTGTACAGTAAAATCGTTGTCTATAGAGTTAATTCATTGTTACATATTTAGTCGAATTTATTTCTTTTTTGTAACAAATACTTATCTACTCATATGTGATATCAATGTACGGAATTTTTAGGTCATTATAGTTGGTATTAGAGTAACTATCCTATTTAAAATTGAGAAAATGAATTCAGTTATTTTGATACATTAGGGAGATGATCCATAAGTCATTTGAAATGTGTATGAATCTCCCCAACCTTAATACGAATCACGACGCGACATGTATGACTCAAAGTGTCTCTTTTTATTTAAAATTGATTTTTTTTAAAAAAAAATAACAAGTGACATACTGAAAATAGAGAAAATTTAATTTGATTATTTTGATAGTTTTGGGAAACAATCCATAAGTAATTTGTGACATGTAGGAATTGACCACGCTTCAATTCAATGAAAAATGCGACTGGTATGAATCAAAGTGTATCTTGATATTTAAAATTGAAATTAATTTTTGAAAAAAAACACATGTGACATAATGATGCTCAACACTATCACCTAACTACATAGTCAACGTGGGCCTCCAACCACAATGAGTGTTCAACACCACCTCGACTAAGTCATTTCTATGCGAACATGACTCCAACAATGCATCGAACAATAAATGATTAGAAAATATCCCCAAAAAACAAAATTATCATCATTCGAAAACTCGTGCCCCTATGACTATGTCCCTAAAATCATAACGGTCATCACCATCTTAGGTTTCGAGAACCATGACCTTGTCCTAACGACTTCATCACTTCAAATACCTATGACCAAGTCGCCTCAACCAGGTTATCATCATCACTCCATGTATCTGAGCCAAACTCCACCTGATAAACCACATATCATCAATCCAGATGATCAACACCCACCTCAATCCTAAGGCCAAACCAATTAAATTCCCATGGAACCATGTACCCAATATAACAATTCAATTTAATTATAATTTACACTCAACCTAAACATTACAAGTTAGTCCAAACCTCTTACCCATCTTAACAAATCGTAGTGGAGAAAGATCATTCCCATAGGCATGTCATATAATTATTAGAATAATTTACAAATCATGTATTTAATTAATTAGGTTCTCGCTCAAAAATCCCATATAGTGTCTATGAACTCATCCCCAAAACACTCAAAAAATCAAGGATAAATCTTGGAACCACCTACCATGTACTGGTATGATCTCAGTCATTTGATATCGTCCTTAAAAACGATCTGAATCGAAAGAAAATGGGGTTTTAGATGAATACGTTTAAAATATTAAAAAAGGGATCGCATGGATTTACCACTCAATAAGGAGTGAAAAATAGAAAAGGTAAGTTAGAAAATTGAAGGTATTATTGAGAGTAATCTATATCCACTAATAGGTCAAAGATCAATGTTAGGATGATGGAGTTCCCTCAATGCCTAGGAAGAATGAAGATGAAGGAGCTCCCTATTTTGTTCACTGTAAATGGGAGGAAAGGGACGATAATTAAGGAAATATTGAATAAGGGGAAAATTTTAATTTCCTAACTTTTAATGGGCCACATGGTTTGGCCACACAGTTTTTATTATCGTGTGCCAACCATAAAGTGCCCACTATCTAAGAAACACTCAATACACGGTTAGGTGCACAATTTTCCAAACTATGAGAAAGCTTTGTTAATCACCTCTATTAAAAACATAAGAGGTTTTACACGGCCGCTCACCCACACCTACATAGTTTTCCAAACCATGGAAAGTGTCTATGGAGGCCTGCATGGTTTCTTCTGGGAGACTGCATGGTTATTCCAAACTGTGTGCCTCTGTCCGTGCTTTCTAGAAATGATGTTTTTAGGCCTCGCTACACACAAAACCCCAAGGCACTTTTTGAGCCTTAAAACCCATATAAAAACAAGGACATTGTTTAATCAAACTCTTGGATGTATGTTACAAATATCAACAAACAAGACGACCCACTCACCAAACATGATAAATTCCAACAGGTTGAGGATTTTTTGACCAGCTCAAAACCCCAAGACATTATAATATCCCCAACTTAACATAGTTCATCCCAAAACTGTCAATATTTACCCATATATGGTACACAATATACTTATGTCATCAAAATCAACCCATTCTACCCCCATTAATTAACACATAGGTCGATTCGCCTCAAGGAACCCCCCAACTTAGGAGTTACCTACCCTATCACTTTTTGACCCAAAAATTAAATGTCTCGATGGTCCACCAACCATTCCTGGACTCAAAAGTACTCCCATAATGCATCATGATTCTTTCACCTCAACGGGTGATCAAATTTTAACCATGTCATATTTAACACCCATCAAGTCTTATATCTCATCAGATGCCCGTATTTACTTGTTCCATACACAACACACTTAGAATCCCGCATCTCATCAAATGACCATAGATCTTGCATCTCAACAATTTCTCAAATAAACCTGCATCATATAAGAATATTCATTGCAATCAAAATATGGGTCCTTACACACCTCATATAGAACCTATATCACATCAATTCCCAGATGCATAAAAACCTCACAAAGAAATATGCATCTCTCTGATTCCCACATAAATCTCGATGTCAATGCACCTCATATATATATAAACCTATCACATCATAATTGATATAAACCTAGTAACCAATTACTAGTTATTCCAAATACAATTCTAGTGCACCTCATACCACAAAACTGAATAAATTCAAAATGAAAGAAAAGCATAGTCACAACCATGATCTACCACTAACTATCATTAGATCATCATATTACTATGACCCAAACAAAATGATAGTGTGATTATAGCATGATCCTAATTACCTATGTTATGGAATCCCTATGAAACTCCACCTGCCACTATCCATGGATCCCACTGTTGGGTCCCGCTATCTTTTAGAAGACCTCCACATGTAGCTAAATCCCAATGACCCACTCTGGGTACTACTCTCAGTCAGACCTCAGATCCATGAGTCTGCCTCTTCCCTGGCTCCCACCTGTCTGATAAGGCTTCCTACAGAACCTCTCCAAAAGGATAATCTGGTTTCATGCATGACACTACTTCATAACCTTATCAAATTGGGTCTAATCATGCCCAAGATTCCTATATTAAATGAACAGTATTGTAAACCCACTCCTCGGAAGTCTGCCTGAGTCTCAGGCCTGACTGCCCATCTGACACTCCTCATAGCCTCTCTCCATGCTGCCTGAAGAATCATTGCTCAGCTCACTTGACACATTCACCAAGCTCGAATAAGACCCGTTTTTCAAGTATCCCACAACTATCAGTGGCTAATTTAATTCCTATGATAAGGATTTTAGTTTGAATATGTTGACCTGCACTCTGATTGTTTGTCATAATCCATCCTCAAAATGTTGCTCCCAAGTGATGTAATCTCCCACCATATCAGGTGAAAATCATGACAGGTTAGTAAAATTTGGTGTATAGTCCATGATAGAAGTATCCCCTACTATATTTTCATGATATCACAATCTTATTCTACCCTCAGTGTCTCTGGATGAATTTCTCGAAGAATCTATCATCAAAATCCTTCTCAGATAGTACCTTGTGTCTTCCCGCATATACCTATACATCCCATAAGCGTTATGTCTTTCCTATGAGCATGTATGTCACCAACCTCACCCTCCGACCTGGGGTGTCTCAAGATGGTAAATGATAGGTTGTACTAACTCTATCATTTTCTTTGTTGTTTGTGGTTCACCTTCACTCTTAAATAGTGATGGGTGATGATATTGGAACTCTCGAGTCAAGTACGCCGTAGATGGATCATATCCCTGGGATCCCCTATCAATTACTTATATGAAATGAACTAGGATCACCCTGATTTTTTCATCAATACATTGCCCAAAGTTTTCCACATGCATATTTCCCTCTTATACCGATTCCTATACCTAGAGATCATGATCATCCCGACCCTTCAGGGCCTCGTCCCATGAACACTTAAGCAGCACCATATTGCCACCCTCCTGACACTCCACCAAATCCCATCTAGGTTGAATACCACTAAATACCAATCATGATGGTCAAATAGTTATATCATTCTAATATAAAAATATTTCCAATAGAAAAGGTTATAATAGATCACACATCTCACAACCCTTACACTCCCTTACCACACTATGTCACACAACATCTAGTCTCAAGGACACCTACCTACCCATATCAAGGTTAGGTATCAAGTATCATCTAGTATTATGGCCCCATACCTACCCACATTAGAGGCAGGAATCCCATATAATCCGGCCTCATTGACCATTGCTTACCCACGATAAGGCCAAGATTAAAATCTCATGTATCAATTCAGGTTAGCTGAAAAATAATTCCACTGAAGAAGCTATATAGAAAAAACACTATTTAGTTTATTATTTGACTCTTTAAACAACTCACCCCAAATCATCATATATGTATACACTTATTAGGGTTAGGATATTATATCAGATGCATATAAAGTCACATATAGATCTCAATGGAACCACATGTTTTGGTTGGAAGAGTAGAATACCACCAAAAGAGGCTAAGTAAGAAACACTATTTAGCTTTTTTATGAAACTTTTAATAGTCCAACCCCACTTAGATCGATTGATGTTCCCAATGAAAATCATAATAAAACATATATCATATGAGCCTGAGTGCCTATCATGATGCGTAATCAAAACTCCCTTTCCATACTGGGCCAAGATTAAAAATTCAAATAATAGCTAAATATCACACCCAAGTGTTCCACCTGAGGTTTAAATAAAATCATCTATAAAAGAGAAAAGTAAAAAAATCAATTCACTATTGTTGGAAACTTAGTCAATCTCCTATGCATGGGGATGAAAGAACCCAAACATAAGATCAATACCTAGTCCTAACATACTAAAAAAAATGACATAATCAAAGCCGATAAAACCCAATCGTATTATTTTAATATTTTAAAACAATGATCTATGACTCATTTCTGATGTGTAGGAATCAACCCCACATCAATACGATGCACAATGTGATCTGTATAACTCCAAAATGTGTATTTTTTAATAAAAATTGACATTTTATTAATGTATTATTTCATCATAATGTTTAATTTATTTTATTATTTTATTACTAAAATAATATTTGTTTTCTTATATTGGTCAAAAAAAATTTCTTGACTTCGGATGATTTTTTTAGAAACTGATACCATACAATACATTTTTTAGAAGGGGATTATAGATTCAAAAAAGATGAAACATTAATTTTTTAAGTGTGTATTGGAAAATTGTAATTGTAACCATATAAAACATTGTCAGAAATGTATATAGAAGTTTGTGTTTTTGTATTCATGATTTCAAGTAAATTTATATTGCATTTTCTACGAAACTCTTGTGTGTATTATTTCATTCTTCAGTGCTTTATGTGTAGGTGATGTATTGTGAAGCTGTATTGTGTAGATATTTTGTTTGCAGGTGATATTTTGTGTTGTTTTGTGAAGGTTTGGTATGTGTTCAGGTGTGCAGGTGCAGGTGCTAGGTGTGCTGTTAAATAAAAAACACATCACTTGTATGTCAACCATTATTAACACTATTTTCAATGCTGATAAAGCCCCATTTTATCAGCGCTAATTAAGTGTTGATAAATTGGGACTTTATGGGTGCTCAAAATAGTGTTGTTAAAGGGGACCCCTATATTCGCTGTGTTTAAAAATACTTTTCTAGAGCTCTTAAAAGTGGTTTCTATTTCTAATAAAAGCCTTATTAGTAGTAGTTTTTTCATCTATAATGATATGATTACTGGTACGATTGGAGGATCTTGTGTGCATTAAACAGATCACATAAAATAAATTTGAAGGAGTAACTCATTCAAAATAAGAGGGTGATCTATTATTGCTCATCGTTGGTGACTATTGCCTAATGAATCTGAAGCTGAACCACTCAAGATCACCCACACATGCTCCAAGAATCCATGCACATATCATTAGTCAAATTGTGGGTGCTATCACAGATCTCTGATGATCTCATTGACATAGCGATGATCACCAAGTTCTAATGCCTTAGATACATCGAAGGTGCCTTAGATCAGTTTCTCAAAGATAGAATCTCTCTGTCTCCCAATAAATTGGTATGAGAGAGAGGAATTAATTTCAAATGAATGAAAAGTTATTGGAATGAGCTTTTACTTCTGCTTATTTAGTGGGTGGTGAAAATACCCAGAAAGGGTTCCCCGTCCCCTAGATAATAAATTCCCACTAAATTAGTAATAAATAACTTTGAAAATATAAAATAAATCATAAATATTATTTATATTTTATCACACACTTGTAATATATATATAATATATTATATTATAAAACTGAGTCATTAAACTCGTCTCACAATTCCCTCTAATATTAAACAAACCCAAAATATTAAAATAATATTCATTCATAATATATTTTTTCTATATTCACTAAATACCTCTTGAATACATTAAATAAATATATTCATCCCAATTATTATATACTCAAATAAACATGAATTTATTTATTCATTGGTTATTATTTAGTTGGATAACTCTCATACCCTTTGGTGGGGACCACCATGTTCAAAATTCTTATTCTCCAGAATATGGTAGATTATGGAATACGCTATTATGTCTGACCCTATAGGCCCTTGTCTTAAGAGTAATGAATATTATTCACAGACCGAGAGCAGTGTCTAGAAACTCATCAAGGCCTCTAAAGGGATAAGGAATACTCATAGCAACGACTATCAATCTACGAAAACGCACAGTGTAATGTAATCTATTTATCTTTAGATATCTCATAAAGAGGAATTTGTACTTTTTTCATCATCCTTTATTGCTTTATTTTTTTTATATAACTAAATGTACTTACCTTTATCTAACATGGCTAATGATTTATGGTGGTAAAACCATCCTGATTAACCAAGCCTAATATATATTACATCATTAACTATGAAGTGAAAAAAAAATTATCTTGACCATTAAAGAAATGCCTTACCACCAATGACACACCCCCAAAATAGCAACCTCACCATGATTTCATTATCATCATTCATTCATTTCATCAAAGTACATGATCAAATGGAATGCATTTATAATGATCTCAAGTCAGGAGACCAATACACATATTCATAGATTGGAACAACCAATGAAACCTAAAACATGTGTTGTTCCTATTGGAGGGTATATCCTCCTGATCTCTCCTACTAGAGATCACGAAGTGAGAACTTCATGAGAATAAGTCTCAATGATTCTGAGGCTCCAGAACATGAAAGTCATAAATAAACAGTGTCTATTCATTATAATGTATCTAGACCATAAGATATTTATTAAATATTAATGTAATAGTATCTCAAGGTTCTCAATATAGTCTAGGATCTACTATAACATTTTGATATGACAATTAATATACGTGAATTGTCATTTAAATAGTGGAAATAGAAATTTCAACACTATAATTGTAAGTATACTTTTTACATATCTCATTTTATACATGAAATGGTCATAAAAAATTAATGTTTAAGTTGGGTCTAGGGAACCCACTACTACAACACTCCAATTTTCACTCGAGCCAACATTCTAACCATCTTTGTTATCTCTCACATGATTAAGATCATGTTTCTACTAATTAATATATTTAGTTATTAGGCCATCTACATCTCTGATATGTAGCTATTGTTCTCTATGCGACCTCATCTCATTGAGTAAACCTCATCAAGATATGTAATCCCCAAGTGTATATCTTTTTTCTACTCTCATAACCTGAAATCTTGGATAGTACTAGTAATATAATTATTGTAAGGAAAAAACATTACATACTAGGTGTGATTCCAAGAAATGGAACAAATCGTTGCATTTAATAACTACTTCTTAGTTGCCTTAAAAGCTGAAACGTACTTGATATTTTAAGGTATGGATACTAATGTCTTGTATAAGATTATCTCACTCATTCATTTAACCTAACAGTGATATTAGATCACATTGATCTACGGAATACTAGTTTGTGTCACCTCAAAACTAGTATCCCATCATCTATGAAAACCAATTACATATCTATTGTACATTCTATAGTACTATTTGATAGTTCTGAATGATTCCCTTATAGTTCTCTTCAATATAATTGATATTTACCAATCACAAATTAAATTTTTGGAAATATCATTTCTTATACAAATCATGGAATACATGATTGGTCCATCTCTAATGTGCATGGAATTTCAACTCACTACTTTAATATCATCCTATGATTATACATGTCTTCTTGGAGTGATATATTCCATGTAACATATGAAACAATTCTCTCTCAAATTGTTTTGAATTGCATTTTTCAATACCATATAATTATATATACAATTGACTAGGTCTAAGAACCCATTAGATCTACCTCATTAGATCTTATTCCTTATAATGTAGGTTTCTAATTTAAGTAAATATCTAGAGAGATACATTTATTCTAGTTTTAACTAACTTTAAGACCTATATCTATTTAACATCTGTTAGAAAATAAATTTACATTGAAAATAATGGAACTCCCACTAACCTATGGTAGACACATGAGAAAGATTCATTTATAATGAATATTCTATGATTTTTTTCTTACTTCAATCCCGAATTGGATTTTAGTAACTTAAACCCCTAATTGGGATTCTATGATGTCACCATACCTTTATGGTTACATCATATAGACACCTTCAATGATTGGTGGTATTTACATTCAGTCCTTAGTAAAATAATCATATAAATTATCTATGGTAAATGAGATTATTATATACTTAGGAAGAATGACTTGGTATTACAAATCAAGCCTTATTAGTACATCACTTTTACCATCCATGTGCAGTCTCACTTGAATACCCACCATAGTATTCAACATAACAAGTCCCACTTACTTAGATACATTGAATCCATTATTTAGTTATTAAATGATCTTATCAATCTTAGCTAATTTCCATATACTACATATCTGTATGAATCATTATTCTCAATGAATAATGGATCACCATTCGTAGTGAATATAAAACCACTAATGTGGTTTCAACCTTCATGCATAGTTTACGTCTCTAGAACATACCTCTTCCATGATCTCTTTTAGAATGTGTTCCTATGCCAACCATTTTTGCATTTATATAATTGACTAAACACAAGTCAATATTTCTCTCACTATCTCAAATAGAGATGTAAACCCTTTTACAATGATATAGCCTATAACTTGACTATGTATTTTCTATATTACGGTTTTCTATAATAACCTTATAAACCTTTAGGATAATTAATTCAGATTCACTTTTTGATTTTCTTAATACAATATTTTTTATATCCTCAACAACCACATTGAATTTAAACACATGTTCTTATGACATAATAGATTTCCATTATACATTAACTCATATGATATCCATTTTCCAGATTGTTGGAATTTTTTTATGTTATAATGTCTTTATTTGTGATTCATATCTATAAATATAATTTATGTTTCTACAATGCATATATATCACAGCATTGATGATCCTTATACTTATATCATGTTTATGGCGTGTACAAAGAAATATGTGTTTATGAATTGCTTCATGCTAAATTTAATTGATCAATGTCAATATGTAAGACTCTTCCTTAATCCTACTTATTATCATCATAGCTTGTATGTGAATAAGGTTATGTGTGTTTAGGAATTACTCCATGCTACATTATAATGGTTAATGAATGCTTGGTCAAGATATTCTTCTACATTCCAACCCAAATAATCTCATCTCTTATAAACTTCCATATACCATACTTCACTTTTATATTTCTTAATAATCACTTAATGGAATATAATGAAGTATATTTACCAATAACTTAACCTTCTAATATTTTACTCTCTCTATCTAAACTGATTCTAAAATATTTGCGGTGTACCTTTATTTGTAATGTTCTTTTTGTCTAAAACTAAATATGTTGATAATACCTATGATATTTAACTCTAAAAAGTATAAATACAATTCCGGGTATATCCTTAGAATGTAATTAGATTTTAATGACAATGTTTTATCATTCCAAAACTGGTTATATATGAGTCTTTAATTTTATATTCATCATGTATTTCGTATGATTCAATTAATATAGAACTATACATTGAGTATTAAACACCATAAACAACATTCATTTTTAAACTGGAATAATGTCTCCTTTTGTAACATCCCAAGTAGGTAATGAATAATATATATTCTTATCTATGTCTATTTATTAATTAGATAGTGTTTTAGAGGCTTAAAATGAGATTAAATCCAATATTAACCATGGAATACAGTAATATTTTTAAAAGACTGTTTTACTGCCTCTTGATGGAAACCCATTTTTAAATCAAACTTTTGACAATTTTATAAGCTCTATTTTTCAAAATAAACATATTATTTATGCTTGGGACATTGAAATTTACATTAGGTTAGTTTTTGGTATATTTCTGACAATGTTCATTTTTTAATGAATAGTGAAAAATACTGCATTTTACATCAAAACTACTTTTTCATCTAATTTAAATATATGGTTAGATTATCCTTTTAATTGTTTTTAAAGTGTAAATAGAATATTTTTTTACCATTTAATCCAATGGTGGTAATTGGGATTAATTTAACTTTTAAATTGGACATAAAAAATTGTCAAACTTTTGATAGAAATTGTTTCAAAAAAACCCGCTATTTGTTTTGACAACAGGAATCGTTTTTAAAATAATTATTGCAATTTATGTGTTTGTAATTTGGTAAAATGGATTCCATATTTGTAATCAGAAGGTCCAAATTATGTAATTAAGAATATTTTGTTTTTTGGACTTTGTGAATAGTAATGACGGTAATTATCGTTAATTATCTTGATTAATTAGTAATCGGGTAGTTAAGGATAATAAAATAATATCATAATAATAAAAAATGACACCAAAATGTGTCCTAATACTACTGGTTGTGTCATGGATGACCATTTGATGCCTTGTTCCAAACTTGTGGACCCCATGGAATAACTTTTGTGTGATAATGACTTTTTATCTTTTTATTTTTTAAATAAAGTAAATATAACAAATAATGTATCACCTGAGTAAAAAAAATTTAATTTTGTCTAAATAAATGATATATAGTACTATAAATAGTCATTGGAAAAATAAAAATATTTCCTACATCATAGTATTTGTTTTGTAATTTTTATACATTAAATAAATTAAATTATTTATGACATCATGATGATGCAGCGATTACCTCATTATTTAACGATATAAATAAAATGAAAAGATAATGTAAAATCTAAGAACTACACATGTCAAAAACCTATTGTATGGGTGGGTTTAGAACTCTTATCACATTATCCTATAAATAAATCAATGTGGGACCTTTAAAACCCGAAACTCATTTGAAAATAAAGTAACATTTTATACCTTTCCAAGAGTGCCCCTACTCTCCTCTTATAAAAGGCCCCCACATCTACCTCCTTACCCACACCTCTCTAGCCTTTGGATCGTCCAATATCTGCCCATTTTGTCTCTCCACATCCCTCTCCTCATCCAAGAATCCTTACCTTATGCAGGAATCTCTTCACGAAACCCTTTTGGTTCAAACCAAAGGGAGTTACCCGATTTAAAGGTAATGTCTACACTTGTGTTATTTTGTTTTATTTTGTTTCTCCAACCCCATAAACTCTTTTTATTCATTTATATTGTTACAAAAACAGTATATTAAATATACTATGATGTTTTTATAATAAGGATTAGAGCTACACTTACACACAACTACATCTAATGGTTAAAGAGTATACTGTTTCCGTGGATGGAAAACTTCTGCCTCACGAAACGATGATTGTTCAATATTCTTCTAACACCATCAATGGTGGTCATTAAGATGTCACTATATTCATATATGATGTATAATATTTTTATGTTTTACTTATGCTTATGTATTTTTCATTTATGGCATAACTTTATGGTTTCCATTATGGGTAAACGCGATATCTTCATTTTTGGAAGTGCGGACTACCACCCCCTCAAAGTGATTTGATTCGTTAATACCATATGTGGTATGTATAAAGGATAGATTTAATGATATTATATATGATATTATACTGGAATTATAATATACCTTTATATCATTATGATTCAATTCCATTAAAAAGGAAATATAAATGAAAGTAGCGTTCATGCGTACGTACGGCTTACTGTCTCCATGAACGGTGCATTTCATTTCTTACCTCTAAATGTTATGTAATATTATAAATGCATATATATACTGGGTATATATATGATATATATTATATCTACATCATGAATATACTTCTGGATATAATGGATATTTTACCCCATGAACAACTTGTAATTGTAAAGAGTTTATTTTTGACTCAAGTACCAATGATAGACAAAATGACCACTATTAACATAAATAATTAAATAGTGTTCATAACATGGTAATAAGTGATATAAAAGGAATAATTACCTTGAAAAGGGTTCTTAATAAAGTAGAAATTAACTCTATTTTATTATTCAGGATGTTAAAGAGTGATCGAGTCAAGTTGGACCCGAGGTATGGGACTTCGTCACAATCTCCTATCATTGAAGAATATTTTGTTTTATACACAACTTTATTTTATACGGCTTTAAACCCCTTTGAATTTTACATTTACTCAAAAGAAATATTTTTTATACGGATTTTTTACTAAACGACAAAAGGGAATGTTTTTTTTCGTACGTATGTGGCGAAAACGACTTTTCTGCCGCCGTGACCATTATTTGAGTTTTGGATTCCTCTACAACCATAACATTTTTTTAAAAATGAAAAATGAATACCATGTTTTACTTTTCATTTATTTTGGTATTGAAAATGGTTTTCATAATGTTTTTAGATCGATGTGTTGTATAGATATCTTGTGATTGAAATGTGGAAATGTTATGTTTCCTTTATTCATGTTTTATGTGATAAGATTATGTTATGGTTTTTGGGAATTGTTTATAAAGACTAGTGGTTCCGTGATAAACTAAGGGTGGGTGATCCCGATATAGCTCTCCAATGCATTGGGTAATGTGATGGAGTTAAAAGTTAAGGTTTCTCTAAAGAGATTTATGGAATATACTGTGATGCGTATTACAAACGTAACCATGATGGTTACTCCCTACGTAAGAATGTTATGAATGCCTCAAGTTACGTTTATGTCTTATGATTTCTATGATTTATTCGTGATTTGATGAGGTATGTTAAAATGATTATGTTTTATGAGTAAAGTATGATTTCATACATGGACTAATGTTTTCTTTTCGCACTTTTATATCCCTTACTGAGTTTTTTATGCTAATCCCATGTTTTTGAAATGTTTTTCACAGGTCAAGGGAAAGGTACATGATGTGATGATAGTGTCAAGGAAGTATCAAGAAAGAATCCATGTTTCATTTTAAATATGTTTCTGTTGATAGTAAAAATGGGTACTATCTTTTATGTTACCACGCTTTTTAAGTGTCGAATGTAATGCATGATTTGTGATCTAATTCTCTAAAAATCTAAACCTGAAAAGATCCTCAATGTGTATTCTTGAAGTAACTCAAGATTATGTAATGTTTAAGGCTGGGGCCTTATAGTTGGTGTTAGAGGTCGGTTTAGATAACATTAAGAGTTAGAATTCTATTAAATGATCATCCAAAAAAAATTTATGCTCAAATTGAAATGATATAGCATTTGAAGATTACCATGTTGCTTTATCTAAGAAATGTTTGTTCAGAATGGTTTTTTGCAGAGGAAACATGGAAGTAGTTCTAGGAAAGCATACAGAAAGAAATAACCTTCCGAATTAGTATCCTGAGATGGTTGGAATTGTAACCGAATAGTTTTTTGTAGTAATGGATCAGTTGACTCAAGTGATATATGGTGGCAGTTTCCATGCATGAGATCAGCCAAATCAACCGCAGAGGAACATATTAGTGGTGGAACATTTCATGAGGCAACATCCCCCATCATTCAGAGGATCATCTGACCCTGTGCTAGCTGAAGGGTGGATTAAAGCACTGGAGAAGTTTTTCGATATCATGGGGTGTTCAGACAATCAAAAGGTTAGTCTTTCTATTTACCGTTTGGGGGTGAAGTAGATCAGTGGTGGTCGATGGTTAAAAATATCAGGGACACTGATGAGATTGATGCTCTCGACTGGGATGAATTCAAAGGTATGTTTCTTGAGAAGTATTTTACTAAGTCTGTTCAACTTAGTATGGAAAACCAATTCATGGAATTGAGGAAAGAGGAATACTCAGTGGATGCTTATGAATAAAGGTTTACTCGATTGGAAGGTATGCTCCAAATTTTATCTGAGACCTTGATAGTAAAATCAATCATTTTTACTCTGGATTAAAGCCAAAATATCGAATGGATTTAGCTTCTCGTGAGTTCAAGAGTTATGAAAATCTTGTTTGATGTGCCGAGAAGGTGGAAATGGAGTTTTTCGATGATCAAGTGTTCTATAACAACCAACAGAAGAAGAGACCGAGGTGGCAGGCGAAAGGGAAGAATTCTTCAGAAAGGTCTTATGGTAAGAAAACTATGTTTCGAGTTTGTGATAAGTGTGGTAAAAGGTATGCTGGGGAATGCCTTCTGAATTCTGGAAAGTGCTACCGATGTGGTAATATGGGACATAAGGCTCGTGATTGCACTAAAAAATACCATGGTGAATGTAAGACCAAATTTGATTTACAGTTAGTGAAATGTTTTAAGTGCAATTATATGGGTCATTATGCAAATGAGTGTATGACAAAGAGCTCGAGTGATAGGAAGCAGTTAGACTACAAGAAGAAAGGGGTGGTGAAATCCTTTGTAACTACTTCAGCATATGTTGGTCCATCAAATGAAGTGGTATCAGGTACTTTGTTTGTTTTTTCAGATTATGCTAGTGTGTTGTTTGATTCGAGGTCTACACATTCTTTCATCTCTGAAAACGTTTCTAGTAAAATGGGAATACCATCTCAATAAATGACTCTTGAACTTGTTGTAAAAACACCTGGGGGAAATGTTGAGGCAAATAGAATTTATAAGAATTTTTATATCCTTATCCGTGGAAAGAACCTACTTGCAAACCTTATTGTTTTACCTCTAGTAGAGTTTGATGTTATCCTGGGTATGGATTGGCTCTCTATTTACCATGCTAAGATTGACTGTAGAGCTAAAGAAGTTTCTTTTCATAAATACTTTCAGTTTGTGTTCAATAATGAACCCGTACTGTTGATAACATATAAAGAGGCCGAGAAACTTGTAAAAGATGGAAATGAATGTTACCTTGCACATATTGTTGAAAAAAAGGGAACTGTTCAGATTAATGATGTCCCGGTGGTAAATGAGTATCTTGATGTTTTTCCTAATGAGTTGTCTGGAATAATACCAGATCGAGAAGTTGAATTTACTATTGACATAGTTCCCGATGCTAAGCTAATTTCAAAACCCCCTTATTGAATGGATCAAATTGAACTTTTAGCGTTGAAGGAGCAATTGCAAGATTTATTAGAGAAAGGTTTCATTCGACCTATCACATCACCATGTAGTGCTCCTGTTTTATTTGTTAAAAAGAAAGATGGTTCTATGAGACTTTTCATTGATTATAGAGCCTTTAATAACATCACTTTTAAGAAAAAAATATCATTTGCCTCATATCTATGATTTGTTTGATCATCTCCAGGGAGCTCAGTTTTTTTCAAAGATTGACCTGAGATCGGGGTACCATCAGTTGAAGGTAAAGGAAGCAGATATTCTGAAGACCTCTTTTCGTACAAGATATGGCCATTATGAATTTGTAGTAATTTCTTTTGGGCTAACTAATGAACCAGCTGTATTCATGGACTTAATGAATTGAATTTTCCATGAGTTCTTGGATAAGTTTTTGGTGGTTTTCATTGATGATATTTTCGTGTTTTCTAAAAGTAAAAGGGATCATGAAAGACATTTAAGGGTTATTTATCATACCTTAAAAGAAAATAAATTGTATGGTAAATTCATAAAGTGTGAGTTTTGGTTGCAACAAATTTCTTTCCTTAGTCATATTGTTTCTAAAGATGGAATAACTATTGATCCTGCGAAAACAAAGGTTGTTGAAGAATGGCCAAGACCCACAAATGTAACTAAGATTCATAGCTTCCTTGGTTTGGCAGGTTATTACCAAAGGTTTGTTAGAAATTTTTCATGGTTATCTAGTCCAATGACTAAGCTAACTCGGAAGGGTGTTAAGATTATCTGGACAAAATAATGTGATGATTGTTTTCAGAAACTAAAAATAAGATTGGTGAATGCTCCAGTTTTGGCACTACCTTCCAGGAATGGGGAGTTTGTTATCTACAATGATGCTTCATTAAAAGGACTTGATTGAGTCCTAATGAAGAATGATCAGGTAATTGCTTATGCTTCACGACAGTTGAAAACTCATGTGGTAAATTACCATACACATGATTTAGAATTAGCTGTTGTTGTTTTTGCTTTAAAAATTTGGAGGCATCATTTATATGGAGTAAAGTGTGAAATATATACTGACCATAAAAGTTTAAAGTATATATTCACTCTGAAATAATTGAACATGAGGAAGAGTATATGGCTATAATTAATCAAGGATTATGATTGTACAATTCATTACCATTTGGGAAAAGCAAATAAAGTGGTTGTGCTTTGAGTCGAAAAAGTAATGATTCATTAACAATATTGTGTTGGGAACGTGATCTTTGGTTAAGGATTTGATGAACTTCGGCACATAAGTTGTTGGTGAAGGATGTCCTTCTATTTTGTTTCAGGTATCAGTGAAATATTCTCTATCATACTGAATTAAGAAAGCACAGAAGCAAGACAGTGAGTTGCAGAAAAAGGTAGAGCTGGTTCAGAAAGGTATGTTGCCTGAATTCAACATTGATAATGATTGTGTTTTGAGATTTGGGAAGAGATTTTGTGTGCCTTGTAATTCTCAGTTGAAGAGAGATTTGTTATGTGAAGCTCATAGTTCTTCATTTTCAGTTCATCCAGGAATTACTAAGATGTATAGAGATCTTCGGGAGTATTACTAGTGGGACAGGAAAAAAAGGGATATTGGTTATTTTTCTGTGAAGTGTTTGACATGTCAATAGGTTAAAGAAGAGCGGCAGTTACCAAAAGGGATGATTCAGCCTCTACCAGTACCAGAGTGGAAATGGGAGAATATATCCATGGACTTCATTGTGGGATTTCCGAAGACACCTCGAGGTAATAATGCAATATGTGTTATTGTAGATCGCTTGACTAAATATGCTCATTTCCTTTATATAAGAGATAATTTTTCCCTAGATCAACTTTCCAGTTTGTATATTAAAGATATAGTCAGGTTACATGGAGTTCCCCTATCCATTGTATCTGATCGTGATCCCATGTTTACTTCTAACTTTTGGAAAGGCCTTCAGAAGTCATCGGGTACTGAATTAAATTTTAGTACAACTTTTCATCCTCAATCAGATGGGTAATCAGAACGAACAATTCAGACTTTGGAGGATATGCTATGTGCTTGTTCTATGGATTATCAGGAAAGTTGGGAACAACATCTTTCTTTGGTTGAGTTTTCTTATAATAACAGTTTTCATTCTAGTATACAGATGGCACCATTTGAGGCATTATATGGGAAGCGGTGTCGAACTCCAGCTTTCTGGGATGAAGTGGGTGAAAGGAAGTTGATGGGACTGGAATTGGTAGAAGAGTTGGCAGAAAAATTTCAGCTGATACAAAAACACATGAGAACAGCTCAGAGTAGGCAGAAGAGTTATGCGGACAACATGAGGAAGGATCTCTCTTTTGAGGTAGGTGATCATGTTTTTCTCAAAGTATCACCATGGAAAAGTATGATGCGATTTGGTAAGAAAGGAAAGCTGAATCCAAGGTTCATTGGACCATATGAAATTCTGGAGAGAATTGGATCAGTTTCATACCGAGTGGCTTTACCTCTGAGTTTATCTTAGGTACACAATGTTTTTCATGTTTCAATGTTAAGGAAGTACATGCCAGATCCATCTCATTTTTGAGTCCAGAGGTAGTTCAACTGGAAGAGAATCTATCTTCTGAGGAAAAACCCATCCAGATTCTTGACCATAGGGAGCATGTGTTGCGGAATAAGGTGATTTATCAAGTAAAGGTTTTGTGTAAAAACCACATGAGTGAAGAGGCAACATGGGAATCTGAAAATGCAATGAGGGATAAATACCCCCACTTATTCGATATCTAAATAAATTGCGGGGATGAAATTTTCTAAAGGGGGAAAGATGTAACATCCCAAGTAAGTAATTAATAATATATATTTTTATCTATGTCTATTTATGAATTAGATAGTGTTTTAGAGGCTTAAAATGAGAATAAATCCAATCTTAAGTATGGAATACAGTAATATTTTTAAAAGATTGTTTTACTGCCTTTTGATGGAAAACCATTTTTAAATCAAACTTTTGACAATATTATAAGCTCTATTTGTCAAAATAAACATATTATTTGTTATTGGGACATTTAAATTTACATTGGGTTAATTTTTTGTATTTTTCTGACAATGTTCATTTTTTAAATGAATAGTGAAAAATACTGCATTTTACATCAAAACTGCTTTTTCATCTAATTTAATTATATGGATAGATTATCTTTTTAATTGGTTTTAAATTTTAAATAGTATATATTTTTACCATTTAATCCAATTGTGGTAATTGGGATTAATTTCACTTTTAAATTGGACATGAACAATTGTCAAACTTTTGATAGAAATTGTTTCAAAAAAAGCCGCTATTTATTTTGACAACAGGAATCATATTTAAATTAATTATTGAAATTTATGTATTTGGAATTTGGTAAAATGGATTCCATATTTTTAATCAGAAGGTCTAAATTATGTAATTAAGACTCTTGTTTTTGGACTTTGTGAATAGTAACGACGGTAATTATCGTTAATTATCTTGATTAATTAGTAATCGGGTAGTTAAGGATAATAAAATAATATCATAATAAAAAAAATGAAACCAAAATGTGTCATAATACTACTTTTTGTGTCATGGACGACCATGGGACGACTTGTGACAAACTTTGGGACCCCATGGAATCACTTTTGTTTGATAATGACTTTTTATCTTTTTATTTTTTTTAAAAAATAAATATAACAAAGAATGTATCATCTGAGTAAAAAATTATTCATTTTTTATACGTAAATGATCTCTAAGACTATAAATAGTCATAGGAAAGATAAAACTATTTCCTACATCATAGTATTTTTTTTATAATATTTAGACGTTAAATAAATTAAATTATTTATGACATCAGGAGGATGTAGCGATTACCTCATTATTTAATGATTTAAATAAAATGAAAAGATAATGTAAAATCTAAGACCTGCACATGTCAAAAACCTATTGTATGGGTGGATTTTGAACTCTTATCACCTTATACTTGAAATAAATCAATTTGGGACCTTTAAAATCCGAAACTCATTTGAAAATAAAGTAACATTTTATACCTTTCCAAGAGTGCCCCTCCTCTCCTCTTATAAAAGGCCCTCACCTCTACCTCCTTACCCACACCTCTCAAGCCTCTGGCTTGGCCACTATCTACTCATTTTGTCTCTACACATCCCTCTCCATATCCTAGAATCCTTACCTTAGGCAGGAAGCTCTTAAAAAAACCCTTTTGGTTCAAACCAAAGGGAGTTACCCGATTTAAAGGTAATGTCTTCAGTTGTGTTCTTTTGTTTTATTTTGCTTCTCCAATCCCATAAAATCTTTTTATTAATTTATTTTGTAACAAAAATAGTATACTAAATATACTAGGATGTTGTTATAAGAATTATTCAAGCTACACTTACACACACCTACATCTAATGGTTAAAGATCATACTGTTTTCGTGGATGGCAAATTTCTGCCTCACGAAACGATGATTGTTCAATATTCTTCTAACACCTTCAAAGGTGGCCATTAATATGTCACTAAATTTATATATGATATATAATATTTTTATTTTTTACTTAATATTCTGTATTTTTTTTATGGCATACCTTTATGGTTTCCATTATGGGTAAACGCGATATCTTTATTTTAGGAAGTGCGGACTACCGCCCCCTCAAAGTGATTTGATTCATTAATACCATATGTGGTATGTATAAATGATAGATTTAATGATATTATATATGATATTATACTGTAATTATAATATACCTTTATATCATTATGATTCAATTCCATTAAATAGGAAATAGAAATGAAAGTAGCGTTCATGCGTACGTACGACTTACCCTCTCCATGAACGGTGCATTTCATTTCTTCCCTCTAAATGTTATGTAATATTATAAATGAATGTATATACTGGATATATATGATATATATGATATCTACATCATGAATATAATTCTGGATATAATGGATATTTTACACCATGAACAACATGTAATTATAAAGAGTTTATTTTTAACTCAAGTACCAATGATCGAAAAAATGAAAATTATTAACATAAATAATTACATAGTGTTCATAAAATGGTAATAAGTGATATAAAAGGAATAATTAAGTTGAAAAAGGTTCTTCAGCAAGTATAAATTAATTCAAGTTTATTATTTAGGACGTTAAAGAACGATCAAATCAAATCGGACCCGAGGTATGGGACTTCGTCTCAATCTCCTTTAATTGAGGCATATTTTGTTTTATACACAACTTTATTTTATATGGCATATAAACCCCTTTGAATTTTATGTTTACTCAAAAGGAATATTTTTTATATGAAGTGTTTACTAAACGACAAAAGGGAATGTTTTTTTTCGTACGTATGCGGTGACAACGACTTTTCCGCCTCCGTGACCATTATTTGAGTTTTGGCTTCCTCTGCAAGCCATAACTTTTTTAAAAAAAATGAAAAATAAATACCATGTTTTAATTTTCATTTATTTTGGTATTGAAAATGGTTTTGATAATTTTTTTATATCGATTTTTTGTATTGATATCTTGTGATTGAAATGTGGAAATGTTATATTTCCTTTATGCATGTTTTATGTGATAAAATTATGTTATAGTTCTTGGGCATTGTTTATGATAACGGGTGGTTCCGTGATAATATAAGGGTGGGTGAGCCCGATATAGCTTTCCAATTTATTGGGTAATGCGAAGGATTTAAACGTTAAGGTTTCCCCAAAGAGATTTAGGGAATATATTGTGATGGGTATTCCAAACGTAACCACGAGGGTTACTCCCTACGTAAGAATGTTATGAATGCCTCAAGTTACCTTTATGTCTTATGATTTCTATGATTTATTCATGATTTGATGAGGTATGTTAAAATGATTATGTTTTATGAGTAAAGTATGATTTCATACATGGACTAATGTTTTCTTTTCGTACTTTTATATTACTTACTGAACTTTTTATGCTCATCCCAAGTTATTGAAATGTTTATCACAGGTCAAGGGAATGGTACATGATTTGATGATAGTGTCAAGGAAGTGTCAAGAATGAATCCATGTTTTATTTTAAATTTGTTTCTGTTGATGGGGAAAATGAGTACTATATTTTATGTTAGCACTTTTTTTTAAGTGTGCAATATAATGCCTGATTTATGATCTAATTATCTAAATATCTAAACCTGAAATGATCCTCAACGTGTATTCTTAAAGTAACTCAAGATTAAGTAATGTTTAAGGCTGGGGCCTTATACCTTGTGTCAAAATGGCACATGAGATAAATGTTTTGGTGATAATTAACAAATATTTACACTAGAATTATTTACTTTTCAATATATAAGTTGTGTGCTCCTCACCACTGACTTAAGAACCACCCTATCTTAGCCTCTTGTAGAACACACCTTAAGTATCTTAATGTTTCTATACTTACATGGAAATTATATTCGAATATACACATGTGATAAAAATATTTTATTTAGTACCCAAAATTTATTACAGAAACTTTATATACAGTTGATGAATTTAACTGAAGAAGTGACTACTTGTTTCTTCAAGTAAGTTCATTACAATTAAACTTCTATAGATTAATTTCATGATATGTGAATAAAATAACCTCTACTTTAATACCAATTTTTTTGAAGGACGTTGCGAAGGTACTTTTAATGTAACTCTTTTCATTCTCCTTTTCACATTTTTATTTAACTTATTTACCATAAGAATTAAAAATTATTCTTTCTCTAATGTTCTTATTTCTTGGAAAACCGTACCCAAAAGGTAATGAATCATTTAATCCATCCTATTCATTTTTTAATTATAAATGAAAATGGGGTAATTTGGTGAAAATGATATTAGAAATGGGTCCATTGAATGATTCTGATCCATATTTCAATTAACACATATCAATTGTAATCATCACCTATTTATATATTTTCTTCTCTTAATCCTCGTAATCTTTTAGGATATGAGACAACATGTGTAATCCTCCATATAATTATGTGGTATCCAAAAATCACATTGGATGTTGATGATGACATTATGATAAAACCATCATATGTATCATACTTGAGTCCTGTGTAAGAAGTTTTAACACCCTCGCTTCCTGAGGTGGTTTAATAGGTATTGGGGACTCCAACACCTTGAATTTATGATATCATAGTATTTTAGAGAAGTTCTAGTAATAGTCATGGAAATTCATGTGAATGTGGACATTTACTTTGTCTATTAGATATTTCACTATGTCTTGTCGTTTTACTTTCTATTTTCTATAAAAATATAATCTATTAGATTTGTAATTTTATCTTCATTACCAATTTATGCATTGTTGATTAATTAATAAAATCATTAAATGTATCTCACTATTTTATAGAATTATATGAACCACTTGTATTAGAATCAGAATACTCTATTTCTTGAGTATTCTAGTGGAAAATATCATTTAACCCATTCTCATAGTCTATAATCAATGGCTACACCACTACATGGAGAGTTTAAGGTATGAATTTTTCTATCCAACCACATTAACTTATGTCTCCTTGATCTGTTGAGTGAATTCCTAGCTTCAAAAATCATCAAAATTATTTAATCAATGCTTGACTCTAAAGTTGAAAAAATATAGCTATGGATATTGTATTACTTCCGACTTCAGTTATGTCAACCCATCGTTCTCATAATAACTCCTTAGTGGTAGAAGGCACCCTCAACTATGGATGATCAATCACTCCATACACCTGGTTTTGTTCAAATTAAAATAATGTAAGGTATTTGTGACTTATTGATTCTTTGAGGGTTTTTATTATTTTTTGATGAGTGTAATCGATTTCAATTAATCTATTCACTATATGTTGTCGTGATCACAATAGAACATTAATAGAAATAAATCCATCAAATATTTATTAATTTTACTATTTATTATTTTATGTGCATCCAGGTTTCATGAAAATTCATAAAATAATAAAAATATCATAATGGAAATAAAATTACCAAATTGTATTGAGATTCTAAAATTCTTTGGTCCATTTAATCTTAATGGATCAACTGTGACCTAGCGGTATCATACCTGAGCTATAGCTTGACTCATGATGCAGCTCTTCCCCATCCAGTGTGTCTACTTCTCATCTGGATTTCGCCTCGACTTGGAATTTTCTATGTCTTACACTATCTTCATCAAGGTATAAAAACACTTGAATGTAGGTGAGCGGGTCTCGAGAGTGAAAAATACCGAGAACTAACTTTTATCTTTGTATGCATACACTTATAAAAATTAAACAAGACAAATGATGATACACAAACAGTCTTATTTAATTACATTCATCACAAATAATTAAATAATTATTTATATATATAAATCAAACAGACATACACATGGCCAGTAAATTGCATAAGATCAGTGAATGGGTAAAGATAAAAGTACGGAAAAATCAAATGAAATAAATTAATTATGAGGGAATTTATTAAACTAAATGAATTATTTAAATTCAATTAATTTAATACTATTTATTCCTCATATTAATTTTATTTTAATTACGAAAACAAATTTATTAATTAATTTATTTAATAACCAAAACTAAATTAATTATTTAGAAGATTATATTTATTATTTTTAAATGAAAAATTAATTTTTAATTAATTTTATTTTATTATAAAATCAATTTTAATAAATAAATTAATTTTGATTATATAAAAATATTTCATGGGCCAAGAAACAACCCCGTCAAAGACCATTGTAGGTCGGACCAAACCAATATAGTCTCATTCCAAGATGTTAAGATCTCGTGTAGGGGTTATCTAGGCCAAATAGATCTGTCCAGACCTGTTCTAGATTGGGAAGACCTGTTCAGGCCCATGTAGTACCATACTGAGTGGTCCAGCCCCCGGTTTTACCTACGGGTTTCCAAACTAAAATTGAACAGAGGTTACTGTGGGGAATAAGAATTGACAAAAAGATTTGACTAGGGGTCACGGATGGAAGGTTTCCATGGAAGCCACTATTGTAACGAGGCATGAAAGTCAAGCACATTCTCAAATAGTGGACAAGGGTTAGCCAGTGAATGAGGTGGCGCTTGGGGCACATCAGCATCTAGTAGTGGGACGATCCTGGGTGACCATTGGGAATGGTCTGGTCAAACATTCGGCAGTGTTCTGGGACTACTGTGGAAACCTTTTCCATGGAAGGTGTTGTCTCCCAAGGCGATAGGGTAGCCAAATATGGCCAGCTCAATAGATGGGATGAGGATCAACTGATGATGGGTTGACCCATGTAGCAGTATCCTTCTATGGAAATGTTGGCCCGACGTAGCCAGGTAGCATTGAGTAGTTATGGGGTGTCATATCTCTATCTCTTGATGTTCAAGGTAATGTAGCCTTTTCAGGGACCAACGGAGAACAGTATGGCAAGCGAGGCACCATCAATCTGACCATATCTACTGGGGAGAAGGGAGGAGAATGCAGGAGGCACCAATATAGACGTGTGGGTGAAAGGCATCTGATGGGGAGTAGGTTTGTTGGGATCTTAAAAATTATTCAGCTAAGGTGTGGAGAAGGATGGTGGTACTGCGGTTGTGGCCCAGTGTGGAGGTGCACAACTGACAGCTAGGTCGGTCGGTCTAGCTTGTCAAGGAATCTTATTTTTTTACTTACTCCAAATTCAAAAATCAAACCTTATTTTTTTATTGTGAAAAGTATTCCACACCAATTTCACACTAACCTTATGCCTTAAGTGTTTCTATAGGCTATTATAATGAAATAGTTATAATTATTATAATATTATAATTATATAATTATTATAACATTATAATTTCTACAAAACCGTGGAATGAACTATGGTCAGAAAAAACTATTCCAGCAACCTGAGTTCCTGGAGGATTTCATATTTCACTATAATTTTTAACCTATTATATTACCTAAGTAGAAATTCATATATATGAAATGTGTTTCAAAAATTAATTCCTAAAAAATCACCATTCTCAATCTATAAAAAATATCATATGATCATAACTTGGTCATCCAAACTTGGATTGAGCATCACCAAATTTATTGGGACCAAATTTAAATACTCTTCTTAATTTAATCAATTTTTTTCTGGGCTTATAAAATCCATACAATTTCTATGATACTAATTGAAGGTATTGGGATGTGCAGTAGAATCTGGTGCATCAATAATTTAAACTTTTATCAGTGGAGTGACATAACTTGCAGTCTCCAGTGATTTGAGCCTCCATACAGTCTAAGGATCTCACATGCATTAAAAATATTACATAAAAAATCTAATGCGTAACTCATTTTGATTGATAGAATGCTCCACTACAGCTCGTCACCAACGACCATTGTCATAACGATCCAATCCCAAACCCCACAAGATCTTCCACACATGTTCCATGAATCACCACACATGTTATTCATTTAATTCTATGTGATAGCACAGATCTATGAAGATATATTCAATGTCACAACGATCCCCACAATCACACGACTTCAATCTGTCAAATGTGTCTTGGATCAGTCACTCGAAGAGATACTCTTTCTCTCTAGAAAGAAATCGGAGAGAGAGAATCTCATTTTGAATAAATGAATAATCACTTGAATGAACCTCACTTCCCTCTTATATAGTTGGTGGAGTAAATACCTAAAAAGGGTTCCCCAGCCCCCATAAAACCGACACCCACTAAATAAGAAAGAAATAATTATGAAAAACTAAAATTCTTCATAAATATTATTTATATTTTTTCACACTTCTAATATATATTAAATATATTACATAACAAAACTGAATAATTTAACTCAAATCGTAATTCCCACTAATATTAAAAGAACCTAGAATATGAAAATAATATTTATTTGTATAATATTTTTTCTTGTATTAACTAAATTCCTTGTGAGTATTTTTAATAAAAAAATTCAACTCAATTATTCTATACTTGAATAATAATGAATTTATTTATTTGTTGGTGATCATTTACTTGGACAACTCTTGAGCCTCGTGATGGGTCCTACCATTTCCAAAATACATATTCACCAGAATGGGGAATATTTTTTAATACACTATTTTATGTGACCCTATAAGACCTTATCTTGATAGTAGTGAATAGTATTCATAGACCATGATTAGATTATAATAACCCGTCAAGTCCTCTAAACCGATACGAAATAGTCATAGTAGTGAAAACCAACCTATGGACACATAATGTGTAGTATATTCTCTTTGTATTTAGATATATCATAAAGCATGAAAAACACTTATGTCATCGTGCTTTACTAATTTATTTAATTTTTTATCTAACTATATAGACTTACCTTCAACTAAATTTGACTAGAATTTATAAAGGTACAACCATTCTAACTAACCAATATTGAGATATATTTCATCCTTAACTTAGAACAAATAAATTTTTTCTTAACCATTCAACTAGTACCATATCACTAATGACGCACCCAACACAATCTACCTCACCATGATTTCATTATCATGCTTTTTCCCTTGCATCAATGTACGTGATCAAATGGTACAAATTGATACTAATATAATGTAAGGAAGCCAATATAATTGTTCATAGATAGGAACAACCAATGAAACATGTAACATGTTTTGTTCCTATTGGCTAATGTAACTATGATATCACCTTCCAAAGATCACTAAGTTCAAACATCATGAGAAAATGTCTCAATTATTATGATCCCCTAGCACCTAATAGTAAGAAATCAAATGTGTTCAGTTAGTATAATGTATTTATAATATAATAATGTTATTTAAGATTAAATTCATAGTATCTTGATGTTCTCATTATAGTATGGGATCTTCTCTTACCTTTTTATACAACAATTAATATATGGATATTACCATTTAAATATTGGACACATAAATGTAGAAATTATTATTACAAGTATACATAATAAATTTCTCACAGTATACATGATATGGTAATTGAAAATTACCATTCAATTTGGGTCTACGACACCAAATATTACAATATATGATGCCTTATTACTCAAATAATATTTTTATGAAAATAACATGAATTCTGATTGTAAATATTTCCCCAATAAATAAAAAAAAATCTTAGTAAGAAACCTTCGGACTAACATAATATAATGTATTGGATGATTAAGTTAATACTAGAAAAAACAATACAGAAATAATGGAAGTGAAAATATAAAAATATTTTTTATAAACCTTTTGTAATATGGTTGTAAAAACAAACTTCAAAGTAATGATAAAAATTATCGTTCATTGGATAAAAATAGAACATTGAAAAAATTAATTTAAAAAAATTCCAAATATTTAAACCTTTAAAATAAATGAAGGTAAAAATTAAAAATGATTCATGGAAGATAAAAATATATATAAGTGGAATGAAATCCCTTAAGTTATTTTTCTAAAAATATTAAACATTATTTTAAAAAAATTAAGAAAAATGGTAATAGTATTTTCATTAAAAAAGAGAAATTTGGAAAATAATATTGATAATTGAGAACTTACTTAAAAGTGGGAAAATAAGTTCCTTTAGTAATGGTTAAAATGAGTTTCTTTTCATAGTTTTATAAAGAAAATAAAAAATGGACTGTGTGGAAAATATTGAAAATATTTCTTTTAATAATTTTATAAAGAAATTCAAGGATATTATAAAATGACTTTAAGAAATATTATATATATATATAATAACATTATTGAAATAATATAATGAATATGGACATGGAAGAGAATGATTTATGACTGTAAAGAAAAGATAAGAATGAGTCAATGTTTAAGAAACTGTTTGGTTGAATTGTGAAATGAAGGGATATGAATGAAAAAAAGACATGTAAAACCCAAAAAAATAAAGAGTAAATACAATATAATACAATAATAGGGTGAAATATACCATGCTATTAAGGATTAAGTTAAATAATAAATGTTATATCTTTACCAATGTAAAATTAAGTTAACAACAACAATAATTATGAATTAGGAAAAGTGTGAATCAAAGTATAAAGAGAAAATAGAGAGCTTTAATGAAAGTTAAACTCCAAAAAATAACAATTATTAAATATATAAGAAGTTTATGAGGTAGTATTTATGCTATATAAAATTCAATTGGTGCGTGGTAAGAAACAGGTCTCATGGAATTGAAATTTGGACCAAGAACCCTTACCATAGGTCCGGTTATATTTCATTGTGTTTCTAAACACTATATAATAAAATTATTTTTATTAAAACATTAATATTTAATTAAATAATATCCCTTTTTTAATTCTTGATCCATTATAATCATTGAAATTTATTTATTACTATTTCATTCGAAGAGATAATTGCTTGAAAACATGTTTCTTTTATATTATCCTGTTTTGTTTCATTTTCATGAATTTTTCTATTTGTAATTTATCATTTTGAAAATTATTTCCAAGAGATTATAATAAATTAAAATAAATTTATATTATATAATATACAGTACCAATCCAATAAGGGGTTGATAATTATATCATGGAAAATATCCTCATATACAGATGAAATGAGTCATTTATCAGCATGTGTCAAAAAAGAGGGAGATAGAGTATATAATAAAAATAGATTAAAATTATTATACCTATATAATAATAACATCAATATGTTTTGTAATTATTTACAAAATAATTTAGGAATTTGTAAAATGGAAAATTGATTGGGAGAGTATAAATAATAAGATAAATAAAATAATGAAAGAGAATCTGGGTGAGTTCTTCATGAAAAAATTGCTCCCTTGTGAAAGCCTTGAAGGATTGGGTTTGAGTAACTATAGAATATCACTAAGGGTATTAAGTTAATTATGATAAAGTAAATGGGTAGATATTAGCCTCATTGAAGGGAATGGGATGTGTTTTTCAAATAGAAATGAGTTGGGGTATTTGAACATGTGATGATGAGTATATTTTGGGTTAAAATATTGATTCTTTTTCATTTAAAACAAATAGTTTTGAATGTTAATGTTTTCCATGAAATTAGTTGGAGTATTATTAAAACAATTAGGTTTATTTGACATTTAGATAAAGCAAAAACTGAATGCAACCTCCCATCTACTAAGTTAAATGAAAAGAACCAAAAATAGTTTTTTATTTGGATACAA
Source organism: Viscum album (assembly GCA_963277665.1). Classification (NCBI taxonomy): domain Eukaryota; kingdom Viridiplantae; phylum Streptophyta; class Magnoliopsida; order Santalales; family Viscaceae; genus Viscum; species Viscum album. The sequence goes on along the minus strand of OY728155.1, from coordinate 1,284,078,109 downwards.
TATAATTTAGGTTCTAAAATATAAAATATATGTTTTCAAGCTACACATAATATTTTCAAATTTATTAATTTACACCTAAATTTTTTTTTAGAAAAAATTTTTAGAAAATTTTCTATTATAATTATATCATGATGATTCTATAAAACTTTCGTATTCACAAAAAATAATGTTTCACTCTTTACCCAAAATTATTCTTCATAAAAAATCACATAAAATCACCATATCATAATTTTAAAATGATGATTCTAAAAATGATGCCATTTTTATTAAATTTAAATACAAAAATTTATGAATTTAATTTTTAAATTAAAACATATAATATAATGAATTTTTTTTTCATTAAATTAAATGACTTTGTAAACATTAAGTGTTATTAATATTATTTCATATATTTGTGTTAATATATTTGTTTATAAAATGAAACATTCTATTGGAATAATAATTTAAAACTGCTCAAATTAATTTTTAAATATAAAAAGACATAATATATAGAAAAATATAATTATTTTACAAAAAGTAATTTTTAACACTAAATGTTTTTAATCACATTAATTAATTATTTATCTTCTAACCATTAAATTTATTCAAATAATTGGTTTTATATCGAATAAAATTATTATTTAAAATAATAAATATAACATTTAAGGAATAAAAATAAAGTATTTTAAATATCTTTTATTTACTTAAGGTTTTACATTTTTATAATTTTATTAATGATATTTCTCATTTTATTCTCATGATGTATTAATTTTTATCTTACATTATAAAACACAATACAATTCATTTTAGTTTGGGGTTTTTTTTATGCATGTTTTTATAAGTATTATTTATTTTAATAAAATACATATTAAAATATTAGGGTGTTACATATGATGTAAACATAGAGAATGAAGGATAAAAAAACCACTCTTTTATCTGAAGTAGAGCCTACGAGTCTTGAATAAACAACTAAATTTGTCAATTGGGTTAAGTAAATTAATGAATAGCTTGAAAAAATTGAAAATAATCAAACATGGGAAGTTGTTCCAAGGACAAAGGATAAAAATTTCATCAGAACCAAGTGAGTGTTATGGAATAAACTCAATGAAGATAGAAAGGTTCCTTAGAACAAAGGATTATTGGAGTGAAAAGGATATTTAAAAATCAATGGTATTAAAATTGATTATAGGATTTCTCCTATTTCCCAGTTGGAAACAATTTGACTTTTCTAATAAATATTGGTGTATATGGGTTTCAATGTGTATTAAATTGATCTAAAATTATAATTCCTAAATAGATTTTTTGAGGAATAAGTACACATTGAGAAACAAAATTTATTTCTTATGGATGAATATGAAATAAAGTTGTTCCACTTAAAGAAGGCTATGTATTACCTATAGAAATCACCATGATATTAGTATTAATGGATATATTAATATATAAGAAAGCATATATTCAAATGAGGTGATTTTGATTGAAAAATATATATCATGAATGGAAATTATCAAAGGATTTCGCTGCTAATTTATATGGATGAAATATTTTTTAAGGGCTAAAATTTAGTACAATGTAGGACGTTTACAAATTACATGTGACTAAAATTTGAGATTAATGTGTCCAGGGATTAATTGTTTTTCTTAGTTTATAGGTAACATATGAAAGTGTTAGTAAATTTATTTCCCAATCTAAATATTAAAAAAATGGCCAAAAGTAATTTCGAATGGAATATTACAAGCTAATGAAAACTTTTATAAATACCAAAATGAAATTGTCAAGATATAATGTGAGAAAAATGGTCTGTATCATGGAGTATAGTGATATTATTAAAATCCATATATACTTAATAGTAACATGACCAGATATTTAGTTTTCCATATTCCATGATTCATGGTACCAATGTTGTCCCAAGTAGAGTCACATGCTAGTAGACAAAATGGTACTTTGGTATATCAAAGATATAATAGATTTTGGGTTGTTTTATCACAACACATTATAGTAACAGTTATTAGGCTTCACAGATTCATTTTAGATAGGTTCAACATATGATTACATGTAGAAATTGGGTATTAATTTCAATCATGGTATCTAAGGAAATTTTTGGATAAGTAAGAAGTAAGATTGTATTTATCTTAGCACGGTATAGGCTAAATTCGGTATAGATACTCAAGCATGTACTGAATTAATATGGATGAAATAACAAGTTGAGGATATTGATGTTTATGTGAAATATTATATTGATATTATGTGGAAACCTCGAGTGTTATTAATATTTTGAAAGATATCATACATAATTAAAGACAAATGACATCAAGATAAAATATAATCCCACAAAGGATAAGGATGATCAAGGAATAGAGAAATTTAAGTATGTATCAACACAAAATAATGTTTTAGGTATCATGAAAAATCTACCACCAAAATAATATTTTCAAAGGATCGATTGGCTCTTGGATTCTAACTAAATCCCTATAACTAGATGGCTAGGAAAGGGTTCCCCATATCCCCTATGGTAATTTTTATTTATATAAACTAATGGTAACTCTCTCTTGAATTTAATGTTTATATTTCTAACCCTCTATTGTAATCATTTAGAGAAGTGATCTTTAGATTCATTGATAAATTGATAGAAGTAGTTCAAGTGTTAATGGGAAATGTTATCCATGAATCTATTTTTGAAAATAATTGGGTTGGGAGTGTTTTTTTATTGAATAAGGGGTATAAATCCTATGTTATTGATTTCAATTAGAGGATTATTTGGATATTTAATTGGGGGAAGAAACTTTGTTAAGGAGTTGAATGGTATAAATACCTAAGAAGTGTTTTCATGAGGTAATTTGCATTTAAATCTATTTTACCACACTAATATTGAATCAATTGGGATTAGAGATTTTGTTTATTAAATTATTGATATATATTTTTAACATTAAGATATTCCTACAGTGGTTTTTATCAAATATAGTTTATTCAAAAGCTTTCAAGCAACAAAATGTGGAATTTATTTTGAAATTTTCAACAAACCCAAAGGGGATATTGTTGTGAAAATATCATTGGAATTATTTTTTTGTGTTTGTGGAAAATTAATTTAAATAACATAAAAATAGCATAAATGTATTTTTGAACACATATCATAATGGATAAAGGTATTTTAGAGTGATTCTAGAAGAATTTATGTTGTACTGAATGCTCAAAATTTGTATAAGTAAAATTTATAAGTGTTATTCTTATTTCCATAAGAGTCATCTAGTGCGGAATGAAAAATGGGAAAGTAAGGTTCTCATAAGAGTCATTATCTTTTAGTTGTAGGAAAATTACCATGTATTGATTCCATGAAATTTATTTATGAATTTTTGTAAGATTTATTATATTTAATAGGGAAGTTTTTAAGAGTCATTGGGACTCTTTATGATTAATTCTTCAATAAAGGTGGTATTTTATAAGATTTATTTGGAACATCATAGGAGTATTTTCTAAACATCCTAAGAGTCATTTTGGTGTAAAGTGACATCATGAGAGTCATTTATAGACTTTTTAAGAGTCATTATAGGGAACTATAAGAGTCATTTTTGGCACTTTTGAGGGTAATACCATAATATAAGATCATTATGTAAGGTTCATTCCCTTAGATAATTCTTGAGAATAATAACCTAAAATAGGATACATGATATATTTTCAATAATATAATAGTGGTAAATGGTTCAACCACTGTAATTAGAGACAATAATGACAAAATATAATAAGGATTATTTTATTTTTATTTGGAGATTTAAATAAAATATTTGTGGTGATTTGTTGGATCTAGTTATTGAATAAAAAATACACCATGAATAGGGTAGCTGCATTGTGGAGATATTCATAGGAGGATCTTGTGTATTTTTAAATACCTATTTTGGATGAAGTTTGAGAATAAATTAATTCCAATATATTTGGTGATTAATTTTGGTGGGGTTCCAATTTGTTGCATTAGATTTTTCATATTCAAATACGAAAATATTTCTCATTTTAATATTCAGTGAATAAAATATTAAAAAGATAAATAAAATAATTTTATCCTGGAGACTCTGAAAGTATACAGAGAGAAGATATATATTCATTAAATTAAAATTTAAAAGTGTTATATAGATTTGAAGATCATTATTTTGAGAAGTGAAGGAGGATAGATCCGGAATTACATTGGAAAGGTAAAGAAGAAGCACTACAGACATACAATAAAAAGTCTGAAAAGAAGGAGGAGGAGGTATTCTAGGAGGTTGTCTTGTTCAATGTTCATATAGGTTGTACCAAGTTCCAAACATACTCTAGTGCAATTTATACCTGTTGTTATATGAAGATAAAAATTATTTATGAGAGGATCAATGAATTATTTGTTTATTCAATGAAGGTTATGAACCTGGATGGTTAGTTTGGTCACTCTATATTGTAAATAAAAGTTTTGTTCTTAGTAATTCAGGTCCATTAGCACATTTATTTTGTATACACCTTGGATTAGCTCAGTTTGGGTGAACCAAGTAAAAATATTGCGTGTCTTTATTTAAATTCCTTATAATTTCTTATCAACTATGATGAATATAGAGGTGTTACTATTAAAAGTGGTGTGATATATTTTACAAGGGTATTTTTATAAATTTAAAATACCTCAATTCACCCCCACCCACACCTCAAGGTATTCTCTCTACTTGGGACTAATAGCTATGGAAGCTAAAACTAAGCTCTATAAGATCTAATTCATAATATTATAAGCTACGTGAGATTAAAGGCTAAAAGTTACATTTCTATATGATATTAAATCCAGTAATTGTGTAGCTACATGTGATTAAAGTTCGAAAGATTCATAGTTATGTGCAATTAAATCATTAAGATATAGTGTAGTGTGAGATTAATAAATTACACATGTAAAGCTACATTAGACTGAATTTGGAAGTTATTATAGTTATGTGTGATTAAATTATTCCAAAAGTTGATTAATGTTATATTAACTTGTATTAATTGGTGATTAATTACATATTGTATCAGAATAATTCAGTGGTTCTAGTCGATACATCAAAATACCATGTAAACTTCCCAAGACCTGAATGAAAAATGAGAGGGTGGAGAATCAGTGAAAATCGTCTTATGAATTCTCATTTTCAATTCAACCAATTTTTCTTTTAAGGGTCTCAATCTACCCAATAAATTCTCACAGGATCACTGCGTGTGCATTAGTAGTAAGAGAAATCACAAGAAACTGGATTTATAAGGTTCAATAGGAAATAAGTATTCTTTATTAGGATTAGTTAATCCACCTAATCAAGAAATCTTCCATTATATACCCAAGTGGTTGCAACCAAGGACCATCCTATTCCTATCAACATAGAGTCTCGATATGTTTTATATTCTATAATCTCACAAAAAAACATCTTACCACTATAAATCATTATATAAATATAGAAATACCTCCTTCTACTACTAGTGATATCTATAGTGCTTGATGATGATCTTCCTCTAATAAAAAACTAGGTCAATCTGATCTTCTTGTTTACAACCCCTCTGAGAACTTCATAAAATTAAAACCATGATCATAGCTGAAAAATATTGAAACTTAATTCAGATCATTGATTATATGAGTCCTCTCAACATATTTAATACTTATTCACATGTGCATATTCCACCTTAAATAACTCTTAGATTCAGTCTCCTTATTCTCTCCTTGATACTGAGAAGTATCCGGATCTCAATATATTCCATTTCAGTCACATAACATTCTCTTTATTATTTTATCACTTAGTATATATAGTTTATTCACATATTATTCCTTAAGATATATTAACCTCTTTTGTTTCTCAGTTATTTTCACTTCTCAGTGAGAATAACTTCTCTTTATTTAGTATCACCTCATATCTAGACACCCTAAAAAATCTTGAATTAATTTAATGAAGAAAATCTATTTAATCCATAGAATTATAGTGGGTTCCCATAATATGTTGGAATGATGCGATCCTCTTTTAATGTATCAAATCAATTTTTCACAAGGTAACATGACCATGATCTCAAATATTCCCTTATATATTGAATGGTAGTCTCCAATTAAATTTTATAACAACCCTTCTTCAATTTTACAAGCCTAAAAAACCTATTCAAGAATCTAATCATGTTATGACCACCATAAAAGGATAAATCATTAATATATTGATTTATGGATTCCATAAATTCTCACTTTATCATTTTATCAAAACAACTTTGAAATCACCTTCTTCAACCTATAAAAGCACGGACCACACTTCATACTAAAAATAATGAAAATCCATAAACTTGAATATCCATGACAAGAAACCTAAAAAATAATCGCAATATTAAAATATGAATGTGACTATTTAAACTTCAATCTACTACGACATTTTCAAATTAAACTTCTTGATATATTTTCAAGAATTTTCCATTCTATCGATTTTGTATTAGTTCTATGTATATTTATATAGTTAAATTCAGGATCTAATTTGTTCATCATTGAATGTATCTCATAATATTATCATTTATCCTAAATCAAAAGGTTTTATTGATGTTTTCATTGCTAAATATCATTGCATACATTGATTGATTTAATTTCTTTAAAAAATATAAATACTAGAAATCCATAATTTTCACATTGTAGAATTGTTATCTTTTTTAAAGAGAAGAGGACATACATGGAATATATATATCATACATGCTACACAAATTAATATGGTGTCGTCAGAAGTCTTATGGTGTCAACTATTTTAAAAATTAATTAAATTAAAAAAGTTATACACCATCTCAAATATCATATGAGTTGAAAGAAATATCATATGCGGCCACAATGTCTAATATTCCTATATAAAATTCGTTCATGCATATGTCTTATTTTTTATTAAATTCATAGGATTTCACCTTCAGTCCCATGAATTTTCTATTTTTTTTCAAAATTCAAAGTCACATGAACCAAAAAATTACTATATTGTGAAACTTCTCCATGCCTCATTTGAAATTCTTATGGGAAGTATCAAATATCATACACTCTATATTGAATTTCTAAAATTTTCTGAAAAAAAGGTTAATCTATTTAGATGACCATGAGTCCTTATCATCCACTAAAAATCATATCAAATAATATTATAAACTTAATTAATTAGGTATTTTACACCTGATCACATTTGATTCCATAATTGGTGTTCTTTTTTATGATTTATAAAAAATCCATGTTATCATAAACTTTTATCCCTAGTTATTCAATCTTCGACTTGATGGGAACTTCCAAACCTCTCAATAAACTATATTAGATATTGTTTATACAGTTCAAACTTATCACTAAAAAAAATTCATCACAATAAATTAACATGCCCTCAACTGTTAATTTGTCTTGAATCTATCCAAGTGAAAATCCAAAGCAATATCATTAAGAATCCATTATCATATAACATGAAGAAACTTGTCTCCAACCACCTATTATCAAGCAAAATTTTCTAATTGAGAAAAAAATATAGTTCAATAAAGTGGGCACAACAATCTCCCCCTTTGTGTTAGTTGTCTATATCATAAAATCTGTATCATGTCAATATGTGCGCTTTTCGTTCCTTCCCCTTTATTGGAATGAAATAAAAAGGGCACATATGTGACTTCTCATATCATCTTGCTTCTTTCAAAAGTACTAATAATATATTATTCTACTTAATCTATGACTTAAAATCAAAAATTGACCCATTTTTTGTGTAATCAATGACCCCACGTTTTTTCTTAGAAAATATACTTTAGTTAGTAAAATCTAAATCTACTTAGGATAAACCAATGTAGAAGACCATAGTGGTTTAACTATGGTTTTCAATGTTTTCCAAAACTCAATTCCATGTGATACCAACTCAGTTTCTCAGTTTGGGGTTATTTAGAAATAGATATATCAATTAAAATTTATAGTCTAAACAAATCTGAACCAACACATAAAAAGGTTCAACTTGAATGCATACAAATCCTCATTTTTCACATATTTGTCACAAACCAATACTCCCCCATTAATAATTTATTTCATAAATTTAGAAATAAGCGATGAAAGGTTTTATTTTCATACCACTTTCTCTATATTTTTCAAGGTTGTTAAGAAATTACAGATTCACTACGTCATGATATTTTAATAGTTTTCCTTATTGTTTTCTCACCATGAAGGGATACACTCACTTTATTATTTTCATGGTGTAACATTTTATCAGATTCTAGAAGTCTCTCACATGGACAAATTAGGTTTGTTATGAGACTTCAAGAAAACCTCCCCATATGCCAGAGGCTGTCGACTAGTAGTGGGGATGTAAGTAATATAGTGGGGAGACTATTCCCCCTAGTACATAGTTACAACAGAATAGAAATAAAAAATAATAATAAATGTTAGATTAATTAAAATAATGGAAAGAGTACATCATAAAACTAGAAAGGAAAAGAAGAACCAATAAATCAAATAATAATCAATACAATGTTAAGATAGAATTTAGTTAATTTCAAACTGAAAGAAATACAGATAAATGACATTCATACACTAATAAACTCAAAAGACCCCAGTCTCAAACCCCATGTTGTTCCTCCCTCCATGCTTTAACCCATCCATAAATAAACAATCAAAATCAAGGTCCATTTCCCTTGTCTAAACCTACATTCAAGTAATCTTCTTGGGTACCAAACGATGACCCGAATAGGGTTTGAGTAAGACACAGTAGGTCAACAACACCATGCCAAAACAAAATACTGATAAAAAATTGTATACAATAAAGATATAAATAAGTGTACTAAATAATCAATTAATATAATGCAATAACTAACCTATATCAGAACCATTCCAGAATATCTCTGATCATGTAGTACAACCATGAAAACCATAACAAAAAATCCATGGAATAATCACATAACTGGTTAACGCCGTATGTATAAGAATTATAGAACAATCAAGAGGAGCTCTATAAGAATTATAACATAACTTAGAAAAATACCTATAAGAATTACAACATAACCAGACCAAACTGTCTATATATATATTTCAACATCTAGTTTAATCCCTCTATATACATATTTTAGCATCAATTAGAACTGAAATCATGACGTCAAGAAAAAAACATCATATCAAAATCCACAATGGTAAATTTATGACAATTACCATTTTTCTTTCAATACCTATTTATTCATTAACTTATATCATAATTCATTTCCATTCCATTTTTCACTCATTAGTATTTAAACAGAGCATAGGGTTTCATTTTAATCCACCGAACTTTGTGCTGTGATCAATGCAATGCTTCCCATGGGTAACAACAACAAGAATACAGGCATGGAAAATCACCAGAAGAACTGGATCACACATGATCAAGATAAATAGATGATTCTACAGTGGTCAAAATATTACACTAAAATAATGATAAATAGGAAAAAGAGAGTGTAAAACCATAGTGAAAACACTCACAGGAGATTTATTACATGATCGATACATCCAAAAGGGAATAAAGAAATCCAAAATTTCCTAGAAATCACCTAGGGCTCATAATAGAAGACCTTCTCACTGAATGGATAATAAATCATATACATGATAGGGCTTTAAAAACACAAATCCAAATAAATACAAGTTGTGTGATCCTTTAACATTGTGTATTTCCCAAATTATTATTTATGCTAAAAAATGCATCACTTTGGGTAAAAATAACCTTTCTTCAACATTACATGCCATGTAATAGATTCATGGCATGTATTCATTTCACATCATAAACTATTTCAAGATAACTTCTAGGTGATAGTTACACATCATGTAACAAGTACACGATGTGTATTTTTTCACACTCTAAACCAATTTCACAGCATCTAGTTTCCAATAGTTACATATCATGTAATAGGGTGGTGTATGGGCCCGTAAGGGACGGAGTGCGAGCAAGAGCTAACTCGGCGTTTATAGTTTCCCGGACTCCACCTATTCTTCTTCCATCCCTTATCGTCTTCCGGTAGGCTAGGGTTTTTTCCGCACTTCTCCTTCAACTTCTCCCCTAACTTTTTGTTTCTTCTTTTACTGCTTCGGGTTTGGATCTGTTGGAACTTGGATCGGTGATGCGGCTAGAATCTCTATCGACAAGAAACCCCCTTTGACGGAGCGATGCATGCAGTAAAGATCAATAGAGTGACGGATGCATTCAAGAGCGATGGAGTGACATGATCTCTGTCGAAGAACACTTCAACTGAGAAAGGCTTGCGGTTTTGCCTGGGGAGATCACTATGTTTTGGCTGTTTGGCTTCGATGGAGTCAGTATGAGGCAGGGGCATAGTTTCCATTTTGCAAAGCAATTATGAAAATACAGATGGCATATGGCTCGGTATAGAAAATTTTCTCTACTCAACGTTCATCCATTCCAGTTTTCTTTGAGGTCAGAACAAGGTAGGGTCATCATCTTCTACTCGGGTCAATACGAGGTCGTAGAGGCAGACCATAGGAATGCTCGGGGCTTGAGGTGTTTCCTCACCTGTTCTCCCCTATTCGGCAACATTTGGCCCTTTGGGGTTCTGGTTTTGTGTTCCAGGGTCTGGCTCCACCATTATCTGGTTCTCCTATGCTCTTTTCTCCTAGCCCTTCACGCATGCCCCCACAATGGACTGGTTCGAAGGATTTATTGGAAAATTGGGATGGTGTTGGTGGATTTGATGCTAGTGGATCTGATCTTGGAGGATGTTGGGTACGGTTCATTGGTGGCTTCGAGTTGATATGTTTGATCGTGCAGGTTTATGGGTGAAATGGGATCATGTAGGGCTGGGTGGTTCTCCACACGTTCCTCTGCTTTTAACTTCTTTTGCTGCAAATATGATCTAAGATTGGGATCCTTGAGAAGTCTGGTTTTCCTCTGTTTTGGTGTTTTGGGTGGGTTCTATTGTGTGTTTGCAATGGTGGATCCCCTTGACACGCTTTGTTTGTTGTTATTCTGGTTTTGGTTCTCACTTATCATCAAAGTGACGTTTTTTAGGTTTTCACTCACCCATAAAGTGATATATTTGAAAATACATAAAAATGTTTGGTGGTACATTTCATGTAATAGGTACATGGCATGTAAATGCTCCGCTGACAGCTTAATGCCCAGCTTCTTCAAGAGATCCCAAACCATCTTCAAATCCTTTTAAACTCATTTTAAACCCTTATAATCCCATTTTCACAAGTTTATACCAAGACTCCATTAATTCAATCAAAATAGATCTTCAAAATTTAGGCCATTTCCTCCAGAAAAGCATCTCCATCCTCAAAAGGATCTCTACAACCAAGGTTCAAAGATGATGGAAAACCAAACCAAATAGGTTTAATGAAAAAATAAAATGGGGAAGTCGCTATAAAAATATAGGATCTTACAACCACCCCACCATATAACATCTCATCCCCAAGATGCAACATTAATCACTCTGGCATCTTGGTGAAAAAGTCTATCCACTATGTTCACATTCCAGATTCCCTCTCCTAGGTATCCTTTTAAACACTTCCATAATTCAACTAGAATAAAAAATGTGGTATAATCCTCCATTAGAGATACTTCTCATTATGACCCAAAATACATATAAGATTCATCTTAAATAAAGCATCTACACCAAGATAGAATTCCTCAACATCTACCACATGAGAGGGTTTTGAGTGATATCTATAAATTTGTGACTCATGAAACACATTGTTTATGGAACTATAGAATTTTTTAATGGATAAGCAGTATTCCACTAGACCTACCCTTTCTACTATCTCAAATAGGCTCTAAAATATGGGCACTATATTTTCTTATTTCCTAAAATAGAGTTTCCCCAACCTAGGTGACACCAAAAGAAAACACATTGACCAAACTAAACTTCAAGAGGTAATCACTTATGGTTAGGGTAAATTAGTTTCTTTCTATGCATGGTAACTAACCACCTCATGGTCATCTAAACCTACCCAAACATCTCATGTATGATACTAACAAGCACCAACTCACCTGCCTCTAATAAAAAAAGACGTCAGCATAATGGGTTTCTATAAAAATACTCAAAATATTACATTTTTATTGATGCCTGGATGTTATTATTATATGAAAAATACATGAGTGAAATTTTATTCTCCCACAAACAAATGAAATCCAAAAACATATGCTCGTAAAATACCCTCCAAAAACCGAATAGTCTACTCAGATTCATTTCCAATATGAGGATGATAGGATGTGCTCAAATAGAATTGAAATATTAGAGATTTTTGAAGACCCTTACGGAATTGAGATGTGAAATTAGGATCTCTATTGGAATTGATACTCCTCAACACACCATGTAATTGAACTATCACTTACACATAGTGACTACCCAGATCATCAACAGTGAAGGTCTATCTAAAATTACGAAGTGGGATATCTTCTTAATTCAATCTAGGATAACCCATATTGTATCATTATTACGGTATTTCCTATGTAATACTATCACAAAATACATAGTGACATCACCCTATTTCTATTCTAGAATCGGTAGAGACTACAACATCCCAGATGGCCTCTAATACTTGGCTTTCACTAGTGATGGATGAAAATTTCACTATGTATTCCACTACATATTTCTTCATTCATGACCACTTTTACTATCTATGTAGATCATGATATGTCTTTGTAAAACCAGTATCTACCTCCCATATAGAATCATGAATCTCTTTTAACAACTCCTCACACAATCCCATACAAACCCAAATATAGAAATGAAAAAAAAAACATAATTCTCACTGCCAAGAGAGCATCTTAATGGTGGATCCCCACCATATAGTTTTCTTCTCAGAACAAATATATATGGATTTAATAACTAATCTATCCTAATATGGAACAAAAGTACAGTTATAACCGATTTTGAAGACAAATATACTTGTCCCTAGGACTCTTGAACATATAAATGCATGTCTGAAATGTGTTCCATCATCCTCCAAGCATCACAATACTCTCATACTACATATTTCAGTATCTTATGGCTCATGGAATCAGCAAAAAGGTTTCCCTTTCTTTGTGTATAATCCAACACAAAGATGAAAGGATAAAAATACTCAACCCAACTCCTCTACATATGGTTCAGGTCCCACTATGAAAATACATACCTAAGGCTCTTACAATCTATGTATACCGCAAACCTCTCTCCCATAAGATAATTTCTCCATCATCTCATGGAATTTACCACTATAGCTAACTCCAGACCATGGGTAGGGTAATTAAACTCACGTGATCTCATCTTTCTAGGGCCAAAATAATCCAGCTGATCCCACTACATTAGAACTACTCCAAGTACAAATTTGTATGCATTATTGTACACGGTATAAGTTTTACTTGTTATGGGTAAAGTGAGGATAGGTGATGAGGGCATATTGCCTTTAATATTTTGAAAATAACTCTCAAAATAATCTGAACAAACAAACTATACCCCTTTCTTGGTCATACCATACATCGGTGCTCGCAGACAGGAGGATAAGTCCTGAATAAAGTTCTAATAATGACCTGCTAAACCCAGAAATATATAAATCTAGATTACATTCTTAGTCAACTCCCATGATAACATAGCTACAACCTTCTCCAAATATGTTGACACTGATGCCTCTAAGATGACTTGACAAAAGAATTTCACTTTATAAATCTATAAACTACATTTTTTTATATTTGCATAAATCTAATGCTCTATCAATCTACTCAAGATGATGTCAATATTTTTTGCATGATCATCCACTAACTAGGAGTACAGTAGTATGTCACCAAAAAAACTACCACAAACCAGTATAGAAAGGGATAAAATATCTAATTCATCATGTTCATGAAAATTATCAGTGCATTCATCAAACCAAACGAAACCACCATGAACTCGTATAATTTATACCTTCTCCTAAAATCAATCTAAGGTATGTATGATGGTCTTACCCTCGAATGGTGGTATCCTGATCTAAAATAAATCTTGTATAAGTTCTTTGAACCTATCAAATGGTCAAAGAGATCATTGATATGTAAAAGGGGATACGATTTCTTTACCATCATCTGGTTCAATCTCCTATATTACACACATAAGGGCATAATCCTTATTGGAGAAATGAATTTGAGAATCCCATGGAGATATACTAGGTTGTATGAAACCATTAACTTCGAGATCATCCAAATATACTTACAACTATTGAAGCTATGTTGGTTAAATATTGTAAAAAGGGATAGAAACTATCTCATCTCCTTGTACCAACTTGATAATGAACTCAATATATCACGTAGGGGGTAATCTATAGAACTCATCATGAAAGACATCATGAAAATAGTATACCATTGGAGGAAAAGTATCATGATGTAGTCCACATTCATTTAGAAAAAAACATACTATCTGATCCATAATACAATCTACTCGGCACTGAATTTGTGCTACAAGATTCACCTGAAGATCCCTATCACCCTGGAAAAAATATTTTTCCCCTTTTGGAGATAAAAAGGTAACTTTCCTCCAGTAAGTGTTGATATGATCCTAGTATATAACTATCCAATCCATACGTCAAATCAAATTGAAACCTACAATTTCCAAAATGAATGGTTCCCACAAGAAATGGTAACAACTAAATTCTAGATAACATGCATTGCAATGTTTGATATTCTCTTATCGCACTCCCAATGGTGTGTTTATGGTCAAGACACCATCCAAGATTTTAAAAACAAAGCATAAACTATTTTCAAAAAGAGAAGATAAAAAGGAATGTGATGATCTGATATCAAAGAAAATGAAAGAAAGTGTTGCTGATATAAGAATAATACCTCTTATGGTAGAAGGTCCTATATCCAAACTAACTGGAGTAGACTGCATAGCATGAAATTGAATATCCCTTCTGACCTGGGATCCAGTCTAACTCACGCATGTTATTCCCTCTACCTGGTACTACCATTCCTTTATTGGGGTACCACATCCCCTATCTCAACCAAAACATCTTTTAGAAATACAACTACCTATATATTGATGGGTAGTTGAGCCCTTCCTATAGTCTAGAACCTATCCTAATCCCATGCCATTTCTCTACTACTACATACCCCTACAAAACCTTTTTAGGTGACCCATTTTACCACATACATAGCCCTCTAAATTAAGGTATAGACATTGAGGTTTCATGTGAAATAACATTACACCCTGATAGCACTGAAACAGAGCATGATTCTGAGACAACTTCCCATTACACTAACTTTTTTTGTTCTTTTTACTTCGAAAAAACTTTCATAGATCCAGTTCCTTCCACCAGAAGAGGAACTCCTAGTGTTCCCTGAGGAAACATTCTGGTCGCATCTCAGGGTCTCTCTTGGATTATCTTACATGATTAGTTCCTGATTCATCACAAACTAAAATCTACTCAATTAAAATAAATTCATCTATAATATTATCTCTTAGAAATTCCTCTCCTGAAATCATCTCACCCATGATATTTCATCAATAGTTAAGGTTGTTATAAGGTGATGTAGGTTAGTGATGTTTCCTCTATAGTCCATCACTAAAATACTCACTTACATCATGTGGATGAAATCGAAAGTCTTATAATCCGTTAATGTCTCTGGATAGAGTTGGATCTGGAACATTACCTCAAATTACTTCTATGATAACTCCTCTTACTACGCAGCTTTCCTGAGAATGTACCTCCAGTGCTTGGAAGGTCTACAAAGCAAGTAATCAGCAAGGTTCACCTTCATATATGTGATTGTATTGTGTTGATTTAAGATCTTCTATACTGAATAGATCTAGAAATCAGCTACTTGGTGGCCTCCCCCCAGTAAACATAGGTAGATGTTGCAGTTGACACTCTCTCATCATCTTAAACATTTCAGGAATGGTGCGAACGATATCCCTTTCCATAGATCGTATGACATTCTGAAAGATGTTATAAAGATGAATGGCCATATGATCCTTATGAGCTACAGGATGATTTGGATCAACTGCATTAAAAGTGTACTTATTACCACTCTCTTGATGCTCAATTCAAATATGATGAGGTGGCATTTTTTCTGTACAACAAATGCACTCTTTAGAACAATGGATAAAAATAAGGCCAACCTCAATAGGTGACAAAAACATAGAACTACAGGATCATGGCCTTTATAAACATGTCTTACAAGTTTTTTATCAAGACATTACAGTTCTTTCATTTTTTCATTTATCATATATAACAAGTATCTCATATCATAGTTCATACAAGAAAATATATCACATGCAATAAATATTTCCATATCATGGAAAATGGATGTCAATACATATCCCAATGTTTCTATCATGATGAATATATACTCATATCAATCTATACTAGTGCATGAGTATAAATATCAATAAAAAATAACATCACACAATATGTGAGTCACCCAAGTTTAAATAATATCAATCGTAACAATAAAACATCATGAACCGCAATCCCATCCATGGGCATTTGGATTTTCCCCAACACATGGGGAAGCTACTCCCACAAAAAAGCTCATTACCAAGTCCTAAAACATCCTAGTCTTCTTTATAACTTTCCCAAATAGTAAATCAACAAAAGAGAACAAAATGCTACATCTAATACCACTTTGTAACATCCCTCTATTCAGGATCTCTATCATGCAGCCAAATCAGGTTAGTTATAAGACTTCAAGCGCACCTCCCTATATTGCATAGGATACCGACTAGCTACAGGGGTGTAAGGACTATAGTGGAGAGACTATTCCCCAGGTACATAGGTAGAATATAGAGGAAATAAACAATAATAATAAATATCAGAGTAATGAAAATATCAGAAACAATACATCATAAAACTATTAAGGAATGGAAAGACCAATAAACCAAATAATAATCAATTCAATGTGATGATAGAATGTATATATTTTCAAACTAGAATAATATAGAAAAATTGATATTATGACACTAATAATATCAAAATAACCTAGTTCTACTCCCAATGTCAGTCCTGCCTTCATGCTCCAATCCATCCAAAAAAGAAACAATAAATAAAAAGGTCCCTTTAACTTGCCCAAACCTACCTCCATGTAATATACTTGGGTACCAAATGAGGGTCTGGATAGGGTGTGAGTAAAATTTAGTTGGTCAAAACTACAATGTATAAAAAAATCAGTCTAATAAATAAGTCTATGTAATTAAGTGACAAACATGTGTATTGATTAATCAATTAATATAATAAAATAGTCGACCTCCATTAGCCCCATATCAGAATATATATGATCTTATAGCAGAACCATTCCATCTATAACAAAATATCCCTGGAATAATCACAAATCAAGTAAAATTCCCCTATATAAAAATTACAGTATAACCAGACCAAGCCCTATAATCATTACAGCATAACTAGGGAAAGTGTTATAAGAATTACAACATTACTAGGACAAGCCCTCTATAGAAGTGTTTCATTATCTAGGATAAGACCTCTATATAATTATTTCATCATAAATCACAACCCAAATCATAATTGAAAGAAAAAAAACATCATATCATAAACCAAAATGGTTAATTTTTTCAATTACTATTTTACTTTCAATTACTCGATTCTTAATTGGCTTATATCTTAAGATGTTTCCATGATAGTTTGCACACCCATGTATTTCAAATCACAAATAGTCATTTCATTAATCAATTAATACATTTTCAGAGGTAAATATATCCCAAAATATCAAAAGATGACTCATTTCTGTAAAACCTCACTTTAATCCATTATCAAAATCATTATTATTCGAGGGTAGGCTCACCCTGTGGGTAGCTGCAAGAAAAATATCAGAATCATTAAATTCAAAGGGATCAAATGCATAATCCAACATAAGATTTATATTTATCCATTATTCTGTTAATTAATGTTCATGTCGCATCATCATAATAAAAATATTTCACATAATTAATAATTAAATAGATTATAGGGTTTGGTTTTAAACCATATACCTTTAACTATAAATCAACACAATGCTTCTAATGGGTAAAACCAACAAGATGAAGGCATGGAATATCCTAAGAAGAACTAGATAACACAAGATCAAGAACAACACTTGTTTCCACAACATTAAAAATATTACACCATGATAATAAGAAATAAGTTTAAGAGAGGGGAAAACCAAAAAGAAACTACTCACCAGAGACTGATTTCTTGATCAGGACATCCGGAAGGGAATAAGGCACACCAAAATCAACTAGAAATTTCCTAGGTCTCAAGAGATGTGATATTCATTCAAAATTAATAATGAATCATATGAATGATAGGGATATAAAACTATTTATCCTGATAAATACACTATTTTTAATCCTTTCATGATGTGTATTTACAAAAATTATGAGTTATTCCAAAAAATGCATCACATCGGGTGACAATAACCCTACTCAAACATTACATGTTAGGTAATAGTTTCACTACGTGAATTGATTCCATTTCATGAACTGTTTCATGGAACCCTCATGGGATAGTTGAATATCATGTAATATGTACGTGGAGTGTATCTTTTTCATGCTATGAACCCATTTAAAAACATCTACCTGGTGATAGTTACCCTTTGTGTAATAGGTACATGGAAGGTAAATTCCTAGAAAGCATCTTTCAGCCCATCATCTACAAGAGATCTCAACCCATCTCGAAATCCTTTTAAAATCTTGGTAAACCCTTTTATGCCCCTTTTGAAATGTCTACACACAGACTCCATTAATTCAAAAAAAACATAGATCCCCTATCTTTAGGTCACTTCCCCTATAAATTCTCCTCATCCTCAAAATTATTTCGACCACAAACGTTCAAAGATGAAGGAAAAACAAAGAAAATAGGTCTAACTAAAAACTCAAAGAGGTAGAAACATAGAAAAATATGGGATATTAAATATCATATTTGAAACACTCAATGAGGAACAATATTATATTTTCTAGTAGTAATATATTTATTTCTCTCCTTCAATTTATTGTAAGTTAGTAAAAATAAAAAATAGGGAATGGGGATGGGGATGGACCTATTTACACATGAATAGTAATAGTATGGTTAAGACTTTCCTCTCATCCAGTATTTCTCATTCCTTTCATTCTCATCATAAGGATTTTTCTTCATGTATCTTTTCTAGTTTTGAGCTTTCACATGTTGCATGTTCATATTTCTCTCTTGAACTATTTATTTTTGTGGAGTGTACTTCATTACCATAATCATAACAGAAAATTTATTATCAGGTGATTATGTACTATATTTCATAAGTTATTATAGGGATGGAAATATTAGCATATAATATTTTGTTCCATCATCATTCTATCAACACTTATTACATAGTTTTTACTTGATTTTTAGATTACAACATGATAATATCTTCTTATGATTCACAATCTATTTATATGTAAAAACATTATTTCCTTCATCACTATCATTGATCACCACTCCCTCCATTTTCTTTTCCATATCCATTTGATATATCCATATTGTTAAAATTTTCATTTTTACATGCTCAACATGTTTCAGATTCTCACCACATGACTTATAGTCATTTATCATCTGAGTTTTCTTCCCTTTAAATCAATGGGATAATCACTTGGTAGTTTATCCATGCATACTTCATCATTAGGGACCTCCTATATAAACATACCACATATATCTTCTAAACACTCAATATATTTTTGGTGGATATATTTGGTGAATTTATAGTCACAAGATATATTTTATAAGAATATATCCTCATTTTATCACCAAATATCCCCTTGGATTGTGACTCTTCCCTAGAAATGACATTTTATACTATTTAGAGTAGGCTATGTGTCATAACATCCACGAAACAAATATAATCCTATAAACTATGATCTCATACTCTAAGTATAAATCTATCTAGAATTTTTATGGGGTTTTATTTGTTCAAAAATTATTCTTTTACCTAGGGGAAGGGGTCTTCTCCTAATATTCCACTCATCCATTGATTTGGAAGAGTGATTATCACATCTATTCTTGGTCTAAATATGTTCACACCTATTTTTTAAGTCAACACATTCAAAAATTCCAAAAAACATTCAGTCCAACATGGATCATAATAAAAAAAACTAGACCCTTCATAACATCATCTTGAGAATATTAACCCTTAAACTCATACTAAATGGTGAACCCTACTCTGATACCTTTCAACTCATTTTTATTTACAAGATATATAGGTCTTGTTTATCATAGATCTTCTTCTTTCCCTGCCATTATTTATTAAAAACTCTCAGTATCTTATCTTACTCATCCAACTTCAACTAATTATTATAAATCTAATAAATGTATGCCACTTCCCTTATTTTATATTACTATTTTCCATCATCCACATTCTAATCAAATTCCTATATTTTTTCTATTTTATTTCATAAGTTGTATGTTAAGACAAGTATCTAACTAACCTTTCAATTTGCACTCTTTTTATAACCTTTTTTCTTCATAACCAATACTTGAGGTATAAAAATATTTTTCAACATGATCCATAAGATTAAATTCATAATATTATTAAATAAAGGTGATGAATTATCTTTAACCTTATGAATCATCTTGCTCATTTTATTGCAGAAATGTTTCTTCTAACTTTTATCCCATTTTTGTTTTTAGGGTAACTCATTTTTATCATATGAATAAAAAACCTTATTATTTAGGGAATTAATCGAATAATGAAAAATTACATTGTATATGTAGAACCTTGTTGGTTGATTTTCCCAACCATTATTCTTGACTTTCTTGAACTTCTTTGATAGAAGTGTAAAATTTTAATTGAAGGATTCACCATCTTCCTCTCTTTAAAAATCACGTTATTCTATACCCTATTAATCTTTTAACTTTATCATTATTATGTCTTGAAAAGATATATCATCCTTAACATTATTATTAAACATTGTAGTCTTTATCATTTAATAATCCATGAGAATACTATGAAGCTTATCTAAGTATAGATCTTCTCTATCTTATAAATCAAAAAACATGGATTCAAATATTTTTAGAAAGTTTCTCATTAATTTTTTAACAATAATAAAATCATCTAGCTTCTTACCAAACCTCATGATAATTATAACAATATCATCAAATCTTGTCAATAGTTATTAATTTTTTCATCATCATCAATTTTAACATCCCAAAACCTACTCCCCACACTTGTAATCTAGCCTCCTTGAATTTTTTATTTCCTCTATAATTGTTCTTAAATTTATCTCTAATTTTCTTAGTAGTTTAGAATTCCATAACCTTTTTATAAAATGTTTATTAAAGATAAATTAATACTGAATATATAGCTTCTTCATCTACTTAACTATTTATCATTTATGGAAAAATTCATAGGATCGTCCTCAATAAATGGTGAAAACCCCTCTAAAATATAATCTTTCACTTCTAGATGAAGTGATAAAAGGTAGGGTTTTATCATGTTCCTCCAACTATAGTATTTCTTTCTATAAAATGTAGTGACAACTCATTAATTTATTGGATTTAAATTCTTCAAACTCATCAACTTATAAGATCTTTTAGATGGAACTATATATTCCTTAATATTAGGTGAAATTCCACATTTAGAATTATACACTAAGAGGGGGAAATATTTATAGTCTAAATTTTTGAATTCTCCTTATAAATTTGACCTCTTATACTTATTAAGGTCCTGATTCGCTCAATAAATTCTCATGGACTTGCCTCATGTGTATTAGTAATAAGATAAAGAACAGTACAATTTATTTACATGTTTTGAATAGAAATACGTACTCCTTATTATGATTTTTTATTCCTACCAATCATATATTCTTTCACAATATACCTAAGTGGTTACAACCAAAGACCATCCAATTCCTATCAATACAGATTATTACTTTTTTAGGATTTGAAAGTCTCACTAAAAGAAATAACATACCACTACAAAGTGTGATTAAAATATAAAAAGACATCCTCTTACTTCATGTGATCTCTATACTTCTTTCTAGTGATTTTTGTCTACAAAAAAGCATGATAAATCTGATCTTCTCATGTAGAGAACCTCTAAGAACTTCAGTTTCTATCAATTGGAATTAGAACTATAGGTATTGAAACTAACTTTGGATATTTTATAATATAATCCATCTCAATATCTTGCATACTCAAGAATTCTCACTTCCTTGACCATTAATAACTCTTGGCATTGGTCTCCTTCTTATATCTTCTATAAAGAGAAGTATCAAGTTCTCAGTCGCTTGTAAATTATCTCATAAAACATTATCTCAATTATTTTAGCACTCAGTATTCATATTTTCTTAACATATTATTCTTAAAGATATATTTATCCCTTTTGATTCTCATTTCTTCACACTTATCAATTAGTGAAACTTCACATTATTCATGATCTCATAATATTAAAATACCCCAAAAATTCCTAAATAAATTTAATTTAGAAAACAAATTTAAAACACAGAATTAAAGAGGATTCCCATAATATATTGGTATGATGATATCCTTAGAGCATTTATTAAATAACTTTATCCCATGCGTAAATTCCCACAATCTTAAATATTATATTTCATATTTAACGGCTGCCTCCATTCAAATTCCACAACCTCCCTTCTTCAATTTTATCGACTTAATAAAACCCATTTTACAATAATCTATATATTTGTAACTATAAACTAATAACTAATTTATATAAGTATTTATTAATTTTAGAAACACTAAATTTCTCACTTCACTACAATATATTCGAACTCATTATATTTAACCAATATAATCGTGAACAACACTTCATGGTACAACTAATGAAAATTCTACAGCTTGAATATCAATACTCAAACTTTTAGAAACAATAACTATATTAACTAATTTAAGTGATTATTTGAACATTAATATATCACAACACCATCACATTAAATTTCTAGATATATTTTTTCAAATTTTTCCCCTCAAAAAACTTGGTCTCCACTTAAATCCATCTTTATATAGTTGAATTCATGATCAAATATGTAATTCATTGAATGTAGATTATAATATCATCATTCATCTTCAATAAAAATATTTTTGTGATGTTTTAATAATTCATGATCAATTCAAGAATTTATAGATTTAATTTATATCCAAATTTTGAAATTCAAGAAATCCATAATTTTTACATAGTAGAATTATCAGTTTTTAAAAGGCATATATTTTACATGACATAAAAATATCTTATGTGATATAGAAATTCATACATCGCCTTAATAATTCTTATATATTCATACTTTTCCAAAACTAAATAAACTCAAAATTAATATTCCCATCTCAAATATAGTACAAGAAGAAAAAATTATCATATGTAGCTGCAAAGCCTTTGGTACATTTATAAAAGTCTTATGTGTAGAAGTCTTATATCATCTCAATGCCATATGGGCTTTCCTTTAGTCTCATACCTTTTCGGTTTTTTCTTCTACAAAACAAATTCATATGAATAAATAAACTTATATGTGTGTAAATTTTTGTCCACATCCTTTAAATGTCTTACAGGAAGTTCCAAATATTGTACACGATGTACTAAATTTATAAATTTCACTCAACTAAACTCTAAACCTATTTGGATAATAACAGTACATTCTCAACCAATAAAACTCATCTCAAATAATCTCATAAACCTAATTAAGGGGGGTTTTGGCACCATATCATAGTATATTAAATAATTATCATTATTTTGGATGATTTATCATAACTTCCAAGCTTCTATAACCTTTTATCCATGGATATTCAATCACCTATCTTATCATCTCTTCAAAAAACAATAAATAGACTCCATTACATAGTTATTCCTCTATTCACACTTGTATATAACTTGAATATCATCACAAAAAATCAACACACTCAAAAATATTCTTTTTCTTGAACATATCTAATTTAAAATCCAAAGTTGTAGATATATAACATGGCAGAACATGTCTCTGACCAATTATTTCTTTCTCAATATATATTGACACAACATTCAATCATCATGGAAACAAATATTATTGAAAAAATACAATTCAATCCAAAAGGAACTAAAAAATGAAACCACAGAAGAGTATAATCAATATAAATTAAGAATAAACTATTTTAATATAGGATATATTTTTGGAAGGAGGTTTTGAAAGGCTAATTAAATAATGAGATTCATTATATTACATATTTGATTAAACATTATGATTATTCCTATAAAATAATAATTCTAAATTGAGTTTTCTTTAAGATATTAAAAATAATATTACATAATAAGGTATAAATACGTGTTGTGATGGAAAATGCAAGCTTACAGAATGATTATGTAGGTTTCATGGAACATTGAATAATTTAAGGAAAGAAAAATAAATAAAATTAAATGAATAACTAAAGTAAATTGGTTTTTGTGAAAATATTTTCTATGAAATTGTTAATAATTTAAGGAAATCCACTTCATATTAAAAATAACAGTATAAAAAAAATAATTGTAAATTTATGTATAAAGGATAAAAACCATAAATCATAATTACAAAGTCAGTATAGCCTTCCACTACTACAGTTAAAATCAATATATAGTTCAAGGTGCTTGATCAACCCAAGTTGGAGTGATTTTATGTTTTGGGGAATTCCAACTCGATGTTTCGGGTTGAATTAACTTAGTTCATATCAAGGGTTAACTAGAAAATAAGGTTGTGGTGTAACTAAGAGGAAAAGGTTGAGGAGATCCAATTTAAGGATTTCAGGATTGGGGAGTCCACTCAACGGATCAAGGAACTGTGAGTTAATGCAGTTAGCATTTACATTTCCTACCTAAAACAAGTCATGTTTCTTGAAAAACCAAAGTTTGGGTAATGATAATTGGAATATGGAAACTTTCAATGATCATGTCCATGCAATATTATATTTTAAAACCAATGGTGACGAATATTGGGTTTCAATAAAATTTTTGGATGATAATAAATTTAATATCTATTTATTTTTAAAATATTTATCGGATAATGTACTAAAATCATGCATATCTTATTATATAGAAACAAAATTAAAATTACTCTAAAAATATCACTATGATACATAATTTATAAAGATAACCTTCTCACCAACACAAATTTCCATGAGTTAAAAATGTTCTTACACATCATACTTATCTGTGAAAAAAATTGTATGTTCTAGAAGAACCTTGTATAGTTGTGCCTTGTAATGAGGAAATGTATTAAGATCTATCTCTCTATGATAAAAATATGAATTATTCTATATATGTTCAGTGTTTCATGATATCGTCCATGTCTAATGATATTTTGAAGAAATATGAGGACATGGATGAAAATAGATTGATGTCTCACTTTCAGGATCTCTATTAAGAGAAGGTGAGATTAGAGATGTACAAGATCTCCAATGCTTCATTTATAACTAACCCTAGAGTGTATGTTCCAATTGGTCCTCATGTAGTTAGGATTATTGGTTATATTAAATTCTTAGACATCTTAGGGATTAAATTCCTAGATGATTTATATACAAATATCATACATTCATCACTACCCAAGACCCTCTCTAGTTTAATTTTTAATTTCAATATGAGAAATAATAAGAATAGTGTTTTTGAACAACATAATTTTATTTTCCAAGTGGATAATGACATGGGCCATGATAAAAACACATTAATTATAGTGAAAAAAAACTGAAGAATAAGGAAAAGGGTCCCAACACCTATAAAAATTCTAAATATCCCAAGAAAAATCCTTCCAAGATGAGTAAGATATAGAGGTAGGGAAAGGACAAAGAGGTAGTATGTTTTTTATTGAAATTCAGTCCACTAGAAAAGGAACTACACCCATAAGCAAGGGGAAGCTAATGGTGTATTTGTTATTGAGTGAAATCATTCAATATATACACATTGGGTTTTAGATACAGATTTTGGTGCTCACATTGGTATCTAAATGTAGGAAACAAGAATATTCCTAAAGATTACTTGAGGAGAGGTGGATTTGTGATATTCCAATGGAGTGAGGATGGCTACCCTATCCATTGGTGACTACCACCTATCATTTTTAATTGGAATGAATTTGGTTTTAAAAAAAATATTACCTACCTATGGTTACCAAGAACATAATTTATGTATCATTCCTATAAATATATGGGTTTATTTTCAAATTTGTAAATAATTGTTTCTCTTACAAGGAAACCATATGTTATGGTATAGAACATTTAAATAATGCTATTTATTTATGATATTATGAAAAAAAAGTGTTGGAAATTGATAATTAATCATGTTCACACAACTCATTAGCACCCATCCATTGCATCACCATCTTGGTCATGTAAACAAGAAGCGTTTGAAAAATCTCTATCAAGATGGTTATTTAGACTCTCCTAATATAAAACCACTTGAAATATGTAATTATTTCATACAAAGAATGTGATAAAACAACCATTTGGTGGAAATGGTGAATGGACCATAGAGCTTCTAGGAACGGCACACACTGATGGGTGTGGACCATTTCCAGTAGAAGATAGAGGTTGATATTCAAACATTATAAATTTTGATGATGAATTGAGTAGCTATGGATATATCAACTTGATGATGTATAAGTATGATTCCTTTTGAAATTAAATTAATTAAAGAATGATGTATAGAATCAACTTGGTAAGATGTTAAAGAAGCTTCAATCAAATTGAGGTAGTGAATATCTTATGAAATAGTTTATCAACTTCTTATGGGATTTTGGATTCTATCTCAACGTAATCCACCTTATACACTATAATTGAACTATTTTAGTGAAATAGGAATCACACACTATTAGAAATGTTAATTTCAATAATGATTCATATAGATCTTCCATTATCCTTTTGGGGATATGCATTACAAATTATGGCATACACATTAAACCAGGTACCAACTAAAGAGAAAAATGGAATTCCCTTTGATTTATGGAGTGTAAAGAGACTTATTTTTTCAAATACATATGTATGGGGTTGCGAGGAACTTTTCAAATCCTTATCAGAAAACAAACTAGCACCCCGGGGCACAAAGTTTATCTTTATAGTGTATCCCAAGGTAAAAAAGGGACACTAACTATACAAACACACAGAAAAGAAAGTGAATGTCTCCAGAAAATCCATATTTCATGAGAGAGTAAACATCCTAAAAAGGGGTAGAGGAATCAATATTGAATTTGATGAATTTAATGCTCATGATACACAAGGGTTCGTATAAGAATAGATCCCATAGGTCCCCATGGAATATGTAGTTCCTGAAACACCATTATTGTGTAGGAGTGAAAGAGAGTTTAGAGAACCAGAGAGATATAGTTTCCTAGTAAACAAATATTGTGACTCATTATTAGTTGAAAAAGAGGAATCTCTATCCTACAAGGAGAAATTAGAGAGCTTAGAAGCTACAAGATAGAAAAAATAAATGAATTAAAAAATGGAATATATGTTTCTAACCATGTCTTGGTTGTGGACGAAGTTTCAATTGATGTAAATACCATTAGATGAAAATGTTTATTCAAGAGGAAATTTTACATGGAAGGTAAAGTATATACATATAAAGAATTTCTAGTAGATAAAGGTTTTAAACATCATTAAGGAATTGAATACAAAGAAACTATTTCACCAGTTTCCATGTTTAAATCAATCAGAATTATAATTTATATAATAGCTTACGATGACTATGAGATTTGATATATGGATTTCAAAACATAATTCCTTAATGTAAATATTTAGGATGATTTTTTTTAAGACACAAACAGAAGGTAATTTCACACCAGGTGTTTGAAAAATTATTTTCAAGTTGTAGAGATCAATTTATGGATTGAAGAAAACATACATGTCATGGAACATTAAATTTGATGAATCCATATAAGAATTTTGTTTCATTTAGAATGAATGTGATCCATGTGTTTACAAGAGATTTAGTGGGAATGTGGTTTTTTTCTTAGTAGTATATTTTTATAACATATTAATTATTTGAAATTACATACCCATCATATAGTATATTAAGGACTTATTAAATAAGTGTTTCTCTACGAAGAACTTAGGCAAAAAAAATTATATTCTTGGAATCTAGATCATTTTTGATAGATCAAAGAGGTTACATGGACTAATTAAAAGTATATATGTTGACAAGATACTAAAAATATTTAGTATGAAATAATCCATGAGAGGATTGGTTCCTGTGTCACATGGTTTACATCCTTCTAAGAAAATGTGTCCTCAAAAACAACATGACAAATAAAGGAGTAAGATCTCATACACTTTATTGATAGGATCAATCATTTATTCCATGATATGTACTAGACTTGATGTTTCCTAGGAATTGAGCATGATAGGTATATATCAAGAATATCCAAGAGAACAACATTGTACTACTATTAAGGTTATCCTTATGTATGTGAGAATAACTAAGGATAGGTTCATGGTGTATGGATGAAATGAAGAACTAGTCATTAGGGGTTATACTGATTCTAGTTTTAAGATAGATAAGAATTATCTAAAGTCTCTAAGTATATTTTTTATGTATTAATAGAGGAACTATGAGATGAAAGAGGTCCAAGTATCCATTTTTTTCTAATTTTACAGTGGTGTCTAAGTATATAGAGGCTTATGATGAATCTAAGTAATAGGTTTGGATTTGAAACATTATCTACGAGATTGATGTGATAAGCTGTATTAAAAACCCTCTCATGATGTATTGTTATATTACTACCCCACTAGCTCTTGAAAAAGAGCAAAGGACATACCAAAATACATAGAATATAATTTAGAAGTATCACCTCTAGAGGTATTTTTATCAAATGGGTGAATTTACAGTGATTAGAGTACCCACGAAAGAGAATGTGGTGGACTGCTTGACTAAAAACCTATCTTAGCAGAAGCATGAGTATCATGTGAGAGCTAGAAGACTGAAGTTTGTTAGTAGTTGGCTCTAGTTAAAGAGGGAGTCTTTTGGATTTGGTTCCCTATAAACAACTTATGTCTACTTTATGATAACTTGTATTCATATTTTGGAGTATTAGTAAAATTATTATTACATCATGATTATTCTTATGCATAACACAGTATGTGAGAATGTCCCCAGAGTATCTATCGCACTAAAAGGTATAGTAGTTCCCAGCTATGATGGTAACTCTAAAGTGCTATGATACTATTCCTAATTATATTTTTTATAGCTGGATGATGTCATTTAAGGGACACAAAAGATACTTGTTATCCGGGGTTGAGACTCTTAGGACATTGAGGCACCTTCCAATGGTGTACTCCCATATTAATATCTAGTAGGATATTATGAGAATGGGACCCTCCATTAGTAAATCCACATATATACTTGTAATTTGATGTTCTTGTATGCAGAAGTCTATATTGGTCCTTAGAATTTATGATAATTATTAATGAGTATTATGATTCATGTACATTATTGTATTTATAAAAACCAGGACAATAGTTTTTCACAGAGAGTTAGGATATGTTGGGTGTGTTACAAACAATATTGCATAAATGAATAATGTAAGAAAGGATTTATCCCTTATGTTTTGTAATGAAAGATAATATCTCAGTACGTTTTATGGAAATGAAATATCATAAATAAATCCATTTTTGTGGTGTTCTATATGTAATTTCTATTTCTAGAAAGTCAAAGAAAGAGACATTGATCACATAGGTTGATCACAATATAATGCAACCTTCTTAATTTGAGATATCGTGATAAAGGGATTACATTACACAATAAGCATACGTACGAGGTATTATTTCATTGCATCATTAACTTATTTCTCTATGGGTTTCTTGAGTGTTTCTAGATGCTAACCTTGGAAATTAGGCTTTTTCGCCTAATGCCACTAAGAAATAGGCCAAGAGGGTCACATATTGAGAGTATCTAGAATATCATATAATTAATATAGTATTATTTATTATTTAACAAGTTAAATAAATTTTATTCCCACATGTGGTTTAACAATTATTCATGTTTGTTTGACCACATTAATTCCATCACCAGCTATTCGAGAGAATATAATATGAGCAGAACATTTAATAAATATTTATTTTCTATTTAGTGAATATAATATTTATTTATTTATTATAGAACAATAAAGTTATATTTATTTAATTAATAAATAGATATTATTCATGTTCTGATAAATATTATGGATGAATGAAGGACCATTATTTTAGGTTGGATGAGAAAATAAAAAATATTGAATATTATTTGATTAAATAATATTAATTTTATTTTGTATGGTAAGCGTATGTTGACAAATAATAATAATATTATTATTATTTTACATAGAGTTTTTTCTAGGACTAAATAAACTATTAAGGAAACTTGTGAAATTATTTTATTTTAACCCTAGTGATATATAAACATAATTATAATATTTTCTCAATAGAACAATTCATTTGTTTGGGTTATGTACAATAGAATTAGAGAATTATCTCAAGCCCGTGAGATATCTCTCCTCTAAGATCGCTCACAAGAACATAGAGAAATCTCCCTCCCCCAAATCAAGGAGAATGATTTGGAATCAATTATCTTAGCGATCTTAGACAAAAAAAGAATAGGGATTAACTGAATTATTAAAACATATAGTTTACAAATGTTCATTAGTCCTCTAATTATTAGTAATAAAATAAGAATCATTTAAATTAAAAAGAAGTAATTTCTGAAAAACATTTTTTTTATAAAATACGGATTAATCACTTTTGGGACACATATTTTAAAATTATTTTTTTACAATATTTATAAAATTTATATGAAAAAATTAATTTTATTTTTGAAATTTTGGTTCCAAAATTATATTAGGATAAATTTTGGATATTTTTCTAAGAAATTATATTTTTTAGAAGGGAGAGAATTGTGTGGTTCTTCATCGGCTCTGTCTCCCCCTTTACTTCCTCTCGCTTCCTTAGTCCTCCATTATTTTGGACATCCTTATTGGTCCCCTTTCATTCCTTACATCAGTATGGTTATTTCACCCAGGTATTTGTTTCTCTTTTCTTTCTTCAATGGTTACGCTCTATGATGATGCCTTCATTGCTTCTCCCTCTGCTTTTACAAATATATTACCACATTTTCGACCCCATCTTGTTCTGATAAGCTGGTTTCTTTGAGGTGGTTTGGGTTTCATTGTTTGATCCATCATTGGTTTCCCTAGAGTGTGAACCATGACAGGTTACCTTCCTTAGTATTTCAGTTTCCTTTTTTATGGTGACAGTTCGAGCTACCCCTTCAATAGGTGTCTCATATGGTGATGATGATGCTCTAGATTTTTGTTTTTTTTTGTTGTTTTCAAGGATTTTTATGGTTTTATGGTTCTATAGGTCCATGAAGGATTTGATTATTATTTTGGTGGGTCATGGACCCCTACCAAGACTTTTCCATTGAACTCTACTTTGATTTATTGGTTCCTCGCACCCTTCCCCACCGATCTGGTGATGTGGTATCCAGGGAAGTTTTTGGATGTGAGGTTAGGGTGGCTAGTGGTTTCCATGAGAATCATTTAACATCGGACTATTTCCTTTCAGATCCCTTTTTTATTTCTTCTTGATATTTCATAATGCTGATTCTTTTTTATGAAGGTCTGTTTTTGTTGATTAGTGTTTATGTTTCCTACTTGTATTACTTTGTGGGTGTGCGTATTTGGGTTTCTCTGGCATCGTCAGTGATCCTGCTGGAGAATGCATATATTCATGGAAGTGGAAGACTGAGACATGATTATTTCATGGTCATCAGTTTTTTCTTGGATGATTCTGATTTAGTGTCAGTATGATTGGATTAAGGTTTTTTGGTTTTGGTCTCGTGACTTGAGGCATTTAGGTGGTGCGGTGATTGATGTGTATTTTCAAATTTTGAATACAGTTTTTTGGATGTTCAGGATTTGCAATTATTATTTTTATTTTCATAATTTCTGGTCTGGTTTATGTATTGTTTCTTATATTTGAAAATGTATGGTTGCCAATAAACTGTAAAGTGTCTTTTAGAAAAAAACATAAATATGGATTTGGAGGAGGACCTTCTTTCTCATCACATTTACAGGATTAATTTTAAATCATTTTCCCCTTATATGAATAAAATTTAGAAAAATGGATTAAATTATTTGAAAATTATTAATTTATAATTTCTACTACGTTCAACATAATATTTTTTCAAAATTAATAGTGAATGCATTAAAAATTAATTATTGCGATTAAGGTAAAAATGGTTTTACTAGGGGTTACACTGAAAAGATAAGGGTTAAATTTACCTATAAACTTATACAAAAACTATTGGATGGAAATATTTCGATAATTCCACCTATAGGGTTCTATAATGGTTCATTTTTTGACCTTGTAACATATGAACAATGTGGGAGCACTCAATTATTTTCAACAATACCAAGCATATCCTCTCCTCACTTATGAAAGGGGACCCCCTCTCCTCTCATATTCACACAAATAAAACCACTTGGGTTTGGAAAATACCTTCTTAAATCACTCCCAAACTTCCTTATACTCATCATATAAGCATGATATTGTTATGAAATCCACCCATAGAATTATTTAGTGCAAAATGAAGGAGGATAATAGAATAAGAGTTCATATTCTTCAACACGAGCCTTTATTTATCTCTTTATCCAACTCATTAAATTCATATTATTCCTTCATTATATAATAAAATAATTATATTAAATATACTAATATGATGTTATTTTATAAGTATGACCTACAAACATGCACACTTCCATCAAATGGGTTGTGAAATCACTGTTTGTGTGTACGGTGAACTACCGACTCGTGAACCATTGTCATTCATTCTTCCATTAACACCTCTCATGGTTAGTTATTATGATGGATCTGAAATATATACGTGATATTTATAAAGTTATTATAATTATGGATTCATTATGTTTTTTTATAATTTTTACCTTCCATTCAATAGGCAACATGATAATGTCACTCGTGTGTACGACATACTACCACCTCACGATGCGATGTGATTCTTTTTTCACTAGTGCATCACATGGATGGTGATAAAGATAAATTTAATGATTAAATATGATATAAATGAAATAATTATGATATTATTTACATATTTTGTATTCTCTTAATATAATATATACCATTTTTTATTTACTTTTCACTCACGTAAAGATGATAACATTATTCATGTGTGTGTGGAATACCACCTTAATGAAGTGATGTGACTCTATTTTCTTCACCACAACACAAGGATGATATTAATAATTATATTATAGGAAATTAATTATATTTATATAATTATTTTAAGGTAATATATTACTTACCTTCCTTCTATAATGATCAGTGAAAAATGAAAATGTTACTCATGCGTACGTATGACCTACCGTATCTATGATCGCAATGTACATCATTTTTCATTACCATCATTCATGAATGGATTTAAAAATAAAATTGATGTATAAGTAAGATAATTTTTTAATTATTTTTATTATATAGATGATTTAACTATATAATACGTGCAAGAAACAAATCTCTCATGACGAAACACGCATGAGAAACCAAGACAATTGACACCCAAAGCAATGGAACTAATGAAAGATAATTAAAAAATGCATGATAATTTTATAAAAGGATCATATAATAAATTATAAATATTAATAAGGTTTTTTATGTTAATTACATTTTTAAAACCACTATATAGAAGTTTAACACTTGTTAAAAAAAGGACGCATAAGGTAAGGTATTTTTCCTCAATTTACATGCCATTGAGACGTATTTGTTATTATACACCTATTCAATTTAATGTGGTGAATATAATACCCTTTTGAAATGTAATATCGTAATTAATTAACAAATCATGTTATTTTATGTTCACTTTGAATCATTTCTCCCAAGGGAATTTGACTTTAAAATTATCAACTGATAAAAGTATTGTACACTCTCACGTTGTTTTGTGTATATTGAATTTCTCTAAAATAAATCAATTTATTGTGATAATTTTTCATTAGTAATTATAGTTATATAAAATATACATACTATTATATAATGGATATGAATTATTTTCTAATCATTATTCCATTTTTATATACAGTGTTTCCCTTGAATGATTAAATGGGGAAAATATTGATAAATTTGTATCCTTTACTCAATAAGGATAATTAATGATAATAAATACTGATTTAATTAAATTTATTACTAAATATAAGAGGAATTATTTGGACCTAAAGTTATGGTAGGGGCCAAGTATAATATATCCCCTCGATGCATCGGCAGGTCTCATGAGAAAAATTAATTTGGATAAATAAAATTGGTTTCTACCCATAGTTTAAAACCATCTTATAATAGGTATTGATGGTAGAGGTACTTTGATCCATGAGATAAAGGAATAAAATAATTAATAATTGACTTCATTAAGATTTTAGTTATTATTATCCATGAGATTTTTACTATGAAAAAATCTATGAATGTCTTCCATTCTCATTTTATTGATTAAATTGCATGTATTTTAATTTATTTACCTTTCCATATTGATTCTTCTTAATCTTATCATGACAATAAAGTTATTTAAATGGAATGTGGCTTTAGTTATTTAACTTTATATGTTGAATATTATTATTGATTCATTATATATTATGTTATACTTAGCCCGTACTAAACATTTTTTCTCACCATTATTTTTTTCTTTCCCCAG
Organism: Viscum album; assembly: GCA_963277665.1. Taxonomy (NCBI): domain Eukaryota; kingdom Viridiplantae; phylum Streptophyta; class Magnoliopsida; order Santalales; family Viscaceae; genus Viscum; species Viscum album. Next base: position 1,284,043,619 of record OY728155.1, on the reverse strand, counting down.
CTTATGAAGAAGAGAAATTTGGATGAGTTTTCAAGGATGCAATTTATTATATTTTATTATGTAGTTTATTTCACTTTCTATTACCAATATAAAATGGGTACCATGTATGTATCTATTTTTTCAAAACCATTAAACTAATTGGTCCTTTTGTATTTGAATCTTGTATCAATGCCAATATATTAAAGGAATTGGCTCTGATCAACTAGGGTTAGGGTCATTAAAATTGGTAACAGGGAAAGTTTAGTAGAATCCTTGGGAACTAGATTTAGGAAAATATAGATTAGGGAAAATAATCATAAGACAAACATTGATTATATGTTTTCAATAACATCCTAATGAAACCCAATTTATGATTCTATGATTAATAATGCATAAATTTTAATTTAATTTAAGTGTTACACTATATTAGTAGATATAAATTTGGATTTAGATTTCATTATTTTATAAGATAATCCATTATATTCCATTATTTAGAAATGTATTCTGGAAGGAATAAATACATCAATACTCGCAACGAATGTAGAGATTTCCCTACCAAGGTAACCAATATAGTAGGTATTAAAACTGGACAAATTATACCTATATTACAGTAACTTAATCAAGTTATGAAAAGTAACTTTACACATATGGAGAGACCTATTCCACAATTATATTATCCTATTATAGATCAACATATATGATATAATCCCCCAAAAATTGGTGGCACTACTTACACAATTTTATTCAAATAATGGATTATGTCTCTAGAAAATATATTTTTGGCCTTCACATGCGGTGAAAAAAATGGTTAAACTTTCAGTGTATTATTTCAAAGGTGGTGTTGATCAATAGTGGTAATTGATCTATAATACTATGGAGGGAGTAGAAATAGAACTCGTGGAATGAATTTTTTTTAAATATGCACTATTTGACAGATATTTTCCTCATGAGAAAAAAAATGAGATGAAGATAAATTTTATTAGATTAAATAAAAAAGGAAGAATAAATTGTTATGGAATATGAGGCTATATTTACATGGATATATAGTTATTACATATATTACATACATAGTATTGAGTGCAATATTGATCCCATTTTAAGGGGCTTAATCCATGCCTCTGAAGGGATTTTGTCTCTCAAAATGTTTTATCATATGAAGAAATGTTTTATGTTCCATCAAAAATGATAAGAAATTTTATATATCTATTATATTCAAGGGGAATAAGGAGAAAAAGAAGTGATATGAGCACTAAGAGAAAAGGAATGCATCAAAGAAGAAGAGAGGCATCAATTAATTTTAATCATGTGAAAATTATGGAAATAAACATCATGGTAAATTCCTGAAAGGCATGGATGTCTATTATAAGTACGGTGAAAAGGGGCATCTATCTCATGAATTCAAGGGGAAGAAACAAATTAATGATTTACAGTGCTTCAGTTATAGTGAAAAAGGTCATTATTAACACTAATGTCCCAAACTCTAAGGGAATACACCATAGAAGAGGCTAAGGGAAGAATTCAAAGCTTATGTGATCACTACATCCAAGTTAGAGTTACCGAATAATATGTTGGTAGATAATTTAATCACATATTCAAGTTCAATTAATTATTTATTGCATTATATACTCATATAAACCTTTATAACTACCCATTTTTTAAATAATTTTAGATATATAACTTTTAATTTAATAAGAGAGTTAGTTGAAACTTCAAAGGAAAGTATCATTGAAACAAAGATGTTTCAGAAATTCCCCATTATGACATATAAATGATCTTTATTTTCCAACCTTATTATCATATGTATGGTTGAACTAGATATAATCCGTTGTATGGAATGTCATTCAAAATATGATGCAAAAATCTATTTCAAGCAGAAGGATATTACAATTTGTGAGGAAGATGTATAAATACCTATCTTTAGAGCACATACTTCATCATCTGAGTCTTATATAGATCCACCCTAGTAGATCCACTGTATGAAATTATTAGTGAACAAGTGAAAACAATATCTAGTAATAGATAAGGTAATCCTAAAATTGAGGATGTACCTATTTTATAGGTATACATTGAATTTTTTCTTGAGGAACCACCTAGACATCCATTTTAGCATGAAGTTGATTTCTCCATTGATTTATTTAATGATGTAAGACCAATATGAATGTCTCTATACATAATGAAAACTTTGTAATTATTCGATTTGAATGAACAATTAGAACGGTTAAGTGATAAGGTATTTATTATCCCTTGTATTTTATCATGGGGAGCCCATGTTCTCTTTGTTGACAAGAAATATGGATCCATGAAGATGTGTGTTGATTATAGGGAGACCAATGATATCATAGGAAAGAACAAGTATAATGTTATTCTCCCTGATGTTTTATTAAATCAATTTAATGGATCCTAATATTTTTTAAATATTAACCTTTGTTTTTCTTATCACTATTTGTAATTAATGAGGGAATACATTCCAGAGACATCATTTCAAATGAGGTATTGATATTATGAGTTTACAATGAATCCATTCGGATTGACTAATTAACCCTTTGGTTTTATATATCTAATGAAAAGGTATTCAAATAATATCTTGATGATTTTTTTAGAATTCATTGATGATATTTTAGTGTATTAAAAAATCTATGAGGACTATGAGAATCACATGATGTTCATTATTAAAACTCTTAGATTGAAAGAGTTATATGGTAAATTTAGTAAATGTGATTTCTGGCATCAAAAATTTTCTTTTCTTGCCATATTATATCCATGAATTAAATCTCATTTGATCCCGCAAAGATAAAGGCAGTCAGAGAATGAGATACATGACCACAAATAATTGAGGATCATAGTTTTATTAGTTTAGAAGGTTACTACCAGAAATCCATCCAGAATTTTTCTAGATTGGCTAACCCATTAGTTAAACTTACATTAAAAGGGGATAATTTTTTTTGAGAAAGGAATATGAAAAAAAATTTATAAACTATAGAGGATATTGGTCAATGTATTGATTTTGAATCAACCATATGGAAGTTATGGGTTTTTTGTATATTTTGATGCATCAAAGAATGTACATGGTTGTGTCCTAATGAAAATTGATAATGTTATTGAATATACATTATGAAAATTAAAGAATCTCTAACAGAACTACCAAAACCATGATCTTGAGTTAGAAGTTTAAATCTTCACTTAGAAGATATGGATTCATTATCTCTATTGTAAAAGATGTTAGATATACACATATCATAAAATCCTAAAATTCATATTTTCATAAAATGAGCTCAATATGAGAAAAAGGCAATGGATCAATCTACTCAAGGGTTATAATTTCTCAATACACTACCATCTAGGAAAAAAATAAAGTAGCATTTTCATTGAGTAAGAAATATCATGGAATTATAACCTAAATGAGGATTGAGAGAGATTATATGCTCATGGATATACTAAAGATGGATATGGAAATTACTAAGGGGATAAATCAACCATTTTCAAATGATTGAGAAAATATATTTATTATAAAAGATAAAAAATTATCAATCTAATGATGTAAACCTTCAAAAGAAACTTTTTGCAGTGAATGATGTGAAATTAGAAGACTTAGTTGGTCAAGATGGTTTCCTCATATTTGTAAGTAGATTATGTGTTCTATCTATACATGAGATAAATAATTGATTATTGGATGATGTTCATAGCTCAAATTTCTCAATAAATCATGGATGGACAAAGACATATTGGTATTTGAGGTAACATTTATAGTGGGATAACATGAAGCAGGAAAGTTTTGATTATGTGTCCAAATGTTTGGTCTATTAACTAGTGAAAACCATAACATAAAATCCTAATGGATTTATGAAACCTCTTCCTATTCCTATGTGTAAATAAGATGACATTACTATGATTTTTCATAGGACTACCAAATAAACCTAGAAATAATTATGTGATATGGGTAATCATTGATCAATTACCCAAATAAGCACATTTACTTACAATAAGAGAAGATTTACCTCTTCAACATCTTCCAATACTCCATATTAATGAACTTATAAGAATTCATGTAAAATGTATTTCAATTTTTTCTGATCAAGATCCCCATTTTACATCAAAATGATGGAATATTATTCAAAAGGATCATGATACTAAGCCTAATTTTAGAATTCCTACCTTCCTCAAACTGATGTACAGTCATAAAGAATGATTGAAATAGTGGAACACATGTTGAGTTCATGATAACTCATTTTTCATGGTATGTGGGATCATTATTTACCTTTGGCAGAGTCTCCCTATAATAATAGTTTTCATTCAAGTATTCAAGTGAATCTATATGAATCATTGTATGGTAAGAGATGTCATACATTGAATTATTGAGGTAAAGTTTATGAGAGGAAACTCAGAGGCTTAGAACATGTTGAAGAGACAAAAAAAGGTAAAGTCTATTCAGGCTCACATTAATGTAGATCAAATTAGACAAAAGTGTTATCTAGATGAATAGAGGAAATATTTGGAATTACAAGTGGAAGATCATGTTTTATTAAAGTTATCTCATTGTAATGGTGTTATAAGGTTCAGTAAGAAATGGAAACTGATCCCTAGGTACATTGGACCCTATGAAATTATGGAAATAATTCAAGTTTTTTCTTATCATTTGAAAATTCCACCAAGTCTCTCAAGAGTACATGATGTGTTTCATATATATTTGTTAAGAAATTATATGCTAGAATTTCTCATGTGCTCACCTAAGAGGAAATAGAATTTGAATGTAATCTATATTACTATGAAGAAGTCATCTGGATTTTTGAAACTATAGTGAATGTATTGATGAATCAGATGACTCATATGGTAAAGGTACATTAGAGAAATCAAAAAATGAAGGAAGAAATGTGTGAACCAGAAGATATTATGAAGGAGTACTACCATCATATATTTATATGGTAATAACCATGAAATTTCAATGGAATTTTATTTATGCGGGGATAATCTAACACCTTAAATCATTATAACATATTTATTTTAGATTAAGTTTAATTTTGTTGATAACTTTCTTTACACACATGATAGAGTTTTACAGAACAACAATATATTATTAAAATATTATTATTCAACATAATAAGTTATAAACTATCCATTAAATTTGATGAAATTAATAGTATTAACTAAATTATGAAAATTAAAAGATTACACATGTTTATTAGTTATCTAATTATTAGTAATAGAATAAGAATCATATAAATAAAAAAGAAATATTTTCTTAAAACCCATTTTTTCTAAAACACAGATTAATCATGCTTGGAGCACATAATTTAAAATTAGTTTTTTCAACATTTAGAAAATTTATTTGAAAAAATAAATTTAATTTATGAAATCAAAATACCAAAATTAAATTAAGGTGAATTTTTATATTTCTATCAGAAGTCTCATTTTTAATGAATAGTGAAGAATACTGAATTTTAAATGAAAACTGTCTTTTCATTTAAATAAATTATAATGTTGTTTCTGATGCTTTCGTCGGGGCGCGCGTGTCCGTCCGCTGAGGCGTGATAGGCTCGGCGTTTGTGTTTCTCTGAATTCCCACATTCCAAAGGCGGGCGGCATCCACTCCTTATTCAGGGACATCTGCTCCTTGATCGAAATCGGGATGATGGGATATCGGTTCCTCCTTCTGTGGATTCCTCCTCAGAACTCGCCACCTAGTCCAGGTATACCTCATAGATTTAATACTTTGTTCATGAAACTCTTCCCAGTGCCATGTTTTCATGGACGCCGATTAATTACACTGCTTCTGTGAGGACATTCCAAAGGGTCCAGTCAGGGCAGCAACCTTCAGTCGGGGGAGTAGTCACGTCGAAGAATCAGTAACATGTCTGAACACTGGGGAATTGGCGTGTCTATATTTTGTCCCTTATTATAGGGCTTCTCGAGGGTGCAGAAGCCTGATGAATCCCACATTGAGCGTGGGAAATCATATGCCCTAGGCATATATCTGAGGTTTTCCTCAGCTTCCCGTGTTTAGCACAGGGTGTGCCGCGAGTTCAACGTCTAGCAGAGATGGATCGGCCTGATCAGAACACCAGCTGGAGTGGATCAGATTGAGAAATCCCCCTTGAGGGAATGCCGATATCGGAGCCAGCCCATGGGCGGCTTCCCAAATGCTGTGGAGGGGAATGGGGTGGCATGATCTCATCAGGATGTGGCGTCCTAGGTAAGAATAAGGATGGATGATGGAGAATAGCATGGAGTGAAGGAGGAATTAAATGGATCCATCGTGGAGATGGCGGTGGTGATGGGATTGAGTCTCGAAGAGACTTCCTACGTATCCCCGTGGCAGGGAATCAAAGTCCACGTAGTTTGGGATGGATGTGTGGGCCTTACACTCTAGGCTGCCAAAGGTGTTGGAAGAACCGATGTGAATATGGTCGGAACAATTAGGTGGTGGTGGGCATGAACCTCATGAGGCTTCCTATATACCTTGCCTTAACATGGATCAAAGACCACATAGTTCAGGTTGAGTGCCAGAAAACTGGGATGAAAAGTACCTTGGCCCAATGGGTGGTGGGCTTGCACCTCGTGGGGCTTCCTACATACCATGCCTTGACATAGATCAAAGTCCACGTAGTTCGGGAAAAGGGGCTGTTATATTGACACGAAGGGGTGTCAGAACAAATGGATGGAAGGGTCACAATGGCTTACCATTGGATTGGGATGTAGTTTAACATAATGCGGGACAGGGATGTGTCGGAGAACCAACATGAAGAAGGTCCTTGGCCTAGGTGGATGGTGGGCTTTCACCTTAGTAAGGCTTCCTACGTACCATTCCTTTAAATGGATCAAAGACCACGTTGTTTAGGTGAAAATGGGGGCTTGGAACACCGACACGGAGATGGTCGGGGCCGATGATTATTGGGATTGAACTTCAGGGAGGCTTCGTACATACCATGCCTTGACATGGATCAAATTCCACGTAGTTCAGGAGGGATGTGGGTGTTGGAAAAACGATGTGAGAAAGGATCTTGGTCTGATGGGTGATGGGCTTGAACCTCAAGGAGTCTTCCTACGTACCATTCCTTAACATGGATCAAAGACTACGTAGTTCAGGTGGTGGTTTTCGTCAGCAAACTGATGTGAAGGTGAACCGGGGGGTCCACTGGTGGTGGGCTTGAACTTCGTGAGGCTTCCTACATACCATGCCTTGACATGGATCAATGTACTTGTAGTTCGGGATAGTCACAACAGGTACCGCTGGACTGGAATGCAGTTTAACATCATGCGGGATGAGGGTGTAACCTGACATGAATAAACGACGGGCGGTGGGCTTGAACCTCATGGAGGCTTCCTACGTACCATGTTTTGACATGGATCAAAGACCCCGTAGTTCAAATGGATGTACAGTTTAATGTCATACGGGATAGGGGTATGCAGTTTAACGTCATGCTTGAAGAGGGAATACAGTTTAACGTCATGCTGGATGAGGGCATACATTTGAACGTCATGCTGGACGAGGGCATACCGCTTAACATCATGCTGGACGAGGGCATACTGTTTAACGTCATGATGGATGAGGGAATATAGTTTAACTTCATGCTGGATGAGGGCACTTCCATGGTCGATTCTTACTCTAAGCCCAAGTGAGTCATGCTCGTTGTGAGAAACAAGAGGCAGTAGAGACCGGACAATCACGTCGTGAAGGGTGCATCCGTGAGAAGTGAAGAGGGGCTTACGCGTTAGGCGGCCCATGGTGCTGGGACTTACTCCCGGATTGAGGCCCAAAGTGAAGCACAGCATGGTGGGAGAGAGATTTGGGACTGAAGATGGGAGGTTTATCGTTCCCTATCACGCCCTCCACTAGCCTTGGTAGTGGGGGAAGTACATAGGTGCAGGGGTGCTACCTTCCGTAAGAGAGGCTTGGGGATTATGCTCTGAGGCAGCCATTCCCATGTGGACAAACGCCACTCTGAGAGGGAGGATATCATCCCATGTGAGGGTGATTCCATTCCCGTGGAGATGTGCGACGTAAAGAATGTCCGAGGTGGGGGGACCCTTCGTGCGAGGCATGGGGTCAGGTCACAGTTTAACGTCATGTGTTGAGGACGAGGTTCTTGGTAGTTTAACATCCTACATCTAGGACGAGGTGGGTTTACTCCACACCCCTAGGACATACATAACCGATACCCTCTGCTCCTGGTGGGAGGGAAGGTATCGGCAAGGATGTGGTGATGGGGGGTCGCAGAGCGACCCATCGAGGGGTCCACGGTAGCATGGCTATGCGAAGAAGCAATAGGTGTTAACATGCATATATGAAGAATAATTAGGTGAATCAACACTGCGGGTGGTGTTGACCATGGTACTTTGAAATCACATCGTGCAAACCTGGAGGGTCGCACGGGAAGAGTAATTGCCAAGCAAAGGGGTCCACAGGCAGGGACCTTGTGAAGCTTGGTTGCTTTTCATAGTGGAGAGAACTTGAAAAGGGGTGTTCTTTGTGAAGTGGAGTGCCTTGGCCTTATAATGGGGCAGAGGTGCGAGTGGGAGGTGCTTCATGAAGTGGAAGGGTGTTCGCGGAGCACTGCCTCACGAAGTATAGGTGCCTCACAAAGCAAGGTGTTGTGAAGTAGTGTGCTTCGCAAAGTACAGTCACCCTGCCTTGGCATGTGGATCACTTTTACAGGATGGGTGTTTCACAAAGCATAAATGATTCGTGACTTCCTGGGTCCTCTTGGGGATCCCCTTCCTTCGTGAATGCCCTTAGGCTTCATGAAGGGCATCCCTCTCGGAAGAGGGGCTCAAAACGAGACAAGGCGAAGGCCTCTCGCGAAGCAAAAATACCTCGTAGAGCTCTTGATTCCCAGAGCGTATAGTGCTTCGTGATTTGGGAGTTGAGAAGCCGAAAGGTCAGATTGTCCGTCTAGAGAGCTTAGGGGAATCTTAGTATTTATAGGCAAGGGGAACCATCAAGTAGAGCTCATGCGGTGCGAAGGGGGCCTCGGTGGATTCGTGGTGGGTCACAAACGTCAGCCGGATTCACGGAGCGGTACAGCTTCCTCTGCTTCGCGACGGGTTTGTGAACGTCAGGGCGTTCGCGGAGCTTTACCTTATCTGGTACTTCGCGGTGGCCGCAGAGCAAGGGGGTTGTGTGTCGAAGCTTCCCGAGGCAGGGCACAAAGCCTCTTTTTCTTCTCTCCTTTCTTCAAATATTTTTGGTGGCAACAAATTCCCCCTCTTAGACTTGGAGCTGCGGAGGGATCAAGGGTAAGAGTCTGAGGGAAATCACCAAAATTCTCTAATGGTCGTGATGCAGACTCGCGAAGTGGGAGCACGAGGTGGCAAGGGGCCACGTGATCCGGAAATGCCACAACGCTCCATGTGGGCTGGATGCTTTGTGAAGCTCCAGGGGCCACCGCCTATAAATATGGGGCTGACCTCTTTTCTTTATCCTTCTTTGCGACTTTGTCCTCTTGCACTCTCGATTTTCGAATCTCTATATCCTCCGCGTCAGCTCACCGCAAATTGAGCTTCATGGAGAACCGCAAGTCTCCAGCTCCATGACTGCGCCAAGGGAACATCTACTTGCAAGCCGAGGCTAGGCTCTTCATCTTGGCTTTACGCCCGAGCTTCATGAGTGATCTTCGCGAACAATCTCCGCGACCTGACCCGCAATTTTTTGCAAGTTAAAAAAATGTAATGGCCCATCAGGAAGTTGTGATGGGGGTGCTCGCAGACGCCGCCCAGAGGGATGAGATGGCCAACTGTCTGGGCCTCGGAGAGCTGGTCTGAAGCCACTCAGACCATAATTCTTTGACAGACCTGCTCTCAGAGAGCCAAAAAAACTATCTGTTGTGCAAGAAGCTTCCCTTGTATGGCTTTAGGCTGAGGGATGATGTCTTCATTCCTGAGGCGAGTAGGGACGAACCAGCTTGCTGGTTCAGGAGCACGACATGCCATTGCCAATGGTTCAGGGCGGCCGATGGTCATGCGCGGGAGGACTTCACACCTGTCACCACCGACTGTCTGTAAAACCATCTGAACAACATCGACGGGGAGCCACTGCAACCGAAGACGTCCCCTCCCATGTAATGCACCATACTTAAGGAGACTTTGCAGGATTCGAAAAAGGGGTGGTCTGATGAGTGGGACCTACGCTAGGGCAGTAACTTCACCAATGACTAGGCATGTGCCAACTGGGTAGGTGCCTCATGCGAGCAGTTTGGGGACGTTATTAAGAGAGTGGGATTGTATGAGGCAACATGGGCCTCCCAATTCCACATTTATCAACTAAAACAGCTGATGCCTGAGCTGCTGAGCAGATGGTCATCTAGGACCAACACTTTTCACATTCCAGTGGTTCCTCGTGTCCGATGATAGACTGGGTAAGGGTGTTGCTGGATTGGAAGGTTCTCCTACAGTTGTCATCCACTGAACTGAGAGAGTGTTTCCCCCTACCGAAATAATCAGACGAATCCTCTAGGTAGGGCGAGGCCGGTGGAGGGAGCCCATTGAAGGAAGGCGAACTCGCAGATCAAGACTCTGATTCCGACGATTTCATAGAGGTTCTAGAGGTAGAATTCAAAATTTCTTTCCCCAGTGTCCACTATCAGGCCATTATAAAACTATTATGATTACCTGAACTGTGCAGGAGGAACTCGTTTATAGACCTCGCTCTCGCCCCTTAGAGGGTGATGATGCAGGACCTTCAGAACCCGTGCCTGCAGCTGCATCCAGTTCTGTGTCTGGCGGGGCTAGGACACCCGGGGTGGCTCCTCTAGAATCTAAAAACATTCCGACAATATAATGATGGTCAAACTATAGGGTCCCATCAGCATCAACTCAAGAGAAGCACCAGGAGTTCGATGTTCATAAGTCTTTTCCACTGAATTCGTTGTTGTCATATGTAGATCGTGCCAAATGATGTCCATGACCCTTCCTGTCGTGTACAGTTCTACAACTGGCATGGGATCTTGCAGAAAGGCTAGTCGGGATATCTGGGGGCATCCCTCCTAGGGGCATGCCAGTGATTGTGGAGATAGTTACCCCACCTACCCGAGATTCTGCACTCCCTGTCATTGGTGGGACAACCGGAAGGGTCGTGCCTAAGGTCATTGAGGTGGAGCCCGACGATGAGGATCGGCCGGTCGACCCAATTCCCACCATGCCTACTTCTGCGCCAGATGTCGCTCCAGATTCAACGCCTGACGTAGATCCTACTAAAGATTTCATGTGGGCATATCCCTCATACGAGCCTTCTAATTGCGCGGACTAGGACGAAACATCCTCTAGTGAAGAGGATAGAAAAATATTTTGTCACCGATCCTGGAAGCTAATCATGCGCTTCATCAATGACACCCCCAAGTGCAATGGATAAATGAAATGGACAGAATTCGCTCGCGGATGTGCGAAATGTGTTTTTTGGGAGTGGATGCCCAACGTTCTCATATGCTCATCCTAGATCTCATGGCAGAGATGATCTGGGAATACGATCGCGGGCTCAGCGTGAGCTGGCAGCGGAGGAAGACGACGAATGTCAAGAAGCTCTAGGAGACTGAATACGAGGTCCAACAGCTGCAGGCCCAGGTGGATGGGTAGTCACCCTCTCTTAATGAACAATCTGAGCTGATCTCACGATTGACGGCCCAACTGGAAGAGGAAGAAGAGCATATGAGGCAGGATTCTGGAGAGATGGCTGTCATTTAGGCTGACATAGAGAGGGCCCGAGTAGAGGCTGATGAACTGTGCCCCGTCGCTGCTGAGGAGGACCGGGAGCTAAGTCGGTGGTAGCCATTCCTGGATTCCACAAGTCAAAGGTTGGCGGATCTGCAATGCTATTTTGACAGGGTCAATCTGTTCATGGGGTGAGTTGACCCCTGGGTACTGTAATAATTACAAACCCTTAAACGTACTTTCATTCTTTAAAATTTTTAAATGTCGTAGCATGCACGAGTTCCTTTATTTTCACTAGTTCATTTTGCATCCTTGTAATGTTTTTAGGATGTCCAACAACAATTCCCTAAGCTCACGTGGGTTAGGCCCAATGTGAGAAAATAGAGATAGTCACCTCATAATCCAATCCAAACACAGGAGTGCAAACCAAGCTTCGGGTATCCAGGGTCTGGATAACCGGTCCGGATTTCTAGGAAATATGAGAGACCTAGCCGGATAAGGAAGTTCTCAAAACAGTCGAATTACTGTTTTTCCAGCATGTTCTTATGCATGAACGGTGCAACACTAGGGGTGCTGAAATTGGTCTAAACGGATTAGAATGGGAAGTATGAATCACGATACCCAAAATTCGGAACTCTATGAGGGTGGTGTGACAATAAAGGACAACCATTAACTGTGTCAAAAAAATGGTATCCCTACTACGTTAGAATCAAATGGGGACAACAAATGGGGGCCGACCATTGACCATGTTCTCAAAACGGGGCCTAACTCAAATATCGTCGATCAGTCATCTGGGACATTGGCCCAGGACAGCAGGCGGACCATAGGTCGAGCATCCATACTGATAGAGGGTCCCTCGAAACGTGACCAGTCTTCCGGAACGTTGGCCCAGGAGAGTAGATGGACCATAGGTCGAGCATCCAAACTATTAGGGGGTTCCTCTAGACATGAAAGGGGATGAGGGTATGAATAAGGGGCACGCAAAGCGTGGAATGTGGAGTGATGGTTTGTGCGAACAGAATCCAACACTCATGCAATGACACCCCCACGGTGGGAGTACGCTATATGGGAACATCATTTTGATCATGGATCATTCATTCTTTCAGACAGGGCCACTCTGGCGAGGGGGTATGTCGCTTCCAAATGTAATCTTGGGGCATCCTGATCTTGTTTGTGGTAGAGTTATAGTTACACAGTGCCCTACGAGGGGTCCATCCAGGGGGGCGGAAAGGGGAAGAACAGGATTTATGATTCCTGTATGCTGGACCCTATGTAAAATACTTGGGTGTCCCTACGTATCCCATGAGAATGGGAATCAAGCCACATGTAGTTTTGGAAGCACAGTTTAACGTCATGTTGGACGAAGAGAAGCCTAGTTGTGTTGGTACATATCCCACTAAAACTAAGAATCCCACGTGATTCGTGCTTGATGTGGGAAACAAGAAGTAATGGGGAACTTTCCCAACACAGGAGGGGGAAAGATATGGCGAATGGAAGCTCAATGAATACCGTCCCAATGATGCTAAAACGTCTGTGTGACACACCTAGATGCGCAAAGAGGTAAAGCTGAGTATGTTGGAATTCCACTTGAACATGAGGACATGGAAATGTCTGAATCATGACGCTCGAGATTTGGATCAAAATGATGGTGGCATGACGATAGAGTATAACTATTAATCGTGGAAGAAATGCAGCATCCATATCGCGTTATTCTAGAATGGGGATAGACAAATGAGGGTCGATCGTTGACCATGTTCGAAACACGAGACCATGTCGCAAATGTTGTCAGAGATCCGAAGGGACGTTGGCCCGAAACGATTGGAGGGCCCTTAGGCCCAACATCCATTGAGAGCCCTTAATCCTAGAATCCATGTCATTTGAGGGTCCTTTCAAATGTGGAAAAGGATGAGGATCCCAAATAGCGAGCTCATGAATCTTCGTCATGGGATGGGGGAAATGTCTCCATGAAAGTCCAACACTCCGGGCTCTTTGTCAAAACGCATCTAAATACGACAATGAGTCGTATTAGATAGATGGATTTGAGTCCCTTCCCATAAGGAGATCTTAGTTTAGGGTCTTAGAATTCGAACCATGGATGGGAGGAAAAAAGGGAGGCACGTGGCGGGTAATTACGAAAACCCTACGTGGATGAGAACATAATCCCATACCACACCGCATAACCCCCTTGGGAGAGGTTTTTGGTCAAGGGACTGAAAATGAGAGTTGAGATGGGCCTGAACAAAGTGCAAAGGCATTCTTACGTACCCCATGGGGATGGGGATCAAGCTGCACGTAGTTCAGAAGTGTGGCACGGTAAGGTACCAGTGCCAGGGAAGAAGGGGAGTGCGGGCGTTTCCCTTACACCAAAAGAAGCAAAATTTGATAAATATTGTTTGTCCTTTAAGGTGAGTGGTTTTGCTTTGAGAAGCGATAGGCCTAGGGTTGCAAGCTCTTGTGTCGCCATAAGAATCAATCTGTGATAGGAATTGACAAATGGCATGGCACGTGACCAATACCCAACGTGATTTCCTCTACAACGAGGTCATCAAAATGCAGTTCCATTTTTTGTCTTGCGGCCAGGATGATAATGTCACATTTTAGGGTCATGTGATAGGACCAAGCATGCATTTTAACTTCATGAAGCGCAGACGTAGAAGATACAATTCTAATTGGGGAATGTTTATGGTGTCGTGCGACATAACCTACGTGGATGGGGACATGATCCCACATCACACCGTACGCAGTCCCGAGATAGGAACCTCGGGCCAAGGGGCCCAAACAGAGGTGAGAGTGAAAGGGGCAGGAGAAAATAACTCCCAACTGAGCTAGACCCAAAAATGAGATGTGAGGGTGACCCTACATATCCCATAAGGATGAGGATCAAGTTGCAAATAGCCCTTAATAAAGATCTTAGTTTATGGTCTTAGAGCTCGGACCGTGGGAGCACTGAAGGACACCGTATTACAGCTTTTTCCCCCTGACGTGTCATGGTGCACTGAGGGATAGAGCCAAGAGTTTCGAGATTCCACCTGGACACGATGGATTGGAACATAACGTGAATCATGCAACCAACATTCGAGGCATGAATGGGCTGGAATGATGATAGAGGATTACTGCATACCATGTTCGCAACACAACATCCTGTCACGTGAGCCTGAAATGGAGACAAACAAATGATCATCGACCGCTGACCATATTTTCAACACGGGATTTGTATCAATTTGTTGTCTGAAACCCTCAGGGGGTGTTTGCCCGTAATGGTAGGAGAGCCCTTGGGTGTGGTATCCAGGCCGTTCTTGGGGGTCCCTTTGGGTGTGAAAGTTGATGAAAGCCCAAATGAAGGGAAACATGAAGCTTGACAAGTGGAAGGAACTTGACCAAGTAGAATCTGACACTCTTTTCCTTAGACCAGAGTACTCTTAACACATGGGCGAACCACTGCAAGGGGTCAAGGGACCCAACTTGAGGGTAACCAAGATATAGAGAATTCACGAGACAAGGGGGGCATAGTGCCAAAAACCCTGTACCACACCTATATATCCCTCTCATGGAGAGGGACAGGCCAAAGGACCTAGGTGACTGGGGAGATTGGTAGATCTCTAAAAGGTGGGGTTGGACCAGAAGTCTAGACATTCGGGTGGTCCTACGTATCCCATAAGGATGGGAATCAAGCCCCATGTAGTTCTGGAGGGTTCCTTTTAATGTCATGAGGGACAAGAAATAGGAGGGATAAATCTTAGAACGGGGTGGGCGTGGTGAGGCTATTGAAAAACCATTGTGAATGAGAACATGACCCCACATCACACCACGCATTCCCGTAGTCAGGGTCCCGATGGTAGGACAGAAAAGACAATTTAGCTGAACTCAAGCTGGACCCAAAGACATGAGGTCTGGGCGTTCCTACGTATCCCATGAGGATGGGAATCAAGCCAGGCGTAGTTCTTAGGAGATCTTAGTTTAGGGTCTTAGAGCTCGGACCATGTATGGATGGATGGCCACTTTCCAGGTAGGTGCATACCTCAACCCGATCCCTAAGCCCAC
This sequence comes from Viscum album, assembly GCA_963277665.1. NCBI lineage: Eukaryota > Viridiplantae > Streptophyta > Magnoliopsida > Santalales > Viscaceae > Viscum > Viscum album. The sequence goes on along the minus strand of OY728155.1, from coordinate 1,284,027,962 downwards.
ATGAGTTAAACTCGGTGTGGGAAACAAGGGAGGAAGATCCTTATCGCAATACTCGAAACGTCCATCGAAGGGTAGTCGGTGAAGATCCCCGAAGGAAACCTTTAGCGCAGCTTTGTTCCCCTAACACGCAGATGCGCACTAAGGAATAGTATCAAGAAAATTGAAACTCTACTTGGAAATGATGTGGATGGAGAAGGATGTGAATCATGTAACCGACATTTTGGGATTAATGGGGTTGGTGTGGCGATGGAGGATAACTATTAACCGTGGTGGAAAAACAGTCTCCATATCGCATTAGACTGAGGTGGGAACAACAAACAAACATAGACCTCTGACCATATTCGCAACGTGGGATTTTTATCAATTTGTTGTCTAAAACCCTCATGGGCTTTGGCCCGTAACAGTAGGAGAGCCCTTGAGCATAGTATCCAGGCCGTTTGTGGGGGTCCCTTTGGGTGTGAATGATGGTGAAAGCCCTGATTAATAGAAATACAAAGCCTGAAAAGAGGGAGTGGACGTGTCCGAATAGAGTCCAACATTCCATGTAACTAAACCAGAGTACCCATAGGCACATTGGTGAATCGCCAAAAAGGGTCGACAAAGTGGCTCAAGAAAGGTAGGCCAAGGGGCCAAGGTGGGATGAAGATTTTCAGAAGATGGGGCTGGACCCTAAGCTAAGACATTCGAGTGGTCCTACGTATCCCGTAAGGATGGGAATCAAGTCACACGTAGTTCTAGAAGATACCCAGGGGGCAGGATACCATAGGGAGGATGTGTACGGCACGACGAGTAACCCGACGTGAATGGGGACATAATCCCGCACCACACCGCACAGTCCCGTAGGAAAGAACCTAGGCCAGGGGGCCAAAAAGGCCATGGGGCTTGATAGTTGGGTTTTGGTCAGGAAGGCCTAGCCTACTCGTAGTTTAACGTCTTGTAGTGAGGATGAAGGTCTGGGAATAGGGCTCCCTAGACCGAGGAGGTGTATGGTACAGTGAACAAACCGACGTGAATGTGGACAAAATCCCTCACCACACCGTACACTCCAGGTAAGAACTTGGGCTAGGGCCCAAGGGCTAAGAGGCATGAGGTTGGGCCTTGGTAATGGAATGCGTACGACCTGGAAAGTAGCCCGACGTAAATGAGTAAATAATCCTGCACCACTCCGTACAATCCCTATAAAAGAATCGGGGCCGTGCGCCCAACCGTTGGCACCACCCAGAGGGGATTTTGTCGCTTCGGGGTGGGGCAGAATGAATCACTTCTCTCAATGTTTGGGAAATCTTGGGGTGGACCCGAAGATCCGGGAACCAATCAGGGGCCCTTCCGGATGAGGTAAGTGATGGAATCAAGGAGTGGGTGATGCATATCTATACCCATCTATGAAAGAGGTGAACATCTCCAGGGGGACATACAGCCAGGTCGAGGCTTGCTCGATGTAAATTGGGGAAAAAGTTTTCACCCTACCATATGTATTGACCCGAGGGGAAGATTTTGGCTTTTGGACTGGGCCAACAGAAGAAATGTCTGGGCATTCCTACGTATCCCATAAGGATGGTAATCAAGACATACATAGTTCCAGAAGGCCATGCAGTTTACCATCGTGCAGTAAGGACGTGGGGGATAGATGAACGGGAGTGGGCACATGGTGAAACCATTATAATCCTCATATGAATGGGTCTAAGGAAGCCGAATCCTCATCATACGAGGATCCTCCAAGAAAACCATACCCAGGGGGACAGTCAAAGAGAAGAGCTCAGGGCTCGGCTCAAGACAGTACGTCTGAGCATTCCTACACATCCCATTAGGACGGGAATCAAGCCATACATAGTTCTAGAAGCGCAATTTAATGTTGTGTTAGATGAGACATGCGTCTCATCTGGGCATATGTATGGTATTACAGGTAACCCGACGTGAATGAGGATGTAATCCCACACTACACCATACAATCCCATAAGAGAGCCTGAGTCGACCAAGGCCAAGGGGCCTGAGGCTGAGCCTCAGTCAGGAAGGCCTGACTGGATTTCAGTTTAACATCTTGCAGTAAGGATGGGGGCCAGGGGCCCGAAGAGGCCAAAGGGCATGAGGCTGAGCCTCGGTCAGGAAGGCCTGACCGGCTTTCAGTTTAACGTCTTGTTGTAAGGAATGGGGAGATCTTAGTTTAATGTCATAGAGCTCAGACCATTTTGCAGTTTATTGTCATATAGGATAGTGGTGCAGTTTAAAGTCATGCAGGACTGTAATGTGCAGTTTAGGGTCATGCGGGACCATACAGTTTAAGGTCTTTCAGGACCAAGGGCCTCTGGCGAAGTATTGCTTGAGGAACTTGGCATTGGTGGGAGGAGTTATGCGCTCACCATCCATGGTCACCAAGGAGTATGATTCATTGGGGTAAACCTTATGAATGATGTAAGGTCCTTCCCTTTGGGCTCCAGCTTGGGTGGTTTCCTGCTAGGGATCATTGGCACTCAAGGGGACAACACCAGGTCTCCTTGCCAGAAAGAGCGAAGGAGGACCTTCTTGTTGAAGGCTCTGGCTATCTTATTCTAATGTCTTTCCAGATTTTGCAGGGCACAAAGCCTATTCTCATCCAGTGCTTCCAATTCAGCTAGACAGATTTCATCCAGCTTATCTGGTGCCTGCTAGTCATAGACTGAAGTGTGTAATGATGACAACTAGATCTCAATGTGTAGGATAGTCTCAGCACCATACACAAGGTAATATTCGGTCACCTGGGTGGAATTGCGAGTCGTCGTCCGATAAGCCCAGTGGGTGTTGGGGAGCTTGTCCGGCCAACTCTTCATGTTCTGACCGACCATATTTTGCAAAATGTTAGAGAGGTTTTTGTTGAACGTCTCGATCTATCCATTTTCATGTGGATGATAGCGAGAGGTATGGTTCTAACAGATATTGTACTTGGCGTACAATTTCTTTAGTTCAGCTGCTCGGAAGTTGGTGACGTTATCAACGAGGACAACATGAGGGACTCCAAACCGGTTGATGATATTGGAGCTCACAAAGTCGACGATGGAACAGTCCTTGACCTCTTTGAGTGGAACAACCTCTTCCCACTTGGAGAAGAAATCTGTAGCAGTCAAGATGAATCTACACTGACGAGCTGTCACCGGTGGATATGGTCCCATGACATCGAGTCCCCACATCGAAAATGGCCAAGAGTACTTGGTGGAGTGGAGAGGCTCTGGTAGCCAATGAATAAAATTAGAATGAACTTGGCATGTGTGGAATCTCTTGAAAAACTCAATACAATCATGAATAATATAGGGCAAGAAGTACCCCAACCTCCGGATCTGAAGGGACAGCTTGGTCCGAGCCTGGTGGGCACCGCAGGAACCATCATGAACCTCTTGCATGAACTGAGAAATCTTGACTCCTTGAATGCAATGGAGGAGAACACCATCGATGCCCTGCTTATAGAGAATCCACTCAATATCGGGACCACTCTGGGGGGTAAATTGCATTGTGCGGTGTCGGATTCGCTCGCACTCGGCCTGATCATCTGGGAGGCAACCATTTTGGAGATACTCGACAAAAGGTGCCCTCCAGTCAGGAGTGGCATCAACCACTGCATCTAAAGAACCTGGGACCCCTGACGCTGAGGTTCCTGGGGTAAGGTGGCTTACCATTAGGTCGTCGTCATCCTCTGGGGTAACGGGGGCGATGACTCTCCAGTGTGCTACATGTATGATCAAATAATCTTGCTCGGGTTCTGTGAGCGACACAGCTAAGCCAACAAAAGCATCTGCTCGACCGTTCTGTGACCGAGGGACATGGGTAACCTCTGGTTGAGAAGAGAATTGGGCCATTAGATGGAGGGTGCACTCTAGCAATGGCAAAATCTCCGGCTTCCTAACAACATTGTTTCCATTGTCCTGCTTGATGACTACTTCGGAATCCCCTTTCACATGCAAATGGGGTACATCGATCTCAAGGGCCAGCTCGAGGGTAGTGATGAGAGCCTGATACTTTGCCTCGTGGTTGCTGTAGCCTTCTGACAACAGGAATGAGTATGGTAGAATTCCTTGTGCCGGGGTGATGAAGACGATACCCAGACCCACTCTATTGAGCTTAGGATCGTTGAGCCTCCTACCGGTGGGGTTCTGGGCGGCACTGTCGAAGTGCATTTCCCAACATGAGATGGTATGATCAACTGAGAGGATTGCCTCATCATGAAATTCCAGGTCCAGGGATTGATCTGCGGAGGTTTGACGGGCATCTAAAAAGTCTACCAATGCCTGTCCCTTGATGGCCTTCTGAGGCACAAACCTAATGTCGCACTGCTGGAGAATCACCGTCCACTGTGCTAGTCATCCAGTAAAAATGGGGTGGTTCAGAATGTAATTCAGTGGGTCTACTCGAGAGACCAAATGCACCTCATGGTGTTGTAGGTAATGCCGCAATTTATGTACAGAAAACACAAATGCCAAGAAACTCTTTTCTATGGGGGTGTATCTAGTCTTCATATCGAGGAGCATACGGCTGAGGTAGTAGAGACTGTTCTTTATTCCCGCATTGTTCTTCTGGGCGAGAAGTGCGCCAAAGGACTATTCCAGGGTGGTCACATAAAGGACTAGTGGATTTCCAGTGATGGGTGGAATCAAGACCAGAGGTTAGAACAGATACTTTTTTATTTCCTTGAAGGCGGCCTGACACTCTTCATCTCATTCATAGGTGGTGCCTTTCTTCATGAGCCGGGAAAAGGTCTTACACTTTCCATCCAGATTCACAATGAATCGGCGTATATAGGCTAAGTGGCCTTGGAGACCTTGAAGCTCCCGAATATTACTCAGGGGAGGTATTTGGATGATGGACTTGATCTTCTACGGGTCAATCTCAATGCATCGGTATCTAACAACAAAGCTGAGAAACTTCTTGGAGGTGACCCCAAAGGCACACCTTAGCAGGTTCATCTTCAGGTGGTGGGAATGGAGGAAGCCAAAAACTTTTTCAAGGTCCTTGACATGGTCATGGAGCTGGTGAGATTTGACCACCAGATCATCCACATACCATTCCACCAGTGTCCCAAGAATCGGCTTGAATATGAGATTCGTGGCCCGCTGATAGGTGGTACATGCATTTTTCAGGACAAAAGTCATGACCTGGTAACAAAAAGTACCATGGGGAGCCATGAAGGTAGTGGAATATTCGTCCTTGAGGGCCATCCAGACCTGGTTGTACCCAGAATACCTATCCATGAAGGAGAGGGCTTGGAACTTGGTCGTGGTATCAATCAACCACTCTGTCACTAGGATGGGAAAATCATCCTTCAGGTAGTGGCGGTTGAGATTGCGAAACTCGATGTAGACTCTGATTTGCCCATTCTTCTTCATGACTGGCATAATGTTGGAAAGCCCCCTAGTATACTGGACTTCCTTGACGATGTTGTCTTTGATACTCTTTTCAACTTCAGCCTCAACCATGGAACCGTGAGAAGAGTTCATCTTTCTGGGAGGCTTCTTGAACCCGCGATGGTTTATCGGGAGGCCAAGGCGGTGGGCGGCTACCTAGGAATCTAGTCCTAGCATCTCATCGTAAATCTAGTAAAACATGTCACGGTGCTGTTTGAGAAAGTCCACATACATTTTCTACTCCTCGAGGGGCATGGATGCACTGATCAATGTGGGTCTCAGATCTGCCTCACTGCCAAGGTTCACCTATACCAGTTCATCGAAAGTGGTAGAGATGCCTTCTTCAAAGTTAGGGGAGAATCCTCTAGATCCTCTTCTCCACCTGTGGAGGTATCTTCTGTGGGGGGAGCTTCTTCTGAGTAATCAATCCCTGATTGGCAGCTGGTGTCGGCCTGGGCAGCAGTGGCCATCATATCAGGAGACTCATGCACCACTGAGACCATAGAGATGAAAGAAGTCAATCCAATCCCATCTGTTCTTTAGCCCAAGGGGCCACGCTTGATGATATCAAAGCAGTAGTGATGCGTCGGCCTGAGATGGTTGATCTCAGCCCAGCGGAAGAGATACATATGACATACCACTGTTGCTATTATCCTGACATCCTGATACCACACAGGGGTAGGAGGTTTCGGGATCAGGTGAGCCTGGTTGGTGTAGGAGTACGAGGTGATTTTCTGTCATCGCTTGGACATGGGAACATGCCTTCCTCTTTTACCCGAAAAAACAAAACACTGCCCCATGTCGGGGATCGTGGCCTCCAACTGATGGATCAGGAAGATGTAGGTGTCGTCTAGGCCTGCTCAGGGATCACTTGTGACCTGGGCGGGTTCATCCTCAATTTACAGGATTTGTTTATCCTTGCTCTTGTAATAGTTAGCGTTTAGATAGTGGGCTTTAAAAAAGGAAAATGGGGACGCATCTCCTTAGAGCTCGCCTACTCAACCATTGAGGGAGTATTTGAGGCATTGGTGGTACGACGAAGGTAACGCTTCATGAAGATGGAGACATGGACTGCCCATCAATGCATTGTATGCAGTGTCCTGGGAGAAAACCATGAAATCAGTGCTGGAAATTAGGCAACCGAACTGGGCCTTCATGCGGATCTTTCCATCTAGGGATTTCTCGGTCTTGTTGTATCCCTAGATTCTGAGGTCGGAGGGAGTTAAATCATCCTCAAACAAACTCGGCTTTCGCAATGTCCGAATCGAGATTAGGTTAATCCCAGAACCCATGTCAACAAGGAAGCAGCGGACTTCTACGCCGTTGAACTGGCCAGTGATGTACAATGGGCGAATGTGTCCCTATATGGGAGGGTCCATGTCTTCAACAGACAACGAGATAACTTCCTGACTTTCGGCATTCTCAATAGCCTCAGCGTGGAAGGATTCTGCAGCCACTACCTCCGTCTCAAACTGGAGGGGCGCCTTAGGGCCTTGGAAATTGCCTCACACATTTCAGATGATAGGTGAAGAGCCTCAAGAATAGAAAGACTTGCTGGAATTCCGGAAAGGTGCTTCAGAACATCATACTTTCGTGCCAAACGTGAACATCTGCTTATAGGAGGTCGGTCTGCAGTTGAAGGCCTGGCTGGACCGGCAGTTGGCTGGTACTAGGTACATCCCGTGCCCGCTAGTTGATGCCAGAACATTAGCAGCTGGATGAGGACCGAATAATTGAGATTGTCCTGTAGTAGGGAAAGACTATCCACGGTATGGACGAGACAGCTCTACCTGATCTAATAGCACAAACGGCGGTGGATGTAGATCTGAGGGCACCAGATGAGGTTGTGCGTGCTGAGCTCTGCACTAGGCATGCTGTCTAGTTTTAGTAGCCTACACGGAATGACTGAAATCCCCCACTGACGTGCCTTGACAACCCGTGTATCCACGGTTCCACTGAAATTGACGTCGACTGGGGACGTTTGGGTGGTTTTCCTGGAGTTCCCCCTCGTCGGGAGTCATATAGTGATTTACCAGCTCCACAGTATTAACTAAAGCATACCCCTGACTGTCGCTTGAAGATTCATCCACCCATGGGAGCTTCTGGGAGGAATCCCCATCTCAGGGGGGAAATAAATCCCTGAGAGTGCAGGATGACGACGACGGTGTTGGAGCGCGTTGCTTCTTCTTGTGTCGTCGCTACTTTCCCTTCTAGGAAGAGGTTGGCTGAGATAACGATGCAGTGGTACTGGTCACATCTTCTGAAGGCTCTGGATGATTCAGGCATGCCCGAATGATAACATGGGTGCGAGCGACAATTTTACGATCCATCTAGTTGTCGTACTTCTAGGACCCACGGCTGGGAACCTGCTGCCACTCACCTTTGTCGTCGCTACCACTTTCTGACCTTACAAAGACACCCTCCACTTATGTCGGGGTCAGGCCCAACCTGACTATGCTTTTGTCGACCTGGTCTTGGTGCCAATCTTTAAACACATAGCACTGATTGAGGGTGTGCCCCATAATCCGATGAAATGGGCAGTAGTTGGGGCGATCGATGAGATTCACCACTGTCGGCCTTCTACACTTGGGTAAACGCACAATTCCCTTCTCTAGGGAACTCATAAGTAACCAGGGACCTGATTCTCATTAAACAAGTAAGTCTGGTGGCTTCTTTTAGAGTAGGGGGCCCTTGGAGCCTGGACCTGACGAGGGCCCAGAGGGGCCTGCTGAGGAGACGGAGCCTGATTGTCCCACCTAGGTGGTGGTGGCGCATTGCGTGGGGGAACCTGTCAGTTCTGAGGTGGTCATTGCTGGGCAGGATCCTATGCTTGAGGTGGAGGGCCACTACGGGGTTGCAGAGCTGGTACCACTAGAAGTAATTATAGCTGCCAGGGGGCTTCTATTTGGGCCATCGGGGTGGGTTCGGCTCTGGCAGCCCTCCTAGCTGGGATCACAGGGGGTAGCAGACTTGCCTGACTATCCTGTTGCGGAGCTTCCTCGAGGAACTGGTCTTTATTTGAGAAGTCTTGGAACCCTCCAGGGTAGTTATAGGTGATCAGGGAAGGAACCAGTTGTGTTTTAACATTCCCTACGCACATCGTTAGTAATTTCTCCTAATTCAGTGGCATGTCAAGGAAGTATGTAAGCCCCTTCCACTGGGCGATGAAGTTCGCGACTCGCTTGTCAGGCCTTTTTTTGCACTTGAAGAGGTCTGTGATGCTAGTCTTTCATGTGGTGGAGCTGAACTGGTATAAGAACTGTCGGCGGAGATCCTCCCAGTCGTTTACTGATCTCATAGGGAGATGGTTGTACCGGACGAATGTAGTGCCCTCCAATGTCGGCACAAAACATCGGAGCTTGGGGGCTTCCTGTTGTGTCAGGGTCCCCAACATGGGGCCACACTGGGAGTAAAAATGGGACAAGTGCTGTGGCAGGTCCCCAGTCCTGTTAAAGGATGATAAAGTGGGATTCCCAAAACCCAGGGGTCTGGGCATATCATCCACCCATGCGGGATATTGCTTTCCATTTGGTGGGACTGCCACCTTCTGCGTTTCCAACACCTCGAGGTGGGCGATGAGAGCCACTATAGGATCATCGAGGTGGGGGTCCCTGTATTGATGGGGATTTCTGACTACGAGTGCGTTTTTGGGCTCCTAGACATGGTAAATGGCTTCAATGCCTCATGGAGCGACTGGAGGAACGGCCCTCGAGGTGACTAGGGGAACCTGGGATGGATTCCTTGGATTTCCTCGCCATTCAGGAGGATTTTGAGAGACTTATCACTCCCTCTTGCCATGAGTTCTGGCTTCTTCCCTGTCCACGGGAGTAGCATGATCAGGGTTGCCCGGACACATCTCGCCGGGGGGAAGTTGTTCCTGCCCCTGCTGCCCCGGCTTAGGATTACCATTATCAGGTTTCCACTCTATAGCGTGCAAGGCTAAGAGTTCATCGACCAACATCTTCTTCTCAGTAAGTTGCGGGCGCAACACAACCTTTTCGGGGTCCTCATCCGTCTTATGTACGGAGGCGGACGGGTCGGAGTGCTTGACAGTTCCGACCTGCTCTTTGCCCTTACCGGCATTTTGGTGGAGTACCAACGACTCGGTGGGTGTAGGGAGGCCTAGAAGGTTCCTCTACTAACGATTAATCGTCCCTGATGGGTCAAACAATGGTGGTACACCCTTATGAGGTAATTCTCCATCGAGAAACTCCAGCTTGTCCTCTTTGTCAACTATGTCAGCCGTGTGGACCGTAACCCTTCTTTGGGGCATGTACTCAATGTTGTATAACAAATCGGGCTGCCATCGGATACGACTGAAGGGGAGGGAAGAATACTATCCCAAGACACAGACGTTCACATGGGGGGTATCTTTCATGATGATTTTGCGGAGTACCTTGAAACTCTGAACTCATTTTTGTTGGAGGGCACTCTGGTGACCAGGCGACTCAGGGCGCTAGGCCACGGGGAGTGCAGCCAAATCAACCAAATGGAATTTCCTTACAATTACCTCAAAGGGCACTTGGATCCTAGGGTACATCACTCATTGATAGTGAAGACAGAAGTGTGTCTCCCATAGGGTTCAACGAAAGTATTTGACTTCTTCCGGGGTGAGGGATTCCAACGCAGAAAAGTTCGATGCTGCCTCGGGCCAGAACTTCTCTAGGAAGTGATTCACCACAAGAATGTTCCAAAAGCTCATGGGCTCAGATTCAGTTTCTGGCCCCGTAATTCCCCACTATTCAACCAAAGGTGGCTGAGGAACTGGTAGTTGTACTAATGGAGACCGCTGGGACAATAAACTGGGTGATGGAGAATACAACAAACAAGCCGATTGGCCACCGAATTCTGGGCCATCCTCTAAAGAGTGCGGTGACCTGGCCACAATTTCACGATACGGCGGGCTGACAGCCACAACTTTTGGTGCAAGGATCACGGTTACCGGTGATGGGTCACACTGTGGTTCAACCGCCATCGGTCACCAAAATAGCTCTCTGTGATCTCTGTTTGAGGTAGAGGGTGCTTCTGGTGAGGACAGTGGTGACTGCACGGTCGGAACCTACAGGATTCCCACAACTTCCTCCTCCTGGAAGTACCTGCGAAGAGAGGCAAGAATCCAATGGAATTCGCATTCCAGAAGGATGAGGTTGACACGCCTTGTTCCTACACTGATCCTTAATATAGAGGAACGAGGGGAGGGTTCCAATTTCGAGTCGCATCTTGTATCAGAATCCGAGAAGCAGGCCGGTTTGATCATCCCCAGGCTTTCCTGTGATTCAACTTGTGGCGGCAATGACTCAACCTCCTTCCCCTAGATCGCTCTTCAGGACGAGGCTGATTCTCGACATGTGGTCTCGGGGTCGTACCGGTGCCAGGGCGGGGAGGACATCCACTTGAGACAGCTGGGGTGCGAGGGGAACTGGGGAAAATTTTGAAGGGAAAATTGGGAGGACCTCCATGAACAATACCTGAGCAGGAGAAATATTCGTTGGAATCGGCGAGAGCATGGGGAGGACATCCATGCTTGGTGTGGGTGGAGTGAGTTTGGACTTCACCCCTCTAGTTTCCAGGGCAAGGAAGACCTTCACCGACTGCGGAGAGGACGTAAGGAGGATCCCCACGTTGGGGAGGGACCGGATGGGCAATGCCTTCACATCGACGACCAGGGGTAGGAGGAGGAATTCTATACATCATGTGATGGGAACAGGAAAGACATTCGCACCGAGTGTCGCTGCCACGGGGTAGGTCTTCATTCGGGTTGGGGGTAGCGCGGGTCATACCTATGTGACGAACTTCGAGGCGGGGAAGGCCCATGCTCTATGGAGTGGTGGTACGGTGAGGACCTCCGCACGGAGTGACACCACCGCGGGTTGGTTCGCAGCGATCACCACTCGGGCCTGCGACCCGAAGTGTCAACCCCACCTGCCCGTGGGGTGGTTAGGGCCTCGATCCTTGTCGGGAGTAGGAGTGTTCCTGCTAAGTGTGTGCAGGGGCTTCATGATATACGTCGGCGGTGGCTCGGGCTACAGTAGATGTTGACGTCGACGCCCCTTGGTGATCACCCTCAGCTCGGGCCCAACGCTGGCATCGGTTCAGGCGATCCGGTGCGGGTGGTGCAGGGATATAGCCTACCTGCTCCTCTGGAAAGGTCGGACGGCGGTGTTGATATAGCCGGTTAGGGTCCCTTGCTTGGAGTCCTTGTATCGGGACTCTGACCGGGCCGATCCAGATATCACCCAGCTCATCAGTGTAAGGCAGGGAGTCGTCAAGGCGTTCCAGGGACAGGCTCCCGAAATGATTGAACATTGGGTTGGGGAGCAAGGGCTCACTGCGCGGCCCTCAAGGGCAGCATTGATGGTGGGGTCTGGATTCCTCCATGGCCATGCGGGCTATATCATGAGTTGGTATTATGCCCTCCTTCTCGTAATGACGTACGAGGTTGTTAATCACCCTTCGTTGGATGACTTCTGATGGGGAGAGGGGGCATGGGCGCCCCACGCTCGTGGATGCAGACGCCGTTGTAGTAGTAGTGGAGCCACGCGGAGTGGCTGTGCTGGTATTTCCCATGCCCCTGCGTAGGCGGGTGGGCGAAGATCATGTTCCTATACCAGAAACCTGATTCCTGAGAAGCAGGGAGATTAACTCATCAGCACTGTGAGGAAATAAGATTGAAAAAAGTTCCCCAGCATCATTCTGTCTTCTGTGGTCGACAAGAGGGATCCACGCAGAAAATGTTGCAGAACGGAATGACCCACATTCTGCTGCCCCAACTTCTAGTGAGTTTCACTCCATGCCCTCTATTTTCTTGGCGGAACCCGGCACCGGATATCTGGATCCGGTGACACGTCAATCTACTGATGTATCGAATGCTACTAATCTCCACATTGAGGAGAAGAATTTCACGTCAGGTTCACCATTTCTGTTTTCGACGCTTTCGCCAGGGCGTGCGTGTCCGTCCACTAGGGCGCAATAGGCGCGACTTTTGTGTTTCCCCACATTCCCACTTTCCAAAGGAGGGCGACATCTTCTCTTTATTCAGGGATGTATTCTCCTTGATCGAAACCGGGATAATGGGATGTCAGTTCTTCCTTCTATGGATTCCTCCTCAGAACACATCACCTTGTCCGGGTCTCTTTTATATATTTAATACATTGTTCATGAAAATATTCCCAGTTCCATGTTTCCATGGACATCGGTTAATTACACTGCTTCTGTCAGGACATTCCAAAGGGTCTGGTCAGGGCAACAACCTTCAGTATGGGGAGTAGTCTTGTCTAGGCAACAGTAACGTGTCTGAACGTTGTGGAATTGGCATGTCTGTCTTTTTTACCTTATTATAGGGCTTCTCGAGGGAGCAGAATCCCGAGGCATCCCACATCGAGCGCGGGGAATCATATTCCCTAGGCATATATCTGAGTTTTTCCTCAGATTCCCATGTTTAGCATAGGGTATGCCACGAGTTTAATGTTCAGCGGAGATGGATCGGCCTGATCAGAACACCAGCTAGAGTGGATCAGATTGATGAATCCCCCTTGAGGGAATGCCGATATTGGAGCCAGCCCCTGAGCGGCTTCCCAAATGATGTGGAGGGGAATGGGGTGGTATGATCTCATCGGGATGTGGCGGTCTGGGTAAGATTTGGTATGGATGATGCAGAATCGCATGGAGTGAAGGAGGAATGAAATGGATCCGTCTTGGAGATGGCAGTGGTGATGGGCTTGAGTCTTGAAGAGACTTCCTACGTATCCCCGTAGCCGGGAATCAAAGACCACATAGTTCAGGATGGATTTGTGGGGCTTCCACTCTTGGTTGCCCAAGGTGTTGGAAGAAACGATGTGAATACGGTCAGAACGACCAGGTGGTGGTGGGATTGAACCTCATGAGGCTTCCTATGTACCATGCCTTAACATGGATCAATGACCACGTAGTTCAGGTTGAGCGCCGGAAAACTGGCGTGAAAAGGACCATGGCATAATGGGTGGTGGGCTTGCACCTCGTGGGGCTTCCTACATACAATTCCTTGACATGGATCAAAGTCCACATAGTTCAGGAAAAGGGGTCGTTATACTGACACGATGTGGTGTCGGAACAACTGGATGGCAGGGTCACAACGGATTACTGCTGGATTGGGATGTAGTTTAACGTCAACCAGGATGGGGGTGTGTCGGAGAACAGATGTGAAAAAGGACCTTGGCCAAGGTGGATGGTGGGCTTGCACCTCAGGAAGGCTTCCTACATACCATGCCTTCAACTGGATCAAAGACCACGTAGTTTCGGTGAAAATGGGGGCTTGTCACACCAACACGGAGACAGTCGGGGTGGATGATTATTGGGTTTGAACCTCAGGGAGGATTCCTACCTAGCATGCCATGACACGGATCAAAGTCCACGTAGTTCGGGAGGGATGTGGATGTCGGCGAAATGATGTGACAAAGGACCTTGGTCCGATGGGTGACGGGCTTGAACCTCAGGGATCCTTCCTACGTACCATGCCTTAACATGGATCAAAGACCACGTATTTTAGGTGGTGGTTTTCATTAGCGAACCGACGTGAAGGTAAACCCAGGGGTCCACTGGTGGTGGGCTTTAACCTCGTGAGGCTTCCTACGTACCATGCCTTGACATGGATCAACATCCTCATAGTTCGAGATAGTCAGAATGGCTTACCACTAGACTGGAATGCAGTTTAACGTCATGCGGGATGAGGGTGTAACCTGACATGAATAAACGACAGGCGGTGGGCTTGAACCTTGTGGAGGCTTCCAACATACCATTAATTGACATGGATCAAAGACCTCGTATTTCAAATATATGTACAATTTAATGTCATGCGGGACATGTGTATGCAGTTTAAAGTCATGCTGAACGAGGGCATAAAGTTTAACGTCATGTTGGACGAGGGCATACAGTTTAACGTCATTCTAGACAAAGGCATACAGTTTAACATCATGCTGGAAGAAGGAAAACAGTTTAACGTCATGCTAGACGTTGGAATACAGTTTAACGTCATGCTAGATGAGGGAATTTCCATGGTCGATTCTTAATCTAAGCCCACGTGAGTCATGCTTGGTGTGAGAAACAAGAGGCGACAGAGACCTGATGATCATGTCGTGAAGGGTGTGTTTGTGAGAAGCGAAGAGAGGCTTACGTGTTAGGTGGCCCATGGTGCTGGGACTTACTCCAGGATGGAGGCCCAAAGTGCAGCAAAGCATGGTGGGATAGGGATTTGGGACGGAAGATGGAAGGTTCCTCGTTCCCTATCGCGCCCTCCACTAGCCTTGGTAGTGGGGAAGTACAGAGGTGCATGGGTTCTACCTTCCATAAGAGAGGCTTGGGGATTACACTCTGAGGTATCCCTTCCCCCGTGGATAAACTCCACTCTAAGATGGTGGATATCATCCCATGTGAGGGTTATTCCATTCTCGTGGAGACGAGCGGCGTAAAGAATGTCTGAGCTGGGGGGGACCCTCCGTGCGAGGCACGGGATCGGGTCACAGTTTAACATCATGTGTTGAGGACGGGGTGCTTGGAAGTTTAACATCCTGCAGCTCGGACGAGGTGGGTTTACTCTGCACCCCTAGAAATTACATAACCAGTACCCTCTACTCCTGGTGGGAGGGAAGGTATCGACAAGGTCGTGGTGATGGGGGTCGCAAAGTGAACCATCAAGGGGTCCATGTTAGCGTGTCTATGCAAAGAAGCAATAGCCGTTAGGGTGCCTATGTGTAGAAGCATTAGGAAAAGCAACGCTACGGGTGTTGTCATCCATGGGACTTTCAAATCACATCGTGGAAACCTGGAGGGTCGCACGGGAAGAGGAATTTCCAAGCAAAGGGGTCCACAGGTAGGGACCTTGTGGAGCTTGGTTGCATTGCATAGTGGAGAGCACTTGCAAAGGGGTGTGCTTCGCGAAGTGGAGTGCCTTGGCCTTAGCATGGGGTAGAGGTGCGAGTGGGAGGTGCTTCACGAAGTGGAAGGGTGTTTGTGGAGCACTACCTCACGAAGCAGAGGTGCCTGACGAAGCAAGGTGTTGTGAAGCAGTGTGCTTCCCGAAGTACATTGACTATGCCTTGGCATGTGGATCACTTTTACAGGATGGGTGTTTCGTGAAGCATAAACGGTCCGCGACTGCTCGGGTCCCCTTGGGGATCCCCTTCCTTTGCGAATTCTCTTAGGCTTTGCGAAGGGCATCCCTCTCGGAAGAGGGGATCAAAACGAGACAAGATGAAGGCCTTTCATTAAGAAAAAATACCTCGCAGAGCTCATGATTCCCAGAGTGAAGAGTGCTTCACGATTTGGGAGTTGAGACGCCGAAATTTCGGATTGTCCGTCCGGAGAGATCAGGGGGAGCTCGGTATTTATAGGCAAGGGGCGCCGCGAAGCAGAGCTCACGTGGTGCGGAGGGGGCCTCGGTGGCTTCGCAGCTGGTCACGAACAAAACCCAGATTTGTGGAGCGGTACCACCTCCTCTGCTTCGCAGCGGGTTTGCAAATGATAGGGAGTTCGTGGAGCTTTACTACCTCTGTTACTTCGCGACTGCCGCAGAGCCAGGGGCTGCGCATCGGAGCATCACGAGGCAGGATGCGAAGCCTCTTTTTCTTCTCTCCTTTCGTCGAATATTTTTGGGGCCAAAAATGTTATATTATATTTTTAATTAGTTTTAGTGTAAAATTATATCCATTTTATATAAATTAATTCAATTTAGTTCATTTGAATTATTTTCATATTTAATTTAGTCCTAAAAACGTTTTAAAACTTTTGAACATTTTCACTTTAAAACTCGTCATTCTTGTCATGTTTGTGGGAATAATGTTAAATAAATATTTTCCACTTACATTAATTTATTTTTTAAAAATAAATTTCATATTTAGAATCATCATTATTTAAAATTTACATTATGGTCAACTTAATTTTTGATCCAAATAAATAGTGAATGACGTAAAAATTAATTACACTAGTTAAGGTATGGTATGGGTTTACTAAGGGTTAAACTGAAAATATTAGGGCTAAATTTACCTATAAAATTGTTCAAAAACTATTGGATGGACATATTGTGACCATAAAACCTATATGGTTCCATAATGGTCCATTTTAAACCTTTATAACATATGAAAAATGTGGTGTCACTCAGTTATTTCAAAAAATACAAAGTGTGTCATCTCACCTGCTTAGAAAAGGCCACCCCTCTCCTCTATTCATCACACATTCATACTAGTTGGATTCATCCAAAACCTAAGAAAATCACTACCAAAATTTAATATCCTCATATGTCATGACCCAACCCAAAGGGGCTCGAGCCATGACTCCCTAAGCTCGCTTCCAATAGGCCAGGGATTGGCGAGTATCACTGAGTAGGATATCACACACGGGGCTGGACTTAACCTAAGCTACATGTACACACACCAACTTACACCTCCATGAAACAGTGCAGAGATATATAAAAACTAAAAGGAAATTCATGCATACATATATCCCACAACCAGAGTACAATAGCAGTTCAAAAGGTCAAATACAGGGCCCACTAAAGAAAATTGAAAATGTGTCCAACCTTCTCTGAAGGATGGGATCACTATCCAACTCCCTCCGGAAATCTCCTCAGTTCAACTCTCGTAAACACTCTGATCGGTCTATCTCACTAAGCTCCACCTACTCCAAGTCCTCCTGGGACTCTGTCAAAAGACCTATGGTCTGCACAAGACACAAAACAGGTGCAGGAAAATCCAATGAAGGGGAGAGAATATAAATAATCATTAGCCACCCCAAAAAACCCAAAAATAAATGGGAGCAACTAAAAGTCACTAGTCCACTCATCCCAGCCAGAGAGAACCCAAATGAGAGAGAAACTCCATCTTGTGACCATCCTTAGCTAAACTCAACTAGTTAGCTCAAACCACAAGGTATTTCATTGATGATGTGACAACACCCCGAAGGGAAATCTAGAAAACACTATGCATACTCATCTCAGGAAAAAATCCTCATGAGGGTCTGGCCACATAGCGAGCATCAGATTCTAATCAAGTCTCCAAGGCAACAAAAAACCAAGAGAAAGCCATTGTCAGATAGCACCACAAATCTTGACACGTTGAAACTCAACTGTTCAATATCCTTAAATAGGGGATCTTTTTAAATATCCATTGAGGGATAATGCACACCATACAAGAATATTGTAAAATAAAACTCATTATATAGGGGTTCACTCCTAGGATCCTCTTGGGGGATACCATGGCCCTAATTGAAATGCCATAATATCTCAGAGAGAGGATCACACCCAAGAATCGATGGGGGATAACACAGCCCAATCTGAGATCCCGGAGATCACCTTACTCAGATAAAGGATCATCTCCCATGTAATTTTGGTCTTGATGATACCGCAAACTCCATCTGGGAAAACTCATGGAGTAGGGGATCATACACCCAATGATTCCATAATTTCTATCTAAAATTTCTGCTGAGTAGGGGATCATACACCTGATGATGCTGCAACCCAACTAAAACTACCTTCTACATATAGGATTGTATACCAAAAAAAACCACAAACCCTATTGGGATATTCATCTAGATAGGGGATCACCACCCACATAGTATTGGTCATGGAAATTGAGAGAACCCGGTCTAGGGTAAATGATATACCAGAGGATCATACCGTGGCCACTCTAGAGGGATACCAAAACTCTATCTATATCATCTTAGTAAGGAGATTAAAAATGTGTACCGAGGTTGTAATGCCAAGAGAACCCTCAAAGGAAAAATCCAAGGGGGTTCACTCAACCATTGCTGGTCCAAAAATCACTAACCCAACCGACCCACAACATCGCCTCACTCTACACCTCCTAGGCCCAAACCGAGGCTGGCCTCATGTTCTACATGGAAAAACATGCAGGATAGGCTATTCACTTGAATCAAATATTCATCCAATGAAAAGGTCATAAAAAATGAAATGGCACCCCACAAGGGCCACATATCGGTTCCAAAACTCATCAAGAAAATCACACAATTGTGATCCCCTCAGAAAAATTCATAGGATCCACTTCTCATATTTCCAAACAAAACACCCAGTGAAAATGATACTATTCACCACTATAAGCCGGAATGAGTCATTGTGGGGCCCACACATTGATCCCAAAACACATCAAAAGGATCACACCATTTTTATACTCTTGTAAAAACACACGGGATTGACTACTCATTCATCCAAAATGGACTTCAGGTGAAAAAGTTACATTTCAGCGCAACCACCCAAAACGGGCTCATGGGCCCACACCCCAATCTTTGTTTAAGAACCCGAAATTTATCTTGAAACCTTCGCCTCACCATTAGGGTAAAACTCCACTGAGGGTGGCTTAATTGGATGCTCCGATCAAAAGGTATAACAGGTCAAAGTTGAATAATAATAATTTATTATTATTATTTTCAACATTTAATGGCCCCAAGCCAGAAAACCGATCATTTAAACCCTCGAACCAATGTCAAAATGTATTTATAGATGCATGGGTATCTTCTACATTGATATATCACAATTTAGGATCCCAGTTTTCATTATATGGGGGTTTAATGGAACCCCAGAAAATTCTGGTCAAACCACCACGACATTGTCGGAAACCGACACCACGCCTGCCAGATCACCACGCCCCACCAGAAATCACCGCCGCTGCCTATCAGACCACCGTAAGAGCCATCTTCTTTTCCATAAACCACCATGACTCACTGGAAAACACCCCATAGAGCTTCCGTGGACAACTGGGATCACCTTAGTGATTCATATTCATACTTGAATCATGTTTCGAATAGCTTCAGACTCGATGTACACAACCTTGATGACGTTTCAAAGAAAAACAATGCATAAATAAGATCAGGGATTTAAAAACAAAAATAACCGACCTTTTTTTGGATTTCCTAAAGTTTTAATGCTCTACATCTATCGCTTCTCGATCCAGGAGTGACCGCCTTCAATATTGGAGCTCAACGACACCTCGTTTTCTTGATTTGTCCGGTTTGTCGCTTGAAGGAAGAAGGAGGAGGAGGCTTCCTTCTCAGTGTGCAATGAGAAAGAAGTGGGGGATTGATCGATTAATTTTAATTAATTAATTAATCAATCAATTAAACCACTGTTTAATTCCCCCAACCCAAACTCCCAGCGCGGAAAACATTATGTCACACCTAGGGTAAACATGGTGTTTTGGAATCAGCTACGGTCTCAGAATTTTGATCTAAGAAGTTGTTCAGAAGTTATTCCAATTGACGTTTGTAAATAAATAAATAAATTTATTTATGAAATTTTATTCGAAAACTTTTTCTATAAAAGGTTTGTTCCAGCAAAACATACACTCCACCTTGGGTAAAGGGTATACTTCGGACACAACTATTCCCTCAGATTTCTGATCTGAGGTACAATTTAAGAGATAACTCGTTTATGACATGTAGTATAAAAATACATAATATTTTTAAAAAAAATTAATTTTGGGCACAACGGGCCTCAAAATCATAGGTCGTCTTCGCGCATAGATCTATATTTATTCATAAGAATATTCCAAAGTCTGATAGGTAAAAACCTGAGTCACTACATTCTTTCCACCTTAAGATTTTTCATCCTCAAAAATCAAAAGTCTGGATACAAAGTTAATGAACTGAACTCTCAAATGGGTGTCCCACACCACTAATTTCACCAAAACACCAGAAAGACACGATGGGTTCCAGTTCTTCTAACTAAAACACACAATAGGGAAACCAAGGCCTTTCACACAAACTCCACAACACATATCCCTACCACAAACACACATGTCAGAGGGACTCATCCACCACACCTCAACAATATTCGATTTGGGAATCACTAACTTGCCTGCACAGTTCTAATTTCTTCATAACAAAACATATCAGTGGGAGGAGGAACCAACTTCCTTGTTCATTTGAAGCATGTAGAACAACACTAACACAGGGTCACACCAAAGCCTTGAACAAACCTAGAGAAATAAATAGAAAGAAAAGATTATTGCCTAACAGTGTCTATCAAAACTAATATACAAAGTATAAAGGACAAAGGGAGTACCTCTATATATTCTTGAAGCCTCTGGGTCAACGTCCTCTAAGGCTTGAATTTGTCCTCGTCCCTGAACTGTAACTCTTGTGACCTCGTGTAGACAACCTGGTGGTGGTGGTGGTGGTAACTCGTACCGCCTGCGACCTCTAGCTGCTGCACCTAATCCATGACTATGTTCGCCTACTTGAGGACCTCCATACATGAGACACTGACTCAAACAAGAAATCATGTCGACAGAATCCCTCTCAGTATCACGACTGGTCAGACAATCTCTAGAAAAATTTCTCCAGTCTTCACTAGCATAACACTAACTCTCATGCGATTAACCAAAACTAGCTTAATATCCCTGATATCACTAAGCCGCAGATCCTACATATTGGGGTCTCCTCCTAAAATGTTGAGCACGTGTGGACCCCTGAGCCTATCATCAACTACTAGCTACCAAACCAGCTACTGAGGTCTCAACTTTTGTGTGCCCAACACTGACGGTCAGAGTCTGATCAGCCAAAAATCTATCCACCACCAAGGCTCACTCTAGCACTCCATCATAGGTGGAAAGACACAAGGAAACCACACCTGTCTGGATGTCTCTGCATAGTCCCTTCATGAAGGTCTGATCCCTAAATAAAAGGTCTCGAACAATATCTAGGGAGTAGTGTGACATGTTTGTAATCCCCTCTGATTACTCCGATATAGTCATTCCCTCTTATCAAAGCTCCAGAAGCTCCTACATCTGCACTGATCATTGTGTGACCAGGTAGAAATATTCCTTGATGAGCCGCTCAAACATTGTCCGCATGAGAGTCTCCTCTTCATGAGATTGTATCATCATACATCACCACCACCCTGCCGAACCATGAAGAAGGCCAACAGCTAGGACCACTATCTGATTTGGAGGTATCCCCATCAAGAAAAAAACTCTGGTGACTGCTTCGCGCTAGTCGTTAGCTTCCCGAGGGTCTGGATCACTCCAATACCTCAGAGGCCATTGCCTCTAGATCTCATGCAGCACACTCAGCTTGCATGCATCCTCGTCCTCCACTAGTAGCACAACCAGTTGCTTGATAGGTGGTGGCTCAACTGGGGGACCACCTGGAGGTCCAGCCTCAAAACCCATGCCATGATCCAAAGACTCTACTTGGGGCATATTGTCACTAAAATCCTACTACAGTACCCTCTGCAGCTGTTGCTATAGAGGAATCCTGAAATACAATCAAGACGCACCACATACAAAGAGTATATCTGGGAGGATGACTCATGAAGGACAAGGAAAACCCAAAACCTAGTTTTATATGACACATGTACTATTTTTTACCTATGAATAGGGTAATAAAGTCCCATATCAAAAGGATAGTTATCTGAGTCATGGTGAATGGATACGTCAGCCACCGCACTAACCCCGGAGTCCCTGACCAAAAAGCCAGACTCAAAACATCTAAACACTGCCTCTATGCAACCCAATCCATACTCACATCTAGACTAACTACACTTTGAGATCCAATAGGTTGAACCTCCTATGATACCACTCTTCCATGACCTGACCAAATAGGGCTTGAGCCACAACTCCCCAAGCCTTCCAACAATACGCCAGGGGTTGGCGACTAGTGCTGAGTAGGATATCACACACATTAGAGGCCCTAGCCAAAGGTACCTGTACAAATTCACCCACATAAACCTCTATGAAATAGTGAAAATATATATAAAAACTGAAAATAAATGCATACATACATTAATCCCACAACCATAGGACAACAACTGTACAAATGGAAAAATATAGGTCCAACTAAAATAAAAGTGAAGAAAAAAATCCAACCTACTCAGAATGAGGGGATCACTATCAAAATCCCCCAAGAAAGATCATCATCTAAACTCCCGTAAACACCTCGTTCGGTCTATCTCACTATGCTCTGCCTGATCCGAGTCCTCTTGGGACTTCATCGAAAGGTTTGTGGTATACACATGAAAAAAAACAAGTGCAGTAAAATCCCATGTATGGGTGAGTATAATGATTGTCAGTAGGCACCCAAAAACCCCAAATGAAATGGGAGCAACTGAAAGTCATTAGTTGACTCATCCCAGCCAGAAAGAACCCAGACGAGAGAGAAACTCCATATCGTGACCATCTTTAGCTAAACTCAACCAGTAAGCTCAAACCATAGGGTATTTCATAAATGATGTGACAACACCCCAAGGGATACCTAGAAAACACACTTGTCATACTCAGCTAAGGCACCAAGACTCATGAGGGTCCGAATTCATAGCTAGTGTCAGATTCTACTCGAGGCTCCAAGGAAACACATAACCATGAGAAATCCCTCCTCATATAGTGCAAAAAATCATGACATGATGAAACTCAGTGGTTCTCGATCCTCAAATTGGGGATCCATACCAAAATAAACTGAGGGATACTACACACCCGACCAAGAAACTGTAATCCAAAACTCCTCAGATAGGGTATCACTACTAGGATCATCTAGGGATACCACGACCCTAACCTAATTCCCTTAATATCATAGAGTGTGGATCACACACAAGAACCATTGGGGGACAACACAACCCAATATAGCATCCTAGAGACAACCAAATTCAGATAGAGGATATTATTCCTTGTAATTTTGGTCATGATGATACCAAAAACTCCATTTGGGATAACTTGTGTAGTTGGGGATCATACACCCGATGATACCATAAAACCTGCTAAAAACATCTGCTGAGTAGGGGATCATATACCTAATGATGCCACATTCCTTCTGAAACTATCTACTATGTAAGGGATCATATACCCAATGATACCGCAATCCCAAAAAGGCTATTATTCTAGATAGGGGCTCACTGCCTGCGTAGTGGTGATCACGACTATTATGAGAACCTGGTCTAGGGTAAATGATACGCTAAAGGATCATACCTCAGCCACTCCAGAGGGATACCACAACTCTATCTAGCTCATCCTTCTGAGTGGATTTAAAACTTGTACTAAGGTTGAAATTCCACACAGACCATCATAGGAATGAACCCAGGGAGTTCACTTATCAACTACTGGTCCAAACATCGCTTACCCAAATTACCCACACCATCGCCTCACCCTGCACCTGTTAGGCCCAAACTGAGGCCACCATCGTGTTATACATGGAAAGACATGTAGGGTAGGCTATTGACTTGCCTCAAATAGGAATCTGATGAAAAATTCATAAAACGCTGCAATTTCACCCCATGGGTCCCATGCCTCAGTTCCAAAACTCATCAAGAAGATCACACTGTTACGATCCCCTTAGAAAAATGCATGAGATCGACTACTCGTACATCCAAAACAGGGCACCTGGGGAAAAGATTATTATTCACCGCAACTTGCATGAATGGGTCATTGTGGGTCCCAAACATAAATCTTGGAACACATCAAATAGATCACTCCATTGCGATCCTCTCAGAAAAACACACATGATTGACTAATCATTCATCCAAAATAGACTCCCGGTGAAAAAGTCACATTTCAGTGCAACCACAAAAAACAGGCTCATGGGTTCCACCCCTTGATCTTGGTTTAAGAACCCAAAATTTATCTTGAAACCCCATCCTCAAAATTAGGGTCACAGCGCCACTGATGTCACATCAATTAGACCATCCACCCAAAAATTATAACGAGTCAAAGTTGAATAATAAGAGAATATTAAAATTATTTTCAACGTTTAATGGACCCGAGACACAAACCTGATAATTTAAACTCTGGAACCAATGTCAAAATATCCATCTTTATTCAAGGGTCATGTCACCATAAACGTCTCACAATTCTTACTCTCGGTTTGCATTTTATGGCTGTTTAATGGAACCTAGGGAAATTCTAGCTGGACCACCGCAGCCTCGCTCAAAACCACCGTCATGCTTGTTGAACTGTCATGCCTCACCAGAAACCGTTCTACAACAAGACTGCACCACCTTTCAAACCACCTTATAAGAATCCTGATTTTCTAGAAACCACCTCACCGCACCAAAAAACACCATTGGAGGTTCTATGGACCACCGGGATCACCCTGATGCTCCAAATTTAGATCTGAAAAATATTTCAGATATATTGGGACCCAATCTATATATAATTAATGAAGATTTGAAGAAAAAAAATCATAAATGGGATTCTATATTTTAAAACTCAATCCTTCTACATTTGGGTGGATTTTTGACGCTTTGCATGCTCTGTTGATGTCGTTGCCCGATTCAAGAGCGTCCATTGTCAAAATTAGAGCTCAACAGAATCTCATTTTCTTGATTTGTTTGGATCATAGATTGAAGGGGGAGGGAGGAGGAGGCTTCCTCCTTGGTGAAAAATTAGTAAGAAGGAGGGATTGATTGATTGTTTTTTAATTAATTAATTAATTAATCAATTAAACTGTCATTTAACACCCCCCACCAAATCTCCTGGGACGGAGAACACTATGTCATGCATAGGGTAAACATGACGTTCCAAACTCAACTTCAGTCTCAGAATTTTGATCTTATTATCTCTTAATATGTTATTCAATCCGATATCCATAAATTAATTAATTTATTTATTTATGAAAATTCCCTTGGTAACTTTTTCCACAGTAGCCCCGCACCCGCAAAACTTACACCCTGCATCCATAAATTAATTAATTTATTTATTTATGAAAATTCCCTTGGTAACTTTTTCCACAGTAGCCCCGCACCCGCAAAACTTACACCCTGCATAGGGTAAACGACACATTATGGATGCAAACATGCCATAAGATTTTGTATCAGAGCAACCATTTAAGAGATAACTCATTTTATCCAAGTGAATTGAATAAAATTACTTAATATTTTTTTATAAAATTAATTTTGGGCACATCGGGCCTCTCAGTATCACACACCGTCTTCACATCTAGTTCTGGAATTATTCGTAAAAATATTCAAAAGATTTAAAGGTCCAAAAACAAGTCTATTAATAATTATTGAATCCTTATAATGGGAACAAATACATATTTTTAGGTACTTAGTGAAAACATAAGGAGGATAGCTGATGAAGAAGTAATATTCTTCAACACATGTCTTTATTTTATCCCCTTCTCCAACTACTAAAATTATGATTATACCATGATTATATGATAAAAAATTTATATTATATATATTTAGATATTGTTATGCTATGGGAAAAACCTAAAACCACACACACTTCTCTCAAGTGGGTTATGAAATCATCGTTTGTGCGTTCGTCGGACTACCACCAAACAAACCGATGTCATTCGTTATTACATTACCACCTATCATGGTTGGTTATTATAGTTACTATAAACTATATATGTGATATTTATAAAATTATTATACATATGGATTATTTATATAATATACATATTTTTCCATACATTCCGTAGTATACATGACAACTTCACTCATGTGTGTGGCGGACTACCACCTCATGATGCGATGTGATTCATTTTTTTCTAACGCATCACATGGAAGGTGATAAAGAAATAGTTAATTATTATAAATGATATAATTTAAATAATTATGATATTAATGAAATATCAATAATTATATAAAAATAATATATATCATTTTATTTTTTTCCTTTTCACTCACATAAATATGGTAATATCGTTCGTATACATGTGGACTACTGCCTTCACGAAGCGATGTGACTCTATTTTTATCACGAAAACACGTGGATGATATATATAAGCATATAATATAACATAAGTTATATTTTTATACTTATTTAAAGCCAAAATATTACTTACCTTCATTCCCTAATGATCAGGGAAAAATGGAAATGCTACTCATGCGTACGTACGACCTACCTTATCCATGATCATAACATACTTCATTTTTCAAAACCATTATTCATGAATGGTTTTGAAAAATATAATTGAAGCAAAAATATGATATTTTTTCATGATTTTTATTATCTATATTATATAAATATATAATATATTAACAAATTGGATCTTTCATGATGATACACATGTGATAATCCAAGGCAATTAACACCTGAAACAATGGATATAATGAAAGATAATTAGTAAACAGGTGATAAGATGTTATAAAAATATCATATATGATATTATAATTATTAATATAGATTTGGTATAATTTAATTACATGTTTAGAACCACTATACATGGGATAATACAATTTCAACCAAATTGAAGCATAAGGTAGGAGATTTCATCTGAATTTACATTCCATTGAGTCTATTTGATATTATATACCCATTCAATTTTTTGTGATGAATATAATTCCCATTTGAAATGTAATATAATGATTCATTCACAATTCATGTTATTTTAAGTTTCACTTGGAATCATTTCATTCAATGAGATTTGAATTTAAAACTACTAACTGATAAAAGTTTTGTACATTCTCACTTTATTTTGTGTTTATTAACATTCTATTAAAGTAATAAATTTCTTATGATCATTTTTCAATTTTCATTAAATTTATATTAAATATTAATATTATTTTATGATGGATATGAATTATTTCATTTTTATACAATTTTTAAATACTATGTTTACTTTGAAAGATTAACAGGGGAAAATATTAATAAATCTATATCCTTTACTCATTACGGATATTTGATGATAACGCATATTGATTTCATTAAATAGATTATTTGATATATGTGTAATGATTTGGAACTAATGTTATGGGTGGGGCATAGTATAATATATCCCCTGATGCATCGATATGTCTCATGAGACAAATTTATTTGGACAAATTAAACGGGTTTCTATCTATAGTTTTAAACTATCTTGTGAAAGGTATGCAATGTAGAGGTACCATGATGCTAGAGATCATGGCGTCTAATAATTAAGAATTTAATTCATTCAGAATTTAGTTATTATTATCCATGAGTTTTTTACTATGAAAAAAATTTATTAATGTATTTCATTATTACTTTATTAATTAAATGGAACATGTTTTTATTTATTTACCATGAAATATTGATTAATCCATTTCTTATAATGATAGTTAAGTTATTTAAATTTCATGTGGGTTTAGTTATTTATGTTTACATATTTATTCTTCATATTGATTCATTATATATTCTTATATACATAACACTTACTGATCATTTTAGATCACCGTTATTTTTTTCTTTCCCCATGTTATGAAGAAGTGATATATGAATTAGTTTTCAAGGATAAAATTTATTATCTTTTATTATGTATTATATTTCATTTTCTATTACTAGTATAAAATGGGTCAGATATATGTATATTGTTTTCTAAAACTTCTAAACTAATCAGTCCTTTTGGATTTGAATATTTTATCTATGCCAATGTAATAAATTAAGGCACCTTCTCTGAGATACTTCGGTGAGGCCATTATAGTTGGTACTAGAGAAAGTTTAGTAGAAGCCTTGAAAATATATTTAAGAAAATATCTGTTAGGTAAAATAACCCTAAGAAACAAATTGGGGATAACAGTGTAAGACCATCCTAAAGAAACCCAATTTTTAGTATTATGATTATTAATGCATAATATTTAATTTATGCTAAGTGTAACACCATAATTATAATTATATATAATGACTTATAAATCATTATTTTATGATCTAATATTGCATATTCAAGTATTTAGAAATGATGGTTGGAAGGACTAAAGGAATCGATACCTGTAAAGAATGTAGAAATTCAACTAGTGAAGAAACCAATACAGTAGGTATTATAACTGAGGAAATTATAGATATGTTATGGTATCTTAATTAAATTATGTAAAATATCCTTTCCAAAATAGAGAAATATGTTCCTAAATGATATTATCTTTTATTGGATAACTTTATATGAAATAATACCCCATTATTTGGTGGAACTACTAATCTAATTGTACTCGAAAAATGGATTAAGTCTCTAAAAAAATATATTTATGGGATTGGGAACTAGTGAAAAAGAAACATTTACACTTACAGTGTATTGTCTCAAAGGTGATGCTGATAAATGGTGGACATTGATATTGAATACTAGGGAGGAATTGGAAATAGAACGCATGTAATGAAAATATTTTAGGGACATATTATTTGAAAAATATGTTCCTCGTGAGAAACAAAATGAGATGAAGATAAATTTTCTGAGATTAAATAAAAAGGAGATATAAAGTGTTATGGAGTATGATGATATATTTACATGGTTATCCAAGTATTCTATAGATTACATGCATAGAACAGAGTACAAGATTGATCAATTTTTTTAGGGGCCTATTCCAAGTCTCCAAAGAGAGTTAGTCTTTCAAACAATTTCATTATATTATGAAAAAGTTATATGTTCCATCAAAAAAGAGAAAGAATTTAATATATCCAATATATTCAAGGGAAATAAAGTGAATAAGATTAAATATGATTACCAAGATAATGGGAATGTCTCAAAGAAGAAGAGAGGCATAGATCAGTTTCCATCATGTCAAAATTGTGGAAATAAACATCATGGGAAATTCCTCAAAAGTGTGGGGGCCTGTTACAAGTGTGGTGAAAAGGGAAACCTATATCAAAAAATAAAGGGTTAGAAACAAGTCAATGGTGTCTAGTTCTTCAGTTGTAGATAAATGGATAATGTTTCACACCAATGCCCCAAACTCTAAGGAAATCAACTGCAAAAGTGTCCAAGGTGATAAGTAAAATCTTATGCAATCACTACATCCAAGCTAGAGTTACCCAATACTATGCTGGTTGGTAATGTAATCAGAAATTAATGTTTAACTAATGATTTATTTTATTATGGATCATTTGAAACCATTATATATACCAATTGTTTCAATAAAATATTACATATTCCTTTTAATTTAGTAAGGGAGTTGTGAGTTAAAACTCCAAATGAGAGTCTCATTGAAACAAATATGTGTCGAATAACCCCCATTGTGACATATAAATGTGATTTATTTTAAAAACTTATTATTTTTAATGTGGTTGAATTTATAATCCTTGGTATGGAATATCTTTCAAACTAAGATACAAAAATATATTTCAAGAAGAGGTAGATTGCGATTTGTGATGAAGATATAGAATTCCCTATCTTTAGAGTAGAGAATTAATTATCCAATTCTTATCTAGATCTACCCCAGTATCTCTGCTAAATGAAATTATTGGGGAAGAAGAAAAAAAATAACTTGGAAAATAGAAGGAAATATTTAAATTGAGTATTTACCTATTATACAGGAATACATTGATGTATTTTTTGAGGAATCACATAAACATCTCGTAGAGAGTGAAGTTGAGATTTCCATTAATTTAATTAGAAATTTAAGACCAATATAAAATACACCCTATATAATGTACACTAAATAATTATTGGAATTGAAGAAACAATTAGAGGGGTTATATGATAAAGGATTTTTTTTCCTTATTGTTTCACCATGGGAAGGACATGTTCTCTTCTTTAAGAAGAAGGATAGATCCCTGAGGCTTCGTATTGAATATAGGGATATCAATGCTATTATGGTTAATAATTGGAATAATATTATTCTCATTAATGACTTATTCAATCAACTTTAGGGATCCCAAAAATTTTCAAATATTGACCTTCATTCTGGGTATCATTAGTTGTAAGTAAATAAGGATGACATTCCAAATACATCACTTTTAATTAGGTATGGGCATTATGAGTTTACAGTGACTCCAATTTGATTGACTAGTGAACCCTATAGTTTTATTAATCTAATGAACAATGTATTAATAAAATATCTTGATGATTTTTTTGTATTCATTAATGATATATTTATGTATTAAAAAAATATGAGGACCGTGAGAATCACATGAAAATTATTCTTGAAACTATTATAAGGAAATTGTTTTTTGTGAAATTTAGCGAGTATGATTTATTGAATCAATAAGTTTATTTTTTTATCTATATTATCTCCAAGAATAAAATATCATTTTATCCTTCAAAGGAAAATGTAGTCATAGAATGAGCTACACCAACAAGCATAATTTAGGTATATAGTTTCATTGGATTGGCAGGTTACTACCTGGGATTTGTTCAGAATTAATCATGATTGGATAACCCAATAAAAAAACATACACAAAAATGGGCTATGTTTTTTGGAAAAAGTAATATGAAAAATATTTTGATGTATTAATTATGATATTGGTAAATATTTCAATTTTGAATCTACCATATGAGAGTGATGGGTTTGTGGTATATAGAAATGCATTGAATAAGGGACTTGGTTGTGTCCTAAGGAAAAATGATAATGTTATTGAATATGCATCATGTAATTTAAATAATCACAAATAGAACTACCCAACCCATGATCTTGAATTAGTAGTTGGAATCTTCTCTTCGAAGATATGGGAATTATCTCTATAGTAAAAGAAGTGAGATATGCCCAGATCTTACAAAAATGAAATACATATTTTCTTACAAATTACTCAATGTGAGAAAAAGGTGATGGATCGAGCTAATCAAGGGTTATGATTTTCAATAAATAACCACTCAGGGAATGAAAATTAGGTAGAAGATTAATTGAGTCACAAAGATCACTGAATTTTTACCCAAATGGGGAGTAAAAGAGATCCTATGCTCATGCATATACTAAATATAGTTACGATAATTATTAATAAAGTGGTTAGATTACCCATTTATCAAATTATTGAAAAACTCTATTTAGTAGAAAATATAAAAACATTAAATATGATGATGACACATTTCAAAAGAAAATTAATGCTATGAATGATTGTAAAATAGTAGAATTAGTTTGTAAAGATAATTTCAAAAAATTTGGAAATTGATTATGTGTTCTATTTATACCTGAGCTGAAAAAGGAATTGTTGGATGACGCTCATAGATCAAATTTACCTATACACTATGGAAGCACAAAGACATATAGGGATTTGAAGGATCGTTTTTTGTGGACCAAATGAAGCGGGAAAATGTTGATTATGTTTCTAGATGTTTGGTATATCCGCAAGTGAAATTAATTAGATGACATCTTATAGGATTCATAAAACCTTTTCCTATTCATATGTGGAAATGAGATGACATTACTATGGACATTGTCACATGAATACAAAATACTTCTAGAAATAATGATGTGATATGTGTTATCATTGACCGCTTAACTGAAGCAACAAATTTACTTTCCATAAGATAAGATTTACCTATTTAACATTTTGCATGGATCTATATTGATGAATTTGGTAGACTTTATGGTACACATCTTACAATTTTTTCTAATCGAGATACTGGTTTTTCATCCAAATTATGTAAGATTCATTAGAAGGATCTTGATACTAAGCTTCATTTAAGAACTGCCTACCATATTTAAACTGTTTGAATGCCAGAAAGAATGATTCAAACAATGGAAGACATGTTGAGGTCATTCCCATTCGACATTCGAGGTATGTGGGATAATTAGTTACCTTTGGTCAAGATTTATTATAACAATATTTTTCATTACATCATTGAAATAGAATCATATAAAGAATTATTGGGTAAGACATGTCATAATATGACTTGTTGGGATAATTTTGATGAAAGGAAACACATACGCCCAAAAATTTTTGAAGAGAAAACAAAAAAGTTAATGTCTATTCAAGATCACATTAAAGTAGTTAAAATTAGACAAAGATTTATACTGATGATCAGAGGAAATATTAGGAATTCCTAGTTGGTGATCTTGTTTTCTTAAAGGTATCTCTATGGAAGGGTGTAATAAGGTTCAATAAGAAAGTAAAATATAGTCTTAGGTACATTAGTAGATTTTAAATTATGGAAATAATTGGGGTTTTTCATATCATTTGGCAATTCAACAAAGTCTCTTAAGACTACATGACATGTTTCATATATCTTTGTTAATGAAGTACATGCCAGAACAAACTCACATGCTCACCTTTGATGAAATAGAATTGGAACCTAATCCATCTTAATATAAAGAACTCATCTAGATTTTTGATACTATATAGAAAGTATTGAGGAATCAGATAACTCGTCTGGTAAAATTACATTGGAGAAATAAAAAAATTGAGGAAGAAATGTGTGACGTAGAAGATATTAAGAAGGTGTACTACCATCATCTATTTAGAAGGTAATACCCAAGAAATGTAACTAAAATATTTTTTAATAAGCAGATAATGTAACACCTAAAACCATTGAAATATATTTATTTTAGAATAAATTTAATTTTGTTGATATATTTTATTACACACATGATAATGTTTTACCAAACAACATTATATTATTAAAATATTATTATTTAACATAATAAGTTATAAACTATCCATTAAATTGGAGGGAATGAGTTTAATTAACTAAATAATGAAAATTAATAGTTTAGGAATCTTTATTAGTTACATAATTATTAGTAATAAAATAATTATCATTTAAATGAAAAAAAATATTTTTTTTAAAAAATATATTTTTATAAAATACAGATTAATCTTGCATGGATCATATAATTTTAAATTAATATTTTAAAAAATTATATAATTTATATAAAAAATTAAATTAAATTTATTAAATCATAATACCAAATTATATTAGGGTGACATTTTGGTATTTCTCTACGAAATTTCATTTTTAATGTATAGTGAAAGATACTGAATAATAATTGAAAACAACCATTTCATTTAAATAACCTGTATTATGGAATTATATTTTCAATTGGGTTAAAAGTAAAATTAGATCCACTTTATATCATTTAATACAATTTATGTCATTTTAATCATTTTTATATTGAATTTAGACATAAAAATATTGAAAACTTTTGAACATTTTCACTTTAAAAACACTCTTTCTTATCATTTTTGTGGGATAAATTTTAAATCTATATTTTCCACTTATACTAATTGATTTTGGCCTGAAGGATTCCATATTTAGAATAATAATAATTTATAAGTTATATTATTTTCAAATTAATTTTTGATCAAAATTAATAGTGAATGAATAAAAAATTAATTGTTGTGGTTAAGGAAAAAAATTGGTTTACTAGGGGATTAAACTGAAAATATAAGGGTTAAATATACATATAAAATTGTCCAAATAATATTTTATGGACATATTACGACCATTAAACCTATTGGGTTTAATAATGGTCCATTATAAACTTTTGTAACACATGAAAAATGTGAGATCACACAATTCTTTTCAAAAATACCAAGTGTATCCTCTCCCGCAATTATAAAACACCACCCCCTCCTCCCTTCTTCACACATTAAAAAATTGTTTTGGAAAAAATATACCCAAATAACTCAAAATATTTACTAATATAATTATATAATCCTAATAAAGGGAATAAATCCATCTTTTGAATCATTTAGTGAAAAACTAAAGAGGATAACCAAGTAAAAATGAATAATCTTCAATAGTCACCTTTATTTTATCTCCTTCTCCAACTCCTTAAATTATTATTATAACATGATTATATAGAAACAAATTTATGTTAATTATGTTTAGATGTTTTTATTTTTTGTGTAGAACCTAAAACCACACACACTTACATAAATTGGGTTACAAAACAATCTCTTTTTTGTACGGTAGACTACTGCCTCGCAAACCGATGTCATTCGTTCATCCATTACCACCTATCTTGTTTGGTTATTATTGTTTATATAAACTATATATGATATATTTATAACATTATTAAAACCATTGAGACATTATATAATAATATTATTTTTTACCTTCTATTGTATAGGATACATGATAACATCGCTCGCGTGTATTGCGGGCTACCACCTCATTATGTGATGGGATTCATCTTTCACTAACGCATCACATGGAAGGTGATAAAAATAATGTTAATGAATATATATGACATAAATTAAATAATTATTATATTAATAACATATTTATAATTCTATAAATATAATATATATCACTTTCTTTCTTTCTTTTTCACACACTTAAAGATGATAACATCTTTCATATACGTGTGAACTGCAAACATCACAAAGTGATATGACTCTATTTTCATCAAAACACCACATAGATGATATATGTAAGTATATAATATGATATTGATGATATTATAATCATTATTTAAATATAAAATTTTAAATACCTACTTTTAATAATTATTAGTGAAAAAATTGAAACATTACTCATGTGTACGTACGACCTACCATATCCATGATCATAATGTACTTAATTTTTCATAACCATCATACTTGGTCAGTTTTAAAAATATTATTTATGTAAAAAAATGATAATTATTTCATGTTCTTTATTCAATATATTATATAAATATGTAATATTTTTAATATACAATTCTTTCATGATGAAGCATGTATGAGAAATCAAGGTAATTAACACCTGAAATAATAAAATTAATGAAATATTATTAATGAATGAGTGATAAGATGTTATAAATGGATCATATATGATATTATAAATATTAATAGAGTTCTATTATGATTTAATAACATGTTTAAAATAAATATATAGGATGTTAACACAAGTTCAACCAAAAGAAGGCGTAATGTAAGGGATATCATCACAATTTACCTTCCATTGAGAGTTTTTTTGTTATTATAAAACAATTCACTTTTATGTGGTAAGTATGCATCCCATTTGAAATGTAATATCTTGATTCACTCACAATTAATTTTATTCTAATTTTAACTTTGAATCATTTCATCTAAGTTGATTTGACATGAAAATTACCAGCTTCTAAAAGTTTTGTACATTCATAATTTCTTTTTTGATTGTTAACATTATCTTAAAACAATCACTTTATTGTGATCAGTTTTCATTAGAAATTACATTTATTTTAAATATCCATATTCGTGTATGATAGATATGAATTATTTCCAAAAACATATATCATTTTTACAAATGGTGTTTACTTTGAAAGATTAATTGGGGAATATAATTATAAAACTATATCCTTTACTCAATACAAATATTTGATGATAATGGATGTTTATTTATTTAAATATATTATTCAATATTTTAGGAATAATTTAGACCTAATGTGATGGTTGAGGCTTGATATAATATATCCCCTCGATGCATTGGTAGGTCTCATGATACAAATTAATTTGTCAAAATTGAACAAATTTCTACCATTAGTTTTAAACTATCTTACGAAATGTAATGATAGTACAGGTAACATGATTCTTAAGATAATGGAATAAAATAAATAATAATTGGATTCATTTTGAATTCAATTGTTATTATCAGTGATATTTTAACTATGAGAAAAATCCAGAGATGCATTTCATTCTCATTTTATTGATTTAATATAATGTGTTTTCAGTTATTTACCTTTCCATATGGATTTTTTCTAATCTTATAATGATAGTAAATTATTTCAATGGAATTTTTGGTCATTTATTTACCTTTATATATGGATTATTCTTATTTATTCATGATATCTTCCACTTTACTTAATCTGTATTCATAAATTTAGATCCCCCATTTGTTTCCTTCCCGAGGTGATGAAGAAGAGAAATGTAAATGATTTTTCATGAATTCAATTTATTATATTTTAATATTTACTTAATTTAATTTTATATTTCCAATTTAAAATGGGTACCACGTATATATATGGTTTTCCAAAACAGCTAAACTGATCGGTCCTTTTGGATTTTAGCCTTGTATCTATGTAAATGTAATAAAGTAAGGCACTGGATCCATGCTAATGGGTTCAGGGTCATTATGTTACACCTCTTGTAAAACATAAAATAGATATCCTTATAAAAAAATAAATACAATGGATGAGAAACCTTTATGAAATTCCTGGTAAACCTCTTATAAAATATAAAATGTCTTAAAATGGATCTCATCTCTCTTACATTTCATGGGTAAGGTAGAGAAGATATGACACCAACTATAGTGATCTATGTTTGAAAAAAATATTATAACATTTTAGATGAATATTAAATATATTAAAAAATTACATGCTTGAGTTCCATAATAGTATAGTGTCTTTGGAAACATGGAACCCAATATTACAGTCTAGTGAATGATCTAGAATGTTTCCTATAAAGATCTCACCATTTAGTACTCTAATATATAAAAAATAACAACAACCAAGGGAAAGAAACATTAGAATGGGTGACCTCATATTCTCATTAAGGTTAAATATAGGAGACATGTAACCATAACATAAGCATAAGGGTATGAGAGCATAATAATAACATTTTGAGATCATACCCTTCATATCAAAAATTATATACATGAGTCATGTCTTAAAAATTGATAGTTCATAAGACAATAATCATAATGGAATAAATATCATAAGACATGAAATCATAACATTTGAATAAGACATGGAATTTTGGAAGAAGAATAATCATATATAATAATTCCCTATAAGTAAAGGCTCATTGCAAAAAAATTATCACAGCACTTCATGGGGGATGGACCAACTAGGAGAGACACACCACTATTAAATGTCACAAACCATTCCTTATAGTGGTATGTGTTCACTCCCCAAACCATCTTAGTTGTAAAGTGTCACTCAAAATACCATAATAGTAGTCACGTTTCTCACCTAATACCTTCTTAGTAGTGAAGGTTCACTCCTAAGACCAACTTAGCGGACAAAGTCCTTTACTGAACTGAGGTCACTCACCATTCCAGCCATGTCAATATCTTGAGATATAAATATTTACCCAATTATTTGGATGTAGATATCATTCCCAAACATATAATAATTAAATCATACATATGACTTCCACAATATAACAAAACATTCACCGTATCATGGCCCAAAAAAGAGATGGGATTCTAAAACATCATATCATAACCCATGAAATGAAATGGGTATCATAAATATTTCTTCATACCATAAAAAATGTAAAATATATTGGTTTTATAATCATAGATTTAAACATGAAAAATAAATAGGTTTCATAAGTATATAACCCATGAAATAGAAACACGTTTAATAAACATATAACCCTGGAAAGAGAAATAGGTTTCATAAACATCATGCCATCTTAACAAAAACTATTCAGAGAAATAATATGAATGGTACCCTTGAATCATATCCCCTGTAATTCTTGAGTATCACCCATTGATGTCATTTTATATGGAAAAAAAAATTTGATAGATATTTTAAAAAAAAAATCGGGGAAAAATATCTCTTCTTTGAAAAACACTATGAATTTCCTTTTCTCTGAAAATAACCTTTTGAAAACATATAAATGGAGATATGAAAATAATTTAAAACAATTCTTGAACATAAAACATTTCTAGAAACCATTTTATTTTAAAAAATATTTTAAAACATATAAAATAATCCTTAGAATAATTGAAATCCTTTTCTTTAAAAACAACCTTTAAAACTTACAAAGTAATATTGAAAAAAAAATTAAAACCCTTTCATTGAAAATTTATTTTAAATCTTATAAAGGAATCATGAATTATTTTAAAAACCATTAATTTAAAAATATATTTTTAAACTTATAAAATAATATTTAAAAATATTTAAAATCATTTATTTGAAAATATATTTGAAAAATTATAAATGAAGCTTGAAAACATTTTGAAACCCTTTTCTTTAAAAATATATTTGAAACATTCTAAAGGAGGCTTGAAAATATTTTGAAAACCTTTTTAAAACATCACCAAATTTTAAAAAGTTTTCCTTGAAAATTATCTTAAAATATAATTAAAAAAATTTTGAAATTTTTTTTAGTAAACAAGATTGTTGAATAAAATAGATTTTTGATCGATGAGAAAAATAATGTTTGATTTTATTTAAAATATTTCTTGATTATCTTAACTACCAAAGTGTGGAAGAATTGCACCATTAATTGTAGATGACATGAATAACTATAGGGGAATAAATTCCATGATAATTCTTGATATATGGATCATAATATTTCATCAGTAGAAGCACAATCATAAACAATTCTGATAAATGGTGAGATTGTAACAATAAACTCTTACATCTTTAGTAAAATTGAATCCAAATACACATGAAATAATAGAATTAAATTAATATTAACATATAATGATATGAATTATATTAATTTAAAAGGTAATTATATACACCTTATAAAAGAATATAGGTGCATAACATAACATCTGTATCAAATAAGAAAAATCGATAGAAAATTACCTTACCGATTTGGTAACTTTTAAACCGTAAAAACACATAAAATAGAGATAATAAAATGGATATTTAAATACCCATAAATTTAGTTATAATAATAATATAACACACTAATGGTACAAATATACACCAAAAAAAATAATTTAGTGGGGAATAAGGAATTAGTCTGACATAAATAAAAGTGAGACTATGAATCCCCTTACAGTTTGAGTAACTTTTGAATCATGATATTCGTGATATAATAACATCAATTAAAACGTTTAAAATCATTAAATAATTTAAATCCATTATATAAAATTTTATATGGATGTATATACACCACAAAATAAGAATAAGTGGTGAATATAGCATATATTTCAGAGAAATAAAAGTGAGCCGAGAAAACCCTTACCTTATGTCTTGACTTTATTCGTACACATTCAATCCTCGTGTATAATAAATATAAGTTTATTAAAAATTTACAATATAAACATATTATTATATATGAGACCATAAATTATTTTATTGTGACTATATATTACACATTTATTAACAATTCCATGTTAATGTTATGTTTCGGGTAATAACCGCTTTGTTTTTTTTTTGGATATATTTTGACTTGTTATTATTGATCCTCTTACTTATATCAAGACTTAATTATTTAAATAATTTAAAAATGATGTAAATATAATATATATTAATTATATAAGTGTTTATAATAATCTATAAAATTTTAAAATATGTATTACGTTGTTCATGGAGATGGTACGTCGTACATACGCATGAATGTAATTTCTGTTTTCTGCTTGTATTGAAAGAAATAAAATAAATGACAA
The DNA here is from genome assembly GCA_963277665.1 of Viscum album. NCBI lineage: Eukaryota > Viridiplantae > Streptophyta > Magnoliopsida > Santalales > Viscaceae > Viscum > Viscum album. The sequence goes on along the minus strand of OY728155.1, from coordinate 1,283,988,762 downwards.
ATATATTATTATTCCTATAGAATTATTATATATTATATAGAATATTATATTGCATAAACCATTCTTAATACATTCCATATAAAGTGTGAATCAATCACATTGCTTTGAGAAGGCAGTAGTCCACATGTCCACAAATGATGTTATCGTATTTCCAAAAAAATAGAAATCATGAAGGTATGAATTATATAAAAATTATATAAGAATAAATAAATAATAAATATAATATATATATATATATATCATATAAAAACATTAATTTCATCTTTATTCTCATCCTTGGAAGGTGGTAATGGAATAACCAACAACATCTCTCTGTCATACAGAAATCCTCCGTACACACGAAAGATGATTGTGTATCCCAATTGATGGAAGTGTGTGTGATTTTAGGTTGAAAACATTCTAGAAGAAAATCTCATTATATTTAGGATACATAGGTTATTATATAACAATATAATAATAATAATTTAATGGGTGTAAAAATAAATAAATAAAAGTGCTTATTAAAGGATGTTACCTCTTCATTGGGTAACAACTTTTGATTTGCACCAAAGGGATTCCTTGATACGATTTATGAAAATAGGTAGGATTATAGTATAAGGAATGTATTTTTGGAGGATATTTGGTTGGGTTTTTTCTAATCCAAAGGGCTTTATAGGAGTGAATATTTTAGTGGTGTGAGTGCACATTTATAAGTATGGGAAATGACATACTTGTAATTTTTAAAAAGAATTTGTGTGATATAGACATATTTATAAAAAAATAGGATTACATAACATAAAAAATTGAAAAATTAAAGGATTAGGTATAAATATATCTAGTAAATGGGGTTTGTACAAGTTTATGGTCATTTGAAAACCTTATATTCTAAGTTTAGTCATTAGGTAAACCCGTTTTTACTTTAATCACTGTAATTGATTTTAACTACTTCCACTTATCAATTTGTTAAAAAATAAATTTTCTTATTATAAATTATAAATTATTCCAATTTAAAATATTTAATACGATTTTTAAAATTCTAATCATATAATTGGTCGAAATTAATTAAACATTAATCCTGTAGATAGGACGAGACAACGAGTCTTAAAATTGAAAATGTTTAAATGCTTAAAATGTTTTTACATCCAATTTAAATGATAATTTAATTAAAATGGAATAAATTGTATTAATATATTTATGAATTTTATAAATATAATTTAAAACTAATTAAAAATACAATTTATCTATATAAATAAATTATAATAAATGTTTGTTTTCAATTAAAATTCAGTATTTTCCATTATTTATCAAAAAATGAAACTTCTCAGAAAAATAAAAAAAAATCATCCTAAGATAGTGTTGATGTTATTATTTCAAAAATAATGTTTATTTTATCAAATAAAAGTTATGAAAGAGTCAAAAAAATATATTTAAAATAGGTCCTCCATTAAAAGGCAGTAAAATTACCCTTTAGAAAAATATATATCTTTATGTGTAAAATTGTATTTCTTTTTGTGTCTTGTCTAGAAAACAAATAAAATGAACGTAAAATAGCTTAATGAATATTATATATATATATATATATATATAATTAATATTATTTACCAAAATTTGTTTAGTTAATTTATTGAAGTAAAATGCGTTTGATTTCATAAATATAGTTTTCTGGAAAAAGATTTTATATATTTTCAAAAGGGTTTTATTTTCATTTATAGTTTACTGGTTTCCAAAATAATTATTCTAATATAAATTTGTAAACAATAATATAATAATTTAATTAAACTTATTCATATCCACTATTCAAATGTCTAGGTGACAACAACAATAATATTTTTATAATGATATTAATAGTATATTGTAGTTTGGTAAAAGTAAGTTTGTCGTGTAACGAAAACTATCAAAGAAACTTAGAATTTTTTGTAACAAAAGCTAAACATAATTTTGTGTGTACTGATATCTGATATAAGTTTTGTGTGTAGTGAAATATTAACTTGGTGTTGTGTGGAACACAAAACAAACTTAGTGATTTTATATAACACAAGTTATATTCAGGGTTCTAGGAAATTAAATATATCAAAAAGATTAAATTAATTAAAACATTAAAATATTCTTAGGTGTCACATTCTACCCCCCTTAAAATGAATTTCTCCATTGAAATTCATCTAGGTCGTTAAAGGTTTAATACTCTAATATTCCTTTCATATAAACCAACTTCATAAAAATGAATTCTAAAAATTATTTTAAAAAATTAATGCTAGAATGATTATAGTTACCCTAAGTGTCACATAAATAGGTCTTCTCATAAGAGAACATAGGTGGTAAGTGAATGAAAAGAAATAGAATAAAAATATAACTATCAAGCTCTAATGGAGAGTGATATAGAACTTGTTTAGTAGAAAGTTAACAATCACAAATCCATGAACCATAGAGGCATAAAAAAGGACATTGATGTCATAAATATTGATTATAATGAAGAAACATTTTATTTCATGAACATTTTCCCAAAACCGAAGAATTTTTATGAGAATTTTTACTTACTTGATTTCATTCTATTTCATAAGAACAATATCACCCTTGATTTGTTCCTTTCACCAATTTAACACAATATATTATTCCAATAAATGAAGTTGAATTTTTCATTGTTGAAGAATTAACAGATCATGAGATCCATAAATATAATGAAAGGTCAATCCATCATTCTTTAGTTAACATCACAACAAAATAGTTAACACAAGTTATCTAATATGAGAAAATCCTCTTATGGTGAGATAATACTTTAATCTCTAAAACCTCATCCTATGTTTAACTTATACCATTCCATAAATGGTTATCCATATAATCCTCTTTAATGATGAAAATCGAAAACTTTATAAATTATATCACTAAATTTCTCAAAATAATATTAACATTGATCCCCCATATATCATAATGTATCTCTTGATTTTCACATAACAAACATGTGAATATCTTCATCATGTATTCTCTTGAAACATAGAAATAACCTAAATTACCATAAATCCTTATAAAAACATGAATGATTTCTCATTTCAAATAATATTGTATATATTAATTAAATCCAAAAATGTTATAAACTCATTCCATGATATCATAAACTACATTTCCAACCAATCCTTAGTCATTTTGTAGGTAATTATTACTGTCTAATTAACATTATTATTATCAAATATATCTTTATCCAAACATCATTATCTAAATATTAATAACATATAAATGGTTATAATTCCCTTAATCATGTGTTTCCCATTAATGTCACCTTGCATTTAAATCAAATTTCTAGTCCATTGAAACCATTCGACATATTTTGTAAATACTTAGAGAAGAAAAATTAAACAATACTTATATACTTCATAATTCATATAACAAAATTCATGAATCCATATATATAGACACTTCTATTATTCCACTACATCTTTAATTCATTAACAAGTATACCTCATCCTATTACTTAATACCTCTTTCATTTCACATTTTACATGTACTCTCATCATCATCAAAAATATAACCATTACTCAAACAACCTCACTTATTCTATTTATGATCTTTCCTCTTAGGGAATTGATTTCAATAATTTTCATTATCTCCATATTTAAACCATTAAACAATTTATGATATCATGAGGAGTACATTATTCAAATTCATTGCATTAACCAAAATTTTGATTTTTCCTTTTCAGTCACTTGCTTTGTATCATTATTTTCAAGAGTTAAAAAATATTCATATTCCTATAAGAAATTCACTTGGGTTATTCTTCCCATATTCTCAACATGTATGAAACTAAATATTTTTTCCACTATGGAATCCATTACCCTAATTTTCAGTATAATATTTAATTATCTTCATTTTTGAGTCTTAGAGTTGATTAAGGTAAATGTTTTTAATCATGTTCCATGAAAACAAATTAGGAATGATCACAAAATCCTTCACTCTAGTGATTATCCCATTTTAATACTCATACAAAACATTTTCATCACATTTACTATTAACCCTATTCATTCTAGTTATCTACATTGAATAAAACCAGAAATCATAGTGCGGACAACACTAATCATAGCATAAAACCACATAATCCTGAAAAAAATACTTATAGGGTGTCTAAATAATGAAACCTAGTTGTATATCTGTAACACCTTTTGACTATCCTTAGTTACATCCCTATAAATACCCTTAAAAATATCCTTAAAAATATCACTAAAGTTTTCTCATCCTTGTTTCCAAAGGTATATCAAACCTTTGTTTTCATAAAAAATATATCCACCCAGGATTAACATATATTGATATTACATCATTTTAGATAAATATTCATTATATTAGAAAATTTCATTCCTGAGGAAAATAAATCTAACACCCCAAGCCTCCACGACACGTTTCCCCTTGAATAATGCAACATCTTGCATTGTACGCAACATCGAGATTCTAACACACCGCAACCAATCAAACTAGCATTATAAAAATTAATACCCATTTTTTAAAATTTTATCAATTTTATATTTCAAAATTGACTTCATTTTTGGGTTCGGTATATCAAAATTATCTTAGGGTGAAGTTTTGGTATTTTTCTGAATACTTGCAATTTATGATGAATAGTGAAAACACTGAGTTATTGTTTAAAACCGACTTTTTATTTAAATAGTTATTTATTTTATTTAAATTTATTTTAGTTCAAAATAGATAAATAATTACTATATAACTTCAATTTAATACATTGGAGTTAGTTTATAATAATTTTAGATATATAAAAAATTTATTGAACTTTTTACCGTCTTTTACCCACCTCCTATGAGCATTTGAAAATTTACATAAAACATAATTTTACCACTTTTATGAGTTGAATTTTAAAAATCCAAAAGACACAGTTGATATCATTAAGTAAAACTTGGTTCAATAAGATGAAAGTATTTTTTTGTTGAATAGTAACTTTTATCTTTTATTTACCATGGTTAAAAGTAAATAGGGTAATTAAAGATAAACATTATATTATTATTACCCTAACACATGTCCTAATTCTATCGGATAAGTGTTATTCGACCAAAAATAACCATAGTAATAAAATATTATCCTTTAGGTCCACTTGGATTAGATTAGGTCATTTATTATTACTTTATTCAAAGAATATTTAAAAGTGTTAAATTCATGTTTTCATAACTAAAACATTTTTAATATAAGGTTACACACAATATAAATTAGACTATAAATATTAATTATAAAGACAAAAATATTACCTACATAATGGTATTTTATTTATAATATTTATACATTAAATAACTTAATTTATTTATGACACAATGATGACGCAGTAATTACCTTATTAATGAAAGATTAGAATAATTGATACTATAAATATCCAAATAAATATATTTTGAGAATTGAAATTAATTACACTAATTTTATAGGTTAATATTACATGTTCGGGTTTATTAAATGAATTTTATTCGAAGTAATAATGTTGTTATGATTTTAACAAAAACAAAATAGACAATAGTGTCAGAATTAACATAAAAGATTTTTTAAAACAAATATTATATTATTAATTGATATTTTATTCCTAAAAATATAAGTTTCAGCCAAATGTCTTAAATAATATTATATCTATCATTAATGAACCACTTGAGGTTCATTGAGAATTTTATAGTATGTTTATTAATCATATAATATTAAAATATAAAGAGACATGTTAAATGTCAAACTATTCAACTAAGAGTTAAATCTAAAGAGAAAGTTAATATAGTGACCCAAACTAGTATAAAACATATTTTTTGAGTATTTTTCGACTCATCCCCACAGTATCATCAAAATAAATCATTTTGGAGCCATTATAAACCAAAAATGGTTTTATTATAAAATAATATTTCAATTTTTTTTAAGGTGCCCATCACCCCTCTTATAAAAGGGAACTTCCCTTTCTCTCAAATTCACACCTTCAAAGCCATTTGGCTCAGCCAAACCTAGCCCAAATATCCTCTAAACATTCCTCTCTTTATCCTAGAGGCCTTCATTTAGTCATAAAACTAACCTAAATATCCCTTTTGATCAAATAAAATGGAAGAACACAAAGAAGAGGTAAATATTTCATCACCTATATCAAGTTCTTTTCTTCTTCCACTTCCTCTTTCTTTGTTGTTTCCATTATAAAATAATAACTCTAGTATATTCTATATACTGTGATGTTATTATAAAAATGGAACAACCATATTCATTATTTTATACATCCTATGAATGAAATATCACCATACGTGTGTACGTACGACTTACCATCTCCAAGTTGTGGTGTAGTTGTTATTCAATACATTATTCTTTGGATGGGTATAATAATGATGTATAATTGATGTAAATAATAAATCTAACATGTTAATTATTATTTATATATGTTATAGAATCTATTAAAATACAATTTTCAATCAACAGAATGATATTATCGCTCGCGCGTACATACAGATTACCGTCTCCACGGACGCGGTGAGATTCATTTCCCTATCCTAATCATTCAAGAATAATTTTAATTTAATGATTAAAAATAATGTTTAAAGACTTAATATAATTCTGAATATGAATAAGATACATTCTATCCATTACAAACATTACTTATGTAACAAAGCATATAAAGGAAAACGAATCAGTTAACACCCGCAACGATGATACTACTGAAATGTCATTAACAAAGCAATATAGGAATATCATATATGATATCATATAAATGTATATGGTTCTTTTATAATTTAATAATAATGATTTCACCATTATAAAGGAGTTTAAACTAGCCTCTAATAAGGAAAAGTACAAGGTAAGGGTTAATTTCAATATCTCATTATTATCCGAGGTTGTTTTTACGTATGTATCTACTAGGACCTCTTTATCATCCACATCTGTGTTTTCATAAAAATATAATTCAAAAAAATTTCACTAGTTAATATACTATGTTATAAAGTCATTTATACCCTTATTTGACCATATATGTTTAGAAATGAATATTTCCTTCCCTTTCCAAACAAGGTACTTTATGACCTTATCGAAAAAATTAATGTAAGAATGTTTTTTTACCTTACACGGCATGTGTGGATATTTTCTGCCGTTATAACATCGTAGAAGCATCCCTTACAAGTGTTGGGAAAGATGGAAATCGATGAACGTGAAAACAACAAAAAAACACGAACGCGCAGTGGAGAAATCTTTCCCTCAAACAGCGGATGCGTAGCAACAAAAACAGGTGCAGAAAAATAAAATTGACACCAGGATTTTTACGTGGAAAACCCAAAAGGGAAAAACCATGGGACCTAGTCCAGAAAGAGGGATCCACTAAAATAGATAAGTACATGGTTGAGACTCCCCAAAAATTAAAGGGATCTCAAAAGTAATACTTAGAAAAACAGTGGATCAAAGTCGGAGAATAGATGCAGTCTTGATGAAGCTTAAAAAGATGAAAGCAGCCTGCTAAAAAAACCCAAATAGATCTGACTGTGAAAGCAGAAGATTGATGTCCGAACAAAATTACAGATTAAAAACACCGGGATCGGATCAAAAACCACCGCATATGAAAGCCGATCAAATCAGAGTAGTTCCACCGGTTGCAGATCTGAAAACCGCTCCTTGAAAACGCAACTGCACTGCCTCCAACCACTACCGAGAGAGGAGCCGCACACCTCATATAAATAGAAGATGAAATATCATATATCTCCTAAAAGATATCTCATATCTGATTAAATATATTAAATATATCTCATAAATGATATCAAAATATCTTTTTTTAAAGATATCGGATATAAAAAATATTTATCGGGGCCAAATGAGGAGGCGCCCAAACAAACTCCCCCTCCGACTCAACTGGGGATCATCGCCAACTCAGCAATTAGTCGGAAAGTCTCAAATTTTCCTCTGGGTAAACTCTTGGTGAACATGTCTGACCCATTGTCATCAGTGTGGATCTTCTCAAGCTCTAACTGTCTCGAATCAAGGACATTGCGGATCCAATGATACCGAACATCGATATGTTTCGACCTGCCATGAAAAGTAGGATTCTTTCCCAAACAAATAGCACTATAACTATCACAAAATAAAACATATATTTCTTTATTAAAATTGAGCTCTTGAATAAAAGTTTTCATCCACAACAATTCTTTGCACGCCTCTGTAGCTGCAATAAACTCTGACTCTGTGGTAGATAAAGCAACACATCTCTACAACCTAGACTGCCAAGATATAGCTCCCCCTGCAAAAGTAATCAAATAGCCTGAAGTAGACTTTCTTGAATCGATATCTCCTGCCATATCTGAATCTGTAAAGCCACAAAGCATAGGTTCCCCTTTTCCAAAACACAATCTCAGATCATAAGTACCACGAAGATAACGAAAAATGTACTTCACTGCCCTCCAATGCTCTCTGCCTGGATTCGATAGAAAACGACTGACTACACCAACTGCATGAGCTATATCACGTCTAGTACATACCATAGCATACATCAAACAGCCAACGGAAGATGAATAAGGAATGTGTTGCATCTCCTCTCTCTCTTCATCAGTAGAAGGTGACTGACTGGTGCTAAGCTTAAAATGTAAAGCAAGAGGAACACTAACCACTTTATCTCTATCCATATAAAATATTTGAAGAACCTGCTCAATGTATCTCTCCTGAGATAACCACAATTTCTTGGCCTTCCTGTCATGGGAGATCATCATGCCAAGAATATGTCGCACTGGCCCCAAGTCTTTCATCGCAAAAGACTGACAAAGATCCTTCTTCAATCTGTCAATTCTAGAAGCATAATGGCCAACAATGAGCATATCATCAACATAACACAGCAGTATAATAAAATCATCATCAGTAAATCTCTGAACAAACACACAATAATCTAATTATGTCTTCCTGAAACCCTGATAAGAAATGACAGATTCAATCTTTTTATACCACTGTCTCGGATCTTGCTTCAAACCATACAAACTCTTCTTCAATCTGCAGACATGATTCTCTTTACCAATTTCAACAAAACCCTCTGGTTGCTCCATATAAATCTCCTCCTCTAAATCTCCATGGAGGAAAGCTGTCTTGACATCCATCTGCTCAATCTGCAGATCCAAACTAGCAGCCAAACCAAGAACAACCCGAATAGAAGACATTTTGACAACAGGTGAAAAAATATCATCAAAATCAATACCTTTCTTCTGACGGAAGCCTTTAACAACTAACCTTGCCTTGTATCGGGGAACAGAACTGGATTGTTCATTCTTAATCCGATAAATCCACCGATTTTGCAAAGCTCTCTTACCTATCGGTAACTTCACTAGCTCAAAAGTGTGGTTGTCGTGCAATTATGTTATCTTGTTATCCATTGCCGCAACCCATCTATCCATCTGTTCACTTTCCATTGCCTCTTCAAAAGATTCTGGTTCTCCCCCTTCAGCGAGGAGCACATACTCATCAGGTGAATACCGAGTAGAAATGGTACGATGCCGAGATGAACTCCAGAGTGGAACTGCGGGTTCATTGATAACCCCAGGAGCTGGATCATCAGAAACAAAAGGTGCATCAGAAATATCAACTCCAACCTGTTCACTCTGAGCATCATTCTGCACATCAATGTGATCATCTGAATAAATAATATGAGGTAAATTTGAATCAGAACCTGGCTCAAGACAAACAAAACCATCAGATGTTGGAGAAGTGGACTTTTCTCCCTTATCAATATCTGCAATAGTCTGGACCTCTTTAAACACTGCATCTCAGCTTCTGACAAGTTTTTTTAAAGCAGGATCATAAAACCTGTACCCAGACTCATCATGTCCATACCCAATAAAAATACACTACCGTGAATTATCATCCAACTTGGATCTATCATCTCTAGGCATATGAACAAAATCCTTGCAACCAAAAACATTCAAGTGATCGTACCTGATCCTTTTTCCATACCAAAACTTATCGGGAGTGTCTGTCTGCAAAGCAACTGAAGGTGGTAAATTGATAATATAAGCAGCAGTAAGTAAAGCCTCACCCCAAAAGTGTCCAGGAAACTTTGCTTCCGAATGCAAACAACGAACACTTTCCAACAATGTCTTGTTCATCCGCTCAGCTACACCATTTAGCTGAGGTGTCTTGGGAGGTGTCTTCCGATGCTGAATACCTTCCTACCAGAAATATTGATCAAATGGACTACAATACTCTCCCCCATTGTCAGTACGAATACATTTCAATTTCTTGCCTGATTCCCTCTCAACAGAAACATGAAATTGCTTAAAAACACTGAGCACCTAACTTTTGGCATTCGAAATATAAACCCAGAGATTTCATGAGTAGTCATCAATAAATGTCACAAAATATAGACCGCCACTAAAGGTCTTAGATTTCAAAGGACCACAAACGTCTGAATGTACTAATTCAAGTACCTGTGACTTCCTGGGTGGCGGATAACTGCTAAAACTCCCTCTGCTCTGTTTCCCAGCCATGCAATGATCACATGTGTCCAATTTGACACTATTAAAATCTGGAATAAGATTTCGCTTGGCCAAACAACCAATCCCTTTATCACTGATGTGACTGAGCCTCTTATGCCAAAACTTGGATGAACCACTGCACTCAACAATGCAAGCAGTATCACTTGAAATAGATGCTCTAGTCTAGTACAAACCTGATTGCTTATTCTCTCGAGCCACAATCAAAGAGACCTTGGAATTCTTCCATTGGAAATCACCAAATGTGCTGATAAACCCTTCATCATCAAGAACGCTGGTAGAAATAAGATTCAAATGAACCTAGGGTGCATGTCGAACATTTTTAAAATCAGCTTACTTCCAGTACTGGTCTCTAAACAAACAGTCCCGATACCTATGACATCAACATGACCATCATTACCCATCTTCAAAATCCCACAATTACCTGGGTTGTAAGATGTAAAGAACTCCTTCTTTGATGTCACATGAAAACAGGAACCACTGTCAACAACCCAGCAAGAATGATCAGAAGCAATATTAATGGAGTCATAAACAATAACAAGATCACCCCCTGTAGCGGCAGCAACATGATCTTCTCCATCGATATTATTCTTTAGATGAATTTCCTTCATTCTGTTTTCTTTTTTCAGCTGATAAAAAAAACTTCTTAACATGCCCCTTCTTACCACAACGATGACATTCAAAATCTCTCTACTTTGATCTAGATTTGCTTCTGCTTTTACTCTTTCCTCGACTGCTCTATCCCTGATTCTTTTCCTGGCTCTCCCCTATTCTATGTGACTAAAAGCTCTGAAAATTTCTCTTGAGTACGTCTCCTGACTTATTTATTCAAAATAGGAGACTTAAAAACTGAATGTCACAGCACCATTAGGAGAAAAACCGGTTAGAGTAACACGTAAATTCTCCCAAGAATCAGGTAACGTGTTAAGCAATAAAAGTGCCAAAACCTCATCTTCAAAATTAATACCCATTCCAGACAACTGATCAAAACATCCCTGATATTCACTTAAATAATCAGAAATAGACGTACCTTCTCTATACCTCAAATTCGTCATTTTTTTGAGAAGAAACAATTTATTGTTTCCAGTCTTAGAAGCATAGGTGGTCTCAAGCTTCTCCCACAATGTTCTAGCGTGAGAGATGTTGACAATGTGATTCATCACGTTGTCTTCGACCCATTGGAGAATGAAGTAACAAACCATCTCATGCTTGAATTCCCATTCTTCATCTGACATCCTTTCTAGCTTCTGGGTACTAAACACTGGAAGATGCATTCTCTTGACAAAAAGCAGATCCTTAATTTTAAGTCGCCACATATGATAATTGGCACCATTCAATAAAATCATCCGACTGTAATTAGCTTCCATAATGAATATGAAATAAAAATCAAACCCTCTGATACTAGATTTTAGGAAAGATGGCATGCGATGAACACGCAATCAATAAAAAAACACGAACGCGCAGCAGAGAAATCTTTCCCTCAAACAGTGGATGCGTAGCGACAAAAACAGGTGTAGAAAAATAAAATTGACACCAGGATTTTTACGTGGAAAACCCAAAAGGGAAAAACCACGGGACCTAGTCCAGAAAGAGGGATCCACTAAAATAGATAAGTACATGGTAGAGACTCCCCAAAAATGACAGGGATCTCAAAAGTAATACTTAGAAAAATAGTGGATCAAAGTCAGAGAATAGATGCAATCTTGATGACGCCTGGAAAGAAGAAAGCAGCCTGCTAAAGAAACCCAAATAGATCTGACCGTGAAAGCAGAAGATTGATGTCTGAACAAAAGTTCAGATGAAAAACACTAGGATCGGATCAAAAACCACCACAGATGAAAGCTGATCAAATCAGAGTAGTTCCATCGGTTGCAGATCTGAAAACCTCTCCTTGAAAACACAACTGCACTGCCTCCAACCACTACCGAGAGAGGAGCCGCACACCTCATATAAATAAAAGATGAAATCTCATATATCTCCTAAAAGATATCTCATATCTGATTAAAGATATTAAATATATCTCATCAAAGATATCAAAATATCTTTTTTTTAAAGATATCGGATATAAAAAATATTTATCGGGGCCAGATGAGGAGGCGCCCCAACAACAAGATTATAAAAATATGTTCAAAATAAATTTTTTCATTTATAGTTATATGAATTTTATATGATTTAAAAATAGAAATAGATGTTTCCCTAAAAAAAGGTTTGATTTCATCTATGTCAACATCTTTTAATAGATTTTAAGATTATTTGAAGTTTATTTATTATGATACAAAACATCCATATTGTATTGAAGGTTTTGTGAAATGCTTGACTATGGAAATGTTATTCTTACACCATTCATGTTTTATGGATAATGTTTTGACATTTTGTACGCTAGTTTTTATCTGAATTTTTATGTTATGTTTAAACCTTTTCATATGAGGAATGCATTGGACTTAGTAATTGATGAGTGGAGCCCGCTATAGATCCCCAATGAATCAGTAGGTCTCATGAGACAAACTAGTGTCTTGGCACAAGGCCTTGAAAAAATCTTATTTGAAGTCTTGGCACAAGGCCTTGACTATGTGGTTTTGAACTCTGGCATTATGCATTCCATCATTATAAAAGTGGCTATTGATATTGCATGTGATTATTCGACTAGTATAATATCCATGTGATTAAGTAAATGACATTATTTGGTTTTATATTTTCCATATTATACTGAAATTAAATTTTAAAAGGCTTTTGTTTTAGTCTTATACACTGCCTTAAATTTTTATGCTTCTTTATAAATGTTTCCGCTATATTGTTAACCTTACTGAGCATCTGAGTTCACCCATTACTATGCTTTATTTTTCTCAAGATGCGAAGAAGTATATTTTGACTGACTTTCTGGGATAGTCTGTGGTATATGAATGTGGTTAATTAAGACAATGTTGTTTTTTATCATTTCATGATGTAACGTAAAACTGATGAATGTATCTACTACTTCCAAGGCTACAAAACTGATCGGTCTTTCAGGATTTGATCTTTTGTGATCATGTCAATGTTATATAATAATGCACCGAATTTGGGTAACTGGGGTTGGTGAGTTATATTTGGTATCAGATAAAGTTTAGTACAAACCTTGGAATCTAGATTTAGATAAACTCTAATTATAGAACATTACCCTAAGATAGACTTTGAGGATTAGGATATAATAACTTCCTAGAATTTTGGTAATGTAGAGATTTTGAGATTTTTCCAAGCAATACATCCATATCTGGATATGAGAAGGTAGAGGTGGATTTGGCATAGATGAACCTAGATGTAAAACTGGAAAACACTACTTTGAGCAAGACTCAAACAAGAATTGGTGCATGACAACAGGCCTTGCTGCACTCTCAGTTACGACACTCCTGGGGGATATGCTTAGGATAATTATCATTTTCTTTACAAACCATTATGCAGTGTTTATGATTATATACTTCCTCTAAGAATTTTTTTTTGATTATGGATTATATCTATAAACGTTTTAGTTTATGTTAAGTGTTTTACAAGTATGGAATTATGTATTTCAATTCATAAACTAATATAGATTATGCCATTATTTAGAAATGGTGCCTAGTTGAAGGAATGGAATTCGTATCAACACACATAATCCATGTAGTGATTTCCCCCCTAATCAAGATAATTATAGTGGAGATGGTGATGAAACTAGTTCTGATCATCTTATCACCATACTGGGACAACTCACTCAGGTTATGAATAATAACCTTACCCAAATGGAGCACCCTGAGCCCCAACATAGAGGATCAATGTTATATCTCTTAATCAGGACAAAACCACCAAAATTTAATGGGACTAAAAATCCATTTTAAGCTGATAAATGGATATATTCCTTAGAGAAAATATTTCATGCTCTGTGGAGTAGCGAAAGGGAAAAATTTATCATGACATTTTATCACCTCACGAGAGATGCGGATCAATGGTGGTCATTGATTCAAAACACAAAGGAAGATGATGAACTTTCAAATATTGAATAGAGTGAGTTTAAAGATATTTTTTTAGAAAAATACTTTCCTCGTGACCATCGAGTGGATATGGAAAGGCAATTTATGAGACTAAGACAAAAGGAGGATGATAATATTGCAATGTATGAACCTAACTCTCTAAGGTTAGTGATGCATGCTTCAGATTAAATACATATCCCAAGAAGTTAGATTGATCCTTTATTTGATGGGTTAACACTATTTCTCCATCGAGCATTAGTCTCACAATCCTTCTTGTCATATGAAGAAATTGTCTCAGGTGTTATCAAGATAGAATAGTAATTCTCTAAGTCTTATGACTTTAAAGAAAAGGAAGAGAAGAAGCGATCTGTTGAAAACTCTGGAAATGGAAATAAGGGGAAGAAGGGAAAAGTTGAATATCCATCCTACAGTAAATGTGGGAAGAAACACCCCAGTACTTGAATCAAGGAAATGGGAGTATGTTACAAGTGTGGTGGAAAAGACCACTATGCCTGTGATTTGAAGGGGGAGAAGGAGGCTATCAATATTGAATGCTAAAATTGTATAAAAAGGTGTCATTATGCTAATGAATTTCCTAAGCACCAAGGAAAATTACCTCAGAAAAGGCCAAGGGATCGAGGCCAAGATTTTGAGATCAGTACTACTGAGGTTGAGGCTCTGAAAGATGTGGTGGTAGGGAATTTAATGGTTTCCTCAAGTTTAGGAAATGCTTTATTTAATTTTGGACCATATCATTGTTTCATATCATCCTAGTTTATTAAGAAAATTATATATTTCCAATTTTATTTAACAAGGGATTGGTCAGTAAAAACTCTTAAGGGAATTATCATTGCAACAAAGTTTTGTGAATCAGTTCCCATTAAGGAACATAAATGTTATTTATCTGCTAATCTCATCACCATACCCATGACTGAATTTGAAATAATCCTCGATATGGATTGTCTTTTGGACCATGATGCAAAAATTTATATTAAGATGAAGGAGGTTACGATTTTTAATGACGATGATAAAGAACACCTTATCTTTAGAGAAGAATCTGCACCACCTGATTCTTATCTAGATCCACCCCAGTAGCTCAACTAAATTCAATTATTGCGGAGGAAGAGAATGAAATAACGGTGGGTGAGGAAAAGAATGTTCAAATAGAGGATGTACCTATTGTTCAATAATATGTTGATGTGTTTCCAAAAGATTTACTTAGACATCCTCCAGAATGAGAAATTGAGTTCTCCATTGATTTAGTTCCTGGTTAAAGGCACATATCTAAGACCCCTTATAGAATGGACACTATGGAATCAGTGGAACTAAAGAAACAAATAGAGGAATTGAGTAACAAGGGATTTATTCTACCTAGTGTTTCACTATGGGGAGAACATGTCCTTTTTTATGAAGAAAGATGGATCTATGAGATTGTGCATTGAGTATAGGGAGATCAATGCTATAACAATAAAGAACAAGTATCCCCTACCATTCATTGATGATTTATTTGACCAACTTCATGGAGCTCAATATTTTTTAAATATTTACCTTCTATTTAGATACCATCTATCGTTTGTGAAGAAGGAAGACATTCTGAATACAGCATTTCGAACCAGATACGAGGATTATGAGTTTACAATAATTCTTTTGGATTGACTAATGCACCCTCTATCTTCATGGATCTAATGAAATGAATATTTGGGGAGTATCATGATGAAATCGTAGTGGTATTTATTGATAATTTCTTGGTATACTTCAAAAGCTACTAAGATCATGAAAATAACTTGCACATTATCGTAAAGACTCTTAGAAGAAATTAATTATATAGGATGTTTAGGAAGTGTGAATTATGGCTTCATGAGATTTATTTTCACGATCATATTGTCTCTAAGGATGGAATCTTTGTTGATCCTTCAAAGACAAATGCAATCCAATAATGGCCAGCACTTACAAGTATAACTGAGGTACCTTGTTTTATTGGTTTAGTAGGTTATTATTGATGCTTCATCCAGAAGTTTTCCCGATTGGAAAACCCATTAACCAAGCTCACGTGTAACTGTGTTAATTTTTTTGGACAAAAGAGTGTGAAGAATGTTTTGAATAACTAAGGAGAAGATTAGTCAATTCTTCTATATTGACTCTTCCACTAGGGAATGATGGTTTTGTTATTTATAGTGATGCTTCAAGGAAAGGACTTGGTTGTGTCCTAATGCATAATGAGAGGGTTATTGCATACGCATCACAACAGCTAAAAATTCATGAAAAAAACTATCCTAGTCATTATCTTGAGTTAGTAGCTATAATCTTTTCTCTAAAGATATGGAGACATTATCTCTTTGGAGAAAAAAGGGAGATATATACTGATAACAGGAGTTTAAAGTATATTTTCTCACAGATAGAACTCAACATGAGGCAAAGGAGATGGCTTGAACTACCCACGTATTATCATTTCACTATACACTACCACCCATGGATGGAAAATAAGGTGGAAGATGACTTGAGCAGAAAAGATCATGGAGTTTTGATAAGGTTGAGAGTTTAAAGAGATCCTATTTTCATGGATCTAGTGAAAATTGATATGGGAATAATCATGGAAGGTGAAACATCAATACTTTTTCAAATGGTTTCCAAACCATCTTTAATAGAAATGATAAATAGTTCTCATACTACTGATGAGGCGTGTCTAAAGAAAATTAATTCATTGAATGATGGGATATTGAGTGACTTCGTACATGAAGATGGAATTTTAATATTTGGGAAGAGTCATTGTGTTCCCGATATACCTGATCTAAAAAGAGAATTGTTGTATGATACTCATAGCTCCAGTTTATCGATATAACATGGGAGTACCAAGATGTATAGATATTTGAGGTAACATTTTTGGTGGGGCAACATGAAGAGGGAGATTGCTGATTTTGTGTCAAGATGTATTGTTTTTCAATAAGCGAAAGCTAGAGGGAAACATCCTGTAGGAGTCATGAAACCTCTTCCCATACCTGGGTGGAAATGGGATAATATTACGATGTAATTTGTCATGCGATTACCAAATACTCCTAGAAGGAATGATGCAATATGGGTCATTTTTTATCGTCTTACCAAGTCATCAAGTTTTCTTGCTATAAGAGAAGATATACCACTTGAACGTTGGGAAAGACTATATATTAATGATGTTGTATGACTTTATAAAGAACCCTTATCGATTGTTTCTGACCGTGATACCCATTTTACATCAAGATTTTAGAAAATTCTTCAGAAATTCCTACATACAGAACTTCGTTTTAGAACTGCCTACCACCCTAAAAAAGGACAATAAGAATAGAATATTCAAACCATAGAAGACATGTTGAGATATTACTCACTTGACTTTCAAGGTATGTGGGATATATATTTACCTCTTGTAGAATTTTCCTATAATAATAGATTCCATTAAAGTATTCAGATGGCACCATATGAAGCGTTATATGGAAAGAGATGTCGCACACCAACTTGTTTGGATGATATTAGTGAAAGAAGACTCATAGGCCCATAACTTGTTGAGGAAACGATGGAAAATGTGATGGTTATACAAATACACATCAAAGCAGCCCAGTGTTGGAAGAAGAGGTATGCCAAAAACTGAAAGAAGGATATGGAATTTTAGGTAGGAGATCATGTTTTCTTGAAGGCATATCTATGGAAGGGATTTATACGATTTGGTAAGGATGGTAAATTGAGTCCCAGGTACCTCGGACCTTTCAAAATTCTAGAACGGATTGGAGTTGTAGCTTATCATTTGGGAATGTTTCCAGGTCTCTCCGAAGTTCATGATGTGTTCCATGAATCATTGTTGAGAAAATACATGACAAACCCAATGCATGTACCCACATATGAGGAATTAAAACTGGAACCCAATTAGTCGTATTATGAAGAGCATGTCAAGATTCTTGATACCAAAAAAAAAGTGTTGAGAAACCGGATGACTCATCTGTTAAAATTTCTATGGAGAAACCATAAGATGGAAAAAGCAACGTGGGAACCCAAGGAAATTATGATGAAGAACCACCCGAACCTTTTTATACAGCAATATTCAAGAAATTTCAAGGACAAAATTATGTAAATGAGGGGAGAATTTAACACCCAATGCTTCCACTGCTTGTTTCCACTTGAATAATGGAATGACTGGCATTGTATGCAACTTCGAGATTCTAACACACCACGACCAATCAAACTAGCCGTTATGAATAGTAATACCCACTTTTTGAAATTTTATTAATTTTATCTATCAAAATGGACTTCATTTTTGGGTTCAGAATAACGAAATTAGCTTCGGGTGAATTGTTGGTAGTTTTCTGAAAACATTCAATTTTTGATGAATAGTGAAAACACTGAGTTATTGTTTAAAACCGACTTTTTATATAAATACATATTAATTTTATTTAAATTTATTTTAGGTCCAAAAGGATACATAATACCTATATAAGTTCAATATAATTCATTGGAGTCATTTTTTAATAATTTTAGATGTATAAAAATTCTATTAAACTTTTTAACGTCTGTTACCCACCTCATAGGAGCAATTGTAAATTTACATAAAACATAATTTTATCGCTTCTGTGAGTTGAATTAAAAATATCTGAGAGACACAGTTGATACCAGTAAGTAAATTGTGGTTCAAAAAGATGAAAATAATTTTTGGTGAATAGTAACTTTTAACTTTTATTTACCACAATTAAAATTAAATATGGTAATTAAAGGTAAAAATGATATTATTATTACCCTTACACATGTCATAATTATATTGGATAAGTGTTATTCGACCAAAAACAACCTTTGGAATAAAATATGATTCTTTAGGCCCACTTGAATTTTATTAGGACATTTATTATTATTTAATTCAAAAAAGTGTTAAAAGTTTTAAATTCATGTTTTAATAAGTAAATCATTTTTAATATAGGGTTAAACAAAATATAAATTCAACTATAAATATTCATTATAAAGATAAAAAATTTCCTACATAATCTTATTTTATTTATAATTTTTATTAATTAAATTACATATTTTATTTATGACACAATGATGATGCAATAATTACTTTATTAATGAATGATTAAAATAATTGATATTATAAATATCCAAATAAATATAATTTGATACTTTTAATGAATACCACTAATTTTATAGTTTAATATGACATTTTAGGGTTGATTAAATGATTTTTTTTCTAAGTAATAATGCTGTTATGAATTTAACAAAAACAAAATAGGAAATAGTATCAAAATTGACATAAAAGAGTTTTTAAAACATATATTATATAATTTATTGATATTCTATTCCTAAAAATCAAAAGTTCATAAAAGGTATTAAATAATATTATATGTGTCATTAATTAACCTCTTGAGGTCCTCTTGGAATTTTATTGTATTTTTGTTTACCATATAATATAAAAATACAAAGAGACATGGTAAATGACAAACTATTTAACTAATAGTTAAATCTAAAAGATAAATTTAATATAGTAACCCAAACCTGTCTAAAACCTCTTGGTTGAGTGTTTTTCGACTCATCCCCACCTTATCCTCAAAAAAATCATTTTGGAGCCATTATAAATTGAAAATAATTTTATTATAAAATAATATTTCAATCTTTTCCTAAGGTTCCCCTCACCCCTCTTATAAAAGGGAACTTCCACTTCACTCAAATTCACACCTTCAATGACATTTGGATCCATTAAACCCTGCCTAAATATCCTATCAAATTTCCTGCCTTAATCCTAGACGTCTTCCTTTAGTCAAAAAGCCAGCTTAAAGAGACCTTTAGATCAAATCAAAAGGAAGAACCTGAAGACGAGGTAAATATTTCATCACCACTATCAAGTTATTTTTTTCTTCCACTTCCTATTTATTTTTTGTTTCCATTCTAAAATAATAAATCAAATATATTCTATATAATGTTATGTTATTATAAAAATAGTATAAATATATTCATTATTTTATCCATCATATGAATGAAATATCACCATACGTGCGTACGTACGGCTTACCGTCTCCACGTCGTGGTATAGTTGTTATTCAATACATTATTATTTGGATTGGTATAATAATGATGTATAATTGATGTAAATAATAAATATAACATGTTAATGATTTTTCATATATGATATACCATCAATTTACATTCAATTTTAAATCAAAATAATGATATTGTCGCTCGTGCCTACGTACGGATTACTGTCTCCAGGAACACAGTGAGATTCATTTCCCCATCATAATCATTCAAGACTAATTTTAATTTGATGATTAAAAATAATTTTTAAAGACATAATATCATTGTTAATATGTATAAGATACATCCTATCCATAACAAACATTACTTACATAACAAATCATGTAATGGAAAACAAATCAGTTAACACCTGAAACGATGATACTACTGAAATATCATTAACAAAGCAATATTAGAAGATCATATATGATATCATATTAATATATGTGGTTCTATTATAATTTAATAATAATTATTTCACATGTATATAGTCGGTTAACCTACCCTCGAACAGGGAAAAGTACAAGGTAAGTGTTAATTTCACAATCTCTTTATTATCTGAGCTTGTTTTTACGTAAGTATCTACTAGGACCTCTTTATCATCCAAATCCGTGTTTTCTTAAAAATTAAATTCATATCATTTTTACTATTTACTATAATATTGGTTAAAGTCATTTATACCCTTATTTGACCATATATGTTTTGAAAGGAATCATTTCGTCGTTTTCCAAACAAGTTACTTTATGAACTTTTCGACAAAATTAATGTAAGAAGGTTTTTTTAACTTATACAGTGCGTGCAACTATTTTTGGCCATTATATCATCATTGAATCTTCCCTTAAAATCTTATACAAATATTTTCAAAATAATTTTTTTCTTTTATAATTATATGAATTTTAAATGATTTCAAAATAGAAAGAGATGTTTCTCTAAAAAAAGGTTTGATTTCATCTATGTCAATATCTTTTGATGGATTTTATGATTATTTGATGATGATTTATTAGGATACAAAACTTCCATATTGTATTGAATGTTTTGTGATATGCTTTATTGTGAATGTGTTATTCTTACACCATTCATGTTTTATGGAGAATGTTTTTACATTTCATATGCTAGTTTTAATACCAATATTTATGTTATTTTTAAACCTTTACATATGAGGAATGCATCGGACTAAGTAAGTGACCGGTGGATCCCGCTATAGCACCTCGATGCATCGGTAGGTCTAATGAGACAAACTAGTGTCTTGGGACAAGTCCTTGACAAAATATTATTTGTAGTCTTTGGCACAAGTCTTTGACTATGTGGTTATGAAGTATGGCATTATGTATTCCATCATTATGAAAGTGGCTATTGATATTACATCTGATTATTTGACTAGTAGAATATCCATGTGAATAAGTAAATGACATTATTTTATTTTATCTTTTCCATATTATGCTGAAATTCAAGTTTAAAAGGCTTTTTTTTAGTCTTATATACTGGCTCAAATTTTTATTCTTATTTATGAAAGTTTCTACTATATTGTTAACATTACTGAACATCTGAGCTCACCCCTTTCTAGGTTTTATTTTTCTCAGGATACGAAGAAGTATATTTTGACTACCCTATAGGGATATTCTGTGGGATATTAATGTGGTTAATTAAGACAATGTTGTTTTTGTTTTTCATTTCATGAGGTAATGTAAAACTGATGAATGTATCTAGTACTTTCAAGGCTACTAAACTGATCGGTATTTCGGGATTTGATCCCTTGTGACCATGACAATGTTATGTAATAATGCACCAACTCTGGGTAACTGGGGTCTGGGTGCTATAGTTAGTATCAGAGTAAGTTTATTACAATCCATGAAATCTAGATTTAGATAAAATCTGATTAGAGCACATTACCCTAAGATAGACTTTGAGGATTATGATATAATAACTTCCTAGAATTTTGGTAATGTAGAAATTTTGAAAATTTTTCAATCAATACATCCCTTTCTAGATGAGAGAAGGTAGAGGCAGATCTGGAATAGATGTACCTAGGGGGAAAATCCGAAAACACCACTTTGAGCTATACTCGAAGGGGAATTGGTGCACGACAATGGGTCTTGCTGCACTCTTGGTTACGACACTCCCAAGGGGATATTTATAGGATAATTTTCAATTTCTTTACAAAACATTTTAAAGGGTTTATGAGTGTATACATCCTCAAAGAATTTTTTTATGATTATGGATTATATCCATAAACTCTTAATTTTATGTTATGTGTTTAACAAGTTTGGAATTAAGTATTTCGATTCATAAACTAATATAGATTATGACATTGTTTATAAATGGAGCCAAGTGGATGGAATGGAAACTGTATCAATGCACACAATCCATGTAGGGATTTCCCTTCTAGTCAAGATAATTATAGTGGATCTGGTGAAGAAACTGGTGCTGATCAACTTATCACCATACTGGGATAATTCACTCAGGTTTTGAATAATAACCTTACCCGTATAGAGCACCCTGAGCCCCAACATGGAGGATCAATGTCAGATCGCCTCATGAGGCTACAACCACCAACATTAAATGGGACTATAAATCCATTTGTAGTTGAGAAATGGATATGTTCCTTAGAAAAAATATTTCATGCTCTGGGGAGTAGTGAAAGAGAAAAAGTTATCATGGCAGTTTATCTCCTCACGGGAGATGCATATCAATGGTGGTCATTGATTCAAAACACAAAGGAAGATGAAGAACTTTAAAATATTTAATGGAGGGAGTTTAAAGATCATTTCTTAGAAAAATGCTTTCCTCGTGACCATCGAGAAGATATAAAAAGGAAATTTATGAGACTAAGACAAAAGGAGGATGCGATTGTCGCAAAGTATAAAGCTAACTCTACAAGGTTAGCGAGGCATGCTGATGATTATATACGTTACCCAAGAAGTAAGATTGATCTTTTTTTTGATGGGTTAAAACCATTTCTCCATTGATAATTAGTCTCACAATCCTGCTCGTTATATGAAGATATTGGCTCATTTGCTATCAAGACAGAATAGGAATTCTCTTTGTCTTACAACTTTTAAGCAAGGGAAGAGAATAGGAGATCTGTGGAACACTCTAGAAATGGAAATAAGGGGAAGAATGGAAACATTGAATATCCATCATCTAGTAAATGTGGGAAGAAACACCCCAGTACTTTCCTGAAGGGAATGTGAGTCTGTTAGAAGTGTTGTGAAAAAGGCCACCATGCTGGTGATTTCAAGCGGAATAAAGAGGATGTCAATGTTGAATGATACAATTGTAGAGAATGGGGAATTATGAAAATGAATGTCCTAAGCACCAATGAAAATTACCCCAGAAAAGGCCAAGGGATCATTTCCAAGATTATGTGATCACTACTACTGAGGTTGAAGCTCCGAAAGACATGGTGGCATGTATTTTAATGGTTTCTTCATGTTTAGAAAATGCTTTATTTGATTCCGGATCATCGAATTGTTTCATATCTTCCATGTTTGTTATGAAAATTAGATATTTTCAATTTGATTTAACAAGGGAGCGGTCAGTCAAAACTCCTAAGGTAAGTATCATGGCATCAATGTTTTGTGAATCATTTCTCATTAAGGCACATAAATGTTATTTATCTATTGATCTCATCATCATACCCACGATTGAATTTGATATAATCCTCTGTATAGATTGCCTTTTGGACCCTAATGAAAAATTTTATTGTAATAAGAAGGAGGTTATGATTTTTGATGACGATGATAAAGAACAGGTTATCATTAGAGTAGAATCGTCACCACCTGATTCTTATCCAGATCCACCCCCAGTAGCTTAACTAAATTCAATTATTTTGGATAAAGAGAATGAAATAACTATGGGTGAGGAAAAGAATGTTCCAATAGAGTATGTACCTATTGTGAAATAATATGTTGATGTTTTTCTAGAAGATTTACCTGGACATCCTCTAGAACAAGAAATTGAGTTCTCCATTAATTTAGTTCCTGGTTCTAGGCCCATTTCGAAGACCCCTTATAGAATTTCCACTGTGGAATTAGTGGAACTAAAGAAACAACTAGAGGAATTGAGTAACAAGGGATTTATCCACCCTAGTGTTTCTCTATGGGGAGACTATATCCTTTTTGTGTATAAGAAAGATGGATCTATTAGATTGTGCATTGACTATAGGGAGATCAATGATATAACAATAAAGAACAAGAATCCCATACCTCGCATTGATGATTTATTTGACTAACTTAATAGAGCTCAATATTTTTCAAAGATTGATCTTTGATCTGGATACCATCATTAATGCGTGAAGAAGGAATAAATTCCGAAGACAACATTTCGAACCAGGTACGAGGATTACGAGTTTACAGTAATGCCTTTTGGATTGACTAATGCACCCTCTGCCTTCATGGATCTAATGAATAGAATATTCAAGGAGTATATTGATGAATTTTTAGTGGTATTTATTAGTGATATCTTGGTATACTCCAAAAGCTAAGAAGATTGTGAAAATAACTTGCGCATTATCCTGAAGACTTTTAGAAGAAATGAATTACATAGGAAGTTTAGCAAGTGTAAATTCTGGCTTAATGAGATTTATTTTCTTGGAAATATTGTTTATAAGGATGGAATCCCTGTTGATCCTTCAAAGTCCAAGGAAATCCAAGAATGGCCAGCACCAACGAATATAACCGAGGTACATAGTTTTATTGGTTTAGTAGGTTATTATTGACGTTTCATCCAGAATATTTCCTAATTGGAAAACCCATTAACAAAGATCACATGTAATGGTGTTAAATTTGTTTGAAAAAAAGAGTGTGAAGAATGTTTTGAATAACTGGATAGAATATTAGTCAGCTCTCTTATATTGACTCTACCATTGGGTAATGACGTGTTTGTGATTTATAGTGATGCTTCAAAGAAAGGACTTGGTTGTGTCCTTATACAGAATGATAGGGTTATTACCTATGAATCATGACAACTAAAAATTCATGAACAAAACTATCTTACTCATGATCTTCAGCTAGTAGCTATAATCTTTCCTCTGAAGATATGGATAAATTATCACAATGGCATAAAATGGGAGATATATACCGATGAAAAGAGTTTGAAGTATATTTTATCATAGAAAGAACTCAAGGTGAGGCAAAGAAGATGTCTTGAACTACTCAAGGATTATGATTTCACTATATACTACCACCCAGTGAAGGAAAATAAGGTGGAAGATGCTTTGATCAGAAAGGATCACGGACCTTTTAATAAGATGAGAGTTGAAAGGGATTATGTTTTCAAGGATCTAGTGAAAATTGATATGGGAATAATCATGGAAGGTGAAACATCAATATTTTATCAAATAGTTTCCAAACCATCATTACTAGAATGGATCAAGAGTTCTTAGACTACTGATGAGGTGATTCTAAATAAGAATAAAGCTTTGAATGATGGGAGATTGAGTGACTTCGTATATGAAGATGGACTTTTAAAATTTGGGGAGAGACTTTCTGTTCTCGATATAACTGATCTAAATATAGAGCTGCTAGATGATTCCCATAGCTCTAATTTCTCTATACACCATCAGAGCACCAAGATTTATAGATATTTGAAGGAACATTTTTGGTGGGTAAACATGAATAGGGAGATTTCTGATTTTGTGTCAAGATGTATTGTTTGTCAACAGGTAAAAGTAGAAAGGCAACATCCTAGAGGAGTCATACAACCTCTTCCCATACCTGAGTGGAAATGGGATAATATTACGATGGACTTTTTCATGGGATTACCAAAGTCTCCTATAATGAATGATGAAATAGGGGTCATTGTTGATTGTCTTACCAAGTCAGCACATTCTTTTACTATAAAAGAAGAGCTACCACTTGAACGTCTGGAAAGACTATATATTAATGAAGTTGTAAAAATTCATGGAGTACCCATATCTATTGTTTCTGACCATGATCCACATTTTAAATCAAGATTCTGGAAAATTATTCAGAAATCCATGGATATTGAACTTCATTTGAGCACTGCCTACCACCCTCAGACCGATGGACATTCAGAATGGTCTATTCATACCTTAGAAGACATGTTGAGTTCATTCTCACTTGACTTTCATGGTGTATGGGATCAATATTTACATATGGTTTAATTTCCTATAACAATAGATTTTATTCAAGTATTCATATGACACCATATGAAGCATCATATGGAAAGAGATGTCTCACACCAACTTGTTGGGGAGATATTGGTGAAAGAAAACACGTATTCCCAAAACTTGTTGAGGGAACTATGGAAAAGTTTAAGGTTATCCAAACCCACATCAAAGAAGTCCAAAGTAGTAAGAAGAGTTATGACAATAATTGAATGAAGGATTTGGAATTTCAGGTAGGAGATCATTTTTTCTTGAAGGTATCTCCATTGAAGGGAGTTATATGTTTTGGTAAGAAGGGTAAATTGAGTCCTAGGTACATCGAAACTATAAAAATTCTAGAACGAATTGAAGTTGTAGCTTATCATTTGGAAATACCGCCAAGTCTCTCCAAAGATCATGAAGTGTTCCACGAATCATTATTGAGAAAATAAATGCTAGACCCAATGCATGTACTCACCTATGAATAATTAGAACTAGAACCCAATCATTCTTATTGTTAAGAGCCTATCAAGATTCTTGATACAAAAGAACAAGTGTTTAGAAACTAGACAACTCGTCTGGTAAAAGTTCTATGGAGACACCATAAGATGGAAAAAGAAACGTGGGAACCTGAGGAACTTATGATGAGGAACCACCTGAACATTTTTATGCATTAATATTCTATAAATTTTGAGGAAAAAAATATTTTAAGGAGGGAAAAATGTAACACCCCAAGCTTCCACATTATGTTTCCACTTGAATATTGAAATAACTTGCGTTGTACGCAACTTCGAGATTATAGCACACAGCGACCTATCAAACTAGAAATTATGAATAGTAATACCAACTTTTTTATGAATTTTATATTTTAAAATGGACTTCATTTTTTAGTTTGGGATTTTGAAATTATCTTAGGGTTATTTTTCGTTATTTTTCTAAAAACATTCAATTTTTGATGAATAGTGAAAAAAATGAGTTATTGTTTAAAACCGACTTTTTATTTAAATAGTTATTTATTTTATTTAAATTTATTTTAGGTAAAAAAAGATAAATAATACCTATATAAGTTCAATTTAATTCATTGGAGTTAGTTTATAATAATTATAGATATATAAACATTTTATTGAACTTTTTAACGTCTTTTACCCACCTCCTAGGAGCATTTGAAAATTTACATAAAACTTAATTTTACCGCTTATATGAGTTGAATTTCAAAAATCTGAGAAACACATTTGATATCAGTAAGTAAAATGTGGTTCAATAAGATGAAAATAATATTTGGTGAATAGTAAATTTTTACTTTTCTTTACCATGGTTAAAAGTAAATAGGGTAATTAAAGGTAAAAATGATATTATTATTACCCTAACACATGTCCTAATTCTATTTGATAAGTGTTATTTGACCAAAAACAACCTTAGGAATAAAATACAATCCTTTAGGTCCACTTGGGTTAGATTAGGAGATTTATTATTATTTAATTCAAAGAAGAGTTAAAAGTGTTAAATTCAAGTTTTCGTAACTAAAAAATTTTTAATATAGGGGTACACACAATATAAATATGACTATAAATATTCACTAGAAAGATAAATATACTTTTTACATAATATTATTTTATTTATAATATTTAGACATTAAATAACTTAATTTATTTATGACACAATGATGACAGAATAATTACATTACTAATGAAAAATTAAAATAATTGATATTATAAATATCCAAATAAATCAATTTTGATACTTTTAATTAATTAAACTAATATTATAGTTTAATATGACATGTTAGGGTTGATTAAATGAATTTTTTTCGAGTAATAATGTTGTTATGAATTTAAAAAAAAATCAAAATAGCAAATAGTGTCAAAATTGACATAAAAGAGTTTTTAAAACATTTATTATATTATTAATTGATATTCTATTCCTAAAAATCTAAGGATTGGCAAAAGGTCTTAAATAATATTATATGTGTCATTAATGAACCACTTTAGGTTCTCTTGGAAGTTTATAGTATGTTTAGATACCATATAATATAAAAATAAAAAGAGACATGGTAAATGACAAAATATTTAACTAAGAGTTAAATCTGAAATATAAAGTTAATATAGTGACCCAAACCATTCTAAAACCTATTGGTTGAGTGGTTTTTGACCCATCTCTACCTTTTCCTAGAAATAAATCATTTTGGATCCATTATAAATCGAAAATTATTTTATTATAAAATAATATTTCAATATTTTCCTATGGTTCCCCTCACCCCTCTTATAAAAGGGAACACCCCCTTCTCTCAAATTCACACCATAAAAGCCATTTGGCTCAGCAAAAACCTGCCCAAATATCCTGTAAACTATCCTCCCTTCATCCTAGAGTCCTTCCTTTAGTCATAAATCCAACCTAAAGATCCTTTTTGATCAAATCAAAATGAAGAACCCGAAGAAAGGGTAAATATTTCATCACCTCTAACAAGTTCTTTTCTTCTTCCACTTTATATTTCTTTGTTGATTACATTCTAAAATAATAACTTCAGTATATTTTATAAACTGTGATGTTATTATAAAAATGGTACAACCATATTCCTTATTTTATCCATCCTATGAATGACATATCATCATAAGTGCGTATGTACGGCTTACCGTCTCCATGTCTTGGTGTAGTTGTTATTCAACACATTATTATTTTGATGGTTATAATAATGGTGTATAATGGACATAAATAATAAATATAACAAGTTTATGATTCTTTATATATGATATACCATCTATTTACATACTATTTTAAATCAAACTAATGATATTTTCGCTCATGCGTACGTACGGCTTACCGTCTCCACAAACGCGATGAGATTCTTCTCCCCATCGTAATCATTAAAAACTAATTTTAATTTAATGATTAAAAATAATGATTAAAGACTTAATATAATTCTGAATAGGAATAAGGTACATCCTATCCATAAAAACATTACTTATGTAACAAAGCATATAATGGAAAACGAATCTGTTGACACCCAAAACGGTGATACTACTGAAATATCATTAACAAAGCAATATTAGAAGATCATATATGATATCATATTAATGTATATGGTTCTTTTAGAATTTAATAATAATTATTTCCCCCTTATACAGAATTTTAATCTACCCTAGACCAAGTAAAAGTACAAGGTAAGGGTTAATTTTACAATATCTTTATTATCCGAGTTTGTTTTTACGTAAGTATCTACTGGGACCTCTTTATCATCCACGTACGTGTTTTCTTAAAAATGTAATTCAATTTTTTTTTTACTATTTACAATACTATGGGTTAAAGTAATTTATAACCTTATTTGACCATATATGTTTTGAAAGGAATCCTTCTGTCATTTTCCAAACAAGGTACTTTATGACCTTTTCGACAAAATTTAGGTAAGAATTTTTTTTAACTTATACGGCGGGTGCGGCTATTTTCCTCTGTTATAACATCGTCGAAGCTTACCTTAAAATATTATAGAAATATTTTCAAAATAAATGATTTATTTTATAATTATATGAATTTTAAATGATTTCAAAATACAAAGAGATATTTCTCTAAAAAAAGTTTTATTTCATCTATGTCTACATCATTTATTGGATTTTAAGCTTATTTGAAGTTGATTTATTATGATACAAAACTTCCATATTTTATTGAATGTTTTTTGATATGTTTGACTATGGATGTGCTATTACTACACCATTCATGTTTTATGGATAAAGTATTGACATTTCATATGCTAGTTTTAATATGAATGTTTATGTTATGTTTAAACCTTCTCATATGAGGAATGCATTGGACTTAGTGAGTGATAGGTGGAGCCCGCTATAGCTCCTCGATGAATCAGTAGGTATAATGAGACAAACTAGTGTCTTGGCATACAACCTTGAAAAAATCTTATTTTTATCCTTGGAACAAGGCCTTTACTATGTGGTTTTGAGTTCTGGAATTATGCATTCCATCATTATGAAAGTTTATATTGAAATTGCATCTGATTATTCGACTAGTATAATATCTATTACGACCCGCCTCCCATGTCCATGAACCTTGTCATCTGACACCATTGTTCTCCTATAATACCTTGGTTGCCTTCTGAGCACCCCATAGGCTATTACTCACTAGGGTCACTTATCATACTAATGAATGTCCCCACATGCCAACACATGTTCTTTCAGTGTGTTTTGTCCTCACTCACACACACCCTGAGAAATTTCCCAGAAGGTTACCCATCCTAAATACTACTCCAGTACAAGAATGATTGACTATGGAGTTCTAATTAGGTAGGCTCCTGAAAAGAAAGGCGCACCTTGTTGACATGGGGAGTAACATTTAGTCTTTTTTAAGTCTCACTTTTCCAGGGTTGTTACATTATCCACCCCTTTAAAAAACAATGCCCTCGTTGTGGACCCCTAGACTCAAACCCAGGCAGTACCTAAGCACTCCCAACTGGGTATTGGATCTGATACCATTTTTCATGACCCGCATCCCTAGGCCATGAACCTTGTCATCTGACCCCATGGGTCTCCTGTAATACCTTGGTTTCTTCAGAGCACACCAAAGGCTATTACTCTCTAGGGTCTCTTATCATAATAATGACTGTCCCCATAGGCCAGCAAATGTTATTTTAGTGTGTTTTTTCCTCACTCGCACACACCCTAAGAAACATCCCAGAAGGACACCCATCCTGATTACTACTCTAGGCCAAGCATGCTTAACTTTGGAGTTCTAATCAGGTAGGCTCCCGAAAAGAAAGGTGAACCTTTTTGACAAGGGTAGTAACATTTAGTATTTTTAAGTATCACTTTTCCAGGGGTGTTACAATATCCATGTGAATATGTAAATGGAATTATTTGATTTTATCTTTTCCATATTATGTTGAAATTCAAGTTTAAAAGGCATTTGGTTTAGTCTTATACACTTCCTTAAATGTTTATTCTTATTTATGAAAGTTTCCTCTATATTGTTAACCTTACTGAGAATTTGGGCTCACCCCTTTCTATGTATTATTTTTTCAAGGATGCGAAGAAGTATATTATGACTGACCTGCAGGGAAAGTATGCGGGATATGAATGTAGTAAATTAAGACAATGTTGTTTTTTTTCATTTCAGGATGTAATGTAAAACTGAGGAATGTATCTAGTACTTCCAAGCCTACTAAACTGATCGACCTTTCGTGATTTGATCCATT
Organism: Viscum album; assembly: GCA_963277665.1. NCBI lineage: Eukaryota > Viridiplantae > Streptophyta > Magnoliopsida > Santalales > Viscaceae > Viscum > Viscum album. The sequence continues at coordinate 1,283,957,037 of OY728155.1, read as the reverse complement.
GTGATCATGCCAATGTTATGTAATAATGAACTGACTTTGGTTAACTGGGGTCAGGGCGTTACAAAAATATTTTAATGTATTTGGAAATTTATGGTACAATCATCTAGTCTGGTGAAAGATCCTCAATGTTTCCCACAATGATCTTCCAATTTAGTAATCATAATTAAAACCATTATTCATAACTTGGGGAAAGGAAATATAATAAGTCATGAGATAAAAATCTTATTAAGGTTAAATAAAGGAGATACATAAGCATACATAGGAATAAGGGTATGATAACATGAAAAATAAATTGAAGACCATACCCTGCATATCAATGATCATATACCTGAGTCATGGAATTAAGATTTTGATTTCATAAGGCATCAATCATAATAAATTAAAGGTAATGGTCCATGAAATCATAAAATAGTAATAATAAATGGAATTTTGGACAAAACATAAGCATGGAAAATATTTCCCTATAAGTCAATGCTCATTTCTAAAATCTTATCAGGGAACTTCATTGGGGATGCACCTACTGTGTAGAACACACCACCATCCCCTGTCATTTCCCTTTCCTTATAGTGGAATGGGATCACTCTCCAAATCATATTAGTAGTCAATTTTCACTCCCAAGACCATCATAGCAGTCAAGGTTCACTCCCAAGACCATCTTAGTAGTTGAGTTTCACTCCAAAGACCATATTAACAAAAAGAATCTATTATTGATCTAAGTTCACTCTCCATTACTTACATGTCTATCTCATGAGATATAAATAATTACCTAATTAATTGGAGGGAAATATAGTTCGCACTAATCTCATAATGAAATCATACATACGTATGACACAAGATAATAAACAAATTCCTCACATTATAACCCATGAAAATGGATGGGATTAATAATAATTATATCATAACCCGTGAAATTAAATGGGTATCATAAACACCTCATCATATAATAGCCTATAGAAAATAGAAAAGTTTCATAATCCTAGAATATAATGTGAAAGAGAAATGGGATTTATATGAAAATGAAATATAAAGAAGAAATGAGTTTAATAAACCTATATCCTGGGAAAGGGAAACAATTTTCACAAACATCATTCCATAAAAACAAAAAAAAATTGGAGAAATAATATGAATAGTACCATTTGATCATATCTCATATAAGGCATGAGAAACACCAAAAATTTTATATTAGATGGAAAATAATTTTTATATATTATTTTTAAAAAAAATCAGAAAATATATTTTCTTTGAAAAACACGTTGAACATCAATTTTTTGACAATAACAATTTGAAAACATTTAAATGATTCTTTGAAAATCAATTAAAAAAATTCTTATACATAAAACATTTTTGAAAACCGTTTTCATTTAAAATAGAATTGAAAAAATATAAAATAATATTTAAAATCATTGAAATAATTTTCATTGAAAATGAACCTAAAAACATAAAAATTAATATTGAAAAAAAATTAATTCATTTTATTGGAAAATATATTTTAAAAATAATAGAGGAATTTGGAAAACCTGTTTAAAACCTTTTCATCGAAAATATATTTGAAACAATATAAAGGAAAATTGAATTTTTTTTAATTTTTTTTTAAAATATATCATTGAAAACATACAAAGTAATATTTGAAACATTTTAAATTATTTTCTTTTAAAATATCTTTGAAAACTTATAAAATAATGTTGAGAACATTTGGAAACTTTTTATTTGAAAATGTCATCAAAAAATTATAAATAAAGATCAAAAACATTTTGAAACCCATATTAAAATATGACACACTTTTAATATTATTTTCCTTGAAAATTATCTTAAAATATCAGTTACAAGCTTTTTTGAAAACATTTTTTAGGAAACATGGTTGTTGAATAAAACATGTTTCCGACCGAAGAGATAAATAAAGTCAAATTTTACTAAAGAAAATTATTAATTATCTTAAGTAAAAAAGTGAGAGAAATGGTATAATTACTTGATGATATTAAGAATAAAAATATAATAATAATAGTCATGATAATTATTGAGATATAGATAATAATATTTTGTCAGTATAAGTATAATAATAAATAATCCTGATAAATGATGATATTGTAGCAATAAAATCTTACCACTTTGGTGACATTGATTCCTATTCACCATGAAATAATAACACTGCATGAATCTTACCATATCATGAGAATAATTATATTCATTATATAATGTTTCAAAGGATAGTATATACAACTCATAAAATAATATATGCTCCTAACATGACATTTGTCTCAAAGAAGGAAAATTGATACGAAATTATCTAACTAATTTGGTAACTTTTGAACCGTAGAAACCTATTAAAGAGAGATCGTAAAATTGATATGTTAATAACCATAAATTTTAGGATAGTAATAATATAATACATTCATTTTTATAATATACACTATAAAAAATAAACAAGTGGTGAATAAGGCATATGTCCTGTATGAATAAAAGTGATAATGTGAATCCCTTTACTACTTGAGTAACTTTTGAATCGTGAGATCCATGAAAGAATAAAATAAATTAAAACTTTTAATATAATTAAATAAATGAAATTAATTATATAACATGTCATAGTTAATTATATATACCACACAATAAGAATAAGTGCTGAATATAGCATATATCTCAAGGATATAAAAGTGAGAGTAGAAGAAACGTACCTTATGGCTTGAATTTAATCGTACACATTAAAAAATAATTTATAATAAATATAAGTTTATTATAAATATAAAAAAGAACCAAATTATTATATTTAATACCATATATTATTTTATTGTGGTTTTATATTACCTGTTTATTAAAAATTTCATGTTAATGTTATGTTTCTGGTAATGACTTATTTGTTTTTTTGTATAATTTTTGACATGTTATTCTTGATTATCTTACATAGATCATGATTTAAAAATTTAAATAATATAAAAAATGATTTAAATATCATATATATTCATTTTATTAGTATTTATTATAATCAATAAAATATTTAAATATTAAATGGAATACACCATTCATGGAGACGGTAGGGTGTACATATTCACGAACACCATTTCTGTTTTAATATTGTATTAAAAGAAAGAAAGTAAATAAAAATATATATGTTATCATTGAATTATTATTATTATTATTTCATATATATCATATATTTTTACTAAAAACATCCTTAATACCTTCCATGTATAGTGTAAATGAATCACATCACTTTGAGGGGGGTAATCCACATGTCCACAAACGATGTTATCATGTTATAACAAAATGGAATGAATGAAAGAATGTGTTATATAATAATTACAGAAACATAAATAAATAATAAATATCATATATATAATTATATATAATATAATATAAAAATGTAAATTCGATTATTACTCCCAACCATGAAAGGTGGTGATGCAAAAATGAACGACATCGGTTCCTGAGGCAATAGTCTACTATACACACGAATGATGATTGTGTATCCCATTTGATAAAAGTGTGTGTTAGTGTAGGTTGTACCCTTAATGTAAAAACATATAAGTATATTTATTATATTTATTTTATTATATAATCATGGAATAAGAATAATCAATATGGTGGAGAAAGAAATATAATAAAAGTGCTTGTTGAAGGGTGTTGCATCTTCTTTGGGTAAATCTGTATGGTTTGAACCAAAGGGATTCATTAGTTGAATTTATGCCAAAATAAAGGCCTCTAAGATAATGTGAGGAAATATTGGAGGATATTTGGGTAGGTTTTGGATGAGAAAAAGGGCTTGATAGGTGTTCATAATTGAGGGGGTGTGAGTTTCATTTTATAAGGTAGGAAAAGGACACACTTAGAATTTTTGAAAAGAATTTGCATTCTATCTGAATTTTTGAAAACCAATAGGCTTTAATAACACAAAAAACTAGATCCATGAATTTATAAGATCTAAATATGGCCATAAAAATGTATTTGTACAAGTGTATGGTCATTTTTAGACCATATATTCTAAGTATAGTCATTAAGTAAACTCATTTTTCCCTTAATCACTGTAATTAATTTTAGCTGCTTTAACTAACCACTGTAGTAAAAAATATTAGTTGGAATTCTTATAAATTATAAATTACTATAATTAAAATTTTGGAATAAATTTTTCAAAAATACTTAAGTGATATAAAATATTTTAAAATTAATCCTGCAGACCGGACGAGACAATGGGTTTTTAATGTGACAATGTTCAAAACATTGAAATGTTTTTATATCTAATTTCAATGTAAAATTGATTATAATGACCTAAAGTATATTAATATATGTGTAAATGATATAATTAAAATTTAAAACCAACTAAAAAATAATAATTTAAATATATTAATTAATTAAAAAAGTCATTTTTAAATTAAAATTAAAAATATTTCACAATTCATCAAAAGATGAAGCTTCTCAGAAAAATAAAAAAAATTAACATAAGATAATTTTGACATTATAATTTAAAAAATTAAGTTTATTTAACAAATATTAATAAAAATTTTAAAAATTATATTTAAAATAGGCGTGTCATTAAAAGGCGGTAAAATTACCCTTTAGAAAAATATATATATATATATATGAATAAAATTTGATTTATTCTATCTCTTGCTAAAAAAACATAATATTAATGATAAATATTAGAATGAATAATATATATATATATATCATTAAAATTATATATCAAACTTTTTTTAATAAATTTTTTGAGGTAAAACGTGTTTGATTGCATAAATATAGTTCTCCAACAAAAGATTTCTTATATTTTCATAATGGTTTTATTTTAATTTATTGCTAATTGGTCACCAAAAAATTCTTCTTTTGTAAAATTTTAAACCATATTTTCATAATTTGATTAATGATTTTCATAACCACCATTCCAATGGCTAAGTGAAAAATATAAAAAAAAATTACTAATAATATTAATAGTACATTGTAGTTTGGTAAAACTAGTTATTGTTTATAACACAAGCTATCTAAGGAACTTTGAATCATGTGTAACACAAGGAAAAAATATTTTTTTTGTGTAAAAAAATGTAAATTATCTTTTATTTTAGTTAAATATTAACTTGGTTTTTTGTGCAATGGAAAAAAACATAGTGCTTTCATTTAACACATGTTATATTCAGTGTTGCGTGAAATGAAAAATATTTAAAAGTATAAATTAATTTCAAAAAATATATTTAAAAAAATGTCATGGTGTTAGACTTACCTTTTAATTATATATTTTATTTACCTCATTTATAAAACATGTCTTCGAACAATTAAATTCTCAACCATAAAATGATATTTATCAAAAGTGACACAATTGTAAAATATACTCATTTCCATGGGTAAACCGGTGTCTATATAAAGAAGAAATGTGTCAATCGTTCATAGCCACATTATAAATATTCGTGGATCATACTATCATGGAAATCGAGCCAAATATTTATCCATATTTGAGGGTGTGTAAATTTTTTTATATCCATGAGCCTCCTTGTGACAATAGACTAATAGCCACATACATGCCCGTGTCAGTAGACCTATTTCTATGGGCATCACCTGTGTCTACACGGAAAATACAGGAACACCATTTGAGTTCTAAATACATGTTCAAGGACCATGGTGATAGGTATATAGACATAAGAAAATATTGTGGTGATAGTTATATGGCCATAGGTAGGGCTATAGTAATAGGTCTATTTTTAGGGGCTTTGTTCATAGATATATATTTGTATTTATAGTCATAAAAATTTATAATTAATTAACCATTATATCATGAGAAAAAAAAGAGTATAATTCAATATATCACCATAATTAGATCTTTATATTACACAGAAAACTCAAAAACATTATTATTATCACTACAATAAAACAAAATAACTACATAAAAAATACAATCTATAAACTAAGAATAAAATTTACATCAAAAATAATAATAAATATCAGTATCACCAGAACCATAAAACCCCACCTAAATATGTTCTATAGTATCATTAGAACCGTCTCTACCCTCATCAAATCTATTGGAAAAACACTAGCATCATCATTGTCATGGGAATCAATATATGCATTGGAACCTGCATCAACATCTTCATTAACATCGACATTGGAACATAGAATAGTAGTAATAGAAGAGAATTAATCATAAATAGAATGAACAATCCAAAAAATTATTTATTCCTACATAAACCACTCGTGAAAGTGTAGAATAAAGTTTATATATAGATTTCATCATTTATTTATTTGATATTTTTTCCATTGAGTACCTTCATCTGACTTTTGAGTTGCTTGTTTGATTGAAACATTAATTTTTTATTTTATGACCATATGAGAACTTCTAATCAGTTTATTGTTATTGAAATACTAGTGTTTATATGGTGCAATCATCTTCTTGGGTCAACACTTCAGCCTACAACGATGCTAATCTTTAAATACCTGGTGTCAGTGATTATTTGGGCCCAAATTATCTTGTTATTTGTCTAAAAACTCCTCAAAATCAATATTTTTAGTGATATATAAAATAAATTAAAATGGGAAAAAATAATGAATTAATTTTAATAAAAATGATAGAAATTGAAATATTTTTATAATCATTTCTTATGTGTGTCTATTAATCACAATACCATCTTTTTCTTGTGAAAAACAAGGTAGAGTGAGGAGAGTGAACCTAGATATTCAGTGAATTTTAATTATAATATATATAAATAATGTAATAATAGATTTAATTAAAAATTAAAATTAAATATCAATGATATCACATTTAATTAATAAAACCATAAAATGTTATTACTATGAGAATATATCTTTAAATACATATAGCTTTTCAAGAAACAAAAAACTTTTTTAATTCAAAACATTTAACAAGAGATATATAATGAGTTGATTAATTATAATAATAATATTTATGGGTATTAGGGGAACCATTAATGATATGATCAATTCAAGATTCACTTCTCATTCCACTGAAATTAACAATGTACTTAGTAAAACTCATGAAATGACTGTTCAATTATACCCTAATCCTAAGATACATAATATTTTTAATACTTCAAGAATATAATTTAGAAATACTAATATCACATTGGATTTCATATATCATATATCAAATCTGGATTCATCTTTAAATAAATTTTTTTTTTATATAAAATAAGGTATATTTTAATAGATTGATAGAGTTCAGTATAAAAGTATTTTATTGGATTTTATAACTTTTATCCCACTTTTTATAGGAGAGGAGAAAAATAAAATAACCATATCCCTTAATTCCATACCTTGAAAATTTAGTTCTTATTTTTTTGAGTGTGCTCTTTGTATATCTATTTTAGTGGGCACTCTTGTAATTTATTATGAGATTTCTTAGTGTAATTTTTTTCAATCACCTATGAGTAAATAATTTTTAAGGAAATGAACTTGTGTTAACGATATTATGATAAAATTAGACCAATGGTATGAGATTGTTTCTTTTGATGCTTTAGATTTAAGATGTTTTATTTTTTAAATTATATATTCATATCATAGTATTGATCATAATGTAGCTTTGGATTAAATGTGAAGGTGTTAGAGGTATAAAAATGGATATATATCTTTTAATTAAATTAAGTAAGGGACTATGATATATTCCTTTTTTATGTTTCCATGCTATAATTCAAGGTGATATTTCGACTAAAAATTTTATTCTATTCTATTATGCAACTTCATTTAGTCCATTGGTTATTTTTCACAATATTTTTCATCTAAATTTTTTACATTTAATTTTTTTTGCATCAATTTTTTATGGATCAAAGTGGAATTTATAGTCCATATAAACTATATTCTATTTAATAGGGTAATATTTTATAATATATTTTATATCTTCACTTCGTTACCCATCATAAAGATTACTTAATGGGATAAGATATATAACTCAATCCATATCATGCAATTAACACACTATTTCTTACAACACATATTATGCATGTATCATAACATATATGAAACACATTCATTTTATTTTTCATGTATTTTTTTTTCAGGGAATTGAAATTTAAATCACTAATTAATGTAATTATAATATACCAAAAACACAATTATACTCAAATTTATAGTTCATTTATTTAATCATACCATCTAATATCACTTTCACATTCATCCAAATATGGTGTCATACAAAATCACCCTCTCATGTGAATTTTTAGATAAACTTTTAATGCTATAGGTCTTTATTTTTACCAATACATACCCAATATAATTACCATATTCATATAAAATAAAAAATAAGTGTTTTATCACCAATATAGTGAGAGGATTCATTTATCATATATCTATGTTTTAATCCTTATTTATATGAAATATTTGAAATAGATTATGATTCATGTTTTAATTTTTTGATAGATTAGAATCCCAAATATATCCCTGATATTTTTACATGATTTATGGGACTTATCTTTCTTTGATGAGAGTGATTAATGTATTACTACGTCACTTATTTGATTTTTGAGAGTCTAAAATCTACGATATTCTTCCACTGTTGTTAGTGTTGATCCATCATAAGTTTCAAGTCTAATTTTTCTAACTAACTGGATCATAATATTAATCCAGAATTGTTTTATTAAAGGCCACTATAGATATTTTATCCTTAATAATTTTTCATATAATCATTTACTATTAGTATTTAACCATTCCCTTCAATACAACATTCAACTACCTATAAAATGGATAACCATTTTTGTTGTTCCTATAGACCTAAAAGATTACGAGTTTCTTCATCAATCACCCCACAAGATCATAATTTCTAGTTTCTAACCTTATTCATTAGTGATGTATGATTAGAGGATAATTGATGATTTTTATTCTACATTAATAATCATTGCACACCCAGTTGTTTTCTTTACTGTTGTGTGAGTCATTACTATCATCTTGATGGTAGCATCCCTTCTAGATATTCCCCTTGATGGTGATTCTCGTATCAATTAATTCTCTTTATTTTCCATATTTGATTTTTCATACCCACCTAAAACATTAGTGACATGACTAAAGCCAGCAATCCCCTCTATAATCCCACAAGTTTCATAGGTCCTCATCGACCAAATATAATTCAAACTTTTCTCCCCACTATCCATAGGACCTCGAATGAAGCTACTCATATGCTCTGATAACTGTTCATAATATGTTGGGCAAACACCTCACAATATACAAAAAACATAGATATATATATATATATAATATAGTTGTTAGGCCTCCTCTAAAGAATTATGATCCTTATGCTAGAATGCCAAAAAATGTTATCATCATAAAGTATTTAGTTATTAAATTACATTATTAAATTCAATTTAAACTAATGAATGCTTTCTAGTTTTGTCATAAATATTTTCATTTTGTAATGATAAAATATGGAAACGTTTTATAATCATTTACAATTAGTTATGTGGAGAACATTTTGAATGCTATGTTATTATTCTCTTTGGATAAATAAAAAATACTTATGTGTAAATTAACATGATTATAATGGAGTTTAGGATGAATAGTAGTATAAAATACTATTAAAAACCAATTTGAGACATCAACAAAACATAAGAGGTAAAAAATATAAATTTCATGAAAATAACATTAAATATTTTAAATGATAAATTAACCATTATTTCACAAAATATAGGACATAATTGTGTCCATTAGTGAGAATGTATTTCATATCCATTTTATTTATTTTTTTCTCTCATATTTATCCTATAAAAAAATTATATAATTAAAATTATATCAATAAAATTATTAATTGATACTTTATAAATATATTTCAAATAAATAAATGATTATATATATAAATCTAACTAATTCCATAAACACAGAACTCATCCAATACCTAACCTTCTATCTATGTTTTGATATTGAAAAATTAGGGATGATTGTTATTTCTTCGTGCTCATTAAAAACCCTATCTTTCTAACTAGAATTCAAGTCATACTTGTATTCTCACCATATATCACCAAACTGTATTAACCTTGAAATACTATAATTTTATCCATCCAGAATATTATATTGAATCATTATTGGAATAAATATTTTTTAACAAAATATTTTAAATTAATATATATATATATAAGTTGATTAATATTACTTAATAAAATATCTAGTAACACATTGTCCGTTGTTTGGTCTCAAACATCCCTCCAACTTATTGGTTAAACTACAATAATATTGTTGTATTTATAAATTGAACCCATAAAAATTTATGTTCCTTATCATTTCCCCCAGTGATAGTTTCTTCTGTGTTATATTGAAACAGATTTTTTATGTGTCGATTCTATACCTCTCACATTTTTTGGAGATATCGTTGTTTTGTATAGGATACAACTATTCATGAAAATAGAAAATTAGTAAAGTAAAATTATTTTATATAAATTTGTAATTAACCTAATTTATCAATATTTAAACACATACTAGTTTATGGGGTATCTTTTGTCCCTTAGAATGGTTTTCCTAGAGGAGGTGGAGGAGTATACTATGTGGGAGGTTTGATATCTATATCAGAAGTAATATATGTATTTGATGAAGGAAAAGGTATTGATGGAGTAAAAAATACAGTTTAGAGAACTGTATAGAATAAGGTGGAGATAGATATAGTGGTGGGATATATCACTACTATAAATTGTCCCTTTAACCGTGCTAAAATTGGCTATTGTCCATGAAAAAAACACTGACTATGAGAGCATGATTGAAAGACCTAAGATTTTATTAGTGCTAAAAATGTATTGATAAAGAAAAACATTATCTATGCTAAAAAAACATTGATAAAGGTTATATTTATCATCACTTAAAATATCACTGTTATATGGCCCCATTTATCAACAATTTTATTTATCACTGATCAAGGGAACCTTTATTAGTTCAACTAAAATCATTGATAAAGTGATCCTTTATTAGTGATAAAGAAATTTCTGATAAAGGGAACCTTAATCAGCACTTTCAATAGCACTAATTAAGGGACCCTTCATCAGTTCTTTTAAAAACACTCATAAAGGTGTATAATACATTGTGACATTAAAATTACAGCACATTGTAATAGCAAAAAACAACAAAAAAAAAAGAAAATATAGGATGCGAATACATAATTTAAAATGAAATAAAATTTTCAACACAAATACAAGAAAAACAAAATATATTATATAAATTTGAAATATTGGTTTTTATAATCACATTAGTAAGTATAAATTACCACAAACATTCAAAAACATCTATTTTACTTTGTCTTTGGCTGGACCCCTGGGAATTTTATTGTCGAACAAACTACCCTAGCTCAAGAAAAATAATTCACTTGTTTGGGAAAAAAATTATTTGGTTAGTAATAATATAAATAAATAACTAAATAAGCATAAGATAATTATTTTAAGGAAACTAATTATGTAATAGAATATAAACAGATGATAAAAACATTTGTGCCCAATTAATCAGTTTTGGCGATGTGATTTATATTTTAAACTAAAATGGTACTTATATATTGAAAACACACACTTTGAGTCATAAAAAACACATCACGTTTCATATTGATGTGATTTTGATTTCTATATGTAAAAAATGAATTATTGGTCTTTATAAATTATCAAGAAAATGTGAGAGTGCTTTATCATTTTTTAGTTAGTGACACACGTTTTAATAAATTGTAATTTTTAGACTAATAACAAACACTTTGAGCCTTACTAGGAACACCATGTATCAGATTGAGGTGAATATGATTCATACACATCAAAAAATTACTTACATATCATTTTCATAATATATCAAAATAATAATAATTTGTTTTCTCATTTTTGAGTATGTGACATATGTTTTCAAATAAAATGTAGATTTTAAATTAAAACCATAAAATTTGAGTAATATTACTCACAAAGTACATTACATTGAGGTGGGGTTTATTCCTACCCATCAAAAATTACTTATGGATAATTTTATTAAAGAATCAAAAAATATGAATGAATATTCTTGGTTTTAGTTATGTTAAATAATTTTTTACCAGCATATCATTTTGAACAACAAAAACAAACATTAAATAATATCAGTCACATTGTGCATCCTTTTGTTGTGAGACTGATTCATACACATAAAAAATGACATGTGAATCATTTTCCTAAATTATCTAGACAATCTATGCATGTTTTCTTAGTTTTTAGTGGGTGATACATTTTTAACTAAAATGTAAATTTTAAATAGATAATAGGAACTTTGAGTCATATTGGGAATACATTATATCAAATTTACGTTCAGATGATTCCTACAAATCAAAAATAACTTATTCATCATTTTCCTAAAGTATCAAAATAATTTGAATGTGTTTGATTAGTTTTGAGTATGACATTTATATTTTTCAATAAAATGTATATTTTAAATAAATATACACATATGTCATACCAGGCACACCATGTATCTAATTGAGTTGTGCCTATTTCCTATATTTAAAAAATTATTTATGGATCATTATTCAAAATTATCAAAACAATCCAAATGTGTTTTCTCAATTTTGAGTTTGTCACTTTTGGTTTTTAATAAAATGTCATTTTAAATTAAAAAAATTTACATTGAGACATATAATTCACACCATGAATCATAATAAAATTAGTCTAATTCCTATACATAAAAAATAACTTGTGGATTATTTTACTAAAGTATCAAATAGTCTATATTTTTTTCTCAGTTTTTAATTTGTTCTTTTTTACTAAAATGTCATTTTACCTTGAAAACGCAAAATTTGAGCCATAATGGTCACATCATGTATCATTTTGATGTAATACTCATTAAAACCTATCAAAAATGATTTATGAATCATTTTCTTAAATTATCAAGATAATCTAAGTGTTTGTTCTTGTTTTTTTACTGTGGGACAAAAGTTTTGAACAAAATTGTCAATTTTAAAATAATAACTAACACTTTTAGTCATAAAAAGAACACCATTTAACATATTGAGGTGAGAATGATTCTTACATATACGAAATTAATTATTTATCATTATCCTAAAGTATAAAAACAATGATAATGTGTTTTCTTAGTTTTGAGTGTGTTACATGTCTTCTTTGTGAATTTTTAATAAAAGGTCACACTTGTAGTCATTCTGGTCACACTATGCATCAGATTAATGTGAATATAATTTATAGATGTCACAAATTTCTTATGAGTCATTTTTTTAATGTATAAAAAAATAAGAAAAAATATGTTTTCATAGTTTTAAGTACATCCCTTTTTTTATTAAAATGTCATTTTAAACTTAAAACACACACTTCGAGTAATACTAGTGACATCATGTCTCTCTTTGATAAGAGAATAGTTCCTGCAAGTCAAAAAATAATTATAAATCATTTTCCTAAATTATCAACATAATATGAGCACATTTTCTTAGTTTTTAGTGAGTGTCACAGGGTTTGATCTAAAATTTCTTTTTTATACTAATAATAGATAATTTGAGTCATACTGACCACATTTTGTATCAAGTTGGTATGTTGTTAATTCAAACACATTAAAAATTACTTATTGATTATTTTCCTAATTTATAAAAAATCCAATTTTTTTTTGGTTTTGAGAATGTGATGTGCATTTTCAACTAAATTGTCAATTTTAAATTTAAAGTACACAGTTTGAGTAATATAAATCACATTGTGAATGGATTAATTTTTGGTTTATTCCCACATGTCAAAAATGTCATATGGATTATTTTTATAAATTACTAAAAAAATAAAAAAAATTTGATCATTTTGGAGTATATAACATTTTATTACAAAAATGTCATTTTAAATTGAAAATAAACACTTTGAGTCATACCAATCACATCATGTATTGGTTTGATATTAGAATAATTCATATATGTTAAATTGGATTATTTATAGTTTTTTCTAATTTAACAAGACAATACGAGTATGGTTTCTAAAATTTTAGTGAGAAACACAGTTTTTAAACTAAAATATCAATTTTAAAATGATAACAGATACTTTGAGTCATACTGGGCACACCGATTATTGGATAGAAGTAAAAAATGATGCTTGCATGTTTTAAATGACTTGTGGATAATTTTATAAATTTATTGGAATAATATTAATTCTTTTTCAAATTTTTGACTTTGTCACTTCTCTTTTTTAATAAAATGTCAATTTTAAATAAAAATAGACACTTGGAGTCATAATAGGTAAACTATGTGTCATATTAAGGTGAAGATTATTAATGCATGTCAAAAAAAGAATTATGGATAATTTTTTTAAAATTATCAAAAAAATCCAAAAGAGTGTTCTCATTTTTTTATTATTTAACTTGTGGTTTTTTTTGAAATATCATTTTAAACATAAAACATGCACTTTTAGTCATACTAGTCACACTGTGAATCATATTGATGTGAGGATGATTCCTACATTTCACAAATGAATTATGGATCATTTTACTAATGTATTAAAATAGTATGAATATTGTTTCTTAGTTTTGAGTATTTTAATAAATTTTTTTCAAAAATGTAATTTTAAACTAAGAATACTCTGATTGGGTCATACCAGTCACAATATGTGTTGGTCCGACATGATATTAACTCATACTTGTCCAAATTGACTAATGAATCATTTTAATAAATTATCAATATAATATGAGCTGTTTGATTTATTTTCTGTCACGCCCGGACTTTATTGAGGTATACATTTAATTTTAAATTTTTATTTCATAAATTAATTGCCGATTTATTTAAATTATTTTGTTGTATCATGAGCTGAACCCGGTTTGGGTTTCCCGTTGGGGTAACGGTGCGCGCGCGCGGGCCTCGCGCCGCTCGGCGCATGGGCAGGGGATGGGCAAAGCCATGAAGCTTTTCCATTTCAACGCTCGGTGCCCGTTGCGCGGACGAACCAAACGACAGATGTTAACTTCAGTTTTATTATTATTATTTATATTATTATTATTATTATTGATACTACTCTTATTATTATTAGAATTAATTTTTATGCTTTTGTTATTGTTATTACTATATTATTATTACCGTTATTATTATCTTTATAATTATTATGATATTATTATTATTATTTCTAATATATTATTATTAATGTTATGCGGTTATTATTATTAAGATTTTGATAATTATTATTACTAATAATATTATTATTTTTAATATTATTATGATATTTAATATTATTATATTATATTAATTTGTTTAACATTTTCTTCCCCCATGCTTAACCCTAGCCGCCGCCACCCCTTCTCTCTCTTTTTCTTTTCTTCTTCTTTCCTTCCTCTCCTTCTTCCGCTCGGCCTCACCCTCAAGCCACATCTCCTGCATCCTCACTCTCTCCCCTCTCTCCACTATTCTTCTCCTCCGCCCAGCCGCGTTCTGCCGGTCCTCCCGCCGGACTTCTCCTCTGTTGCGCCTCCCTGCTCGGCAACACCAGCAGTCGCACCCACACCTCCCTGCTCGGCAACACCAGCAGCCGCACCCGCTGCCTCCCGCGTCAGACCACGCCCCTGCCTCTTCTTCTTCTCTTCTTCTTCTTTTCTTCTTCTCTTCTTCTTCTTCTTCTTTTTTTTCCTCCTCCTCTGCCCCGCTGGGCAGCGTCCCTCCCCTGCTGCACCGCTCCTGCTGCCTGAGCCTCCTCTGCCGGCCGGAGTACTCCCTTCGCCCGTCCTGTGCAACGCCCCACCGGGCCTCCCTCATCACCGTCGCGCTCCTAAGCCCATACCCCACTACTGCGCCGCTCCTGCACCTCCTGCCGGTCCTGCATCGGCCACGCCACCTCGGGCCGACCTGCTGCTTCCCTTGCACCTCCAGCCGGCGCAACCCCCCTGCAGCTCTTCTTCTTCTTCTTCTCTTCTCCTCCTTCTCTTCTTCTTCTTCTTCTCCTCTTCCTCTTCTCTTCTTCTTCTTCCCTTTCTTTTTCTTCCTCTTCTTCCCCGTACCGGCGCCCCTGTTCGGCACCTCCTCCACCGCGCAGGTTTGTTTTTCTTTCTTTTTTTATTATTTTAACTTATTTAATAAGATATTATGTTTTCTTTTGTTATTATTATTAATATTTTAGTTATTATATCATTACTATAAATATTAATATGTTATTATTATAATTATGTAAATAATAATAATAATATTATTATTGTTATATTATTATTTTTATTATTATTATTGTTATTATTATTATTATATTATTATTATTATTATTATCATATTATTATTATTATTATTATTATGTTAATAATACTATTATTATTATACTACTATTTTTATTATTATTATTATTATTATTATGCTATTATTATTATTAATATTATTATTATTGTTATTATTATTATTTATAATTATTATTGTTATTACTATTATTATTGCTATTGTTATTATATTATTATTATTATTCTATTATGTTATTATTATTATTATTATTATTATTATTATTATTATGTTATCACTATTATTATTATCATCATTATTATTATGTTAACAATTTACTAAACCCGTTGAGCGTTTTGCTGTTTTTAGGACCTGGATGAGGGCTCAAGACGGTGCGACCGTGGCGCAACTGGAGTCTTGCGCCGTGTCCTTTCCCATTCCTATTTGAGGTAGGTGATTCTGCACTCAATTATCTTTTGGCGATCTTTTCCATGCTGGTTTAATTTTTCATCACCCTGCTGATTAGTTTTTATATTGACAATTAGTTTTAATTACTTTTTTAAATGTGCATTCTAATTTGACAGTGGACTATTTATGTGGTGCAAGTCCTTTTCTTTTATTGAGGAAACTCACTTTGGCTGTTTATTATTAATTGTAAACTGTGTAGTGTGGTTTAAGTTTTTTTTTAAAGAGGAAAAGGAAAAAAAAGGTTTTGGTGTGTGTGTGTGGTTTTCAAAAAGGATATCAGTGTGCATGTGACACGTTTGGCTCTAAGTGATAATGCGACATACTATATGAACTTTGATCATTAGGTGAGCACAAGGAGGGAAGCTGTGGTATTAGGTGGGGAGACTGGGACTAGTGAGCTAGTGTTCCGGAGATGACCCGACCCGGTTTCACTGGCAGGTTTGACGACTGCAACACTAACTAAACCTATGATATCTGAGGGTCGTGGCCTTCTAAGCCACGCGTTCTGAGGGTCGTGTCCTTCTATGCCACGTTATCTGTGGGTCGTGGCCGCCTAAGCCACGTTTCACCGAGACACGACGTTCTAGGATCCCACTAGTTCTAGTACCCATAGGGCCTTTCCCATCCTTTGGTGCCACCAGTTACTTTGTGTGCATAATGATGCGTGATAGGTCACTTGAACTTCCATCCTAATGTGTTTATTTTTGAACTTCCTTTCTTTTAAATTGTTTTATGAAAACCATTTCTTTTGCACTTCTTTCTCTCTTTATTTTAGCATTGCAAATGGTTTGTCTTTTGATAGTTGTGCGTGGAATCTTTTATTGGTGATATCCAGCTGGGCGATTGATCACACCCTACTTACACCCTTCGGTGTAAGTAGACTTGTTTACTTCTGATAGAGGTAGGGGTCCAGCTTTTGGTAGTAGTGGTTCAGGTTGTTAGCAGGACTACCTATGTGGCGTTTTGGTGGTGGCTTAGAGGCGGTGTCCTCACACCGGGCAAGAGTCCTTAGGTTGGTTTTTGGTCATCTTGTTTTAGTGTTATTTGGGTTTCGAATACTTGTGAACCAAAAACTTGTTTGGTCAACTACATGTTTGACTATAGCCTTTACTTCTGTTTGGTTTACTTTGGTTAACTGCATTATATTTGTTCACTCGGGTAAATCGTTCCCAAAGTTTATTTTGATACCCGGGCACTTGTGCCAGCCCGTGGGGATCGGGAAAGCCCTTCGGGCCTTGCCGCGGGCCGGGTCGGGCGTCGGTTTGGATGGCGATCCGATTCGGTTCGTGACAAAATGGTATCAAAGGCAAGTTTTGTTGGTGGTTTACGTTATTTGGGATGAGTTGGATTATACATAAATTGGGCCTGTCGGGGCTCAGAATTCTTGTTGCGAGTAGGGTGCCTGGCCAGCATGCCTCGTGACAGATACTGAGTCACCATGGGATGTCAGGGTGCTTGTTTCACTTTCTTTCTGGGTGGGACGTGCAGGCTGCAGACTGTACGTAGACACCAGGTAAGGAAAGTAAAGCTTTTATATGGATCCGTTTTGCATGTTTGGTTTATTGATGAATGTTTATCTTGTTGGAAAAATTTATTTCCCTTTTTATTGATGGTTTTCTTTCTTGATTGCTGCCCTTTTGCAGTAAGATGCCTCCCCGGAGAGTTCATATGCATCCACGGGAGGAAGCCGGAGAGAGTTCTCCCGCGCCGCTTGATCAGAGACTGGTTGAGGCGATGGTCCGAGCTGTTCAGGCTTTCGGACAAGGGGCGACTCCTGCCCCCGCCCCTGTTCCAGCTAGAGGGGAAGAATTCGGCTCCAGGAAGGATAGAGCTCAGGAGTTTATGAGGAGAAAACCACCTTCTTTTCGAGGTGGTTCAGAACCTCAGGAGGCAGAGGAGTGGCTTGAGAAGATAGAACGCATGTTTGATTTCCTTGACATGCCTGAGGAAGTCAGGGTGAAGTGCGCCTCGTTCCAGCTGGAGGGTTCTAGTCGCAAATGGTGGGAATCAGTGGTCCAGGCTGGTAAGCATGAGCACATGAGCTGGAAGGATTTCAAGGGTATCTTCAACGAGCAGTATTGTCCAGAGTTTGTAGCCTATGCGAGATCTCGGGAGTTCATGGAGCTATCGCAGGGGAATCAGACAGTGATGGAGTATGCGAATCGCTTTGCTGACCTGGTACGGTACGCACCTGAGATAGTTTCGAGTTAATTCTTGAAAGCTCAGAAGTTTGAGAAGGGCCTTCGACCAGAAATTCACTCCCAGGTTTTCTTGTTCAAACTGAAGACTTATGCTGAGGTGGTCGATAGTGCTTGTATGGCCGAGATTGACCAGAAGGGAAAGTCGGGGTTTTCTGGATCAATGTCAGGGCTTGGCAGTGGCAGTTCATCTGAGAAGAAGAGGAAGCGTGATGAGCAATGGAAGAAGGGTGATGGCAGCTCAGGTCATTCTCCCAGGTAGTTTTCATCTGGGGCTTCTGGTGCAGGGTCTGTTGTGTGCCATCAGTGCGGAAGGGCAGGGCACATCCGACCTGTTTGTCCATACCCTCCCAGACCATGCCATGGACGTGGAGTTGTGGGACATCTACAGCGCTTATGTAGGACTTCATGCCCTTATCAGAGTGGGGCTGGATCAGTGGCTTCCATAGGGGTATCAGTTCAGTCAGAGCCGACCAGGACGACAGGATCTTGGTTTGGTGGGCGTGGTGGTAGGACCGGATCGTCTTCAGGGCAGATCCATATCAGGGCAGAGCCTCAGGCGAGCAGTCGTTCTCAGGCAGGGACCAGGAAACTGCATGTTGTGGATCAGGCACCAGCGGGATCTAATGCAGGGCCTTCGACGGTTCGAGGTACTATTCTGGTTGCATCTTCTATAGCTGTAGTTTTATTTGATACTGGTGCTTCAGTTTCTTTCATATCTGCTCGTTTTCTGAATCTGCTGAACCTACCAACCGAGTTGTTATCGTTTGCTATGGAGTTGGTAACGCCGTTGGGGAAAAAGAGGGATCAAGTCCTTAAGTGCCGATCGTGCGCACTCTCTATGTCGGGAGTCGATATGGAATGGGATTTCTTGGTCCTTGACATGGACCTATTTGATGTGATCCTCGGTATGGACTGGCTGGTGCGCTTCTAGGCGCACATTGATTGCTATCAACGCCGAGTCAGCTTTACAGCACCAGATGGGACTCCTCAGCTATTTCACGGAGAATGGGATCCTCGGTCGGGACGTGCGGGACCTCCACTCCCTGAGCTTGGAAATATCGCTTATTAGTTGTCATCACTCGCGCTAGAGGATGATGGTGGTATTTCACAGGGCGGGTTACCTCGTGTAGTGGATGAGTTCCCATAGGTCTTCCCAGATGATTTTTCTGGCTTACCCCCAGAGCGAGACGTGGAGTTCTTGATTGAGTTGGCACCGGGAACACAGCCTATATCTCTTCCCTCATATCGCATGGCCCCCACCGAACTGAGGGAATTAAAGATACAGCTGGACGATTTGGAATCCAAAGGATTCATTCGCCCGAGCATCTCTCCTTGGGCCGCACCGGTTTTATTCGCAAAGAAGGCCGATGGAACCCTTTGGTTGTGCATTGATTACCGGAAGTTGAACAAGGTAACCATCAAGAATAAATACCCTTTGCCTCGGATTGACGATTTGTTTGACCATCTGAAGGGGGAGAAGTGGTTCTCCAAGATTGACTTGCGTTCGGGATACCACCAGCTCAGAGTGAGAGAAGCAGATATCCCGAAGACGTCTTTCCGAAGCAGGTACGGTCACTTCGAGTACTTGGTCATGCCTTTCGGACTGACAAATGCTCCTGCAGTTTTCATGGAGCTCATGAATAGGGTGTTCCACCAATATCTCGACTCATTTGTCGTGGTATTCGTGGATGACATCCTGGTCTACTCTAGATCTGAGGAGGAGCATGAGCATCACCTGCGTGTTGTTTTGGGCACTTTGCGGGATCACCGCATGTACGCCAAACTCTCTAAGTGCACTTTCTGGATCAGGGAAGTGAAGTTTCTGGGGCATGTCATCTCCGAACAAGGGGTTTCAGTGGATCCCAAAAATATCAGAGCAGTTATGTCCTGGGAGCAGCCGAGAAATGTGTTTGAGATCAGGAGTTTTCTGGGCTTGGCTGGTTATTACATGCGCTTTGTCCGGGACTTCTCGCGGCTTGCCTCCCCCATGACCGCACTCACCTGGAAAGGGGTGAAGTTTGAGTGGAGCCCACAGTGCCAGACATCTTTCGAGGAGCTGAAGCGGCGGTTGACCACCGCACCTGTGTTGACCTTACCAGAGTCAGGAAAGGGCTATGTGGTTTACTGTGATGCTTCAGGTATGGGCCTTGGATGTGTACTCATGCAGGATGATCATGTTGTGGCTTATGGTTCTCGCCAACTCCGGCCGCATGAGAAGAACTATCTGACTCACGACTTAGAGTTGGCGGCAGTGATGCATGCTTTGAAGACGTGGCGACACTAACTTTTTGGGGAGAATTTTGTGGTCTACTCTGACCATAAGAGCCTGGCCTACATTTTCTCTCAGAAGGATCTCAATTTGAGGCAGCGCCGCTGGGTCGAGTACCTGCAGGGTTTTGATTTTGATATTGTCTATACCCCTGGCAAGGGTAATGTGGTAGCTGATGCATTGAGCAGAAAAGTACCAGTGCAGGCGTTGAAGAAGTCCAGCGATGAGTGGACTTTGATGGGGCTCTTCGCCCAGATGCATTTGGAGAGCAGGGAGCACAGTGGAGGTACTTTCTTGGCTAGCATCTAGTTGACTCCTACCCTTCTAGAGTTGATTCAGCAGGAGCAGTCTGGTGATGAGTTTTGTCAGCGATCTATGCAGTTTCTTCATGGTGGGGAGACTCCTGATTGGTCTTTGTCTTCCCAGAGGGTCTTATGTTTCAAGGGTCGTGCGGTAGTGCCATTGTCTCTGCAAAAGGTGGTGATGCAGGATAGCCACCAATATCAGTGGGTCGTCCATCCTGGTACCACCAAGATGTATTATGATGTTCGTCGTCAGTTCTGGTGGCCAGTTATGAGACAGGACATAGCCGACTTTGTATCCAGATGTTACACCTGCCAGCAAGTGAAAGCAGATCATCAGAGACCATCTGGCCTACTCCAGCCATTACCCATTCATACCTGGAAGTGGGATGAGGTCTCCATGGACTTCATCATTGGTCTGCCTCGTACACCTCGATGGAGGAATGCTATCTGGGTGGTGATTGACCGTTTGACCAAGTCTGCTCACTTTATTCCGATCAGAGACACAGTGAAGGTAGAGGAACTGGGCCGCTTGTATGTTCAGGAGGTGGTCAGACTTCATGGTGTGCCATCGGCAATTGTTTCTGACAGGGACCCCTAATTTACATCTCATTTTTGGGGAGGCCTCCAGAAGGCTTTGGGGTCGCAGATTAGGATGAGCACGGCATACCATCCTCAGACCGATGGCCAGACGGAGCAGGCAAATCAGATTCTGGAAGACATGCTCCGAGCCTGTGTGTTAGATTTTGGAGGCTCATGGGATAGCCATTTGGGGCTGGTCGAGTTTTCTTACAATAACAGTTACCGGTCTTCCATCAGAATGGCACCCTTTGAGGCGCTCTATGGTCGGCCTTGTCGGTCTCCTCTGTGTTGGGCTGAGGTAGGAGAGGCCTTGCTCTTGGGGCCGAGTCTTGTTCAAGATACGTCTGAGAAGGTCAAGCTGATTAGGCAGCGGTTGTTGACAGCTCAGAGTCGCCACAAGTCTTATGCAGATCAGAGGCGGCGGGACCTTGAGTTTTCAGTGGGGGACAGAGTGTTCCTGAAAGTGGCCCCTCGCTTGGGTCACCATCGTTTGGGGAAACAGGGGAAGCTGACACTGAGATATGTCGGACCTTTCGAGATTCTTGAGTGGATTGGAAAGGTGGCATACAGGTTAGCTTTGCCCTCGCAGTTGACATCGATTCACGACGTATTTCATGTCTCCCAACTAAATAAGTACAACCCCGACCCGTCGCATGTGCTGAATTGGGAGGAGCTGGAGATAGAGCTTAACTTGTCTGTGGTCGAGCGACCAGTGAGTCTAGTGGATTCTCGGGAAAAGGTGTTGCGTGGAAAGTCCATTCCTCTGGTGTGTGTTCTTTGGCAGCACGGGAATGATGAACATGAGACTTGGGAGCGGAAGTCATGGGTTGAGCAGGAGTACCCATTTCTATTCTCTGATCAGGCTTTGAGCTGACTTTCCAAGGGCGGAAAGTTTTCATGGTGGGGAGAATTGTCAAGCCCGGACTTTATTGAGGTATACGTTTAATTTTAAATTTTTATTTCATAAATTAATTGCCGGTTTATTTAAATTATTTGGTTGTATCATGAGCCGAACCCGGTTTGGGTTGCCCGTTGGGGTAACGGTGCGCGCGTGCGGGTCTCGCGCCGCTCGGCGCACGAGTAGGGGATGGGCAAAGCCATGCAGCTTTTCCATTTCAACGCTCGGTGCCCGTTGCGCGGACGAACCAAACGACAGATGTTCTTCAGTTTTATTATTATTATTTATATTATTATTATTATTATTGATACTACTATTATTATTATTAGTATTAATTTTTATGCTTTTATTATTGTTATTACTATATTATTATTACCATTATTATTATCTTTATAATTATTATGATATTATTATTATTGTTGTTAATATATTATTATTATTGTTATGCGGTTATTATTATTAAGATTTTGATAATTATTATTACTAATAATATTATTATTTTTAATATTATTATGATATTTAATATTATTATATTATATTAATTTGTTTAACATTTTCTTCCCCCATGCTTAACCCTAGCCGCCGCAACCCCTTCTCTCTCTTTTTCTTTTCTTCTTCTCTCCTTCCTCTCCTTCTTCCGCTCGGCCTCACCCTCACGCCGCATCTCCTGCATCCGCACTCCCTCCCCTCTCTCCACTCTTCTTCTCCACCGCCCAGCCGCGTTCCGCCGGTCCTCCCGCCGGACTTCTCCTCTGTTGCGCCTCCCTGCTCGGCAACACCAGCAGCCGCACCCACACCTCCCTGCTCGGCAACACCAGCAGCCGCACCCGCTGCCTCCCGCGTCGGACCACGCCCCCTGCCTCTTCTTCTTCTCTTATTCTTCTTTTCTTCTTTTCTTCTTCTTCTTCTTCTTTTTTTTCCTCCTCCTCTACCCCGCTGGCCAGCGTTCCGCCCCTACTGCACCTCTCCTGCTGCCCGAGCCTCCTCTTTCGGCCGGAGTACTCCCTTCGCTCGTCCTGTGCAACGCCCCGTCAGGCCTCCCTCATCACCGCCGCGCTCCTAAGCCCAGACCCCACTGTTGCGCCGCTCCTGCACCTCCCGCCGATCCTGCATCGGCCACGCCACCTCGAGTCGACCTGCTGCTCCCCTTGCACCCCCAGCTGGCGCAACCCCCCCCTTCCACTCTTCTTCTTCTTCTTCTCTTCTCCTCCTTCTCTTCTTCTTCTTCTCCTCTTCCTCTTCTCTCCTTCTTCTTCCCTTTCTTTTTCTTCCTCTTCTTCCCCGTTCCGGCGCCCCTTTTCGGCACCTCCTCCACCGCGCAGGTTTGTTTTTCTTTTTTTTTATTTATTTTATTTTATTATTTTAACTTATTTAATAACATATTATTTTTTATTTTGTTATTATAATTAAAATGTTCGTTATTATATCATTACTATAAATATTAATATGTTATTATTATAATTATGTAAATAATAATAATAATATTATTATCATTATATTATTATTGTTATTATTATTGTTGTTATTATTATTATTATTATTATGATTATTTTTATCATATTATTATTATTATTATTATTATTATCATATTATTATTATTAATATTATTATTTTTGTTATTATTATTATTTATAATTATTATTGTTATTACTATTATTATTTCTATTGTTATTATATTATTATTATTATTCTATTATGTTATTATTATTATTATTATGTTATCTCTATTATTATTATCATCATTATTATTATGTTAACAATTTTCTAAACCCGTTGAGCGTTCTGCTGTTTTTAGGACCTGGTTGACGGCTCAAGACGGTGCGACCGCGGCGCAACTGGAGTCTTGCGCCGTGTCCTTTCCCATTCCTGTTTGAGGTAGGTGATTCCGCACTCAATTATCTTTTGGCGATCTTTTGCATGCTGGTTTAATTTTTCATCACCCTGCTGATTAGTTTTCATATTGACAATTAGTTTTAATTACTTTTTTAAATGCGCATTCTAATTTGCCAGTGGACTATTTATGTGGTGCAAGTCCTTTTCTTTTATTGTGGAAACTCACTTTGGCTGTTTATTATTAATTGTAAACTGTGTAGTGTAGTTTATGTTTTTTTTAAAGGGGAAAAAGAAAAAAAAGAGGTTTTGGTGTGTGTGTGTGGTTTTCAAAAAGGATATCAGTGTGCAGGTGACACGTTTTGCTCTAAGTGATAATGTGACATACTATATGAACATTGATCTTTAGGTGAGCACAAGGAGGGATGCTGGGGTATTAGGTGGGGAGACTGGGACTAGTGAGCTAGTGTTCCGGAGATGACCCAACCCGGTTTCACTGGCAGGTTTGACAACTGCAACACTAACTAAACATATGATATCTGAGGGTCGTGGCCTTCTAAGCCACGTGTTCTGAGGTTCGTGTCCTTCTAAGCCACGTTATCTGAGGGTCGTGGCCACCTAAGCCATGTTTCACCGAGACACGACGTTCTAGGATCCCACTAGTTCTAGTACCCATAGTGCCTTTCCCATCCTTTGGTGCCACCAGTTACTTTGTGTGCATAATGATGCGTGATATGTCACTTGAACTGCCATCCTAATGTGTTTATTTTTGAACTACATTTCTTTTAAATCATTTTATAAAAACCATTTCTTTTGCACTTCTTTCTCTCTTTATTTTAGTATTGAAAATGGTTTGTCTTTTGATAGTTGTTCGTGGAATATTTTATTGGTGATATCCTGCTGGGCGATTTCTCACACCCTACTTACACCCTTGGGTGTAAGTAGACTTGTTTACTTCTGATACAGGTAGGGGTACAGC
Source organism: Viscum album (assembly GCA_963277665.1). Taxonomy (NCBI): domain Eukaryota; kingdom Viridiplantae; phylum Streptophyta; class Magnoliopsida; order Santalales; family Viscaceae; genus Viscum; species Viscum album. The sequence goes on along the minus strand of OY728155.1, from coordinate 1,283,931,451 downwards.
TTTTGGGAGCAGTGGTTCAGGTTGTTAGCAGGACTACCTACGTGGCGTTTTGGTGGTGGCTTAGAGGCGGTGTCCTCACACCGGGCAACAGTCCTTAGGTTGGTTTTTGGTCATCTTGTTTTAGTGTTATTTGGGTTTCGAATACTTGTGAACCAAAAACTTGTTTGGTCAACTACATGTTTTACTATAGCCTTTACTTCTGTTTGGTTTACTTTGGTTAACTGCATTATATTTGTTCACTCGGGTAAATCGTTCCCAAAGTTTATATTGATACCCGGGCACTTGTGCCAGCCCGTGGGGATAGGGAACGCCCTTCGGGCCTTGTCGCGGGCCAGGTCGGGCGTCAGTTTGGATGGTGATCCGATTCGGTTCGTGACATTTTCAATGAGTGACACATGTATTGAACTAAATTTACAATTTTAAATTGACAATAAATAATTTGATTCATACTGACCACATCGTGTGTCGGATTGGCATGCATTCAATTTATACACCTGAAAAATGAATGATGGATCATTTTACTAATGCTTTACAACAACCAAATCTCTCTTTCTTAGTTTTGAACATGTGATGTGTGTTTTGAAGTAATGTTTAAATTTTAAAAAATAAGTTTCAAATAAAAATGAAAAGGAAATTATCTAATTTTGTTTTATAAAATGATGAGAAAAATAACTAAATAAGTATTAGGATGTAACTGTGTTATAATGTCTATATACATTCTGACACCATGTATTATTCTCATTCATTTCTAAACAAATTTATTTCCTCCATTAATCATATCATTTATAAACATATCAAAAATTCTATATATTGATTTTCATACTAATTCTTTAAACCCAAAAATATTTCTAAGGACATAGCACATACTAGATCAAAAACATAGTAGGTAATCACCTAAATTTGATGTTGATAAACATTCTAGAACCACTTAAGTTACATACTCTTCTATTAAAAAATTTATTATTCTTTTTAGTATAAATGTTTTCAGCAATATAGGTAGTACAGAGAATGTATAGACAAAAAATGATTAAGAAATTTTTCAAAAGAAATTATAATAACCTTTGGAAATTAACTATTCTAGGATGTTGGTCTTTTCATGAATGATGATATCTCTCATTAATTTTTAAACATAATATCTACAATTTCTTTTATTATCTAGCATCATAAACTATAGAAACATTGACAAAAATATGTACATTGTATTGAAAAATATTTTCATAGTTAAATATTTCACTATATACATTAATATTTTTTCATTTGAAGTAATCCAAAGGATTCTTATATTCAATCAATGACCCCATAACATGTTTTAACCTATATTTAGTGATCTCTATATCAAAATAATATTCTGGTTAGAATATAGAATGAAATATATAATTTGATGTTTATCTATAAAATGGTGATTGTAATGCATTAAAAATTCCCAATACACATCATGTATGGTCGGTTTGTTGGATATCCATGCATTGGAACCAAAACATAAAGACTTGGTGTATCATAATTTATTACAATCATAATAAAGTGCTTCCTAAAAAACAAATAAGTAATGAAAAAATTAAAAAAATATTTTATGTGATTAGATTGTAGAGTTTTACCTTTGCATTTTCGGCATAAAATTTTGTTTTTGAATTTATTATTTTTTTTTTCAAATTCAACATTTAAGGCATATTTTTTCCTATCAATATATTATTTCTCCAAAAAAATATTATTTAGAAATGATACTGGGATTAATGATTCCAAATCACACTTTTCAAGGTCTTCCCATTATATAGTAGTAATATAAACACCTATATAAAATATGAATATTTATCAACCTTAATGAATATATTATATAATTTTTTTGGAGATTCTTATTATGAAAATATGACTTATGTATGTATTCATAATTGATAATCTCATCCATTAAAACTTTAGAATCTCATTCATATTCTCAAGATCAACCATTTTTGTAATGAATGTTCCAAATATTTATTATTCATATAGAATGTAGGAAATATATCCATCTTTTAATGTGGTCTCTTCATGAAGTTGTAATGATAATATATATTATAGTGTAACTAGTAAGGATAAGGTACTCTGTAAATGTCCTTTGTTTTCTTGGTTAATTCAGTAGATTTTATTTATCTGATCTTTTATTTCCCTATCGATCTATCCATATGTAATACCATACCTTACATCAGAAATTCTTTCATAAAATATTATAGGTTTTTCATTTAAATTTTTTTCTTAAATTCATACATCATATATCTTCATAGGATTAGATAACTATGCAATGAATGTTACAAAAAAATCATTGACCACTGTAATATCTGGATCATCAAGTGGAATAGGAAACTCAGCAGTCGGCTCTTAAGATACCTCAATACCCACTCTCATGTGATGTTTTGAGAGTTTTTTATTGTGTATCATGTATCCCGATATATTATAAACCATAACCCACATAACAAGGTGGTTCATGGAAATTGAAAGATGTAAATCACATACAAATTTACCCAATATAACTTTAGTAATATAAAGTTATTATATGTTGTGTGATTCACATTTTGGAGAAAGGATAATGAAAAAATTTATTATATAAAGTATGGTATGTGAGTGAGGGTAATTAATAAACTCAAAGATAGTGGGCTCATTTTTGTTTTCATGTAATGATATTTTTTCGACCACTGGTTCGCTTTGATACATTCACATTTATTGGTCTTCCAAAACAGACCAAAAAATAATATATTTTAGTGAATCTATTTGTGCCTAAAATCCGTTTATCATTTCATATGTTTCTTATTTTGGTTTTGACTTACCAACATATGGTTGATGATACACTCCAAAACATATACTTCTAATGTGACCATATTGTTCTGGATGCTATAAAGCTACTGAAATTCGTTTTTCTTCCAATACAGTCACTTTTGATTCATGTGCCTAAACTGAATAAAAAACATATGAACTTAAATAGATATTATTTTGTAAATAATATTATAAATCATAACTAATTACTATTATGTCATACTTACACATATTCTTCATACTTAATTTGTGATATCATTTACATGTTTACCCTCCTCATTTATGCGAGACTCACATGATGTGGGATGGAAGTGGATTTATATTTTGATTCATCAATCTATAATTAAAAAGAGAAATATTTGTTATTTCATATCACATAAATATTTTATTATATATTTAAAATACATATCAATTTATTGTATAGTGAAGCATACCCCATCCTTGCTTTGCGATCAAGGTATATTGGTTTGGATGAAAGTTCTTTATTTACATCAATTATTTTTTGTTTCATAAATTATATTTTTTGTTTCAAATTGGATAATATAAATAATTTAAAATAATATATTATCAACTATAATGCACATAGAATGATTTATCATCATTATGAATGATGAGAAAATTCTATGATTCCTTCTTTATAAGGTGTGAATAAGTAACTAGTGGGTGACGATTTACTTTACCCTCAGCATCTGTTAGGTGAAACATGGTATTAAGAGTCTGGGAGACTCTATGGTATTTTCTAGGGTCCATTAAGATGTATTAATTATGAAAATAATCTAAAATAAACAATCTCTACAAGGAATAATGAAAATTTAAACAACATTTCTTTAAATAATTTTTCAGGAATAATGAAAATTTAATCAATAGAATGGTTGTGTTGATTCAAGCTGACCTCAAATTTTATACCCTTACTTATTTCCTTAATAATTTTAGTCAAAATTGTAATACTACGATGTTCTTGTTTTTTTATCAATATATTGTTGATCCCCAAATAATTATGCAGTTTTATCATCAACTACATATTAATCCATAGGATTGGTAAAATCATAATGTGCATGAGACATTGTCTAAATGAGTAGTCAAACTTTTAATTTAGATTGAGTCTATATAGTATAGGACACAAAATATTTTGATTAAAATAATCATATATTAAAAAAATTTAAACTTCTAATTGAAATCGCTTTCTTAAAATATTGAATAGATTTGGATCCTCCATCAACAATCCAAATCCCATCTTTGTTGTCCCCTTTAATGTACAATAAATTGTAAATATTGGGACCTCTGTGAATTGATAGTGATCTCCTAAATAAATGTTCATCCTTGATTTAATTTTCATCTGAACAATCATTTGTTAAAGTATCTAGTTTTATTATTGACAAATTCTTATTTTTTGGATTAGAGAAAAATACTTACCCTACTTGTCATTCTATTATGATTGGCTCATACTTTTTACCTTACACACTGAAATTCACCTTCATGAAGACCATTTCATCAACATTTAGTGAACTCTTATTGTAAACACATTTATAATGTCAAATCTGCACTTTAAATGTTTTATAATCCAACTCAAATATCTATTCGATAATTCCCAAATAATATACATTCAGATAAATTTTATTTCTATCCTTGGAACCAAATATGTGCTTCACTTATACAACAAGTGTAACTCCAATACTTTTCATTTGACTACAGTCATTATGTTATTTTATATATAATGTAAAAATATTGATTACAAATATAGTGTAATATATAAAATTTTCATTTAGTCCCCTAGTTAGACATCAAATTCATTCGATAATTGAATGAATATTTTTTAGATAAATCTTTACAAATATGATCTCAGAACCATCCTATAAACTTTTGATTATGTTTATTTGATATCCATCCTTTTTCCCTTGATGGTTTCATACCTCTGAGAGTTTATGTTTGGGCTCAACATATTGTTTAACTTATTTACTATAATGTAAAATATTAAGGTGTGCATGATACCATTCTATGATAGTAATTGTAACAACATCAATTTGAAAAATTTCTTCACCCATAAGGCATCCACTTTGATGAGATTGTGGGAGACTGATGCTATCAAAATTTGATAGGTAATCTGTACATATTTTAATTTCTTCTTAAAAAATATAATATTCTATAATAAATCCTTCTAGATGACTTTGATTCTTAATAAACCCATTAAAAAACATCATATACCATCCAATTGGGTACATCCATCTGTAATGAACAAGAAAACATAGTTGAACCTATTTAATTAATTGAACCATCATGTATACCATTATATCAAAGAATGATGGTGTGAATAACAGCACAATTTCACATAATATTACTACTCCATCCTTATTCATGATCATAAACTTTACTTTCCTCTATAACTTTACTAAATATGGCTTTGAAAATGAATTATAGAATAGTAAATGTATGCTGTAAATTTTTTGGAAGAATTAAATTTAAAGTTATGACAATCAAATCTTTAATTAAAACATGATAGTCAAGTGATTTAATTCCATGGAACTTAAAATCTGTCAATGACATGAAATTATTAATATTTGATGAGCACCCCTGTAGAACATTTACACCATTAAAGAAAATAAAAATTTGTAATTTTTCCTATCTTGATATAGTGTAAGCTACTGGTGGGAGAAAATTCTACCATTTACCATTCAATGATGCAAACTCTTCTTTTATCTACATGTTAATCATGCACAACCTAGCCTCGATATAATATTCTGTTTTTTTTTCAGGAAAAGATAGTAATGTGACAATAACACTACAAAATATATTTCTTATGCATGCATGATATCAAGAAAAATTCTTTTGTGTACTAAATTTAAAAAAATCAAATAAAATTAATCACTTTTTCCAACAAGACTTCATATGGTTTTTCCTAAATGGTATACTGAAAACAATGTCATATATTTTTCATTATGGAATGGTTCATCACCCATTAGTGGAGAAAGTGATGTACCTTATTTGGTATTCACATCGAATGTTGTTATCCATGATTAGTATTTATGTCATCGAGGTAATAATTTCTGATTTTCTAAAAAAAATATTTGAGGAATTTTTCAACCAGACTGAGTGTGTGCATTCTTGACAAATTAAAGACCCCAACATTCCTTTAATGTTATAGCATGAATAATTTTCCATATATTAGAAATTCATTTATCATAGTATACAATATGACCCTAAATGAGAATTATTTACATCTATGAGCATCATGCATTGTCACACATGTATTCCACATCAATTTATATTTTTTACCAATGAATCCAAATAGACATAAATAACATTGCTGAGTTGTTTTCGTCTAGTTATAAACAGAGAAAACAAAATGTATTTATGATTCATGAATAACCATGGTTGTACATTATAACTTATGAACATGGATGGACATGTACTATGAGTCCTATTATATAGACCAAAAGGATTTATTCCTTCCATGGATAATTCAATAATGAATTTTATCAACTTATTTGGAAATTCGGGATACTCATAATCAATTTTCTTCCACTAAGAAGTGTCTTCTAGATGAAGTAGTTCCAAATCATTAATTATTGTATCTGTATGCCATGTCAATTGTCTCACTATTTCTTGACATCCATATAGTCCTCTAAACCATGTAATCATATCAAATTACCATAAAAATTTCTAGGGACTTGATTCATCTTTCTTATATCAATCCTTGCCACACTTAGGGAATTTTATCAGAGATTCATGGTCCTTGTGAAGCCTTATGGAATCATTTGGACATGAATGTTTTTTAGAGAACATGAGCATTTAACAAAGCATTCATTTGGAATCATATGTTAGATATGTATATTCATTTTATTTTGGTGTCATATCATTTTGGCGACCAAGTAGTTTAGTAAAGCCGGTGTCACTCCATCCACTTCCAGTTGCCAAATTATACAACTTCAATACAGCTGATGATGTTGTGTATTTTTACAACCAGCATACAATGGTCTCTTATCACAACTATTAAACTTATCAAACAAATTTTTACAATCAGTATGATCATATTCAATTTACATTTTAATTTCATCCATACAATCTCCATAATTATGTACACTAGTATTCATATCAAATGATCCATAAACCAAAATATAATTCCAATCGGTGGGCACATTCAATTTTTCTTGATGTTTAGTCCAACATTTATAGCTCTAATCTATTTTTTGACAACTCAAATGTTCATTCAACTCTTATAGAAAATTGTTTCTTTTATAACAAAAATGTGAAAATGGAAAAAGGATTTGAGAAGGGTCGTATGAATACTCAATTTTATATTCATACTATTTTCTAATATGATTATTATGCATCAATTTTAGATTCATATACATCCTATTAGGTTCATAAAATATTCTTTTTTAAAAAAAATAAATAAAATCACTTAATATATTCATAATCAAAGGTGAAAGTTAATGACAATTCTAATAAGAGGATCCCAACATTTTAATGCTTCAAATAATTTCAGTATTCATTAAAATAAACTGGTAATTTAACGGTTGGTTTTATCCTCTGAATTCAACCAAAATGATCACTAGTACCTAGTATGGGATGAGTATTTTTTAGATTAGATCAATAAACATAGGTTTATGTCTATAAGAGATGGTGTACGAGTCTCAAGAAATGAAATACAATAATAACTATTTTGGAGATTTAGTTGATGAGGATGCTAGTGTTCTCCTTCAATCTAATGGTTATCAGTTTGGGAGTTTTCAAAGAATCATAAAATTTTTCTTATTTTGTTACCTAAGGATGAAAAGGTGTCATTAATAGTCGGATTCCTAAAGAGGATCTTGGATTGGTTTTACCATGAGAAGGCTCATCTATATTTTCATACACACATTCATTTTTAGATATCCATTTTATTTTAAAAAATTCAATGAAATCCTTTAATTACTCCATGAAAAGAAAAAGGAATTTGGTATGAGGACTGAATTTCAAAAGCACATTGCTTCATGTGACAAAATAATAATAATTTTACGATGGTTCCTATAACTATAATAGGTGTGATCTTAATAATTTGGAGGATTTTATGTTTATTCATTTCTTTACTTGGTATATAGTGGTCCATTTGGGGTTTCATTGTTAGTATGTGGGAATATTTAAAGGAGGGGTAAGTTTAGATGACTTTCAGATATTAGTGGGAACATGTCACATATGATTAATTAAAAGATCTAGAAAAATCAGTGAGCAATTGAAATTATACAAGACATTTGACCATTGAAAATTATCAGTTAACCCTTGATCATTATTTCATTTAATTATGAAATATTTCAAATGATAGGTAGCCACTTCAAGCATAAATGTTCCCTCTCTAGTTTATTTAAATTTACTATGATTGAATAATCCTTGCATTATTAATAAAGGGATTTCAAATCATTATTTAATATATAATTATAATATGTATTATTAACAATGTTAATAAAATGGATTTCTTACTCAACATGATCACTTACACAAATATATTTATCTAATCATCACAAATAAATATATTTGAAAACAAAATAAATTTTTTATTGGATGGAAGAATTCCCTTGGAAATTCTTATTCTTGTTTTCCATTTAATTGTGACATCGAATTTTAGATTTTTTATCTCTATAATAATAATTAAAGTAGATATTATTTGAAATGTTTTCAATGGTAACTAAAATTAATTAAATATTTTAATAAAAAAATAAATTAAATTTTTAATTGAGTTATTTATCTAATCATAAATGTCACAATTCACTTTATTTTTAAATAATTTTAAAGGTTTTTTTTAAATAATAATATTTATATTTTTTATGGTTATTTTTACATTAAAGAACATGAAAATATATAAAATGTGGTGGTTGGAAAAATGGTAGTTTAAATGTTCTCTATGATGTAAATTTAGATATAAAAGGTGTTGTAAGTGTTATTAGATATATGATAATTACCATTTTGGTTACTAGAATAGAAAATAGAGTACACTCTGATATATTTTTTTCTCTAATCATACATATCGTCATTCTATTTTAAGATTATGATAATAAATTTTTTTTAACAATAAAAACATGTATTCCTAATTGGTATGCTAAAATATAGGATCACACATATATATAATATACCAACTAATATACAAGCATCAGGAAGAGAAACAAAAAATTAAACTGTTATAGTGTGACATTAAATCTATCAATCAAGCATATCCCTCCCCAATTGAGCAACTATTATTTCTTAGAATTGAATCCCAATAAACACTAGAATAATAATATATGTGGTAGTATGGAGTTATTTAAAAATATATATAGAAAATACTACATAAACATTATATGGTTTTAAACATGATAATTATAGTGTTAGTCCTTGGGATGAATTGGTAAAGCATAAATTCTAAAAAAATGTTGTGAATTTAAAATAGAATATTGTTATTGATATTTTAGTATTGTTTAGTTCCAGTTTTACACTTATTAACCCATCAATCAACAAAATTATTATAATAGACACTATATAAAACCATATTTTATTTATGTGGCCATGTTTTAGAATGGAAATGTGAGTAGTAACTGTAAAAAATGTATAAAACCATTTGAAGAAGAATTAATGATGGAAATGATAAAACAAATATAATTCATATCCTATGAGATACCATTTATAGAGTAAGGTTATTATTACAATTTCAACACTTTATCTCTCATAAAACCATTATAGTTTTCAAGTGTTAGGTTTGGGTGTATATATTAATTTTTTTGGTTTATAATAGTAAATAAATTCTTCTCACCGATTAAACAAAGCTTCAAAATCACCACTAAAACACGCTTTACCATAGGTAAAGTGTGGTTTTTTGAATCTTATCATATCCATGTTCTATTGGGATAAGTAACTCTAATTTTAGAATTTGGTTAAGGTTAAATGAAGATCACTATATTTATAGGAAAATTAACCAAGTTGATAAGTCAAGTGGTGGCCCTTAGCTACATGTTGTCTATAAAATATAATGACCTAGAAACATTCCCAAGGGTTCCATTTCTTCACAAGTATATGTCAAGAGAAATTGTGTGACACTTTAAGAGTATGGGGTTTATGTGACAAGATCTAATATAGGATACTTCATTTGAATTTTAATAAATAGTTTGAATAATTTTGAATCCTAAAATGAAAAAATTCACATCAATGAGACTAAAAAAATGAATCCATATAATAACCATCTAAATTCCATGCATAAAAATGTAATGGATTACTAACTAAGGAAATCATGGAATAAATATTATATCCTACACATCATATCACTTCCCAACCCTTATAATTTCCCTGAGATATTTACATGAATTTAGACAACCACTAAGTCTAAAATCCATACACTGAAGCACCTACAAAACCCCTGACACAAACATCCAAAACAATCACATTTCACCAAATCCATCCAAAACTGGATAAAAAATAATCAACCCCTAACCATATTTCCATTACATAACCCAAAAACACACCATGGATTATGTCACAAATCATTCCTCATATTTCTATTTCATAACCCCCAGAACTGACACAATTCCGTAAATACCAAAAAATTTGGACATCCATAACTACCCCATTAAAATGAAACCCAATTCTTGAATATATAACTATAAAAGAAAAATAAATAATGTTATAAAAAATACCTATTAATAACTAACAATCAAACATATCCGCAAATATAATCTCAACACCCTACGAATTAAGAATAAAATGAAGTAGGGTTTAGAAAATAGCATGAAGTAGCAAGAGAGGAGAAAGAAGAACATGGATGGAGGATAAAATGAAGGAGAAGGAAATTGTGGAACCCATGACAACACTGATCCAAGAAAACTATGCAATAATGCACACTACAGAACTTGAATGAGAAATCAATGAGAGAGGAGGATAATAAAATAACATACCTTTGATTTGAGGAATGATTCTTCTGAGAGAAGGTTGAGGGGGACTGATGGCCACACTGGACATCTGTGAGAGCTTGAGATGTGGAATTAAAACCAGTTAAGATAGGGTTATTTTAAAAGGACTGGGGGGGTTATCCGCACTACCAAACAAGATCTTATAAAGACGAGTTTTGTTAGTGCTAAATTATTAACTATTGATAAAATCCATCTTTATCCGCAATAAAGAAGCACTGGTAAAATTTATACTGATCAATACTAAATCTTTACCGCCACTTAAAGATTTATAATTATAATTATAAATAAATTTTTCTATAAATAGATGTATACATTTTTGTATATAATAATAAATGTATTTATATCATTTTATAAATTTATATAATTATAATATATATATATAATTATAAATATATTAACTAAATTCATTAATTAAATATATAGATTAAAATTTTATAATTATTTAAATGTATAATTATTTGTCTATAATTCTATATTTTTTGTAAAAAATATATTAGTTTACATATAATTAGAAATAAATAATTTTATAAATATATATAATATACATTTATAAATATATTCGTAAGTAAATTTATTTGTAAATATATTTATAATTATAAATATATTTATATCATTATATATATTCACACAATTATTAATATATTAAATATATATATATAAATATAAATATAAAAATAGTAAGTATATTCATTATTTAAATATATTTATTATAATTTTATAATTAGAAATTTATTTATATCATTATATATATTGAATAAATATAGTTGTTGGCGCCAAAATATTGCAAGAAAAGAAGGGCCGAAAAAGACTCCATGCACACTGCCTCGCGAAGCTCCGACGCGAAGCACCCCCCGAGCATCGCAGCTGCCGCGAAGCACAGGAGGCGGTAACGCTTTGCGAACGCCCTGATGTTCACGAGCCTACCGCGAAGATCGTGAGGAAGTACCCCTCCGTGAATGGCCTGACGTTCGCGAGCCCGCCGTGAAGATCGTGGGGCAGTTCCACTCCGCGAACGGCCTGAAGTTCGAGAGCCCGCCGCGGAGATCGCGAGGAGGTACCCCTCCGCGAATGGCTTGACATTCGTGAGCCCACCGTGAAGCACCCACCGCCCCTTCGCGCCGCATGAGGTCTGCTTCACGGTGCTCCTTGCTTATAAATACTGGGTTCCCCCTGAGTCCAAGGGACATACGATCCGACCTTTCGGCTTCTAAGCTCCCGAATCGCGAAGCACCCTTCGCCCCCGGGAATCATGAGCTCTGCGAGGTACTTCTACTTCGCGAGATGCCTTTTCCTTTTCTCCTCTTGAGCCCCTCTTCCGAGAGGGATGCCCTTCACGAAGCCTAAGGGAATTGACGAAAGAAGGGGATTCCCAAGGGAACTCGGGTAGCTGCAGAGCGTTTATGCTTCGCGAAACACACATCTTGTACTAGTGATCCACATGCCAAGGCGGGGTCGTTGTACATTGCGAAGCACAGTACATCCCAGAACCTTACTTTGTGAGGCCCCTCTTCTTCGCGAGGTATTGCCCCGCGAATACTATTCCACTTCACGAAGCACCTACCATTCACACCCCTTCCCCATGCTAAGGCCGAGGCACTCCACTTCGCGAAGCATACTCCTTTGCTTGGCAATTCCTCTTCCCGTGCGACCCTCCAGGTTTGCATGATGTGATTTCAAAATCCCATGGACAACACCACCCGTAGCGTTGCTTCTCTTAATGCTTCTTCACATAGGCACGCTAACAGCTATTGCTTCTTCGCATAGCCAAGCTAACGTGGACCCTCGATGGTTTGCTCCGCGACCCCCCTTTACCATGGCCTTGCCAGTACCTTCCCACCCCATGGAGCTGAGGGTAGTAGTCATGTAAGTCCTAGGGGTGTGGAGTAAACTCACCTCATCCAAGCTACATGACGTTAAACTGCCAAGCACCTCATCCTCAACACATGACGTTAAACCGTGATCTGACCCCGTACCTCGAACGCAGGGTTCCCCCGTCTCGGACATTCTTTACGCTGCTCATCTCCATAGAGATGTGGTTACCCCCTCCACAAGGGATGATATCCTTCTTATCAGAGCGGCGTATGTCCATGGGAGAAGGGAAACCACCCTGGTATAAGCCCCAACCATCTCTTGCGGAAGGTAGAACCCTTGCACCTCCGTACTTCCCCACTATCAAGACCAGTGGTGCGCGCGATAGGGAACGAGGCACCTTGCATCTTTGGTCCCAAATCCCTCTCCTTCCACGCTTTTTCACACTTCGGGCCTCCATCCTGGAGTAAGTCCCAGCACCATGGGCTTCCCAATGCGTAAGCCCCTCCTCATTTCTCACGGAAGCACCCTTCGCGATGTGATCGTCAGGTCTCTACTGGCTCTTGTTTCTCACATCGAGCACGACTCACGTGGGCTTAGAGTAAGCATTGGCCATGACAACACTCCGTCCAGCATGACGTTAAATTGTGTGTCGTCCAGAATGGTTTTAAACTGTATTCCCCCATCCATCATGAAGTTATACTGCATATCCATTTGAACTATGAGGTCTTTGATCCATGTCAAGGAATGGTACATAGGAGGCCTCACGAGGTTCAAACCCACCACCCGTCATTTCTTCACGTTAGGTTCCACCCTCGTCCATCATGACGTTAAACTGCAATTCCAGTCTAACGGCAAGCCGTTGTGACCAACCCAAACTACGAGGACTTTGATCCATGTCAAGGTACGGTACGTAGGAAGCCTCTCTGAGGTTCAAGCCCATCTCCCATCGGACCAAGGTCCCTTCTTCACTTCTATTCGCTGACACCCACCGCCATTCCCGAACTACGAGGACATCGATCCATGTCAAGGCATGGCACGTAGGAAGCCTCACGAGGTTCAATCCCACCACCAGTGGACCCCCGGGTTCACCTTCACATCGGTTCGCCGATAAATCCCCATTGAACTATGAGGCCTTTGATCCATGTCAAGGCATGGTACGTAGGAAGCCTCCCAGATGTTCAAGCCCACCACCTGTTGGTCACTCCGACCTTCTTCACGTCAGGTCACTAGCAAGCGGGCAGCCTAGTGTGTAAGCCTCGTACCATCCGGACCAAGGTCCTCACTCATGTCGATTCGCTGACACACCATTATGAACTACATTATCTTTCATCCATGTCAAGGCATGGTACATAGGAAGCCTCCATAAGGTTCAAGCCTATCACCCGGTCGTTCCGACCTCGCTCACGTCGGTTCACCCCCGTCCTGCATGACGTTAAACTGTATTTAACATTCCACCTGAACTACGGGGACTTTGATCCATGTCAAGGCATGGTACGTAGGAATCCTCCACGAGGTTCAATCCCACCACCTGTGGACCCCCGGGTTCACCTTCACGTCGGTTTTCTGAAGATGCCTATCGGGCTAAGGTCCACCTTCATGTCGGCTCGCCGGCACCATCCCGAACTACGCGGACTTTGATTCCCTTCCACGAGGATATGTAGGAGGTATATTCGAGGATCAAGACCAATCTCACTGTCGCCCTTGGGATATTCCCATCTCAGTCCCCCTCTACTTCATCCATCCATCCATCCTCCACCCTGATTCTCACCCAGACCGCCATATCTCGGTGAGATCATGCCATTCCTCTCCTCTTCACAACATTCAGAAAGCCGCCCTCGGGTTGGCCCCGATATCGGAATCCCTTCAAGGGAAATTCCTCAATCTGATCCATTCCAGCTAATGTTCTGATCAGGCTGATCCGTCTCTGCTGGACGTAAACCTGCGGCATACCCTGTGTCAAACATAGGAAGCTGAGGAAAACCTCATATATATGCCTATGGCATATAATTCCCTGCCCTCGATGTGGGATGCCTTGGGTTTCCACGCCCTCGAGAAGCCCTATTACAAGGGAAAAAAGACATACACTCCAGTTCCCCATCATTCAGACACGCTACTGATGCCTCCACGTGACTACTCCCCTGACCGAAGGTTGCTTCCCTGACCAGACCCTTTGGAATGTCCTGACAGAAGTAGTGTAATTAACCAGCGTCCATGGAAACATGGCACTGGAAAGAGTTTCACGAACAACGTATTAAATCTATGAGGGAGACACGGACTAGGTGAAGAGTTCCGAGGAGGAATCCACGGAAGGAAGAACCGACATCTCGTCATCTTGATTTCGATCAAGGAGTAGAAGTCCCTGAATAAGGAGCGAATGTCGCCCACCTTTGGAAAGAGAGAATGCAGGGTGACAATAGCGCGTCCTCCACAGATGGATGCGCGCGCCCCGGCGAAAGCGTCGGAAACAGAAATGGTGAAACCGACGTGAAATTATTCTCCTCAATGAGGAGATTAGTAGCATTCGAGACACCAGTAGATTAACTTGTCACCGGATCTAGATATTCGGTGCCGGGTCTCGCCAAGAAAATAGCGGGCATGGAATGAAACTCACCGGATGTTGGGGTAGTAGAAAGTGGGTCATTCCGTTCTATAATGTGTTGGCGTGGATCCCTCTTACTGATGTGGAGAATGGAATGAAGCTGGGGCACTGGTTGCCAATCCTTTTCCTCGTGGTGTTGATGAGTTGATCTCTCTGTTTCCCAAGAACTAGGTTGCTGCTATGGAGACACGATCACCGCTCTCTCACCTACGCAGGGGCGGGGGCTTTACCAGCACATCCGCCCCGCATGGCTTCACTGCCACCATGATGGCCTCTACATCCGTGAATATGGGGCGCCCACGCCCCCTCTCCCTATTAGAGATCATCCAGCGAAGGTTGATCAAAAACCTTGTACGTAGGTACGAGGAGGAAGGGGTCATCCCAACTTGGGATATGGCCCACCTAGACCTGGAAGCATCAAGGGCCCGCCGTCAATGCTGCCCTTAAGGGCCGCACGGGGAGCCCCTGCTCCCCTCCCCAACGTTCAAACGTTTCGGGAGCCTGTCCCCAGAATGCCTTGAGGACTTCTCACCTTACGCTGATGAGGCGGGTGATGTCCGTCTGGGCCCGCTCAGAGTCCCAATCCAGGGGCTCCAGGAAAGGGATCCCATCTGGATGCGTCAGCGCCGCCGACCGGCTTCGCCAGAAGAGCAGGTAGGCTATGCCCCTGCACCACCTGCGCCAGCTCGTCTAACCTGGCATCAGCATTGGGCCTGAGCTAAGGACTCTCATCAAGGGGCGTTGACATCAATAGCTACCATGGCCCGAGCCACCACCGACATGAATCATGGAGTCCCTTCACACACTGAGCAGGGGCACTCCTTCACCCAACCAGGATCGAGGCTCCAACCGCCCCATGGGCAGGTCGGGTTGGCTCTCGGGGTTGCAGGCCTGAGTGGTGATCTCCCCGAACCAATTCACGGTAATGTCACCCCAAACGGAGGGCCTCCCCATACCACTATTCCATAGAGTGTGGGCCTTCCTCGCTCCGAAGCTCATCACGGAGGTATGCCTCGTGCTACCCCCATCTCGAAGGAAGACCTGCCCCACGACAGTGATGCTCGGCATGGAAACCTCTCATGTACCCACCATACAGGGTATGGAGTCCTTCCTCCTGCCCCCAACCATCGATGTGAAGGCACTACCCATCCGGTCCCTCTCCAACATGGGGGTCCTCCCTACGTCCTCTCTGAAACTGGCGAAGGTCTTCCTCGCCCTGGCAACTCGAGGAGTGAAGGTCATCCTCGCTCCACCTGCACTGACCATGGAGGTCCTCCCCAGGCTCCTATCGGTTCCAACAGAGGTTCCTCCCACATGGGTGTTGTCCATGGAGGTCCTCCCCATGTACCCTTCAACATTTTCCCGGGTGACCCTCACACCCTATTTATCTCAAGCGGGAACCCTCTCCGCCATGGAGCCAGCGCCGCCCCGAGGCTACATATTGAGAATCAACCTTGTCCCAAAGAGCCATCTAGGGGTAGGAGAGTGGGTCTTCGCTGCTACAAGAAGAGTCATGGGAAGGCCCGGGTGGAGATCAAACATGCCCGTTTCTCAGATTCTGAAGCAGAATGCGACTCAGTGATGGAGCCTTCTCCCCGCTCCTCCGTGTCAAGGGCTGGGGTAGAAACCAGGAGCATCAGCCTCATTCTCCCAGAATCCGAGGTCCACCGGATTCCCGCCTCCCTCCGTAGGTACATCTAGGAGGAAGAAATCGTGGAAATTTCATAGGTCCCGACCACGCAATCACCAGCGTCATCACCAAAAGCGCCCTCTACCTCTACCAGAGATCACGGAGAGCTATTTTGGGGACCAACGACAGTAGAGCAATGGCGTGACCCATCGCCGGTGGCTGCAATTCCTGAACCAGAGGTTGTGGCTATCAGCCCATCGTATCATTATATCGTTGTCAAGTCACCTCACTCTTCAGAGGATGGCCCGAAATTCGGCGGCTAGTCCGCTTGTTCGCCGTATTCTCTGCCGCCAAGATTACTATCCCAAAGGTCTTCTTAGGTGCCGCTACCGGTCCCTCAGCCACCTATGGTTGAAGATTGGGGCAATATGAGGCCAGACCCTGAGTCCGAGCCCATGAGATTATGGAACATTCGCACAGCAGATCACTTCCCGGAGAAGTTCTGGCCAACGATAGCGCCGAACATTTGCGCACCAGAGTCCCTTACCCTAGGGGAAGTGGGGTGCTTCCGCCAGAACCTATGGGTGACACACTTTCTCCTTCGTTTTGAGCAGGTGATGTACCCCAAGAGTCGAGAGCACTTTGAATAAATTGGCGAGCAATTCCGCCTGATCAATTTGGCCGCACTCCCTGTGGCCCAGCACCCTGAGTCACTAGGCCGTCAGGGCACCCTTCAACGGAAATCCATTTAGAGTTTCAAAGTACTCCACAGAGTCATCAGAGAAGCTACCCCCCATTTGAAAGTCTGTGGCTGGAGAGAGTATGCCGCTCTCATGTTCAGCCCTATCTGACAGCAGCCCGATTCATTATGAGAAATTGAGTACATGCCCTTGAGAGGTGTCGCAGTCCACATGGCTAACGTAGTGGAAAAGGAATATGAGCTTCAATTTCTTGATGGAGACTAACCCCTTAAGGGTGTACCACCACTGTTGGACCCATCAGGGAGGGTTACCCATTAGTAGAGGAACCTTATGGGCCTCCATGTACCCACCGAGTTGCTGGTACTCAGTTGAAATGCCAGTAAGGGTAAGGAGCACGTCGGAACTGTCAAGCACTCCGAAACATCCGCCTCTGTACAGAAGACGGTCGAGGATCCCGAGAAGACAGCATTCTGCCAGTAGCCTGCTGAACATAAGAGGTTGGTTGACGAACTCTTGGCCGAGCGTGTTGTAGAACGATGACCCGACTACAGTAATCCCAAGCCGGGGCAACAGGGGCCGGAAAAATTTCCCCCCGGTGAGATGCCTCCAGGAAACCATGATCATGCTGCTTCCACAGATAGGGTAGAAGCTAGAGTTCACGGTAAGAGGGAGAGATATGTCTCGCCAAACCCTCCTGAATGACGGGGCAATCTAAGAAATCTAGCCCGGGTTCCCCCAGTCGCCCCACAGGCCATTCCGCTAGTCGCTCTATGAGCTACTGAAGCCATCTTCCATGTCGAAGAACCCGTCAACGCACTTGTGATTACGAATCCCCATAAAGAGAGGCACCCCCGCCCGGATGATCTTATAACAGCACTCATTGCCCTCCTCGAAGCGTTGGAAACATGGAAGGTGGTTGTCTCACCGGATGGCAAGCCATATCCCGCATGGGTGGATGATATACCCGCACCCCTGGGTTTTGGGAACCCCACTTTATCACCCTTCAATGGGATAGGGGACCCACCGCAACACTTGTCCTAATTTTCTTCCAGGTGTGGCCCCATGCTGGGAACTCCGGCCAAGCAAGATGCCACCAAGCTCCAATGTTTCATACAAACATTGGAGGGCCCTGCATTCATCTGGTACAGCCAGCTCCCTATTGGATCGGTGACCAGTTGGGAGGATCTCCGCTGAAAGATCCTATACCAATTCAGCTCCACCATGCGAAAGACCAACATTGAGGACCTCTTCAAGTGAAAACAAAGGCCTGCTGAGAGAGTCGCGGACTTCATCACCCAGTGGAAGGGACTTACATACTCCCTTGACATGCCACCGACTCAAGAGAAATTACTAAAGATGTGTGTAGGGAACGTTAAAATGAAGCGGGTTCCTTCCCTGATCACCCAGAACTACCTTGGAGGGTTTTGAGATTTCTCAGATAAGGCACAGCGCCTCGAGGAGGCTCTGCAACAGGCTAGTCAGGCACATTTGCTGCCCCCTGTGATCCCATCTAGGAGGGCTGCCAAAGCCGAACCCGCCGCGGTAGCCCAAATAGAAGCCCCAAGGCAGTTGGAATTACTACCAGCAGCACCAGCCCCACAACCCCGCAGAGGTCCTCCAGCTCAAGCACATGCTCCTGCCTAGCAGCGACCACCTTAGAATCGACAGGTTCCCCCGCACAATGCGTCACCACCACCTAGGCGAGACAACCAGGCGCCGCCTCCTCGGCATGCCCCTCCGGCCCCTCATCAGGGCCAGGCCCCCTATCCAGAAAGAAGGCACTAGACCTATTCGTTCAACGAAAATCAAGTCCCTGGCTACTTTCAAAGTGCTCTAGAGAAAGGGATTGTGCGCCTACTCGAGTGCAGAAGGACGGTAGAGGTGAATCTCACCGATCACCCCAACTACTATCCCTATCATTGGATTATGGGGAACACCCTCAAGCAATGATATGTGTTTAAAGACTAGATTCAAGAATAGGTCGACAAAAACATAGTTAGGTTGGGCCCAGCACCGACACAAGTAGCGGGTGTCTTTATAGGGTCAGAGATCGGTAGCGAAAACGAAGGCGAGTGGCAGCAGGTTCCCAGCCGTGGGTCCCAGAAATACGATGACTGGATGGCTCGAAAAAACATCACCCATGCCCATGGTATCATTCGGGCACGCCTAAATCAGCCGGAGCTTTCGGGGGAAGTACCCAGTACCTCTGCATCGTCTTCACAACCAACCTCTTCCCAAAAGGGCAAGCTGTGATGATGCAAGAAGAAGCAACGTGGTCCACCACTTCTGTCATTCTACCGCACTCTTGGAAACTTTATGCCCCCTAAAATGGGGATTCCTCCCAAAACCTTCCCGGTGGTGGATGAATCGTCGAGCGACATCCAGGGGTACGCTTCGGTTAACACCGTGGAGCTGGTAAAGCCCTGTATGACTCCCGACGAGGGGGAACGCCATGAGAGCCTTCCCAATGCTTCCAGCCGACGTCAACGTCCGCAGAACCACAAACACGTTGGTCATCGAGGCATCTCATCGGGCACTTTCAATAAGGTCGTGCATGCTACTGAGACCAGACAGCAGGCTCTGCGCAGATCTCAGCACATGAAACCTCATCTGATGCCCTCAGTTCTACCTCCACCGCCATTTGTGCTACTAGATCAGGCAGAGCTGCCTCGTCCGTATCACAGTCAGTATTTCCCTGATACAGGCCAATCTCCGATGTCCAATCCTAATCCGGCGACTACTCTCCAGGCTTCAACTAGTAGGCAGGGGGATGTACCCAGCACTAGCCAACTGCCGATTCAACTGGCAGGACCCGCTATGCCTCCAACTACAGAACGACCTCTTGTAAGCATAAGCTCGCGCTTGGCACGAATGTATGATGTCTTGAAGCACCTGGCCGGAATTCTAGCAATGATTTCTATCCTTGAGGCCCTTCTTCTATCGTTTGAAATGCGCGAAGTAGTTGCCAAGGCCTTAAGGATCCCCCTTCAGTTTGAGACGAAGGTAGCATCTACGGAAGCCTTCAACACCGAGGCAATTGACAACGCCGAATGCCAGAAAGTTATCTCATTCTCCAATGAAGATGAAGACCCTCCCATACAACGGAATATTATCCCACTGTACATCACTAGCCACTTCAATGGCGTGGAAGTCTGCCATATCCTCTTTGACACGGGTTCCAGGATCAACCTAATCCTGACTCAGACACTGCGAAAGCTGGGTCTGTCTGAGGATGATTTGATTCCGTCTAACCTCAGAATCCAGGGATACAATAGGTACGAGAAATCCCCAGTCGGCAAGATCTGCCTGAAGACCCAGTTCAGAAGCCTAATTTCCAGCACCGAGTTCATAGTTTTCTCTCAGGACACCACCTACAACGCATTTATGGGTATGCCATGGCTCCATCTACACGTAGCGGTCCCTTCTTCGTATCACCAATGCCTCAAATACTCCCTCAATGGTCGAGTAGGCGTCCTTCAAGGAGATGCATCTCCTTTTGCCTCTTGTAAATCCCGCTATCTGGATGTCGATTATTACAAGAGAAAGGATAAGAAAATCCTAGTATGTGAGGATGAACTTGCCTCGGTCACAAGTGATCCATGGGCAGGCCTATATGATGCCCACATCTTCCCGATCCATCGATTGGAGGCCACGACCCCGGACATGGGGTAGTGTTTTGTTGTTTCGGGTACGCAAGGAAGGCGTGTTCCCATGTCCAAGAGACGACGGAAAATCACCTCATACTCCTACACCAACCAGGCTCAGGTGATCCTAGAGCGTCCTACCCCTATGCGGTACCCGAATGTCAAGATTATGACAACGAAAGTATGTCATATGTGTCTCTTCCGTTGGGCAAGAATCAACCGACTCAGGACGACGCATCACCACTGCTTTGATGTCATCAAACGTGGACCCTTAGGCCGAAGGCCTGATGGGATAGGATCGACTGCCTTCATTTCTATGGTCTCAGTGGTGAGTGGGTATCCTGATATGATGACCACTGCTTCCCAAGCTGGAACCAGCTGCCCGTCAGGGTTTGATAGCCAAAAAGAATCCCCCTTTGCGGGAAACCCCTCCACAGGTGGAGAGGAAGATCTGGAGGATGCTCCCCCCGCCTTTGAGGAAGGCATCTCTACCACGGTTGATGAACTGGTACAGGTGAACCTTGGTAGCGAGGCAGATCTGAGACCCACATTGATCAGTGCAGCCATGTCCCCCGAGGAGCAGTAGCTATACATAGACTTTCTCAAGCAACACCGTGATGTGTTTCCCTGGAGTTACAACGAGATGTCAGGACTAGATCCCTAGGTAGTCATTCACCGCCTAGGCCTCCCATTAAACCATCGTGGGTTTAAGAAGCCTCCCAGAAAGATGCACCCTTTTCACGGTTCTATGGTTGAGGCCGAAGTTGACAAGCTTATCAAATCCATCTTCATCAAGGAAGTTTAGTTCCCCAAGTGGATTGCTAACATTGTGCCAGTTAGGAAGAAGAATGGGCAGATCAGGGTCTGCATCGACTTCCATGCCCTCAATCGCCACTGCCCAAAGGATGAATTTCCCCTCTCGGTGACCAAGTTATTAATTGATGCCACGGCCGGGTTCCAATCCCTCTCTTTCATGGATGGTAATTCCGGGTACAACCAGATCTGGATGGCCCCCAAGGACGAGGATTACACTGCCTTTAGGGATCTCCAAGGTACCTTTTGTTACTAGGTTATGCCCTTCAGCCTGAAAAATGAAGGTTCCACTTATCAGAGGGCCATGCATCGCATATTCAGGCCAATTCTTGGGACACTGGTAGAATTCTACGTGGATGACCTAGTGGTCAAATCGCGCCATCCCCAGAACCATCTCAAAGACCTTGAGAAATTGTTCGGTATCCTCCGTTCTCGCCACCTGAAGACGAACCCATTAAAGTGTGCCTTCGGGGTCACCTCTGGGAAGTTTATTGGCTTTGTTGTCAGATACCGGGGCATTGAGATCGACCCAGAAAAGATCAAGGCCATCATCCAAATGCCTCCCCCGATCAATATTCGGGAACTTCGAGGTCTCCTAGGCCACTTATCCTATATACGCCGATTCATCGCGAATCTAGCCAGAAAGTGCAATCCCTTTTCCTGGAACATGAACAAGGGAGCTGCCTACGAATGGGATGAAGAGTGTCGGACCGCCTTCGAGGAAATCAAGCAGTACCTGCACCAACCTCTAGTTTTGATGCCACCCATCTCCAGAAAGCCGCTGGTCCTTTACGTGACTGCCCTGGAATGATCCCTTAGTGCACTTCTTGCCCAGAAGAATAACGAGGGTACTGAGAACAGTCTCTACTATCTCAGCCGCATGCTTCTCGATACAGATATCAGATACTCCCCTATCAAAAAGGGATGCCTTGCGCTCGTTTTTTCCGTACAAAAGTAGGGACATTACCTGTAGCACCATGTGGTACAATTGGTCTCTCAGGTAGACCCACTAAAGTACATCCTGAACCGCCCCATGTTGACTAGCCGACTAGCACGGTGGGTGGTGATCCTCCAGCAATTTGATATCAGGTTCGCACCTCAGAAGTCCATTAAGGGACAGGCATTGGTAGACTTTTTATCTTCCCATCCACCCTCCGCGAATCAATCCATGGACCTGGATTTTCCTGATAAGACGATCCTCTCAGTCGATCGTGTCTTCTCATGTTGGCAAATGAATTTCGGCGGTGCCTCCCAGAGCCCCACTGGTAGGAGGTTCAACGATCCTAAGCTCAACAGAGTGGGCCTGGGTATCGTCTTCATCACCCCAGTGAAAGTCGTCCTACCATACTAATTCTTATTGTCAGAAGGTTGTACCAACAACGAGGCAGAGTACCAGGATCTCATCACCATCCTTGAGTTGGCCCTCGAGATCGACGTGCCCCATCTACATGTGAAAGGAGATTCCGAGCTGGTAATCAAGCAGGTCAATGGCGATTATGTCGTCAGGAAGCCGGAGCTTGTGCCATT
Source organism: Viscum album (assembly GCA_963277665.1). Taxonomy (NCBI): domain Eukaryota; kingdom Viridiplantae; phylum Streptophyta; class Magnoliopsida; order Santalales; family Viscaceae; genus Viscum; species Viscum album. The sequence continues at coordinate 1,283,908,037 of OY728155.1, read as the reverse complement.
TCTAGAGTGCACCCTCCGCCTAATGGCCCAGTTCTCATCTCGGCCAGAGGTCACCCATGTCCCTCGGTCACAGAACGGTCAAGCTGACGCTTTGGGCAGCTTAGCTGCGTCGCTCGCGAAACCCGAGCAAGATGATTTGATCATACATGTGGCACACCGGAGAGTCATTTCCCCCATCACCCAAGAGGAAAATGACACCCTGCGGGTAAGTCATCTCACCGCTGGACCCTCTACATCAGGAGTCCCAGGATCTTCAGACACAGTGGTTGAATCCAATCCCAACTGGAGGGAACCTTTTGTCGAGTATCTTCAAAATGGTTGCCTCCCGGACGACCGGGCCAAGCGTGAGAGAATCCGACACCGCGTGCTGCAATTTACCATCCAGAGTGGTCCCAGTCTTGAGAAGATCCTCTATAAGAGGAATTTCGATGACGTTCTCCTCTGTTGCATTCAAGGAGTCGATATTTCTCATGTTATTCAAGAGGTTCATGCCGTTTCCTGTGGTTCCCATCATGCTGGGCCAAATATGTCCCATAAAATCCAGAGGTTGGGATACTTCCGGCCCTCAATGATCCATGATTGTATCGAGTTTTCCAAGAGATGCCACAAGTTCCAAGTTCATGCCAACTTCCTGCATCGGCCGTCAGAACCCCTCCACTCCACCAGGTACTCTTGGCCATTTGCGGTGTGGGGACTTGATGTAGTGGGACCATATCCACCAGCGACAGCTCGCCAGTGTAGGTTCATCCTGACTGCTACAGATTTCTTCTCTAAGTGGGCAGAGGAAGTTCCACTCAAAGAGGTCAAGGCCCGTTCCATCATCGACTTTGTGAGCTCCAATATCATACTCCGGTTTGGGGCCCCTCACGCTGTCCTCACCGATAACAGCACCAACTTCCGAACGGCTGAGCTAAAAAAATGTATGCCATGTACAATATTTGTTCGAACCATACCTCCCACTATCATGCACAGGCAAACAGACAGATCGAGGCGTTCAACAAAACCCTCTCTAACATTCTGCAGAAAATGGTTGGTCAGAACAAGAAAAGTTTGTCGGACAAGCTCCCCAACATCCTCTAGGCTTATTGGAAGACGACTCGCAATTCCACCCAAGTGACCCCATATTTCCTGGTGTATGGGGCTGAGGCTGTCCTACCCATTGAGATCTAGCTTCCATCGTTATTCACTTCAATCTATGACCAGCAAACGCCAGATGAGGTAGCTAATATCCATCTAGCTGAATTGGAAGCACTGGACGAGAACAGGCTTCGTGCCCTGCACAATCTGGAAAGGCATCAGAATAAGATAGCAAGGGCCTTCAACAAGAAGGTTCGCCTTCTCTATTTTCTGCAGGGCGATCTGGTGTTGGCCCTTCGAGCGCCAATGATCCCCGGTAGGAAACCACCCAAGCTAGAGCCCAAATGGGAAGGACCTTACATCATCTACAAGGTTTACCCCAACGGAGCATATTCCTTGGCAACCACAAATGGTGAGAGCATAACTCCTCCAACCAACGCCAAGTTCCTCAATAAGTACTTTGCCTAGGGAAAAATAGTCATGAACGACCTTAAACTGCATCTTTGTTCTACAAGATGATAAACTACAAAATGGTCCGAGCTCTATGACCTTAAACTAAGATCTCTCTCTGTCCTTACTGCAAGACGTTAAACTCCTGGCCGTGGCTTAGCCTCAGGCCCCTTGGCCTTTTCGGGCCCACGGCCCCCGTCCTTACTGTAGGACATTAAACTGCAAGCCGGTCAGGTCTCCCTGACCGCGATTCGGCCTCATGCCCCTTGGTTTCCCCCGACTCACTCTCTTGCGGGATTGTACGGTGTGGTGTGGGACTACATCCTCATTCACATCAGATTAATCACCATATCATACATATCCCCATATGAGATGTGACCCTCATCCCACATGAAATTAAACTACACTTCTAGAACTACATATGTCTTGATTCACATCCTAATGGGATATGTAAGAACACTTAGATGTCTTGTCTTGAGCCCAACCCCAAACTCTTCTCTTTGACTATCCCCCCTGGGTATAGTTTCCTCTGAGGGTCCTCGCATGATGTGGAGTAGGCTTCCATAGCCCCACTCATACGAGGATTATAATGGTCACACCATGTGCCCAGTCCCGTTCTTCTATCCTCCCACGTCCTCACCGCATGACGTTAAACTGCATGGCCTTCAAGATCTATGTATGGATTAATTCCCATCCTAATGGGATACGTAGGAACGCCGAGACATTTAGTCTGTTGGCCCAGCCCAAAAGGAAAAATTTTCCCCTTGGGTCAATACATACGACAAGGTGTACCCTTTCTCCCCAACTCACGTTGAGCATGCCTCGACCTAGCTGCACGCCCCCCTAGAGATGTTCGCCTCTTTCGTGGATGGATACAGCTAGGCTTCACCCACTCCTTGACTGGGATTCCATCATCTTTCACACCCGGAGGGACCCCCAAGAACGCCCTGGATACAATGCCCGAGGGCTCTCCTACCGGTATGGGCCAACGCCCATGAGGGTTTCCAAGCGACAAGCCGATACAAGTCCCGCATTGCGAATTTGGTCAACGGTCGATGCTCATTTGTTGCTCCCATATCAGGTCACTATAGAAATGTTGTGTTTCGAACATTTTCAACAGTGTCCTGGACCTTCGGGTCCACCCCGAGATGCCCCAAACATCGAGTGCAGTGATTTGTTCTTCCCCATCCTGAAGCGACAAACATCCCTTTGTGTGGCCCCAACGGTTGGGCCCACGACCCCGATTCTCTTATAAGGGATGTACGGCGTGGTGTAGGATTACGTCCACTTTTGGGCCGGGTTACTTGCCATGCCGTACACCTCCATGGATGAGATACACTTATCTCTTTCCCCATCCTCATTGCAAGACGTTAAATTGCAAATTGGGCAGGACTTCCTGACCGAGGCTCAGCTTCATTCCCCTTGGCCTCTCCGGGCCCACGACCCCCATCCTTGCTGCAAGACGTTAAAATACCATTTAGTCAGGCCATCTTGACTGAGGCCTAGCCTCAGGCCTCCCCCACCGAGGCCTACCCTCAGGCCCCTTGTCCCAGATTCTTTCCTACAGAACTGTGCAATATGGTGTGGTATTATGTTCTCATTACCCGTCGCGCCGTACATCTCCTTGTTAGGATAGTCTACCCCCTGGGTATCGCTTCATAACTACATATGGATTGATTCCCATCCTTATGGGATACGTAGGATCACCTAAATTTCTAGTCTTCAGGTCCATCCCCATCTCTTGGGAATCTCCATCCCACCTTGGCTCCTTGGCCTATTCTTCCTCCACGAGGGGATTATATGGTGTGGTGTGGGATTATTCCCTTATTCACGTCGGTCTTGTAATAACCACGCCATGTACCTCTCATTCTTGAGCTGTTTCATCACCCCTTTCTGACGGTTCACCAATGTGCCAAATGGTACTCCAGTTTATTACCTGGAATGCCAGACTTTACTCGGACACATCCGCACCAGCTTTCCAGGCTTTGTGTATCCCTTCATCAGGGCTTCCATCATCATTCACACCTGGAGGGACCCCCAATAAAGGCCTGGATACTACGCCCAAGGGCTCTCCTACCATTATGGGCCAATGCCCACGAGGGTTTCAAACAAAAAATCGATAAAAATCCCACTTTGCGAATATGGTCAGCGGTCGATGCTCATTTTTTGTTCCCACCTCAGACTAACGCGATATGGAAACTGTTTTTTCTGCCATGGTTAACGGTTATCCTTTATCACCATGCAAACCCCATTAAGCACAAAATGTCGATTACACGATTCACATCCTTTTCCAGTCTCATCATGTCCAAGTAGAGTTTTGGAACTCTTGGTAATATTCCTCCATGCACATCTGCGCGTTGGGGGAACAAAGCCATGTCAAAGGTGTCCTTCAGGGCTCTTCACCGACTCCCCCTAATGGGATGTTTCGGGTATTGCGAAAAGGATCTTCCCCCCTTGTTTCCCACACCGATTTTAACTCACGTGGGCTTAGAGATCGGGCCGAGGTCTGCGCTTACCTAGAACGTTTTCACCCACTCATGGATTGAGCTCTAAGACCATAAACTAAGATCTCCTCGGAACTACGCTCAGCTTGATTCCCATCCTCATGGGATACGTAGGACCACCCGAATGTCTCGTTTTTAGGTCTAGTTTATTTGGGAGCTCATCTCTCCTATGTTACCTTTCACCTCTATGTGGGCCCCTCAGCATGAGGTTCCTCTCTCAGGACTGCGTACGGTATAATGTGAGATTATGTCCCCATTCATGTCGGTTATGCCGCACGACACCATACACATTCCCTGCCTAGCATCGTCTCTGCTACGTCTGCACTGCATGACGTTAAAATGAATTCTTGGTCCTGTCACATGACCCTAAACTGTGACATTATCGTCTTGGCCGCACGACGAAAAACGGAACTGCATTGTGATGTCCTTGGTGTAGAGGACATCAAGTTGGGTATTGGTCATGTTCCATGCCATTTGTCAACACCTATCACGGATTGATTCTTGTGGCGACACCAGGGCCTGCTACCCTAGGCCTTCCGCTTCACAAAAAAACCACTCACCCTAAAGGACAAACAAGATTTATCAAATTCCGCTTCTTTCAGTGCAAGGGCCACGCCCGCACTTCCCTTTTCCCCTGGCACCAGTACCTTACCGTGCCACCTTTCATAACTACGTATGGCTTGATTCTCATCCTCATGATATACGTAGGAGAACCCATAAACTTCCCTGTAGGCCCAACCTAACCTTCATGTTCGGTCCCTCGACTCGAGCATTTCCCCAGAGAACACATGGTAAGTAGGGCTTAGGTCCTCATTCACGTCGGGTTTTGTAACCGCCTTTCCAAGGGTCCCCTTCTCTCCTTACCCATTCATGGTCTGAATTCTACAACCCTAAACTAATATCTCCTTGTTGGAAGGGACTCTGCTCCCTCTATCTAATACGTCTCGTTGTCGTATTCAGATGTGTTTTGACAAAGAGCCCAATGTGTGGGATTTTCATGGGGACATTCCCCTTGTCCCATGACCAAGCTTTGTGAGCTTGCTATTTGGATCCTCATCCTCTTCCACATCCAAAAGGACCCTCGTACGACATGGATACTAGGCTTAAGGGCTCTCCAGGGATGTTGGTCCTAAGGGCTCTCCTATCGTCTCGGGCCAACGTCCCTATGGATCTCTAACAAAATTTGCAACATGGTCCCGTGTTTTGAACATGGTCAATGGTCAACCCTCGTTTGTTTGTCCCCAATCTAGGCTAACGCGATATGGATGCTGCGTTTCCTCCATGGTTAACAGTTATCCTCTATCGTCACACCGCCGTCATTGTGATCCAAATCTCGAGTGTCACGATTCACACATTTCCACTTCCTCATGTTCAAGTGTAATTCCAACGTATTCGGCTCTATCTTTTCACGCATCTAAGTGTGCCACATGGGCGTGTTATTATCATGGGGCCGGTATTCACCGAGCGTCCCTTCACCCTAACCTTCCCTTTTCTGTGTCGGGAAATTCCCACCACTAATTCTTGTTTCCCACACCGAGCATGACTCACGTGGGCTTAGTAGTTTTGGCAGGATGCGCACCAACACGGCCAGGCTTCTCATCATCCTACAAGACGTTAAACTACGCTTCCATAACTACGTATGGCTTGATTTTCATCCTCATGGGATAGGTAGAGAGACCCTGGTATTTTTCCTAGGGTCCTGCCCATAGGAATTTTCCTATCCATTTTTCTCTAGAACTATTTATGGCTTGATTCCCATCCTCATGGGATACGTAGAGACACCTTGGTATTTTGCCTAGGGTCAAGCCCATAGGAATTTTCCTATCCATTTTTCTCCTGAACTACGTATGTCTTGATTCCCATCCCCATGGGATACGTAGAGACACCCTGGTATTTCGCCTAGGGTCCAGCCCATAGGAATCATTAATCCTATCCTTCCCCTTTCCATCCCCCTGGCCGGACCCCTCGCTATAGAGGCCCTTTCCCAAAGAAGGAAGGATCCATAACCAAACCAATGCGCCCATCTGGCGTACTCCCACCACGGTGGTGTAACTACCTGAGTGTTGGATTCTGTTCGGACAAACCATCACTCCATATTCCGCGTTTTGCGTACCCCTTATTCGGACCCTCGTCCCCTTTCATGACTGAAGGGACCCCCCTAATGGCCTGGTCCCATGCTGCATCGGCTCACCTACCGTCATGGGCCAACGTTCCGGAAGACTGGTCGTGTCTGAAAGAACCCCTAACAGTATGAATGATTGACCTAGGGTCCGCTAACTATCTTGGGCGAACGTCCCGAAGGATTGACCGACAACATTTGTGACATGGTCCCGTGTTTCGAACATGGTAAATGGTTGACCCTCATTTTTTGTCCCCATTTCAGGCTAACGTAGTAAGGATATCATTTCTCCACCACGGTTAATGATTGTCTTTTATTGCCACGCCATCCCCACAGTGTTCCAAATATTGGGCATCGTGATCCACACTTCCCATTTCCATCTTTTTGGACTGATTTTAGCGCCCCTGGAATTGCACCGTTCGTGCATAAGAGCACGCTAAAGAAACGGTAATTTGGCTATTATGAGAACCTCCTTCTGTGGCCAGGCCTCTCCCACATTCCGGAAATCCGGACTAGTTATCCAAACCCCGGATTCCCGAAGCTTGTTTTCCATTCCCATTTTGGGTGGGACGATATGGCAACTATCTCTTATTTATCACATCGGGCTTGACCCACGTGAGCTTGGGGAATTGTCGCCGGACGTCCTGCTAACATTTTAGGGATGTAATGAACCGATGAAAACAGTTGAAATTGTGCGTGCTACGGTATTCAATAGAAGAAAAAATTAAAGCACGAAAGTACCATTAAAAGGTTTGTAATTTGTTACAATACCCGGGGGTCGACTCCCCCCATGGACGGGTTGACCCTGTCAAAATAATGTTGTACCTCCGCCACCCTTCAACTTGTGGCATCCAAGACTTGCTGCCGCCGACTCAGCTCCTGCTCCTACTCAGCAGCGGCAAGGCACAGTTCATCAGTCCTGGCTCTGGCCCTCTCTAATCTAGCCTGAATGGAAGCCATCTTTCCAGAATCCCACCTCAAATGCTCTTCTGCCTCTGCCAGCTGGGCCTTCAATCGTGAGATCAGCTCAAATTGTGCATTAAGAGAGGCTGAGTGCTCATCTTCCTGGGTCTGCATCTGTTGGACCTCACTTTCAGCCTCCTTGAGATTCTTGATGTTGGTCGGCTTCCTCTGCTGTCAGCCCATGCTGAGCCAGCAATCATACTCCCAGATCTGCTCGGCCATGAGATCTCGGATGAACTCATGAGGACATTGGGAATCCACTCCCCCCGTGCACATTTCACGCAGCCGCAAGCGAATTCTATCCATTTTGTTCAGCCATAGAATTTGGCGGTGTCCTTGATGAAGCGTGTGATTAACTTCCACGATCGGCGGCGGACTATGCTGATGTCCTCCTTGTCAGAGGCCTTTTCATCCCAGTCTACGCGATTGGAAGGCTCGTACGCAGGATACACCTATAGGAAGTCCTCGGAAGGATCTGCATATGGTGTTGAATCCGGCATGACATTTGGCGCCGGAGCAGGCATGACGGGACTTGGGTCGGCCGATTGATCCTCATCATCAGAATCCACCTCAATAACCTTAGGCACGACCCTAGGAGGGATGCTGCCAGACATCCCAACCAGCCTTGCCGCAGCAGCCCATGTCAGTCGAAGAACTGTACGACAAAGAGGGACACAAACATTACTTGGAACAATCTACATATGACAACAATGAATCCAGTAGAGGAAACTTACGGAGATCGATCTCCTGGTGCTTCTCTTGAGTCGATGCTGACAGGACCCCGAGGCCTGGCCCTCCATATACTGTTGGAAGGTCTAGAGATTCCTGAGGAGCCACCTCGGGTGGTCTGGCCCCACCAGATGCAGAACTAGACGCAGCCGTAGGCGCAGGTTCTAAAGGTCCTGCATTGTCACCCACCAAGGGGCGAGAGTGAGGCCTGCGTACAAGTTCCTCCTGCATGGTTCAAACATCGGTGAGAAATCCGTGATGGCTCGAGAACGGACCATAAGGAAAGAAGTTTGGAATGATACCTCGAGAGCCTCCGCGAAATCCTCAGAATCTGAGTCATGGTCTCCGACTTCACCCTCCTCCAACGGGCTCCCTCCGCTAGCCTCATCCTCCTGAGAGGAGTCCTCTGATTCTTCCGGCAGGGCGAAGCGCTCCCTCAGATCGGCAACTGATAGCTGTGGGGGACCGTCTGATCTAGCAGTACCCTCACACGGTCTGTCATTGGGTGTGGGACCCCACTAGAGTGAATGTAGCCCACCAACTCATCCAAGAATTTCTCCGCCTTTGCCGGAGACACCGTGAAACCAGCCCGGACTGGGCCTATGCCCCGTAACTCCATCCCAAGGCGATTCAAGTACGCCCACATCTCGGGTGGATTGAGGAATTTCTGGTTGACATCCCAAATGTCCCAGGCCTCCAGAAAGACCGCATCCTTTTCCATGTCGATATGACGCAGCCGCTTCCTCGGAGCCTGAGTGGATATCCCAGGAAATCCCCTCGGTGGCCGCCCATCCGAATGGCCCTGCTCTTTGGGAATCACCATATCTGTCGTTGTTGCCACGCCCTCGGCCGGTACGAGTCTCGACGCCACAGCAGCCCCGCCACCGCAATAGGCCCTTACTGCCCTCCGACCCCAACCTCGGGATAGAGAAGGCCCACCGTCACCAACCCGAATAGTTGGCTGCCTCAGCATCTCCCCTGGATAAGCAGCCTCCCAGCTAATGGCATACTCCCTCACCAATCCAAAAGTGGTGGTGGATGGAGGAAATGCAATTCACATCTTCCTGTCTTCTCGTGTGAACAAGAGCCACAGATTCCTCATCACACACGGGTGCTCCTCGTGACACACCTCCCAGTAGACCTGCGAGGTCAGCCGCTGGAGGCATCGGAACTGCCTCGCAAACCGATGTGGGGTGTACGGTTCACAGAGCAGCTCATGATCCACTCATTCCACCAAAACTATGCCTCGAAAGGCTAGGAGATAAGACTGGTGCTCTTCCATTCTATGCCTGTCGTCAGTGAGTATCCTCGTCAGCAATGGAAATGGGTGGAAGTTAAAATCATCCACCCTCCACACCCAGTTCAGCACCATCAACACAGTTAGTTTGAATGGGAAGCTCCCAGCCGCATTCAGAATGAAGGGGCGGATGATTGATCCTGGCGGAGAGATAGGGTTTGGATACTCATAAATCCCCATGATGTGAGCCACAATCCACCCATATATAAGGTGGAAGGTCCTGCATATCCTTGGAGGGTTCTTTCCCTTACTAACGTGATGCATCATCCTGTATAGCTTGGTGAGCATTAGAACCCTTAGATTGACCCGCTGCCCTATGGCCAGCACCTACGCCATGATAAACAAGCTTGGCCGCACCCCCATGTTGGGATCCCTCACCGGTAGGATCAAACCGCAGATAAGGGTCGCGATGAATGCCGCCAGCCTGACTGTCGGCTGATGTTCAGTGCTGACACTGAAACCCCAAGTCTTCCATTGGCTGTCCTCAATGACCCGCCAGTACGAGTGCTCCTTGCCCCGTTGATCCACCTTCGGAAAAGTTCGAGGCCTCGAAGGAAACTCTCGAATCTCAACGAAGTTCAGGAACCGCTCGAACCACTTCTTAAAGTGGACATCCCTCACTGCTTCCTTGTCCTCTCCAGGGACCAGTGCCATCAGCGCTGACGCCAGTCGTGGCATCTGCTCCATATCCTCCCACGCACTCATGACGGGGAGGAACTCATCATACATGGCCCCCAAGATCAGAACCCCCTAAATCTGGTGGACATCCCACAGGCAATACCCACCTCCCCATGGTGCAAATGAAATGTATTGGTCCTAGACGACCATCTGCTCAGCAGCTCTGGCATCAGCGGTTTTGGTTGGTAAATGTGGAATTGGGAGGCCCATGCTGCCTCATACAAACCCACTCTCCTCAGCTTGGCCCCAAACTCCTCACATGAGGTGCCTACCCAGTAAGCCCACGCCCAGTCATTAGTGAAGTTGCCGCCCGGGCGCAGGTCCCACTCATCGGACCACCCCTTCTTTGAATCCTACAAAGCCGCCTTTAGCATGGTACGGTATAGAGGAGGGGACGTCTCTGGTTGTAGTGGATTCCCGTCAATATTGTTCCCAGGGTTGTAGAGACAGTCAGCGGTGACGGGTGTGAAGTCCTCCCGCGCATGACAATCGGCCGCCCTGAACCACTAGAGCTCACATGGCGTGCTCTTGAACCAGCAAGCTGGTTCGTCCCTACTGACCTGATGGATGAATGTAGAGACCCGAAGCTTGACTTACATTGACATTACATTACATTTTCGGAATACATAGTACATACACACAAGGATCGTAATAGTTTAGTGTCTTTGGAAACTCGGAACGTAATCTTCTAATCGTGGTGAAAGATCTTCAACATCTCCTATAAAGATCTTCCCTTTTTTTACCTAAAACCTTTCTTTATATCCTGTGGAAAAGAAAACATTAAAGGGTGAGCTCAAATGCTCAGTAAGGGTAAATAAAAGAAATATCAATCACATCGTATTCATAAGAACATAACATTTTGGAAATCATAACCTGCAAAAGAGAGCATAATTTCATAACATGGGATAAATCATGGCAGTGAAATGTAATCACAATAATCATAACATAAAACATGAAACTTTTTGTCATTCACACATAATCATAGAGAATCATTTCTTGTCAGTCAAGACTCATTGCCAAGACTATCTTAGTGCACAAAGTCCCTTTCTGAATCGAGTAACCCTCGTTTCAGTCCTGTTTCACTGAACCGGTATAACCTACCGTTCCAGCCCTGTCTATCTCATGAGATATAAAATCTTTACCCAATGCATTGGAGGGAGATATAGGTCACACCCATCTTATAATGAATCCTTTCTTATGTGTGCCACATAATCATAAATCATACATCATCGCATAACCCATGTAATAAAAATGGGATTCTTAAACAACATGACATCATAAAACAATTCATATAAGATAAAGGAATTCATAAAAATGTTTCCATCACAACATAATCAAATCCATGTAATAATAGGGATAAAAACAGAACCCTTTTATTATCTTAGATGAAAAATAATTTTTATAAAATACTTGAACTTCATTCTTGAGGAAAATATCCTTTCTACTTCAAAAATACTTTTCCTTTCTTAACATTTCATACAATTTTAAACTAAAAGAAGTTGATTAAAAATAAACTTGAATACTTGTAAAGGAAGCTTCTTGGAAATAATTTTTTAGAAATCCATTCATGCCGTATAAGTTAATAAAAACATTCTTCGTACTTTTGTCGAAAAAGTCAAAAAGTACCTCGTATGAAAAACGACAAAAGATTCCTTTCATATCTTTTACTAAAAACTCACCGAAGGGTAAAATTGGATTTAAACAATTGTAGGTGGATGGAAATAATATTACATATTGAAGAAACATGGATGTGGATGATAAAATACACCCCAGTAAATACCAAAGTATAAACAATCTCGGATAAAAATGAGATTGTGATATTTCCCTTACCTTAGGTCCGATTTGCTTTGTATGTGTCCGAACCTCCTGTATAATGACTTAAATAATGTCATTGACATATTAAAGAATCATATTCATTGTTATGATATCATATATGGTTCACTTATGATATTATATTACCCATTCTTTTGTAAATTCCATGTTAAAGAAGCGTTTTGGGTAAAATCGTTTCATTTATCGTAGATGTTTTGACTTGTTGTTCTTGACATTATTATTACTTATATCATGATTTACTTACTTCCATAATATAAAATATTATTTATATATCATATATATTCAGTATATATATATATAATAGATAGAAAAATGAAATGAAAAACACCGTTCATGGAGACGGTAGTCCGTACGTACGCATGAACGCTGTTTTTCTTTCCTTATTGTCTTGAATGGAAGTAAGTAGATGACATACATATATATATATATACATAAATCCAGTATCATTATTATGTCATATATTTAATTAGTACTTATTATATATACATTATAATCATTCATGAATGGTTAATCCTTAAGAATGAATCTCATCGCGTCGTGGAGACGGTAGTCCGTACGTACGCACGAGCGATGATATCATTTCCATAATTATTTAATTGAATTGGAGTGGATTATACAATATATCAGAATCAATATTATGTTGTAATAACTATTTATAGTTATTCTTTACACCATTATACCCATCCATGTAAGGTGGTGGTGGAAAATAGATTACACCACGGCGTGGAGACGGTATTCCGTACGTACGCACGCGCGGTGATTTCTTTTTCCGTAGGATGGATAGATGGTGAAATAGGGTTGTTTCATACTTAAAATAACATATCATTATATGAGTGATACTGATGTTATTACTTCATAATGAAACAACCTAAGAAGAAGAAGTGGAAGAAAAAATAAAGATGAAAGAATTTGTAATGGTAATTACCTCTTCTTTGAAGCGCCTCTTTGAGACCTCCTCTTAGGGCACTAAAATTGGTCTTTGAGGAAGACCAGAACCTCTAGGATGTTTCTAGGGAAGTGGAAAAGAGATTTTGGCAGGGGTTGTCCGAGCTTGAGTGCTCAAATTGGTGTGAGGAGGAGGGGGAGGAGGTGTCCTTTTATAAGGGAGGAGAGGGGCACCTTAGGAATACCTCAAAATATTATTTTATATTAATGTCAAAATCGGTTTATAATGGTTCCAAAGGGTCTTATTTCGAAGATAAAGTGGGGATGGGTCGAAATCCTATCAACCAATAAGATTTAGACAAGTTTAGGGTATTATTTTAACCTTATCAATTAGATTTAACTCTAAGTTAAATAATTTAACTTTTACCGTGTCTTTTTGTTTTCTTTCACTATATGGTTAATACACTAACTATAACATGCCAAACGAACCCCAAATTGTTTATTATTAATACATATATCCTTATCTAAGTCATTTGGCCGAACCTTAGATTTTTAGGAATAAAATAACAATTAATAATATAATATTTGATTTAAAAACTATTTTTTGTCAATTTTGACACTATTTGATATATGATTTTTGTGAAAGTCATAACAGAATTATATGTTCTAACCAAGTTGATTAAATCAACACTAATATATCATAGTAACCTAGAAAATTAGTGGAATTCATAAAAAGTTTCAAATTACATTCATTTGAGCATTTATAACATCAATTATGTTAATATTTCCTTAAAAGGGTAATTACTGCATCATCATTGTGTCATAAATAAATTAATTTATTTAAAGTCTAAAAATTATAAATAAAATATCATTATGTAGAAAATATTTTTAGATTTCTAATGAATATTTATAGTCTAATTTATCTTATGTATAACCCCATATTAAAAATGTTTTAGTTATTAAACATTGATTTTAACTATTTTAACTATTCATTAAATAAAATAATATTAAATGTCATAATCTAATCCAAGTGGACCTTAATGGTCATATTATATTCATAAGGTTGTTTTTGGTCGAATTAAACTTATCCAATAGAATTAGGACATGTGTTAGGGTAATAGTAATATCATATTTACCGTCAGTTACCCTATTTACTATTAACCGTGGTAAAAAAAAGTAAAAAGTTACTGTTCACCAAAAATTATTTTCATCTCATTGAACCACATTTTAGTCCTTGATATTAACCGTGTCTGTCGGATTTTCAAAATTCCATTCACAGAAGCGGTAAAATTAAGTTTTATGCAAAATTCAGTTTTTAACCTACCACTTAGTGGTTTCACTATTCATCAAAAATTGAAAGTTTTCAGAAAAATACCAAAATTTCATCCTAAGCTATATTTCTTATTCCGAATCCAGAAATTAATTCCATTTTGAAAAATAAAATATAAAAAATTTCAAAAAGTGGTTATTACTATTCATAACGGCTAGTTTTAATAATATTTTAATAGCATATTGTTGTTTAATGAAACTCGTTATTGCGTACTACACACGCTATCGAGGAAGGTCGCGATTGCGTGTAATGCACGGCAAGTCAAGGATGTGTGTTGTGCAAGCTCCTTTTTATGTAGCGTAAAACACAAGACATTAATAAAATTAAAAAGAATATTTTTCATAAAATCTCGGGCTGTTACATTCTACCCCCCTTAAAAATAATTTCGCCCTCGAAATTCGTCAGGGTTATAAATGGTTTATTATTCGAAAGTTTCTTTAATAGAAACCCACATCGTAAAAAGGAATATCAAAACCAATCTTTAAAAACAAAAGTATGAAACGTAACGTTTACCCAAATAAACTAGTCACTGGGTTTTCACATAGGTGAAAATATGGATATGGAAGATAAATCTAACCATCATGTTCTGATGGAGAGTGGTAGAGAACATGGCTATGGAAAAGCCAGAAATCACAAATCCATAAATTTGTGACGATCTAAGGTACCATCTGATTCATCAGATATAAGATCACTAGGACAACATTTTTGGTTTTCAAGATCATTTCCCTAATGTTAAAGAATTTGAATTAGAATAAATACTTACTTTATTTTGGTACAATCTCACTGTTGTTCGTGCCTTTAACAATTTCCACTTCATCTCTTAAATAAATGAAGTTGAATTTGTTATTCGTGAAGTGTTAGCAGATCATGTGATAGAATGACGGGTCATTCCATCTGTCTCAAACAAAAGGTTAGCAAAAAAAATTATATACATAAGTCGATCTATAGTGAGATTAATCATATATGGTTCCTAAAATGGACTTATACATCATATTTCATACAACTTAATATAATAAAACTAGTTTCTACTAAACAGGGACTTCCTGTAGGCCAGTGGTAGGCGATAAAGGCCAGTCGCACTTCGGTTGTGGGTTCGATTCCCACAGCCTTGTCCGACGCGATGGGCTGTCGCCCATCCTGCAGGTTGTCCTTTTTCTAAAACTATATTACTATAACATCCCATCAATAATATCGAAAAAAAACTTCTATCCTTAAACAATACTAACTTATTCCAACATAATCCATTCCAATCTTTAGGCTTACCCATAATACTGTAGTCGACTCTCATAATATAGTGAAAACAATTACCAGAGATTTAATACCATCGTTGATCCCCATAAGATATGTCTTGTTGGTCACATTCTAAACATTCAATGTCCTTAATCATGTATTCTCTTGAATACCTTAGTGAAAACATGAATGCAGTTTAAAGTTAACACTTTCCACATACCAAAATCCTCAAAATTCTATATACTCAAACCATGATATCACTTAGTCCTTATATCAATCATGAGCTCATGAATACTATTAAACATTTAATTTTCTCGTTTTCCCTTCATTATGAGCATATCATCTTATTTCCAAAAAATATCTCAATCACATTGAATACCACATCAATAAATATTGCAATACTCAATGATAAAACATTAATTTGGAATCCCATTACATAAACACTTAATCATTCCACCACATCGTTGTCATATTCAACATTTCCAATAGTGATCGCATGTGACTTCCCTTTTTCCTTTGCCTTCAGTGGTTTCTCATGTTGATCATCACTAACCCTTGGATTAGGGCATTTATTAGCATAATTCCCCATTTCCTTTCACTTGAATCATTGAAGTGTTGGTGGTGCGTTCTCTACAGTGTTTGATTTATTCACATCATTAGAAACCCTTTTTCCATTACTTCGACACTCAGCTTCTCGATGACCTTCTTTTCCACACTTAAAACATTTTCTAGTCCCTTTAAGACAATCTACACCATGCTTCTTTCCACACTTTGTGCATAAGGAAACATTCATCTTCTTTTCACCATTATTCTGAGATTTCTCCTTGAACTCCATCTTTCGTTTCTTGTCAAAACCATGAGATGGATATGTAACACCAACTTCCATTTCTACCTTGATAGCACAATGCACAATTTCTTCATAGCTACTGGAGTCTCTTATAGCTAATGCCCTTCGAAGACTTGGTTTTAAGCCCCTGAAAAATCGATCAACTTTACTTTCAGGTTGGATGATAATGCCAGATGCATACCTTGCAAGTCTTGTAAAATTCGCTTCGTATATACCAACAGATTCATCATCCTTTTGCATTAGTTCAAGTAACTCTTTCTCCATTTTTGTTCGAAGAATACGAGGGAAGTACTTACTGAAAAACAAGTTCTTGAACTCGTCCCATTCCATGGACACAATTTCATCTCTTGGCCTCGTATTCTTGATAAGATTCCACCATTGATCAGCTTCACCTTCCAAACGATATACTGCTAAGATGACTTTATCATGTTCAGAACATTGAAGAACTGAAAATATCTTTTCAGTGGTACTGATCCATTGTTCAGCAACAAGTTGATCGGAAGCCCCACTGAAAGAAGGTGGACGTTGCCTCATGAAGGACTCAATAGAATATTGTTCCTTTCTCTACTCATTTGGAAGTACAGAATGATTCATAGCTTGTGTAAGGATAGAAATAATATTTTGCACTCCATCTCCCATAACATTTGTTTGTTCAGGAGGGAAATCATTGCATTGTCCATTACATTGATCAACACGGTTCCTTCGGGTTCCAGCCATCGTCTAAAACCCAAAAAGAATAGTGTGAGAGGCAAAAATCATGCTAGGAAAAACAACATAATAAAGGGGGAGTACCTTCAATATCTAACATCTTAGGTTAAATTCTAAGATCGTTAGCGCAATTCTAGGACTATAACCTATATGTATACTTAAATTTAGAGACGTCCCTAGACATACCTTAGAAATATCTCTAGGGACCTCACTAACGTTTTCGCATCCTAGTTTGCAAAGGTTGACTAAACCTTTCCTCTGATACCAACTGTAGAGACCCGAAGCTTGACGTACATTGACATTACATTATATTTGTGGAATACTTAGTACATACACACAAGGATCGTAATAGTTTAGTGTCTTTGGAAACTCGGAACGTAATCTTCTAATCGTGGTGAAATATCTTCAACATATCCTATAAAGATCTTACCTTTTTTTACCTAAAACCTTTCTTTATATCCTGTGGAAAAGAAAACATAAAAGGGTGAGCTCAAATGCTCAGTAAGGGTAAATAAAAGAAATATCAATCACATCGTATTCATAAGAACATAACATTTTGGAAATCTTAACCTGCAAAAGAGAGCATAATTTCATAACATGGGATAAATCATGGCAGTGAAATGTAATCACAATAATCATAACTTAAAACATGAAACTTTGTGGCATTCACACATAATCATAGAGAATCATTTCTTGTTCGTCAAGACTCATTTCCAAGACTATCTTAGTGGACAAAGTCCCTTTCTGAATCGAGTAACCCTCGTTTCAGTCCTGTTTCACTGAACCGGTATAACCTACCATTCCAGCCCTGTCTATCTCATGAGATATAAAATCTTTACCCAATGAATTGGAGGGAGATATAGGTCCCACCCATCTTATAATGAATCCTTTCTTATGTGTGCCACATAATCATAAATCATACATCATCACATAACCCATGTAATAAAAATGGGATTCTTAAACAACATGACATCATAAAACTATTCATATAAGATAAAGGAATTCATAAAAATGTTTCCATCACAACATAATCAAATCCATGTGATAATAGGGATAAAAACAGAACCCTTTTATTATCTTAGATGGAAAATAATTTTTATAAAATACTTGAACTTCATTCTTGAGGAAAATATCCTTTCTACTTCAAAAACACTTTTCCTTTCTTAACATGTCATACAATTTTAAACTAAAAGAAGTTGATTAAAAATAAACTTGAATACTTGTAAATGAAGCTTCTTGGAAATAATTTTTTAGAAATCCATTCATGCCGTATAAGTTTAAAAAAACATTCTTCGTACTTTTGTCAGAAAAGTCAAAAAGTACCTTGTATGAAAAACGACAAAAGATTCCTTTCATATCTTTTACTAAAAACTCACCGAAGGGTAAAATTGGATTTAAAAAATTGTAGGTGGATGGAAATAATATTACATATTGAAGAAACATGGATGTGGATGATAAAATACACCCCAGTAAATACCAAAGTATAAACAATCTCGGATAAAAATGAGGTTGTGATATTTCCCTTACCTTAGGTCCGATTTTCTTCGTATGTGTCCGAACCTCCTGTATAATGATTTAAATAATGTCATTGACTTATTAGAGAATCATATTCATTATTATTATATCATATATGGTTCACTTATGACATTATATTACCCGTTCTTTTGTAAATTCCATGTTAAAGAAGCGTTTTGGGTAAAATCGTTTCATTTATCATAGGTGTTTTGACTTGTTGTTCTTGACATTATTATTACTTATATCATGATTTACTTACTTCCAGAATATAAAATATTATTTATATATCATATATATTCAGTATATATATATAATAGATAGATAAATGAAATGAAAAACACCGTTCATGGAGACGGTGGTCCGTACGTACGCATGACCGCTGTTTTTCTTTCCTTATTGTCTTGAATGGAAGTAAGTAGATGACATACATATATATATATATATATACATAAATCCAGTATCATTATTATGTCATATATTTCATTAGTACTTATTATATATACTTTATAATCATTCATGAATGTTTAATCATTAAGAATGAATCTCATCGCGACGTGGAGACGGTAGTCCGTACGTACGCACGAGCGATGATATCATTTCCATAATTATTGAATTGAATTGGAGTGGATTATACAATATATCAGAATCAATATGATGTTGTAATAACTATGTATAGTTATTCTTTACACCATTATACCCATCCATGTAAGGTGGTGGTGGAAAATAGATTACACCACGGCGTGGAGACGGTATTCCGTACGTACGCACGCGCGGTGATTTCTTTTTCCGTAGGATGGATAGATGGTGAAATAGAGTTGTTTCATACTTAAAATAACATATCAGTATATGAGTGATACTGATGTTATTACTTCATAATGAAACAACCTAAGAAGAAGAAGTGGAAGAAGAAATAAAGATGAAAGAATTGGTAACGGTAATTACCTCTTCTTTGAAGCGCCTCTTTGAGACATCCTCTTAGGGCACTAAAATTGGTCTTTGAGGAAGACCAGAACCTCTAGTATGTTTCTAGGGAAGTGGAGAAGATATTTTGGCAGGGTTTGGCCGAGCTTGAGTGCTCAAATTGGTGTGAGGAGGAGGGGGAGGAGGTGTCCTTTTATAAGGGAGCAGAGGGGCACCTTAGGAATACCTCAAAATATTATTTTATATTAATGTCAAAATCGGTTTATAATGGTTCCAAAGGGACTTATTTCGAAGAAAAAGTGGGTATGGGTCTAAAGCCTATCAACCAATAAGATTTAGACATGTTTAGGGTATTATTTTAACCTTATCAATTAAATTTAACTCTAAGTTAAATAATTTAACTTTTACCGTGTCTTTTTGTTTTCTTTCACTGTATGGTTAATACACTTACTATAATATGACAAAAGAACCCCAAATTGTTTATTATTAATACATATATCCTTATCTAAGTCATTTGGCCGAACCTTAGATTTTTAGGAATTAAATAACAATTAATAATATAATATTTGATTTAAAAACTATTTTGTGTCAATTTTGACACTATTTGATATATGATTTTTGTGAAAGTCATAACAAAATTATATGTTCAAACCAAGTTGATTAAATCAAAACTAATATATCATAGTAACATAGAAAATTAGTGTAATTCATAAAAAGTCTCAAATTACATTCATTTGAGCATTTATAACATCAATTATGTTAATATTTCCTTAAAAGGGTAATTACTGCATCATCGTTGTGTCATAAATAAATTAATTTATTTAAAGTCTAAAAATTATAAATAAAATATCATTATGTAGGAAATATTTTTAGATTTCTAATGAATATTTATAGTCGAATTTATCTTATGTATAACCCCATATTAAAAATGTTTTAGTTATTAAACTTTGATTTTAACTATTTTAACTATTCATTAAATAAAATAATATTAAATGTCAAAATCTAATCCAAGTGGACCTAAATGGTCATATTATATTCATAAGGTTGTTTTTGGTCGAATTACACTTATCCAATAGAATTAGGACATGTGTTAGGGTAATAGTAATATCATATTTACCCTTAGTTAACCTATTTACTAATAACCGTGGTAAAAAAAAATAAAAAGTTACTATTCACCAAAAATTATTTTCATCTAATTGAACCACATTTTAGTCCTTGATATTAACCGTGTCTGTCGGATTTTCAAAATTCCATTCACAGAAGCGGTAAAATTAAGTTTTATGCAAAATTCAGTTTTTAACCTACCACTTAGTGGTTTCACTATTCATCAAAAATTGAAAGTTTTCAGAAAAATACCAAAATTTCATCCTAAGCTATATTTCATATTCCGAATACAGAAATTAATTCCATTTTGAAAAATAAAATATACAAAATTTTAAAAAGTGGTTATTACTATTCATAACGGCTAGTTTTAATAATATTTTAATAGCATATTGTTGTTTAATGAAACTCGTTATTGCGTACTACACACGCTATCGAGGAAGGTCGCAATTTCGTGTAATGCAAGGCAAGTCAAGGATGTGTGTTGTGCAAGCTACTTTTGATGTAGCGTAAAACACAAGACATTAATAAAATTAAAAAGAATATTTTTCATAAAATCTCGGGCTGTTACAATGAAGACGTCATCCCTCAGCCCGAAGACATACAAGGGCAGCTTCTTGCACTACGGATAGTTCTTCTGACCCTCTGATAGCAGTTCTGTCAAAGAAGTATGGTCCGAGTGGCTTCAGAACATCTCCCCTAGGCCCATACAGTTAGCCATCTCATCCCACCGGGCGGCGTCTACAAGGACCACCAATACAGCCTCTCGATGGTCCATTTTGGTTTCGGCACTCGAAAGATGATTTTTTTCAAACTGGATCGCAAAGCTTTCTCATGAAGATCCCACTCCAAGCTCAGGTGCAAAACCATGCCGTGGAGTCTGGCCTAGGCCGGCAAACAGAAGTTCGCTTAGCGCGGTCGCGGAGTCGGAGGCTCGCGATTCGTCACGAAGCTCGATTCGCGGAGAGCAGATGCGGAGGACGCGGAGCTTCGCAAAGTCGAGAGTGCAAGAGGAAAAAAGTCGTGAGTGGAAAAAAGAGATGTCAGCCCCCCTATTTATAGGCGGCGACCCTGGTGCTTCATGACACGTCCCGACCGCACGGAGCATCGTGGCGCGTCCAGACTGTGTGGCCGCCAGTAGCATCGCGGACCCCTTCGCGAGGCCGCATCGCGAACCGCCGATAATTTTGGCAATTTTCCCTCAGACTTCGACCCTTCGTCCCTCCACGGCTCCATGTCTGAGGGGGGGCATTTGTTGGCGCCAAAATATTGCACGAAAAGAAGGGCAGAAAAACACGCCCCGCACGCTGCCTCAGGAAGCTCCAACACGAAGCACCCCCTGAGCATCGTGGCCGCCGTGAAGCACAAGAGGCGGTAATGCTCCGCGAACACCCTGACATTCGCGAGCCCACCGCAAAGATCGTGAGGAGGTACCCCTCTATGAACGACCTGAAGTTCGCGAGCCTGCCGCACAGATAATGAGGCGATACCCCTCCGCGAACGGCCTGACGTTCGTGAGCCCACCACGAAGCACCCGCCTCCCCTTCGCGCCGCGTGACGTTTGCTTCGCGGCGCTCCTTGCCTATAAATATTGGGTTCCCCCAGAGTCCAAGGGAGACGATCCGAACTTTCGGCTTCTCATCTCCCAAATCGCGAAGTACCCTTCACCCCCAGGAATCATGAGCTCTGCGAGGTACTTCTACTTCGCGAGATGCCTTCTCCTTGTCTCATATTGAGCCCTTCTTCTGATAAAGATGCCCTTCGCAAAGCCTAAGGGTATTCGTGAAGGAAGGGGATTCCCAAGGGAACCCGGGCAGCAGCGGAGCATTTATGCTCCGAAAAACACCCATCCTGTACTAGTGATCCACATGCCATGGTGGGGTTGTTGTACATCGCGAAGCACACTGCTTCCCAGCACCTTGCTTTGCGAGGCCCCTCTGCTTCGCGAGGCAGTGCTCCGCGAATACTATTCCACTTCACGAAGCACCTCCCATTCACACCCATGCCCCATGCTATGGTTGAGGAACTCCACTTCACGAAGCATACTCTTTTGCTTGGCAATTCCTCTTCCCGTGCGACCCTCCAAGTTTGTACGATGTGATTTCAAAATCCCATGGACAACACCACCTGTAGGGTTTTTTTGCCTAATGATTCTTCACATAGGCACGCTAACAGATATTTCTTCTTCGCATAGCCACGCTAACGTGGACCCCTCAATGGTTCACTCCGCGACCCCCTTTTACCATGGGCTTTCCAGTACCTTCTTTCCCCCAAGGAGGAGAGGGTACCGGTCATGTAAGTCCTAGGGGTGTGGAGTAAACCCACCTCATCCAAGCTGCAGGACGTTAAACTGTGAAGCACCTCGTCCTCAACACATAACGTTAAACCGTGATCTGACCCCGCACCTCGAACGCAGGGTCCCCCTATCTCGGAAATTCTTTACGCTGCTCATCTCCATAGAGACGGGGTCACCCCCTTTACAAGGGATGATATCCTCCTTATCAGAGCAGCGTATGTCCACGGGAGAAGGGAAACCACCCTGGTATAAGCCCCAAGCCTCTCTTGCGGAAGGTGGAACCCATGCGCCTCCATACTTCCCCACTACCATGGCCAGTGGAGGGCGTGATAGGGAAAGAGGCACCTTCCATCTGTGGTCCCAAATCGCTCTCCCGCCGTGCTTTTTCGCACTTCGGGCCTCCATCCTAGAGTAAGTCCCAGCACCATGGGCCGCCCAACGCGTAAGACTCTCTTTGTTTCTCACAGACGCACCCTTCACGACGTGATCGTCAGGTCTCTGTTTCCTCTTGTTTCTCACATAGCGCACGAATCACGTGGTCTTAGAGTAAGCATTGGCCATGACAACACCCCGTCCAAAATGACGTTAAACTATATGTCGTCCAGCATGACGTTAAACTGTATGCCCCCGTCCGGCATGACGTTAAACTGCACATCCATTTGAACTACGAGGTCTTTGATCCATGTCAAGGCATGGTACATAGGAATCCTCACGAGGTTCAAGCCCACCACCCGTTATTTCTTCACGTTAGGTTCCACCCTTGTCCAGCATGACGTTAAACAACAATTCCAGTCTGACGGCAAGCCGTTGTGACCAACCCGAACTACGAGGACTTTGATCCATGTCAAGGCACGATACGTAGGAAACCTCCCTGAGGTTCAATCCCATCTCCCATCGGACCAAGGTACCTTCTTCATGTCGGTTCTCCGACACCCACTGCCATTCCCGAACTACAAGGACTTTGATCCATGTCAAGACATGGCACGTAGGA
Source organism: Viscum album (assembly GCA_963277665.1). Lineage (NCBI taxonomy): Eukaryota > Viridiplantae > Streptophyta > Magnoliopsida > Santalales > Viscaceae > Viscum > Viscum album. The sequence continues at coordinate 1,283,884,563 of OY728155.1, read as the reverse complement.
AGCCTCATGAGGTTCAAGCCCACCACTAGTGGACCCCCGGGTTCACCTTCACATCGGTTCGCCGACGAAGCCCCTTGAACTAAGAGGCCTTTGATACATGTCAAGGCATGGTACGTAGGAAGCCTCCCAGATGTTCAAGCCCACCACCTGTTGGTCACTCCGACCTTCTTCACCTCAGGTCACCAGCACCTGGGCAGCCTAGTGTGTAAGCCCCGTACAATCCGGACCATGGTCCTCACTCGCGTCGGTTCGCTGACACACCATTATGAACTACGTGATATTTGATCCATGTCAAGGCATGGTATGTAGGAAGCATCTATAAGGTTCAAGCCCATCACCCAGTCGTTCTGACCTCGCTCATGTCAGTTCACCCCCCGTCCCGCATGACTTTAAACTGTATTCCAAATTCCACCTGAACTACGGGGACTTTGATCCATGTCAAGGCTTGGTACGTAGGAATCCTCCATGAGGTTCAATCCCACCACCAGTGGACTCCCGGGTTCACCTTCACGTCGGTTTGCTGACGATGCCCATCGAGTCAAAGTTCACCTTCACGCCGGCTAACCAGCACCATCCCAAACTTCACGGACTTTGATTCCCTGCCACGGGGATATGTAGGAGGTCTCTTCGAGGCTCAAGCCCATTCTCACTGCCGCCCTTGTGATAGTCCCATCTCAGTCCCCCTCCACTTCATCCATCCATCCATCATCCACCCTGATTCTCACCCAGACCACCATATCCCAGCGAGATCATGCCATTCCCCTCCTCTTCACAACATTCAGGAAGCCACCCTCGGGTTGGCCCCGATATCGGCATCCCTTCAAGGGAAATTCCTCAATACGATACATTCCAGCTAATGTACTGATCAGGCTGATCCATCTCCGCTGGATGTTAAACCTGCGGCATACCCTATGTCAAACATAGGAAGCTGAGGAAAACCTCAAATATATTCCTATGACTTATAATTTCCCGCGCTTGATGTGGGATGCCTCAGGCTTCCATGCCCTCGAGAAGCCCTATGACAAGGGACAAAAGACAGACACACCAGTTCCCCAGCGTTCAGACACGCTACTGATGCCTCGACGTGACTACTCCCCCGACTAAAGGTTGCTGCCCTGATCGGACCCTTTGGAATGTCCTAACAGAAGTAGATTAATTAACTGACATCTATGGAAACATGGAACTGGGAATAGTTTCAGGAACAATGTATTAAATCTATGAGGGATACCCAGACTAGGTTACGAGTTCCGAGGAGGAATCCACAAAAGGAAGAACTGACATCTGATCATCCCGATTTCGATCAAGGAGCAAAACTCCCTGAATAAGGAGCGAATTCCACCCGCCTTTGGAAAGAGGGAATGCGGGGTGACAGCAGCGCGTCCTCCACAGATGGATGCACGCACCCTGGCGAAAGCATCAGAAACAATAGTTAAATAAAAATAGAAATAGAAATAGAAATATAAATATAGTAAATATATTAATTATTTAAATACATTTATTATAATTTTATTATTATTAAAATATATAATTATTTTTTTATAAATATATAGAAACTTTTAAAAAAAATATTTATTTATTTATAATTATAATTATTTAATTTTTTAAATATATTAAATATAAATTTATAAATATATTTATTTATAAATATTTATTTAAATTTTTTCAACATTATTAATGAATATATAGTCTTAAACGAATGCATGTTAAAAATTAGTGAAATTTAATAATTAACAATGAGTACACTTTAGAATTTCTGAAAAAAATAGATAACATTAATTAATTAAATATAAATTATTAAAAATTGGGGATATAAATTGAAATCAAGATTAATACATATTAAAAATATTAAAACATAGTAAATAAATATATATATATAAATAAACATTAGAAAATCATTCAATTCTATAAAAAAAATTTATAAATCAATAAATAATACTAACTATAATAATATTAAAAATAAATAACTAAAATTTATGATTTAAAAACATAATATATTAAATATATCATTTTTTAAAAGAAATTCTAAGCCAACAAGCTTTTATCAAAGTGGTAAAGGCTCCTGCTTGGCATCCAAAAGCCCCAAGATCAAATCAGAGTGGAGGTGAATTTCTATGTTACTATTGTAATACTACAACATGTGCTATTTGGTACTATAGAAGTAGAGACTATTTATATGATTTGGGCCTTCGGGACACCAGTTTGGGTCTATAGGTCTCAGGCTCTTATGGGCCTCCAATGGCCTCTAGGGCATAGGGCCTTCGCGCCACCTCAAGCCTCTACGACATGGGATTTCGATCCATGTTGCAAATCAGATATGACCACACAGAAGAGGGCCATAGAAGAGGATCAAAGAAATAACAACCACCAGAGAAGAGATAACCAGTTTGGAAGGATGAGAGGGTATAACATCTTCCATTGGTACCAAGCATCGTGTAGCTCTGCACAGGGAAATGATAGTTGATCATTCATGAGAGGTGGGGAGCTCAAAAACAATGAAGCATATACTGGGGAGGGAAGTTCATATGTACTCAAATATGTGGCCTTTCAGGTCATGTATTGGGCCTTGTGCCACTAGGCCTAAGGGTAATGTAAGGGTTCGCTCATAAGCTAATTAAAAATGGATATTATCCCGAATAATTAAAAAAATTGTTGGTTCCATAATTTTTGAAGAGGAGAAGCAAACATGAGGCCCTTGAAGATACCTCGTGAAGCATGCACGTGGAACCCGAAAGCACCGCAAGCTCCCCCTCTGTGAATCCTCTGTGGAGTAAGGAGGAGAGAGGCTCCAATAGATGGATTGAAGTTTGTGATGCCGCCATAGAGCAAGGAGGCATGATACTCGGTGAACCTGTTAGACGTTTGCGAAGCCTCCATGGTGCAAGGATGTGGGAGGCTCCGTGAACTAGATTGAAATTTCTGAATCTTTCATAGAGCAGGGAGGTGTGAGGCTCTGTGAGCCATATTGATGTTTGTGATGCTGCCATAGAGCAAGGAGGCAGGAGGCTCCTCGGATATGACAAAATGGAACGTGTATTCAGGCCCAGTATGCTCTGCTTCGCGGCGCCTCTTGCATATAAATATAGGGATCCCTCAAGCCCAAAGTATGGATCCTCCTACCTTTTTCATTCATAGATTTCAAATCGTGAAGCAATTTCTACTACAAAAACCATGAGCTCTTCAAGGTACTTTAGCATCACGAAGTGACTCTCTCTTTTAATGAATTAAACCCATCTTCAAAGGGTGATTCCCTTCGTGGAGCCCAAGAGCCTCCAAAAAGAAGTGGATCACCAAGGGGACTTGGGTCTTCATGGATCACTTATGCTTCATGAAATACCATCCATCCTCATATGACCCACATGCTAAGGTAGGGTCACAATGCTTCACGAAGCACTTTGCTTCACAATGCTACACATCACAGGGCACTCTTGCTTCATAAATCACTACTCCATGAATTCCTATCCACTTTGTGAAGCACTTTCCATATGCACCTATTCCCTACGCCTAGTCTAGGCCACTTCACTTTGTGAATAATACCCCTTCGTGAAGCCCCTCCACAACATGGAGCACCGGGGCTTCACAAGGTTTCTACCTATAAACCCCTTTTCTTTGAAACTTCTCTTCCCGTACAACCCTCCGGGTTTTCATGAAGTGATTCGATGTCCCTTGGGCGGTGCCTCCGATTGTGTTTCTTAGCCTTATTCTTCTTCTCACAGGCATGCTAACAGCTATTTCTTCTTCTCATAGCCATGATAATGTGGACCCCCCATTGGGTCAATTCCTCACTCCCCCCTCACCACGGCGTTGCTGATGCCTTCCCTTTCCCAAGGGCAGACATGTATCAGTTATGTAAGTTCTAGGGGTGATGAGTAAACCCGCCTCATCCGAGCTGCAAGATATTAAATTGAAAATCACTCACATCCTCAGCACATGACATTAAAATGTGACCCCGCCCTAGGCATCATATGTGGGGTTCCCCATCTCGGACATTTCTATGCCCGCTTGTCTCCACGGGAGGGAGATCTTACTCACATGGAATGAGATCCTCTTTGCTGGAGTGGTGTCTATCCATGGGGAAATGGAAAGCATATTGGTGTAAGCCCGAATCATTTCTTGCAGGAGGTAGTACCCTTACTCCTCCTTTCTTCTTTCTGGAAAATGTCTAGAGGCAGGTTGGGGGTGGGCATCAGAGCCCTCCTCTTTTTTGTGCCAAAACCCTCTCCCTTTGGGCATTTTCACCACTAGGCCTCCATCGTGGAGTATGTCCCAATCTCCAAATTTTTGGGCCACTAACCACGGCTAAGCCCCTATTTTATCCCTAGGTTTTGAACCACACGTAAGTCCCCGTTTCCCCTTTGGGCCACTAACCACGTGTAATCCCCACTTCACTTCCCACGAACGCCCCTTTCGTGACTTGATCATTAGTTCTATGCAGCCTCTTGTTTCTCACACTGAGCATGAATCACATGGGATTAGAGTAAGCATTGATCACAACACTCCCCTGGGGAATCCTATAGTGTAAGCTCCACAACATATTGAACTATGTGGACTTTGATCCTTTCCCATGAAAGTTACGTAGGAAGCCTCGATGAGGATCAATCCCCACATTCATTAGTCCCAACGCCCTTCACGTCATTTCACCAAGCCCCCATAATAAACTATGTGGACTTGGATCCTTACAAAGGCAAGGTACGTAGGAACCCAACCCATGGTTTAATCCCAACACCCATCAGTCCCGACTACTTCATGACGGTCCAACCCTGTCCTGCATGACGTCAAACCGTACACGCCTTTTTGTCCTGCATGACACTAATTTGTCCTTCAATCAGTGGTAATCCATAGTATACCAACCAATGGTAAGACGTTTTTTTCCTGAACCCATGGTATGGTGTTGTGTTCCCCATTCAGTGTTAAGCCGTTGTATCCCCCTTTATTGAGACCAACATCTCTAGTCATCCCTCGAGCGTTAGACCAAACTCGGGATGATAACCACACGTAAGCCTCAGTATATCATCGGGTCATTGTCCTCTGGGCACACCCCGATTCTATGACCAATTTTGAACTATGTGGACTTTTATCATTGCAAAGGAAAGGTACATAGGAATCCTCCCTGAGCTTCAAGACCAACATTCATTGGTCCCGACTCCCTTCATGTCAGTGCACCAAGCCCCCATCCCAAACTACCTGGACATTGATCCTTGCCAAGGAAAGGTAAGTAGGATGCCTCCCTGAGGCTCAAGCCCATCACCCATGTCTCACCCTATTCCTTCCCTCGAGCCTATTTGTTTTAGGGAGGTTATTCCCCAACCCGGAGGTTCAACTTCCTCTATGTCCCATCCATATAAATCGCCTCCTTAGCAGTCCCATTGCCCCACCGAACTACGTGGACTTTTATTCCATGCCATGGGGATACATATGTTGTCTCTTAGAGGACCAATCATAGTGCTACCATCACACTCACGATTTTCCATCTCATTCCACCACCACTTAATTTAACTCTCCATTGTTCATCATGATTATTACCCAGGCCACCACATCCTGGTGATATCATGCTTATTCACCTCATTACTGCTCTTAGAAGCACTCAGGTAACTAACCACGTGTTATCCCTAGCATTTGTCTTCCCTCTATGGGTTTCACACATCTGATCCACTCCATTCAGTGTTCCGATCAGTCTGATCCATCTCCGCTAGACGTTAAACCTACGGCATACCCTAACTTAAACATGGGATGCTTATGAAAACCTCAGAGACATGCCTATGGCATATAATTCCCCGCATTCGATGGGGGATGACTCAGGCTTCCATTTCCTTGATAAGACATATAATAAGGGGAAGATACACAGACACACTACTCTTCCAACGTACAAACACCCCAGTGAGGTCCAACGGGACTACTCCCCTGACCGAAGGTTGCTGCCCTGGCCGGTCCCCTTCGAATGTCCCAACATAAGCAGTGTAATTAACCGACATACATAAAGATATGTCTCTGTGAAGAGTTTCACGAACAACATATTAATCTATAAGGGAGACCTAGACATGGTGATGATTTCCAAGGAGGAATCAACCGAAGGAGGAACCAACATCCCATCATCATGTATCGATCAAGGAGAAAACATCCCTGAATAAGTGACGGATGTCGCCCGCCATTGGAAAGCGGTAATGTGGGGCAACAAGCAGCGCGTCTTCCTCAAATGACGAATGTTCTCACCTCAAAAAAAGCATCAGAAATAGAAATGGTGAACCCAACATGAATTTATTCTCCTCAATGTGGAGATTTGTTGTGTCCGAGACATCAATGGATTAGCGTGTCACCGGATCCTATTATCCGGCACCAGGTCCTGCCAATCAAATAGTGGTCCTTGCATGAAACTAACCAGAAGTTGGGGTATTTAAAACGTTAGACATCCCAGTCTGTGACATTGTCCACATGGATCCTTCTTACCAGACATGGTAGATGGAATGACGCTGGGGCACTGGACATTGATTTCCCTTTTGCAGCACTAATGGTTTAATCTCCTTGCCTCACAGGACCCAATATAACACAACAAGAAACTGATCACTGCCCATCACCAATACAGGGGCAATGCCAATGAGGAAACCCCACATAGCTCCCCCACTTCTATGAAAATATCTACAACTATAGCTTCTGGGCACCCAATCCCCATCCCCCCTAATGAATTCATATAACGAAGGGTGATAAAAGAGGTCGTATGATGATACGAGGAGGAGAGGATTATCCTGAATCCAGATATGGTCCACCAAGATTTAGAGGTATTTTCACCTCATTGCCATTACCTCCCCCAAGGGATGGCCAAGGAGCCATTACCCCCCACTTCAATGCATAACCCTTTTGGGAGCCTCTCCCCAGAATGCTTTGATGACTCCCTCCCCTACACCGATGAGTGTGGGGATGTCTGGGCCTGCCTGGCTGGGATCCCATTTCAGGGGCTCCCAAGGAGGGCTCACAATAGTTCATGTCAACGCCTCCACCCTACCCTAGTTACTGAAGATCATGTAAGCTATGTTCTTGAACCACAAACCCCGGTCCAGTTAACCCAACGCCAACATCAGGCACAAGTCGAGGAGGACGCCTGCCCAAGGGCATCAATGTCAACAACTACCCTGGCTCACACCACCTCCGGTATATATAATCAACCCCTTGAGTATATAGAGTAGGGGAATAGATATACCTGACCTAGATGGATGCCCCAACCACCCCAAGGGATGGCTGGGTCGACTATCATGGTTTTCAGTGTAGGTAGTGGCCACTATGGACTGACCCGTAGAAACAACACCCAGTACGGAGGTCCTCCCCGTACCACCACCATTGAGAACAAAGTTCCTCCCTTCTTCCAAGCTCGGTGTGGCAGTCCGCCCTGTGCTACCTTCAATCTGAATAAGGGTCCTCCCCACTGTAGTGACACTTAGTATGAAAGCCTCTCTCATGCTCATTACATTGGGTATGGATTTGTTCCTCCTGTCAAAGGCTTACGGTGTGGGGATGTTACACATCTAGTCAATCTCAAGAGTAGGGGCCCTCCTGATGTCCTTAATGTAGTTGGAGAAGGTTCTCCTGACCTCAAAAATCAGAGAAGTGAAGGTCATCTTTGCTTCACCAGCATCAATGATGAAGGTCCTACCGATGTTCATCATGAAAAGTACTAGGACCCTCCTCTCCTTGAAACTTTTAGGAAAAAAGGCATCAAGGTCCTACCCGTGTTCAGATTAAATAGTATGATGACCCTCCTCGCACTGACACTATTAGGAGAAACTAGCATGGAGGTCCTACCCATGCTCCTGTTAGCTCCAGCGGAGGTCCTACCCGCTGCAGCACTTTCCACATATATTCCATCCATAGATCAGTTAGTGGGCACAGAGGTCCTCCTCGTGTTCCCTTTGATATTTGTCTAGGTTCTCCTCGCACCCCAACTCACTTATTAAGAAATCCTCCCTACCTTAGAACAGGTACGGTCGAAGGTCCTCCTCGTGCCGGAAATCTACCTTGTCCCGAAGAAAAACCATGGGTAGGAGGGCGTGTTATCGCCACCATAAAAATAATACCAAGAAGATTCAAGTCGAGGTTAAACTAGTCTATTTATCAGATTCTAAGGTAGAATAAAACTCATTAATGGAACCCTCACCTAGATCCTCTATGTCAAAGTTCGGGGCAAGAACATGGTGCATCGGCCTCATACTTACAGAATGTGAGGTCCAACGGATTCCTGCCTCCCTCTGTAGTTATATCCAAGACAACGAAAATTTAGCCACCCCACAGGTTCTGGTCGTTCCATCACCACCATCATTACCAGAATCACTCTATAACTCTACCAGAGATCATATAGTGCTATTCTATGGACCAATGGAGGATGAGTAGCAATGTGATCCACCGCCAGAAGCCACAACCCCTGTGCCAGAAACTACTGTCGCCAGCCCGTCTTACCAAGATGAGGTGGCTAAGTCACTACACTCTTCATAGGATAGCTTTGGTTGTATTGATATGTCAACTCTCTCTTTGTACTCTCGACCAACCAGCCCACCATCCCAGTAGTCTACCTTAGTACTACTACCGGTTCCTCAGCTGCCCCCGGATGACGAGTGGGGAAACCAGGGGCCAGACCCCATGTTCGAGCCAATGATCATGTGGGATATTCTTATAGAAAACCATTTTGCTGAGATATTTTGGCCCGTTGCAGCACTGAATTTTAGGGTGCTGGAATAACTCACCCAAGAAGAGGTCGAGTGTTTCCGCCAAACCCTCTAGGAAACACACTTCCTCCTTCATTATCATTGAGTGGCTTACCCCAAAATCTAAGAACATTTTGAAGACATGGACCAAAAATGAAGTTTGGTTTATTTAGACGCACTCCCTAGGGCTCAGTGCCCTGAGTCACCAAGTCGATATAGGACCTTCCTACAATGTTGCATCCAGAGCTTTAAAGTGCTCTGGAGGATAATCAAGGACACTTATCCCCACGTGAAAATATTTGGTTTGGGGTAGTACAAGGCCCTCCATTTCAGTTCCATATGGCGCTATCTTGATTTTACAAGATACATAGAGGATAATCCTCCATCCAGGGTCACGATTAACATTGAAGACATACTAGGGGTGAGAACAAGCTATAGATTCTTGGAGAGAACCTCCCCCCCATAGGAGATTCACACATCTTGGATCTGTTGGGAAGGATAACTCACCAGAAATGGAATTTGTTGGGTCTTCCTTTTCCTACTAAGTCATTAACCCTCGGTTAGAATCTAAATAATGGAAAAGAACACCTTGGAGCTATCAAACACTCTAACCCATCCGGCTCAATGCAGAAGGTGGTAGATGATCCCAAAAAAAGTCGTGTTGTGTTAGCAACTCATAGAACAAAAGAAGATGGTCGATGAACTCCTTGATGAACGTGATACAGAGCGACAACCAGACTATGGTGTTCCTCGGTCGGGGCAGTAGGGGCATGCACAACTTCTTCTCGGTGAATTGCCTCCAAGTGACCCTGACCGTCCTACCCTCACAGACATGGTTGAGGATGGAACATACGATAAGAGGGTGTAGTATGTGTCGCCAAATCCACCCGAGCAGTGAGACAATATCCAGGACCCAACTAAGGTTCCCCAAGATACTCCACAGGTCATCCCGCCAACCACTCCACAAGTCGCTAGGCCTTCTTATTGTGTTGAAGAACCTACCAACATGCTGGTGGTCAAGGATCCCTGTCAGGATATGAACCCCCTCCCAGATGATCCAATGGTGGCACTCATTACCCATCTGTAGGCATTGCAGACACGATAGGTGCCAATCCCTCCTAATGGAAATCCTTATCTAGTGTGGGTGGATGATATGCCAGCACCCCCGTGTTTCATAAATCTATCTTTTACCCATTAAATGGGATAGGGGACCCACCACAGCATCTGGACCACTTCATCTCAAGGTGTGGACCCATGTTGGGAACTCCTGCACAGTAGGAGGTTGCCAAACTCTGGTGTTTTCTACAGACATTGGAAGGGTTTGTATTTTTGTGGTGCAGTCAGCTACCCATCCGATCAGTAGTCATCTGGGAAGACCTCTGTACGCAATTTCTATACCAGTTCAGTTCCACCACTCGGAAGACGAGTATTGCAGAACTCTTCAAGTGCAAGAAGAGGCCTGATGAGAACATTAAAGACTTTGTCACCAGGTGGAAATGGATCACATACTCCCTTGACATGCCACTCCCTCAGGAGAAACTGCTGACGATGTGCAGAAGGAATATCAATTCAGAATCGGTCCCCTCTATGATCACTCATAACAACCATGCGGGATTCCGAGACTTCTCTGATAAGGCCATGTTCTTAGAAGAAGCCTTGCAACAGGCTAGCCGGTCTTGTCCATTGCCTCCTACAATCCTTGCGAGAAGGGCTGAGCCCGCCGTAGTGGATCAAATAATGGACCCCATGCAACTAGAGTTGTTACTAGTAGAGACACCTCTAGAGCCCAAAAGAGGCCATCCATCTCAGGCATAGTCTCCAGCCCAACAACACCCACCTCAGATTTGGCAGGTGCCACCGCCTAGGGGTGATAACCAGGATCCACCACCTCGACAGGCTCCTCCATCCCCTTTTCAGGGTTAGGATCCCAAGGCCCCCTTCTTGGAAAAGAGGAACCAGACCTACTTACTCAACAAGGATCAAGCCCCCGGTTATTTGCAAACTTCCATAGAATAGAGCATTGTACGTTTTTCTGAATGCAGGAGGCCATAAGAGGTGAACCTCACTGGACGCCCTAATTACTTCCACTATCACCAGATTCTAGGGAACACCCTCAACTGGTGAAATGTGTTGAAAGACTAGCTCCAAGACCAGGTCTATAACAACATAGTCTAGTTAGGACAAGCTCTAGCACAGGTGGAATGTGTCTTCATAAATCCAGATAGCAGCAAATACAGTGAAGGAAATTGGCTTCATGTTTCTCACCATAGGTCCAAGAAGTATGACGATTGGATGGATCGTATGAAAGTTGCACGTGCCCATGGTATTATTCACGCATTCCTAAATCGATCTGAACCTACATAACACATTTCACCATACACCTCCAGTACTTCTGTGTCAACTGCTAAGCCGTTATCTTCCTAGATAAGAAAGCATCAGTGGTGTAAGGTAAAACAAAGACCTCCATCGATGCCATAATCATACCATACTCTCGGTGACTTCATGCCCCCCGAAGATAGAGATTCCTCCCAGAATTTTTCTAGTAGTGGATGAATCATAGATTGATGGTCAAGGGTACGCCTCCGTTACTACCTTAGATATGGTAAACTCTTACATGATTCCTGACGATGAGGAGTTCCAGGCAGATCCTCCCAACGTCCCAAGCCATCGCCAGCATCAGCGAGGCCATGTCTATATGGGCCGTTAGAGTGCCTCGGTTAGTAATTTCAGTCAAGCTGTTCATGCTACCGAAACCAGGCATCAGGTCCAGAATAGATCTCAACATGCGAAACCTTATCATCTGGTGTCATTAGGTTTGTCTTCACCTCCGTTTGTGTTGGTATATCAAGCAAAGCCACATCGACCTAGTCGTGACTAGGTACGTCTTGGTATGGACCAGTTTTAGTCATCTGGACCTAATTCGACAGTCCCTCCGTGGGATTTGACTTGTGAAATTTTAGATATTCTGAGCACCAGTCCATCGCTGGTCCAGTTGGTAGGGCCCACCAAACCTTCTGTCATAGACTGACCTTCTGTAAGCAGAAATTCAGGCCTAGGTGTAAATATGATGTCCTCAACATCTCACCAGCATTCCAACAAGTCCCACCATCCTTGAGGCCCTTATCCTATTGGGAAATATGTGTGAAGCCATCGTCGAGGAATTAAGAAGACCCATCAAATTTAAAACAGAGGTAGCAGCCACAGAAGCATTCCATGGTGAGGTAGTGGAGCATTCTGAATTCCAAGGCATCATCTCTTTCTCTTGAGAAGATGAAGGCTCCCCCAAACAGGGGCACATTCGCACACTATACATCATTGGCCAGTTTAGTGGTGTGGAGGTTCACCGCAGTCTTGTCGACAAAGGCTCTGAGATCAACCTAATCCCGACTCGGACACTACGAAAGCTACAGTTATTAGATGATTATCTGAGTCCCTCTGACCTAATATTCCATGGTTATGGAAGGACAGAATAGACACCGGTCAGCATGATCTTCTTGAAGACCCCATTTGGTGGCCTAGTTGTCAGCTCCAAGTTTATGGTTTTCTCACAGGACACCGCCTATAATGCGTTGATGGTCAGGCCATGGCTACTCCTACATGTGGTGGTTCCTTCATCATATCATAAATTCCTCAAGTACTCCCTTAATGGTCTAGTGGGAATAAATAAAGGAGACACATCTCCCTTTTCCACTTATAAATCTTGCTATCTAGATTTCGACTATTACAAGAGCAAAGAAAAGTAGATTCAGGCAAGTGAGGTTGAGCATGCCATGGCTGCGACTGACCCGCGGACAGATCTAGATGATGCATACATAATTCCAGTCCACTAATTGTAGGATACAACCCCGGACATGGGATAATGATTTTAGGTTTCTGGAATGAGGGGGAAACACATTCCCAAGTATAAGAAACACTAGAATATCACCTCATACTCCTATACAAATCAAGAACAATGGATCCTAGAGCCTCTTACTCCCATAAAGTATAGGGATGTCCGCCCCATGGAAAAATCTATAGGTGATACTTGATTGTTTCTCCAGGGTAGAAATAACTGGCTGAAGACGACCCACCACTATTGCTTCGATATCATTAAACGTGGCCCCTTGGGATGAAGACCAGATGGGATTTGATCTGTAGCCTTCATTGATATGGTTTCAGCAGCACATGAGTCCCCCGATGCAGTGTCCACTATTTCTCAGGCTGTTACCCACCTCCCATCGGGATCTTTCGACTCAGAGGAAACTCCTCCTGGCAAGGATCCCTCATCCAAAAGTGAAGAAGATTATTTTGAGAATTCTCCGTGGCCTTTTAAGAGATAATCTCATCCATGGTCGACAAATTGGTACAGGTGAACCTTAGTAGAGAGGCGGACCCAAAACCCACATTGATCAGTGCCACCATTCCCCTCAAGGAGGAATAGTAGTACATAGACATCTTTAAACAACACCATGATGTATTCACCAAGAGTTATGATGAGTTTTTAGGACTATATCCTCAGGTATCCATCCACCACCTCGGTCACCCAGCAAATCATTGCAGGTTTAAGAAGCCTCCCATATTGATGCACCCTTCCCATGGTGCCATGTTTGAGGAATAAGTTGATAAGATCATTAGAGATGATTTCATTAATGAGGTCTAGTACCCTGAATGGATAGCCATCATTGTGCTAGTCAGGAAGAAGAACAGAAAGATCAGAGTCTACATAGACTTCTAGGATCTCAACTGTGAGTGTGTGAAGGATGATTTCCCCTTAACTAGAATGGAATTGTTGATCGACGCTACATCTGGGATCCAAACCTACTTCTTCATGGATGGGTACTCTGGTTATAACCAGATTTGAATGGCCCCTGAGGATGAGTAGTATATAGCCTTCAGGGCACCATAAGGTACTTTATTTTTCCAATCATACCCTTCAGTTTAAATAATGCATGTTTCACCTATCAATGGGATATGCATCACATATTTAAGCTGATACATAGAAAGTTGGTGGAATGTTACATCGATGATCTGGTGGTAAAATCTCTCCCGCACCAGGACCATCTCAAAGAACTAGAGAAATTATTCAGCATCCTTCGTTCCCACCAACTAAAGATGAATACATTGATATGCACATTCGGGGTCACCTCTAGAATGTTTCTTGGCTTCATTGTTCGATACAGGGGCATCGAGATCAACCTAGAGAAGATAAAGGCCATCAGTCAGATGTCTCCCACAAGAAACCTCTAGGATCTTCGATGTTTCCAAGGCTTTATGGTCTACATATGCTGATTCATCATGAATCTGGAACGTAACTGTAATCCCTTTTCCTGGAACATAAATAAAGGCATTGTTTGTGAGTGGGACGAATAATGTCTGACTAATTTTGAGGAAACCAAGAAGTACCTACTCCAGCCTTTGGTCTTAATTCCATACATATCTGGAAACCCACTGGTCCTTTATTTGACTACCCTGGAAAGTTCATTCAGCATCCTTCTCACCCAGAATAACTATGAGGGGATTGGGAATAGTCTCTACTATCTCAGTCTCATTCTCCTCGATACTGAGACCAGATAATCCCCTATCAAGAAGATCTACCTCACACTGGTATTAGAAGTACAAAAATTTTGACATTACTTACAGCACCACGAGGTACAGTTGGTGTCCCGGGTGGATCCGCTGAAGTACATCCTGAACCGCCCCATGTTGAAAGGTCATCCATCATAGAGGGCAGTAATTATTTAGCAGTTCTACATCTGGTTTGTCCCTTAGTAGGATATTGAGGTGAAATCATTGGCCGACTTCCTTGATGCCAATACAGATCCTGTAGACCAATACTTGGATCTTGATTTCCCCGATGAATCAATTCTCTCAGTAGACCAAGCAATGTCATGCTGGCAAATTCACTTCGATGGTGCTTTCCGGAGCCCCACTGGAAGAAGGCTTAATGAACCCATGCGCAGCATAGTGGGCCTGAGTGTTGTGTTCATTACCCCATCACAAGCCATATTGTCGTATTCATTCCTGTTTTCAGAAGGTCGCACCAATAATTAGGTAGCATATCAGGCTCTCATTATTGGCCTTGAGCTGGCCCTCGAGATTGGCGTTCTCCATTTTCATATGAAAGGGGACTCCGAACAAGTCATCAAGAAGATCAATGGTGACTATGTCGTCAGAAATCCAGAGATCATACCATTTTTGGAACACACTCTCCAGCTAATGGCCCAGTTCCCATCTCATCCAGAGGTTACTCATGTCACTCCATATCAGAATGATCGAGATGACACCGGGGCCAGCTGAGCTGCATCACTTGAAGAGCCCGAACAGGATGGTCTGATTATCCACGTGGCACACTAGAGAGTCATTACTCACATCAATCCAGATTACGATGACAATTCGCAAGTAATCCACCTTACCACCGGTGCCTCCACGTCAGGACCCCCAGGTCCCCAGGATGCAGTGATTTAAGTGACTCCTGACTGGAGAACCTCTATTGTGTTGAGTCAATAAGGTTTTCCTTATGACTTTTTCCATTCCTTCTTGTTTTGAAAATCACAAACACCTTATCTTTAAGGAAAATCGCTTTTGTAAGGAAAATTGCTTTTATAAGGAAAAATGTTTTCTTAAGGAAAAACGCTTTTATAAGAAAAATTTATCCTTATCATATTTTCATTAATATTTTTTCTTAAGTATGAGTTTCGGATTCACTTTCTCGGAGTCATAAAATCTTTGATATAAAAGCATTCTGTTTTTAGGATTCGGTTCTGGACAAGAACTATAAGGAAGTTTCATTCCGAATTCTGGATATGAATTCTGACTTAGTTCTATTCCAGATTCAGGATATGAATTCTGAAGAAGAATTCTCATTACGAATTCTAATGAAGAAATCCCATTCCGAATTCTCATTACGAATTCTGATAAAGAATTCTCATTACGAATTCTGATGACGAATTCCCATTACGATTTCTGATGACGAATTCCTATTCCGAATTCCTATTCCGAATTCTCATTCCGAATTCACTCATTAAACAGAATCTGGATATCATTGTTTTATACACTCTGAATTTGTTCACTCCGAACTTTCACTCCGAAATTTCTATTCCGAACCTTTATGTTAGAGTTTAAAACGATGTCGTACTTTCTGTTACACTTACTTTGTTATAAAACGATGTCGTCCATTTTGTTATAAACTAACCGTTGTCTAAGTGACACGTGTACAGGTCCCTCCGAACTTTAAGGGAAATATGACCGTTGGAGAAGGAGCCGACCTCACCTATAAATAGGAGCTCATTTGAAAAAGCTCACAACGGATGGATGAACATTTGGACTTTGTGCATACATGCTGTTGAAGTGATTTCTAGAGAGAGAGTCTCTTATAAACTCTCAAAGCTTCGTGCGACTCCGAATGTTGGTGATTACATTCGAGGGCTTCCGGGGATAGGAAGACAGAGGTGCCGACTACCTTAAAGATCGAGGGCTTTCTTGCTGAGAAAGACAGAGGTTGCCAACTACCTTGAAGTTGAGGGCTTGCGGGGATAGCAAGACAGAGACACCGATCTTCGTATCGAGGGCTTACCCTGGTGTGGGTAAGACAGACTTGCTTGAAAGTATAAATCAAGGGACCTTTATCCAAGGTTGTTGGATACCTTTCTCTTTGGGTTAAAAGACTATCAACTTGTTACTAGTAGTTCTTCTACTTGTACTTGTTTTATTCCGCTGCATTTTGTATCTTAAGGAAAGTATAATTTTATTATACTTCCTTACTTACTCTGATTAGTTTAGATTCTATACGCTTTAAGGTAGAATCTCATATTGTAACTTTTGTTAAGTTTCAAATTCCGGAACCATATTTCCGGAACCTACTTTTGGAATCTCTTTCCAAGTTTAGTTCGGTGTTAGAGGTGTTGTGAATTTACTTAGTTTAACTTTGTTAAACTTAGTTCTTTCCTTTTCTTAAGGAAACTCTAGTTATTCATAACTAACTTTAAAGGTTCCAAAGGAATTTTTAAAGTATACAATTCACCCCCCCTCTTGTATATTGCGCATCTCATATTATATTTCGATCCTACAATTGGTATCAGAGGTTGGAAACCTCTTACTCTATACCATTCTTACATTTGGTATCAGAGCCAAGGTTACTGAAATACTTGTACTCACGTTCAAGTTTTTCTTGCTCAATTTTCAATTCCGAACTTTTTCATTCCGGATTTTCCATTCCGAACTTTTCCTATTCTGAACTTTTTGATTCCGAATTTTTGTTATTAACAAGTTTGTTTCCAAGTTATTTTCAAGT
Organism: Viscum album; assembly: GCA_963277665.1. Taxonomy (NCBI): domain Eukaryota; kingdom Viridiplantae; phylum Streptophyta; class Magnoliopsida; order Santalales; family Viscaceae; genus Viscum; species Viscum album. The sequence continues at coordinate 1,283,867,610 of OY728155.1, read as the reverse complement.
ATGGCAGGAATGAATGTTGGTTCGATAGACAATTTGAATCCTACAAGGCCACCAATCTTCGATGGTAATGATTATGAATACTGGAGAGATCATATGAAGACGTTTGTTATCAATACTGGAGTAGATAACTTTTTCATGCTTACTGGTGATTACAAAATTCCTGACAAGGAAGTCAGAACCTTTACTAACCAGGAGAAGCAAGAATATCAACTGAATTATAAGGTACGCAACACTTTATTATGTTCAATGACTAGAAATATATATAGCCAAATTTCTTCTTGTGAAGCAGCTAATTGTATATGGAAGAAGTTAGAGGTTACTCATTTTGGGACTTCTAAAGTGATTGAGACTAGGAGAGCTATGCTTAGAGCTGAATATCATGGCTTTAATTTTCCTTATGGAGAACCTATCTGTAAAGTACAACAAAGATTTATGACAATCGTCAACAGTCTACAGTCTATGGGAGAGAAAGGTTTAGATGATGAAGCTCTTGTGGACAAGATAATTGACATTATGCCCAATGAGTGGGAATCCAAGAGAACAACTATAGATGAGAACAGGAAGGTTACTCAAATTACTCTTGATGAATTATTTGGAACTCTTCTACAACATGAGACCAGAATGAAGAGAGATGCTGACAACATCAAGAAGAAGAATGGAAATGGTACTGTTGCTTTTACTACAACTTCGAATCAGATGAAAGCTAAGACTCCTGAGAGAGTAACCAGATCCAAATCGAAGAAAGTCATTTTCCAATCCGAATCTAGTGAAAGTGAAGTTTCAGAAAATGAATTAGCCAATCTTGCTCGAAGGATGAACAAGATAGCTGGACAGAGAAACTTTCAATCCAAGTATAAGAAGAAGGATAGGAAAGATAAGAAAGATGGAGAAGTTACTTGTTATGAATGTAAGAGAGCTGGACATATTAGACCAGATTGCCCTATGCTCAGAAAGAAAGAAAGAAAGGAAAGGCATTCAGACAGGAACAGGAAGAAATATTACAAAGCTAAAGCTAAGAAAGTTTTGAAAGCTAATGACACCTGGAGTGCCAGTGGTGGTGACTCTTCAGATGAATCTTCTGAATATGAATCTTCAGGACAGAAGAATCTTGGTCTTATAGCCAGATTACCTATTGATAATCATTGTCTTATGGCTAAGGTACGAAATGCTGAATCTTTGACCAATGTTTCCTTAAATCCTAATGATAGTAAGTATTATAACTCTTCTGATGAAGAATCATCTTCTGATGAGGAAAATACTTTACCTACTTTTGAAGAAGTCTCTAGATTTGCTGAACTTCTTGAGATCGAGAATTCCAAACTCAACAAGAAACTTGATAAGCCAAATTCTAGGAATTCTATTCTTACTAAAGAGATATCAGATCTTTCTAAAGATCTTGATAAGAAAAATGCTGATTTTGAAAGTATTTCAAAAAATCTTGAGGAAGTAAGTTCTGAGAAGAATAAACTTTCTAAAGAATTAGAAAAAGTAATTTCTAATAAAAATGTTTTCGAGCCTAACTCTAGTTCCAAAACTAATGATTTTGAAGATAAAAACTTGGTTGTAAAACTCAAGTCCGAAATTTTTTCCTTAAAGAAGTGCTTATCAAACTTTACCCATGGTAAGGAAAATTTTGATAAGATGTATTCTCAAATACGACCTTTAAGAAATAAATCCGGATTTGGTTATACCCATGCAAAACCTGTTTTCAGCAACAATTATTTTGTTCCTCAAAGTGCCCCATTTTGTACTAAGTGTCAATGTGGTGGTCACTGGGCAAGAAATTGTTCCTTAAACAAAACCCAATCCTTAGGTTTTCATAAAGCTTATTTTTCTAAGAAAATGTGGGTACCTAAGATTTTATTGTCTGGAAATCTCGGATCCAAACAAGTTTGGATTCCGAAAGTCTAACTTTGTTCTTAATTTCAGGAAAATAAAGAAAATTCCAGCAACAATGTTTGGTACATGGATAGTGGATGTTCCCGGCACATGACTGGTAACAAAAGCTTCTTTGAAAAGATTATCAAAACGAAAGGAGGAAAGGTAACTTTCGGAGACAATGCTAAGGGAGAGATTGTTGGTATTGGTAATATTGTTCTTTTAGGTAAAACTTTGATTTCAAATGTTCTTTTTGTTAAAGGTCTTAAGCACAACCTCATTAGCATAAGTCAGTTATGTGATGAAGGTTACCTTGTGAATTTTAGGAATGATAAATGCTTAGTTCACAATTCCAAGGAAGAATTTATTCTCTCAGCCAACAGGCAAGAGAATGTTTACACCTTAAACTTAGAAGACCTAAGAAGCCAAGATTTACCTTGCCTAAGTGCAATGGAAGATCATTCTTGGTTATGGCATAGAAGACTAGGACACTGTAATCTTAGAAACCTATGTAAACTCTCTAAGAAGAAACTAGTTAAGGATCTACCGGAGCTTAGATTTGATTTATCTAAAGTTTGTGATCCTTGTCAATATGGCAAGCAACATAAATCTAGTTTTAAGTCAATCGGTGAAGTCTCAACAACCGATGCACTACAGTTGGTGCACATGGATCTTTTTGGTCCTACACAAACTGGAAGCATTGGAGGCAAATACTATGTGTTTGTTCTAGTTGATGATTACACTAGATTTACTTGGGTCTATTTTCTAGCAAGGAAATCTGAAGCTTTTTCTTATTTCAAAAGTTTTAGAGCCCAAGTTAAAAATGAGAAAAACCTTCCATTGAAAACTATTCATAGTGATCATGGAGGAGAATTTCAAAATTCTGATTTTGAAACTTTTTGTAGTAAGAAAGGTATTACTCACAACTTTTCAGCACCTAGAACTCCTCAACAGAATGGTGTAGTTGAAAGAAGAAATCGAATTCTTCAAGAAATAACTAGAACCATGTTGAGTGAATATTCTATTGCTAGACATTTCTGGGCTGAAGCTGTAAGTACTGCTTGTTATACTATAAATCGAGTTTTGATTAGACCTTTTCTTAATAAAACTCCTTATGAGTTATGGAATGGTAGAAAACCAAGGCTTTCCTACTTCAAGGTTTTTGGTTGCAAAGTATTCATTTTGAATACTAAAGATAACTTACATAAATTCGCACCAAAATCAGATGAAGGGATTTTCTTAGGATATTCCACAACCTCTAAGGCTTATAGAGTTTTTAATAAAAATACTTGTACTGTTGAGGAAACAGTACATGTGAAATTTGATGAGTCAGATCCTTTTGTTTTTAAAACTTCCCAACTTACATCTTCGGATGTGTTTTCAAAAACTGATTGTCAACCTTTGTTAGAAGAACCTTCTGATAAGGAAATTGTTCTAGAAGATACTTCTGAAACATTTACCCCAGAAGACTTTCTACCTTATGTTGATGAACAGGTTTTACAAAACCCAAATCAGATGTTTCTTAAGAATCATCCCAGTGATAGTATCATTGGTGATGTAAATCAACCTGTAAGGACTAGAAGTTCCTTAAGAAATGAAGTAGAACATCTAGCATTTCTTTCCCAACTAGAACCTAAAAGCACTGATGAAGCTTTAGGTGATGATGATTGGATCAAAGCAATGCAAGATGAGCTAAATGAATTCGAAAGGAATAAAGTCTGGACCTTGGTTGAAAGACCTAAGGAAACTTCTGTTATTGGAGTAAAATGGGTCTTCAGAAACAAATGTGATGAAAATGGAGTCATTGTTAGAAATAAAGCTAGACTTGTTGCTAAAGGCTATAATCAGCAAGAAGGAATAGACTATGAAGAAACCTATGCTCCAGTAGCTAGACTTGAATCTATCCGTATTCTACTTGCCTTTGCAGCATTCTTTAATTTCAAACTATTTCAAATGGATGTGAAATGTGCTTTTCTTAACGGTTATGTTCAAGAGGAAGTTTTTGTTGAACAACCTCCTGGCTTTGAAGATACAAAACATCCAGATCATGTTTTTAGACTTACCAAAGCTTTGTATGGCCTTAAACAAGCCCCAAGAGCATGGTATGATAGACTCACTGGATTTTTGCTTCAAAATAACTATGTTAAGGGAAATGCAGATCCAACCCTTTTTATAAAGAAAGATAAGAAAAATGTTTTGATTGTTCAAATTTATGTTGATGACATTATATTTGGTTCAACTCAGCAATCTTTGACTGATTCTTTTGCTAGTCTAATGAAATCTGAGTTTGAAATGAGTATGATGGGTGAGTTAACATTTTTCCTTGGTTTTCAAATTTCTCAAAAACCAGAAGGAACCTACATATCCCAACATAAGTATATTAAAGATCTTCTTAAAAAGTATGGTTATGACAACACGAAGAGTATAAGTACTCCTATTGGTACCTCAAACTCTTTAGATCTTGATGAAGCTGGAAAATCAGTAGATCAAACATCTTTTAGAGGTATGATTGGAAGTCTACTTTACTTAACTGCTAGTCGACCAGACTTAATGTTTTCAGTATGCTTATGTGCAAGATATCAATCCAATCCTAAGGAATCTCACTTAAAGGCAGTTAAAAGAATTTTTCGCTACCTTAAGGGAACCATGGATCTAGGATTATTTTATACTTCTGGAAATGATTTTGTTCTAAAAAGCTTTTCTGATGCTGACTTTGGTGGTTGTAGAATGGATAGAAAAAGTACATCCGGAACTTGTCATTTCTTAGGAGATTCATTAGTTTCTTGGTCATGCAAGAAGCAACATTCTGTTGCACTCTCCACTGCTGAAGCTGAATATGTAGCAGCTGGAAGTTGTTGTGCACAAGTGTTGTGGATGCAACACACACTCACAGACTATGGCTTGAGTTTTACTAAAACTCAAATTTTGTGTGATAACACAAGTGCCATTGCTCTAAGTAAAAACCCTGCACATCACTCCCGTGCAAAACACATAGATATTAGGCATCACTTTCTTAGGGATCACACACTTAAAGGAGATATTATTCTTCAGTTTATCGGAACGCAAGAACAACTTGCTGATATTTTCACAAAATCTTTACCTTCTGATAGATTTGAATATATTAAACAGAAGTTAGGAATGATAACCGTAAGGTAATCTTCCTTAATTAACTTTCTGTTGGAAAAATCTCCTCACAGTAATAAACTCCTTTTCATAGGGGGAGTACATTTGTTTGTTTATTTAACAAAGTTTTTTTTCAAAATTTGCTTTCAAATTTTTCGGAACGAAACTTTCCGGAATGGAACTTCCGGAACAACAATTTTCCAGAATGGATATTTCCATACAAAATACTTCTGGAATAAAAGTATTCGTATTGAAAATTTCCGGAATGGAAAATTTTCGTACTGGTATTTTCATAATGGAAAAACTTTCGTATTGAATCTTCCATATCAAGTTTTTCTATTAAGTTTTTCTATCAAGTTTTTCGTATTGAGTTTTTCTATTGAGTTTTTCGTATTGAGTTTTTCTATTGAGTTTTTCGTATTGAGTTTTACGTATTGAGTTTTTCGTATTGAGTTTTTCGTATTGAGTTTTTCGTATTCGTCTTTACATTACCCATTACGAATAACTTTCCTAAGCTAATCCGAAAGGTATGATTTCCTTACTGAAGTTTTTCGTAATCATATTTTACTTGCTGGCATTTTCTTATAGTTTGTTTTCGGTTTTTGAATTTCTTGAATTCTGTTTTAATAAAACCTCAAAAAGATCGGATTCAACCTCTCAACCGTCAGATCTGATCTCAGATCATTCTAAAACGTTAGATCAACCGAGGAAGTTGAACCGTCATTCCAAAGCCTATATAAAGGGGACCCTATTTTCTCGTCCCACATCGATCTCAAGCTCTTGCGTGCTGAAACTCTGTCTCTCTGATTTAAGGCTGTTCCAAACTACAGTTTTCCAGTTCCGAACTTCAGTCTTCTCAGTACCGAACTTCTCAGAGACTTCTAATCCGAATGTCTGCAGAGTTAGCTTCTCAAGAGATGTCTTCAACCAAGCCCATTTCTCAGTGGTTAGTCTACAGAGAACGGTTAGTTCATCCAAATTTCTTCAGCAACTATGATTCTATTATATCAAAGAATATCAAGCTCAATGGCTGGGAAAATGTTGCGATATCAAAAACCGGCAACCAAGATGAAGTTTACCCAGACTTTCTTGTTGAGTTTTATGAGACAGTTGCTTTCTTCGTGGAAGATAATAGAGAAAAGTTTTCCTTCAAATCGTATGGCAAGACTTATAAGCTATCTTACACCAAGGCTACAAGCTTGGTAGGGTTGAATTATGAAGGGGAAGCTGAGTTTATCTCGCATGTTCTGCCAGACTCCTTGGGTAGTTTCAACAAGGAGAAAGCCTTAGAAATTCTCGGACTGGATGATGATAAGGCTTCGAAAATTGCAACCCTATCTACAAACTTCCGGATTCTGGAGTTATGGGTGCAAGGGCTTATTGTACCGAGAAAAGGAGACAAGGACAGCTTGAAGAAGAGTGAGATATACTTCTTAGATTTCTTGATAAATCTAAGGAAGTTCAATCTGATGAAGCATATCCTTCTTAATCTTGAGAATTTAAAGAAAGGGAATCTGAGAGCTCAGATAGTAATGTACCCGACAATATTGTCGAAGCTGATAGTTCGGTGCCTTGAGTCCTTCAAGGTTGCTTGCAGTTCTAAGCCGAAAGTTTTCAAGATCATGTTGCTCAGTGATGCAACTCTTAAAAGGATGAATATAGCTTTTGACAAGAAGTCTGGCATGTTTATTGATCTTCCTCCTCAAGAAGAAGTGACTCCGAAAGTGGCTGATCCGGAATCGTCTAAGCCGGTAAGGAAGAGGAAGCTGAAAGAAGTGGTAGGTGAAGCTGAGGAACCTAAGTCTAAGGAAGTCCATTCCGCACCTCCTAAGCCTAAGAAGAAGAAGACATATACTGATGAGGTTGCAGCGAAGTGGAGAGCTGACAAGGAAAAGAGGAAGGAAGGAGATCCGCAGTTCGGATTGGATCCCGCAGAGGCTAAGGCTCTGAAAGAAAAGGCTGCTGATGAGCTCGAGAAGCAAGCTAAGGAAAAGAAGCTGAAGAAGAAGTTGTCAGAAGCTGAGGCTGTGCAAGCCTTGTTGAAGTTTAATGAAATGGTTTCAGCAACCATTCCCGTTCCGAGAACTTTTTCTTTGGACTCTCTACCTGAGACTCCAGGAAGAAATCTCGATGATCCGAAAGAGGCTGTTGCTACTGAGGAAGTAGAGCTAGTGGAAGAAGTGGAAGAAGCTGCTGAAGGAAGTGGCGAGACAGGAGATGTGCTTAAACAAGTAGATGAATATAAGGGAACTCCTTCGGAACACCTGTCGCTCCGAACATCTGAAGCCGAATCTTCAAAACTAGTTACTCCAGTAATAGAAGAAAAGGAAGGAGAGGAAGAAGTTTCTTATCATGGAGAAGAAGAACATCTTTCACTTGATGCTGCTCAGAAAGAAAATATAGAAGTTGTTGATGAGGAAGATTTGGTTGTTCAAGTTTCTGACAGTGAGAAGAAATCTCCGGAACAGGTTTCTATTCCGGAAAAAGATAAGGGGAAACAAGTTATTGCTGATACCCCGAGTTCAGAAAAGAGTATGAGGAAGGAAGCTGGTAGTTCTTCAAAGAGGAAGTTGGAGCTTATTGAAGAAGAAAATTCTCCTAGCAAGATGTCAGATTCGGAATCATCTTCGTTGGGGCACGATTTTGTTGTTCAATCCTTGAAGAAGTTGGTGGGAACCATTCCGACCTTCTCCAGTATTGATTCTCGGTGCCAGATGCTCCAACATACGCTGAATCAGAAAACCGATTCCGTATCCATGGTTATGGATAAATGTGTTGAGATAGAAGCTCAGTTCAAAAATTTCTTCATTGGTTACGAAGCCCATAAAAGATCTTGCAAAAGGATGACTAGCTGGTCGAAGAAGAATGTGGAAGAGATGAGGCTGCTGGATGAGTTTCAGGAGAATGTTAAGGATGCTTTTCAAACCGAGGACAAGAAGTTTCATGAGATGACTGCATCATTCGATGAGAAATTGGCAGAGGAAAATAACATTCGGAGTCAGGAAGTAAGAGATCTGAATGGAAAGCTCAACTCTGTTAATCAAAGTTGGAAATTTGAAAGGGATCATCGGATCAATTTTCTAGAAAGGATAAAGTCTCAGGAAGAGAAAATGGAAGCTCAGGAAGAAAAGTTGATGGCTCAGGAAGAAATCATTCAAGCTCAGTCAGCAAGAATAGTTGCCTTAGAAAAGCAAGCAGAGGAAGATCATAAGGATCTCAAGAAGATCAAGACTATTCTCAAGGGGCTGATGTCGAAAGAGAAAGATCCCAAATGACCAATCCGATCTTTTTGTTGTAATCTGTTTTTGTTGCTGACATTTCAAATTTAATGAGAATCGTGCTTGTTGTTCTGTTTTGTTGTTGTTACTAATTCTTTCAGGTACTTTGTTATTTTTTTCCATTCCCTCAAAATTCTTTTTGAAAATCACAAAGGGGGAGAAGGAAAAGATCCTTAAGAAAAAGAGGAAATCTAATAAGTGCTTATCAAAGGGGAGAAAGAAAAATACCCAAGGAGAAAGAACTCTAATAAGAGTTTGTTTAAGGGGGAGTTTTTATTAAAGAAATATCACTCCGGAAATATGAATACGATCCTTAGAGATTCAAAGCCTAAGGGGGAGTTAGTCGTATTCATCTATATCCTTAAACCAAGGGAGATAAGCTTTAATATGTTTCTTTCTTCTTAGAATAGCTTTTTCGTAAGGATGTTTGTGCTTTCCAAAAAGGGGGAGATTGTTGAGTCAATAAGGTTTTCCTTATGACTTTTTCCATTCCTTCTTGTTTTGAAAATCACAAACACCTTATCTTTAAGGAAAATCGCTTTTGTAAGGAAAATTGCTTTTATAAGGAAAAATGTTTTCTTAAGGAAAAACGCTTTTATAAGAAAAATTTATCCTTATCATATTTTCATTAATATTTTTTCTTAAGTATGAGTTTCGGATTCACTTTCTCGGAGTCATAAAATCTTTGATATAAAAGCATTCTGTTTTTAGGATTCGGTTCTGGACAAGAACTATAAGGAAGTTTCATTCCGAATTCTGGATATGAATTCTGACTTAGTTCTATTCCAGATTCAGGATATGAATTCTGAAGAAGAATTCTCATTACGAATTCTAATGAAGAAATCCCATTCCGAATTCTCATTACGAATTCTGATAAAGAATTCTCATTACGAATTCTGATGACGAATTCCCATTACGATTTCTGATGACGAATTCCTATTCCGAATTCCTATTCCGAATTCTCATTCCGAATTCACTCATTAAACAGAATCTGGATATCATTGTTTTATACACTCTGAATTTGTTCACTCCGAACTTGCACTCCGAAATTTCTATTCCGAACCTTTATGTTAGAGTTTAAAACGATGTCGTACTTTCTGTTACACTTACTTTGTTATAAAACGATGTCGTCCATTTTGTTATAAACTAACCGTTGTCTAAGTGACACGTGTACAGGTCCCTCCGAACTTTAAGGGAAATATGACCGTTGGAGAAGGAGCCGACCTCACCTATAAATAGGAGCTCATTTGAAAAAGCTCACAACGGATGGATGAACATTTGGACTTTGTGCATACATGCTGTTGAAGTGATTTCTAGAGAGAGAGTCTCTTATAAACTCTCAAAGCTTCGTGCGACTCCGAATGTTGGTGATTACATTCGAGGGCTTCCGGGGATAGGAAGACAGAGGTGCCGACTACCTTAAAGATCGAGGGCTTTCTTGCTGAGAAAGACAGAGGTTCCCAACTACCTTGAAGTTGAGGGCTTGCGGGGATAGCAAGACAGAGACACCGATCTTCGTATCGAGGGCTTACCCTGGTGTGGGTAAGACAGACTTGCTTGAAATTATAAATCAAGGGACCTTTATCCAAGGTTGTTGGATACCCTTCTCTTTGGGTTAAAAGACTATCATCTTGTTACTAGTAGTTCTTCTACTTGTACTTGTTTTATTCCGCTGCATTTTGTATCTTAAGGAAAGTATAATTTTCTTATACTTCCTTACTTACTCTGATTAGTTTAGATTCTATACGCTTTAAGGTAGAATCTCATATTGTAACTTTTGTTAAGTTTCAAATTCCGGAACCATATTTCCGGAACCTACTTTTGGAATCTCTTTCCAAGTTTAGTTCGGTGTTAGAGGTGTTGTGAATTTACTTAGTTTAACTTTGTTAAACTTAGTTCTTTCCTTTTCTTAAGGAAACTCTAGTTATTCATAACTAACTTTAAAGGTTCCAAAGGAATTTTTAAAGTATACAATTCACCCCCCCTCTTGTATATTGAGCATCTCATATTATATTTCGATCCTACATATTGCGGAGTACCTCCAAAATAGTAATCTCCTAACAGATCGGGCCAAGCGTGAGAGAATTCGATGTCGCCCGTCATACTTTAGCCTCCAGGATGGTCCTGGTTATGAGAAGATCCTCTACAAGTGCGGTTTTGATGGGGTTCTCCTCCCTTGAATTCAAGGAGTCGATATTTACCAAGTCATGTAGGTGGTTCGTGCTAATTTATGCAGGGCTCATCAGATCGGGCTGAAACTATCTAACCAGATCGAAAGACTGGGGTATTTTTGGCCCTCCATGATTCGTGACTTCATCGAGTTCCTCAAAAGGTGCCATGCATGCCAAATTCATGCCATCTTTATGCATCATCCATTGGAGCCTCTCCACACTACCAAGTACTCTTGTCCATTTGTGGTATGGCGACTCGATGTTGTACGACCATATCCACCACCGACGGCTCGCCAGTTTCAGTTTATCCTGACAACTATAAGTTTCTTCTCCAAGTGTGAAGAGGAAATTATTCTCATGGTGGTCAAGGCCTGTTCCATCGTTGACTTTGTGAGTGCCAAAATCATCTACCAATATGGAGGCCTTCATGATGTCCTCACTGAAAACAACACGAACTTCCGGGTAGCTAATCTAAAGAAACCGCATGCTAAGTACAACATCCATTCTAACCCTACCTCTCGTTATCATGCGCAAGAAAATGGATAGATCGAGTAGTTAAAATAACCTCTCAAACATTTTTCCAAAACTGGTTAGTCCAAATAAGAATAGTAGGATGAAAAATCTCCCCAACACCCTCTGGTTTTATTAGACAACATATCGTAATTCAACCCAGGTGACCCCATATTACCTATTGTATGGAATAGAGGTCGTATTTCCCATCAAGATTCAATTTCACTCATTGATCACAAATATATATGATCATGAAGAGACAAATAAAGTATCTAAAATCTTTCTGGATGAGTTGGAAGCGCTCGATGAGAAAATTCTGTGTGCCCTGCACAATCTGGAAAGGCATCATAACAACATTGCTAAAGCTTTCAACAAGAAAGTTCGCCTCTGCTCCTTCTTGAAAGGAGAATTGGTATTTTCCCGGATGACACTAATGATACCTGGTAGGAAGCCACCCAAGATGGAGGCCAAATGGTAAGGACCTTACATCATTCATAAGGTTTAGTCCAATGGAACATACTCCCTATTTTCCATGGATGGTGAGCGTATAAATCCTCCCACCAATGACAAGTTCCTCAAGAAATAAATTTCCTAAGTTTTTCGGTCCTACATGACCTTAAACTATCAGGTTCTACATGACCTTAAACTATAATATTTCCCACATGATGTTAAACTATATGTCGTCCCGCATGACGTTCAACATTATATTGTCCCTCATTACATTAAACTGTATGTCATCTCGCATGATGTTAAACAGTATGTCTTCCTTCATGATGTTAAACTGTATTTCATCCTACAAGACGTTAAAATGTGTGTTGTACTTCAAGACGTTAAACTAAAAGAACTATGTATGGCTTGATTCCCATCCTCATGGGATACATATGAATGCTTGGATGCTTCATCTTGAGTCCAGCCTCCAGTTTCCTCTTCGACTATCCCCCCTGGGTATAGATCTCTTGGAGAACCCCACATGGTGTCATGTAGGCTTCTTTGGACCCACTCATGTCCTAATTGCGATTATTTCACCATGTTCCCTCCCTTGTTCTTCTCTCATCCCACGTCCTCACCGCACGATGATAAACTTCATGGCCTTTAGAACTATGTATGACTTGATTCCCATCCTTATGGGATATGAGGAAGGTCCAAAAATTTCCTCTATAGGCCCAACCCCATTTTGTAGAAACCACCCTATCATTCTGGACTCATGGCCTGAGTCCTTACAAGGGAGGGGTACACTGTATGGTATGGGCTTGTGTCCCCATTCATGTCAGGGTTGTAACAACCATGCCACATACCTCTCTATAATGATATCCCTTCTCTCCCTTTCCCTACACTCATCTTTTCGAGTCGGATGCTCTTAATTTGGGTCCCTTAGCCCTCTTCGATAGTTCGCCAATGTTCCTAGGAGAACATTGGTTCAAAACCTGGAGTGTCAGATTCTACCTGGACATGGTTTCACCCATTTTCTAGGCCTCGTGTTTGCCTTCATTTTATCTTTCATTATCATTCACATCTGAAGGGACCCCCAAATGCCATGGATGCTTGTCCATATGTCTCTCTTACCATTATGGGCCAATGTCCTTAAGGGTTTCAGACAACAAATTGCTACAAGTCCAGTGTTGCGAATATGGTCAGTGGTAGATGCTCATTTGGTTTTCCCATTTCGCATCACACGATAAGGAAGATGTGTTTCAAACATGGTTAATAGTTATCCTCCATTTTCATGCCAACCCCATCAAGCCTTAAATGTCGGTTACATGATTCACATCATTTTCCACCCCATCACGTCCAATTGGAATTTCGACACTCTTGGTACTATCCCTTAGTGCGCATTTGCAAGTTAGGAGGACAAACCCATAGTAAGGTTTCATTCGTGTATCTACATCGACTTCCCGTTTACATGAATCCCATGTGTTTCAACGACCTCTTCATACATTTTTTTACCACACCAAGCTTGACTCATGTGTGATTAGGAACCGGATCGAGGTCTGCGCTCACTTAGAAGAGTTTCACTTCTTTATAGTATGAGCTCTAGGACCTTAAGCTAACATCTCCTTATACATCATCTTCTAGAACTATGTCTAGCTTTATTCTCAGGCTCATGGGATACGTAGGAACTCCCAGACATCTCATCTTTGGGTACTGCTCAAATTTTACTAATTATCACTTCTGTTCAGCCTTTCAGGCCTTGACCCGTATAGGATTGTGTGGTGTGACATGCGTGGATTTATTTATTCATTCACGTTAGGTTTTCAAAAGATGCACCACATAATTCCCTTCTAAGAGCTAGTAATTTTTCCCCATAATCTCTAACATTTTCTGACCCCTCTGCCTGAGGGTTCTTTCCTAGAATCGCACATAGTGTGATATGGTCCTTGCCCTAATTCACATCGGGTATGCTTTATCATGTCATCCACATCACCTCTTCTACCTCATATATCCAGTATATTTCTAAGGCATATGGCTTTAAACTATGCTGCCTAGTCCCACATGACCTTAAACTATTGTGTCTATGCTAAGCGACATTCAAATGCTGGTTGGTCCCATCACATGACACTAAACTGTGACGTTATTGTCTTGGACGTACGACGAAAAAAATGGAACTGCATCGTAGTGTCCAAATTCAAGAGGACATCATGTTTGGTATCCGTCACACACCATACCATTTTTCAACACCTGCATATGGATTGATTATTGCAGTGATGCCTGGAATCCTCATACTAGGTCCATCGCTTTACAAAAAACACAGACACATTCATACTAAAGGAAAAACAATATCTATCAAATGTTGATTCTTTTTCTACGAGTGCTAGACCTGCACGACCTTATTATCTTTGGCACTAGTATCTTACCATGCCACCTTAAAAACAATGTATGGCTTGATTCTCAACATAATGGGGTACGTAGGAATGCATGGGAACTTTGCCTTGGGCCCATCCTAAATTTCACTTTTGGTCCCCTGACCTAGAAGGTTCATGGGGAGCACATTGTGGTGATACAGACTCCTATTGTCCTCATTCACGTCGTGTTTTAGTAATTACTTCACCACGTGTCTCCCTCCTCCAGTTCGATCTATGTTCTGATCTCTATGACCATAAATTAATAACACTCCTCATCCTTGCTGCAAGATGCTAAACGACATGAAATCTTCTAGAACTACATATGTCTTGATTCCCATCCTCATGGGATACGTAGGAACACTCAGGCATCTTGTCTCTGGGTCCATCACTAGGAATCTAAATACTTTCCCCTATCTTTAGACCATTAGCCCGAAATCATTTGGGAGAATGCGGTGTGGTGAGTACCTCTTGAGTTCTCATTCACGTCGGTTTTTTAAATAGTCACACCATGTGCCTCCCATGTCTTTTCCCAACCTAATGCGATTTCTATAACCCTAAAATAAGATCTCCCTATGGGAGCTACGCATTGAGTTTTTCTACATTGTTTCCCTATGCATAGTCCATTAAATTAAGCCCCACCTTAATGGGACATCCTACGATAATTAATTTGGAAGCATGCAACCTTAGGACCCTTTTCCTTGGAGGGGGACTTGACTCCCTCTATCTGATATGTCTTATTATCATACACATATGAATTGTGACAAAGATCCCGAAGTGTGGAATTTTCATGGGGAAAATCCTCTCGTCCCATGTCCATGCTTCGTGAGATCGTTATTTGGCTCCTCATCCTCTTCCACATCTGAAGAGACCCCCTGTTATAGCCTGGTCTCATGCCACACTGTCTTACCAACCATCTTGGGCCAACGTCGATGAGGACCTCAGACGACATTTGTGACAAGTCCTGTGTTTTGAACATGGTCATCAGTCGAACGTCCTTTTTATATCCCCATTCTAGGATAACGTGATATGGATAATGTGTTTCAAACATGGTCCGCAGTTATCCCCTATCATCATGCCATCATAATTATGGGACAGATCTCGAGCATCATGATTCACATATTTTCACATCATTATGTTTATGTGGAATTCCAACATACTCAGCTTTACCCCTTCGCACATCTAGGTGTGTTAAGTGGGAGGGTCAACATTATATGGACGTCATTCACCTAGAATCCCATCGCCCCAGATATGTGACTTCCTATGTTGGGAAAGTCCCATCACTACTCCTTGTTTCCCACATCGAGCATGAATGATGTGGGATTAGAAGTTCTGGTAGGACGTGTACTTGCGCAACCATGCCACATATTCCTTTCATTTTCCCACATGATGTTAAACTGCGCTCTTAGAACTATTTGAGTCATGATTCCCATCTTAATGGGGTATGCAAGAATGTCCAAGAACCTTGCCTTGGGCCTAGCCTAACTTTCTTTTTTGGTCCCTCAACTAAACAAAACTTCCTCCAGGGATAAATGGTGTGTTGTGGACTTCTTACATCCTCATTCACGTTGGGTTTATGGCTACCGCATCATGTGCACCCATCCTGGGATCTTACCTTTCACTCCCCATCCAATCATATGACGTTAAACTGCATGAGTTTATATGTCCTCAACGCATGACACTAAACTACGATTTTACCCTTAACACGTTCAGGATGCCCCATGTTAGTCATGGGATACACTAGATCCCTTGGAAGATGGGATTTCCCCTATCAGTGTTGGCCTCCAGCCACACTGTGATTAAGAACTACATTTGGCTTCATTCTCATCCTTATGGGATACGTAGAAATTCCCAATCATTTCACCTTGGGCCCATCCCCATGGTCATTGACCCTTATGTCCCTTTGGGCCCAACCTTAGTCCAAACAGTATGACCTTTAAACTATGTGCATCCTCCTCACCGTACGAAGTTTAAACTATGTTTCTATCGTCCTTATTGGTAAGACATAAAACTATAGAGCATACCGGGTCCTTACTAGATAGGTACTATTTGGAAGTATGTTTGATCCCTGATCAGATAGATATGCCCACATAATGTGTTTCCACCACGGTGGGGTGATTTCAAGAGTGTTGGACTCCATTTGAACAACCCATCACTCCACACTCCACAATTTTCATGCACATTATTCAGACTACCATCTTCTTTTACATCTAAAACAACCCACTAATAGTATGGATGATTGGCTTATGGCTCACCTTCTGTCCTGGGCCAACGTTCAGGAATACTAATGGGTAGAATTTTGAGTTAGGTCTCATGTCTTGAACATGGTCAATGGTCGGCCCTCATTTGTTATCTCCATTTCAGGCTAACGCAATAAGGATACAGTTTTTCGAATGCGAATAATGGTTATCCTTCATTGTCATGCCACCCGTACAGTGTTCCGAATCTTGGGTATCGTTATTCACACATTCTACTCATCTATCTTGAAATTAATTCCAAATTAACCTAGCATTACCCCGCTCGTGCACTAGAGAACATTTGGAAGACGAAACATCGTTTGTTCTGAGATCTATATTCTCTATTTGGGCCTCTACCTTTCTTCTCAGAAATCCGGACTGGTAGATCAATCCCCAGATGACCGAAGCTTTGTTTTCACTCTTATATTAGGATGGAATGACAAGGAGGTCATACCTTGTTTCTCGCATTGGGCTCGACCCACGTGAGGTTAGGGAATGATCGTTGGATGGTCCATGAATGTAATGGAAATGCAATGGACAAAAAAATGAACCACATAACTCATGTATTCATCTTGAATAAATAATCAAAGCATGAAAGCTCATTAAAAAGATACATGCATCACTGTACCTGAGGATCGACCACTCCCATGGACGGTTTGACCCCATCAAAAGACTGTTACTGCTCTGCCACCCTCTGGATTGTGGCATCCAGGGTTTGATGTTGCATGTTCAGTTCACACTCCTCCTTGACCACAATGGGGCATTGTTCATCAGCCGCAATCCGGGTCCACTCCTCGTTGGTTCAGATGATGGTCATATCCATGGAAGATTTTCTCATGCTGTCTTCGGCCTCCTCCAGATAGGTCGTCAGCCACAATATAATCTATGATTGCGCATGGAGGAAAGAAAAACACTCATCTTCCCAGATGTGCAGTCGTTGAATCTTATTTTCCGCCTCCTGGAGCCTCTTGATATTCACCGCTTTTCTCTGCTGCCAACCCATACCAAGGCCATTTTCACATTCATGGATCTTCTCTGCCATGATATCTAGAACGAGCATGTGGGGATATTGAGAATCCACTCCCCCAGTGCACAGTTCACACAGCCATGAACGAAGTCTCTCCATATGGTCTATCCATTATTCTTGAGTGGTTTCATCGATAAAGCTCTTGATCAGCTTCCATGACCAGTGACATACTATCTTGTAATCCACTTAATCAGAGGTTATCTCTTCTCATTCTGCAAGGTTGGAAGGCTCATACCTATGGAAATCCCCCAAGAACTAGTCAGTAGGGTTTTCATCTGGTGTCTGATCAGGTATTGAAGGACCAATGCTATCTGATCAATCTTCATCATCAGATCCTACATCAGTAATCTCAGGATCTAACCTGGTAACAGTCCCACTAGTGATCAAGAGCGCCAGAGCATGGTCATTCTGGGTGTCCTCTTCCATGACCACCATCATTCCCCTTGGGAAGGTGCCACCAGGATTACCAAAAAACATTGCCAATGTAGCCCATGCCATTTGAATGACTTTGCATACCGAGAAGTGCACAGATGTCAGTTAACCTGATCAATGAGAGGCAGACATGAACACTGTAAAGGGGACTTACAAATATCATAATGTCGGTCTCTCTAATGGTATTTTACCATTGGGACCCCAAGGCATGGACCGTCCTATATTGTTGGGATGCCTAAAAACACTAGAGGAACCACCTCAAGTGTCTTGGCCCCACTGGATGCGGTAATCGTCATTGTCGCGGGTGTAGATCCTGAATGCCCTACATCTACATCTATTGAGGGGAGAGAATGGGTTTTGCGTATGAGGCCCTCCAACATAGTTGAAGTATTAGTGAGGGGGTCCAATGTAACATGGAAGTGGATCCCGGGGAAGGGAATCATGGTTTTACCTCGAGATCCTCTGCAAACTCTCTACGTTTTGTGTCTGAATCGCAAACTTCACCCTCCTCCAAAGGGATCCCTTTACTGACCTCCTCCCCCCAGGAGGACTCATCTGATTCTTCTGGTAATGGGAAGTGCTCCCTCATTTTAGCAGTAAAAAACTACAGAGGGGTCGTATGATCCAGAAACACATTTACCCGATCTATCATTAGACATGGGGCACCCCCGGACTACATGACGTCCTCCAACTTGGCCAGGTATTTCTCCACCTCTGCCTGGGATACTGCAAAGCCAGCCCTAATAGAGATGAATCATAGAATTTCCATCCCATGATGGTTCAGGTGATGAAACATCTCAGACGGGTTGAGGAATTTCTGGTAGACATTCTAGATGTCCAATGCTTCTGGGAAGATGGCGTTATCAATATGTCTATATGGTGCAGCTACTTCCCTAGAGTCTAGGTGGATATCATATATAATCCCCTTATTGGAATCCACTTAAGATGACACTACTCCTCTTGGACCACCGGGTCCGCTGTCGCCGCTTGATCCGCTCCTACCACCACTTCGATCGGTGCATGCCTCAACGCCACTATAGCTCCACCACCAAATATATCCTCACTGCCTTCCAGCCCTGGCCTCAAGGTTGGAAAGGCACCCCAACACTAGCCCAAACAGTAGGATGCTTCAGCATATCCCCAGGGTAGGCCACCTCCTAGATTTTGGTGTACTCTTTCACCGGCCTGAAGATGGTCATCGGTGTAGGCAGCTCGTTCTGTATATTCCCATGTAAACATGAGCCACATCTGCCTCATCATGCCTGGGTGGTCCTCATAGCGCACCCCCAGATAGACATGTGGGGTCAGTAACTGCATGCACCGAAATTGCCTTTCAAATAGAAGCGGGGTGTATGGATCACATAGAGACTCGCAGTCCACCAGTGCCACCAGGGCTCCCCCATGAAAGGCTTGGAGGTTGGACCGATGCTCTTATGTTTCCTGGCCTTCATCAGTGAACATGCCTGTTGGCAATAGGAATAGTTTGAAATTGAACTCGTCTTCCTTTTAGAATCAGTTAAGTACCGCCTGCACAATCTTCTTGTCCGAAAACCTCCCCACAAAATTTAGAATGGATGGGCGGAAGTTTTCTTCTGGAGGGGATATGGGGTTCGTATTTTCATTGACCCCCATGATGTGTGCCTCTATACACCCCTAAAGGAGGTGGAATGGCTTGCAAATTCTTTGTGGCTTATTCCCCTCACATATATGCCAAAACATCATGTACATATTGGTGAGCAACAGGATCCCAAGGTTGACCCGTCCTCCTATCTCCAGCATGTACGTCATGATAAACGTGCTTGGTCACACACCCATGTTCGTGTCTCTCACTGATAGGATCCAACCGTAGATGAGTTCCGCAATGAATACAACCAACCAGACTACCGGTTGCTAGTCAGTACGGACGCTGAATCCTCACATCTTCTACTGGCTATCCTCTAAGAGCTGCTAGTACAAGTGCTCCTAGCCTCATTGATCCCCCTTCGGGAAAGTCTGAGGCATCACATAGAACTGCCTATTTTCTGAGAAGTTCAATAACTACTTAAACCGTCGTTTTATGTGGACGTCCCTCACCGACTGCTTGTCCTCTCCTAGTACTAGGTTCATCAATGCCATCTACAGTGGTGGAATCTACTTCTGATCCTCCCACACACCCATAATAGGGAGGAACTCATTATACACCTCCCCCAATATTGGGACACCTGAGATCTGATGCAGGTCCCGTAGACTAATGTTGAACTCTCCATTGTGCAAATGGAAGGTATTGGTCCTTGATGACCATTTGATCAAAAAAATTGGCATCAACTACTTTGGATGATAGATATAGAATTGGGAGGACGAATCCACCTCATACTGGCCCACTCTTCTCAGCTCTTCCCTGAATTCCTTGCACGAGGAACCTACCTAGTAGGCCCATACCCAGTCATTCGTGAAATTGCCACCCTATCATTGATACCACTAGTCAGACCACCCTTTTCCGGGTTCTTTAGGGATTCCTTCAAGATAGTTTGGTACAACAGGGGAGATTTCTCTAGCTGTAGTTACATCCCGTCAACGTTTTTCAAATGATTTTACATACAGATAATGTTGACAGGCATGAAGTCCTCCCGGTCATGGCTGTCAACTGCCCTGAACCACTAGCACTGACATGGATTTCCCCTGAACTAGTAAGATACTTTTTTTCTCTACTCGCTTAACAGATGAATACGCCATCCCTCAGGACAAAGATGTACATAGGAAGCCTCTTGCACAGTGGATAGTCCTTCTGGCTTTCCAACAGTAGTGCCACCAGCAAGTTATGGTCACAATGGCTTCGCACAAACTCTCCTATACCCAAAAAATCCACTATCTCCTCCCTATGGGAAGCATCCACAAGGACCCCCCTCATAGCCTCTTCGTGAGACATTCGGTTTTTGTGGTTTGGACGTTTTTGGTTTTGTTTTGCGAAGCTCTTTTGCGGAGCTTGTTCACGGAGCTCGCTCATGAAGACCATTTGTGGAGCTCATTCCCAGCAATTAAATCATGGAGCTAGGCCCCGGCCTTCAGATGCAAGCCACAGACCACACCATCCCAAATTCAAAGACTCGATGTGCACCGCGAAGTAGAATTCTTGATTCATAGAGAGAAATCTTAGAGTATGTGATGCATCGCGAATAGATAGTGCTGAATTCTAAAACACGTAGGTGGTAATGGAAAATAGAGAGGTCATCCACCCTATTTATAGGTGATTACCCCTTTTTCTTCTTGGTGCATCTAACCATGGTGAGAATCATGGAATTCTCAGCCCACACATCGCCCCTCCATCTGGTGTGCCTCCTTCGCGAGCCCTCTTTACGATTTACCAAGGAATTTTGGTGGTTTACCCTCAAACTTTGACGCTCAATTTCTCCTCGGCTCCAGGTTTGAGGTGGGGGAATTTGTTGGTGGAAAAGATTGGGAATATGAGAAGAAAATGTGAGGCCATTAAGGATGCCTTGTGAAGCTATCCTGCAGATCCATGCATCACCGCAACCAGTGAAAATCTCCCCCTATGAGAAACCTCTGCATAGCAAAGAGGCAGGAGGCTCCACGAGCTGGATTGACGTTTGCGAAGCCGCCATGTAATAAGGAGGAGGGAGGATCCATGAACCTATTTGATGTTTGTAATGCCACCCTGGAGTAAGGAGGATAGAGGCACCATAAACCCTTTTGAAATTTGCAAAGTCTCTATGAAGAAAGGAGGCGGGACACCCTACGAGCAGGATTGGCGTTTGCGAAGCCACTGCAGAGCGAAGAGGTGGGAGGCTTTGTGGTTACTACAAAATTCCATGTGTCTTCACGCCCAGCAAGATCTACTTCCTAGTTCCTCTTTCTTATAAATATTGGGCTCCC
The DNA here is from genome assembly GCA_963277665.1 of Viscum album. NCBI lineage: Eukaryota > Viridiplantae > Streptophyta > Magnoliopsida > Santalales > Viscaceae > Viscum > Viscum album. Next base: position 1,283,846,247 of record OY728155.1, on the reverse strand, counting down.
CTCGTGCCCAAAGGATGGATCTTATGGTCTTTTTCCTTCTTAGCTCTCAAATCCTGAATACATTTCTACTCTATGAACCATGATCCCTTCAAGGCACTTTATCATCATGAAGTGCCTCTCCCTTTTCTTGAATTGAATCCCTCTTCAAAGGGGTATGCCATTCACAAAGGCCATGAGCCTCCACGAAGGAAGGGGATCCCTAAGGGGACTCGCGTCTTCGCAGATCCCTTATGCTTTGTGAAATACCCTACATGCACATGTGACCTACATGATAATGCAGGGTCACTATGCTTGGCAAAGCACATTTCTTCGCAATGCTATGCTTCGCAAGGAATCCTTGCTTCATGAAGCACTGCTCCGTGAATGCATGTCCACTTCACAAAGAACCTTTCATATGCACCTATGCCCTATTCCTAGGCTAGGTCACTTCACTTCGTGAAGAAAACCCCTTCATGAAGACCCTACACTACATGGAGCACCAAGCCATCATGAGGCTTCTACCTATGAACCCCTTTTCTCCACAGCTCCTCTTCTTGTGCGACCCTCCAGGATTGCAAGACGTGATTGAAAATCCTCTTGGGTGGTTCTTCTCGTTGCATTGCTTAACCTTATGGATCTTCAAATAGGAACCCTAATGGAAATTTATTCTTCGCGTATCCATGCTAACGTGGACCCATCATTGAATCACTCCATGACACCCCCTCACCACAGCGTTGCTGATGCCTTCCCTTCCCCAAGGGTGGGTAGGTATCAGTTTTGTAAGTCCTAGGGGTGCTGAGTGAACCCACCTCGTTCGACCTACAGGATGTTAAACATCCATGAACCTCATCTTCATCACATGACATTAAACTGTGACCCTGCCCCATGCATCATACATAGGGTAACCCATCTCGGGAATTCTCTACACCCACTCGTCTCCACAGGATTGATATCATCCTCACATGGAATGAGATCCTCATAGCTGGAGCTGCGTCTATCTATAGGGAAAGGGAAACCATCTTGGTGTAAGCCCCTATCCTTTATTGAAGGAGGTTGTACCCTTACTCGTCCTTTCTTCTTCCAAGAAAAATAACAGAGAGGGGGGCTGGGCACCAGAGCCCTTCTCCCTTCTGTTCCAAATCCCTCTCCCTTTGGGATTTGTTGCCACCAGGCCTCCATCCTAGAGTAAGTCCCAATCTACAACTTTTTGGGATGATAACCATGCGTAAGCCCCTATTTTTTTCCTGGGCTTCATCCCATGTGTAAGCCCCAGTTTTTTATTTTGGATGCTAACCACATGTAAACCCCAATCCACTTCCCATGGACACACCATTCACGATGTGATAGTTAGGTATATGTTTCATCTTCTTTCTCACACTGAGCATCACTCACATGGGATTAGAGTAAAAATTGATCATGGCACTCTTATTGGGAAGCCTAGAGTGTATTCCCCACACCATTTTGAACTACGTGGACTCTGATCATTGCCAAGGAAATGTATGTAGGAAGCCTCCCTGAGTTTCAAGCCCAACATTCAATGGTCCAGACTCCCTTCACATCGATGTACAAATCCCACATCCTGAACTATGGGTACTTTGATCCATGTCACAGAAAGGTACGTAGGAAGCCTACTCAAAGTCCAAACACCCATCGGTCCAAACTACTTCATGACGTTCCACCACTGTCTTGTAGGACCCCGGAACACCCTGAGAGGGGAGGGGTGAATTAGGGTGTTAACTATTTCATTTTAAAGTTGTGGATCTTATTCCCACATTGGTAGGAACTTGTTAAACCTCTCAAACAAATGAAAGAAGGAAGTTGACACAACACTTTTACTTGGTTCACCACAAAGGGATACATCCAAGGAGCATACACTGATAGGTTGTCAGTCATACCTATTTCCACTATTTTTCACAAGTTGTGGATTACAATGGTTTGAGAACAGTCACTCAGTCCCAAGCTCACAACCAGTACAAATGATCAGGGATAGCCAACTGCGTCCCTCGAGTCACTGCCCCTGGTTCCCTGCCTTTGGTGAAGTCCCGCTCAGTTTATAGATATGAAGGTCTCTTCATTATCACCAATGAATACATCCCCGGTTGTATGTAGATGCTCTGTTGAAGTAAAACATTCTCCTGTAGATGAATATCACTTTTTACTGCAAGTATCTGGCAATATTCCATCTTTCATGCAACTCTGAAAAGACTAGCGTGTTTCAACAACACCTGGAGAAATTACCCAAGCCGGAGCGCATGTTTCCAGATGGCACTCAAGTTCACCTCTTCCACTTCCATGACACTCTCTTCTTCAACTTCAAACATGCGCGACCCACACCCTTTTACCCCCAAACCGATTTTGGCATGAAACTATCAACTGTCACGCTTCTTCAAATTCTGGAGTGCAAGTGTCACCAAACCACCTGCATGACACCTCATTCACCAACTCCAAACATGGGCGATGCACTCCCTTTCTCACACAAAACACCTTGGATTCACAACAAACAACTGGCACACAACTTCTACTTGCGCGACCCACCACCACTTGCGTGACCACTACAACAGCGCGGCGGGAGCGCTGATTTTCTCTAAGTCTGATCTTCATACTGAATGAGGAGGGTTAGACCACTATTTATAAGAATTTTGATACCATGCGTGATGGTGTACAAGTCATACCATGACGCACAAGTTTCAACACAAAAGTCTCTGTCGTGCAAGTCACTTGCGCGCCCAAACATAAAACTTGGGTGACCTTCTCCCATTGCCATATTTTCATGTTATGATCTTAAAAAAAAGAACACTAGTTTACTCTACTTCACTTCAACGACACACAAGTCTCTTTACCAAAAACCACTTGTTTTCATTTGTCGATTCTCATGCCCAGAAATTGGGCAAACACTGGAAAACGGTGCCACCTTCAATATTATTATCTGCTTGTTCTGTATGATCACTTTGTTGGAACACATTCTGAACTTCCAATGAGGATTGAAAACAAATACAAAACATACTCCAATTCATGCATAGAATGACCATGGTTCCAACATGTCTTGCATGACATTAAACTATACACCCCTTTTTGTCATGCGTGACACTAAAATGTTCCTCAATCAACAGTATGTCATTGTATCCCAATCAACGATAGGACATTTTGTTCGTCAAATGATGATAATCCATTGTATTCTCCATTCAGCAGTAATCCTTCATATCCCCCTTTGATGGGACCCACATCTCTGGTCATCCCTCGAGCGTTAGACCAACCTCAGGCTGCTAACCACGCGTAATCCCCAGTATATCATCATGTAAATGTCCTATGTGCACACCCAGATTCTATGACCCATTTTAAACTACATAGACTTCCATCCATACCATGTAAAGGTACGTATGAATCTTGTATGAGGTTAAATCCAAACATTCTTTGGTCCCTACTCCCTTCCCGTCAGTGCACCAAGTCCGCATCTCGAACTACATAGACTTTGATCCCTACCAAGGCAAGGTACGTAGGAATCCTCCCTGAGCCTCAAGCCCATCCCCCATGCCTCATCTTGGTCTTTCCCTAGAGACTATGTGTTTTAGGTAGGTCATTCCCCAACCCAAAGGTTCCACTTGCTCCAGGTCCCATCTATACGGGTCGCCTCTTTAAGAGTCCCATCGCCCTACTGAACTACGTGGACTATGATTCCATGCCATGGGGATACGTAGGAAGTTTCTTCGAGGCCCAATATGAGTGATATTTTCACCCTCAGGACAGTTCTATCTCATTCCCCCACCACTTCATTTCACTCTTTATCATCCATATTGATTCTTACCCAGGTCGCCACATCCCGGTGAGATCATGCCAATTCACCTCTTTACTGGTCTTAGCAGCACTTGATTAACTAACAACGTGTTATCCCTATCATCAGTCATCCCTCCAGGGGTTGCACCCATATGATCTACTCCAGTCAGTGTTTTGGTTAGTCAGATCCATCTCTGCTAGATGTTAATCCTATGGCATACCCTCTGTTAAACATGGGAAGATGAGGAAAACCTTAGAGACATGCTTATGACATATAATTCCCCGTATGTGATGTGGGATGCCTCGGGATTCCTATCCCTTGATAAGACCTATAATAAGGGGAAGAAATATAGACGCGCTCATCTCCCAACATCCAGACATGCCATTGATGTCCAACATGACTACTCCCCCAACCAAAGGTTGCTGCCCTGGCAGGACCCCTTGGAATGTCCCGACAGAAGCAGTGTAATTAACCGGCGTCCATGAAGATATGGCACTGGGATGAGTTTCACGAACAATGTCTTAATATATAAGGGAGACATGGGCTAGGTTACAATTTTTGAGGAGGAATCCACGGAATAAGCAACCAACATCCCATTATCCCGGTTCTATCCAGGATCAAACGTCCCTGAATAAGTGACAGATGTCACTCGCCTTTGGAAAGTGGGAATGTGGGGCGACAAGCAGTGCGTCTTCCTCGAATGACGGATGTACATGCCCCGAAAAAGTGTCGAAAACAAAATCTAAAAGGCCTTCATTCTAGGTCTAATTTCATACTAAATGAAATTCTAAAATAAATATTAAAACTAGAAAAAATCAAATAAATTTTGGGTACATGTGTTTCTATATAAGATTTGATTAATTATGTAAATATTTGTGTGTGTGTGTGTGTTGTACATAAAATGCATTAATTAAATATATATATATATATATATATATATATATATTTGTAAAATCAATGTAACCCCCATTTTATATATGTTAAATTGAAATATAAAATGATATTCAATTAATTTTCATTACTCAAAATAATTAGTCTTCATTGTTAATTGATATTAATTTTTAATTATTAACCATTCCTCACTAAATATATGACTTATTTAATGTAAGAATAAATATTTAATATTATATAAATCCTATTTTACAAAATATTATATATATTGATATATATAAATATAGAAATATATTTCTATATTAAAAATATTAAATGTATTAGTAAATAATTATGTATGAAAACCATTAGAAAATAATAAGACATTAATATTTTTTTAATTACAAAATTTTATTAATTTCCTATATTTATATTTAATATATATTATTTATTACTATTTATAATTAGTGTGTGTGTGTGTGTGTGTATATATGAAATTTACTCATTTTTATTTTATTATTATTAAATTTATTCATTTTATATACCTATATTTAACATACCCTATAATTTAATATTTATAATTTCTATATACGTATATAAATTTTTTTCATTATTATTAATAATTATTTAATTAAATTAAATTGTTATTTTTTTTAATTTACTCATTTTTAATTTTAATTTGTTTAATTATTTAAATTTATTCATTTAATATACCTATATTAAATTTTCTAAAATTTATTTATATTTATAATTTATATATATGTATATTAAATTTATTAATTTTTATAAATAAATTTTTAATTGATAAGTTTTTTAATATTTTTTAATTTACACATTTTTTTGTTTAATTATTTCAATTTATTTAATTTATATTTTTATATTTAATATAGACTATTTATTGATATTAATAATATATAGATATTAAATTTATTAATAATATTTTAATTATTATTTTTTTAATAATTTTTAAATCTATTTATCTTAATTATTTATTTGTTTAACTATTTCAATTTTTTTAATTTTTTAATTTTTTTAATACATGTTTCTTTTATATAAAAAAATTGTATATATGGGTCGGGATGTGTGTAGGGAGGAATGGTGGGGTGGTATGCCAGATCATGTAGGGCATGATAGTATATGTGGGTGGGCTAATGCCCATGGGAAGCATAGGTTGGGTCAAGGCCCACACAAGCTCGTGGGCTCATATGCATGTGTGGAGTGTATGTAAGAGCCCATCCCTACAACATTATTTGGACCTTTTATTTTGGTATAATCTTATATAAAGAATCGGCCAGACATCTTCTATTTTGATGTGAAAATCATGTGCGTGACTAGGACCTTTATCAGTGCTAGAAAATGGACCGATGAAGGTCCCCTTTACTAGTGAAAAAAAAAAGAATTCATAAAGGTAAACCTTTATTAGGTATAAAAAAGTGCTGATAAAGTGAATCTTTTAACAACTCTTTTTGTAACACTGATATATGATACCCTTTATCAATGCTTTTCTCAAGCACTAATAATGGCTAGCACTATATATTTCATGTTTTTTAGTAGTATGAAGGGGTAGTTCCATGTATAGTGGATAAAGGTAATGGGTAATAAAGAGGGATGAGAGTTCGAGCACTACCATGATGTGTGGGCCTTGGTAAAAAGGGATATGGAAAAGGTGGGTATGGAAAATAAAGATATATCCTAATCGAATGATGAACTCCTAGTGAATAAAGTAGCCTAGTGGTAAGTTTAACTGTAGATTTGGTTATACTGGTTTCCCCTACCATACACTTAAGCATCATGAAATAGTCTAATCATCTACTCAATGAATTTTCCTAAAATAAAATGTATGATAAAATAAAATTTAAGATAAAAATATAAATAATAAGAAATTACATAATATCCAATCATAAATTGTACTTACAGTTGTATCACAAGAGATATGCCAAAATCTCTAATTGTATAGGAATTTCTCTACATTATTCTCTTTATAACTTCTTTATAATCAGGCATACTAACCCGTAAAATTAAAATACTATAATGATTAAAATAAAAATAATGTAAATGTTAAATTATAAAATTGGTTGACTTGAAGAACAAATAAAAAAACTTAATTATTTTTAATGCAAGGATTTATTAACTTAAAAATAAAAAATTTCTTACAGTTTCATATCTGGTTACCACTGTGATAACTCATCTAAAATTTACACATGGTAATTAAAAAAATTAATTTGATTCCACTTATAAAATTAAAAAACACATACAATATCATAATAATATAAAGTAAATACATTCAAATGTATCAATTCTATGAGTTCTCTATTATAATTTCTCATTTGATAATTTGTTCTAACAATTGAATAATTTGCGTCATCAAACACCACATTTGAATAAATACTTACATGTTCATAAAAACATCATAATCATCTATTCCTTCATAAAAAACATGTCTTTTAATGACTTCAACAACGACACCAAATTATTATTTTGAGGGGTCAGTTATATAAACCACTTTATATATTGTGATGAAAAAAATAAGTTTCATTGGTATTAATCTTATGTTTCATTATGATCACTCTAAATCCATAGTTACCTATATTAATTCCTTTTCATTTCATTGAAACAAAAAACTTTAATTTCATATTTATGACATGGACATGTGTTATAATGTCTTGGTTTCTTCCATATAATGGTTTGAAAGATATCTAGTAATATTTTTGAAGTCAGGCACTGAGACAACATGATATTCTAAGGCCTGATGAGCTCAAAAATGATATTTGAAATATATTAAATATATTAATATCACCCACACATAGTTATCCAAATTTTTTTGAATAAATTATAAATTAAATATTGGATCAGAAATTTGATACCACCATTGATTCCAGAATATGGGCTTTACCCTATGTGCAACATGATCCTTTTCAGCGTCAATCATTTTCTAAAAAGTCATTACATGCACAAATAATAAAATAAATAAATAAAACTAATTTATTTATTTTTATTTACACATTGAAATAACACTATCCTATTTAATTGTCTTTATATCCAATTTAATGTGTTATCCACATAATCCTAAGAATTGATATTAGAGCTTGGAGAAGCATTGGTGATGATAGGATCATGGATCTTTGATCGAAGTACCACAAGGATCGCCAATGATAATGAAACTTATGGATTTTATAGATGAATGTAATGTGGGGATGTTCTTGATTAGTGATTGACCAAAATTTAGGTAGTATTTTTGATTTATATAGATTTATCCCAATTTTAATTCTCCAATGATGAATGTGAATCAATTAACCAATAGATTGGTTCGTGAACCGATTGTGATGCTGGTATGGGTTTGTTTTACCTAGGATTGGGTATTTTTATTATTTATTGATTATATCTCCTCACTATTCATTTTAATAGAATTGAATAAAGGCTAATATAAACAATATCTAAGGTCTGTTCCTCACAATGTAGGTTTTTGAATTAGTTTTCCCGTTCTTTATACGCTCATCGACAATGTTTCATTTGATCTATCATTTGAAAAAATACCCAGTAATCAATTTTTGTGCACCTGTTCTTCAAAAACTGGATTGATAATATAGTTTAGGTTTTTTATTGATGAAGGATTAAGATGTGATGATATAGATAATGAATCAGGACCAGGTCATATGTTCCATCTTTCCCAGTTTGATTCTTGATGATAGAATGAGAAAAAAATTTGTTTTCCTGATATATTTGGATGGCTAGAAACTGATTTTAAGTTTCACTAAGATTTGGAAGGAATAGATCCACTATTATAAAGTGTGATTTTTGGATTAATTTATGGTTGTAGGTGCATTCAATGTTTTTTTGAACAACATGGAAATTCTATAAATTTATGAACAACACGGTCTGTAATCCGGAGATACACACCGTGTGGGGCCCTAAATACAACACTACGGTTTCCAGAGAGAATATAAGTATCAAACATCATGTGATATGTTTCAAAAACCTTATGACCCATCCCTGGAAGATCATCTTGCATCTTAGAGAATCCATGGGAACACACATGACTAGGTACATGGGAACAAGTAGAGTACATGTGAACAACCCAATACTTAGACATGGCTATGTACATGGCACGACCTAGATACATAGTCACAACCATATATACATGGGTACAGGTAGAGGTACCTATTAATGGGAACAAGTAGGTCAAAGATTAGTGCTACATTAAATGTACCATGTCTGAACACCATGTACTCCTACAAATAAGTCTTGGTAATATTTTCTAGCTCAACATGAATAAGTTCTTTTAGGATGAGTTCCCTCGATCCATTCCTCGAGGCTATAGTATGGTATTACATCTTAAGAATAATATTGTGATACCCTACCAAGTAATTATTCTTGTATTGAGTTATTGAAATCCCCCATGGACCTAGGAATAAACCTCTATCATCTTCCATCCTAAGTGGTGTTCTCAGAATTAGTATGACCAACTTTACCTAGGTATCGATACCCTACTTAATAGGTTAATCCATATTGGGTTGTTGATATACCCCATGGCCCGGTGTGTGATCCTCATGTTTATATCGATCTATTAATTCTAACATCATGTACATTATTATAGAAATACCGGATTAGCACAACATCTCAGATGAATTCCATTAGTGATATCAAACTCAAGGAGTGAGTTTCCTAGGTGAGTGTTGCTACAGACTCTCAAGTAGAATATAAGGCTGATGATGTGGTTGTGACCTTACAATGAGGAATAGTGTCTACCATGAGGATACATATGTGTGTTTTATTTTATGTATCATATTATGATTTAAATATCACATGATGAGATGACTACTCTTGATGCTTTATTCTTAGTGATTTCAGGGTTTCCTACTGAGTATTATTATACTCACCCCTACATAAGCTCTGTCCGCAGATGTCATGTATTATGAATATTATTGGTTGTTATATGGGGTTCTGAATTGACTAATAGTATATCGATATTTTATTTTCATAGACAGCTCATTGTTGATACAAGAAATCACATTTAACAGTAGTCCCCCTTACTAGTAAGTTGTAATTATTTACAGTTTTAGGTGGGATTGTATTTGAACCTTTATTATTTTCCGTATTATTCATCATATACTGATTGTGGGATATACATGTATGCATGAATTTGATATCAATTTTATTTTACATTTCAGCATTATATTGTATTGGATATGTGTGTGTAAAAATAGGTACCTTAGGCTTAGGCCTCCCATGTGAGTGTTATGCCAACTCAGTGTTGGTTTCCAACCCCTAACCGATTTTTGGTGCGCTTGGGGTTGTCAAAGTTGTATTATCATCATCCAGGTGGGCCAAGGTGGGATGATTCATGAAATATTGGTTTTAGAGAATGTTCAATATTAAGACCGTATTTTGGAGTCTTTTTTAGCGTTGATATTAGTTTGGGTTTTATGACAACAATGTTATGTGTTTCATGTTAGATTTTCTAGATAGAGACTCCCATATTGGATTCAAAATTGACATATCCATACACTAGTACTCTAAACACTTGTATTTTGACTCGATACATGTAGATATTACTTTTAGGGAAAACATTAGTATATGAATCATATATAAATGGGTTGTGTTCCATGTACTCCTTGAGTCCTCTCCTTATATATACTCATTGATTATGGAACATCTTGTCTATTTTTGGATGACTCCATAATTATTTCTAATTAGGATTCAGTATCAGTATCATGAGGACAATCCTCATAGTGATGAGGAATTGAAAAAAGGTCATGTTCAGGGGGTAGTGCCTTATGGTGGTTTGTTAGTCATACATACACTCATCGAGAAGAATATTGTATCATTAGTACAAGTGGATGAGGTAAATGGGATAAAAGAAATTTATGAGTTTAATTTTCAGGACCCCTCAAGTTTCAGGGTGATCCAAACCCCCAGGTATTTGAGGATTGGGCCGAGTTATTTACAATATTCCTTCACCTCACCAGGACACCTGACAACTATATAGTGATCCTAGTGGTGATTCTTATTCGTGGTTCAATAGGGAATTGGTGGAACCATTTGGTTCTGTTATATGATTAGGGTAATCATTCATGGATAGTGTTTGAGTGTCTCCTTAGAGAGGAGTACTATCCAGCTATAATTTAAGTAGTGAAAATCTAGGAACTTTTACAACTAGAAGAGGACATCCTGATTTTGACTGAGTATTAGGAGAGGTTTACCAACCTATCAAGATACTTTATGAACATGGTTTGGGATTATATATTTCATGTTAAGACCTTTTATAAAGTTATATGTATATAAATATGAGACAGTTTGATTACTCTAAATATTCCAACATATTCTAGGGTGCTTGAGAGTGTCTTGGTGATAAAGAGATTTTTTCCCAAGTAGATACCAGTAGTGGGTGCCTATTTTGGGTACATAGGGGATGATAATTAGATAGAAATTAGAAAATGGAATATTCAGGGATTTATATGTGTGATACATTTGAGAAGGTTATATTAGGATATAGGGTATGTGGTTCAAGTCTCTCAGGATGTTTCTAGTCAGCCTAGGTAGAGGTGGTGCTACTCTTATGATGGCCAGGGATATCTTGCTTAGGATTATTTGAACCTCCATACAGTTTACCATGAAATAGTGAATGAAGTACCTAGGTATAGGTAGTTTTATGGTAATGTAGGTTTTAATGGAATACGGTGTGGTATAGGAGGAGGCATAGAAACTAGATGTGGTAGATTGTTTGAATTTTTTCCACCACCACCCTGAGATGGTCCCTCCCAGGCTTACGAAGATGGTGAATAGGGGAGAAGGAAGCTGGATGCCATAAAGGCCTATGATCCAGAGGATCTAGGGATTATTATAGGTATGATCTATATATTTTTACCCTAAATATAGTTTTGATAAACACAAGAATGAGCAACTCTTTTCATTCTATACCCCTAGTTTGAGACCTATAAGTTCTGGTCGAGCCATTGGCTTGAGCCTTATATTTATATAATCCTATCAGAGATGACATAGTGATCACAAAATTTTTTGATAGTGTGATCTGGGTCATGGAGGGGATATTTTTTTGATCTTTTTGTTTTATCAATGAGGCCTTGCAGTGCTATCTTAGTCAATAAATGTCTATACATATTTCATACAAGGGTTTACTATTTTAGGTTGAGGATGCAGTGTGTCCCCATTGATGTGATTATTTTTTCCTTAATATATGAGAAAGATAACTATGATATATAAGATTGAATCATACATATGAGGGTGATGTTTATTACTCACTAGTTTGATTGCATGACTCTTGGAATATTGGATACTATGAGATATCAGTTTCCTTCTGTGGTGGCTGTGTATGAGATCGTATTTCTGTGGACATGGTAGGATTAATGACATACCAAGAGAAATACTTATGGATTTAATTACAACTAGGTATTTCTTTAATATCTATTCTAGCATATCGTATGGCTCCTGCAGTGCTTCACTAGTGGAGGTTTTTGTTGGAGGACTAATAGATGATGGGCTTTGTCAAACCCAGTGTTTCCCTATAGGCATCCCTAGTGTTGTTTTCCAAGAAGGTGGATAGAATCCCGAGTTTTTGGGTTGAATATTAGTGCCAAAATGAGGTTATTGTGAAGAATAAGCATCCAATACTAAGGATCGAGGACCTCTTTGATTAGTTGATAAGGGTGTGATGGCTCTCGAAGAATTCACATAGATCAGGATATCACCCGTTTCAAGTATGATATGAGGATATAGAGAAGATGTCATTTAGGTGTTTTTAATGTCACTATGAGTAATTGGTGATGCCCTTAAGGTTAAAAATATCCCCATTGGAGTTCATGAGATTCGTGAACTAGATCATCGAACCTTTCTTAGACCGGTTTGTGGAAGTCTTCATCAATGATATCATAGTGTATTCAATGTATGAGGATGAGGAGTCAAGAAACATGAGGATGGTCCTAGGGATACTCTGAGAGAACTAGATTTATAAGAATAACTCAATGTGTCAGTTTTAGATTTTGGATTTCCAATTTATGGGACATGTCATCTTATTAGAGGAAGTATGAGTGGATCCAACAAAGGTTGAGAGAGTGTAAGATTCAGAGACACCAAAGATCATGATAGAGGGTCAAATATTCATTAGTTTGGAATGATAATACAAGAGATTTTTAAATTATTTCTCTAGGATATCAGAGCCTTTTACTGCTTTAACCTGAAAATGGTAGAATTTAATTTGGATATAAAGGTTTCATTGGTGTTTTCATGAGTTGTAGAAGAGGTTTATGAGCACCTATATCTTGGGATTTATTTAATAGGGTGTCTAGTATGTAGTGTTCTATGATGCTTTAGAGACTATACATGGTTGTGTTCTAATGAAGAGGTAGGCGGTGATTACCTATGGGTCTAGGCAGTTGAGACCTCATATGCAGAACTACGCAACACATGATATTGAGTTGGTAGTGGTAGTCTTCTCACTGAAGATGTAGAAGAAAAAACCTTACAGGAGGGTGGTTTATCATCGATTTTTACCATGAGAGTCTCAAGTACATATTATCTTAGAAGAATCATAATATGAGATAGAGGTTTTTCCTTGAGTTCCTCTAAGATTGTGTCGTCAAGAATGTCTATACGGAATATAGTGAAAGATGATCTAAGTATGAGATATAATTATCAGTTTTTGGATGATGTATCAACATTTTAGCCTCATTATTGATTTTTTGGTGGAAAAGTATGGTATAACATATACATAGTCTATGATTATTACCCCACCACTTCGATGTCATGTTAGGGAATCCTAGCTTAGATATACTTACTATAAGACTCGATTTAAACATATATCCACTGAATGTGCTCTTGACGGATTTTCTAAAGGTAGAAAGAATTTTATCCTCTTCATTGGAAGGATTATAGTACTTGTGATGTTATGGGAGGAGGTGATGAGGGAGTTCTATAAAACCCCTTTAGTGGTAAAAAATATGAAGAAAATATGTACTAAGATCTTCAAAATTAGTTTTGGTGGCTAGACCTGAAGAAGGGGTAGCACCGTTTGTCTCTTGATGCCTCACTTTTCAGTTGGTGAAGACTAAACACTTGGTTTTATCAGGTTTATCTAAACCCCTAAAGGTAATATAGTGGAAGTGGTATGATATATGTTTGGAATTTTTTATGGGGTTACTAAATATATTCAAAGTACACAATGTCATATTGGTGATCATAGAATAACATAACATGATTTACCACTTCCTAGTTATATGAGAGAAGATTTTAGTAGAGAGTTGGGGATTCATTTATACTCATGAGATAGTCTAACCCCACTGAATTACATTGAAAATTGTTTCATACCATGAATATCGATTCACATCAATATTATAGATAGGATTTCATGAGGTCCTTGGATAATTTTTATGCTTGAACACGACCTTCCACCCCTAAATTAAAAACCAGATAGATCAGACCATTTAGGTATTGGAGGACATGCTATAGGATTTCATGTTGGAATTTTGCTATAGTTGGTAGGATCATTTAACCTTGGAGAAGTTTTCCTACAAAAACATCTACTATTAGACCATTGGTATGGAACTATTTTGAGGTTTTGTATGAGAAACCATGTAGTCACCACTATGTTGGACTGAATTAGGAGATTTTTTACTCATGGTCCTAGAGTTAGAGTGAGATATGATAGAGAAGGTTCATGTCATATAGGAGTAGATGAAGACTATACATAGCCATCATAATACATTTGTGGACCAATGATGGAGGCCGTTGTAATTTGAGTAGGGAGACCACAAATTCTTGAAGGTCTCACCTCGATGTGGATTATAATTATTTTTTCGGGGTGGAAATTTATCTCTGAGATTCATTGTCCCTTTTTTGATACCACATAAAGTCAGTGAGGTGGCATACCGCTTGGATATACCACCATAGTTAGACTAGGAACATGATTTCTTTAGTGTGTTGTGGTGAAGGAGGTACATGCATGAACCATCACAAGTTATCAACTATGGTGAACAGAACATTAAGGATGGAGCTACCTTTGTGAAGTAACCAATGGAGATCAAGGATTGATAGGATAAGATCCTACATAGGCAGTCGATTACTTTAGTTCATATTTTATGGTTGAACAGACATATTTATGAGAGATCATGGAACAGAGATACCTTGATGCAGTGTAAAATCCCTGATTTGAAACTCTCTCATGTGGCCAAAGAGGGTTGGTTACGAGACGTCAAACATGAATCCCTATATTCCAGAGGATGTCGACTAGTAGCGGGGTTTGATATGTATAGTGGAAAGACTATACCCCCTAGTATGAGGTGTTATAAAAGTATAAATAATCTATATAACCAAAATAAAACAGAATAATAGACATAGAAAAAACAAAATAATTGAACTAGGAAAAAAAGAGAAAAAAATATACCAAAGAAGTGGTATCATTTAATAATAGTCTAATATGTATTTAAATGTTAAATAGAAAAAATTAAAAATTAAAGAGTCATATTATAAAAGATAAACCCAAATGAATCTGGTCCCAAAACCCATGTCAGGCCCACCTCCTAACTCCATCCCATCCAGAAATCAACAAGTTAGAAATAAGGTCCCTTTCCCTTTTCCAGACCTGTATCCATGAAATCTGATCAAGTGTCAAAAGGAGGATCAAATAGGGTGTGAGTAAAACTTAGTAGGTTTACACCACCATGTCATAACAAAACTGGATGTTAAGGAGTGCATGAAATAATGTGATAAAATAGTTAATAAGATATAGTAACATCCCTATTTGGCCCCAATCTAGAATATATTTGTGCATGTATCACAACTATTACAACCATAACCATATAACCCTGGTAAAAGATAACATGACTTGGTGCCATGTCAGAATATCTAGGAGCATGTCTCACAACCATGATGACCATAATGATTTACCCAAGGTATTAAAAAATCATGAGGCCCTGCCCACTATATAAGCATCACATCATGTGTTAGGGCCTATCACAATTTATAATCATTATAACATGTGTTCAGGAATAGCTTGGTATATACAAATCTCAACATGTGTCATGGAATAGCCCGGTATATAAGCATCTCAGCATGTGTTATGGTATAGCCCAGTATATAAGCATCTCGACATGTGTTAGGGAATATACCAATATATAATAATCTCAGCATGTGTTAAGGAATAACCCGGTATATAATCATCTCAACAAATATCAAGGCATAACATGATATATATGAATACCATCATCAGTGAAAAGTTCATATCACAATATAAATAATATCACAATACGGCCACATAAAACCAAATGGTTATTTTTCTAATTCCCATTTTCCTTTCAATTTAACAATTATTTAAATTAATCAATTAATCCTTTTTACATGGTGAATATATATCAAGAAATCACCTAAATCACTTTTCATTATAAAATCATATGTCCACCATTTTTAATTTAGTATTTTAAAAGGTTATCTCACCCAACGGGTACCCATAATCTAGGAAATATCGTAAATAGAATTCAAAGGGATCCAGTGAAGTAGAAAACATAGTATTATCATCATTTTATTCCAATTATTAATTTTTGTGTACATGTGTTTTCACAATCACAATATTTCATTTTCTTCACAACTGAAAATATGACCATAGGGTTAAGATTTATACCTCTACATTTAACTAATGATCATCCAATGATTTCAGAAAGATTCATAACAATAATTAATGTGGTGATGATCACAAAAAGGTTCCTAGATGATAACTAATAAATATAAAAACCAACAATGTTCATAATTAAGATATTACTCTACAATGTCTAGAGATCAAATGGGGAGAAAGGAAAACCTAATCCAAACCAAATACAAGGGATCATATGCATGATCAGGATGTATATAATCAAGAGAGACACTCCAAAATCACCAATAAGTTACCATAGGGTCAAGATGAAAAGGATGCATGAATTAATGATAAAAAAGCATCTACACGACACCTTTAAAACAATATTCTCATAAAATTACATGGTGTGTAATGCGGTTACACAACATGTATTTATTTTTATATAGATACACCCAAAAATTCAATTCCTTGACTAAATACTAAATTCACCCTAAAATTACACATCATGTGATTGGTTCATGATGTGTATCCACATAACATCAGGAATCAATTCCTACCAAGAGTCTGGTGGCTTCTATATAATGTGTTACCCATTAACGTGACATGTAAATATCCTGTAGATAGTTTCCCTCTTAGTTTCCCTATAAAAACAAAACCACCTTTATGGTTTCTCAACATACCAAGAACCATTGGTAACCCTTAACACCTTTATACCTAGACTCAATTAATTCAAACAGAATCCCCAAACCGCTCCCTATGTGGAACCTATCCGGTTTTTCAAGTTTTCTTGCAGCCTAAGTCAATATTTATTTAAATAAATTGAATTACATGATAAAAAATTACCATGGTTTTAATATGAGAAAAAAACTTAGTTGAAATATGTTAAATGAATAAATTAGAGAGAGATGAACTTGAAAAAATATGGGATCTTATAACCTTCACACCATATAATAGCTCATCCCTGAGTTTCTAAAAGAATCATTATGGGGTCTCAACGAACAAGTCTAGACACTATGCTCATATATCATACACACTCTACTAGGTCTCTTCTTAAACTCACCCATGATTCCACTACACTCAAACAATGGTATAGTCTTACCCTAGAGATATCTATCATATTGGTCCACAATTTGTATCAGATTCTCCTCAAATGATGAATCTATATCAATATTTATGTATACTATATCTATCACATGTGAAGGGTCTGGATGATATCTCTAAAGATATGATATGTGAAACATGTTTTTAATGGAATTGTAGAACAATGTAAAGGATAACCGGAATACCACTATACTGACCCTGGCCACTATCTAAAACAGCCTGAAAAACCTAGGCACTAGCTTTCCTTGTTTCTTGATATAGAATTTCCCCAATCTAGGTGACACCTAAAGAAAAACACAATGACCAAACTCGAACTCCATAGGTCTTATATGATGGTCATCTAATGATTTCTGCCTCCACTTCACATTCACCAATTTCCTCTTGAGAAACTAATCCTGCTCAAATATCTCCTGCATGAGACAAGGTCCAACAAGAAGTGACTCTCCAACCCTTAACAAAAAATGGTGAATGAAAAATACACCCATACAAATCATTGAATAGTTCTATCTTGATCAATTCCTAAAATCTATTATTATATTAAAACTCGGAGAGTTCCACATTTTTCTTCTATGAACCACTAAAAATCAAAATATAGGCTCATAACATATCCTCCAGAACCTGAATAGTTTGCTCGGATTAAACTCCAGTTTGAGGATGATAGGTTTTTTTCAAAAGGACCTACGATCATAAAGCATTCTTAATACCTTTCTAGAACCACAATGTGAAATGAATATCTATATATGAAATGATACTCTTTATAACACTATGAAACCAAACTACCTTGTGCATATAGAGACTACCCATATCATCAACTATATTGGTTTCCCCAATAGGTAAGAAGTGGGACACCTTTGTTAGTCATTTAAAATCACCCAAAATTTATCATCCTTACGGGTTGTTCTAGGAAATCCTTTCCCAAAATCCATAGTTACATTATCCCATTTCCACTCAGAAATGGGAAAATGATGAAAAATCCCATTTGGCCTCTAATACACAACTTTCACTTGATCTCAAGTGAAACATCTATCCACAAAGCCTTATACCTCATTATTTGTTCCTAACCTCTAGTACATTCTATATAGATCACGATATATCTTTTTCAAACTAGAATGTACTAGCCATCTAGAAGCATGATCCTCCCTGATCGTCCCTTCAAATAAATCTATTTGAACCTATACTTTTCTACAAAAAATATAATTTCTAATACTAAGAGACAATACTATTGGTGTTTCCCCTCTATATAATCCTTATCTCATTACTAATCCATCTAAATTAGATAACTTCTCGGTCTTGATCAGGTCCAAAAGCATGGGTATAACAGATTTCAAATTCAGATCTACTCATCCATTAAACTCATGAAAATCTAGTTGCATGTCTGCAAAGAGGGTCATCATCCACCACTCATCATAAGACTGCCACACCACCACTTTCCGTACCCTTCATCTTAATGCATTTGAAATTATGTTTTCCTTTCCTGGTTATAATCCAACTCAAATTAAAAAGATTCAAGATACTCAACCCAACTCATCTGCCAAAGGATTTGGTCCGGTTGAGAAAATATATACATGAGGCTCTTATGGTATATGTATAACACAAAAATATCTCCCAAAAAAATAATTTCTCAATAATATCGAGGCATATACCACCACTAGTAACATTAGATCATGAGTAGGTTAATTATTCTATTAAGGTCTCAACTGCCTTGAGTCATAAGAAACCACACAGTCCACCTACATCAGAAATGCTCTGAGTCCATCTCTAGATGTTCAAAAATACACTGTATATGAATTACCCAACATAGTTAAATCTAGGAAAGGTAATGAGGTAATCCTTCCTTTTAGCTCCTAAAAATATATCTCATAAGCGTCCGACCAAACAACTTTACTCCCTTCATGGTTAGTCCTAGAATTTATTCATCCAAATAAGATAATTCATGGATGAAGAACCAATAATAACCATTCAAACTCAGAAAGATATGAATATTGAAGACATTCGTTCAATACCCCCATTATAACATGTATACAACCTTATTTGGGTCCACAGATACTCATACTTTGAGATAACATGGCCCAAGAAGTGCACATTATCAATCCAAAAGATTTAATTTGGTAATCATGGAATAAATTCGATGTTCTCTCAATGTACTCAAGTTGATATCTAGATGTTGGGAATGATCATTCACTAATTGGAATTACACTAAGATATCATCTATAAGAACCACCACAAACTGGTTCAGAAAATGATGTATGATTCTTTTCATCAAGGCCGTGAATACCACAGTTGAATTATTCCATCCAGACAGTATCACTATAAACTCTAACAATCCATTCCTTCTCCTAAAATAAGTTTATGTTTTTTTCGATGCTTTCACCCTTAACTGGTGGTATCTTGATATCAAATTGATCTTCAAAAGATCCTAGCACCTATCAACTGGTTTAATATATCATTGATGTGTGGAAGGGGATATAGGTTCTTGACTGTCATCAGGTTCAATATCTAATTATCCTAGAATAATAGTAAATTACCATCAGCCTTTTTGGTGAAGAGATTTTGAGAAACCCAAGGTAATGTACTAGGAAATATAAAACCATTAGCTCCCAGATCTTCTGACTAGGCTTTCAAATCTAAAACATTTATTGGTGTTATTCTGTATTTCAGAATAGAAACTAGCTCCACCGTAACAGCCTGAGATTTTAGGAAAAATATTTATTTTTATTTTCATTGATATATTTTGTTGTACGCTACACCAAAAGGTGCTTGTACTACACGCATCCCTGACTTGTCTTGCATTAAATTCAATCACGACCTTCCACGATAGCGTGTGTTGTACGCAATACCGAGTTTCTCTAAACAACAATATGTTATATAAACTAGCCGTTATGAATAGTAATACCAACTTTTTGAACATTTATAAATTTTTATTTTCGAAATGGACTTCATTTTTGGATTCGTAATATCGAAATTAGCCTAGGGTGAATTTTTGCGTATTTTTCTGAAAACTATCAATTTTTTATGAATAGTGAAAACACTGGGTTACTATTTCAAAACCGACTTTTTATTTAAAAAATTATTTATTTTATTTAAATTTATTTTAGGTAAAAATTGATACATAATACTTATATAAGTTCAATTTAATTCATTGGAGTCATTTTATAATAATTTTAGATATATAAAAATTTTATTTAACTTATCACCGTCTTTTACCCACCTCCTAGGAGAATTTGAAAATTTACATAAAACATAATTTTACCGCTTCTGTGAGTGGAATTTCAAAAATCCGAGAGACACGGTTAATATCAAAGTGTAAAATGTGGTTAAATAAGATAAAAATATTTTTTGGTGAATAGTAACTTTTTACTTTTATTTACAACGGTTAAAAGTAAATAGGGTAATTAATGGTAAAGATGATATTACTATTACCCTAACATATGTCCTAATTCTACTGGATATGTGTAATTACACCAAAAACATCCTTAAGAATATAATATTATCATTTAGGTCCACTTGGATTAGATTAGGACATTTATTATTATTTAATTTAAAAAAGATTCAAAATAGTTATGATCAAAGTTTAATAACTAAAACATTTTTAATATAGGGTTATACATAAGATAAAATTGCCTATAAATATTCATTAGAAAGATAAAATGATTTTCTACCTAATTTTATTTTATTTATAATTTTTAGACATTAAATAATTTAATCTATTTATGACACAATAGTGATGCAGTAATTACCTAAATAATGAAATATTAAAATAATTAATATTATAATTACCCAAATAAATGTAATTTGAGACTTTTTATGAACCCCAATAAATTTTATAGGTTAATATGAGATGTTAGTATTGATTTATTTATCTTTTTTTGAACTAATAATGCTGTTATAATTTTCACAAAAATCAATTATCAAATAATGTAAAAATCGACATAAAATAAGTTTAAAAAAATATTATATTATTAATTGTTATTTTGTTCCTAAAAATATAAGTTTCTTCCAAATGACTTAGATAAGGTTATTTATATTAATAATTAACCACTTGGGGTTCGGTTGTCTTGTTATAGTATGTTTATTAACCATATAGTGTAAGAAAACAAGAAGACACGGTAAAAGTTAAATTATTTAACTTAGAGTTAAATCTAAATGATAAGGTTAAAATAGTAACCTAAACTTGTCCAAAATCTATTGGTTGAAATGATTTCGACCCATACCCACCTTAGATTCTAATTAAATCAATTTTTATTTATTAAAAATTGAATATGACTTAATAATAAAATAATATTTTACGTTTTTCCTAAAGTGCCATTGTCCTTCCTTATAAAAAGGGCACTTCTTCCCTCTTCTCTTCACACCCTTTTGAGCCTTTAATCTCGGCCAACCCCTACCAATTTCCCTTCCAATCTTCTCTATAAACATTATAAAGGTTCTGGTCTCCTCAAAAGACCAACCCTTGTTCATTAAGAGGAGGTTAAGAAGAGGCGTGTCAAAGAAGAGGTAATATCCTTTACCGATTCCTTCCAATTTATTTCTTCTTCTACATCTTATTATTTATTTTTTTAATCATAAATTAATAACATAAGTATAACTCATATACTTATATGTTATTATAAATATGAAACAACCCAATTTCATCTTCTATCCATCATACAAAAATGAAATCACCACGTGTGCGTACGTACGGAATACCGTCTCCACGCCGTGGTGTAATATGTTTTTCCACCACCACCTTACTTGGATAAGTATAATGGTGTAAATAAATAACTATATATAATTATAGTAAAGTAATATTGATTCTGAAATATTATACATACACTTC
Source organism: Viscum album (assembly GCA_963277665.1). Lineage (NCBI taxonomy): Eukaryota > Viridiplantae > Streptophyta > Magnoliopsida > Santalales > Viscaceae > Viscum > Viscum album. Next base: position 1,283,824,134 of record OY728155.1, on the reverse strand, counting down.
AATACAATTCCACGATCATGGGAATGATATCATCACTCATGCGTATGTACAGACTACCGTCTCCACGAACGAGATGAGATTCATTTTCCATGATTAAGCATTCAAGAATGATTATAAAGTATATATAATAAATAATAATGATTGATATTACATAATAATAATACTGTATTTATTCACATATATGTTTCATTTACTTAATTCCATTTAATTCAATAAGGAAATGAAAACAGCATTCATGCGTACGTACGGCCAACCGTCTCCATGAACGTTGTATTTCATTTCATTTATATATCTATTATATATATATATATATACTGAATTTATATATGATATATAAATCAAGATTTACAATATTGAAGTAAGCAAATCAAGATATAAGTAATAAAAATATCAGGAACAACAAGTCCAAACACGTACGATAAATAAAATGATTTTACCCAAAACGCTTCTTTAACATGGAACTTACAAAAGAATGGGTAATATAAAGTCATAAGTGAACCATATATGATATCATAACAATGAATATGATTCTTTAATAAGTAAATGTCCTTATTTAAATCATTATACAGGTGGTTCGGATACGTAAAAATCATATCGGACCTAAGGTAAGGGATAACTATTCCAATCTCGTTCTTATCCAGGATTGTTATTCGTAAGTATTTTTTGGGGTTATTGTTATCATCCATTCCCATGTTTTCTAAAAAAATCATGTATTTTTAAAGTCCTTTTTACCCTTTTTTGAAATTTACCACATTTTATGAAAGGAATCTTACTTTTGTTTACCACACGAGGAACTTTTTGACTTTTTTGAAAAAAGTATAAGAAGAATGTTATTTTTTAACTTATACAGCGTGAACTGATTTTTACGGTTTTATAAACCCTTATTTTCATGAATCTTACTCTACAAGATTTCGAGGTTATTTTCAATAAAATATTTTTCTTTTAAAATTTTGTGGCATTTTTTGAAATGAAAAATGTTTTTGAAGTAGAAAGGATATTTTCCTCAAGAAAGGAGTTCAAGTTTTTTATCAAAATTATTTTCCATATATGATAATATAGAGTTTGGTTTCTATCCCTATTTTTACATTTATTTGATTATGTCATGATGGAATTAATTTTTTTATTTCCTTTTATCTTATATGGATTATGATATGATGGCATGATGTTTATGAATCCCATTTTTATTACATGGGTTATGTTGTGATTTATGATTTATGATTTTGTGGCACATATAAGAATGGTTTCATTATGAGATGGGTGGGACCTATATATCCCTCCAATGCATTGGGTAAAGATTTATATCTCATGATATAGACATGGATGGAATGGTACATTAATCAGGTTCAGTGTTACAAGACTGAAACGAGGAGTGAGCTCAATTCAGAAAGGGACTTTGTCCACTAAAATGGTCTTGGCAGTAATGCCTTGGCTACTATGGAAATCATATCATGGGATTAGTGGTTGCTACAATCACATGTTTTATTCCCAAGATATTTTATCATGATTTATGTTCCTTTATGATATATTCCATAGGTACTTCCATGATTTATGACTTTGCTCATTATTTTGATGTTTAGATTTTATGTTCAAGTTTTTGCATTCAAATGTTTAAGGATTGTTTTATGTTTTCTATGATTTACCTTACTAAGAATTTGAGCTCACCCTTTATATGTTTTCTTTTCGCCAGGATATAAATAAATTTTTTAGGTAATAAAACAAAAGGGGAAGATTTTTATGGGAGATGATGAAGATCTTTCACCACGATTAGAAGATTATGTTCCGAGTTTCCAAAGACACTAAACTATCACGGTCCTTGTGTGTCTGTTTTTGTTATGTATTAAGTATTCTTAAAAAGTAATTAAATGTCCATGTACGTCAAGATTTGGGTCTCTAGAGTTGGTATCAGAGGAATGGTTTAGTTAACCATTGGAAACAAGGATGCGAAAACTTTAGTGAGATCCCTAGAGATATTTCTAAGGTATGTCTAGGGATGTCCCTAAGGTTAAGTATAAGTATAGGTTATAGTCCTAGAATTACGGTAACCGTATTAGAATTAACCCTAATATGTTATATATTTATGGTACTCCCCCATTATAATGTTGTTTTCCCTAGCATGATTTTTGCCTCTCATGCTATTCTTTTTGGGTTTTAGATGATGGCTGGAACCTGAAAGAACCGTGTTGATAAATGTAATGGACAATGCAATGATTATCCTCCTGAACAAACCAATGTTATGGGATATGGAGTGAAAAATATTATTGCTATACTTACACAAGCTATGAATCATTATGGACTTCCAAATGATCAGAGAAGGGAACAATATTCTATTGAGTCCTTTATGAGGCAACGTCCACCGTATTTCAATGGGTATTTTGATCCACTTGTTGTTGAATAATGAATCAGTACCACTGAAAAGATATTTTCCATACTTCGTTGTTCAGAACATGAAAAAGTCATTTTATATGTTTACTATTTAGAAGGTGAAGCAGACCAGTGGTGGACTCTAATTTAGAATACAAGGCCCCAAGATGAAATTGAATCCATTGAATGTGACTAGTTCAAGAGCTTGTTTTTTAGTAAGTACTTCCCTCATATTCTTCGAACAAAGATGGAAAAGGAGTTTCTTGAGATTAAGTATAAGGATGATGAATCTTTTGGTATATACGAATAGAATTTTACAAGACTTTCAAGGTATGCATCTGGCTTTATCATCCAATCTGAAAGTAAAGTTGATCAATTTTTTAGTGGCTTAAAACCGAGTCTTCGAAGGGCATTATCTATAAGAGACTTCAATAGCTATGATGAAATTGTGCATCGTGCTATCAAGGTAGAACTGGAAGTTGGTGTAACATATCAATCTCATTGTTTTGACAAGAAACGAAAGATGGAGTTCAAGGAGAAATCTCAGAATAATGGTGAAACAAGGATGAATGTTTCTTTATGCTCAAAGTGTGGAAAGAAGCATGGTGGAGATTGTCTTAAAGGGACTAGAAAATGTTTTAAGTGTGGAAAATAAGGTCCTCAAGTAGTTGAGTGTCAAAGTAATGGAAAAAGGGTTTCTAATGATGTAAATAAAGAAAAGACTACAGAGAACGCACCACCAATACTTCAATGCTTCAAGTTCAAGGAAATGGGGCATTATGATAATTAATGCCCTAATCCAAGGGTTAATGACGATCAAAGTGAGCAACCTCTTAAGGAAAAGGATAAAGGGAAGTCACATGCGATCACTATATGTGATGTTGAGTATGAAAATGATGTTGTGTAATGATTAAGTGTTTATGTATTGTGATTTCAAAATAGTATCATGGAATCTCATTTATAGTATCATGTAATTTTGGAATATCTATGTATTGGTTTTCAATAATTATATGGTACCGGTAACCCTGAAAAGTGATTCAAATATTTTAGAAAGCAGATGATATGCACATAATGAATGGATAATGAGAAAATAATATGTTTGATAGTATTCATGAGCTCATTATTGATATATGGACTAAGTGATATCATGGTTTGAGTATATAGAATTTTTGGGTTTTTTGTATGTGGAAAGTGTTAGCTTTTAACTACATTCATGTTTTCAATAAGGTTCAATGTGTATTCATTTTTCAAGAGAATACATGATTAAGGTATTCACATGTTTGGAATGTGACCAACAAGATATATCGTATGATATATGGGGGATAAATGATGGTATTCACATGATCGGTAGATGACATTTCTATTAATTGTTTTATTTATACTATGAGATTGGACAAAAGTATTTTAGATAAGCCTAAATATTGGAATGAATTATGTTAGACATAAGTTAGTATTGTTAAAGTATAGAACTTTTTTCAATATTATTGATGGAATTTTATAATAGTGTAATTTAAGAAAAGGGAAAACATGCAGAACGGGAAACAACTCATCGCGTTGGACAAGGCTGTGGGAATCGAACCCACAACCAAAGTGTGATAGGCCTTTATCGCCACCACTGGCCTATAGGAAGTCCCTGGTTAGTAGAAGCTAGTTTTATTATTTTAAGAAGTATGATATATGATGTATAAGTCCATTTTAGGAACCATATATGATTTATCTCACTATAGATGGACTTATGTATATTTAATAACTTTTACTATCATTTTGTTTGAGACAGATGGAATGACCTATCATTCTATCGCATGATCTGCTAACACTTAACAGAAGAAAAATTCAAGTTCATTTCTTTAATAGATGATGTGTAAATTTTTCAAGGCACAAACAATAGTATGGTTGTACCAAAATCAAGTAAGTATTTCTTTTAATTCAACTATTATTAAACTTTAGGAAAATGATCTTGAATACAAAAAATGTTATTCTAGTGTCCTTATATCTGATGAATTAGATTGTACCTTAAATAATCACAAATTTATATCTTTGTGATTTAATGGATTTTTCATAGCCATGTTCTCTACCACTCTCCATCAAAACTTGATGGTTAGACTTCTCTTCCATATCGATATTTTCACCTATGTTGTCCTATGTGGAAACCCAGTGCCGAGTTACTTTGGGTGACTGTTATGATTCTAACTTCCCTTATTAAAATGATGTTTTAGTATTCCTTTTTATGATGTGGGTTTCTATGAAAGATACTTTCAAGTAGTAAACCATTTATAACCTCGACGAATTTCGAGGGCGAAATTCATTTTAAGGGGGGTAGAATGTAACACCCTGAGATTTTATAAAAAATATTCTTTTTAATTTCATTGATGTCTTGTGTTGTACGCTACACCAAAAGGATCTTTCACTACACGCATCCCTGACTTAGCTTTCATTACACACAATCACGACCTTCCATGATAGCGTGTGTTGTACGCAAAACTGAGTTTCGCTAAACAACGATATGTTATATAAACTAGCCGTTATGAATAGTAATACCCACTTTTTGAAATTTTATAAATTTTTATTTTCGAAATGGACTTAATTTTTGGATTCGGAATATCGAAATTAGCCTAGGGTGAATTTTTGGTATTTTTCTGAAAACTTTAAAATTTTGATGAATAGTGAAAACACTGGGTTACTATTTAAAAATCGAATTTTTATTTAAATAATTATTTATTTTATTTAAATTTATTTTAGGTCAAAATTAAAACATAATACCTATACAATTTCAATGTAAGTCATTGGATTAATTTTATAATAATTTTAGATATAAAAAAATTTTAGTGAACTTATCACCGTCTTTTACACACCTCCAAGGAGAATTTGAAAATTTACATAAAAATTAATTTTTCCACTTATGTGAGTGGAATTTCGAAAATCCAAGAGGAACAGTTAATATCAAGGAGTAAAATTTGGTCCAATAAGTTAAAAATAATTTTTGGTGAATTGTAACTTTTTACTTTTATTTACCACGGTTAAAAGTAAATAGGATAATTAAGGGTAAAAATGATATTATTATTACCCTAATATATGTCCTAATTCTATTAGATAAGTTTAATTCGACCAAAAACAACCTTAAGAATATAATATTATCATTTAGGTTCACTTGGATTTTATTAGGACATTTATTATTATTTTATTTAAAAAAGAGTCAAAATAGTAATGATCAAAGTTTAATAACTAGAACATTTTTAATATAGGGTTATACATAAGATAATTTCGACTATAAATATTAATTAAAAATCTAAAAAGATTTTCTACCTAATGGTATTTTATTAATAATTTTTATACATTAAATAGTTTAATTTATTTATGACACAATAGTGATGCAGTAATTACCTAAATAATGAAATATTAAAATAATTGATATTATAAATACCCAAATAAATGTAATTTGAGACTTTTTATGAATCCCACTAATTTTATAGGTTAATATGAAATGTTAGTATTGATTTAATTAACTTCTTTCGAACTAGTCATGCTGTTATAATTTTTACAAAAATTAATTACCAAATAGTGTAGAAATTGACATAAAATAGTTTTTAAAACAAATATTATATTATTAATTGTTATTTTATTCCTAAAAATCTAATGTTAGTCAAAATGACTTATATAAGGTTATATATATTAATAATGAACCGCATGGGATTCGTTTGGCTTGTTATAGTATGTTTATTAACCATATAGTGTAAGAAAAGAAGAAGACACGGTAAAAGTTAAATTATTTAACTTAGAGTTAAATATAAATGATAAGGTTAAAATAGTAACCTAAACCTGTCCAAAATCTATTGGTTGAGAGTATTTCGAGCCATAACCACCTTATCTTATAAATAAATCAATTTTTAGCCATTAAAAACCGAATATTAATTTATAATAAAATAATATTTTAATTTTTTCCTACAGTGCCCCGCTCCTCCCTTATAAAAAGGGCACCACTTCCCTCTTCTCTTCACACCCTTCTGAGCCTTGTAGCTCAGACAACCCCAGACCATTTCCATTCTCATCTTCCCTATAAACATTATAGAGTTTCATGTCTCCTCAAAAGACCAGCCCTAGTTCATTAAGAGGAGGTTAAGAAGAGGCACGTCAAAGAAGAGGTAATATCATTTAACGATTCTTTCCAATTTATTTCTTCTTATACTTATTCTTATTTATTTTTTCATCATAAATTAATAACATAAGTATGACTCATATACTGATATTTTATTATAAATATGAAACAACCCAATTTCATCTTCTATCCATCCTACGAAAACTAAATCACCGCACGTGCGTAAGCACAGAATACCGTCCCCACACCGTGGAGTAATCTGTTTTCCACAACCACCTTACTTGTATGGGTATAATGGTGTAAGTAAATAAATATATATTATTATTGTAAAGTGATATTGATTTTTAAATATTATACATACACTTCAATACAATCCACGATCATGGGAATGATATCATCGCTCATGCGTACGTACAGACTACAGTCTCCACGAACGCGATGAGATTCATTTTCCATGATTAATCATTCAAATATGATTATAAACTATATATAATAAATAATAATGAAATATATTAAATAATAATTATACTATATTTATGCACATATATGTTTCATTTACTTAATTCCATTTAATTCAATAAGGAAACGAAAACAACGTTCATGTGTACGTACGGCCTACCGTCTCAATGAACGGTGTATTTCATTTCAATTATATATCTATTATATATATATAATGAATATGTATATGATATATAAATAATTATTTACAATCTGGAAGTAAGTAAATCAATATATAAGTAATAAAAATATCAATAACAACAGGTCCAAACACGTAAGATAAGTAAAACGATTTTACCCAAAACGCTGCTTTAACATGGAACTTACAAAAGAACGAGTAATATAAATTCATAAGTGAAGAATATATGATTTCATAACAATTAATATGATTCTGTAATAATTCAATGACATTATTTATATCCTTATACAGGAGGTTCGGATACGTACGAATCATATCAGAACTATGTTAGGGATAACTATTCCAATCTCGTTCTTATCCGAGATTGTTATTCGTATGTATTTACTGGGGTTGTTGGTATAATCCATGGCCATGTCTTCTAAATATTTTTTCATGTATTTTTAATGTCCTTTTTAACCATTTTTTAAATTTACCACATGTTATGAATGGAATCTTACTTTTTTTTACCACATGAGGAACTTTTTGACTTTTCCGACAAAAGTACGAGAAGAATGTTATTTTTTAACTTATACGGTGTGAACGGATTTTTACAGAATTTTAACGCCTTAATTTCATGAAGCTTACTCTACAATATTTCGATGTTATTTTCAATTAAAACTTTTTATTTGAAAATTTTGTGGCATTTTGTGAAAGGAAAAATGTTTTTGAATTAGAAAGAATATTTTCCTCAATAATGGAGTTCAAGTGTTTTATCAAAATTATTTTCCTTCTAAGATAATATAGGGTTCTGTTTCTATAACTATTTTTACATTGATTTGATTATGTTATGATGGAATTAATTTTATGATGTCCTTTTATCTTATATGGATTATAATATGATGGCATGATGTTTAAGAATCCAATTTTTATTACATGGGTTATGTTATGATGTATGATTTAAGATTTTGTGGAACACATAAGAATGGTTTCATTATGAGATGGGTGGGACCTATATATCCCTCCAATTCATTGGGTAAATATTTATATCTCATGAGATAGACATTGCTGGAATGGTAATTTAATCTGGTTTAGTGTTACAGGACTGAAACGGGAAGTGAACTTGATTCAGAAAGGGACTTTGTCCACTAAGATGGTCTTGGCAGCAATGCCTTGGATACTATGGAAATCATATCATGGGATTAATGGTTTCCACAATCACATGTTTTATCCCCATGCTATTTTATCCTGATTGATGTTCCTTTATGATATATGTCTTACGTACTTCCAAGATTTATGTCTTTTCTCAAGATTTTGATGTTTAGATTTCATGTTCATGTTTTTGCATTCAAATGTTTATGGATTGTTTTATGTTCTCTATGATTTCCCTTGCTGGGCATTTGAGCTCACCCTTTATATGTTTTCTTTTCCCCTAGATAGAAATAAAGGTTTTAGGTAAGAAAAAAAGGGGAAGATCTTTATGGGAGATGTTGAAGATCTTTCTCCACGATTATAAGATTATTTTTTGAGTTTCCAAAGACACTAAACTATTATAGTCCTTGTGTGTTTTTTATGTATTAAGTATTCCACACAAGTAATGAAATGTCCATGTATGTCAAGCTTTGGGTCTCTACATCCACTCTTGGAACCAACTTGGTCATGAACTAGATATATATCTTGTGTAGTAATACATATAAATTTTCCAGAAATATGTCCCAAAAATTATCTACCAGTAGAAGAAAATAAATCTTACACATTCCACTATCATCAAGATAAAGACTGAATATTTGAGTCATAAAACAATCTAATCTGCATTGAATTGGACCTGCATGACTAACCTGAAGATTGCACTCACCTTGGTGAGTATATATGACTTCGTCTAGATTTAGAGAGGTGACATTCTTCCTATAATAGTTTATATGTTTTTGGTATAGACCTAGACAATCCATACTTAGAATCAAACTGAAACCTATCATTCCCGTGAAAACAATTACCAAAAGATATGGTAACCACCAATCTCGAATGAATTAATCTTGCAACATTTTATATTCTCCAAATTCTTTCCCAAATATATATCGATGGTTGAAAAACCCTCCAAGATTTACACAACGAAGACCAAAACATTTTAAAAAAATAAGATAAAAATGAGTGTGATGCTCATGTATCAAACAAAACAAAAGTTAAGGTAGATAGTAAAACAATCGTACCTCTGATGGTAGAAGGTCCTATATCCAAACTAGTTGGTGGAAACTATATAGCATGCATCTGGATTTCCCCTATAACCTAGGTTCCAATATGAATCCCCTATATTGTTCCCTCAGAGTGGTAGTTCTTCCCCTATATTGGGGTACCATATCCCCAACCTTGTCCTGAACAACTAGTAAAACTCTTGATACCAACCTATTGAGGGGTAGTTGAACCCCTTCCAAACTCAGGTGTCTATATTGATCCCCTACCACTATTCTTATTTGTAAATTTCCCAAAAAACATCTAAAAATGACCCATTATTCTAAATACATGACATTAAACTACAGGGTAAGGACATTGTAGGTTCTTATGGCCAAAATTTCCACACAGATAGATATTGAATAGAACATGGTTATGAGATGGATGTACAATTCCATGGATTCTCTTCCCACTACTTCATTAGAGAAAAATATTAGAGTGACGCTTCTTTCCACATAAAGAAGAGCTCTTAGATCTCCCTACTGATATAGAATGGCTTTTGCTCAGGGCCTCTCTCAAATTCCCCTCTATGAAAAGTGCCTGATTCATTAAGTCCTCAAAACTGGTCAAGTGAAAAACATTCACCTGTGACCTGATTTCATTGAAAATACCCTCATAAAAACATATAGAATGGAATAAATCATTATATTTTAAGGATATAACAATGAATTTCATGTCTGTGACACATCTAGTATAGTAAAACACATGCATTCACTCCTTTTCTAGATGAAAAAACTCATGGTCTTTCTCATTCGTCAATTCCTCTAGATAGAAGTGGATTAGAAAATTCATATCTAAGACCATCCAAGATAACCACTCTTTATTCCTATATTTCTCTATAATATCTCACTATCTCTTAGCTAGTAAAGAAATCATATATGGAGTAAGCTTCACCCTCTTATCTGTGGGTGTCTCGAGGTGCTTGAATATTGTATGGACTGAATTGATCCAAAACTTAGTTGAATGGGGAGCTCCATATCTAATGAATGTAGGAAGATAATACAATTTAAACTCTCTCATCATCTTATGAATCAAAGATATGGTGTGAATATTATCCCTCTATTTTCATCGCATGACCCTTATAATTCAGTCATGCAGCTGAATATCCATTTGATCCTCAAGAACTATGGGAAGCAATGGATCAGCTGTGTTAGAAGCATGTAGATTTCCACTCTCCTAATTCTCAATTCCAAGATGTTGATGTTGAATTTTTTTTATAATAAAAAGACACACCTTAGCACTGGGTAACAACATGGTCAACCTCAATAGGTGACTACAACAAAGTTCCACAGACTCCAAGTCTCCCTAAAAAGTATTAAAAACATATTTACCATGAAATAATAGTTCTTTAATTTAATTTATTAGGTATAATAGATATCTCATACTATAGTATACACAAGAAATAAATAACATGCATCTAAGTATGTCCCTATCATGAACTATGTATGTCAGTATATATACTTATGTGCCTATCGTGATGATGCATAATCATCCCATGAAATATTAGGCCATGAATATAAATATAAAGAAATAATAACATCACACAACATGTGAATCAACCATGGTGAAATAACATTCATACCATAATAAGAAAACATCACGAACAACAATCCCATCCTTGGGCACTCAGTTTTTCCCCCATATGCGGGATACCTACTCCCATGCAAAAGATCATCACCAAGTCCCAAATTTTTTTATCAATTATACCTTTCACAAATAGTAAAGTAATAGAAAATAAAATGTTATCCATTCATACCACTTAAAAAAAATCCCAAAATCTTGCACTCTCTCGCATGGACAAAAAGGGTTGGTTATGAGACCTCAAGAATACCTCAACATACACCAAAAGCTTCTAACTAGTAGTGGGGGTGTCATATATATAGCAGGGATACTATAAATTTGGGTATGAAGTGTCATAGTATTGGAAATATTCCATATAAAAAAATTAAATCTGAGTAATAGACATAGAGGAAACCAAATAGTTGATCTTGAAAAATAATGGAGAATCTAATATACTAAAAAATATGTATAATGTAATGATAGGATGATATGTATCTAAATGTATAACTGAAAACATTAAAAATAAAAGAGTCATCCGATAAAAAATAAACCCAAATGTATTTGGTCCCATACAACATGTCGAACCCATCTCTTAACTCCATCCCATATAACCAGTAATAATTCAGTAATAATGTCCCTTTCCCTTGTCAAAACCTTCATCCAAAAAAGCTTATCAGGTGCCAAACAGAGTCCTGAACATTGTTTGAGTAAAGATTTGTAGGTAGTAGCCACCATATCTAAAAAAATCAGTCTCATAATAAATTCATGAAAAAGTGTGATAAATTGGTGTATAAATTAATTCAACAATTAATGTAATACATTAGCAACCTGCTTCAGCACCTTTTCATAATATCTTTGAGAATGTCTCACTACCAGTCCAACTATAAACATATGACCATGGTAAAACATAACCTTCCTCAATGTCATGATAAAATTTACCTGAAAATGTAACACCACTATAATGTCCACAACCATAAACCCATGGTATAACAAATCACTAGGCCAATACCACTATATAAGAATTGCATCATGTGTCAGGGCCTAGCCCGGTATATATGGAACTTAGCATATACCATGGCATAGTCTGGTATATAAAAATATCAGAATGTATTAGGGAATATCCTGATATATAAGAATATCAACATATGTCAGAGCATAGGACAATATTTAAGCACCTCAGCATGTGTCGGGGAATATACTGACATACAATCATCTCATCATGTGTTAGGGAATAGCCCGATATATAAGCATCTTAACATGTGTCAAGGTGTATATCAGTATATAAGCATCTCATCATGTATCACAAATTTATATCATACTAAAAATTATATCACAATATGACCACATAAATCTAAATGTATTATTTTAATAATTAACCTTTGTCTTTTAATTTACTTATTATTTCAATTAATCAATTAATCCATTTTCCACAATGAATCTATATCAAGAGATCACCTGAATAACCTATCATGATAAAATCATATGTAAACAATTTTTAAATCCTTATTTTCATAGGTTCTCTCACCCAACATGAATCTATTATCAAGGATACATCATCAATTGAATACAAAGGGATATATTTAATAATCTAACATAGTATTATCATCATTATATTCATTTAATTAATTATTCTGCACGTGTGTTAGCACAATAAAAATATTTCATATAATTATTAGTTTAAAATAAAACTATAGGTTTAAGATTTTGACCCCTACCTTTAATTAAAAATAAACCAACACTTCCTGTTTTATTTTTCATAAGAAAGAAGTTACTGATTATCAAAATAATTTTCTTAGGTCAAAACTGATCAAGATCAAAACCAATAATGCTCACGATTAGGAGATTACACCTCTACGGTTAGAGATCAAAGGGAGATAAGATAAAACCTACCCAGAACCACTTACCAGGAACCATATGCATGATAAAGTTGTCCAAATTCAATAGGGGTACCAAAAAATCACATGGAAGCTTCCCTAGGGTCGAGAGAAAGAGGCTTAACAAAAGAATAAGAAACAAATCATCCTCATGGAACCTTTAAAAAAACATTTTGGGAAATTACATGGCATGTAATTGAGTTACATGTTATGTATTTATTTTTAGATAGATATACTGAAAAACAAATTTCCATTGATGAATATTAAATTCACCCAAACATTATATTTCACGTGGTTGGTTCATGATGTATAACCACTTCAAGTCATGAATCAATTCATGACATGAGTCAAGTGAATTTTACACATCATGTAAACCATTTACAAAACATTTAAATATTCTAAAAATATATTTAAACACATTTTAATTATAAAAACTAAAAAACCCTTCATATTATCTCAACTTACCAATAACCCTTGAAAAAACATGACCCATTTATACTCAGACTCCATTAATTCAAAAACAATCTTGTAAATACTCCACACGTTGATCCACTCCCGTTTTCTCAAGTTTCCATGCAACCTAACTAAAATTTTATTCCAAAAAAATATACTTACACACCAAAAAACAATTAATATGTTTCAAATTCAAGGAAAAACCCAACCAAAATAAGTTCAACAAAAAACTTAGAGAGACATATACCTAGAAAATGATGGGATATTACTTTAAAGATTAGTTCATAAACTTTGTCAAGAAATATTTATTTTTTTATATGATGAAATATTTTAAGGTGGTGAGAATTTAATATCTTGGTATTACCATGAAAATCAATAAAATATTTTTAGAGTCATGCGCTAAGACTGTATGAGATTCATAGGCCGAGTGATCCCCAAACTAATATTTGAAAAATATAAAATATATTAATATCATGCACAAGAACCTATTTTGAAAAAGAAGAATAAATATTGAAAAAAGTATTGGATCAGAAATTAGAGGCCACCATTGAGTTTGGAATGTGGGATTTACCCTAGGCACAATATAATCTTTTTCGACATTTTTCATTTTCTAAAAAGACTTCATGGGAGGAAATAACAAAATAAATGAATAAAAATATATTATTTATTTGTTTGGATCTGAAAACCTAACCTTATACCATTTAAAAATCATTATATCTAATTATCAGGGTTATCTTAATAACCATGATATGTGATGGGAGATTTTGTAGGATCTTTGACGATTATATGATCTAGATATTATATTAGAGTACCACAAGAATCACCAATGATAACAAAGATTTTAGATATCATCAATAACTATGAAACAAGATCATTCATCATCAGGGAATGATCCAAAATTTATGTAGGAAGTTTTATTTATGTGAATTTAACACCATTTTATTTCTCTCATGACTAATGTGAGTCAATCAACCAATGAATTGACTCGTGGGTCGATTGTTTTGCGAGTATGGGTTCTTTTAACTAGGATTGAGGATTTTTTCTATTCCTTATTTATATCTCATTGTTTTTCATTCTAATGGAAAAAAATTGAGGCCAAAGAAACATTCACTAAGGTATGTTCCTCATTCTTATTGTTTGTTAATTTATTTTTCCCTACATTGTGTGTTCATCGTCGATGTTTCATTTGATAATTTTTTTGAAAAAAATACCCAATAATCAATCATTTTACACCTATTCTATAATGAACTAGATCGATACCATGTATCTGGGTTTTGTATAGATGATTAATCAAGATGATATGGTAGAAATGATGAATCAATACAATTTATAAGGTTACCACTTTCTTGGTTTGGTGTGTGATAATGAAATTGGAAACTGAGGTGTTTTCCCAATTTATTTGGATGGATGATAATGGATCTATGGTGAAACACGTGTTTGGATAGACTAGATATTATATTATCAATAATGATAGAAGTTGAATTTATAATTGGTTTCATGGGAAATGACGCATTTAACAACCTCTAAACTGTGGATATTTCTGAACTACATGACATGTAATCTAAATATTCATGCTGTGTGGGGCCCTAACTACGGTAATAATGTTTTTACAGATAATAAAAGGGTCACATGTCATGTGAAACAAGTCACAAACCATGTGAACCATCCCTATAGGATCGACATGTATCTTGGTGGATACATGGAAACATACATGGCTAGGTACATGGGCACATCTATAGTACATGGGCATGGCCCAGTACTCGGATGTGACCTAGTACACATCACAACCTAGTAACATTGGCATGACAAGATGTATATATCAATGGTAAATGATACATGGGAATAGACATTGTTAGGTCAATGATTAGTTGTACACACTGTGTAATCTATTTACACCCCATATACTTCCTTAGAGATGGCTAGTCTCCCTTGTCCCCTAAGCATGTATAAGCTTATTTTGGTTGTTTTCTCTCAATACATTCTGTGTGGGTATAGTATAATATTACATCTTAAGAAAAGAGGGTTTATCCCCATAAAAAGAATTAGTCTTGGAAAGAATTTTCAAAACCTCCCATGTACCTGGGTAAATTCCTGTATCATCTTTTGTCCTATATTGGGTTATTGGAATCCATGTAACCATATTTACCTAGGCATTCATCCCCTACATAAAGGGTTAATATAAATTTGGTTGTTGTTATACACCATGGGCCTAAGTGTGATACCCATATGTGTACTGATCTCTTAAAACATCCTACATGAACATTATAATGTAGAGACATGACTAGCATGACAACTCATATGGACAACATTAGTGTTATCAAACACACAGAGTGATTTATCCCAGGAAATTGTTGCTATAGACTCTCGAGCCTAATCTTAGGCTGGAAATGTGGTTATAACCTTACCTTGAGACTTAGTGTATACCATGATTATATCTGGATATTTTTCTATATTTATCATATTATGATTAAAATATATTTTGATGAGGTGAATACTCTGGATGCTTTATGCCTAGTGATTTCAGGGTTTCCTACTAGGTATTGGTATAATCACACATACATGGGTTCTACCCATATGTGTTGTGTCTTATGTAGATGAATAGATATTCAATGGTGTTCTCAGTGGACTATGAGAAAACATATCTTATATTTGGATCTAAAGACAATAGTTCATACCAGTAGTCATATTTGATTTTATTCCCCTCTTACTTGTAGGTTGGAATTATTTAAATTTTTTTGGGGGATTGTATTTTACGTTTTATACTTTCTAGTATTTTTATCATGCTTTAATTATAGAATTTATTTGTATTTATGTATTTGTTATTAGTTTTATTTTATATTTTAGCATTTTATGGGATTGGAGATGTGTGTGTGTGTATAAAAGTACCATAGGATAAGGCTTCCCATGTGAGTATTATTCCTACCAGATATTGGTCACCAGCCCCTGGCCTATTGGAGGTAGACATAGGTTATTCATTCTTGGATTATATCCATCAAGGTTGGCACGATGGGTTGGTTTGTGATAGAGTTTTATAAGAGCATGTTCTATCTTAGGAACAGTGTTTTGAGTATTTTCTAGTTGTGAGATTTTGTTGGGATTTATAGAAACAATGTTATGTATTTTGATTTCATAATTTAGGTTAGGTACTTCAGTATTGGTGTCACATCCAATAGATCTATACACTAGGAATATAACTTCCTACATTTTTACTTAGTATATGTAGAAATTTGTTATAGGGAAAACGTTGGTACATGCATCATATAAGAATGGGTTATGTTCTATGTCCTTGAGTCAGATCCCTAGATATAGTCATTGACCATGGTACACCTTATCTATTTTGGGATTACATTAGAATGATTTCTATCTATGATTTAGTAGAATGATTGTGAATATGATCCCTTTTCTTTTGATGCTTCTATACCAGAACTTATTCAGAAGGTAGTGCTTCTAGGTTGTTTGAAAACTATACATCCACCTGTCGAGCAGTAAATGGTACCATAAGTACCAGCAGATGAAATGTGTCAGATAAGTTCACTTCATGAGTTGTATATTTAGTGAACCCTCATGTTTTGGGGTTATCCAGACCACAAAAAAGATAATAATTATCTCAATGAGGTTATGTGATTCTGTTACCTAATTTGGATACCTTCCAATAAGATCGTTTACCTGGAAGTTAGCCTTCTTCATGGTTGAACAGGGTCTTGGTGTAACCTTATCTCTCTATCATATGATGAGTTAAATCTTTCATGGATAGAGTTTGAGTGTCTCTTCATAGATGAGTACTCTCTCAATATGATGTGAGCAGTTCACATGCAATATCACTTATAGCTATAGTAGTGCATCATGATTGAGGATGATTATTCATCAAGGTTTAACAATGTCTCATGATATTTGATGGATATGGTTTGGGATTCATTCTTTCAATAATGTGTTGAGTCAATAAGGTTTTCCTTATGACTTTTCCATTCCTTCTTGTTTTGAAAATCACAAACACATTATCTTTAAGAAATTTGCTTTTATAAGGAAAATTGCTTTTATAAGGAAAATTGCTTTTATAAGGAAAATAGATTTCTTAAGGAAAATCGCTTTTATAAGAAAAATTATCCTTATCACATTTTCATCCATATTTTTCTTAAGTATAAGATTCGGATTCATTGTTCTCGGAATCATTGAAACTTTGATATAAAGCATTCTGTTTTAGGGTTCGGATTCTGGATAAAAACTATATGGAAGTTTCATTCCGAATTCAGGATATGAACTCTGACTAAGTTCAATTCCAGATTCAGGATACGAATTCTGAAGAAGAATTCTCATTACGAATTATGAAGAAGAATTATCATTACGAACTCTAATGAAGAATTCCCATTACGAACTCTAATGAATAATTCTCATTACGAATTCTCATTACGAATTCTGATGAAGAATTTTCATTACGAATTCTGATGAAGAATTCTCATTACGAATTCTGATGACAAATTCTCATTACAAATTCTAATGAAGAAATCCCATTCCAAATTCTCATTACGAATTCTGATGATGAATTCTCATTACGAATTCTGATGATGAATTCTCGTTACGATTTCTGATGACGAATTCCTATTCCGAATTCTCATTCCGAATTAACCTATTAAACAGAATTTGAGTATCTTTGTTTTATACACTCTGAATTAATTCAGAGTATTTGAGTATCTTTATTACACTCCGAACCTTCACTCCGAAGTTTTCATTCCGAACTTTTATGTTAGAATTAAAACGATGTCATACATTCTGTTACACTTGTTTTGTTATAAAATGATGTCGTCTGTTTTGTTATAAACTAACCGTTGTCTAAGTGACACGTGTACAGGTCCCTCCGAACTTTAAGGAAAATATGACTGTTGGAGAAGGAGCCGACCTTACCTATAAATAAGAGCTCATTTGAAAGATCTCGTAGCTGATGGATAGCTGATAGCTGATGAAAGTGCTGAAAGGCTGAAAAATTTGCTTGAAGTGATTTCTAGAGAGAGAGAGGCTCTTATTAACTCTCAAAGCTTCGTGCGACTCCGAATGTTGGTGATTACATTCGAGGGCTTCCAGGGATAGGAAGACAGAGGTGCCAACTACCTTAAAGTTTGAGGGCTTTCTTGCTGAGGAAGACAACGGTTGCCAACTACCTTGAAGTTGAGGGCTTGCGGGGATAGCAAGACAAAGACTCCGATCTTCGTATCGAGGGCTTACCCTGGTGTGGGTAAGACAGACTTGCTTGAAAGTATAAATCAAGGGACCTTTATCCATGTTTGTTGGATACCCTTCTCTTTGGGTTAAAAGACTTATATCTTGTTACTAGTAGTTTTACTACTTGTTTTTATTCCGCTGTATTTTGTAATATAAGGAATGTATAACTTTATTATACTTCCTTATTTGTACTCTGATTCATTCAGATTCTATACTCTTTAAGGTAGAATCTCATATTGTAATTGTTTGTTAAGTTTCAATCTCTGGAATCATATTTCCGGAACCTACTTTCAGAATCTCTTTCCTAGTTTACTTTCGGTGTTAGAGGTGTTGTGAATTTGCTTAGTTTAATCTTTGTTAAACTTAGCCCTTTCCTTTTCTTATGGAAACTATAGTTATTCTTAACTAACTTTAAAGGTTCCAAAGGAATTTTTAAAGTATACAATTCACCCCCCTCTTGTTTATTGAGAATCTCATACTATATTTTGATCCTACAATTGGTATCAAAGGTTGGAAACCTCTTACTCTATACCAATCCTACATTTGGTATCAGAGCAGGTCTCTGAAATACTTGTACTCACATACAAGTTTTTCTTGCTCACTTTATCATTCCGAACTTTGTCATTCCGAATTTGTCCATTCCGGACTTTCTCATTCCGAACTTTGTGATTACGATTCTGTGCTACTAACAAGTTTGTGTGTAAAGTTATTTCTAGTATGGCAGGAATTAATGTTGGATCTACTGACAATCTGAATCCTACAAGACCACCTATCTTTGATGGTAATGATTACGAATACTGGAGAGATCGTATGAAGACATTTGTTATCAATACTGGAGTAGACAACTTTGTTATGCTTACTGGTGATTATAAAATTCCTGACAAGGAAGTCAGAACCTTTACTAACCAGGAAAAGCAAGAATATCAACTCAACTATAAGGTACGCAATACTTTACTATGTTCAATGACCAGAAATATATATAGCCAAATTTCTTCTTGTGAAGCAGCTAATTGTATATGGAAGAAGTTAGAGGTTACACACTTTGGGACTTCCAAGGTAATCGTGACTAGAAGAGCTATGCTTAGAGCTGAATATCATGGCTTCAATTTTCCTTATGGAGAACCTATCTGTAAAGTTCAACAAAGATTTATGACTATTGTCAACAGTCTACAATCTATGGGAGAGAAAGGTTTAGATGATGAAGCTCTTGTGGACAAGATAATTGACATTATGCCCAATGAGTGGGAATCTAAGAGAACAGCAATAGATGAAAACAGGAAGGTCACTCAAATTACTCTTGATGAATTATTTGGAACTCTTCTACAACATGAAACAAGAATGAAGAGAGATGCTGACAACATCAAGAAGAAGAATGGAAATGGTACTGTTGCTTTTACTACAACTTCAAATCAGATGAAAGCTAAGACTCCTGAGAGAGTAACCAGATCCAAGTCTAAGAAAGTCATTTTACAATCCAAATCTTGTGAGAGTGAAGTATTAGAAAATTAATTTGCCAATCTTGCTCGAAGGATGAACAAGATAGCTGGACAGAGAAACTTTCAATCCAAGTATAAGAAGAAGGATAGGAAAGATAAGAAAGATGGAGAAGTTACTTGTTATGAATGTAAAAGAGCTGGACATATTAGACCAGATTGCCCTATGCTCAAAAAGAAAGAAAGGAAGGAAATACATTCAGACAGGAACAGAAAGAAGTATTATAAATCTAAAGCTAAGAAAGTTATGAAAGCTAATGACACCTGGAGTACCAGTGGTGGTGACTCTTCAGATGAATCTTCTGATTATGAATCTTCAGGACAGAAGAATCTTGGTCTTATATCCAGATTACCTATTGATAATCATTGTCTTATGGCTAAGGTATGAAATGCTGAATCATTGACCACTGTTTCTTTAAATTCTAATGATAGTAAGTATTATAACTCTTCTAATGAAGAATCATCTTCTGATGAGGAAAATACTTTACCTACTTATGAAGAAGTCTATAGGTTTGCTGAACTTCTTGAGATTGAGAATTCCAAACTCAATAAGAAACTTGATAAGGCAAACTGTAGGAATTCTATACTTACAAAAGAGATATCAGATCTTTCTAAAGATCTTGATAAGAAAAATGCTGATTTTGAAAATATTTCAAAAAATCTTGAGGAAGTAAGTTCTGAGAAGAATAAACTTTCTAAAGAATTAGAAAAAGTAATTTCTAATAAAAATTCTTTCGAGCCTAACTCTAGTTCTAAAACTAATGATTTTGAGGATAAAAACTTGGTTGTAAAACTCAAGTCCGAAATTTTTTCCTTAAAGAAGTGTTTATCAAACTTTACCCATGGTAAAGAAAATTTTGATAAGATGTATTCCCAAATACGACCTTTAAGAAATAAATCTGGATTTGGTTATACCCATGCAAAACCTATTTTCAGTAACAATTATTTTGTTCCTCAAAGTGCCCCATTTTGTACCAAGTGTCAATGTGGTGGTCACTGGGCAAAGAATTGTTCCTTAAAAAAAACCCAATCTCTAGGATTTCACAAAGCTTACTTTTCCAAGAAGATGTGGGTACCTAAAATTTTATTGTCTGGAAATCTCGGATCCAAACAAGTTTGGATTCCGAAAGTCTAATTTTATTCTTGATTTCAGGAAAATAAAGAAAGTACCGGCAACAATACATGGTACATGGATAGCGTATGTTCTCAGCACATGACTGGTAACAAAAGCTTTTTTGAAAAGATTATCAAAATGAAAGGAGGAAAGGTAACTTTGGAGACAATGCTAAGGGAGAGATTGTTGGTATTGGTAATATTGTTCTTTTAGGTAAAAACTTGATTTCAAATGTTCTTTTTGTTAAAGGTCTTAAGCACAACCTCATTAGCATAAGTCAGTTATGTGATGAAGGTTACCTTGTGAATTTTAGGAATGATAAGTGTTTAGTTCACAATTCCAAGGAAGAATTTATTTTCTCAGCCAATAGGCAAGAGAATGTCTAAACTTTGAATCTAGAAGACCTCAGGAGACAAGATTTACCTTGCCTAAGTGCAATGGAAGATCATTCTTGGTTATGGCATAGAGGACTAGGACACTGTAACCTTAGGAACCTATGTAAACTCTCTAAGAAGAAACTAGTTAAGGATCTACCGGAGCTTAGATTTGATTCTTCTAAAGTTTGTGATCCTTGTCAATATGGCAAGCAACATAAATCTATTTTTAAGTCAATCGGTGAAGTCTCAACAACCGATGCATTACAGTTAGTGCACATGGATCTTTTTGGTCCAACACAAACTGGAAGTATTGGAGGAAAATACTATGTGTTTGTTCTAGTTGATTATTACACTAGATTTACTTGGGTCTATTTTCTAGCAAAGAAATCTGAAACTTTTTCCTATTTCAAAAGTTTTAGAGCTCAAGTTAAAAATGAGAAAAACCTTCCATTGAAAACTATTCATAGTGATCATGGAGGAGAAT
This sequence comes from Viscum album, assembly GCA_963277665.1. Classification (NCBI taxonomy): domain Eukaryota; kingdom Viridiplantae; phylum Streptophyta; class Magnoliopsida; order Santalales; family Viscaceae; genus Viscum; species Viscum album. The sequence continues at coordinate 1,283,802,272 of OY728155.1, read as the reverse complement.
TTCAAAATTCTGATTTTGAAACTTTTTGTAGTAAGAAAGGTATTACTCACAATTTTACAGCACCTAGAACTCCTCAACAGAATGGTTTAGTTGAAAGAAGAAATATAATTCTTCAAGAGATAACTAGAACCATGTTGAGTGAATATTCTATTGCTAGACATTTCTGGGTTGAAGCTGTAAGTACTGCTTGTTATACTATAAATCGAGTTTTGATTAGACCTTTTCTTAATAAAACTCCTTATGAGTTATGGAATGGAAGAAAACCTAGACTTTCCTACTTCAAGGTTTTTGGTTGCAAAGTATTCATTTTGAATACTAAAGATAACCTACATAAATTCGCACCAAAATATGATGAAGGAATTTTCTTAGGTTATTCCACAACCTCTAAGGCTTATAGAGTTTTTAATAAAAATACTTGCACTGTTGAGGAAACAGTACATGTAAAATTTGATGAATCAGATCCTTTTGTTTTTAAACCATCTCAACTTTCATCTTCAGATGTGTTTTCAAAAACTAATTATAAACCTTTGATAGAATAACCTTCTGATAAGGAAATTGTTCTAAAAGATACTTCTGAAACATTTACCCCAGAAGACTTTCTACCCTATGTTGATGAACAGGTTTTACAAAACCCAAATCAGGCGTTTCTTAAGAATCATCCCAGTGATAGTATCATTGGTGATGTAAATCAACCTGTAAGGACTAGAAGTTCCTTAAGAAATGAAGTAGAACATCTAGCATTTCTTTCCCAATTAGAACCTAAAAGCACTGATGAAGCTTTAGGTGATGATGATTGGATCAAAGCAATGCAAGATGAACTAAATGAATTCGAAAGGAATAAAGTCTGGACCTTGGTTGAAAGACCTAAGGAAACTTCTGTTATTGGAGTAAAATTGGTTTTCAGAAATAAATGTGATGAAAATGGAGTCATTGTTAGAAATAAAGCTATACTTGTTTCTAAAGGCTATAATCAGCAAGAAGGAATAGACTATGAAGAAACCTATGCTCCAGTAGCTAGACTTGAATCTATCTGTATTCTACTTGCCTTTGCAGCATTCTTTAATTTCAAACTTTTCTAAATGGATGTAAAATGTGCTTTTCTTAACGGTTATGTCCAAGAGGAAGTTTTTGTTGAACAACCTCCTGGCTTTGAAGATACAAAACATCCAGATCATGTTTTTAGACTTACCAAAGCTTTGTATGGCCTTAAACAAGCCCCACGAGCATGGTATGATAGACTTACTGGATTTTTGCTTCAAAATAACTATGTTAAGGGAAATGCAGATCCAACCCTTTTTATAAAGAAAGATAAGAAAAATGTTTTGATTGTTCAAATTTATGTTGATGACATTATATTTGGTTCAACTCAGCAATCTTTGACTGACTCTTTTGCTAGTCTAATGAAATCTGAGTTTGAAATGAGTATGATGGGTGAGTTAACATTTTTCCTTGGTTTTCAAATCTCTCAAAAACCAGAAGGAACCTACATATCTCAACATAAGTATATTAAAGATCTTATGAAAAAGTATGGTTATGACAACACTAAAAGTATAAGTACTCCAATTGGTACCTCAAACTCTTTAGATCTTGGCGAAGCTGGGAAACCAGTAGATCAAACATCTTTTAGAGGTATGATAGGAAGTCTACTTTACTTAACAGCTAGTCGACCAGACTTAATATTTTCAGTATGCTTATGTGCAAGATATCAATCTAATCCTAAGGAATCTCACTTAAAGGAAGTAAAAAGAATTTTTTGCTACCTTAAGGGAACCATGGATCTAGGATTATTTTATACCTCTGGAAATGATTTTCTTATAAAAAGCTTTTCTGATGCTGACTTTGGAGGATGTAGAATGGATAGAAAAAGTACATTCGGAACTTTTCATTTCTTAGGAGATTTTTTAGTTTCTTGGTCATGCAAGAAGCAACATTCTGTAGCACTCTCCACTGCTGAAGCTGAATATGTAGCAGCTGGAAGTTGTTGTGCACAAGTGTTGTGGATGCAACACACACTCACAGACTGTGGCTTGACTTTTACTAAAACTCAAATTTTATGTGATAACACAAGTGCCATTGCCCTAAGTAAAAACCCTGCACATCACTCTCGTGAAAAACACATAGATATTAGGCATCACTTTCTTAGGGATCACACACTTAAATGAGATATTATTCTTCAGTTTATTGGAACGTAAGATCAACTTGCTGATATTTTCACAAAATATTTGCCTTCTGATAGATTGGAAGATACTAAACAGAAGTAAGGAATGATAACCGTAAGGTAATCTTTCTTAAATAACTTTCTGTTGAAAAAATCTCCTTACAGTAATAAACTCCTTTTCATAGGGGGAGTACATTTGATTGTTTATTTAACAAAGTTTTTCAAAATTTTCAAACTTTTCGGAACGATGATTTCCGGAATAGAACTTCCGGAACTAAATTTTTTTTTAAAAAAAAAAAATTCGTATAGAATACTTCTGGAATGGAAGTGTTCTTATTAAAAATTTCCAGAATGAAAATTTCGTACTAGAAGTTTCATAAAGGAATTTTCATACCAAATTTTTCATAATGTATTTTTCGTACTAAGTTCTTCGTACTGTTTTTTTTCTTCTTAAGTTTGTTCTTCATACTGAGTTTTCTGTAGTGAGTTTTTTCGTACTAAGTTTATTTTTCATAGTAATTTTTTTTGAGAAATCTGCCATTACGAATAATCCTCCTAAGCCAATCCGAAAGGTATGGTTACCCTACTCATGTTTTCGTAGTCATATTTTACTTGCTGGAATTTTCTTGTACTAAGTTTTCGGATTATAGTTTTCTTAAATCTTTGTTTTAATAAAAACCTCAAAAAGATCGGATTCAAGCTTCCAACCGTCAGATCTAATCTCAGCTCATTCTAACCATTAAATCAACTGTGGAATGTGAACCGTCATCTCGTCGCCTATATAAAGGGGACCTAAATACTCGTCCCACATCGATCTCAAAGATCTCGCATCTCGAAGCTCTGACTCTCTGATTTAAGGCCATTCCAAACTTCAGTCTTCTCCGTTCCGAACTTCTCAGAGAACTTCAGATCCGAATATCTGCGGAGTTAGCATCTCAAGAAATTTCATCCACTAAGCCTATTTCTCAGTGGTTAGTTTACAGAGAAAGGTTAGTTCATCCGGTTTTCTTCAACAACTACGATTCTATCATTTCAAAGAATATTAAGTTGAATGGCTGGGAAGATGTTGCGGTATCAAAAACCGGGAACCAAGATGAAGTATATTCAGATTTACTTGTCGAGTTTTATGAGTCCATTTCTTTCTTCAAGGAAGATAATAGGGAGAAGTTCTCTTTTATGTCTTATGGCAAGACTTACAAGCTTTCTCACACCAAGGCTGCAAGCTTGGTAGGGCTGTATTTTGAAGGAGAAGCCGAGTTTATTTCGCATGTCTTACCGGACACTAAGGGTAGCTTCGACAAGGAAAAAGCCTTAGAAACTCTCGGACTAGATGATGACAAGGCTCCGAAGATTGCAAGTCTATCTACAAACTTTCGGATTCTTGAATTATGGGTGCAAGGACTTATCGTAAGAAGGAAAGGTGATAAAGATAGCTTGAAGAAGAGTGAGATCTATATCTTAGATTTCCTGATAAATGTAAGGAAGTTCAACATGATGAAGCATATTCTTCTTACTATTGAAAATTTGAAGAAGGGGAATCTGAGAGCTCAGATTATTATGTATCCAGCAATCCTCTCCAAGTTGATTGTTCGGTGCCTTGAGTCTTTCAAAGAGGCTTGCAAATCTAAGCCGAGAGTTTGCAAGATCATGCTGCTCAGTGATGGCACTCTTAAAAGAATGAATGTAGCTTTTGACAAGAAGTCTGGAAAGTTTATTGATCTACCTCCTCAAGAAGAAGTGGCTCCGAAAGTTGCTGATCCGGAATCATCTAAGCCAGTAAGGAAGAGAAAGCTGAAAGAAGTGGAAGTACAAGCAGAAAATCCTAAGTCTAAGGAATTCCATTCCGCACCTCCAAAGGCTATGAAAAATAAAGCCTATCCTGATGAGGTTGTTACAAACTGGAGAGCTGATAAAGAGAAAAGGAAAGAAGGGGATCCGCAGTTCGGATTAGACCCTGCGGAGGCTAAATCTTTGAAGGAGAGAACTGCTGATGAGCTTGAAAAACAAGCAAAACAAAAGAAGCTCAAGAAGAAGATGTCTGAGGCTGAGGTAGCTCAGGCTTTATTGAAATTCAATGAAATGGTTTCAGCAACTATTCCAGTTCCGAGATCTTTCTCCTTGGAATCTCTACCTGAGACTCCAGGAAGAAATCTTGTTACTCCAGAAGAAGCTGTTGCTAAGAATACTGAGGAGGTAGAGCAAGTTGAACAAGTGGATCAAGTAGAAGAGGCTGCTGAAGGAAGTGGTGAAACCGGAGATGTGCTGAAACAAGTAGATGATTACAAAGGGACACCTTCGGAACACTTATCACTCCGGACTTCAGAAGCTGAATCTTCGAAGCTAGTTACTCCTACAATGGAAGAAGAGAAAGGAGAAGAAGAAGTTGCCTATCATGGAGAAGAAGAACAACTTTTACATGATATTTCTCAGATGGAAAACGTATAGGTTGGTGTTCAGGAAGTTGCTGATGAGGAAGATTTTGTTGTTCAAGTTTCTGATAGTGAGAAGAAAACTCTGGAACAGGATTCTATTCCGGAAAAAGACAAGGGAAAGAAAATTCTTGCTGATACCCCGAGCTCAGAAGTAAGGAAGAGAAAGGAAGTTGGTAGCTCTTCAAAGAGAAAGTTTCAAATTGTTGAGGAACAAAACTCTCCAAGCAATATTTCAGATTCGGAGTCATCCTCGTTGGGGCATGACTTTGTTGTTCAGTCCTTAAAGAAGTTGGTGGGAACCATTCCGACCTTCTGTAGTATTGACTCAAGATGCCAAATGCTCCAACATGCGTTGAATCAGAAAACTGACTCTGTATCTATGGTTATGGATAAGTGCATTGAAATTGAGGCTCAGTTCAAAACCTTCTTTGTTGGTTACGAAGCTCATAAAAGATCTTGCAAGAGGATGACAAGCTGGTCGAAGAAGAATGTGGAATAGATGAGGTTGCTTGATGAGTTTCAAGACAATGTTAAAGATGCTTTTGAGACTGAGGACAAGAAGATTAATGAGCTGACTTCCTCCTTTGAAGAAAAGCTAACTGAAGAAAAGAACTTCCGGATCCAAGAAGTCAGGGATCTGAATGGGAAGTTGAATTCTGTTTCTCAGAATTGGAAATTTGAAAGGGATCATCGGATCGATTTTGAAGAAAGGATGAATGCTCAGGAAGAAAAGATCCAAGCTCAGGAAGAAAAACTGAAGGCTCAGGAAGAAAAGATTGAAGCTCAATCCGCAAGAATAGTGGTCTTAGAGAAGCAAGAAGAAGAAGATCATAAAGACTTAAAGAAGATCAAGACTATTCTTAAAGGGCTCATGTCAAAGGAAAAAGATCTGAAATAACCTAATCCGATCTTTTTGTTGTAATTTTTTCTTTATTGTCGAGATTTCAAATTTAATGAAAGCCGTACTTGTTGTTTCTATTGTTTTTATTACTAATCTTTCAGGTACTTTGTTATTTTTTCCATTCCCTCCAATTCTTTTTGAAAATCACAAAGGGGGAGAAGGAAAAGATCCTTAAGAAAAAGAGGAACTCTAATAAGAGTTTATCAAAGGGGGAGAAAGAAAAAATACCCAAGGAAAAAGAACTCTAATAAGAGTTTGTTTAAGGGGGAGTTTTTTTTTCTTAAAGAAGACCTTCTTATGAAATATCACTCCGGAAAAATGAATACGATCCTTAGAGTTTCAAAGCCTAAGGGGGAGTTAGTCGTATTCATCTATATCCTTAAAACAAGGGAGATAAGCATTAATAAGTTTCTTTCTTCTTAGAATTTTTTTTTCGTAAGGATGTTTGTGCTTTCCAAAAAGGGGGAGATTGTTGAGTCAATAAGGTTTTCCTTATGACTTTTCCATTCCTTCTTGTTTTGAAAATCACAAACACATTATCTTTAAGAAATTTTCTTTTATAAGGAAAATTTATTTTATAAGGAAAATTTCTTTTATAAGGAAAATAGATTTCTTAAGGAAAATCGCTTTTATAAGAAAAATTATCCTTATCACATTTTCATCCATATTTTTCTTAAGTACAAGATTCAGATTCATTGTTCTCAGAATCATTGAAACTTTGATATAAAGCATTCTGTTTTAGGGTTCAGATTCTGGATAAGAACTATAAGGAAGTTTCATTCCGAATTCAGGATATGAACTCTGACTAAGTTCTATTCCAGATTCAGGATATGAATTCTGAAGAAGAATTCTCATTACGAATTTTGATGAAGAATTCTCATTACGAACTCTAATGAAGAATTCCCATTACGAACTCTAATGAAGAATTCTCATTACGAATTCTCATTACGAATTCTGATGAAGAATTTTCATTACGAATTCTGATGAAGAATTCTCATTACGAATTCTGATGACAAATTCTCATTAGGAATTCTAATGAAGAAATCCCATTCCAAATTCTCATTACGAATTCTGATGATGAATTCTCATTACGAATTCTGATGATGAATTCTCATTACGATTTCTGATGATAAATTCCTATTCCGAATTCTCATTCCGAATTCACCTATTAAACAGAATTTGAGTATCTTTGTTTTATACACTCTGAATTAATTCAGAGTATTTGAGTATCTTTATTACACTCCGAACCTTCACTCTGATGTTTTCATTCCGAACATTTATGTTAGAATTAAAACGATGTCATACATTCTGTTACACTTGTTTTGTTATAAAACGATGTCGTCTGTTTTGTTATAAACTAACCGTTGTCTAAGTGACACGTGTACAGGTCCCTCCGAACTTTAAGGAAAATATGACCATTGGAGAAGGAGCCGACCTTACCTATAAATAGGAGCTCATTTGAAAGAGCTCGTAGCTGATGGATAGCTGATAGCTGATGAAAGTGCTGGAAGGATGACAAATTTGCTTGAAGTGATTTCTAGAGAGAGAGGCTCTTATTAACTCTCAAAGCTTCGTGCGACTCCGAATGTTGGTGATTACATTCGAGGGCTTCCGGGGATAGGAAGACAGAGGTGCCGACTACCTTAAAGTTCGAGGGCTTTCTTGCTGAGGAAGACAGAGGTTTCCAACTACCTTGAAGTTGAGGGCTTGCGGGGATAGCAAGACAGAGACTCCGATCTTCGTATCGAGGGCTTACCCTGGTGTGGGTAAGACAGACTTGCTTGAAAGTATAAATCAAGGGACCTTTATCCAAGGTTGTTGGATACCCTTCTCTTTGGGTTAAAGGACTTATATCTTGTGACTAGTAGTTTTACTACTTGTTTTTATTCCGCTGTATTTTGTAATATAAGGAATGTATAACTTTCTTATACTTCCTTATTTGTACTCTGATTCATTCAGATTCTATACGCTTTAAGGTAGAATCTCATATTGTAATTGTTTGTTAAGTTTCAATCTCCGGAATCATATTTCCGGAACCTACTTTCGGAATCTCTTTCCTAGTTTACTTTCGGTGTTAGAGGTGTTGTGAATTTGCTTAGTTTAATCTTTGTTAAACTTATCCCTTTCCTTTTCTTAAGGAAAGTATAGTTATTCTTAACTAACTTTAAAGGTTCCAAAGGAATTTTTAAAGTATACAATTCACCCCCTCTTGTTTATTCAGCATCTCATACTATATTTCGATCCTACATAATGTACCTTTGAGTGAGGTGAATGTAAATATATCATGGCTAGAGTGACACCTATATTCATTCCTATCAATGATGGGGTGTTGGATCATGCCTTGGTGATAGAGTGTTTTTTGGAGGATAAAAAACTGATAATGGGTGATAGTGGTGGGAAAAAAGTTGACGAGACTTTAATAATAGGTATCAAATTGAATAAATAGGGATGAAAACATGTGATACATTTCAGGATGTGATCTTAGGAAAAAGGGTCAGTGGTTCTGGGATCTCATCATGGTTTTAATGAGCCTAGGGAGAGGTGGTCCTACTCTTGTGATGGTCGAGGACATCTCACATGGGATTATTTGACCCACCATACAACTGATCGAGAGACAGTGGATGATATTCATAAGAAGAGGTTACGGATGGTGTGGGGAGGTCCATAGGGATCCAAGAATGGATGTGGAGTAGGGAGGGTATCTGTATGTGTAATATTGCTTTCCTTGTTTCGACAACTACCCCTAGGTGGTCCTAACTAGTATTAGGGAGTTGGTAGATAGGGGTGATGGTAGGTACAAGATATAGAGGCATATGATCTATAGGCTTTAGGTATGATTAGAGGTATGATATATATTTTTTATAACTTATTTTTAGTATTTATAGATATAGAAACGAGTGAATTTTTTCATGATACATCCCTAGTTCAAGAATAAGAGGTTCTGGTTGAGCCCTTGGCTCAACCCTTATGCTTAAATACTACTACTAAAGATGAATTAGAAATATCACACTTTTTCTGATAGTGTGATTCATTTCTTAGAGGAGATAATTTCTCAAGGTATCTCTTTGTCGCAGATATAAGGCCTTATAAAACCATCATTGGGATGGACTGGATATACACAATTCATGCATAGGTTAACTACTCTAGGTTTAGAATGTAGTGTTTTTATGTTTATCGGATGAGTTTTTACTTCATTGATGAGAAGGATAACCAGGAAGATTATGATAGACTCCTATGTAGGAGGGATCATTTGATTAGTCACTAGTTTTCTAGTATTAATCTTGGACTAGTGGATGATATGGGATATCAGTTTTCTATTGTGGTGGATAAGTACAAGGAAATATTTCATTATAATTTTCTTGTCTTAACTTCCAACTGAGAGATAGAATTATACATTTACTTACACCCAGGTATGAACCCAATATCTGCACCACCATATCAGATGGATCTCATTGATCTTTTTTACAAGAGGGTGTTGTTAGTGGACTTATAAAAGAAGGGATTTGTTATACCCATTATTTCCCATGGGAAACCTTATTGTTGTTCTATTATAATATAAATGAGGGCTTGATGTTGTTCATGTATTATTAGTTATTTAAATTTATGGTGGTGAAGAATAAATATACTCTACTAAGGATTGAATACCAATTCAATCAGTTGAAAGGCGTGCTCGGTTCTTGACTATTTACCTCATATCTTTTAGACTTTTTAGATTGGATTGTGGTATTTTTTCATTCACGATATTCTATTGTACTCAATTTTTAATGAGGATCATGAAATACCCATGAGGATTCTCCAAGACATATTTCAAAATCATCATATTTAGGGAATCTCTCACTGTGTTAGTTATCATTTCTGGAGGCCTAATTTCTAGGACATGTCATCTCAATAGAGGGAGTATATGTGGACCTAAGAATGGATGAGGAAGTGTTATCTTGGGTTCCACCCTAGATCATGAAGGAGGTTTGAAGATTCCTTATGTTGTAAGGCCAATATAGAATATTATTTCTTTATTCCTCTAGGATATCATAAACATTGACTACTTTGGCCTGGAAGGGGTATCCTTTTCAGGAGTTGTGGCTGAGGTTAACAATCAACACCATCATGAGATTTATAGGGGTCAGTGTTGAGTATGTAGTGTTCTATTATTATTTTGGAACTAGAATGGGTTGTGTTTTGATGAAGTGGTAGGCGGTGACTTCCAACACATGATCTTTAGTGGGAAGCAGTAGTCTTTTCACTAAAAATGCGTTAACGCTATCTTATAAGAGATGGGTTTTATTGTATATTAATAACATCATATTCTCAAGTACCTCTTCTCATAGAATGATATTAACTTGATATGGAGGACATGTCTTATGTTCCTCCATTATTATTTTTTCAAGATAGTCTATACTCTAGGTAAGGGGTACGTAGTGTAATATTCTCTTAGTATGATATCTTGTTCTCTATTTTTGGCCAATTCATTATAGTAGTTAGCATCATTACATATATCCTTAGTGGAAAATTATGGTAAAAATTATATACAATTAATGGTTTTACTCCACAACATCTACATTTAGTAAAGGAAAGTGATATAGGATATACCTACTATTAGACTGTGTGTACTTAGATATCCACTGGGCATGCTCATGATGGATTTTTTAAAGGTGGTGATCATGTTATAATTTTCTAAGGATAAACAATGGTAAAAATTAATTTGAGGTAGGAGGTGATTAGTTAATTACATACGTCCACTTTGGTGGTATTTCTAGGAGTGTAAAAGATGTTAAAATACATCTACCATCATTTCTGGTGGCCTCAAATGATGAATGGTGTAACAGAGTTTATCTCCTGAAGCCTAACTTCTTAATAGGTAAAGGTTGGGCACCAGGTTTTAGTTTGTTTAACTCAACCCCTTGTAGTGAAAGAGTGGAATTGGGATTATTTATCTATGAAATTCATGATGGGGTACCACATACATTCATAGTACAAGATTCATCATGGGTGATTGTCGACTAAATCAACATGTTGGACCAATTCCTTGCTATACAAGAACAATGTTTAGTAAAGAGCTTGGGAAGCCTTTACATGCTGGAGATAACCCAGACTCATAGAGATCCCTCAAACATAATTTGATATTGTGTTTCTTGCTTAATTTTAAGATTATAGAGAGTATTTAAGGAGGAACATGGGACTTAGTCATATTTGAGCATGGTGTTTCATCCCTAGACTGATGGCCAGATAGAGCAGATCATTTAGGTCTTATAGGAAATGTGGAGGGATTTCATGTTGAACATTGGCTATAGTTGGGAGGATCATCTACCCTTGGTGAAATTTTCATACGATAATAGTTACCATTCCACCATTGGTATGATAAAATTTGAGGATTTTTAAGGGAAATAATATAGGTCACTAATATATTGGATTAATCCAGGAGTGTCTACACTAATGGTCCAAAAGATGGTAAGAGCTATGATAGAGAAGGTGCAAGTTATCGAGGAGTGGATGAAGACTTCAAAAATCCATCATATGTCTTATGAGAACAGATTAAAGAGTCCTTTGGAGTTTAAGGAGGGAGACCAATTATTCCTAAGGGTATCACCTCAATGAGGATTGTGGATATTTGGATGTTGAAACAAGTTGTCAATGATATTCACTCATCCTTTTCACATACAATGTTGTTTCTCTAAGGTGGAATATCAGTTGTCTCTACAACCTACATTAGACTGGGTACACGACATCTTCCATGAGTCATATCAGAGGAGGTACATGAACAACCTGTCACATGTTATCGACTGGGGTGAGCTAGAAATATTGGATAGAGATACATTTGTGGAGTTCTACATGGAGATTGAGGATTGAAGGGAAATGATACTATGGGGGTGAGAAATTCATTTGGTGTGTGTCTGGTGGTAGCATGAGAATATTTAGGAGAGAACCTATGAGTGGGAGACCCAAATGTGAGATCAGTTCCCACAACTTTTCAATGAGTCTTTCTCAATTTTTGGGATGAAATGACCTAATGTGGGGATAATATAATGTATTGGGTTTTCCCATGTAAATATTTGAAATACATCTAGGAATATTTTCAGAGTAAGTAACCGAGATGGCAAGAGATATAAAGCCCCAATGAACCCAGAACTGGTATTTGGAAAATATTAAATATATTAATATTATGAACACATAGTTATCCTCAAAACATGGGATGACTATTTAATGGATTCTTAGATCATAAATATGAGACCACCTTTGTTTAACAAATCTGGTATTTATCATAGTAAGGGCATAATCTTTTATGGAATTAAGATTTTTCTAAACATTCATCAAGGGATCTAAAAAAATATTAAAAATATTTATTTATTTGTATTGATGCAGTGACATAACCCTATCCTATTTAAACCTCATTATAGAAACATGGCAGGGTTAAACACAAAACACTGATAATTGAGAAAGGATCTTTGAGGGGTGTTGGGGATGATGAGATCATTGATTTTAGATTAGAGTGCCTTAGGGATCCCCAAAGATAACACAACATGTGGATCTTGCCAATGACTATGACATATGATCATTATTCCTTAGAGACTGGTCCAAACTCAAGGGAGGTTGTTTTATTTATGTGAATTTATATCCATTTTATTTCTCCCCGGAAAAACACTAATCAATCATCTAAAGGATTGATTTGCAGGCCGATCATGTTATGAGTATGGTGTTGTTTAACATGAGATTATGGATTTTTATTATTTATTAGTTATATCTATTACTTAATCATTATAATAGAAATAAATCACTGACAATACAAAAATTGTACTGTTTCCTTTCCATGTTCTTATTATTTTTTCAATTCTTTCCCCATTATTCATGTGTTCATCAATGGTTTTTTGATTGAACACTGGTTCAACAAAACACCCTCTAATCAATCATTTCTCATACTTTATTTGGTACAATGGATTGTTACCATGAATACATGTTTGAAATTGATGATGGGTCAATATATGATGGATGTGATGATGAATCTAGACAAAATTATTGGTTCCCAAATTCCTAGTTTAGTTCATGAAGATGGAATGGGAAGCAAAGTTATTTTTCTGAAAGATTTGTAAGGCCAGAAATAGATCTATGGTGGCAACAAGATCCACTAAAATAGATCCACTATTGAAGATAAAGATTTTTGGGTGAATATATGGTTGTAATCTTGGGATATGAAGAGTTCAAAACTGTGAAATTTAAGAAATTTCAAATCTAGAAGGCGTATAATTTGGAGATACATGTTTTTTGGGTCCATTGATACAACACTAGGGTTTCAACAGAGAAGAAAAGTATCAGACACTATGAAACATGTGTCACATTCTATGTGACCCCAATCTAGAATCTCAACATGCATCTTGGAGGATAAATGATCTCATACATAGATAGACACATGATCATGGATAGAGTACATGGGAAATTCCCAGTACTCAGACATGACCAATTACACGACATATCCTAGATACACCAGCATGACTAGTTGTACATGGGCTTCGGTAGAGGTAAATTGGAATAGAAATAAGTAGTTTTGGGATTATTGGAGCATTTTATATACCTAATTTACATGTTCTGTACTTATTTGAAGATGTAATGGAGACCTTTTTCTCCATATATTGGACAACCTTCTTTAGGATGTGTTCCCTTGATCCATCCCTTGAGGTTATAGTACAATATTACATCATAAGAATAGGATTGTGATCCCCTAAAAATTAATTAGTCTCATATAGATTTTTTAGAATCCCTAATTGAACTAGGTGGAATTATCTATCTTCTTTAATCACAACCATGGTTCTTAGAATTGGTGTTACTAACTTTACATGGGAATTGATCCCCAAATTTACAGGTTAATATGGATTGGGTTGTTCGAATACCCCATGGCTCTAAGTGTGATCCCCATCCATATATTAAACTTTTTATACATACATCACATAATTTAGTATGATGATATTTAATTATCACAAGATCTCAGATAAATTCCATTAGTGTAATCAGAATCATGGAGTGAGTTCTCCTAGGTGAGTTTTTCTATGAACTCTTGAGTAGAATTTTAATATGGAAATGCAGTTGGGACCTTACCTTGAGGCTTAGTGTCAAACATGAGTATATCTAGATGTTTTATTGTATGTCTAATATTATTATTGAAATATCCATTTATGAGATGACTACTCATGATTCTTTATGTTTAGTGATTTTGGGGTATCCTACTAGGTATTTTTATACTCACCTCTGCATGGGATTTGCCCAAATTTTTTATGTCTTAAGTAGATGATCATATTTTTAATGGGGTTCTCAATGGAAAAGGAACGGAAATATATTTTTTGGGGATAGAATGACCATGGTTTATACCCGTATTCACATTTTATTGTCGTACCTTATTATTAGTTTTTATTAATCCTTTATAGTTTTGGGTTGGAATGTATTTTTCCTTGTATGATTTCACATATTATTCACTATTCGATAATTTTGTAATTTAGATGTGTGCAGTAATTTGGACCTATATAATTTCCAATATTATTCATCATACTATGATTGTGTTTTTTAGATGAATGCATGCATTTTGTATCAGTTATATTTTATATTTCTTAATTGTATGGTCTTAGAGATGTGTGTTTTTGTACAGAAACCATAGGCTATAGACACCCATGTGAGTGATCTTCTGACTCAGTGTTGGTCACCTACTCCTTTCCTATTGGTCATGGGCTTGGGGTAGTCACAGTCCAGATATTTTCATCTTGATGATCCCTGGGGGGTCATTTTGTTATATGTTCATAGAAATCTTGTAAAATGATTATTTTGAAAACACAGTAATATAATATATTTTTTGATCGATTATTATTAACTGATGAACTTTCATAATGATCTATTATGGAACTTATTGTAAAAATATCATGCTTTATTTCCATGTTTTTCACACAACTGTTTATTATTAATTTTAATCCATTGATAACTGTTCATTTACATTCACGTACCACATTATTTGGACCAAATGACCACACCATTATTTCATATGATACACCATTTATTGGTAAAATTAGAACCAAAAAAGTTCCGGCCTTGCTGCTACTGCGAATTATTTTTTTTCATTTTCAAATAGTCGGTTTTGAGGTTTCCGGTACCCATATACAGACATTGAACCATCTGAAATCCTGAAAACATATCCAAAATCCAAATTCAAAATTCAAAAACAAACCAAATCAAACCAAATCTCTAACAGATATGTTGTACGCCATGCGCCTCGTGACACACCGCCTCCTCGAGCCTTGCATCCATCCGTCAATCATCACACCAGAACAGAGAGCCGGAGAACCCAACCACTGAGGAGTCATCTCCGTCCCATGCCATATATCACCAGAAGCAGAAGATCTAAACCCAAAAACATCAAACATGCAATGAAAACCAAATATGCAAAAACACAACGCCACCACAAACCCAAGAACGTCATCCGTGAAACATTGAGGAACATACTCAACAAAATTTCACAAATACATAAAAACATCAAAATCAAAGCCAAAAAAACAGATTAACCAATGCCAAAAAAACCCAAGACGGAACCCCAACCCACAGCTTCAGATCAAAGTCTTCCATCAAAAAATCACTGTGATTCCCAACACCAAAGAAGGAAATGAACCAGAGAAGAGGTAAAAAATCCCATAACGCACCATAATTAATATAAAATAATTAAAATATCATAATCTATGACAAAAACCATGCAATAAACAACTAAATATTTTTTTAGTTTAATTACTTTATGTAATAATCATGAAAAATATTTTTGAATAATACTCAATGATGTGCCATTTCCAATTCTTCCTTTCTCAATGTAACAATGAATATGATTTTAATATTCCTCTTTAGGGAGGTGATGTAAATATATACTTGATTTTATCATATTTCTCATATTAAAATTTTAATTTTTTGATTATAACTAATAGTGATGTTATCCAAGTATGATGAATATAAATCTATGAATTCTAGTGAGAAATATCCTTTCATAGTAGATCCTTTAGGATGATATTTATTTCTCACATAATATGTCAATGTATACATTATTTTTTCATTTAGATACATCCAGTGACTCAAAATAAGACCACCAAAAAGAACTTATATGGGAATATGAAAAAATAGATATAGCATACATGTAAAAAAATAGGGGTGAAATATTCTCTATGTCACAAAGAATAATTGGTACATCTCTTTTCAGTTTCTAAATAACACATCTGTTTAGAATTTTGTTACAATGTTCCGAGTAAAAATGTCATAACCTAACAAAAAAATCTAACATTATATGAATGTAAATTTTAAATGGATTTGGGAATAAAATCATGTTACAAGACAAGATAGTCAAGGGTTTTAATATATTTTAGTTTCAAATCATGTATATTTACCCTTTTTGAAATGCTACTTGAATAACTGTCTAGAACCATCAAACGTTCCAAGACCAGAATGAATTGTTTTTTCCATTATTTTTCTTTAAAAAACTAAAAAATGTATGTTTCACTAATTCTATGAAATTAACAATAGATGATGTCTTGGTGAATAACTAAATCTATCAAATCAAGATATATCTAAAAATATTCTATATTTTCTTCATTGATATTTAAAAAATAAGCAAATAACATTTCACAAATATTTTTCTTGTTATGAATTATGTCTAATAAATATTGTGATCAATTCAATGACCAATAAAAAAACTCAAAAATATATGTTTCTTTGTTTAATTACCACTGGAATTAAAATTAAAATGCTTTTACTTTAGAGAATTTTATTGAATACATTCAAGAACATAATTCAAACTATAATGTTCTATAAAAAATAATTCTTTAAAATTCATTAAGGTGTTTCATCTGTATCTATAGAATTATCAAATTTTCCTTTAATTTTCTAATATGGAATATCCATCAGTAGAAATATTGAATGGACTATGAAGCTAAAAGTTCATCAAAACACTAATCTAACGAATCATTTATTTCTCATAAAAATAGGGAATGATAATTTCCCCATCATACTCTAACGAGTCTCCATTCTGTAAGTAGAGAAATCATTTATCATCCATAATGAAGCTATAAAAAATATAATGTTTTTCACAAAAAATGAATCATACGCTTTCACACCAATGGTAAAAATATATTTTAACTCATATATTAATGTTTTAATATTTATTTCAATATCATTTCTAGGATAACTAGGTCTAGATATCAATATATTTATGATAGTAATTGTATTATTCATAAAAAAAACTATGATGGGAAGTTATAAGTTTGAATAAAAACATGAAAATTATTGTGTGTAGTTTCAATATAGAGAAATGGGTTGAAACCATCACATTATAATCCCAAACTAACATTTCATGGGTTAAATACAAAATTAGGACATAACCTATCAAATTTATTCCAAGATAAAAAATATGTAACATTCATTATTTCATCATTATATTTATTTTTTACATCTTCATTACATCTCATATTTATTTCCATTTGATGGGACATATAATGTTTTTGATGTGTAAGAAATAAAGGAAAGTGCCACACCACATTATTTTATATGAGATATTGTGTTATATCTTTATTGGTCTTCCAACTTATTATACCATACTATATATACTGACTCAACTCTACATTTTTCCTCCAAACAATATTATAGCCTATACTCCAAGCATGGATGTTATTAGATGAAAATCCAAAATTTTCAACCAACTTTGTAACACCCCGACCCCAATTTCCTAGAGTTAGTGCATTATTTTTTACATTGTATTGATTAAAATAAATATATATCCTAAATAAATGAATAGTTTTGTAGTTTTTTCAAACAATATACAAATATGTGTTCAACATTAAAACATGATAGTAAAAATAATATAGAAATTTCATTGAAATAATCCAAAATTTCAAGGTTATCCATGAAAGTCATTCATAATATTCATCTTCAAATCTTGGGAAAAAATAAAACACAAGAAATGGGTGAGCTCAAATTCAAAGTAAGGGTATGTAATTATATGGAAGTTAACATAAACAAAAAAACTATGCAATGTGAAAAAACTATAAACACATGCCTTTAAAAATAAACTTGAACCTAATATGGAAGGAATAAAAGGTAATTTGATAAAACAAGACAAATTATCATATAAGAATGAAACATAACAATTGATACTATTATATTTGAATAATCACTTGGTTTATCAATTACTAATTTCATAATGAGGGAGTTAATAATGTTGTACATCTGAAATATGCTGTCAAGGCCTCGACCAAGACGTCTAGAAATACTAGGGTAAGGCCTCAACCAAAACACAATTATGATTTGTCTCATAAGACCAACCAATGCATAAAGGGGAGATAGAGGGACCCAGCAGTCACTTTATAAGTCCAATTAATTCCTAATATGAATGAGGTTAAATATAAACAACATGTACATGTGAAATATAAATAACTTTCCCCAATCTATAAACGTAATTACTAACCATTCTCAATAGTATTGTAAGTGCTATCATGATAGAACATCCATAGTCAAAAAGATCATAAACCAATCAGTAAAATATGATATATTATATCATAAAATACTAATCCCAATTAAAAATATGATATAAAAAAGTGTGTTGAAATAGATGAAAATTATCTTATAAAATCATCGAGTATTTCTTGAGAGAAATACTGATTTTCTTTGCAAAGAAGAGTTCTTCTGGAAAAATATTTGTATAAAAATATAAGTAAACTAAAATAGTTTTTAATAATAAAATAAGTTATTTTAGAAACATAATTTTTTCTTAAAACTAGATAAATATCGCACTTTTAAATAGATAAGAATTTGAGAAGATCACTTCAATTAGGCTTGTTTATCAGGAAGAATTGAGAAAGACATGTATAAAAAATTTAACTCCCCATAAAATAAATAAGGATTATGATTTCTACACATATATATAACCTTTTAAATGAATGTTTTAAAATTACATATTAATAATTAATAATTTAATTGGTATTAAAAGAGAAAATGAGTAACATAAATGAAAATGGAGGTTCAGGTAGAAAACCCTTACCAAATGTCTGAATGTATTCTGCACCTGACCTTAATGTCATGGATAATCAAATTAAATCCATTAATTAATTACTTTATAACCATATATTAATATATTTTATTAAATATAGTTTTATTAAGTTCATTTATGTCTTTATTTATAAGTTATAATATTGAATTTCGTCGTTCAAAAGTGTTCGTTTCTTGGATTTCATGATTGGTTTGCTTGATTATAAGTAGTGGAATTCATGTAAAATGGGTATAATTATCCAAAATTTGATTTCAATTTAAATAATGAACAAACATAAGTTTAATTGGTTTTATTCATTATTTTTTCCATAAATTAGGATGAATTTTTAAATAACATATTGATAATAATTTATTAGATTTATTTAAGAGGTATTTCAATCATAACAAACTAGTTTTGTTCTATTATTTAATATCATTGTTCTATTATTAAATATCATGTATATAAAATAGTTCTAGATATATAAATAAGACAAAATAAATATTTTATAATCTGTTTCAACCATAAAAATAGTATCATGATATGAATTGAAGGATACATTTTGGAAAGAAAGTTAATCGTCTATGAAGGTCATAAATCGGCACCTCCTAGACGATGATTTCATTTTTAAATAAGAGAGAGAGTAATGAGATTGAAGATGGATTATAAATTAACATGATATAATTAATGTATATATATGATACTTGATTTATCATGATTATTTGTATAGAGTAGGTTAAGAGAGAATAATATGATAAAACAAACAGAAATCAAATTAAATAATATAGGAAGATAATTTACCTCTGGAATTAACTTACTTGAGAACCTCTATAAGCGAAGGGGTGTTGGTCTTTTGGAAAGACCAAGAGCTCCTAGAATTGGAGAGATACTAGGAAAGATATTTTGGTAATAATGTTTCCAATATTTAAGGCTTATAAGAGTGAAGAGAAGAAGGTATGAGGGTGTTTTTTATAGTAAAGGAGATGGGTAGTTTCTCATTATTCTAATAATTAATTTATTATTTTTTTCAAGACAAACAATAGTGTTGATTCTTGTAAAAAAACATTAATAAGTACTTGTGAGTTCAAAAAAAGTGTTATTACATCAGTTATGACTCAAGAAATAGTGTATTTAGCTTCTAATGCATTTATACCGTAAATTACCATATTTTACTATTCACTAAAAATTCATGTATTTCAGAAAAATCCCAAATATTCACACTAAATTTTTTTTCGATGTGTAGAATTCAAAGATAGAATCTATTTTATCAAAATAATTTTCAAAATATGTAAAATTTATTATTTTAATAAAATCATTTTTTACTTGAAAAATTCAGATTTAAAATTTAAAACTTATTTTAATGCACTTTCAAAACATAACTAGGGTCTCATAAAATTATCCTAAAATAATAAGACAAAAATATATTGATTTATGAATCCATTTTAGGAAAATGAACTTTATTTTAAATAATTTAATTAATTATAAAATTGTAATTAAATATCTATGACTTATAAAAATATCAACCATGAAATTTATTTTTTAAAAACATTCACTTACTTTTACTATGATATAATAATATCATACTTTCACTTATGAGATGAATAAATTATATTTATATTTTCATTGGTGATTTTATTATTCATTAGGTGGATATATTATTCATAAGGTTAATATTAATATTTTTTAGGGAAAGTAATTATTTCCTTAGTATAGGTTTCTTATCATCTAGGTATTGCTATTATTTCTTTTATTATTCATTTATAAAGATTGTAATGTGTTAGATATGGGATTTTTTATGATTCATAAAATAAATATAATAAGGGAAATTCCATTGATAAAATTTTTGGTGGATACAAATTTTTATGTCATGTAATCATTTTCTAGAATACATGCATCATCAGGTAGTAAGTCCTTAATAAATTTAGTGATATAGTCAACCAAGATAATACTAAATTCATACACTTATTTCCAATGATATAATCATATTAATAATTAAAATTGGAATATTTTTTCAAATGCCCAGAATACTAGGGTATTCATGTCTTACATTATCATTCCTACATTATCAACATCATCATTATGAAAAATAGGTGAAAACATTGTTCCAGTATTCATTTCCTCTTTCACTAGTATAAATGAGGATTTTTCTTAATAATAAAATGAAAATTTATTAGAAATCAAAATTTTCCTATTGATGCTTTCAAGTAATTCACTATCATTCTCCACTTGAGATTTTTTTTATTGTGATACCACACAATATTTTTTTGGAAACCTTTTTTATTGAAATTGTAACTCACTTACTTACAAGAAAACCAATGTCTTCTAACAGAATCAAAACATGGTCATTAAATAAATCCTCTATCTGAATCATTATTAGATTAAAAGTCAAAAAAATAACATAACTCCTTATAAAATTCATGAGTGATCTGACCAAAACTGTATATCCCACTTCTATCCATTCCAATTCAATAAAAATACATTAAGTAAATAATAGAGAAAATTACTTAACAAGGTAAATATTTCTTCATGTGAGAAAAACTAATAATCAACAAAATTTTTATAATTTGTTTTAGAAAATACCTTAAATGGTAATTAAAATAATATATTATATGTTGTAAAATTTTTATTTGTTGAAAATTTGATATTCATACATTATAGTATTTATTAATTTATTATATTCTTAATAAATTATAATACATATTCATTAATATTTTTTTTGAAACTATTAAAAAATACATATTTTTTGTTAATGTTTTCACTATAAGTATATATGGTTCGAATATCATACTAGGTTATTATACCAAACATTATATGTACACAAATATAGGTCACAATTGGTTTATGCAAATAGTTTTTCGTTATTTAAAGGGTAGGTATTAAATGTATCTTTTCATTTTTTATAAAAGATTTTAGTTTTCTTAATATATTATATGGATGTAGATATATTAATGGTTTTTACACCAATAGAATAGTTTCCATTAGAGTAAACCTAAAGACCCAATTCTAGTAACTCTGAGTTGGTGTCTACTTTATTATATTATCATACAATACAAGTGTTCTCTTCTCAAAGGGAATATTAGTCTAGTAATATTAGAGATCCAGATACATTCTTTATTCCCATATTATATTGAAAATATTAAATACATATCACAAGAAACAATATTTGATCCACGATATTATTCTTAATATATTTCTTCTTGTCTTGGGGAATGGAAAAAAAATAAAAGGTAATATGAGATTCTCAGTAAGGGTTATGTATCATGAGTAAATAATAAAGAATCAATATTTAAAGGTAAATAACTAAAAACATGTGACATTTAATCAATAACTTGAGCATACAATTCATCCATGAGTAATCTCGATGCAGTAACCTCATGTGTAATAAAAACTGAATTCTTAATGAAAGAAATGATTAATACTAGAAATCAATATTTTTTGTATCATGATATCTATATCATCATGAACTTGCAATAAGATATTTTAATCGATGGTTAGGTATAAAAAATCCATATAATTTATCCAACTAACTTTTCTCATGAGATTTATCAATTCATTGATGGGATATGTAATTATGTGAACCATCAATCACTATATTTCCAATGCATTCCTCATATATTTAATGATCAATTAAATTCATAATAAATATTATTTATCAATAAATTTTCTTATTGAGTAAATAATGTATAAGAATATTATTTCCCCAATCAATCAAATAACTTTCAAAGTAAAACACTATATATAAGAATGGCATAAAATTTATATAATATAAATATCTATGAAAAAAATAATATTAATATATAAGGGAAATATAATGTCTAATGATAAAAAAAATTAATGTTTTAATAGATATATAATGACTACAAAATTAATTAATATATTAGATATGCACATTAATTCATTAGAAAAGTAGATTTTGTAGTCAAATCATGTTTTTAAATAATAGAAGAAAATTAAAGTGGGGCATTTCAAATAAATTATCATAAAATATTTTAACAAGTAAAATACTTTAAATCATGTTTCCTAATATAAAGGTAGTAAAATGGTTTTGTTAGTGGTAATTTCTATTAACATTGTATGACTTAAAAAACATTCCTTTTGAATTCGTGTAAATAAAGATAAAAATTACCCCATTCGGGAAAAAATTATAAATATTCCTTTAAAACCTTGTAAAAAATAAGGATAAATTAAAATTTACTTGATAAATAATTTGTGTAAGTAAAATAATTATTTTTAAAAATAGTTTTTAAATAAATATAGACATGGAAGAAAAATATACTCGATCAAAAGGATAAATAATATCATCATTTCTTTAAAAAATTAATCGTGAAAGTGTAACTTGAATTGAATAATTGATCATAATGAATAAATATATATTCATGTTAAATACCCCAAATGGGAGGTATATACACCACAAAAATGTAATTTTTTTTCATAATACCAAATATGTATTAATGGAGTGGAAATTGAGATGAAATCCATTACAATGATCATAACGTCGATGTGATAATTAATCAATGAAGTTATTGTGTGTATGAAATTTAAATCCACATAAAAATGTGTAAATAAAACATATAATAATAAAATTCCATTACACACGTAATAATATCATATTAAATAAAATTATTAATTTATATAACCCAATTAAAAGAAATTGAGTTATGAAACCACTTACAAAGATCGTATCATCGAAGGGAGAATTTATCAATGAAGTGATTATGTGTAATGAAATTAAATCCACAAAAAGTGGAAATAATACATAATTCAATCATAGGTAATTTCACACATAATCATAGAAAAACATAGTCTTTTAATTTGATGTATAACCCAATGAATGTAAAGTGAGTAAAAAACCCCTTACCTCACACTTCCCTTTAGTTAAATGTTTTTTATCCTATTATATAATGATTTAAAACATTTTATTAATTTAATCCCGAAAAATATTCATATTTATAACATCATATATTATCCCCTAAAAATATTCCAATACCCTTTTATTAATATTTTTATACTAAAATCATCATTTCAGAGTGTTAATTATCACATTTTCCATGTAAATTATGGTTTGGGGGTTTCATTCCTTGAATGTTTCCCATGGTTACATAGTCTTCATAATTTTATTAATTATATAAAACTCATATATTATATATATATATATATATTCATATAATGTAGATATATAAAAATTAACTACACCCTTCATGGAGATGGTAAGTTGTACTTACCCATAAACACTATTTTAACTTTTCCATATATGGAAAAAGATAAATTTAAATAATAATTCACCTATCTAGAATCATTATTAGAATATATATATAATATATAATAATTAAATATATCCTTATTACCATCCATTTAAATAATAAATGAAAACTGAATCACATCACTTCGTAGAGGTGGTAGTCTGTATGTACACATGAGCGATGTTATCATTTTCCAATAGATTGAATGGTAAGATAGTATATATGATATTATAGTTAAATAATAATAATTTTCTAATAAATATAAAATTTAAAAATAAAATCAATCATAAAATCCATCCATTAATAATGAATATTGGAAATTAATTGTATCTCTATGTGGAGATGTTAAGCCTTACGTACGCACAAATGATACTTTCACTTGCCATTTGACGGAAAAGAGGGTGAATAAAAATGGTTTCATAATAATAATAAAATTTAAGTATATTTTGGATAATTAATATATTATATTATGAATAATATGATAAATTTTGAGGTGTTATAAGAAGAATCAAATTGAAATATTCCAGGTAAGATAATTATCTCTTCTTTGATAGGCCTCCTCTAGATCCCCTCTTAAGGACTATTGGAAAAGTCTTTTAAGAATACCATGAATTTAATTTTTCTAATTTAGTAGTTGATAAGATAATTATGCTATGTTTATTTTAGATATATGACTCAATGTGTTGTAAAGAAGATAAATTAGGGGTTCCCTTTTACAAGTGAGGGGAGGGGCACTTTGGGAATTTCTTAAATGATTAAAAAAGAAAAAAAATCATTCTCTATCCAAATTCATTTAAATTAAAATTAATTCAATGATAAGGTATTATTTCGTTCAAATAATATCAACAAATAAAATTTTTATAGGTCTATCTGGTGTTTTAAACCATATCTATTTTTTTAACCGCTTATAAAACCAATTTTAACTTTAACTTCGATAATTATTTTTTCACTTTCAAAGGGTTATAATTTTACTTATAATGTAAAAAATGGATAATAAATGGAAAAAATATTTAATTTTATAGAATAAATTACCCCTTTTTTTATTTAAATATATTTATGGGTTTTAAATAATTTCATAAAATATTATTTTATAAAAATGTCTTCAATGTCATTTTTTGATAATATTTATTTAATTTTACATTAAAGACACAAATAAAAAAGACGAAATTTGAATCCAATCCTTTGAAACATTTCTAATATGATATATTAATCTATAAAATTAGTGTAACTTAATATTTCATACAAATTTCATTAATTTTAATTTTATGAAAAATTATTTATTTTATTCTTTTATTACTTGAAAAAATATTGGTTCAGTGTTGTGTAAGAATTTAAAGAAATTTTAAAAATTATAAAAATTAAAATTATATTTACTTCAAAAAAATAAATTAATTATTTTCAAATAAAATTTTAGAATCATTGAAAACATATTCTTATACATGTTTGAAAAAATAAAAGAAATTAAAATCAAGAGAATGGCCTTTTGGAATTCTCTATACTTATAATAATATAAATATATTTATCAATGTAAAATAGAAGCAAAATACCAAATATTCTAATATAGAATGTATTTGGTCAAATAAATCCCATAAAAGGAAATAAATCCGAGTTTGTAATGATTTTGTGACCTTGTCCCATAGTTTGAACCCTATATTACCCATTTTACCATTACAATGTTGAAAAATATTTACCAAGGTTACTATTCATAATGAACAAAAATAAAATGTAACTTTTAAAAAAATATTAATCTCTTTATTCCAAATTTGATATCATTTTTTAAATATTCAAAATTAATATGTGTTTGAAATAAATTTTAATAAAATGTATAAAATGTAATGAAATTTGTTTTTAGAAAGGAATCATTTTTAGGAAAAACAATTTAGTTATATCAAATTAAAGAATATTAATGATTCAAATGGAATTAATAAGATTAATTAATATAAAATATGTCATTTTTAAATTCAATAAAAATTCTAAAATATAATTATACATTTAAATTACTCAATCTAATGAGAGTATTTGAAAAATCATAATTTGATACTATTCACCAAAAAATAAACCATTCCAAAAAAAACTCTACAATTCAGAATAAGTTGATTTTGATATGATGGTTTCAAAAATTATATTAATTTTATAATATAAAATTTATAAAAGGGGTATAAATTAGTTATAATTCCAAGGAAGAAAACGAAATAAGAATCATTTCTGAATAAAATACAATTTTAAAGCATAAAATGAATTTACTAAAAATTGAGAACTTATTTCCAATGAATTAACCAATAAATTTGTATTGATTTGGAATATATACATATATTTAATAATAAAAATAATCATATTTAAACCCAAAAATTTAACAACTATGTCATAATGGTCACATAATAATTTGTTAATAAAATATTTCTATTCGACTAATGATCGGTGTTTCTTGTTAAGAAACCTATCAAGATTTTTATAATTTTAAATGAGATTTTTGGGGTTTTACGTTTTACCCATTAAATAAATTTTATCCTCACAATATTACATTTATAATTAAAGGATCCATATTTTAAAATACCATTATTCAAAACCCACATCTTATAGAGGGATAATAAAACTTCTTAAAACAAAGGAAGTGGGATGGACAATGGGTAACAAAAATAACACATAGTAGGGTTCCCAGATAAGTAGAAAAATGGTGTAAGGTTAAATAATATACCTATATAAGATATATATTGTTTAAGGACAAATAAAGAGTGATATATATCATGGTTATTCGAAAGTTAACCACTATAAAACCCTAAATTAGTGATTGGTGAAAATACCATCAATTCATCAAAAATAAAGTTGAAAGGATAAATTTTTTTATTTTTATTTTTTCTAATGATCTATTTTCTAAAGTTGAGGGATTATTTTACTATTCTATTATAAATATGAGAAAATGTACTTACTTTTTTCATTCTATTTGATAAGAATAATTTCATCTTTTGGTTGTGCTTCGATGATTTTTCACTTCATATCTTATTCTAATAAATGAATATTCAAGATAAATATTCCATGACTGAAGCACTAAAATTAATTTTTAACAGATCATAAGATCAAAATGTAATGTAAAGTCTTTACTTCTTTATTTGAATAGTTACCTAAACCAAAAATATTACCAAAAGATATCAAATATGGCTAAATATAATACATTATTATCATAATTCTAAAAAATAACCACTAGATCTCAAAATGTTCAATACCATAAATAGTTAATCTTAATACACTTCCAAAATATGTCTGAAAAAATCCAATACCAAAAAAATAAAAATTATTTCATCCAACATTTATCCCTAAAAACATAAATCAACTCATGATTCCACAAACCAAACATTTCAATACCTTGATTATATATTCCCTTTAAAACATACTAATAACCTGAATCACCATAACACCTCAATTAAAACTTAAAATATTAAAAACTATTAACATAGTTCTTATTCCTCAAATAAAGTCATAGACTTTTAATTACAATAAACATAATGAATAATGACCAAAATCACTTATTCATCAAATCACTAACCAATTTCAAGGTTACCCATCTATCCCCTTTACATTATCAATTTAAATAATCTATTTATCCCATCTAGACATTATTAACTCAATAGTAGACACATGTTAAGGTTCATCATTCTATTAATATTTTGTTCTAAAAAATATCACCTTACCACTAAATTGAATTTATTTTTTTGATACAATTCAAAATATGATTTGAAATCCTTAAATAAAAACTATTATAGAAAAATCCATAGATGTTTCATGATTATTATAACCATAATATCATAGGTATAACACTTCAAAAATATTTTTCTCAAATCCCAATACATATACACTTCAATACATTCACATAAACAACTAACATACCATATGTATTCCCTTAACCCGAATAGCACGAAGGACTTATTTATTTATTTATTTTGATTCTCCCCATTTCAAGGGGTCAAGGGGAACCCTTATAAGGCCTATAATCTTAGAGATTACATTAACTGATGTTTTTCGACATTACATGACCCATAGGACTTAGAGGAATGTATCCAAACTATAACTACTTGGAAATTCTCCCCCCTACCTTCTACATCATAATTTCACCTCTCCACCATAGCATGGTTTATCAGATAGGATTCCCATGCATACATATACTGGTCCAAATGGAATTTTCATACCCTATCTTTCATCCAAATCTATTAGCTTCTTCTCTAGTGAATGTGCTTGCTCTAAATCCTCATCTAGAGTCTGCTCTTTTGTAGAGTCTTCCTAGTCCATTAATCACAATTTCATGAGTCCCAAAATTCATGAGGTGGCAAATTGGACGTGAGGTGGCCCAAAATCCTTACTGTAACGAAGGCCTTGGGTGACCCAAAGGCTTTTAAGGACCTATGGACCAAACTGGTGGCCTGAAATCCAAAAAACATGAATAGTTATGACTCCTACAATACCAAAAAACCTACAACAGGGCCTATTAAAATGCATTGTAAATTATGCCTCTATCCAGATTTGATCTCATGTCTCTTGGAAATGGATAATTCTTATGATATCCACACATAAGACATTGAACTTTAAGTGGAACCTTAAGATTAAATTCATATCCCTCAATCAAACTTCTCAATTTTCATTGGAAATTAATTTATCTATTCCCTTATTTTCCACCCATAAAAATTTTATCATTACTTTGAGACATTTTCCTGAGTGTTTTTTCCCATATTCTTGAAATGAAGGAAATTGAATATAATCCCCCATCGGTCTTCCAAAAACACCATTTTTCTCTAAATAGTTGTGTTAGGAAACTCACCCATGCTGATATTGTTAGTAATTTAATGATATTTATGATTAGGTATAATCACAAGTTTTCTCCTTATAGATCCAATTTTATTTCATTTATCATATGTCCAATCATTCAATTGTGCAAAATATTCCATGATCACATGATTTCTTATAGTTCCATCCATTAAATGAAACAAAAAATCTTGGTATGAGAAATAATATTCATAATGAAAAATAACATAATCATGAAAATTATTTAAAGTGTGTCTTAATCATGAAACCAAATTTTCTCTCTATGATCCCTTAGATTTATTCAAGGCCATTCAAGGTCATCATGTATTCAAATCATGTATAATGGTTAATAAAAAATATTATTTAAATAATTAATATACCTCATGAGTGTCAAACTAGGTGTTCAGTAAGTACACATTCACCATATAAAATTATTATGGCCAAGGTATAATTAATAAAATATTATTAGGGTTAAGACCACTAGGTTTATCTGTGAAAAAACACATCCACTTGTAGTATCTATAGAGGGATATGTTTCTTGAGAAAAACCAAAAAATTAATACCTTTACAAACTTTTGGATGTGTTCATTTAATTAGACTTATACGCAATGTCAATCATAATCTTATGTTCCCTAATCTATGTTTTCCTAGATATAATTTCCATGGTTTCTACTAAACTTCCTCTTATAACAACTGTAAATAACCCAACTCTAGTAATCTAGAGTTGGTGTATACTTTATTACATTATCATAAGATGTAAGGGATCTAATCCTAAGGTAATGATATATTTAGTAGTCATGGAAACCCAGACACACAAATGATTTTTATATTAAATTGGAAACAAAAAATAGATAGCATAAGAACCAATATTTAATCATTGACAATATTCATAATAACCATCTTCATATCTCAATGAAAGTTAAATAAATTAAGTGTTTTCTCATATACATAGTAAGGGTTGTATATAATAGAATTTATCATGGGTAAATAAGGCATATCAATATGGTAAGGTAAATAACTGAAAACACGTACTATTTAACCAATAAATTGAGAATAAAATTTTCATTCATAAATAATATCAATGTAGTATGCTCATAGATTATAATGACTAAATTATAAATTAAGGAAATGTTTAATATTGGGAAATATGATTTCGAAAATTATCTAAACCATAAAATTATTACACTAATATAATTTAATCTATGTATAGGTGTACACAAAAACCCAATTTAATTTGGGAAAATGATTTTTCTCATGATACATATCAATGCATTGAGGGGATATATAATTATGGGCCCCAACCATCACTATATTTACAATAAATTCCTCATATATTGAATGATTAATTTAATTCATATAAAATATTCCTTTATAAAAAATGAAATTATTGAGTAAAGAATATATAATATCAATATTTCCCAATTTAATAAAATAACTTTCAATGTAAAACACTATATTTAGAAATGGTATCCAAGTTATGAAATAAGCATATACATGATACAAATAATATGGATATTTATGGGAAATGTAATTTCAAATAATCATAAGAAAGATAACATTTAAAGAGAAAGTTAATGACTACAAAATTAATCAAGAGATGAGAGATGCCAATTAGTTAATTAGAAAAGTTCATTTTTAAGTAAAATATTTTCTTTTAAATAATAAAATAAAATTTAAGTAAATTTTTTTAAATATGTTTTCATAAAAGGATTTTATTTGTAAAATAATTGACATATTACAGAAATATCAAAATATAATAAAATGCTTTTGGGGTGGGAATGTTTGTTAACGTTATACACATTAAAAAGAAAACATTACTCTTGATTTTTTTATAAAGAAAATTAAAAATGATCTGTTTTAGGAAAACATTATCAATCCCCATTAAAACTATTTAAAAAGTCAAGGATAAATTCAAATTTTATTGATAGCTCATTTTAATTAAAATGGACTTTTTTAATATAATTTTTAATAAAATATGGACATGGAATAAAAATATACATGATTAAGAATAGAAATAATATCATAATTTTATTTTAAAGGTTCCTATTAATTGTGTAACAAAGATTCAATAATTAATAATCATAAATAATTTTATATTCATGTTAAATAACTCATATTGTAATTATATACACCAAAAAAATTTAAATAGGTGTACAATACCAAATATGTCTCATTAAAGTGGAAATTGAAATGAAATATCTTATAATGATCAAAAAGTTGATTCGAGAATTAATCCAGGAAGTTATTATGTGTAACAAATTCAAATCCACATAAAATAAGTATAAATAAAAAATAAAATAATTATAGGTCATTATATATATAATTTTGGAATGTTAAATACATTGAAGAGGTAATATAAAACTATAAAAAGAAATTGATTAATAAAACACCTTACAAAGGTTATATCATTGATGAGAGAATTTATCAAGGAAGTGATTATGAGTAATATATTTAAATATAGAAAAAGTGGAAATAAAACATAATATAGTTATAGGTAATTTCAAACATAATATTATAATAACATAGTCAATGATGTTTAAATATAAACCAGTGAAATGAAATTGAGTTAAGAAACAACTTACCTCAAGTTTCCCTTTATATGAATGTATTTTAAAATCATGTATAATGGTATGAAACATTTTATTAATTTATAAAAAAACATATTAATATTTATATAATCATATATTATCCTATTATTACATTTCAATACCAATTTATTAATAATTATTTACTAATATCCTGGTTTGAGAGTGTTAACTATCTCATTATTTATATAAGTTTAGGTTCAAAAGTTTAATTCCATGCATATTTAAAATGGTTCCATCACATTCATAATTTTATTCATGAAATAAATATCACATATATATTTTACATACAAATATTTAGATTCATTAGTAAAAGTTATAGATAACAAATTAATTACACTGTTAATAGAGATGATAATTTTTACGTATGTTTGAACGTTGTTTCCACATTTTTATAGATGAAAAAAATGTAAATAATAATTCAAATTTTTTAGAATAATTATTATATAATATATGACATATATATTCATTAAATCAATTTTTATTATCGTCCATGTAAAAAATAAATTAAATACGAATCACATCATTTCATGGCGGTGGTAGACTACACGTACACATGAGCTACATTATTGTTTTCCAATGGATTGAAAGATAATAATTTAGATATTATATTATAATTATATAAGTATAATTATTTCATAATTATACTATAAAAAAATTAAACCCATCACACAAACCATCCAAGATCTATGGTGATGGAAAATGAATTGTATTTCTATGTGGAGATGGTAAGTCGTACAAACACAAAAGAGATACTTTGACTTCCCATTTAATGGAAAAGATAATGAATAAAAAAGTTTTAAAAATTATAAGAATATTTAATTATATTTTTCATATATATTTTATTATATTTTTAAAAGTAGCACAAATTTATATGAAGTAGAATAACAAACAAATTGAAATAGGACTGGTAAGACATCTTCTTCGGCAGGCCTCCTTTAGATCCCCTCTTAAATAACATTGGAATGGTATTTTATGACTAAAAACACCTCTAATGAATGTATATGTAAGTTTATAAGTTAACTATGTAGGTTTTTCATGAGCTAGATGGCTCATTGAAGAAGAAAGAAGAGAAAGGAGGGTTCCCTTTTAAAAGTGAGGGGAGGGGCTCTCTTGAAATTTCTTAAATGATTTAAAATGGATAGAGTTTCCATAAAATATAACATTTGGTTTAAATAATATAAAAAAAATAAAAAGTTTAAAAGTTTATCTTGTGTCTTAGTCCTTATTTTTTGGTTTAAACCCTTAGTTAACATATTTTATCTTTAACCATGGTGATGATTTTTTCACTCTTAAAGGGTTATAATTTTATTTATAATTTAAAAATTATATCATAATTGGAAAAAGGGTGAAATTTTTAAGAATAAACAATTACAATTGTCCTCTTTTATGTTTTTAATTTTTTTAATGAATTTTGTAAAATATTAATTTTATAAAATATATTTAATGTCATTTTTGACAATATTTATTAAATTTTACATTAAAGACAAAAAAGGTTAAATTAGAATATAATAATTTCAAAGATCTTTAATATGATATATTGATCATTCAAATTAATGGAATAAAATAATTCATCCAAAATGGTATTACATTTAATATTTTTAAAATTATTTATTTTATTTTTCTATTACTTGAAAAAATACTATGTTGGTGATGTTAATTTAAGGTAATTATACCATTACAAAAAAATTAAAATAAATTACCATTATAAAGATAAATAAATTATTTTAAAAATAAAATTTTATTTTCTTTCATAACATATTCTTATAATATGTTAAAAAATGAATGAAATTAAACGCAAGGGAATAAAATTTTGGAATCTTATTTAAATAAAATAATATAAATGTCATTATTAAGGTAAAATAGAAAAAAATTAGATATATTTGAAAAAATATAATTTATTATATTTTAATTTAACACCAAATCCAAAATATAATGAGACTTAAATTACTTTATTTGATGAGAGTATTTGAAAAACAAAAATTCTACATTATTCAATAAAAAATCCATAGTTTCATAAAAACCCCAAAATTAAAACATAATAAAATTTTTATATGATGATTTAATAAATTGTGTTACTTTTATAGAATAAAATTTCTCAAAGTTGTAACAATTAAGAAAAAATGCTATAAAATCATTTTTAAAAAAAATTGTTTTTAAAATCATATAACTACTTTACAAAAAATTGAGTGTTTATTTACTAAGGTTTAATTAGTATATTTTTATTGATTATGACCATTGTACATATATTTCATAATGTAGTAACTCATATTCATACAAAAAAATTAAACAACTTTGTCATAATGGTCACATAATAATATTTTTATAAAATTTCTCAATTCACTTAAGGATTGGCGTTTCGTGTTAAACATGATATCGAGTTTATTATTATTTTAAACTAAATTTATAGGGTGTCATAGTAAAAATGTATCATCATAGGAGATATAATTTGTTTTTGAGTGCAATATTTTTAATATATGCATTATTGAATTTATATTATTCTATAATGAAATAATTATGGTTCTAGAATTGTGGTATCCATATATGGGAGATATTCTTTGTCATTTGAATATTTTTGTGATTATTTTATATATCGATGGCATACAATTTTTTTTGTTTTTTATTTATCATTTAGTTAATTTTTATGTTTGGAGAATAATAGTATATAATATGGTGTGTGAACCTATGGTTTTAGTTACTAGTCATTTACATTTCATGGAACATGATCAAGGTTAGTGGTAGCTAGGTATGGGGATTGATCATTATATTATATAGTTCATTAAATCATCAAAATAACAATTTAATGATTTGTGAATTAATTATTTTAAACCCACTACAAAATTATTTTATTTAGTCAACCCATCAATTGCATACTTGATTAAAGTATTAATCCTTTATTAGTATGAATTGGTAAAATCATAATTCTCAGTGAGTTTATTATCCTTAATTTTAATGGTGTTAAAAAATATTCTAAAAATATTTTAATTTTCACTATGATACCTGTCATATGCGAATATTATAGTTCTATAAGGTATTATTATTTAATTTTTGGGTGATATTAAGGAATTTATTATTATTTTGAAGCAAATGAATGTACTCATATTAATTTTTAAATTTGAATTTCACTAATGAATTCAACATTACATAAAGGTATTCACATTTGAATTGAATGGTTTCTCATTTTGTATTAAATTATTTAGCTTAATATATTAGAAATGATTTCAAATACTAGTTTGATATAGAAAAAATCATATTACATAGTGAATTATTGAAATTTCAATCTTAAATCATAAAACTGAAAGTATTTTTTCTTGAAATATGAATTGGAATACATATATATATATATATCTGAAGGTGTATGACAAGAAAATGATATGTTGTATTATTAATACTTATTTTTTTCAAGTAATCCAAACATTTATAATAATAATAATAAGAATACATATACTTTATCCCCATATTATTAACATTCAATAAATTTTCAAACTTACTCATAGAAGTAAACCTAGTGTTTGACCACATTGATTTTTCTGGTCTTATAATTATTTTTATATTAAGGTTGTTTATCTATAAAAAATAAATAAAGGTGAAATTTTAAATTTATGATATATATATTTTCATTATTAGTTAGTTTTGGGAATCTATAATCAATATTAAAAAAAATAGACTATAATCCAAGTAAAAAAATAAAATTTATCTTGAAAAATAGGGATTTAGCTTCACTGTGATGTTTATATCCTTTTTAGATATCCTTTTTCAACAAGATAACCAACCAAAAAAGATATTCCATAATATGTAAAAATTATACTTTAGGTTTAAAGATAAATTTCAATCTATATGATCATGATTAAAGAAATAAAACAGCATTACATGAGTATCCATAAAACTATTTTTTGTGAGTCGCATGGGGTGGCCCGATCTTCACGACGTAGGGAAAAGGATGAAGGTTTCTTTTTGGGGTTGAGTGTCAGATGATGAGTGTGAATGGTGGACGAAATTATTCAACAAAAGTTATAATCAACATGATCTACTTCTTAGGAAATACACTCAAGGAAGTTATGTGACAATCAATACACACAAAAATACAATTGTTTTGAGGTTCAAAATTGAGGGCTTTGTGATCTTTTTTCACCAATATATCTTATAGATTAAAAATTAAATAATACATAGGATAAAGGGGAATAATTATATAAATCCTAAAACAATAGATAGAAAAAGTGAATAATCTCTCTATTATAGTATTTAATGAAAATAAATTTCCATCGGGTGGATATTTATAGCCTAGGGGTGACATATAAGGCCAAGGGTTTAATACCCTAAATTCATAAATACAATTCCAACTTTCTCCCCCTAAAATAAAATGATCAATTCTAACAAATAATTTTTTGGAAATAATTCTCATGACATTCCACCCATATCCCACCTGATTCGACATTAAGTATGTATCCCACAAAATTTGACTTTGGTGTCTAAATAAGAAAATCTCAAATCTCCATGTGGGAATGGATTCCAAAATTCATGCAACCATGTGGTCTAAGATTAAAAAATAATGTCTTGTATTTAATAAGGGAGATAATAATCCAATTTTCCTCTTTCATTCATGAATGATGGGTTTGGTCCTTTTAATATAATGATATGGGATCTTATTTCCACTTATTTTCTCTTTAATCTTATTTCAATCATTAACCCTTGCAACTCCAATTCTTCACATGTCATCAAGTTAATGAAATCTATTGATTTCATATCATCCCCCTCCTAAAAAGGATTTTTATTTGAATCTTAATCATCTCTATCTAAATAAAATGAATTATTTAAAACATTGACTTTAAAATGATATCAAAGTTAACTTGTAATATGATCGTGTAATCAGTCATAAAAAAGCACTTAATGTGGTCCATCTCCATATATATTTATCTTTAACTTACATTTCATTTGAAACCTCTCCAAAATTTTCCCATTATCATGGTGTTTATTAACATGAAAATTTTCTTCCATATTACCACTTTCCTACAAAGGCATTGTAACTTGATCAAATAGGGTAAGGATACTAGATCCAAAAGGAGTTCCAAACGGTTAAAATTGAGTTTTAGAGTTATCTACTATTTTGTTAGATAACTCAATATGTGGTGGAAAATCCATCAAATCCATTATACTCATGATGTTATTAAAGGATAATTGTATTTATTTTATCTTTTTAGTAGTTGGAAAACATAGTGGAACCACCTGTAGAATGAAACCATCAGACAACAGTGAAAAATATTCAACAATATTTAAAAAATATAGTGTTAAGTGGTTTGTGTTTAGAATTTCCTCTCATTAAATTAGAACTTGGTGGTTTTTACCTGAAATCATAGCTTCATAAACCTATATCTTCTATTTAATCATGACATTTCTCTCTCAATGAGTTCCTTTTCTCTATTGATTTTTCATTAAAATAGTTTTTTATCTTCTCTAATTTTTACCTCTCCCTTAATTCTTATTTTTATTCTCCCACATATTTTCTTGATCACTAATTTTTTTTATTATATCTCAAAATGTGATCTTCAAAATTTTGTTTGTAAGAAATAAGGGTGAGGGTTATAAGTTCCCCTCATAGTATAAAATAATGATGATTTAGAAAACCATCATGTGTTGCATGTCGATTTTATTTCCATATATGACCTAGAATTAAGTTTCAAACCTTAGTTGGTACCAAATCACATAATACCTAATTATTATAATTAAAAATTGTGACTAACACATTAACTTATTTGGTGATCTTTATCCCTCCACAATCATCCATCCACTATAGATGGTATGGTTTTTGGTTCATCAAAGTTGAGAGTACCAACATTTTTACCAACTTAGTGCATTCTACATTTCTAGAGCTTCCCCCTTTATTGATGACACTAGATAACATACCTTTTATTTATGACCACTTATGGAAAAGATCATATATTCTCTTATTATTATTTGAAAACATTTTAGCACTCAAAACATTCCTTATGATGATAATCTCACCTTCTTCCATGAATTATTCACTATTGATTTTTGGGGACTACTCCACCTCTTCCTCATAGATCTCTCCACTGGTCTCCCATTCTCGTAACATGTTGATGGTCATGGTGTGAAGTTTTGTAAATTCACTAGAAATTATACCCCCTTCATTGACATTTTAGACATTGAATATCTAGTTTCTTCATTTTTTAACCATAGAAATAGGTCCCTTAGTTGTAAGAATTACCTTTTCACGTTTGTGATCATCCACCTCTTTTGGATTTAATGGTTCTCCAATATTTTTCATTTAATTTTACCATGTACTGAACAATGTATTGGATTTCCTTGTATTTACCATCCTTTTTGATTTTTTTACTTGATCTGAGTGGATTAGCAGATCACATATTGTATCTCCACATGGTGGAATAGCTTTACTAGATCGATTATATCCCAATCGAGCCCATGTAAAAATTTCTCCTTGGTTTCTTCAATATCCACTTCAATGATTGGATATATCATTTAAATTTACATCTACTTATATTAATATTCAACAATGTTACTCCCTTGGGTGAATCATTAATATTTGATGTGGATATATCTGGGGTAGTGTGAGGGGACAAAACGATTCTACATGAAAAAAATCATCTAATCACAAGTTTTGATTGTTCAACCACTATATCTAGCCCCATTCTTTTGAATTTTATCCCACAAAAATAAAGAATAATTAAAATATTATAGGGAATCAAGTTCGGCCTTTTTCTCCATCGAATATGCCATACATGATAATAATTTCTCTGTCTACACTCCCCCCTCTAAGAATGCTTCCATATAAATTTTACCTTAAAAAGAGGGAAATATCACCTTGATCCAACCAATTATCTCATAATCATTTTATCTCCTTTAGTCTCTTATATCTTTTTGGAACAATCTAATCCTTTTTTGACATCATCAAAATCATCATCAATGATTTCAACCTCCTCCTCTATGATGTGGGGTGATGTGGTGTCAGAACATGCCATAGGTTATAATATATCAGACATGGGATATGTTGATTATCCATGTTATCATTCCTCTCATGTAGCACCTCAAACATTCTATCAAGAATCTTCATGAATTTGATCATTAAATCATGCATTTGGATTTGCATTACTTTAAATGCAGGAGTCATACTTATACTTCCTTCATTATTGCAATGCACAATTATATTCCTATGATATTCCTCCGTGATAAATATAATGAACACAAACAATAATGGGGATAAACACACACAATTATACATGAAAACACTCACACAACCAAATATGTACACATACTCACAAACATGAATACACACACATGATGATACACACCCACACATATAATATTTTTACACACACATATGAACGCATGATGTAAACACTCACACACACAAGGATAAAAAATCTCTCAAAAAATATGTACACACTGACACACAAAAGGACAAAAAATCACAGATATAATATGTATACACTCACATGCACATAAGATAAACAATCAATTTTTTATTATTATTATATATCTACACTCTCAACACTTAAATAATATCTCAATACCTTTTGAAATATAATACCTTATTTGGGGTGATCAAATGACACCAATCCTTCACAAATAATTATTTTATTAGGGTATGGTGTAACACAACTAATTTTAGTGGTAAAGGGTTGTGATATTATAAAGAATGGAAAAGAGGGCATAAAATTTGGGTAAAAGGTGGAAAATGGTAGATAGGTGTAATAAAGGGGGTCTCCAAATATTTATATAAGATAAAAATTTAAATAAAATAAGATCCAAATTTTTTGAATACGTTGTAATAATGAATGGTGCAAAGAATATGAAGAACAAAGAAGTGAAAATGTGTTCTTAATATATATTTTTTGTTTTGTTTTTTTTCTCCTATAAAAATAATTCTAATTGATGAAGTGAATCATGATATTAAGGATATAGAGAATTTTATTATATTTTTTTCATTTAACATGAAATTTATAGAGAGTAAATTTGATTAAAAATATGAATGTCTGAATATTGGATCACAAAAAATTAAATCATGCACAATATGGGAAAAATTCTAGAGTTTTTCAAGATATTTTGTTTTTTTGGTTTTTTATAATTAGTGGATAAAAAAGGAAAGTTAATAGGGGTAAGGGATATTTAGGATAGGAAAAAGGCGACAGATACCTAACATGGTACCCAGATATCTGATTCCAACTGATGTGAGATGCTCAAGGTTGTTTGATCTTCATTATGTGGGGCGATGGATAAGGGATTCTATTTACGGCTAAGTGTCAGATGGTGGATATGGATAGTGGATGCAAGTAGTCAACTAACTCTATAATGAGAATGAACTACTACTTAGACAACACACTCGAGGGGGTAGGTGTGATGTCCCATCCATACAATAATGATATTGTTTTGGGGCACCTAATTGGGGGAATTGAGATCTTGGATCACCAATATAACTTATAGATAGAAAAGGTATGAATACACAATATCATGGGGAATAATCTGAAAAATTATTATATAAGGGATATAAACAAATAATAATAAAGGAATTACAATCATGAATGAAAATAAATTTCTATGGGGTGTCT
The DNA here is from genome assembly GCA_963277665.1 of Viscum album. Lineage (NCBI taxonomy): Eukaryota > Viridiplantae > Streptophyta > Magnoliopsida > Santalales > Viscaceae > Viscum > Viscum album. The sequence goes on along the minus strand of OY728155.1, from coordinate 1,283,762,562 downwards.
ATTTATAGCCAACGGGTGACACAAAATGTAAAGGGTTTGATGCCCTGATGTAGTAGATATTATTCATACTTTTCCCCATTAAAGTCAAAAGATAATGTCAAACAAATTTTTTTGTGAAAAATTATCACATTCCACTCCACCCATAACCAACTTGATTTAACTTTGTTTACATAGCCCAAAATATTTGACATTTGTGTCCAAATATGAGATTGTAGAATCTCTATATGAGAAAGGGTTCAAGAATTCATGTAACCACATGGGATAATCTTAAATCATCATGTTTGGTCTTGAATACGGGAGATAATAAGCCCATTTTCCAGTTCCATGCATTCACCTCGAGTTTGAGCCTTTTAATGTAACGAGATGGGATCTTATTTCCACTAATAGTCTCGTAGTCTTCTTTTCATCATTAGTACTTTCAATTACAACTCTTCACATGCCATAAAGTCATTATAATCTACCATTTTCATATAAATATTGTCATGTAATGATCAATGTTTTATAACTTTCACTAATTTATCACAAGATATCTGATAGATAGTGCAAATAACAACTTGAAATATATTTTCTATCCATTATTACCCATGATATTTTAATGTTAATATCATAATATTTATCCTATTACCTAGTAATTATGTTTTAGAATAATTTTATACTCATTGTGAACCCCTACATAAATAATTTATCAACGAAAAAAGATGTCTTAAACCCTCTATATATATTTAAATGTCATGGGAGAATTTAACGATTATAGTTTTTTGTTATTTACAATTTAATAGATGCTAATTTCTTTTTTTGGGAGATAAATAATGGTAAATGAATATAGGAGCTGGTAGGAAATAGGATGATGCGTTATGGGAAAAGTTTAATGGTTTGAAAAAAATTATCCAATTATTTTGTGAATATTTTTTTAAAAAATAATAATTATGTATGTGATATAGAATCCCTATATATGGACAATATAAATCTAACATATATATATATAAACAAAATAAATATACACCAAAACTATGAAAAAACTTATATAATTTAATAATGAATAAAATATGAACAAATAAAAATAAATATAACATTTAATTAATCAGATAGAATATATAATCCAAGACATAGGGAAAAATTATAGGAGCCCATAAAAAATGAGAATCAGGATAACACACACACACATGGGTGAAGGAATAAGACCGAGTGTGAGAAGTTGGAGGAGTACAATTCATCGAAGGTGTAGGGGTTGAATCGTATGGGTCCCACTCAAAGAAGTCCTAGGTTTGGAACAATAACTCAGATGTGGTACACTCATTGAAGGAGAAGGGTTGAAATCATAAATAGAATGTGGGAGGAATGGGTGATGCAAATAATGATGTGGAATCAAGGAATTGAATGTGCAATGAAGGGGATAGAGGAGGGATTTTGTAAAGGAGGGAGGAGGTGAAGGTTATAGGGATAAAGTAATATTTAAAGGATTAGGAGTAGCATGGTATAATTGTGGAGGGATTATGTGAGGGATGGAGGATCAAGGAATGGAATGTGTGATGAAAAGTCACATTTTTTTGGGTGACCTATTTCCACAGTGTAAGAACCCGGTTTTTGCAGAGAAAGACTTTGGAATATTATTGAAAATATTCCAGAGCAGTGCCTTTAGACGGCATGCGATTCTGAGCCCCGGAGTGGTCGGAATTAAATTTTCAGTGCATTCACACTGGAAATGCTAAATAAATGTGATAACTCCTAAACGGTGATCCGGATCAGAGATCCGAGTGTACATATGGATCTGGAATGGGGTGTTTACCCTAGGAACGACATAAAACTTGTCGGCGCGGGACGTTTGGACCCATCGCCCGCTTATGGAACGTTAAACGGATTAAATAAATTAATTAATTCGTTTAATGGAGAAATGCTAGTATCTCTTAAACGGTGGCTCGGATCAGAAAACCAAGAGCACCGTTGAGTTCAGAACGTGCCGTTTACCCTAGGAGAGGTATAAGTTTCGCGGGCGTGAGCCGTTTGTGAAAAATGGCCCCAGGGACGTTTTCGTAATTTAGCTGCTTCGGACGTTAAATTTTATAACTTTTGAACGGAGTCTCGGATTAAAATTCCGAGACCGCCGTTGCACTCGGAGCGTGGTTTTTAGCTTAGGGGAGGCTTAACCCCGACCCCGCCGAAATTTTGGGTTCGGGGCTATCGGGCGGGCGTTTAAGTGATTTGTACTTAAACACCCCCCCTTCTTCTTCTTCTTCTAACTCAAACCCTCCACCTCTCCTCCAGATCCGGAAAAGCACTCTGGCGAGGCCCCTCTGGCGATCCAATTCCGGCAAGGCAGTGGAGCGACGACGGACTCCCCGTGAAGCTTCGGGCATCGCCCAAGACGTAGGATTCGTTTTTGTTTCGTTTTTAATTTCTAGCAATATTTGAGCCCAATTTATACTGTCTAATTGTTGTTATATCATCGATCAAAGCTCACAGATGTGTAGTATATGTTCTAATGTTTCCTATGCTCTTCTCGAATCGAAAATCCAAGCTCCAGGATGCCTGGGGCAGTCCCGGGACGTTCCGGAAAAATTTTTGGTTTTCCGGCGGGTAGGCGCGGTGGTCGGCCATGCCAAGCGGCGGCGCGGTGAGCCGGGCGGTGGCATGAGGCGGCTGGGCATGCGAGGGAGACGGAGTGGACGACTGCGGATGGCAGAGGCAGTGGCTCCTGGCGCAGGCGGCAGTAGGATCCGCGGCGGGGTCGCGGTGAGCGCGAGCGGAGGCCGGCGGAGGCGGTCGGGCGACCTGGGGTCGGCAGGGTCGTCGGCGAGCGCGAGGGGCAGGAGGACCCAGGGTCTTCGTGACCCCGGTCGGCGGATAGGACCCGCATCGCGCGGGTCCATGCAAGGACCGGACCGGCCGAGCCCGGCCGGGCGGTTTAGGGCCGTCCGCGCGGTGAACTGCGGACCGCCGGTCCAGAGTACGGGGGGGGGGGGGGGGGTGGCCGAACCGGCCCGGCCCGCCCGTTTCAGTCCCAAAATACTAAAATGATCCTAAAACTCAAACCGTACGTCTGTTTTGAGTGCCCTCCACGGCAGAGCATACCTTGCGTCGAGGGGAACACTTTGAGATGGTTTTGGGAATTTTTAATTCCCGAAACGAGGGGCCTCGGTGGCGGGACATGTACGTCGAGGGGTTAGTCGTTTCATTGGGGGATTTTGTTTTGGACGGCGCGAACGTGTCCAACATCCGTTTTGAGCGCCGCCAGTGGCGTTGGGACCCTGGCATCGAGGCGGATCTTTCCAGGGTGGTTTCAGGTGTTGAGGCCGAAGTTGAGGCGCGGGCCCCACGACCCGTATTTCGAGCTGCGTGCAGCTTTTAGTGACTTTTTTCCTCGGATGTCCGTTCAGGGCGTGCGAGTAGTCGATGTTGGGTGTTTTTCCAAGGGGATTTCAATGGTGCAATCCACTCGCACTAATTCGGCATGATGGTGCAGGGCCCGTGATGGTCGTTTGGGCGTCGACGGTGATTTTCCATCTTTATCACTGGGCGACCGTTTTGGACATGTGAGTAGTCCATCTTGTGTGCTTTTTTGAGAGGATCACAATGGTGCAATCCGTTCGTTGAGTTTTGGGACCAGGTTGCGGGTCCCACATGGCACCGCTTGTGTGCGGTGCGCCAGAATGCATCTTTTTCTCCGAATATCCATTGCACTCATGTGAGTAGTGCGTTTGACATGTTTTCCCAAGCGGATCGCAATGGTGCGATGCGCCAGACTGTTTTCAGGGCCGAGGCTCAGGATCACAGGACGTCGTTCGGGCGTGAGGCGGTGTTGGTGACCTTTTCCGTCAGATATCCATTAGAGGCGAGTAAGTAGTCGATCTCGCGTGTTTTTCCGCGAGGATTACAACGATGTGATCTGTTTGGCTGTGCGGAGCCTCTCGTGCGATCTTGTTAAACGTGGAAGCATGAAAGGTGCTCCAGTGCTGGTTCTCCCTACCTTGTTTGTAGCGGACCCTTGGCGTGTGACCGCACATTCTTGGGAGAGTGATATAAATGGTTCACGAGATGTGGTTGGTCGTGCCTGGGCCTTTGAGGTGAACTTGTTATGTCACACCTTCGCATTGACGCTGGGTGCCGTGTGCACGATAGCCTTTGGGCTAGAACGAGGTATACTCTGGGAGTATACGGGAGCGCTTGGAGGTACGTGTGGTTGCTTGTACCTGAGGATGTTTGTGCGCTCAGTTGGGGTTGACTTGGGGCCACACGTCGTGTGGGCCCCATGTGTGTTCTGTGTTCTTCTTTGCCTACTTTGACCTCTCGCGACGTAGAGGGTCCCTCTGGGTGTTTGTTTGACCACCAGGTTGGAGTTTTTCCCCTGGCTCTGTACTCGTTTATTTGACCAGCAGGGTTGAGTGGTCTCCCCCTGGTTTCATTCTCGATGGATTGGCCGGTAGCGGGGCTAGTGACACCCGGTGATGGAACAGGCACTGAACCTCTTTTGGGAGTGTTCTTATGGAGTTGGGTGGTTGCGTGACACCCACTCCGTGTTCGTTTGGCCAGTGTTGTACCCTCCTGTAGAGATGGCCAGAGCAGTTCTGAGTTTTACCCTCCAGCGGGGCTGGGCAGTGGGTTACTCATCGACTTCGTTGGGCTTACCCTTCAGCAGGGCTGGGCAGTGGGTTGCTCACTAACTTCTAGGGTTTAACCTCCAGCAGAGACTGGGCAGTGGGTCACCCCACGCTATTAGGGTCTACCCTCCAGCAGAGACAGGGCAGTGGGTCACCCGACGACCTATTAGGGTCTACCCTCTATCAGGGATGGGCAGTGGGTCACCCGTTGTCTAGTTCCAGGTCTACCCTCCAGCAAGGCTGTGCAGTGGGTCGCCTTTCAACTTATTCCCGGTCTACCCTCCAGCGGGGCTGGGCAGTGGGTTTCCAGATGATGTGTTATGGTCTACCCACCAACGAGGCTCGGCAGTGGGTCGCCGGATGATGTCTTATGGTTTACCCTCCAGCGGGGCTGGGCGGTGGGTCACTTGATGATGTGTTGGGGTTTACCCTCCAGCAGGGTTGGGCAGTGGGTCACCCGATATCTGGTTTTGAATTACCCTCCAGCGGGGCTGGGCAGTGGGTCATTCGTTGGCATTTCAGGCTCAGTCCTTTCTACTAGGAAAGCCTGTGTCTTTCCTCCATGATTACCGGAGTGGGACCCTTGGTTATATGGTTCAGTGTTGTGATGACTTTGAATTTTAGGAGACCTCTCGACTGCGGGGCATTGACGTGGTGAGGATTGACTTAACCCGGAACTCTCAAGTACGAGGGGCGCTTTCCCCCACCGAGACGCGTTCTTGCGACGAGATCTAAAACCATGCGGGCGAGTCAGTGCTGCCCAAAGCGGATAGTGTCAAGGAGGGGTGATTGAGCCCCTTGGATTGCGGTTCAGGGCAGACATGCGGGATGCTGAGCATCGATGGTGTTTTCTTCTGGGACTGTTGGAAACTCATTTTATTGGGCTGATCTACGGGATAGAGATCCCCTTACGGTCTTGTTCGGGCTTCTTGACAGAGCATATGAATATGTATATACCTTGTTTCAGTACCCACTTCTTGGGCTTGGTTACTCTCCCTCTAGGAGAGGCGATGATGCATGGGGTATGCCATGTGCTTTCCGTGTCTAGCTTCTCGTGGTGGGACGAGTCTACTCTCCTACTATAGGTGGCGAAGACTCGACGAGAAGTTCATCTTCTCACCATTTCCATCTCCTTGTGTCTGGACGAGTCTACCTTCTTTCTTTTGTTGGGTTGAGCTGGACTCTTTACAGCACTTTCAGTTGTTCTCCTCTACTTTCCCTGTTCTCTCTACTGCTCACCCTTTGGTACCTCCTTTGTTGCTCCCTCGAGCCTTCGGGGTATCCTACTGAGTATTTCTATACTCACCCCTGCTTGGGCTTTTCCCGAACTTGGTGTGCCCTTGCAGACGACGGATAGGTGGAGCGTGTCTTCAGTGGAGCATAGGAGTTCGGGAGCTTGGACCGCGAGTAGTGGTCATAGTCAGGTTCCAGGTGGGGGACCCTTCAAGCTGTTTTCTTTTGTTCACCTGTTGCCGGGTTGTGGTGCTTTTTGGTTGGGTGCGTGTTTTGACCCTTTTCTTTTCAGTTTACCTTCATCTTTGCTTGTACTGTTTAGAGGTCGATGCACTCTTGTTGTTTATTTATAACAGTTTCCCTTTACTTTTCTTTTTTACTCTTCACTTTTTCTTTGAGTGTGCTGTGTGTGGGTGTATACAGGTGCTTAGGCAAAGGCTTCCCCGAGTTTTTGTGTCTTCGGCACTGGTCGCCAGTCCCTAGCCTATGGAGGCGGGCTTGGGGTAGTTGCGGCTCGAGCCCGGGTAGGGTCGGGTCGTGACAAAGTGGTATCAGAGGTGGTTCGTTCCTTGGGATGTTGTGCGGATGTCCCTAAAAGAGGAATTGGTTGGGATATAGGGAAATAGTGTTAATGTGTCTCGAGAGCGGCTCTCAGGCGAGAGAGTCCAGTGATGGTGCGGCGGACGACGTATCCATTCACCAGGACCCTGATAAACCGCTTGTCGACTCGGCATGGTGAGACACTTGTTGCAGGGAAAATTGGTTTGTGAATCACATAGGATTGAGTCTTTTACTGTCCTTCTGGAGTCAGCTCCCCATCGTTGATATTGGTATATACATATATGCTCATCTGACGGCGACACTCCTTGATAATATTCATGATGTCTCCGTGAAGACAGGCATCCAGGATACCAGCTTTGGTTCATGACGACGAACCTGTGAGCTACGAGGCCACAGTCCAGGACCCATCATGCGAGCCCTTTCTCTGGGTGGGCCGGTAGCAGCACCCCCACCTGTTGAGCAGCAGATAGTTTCAGCAGAGCAGGCTGAGCTTGAGCGCAGGTTGAGCATGCTCTGTTAGTTCCAGCGGTAGAGACTGCTGAGGTTCAGTGGTGAGCCAGACCCTCAGGCAACAGGGACTTGGCTCGAGATAGTGGGTTGCCTTTTCAGGCTTGTGCAGACGCAGACAGATCCGAGAGTGGCTTTGGTAGCCACCATTTTTCATGGAGCATCTCGGTGTTGGTGGAGTCTAGTGACTCAGTTTCTTGACAAGTCGTCGCTTTCATTGGGAAACTTTCAGTTTTTGGTTTTGTGAGGAGTTTTGACCTCCTTTTTGCGCTCCTTTCGGATTCAGGAGCTCTTGCAGTCTCAATAGGGAGGGATGACGGTGGCCGAGTACACGACTAGTTTTGCAGACCGTGCACACTTTTACCAGGACTTGGTCAATGACGACAACCTCCGAGCGCAGAATTTTGAGCAGGGTCTCCGCCGAGAGATTCATGCTGTCATAGTACCCTTGGGAATTTCCACATATGCCGGGGTTCTAGAGCAGGCGCTGGTGACAGAGGGCTTCCTGTCATGTTTTTTGGTTGGTAGTGGCAGTGGGCGCGACGGAGCCGGGACGTCTACTATAGCAAGCAGGCGCCGGAGGACACGACCTTGATGCAGGTGGCCTTTCCACTGCCGGTTTCAGAGACGTGGTTGTATACCACTATGGAGAAAAGGCGCATGGCCTCAGCCGAGGATTCCCTTCCGTGAGTGGATCCCGAGCCGTGGTCGTACACCATAGTGACGCAGGAGGGCACCAGTGCAGCCCAAAGCGGGTCGGTACTATGCTTGTGACGGGCGAGGTCACTTGGAATGAGACTGCCCGACCCGAGTTGCTGGGAGTTTCAGGCAGGCAGCAGGTGGACCACCACGGCAAAGGCAACGTCGTGATCGGAGTAGTACCCAGGGAGGTGGTGCTAGCAGAGGAGAGGGAGGAGATAGTAGTGGGGGATGGATTTACAAGATCTCCCAATCACCACTAGGCGGTCCACGTCAGGCTCCGGGAGCTGACGGTTGGGACCAGGGACAGCCGCGAGCTTTGGATGTCTACGATCCTGTAGAGCATGGGATGGTGAGAGGTACCCCTTGCGACTCTTCTACTTCTTACAGTAGAATTGTTAGGCTCTGCGTGTGAAAGTATTTTCTCCCTGCTCCTTGTTTGAGGTGTTACCAGGGTGACGGATGGCGTCGGGTGTAACCCTGTGTTAGTAAGGAAAAAGCTATGAGACCTTTTCCATTAGTCGATGATGTTGACTCCTTCGCTTCCAAGAATGTAAGAGAGTCTTGGTTGATAGACATCGACTGTGGAACCTTACGTGACCAGATATCCTAGGGTATTTCACCATATGGATATTCTGATGGAGGGAATCACCGGGCCTTGTTTCAGGTGCGGGCGGTGATTCCAGTCACGGCGTGCGACATAGAGGTTTGACCGGGGAGGTGAGCTACCCCCGAGGGCCTTCAGGCCGTGTGAGAGCATGCAAATGGATGGCGAGGTACCCTACCACCTTTCCCTAAACCCAAAGTATGGAGTGGGTTCACGACGTCGGCATGGGCTAACCTCGCATGAACAGATCAATCCTTTGGTTCGTGTGCGGTGATGCGGAGCTGTCCGTGGGTTCTTCTGGGTATGGGAAAGCTAGGTGTGGGCTTAGTACCCTGTGTTGCTCCCTAGTTTTTTCTTTTCAGGGATGAAAATCTTGAAGGAGGGAATGATTTAAGAACCCAGTTTTTGCTGAGAAAGAATTTAGAATATTCTTGATAATATTCCAGAGCAGTGCCTTTAGACGGCGTGTGATTCCGAGCCCCGAAGTGGTCGGAATTAAATTTTCAGTGCGTTCACACTGGAAATGCTAAATAAATGCAATAACTCCTAAACGGTGACCCGGATCAGAGATCCGAGTATACGGATGGGTCCGTAATGGGGTTTTTACCCTAGGAACGACATAAAACTTGTCAGTGCGGGACATTTGGACCCCTCGCCCGCTTCTGGAATGTTAAACAGATTAAATAAATTAATTAATTCATTTAATGGAGAAATGCTTGTATCTCTTAAACGATGACTCGGATCGGAAAACTGAGATCCCCTTTGAGTTCAGAGCATGCCGTTTACCCTAGGATGGGGTATATGTTTCGTGGGCGCGGGTCGTTTGTGAGAAATGGCCCCAGGGGCGTTTGCGTAATTTAGCGGTTTCGGACGTTAAATTTTATAACATTTGAATGGGGTCTCGGATTAAAATTCCAAGACCTCTGTTGCGCTCAGAGCATAGTTTTTAGCCTTGGGGAGGCTTAACCCTGACCCCGCTGAAATTTTGGGTTCAGGGCTGTTGGGCGGGCGTTTAAGTGATTTGTACATAAACACCCCCCCCCCTTCTTCTTCTTCTTCTAACTCAAACCCTCCCCCTCTCCTCCAGCTCCGGCGAAGAACTCTGGCAAGGCACCTCCGGCGAGCCAATCCCAGCAAGGCAGCAGAGCGGCGGCGGACTCCCCGTGAAGTTCCGGGCATCGCCCAAGATGTAGGAGTCGTTTTTGTTTCGTTTTTAATTTCCCGAAATATTTGAGCCCAATTTATACTGTAAAATTGCTGTCCGATCATCGATATAATCCCACAGATGTGTAGTATATGTTCTAAGGTTTCCAACGCTCTTCTCGGATTGAAAATCCGAGCTCCGGGGTGACCAGGGCAGTCTAGGGATGTTCCGGCCAAAATTTTGGTTTTCCGGCGGGTTGGCGCAGCGACCGGCCATGCCAGGCGGCGGCACGGTGGGACGGGCGGCGACTTGAGGCGGTTGGGCATGCGAGGGCGACGACGCGGCCAATTGCGGACGGTGGAGGCGGTGGCTCCTGGCGCAGGCGGCGGTCGGCTCAGCGGCGGGGTCGCGGCGAGCGCGAGGGGCGTGAGGACCCGGGGTCTTCGTGACCCCGGTCGGCGGACAGGACCCACACCGCGCGGGTCCATGCAGAGACCGGACCGGCAGAGCCGGTCCGGTCGGTTTAGGGCGGTCCGTGCGGTGAACCGCGGACCGCCGGTCTAGAGTACGGGTGGGCCGGCCAAACCGGCCCGGCCCGCCCGCTTCGGTCCCTAAATACTAAAATGCTCCTAAAACTCAAACCGTATGTCTGTTTTGTGTGCCGTCAGTGGAAACGTAGACCTTGCGTCGAGGGGAACTCGTTGAGATGGTTTTGGGAATTTTTAATTCCCGAAACGAGGGGCCTCTGTGGCGCGACACGTACGTCGAGGGGTTAGTCGTTTTTTCGGGGGATTTTGTTTTGGACGGCGCAGACGCATCCGATGTCTGTTTTGAGCGGTGTCAGTGGCATTGGGAACCTGGAATCGAGGCAGAGAATTCTAGGGTGGTTTCAGGCCTTGTGGCCAATGTTGAGGCGCGGGCCCCATGGACTGTCTTTTGAGCAGCGTGCAGCTTTTAACAACTTTTTCCTCGGACGTCCGTTCGGGGCGTGCGAGCAGTCGATGTTGGGTGTTTTTTCAAGGGGATTGCAATGGTGCAATCCGCCCGCCCTAATTCGGCATGATGGTGTAGGGCCCATGGGGTCTGTTTGGGCGTCGACGGTGATTTTCCATCTTTATCACCGGGCGACTGTTTTGGACAAGTGAGTAGTCCATCTTGTGAGATTTTTCGAGAGGATCGCAGCAGTGCAATCCGTTCATTGGGTTTCAGGACCGGGTTGCGGGTCCCACGTGGCACCGCTAGTGTGCGGTGCGCCAGAATGCATCTTTTTCTCCGGATATCTATTGCACTCATGTGAGTAATGGTTTTGATGTGTTTTCCCGAGGGGATCACAATGGTGCGATGCAACCACTGTTTTCGGGGCCGAGGCTTGGGATCACGGCACGTCGTTCGGGCGTGAGGCGGTGTTGGTGACCTTTTCCGTCAGATATCTGTTGGAGGCAAGTAAGTAGTCGATCTTGCGTGTTTTTCCGCGAGGATTACAACAGTGTGATCCGTTTGGATGTGCAGAGCCTCTTGTGCAATCTTGTTAAATGTGGAAGCATGAAAGTTGCTCCAGTGGTGGTTCTCCCTACCTTGAATGTATCGGACCCTTGGCATGTGACCGCGCATTCTTGGGAGAGTGATATAAATGGTCACGAGATGTGGTTGGTCGTGCCTAGGCCATTTGAGGTGCAGTTTTTACGTCACACCTTCGCGTTGACGCTGGGTGTCGTGTGCACGATAGCCTTTAGGCTAGAACGAGGTATACTCTGGGAGTATACGGGAGTGCTTGGAGGTACGTGTGGTTTCTTGTACCTGATGATGTTTGTGCGCTCAGTTGGGGTCGACATGGGGCCACACGTCGTGTGGGCCCCATGTCCATTTCGTGTTCTGCTTTGTGTACTTTGACCTCTCACGACGTAGAGGGCCCCTCTAGGTGTTTATTTGACCATAAGGGTGGAGTTTTTCCCCCGGCTCTGTACTCATTTCTTTGAACAACAAGGTTGAGTGGTGTCCCCCTGGTTTCGTTCTCGATGGATTGGCCGGTAGTGGGGCTACTGACACCCAGTAATGGAACAGGCACTGAACCTATTTTGGGAATGTTTTTCTGGAGTAGGGTGGTGCACGACACCCACTCCGTGTTCGGTTGGCCAGTGTTGTACCCTCCTGTAGAGGTGGCCGAAGCAGTTCTGAGTTTTACCCTCTAGTTGGGCTGGGCAGTGGGTTACTCATCGACTTCCTCAGGCTTACCCTCCAGCAGGGCTGGGCAGTGGGTCCCCCGACGCTATAAGGGTCTACCCTCCAGTAGAGACTGGGTAGTGGGTCACCCGACGACCTCTTACGGTATACCCTCCAGTAGGGCTGGGCAGTGGGTCACCCGTCATCTAGTTCCTGGTCTACCCTCCAGCAAGGCTGGGCAGTGGGTCGCCTGTCAACTTATTCCAGGTCTACCCTCTAGCGGGGCTGAGTAGTGGGTCGTCAGATGACGTCTTATGGTTTACCCTCCAGCGGGGCTGGGCAGTGGGTCTCTTGTTTATGTGTTGGGGTTTACCCTCCAGCAGGGCTAGGTAGTGGGTCACCCTATATCTAGTAATGAATTACCCTCCAGCGGGGCTGGGCAGTGGGTCATTCGTTGGAATTCCAAGCTCAGTCCTTTCTACTAGGCTAGCCTATGGCTTTCCACCGTGATTACCGGAGCAGGAACCTTGTTTATACGGGTCAGTGTTGTGATGGCTTTGACTTTGAGGAGACCTCTCAACTGGTGGGCAGTGACGAGGCAGGGTTTGACTTAACCCGGAACTCTCAAGTACGAGGGGCGCTTTTCCCCCATAAAGATATGTTCATGCGACCCGATCTAAAACCGTGCGAGCAAGTCAGTTCCTCCCAAAGAGGATAGTGTCAAGGTGCGGTGATTGAGCCCCTTGGCTTGCGGTTCAGGGCAGACATGCGGGATGCTGGGCATCGATGGTATTTTTCTTCTGGGACTATTGGTGACTCATTTCCTTGAGTTGAGCGACGGGATAGAGATCCCCTTACGGTCTTTTTCGGGCTTCTTGACAGAGCATATGAATATATATATACCTTGTTTCAGTACCCGCTTCTTGGGATTGGTTACTCTCCCTCTAGGAGAGGCGAAGACGCGTGGGGTATGCCACGTGATTTCCGTTTCTAGCTTTTCATGGTGGGACGAATCTACTCTCCTACTATAGGTGGCGAAGACTCGACGAGAAGTTCATCTTCTCACCGTTTCCATCTCCTTGTGTCTGGATGAGTCTACCTTCTTTCTTTTGTTTGGTTGATCTAGAATCTTTACAACACTTTCAGTTGTACTCCTCTACTTTCCCTGTCTGCTCTACTATTCACCCTTCAGTACCTCCTCTGTTGCTCCCTCAAGCCTTCGGAGTATCTTACTGAGTATTTTTATACTCACCCCTGCTTGGGCTTTGCCAACACTTAGTGTGCCCTTGAGGACGACGGACAGGTGGAGCGTGTCTTCAGTGGAGCATAGGAGTTCGGGAGCTTGGACCACGAGCGGTGGTCGTAGTCGAGTTCTAGGTGGGGGACCCTTCCAGCTATTTTCTTTTGTTCACCTGTTGCTGGGTTGTGGCGATTTTTGGTTGGGCGCGTGTTTTGCCCCTTTTCTTTTCAGTTTACTTTCAGCAATGCTTGTACTGTTTAGAGGTCGATGCACTCTTGTAGTTTATTTATAACAGTTTCCCTTTACTTTTCTTTTTTACTCTGCACTTTTGCATTGAGTGTGCTGTGTGTGGGTGTGTACATGTGCTTAGGCAAAGGCCTCTTCGAGTTTTTGTGCCTTCGGTGATGGTCGCCAGCCCCTGGCCTATGGAGGCGGGCATGGGGTAGTTGTGGCTTGAGCCCGGGTTGGGTCGGGTCGTGACACACAGGAACATGAATTCCTATGGATATAAACTAAATATTACCACAAGATTTAAATTTCCAAGGCTATATCTTAATATATATAGATAGATATATCTGACTATGGATATAGGTCTATCAATATAGTTAATGTTTATAGTATTGTCCAAAAAGGAATTTCCTCAATTCAAGTTCAAATGATATAACATCATCTAGTAAAAAAAGCTTTAAAACATAGACCATATGTTGGAAAATAATCCATGGACACATCCAGACACTTCACCAAATATTTAACAAAAATACTTATCATACACCACTAGAAGGTATCCAGAGAATTACATAATCTAGACAAATAAATTCAATAAGAATGTGTTTCAATGAGAAAATTAAATTATTCATTTTCAAATCCTCTATAGCTGTGTGAATTTACAAGTATCATAAATACCCATCTAGAAAAAAATAGTGGGTATTTCTTTTTAGTCTCTCAATAATTTGTCCAATTAAAGGTAAAATAACATTTTTAACTTATCATATGGTTCAAATTCCTATAATCTCTATAGGATCTCTATTTATTAGGCATACTAGTTGGATTCAATTATCTATGTTCATTTATCATAACTATAAATCCACTATTTTTATGAAAAAATTGAATGGGGAAGAATCATTACCAATATGATATAGAAAAAATTTTCCATCAAAATAATTTTGTTACCTTATTCTTAACAACGTATAAAATAGTAATGTTTAATCTCTTCTGACATTTACACATATGTGTTTCATTATCCTCCAACAAAATCCTTTCTATAAAAAGAAAAGGACTTATTTATAAAAAATTATCTAAGGTCTAACCTAAATATTTCTTATTCCCCCTGGGAAATTATAAAATTTAGATTTATTATTTTTTGGATAATCCTTCAGAAATAATCATAGGTTGTTACTGATTTTTTATTTAAAATGTTATATTTTTAATTTCCTTGTAGTGGATTCAATTATAGAGAAGGTGGACTCTCTACACTAGTTAGTATGATTAAATATGAATCTATTACATCTGAAAAAATTCCCTCAAATCTTCATTCATCAAACTGTTTCTTTAGAACATAATTTAATTTATCGGTTTTGTGAAAGTGTAATACTCAAAAAGTTCCCCATACTTATTATAATAAGAAAAAATATTTCACATTCACTATTATTTAAAACATGGCTATCCCTGAAAGAATTAAAAAATAGTCATGTGCACATGTATCATTAATATATATATTCTCATATTAAATTTGTTTCTAATATTTCACTATATATAAATTCAGGATGTAAATTAGTGGTAAATAAATCAGTCATATTATCATTGATGGAATGATTCTACACTAGATTTTCATTTAATTTAAAACATTAATGTTAATAACATATTCATAAATATTAATTTAAATTGTTCCATAATGAACATTTATTATTGTTTTAGCAGTTATTAAAAATGTTCATCCTAATACATTTCATTCATGGCTATTTAAGATATCATTTTCAAATATTGGATAAAAAACTATAACAAAAAACAAGATTTTAAAATATTAATTAAATATATCAAATCACCCCATAGGAATATCCATTCTCCTATTACCTAGATAAATAACAATTCTTGAGGGATTCAACTCTCCCACATATAGAGATCTATACATAGAGCAAGGCATCACACGGATTGATGCACCTAAAAAATTCATTTAATCAGAAAAGGGAACTCCCCAATGGTGCATGACATTATTATGGTTTCATTATCCATTAATTTTATATGTAATGTGTGATGAATGTAGAAAGATACATCTCTTATAAGGTTTACCCTCTTATACCCATTAATATTTTTATTACATGTTCATATTTCTATAAAAATTTATAGAATGATAATTAATTTTTTTATTGTGTCCAAAAAAGTAATATTAACCTAAACATTGATAAATGTATCTAAAATCTCCCCATAAATATAATTTTAAAATAATTAATTCACTAGTAGATTAATTTGTGAGAAAATAGGTTCTGGAATAAATTATATATTCAAAAATTTTCTTTCATTTATATTTATCCATTACCTTTCTTAATCTCCCAAGGATTTTATCAGATTTTGAATTTTCAATACATTCGTCTTTTTTATTAAAGGTTGGTTCAAAATTTCTTAAAAATTATTTTAATGCCTCAGCATTATAGATTTTAATATCTATATTTTTAATCTTAGTACAACTCCTCAATGTCATAACAAACCCATTACCTTTTTCTTTTGAATTGACTTATTCTCATGATGGTAAATTTCTATTTCCGTGATTTTATGTCCATTTATATCATTGTCCCTTAGTCTCATTTATGTTACCATATTTTTTATATATTATTTCTTTACCAATTCCTCTAAATGGGACTCAAATTTTTATAGTTTATGTTGAAATTTTCTCACTTGTAATTTTTATTTTCTTGATAACATTGAGGATGTGAATTAATTTATTGTATAAGATAAAACCTATTACGCTATTTAAGTTTCATAGATTCATGTATATTATTTGGATTTAATCATCCAAAATTTTAGTTGGGCACTGTTTGATTATATCTAAATATTATTTTGGATATGTCCTTCTTAGAAAGAAATTTTCTTAGGGAATAGGTGAATCATACAATTGAGGGTATTGAACCCTAAAATGGTTTTATAGAACATAAATTACAGAATAAATAGAAGGTATAAAGAATATACCATATTGTTAATGTAATGAAATTGGAGGTTGGTAATTTTCCATGATTATCTACCCAACCATTTTGGTTTGACCTTATAATTGTTTCACAATTATAGTTGTGTCAAAACTAGAAGTATACACTTTATGGATTCATTTAGCATGTATTACAATCCTTCTACCATGCTCTTGTAAAGGTTTCACCAGGTTTTCTATTAAATTTCTTGAATTAGTATGTTATGAGTCTACCAAATAACCCCTAGTGTATGAATCAATCATAATTCCATATATAGAGGCTAATCCCTTATATAAATATTGTATCAGAAACTTGTCAAAAATTTAATGGTGAGGATACAATAACAAGGACACTTAAACCGTTCTCAATATTTATAAAAATTCACTCTATAGTTTTAACAAATAAATTAAATTTTCATTCAAATATATGTTATCCTTGAGGCATGTAAAATTTAATCTAATTATTCTAATTCCCAATGGATGTGTATTGAAAGTTATAAAAAACTCTTTACCCAATATATATAAAGATAATAGAATTTTTTTCAATTTTTTTTATTCTCACTCATTCCCTTTGTATTTATATTGGAACACACTATATAAAATTATTTAAAGTGGTTATATGGATCCCCACATAAATTGATATCACAATTAGTTAAAATTTTCATAATATTAAACAATAATTTATAACCAATATCTATCTTAGTTTATTCTAAGAAATAATTATGAATTTTTATAATAGGTGAATCTAAATATTCCATGGTCCTTTCATCATCAATCACTTCTCTAGGTTCCTCAATCAGTATTTTTTATGAATTCAGTTGATGATAAAGAGTTTCAATGAATAACCCTAAATAATTAGCGAGGTTTTTAGATTTAAAATACATAAAAATTATTTATTCTCTCACACAACACTCTGAACTCTTGGATGAAAATTACCACCTATCTCGAAATCTAGTGGCACATAAATGACGTGTGATGTTTTGTGATTGAAATGAAAAATTATACTAAACTATAATAATATTAATAGTATAAATGGTTGTTTGATGAATAAATATGAAATTTAAGACAAATTTTCCCAAAAATGTCTAAAAATTGATAGATCCTTGTTTTTAGTTCTCTAAATAATTAATTTTTACATTAGTAGATAATATAGTTGCAACATAAAGTTTTCTCTCAAGGATATTTCCATATTAATTTCTAAATTATCACTTTATTAATGTTTTTATTTTTTTATCTCATGAATGAGAATAATGGGGAATGCATATATGATTCAATAACAAATGCGCAAAAGGAATTTATCAAAATTCATAAATTAGACTAGTAAGTAAGACAAATGAGATGAGTATACTTAATTTTAATTTACTCATCTAGTTCTAAAAATCCTTTATTATATATTGTTAACTTTTTTTATAATATTTCATATATTCAATGATATAAATCCAAAATTATAGGGTTTTATCACTATGTACTAATAAATATTTTATAATAATTGAGATGAATCTATTTTTGATTTCCTTATAATAATTTGGAATATATATAATCATATTTTCAGAGCTAGGTGCTGAGTTGGCATGGGATAATGAGGCCAAGAGAGGCTTAGTATTGATATTATATAAATATTAAATATATTAGTAACCCATGTGCATAGTTTTATGAAGTAATTGATTAAATACTGAATGGGGACTCAGGTGGATAATCTGATAACACTACGGAGTTTAAAGCATGGGTTTTACCCTGGGTGCAATATAATCACTGTCGACATCTGGTTTTTTGTCTTGAGTGCCACCATGGGTGGAATAATTAAATAAATTAAATATATTATTTAATTACAGTAATTAAAAACCTAACCTAATTTTTTTCTATAAATAAATGGATTTAGACTATTCAATGGGTTAGTCATATAACAATGGGATTGAGAGAGGTGTTTTGGAGAAGATTTTGGTGAAAAATAATGAATTGAGGATCATTTTCACCAATGAAATTCAATGATATCACTAATGATGAAAATATAGATTCATTTTTCATCAAAGATCAATCATAACATGAGGTTTGGAATGTTTATTTTTAATTTTATTTTACAATTTATTTTCCCCACTACAAAAAAAAAATTATTATAATAGTTTGATCAGTGGGTCGATCATGTTAATACGGGTGTCGGTTTGTTCCCACAAGGTTGGGTAATTGTTATGGTTGTTTATTTTTTACTCTTAGTTCATTGTTTGAATGAAAATTAATCAAGTAAAACCCAAACAATATTCTAGGTGTATTCATATTTTCTGGTTTATGCTTTTTTTTCTCGTATGATTTCATGATTCACCACCAAAATTTCATTGGTTGGTGGTCTGACCAATACCCTATAATCAATCATTGCATAAAAGTTCCTCAGAACAACATATTAATAAAATGGGTTTGGATTCATGATTGATGGATTGATAAAGTTTCAGTAATGATGAAGATTGATTGATGGAGGATAATAACAAATTAGAGTTCCCTATTTTCCTTGTTTGATACACGGTGGTAGAATGATGTGATGAAAATTACGATTGAATCATATTAAAGACCATTTTCTATCCACCGTCGATAGAGAGGTACAGTCAACACTTGATCTAGTTTTTTTGTGGATTCCATGCAGAAATATAAGGTACCAATGGCATAGGCATATGCGTGAATCCTTTCTATAATTTTTTAGAAACTCTTGACTTTATAAAGTGTAGTTCAGAGAAAAACACTTTGTGGTCCCTCTTCTATGGTTCTATGGTTTATGAAAAGATAAATAAATCACATCCCCTGTGAAATGTGTCACACATCTTGTTATTAGGTGCTTGAAGCTTGGAATGTACCCTAGAAGGTACATAGGCATGAACACCGTTTGGTACACAGGTACCAACAAAATCACACGAGCATGACCATATGTATATAAGCATGGGATAGTAGAAATCCGAGTGATGGAAATAAATATACACATCCTGTAACCATAAATGAAACATAGTTTATGTGGAGGATTACATTACATGGTGAGACAGAGATAAATGAGCAAACCTGGGGTAGATGAGAGATGCCATATACCCCTAGTAATCATTGTGAAATTCATTCTAGATAGCTTGAAGTCCTATGTATCTTTAGTATAGACCATGTTAAATTGAGTGTGATCTATTGTTCTATCCCTATGAGGGTACAATGTGAAATTATGTCCTAATATTAGGATTGTGATCCCCTCTATGGGTTTTGTTTCAGATAGAATTCATGGTATCCCTTAATTGGGACATGGGTGGGATCCTCTATCATATATTCTTCTTTAAGTGGGGTTCAAGGTATCAGCATGAACTACATGCATAGGTCATCGATCCTATATCTCTAAGATTGATCCAGTATGGTTTTTAGTGTCCCCTAGTGGTCTTGGGTGTGATCCCTTACTTGGATTTCGAGATCTCTAGAGTTACAATGAGTACTTATTTGGAAAGACCCAATGAGAATGACCTCTTGGAAGAGTTCTATAAATGACAACATGGCTCATGGAGTGGATTCTTCTGGATGAACATTACCTTGAAGGCTCAGGCCTAATCTTTTGTTTGGTAGTATGGTTGATATCTCATTGAGGCTTAGAGTCCTTTATGAGTATATTAAGGTTTTTATTGATGTTATGTATCATATCCTTATTATCATACCTTGTGATGAGAACAAGAATCTATAAATACATTATGTTTTGTGATTTAGAGGTGTCCTACTTAGTGTTATTATATTCAACCTGCATGGGATATTCCCTTAAATTTCATGTATTATGTAGAAGACACTCCATTTGACGGAGCCCAATGAGGATCAGGAGAAGGCAGAGGATAGTTTGGGCTAGACAGAATTTTGTTAGACCATGTGTTTCATTTTATAGTAGTCCCATCCTACATAAATGGTTGGATTAATGTTCACATTTATGTTGGCTTGTTTTTAGCCCCTTTTTTTGCTTTCAAAAAATTTCTCATACTATGGTGTGGGATAGATGTTATGAATGCATTATTTTATCAATTTTATTTAAATTATAGCGTTTTATTGGTATTTAAATATGTGTGTTTGTGTGTGTAAAGGTAAATTATGATAATTTCTCCCATGTGGGTAATATGACTCTTCATTCGATACAAGAATATGGCCTATTAGATACAAGTTTGGGTTTCCACACTCATCCTATCATCGTCCAGGAGGTTCCTAGAGGGTTAGGTTTTGATATAGTGGTCTCGAATGATGTTCTTACTAGGACAATATTTTAGAGATTATCTAGTTGTGAGGTTTGGTTTTGGATTTTTGAAATAGATTTTAATTATTTCAAGTTCATCTTTCAGTCTAGGGACTTTAGTGTTAGTGTGTTAGCCAATGTATCCATAAATGAGGACTTTGATATCCTACTTGTGTGACTAGGTACATGTAAGAACTAGTTGTGTGGGGGGGACATTGGTACATGAATCGTGTAGGATCAGGTTTTGATCTCCATGTCCTTTATGAGTTATCTCCCTATATATACACACCGATCATGGGGCATCTTATTTGTTTTAGGATTCCTTTATGATGTATTCCCGACTAAATTCCACAACGATATCACAAGGATGATCCACAGAGTGATGAGGATTTATTATAGGTTACTGTACTAGAGGTGGTACCTTCTGGTTATTTTATACTTTTTTCACAACCCATTGAGTAGTAGGTTGTTCCAACTGTAGCATCCAAGTATGATCACAATTTTAGTGCACTCCATGTGTTTTGGAGTTACAAACCTCCCATGTTTTCAGCTAAGACAAACCCCAAGAACTTGAGGATTGGATAAAGGTAGGGACCAATGTTTTCCTTCTTCTGAGGACACATCCAGATCAAATGGTGGCCTTATAATAGAGTATTATTTAGGTATTTTTTGGGTGATGGTAGAGTCTAGTGACTTAGACACATGATGAGATGCCTCTCTCCTAGTCATATTTTGATCATATCATTAGGGAGTATTTCTATCTAGCTATGTTATGATTGATAAATATTCAGGAGATTCTATTGATTTATAGAGGAAGGATGAATGTTTCTGAGTATTTTATGAGGTTCAAAAACCACTCATGATACTCTATTAATACGGTTCGAGATCTATTTTCCAATAATGTAACTTTTAGTGGGTCCTATCTTGAGATATTTGGGATGGTATGATATCTCTTTCCATTCCCACTTAAGCTGGGGTGCTTGAGTGAGCCTTGGTGGTGAATATATTTCTATTAGTGTATACTACAATAGTTGGTGATGATAGTGGGCATGTAAGAGACCAGACCTTAGAAGTTGGAAGTTGATGGTAGATATAGGGTCCTGGGAATGTGAGATACTTCAGGAGAAAGTCATAGGATATAGGATCAACAGTTTCAGGATCTCATGATGGTTTTTGGTCAGCCCGGAGAGAGGCAGTGTTTATCTTGTGATGCTCTGGGATATATTACATAGGATTCTCCACCTGGTTGTACAACTAATATATAGATGATCGATAGACTACACAAACAAATACAATGGTAAGATCCAAGAGGTTTATAGGGAGGTATATATGGCATAGGAGCTTGGATAGCACAAAGAGGTGGAAAATTGTTTGACTTATTTCCACCACCACCTCGGGTGGTCCACACTAGGCTTAGGGAGTTGATGGTTAATGATCTAGATAGATAAATGCAATGGAAGTCTATGACACCAAGGATCTTGGGATTATTAGAGGTTCATTCAATGTCTTATCTAATTTATATAGAGTAATAATTGACATGGGTGAAAGAAAATATTTTCTTTCCACTTCTATGGTTTGAGGCATAGAGACTACAATAGATCACTTAGATAAACTCTTATTCTTGGATAAACCTATGGGAGGTGAAATAACGATCACACTGTTTCTCCAATAGTGTGAGATAACTCTTAGAAGAGAAATATTCTTAAGGAATATCTTCATAGTAGTGATGAGACCTTATGGAATTATCTAAGGTATGGATAATATATCAATAGTTTAGGCCTATATTAAGTATTTCAGACATAGGATGTAGTTTTTCCATGTTGATGGGATGATGTTTTACTTCATGGTTGAGAATAAAATCCTAGTAGAGTAGAGTGGGCTCATA
The DNA here is from genome assembly GCA_963277665.1 of Viscum album. Taxonomy (NCBI): domain Eukaryota; kingdom Viridiplantae; phylum Streptophyta; class Magnoliopsida; order Santalales; family Viscaceae; genus Viscum; species Viscum album. The sequence continues at coordinate 1,283,740,537 of OY728155.1, read as the reverse complement.
TGCATGTTGATATAGCTAATTAATCACTATTCAAATAGTATCACCCATGGAGAACTAGTTGTTATGGTATTTTAGCATCCTTATATGGTGGTAGAGTATGAGAAAACTTTTCTTAAGTATGTATCAGACTACCACCTGACTAATAGATAGAATTATATGTATACCTAAACCCAGGTAGTGCATCAATATCTAATCCAATATAATAGTTTACTCTTGAAGATATTTGTTATCTAAAGGTGTAGTTTGAGGAATATTTGAAGAAGGTATTTATCAGACTCATTGTGTTACCCTGAGCAGCCCTAGTATTGTTCACAAAGAAGGAAGACAAGAGATTGAGGTTTTTTGTGGATTACCATCACCTAATCCTGGTGACCATGAAGAAAAAGTATCCATTACTAGGGATCAAAAACCTATTTATTCAGTAGAGAGGGATGAGATGGTTCTTTAATATAGACCTCAAATCAAGTTATCAATATCTTTGAGTATGAAATGTAGTTATATTGAAGAAAAAATTCCAATGAAACTATTTTCAATATGACTACTGGATGATGCTTTTTAGTGTGATGAACTCCCCAATGGTGTTCATGGGACTCATGAACTGGATCTAAGACTGGTTTTTGGTGGTATTCATAGATGAAATCATAGTGTACTCGATGTTAAAGGTGGATAATACCAGACACATGATGATAGTGCTAGACATGATTTTATAGAACCATATTTATGGGAAGCTCTCTGAGTGTTAGTTATATATTCAAGAGGCCCAATTTCTAGGAAAATGCATCTCATTAGAGGGTTATTAGTAGACCCAGTGAAGGTTGAGATAGTGTTACCTAAGGATCCCCTCAAGATGGTGAAAAAGGTTTGATTCTTGTTTTTGTTATATGTTGGATTCAAGATATTCATTCCCAATTTCTCTAGGGTATCGACACCTTTTACTAATTTGAATTAGAAGGGGTGACTTGTATTTTGGATAGATATATTCTAATAATAATTTCATGAGATTTTGGAGAGTCTCATGAGCAATCACATCTTGATATTTCCAGATGATTGTTTTGAGTATGATGTATTTTATAATGACTTTGGAAACATACTTGGTTGTGTTCTAATTCATATATAGTGGTGATTTCTCCTGGTTTCTGAAAGTTGAGACTGCATGGGCAGAACTACACAACACACAATCTGGAGCTAGGAGTGGTATTTTTCACCCTAAATATGTGACAACACTACATTATGGGTGAGTGATTTATCATCTATTTTGAACATAAGAGTATAAATTATATCTTAACACAAATGTATATTAACTTGTGAAAGATTTGATGGTAAGAGTTTCTCTAAGATTATGACTTTGAGATAGTTCATAATCTCAAGAAGGGGAACATGGTGGTAGATATACTCAGTAGGAAATTGTAGTTGACCAATCCATCAAGGTAGTTAGGCTCATTGTATTTATACTATGTGGATAGATATGGTACAACATAACTCCAATGAATGGTTGTTACCTCACCACTTTTTTATAATTTTAGGGTGGATGAGCATAGAGAGACAAACTATAAGACATTACATACTCAAATATCCTTGGAGGTGTTCCTGATAAATTCTCTGATGGTAGAGAGCACATTATCCTTTTAAAAGGATATTATGATGGTAACTATGCTGTTTCATGAGGATTTTATTAGGGATTTCTAGAAATCCCTCTTGGCAGTATATATAGGTGTAGTGATGATGAACCAGGTCCTTCAATGTTAGTTTATCTATTCAAGGATAAAGAAATGTATACTAGAGTTTGTCTCTTGATATGTCATCTCTTAGCATTTGATGGCTGATCACCAAGTTATAGTGGGATTCTCTCTACCAATTGATGTTACAGATTGTAAATTAGATAGCATATCTATGAAATTCATGATGAGGATACCATAGAGGTCTAGAGGACACATTTTCATTTGGGCGATCGTAGACCAACCCACCAAATTAGACCACTTCCTATATATATGAGATTATATTTTATAGAGATGTTAGGATGAATTTATGTATATGAGATAGTCTAGATTCATGGAGTTTGATAAATTATAATTTCAGAATGTGATGTTTACTTCATGTCCTGATTATGGAGAAGATTTCATAAGTCCTTTGTGACTCAGTTTCAATTGAGCACAAAGTTTAACTATATTGATAGTAGAATTGCCAGACTATTAATGTTCTAGATAAAATTTGTCTAGATTGGATGTTATACTTGTTCCATAGTTGGTAGTATCATATAACCTTGATGGATTTATATAGAACAAAAAATACCATTTCACCATCAGTATGGAACTATTTTAGGCCTTGTATGAGAGACCCAACATGTCCCCACTATGTTTGACTGATCTAGGTCAGTGAGGAATCTTGGGACCATAGTTGGTGTGATCTAGGCAAAATAAATTTCATATCATCTAGAAGAGTATGAATACTACACAGATCTATCATAATTTATATGAAGACCGACGATGGAGGCCTTTGTAGTATGATGAGGGAGACCTTGTGTTCCTAAGGGTATGACGTCAACAAAAAAATTGGATTTTTTTCGAGGGTGGTAATATATATTTAAGAATATTTATCCATTTATAGATACATAGTAGGGTTTGTGAGGTGGAATATCACTTGGACCTACCACTATAGTTAGACTAGGTACATTGTATCTTTCACGTTTCATAGCTAAGGAGGTATTTTCATAACCCATCGCATGTTATCAATTGGGGAGATATGTAAATCGAGGATGGGGATACCTTCACATATTAGCTAGAATATATCAAGGGTCAGTACAATATGACCCTTCAATAGTGAGTGATTCCCTTAGTAAATGTCTGGTGGCAGAAAGATAATCTTTTGGAGATAACATTGGAGTATGAGGCTCAGATTCAAACCTAGTACACAAATCTTATCGAATATGTTTTTTATATGAAAATCCTTGATGTGGGAAACAATTTGCGACTATATTTTATCCATTTAATGATTTGGAATATATATAAATATATTTTATGTGCTAGGTGCTAAGTCGGTGAGGGATTTTGAATCCTAGAGAGGCGTAATACTGATATTATGTAAACATTAAATATACTAATAAAAACACACACACACACACAAAAGAACTATTTTTATGAAATAATTGAATAAATACAGAATAGGGACTCAAATGGAAAATCAAAGATCGCCGTTGAGTATGAAGAGTGGATTCTACCCTAGACATGGCATAATCTTTGTTAGCATCGGGTTTTTTGCTCGAGTTCCACAATGGGAGAAATAATTAAAAATATTAAAAATATTTATTTAATTATTTTAAATAAAATACTAACCTAATTTTTCTCTATAAATACATACCTATATCTAATTTTTAGGTGCATCTATAAAACCCTGTGATAAAGAGTAGATCTATTGGAGGATATATTTTTGAACCAAAGCGGATCTAGGATCATTTTCGATAATAAAATCCTATGATATCACCAAAACGACAATGTAGATTCATTATTAATTACTGATAACTCCTAAATTCAGGTAGGGGATTTCAATTTTCTTGTTTATTTCCCTATTCATTTTCCCAATGATGAACATGAATAAATTCTTCTAACAATTAGATTCATGGTTCTATAATTATGATGAAGTTTTGGTTTTATTCACCTGAGGTTGGGGAATTTTTATATATGTTTATTTTTTACTCTTAATTAATCATTATAATGTAAGGTATTCGCTGAAAAATTTAGAAAATTATGAGTTTCATTCCTGTTTTTCATTTGTTTCATTATTCTACGTTAATTCTCATATTTCATTATTGGTATTATTTTAGGTGGTAGTTTAAAAAATCCTAGATAATTGATCATTATGTAACTATTCCTTGGTGAAATATATCAATACCATGGTTTCAATTTTTTTATTAATGTGTGATGGTGATGGTGATCGATCATTGGAGGATCATAATTGTATTATATATACATGTTTTCCTCGTTTTATGTGTGGTGTCAACATGATGTGATGATAAACGTGATTAAAGTGGATCGAAGGATGGATTCTAGACACCAATGATAGTGAATCTTGGTCAATAATTGATTTTTTTATTATATTCTGTGGAGTAATATAAGGTATCTGTGGTGTAGGCATACACATAAATCCTTACTATAATTTCAATCAAATTCCCAACTATATAGTGTGTAGTATGAATAAAACATGTTGTGCAGTCCCTATTCTGTAAGTATATAGTTTACACAAAGAGAAAAATATTACATTACATGTGAAACATGTCACATTCTGTGTGACCATGTATTGTTGTCTTAGTGTGTACCATAGAGGATACATGGGAATGATCATGAACAGGTAAATGGGCATGACCCTTAGTATATGGGCATGAAGAGATGTACATGACATGGGCTGGTGGCATTCTGAGTGTTGGACTAACTTCTACACACTTTGTACCTCTGAATGACACACCTTGTATATGGAGGATTGCATGTTTTGTGATACATCAATACATAAGTAGACATGGGGAAGATGAGACATGTTGTGTACCCATAATAAACACTATTTAATCCTTTTATGATTGGTTTAGTTCCTATGTATTTTTATTATAGACCTAATTATATTGAGTGAAATCCCTTGGTGCATATTTATAAGGGTAGACTGTGGAATTTTGTACTGAGATGAGGATTGTGATCCCATCAATGGGTTTTGTTTCAAAAAGAGTTTTTGATATCCCTCCATGTGTCTTGGGGTGGGATCCTCTATCAAATATCTTTTCCAGTGGGGTTTATGGTATCTACATGACCACAATGCATAGGGTGTCGATACCCTATCTAGAAGATTAATCTGATTGGGTTTTTGGTGTTCCCCGCAGTTCCAAAGTGTGAGGCCTACTTCGATATCAAGATCTTTTGAGTTCTAGGGAGTACTTATTTGGAGAGACTCAGTGAGCACAAACTCTTATAATATCCCCATTAGTGATGAAATGGATTGGGAAATGGACTATCCATGATGATATTTACTTTTATATCTTTGGAACAATTCTATAACGGGTAGTATGGTCAAGACCTCTTTGAGAAAAAGAGTCTGTTACGAAAATATCTGGGTTTTTATTATTGTTATGTCTCATATCCTAATTAACATACCTTTTGATGAGATGAATAATATTTTTATTCTTTATGTTTGGTGAGTTTGTGGTGTCCTACTGGGTATTATTATACTCACATATGTATGGGTTCTACCCACACATATATGAGGACATGCCATTTGATAACCGAGAGAAGGTGAAGCATAGTTTCGAATAGAGAAACTATCATTAGAACATGCGTTGCATTTGATAGTAGTCACATCCTACTTATAAGTTTTTTTTATTTTTCACTTTTTAGAGGGATTGTATTTGGCCCCTTTATTTCTTTCAATACTTTTTTTATACTCTTTTGTGGTATAGATTCTATGAATACATTATGGTATCAGTTGTATTTACCTTCCAATATTGTACGGGTATTTAGAGATATGTGTTTGTGAATAGTTATATTAGGATAATTCCTACCATGTGAGTGACATGTCTATTTGGTGTTGGTTTCCAACCCCGAACCTATTAGAGGATGTCTTACAGTGGTATAATCAGTTTATCACGACCTAGGTGGGCCCTGATGGGCTGAGTCATGACAAGAATACATTATGATCTCTATAATAAATGGATAATACTAAATAATCATAAAATCCATTAATGTTGAATACAATTATCAAAACATTATATATTATGTGAATCAATAGTTTACGTATATTAACAAAGGAAGAAACCACCAGATGTTTCTCCTAGAATCAAATACTAGGTAATTATCTTTCTGTCACCATATATCTATGACGATACATTGTAAAACCATTTATTCTCCAACCAAATACAAAGATCCAAAAATTGAATTATAAATTGTTAACCTTTTCTCTCTTTATCCCACTTTTATTTTTATAATAAGTGGGAGAAAATTCTGGTGACTCATCATATTCAGTTGGCCAACCATAGATGACTCTATGGGGTAGGTAAATCAACATTGATCTACCACTGATTTAAATAACATATCAATATCCTTCGACACTTATCGCTTTTATAAAAAAGATACACTAACTAACTCTGAATAATATCAAAATTATTAAATCTATAATTACTTAGAGATTTACTCCTCAATTCCCCCATTATCCTTCAATTGGTATAGAGTAATGCACACACTTTCATGTAGGCCATATAGAAATAATATTCCATCTATGGAAGTGATTTGTCCTTATAGTATATAATCCTTCTAAATATCATCAATATTTTCATTACATAAATTTTTATTTATGTAATACCATACTTTTCTCAATCTCACAAAAAAATTTCTAATCAATCTTATATGAAAAATTATTTTCTTAAGTATCACTTATACAACTGATATCCTCCATATATGTTGCTTTTATAATTTTCAATTATGTATTATGATATCATAAACTCCCCCCATTCTCATATATGGAGACTCAATTTTCATCCCCCACATATAGAGATACTCTTTCACACATACATGGAATGTATAAATTTCATTTCAATCAAACACGAGTTCTAAATTCTTATATATGGGGACAGTTAAAATCATAATCATGCTTAAAAAATTATTGTCTCACAATTTATTAGTACATGAGTTAACTCAATTTATATCAGAACATAAATATTTAGTATAATTTTCAAATCAAACTAACATGAATAAATACATTCCTTGTGATTAGTTAATTAAAGATTCATGGTATGTTGAATACACAGTCACAATCTGTTAAACTGACCATGAAAGTTGTTCATAGTTTCTTCCATGCCATGTACTCTTATTAACTACACAACATTAAAATAATTGAATAAAAGATCAAGTATAATGATTCAATTATAAATTAATATTAAAAGAAATATTATTTTTATTTAATGTAAAAACTCAAATTATTCTAAAAAATATTAATAATTCCAAATATAGTTAATCAATGGTGATTAATTCCATTGAATTATAATTTGGAAACATATGAAATTATAGATCAACTAAACCCTGAAAATAAAATCAACCCACCATGGTATATTAGAGGTAAAATAAGTGTGAGGAAGATAAAAAGAGGGAGGGGAGGATAGAGAGGGACCTGACCATTTGAAATCACCAAGGAAATTCCAGGAATTAAGATAAAAATAAGAAATAGTGTATGAAGATTCCATAGAGACCCTATTTCATGGTATTAAAACTCCTTATAGGAAAATGGGTCTTGGAAACACCCAAATTAGATATTTTGATTGAAAATTATTAGATTTTAAAAAAGATACATGGCCTAAATACATTATCTGAAAAATCCGTCTTCAGTCATTTAAAAACTCAATGGATAGATTTACAGCTTCCATTATCAAATTGTAAGGTATACAAGCTCATGTAGTCTACTCATTCATTCTAGGAAAATTTTGAAAAATTGATAATTTTGTACCAAAACTCAAGGAAACTCAATAGAATAAATAATATAAAAAAATTACATAATAGAAATATTATGTGAGCCACAATTAAGAAGTACCCTTCTCAAATACACCATATCAATACTAATTCCAAAATAAATTTAATAACCATACTGACCATCCACCAATACAACACAATGGTTGGGAGTGTTATTATTTTACTTTAGTATTGCCTCTCTAATATATATATCCATGAACACCTCTGTGATTTAAAAATTCACATACCCTATAAGTGTGGGCCACTACCAACATGAACTTATGATCGGTGGTGGCCTTAGGTGACATATTTAATGATTTATTATGATTTATAACCATGTAAGGGCACATCATTGGGAGAAAAAATATACCACAATATAGCTAATTCTTTAATTTCAAATACAATGTTACCACAAATAATTTATATTTTCCAAAAATCAACCTCATATCATGTTATAGAATAACAGTTTTTAGTTAAAATATATCATCATATTATAACAAATCTTGAAAAATCAATGTCTAATAAAGTCCATCAATATATCAAAGCATATATAAATATAAATTTATCACAATATCACCCGAAAATCAAAACAAATCACACAAAACACCATGTAATATGAACCATTAACCATAATATCTTCTTATAATCCATGTAAACATGAAGAGAAACACATAGCTTTATCAACGCATCCAAGAATATAAAGAACATTTATTCAACTGTGTAACTGTTACATTAATCACATGATTATTTTTTTCTAAACAATTTATGGTTCTTTATTATAATTATGTACTATTGAAATGTGACTAAAAATCATTAATGAAGTTCAGGGAGATGGAAAGTAATTTTCATGAACATTTTAGGTCTTTAATTACCCTTTCTATTGGTCATTTAAAATTGATATATATTTCAAATGGTCATATAACCCACACAACCTACCTAAAACACCAAGTGAATAGTAGATTAATGTAACCCCACACAATCATTGTATACTATTACATGTTTAGGGATTTATATACTTTTATACAATAGTCCTCATCATGTGATGTTTATATGACATCCCATATGACTTTTATGTCTAACAATGTCACTTGGGACTCTATAATTTCCTATGCTCATATGATTTTAGAAAACTATAGGTCATGATACTCTATTAGTATTTTTTTAATTCCACCAGAAGTTATATGTTTCTATTTTAGTTGAATTTTCTTCAGGAGGCTTTTTATATGACTTTATCTCAAGATTATTTATAGCCTTTTATTCGACCCATCGATCAAAATATATTAGATAAAGATGTTGTAGAGAATATATGATTTTAGGAATGAATATACACAAAAAATAATATATTTTTCTTTTTTATCATTATAAACATTATCTATATTTTTTGAAGTGTTATAATATTTTTAAAATTACATATGGGGGGTTTTTGGACCCACAAATAACATGTTATATTTTATGCATAAATTAACCTAAAAAACTCTATAATTTTAAACCCACATTTTTTATTAAATATTAGAAATAATTTCAAGGTTAAATATATATTATACCAATATGAATTCTTAGAGATTAATTTTTTTTGGGGAAAGTATATATCAAACCACAATCACAAAATTGAAAAACATCTTCCAATAATGAGAATTAAATCAATGAGTCTTCCCTAAATCATTGCAAAAATAATTATAAATGAATGAATTATATTAGGGTTATCCATAAATATTATAGAATAATATATTCTATAGAGATATTCATTCATGTAAATATAAATAATCATGAGGGTTTTACTTGGATTTTGGGGTTTTCAACTTAAATGGATCAAAATTTTAATTATTTATGATTATTAATATTCATACTATAAAGGAATCCCATTATACAAAGTTCAATGACAACACTAAAAAAATATGAGGGTTCATGTTTAGGTTTAAAATAACTATTTTCACCTAATATTCTAAAATAGTCTTTTTTCTTATATTATCTTTCTATATTTATTAAAAAATAAAGATCCCAATACATTTAAATTTAATCTCTTAGATACTTTTCTAAAACGTAAAAATATTTTCTATTTTTAAAACATGAATGTGATATTTTTATTTATAAAATTCTGGTACATATCAGTATATATTCCATCCAAAACATATTGATTTACAAAAAATTAAAATCCATTTCAAAATGTTTCAAATTAAAATGATTTGGTCATTTTGAAAAGAATAATAATTGGATCATTACTTTCCATTAAGGAGAAAATATTTTAATAATCAATTCATAATTATTAATAATATCCTTACATGACCAAGCATTCTTTATTTCCAAATAAGATAAAATCTTCATTGATTTTATTCATAGACACTCATTTAATTCATTTCATCGGATAACCTAAAGGTAATTCACAAACATCTCATATTATTCTTTTTAAAACTAGTTTATAACATCTTTGATTACCATGAATAAAATACACTCAATAGATTCTTCATTAATAGTATTCCTATTATGCTATGAAATAAAAAATAAATTATCATACAGGATTATTAAAACATTTATTATTTGAGTCCCTTTAGAAACATCTTATATTAAATAAAAAAAAGTGTTGTTCTTAAGAGTTATAGTTTATATCAAGATCAATAACATTGAGATTATTTTTTAGAGACTTTTATTTTTAATTCTTAGTGTCAATAAATTTTAAAGAGTTTGTTTTAATCAATTTTTAATTGATTTAAAAAATATTAATCTTGATGGTTCCAAAATTAAAATTTGAGTAAATTAAGGAAAAATAATTGAATAATTTGAGTAAAATTTGAGTAAATTTGAGTAAATTGGAGAAAAATCTTGAAGGTACTCAAATTTTGGTAATAATTGGGGAATTTTTTTAAAATGAATAGGGAATATATTAATTTATTATTATTATTTTATTTTTAAAATTGAATACTTTCATAGATAAATATTATTATTTTTTATTATTTTTCAATATGGTTAGTGAAGGAATAGAGGATGATCAGTGGTATATACCTTTTTATAGTCAATTAGTATACTTTTGGTTGATGTGTAGTCATTGGATTCAAAAAGGACATTTAATATGGGATTTTAAAGGTTTTATAAGGTTATATGTTTTGATAGGGTAGATAGATTACATGAATTTATTCAAGGTGGATATTTTTTAGTTATAAAATGTGTGTTATATATTTTTATAAATCACACATAATGATACATTCTCTATTTTTTTAATTAGATAATGATATTTTCATTCATCGTTTTCTAATAAACGGAGGGTGGTGAATATGGAATGATGAGAAAAAAATGATAAATAGCTAAGGGGGATGAGGAAAGTGACTCAAGATATTCATCAGTATAATATCATTTAATTAAGATTGGTATTATGTTTCATAAACTGGATGATAAATTAGAATAATATTGATATATGAAGAATTTATAATTAGGATTAAAAAACTTTTTAGAATAAAACATGAATATTTGTCTGTGGATTCCATGATAAAAACGATAGTTTTTTAATTATTAAAAAGAATATTTATTTATTTAATAAAATTATTGATGAATTTATAATAAATAAGAATTATTTTTGAAGTTAATGGAATATTTTTCAGCTTATACAGTTGAATGTAGTTTATTCATAGTGCCAACCGATGACGTAAAAATTTAGTTAACATATTTTTTATAATGTGATTTTAATATTTTAGTTTTGACAGACTATTATGAGTATATTTTATGTGGAATGAGGTTCATAACACTAATTAAAAGTATCATTAGATGATATTTTTTCAAAAAATGATATAATTATTGACATATGGGGGGTCTTGTCTAATAACGTGATTGTTACCCACATACGGATGTTTTGGTACTCTAAAACAAATAGATGCATGAGATTCATTATGAAATAGGACTAATTTTTGAAAATCGGTAAAAGTTTTATATCACTAATTTATTCATATTCTTTTACCTCTCTTTGAGTAAATAATTGAACTGTATACGGTTTGTGTAACTTGTTGGTTAAAATATTATCACTCCTATTTCAAAAAATAATGTTTTTTGAAATAAAATAAGTGAGTTTGGATTATTAATTATGGATAATGGGAATAATTTATTGGATATTGATAAGAAAATTTTAGAATTTGATGAATGATAGTGATTGATATGATAATAAATATGGAAAAGTGATATTAAACTATAGATGATTAATATGTTGTGGATATGGTTGTCTAATTATAATGGGTTTAACATTTGAGGTAATGTGATTAAATTAATAAAACTATTATTGTTATAATTTTCTATCTGATTGATAAAGATCGATATCTTAATTTCGACTAAGTATCATTGGTTATATTTCTACTAGCTGTTGAAAAATATTACCATGAAAAAATGTAAAGTATTGATTATGATGATGATGAGATATTGAGGTAGACTATAGATGATGGATGGTATGGAATGGGAAAATGAGAGTATATTTTATATTTCATTGTTATTTAAACAATGGAGTTCCCTCATCATTCACTAAAGAAAGAAACCCCTATACTGGATGTCTAATACAACCAAACATGCAGTTAGATAGTTGATTATTGGTTGGAAAGTTGAGTAGTACATTAGTTTTTCCTATCCCATGACTAGGTTGGGATAAGATAAATAATGTACGTCATATAATACAATAGGAATCCAATTGGTGGAAATTAATATGAGAAATAAATTTTTTCTATTTTTATAGATTATTTATTGTGTGCATGTTTCGTATAATATATAGTATTCTAGTAAGAGTGATTATGGTTAGATATGGGTATACCTAATATGGATTTTTCAATTTTTTATGATTCATCATTTCAGGGAAGCATTTTCATGATCTATTTACACTGACACATATAATTAATATAAATAACCTGTTAGTAATTTTTATACCCTCTTCTAGTATATAGTTTATTTCAATATTACTAGATCGATTTTGTGGAGTTTATGAGTGATGTTTTCTTTGAAATAGGTAGATATCAATAGATAGAGTCTAGTTTTTTTCATTAATTTGGGGAATAAAAGATCTCTTCTTTTTTTGTTATTCTTCCACTATTTATTTTATTATTTGATATGGTATATGAAATTAATGAATCATATTATAATTTTTTATATCATACAATGGGATTCTATATATTGATATTTAATTTTTTTTAATGGTAACTCATACTTCTGATACTGATCTTGATTCCCTAGTGTGTAGGCCCATATTTATATAATAGACGCCTTCTATATTTTCTATAATAGTTATAAATGTGGTCATGAAACATGTTTTTTATATATTTGATGTTAATGATTGAAAACTAAATAATATTAGAAATATTATATTTTTAGTCATATGAGTGTGAATTTTTAATAACACTTATAAAGAATGCCAAATGAAAATTCAGACACCATGTTTTTGTTTGTAATGAGTGTTTTTACTAAACAGGGGTATAATATTCACTTTCATACACTAAGGTCTATAGTGATAAATATAATTGTTTTGTTTAAAATATATATCAGAAAGAACCTTGAATTATCATTCCTCTATAAATATTCTTTATAATGCTTTCTATGGGCCTATATGTCTATAATGGTGGAAACCATTGAGAGGATCATCAAATTATTCACTCATTAGAGGATTGTTCTTTGTGATGGAATGAACAATAAATATGGATTATGGTGTGATCATTGAAGCTTCAACTACCCTATATCAAAGTAATCCAATTAATTAATCCTATTCACCTAATTCATAACTCTTGGAAATTTACAAAATTCATAGTTTATATAATGGATTGTCGTGATTATTAAAATTAAATTCTATCTTAAATTTTGAAGGAATATTTATCTAATATTAATTATTTGAAAAAAGTTATTCCATATTCAATGAGACTTATATAAATTATATTTAGATAACTATTATCATAAATAATATCTACATTAACATAATTTTTATTAATTAATTACACTAATAATTTATTCAAGATTTCTTACTAATAGATTATTGGTGATTGTGGTTGGTTTATCATTGTGTTATAAATTTATTATTATTAATATTATTATCATTATAATTATTATTTATTGGTGTATTTTTGATCTTCCTATGATGAATGATTGTAGATGATGATGAATGGTTAATAATAGTGATTTTTTTCATTCTAAAACCATTCATTTCCATTCATATTCAAGTCTTTTACTTATTTTGGTATGATTGAAAACCATGTTTGGGCATTCTAACTTTACATACACTATCATTCTTTAATTACCTTAAATTAAATATTTACACTATAGAATAGTAATGGCTAATCAGATCGCTGATGATAGGTAGCTAATGGTGTGGGTCTGTATGAGGTAGTGGTAACACTCTGGGGCTCTTTGAAGAGGGTATTGGGTGTGGATTTGACATATGGGGATGAAAATGATGAAAAATGGTGATGAATGATGTTAGTAAACCTCTGTTGAGGTGTGGATATAACTCTAGGTCATCATACTTGGTCGCCATTTGAGGTATTGTTGGAGGCTAGGTCAAATGTGTTGGTCGTGATGTGAAACAGCAGGAACAACATAATCTAAATCTACAATTCCCAACTATATGTCATGTAGTTTTCCAAAATACATGTTGTGTATTATGTTATTTGTGGAACAATGTCTTACATGTTTCTATAAATTATACATGGGGTATGACCTTTGGTTACACATCATTAACCTCAGGGACACATGCTTCTGTGCATATATATGTATAAATTAATTAAACCCATCAAATACATGTAATTTGTTTTCAAAAACCCATTGTGTACAGCTTGCATGATGTCTCAACCTGAATTCACTATATAAACCGAACATCCCACATGGTTTAACATGTTTTTTAATGATGAACTATATTTTTCATACATTATTTTAAAATATTTTTAAAAAAAGTTAATTAATAAACTTCTAAATATCTTTTCTGTTTTATTTTATGAAAAAAATTAACATAATATATGAAATACATAGATCTTAAATAACATAATCCAATTATCTTGAAATAATCCTTTATTATATGATCCTAGGTCACCTCACTAAAAATGTTTTCTTGAGATATAAAATAAAATGAAAGGGTAATCATAAAGGCTGGTAAGGGAAAAAAGGAAATTAAATTTAAGTGATCATCATAGATAAAACATGAGGCATAACATAATAGCATAATCATGAGTATATGAGACATAATATTTAAATGTAGATAAAACATAAAGATGCACATTTATAAGAATTTCAATAAGATTCTTCATAAGTTTTAAAAACCATCTTACCAATGTTTTCCACCAAGATATAATGAGACATTACATAGGAGTGTTTCCATGGAATCATAAACTTGTCATCTCTAGAGATTAATTCTTTACCCAATGCATTGGAGTGCTATCAGGGTAAACCCTTCGTATGACTAAAATTTGGTCTTTTACATAAATCATATTTCCTAAGAAATAATTTCTTTATTTTAACCCACAATGACCATATATTTAATACATGGAAGTACTAAATAAAAGAATTATATTCATATCTATGTGAATACCATTGAATAGAGATAGGGTTGTTTATTCACAACATTTATGTTTGGAATTGAAAATAAAGGAATGATTTCAAAAACATAATGATTATACATAACATATTATAGAATGGTATTAAAAATAGATTATGGTATTATATTATTAATAAGTCATCCATTGGATAGAAATGGAATGATTATAAACACATGAAAAATGATCAACTGAAAATAAAAATTCATATAACAATTTAATTACTTGAATAGAGATAAAGAAAGAGGTAGAGAACCCTTACCTTTCAAGGTATCTTCTTAAATATTTTTAAGATCTAATTATAATCTTAGAAACACATTAGATAGACTCTTAAGAGATAAAATGAGATTAAATTTATGCTCAGTGTATTTGGAGTGTATTGGAATTGGAGGATGGGTCGATATTTATTGAAAAAGAGGTTGAATTGTTTTTTAACTTAGAAACATATCCATTAGACTCTAAGTTATAAGAAATTAAAACCCCTTCATATTCACATGGTTTAATCTCATGGTTTTTGACATGTAGGGCCATGTTTTAGTATTTTGAATTTTGATAAGTGAGCCCCTTTAAATAATATTATTTGGTATGTGGAATTAATTCTTATTAATAATGATTTTTTTTCTAAAATCTTAAAATATACGTAATGTTTATAAATTTTTTTATAAGTTTCTGAAAATTAATTTTATTACTTTAAACTATATTATTCTAATGTGAAAATTCATTTTTGATTTATAAAGAAATTATATTACTTATTAATTTATTTCTAAGTACTTACAATATTATAATTATTACCATATATACAAAATATATTTTAATTTTTACCTAAATATTTGACTCTGTCAAGAAACTATGAATAAGTTATTGTTGGCTAATTTCGATATACCAATTTTAAAAAACATTTTTATTATAAAAACATTTTTATTAATATGATAAATTTAATTCTTAAATAAAATATTATTTATTCAAAAGTATCAATTTTTATAATACGATCAAATTTATAATCCTTAGAAAAATAGAATATTATTTCATAAGATTATTTTTTTATTTATATATGAATAAATAATATTTTTAAAAACATTTTATGAAAAAAATTTATTCCAAATTTGTGAATTTATCCAAAAACTGTATTTCCATTAAAATAAATCATATATATTTTACAAAAGAAAATAATTATGGATTATTTTTTAAAATAA
The DNA here is from genome assembly GCA_963277665.1 of Viscum album. Classification (NCBI taxonomy): domain Eukaryota; kingdom Viridiplantae; phylum Streptophyta; class Magnoliopsida; order Santalales; family Viscaceae; genus Viscum; species Viscum album. The sequence goes on along the minus strand of OY728155.1, from coordinate 1,283,724,343 downwards.
TTTATTTTTTCATTTTTTATACTTTTAATTAATATAAGTTCCTTTTATTTTATTTAATAAGATAACTTAATATTTCATTATTTGATCGGGATGGTTACCATTCTAAAAGTCATGTTACTATTAAAATTATCATGTTGGTTTTTTAATTCATATAAATACCTACAATTTACATCATTCAAAATTCACTCTAATACGTACCATGGTTCTATAATCATTATTGTAAAAAAAATCAATTTAGTTAATAATATTTTTTTAACATTTTTACCGTATTATTCACAGGTCTGAGTTGTCTAAGAGGAAAAGATGATCTAAATTTCCCTATTAAAGTTTTTTTTTTATTTTTCTATGTTTACTGCCCCACTGTTACAATTTTGATTTTATGGATATATATTTATTCTCTAAATGTAGTGTTCAAATAAATAAAATAAAGTGTTATTTATATATTATCTAGTGTGTGTGTTTAACAATATATCATGTTACTAAATATGACATAAATTTTTTATTGAAAATTTAATTTCCATATATAAAATTCAAGGTCATCACATTGTGTGACTTTAATTTCATGTCATTTTCATATAGTACCTGATAAGGACTAAGGTGGGGGTGAAGCTGAACACAGATGGGTCGCTCCTTGGGGAGGATATGAAAGGTGGGATTGTTATCAGAGACCACACATGAGCTGTAATTGTAGCATTTACAGATTTCTTCGGTAGAGGTGATGTCCTTCAAGAGGAATCTCAGGGGATGGTCACCAGTCTGGAGTTGTGTCAGCAGAGGCGAATACACATCAGTGCAGTGGATACAGACTCTCTTATTCTTCATCAAGATCTCATGGGAACAGGGTCTACCTCATGGAAGATTGAATACCTAATGAGAAGATTCATACATATGTTGGGAAATCACATGGATATCATCCACACATGGTGGGAGGGAAATAGGGTTGTGGACTTCCTGGCTTCCTTGGATTCACCAGATCAACGTATGTCCTCTTTTATTACTTTAGGGTCCTTTCCAAGGGAGGGGCTTCATCATGTGGTTAATGACACCCTTGGATTGCATTTTTTCAGACCTCCATGATTGTATCACCTGTTTTTTCTCCCAAAAATCAATAAAAAAGGTTATTTTCAGTCAGTCATGATGAGGACTCATGTGACAGTATATCTTCATCTTTCCCAAGTGCCCCACATGCTATGTACCCCACTAGAAAACGTTTTGTAGGTTGATACCACATGAACTAGACTATGGTGGAATATACCGAGATACTTTCAAAGACTATAAACCATGAAAATTTGAATACATTTCATGAACTAGACATTTCTTAATAATAATAGTGTTTTATTACTTGGGAGATAGTTTTGGATTCTTATGTTTTCCATTATAAAAGTTTTTTTATAGAATGTAATGGAACATATATCTTCACTATACATGATTTATTTATAATTTCTTAGAGTTATTGATGTTCCATATATTTATAGAGATGATGATGGAGAGAGTGGAAAGGATGGTTGGAGTAGACATCATGTTGGTAACCCTCCTAATGGCATACTAACACCAAGGTGTGGGTCCTCTATATATACAGTGGATTAATTAATCCCTCTTAGTTATTGGGTGATGGTCATCAACTTATGGAGTAGATAACCCCATCAATTTATGTACATACCACATGATGAGGTGCATGTACTTTATAGTGGAATATACCCCCTTGACTGATTTTCACTATTTACAAAGGTGTGTGTCTCCTACTATGATTGATTGATGATGTAGAAGTGATGAAAGTGATGAATTCTAGGTTATTTTTTTCTTGATGTGGTATTAAAATATGGGTTTCCATTAGTGGAATAATACAAAAACCAAACTGTCACATACATAACTTATTTTAAAGTTATTTTTAATTTATCTTCCATTCATGCTTTATTTTGTGGGTTTTCCGTGCTTTTATGGAGGAATGGGTCAGTTTTCATGAATTGGGGCAAACTGTGAGCCCAATTCCAGATTTAAAATAAATTTTCATTCTTTTATAACTAATTCACTTTTCAACATTTTTTATCATTTCAAATTCATCTTTGGCCTCCCCTGACCTATTAACACCAAAATTTAAATTGGGAGACTTTATAAATCCATAATCATGTGGGATTTGGGTTTTTATTTTAGAATTGGGCCAACCCGAAATCCCATTTTCTAGTTTTAATTTGATTTTTTAATTTTTTAATATATTATTCATTATATTTAATTTTTCGTTGATTTCACCTCCCCCTCGACCCTAAGACGCCCAGCCGTGCTCCCATTGCCTTTCCCCCCTCTTTGGAGCTCTTTGAAATCGCGACATAAGGAAGAACTTCATAGGTTGTCTCAAATCGGCCAGAATTGAAGAGGTAAATTCATACCTTATTAACTCTCACAATTATTTCCCTTTTCCCTACAATCTAGTTCCTAAATGAACTTCTAAATCTTGTTCGAACAACCCCTAAATTTTGTTTATTTTCAATTTCATCTACTATGGTTTTGGGAATGATTAATTCAGGATACTTCAAGTAAGTTGGTCCATTTCTTTCCTCTTTCAAATTTCTTAGGGTTTCATTTGTTTTTATTAGGGTTTATTCCATATTCCTTGAAGTACCAAAAGAGTTGGTGGTAGGGTTTAGAACCTAAGGTTTAACCTAGGGTTTTCTTTTCCAATTCTTGTGGTTTTAGGTTTGATCTTGGTCCCTCTTTGTGCGGTGGTGGTGCGATTTGATTTTCGCACAAAGGATTCATGGTTTTAACTAATTTTGTAGGTGATTCCATACGTATTAAATCTATGTTAATTAAATTGATTTTTTATGACATTTTCATGCTTATTTAATTTTATGGTTTCTGCCAAAAATAGTTTTAGTGGTTCTTGTAATGAAAATGAATTTTTAATGCCAATTTTAGTTGAAATTTGGGGTTTTTTAGGGAAGTCTCTTGTTGGTTCTTTTGTGGATTCCCTATCACTACTTATTTTATATTATTGGGATTTAATAGGGCTGAGAATACTATTTTTATTGTTTATCCCTTCTGTTTATTGCTGTGAAAGTTGGTTTTAATGGTGATGTGGAACTTGTGAACATTAAGTGTCATGTTTGTTTAAAAATGGAAGTTTTACAAAGATTACATTTCTTGGTTCACATGGGGCAGCCCTAAAAATTGAATTTTTGGTTTAATTGAAATTTAAGTCTGCCTTTTCTGTTTTGGTAACTTATAGGTGTGCATATAGTGTGCATAGTGGGTTTTTCAGGGAGTGTTGGGTGCAAAACAATGCGGTTTTTTTGAGAAATTGTTTTATAGAAAATCAAAGTGTTTTGTTGTGTGTTTTAAATGGTATAAAGTGTGTGTACATACTGTATTGTTTGTAAGTGACCATTATTGGTGTTTTTATATGAAAATGGATGCATGTGTCCTGTTGAATTTGTTTGAGCACAAAGGGGGAAGCCCAGGTACCTAGGTGGGGCGGATGTGTACCAGTACGACTAGTGGACCAGATGGGTTTTGTCCATGTTTCACCTATCATTTGGATAAATACAACTCTAAGTAAACCATGTGGATTATTATTGGGGACCAATAGATTATGGGTATGTTCCCTACTAGTGGCTCGTGCACGAGAACATATTTTCCTATGGTTACTTTACACCGAGGTATGAGGTACATGCGGCTTGAAACTATCTAGTTCCTAGGGGTGTCCCCAATTTTGTTTCTCATTGTTTTTGTGATATTTACCATTTTATTTGGATGTTTTTGTAGGTACTTTACAGTATTTAACATGTCTATTTAAATATGTGAACATTCTGAATATTTTAGCTTGAAAACTGTTTTCAATTGAAAGTTTCATTTCGTGGATTTTATCACTGTCTTTCTTTGCGTACTAAAACTGCTTACTTTTTCACAATGTATTGCATCCTCATTGGAATAATTGGTTGGTATCCTATTGGGATTAGTATAACACCCTACTTACGCCCCTTGGGTGTAAGTATACTTGGTTATATTTGACTCAGGTAAAGGAAATGCCAAGGGTGATGGCGGTTCAGGGTGTTAGTCCTCATCGCTGGGGTGGAGTTGTGGAGACGACTTGCGGGTGATGATCCCCTTGTCGTGTGGAGTCTTTGGGGATGTATTTATATTGTCATTATTTTTTTTCACATCTTTTATTGTCTTTAATCCAATTTATTTAGTTCTGGTTTTTGGTTAAGACTTGTTTGTCTTGAAAATTTCAGATTTATATTATGGATTGTTTTAATGTGTTATGCTTTCATACTCGGGTAAATAATTCCCATACCTAAATTAATGATACCTAGGTACTTGTTCCAACCCATGGGGATAGGTAATGACCTTTGGGACTTAGCGCGGGCCAGGTTTGGTGCCAGTTTGATGGCGACCAGATCCGGTTCGTGACAAAATGGTATCAGAGGAGGTACATGTTAACTCTTTGGGTCACGTTATTTAGGGAACAGTCGGGATAGTCTAGATTTAGGATTGATGGGACTTGGTAGTTTGATTATGGGTAGTGTTCTTGACAACCACACCTCATGAAGAGATTCGAGTCGCTAGGGGATGTCAGGATTTATCTAAGTCCTTTGGTTTTCTTGGTTAGATGATGATTAGGGGAACTGAAAAGAGAGTTGTGTTAATAGTCTCTGTGAGCTCACAGGGCCTGGAAAGCCATGTGGACCAAGTTATATTCCCTAGAACACTCTATGTTATGGTGAAGTGATTGGAATAAGGCCTACAACCATATTTTCAAGTCACCCACTAAAATTAGTTTCCACTCGCATTGTTTTGTGCTTTAGTTTTGAAATCTTGGCACTTTGGTTTTAAGAAGCGTAAAGTTATTGTGAAATTATTTACAAATAAATAGGGAATGGTTTGGTTTATGAAATGGTGGAACTGAATTTTCACAATTGTTTTGAAATGGAAAATGGTGTGCTTACAACTCTTTTGAAAGCAGGAACTATATTAAAGTTGGTTTTGAAAAGTGTTTCCAATAGAGTTTTCTAAACATTCAAAGAGTGTTTTAATGGAATGATATGTTTTGAAATTGATGTGAATATCTTGAAAGTGAGTTCTTTTCTAAATGGTTGTGTCTTTCTGAAATGTTTTTTAAGATGTGAGTTGGGATTTTGATCTCGTGGTTAGCGGTTTTGAGAAAAAGGATGTGTTTTTTGACCGGTTTGTTTTTGAAAAGTGGAAATAATTTTTATTTTGACCTTTGGTATTTTTGGGAGAAACCACATGCATGGGGTTATATGGGAAGATTTATGGTTGATGAAATGACTGGATGAGTGACGGGATGGATATGATGAGGGTGCCCGGTGTGGCATAGAAACATGCATGTGTAAGGCCCATGGGGTACCATTGGGGGATGCGCTAACCGCTGAACCATTTGTTTTCAAATAAATGTTTTTAAAGAAAAAAATGATGCCTTGATGAATTTTTTGGGATGGTTTATATTATGTGTTTTTGGAAAATGTTGATGTTGTGAGATGTTTTGAGTCTGAGAACCCCTCCTGTTTGAACTGTGTTTTGGGTTTGTGTTTGGTCGGTAAGCTGGGTAGAAGGACTAGTTAGTAGTCTCCTCTATGATATGTTTTGGGAAACCTTTATGGTGGATCCCTTCATGTGTTTGGATCTGGTTTATGGCACTTTTTGACCAATGGACCAGATTGGATGGGTCTTTTGGTTCTCTTATAGGATAAGGTATGCCCCCATTAAGGGTTAATGCATAACTGAAGTGCAGCCCAAATTGTTTCTCCGTTGGAAAATCCTCCAGTTGATCAATATAAGGAATATTCTTTTTTCTAGATCTTTAGATTGAGTCTACACCCATTCCTTTCTTTGATTTTTAGATCCTCTTGTAATGAGAGAGTGCTCATGGAAGGTTGAAAGAGACATTAGTTTCTTATGTTTCCTGATTCGTCGAAGGTGGATGTGGTCTAGGGTTGTTAGTGTGTATGAGTGTCTCGATGGTGTTTAAGAGGGCCTTTGGGATCTTCAATGTTTCTTTGAAGCATGATTTCACGTTAAACCACTAGTGTGGGAAATATGTTCACAATAGAATATCGTGGCCACATTCTAAAATTGTGTGTTGTTTGGGGATGTTGCATAAGGTCCCTCTCAATGCATTGTTTATATCAGTCACAATGGTCATGTTCGTTGTTGCCTTATGATGTCATGTGCTCGATTGACCATATAGGTGAAAGTCATGAAATACTCTGAGAGTACCTGTTATGTTGGGAGAATGTCTCCCTTGGAAAAACTTCAAAATCTTCCATTTTAGAATACGGTGAGTGTAGGTGTTCTTTACTTCTATTGTTTCTCACCTGAAAAAACAAGGTGTGATGTGTGTGCATCTTCTTAGCCCTTGTTTCAGTGAAATATTAGGATAGGGTAAAGTGATTTTGGAATGTTTTATGTCTGGAAAACATATCTGGGATTGTGGTGTAGTTGTTGGTGGCACCGAAAGAAGAATTATCATTCATTTGGTTTCCAATGACTAATTTCAAGGTCGAAGATGCTTCAATCATTTGAGCTATAGCCATAGGTCTCAAAGAGAAGCTAGCTCATCGTCGGGGGAAATCACAGGGTCATTTAAACCCTTGTACAAATTACTATCCTAAATATGAAAGATAGGAAGAGTTTAAACCTCTAGTATCATCATCTTTCTTCTATTTTCACGTTTGGTGGAAATAGGTGGGGGGCCTTGTACCCATGCTATTGCCCAATGTCATTCCCTCCCCCTTTGGTTTCCATTGAGTCTTTGGAGAATGGTTTGAAATTTGGGTAGACAGGTTGAGCACATGGATTGTGAATGATTAAGAGTTACTGTGTTCTTGTAATCTAGGTGGTAAGATTGACCAACACAGTTAGTTTATGGTTTCACAAACTTTGCGGGCTAACCGTGTGACCATCCCAAATCTTGGAATTTTTGGGTTTTTCTGTGTCGGCCCATACTGGTAGGTTAAGATGGTTGGTTATTATGGTGGGGTGAACCACTATGATTCTCATGTATGTTCCTTCGGAAATTTTGAATGGAAGTCTATCCTATGTACCAGGGAGTCCATTCAGACCTCCCCCTATTAGTGTTCTGATTCTGTCTCGGAAAAAAATTATTGGTTGTCTCTTATGGTGGGGAGCATATTTGTATTCCCCCATACAAGTATCCTAGATTTATCCATGGTCTTGTCTTGGTGCAGATAGTCTCATTAAGATCTATCTAGCTACCAAAATCTTCCTTCGGTAAACGTTGGGACTGGAGAGCACCCAATTGTATAGTTAAAGTAAGGTTAGTGTAACCTGGTTCAAGGTTGTTCTTCGTTTGGGTGAATTGCTTTAGTATTGTTCGGATAGTGTTTGAGAAGTTTTATTTTGGGATAAAGTATTAATTTTATTGATAATTTAAGGAAAGTGGTGTATGTTTTGGTTGTAAGTGTAATCCTTCCTTAATTGATCACTAGAGGTGTTTTGGCCTTCGGGGGAAAAACCAGGCAAGGGAGTACCTATTAGTTTTTTAGTTGGGTTTGGTTGTTGCTTTGACCTTGATGTGACTTTCTGGGGTAGAAAGTTTTCAGGGTGGGGATAATTGTCACATACATAACTTATTTTAATGTAATTTTTAATTTATTTTCCATTCATTCTTTGATTTGGGGGTTTCCCAAGCTTTTATGGAGGAATGGGTGAGTTTTCATGAACTGGGCTAAACCGTGAGCCCAATTCCAGATTTAAAATAATTTTTTTTTTCTTTTATAACTCATTCATTTTTCAAAAAATTTCATCCATTAAAATTCATACTTGGCATCCCCTGACCTATTAACACTAACATTTAAATTTGGAGCCTTTATAAATCCATAATCATGCGGGATTTGGGTCTTTATTTAAGAATTGGGCCAACCTGAAAGCCCATTTTCCAATTTTAAATTGTTTCTTTAATTTTTTAATATCTTTTTCATTATAATGAATTTTTCGGTGATTCTACTTCCCTATCGACCCTATGAATCCCTGGAGAGGTCCCATTTCCTTTCCCCACTCCTTGGAGCTCTTTGAAATCGCGACACAGGGCAGAACTTCATAGGTTGTCTCAAATCATCCAGAATTGAAGAGGTAACTTCATCCCTTCTTAACTCTCTCAGTTTTTACTCTTTAAACACCATTAAAGTTCCTAAATGACCTTATAAATATTTTTCGAACAACCCCTGAATTTTGGCTATTTTCAATTTCATCTACTATTGTTTTGGGAGTGATTAATTCAGGATACTTCAAGTAAGTGAGTCCATTTCATTCCTCTTTCAAATTGCTTAGGGTTTAATTATTTTTTATTAGGGTTTATTCTCTCTTACTTGAAGTACCAAATGACCAGGGGGTAGGGTTTCGAACCTAAGGTTTAACCTTGGGTTTTATTTTCCAATTCATGTGGTTTTAGGTTTGATCTAGGTCCCTCTTGGTGCGACGGTGGTGCGATTTGATTTTCGCACAAAGGATTCAAGGTTTTACATAATTTTGTAAGTGATTCCATATGTATGAAATCTATGTGAATTGAATTTCTGTTTTTATGACATTTTCATGTTCATTTAATTTTTTGGTTGCTTCAAAAAATAGTTTTAGTGGTTTTTGTAATGAAAATGAATTTTTAAAGCCAATTTTAGGTGAAATTGGGGGGTTTTCATGGAAGTCTCTTGTTAGTTCTTTTGGGGCTTCCCTATCACTACTAATTTTACTTTATTGGGATTTAATAGGGCTTAAAATACTATTTTGAATGTTTATCCCTTATTTTTATTGCTTTTAAATTTGGTTTTAATGGTGTTGTGGAACTTGTGAACTTTAAGTGTCATGTTTGTTTAAAAATGGAATTTTTACAAAGATTACATTTCTTGGTTCACATGGGGATACCCTAAAAATTTATTTTTGGTTTAATTGATATTTATAAGGCTTCCTGTTATGTTTTGGTAACTTATAGGTGTGCATATAGTGTGAAAAGTGGGGTTTTTAGGGAGTGTTGGGTGCAAAACAATGAAGTTTTTTTGAGAAATTGTTTTATGGAAAATCAAAGTGTTTTTGTGTGTGTTTTAAATGGTGTAAAGTGTGTATAGATACTTTATTGTTTGTAAGTGACCAGTATTGGTGTTTTTATATGAAAATGGATGCAGGTGGCACTATTAATTTGTTTGAGCACAAAGGGGAAAGCACAGGTACGTAGGTGGGGCGGATGTGTACTAGTACGACTAGTGGACCAGATGGGTTTTGTCCCTATTTCACCTAGAATTTGGATAAATACAACTCTAACTAAATGATGTGGATTATTATTCGGGACCACTATGTTATTGTTATGTTCCCTACTAGTGGCTCGTGCATGAGAATGAATTTTACTATGGTTAATTTACACCGAGGTATGAGGTACATGGGGCCCGAGACAATCTAGTCCCTAGGGGTGTTCCCAATTTTGTTGCTCATTGTTTTTGTGATATTTCCAATTTTATTTGGATGTTTTTGTATGTGCTTTACAGTATCTAACATGTCTATTTAAATTTGTGAACATTCTGAAAATTTTATCTTGAAAAGTGTTTTCAATTGAAATTTGAATTTCGTGGATTTTATCACTGTCTTTCTTTGCGTACTAAAACTGCTTGCTTTTTCACATTGTATTGAATCCTCTTTGGAATAATTGGGTGGTATCCTATTGGGCATAGTATCACACCCTACTTACACCCCTTTGGTGTAAGTATACTTGGTTATGTTTGACTCAGGTAAAGGAAAGGCCAAGGGTGAAGGCGGTTCATGGTGTTAGTCCCCATCGTTGGGGTGGAGTTGTGGAGACGACTTGCGGGTGATGACCCCCTTGTCATGTGGAGTCCTTGGGGATGCCTTGTTGTTGTAATTATTTGTATTTGGACCTCTTTTATTTTATTTAATCCAATTTATTCAGTTCTGGTTTTTGGTTAAGACTTGTTTGGCTTGAAAATTTCAGATTTATATTATGGATTGTTTTAATGTTTTATGCTTTCATACTTGGGTAAATCGTTCCCATATCTAAAATAATGATACCCAGTCACTTGTTCCAACCCGTGGAGATAGGGAATGCCCTTCGGGTCTTATCATGGGCTGGGTTTGGTGCTGGTTTGATGGCGACCAGATCCAGTTCATGACAAAAACTAAGTGGGGGTATCAGTGGTTCTGACATGTTATAATGATATCTTGGTAGTTTGATTCATAGATAAAGAGTTTGTCAGTTGTAGTTTTGTTAGAATTTTTTTGGGTCTCTTAAGGAAATGATGTTATGGTTTCATGAGTTTTTTTAAAAGATCAGATAAAAAACTATTATTGGATCCAAACTATATATCCTTTCACCAAAACACTAAAAACCTATTAGTTAACTTAAAACTACAATGTATATATTACAAGGTTTAATCTGGATGGTACATGAATATGTAATATGTTAGTGGTCTTTTCATTCACACTATCCCTGATTTATATCTTCAAGATATGTTATAATAATAATGGATTCATCTTTTGAATGAAATATTCCACCATATAGATGTCCAAGCAATCATTAGAGGCAGGGTTTTGTTAATCCCATGCTAGTGACTTAGCCACCAGTCAATGACCAGTTGAGTGATGAAGCTTCAGTTTAGGGACCTGATATATAGGTGTTTCTCCCACTAGTGAAGTAGATTGTTGATCCCCCAATAGTTTATCAAAGTGTATACTCACCCATAGTGTAGATAAAAATCACATTAAAGTAAGATGAGACTACTCTAAGGTTGAGTGTGATTCACTATTTTCAATGGTAGAGACCTTATAGGTTTTTAGGTGAGATGGAACCTCAGGTGGTATAGGAGTTGATACTGTCAATTTTTTCAAATATTTCATCTATCCTGGACACTTTACATCCTGATGGATGTTCATAATTTGTTAATTATTCATGATATATCATGTTTTTAGTGGTTAGTTTTCATCAAGACTCATGATGAGACTACTATACCCTAGACAATGTTTGAGCTCTTATTCAAAGGGGATTATAATATAGCGATGTTGAAGATGGTGTGAGTCCAAGATATGTTATTACTCTATCAGAGTATCATGATAGTTTCCAAGTATACAGTGTGGTTCATGAACCTTATTATCAAATCTCAGTATATTATCATTGAATTTTATATCTAAGCCTGAAATATTGAGTGAGGCCTTCGGCTGACGATTTGAGATGCAAATTCACCCTAGTGTATTACCACTTATTTCATGTTTCTTGACTGTTATCTGGAGATACAGAGTTTTACAATGGATTTTTTATGAGATGATATAAATTTTTCAATAGTTCTAATAGAAAATTAATCCATAATATCAATATGGAGATAATCGAGAAGAATATGTCATCATAGGTTGGCACATTTGTGATCTCGGCCTCAAAGGTCAGTCGTATATGGATCTCAAAATAGTTCCATCCACCTATGAGACATATCCAATTTTTATCATGGTGGAAGAGGACACCTAGATAATGTTTTCTCAACAAGGTGGTAAATATATGATAGCAAAGGAGGTAATGTTGATAAAACCCCAAAAATGGAATTGTAGAGACTATGAGCCTCCCTGAGGTGGATAGGGTGGTCCTCCCATAGGTGGCTATATCATAGGAGCTATATAGAAACCCAAAACATTCATTCATGATTATTAAATCATTTTTAAGATAAATATCATAATAATAATACATTATATAATAAAACTTTTAATGTCTTGGGAAAATTATGTCTGTAGAACTTGAATACATATAAAATTTTAATCATTATTTAAATCATATTTTATATTCTTATTAAAATATTTCATGTTTTTTTGCATATGTATTGACTTGAATACATATAATAATGAAATGGTGAGCTAAAATCCCATCAAGGTGAGGGATAATAGTGAAGGCCATGAGACATGAAAAAATATGAGAACATGGGTGAGAGTGATCATTGTCATCATATCATAAGAATAAGATCCTCATCATAATCTAACAGAAGACATTTTATAGAGACTTGAAATGTTTATCACTCATAATAATAAAGCATCATATCATTGTGGAAAAGGACCATGCATAAAATTGAACAAATCTAGTATCATGTTCACGCATAACATATGTATATAGACCACCACATCATATAATGTATACTAGCCTAGCATCATGTTCACGAATAATAGTAATATCTAGAGATATATAACTTTACCCAATTAATTGGATGGATATATAAATATAAGAACACCATTCACATAAAAAATCTCATAATCATGCATTCCACATAAAAAATAATTATTTATCAATCATAAAAATCAAATAAACACATGATAGAACAATGGGTTTTATAATGGTTTCTTAAGAAATATATCAATGAATATAACATGGAGGTTCTGAGAAAGAATAATGAAAAACATTATTTTAGGAATTAATGGGGGTCAATAATAAGGAATAGATAATGGTCATTTTAAAAAATAAGTATCAACATTGGGATAATCAATGAGGGGCTTCATGAATAAACACATTATTATTAATTATTACGGTGGTATTGAATTCATCACAAAAAAGTAAGAACATGTATATCCAAAACAAATAAAAATGGAAATCCTTATTGAAGTAATTTAAAATGTGATTTTAGAAGAATCATAAAAATATAGACTAAGAGAAAATAAATACAAATGAAAAATTTATGTTTGAAAGTCCCCTTATAGAAGGCATCATTTTGTTTTATTACACATAATCCTCTAGTATAAAAACATGTGTTTATGAAAAATTTAATATTGAATTATATTAATTTAATTATTTCCATTATATCATAGTCATAATAATTTGAATTTATTTATTACTATTTATTTGAAGTTAGAATGTGTTGATAAAATGTTAATTTTAATTTTCACATTTACATTTTGATTTATTATTTTTTAATAATTATTATTTATAAATTAGTAAAATTTAACCCTATAATAATTAAAATAAATAAAAATATATATTTTTATATAATATATTAGCTAAACTAGTTATCTATACATAAATAATTAACATTGTCTTCATTGGTGGTAAACTGACCATTAACAAGATTTTTCTAAAGAGAGGGAGTGAGATAATATAACTATTATAAATATTGTTTAATAAGTATCTTGTTGGATAATAAAATTTATATAATCATTCATTAGTCTAGAAAGGGGTTTCTAGAAGAGTGTGTGTAACAATGTAATATATAGAGTGAAATCAAAAAAGGTAGAAGGGTTACCCCATCTTGGAAGATTATCCTTTTCATAGGCCTTAATGCATTGGATTATTAGAATATTATAATAAGAATCAAGATGACAGGATTGTGAAGATCTTAGTAGATATTAAAAATATGAGATTTTATTTTCCAAAGGGAGGGAGATGAAATATTTATAATTAAGGGGAGGCATATATTTTGTTTAATGTATTGAATATATTATTATTTACAAAGTAAACCATTTTGTATTAATATTTTTGAGATGATGAATTATATTAAATTTAAAATAAATTATTTTATAAATTTTTAACCCATTTAACACTGAATTTATTAGTTAATCCATAACAAATAAAAAAAGAAAAATTACTTTTTAATGGAATACTTTAGATTTTTAAACCTAGGAAATTTATTTTTTATATTTGGAAATTAAGTTTATTATTTTTTAAATCTGTAATTTATCTTATTAAATAAATATATATATAACTACTTTATAATTTATTAGGAAATTATTATATCATTACTATATTGTAGAAAATGTTGTTTTTGAAAAAATGTATTTGTACTATTCATCAAAAAATTAATGTTTTTTATAAAAGTATCAAAATTTCACCCATATAAGATTTTTATGAGATGATTCCCAAAATAAAATTCATTTTATTAAAATAAATATCCAAATTTGGTAATTTAAATATTTGTTTTTCAAAACTGGTGTTTTTTTAAAATACATTGCAGTATAATTTATTAAAATAACTTATACTTTATTTTTTAGTTCTCTAATTTATATGGGATTATATTATTTATATTTACTTACATTATTCATTATAAATATTATTTAAAATTCATTTTATCACTCTAATGTAAAAGTTATTATTCTAAAACTCATGTTATTATTCACAATAGTTGGATAACAATTCTAAACAGTGAGGTTACGATTACAATAGTCATATTGGTTTTGTAATTTTTACAAATACCACATATCTCCTTCATTTGGAATATACATAAATTCCTCTAAAGGTTCTATATTTTTCAATTTCAAAATTTTGATTGTATTAATAGTTTTTTTGTTTGTTACAATATTTTTTATGTGTGTTGTAATTTCAAGAGTCCAAAATTATGTAATATTTTCTATTTTAGTTATGTTATTTTTTGTGTTCAATTTCCATTTATGCTACCTTTAATTTTATAAATTATATTTATTATCAAAATATAACATTACATATTGATTAAATAAATTATTATTATTTTATATTATGTTATGAATTTGTTTTATACTATCTCATATTCTTAAATATGAGACATGTAACATCCCTGACCCGGAAGCCACTAAACCGGTGCTCCAAGCCGGGTAGTTACATAACCTTAAGCACACCTCCCCATACGCAAAAGGTTGCCGACTAGCAGTGGGGGTCTTTGTGGTCAAGTGGGGAGACTATCCCCCTTTTTATCAGAGTAAGCCACAACAAAAGTAAACCAATAGAGGAACAATAATCAATAAATAAGGAACATGTATAACAACCATTTCCAACAATAAATATGCCATATCCTACTACAAGTGCAAAAGTGAACAAAATCTGAAAACAATTACAACGTCCAAAATCCCCCATAATGGTCTCGAATCCAAGTCTGGATCCTCCACCAAGTGCTACCCATGTTCACTCGACTATCTAGAAAGGACCCTTTCCCTTCTCATGTCCTGCAATCATGAAGTCTGATCGGGTACCCAATGGTGGCCTAAGCAAGGTGTGAGTACAACACAGTAGGCCACCACCAATGGTGTCTACAAAATATCTAGTATAAATATGTAGTGAATGCAAAAGGAATATGAATGATAATTTCCAAGTAATTATTTAAGGTACCATTAACCAGTTCATAGCCAAAGCCATTGCCACTTCAATTACCATTCATTTCACACCAATTATCATCCCTTACCATTTCATCACATTTCCATGGGTTAAACACATACATTATGTTACATGGGTCTAAGGCCAACAATCACATGCCAAAGGTTAAACAAATATTTATCCTATATCACTAGGACTAACCCCCTCATAGCAACCATATCCTCACCTCGAACCCTCAGTCTAGGTGGATGCAACCATTAGGAGAATACATCATCAGTCCCCATTCCTAACCCATGCATTTAGGGTGGAGTTTAGAGAATCAGTCTTCACTCGACCCTTGGGCGTAGATCCTCAAGTCATACCCCACTCTACCAAGCCATGTTCACAAGCTTATATATATAATTAACCATCAACCCACCATACCATTATCCTTTTAAAAACACCGTTCACAACAAACCACACAGGAATTCACATTATGCCTTAACCCATTAACACATTTCCATTTCACATCATTTAACCATTCACCCAATTCCCTTGTGTTATGCCTATCTCACTAAGCATTCAACACTAAACCCATAACCACCCTGTTATGGTCTTTAATCAGTTTACACATTAACCAATTTAACCCGTTCATTATTTCCATGAATCAACCATTCAACCCATTCCAAATAAACCTTAGGTTATTTCAATGTCTATGTGAATCACCTAAATTCTATTCCAAGTTCAACCAATCATGCCAACAAATTCTTCAAGGGACCTACCATTTATTACAACAAGGTCACTTGTTTAATAACAATCCCTAAGCCCGAGAAAAGCCAGCACATCCCATGGATGGCCCCAAATAGGTCAAGCCATCCTCAACGCATCCCATAGGGATCGTGAGGGTTCCCATTTACCGTTTTTAATCATCCTTTATACCAAACGCATCGAGGTTTAACTAATCTCATCAAAAGGAAACCATGAGCAAATCCACAGATGCATAAATCCACCATAAAACTATGGTATAACGTTTTTAGACCACCGACCTCGAAAACGTGGTTGAACGCACACTCAATCGAGTCCTTAGACCTCGATTCGACCAGCCTTTGGAGATTCATCCTAGAACTCACCCAAAAGATAGGGGTTTAGATCTTTGGAACAAGAGGGAGAGAACATACAAACCCTAAACCAAAAAGAGAAGCAAGGATGGGATTAGCCTTACCCGGAGCTTTGATCTGCATCCAATGACACCAAAAACACCTTAGAAATGAGGGAGATCTACTTCTTGGATCTCTTGAGTAATTTGGTTCATCCCAAGGATGAAGAGAGAGGAATGGAGAGGAATCCCAAGCGAGTTCTTAAAATCCCAGGGTGGCAATTTTTTAATTTTTCCCAACATTAAGAGACCACACGATTTGGCCGCATGGTTTGAAAAACCGTGCGCAAACCATGTGCATGCTACTATTTGGAGGAGGAAGGGTTGCACGGTTTACCTGGGCAGGCCGCACGGTTTTCCCTGGCCATGCGCAGGCCATGCGCCTAGGCTTATCTTGCCCAACTTTCCTTTATTTCGTGCCCCGAGCCCCCGAAACACCCCCAAGACTTCTCATACATTCAGAAGACATCCCTTGAAGCCTGAAAAAAGGGATTCAACCAAAACATAATGAAAACACACCCTTCCCGAAACCGGGATCTTACAACTGCCCCACCTTATAATGTCTAGTCCTCGAGCCGAGTTTCCAAGCCTCATTGATCCACCGAAGAGAAGAGTTCGGGCCACGGATCCCTCATATCTGATTATCACTCCCAAGTTTCTTCCTTAACATTTCCATGCTTCCATAGTACTCACACTAATGGCACGACCTTTCCTTGCAAGAAATTTTCACTAAGATCCACCACACGAACGGGATGCTCCTCAAAGGGCGTATCACCCTCAATCTCGACATCCTCCACATCAACCACTTGAGGTGGGTCAGGATGATACCATCGAAGCAGTGACACATTAAACACATCATGCATCCCACCATACCGTTGTGGAAGAGCCAATCGATAATCCACTGGTCTGATCCTCTCCACAATATCAAAAGGTCCCACATATCGGGGCACCAACTTACCCTGCTTTCGAATCTAACGGTGACCCTACCGTAGCGACACCCGAAGGAACACATTATCACCCATCGCAAACTCAAGAGGTCTATGCCTACGATCTGCATACGACTTCTTCCTACTCTGAGATGTAGCCATCTGCTTCCTGATCAACACAACTATCTATAAAGTCTCATGCACGAGACTTGCCCCGAACAACTCAGATTCACCGACCTCTAGTCAACACAATAGAGATCTACATGGCCTCCCGTAGAGTACCTCAAACGGTGCCATCTGAATCGTATCCTGAAAACTGTTGTTGTAGTAAAAATAAACTAATGATAGGTTCCTCTCCTAAGAATCACCAAAGTTCAAGGAAAAATCACTTAACATGTCTTCCAACACTTGGATCGTACGCTCTGATTGCCTGTCCGTCTACGGGTGGAAAGACGTACTCAAAAACACATGCGTACCAAGTTCCTTATGCAACCCTTGCCAGAAACGTGAATTGAAATGTGGATCTTGGTCCGAAACTATGGTTCGCAGAACACCATGCAACTGAACTATTTCCCGAACATACAGCTCACCCAACTGGTCGACTGTATAGGTCTCCTAAATAAGTAAGAAATGAGCCACTTTCGTTCACAGATCCACAACCACCCATATTACATCATTCTTCTATGGAATACTCATTAGAACCACAAGAAAATCCATTGGTACATCATCCAACATTAATTCTGGAATGGGAAATGGATGAAACAAACCACCTGGGTGTTGATGCTCGGCCTTCACCTGCTGAAAGGTAAGGCAATGGAACAAATCCCGCAACTTCCTTCTTTATTCCAGGCCACCAAAACTACCTTCAGAGATCACTGTACATCTTGGTCACACCAGGATGCACTGCCCACTTTGATTCATGGAACTCACACATCATCTCTTCCCGTAAACACTTTGGCACAACCACACGATCACAAACATGAACAACACCTTCCACGCTGACGGCCCAATTAGAAGGTATCTCCCCACCTTTACACTTTTCCTTCATGTTCAAACACTCAGGATCATCAAGATGACATTCATTAACTCGACTTAAAAGCATCGACTCCATCGTTAAGGAATCAATATTGACCTAACCACTCTCCTCTTGAACATCCAGGTGCTTCTCTGCAAACAAATCCATCACCTTCTACTCGGTGCTAGACTCCTGAACCACCTGATTTTGAACCTTCCTGCTCAGAGCATCAGCAACACCATTTACCTTTCTCAGTGTGTACACCAACTCAAAGTCAAAATACTAGAAATATTAAACCCATCTTCGCTGCCGATGGTTCAGATCCCATTGTGAGAAGTTGTACTTTAAATTATTATGGTCGGTAAACATAGTAAACTGTTCTCTGAACAGATAGTGCCTCCAGCACTTCAAGGCGTACATCACTACAGCCAACTAAAGGTCATGAGTTGGATAGTTCCACTCATGGGGTCTCAACTACCTTGACCCATAAGCAACAACCCGATCATCCAGCATCAACACAACCCAAATTCCGACTCCAGACATATCACAAAACATGATTTACTTCTTACCCGGCTCAGGTAAGATCCAGATAGGTGTGGTCGTCAACCGTTTCTTCAACTCTTAGAAGGCGTTCTCACAAGCCTCAGACCACTCAAACCTGATTCCTTTCTTTTTCAAGCCCGAGAGTGGTGCTTCCAAGTGAGAGATATCTTGAATAAACCTTCTGTAATACCTGGACAAACCCAAAAAACCCCAAACATCAAAAAAAACTATTGGGATGCTCCCTAGATAAAATGGCCTGTACTTTCTCTGGATCCACTAACACACCTACCTCCAAGATGATGTGACCAAGAAAATGCACCTCAACTATCTAGAATTGACACTTTGATAGCTTGGTGTATAGTCGATGCTCTCTTAGCGTACCCAAGATGATGTCAACATGTTGGGAATGATCATCATGAGTTTTCGAGTACACTAAGATATCGTTAAGAAAGAAAATCACATGCTGATCTAGATAGGGATGAAGGATTCAGTTCATTAAAGCCATAAACACCGCCAGTTCATTGGTCAAGCCGAAAGGCATTACCACAAACTCAAAAAACCCGTACCGACTTCAGAAATCGGACATTGGTACGCCAGAAGACCTCACCCTCATCTGGTGATAACCTGACGTCAGATCAATCATAGAAAACACTGATTCACCCCTCAACTGATCAAACATGTCATCAATTCTAGGAAGAGGGTACCGATTCTTCAAAGTCATCTGATTCCAAATTCGATAGTCCACACACAGCCTCAACGTCTGATCGGCCTTCTTTGGAAAAAGCACGGGAGATCCCCAAGGAGACGTAATAGGATGGATAAAACCCTTACGCTCCAACTCCTCAAGATGAACCTTCAGTTCCTAGAGTTCTTCCGGTGCCATATGGTATGGAGCAATAGAAACTAGCTCTGCTCCCGACAACAACTTGATCGTGAGCTCAACATCCCTCTCGGGTGGTAACCGCAAGAAATCCTCAGGAAACACATCCTGGAACCGATCCACCACAGGAGGAAAATTAGAATGTTCCCCTCCCTCATCATCATCACGCATGAGACATGCCACTTGATACGTGAGTCCACTCATCTATTGACAGAATAGCCCCACAGGCCCTGCTCGAACATCTCATTCACCACAGTGAACATAAACGTCACCCTCAAGAGACCTGAATGATACTCTACAATGATAATAGTCTGTGTGCACCCGATACAACACCATCCAATCCATTCCCAAGATTAGGTCAAACCCTGAAATCTCGAGAATGAACAATTCCCACAGAAAATGATACCCACCAACTTCAAAATCACATCCCTTGCACTACATGATATCCTCAACCCGCACCCCCAATGGGGTGTCAATTGACATAACTCCACACACCCCCTCCATAAGTAAATCCAACACTACCACAAGTTGAGAAAAAACAAAAGAGTGTGTGGAACCTGTGTCGAACAACGCAGTAGATTATGTAGAAGCTACAAGGATTGTACCTCGAACAGTTGATGGTCCGACTTCACCATCACTAGGCGCAAACTGAACTACCTGAAGCTGACCTGCCCTCTACCCTTGGCTTCAACCTGAGAACCCTATGTTGCACTACCCTGCTGGCATGAGCAATCTTTCCCTGGAGTTCCACATCCTCTGACCCTACCAGTATGGCCCGTGGAGCTCCAACTGCCTGCCTGATACTGGGAAACTGATCCCCTCCCCGTACCCGGCACCTAATTTTCATCATCATGCTCACCCCTCTGCCGAGGGTTCCTGCAAAACCCTTGCACATGCCCCATCCTGCCGCATGAAAGGAACTCAAATAGAGTTCGATGAAACTAACCATGCATATGCCCTGACCTACCGCACTGGTAACAGAACACCGGGTTCCCACTCTGAGAGGCTGACCCTCTCTTCTGACCACCTTACTAGAAACTTTCCAAACAGTGCTTCTGACCTTCGGAAAATGCACCACTTGTCCGCCTAGCTGGCACGACAATCCCACCACCTGAATCTCCTTTTAGGTTCCCTTCAAGGGTTATTGCCTTATCCATCACCTCTACAATCTTCTTCAAGTGGAATATATTTACTTGAGACCTGATCTCATGTCTCAACCTATCCTGGAAACACTTCACTACCGCTACCTCATCCCCTGCTAGCAATGGGACAAAGGGTCGCAAATCAGTAAAGCGACTAGCATAGTCCATCACAGATAGTGATCCCTAATTCAGGCTCATTAAATCTGCAGCCCGCTCCTACCTCAATGTCTCTGGGTAGAAATGCTCTAGAAACTTCTCCTAGAAAAGCTCCCATGACAACCCCTCAGCCTGCTCGGTCTGAGCCTAAATCTCCCACCAACGCCTTGCATGGCCCCACAACATATAAATGGCCAGCTTTACTCTCTTTTCAATAGGGGTCTCCAGATGATCCAGTATCATCTGGACAGACACTAACCAGAACTCCGCTGCCTCTAGCCCACCCTCTTCGGTGAAGGTCGGAGGGTGCTGTAGCTGGAACTCCCTGGTCATCTCAAACATACTCAGTGAAACCCGCCCTGGGTCTCGATCCATCATCTACAAAAGGCGATCCATGTACTCCCAGAAATGGTCTTCTCTACCTTCATTGATCACCACATTTTTATGCTCTTCTACTAGAAGAGTGTTCTCCATGACATCCTCCCATTACCCAACTAGTAATCGACACTGTGGTGGCATCTCTCTACATTGCCAAGCACGAGGTTTAGCAAGCATACCATAAAACTTTCACGACTTCATCAAAAGCTCTTTACTAGAAACAACACCCCCTTTTCATATAATCATTCAATGACATTAGCACCTCAAATTCCCTGCCCCGACCATCCCTACCGCGGGCCATGGTCTACATGCGGTAAACAACCATGCACTACCACCAAACTCACACAACATTTTATAAGAACATTTTCCACTTCATTTCAAACCCTTATATTTCATTAAACACCATTTACCCACTTGTTTTATTTCATTATTCCCACTATTTATTGGTTTCATGAAATGCATGATGCACCCTACTTTCCTACCTCACACACCCACCCCATGTGCGTGCATAACACAATGCATGTAACCTATCTCTCTAGGTGCCTGCAATGATGCATGAATGAAAATCCTCATGCCGTTAAGGCCATGAGCCAAATATCATAAAACAGTCACATCAAAACACATGTGTATCACTCAATGGTGAAATATCATCAACTGTAACAACACACAACCAAGAACAAAATTTCCCACCCAGGGTGACTTGGGTTTTCCCTCGAACATGGGTTAGTTACTCCCAAGCACAAGCTCATTTACCAAGGCCAGACACATCTTAACCCTTGGAAACCTACCCCAGATAATAAGACCTCAGAGAAGGAGAAGAAATACCTCCTCTGATACCACTTTGTAACATAACCAACCCAAGAGCCACTAAACTGGTGCTCTGAGCTGAGTAGTAACATAACCTTAAGTACACATCCTCGTATGCCAAAGGCTGCCGACTAGCAACGAGGGTCTTTGTGGTCATTTGGGGAGACTATACGCCATTTTTATCAGAGTAAGCCAAAACACAATTGACCCAATAGCATAACAATAATCAATAAACAAGGAACATGTATAACAACCATTTTCCACATTAAATATGCCATGTCCTACTACAAGTGAACAAGTGAACAAAAGCCCAAAATAAAGACAATGGCCAAAATCCCCCAAAATGGTCCCGACTCCAAGTCCAGATCCACCACCAAGTGATACCCATTCCCATTCGACTATCTATCAAGGACCCTTACCCTTTTCATGTCCTCCAAACATGAAGTCTGCTCGGGTACCCAATAGCGGCCCGAGCAGGGTGTTAGTACAACTCAGTAGGACACCACCAATGGTGTCTACAAAATATCCAGTATAAACAGTTAGTAAATGAAAAAGGAATATGAATTATAATTTCCAAGTAATTATTTAAGGTGTCATTACCCAGTTCAGAGCCAAATCCATTTCCACATTCATTACCATTCATTTCACACCAATTATCATCACTTACCATTTCATCACATTTCCATGGGTTAATCACATACGTTATGTTATATGGTTCTAAGGAAAACAATCACATGCCAAAGGGTAAACACATCATTATACTATCTCACTAGAACTAACCCTCTAATAACAACCATATCCTCACCTCAAAGCCTTAGTTTGGGGGTACGCAACCGTTAGGAGAATAGACCATCAGTCCCCATTCCTAACCCATGCATTTAGGGTGGAGTTCAGAGCATCAGTCTTCACTCAACCCATGGGCGTAGATCCTCAAGTCATACCACACTCTACAAAGCCATGTGCACATGATTATATATATATATATAAGTAACCATCAACCCACCATACCATTTTCCTTTGACAAACACCATTCACAACAAACCACACGGGAATTCACATTATGCCTTAACCCATTAACAAATTACCGTTTCACAACATTTAACCATTCACCTAATTCCCATGTGTTATGCCTATCTCACTAAGAATTCAATACTAAACCCATAACAATCCTGTTATGGTCTTTAATCAGTTTACACATTATCCCATTTAACCCGTTCATCATTTCCATGAATCAACCATTCAACCCATTCCAAATAACACTTAGGTTATTTCCAAGTCTAGGTGCATCACTTAACTTATATTCAAAGTTCAACCAATCATGACAACATATTCAACAAGGGCTATACCATTTATTACAACAAGTTCACTTGTTTAATAACAATACCTAATCCTGGGAAAAACTGACACATCCCAGAGATGGCCCCAAATAGATCAAGTCATCCTCAACACATCCCATAGGGATCGTGAGGGTTCCCATTAACCGTTTTACGCATCCTTTATATCAAAAGCATCCAGGTTGATCAAATCTCATCAAAAGGAAACCATGAGAAAAGAGACACATGCATAAATCCACTAAAAAACTATTAGATAACGTTGGTATACCACCTACCTTGAAACCGCGGTTGAACACACACTCAATCAAGTCCTTAGACCTCAATCCGACCATCCTTTGGATCTTCAACCTAGAACTCACCCAAAAGATAGGGTTTTAGAGATTCAAAATAAGATGGAGAGAAGATACAAACCTTAAACAAAAAAGATAAGCAAGGATAGGATTATCCTTACCCAGAGCTTCGATCCACATCCAACGGCATCAAAAACACCTTAGAAACTAGATAAATCGACCTCTTGGAGATCTTGGGCGATTTGGTTCGTCCCTAGTGTTAAGAGGGAGGAATGGAGAGGAATCCCAAGTGGGTTCTTAAAATCCCATGGTGTCAATTTTGTAATTTTTCCAAAATTTAATAGGACGCATGGTTTGGACACACGGTTTGACAAACAGTGTGAAAACAATGCGCATGCTACTTTCTGGAGGAGGAAGGGTTGCACGGTTTACCTGGGCAGGCCGCACAGTTTTCCCTAGCCGTGCGTAGGCCGTGCGCCCAAGCTTGTCTTGCCCAGTTTTCATTTCTTTCGTGACCCAAGCCCCTGAATCACCCCCAAGACCTCTCATACATTTAGAATACATCCCTTGAAGCCTAAAACAGGGGATTCAACCAAAACATAATGAAAACACCCCCTTCAAAAAATCATGATCTTACAACACAATTTTATATTCTAAAGTTAAATTCCATATATAAAATACATGTTCATTACATTATCCCCCTTTATAAATTTCAACCTAAAAATTTGAAATCGTATCCACAGTTGAGGATATATGGTAATATATCAATTTTATTACATCCATAGGTTCTCATGTTGCCTCTTTATACTTGCGGTTTTACTTAAGGAATTTTTTAAATGTGGGTTGTCTAGTTTCTTAAATTATTTTCTATATAATACAAAATCTTCATTAGTTTCTCTCTATAAATGATTCCATGATCTATTTATACCACATTAAGATTTAGTATAAGTTATATACTATGTTTGTACTTCCTCAGGAGAGATACATGGAACACATCATGCACCAGAGATAGGTTTGGTGGAAGTTGTAGTTGATAGACCACAAATTCTATGATATCAAGGATATCAAAGGGTCCAATGTACCTAAGGAAGATCCTTCCATTCTTTCCAAAACTCATGAATCTATTACATGGTTATATTTGAAGTAAAAATTTGTCTCCAAATTCAAACTTCAAGTCCCTTTCGTGACATTCAACATAACTCTTCTATCAACCCTAAGAAAAATTAATGTGATTCTAAATGGATTATACATTTTTTGTCATCTATTGAAAAAGTTTAGGTCTACTTAGCTTTTATTGACCAACTTTATCCCAACAAGTTTTTTTTCTACATCTCTTCCCACAGAGAGATTCATATGGGTCCATTTTAATACAAAACTATAAAACATTGTTGTATGAGAACTCAACCAATGGAAGATGTTGATGCCAACCTACTTAAATTCTATAATGTAATATCTTAGAATGTATTCAAGTGTATGAATGATCCTTTCATATTGACAATTAGGCTAGTGGTGAAAGGTTGTAGTGATGTTCAACATGGTATTCAAATCCTATTGAACGCATATCTAGATATTAAAGGTGAACCTTGGATCTTGATCAGATTTTATTGATATAAATTCGTCAAACAACCTCACCAATTCATTTATATATATTATATAAATTTCATTTAGAAATAAATATTCCGAAATATATAGGAAATGGGTAGTATTGGTGATTTTATCCACCCTAAACTATTTTGTAATTATTTCCTTTGGAAGTATTTAGGAGATTCATGATAAAGTCCATGATGATGGTATAACAATTTTATGTTGGTATGCGTATTGGTTTTATCATCCCTTTAAACTTTTTATTCCTTTTAGTAACACAGTGACCTAGGAATAAATTCTAGTTTTACTCAATAATCTTTTTCATCATGTTTTCTCACTAGAAATTTTCTCAAAGATCCCATTATATCTTGGAACTTCTGGGATAAATTGAGTAATATGAGTTGCGTGAAAAATCCAATAATTCATTCTTTAAATCAGGTTATTTAAGTGTATATATTCTAGTTCAAAATCAAATAACTCCATATTTTATAATGTTTCATTTATGAATCCTCTATTACTCTGTTACTCTCACATTCTTCTAAAGATCTATATCTTCCCTTTATTCCACCTTTATTTTCTCTTAGATAGATGATTGAAAAATCATTCAGGAAAGGAAAGATGTATTAACTACCTTTATAATCTATAGATACTTCATTTTTTATATCAAAATATATAGGTTATTTATTTATCCTATTCATGGATAGGGTAGTAGGTTCCATTCTACTAGGAGCATCAGCTACCTTGCCACCTTTTCTGGGATTGTAGTATAATGAGAAATCACAGTCCTTCACTAATAATAATTATATTTTTCAATGCAAGTTCATACACTTATATGTAATTTTATTAATAAAAATATTTTTATAATTATATATTAAACACTTATATCCATAGATTTAATCCCTATAAATCATCAGTGCAATTATCACGGTTGCGAACTTCATATTATGTGTCAGGTAGTTATGTTTATTGGTATTTAATTTTCAAGAGGAATAAGATATCACTTTATCATTTTTCATGAGTTCAACAACCAACCATTTATATAAATCATATCTATATATCACAAACCCTTCTTAAATTATGTGTACTAAGAGTTAATTTGTACTGATTGGACTCTTCTTGGATCCATAAATCACTATTCACATTCTTATATTGAAATATAATTTATCCCTTTCAGTGAAAACATAGTTAGTGGGATAGAAAAAAATGAATTATTTATTGAAAATCATTCAGTGTACCAAGGTAAACCAAGGAAACTATAGAAATATATGACACTAATTGGTTAGGTTCATTCCTCAATCATCTTTTAATTTCGGGTATCCATAGAGATTCCCACACATGTGATCACATACCCTAATAATGTGACAAATGGAATCTTAAGGTCTAATGTTTTGAAATTAGTATATAAATTATTATTATTTAAATAATTTAGAATAATTATTAGATTCTACTCATGTTCTTACATACTCAGTGACTATTTAATAATATTAAAAATAAATACCACCACAAATTTATCAAGGAAACATCTAAATAATCTATTCATAATTTCAATAAAAATATTCTGGGAATTTTTTTGTTCCAATGAAGTCACTATTAGATCATAGTGTCTATATCTTATATAGAAATATATCTTCTGAATATATTATCTATTAACCTTTAGATGATGTTATCTAGTGTAAAGATGCAGTTTTTGGAAGTATTGAGCTCCATGAATTTTCTTTAACAAGACATCAATATTCTTGACAAAGAGATCTGGTTCACTCCAAGGTGATGTGATAGGGTGTATAAACTCTTTATCCAAATGCACTTATAATTACATATTTAAATCCCATAGTTATATCAGGGCCATCCTATAAGGGATCGTTAATATTGTTGTGGATTTAGGTATAAATTATATTGAGAAATAAATATCATAATATAGGTGAAATCTAGAAAATTCATGGGGGAAGAAATCAGTGTATTACCTTAAAATGGAAATTTTTTCAAGGTTGATGTTTATAACACCCTAAATCCAATAACATTGATTAAATAGTAATTTTATTACAAATGATTAAAATATACATGTCAAAATACAGTAGATCAAACAATTTAGCGGTCTAATCCATCTAGTTGGAAATTTGAACATTATATTATATTGAAAAATTATGGTACAAAAACCAAATACATAAAAATGTATTACCTATAATTGAAAATCTGTAAGTCACCTAAATTAATATTTATGGTTTTCTAGGGAAATGAGAGAAAATATAAATAAGTGAGATAATTTGATTAGTAAAAGGTATACTATAATGAAATCTATCATATATTATCATGGAATCAATAATAAGATAGGAATAAATAAATTCCATAAAAATGGATCTATGATAATAATATGTACATATATTATATGATAATAAATAAATTATTGGTAAATAATAACTGAACTCATAGTGATGAAATTCATATTGTCAGACATCATAAAAATATCATCAAGGACACATTCTAAGAAATCATACATAAATAGTTAGATATTATACCAAATACCAAGCTACTTTGTCTCATGAGACCTAATGATTCATTGAGGGGATTTTCATCCCCACCCATCACATAACAAGTCTAAATGCATCAATCATATGAAAATAATGGAAAAATATATATATCATAATGTTCCCTAATGAAACTCATACGTAATAATTGATAAGAAATCAATAGGTTTCTATATATAAATAAAGGATATACAGAATTCCAATATATACACATTACATGGAATATTATGGCTATCTTAGAGATTATGCAACCATAAACTTAAAAGCAATAGGATGTTCACAATATAATGAAAATTACCTTTATCAATTGAATGATAATGAAATAAAGGTGTAGGGTATTTTCATAGTTCAAGGATATAAATAAAAACTAGTCCATATCAATATATTCACATTCTTTATTTTGAATTATAATGAGTATGTGAATCATCCAAAGAATATCCCTCAAGATAATCAAACCAAGTTGGCAGTTAAGCCCATTTGTTGTGTAGCGTGTAATGATAGAGTTAATACACTATCAAAAATTTTCTGTGTTATTTACTATAGGTTCTTACGAGTTAGAGCTTGAATACACTTGTATTATATTGTTAGGGATTGAATTTCAAGTAAACCACACCCTCTTTACCAAAATTTTATGATTTTTTATATTTATCCTTTGGTTTTATGGAATTTTTTGGGTATTATTACGACTTATTAAGTCATCATAATGAGAAGGAATGATGATATCTCTTTATTTATATGAAAAATAATTCATAACAACAAATAATAATAATAAATCATATTGAAATGAAAATTAATTAAAATGATTACACAAATAAAGTATAAAAATAGATTAGAGACCATTATATCAGCATAATATTGGGTTAGGTAAAGGATATAATGAAATAGAATAAGAAATATACCATTAACCATATATTATATGGATAGTAATACCATGTAAAAAAAAGAAAAAAAAATATTAAAATTAATTTAAATGATATCATAAAAAATTGATTTTAATTGAAAAGGAAACAAGGAGGATTTAGAACCCTTACCTCGAAATTATATTTCAATTCCAATTTTTTAAAAATTTATAAGTAATATTTGAAAAAATAATTTTATTATTTAAAATCAGGACATCAAAATTTAATCTGGGTGAAATTATTTTATGATAAAATTCATATTTAATGAATAGTGAAAATCCTATATTTTAATTTCTACTGCTTATTCATTTAATTTACTTATATAGTTAGAATATAATTTTAATTAAATTTGAAATATATTTCGATTATATTTTTATCATTTAATTAAATTTTGGTCATTTTAATTAATTTTAAATTGAAATTAGATATAAAAACATTTCAACATTTTTAATGTTTCACTTTAAAGACTTGGTTTCTAGTTTAGTCTGGAAAATTATATTTTAATATAATTTTACCAATTATGTGTTTAATTATATTATTATTCATAAATCTATATATATAAATATATAAATATATAAATATTTATATTTAGGTACTAATTATATTGTTACAAAATTATTTTATGATATTGGTTTTATCTTTTATTATAATTTGTAATTTCATTGTTTTCTACTGTATTATAAAATGTTTCACTATTATGATGAAATGATAAAATTTTCATTATACCATAGTTTTGTGATGAAATTTTTTTATTATAGTCGGATATAGGGAATTAAATTATCCCCATAAATAAGTTCATCCTTGATATTTGAGGTGAATATCAATAAATGATTTAATTAGGGTAATTATACCTAATTTCACCCTCAAGACCCCATGTTTCTTCTTAAATCTTGTGATTATACACTATATATTTCACCAGTCAGGTTGTCCAATTCTGTAAAAATTTATATCAAGTCTTAAGAATCTATAAATAATCTCTGTTATCTGATAGTTCTGGTTCTAACTCCATTTCATCAGTAGTGTGTACATTTATAGTGTTTGAAATGTACTTAATCATCATCAAAACATGGAAGTCGCCAGGAAATTTAGAGAAGTTGGGTGTAAAATTAAAATTATTAGATGAAAATACAACTCTATCCAAAATATCAAAAGGCACAATGTAACATGGACCCCCTTCTTACTAACCCTTATAAATTCATTTCTTGGTGTTATTTTTAACAAGACATGATATTTATCTTAGAATTATATTTCCTTTAATTATTAGTATATATTAATTATCTTCTCGGAGCTATCTTGATACGATTTTGAATATCTCACACTTCCTCAGTTGTTTACTTAATGATTTCAATACCAACTAGACTCCTTTAACCAACTTCATCCCGATATATTTTAGTATGATACATTTTTTCATAAAAGGCCTCTTACAATGCCATTTGAATGATTGAATGAAATATATAGTTGAACACAAATTCCACTAGAGCTAGGAATTTTTCCCATATTAATTGGATGTCAAATGAGCATGACCTCAACATATCCTCTGAGATTTGGATGGATATCTCATACCACCCATTGGTTTGATGATTATAGGTTGTTCTTAAATGTATCTTGATGTACAAATCCTTTTAAAGACTTATCATTTTTTTATGTGAATCATTTTTGAGCTGTTTACCTAGAACAAAAATTTCTATACATTATGATAACTTGTATTCATAGTTTTGATTATTAATAAACTACTTTTTACATCATTATTGTTCTTATACAAAACATAGTACGTGATAATGTCATAAGAGTAGTTATCACAACAAATGTTCATAACAGTTCCCCGCTATGATGAGAGCCCAG
Organism: Viscum album; assembly: GCA_963277665.1. Taxonomy (NCBI): domain Eukaryota; kingdom Viridiplantae; phylum Streptophyta; class Magnoliopsida; order Santalales; family Viscaceae; genus Viscum; species Viscum album. The sequence goes on along the minus strand of OY728155.1, from coordinate 1,283,693,832 downwards.
AAGCGTTATGACACAATTATTATATATATAGATGTATATCCTATTACCAAATGATATCATTTGAGGGGAAAATGATATTGGCTATCAGGGGTGGATACTAATAGGACATTGAGGCACCTTCTCATGGTGTACTCCCTTAGTAATTTCCAAAGTAAGATATTTTGAGAATGAGACCCACCAGTAGGAAATCCATAATTACATGTGTCATTTGATGCTCCTATCTGTGAATGTGTGTATTGATCCTTATAATTTATTATTATTATCAGTGAGTATTTGGAGTCGTGTACTTTTATGTATTGATGAAAATTTTGAGGACATATGTTCGTAGTGAGGTAGCATATGGTGGATGAATCGTGTGTAATATTACATTAATGAATATTGAGAGAGGAATTTTTTTATGTTATTTAATAAAAGTTGATATCTTAGGACCTTTAATGGAAATTATATAGACAAAATAAATCCATGGTCATGGTTTTCTATTAGAAATTTTGATTCCTCATAAGTCAACGGAAGATACATTGATCAAATATGTTGATGACACCAACATGAAATCTGTTTGATTAGAGATATCATATTAAATGGATTATATAACATAGTAACCATCCATATGAGGTTTTATTTCATTTTGATATTATATTATTTATCTATGAGTGATATGGAATGTTTCTTGAGGCTAACTATGGACTTTAGGCTGGTTCTCCTAATGCTACTAAGAATGAGGCCTAGAGGTTCACACACTAAGTGTATCCAGAATCTCAATTAAATATTATATATTATTATTTATTATGTACAAATTTGAATAAATATTGTTATCACATGTGGTATAATTATTATTCCTCTTTTTGTGAATTCACATATTCGGTCATGAATTATTCAGGATAATATATGTAAGACCCCAATATTCAAAAATAATAACCTTGTATTTGATAGAGTGTATGGAACGTGACACGAAACACGTAAGGGAAAATAATATCCCGAGACTCAAATATATATTTAATATTTTAAATAAATTCAATACATGGTAAATCATTTGATTCATATAACACTAAGTTATCTTGCATTACACACAAGAGAGACCTTTCTGGATATCGTGTGTTATAAGCAAGTCTGAGTTTTGCGAAATTAAACTGTCTTATTAAAATATTGTTATTTAATATGATATAACATAACTATTATGTTATTGTTCATGAATATTATAAACTAACATATGAAAATTTATGGATTATATAATTATAAAATTAATGTATGGGTTACTAATTAATGATAAATGAAAATATGAATCAATTGGATATAAAAAATAAATATAATAATTTTTATGCTTCCAATGAGTTTTATATGAACAAAAATAATTAATTTTAATTATAAAAATATTTAAATGAAATATATATTTTATATATTAAATAAAATATTTTATATAATTATCCATTAGGTTTGATATACTAGGACAAGAACAAACCCTATTTCACACATGAAAACATATATTCTCATAAAACCATATTTACTGCCTTTTAATGGAGAACATATTTTAAATAAAATTCCTGATATATTTATAAGTTATATTTGAAAAAATATTTTTCCTAATTGTATGAAGTAAAAAAAATTTACTTTGGATGAATGTTTTTATTTTTCTGATATAATTCATATTTAATGAATAGTGAAAATTACTGCATTTTAATTGAAAACCTATATTTCTTATAATTTATGTATATGGTAAGACTATAATTTTAATTTTGTAAACATGTATTTATATTTTCTTCATTTATTCAAATTTTGGCCATTTTAATCAATTTAAAATTTAAATTAGATATAAAAAATTTCAAACTTTTGAATGTTTCAGATTAAAAACCCTCTTTTTAGTTTTGTCTGCAGAATTAATTTTAAATATAATTTTCAAAATTATGTGAATTTAATTAGGTAAAATATATTCTATATTTGGAATAAAAATGATCAAATTATGTTATAATTTAAATTTAATTTTTACATATAAAAAAAATTATCATGTTAAAAAAAATATTTATAAATGTAAAAGTAAAATTTTGACAAGGGTTAAAATAAAAGGTTAAAAACTTAACATACCTAAAAAATACAACATTTAAAGTGTTTTTGAGGTGTGGATCGAACCTAAAAATTCTATGAAACATTAATTATATGAAAACGTTTTTGAATTTAATGAAACCTTAATGTGGTAATCTTTTTATATAAAATAATTAATAAATTAATCACTTGAACCCACCTCTCCTCAAATATAAATACCACCCTCAACTCCCCATTTCGTCCAAAAAATCCTTTTATCTCCTCAAATATATACCAAAATATCTCATCATCACTCTCCCCATGTACATGTGCTTCTGGTCTCACCAAAATATTGAATCCAAAGATCTCAAGGGACTTTCAAGGAGGTGATATTCAGGAGGTAATTTTCTCAAAGTACCTCTCTTAATTTCTTATCTTCTTCCACATTCTCCTCACCTCCTTCATCCATAAATTTATTATAACTACGGAATCATGTATATACTTATTGTTATGTTTATAATGTAATATCTCATATCTATTCCTTTTCTCACCTCCTCTTATTCAATGAAACGAAATTGTTGTCCAAGTTATCACGGTTAATCAACTCTATGAATATTGTTTCAGTTCTTTTTCCATTACCGCCTTAATGACTAGTCTGAAGACAATTTTTTCTGGTTAAATAATATTCTAATATGTACATTATAACATGTTTCATATTCTATAAATTTTATATTAAGCATACCTTAATGCTTTCCATATTGTGGATATACGATATCATTGTTTATGGGTATGTGGATGACTATCCCCTCAAAACGATGTGACTCATTAATGATATGAATGGAACATATTAAGGACACATTAAATTAAAATATTTAATATATATTATAAATATTATAATGGAATTATAATATAAATATTTAGCATTCACTTTTAAATATTTTAATACAACAAATAAATGAAGGTAGCATTCATGCGTACGTACGACCTACCATCTCCATTAACAATGCATTTAATTTATTATCTCCATACTCTATAGATTATTATAAATACATATGTACTCAATATATAAGTTAATTAAGACATGTTCTAAATTCTTGAGATAAATAAATCACGATCTAATTAATATGAGAAGTAAATAACAAGTCAAAACAAACTTGAGAGAACTAGGCAAATAACACCTGAAATAGTTAAAACAAAAAAAGGTTATCAAAAAACGGGTTATAAGATATTATAAGAGGATAATATATTATGTAATTAATATTAATATGTTTCATTTATAAGTTAGAAACATGTTTAATCCCACTACACAGAAAGATAATGACCACACAACACAAATAATTTTAGGGTAGGGGATTCTCCTCTCACTTTTAAGATCTGTGGGATAAATGTCATGTTCACAACATATATCGTTGGTTTGGTGTATATGCTGCCCCTATTTTTATATTTCATCATTAATAATCTTAAATTAATGTTATTTAAGGCATAAATTTTATATTATTGTTTCATGTGGTTTATGATTTAAGATGTTTTCGGGTTGTATGGGACACTTTGGTATGTTTAAATATTATTTTCCTCAAATATATATTTAATTATATTTCAATGGAATTTAAATTTGAGGAAATTATATAACCATTTTTAAATATATTAATGTATTCTACTATGGTTAATCATAACTGTATTCAAGTACTAGAACCATTTTCCTCCTCTCTGGTTCTCAAAGTGTTTTAGAAACTATTTTTAGGAAAACTCAACTTTATTTCTCTCTTTAGTCAAAGAATATGTTTTTATAAACCATGTTTTGTTAAATTGTTATAAAAAATAAGTTAGTAATTAAATTTCTAACCTTTTTTTCTTTTACATATGTTTTAAAAGGATTCTTCATATCACCTTCCTAATAACATATTTTTCCAACCTTTTTAACGTGAAAAAATAATGTTCCTTTACCTCATATGGCTTGTATGGATTTATCCACTATCATTTCATTGAAGCCTCCTTTTCAAGACTAAAAGGTTTTTTTAAAGAAAATTACTTTAAAATTTGTTTTCAATGATTTTTTTTAAACTTTTCATAAATATAAATTGACATTTAACTCAAGAATATTTTAAAATGTTATTCATTTATGTCATCAATGAATAAACCATCAGTTTTTACTCCACATGGGATATGTTTTATTGCTGTCATCATTATTATTTCTCTATATTGTTTACGATTTATTTGGAAAAATATTTTATTCACATTCACTTCCTTGATTCGTCTTGAATTACCCTTGAAATATTCAACTTCATATGATCATTGAGCAATGAATTTCTCCTAATTATCCATTTCATTTATCGTAGATATTAATATTTTCCAAACTGTATACCATTTCTCATATAGTATTTAATTGGAATGTTATTTAATTAAATGGGGAATTGTTGATAAATCTACATTTTTGATTCAATGTGGTTATTTCATAAGGAATATTACTTATTTTGATTATTCATTATAAAGGATGTTTTCGATAGGAAATAATGGGTGGAGCCCAAACTTTATATTACTCCTCGATAAATCGATAGGTTTTCATGCTACAAATAGTTGTGCACATGGGTTTCTACCATTAGTTTTAAATCTTCTTTTTAAAGGAATTGAGAGTAATTGGTTTTCATCTGACTCATACATGAAGTCTAAAAATTAATCATTTCCCCCATATTAGTTTTAGTTATTATTAATCCATGTGATTTTGCATAGACATATCTAGGGATATAGTTCATTTGAGTTTATTGATTAAATGGCATGTGTTTTAATTTCATACCTTTCCATAGTGATTTTTTATTATCATGTTATTTTAATGGAATGGAATTACAGTTTTTACCACTCCATATTTTTTATGTACTTCAATTCGATTTATTGATCACATGTTATGTGGGTTCATTTTTTTACCATGCCAAAATTATTACACTCATTGATCCATTATTTCTTATACTATACTTTTTCCTTACTGAGAATTTGATCTCACTCTTATTATGTTTCATTCCCCCAGAATCTGTGAAATTTACTATGAAAGATATTTAAGGACATACTAGATGGATTAGAGTTATCCTCGATGCTATTTATTTAGAAAGATAAAACATGTTGTAATTATTGTATTCATTTGTAATGAAATACTCATTTATGTATCTAGTTTTTCAATAGTACTAAGTTGATCAGTCATTTAGGGCTTGATTCCTAGTAATTATTCCAATGTAATTGATATAGAACACCAACTCTGGGCTATTTGGGGTCAGTTCGCTACAGTAGGCATGAAATAAAGTTTAGTAGAAACATTGGGAACTATATTTAGGAAAAATAGATTAGATAACAAAATCCTATGGTAGAATTTGAGAATAAGGAATCATTATTTATAAATCCAATGAATGATATTATGGATAAACCCTAGACCAAGGAAAGACCTATGTGGAAGTAAATGGATGAAGTATTTATGTATTGAAGTTGTTTTAGTTAAAAGGATATTTAGTGATTAACCCTATTTCAAGGATGTCCATTATATTTCTTTTAGAAATTATATAAACTTGTTTTTAGAAACGTAAAATATGTAAGTTGGGTGAAAAGCTATAAAATATGAAAATTCCATGGGTCTTAAACCCATGACCGAAATATGATAAGGGTTTCACACCAACCACTGACCTACAAACAATCTTTGTTAATTTTTCATTGTTTTTAGTTAAACAATTTGAAAAAAAAAGTTAATGATGAACAATTAGTATCACTTTTTAGGATTAGAGACTAATTTATTAACCATATTGGTTTTGAAAGGTAGTAAGAGACAAATATTTATAATTTCCAATCTTTTGTAGGCCTTACGATCATTTAAATCTTTCCTTTAGTAGTTTAATAATAAAATAATCATTATTGGTAATTAATTTTTGGGAGTAATGGGATGGATTAGAATTTTATTGAAGCATAAAAAAAATTTAGTATTGATCATATGAAATTGAAACCTATCAAGTAATAATATTTCATTATATTTATGGATAGTAAATTAGTTACCCAATATTAGGAAAATGTCATAGAATTAAAATGTTTTCCTAATACCTTAAATTTTATTAAACTGATGATCTACTAACTCATCACATACTTATGGAATTGAGGCCCTCAATGTTCTATTGATCAATAAATTATTGGTGATTTATGAACTCATTCACTCTGTTTAAATATTTACACTTTTCCACTAAGTATGTATTTCAACATTCCACTGATGTTCTCTTACTAAAGACCTAGTTACATGGTAGTCTATGTGAAATTTCTACTTTCCATTCTCTCTTTTATATAGGATAATATATGAACAATTATAATGATGTGGGAATTCAAAAATGTAAAGTATCAAACAATATATCACCATAATTGAGTTTCAATTGTGAGGACACAATTTAATTAATGTGGGGATAATGTAACACCCTGAAATTAAAAAGTATGAACATTATATTAGATAGAGTGTATTGAATGTGATACCAAGAAAGTTAGGGAAAATAATATCCTAAAACTCTAAAATATATTTAATATTTTCAATAAATTAGATACATGATATATCTTCTAATTAATGCAACACCGAGTATTCTTCCATTACATGAAAGAGAGACCTTCCTCGATAGCTTATGTTATACGCAAGACTGAGTTTCACCAAATGACATTGTCTTATTAAAATATTGTAATTTAATAAAATAAAACCTAAATGTTTTGTTATATGTTAAGAATATTATTAAATAAATTATGAAAGTTTATTTCTTGTATAAATACAAAATGAATTAATGTGTTACCAATTAATGATAATTGAAAATAAGAATCAATTGGATATAAAAAAGAAATATATTGATTTTTATGCATCCAAATAATTTTATCATAATAAACATAATTAATTACAATTAGTGAATTATTTTAATGAAATATATATGTTATATATTCAATTAAATATTTTTTATATTTATCCATTATTTTTTATATGGATAAGATAAGAACAAAACTTATTTCACACATAAAAACCTATATTTTCATAAAACCAGTTTTACCGCCATTTAATGGAGAAACTATTTCAAATCCAATTTTTGAGAAATTTATATGTAATATTTGAAAACATAGTTTTATCATTTAAAATCGGGACTTCAAAATTTAATCTGGTTGAATTTTTTAATTTTTATGATAAAATTTATATTTAATGAATAGTGAAAAATCATGCATTTTAATTTAAACCTGCTTGTTCATTTAATTTATTTATATAGTTAGAATATAATTTTAATTATATTTAGATTATATTTTTATCTTTTAAATAAATATTGATCATTTTAATTAATTTTAAATTGAAATTAGATATAAAAACATTTCAAAATTTTGAATGTTTCACTTTAAAAACCCGCTTTCTAGTTTTGTCTATAGAAATAAATTTTAAAATATTTTTACCAATTATGTGAATTAAGTTAGGAAAAATGGATTAAATATTTGAAATAATAAGGTAAAAATTATGTTTTAAGTTCAATTTAATTTTTAGATATAAAAAAGATACAAGGGTAAAAAATTATTTATCGTAGTAAAAGTAAATTTTGAAATGGGTTAAAATTAAAAGTGAAAATATTAACATACCTACACACTAAAAAATTTAATGGGTGGTTAAAGTGTGGATATACCCTAAAAATCCAATAGAAAATTAATTTTAAGACAAATTCAGGAAATATAATTCCACCTCAATGAGGTTATCTTTTAATATAAAATAATCAATAAATTAGTCACTTGAACAAACCTCTACTCAAGATTAAATATCACACCTCACCACCCAATTTCGACCCAAAAAGACTTGTAGCTCCCCAAATATCATCCCAAACCTCTCATACTCACTGTAACCATGTCCAAGTTATTATGGACTCCCCAAAATACCAAATCTACGGATCTCAAGGGTCTTTTAGGGAGGTGATATTCAAGAGGTAATTTTCTCAATGTACCTATGTTAATTTCTTTTCTTTTTCTACAATCTCCTGACATCCATCATCCATAAATTCATTATAACTCTAAAATCATGTATATAATAGAGTGTTATTTTTCTTATATAATATCTCATATCCATTTAATTTCTCACCTCCTCTTATTCAATGAAATGAAATTGCTGTCCATGTTATATCGGCTAATCAACTTCGTGAATACTGTTTTTCTTCATTTTCCATTACCGCCTTAATGAGTGGTCTTAAGACTATTTTTACTGGTTAAATAATATTATAATATTTACATTATAACCGATATCATATACTGTAAATGTTAAATTAAACATACCTTTATGGCTTCCACATTTTGGATATATGATATCATCGTTTGTGGAAGTGTGGACTATCGCCCCCTCAAAGAGATATGATTAATTCACTCTATGTATGGAACAAATTAAGGATAATTTTAATAAAAATATGTAACACATATAAAGTAGATATTATAATGGAATTATAATATACATTTTTACCATTCACTTTTCAATATTTCAATACGACAAGGAAATGAATGTAGCATTCATCTCTACGCACGACCTACCTTCTCCATGAACAATGCATTTAATTTATTATCTACATAATTTATAGATAATTATAAATAAATATTTACTCAATATATAAGATAGTAAAGTCATGGTTTACATTCTGAGTATATATAAATAATGATCTAATTAATATAGGAAGCAAATAAAAATTCAAAACATATTTGAGAAAACAAGGAAATTAACATCTGAAATAGTTTAAATAATAAAAATTTATTTACAAAAGGGTAATAAGATATTATAAGAGGATCATATATGAAATAATAAATATTAATATGGATTTTTATAATTTATTAACACCACTATATAGGAGGATAAAAACCACACAACACAATGAAGTTTAACGTAAGGGATTCTCCTCTAACTTTTTATATCTGTGTGATAAATGTCATGTTCACCACTTATATATTTTGTGTAATTTATACACTGCCACTATTATTATATTTTATCATTAATAATATTTCCTTAATATTATTTAATTCTTTCATTTTATATTATTCTTTCATGAGTTTTATGATTTAAGATGATTCGGGGTTGTATGAGACACTTTAGAATATTTAATGATTATTTTCCCTAACTATATCGTTGATGATCGTTCAATGGAATTTCCATTTGAGGAAATTATATAAACATTTTTCAATAAATAATTTTATTCTCTTCTAGTAAATCATAACCATATTCATGTACTTGCACCATTTTCCAAATCTTTGTTACTCAAAGTGTTTTGGAAAATGTTTTTTAGAAAACCCGACTTTATTTCTCTCTTTAGTAGGAGAAACCATTTTCTTCAAAAAAACATTTTATTAAATTGTTTCCAAATATAATTTGGTAAAAACATTTCAAACCTTTTTTTATTTTGAATATTTTTTAAAATTAATCTGGTTTTCACTTTCACAAAAGGGTACTTTTCCAACCTTTTTTACATTGTAAAACTAATGTTCTTTTACCTCATACGACTTGTAAAAATTTATCCACCATCATTTCATTGAAGCCTAATTTTCAAGATTAAAAGGATTATTTTTAAATAATTTGTTTTTGAAGTTTATTTCCAATGAAAAAAAAATTCAAAGAAATTTCAAAATCGAAGTATATTTTCCTAAAGTATATTTTTTAAAGTTATTAATTTTTTTAATGAATGATAAAAACCCTCTATTTGTAATCCACTTGGGTTATTTTGTATTGATATAATTTTTATTCTTCAAATGGATGGTTTAAGATTTATTTAGAAAAGGATAATATTCACATTCACTTCCTTGATTCATTCTAGAAGTCCCATTAAAATATTCAACTTCATATGATCATTTGGAATTGAATTTCAACTAATTATTTATTTCATTTATCATAAATATTAATATTTCCCAAACCATATACCATTTCTCATACATTATTTACTTTGAAATTTATTTTCTTAAATTATGAATTATTGATAAATATATATTTCTCATTTAATATATTTATTTGATAATGCATATTAGTTATTTTGATTATTCATTATGAGGAAGGATTTGGACTGGTAATCAAGGGTGGAGACAAAACTTTATATATCACCTCTATGTATTCATAAGTTCTCACGAGACAAATAGTTACACAAATGGGTTTCTACCCTTAGATTTAAACTGTATTGTGAAATTTATTAATTGTAATAGGTTTTCATGTGACATAGAAATGAGGTCAAATAATTAAGAATTGCCCTCATATTAGTCTCAGTTATTATACATCTATGGAATTTTACATAGACATAACAATGGATATAGTTCATTTTTATTCATTAATTAAATGGAATGAGTTTTAGTTTTATACATTTCCATATTGATTTTTCTATCTAGTTATTTTAATGGCATGTATTTCTATTTATTAACATTCCATATTGGTTATGTGCATCCATTCAGTTTATTGATTACATGGTATGTGTGTTTAGTTATTTACCTTTCCAAAATTTTTACTCTCATTGATTCATTATTTATTTTCTATATTTTTTCCATACTGAGAAATTGATATCAACCTTACTATGTTTCTTTCAATACTAATCTATGAAGTATACTATGAAATATATAAAAGGACATACTAGATAGATTAATATTATCCTCAAAACTGTTTATTTAGAAATTGTTTTAAAAAAATTAATTAATGTATTCATTTGTAATTAAATACTCATTTATGTATTCAGTTTTCCCAGACTACTAAACAAATATGCCCTTTAGGTATTTATTCCTTATAATCATGCCAATGTAATTGAAAAAAAAACATTGGCTCCAGGCTATATGGCTTCCAGTAGTTACAATATAATATGAGAATAATATTTAATAAATTTATGTTTTCAATTTAGTGAATATAGTATTTATTTATTTGAAAATAATGTAGTGATATTTATTTAATAAATAAATATTCATTATTTAGGGCCCGATAAATATTATGGAGGAATGGTAGACTGAGTTTAATTCTCAAATGAGAAATAATAACTAATTAATATTATTTTATTAAATGATATTTATTTTAATTTTCATGTTAACGAACATGTTTATAAATAATAATATTATTATTGTTATTTGACATGGGTTTCAAAAATGATTAAATAAATAATAACGGACGCTTGTGCAATTAATTTATTTCAATTGTAGTGGTATGTAAACCCAATTATATAATTTTTCAAGTTATCCAATTCATTTATTTGGTTGTGACCAAAAAAATTATACAATCCTCTCAATCCCTAGAGAGATATCTTCTCCCAGAATGATCCCAAGAACGAAGATTGATGTTCCTCAACCTTCTACTACTAAGTCTATAGAGGTTAAAGAGAACACCTTGGAATCTATTCTTAGGGTGATCAAATGTGGATGATGCAAGTGATAGTATCTTCCATGATGGAACCTATAAATCCCTACAGTGACATTATAAAGTTTTTGGAAAACATGTGGGTTATTTCTAAAGATAATTGTCTCTTTATTCCTACAACATAATGATGGTACAATGTAGATATTCGGTCAGATCTATCGAGGAGGGTAGAATTCCAACAAGGAAATACTTTAATTGATTAAATTAATTCTAAATAACATGTGATGATCATCCCTCTGGTTCTGGTCTATTATCCATTGTCTTATTTTTTATTCAATATTTTTTATCACACAGTTTATCAAACTATAGATCTTATATTACTCATCAATCTTGAACAAAATCCAAATTGGTAATGACCCATCACATAATTACACTATTATGGAAACTTAAAAGTTGTATTAGAGTTTTTACATAATTATTTATTATCATTTAATGATAATTCATTGATTTACACATTTTTTATTTAGTTATGAATTCACTTTTATTCATTCTTTTAATCCAAATTGTGAGTGTGATCTTCTTCTTCATCATTTTTTCTCTTAGATATAACCAAAATTATTAATATTATGAATGAAATAAAATCGATGAAATAATCTAGAGGGGGTGTTGATGTTGTCTGGATAATATAAGAGTGCATGTCGTGTAACCATAGTTACATGTTGTGTGATTATGTTAAATGAACCAGGAATTAATTCAAAATTAATTCAAACCATGTTAATTGATGACTTAGGGTGCATTTATTTCTTACACCACATGTTTAATGGGAAATCCTTGTGCACATTCAGTCAGAGTACACACCGTGTAGCCCATGTACATGGCGTGTAGTCCTTTAAATCACAAACTGGACCTATAATTCCATAAATGGCCTACCTGGATGGTGATCATGTAACTCAGAGACAACACACTATGTAGTTCTTTATACATTTCATGTACTAAAATTGTTATTCCCCAAACCTATAAGATCTGATCTGGTGCATTATTTTATTACATTGATTATTTACAAGGAATCAAAATTTGAAGGGCCATTCAATTTAGTAGTATTGGAAAGAAATATTATATACATGATACCCATAATGCATTGGGAAATAGGAATTACAATCATGATATATAAAAAAAATTGTGTCCTTGAAGGCTTATTCAAAGATTTATTCTTCATGAATTTAGGAATAGAAACATAGTAATAGTGAGCTCAAATTCTTAGAAAGGGTAAGTAAAGATGTAGAAATAATGAATCAATGGAAATAAATTGATATTTCTGGGTAAATAAATCATAAAACATTTCATTAAAATGAATAAACTAATAATTAAATGTATCAATAGATATGTCGATGCAAAATCTCATGGATGAATAATAATTGATACTAAGGTAATATTTATGCATAGATATGCTAAAGAAAAATCTCATGAATGAATAATAACTAAATATAAATGAGGGTATCTCTTAATTATTGGATACCATGTTTCAAGGTACGTTGTACCTTTATATTCAAGACCTTTCACAAGACAGTTTATAGCATGTAAGGTAAAAACTCATCTGATTGGCCAAATAATTATTCTAATGAGGCTATCAATGCATCAAGGGGATATCTATAACTGAGAACCACCAATGTTATACCAGTAAAAATCATTTTTTAGATTCAATAATAATGTTCCTTATTAGAATTTATCTCTATTGAATAGAAGATACATATTTATCAATAAATCCTCAATTAATCAAATAGCTATCAAAGAGAACACTGTATGTAAAATGATATACAGTTCAGAAAATAATAATATCCATTGTGTGATAATATGGATATTAAATTTATTTTTCAATAAAAATGATTAAAATAATATGTTTTTTATTAGATAAAGTTAACAATTACCAAAGGAATTGAGATTTCAAATATAATATTTAATAATATATTTTAGAAAATTAATCATTAAACGTCCCAAAGTGTCCCATACCACTGAAATAATTTAATTCATAATAACCATGAAATAAAGTTTTTTATACCATGAATAAAACGTATTCATGATATAATTTATAAAAGGGGAATTAGATATACTATACAAAAGAAGTGTGTGGTGTATATAGTGTATTCCTTACAAAAAGAAAAGTAAGACCAGAATACCTTACCTTAACATTAATTTTGTTGTGTGGAATTTATACTCATTTTTAGTGGTTTAAAATATGTTACTAACTTATAAAAGAACCATAATAATATTTATAATATCATATATTTAGTTATTACAATATTTTATTACCCATTTGTTAACACCCTTTTATTAATCTCACTATTCCGGGTGTTAATTGGCTAATTTACTAAATTAGATTTTAACTTGTTACTTGTTGTTATAACTAATTAGATCATGGAATCATTATCTACATAATTAAAACCATGAATTAATATTCATGTATAATAATTATATATATTTATAATCATATATAATGTTTGGAGATTAGAAATGATGTTCACCATTCATGGAGATGGTAGGTCGTACGTATGCATGAACACTATTTTCATTTATCGGTTTTAATTAAAGAATGAAAAATAAATGATACATGTGTATATTATAATTTAATTATCATATATATGTTATATATTTGACATAGTTATATTAAAACCTTTTTTTATAAATTCCATTTATGGAATTAATGAGTCACATCGGGTTGAGGGGGCGGTAGTCCACAGTTTGTCGAACGAAATTATTGTATTTACGCAAGATGGAAAGCATAAAGGTTTGATAAAATTAAAAAATAAAAAATAATAAAGAAATTATAAATATCATATATATCATATATAAATGTAGTTTCTATCATAATGTCCACCATGATATGTGGTAAGGAAAAAATGATCAATCATCGTTTCACGAGGAAATAGTTCCTCATAAATAGAAATAATATGATCATTACCCCTTAGATGGAGGTGTGCGTAAGTATGCGTAAAAAAAATTCATAAAAACATCCTATTATATTTATTATACATGTGTTTTCATATAAAAATATAATAAGTATATTTTATGGGATGATGAATGGAAATGAAACTAGAGGTCTTGAGATAAGATGCTACTTGTTTATTGGGTAAGTCCTATTAGTTTTCACCAAATGGATTCCATAGATTACATTATTCACAAAATAAAGGATTCTAAGATGATTGGAGTTATGTTGGTAGACTAATATTTCATTTATTTACAATTTATAAGTGTTTTTAGTAGTGTAATTATGTGGTGGGATAGGAGGATTATAATAGTGGAGGGGGGTGGCACTCTTGTAAATATCAAAATGTACTCATTAATGGGAGGTCTACCATACCTAAAGTTCCTAAAAATGGAAAAATAATATATTAATGGAGAATAATGGTCTAGAAAACCCACATAGACACAAAAATATTGGCATTTTAAGAATTTTTTCCTTAACATCTAAGATTCCCCAATTTTATCATTTTGGTTTTTATTAAAGCATCTAGTTTTCTAAAACAATTAATTTAACCATTAAGAATAAACTAAAGTGAGATTTATTGGATAATATATAGATAATGAAATATTAATATTATATGTAATTTATAAAATTAAAATCCTATTTTTTTTGTAAATTAATTTAAAAAAACGTATGTGACACACTGAAGTACTGCTTAAACCTAGACCGTGTTAACAACATCTTTACAATATCTGGGTAAATTTGTTAATAATAAAAGATAAATTTATCCATTAATAGACCATATATAATATATATTAACAATTAATAATCTCTTGGAATAATATATAATTTTTATTAAATTTAATTCATTTAATATAATATTATTTGTTGTAAAATAACAATAATGCCAATTCTCACATTATTTATTTGATTTAAATTTAAAAATATAAATTTAATATTTGAATTAAAATATATTAGGTTTAAAGATGTGTAACATGAAATTAAAATCTAAAAAATAAATAAATAAATCAGTCAATTCACATCAATTTTCATATTTATAGTATCATTTATTTTACTTAATTATTAACTAAAAAATAATTATGTTGATGTTTCTTAAGGATTTCAAGTAACTAAATCATATCTAAAAATTAATGATAAATTATTATGATAAAATTAATCCATTTATATTTACAAAAAATATTTAACCCAAATTATGATGTTTTTTACATATCTCATTGTTTCATAATGTTAAAGTTAAGGAAAGTTCATTTTTTATCTTTTCTTCTTAACCATTTATATATGAAACTTCCATTGTATAATAACCAAATAACCCATAAAAGTAAATATATGGAGGTATATGGTAGAATTAATGGAATCCCATGGATTGTGGACAAGTTTTCATGTAATTTTTGTTCTTAAGATTAAGGTTAATCTCTTATTAAGCTTAATTTACCTTAATCGTCATAATTAATTTTAATCACTTCCACTAATATTTTTTGGTAAAAAATAAAATTGATTTTATTAAACCAAAATATCATATTTATTACAATGGTGTATGTTGTATTTTTAAAATTCAAGATTACATAAGTTGAAAAATAAAGATTAACGCTACCCGCAAATTGGGAGAATTAATGGGTTTTTGAAGTAGAAAAGCGTTCAAACATTTGTTAAGTTTTTATATTCAATTTCAAAGTGAAATTTATTATAATGAACATAATTTTATAAATATATTTATAATTGATGTAATTTGACTCTAAAATAAATTTGAAATATAATTTATCACTAATCATTTTTAAATGAAAAGGCTATTTTTAATTAAATTGTAGTAAAGTTTACTATTCATCAAAAAATGAATTTTCTTATAAAAATCCCAAAAATTAATCCTAAGATAGTTATCTACTTATAAATTCAATAATTTTGTTAGTTTTGGAAAATATAATTTATAAAATTGTATAAATGTAGTTTTAAAAAAGGTGTGCTATTAAAAGGTGACAAAACTCAGTCTTGTGTTTAATACATGCTAATCTAGTGTTGTGTGTAACATAAGTTTAATATTGTGTATAAATAACGAGAACACAAAAAATATATTAATTCTAAAAGGAAAATTTTGTAATTTCGTAGGGTGTTACATTATCCCCACCTTAATTGAATTTCTTCCACACAATTTAAACATGATCTCAGTAATCAAGGGATTGATATTTAAAAATAATATCATTGAAATAAACCACATCATAAATATTTTTAATAATATATATTATTAATAAGATAGAAAGGAAAGTAAAATTTTGAGGTAACTAGGTTCCCTAGTTTGATAACATAATTTGGAGATGTAAATTTGGATACAGATGAAAAATCTTACAATCAACTTCAGATGGAGTGTTCTAGAGAACATGTTCAACATAAAGTTATAGACCACAAAATCATAATCCAATGGTGTGAATAAAGTCCATTGATGTCATAAAAAATGATGATAATAGGACACCATTTTTTATTTCAAGATCATTTCCTTGGAGTTGAGTAATTCTTTCACTCTTTAATAGTATAATTAAATATACATATTGGTACATTTATATAATTACAATATTATCCTTTTTTTATTCATTTAATTATTTCAACTTCATATCATAGAACAAGATTCATCATATAGAGATGTAATATATCAATATCTAAAACTAGATCCAAAGTTCTACATAAACCATTTCATAAATGGTTAAATTTTACAAAATAAATTGATCAAGAAATTAATATGGAATTTCAATAGATTTACAAAATGAACTTATCATTATCCTTTAATCAACATGAAGAAGGTTAAAATTTTCACATTCCAAACATGTGAATAACTTCATCATATATCTTCTAGAAATATGAAAATAACTAAAATCATTATAAAACCTTATTAGAACATGAATTCTTCCTTATTCCTTAAGTAATAAATATGTTATTGAATATTTTCCTTAATCCAGAAGTGTTGTAAACTCTTTCAATGATAA
The DNA here is from genome assembly GCA_963277665.1 of Viscum album. Lineage (NCBI taxonomy): Eukaryota > Viridiplantae > Streptophyta > Magnoliopsida > Santalales > Viscaceae > Viscum > Viscum album. The sequence goes on along the minus strand of OY728155.1, from coordinate 1,283,676,557 downwards.
CATATTCCACTTTTTTACAGGTCGTTAATCAGTTCTAAGTTAGTCAGCACTTATCCAAAGTAATCAATTCTTTATCATTATCTTAACATCAGGAACATCTTAAGGGTTTTATTATCCTAATTTTCATTTTTTGTAAAAATTTTAACTTGAAAATAAATAAATTTTATTGGTACCATTCAACATGTGATCTCAAATCCTTAATGAAAAAGTATTGTAGTAAAATACTCATATATTCCATAATTCTTCTAACCAGTAGATTTCTAATAAAATATAAAAATTACATAATTATTGAATATCCACATTAATCATTCCCCTTCATCTATAGTAGTACCAAAACTTGATCAATATCCAATAATACCATTTAGGGTATATTCTTTTAGCGCTTGATAAAATCATTTTCAAAGGGTCCAATTTCCTTGAAGTTGAAGCATTGTACGTTGGAATCATTTTTCTTACCCTTTAAATAAAAAACATGGTGGAATTTCTTTTAACAATTATAGTAAACACCCATCCCTTTTAATCAATTACTGAGGTGTTTCTTTCCACAATTATCACATTTAGGAAAATCCTTCTTTGCCTCCCTCTATTTATCAATATTTTTCTATGACATATTATTCTTCTATTTCTTTTGTTCAAAGCCATATAAATTGGATAATTCATTATATATCTTGTTATCACATGATACTATTTCATAATAGGATGAAAATATTTGGGAGACTATCTCTCTTAGAAATTTTTTCTTAAGACCATGAAATGTATTGTCTTTATTTAGATCACATGCATTGGTGGTGTTATCATTCATTCTTCTAGGTACTATTTTTTAAAAAATGGAATACACTGGATTAAATCCTAAAATTATGAAAATTTTATAAATATAAATATTTTATAGCACATAACATAATTTTATACATCATAATTCACATAATCCAAAACATAGGTTACATTGGAGGAAAACATTGATTTTAAATCCATAATAATGGCAGGAATGGAAAATGTGAACTTTCTAAATCATATCCCCAAGGAGTGTCAAACCAAGTGTGTAGTAAGGCCTGTTTCCATGTACCAGGTTACCTAAAGTCAAGACTAAAACACCTTTTTAGAGTTATTACTCTTAAGTATTTCTGTGCTAGAACTACATCCACTTGTAGTATCTCAACATGGATGTATTTCTACGAATACCCACATAATATCTTCCTTAGCAAAATTATTGGATGTTCTTCTATAATTATCCTAATATTATATCCCAGGATTATGTTCCCTAATCCATGTAGTATAAATCTAGTTTCCATGGTTATTACTAAACCTCCATTTGATACCAACTATAACACCCTGTCCCTAAAAGCTCAAAGTTGGTGTATATTTTAATACATTGGCATTTTTACAAGGAATAAAATCCCAAATTATAATTCATTTTAGTAGTCTTCTAAATCCATATTAAATACATGATACCCATAATGATTTGGGAAACAATAATTACAAGCATGATATATATAAAAAACAAAATAAACTACACCCTTGAAGGCTAATTTAAAGACATCTTCTTCATGACATAGGGAAAATCATAATAACAGTGGGATAAAATTATTAGTAATGTTAATTAATGTAGAAAAAATAATAAATAAATATGAATAAATTTTCATGTAATGGTAAATAACTTATAACATATTTCATTCAAATCAATAATCTTAAATGAAATGTATCCAAAGATATGTCTACAGAAATAATCATGGATGGATAATATCTAAAACTAAGATAAAATGTATCCATATATATATATATATCGATAAAAAATATCATGGATGAATAATAACTAAATATATATGAGGGAAATTTTTAATTATTGGATTCTATGATATCCTAGGTATATGGTACCTTTTCTATCAAGACCTTTCACAAGATGGTTTACAATATGTATGGTAAAAACCAATCTGATTGGATAAATGATTGATCTCATGAGACTACTGATGCATTGAGAGGCAATCTATAGTTAGGCCCCACCCATTTCATACCATTCCAAAAACAATTTATATTCATGAACAATTTTCCTTATCAAAATGTATCAGTATTAAATAAAAGATATGGATTTATCAATAATTCCCAATTTGATCATATAATTGTCAATGTGAACACCATATGTAAAATGATATATGGTTTAAGGAATAATAATATCCATTATTTGATAATATGTATATTAAAGTAAATTTGTAATGAAATATTATTATAATAATGTAATTTTTTCCTATATAAATATAACAATCACAAAAGTAAGTGACATTTAAAAGATAATCATTAAGAGTATGTTTTACTAAATTAATCATTAAACATCTTAATGTATCAAAAACCACTTGAAACATTAAGTTAATAATACCCATGAAGTAAATTTTTTCATACCTTGAAGAAAAATGATTCATGATATTATTTAAGAAATGGGTAGTAGATACACTATACAAAAGAAGGGCGTGGTGTATATGGTGTATGTTGTATGAAAAGAAAAATAAGACAAGAATCCCTTACCTTAACCTTATTTTTGTTGTGTGGTATTTATCCTATTATATAGTGGTTTGAAATATGTTACTAACTTATACCACAACCAGAATCATGTTTATAATATCAGATATTAACTTCTTATAATATTTTATTACCTGTTTGTTAACACCCTTTAATTAATCTCACTATTTCAGGTGTTAATTTCCTAGTTTTATCGAGTACGCTTTAACATGTTTCTTATTATTATAATTAATTAAATCACGGTATCATCATATATAGAAAATAAACCATGACTTAATGATCATATATAATCATTATATATGTATTTATAATAATCTATAATGTTTTTAGATTAGAAATGAGGTGCATTGTTCATGGAGACGATAGGTCGTACGTACGTTTAAGCGCTACTTTCATTTATTGGTTGTATTAAAAGAATGAAAACTAAATGATACATATGTATATTATAATTCCAGTATCATATATACATTAGATATATTACATAGTTTTTTTAAAACCAACCATTATACGTTCTATGTATGGCTTGAATGAGTCATATCGCTTTGAGGGGGTTGTAGTCCAAACTTCCTCAAACGAGATTATCGTATTTACACAAAATGGGAATCATAAAGGTATGTTAAAAATAAAAAATAAAAACTTATAAATACATAATAAATTTAATATATATCACATATAAATATATTTTCCATCATAGTTTCCACCATGATAGGTGTTAAGGTAAAAATGAACAACCATTGTTTCATGAGGTAGTAATTCATCGTACACAGAAACATCATGTCTGTTACCCATTAGATAGAGGTGTGTGTAAGTTCAGGTTAAAACCATTAAATAAAAACATCATAGTATATTGAGAATACCTATTTTATATAAACATATAATAAGTATATTGTAGAGGGTGTAGAATGAAAATGAAACTAGAGATATTGAAAGAATACATTACATATTAATCAGGTAACTCCTTATGGTTTACACCAAAGGGATTATTAAGATTAATTTTTTCCCCAAATATGGTTTTATATGAGGTTTTAGGTATGTTTTTAGACTATGTTTTCATGGGTTATCCTAAACTATGTAGTTTTATATGTGGAATGAAGTTGTAGGAGAGGATGAATTTTATAGTGTAGGGGGAGTGGCACTCTTGTAAATACTGGAAGGTACTCATTAAAGGGAGGTCTAATTTCCATAAAGTGACTAAAAAATGTAATAATAATGGATTAAATTATAATAATGGTCTATAAAAAATCATAAACTAAATAAATATGTGCACTTTAATAATTTAGTTCCTTAACTTCTAAGATTCCTCAATTTTTTTATTTTTGTTTTTATTAAAGCATCCTGCTTTCTAGCAAAAGTAATTAAACAATTTTAAAAAAAAAGATAAAGTGAAATTTATTGTATAATATATATAGATACTTAATTATTAATATGATATACAATTTATAAGATTAAAATCCTATTTTATGGAAATTAATTTTAAAACAAGCGCATGTGATGCGCTAAAATACAACTTAAACCTGAACCGTGTAAACATCATCTTTACAATATATGAGTCAGTATGTTAATTAGAAAAGATAAATTTATAAATTAATAGAGTATATATAATATATATTAAATCTTACAAATCACTTGGCAGAATATTTAATTTTTATTATTTTCAAATCATTTGATAAAATATTATTTATTCTAAAAAACAATAATGTCAATTCTATCATTATTTATATAATTTCAATTTTAAAATATAAATATAATATTTTAATTAAAATATATTAGGTTCAAAGATGTTTAACGTGAAATATTAATCTAAAAAAATAAAAAAATATAATAATTCAATCAATTCACTACAATTTTAATATTTATTGTATAGTTTTTTGTACAATTATTACCTAAATAATCATTACGCTGGAGTTTCTTAAGAATTTATATATACTAAATCATCTCTAAAAATTAATGATAAATTATTATGATAACATTAACCCATTTATATTTCAAAATAATTTTTATAACCAAAATTATGAGTTTTTTTCATATCATAAAGTTTCATAAATGTTAAAGGTAAGGAAAGTTCCCTTTCTGTCTTTTTCTATACTTAACTTTTTATATCGTGCCCTGCCATTTAATAATATCACAATAACCCATAAAATTCAATTTATTAGTGTATATGGTCTAATTATTGGAATCCATGGGATTTTTGACATGTTTCAAAGTCATTTTGGTCCTTAAGATTATTGTTTAGTCCCTTATTAAGCTTAATTTTACCTAAATCATCACAAATTATTTTACTCACTTCCACTAATATTTATTTTCCAAAAACTAAGTTGATGTTATTAGAAATAAATATCATACTGATTAAAATAGTGTAAGTTTTATTTTCAAAATTCAAATCACATAATTGGGAAAATTAAGATCAAGGCTAATCCCATAGACGGGTTGAAATAACAGGTTTATAAAGAAGAAAAACGTCCAAACATTTGTTATGTTTTTATATTAAATTGTAAATTAAAATTTATTATAATGAACTTAATTATATAAATGGATTTATAATTTGTCTAATGTGATTCTAAAACAAATCTAAAATATATTTTAAAACTAATAATTATTTAAATTAGAAGGATATTTTTAACTAAATAGCGGTAATTTTTGTTTTTCATAAAAAATAAAGTTTCTTAGAAAGATTCCAAAAATTCACCCTAAGATAATTTCAAAACTTATAAATTCTAAAATTATGTTCATTTTTTCAAATAAAATTTATAAAATTTATAAAATTTAATTTTAAAATAGGTGTGGCACTAAAAGGTGGAAAAACATGGTCATACGTGTAATGTAAGATAATTCAATGTTGTGTGTAGCATAAATTTAACTTTTTTGCATATATCATACTAAACAAATATTTATTCTATAAGGAAAATATTGTATTTTATTGGGGTGTTACACTAATTTTTCAAGGCATGATTTACATGTTGAGTCCTTATTCATGTGCCTCAAATAGATTGTGATTGACATACACGCCATGTAGCTCACATGTACACGACATGTACTTATAAAAAATTATTTAGAATTAAAATTTATTATTATACTTAGTAAACCTTATCAATATGTTATTTTATGTGGTCATTAAGTGTATAGAACATTTTTTGTGATGGGCCACAATATATATATATATATATATATAAGTTTAATTAATATCTATGTAATGTTCACATCTTCATATCTTGTGTGATTGGTATGATAGATATTACTCTACATGCATTGAAGAAGATCAATTTATACTAAAATCATGTAATTCATGTAATCATTAACATGATAGTATATTTCATGAAAGTATCTGATAATTCATGTAATCCATATGTCATAATATTAAACTACATATGAGTATAATACAAGTTGGGTAGATTTATTTGGGTATTCCCTATGTTTCCCCCAAGGAACATTTATGTACACGGTTAATATTAAATAATTTTTTAAAATTATAATTGATGAGAATCAAAATGAAATTTTAATTATAGTTAAGATTAATGAATTTATTAATTAAAGAAGATAATTAATAAATTATAGCCCTATTTTTCTTAAATAAGAAAGATTATGAATTGAATTCTAGTTTTATTAAACTCATAATTTGTTTCATGCATGTGGATGGTCATGAGCATAGATTAGACCTTTTTATACGGTTGGTTTCATTTAATTATATATAAATTAAATTGTTTTATTGCATTCCTTATCTCCTCTTATTATGTAAGGGCGTGTGTTCTCGTTGTTTCTTTTATGTAAACCCATTTACCCGGATCTATGTGTAAGTAAAAGCATATGTAATGGATGCAGCTCCGAAACTAGTAGAGGTGGTTCACGTTTGAAGTTGAGGCAAGACCAATTCAAGAGAGATACATAGGTGGGCAGGTGGAAAGCTATAATTCAATCCATAATTGGTTCAAGGTATTTTCCCTAGATCAATAGTTATTTTATCAACTATTATATAAACTAACCATTATTAAAAGAAAATGATCATACCACTTAATTATTTAATTTCTATCATGTTTCATGGTTTTTTATTATGTATTTTTATCACGATCACATGTATTAGTGAAATAAATGAGCAAGAAAGTTATAACTAAAATAAATTGTCTTATTAGTAAATATTATCTAAGAAATGGTTAATTAATTAAGTAAATCCTCTTAATATTAACAATCATTTGATAAAGATAATAATTGGATATTTACTCATAGATGATAAAATCCATCAATTATATATATTAAGTTGGTATTGCCTTCCACTACATCAATTAAAATTGAACCATTTTTCAATGTTCTTGACTAGACAAAGTTGTGGTGCATTCAATTATTAGAGAATTCTAACTTGGCGTTCTTGGTTGCATTAACTTAGTTCACATAATGTGCGTACTACCAAAGAAAGACTTTGTGCAACTAAGAGGAAAGAGTTTAGGAAATATAATTTTAGGATTTTAGGATTAGGGAATCCACTCAATAGGTCAATGAAGTGTGAGTTAATGTAGTTGGAATTTGTAATGGCTACACAAAACCGTTAGAGTTTATTGAACAACCCATGTTTGGGTAATGAGAAAGGGAATTTGAATCTTTTTCCTTGGAATATTCAAGAAGAAGGATATTCTAAAGCGAATGGTCAGGGATATTAGGTTACGATATAGTAGTGGGAGATTAATAAATATAATATTTATTTATTTGTCTAAAATTTATCATATAATGTACTAAAATTATGAAAATATTATTTTTATAAATAGTAATAAAATTAATTCATGCATATCACTATGATCCATACTTGAGAATGATAACACTATCACCAGAACAAATCTCCAAGAATGGAAAGGACGCTAACACAATATCCTTCTCTATGTAAGGAAATTATATGTGTTGGAAGAGCCTATTCCAAAAGCAGCTGGGAAAGATAAAAGTGATGATGAGTTATATCTCATTGGGAAACATCTGGATGATGCTACAAATGTTCAGTGTTTCATTATATCATCCATGACCAATCATATTTTGGCAAAACATGAGGACATGGATGCATATAACATGATTTCACACCTTTGGGATCTATATCAAGAGAAGGTGGTACAAGAGAGGTATGAGATCTTCGATTCTTTGATTACAACTAATATTGGGGAGCCTGCACCATCTAGGCCTCTTTTAATCAATATTTTTTTACATTCAATTCCTATACATCTTAGGGATTAAATTCCCAGATGAGTTGCATACTAATATCATTTGGTCGTAACTTCCCAAGATCTTATACAATTTCATTGTTAATTATAATATGAATAATAATGAGAAGTGACTTTTGGAACATCTTACTTTGATTCACCAAGTAGATAAGGACATGGGGTGTGATAAACCCATAGACCTTATGGTAAATAAGAAAAATAAGAACAATGAAAAAGATCCCAAGACTCATAACAAGTCTAAATATCCCGAGCACCATCCTTATAATAAGAATAAGATCTAGAGGCAACGTAAGTAAAATGAAATAATTTGTTTTTCATGTGGAATGTCAGGCCACTGGAAGATGAATTGTACCTAAAAGAAAGGGCATGTTAATGGTGTATTCGTTATTGAGTATAATATTTTAATATCTACACAATGAGTATTATATACAGGTTTTGGTGCACACATATATATCCAAATGATGGAACCAAGAATATTTGAAAGATTATTATAGTAAATATGGATATGAGAGCTGGTGATGGTGTGAGAATGGATGCTATATAATTTGGATAATGCCACATTTCATTTCTAATGAGAAATATTTTTTGTTTTAAAATTTTTTTATTATGTACCAATAGTTACCAATAACATTATTTTGGTAACATTCCTAGATGCATATGGGTTTATTTTCATGTTTGGATATAAAATTTGGTTCCTTTATTAAGAAAACATATTTAATGTTATAGAACATCTAAATAATCGTATTTATGTATTAAATTATGAATAAAATTATGGGAAATTGATAATGAATCATGTTTACAGAACTCATACAACACCTAGATATGGAATCACCATCTTGGTCATGTAAATGAGAAGAATTTGATAGAGATTTATCAAGATAGATATTTTGACTCTTCTGTTCTAAAACCACTTAAAGGATGTAATGCATATTTATAAGTAAAAATAACCCACACACTATTAATTGGATATGGTGAAAGGGCCAGAAAGATTATATGATTGGAACATAGTGATGTGTGTAGACCATTTCCATTGGAATATAGAGGTGGAAATTATTACATCATAACTTTTACTGATTACTTGAGTAGATATAGTTATATCTACTTGATGAGGTATATGTTTGATTCCTTTGTGAAATTCCAAGAATTCTTTAATGAAGTATAAAATCAACTTGCAAAGTAGATGGAAAAGATGTAATCGGATCGAGGTGTTGAATATCCTAACAAATATTTTATCAATTATTATCTGAGTTTGAGATTCTATATCAACTCACTCAACCTTACACACAACAATGTAATTGTGTTTGTGAAATGAAGAACCATAACTTTTTTGACTTGGTAAGGTTGATGATGAGTCATGAAGGACTTACATTATTCTTTTGGTGATATGCATTAAAAACTACCACATATACATTAAAACGAGTACCAACTAAAGAGGAAAATGGAATTCTATTTGATTTGTGGAGTATAAAGATACCTTTTTTTGTATACATGTTTATAGAGTTGTGAAGATTTTGTTAAGGCCTTCTCAGGAATCAAACTAGCACCCCAGGGCATAAAGTGTATCTTTATAGGAAATACTAAGGAAAAAAGGGATGCTACCTACACAACCCCTCATACAATAAAGTGATTGTTTAATGACAATCTGTCTTTCTTGAGAGGGATTTCATCCTAAAAAAATATAGTGGGAGTAAGATTGACTTCTATGAAGTTGATGCTCAAGATACACAAGTGTTGGTACACAGACATTATAACACCCTAAGTTTTTATAAACTTATTTTTTGAATAAATTAATTTTATTTGATGTCATACATTACACATTAAAATAATTCAATTTTTTTATATATTAATTTAATCATGTGCTATACGCAATAGTGACATGTCTTGTGATAAAATCAACACTGAGATTCTACGAAACAACATTTTATTATATTAATTATTTAAATGAGATATTTACATTATAGCCATTAAAATTAGTAATATGAATATTAATAAATAATATTTATACATTATTTATAATTTTTTTATATAAATTACTAATATTGATAATAAGACATAACATTTTTGGTAAAGTCTCTATATCTTTGAAAGTACTATTTTCTTAAAAGAACTGTTTTATGTCCCTCTGTGAGTAATAATAACATTAATTTTAGAAAACTTTATAAATTTATTTTGATTAAATTATTTTTTTATTAATAATTTCATAATTATATTTTGGTGAATTTTTTATATTTTTCGGGAAAACATCATTTTTCGATGAATAGTTAAAGTTATTGAATTTTAATTCAAAAATTATTTCTCATCTATTTTCTTTTTGTATTGGTAATTATATTTTAATTGGATTTTAAATTTTAATTATATCAACTATACCTCAATTTATCCAATTTATGTCATTGTAACAAATTTCACATTGAAATTGGATATAAAAACATTCCAAACTTTTAAACATTCTTGTTTAAAAAAACTCATTGTCGCGACACATCTGTCAAATTAATTTTAAATTAATTTATTCCACTTATGTGATTTGAATTTGGAAAAATGGATTTCATATTTTGATTTATAATATTTCACATTTAATAATAATTTCAACTTATTTTATTTTACCAAAAATATTATTTAAAGTGATTAAAATTAATTACTGTGATTAGGAAAAAATAGGTTGAAAAAGAAATGAACCATAAACATAAAGCTCCAAATCACCTATACACTTTTCCAGAATCCATTTAATGTTAATATTTATATCATATACTATATTTTATATAATTTTTAACATTATTGGATCCACTTGACATGGGAAAAATGTGGGTGAAATTCTATTTCAAAAAAATTACAAGAATTACACTTCTCCTCCACTTTAAAAAGGAACGTACACATCCCACTTATTTAAACATTTCAAGTCATTTTTATCACCGAAAATCTACTTAAATAAGATCCCAAAATACCTAAATTCATCTTATAATATTCCCTTTGGGATTAAATCCATCTATGTAATCCCTTTAGTACAAACCAAGAGATGTTACCCAATGAATATGTAACTTCTTTTTTCATGCTCATTTGTTTTATTTTCATTATCCACCCCTAAACACTTATTATTACATTATTAAATAATAACCTCAGTATCCTAAATATACTAATATTTTTTTATTCTATGGTTTTTACCTACACTTACGAATACTTCCACTTGAATGGGTAACTATAAGGCCCCATCCTTAAAAATTACATAATCTTGAATTAAGTTAATAATTCACATTGAGGGTCTTTTCAGGATTAGAGTTTTAGAGAATTAGGCCATAACTAATACATTTAATCTAAAATATTACAAATTAGACACTTCTACTCGGTATGCATTTTTTCATAAAATAAAAACTCTTAAAATAAAAAAACGAATTCTTTTCTTGATATAAATATCCTTGAATTATTCATTTCTCTTACCCTTCCTTATACCCTGTGAAAAAAAATTCAAAAACATGGAATGATCATAAAAATATCATTAAGGGTTATAAAATAATGAATGAAAAAATTATTCCATAAATAAATACAAAAAATAAGCTCTTTAATATACCTCATGAAATCATAAGATTTTTGAAAAACATATAGAAATCATAAATCATAAATGTAACTTGTGGAATCCATAACATACTTCCATTGTAGCTTTCATAACTACGTAAGGAGTTACATTTTGAATAACCATCATAGTATATTCCCTAAATCTCTTAGCAGGAACATTAACGTTTACCTCCATCACGTTACCCAATGAATTAGAGAGCTATCTCAGGCTCAATTGCCCTAGGTTTATCACAGAACCACCTGTATACGTAAACAATGCCCAATAACCATAACATAATCATGACACATACAACTGTCATAAATTAAAGATAACATTTCAACATTGAAATCACAATATATCAACTCAATATTTTGAGATAATAAATCCATTATCAAAACCATTTTCAATACCATTTTAAAAATTTAATAAAGATATTTTTGAATCTAAGTGTCCCATACCACATTGAAATGTATAATGGAATTCACATTTTTAAACATTACTGTAAATATAAATAAATCCTAAAAACCATTTCTAAAACATCTATATTAATGATAAATATATAAAATAATAAATCTTTAAAACATTTTGAACAATGTTTTAGTTAAAGAGTCCCTTACAACATTATAAAATAATTGAATAAAAATAATTACAGAATAACATTAAAAAAGCATATAGTGTCATGAGAATAAGTCAATTCATGATATATTATGTCAAAGGTCAGTATATACTCCATATAAAGTGAATAGATGTGTAACAACAAATAAGTCTTAATGGAATGTAAATTGAGACAAAATCCCTTACAAAGATCGTACAAATGACGTAAGAATTTATCAATGGGGTGATTATGCCTTTTAGAAGTATATTCTCTAAAATGTAAGATTAAATGAAAATATAAATAAATAAATAGTTATTCCACACATAATCTTGGAATAATATAGTCAACTAAGTTTGCGTAAAACCCAATATGTGGAAATGGATTTTAGAAATTCCCTTATAAAAATTCGGCAGCCTAACGACGTCACATTAAAATTCCAAAAACACATTTATGGGTGAGAAAAGTGTATCTCATCACATGGACATTAAATTTATTGCAATAATTATATATAAGAACATATCCCAACATAAGTAAATTTAAATAAAAAGACATAACAAAGAAGAATTTATTGACTAAAAGAGGAGGGTGAAAGGTTCCCTTACAATGATCATTTTGTATATAAAATAGATTAATTATGTGTATTAAAAATAATTATACAGAAATAAATTATAAATAAAAGATATGATAATTTTTTTTCTTATATAATCATATAAATACATAATAAATAAGTAGATTTCTAACCCAAATAATGGAAATTGGCTTAAGGATTTCCCTTAGCTTGAGTCCGGCTTGTCAAGTATGTTCCTTGTTCTTCTTGAATAGTAAACATAAGTTAATTTATAATTTCTTCAGAAAATTTTTAAGGTTTATTATTCCTTTTATATCACTTATTACCTTGCTACAACAATTATATAATTATTTGAGTTTATATCAGTCATTTTTTCGATGTTCGGAACTTGAGTAAAAATGAACTTGTTATAATTACAAATTGTCCATGTGGTCAAAAGTACTTTATATCCATATTTGGATTAATGATTTAAATATAATATATATAATATATATCTAGTATGTATATATTTATAATATTCCATATCATTTGGATATATGAAAAATGAAATTCACCATTCATGGAGACATTAAGCTGTACGTACGCATGAACGCTACATTCATTTCATTTTTTTCATTTTTTAAGGAATGAAAACTAAATTTTACATAGGTATATTATTATTTCAGTATAATATCATATTTTATATATTTTAAATACGTTAATTAACACTATACTTTATACATTCCATGTATGGTATGAACAAGTCATATCACTTTGAGGGGGCGGTAGTCCGCACTTCCCCAAATGAAATTATTGTATTTATAAAAAATTAAGAGCATAATTGTATGTTATAAATTATAATTAAAGAAGAATAGAGGTGAAATAAATATCATAAATATCATATATAATTACAGGTCCATCATTATTTCCACCATGAGAGGTGGTAGGAGAAGATTGAACAATCATCATTTCTTGAGGCAGTAGTTTGTCATCCACAGGAACAATACGTTAATATCAATTAGATGGAGGTGTGTGTAAGTGTAGTTAGAATACTTCTTATAAAAACAAACTAGTATATTTAGTATAATGGTGTTGTTATGTAATAAAATAATAAGAATATCATAGGGTGTGGATAAGGAAAATAAAAGAAAAAACATGAGAGAAGACGTTACTTTTAAATCAGGTAACACTATTTGGTTTGAACTAAAACGATTTATTGAATTGTCTTCTGCAAAAATTAAGGCTTCTAGGTGGATAGAGATTTTTTGAGCTTATTTGAGTAGAGGTTAAATTAACCAATGGGATTTATTGGTGTGAGTAATGGGTTAGATGTGGTGGCCTTTTATAAGAGGGAGGAGGGGCTCTTTAAAAGGTTTGAAAATATTATTTTATTATAAAATTATTTTCAGTTTAAAAACGACAAAAAATAATTAAATTAAAATATAAGATGAATATAATTCTAAATAAAATCATCCAATAATAATTGGACAGGTTTTGGACAATTTCTAATCCTTATATATTTTATTTAACTCACTGTTAACTTATTTAACTTTCACCATGTCTTCTCATATATTAATACTATCTGAATAATATATTTAATATAAAATGAAAAGAGACAAAAAATGGATCATTAATTCCATTTGTAACATAATATATTTAATTTTGACGAATCTATTATTTTTAAAATTATTTTATCATTTAGAAAAATATTAGTTTTTTTAAAAACAATTAAGTCAATTTAAAAACTATTCATGTCAAGACTTTTAAAAAATATATAACAACTTTATTATTTCTAAATACCTTCATTAATTAAAATATAACAAGTAATTATTATCCCTAAAATTCATTTATGGAAAAAAAGATTCAAAATAAATTTATTTTAATATTTATAATATCATTTATTTAAAAAATTTATTAAAAAGGTAATCACTACATCAGCATTGTGTCATACATAAATTTATTCATTTCATGTCTAAAAATTTAAAATTAAATAAAATAATGTAGGAAATAGTTTTATCTTTATAATTACTATTTTTTGTTGAAAATATAACTTATATAACCCCATATAATTTTTTTTTACTAATAGATATATGTTTGTGTTATATTTTCATTAACTTTAAATTGTTTTTTATAAAATGTCATTTTTACTTGAAAGTGGCTCCATGGGGTCCAAAAATCGACCCAAGGATTCCCGTGGTCATATATGCATCATCAAAAAGGGTTAGGACATGTGTTATGTTAATTTAATATTATTATAATATTATTGTATACCCTTATTTACCAGATTTACCCTTTAACCATGGTAAATAAAATATTTACTGAAATTACTATTCATAATGTCTAAAAATAAAAGTTGCCTATATAAATAATTTGGACACCATGATTTCAACTATGGAAAACATTTTTTCAAATTCAATATACATAATTTTTTGAAATTAATTTAAAATTATTTCATGGTGTCTAAACCGAAGATCTTGTTTTTAAGAAATAATAACTATCAAAATATTGTCATTTGATTATTTCCAATTTCAAAGTGAAATTATTTCAATGAAAAAAATTGGATGAAATAGTAAAAATATAATCCTATTAAAATTTAAAAAATATTAAAATAAAAATCTAACAATATAAATAAATTATATTAAAAGGTATTTTTGAATTAAAATGCAGTATTTTTAAGTATTCATAAAAAAGTAACTTTATCAGAAAAATACCAAAAATTTTCCCAACATAAATTTCAATGTCCCACTTCTAAAGAAGAAGTTTATTTTTTCAAATTGAACATATAAAAGTGAAAAAAAATATTTAAAAGGGTTTCTCCATTAATAGGTGGTAAATCAACCTTTTAAATAATATTAGAGAATTTCTTGCTTGAAATTGGATCCATTATTATTTTCAGCCTCTAAAATTTATTGGATAAATGTAAAGAAATTTAATTTTTTTTAATAATATTTTAGTTAATTCCATTCATTCCCACCAATACAATGGCTAGGCATTAACTACCATTTAAAATAATATTATATTATTATTTTTCAGTATAACTCAGCCTTATGTGTAACATAATATTTCAAAGAAACTTGTTGTTGCGTGTTGAGTATTCTATCATACATATCATCCCCTAGAAATTAAAATTAATATTTAATTCAAAAATATTAGTAAATATTAAAATTTCATATTCTTTATTTACCTAGGCTGTTACATCCTTCCCCCCTTTTGGTAATTGCGTCCTTGAAATTTCAAAATTGGGCTCAAAAACTTCATTAAATGTCCCACATAAGAAAAAGAATCAATAAAACTTCCACTTTAAAATAAAGAAAGAAAAGTAAAAATGTCACCTGATATAACCCATACTAGGATTCTATATAGGAAAATATGGATATAAAGGAGAAAATAAGTGTCAAGTTCTGATGGAGAGTGATAGATAAAATGATTAAGAGAATGTTAGCCACTGGAAAATAAAAAACTTATGATGGGTTAAACGGTATTGGATTCCCCAGTAGGAAAAGTAAACATACAACATTTTTGTTTTAAGTTACTTTTCAAAATGTTGAGTAATTTATTTATGAGATTAACTAAGGACATAAGGAAATATACTTACTTTTCAAATAGAGTTTCATGATTTAATAATTTTCTACGAAAAACTTATCTTTTATCTATATGATGAGTATTCAAGATGACTTGGTTACACCTGAAGTGCTATACTCAACTTCTATAGAATCACATAATCATAAAAAATATGGACTATGTATTTCCCTAATCTTTAGACATTAACCAAAACCAAAAATTGTAGTAAAATATCAGATAATCCCCAAAAAGGATAATCATTTATAAAAAAGAAATACTACACTTAATCTCCAAAATTGAACATACAATACCCAAATCTCAACAAATACCATTCAATAAAAAAATTTCCTTAAAATATTCAATATAATCTAAACTTATATTGAAACCCAAAACATAGAATTTTTTTATCACGTAGTATTTCATGGTAAATATTAACATTTTTATCTAAACAACATAAACTAATCTCAAATTATCATACTGAAAAGTAATTAACTTAATAACATAATCTCAAATATAGGACAATCATTTTCATAACTAACCCAAATCACTATAAGTCCACAATAAAAATATAGATTCTTCCAAAGTAAAATTACACAATTACTCCTCAATTAAAATACCAAAGTATTATATTTTACTTAGGCATATAGTGTTTCCACAAAAGAGAGAATGTATTCCTAAATAATCTTTATCACTTAATCATTAAATCATATTACTATACTATAGATATCCATTTGTAAAATATAATTTCTGAAAAAAAACTAATTCTTGATCCATAAAATAATTTAACTAAAAGTAATCAGCCATACTAACTATAAGATTCACATAGACCAATGGTAGGTGATGCACCCTTCTCTCCCTTCAGTTGTGGGTTCGATTCTTGAAGCCTTGACAGAAGCAATAGCTTGTCACCCATCTTTCATGTTGTCCCATTTTATAAATCCCCAAAATAAATCTAACTTGATTTAGCCTCAATGGTTGTCTTATACCTATCATTTTTATCCCAAATCATAAGGACCTCAATATCTAAATTAATGAAGTTTTATATATATTGAAATTTTTTACCTCCATAAGATAACAACATTCCCAAAGAAAGAACATCTTACCTTGATCATGGTGTCCACCTAGATTCATTTTCATCTTGTTAATGTAAATAGATGGTCCATCAATTACAAAAATTATTTAAAGATCCATCAAATTCATCTTCTTATTTTATCCAAATACACCTCCTACAAATTGGGTTATATGGGTGTTCAAAGAAAAATAATTTCTAAAAATAATCTTGTATGCCATATAATTTCAAAACATCTGATAAAACATTATTTTTATAAAATATTTGGACCAAGTTTGAGTTGAATATTTCTATCAATGGTCCTTTTAAAATACCATATTTATGTTCTGAAAGACTATAATTTAAAATCAAATATAACTTGGTTGCGCAAGGGTATCCTTCTTCAGAAGCTTTTTCAGAATCATAATTTGCTTCAAAATCTTATGATAAGGTATAATATTTAAAAATAACTTGATTATATTTACCATTCATAAAAATATGAGAATATTGAGAAAATAGGATTTTATTAAATACAACCCATTATCCGTTATGGTATCGAGGTATAACAGAGGTGTTTGATATCATAAAAAATTTCTTGCAAGTGAGTTTAATGTTATAAAATGTTTCAAAATCGTCTGGACATGATTTTGCAATAATTTTTTCAAGAAAGTCATTAGGAAGAGATAATAATGTCATTTGAGAACCTCCTCCATCCATTTGTAACAAACTTTCCTTGATCTGAAAAAGTAACAAAATAAGGATTTAACGTAGGTAGTATACATAGAGACTAACCATGTTTCTAAAAAAACTTAATCCCTAATGATGTCTAAACCCACCGTCGATACCAACTATAAGGCCTCAGCCTTAAACATTACATAATCTAGAATTAAGTTAATAATTCAAATTGAGGATATTTTTAGGTTTATAGTTTTAGATAATTAGTCCATAACGATTACATTACATTTCAAATATTACAATGTAGACACTTCTACTCAGTATCCATTTTTCTATAAAATAATATCTCTTAAAAGAAAAAAAGAATTATTTTCTTCATATAAATCTTCTTGAACTCTTCCTTTCTCTTACCCTTCCCTATACCCTATGAAAAACATTTAAAAAATTTGTATGAGCATAAAAATCTCAGTAAGTTTTACAAAATAATGATTGAAAACATTTTTTCATCAATAAAAACAAAACATATGCTCTCTAACATACCTCATGAAATAATAATATTTATGAATAACACATAGAAATAATAATAATGGTAAATTTTGGTATCCATAACATAATTACATTGTCGATTTCATAGCTACATTGGGAGTTACATTTGGAATTCACATCATAGTATATTCCCTAAATCTCTTAGGATAAACATTAACGTTTACTTCCGTTACATTACCCAATGCATTAGAGATCTATATCTGGCTCTCCCACCCTAGGTTTATCAAAGAACCACCTATATATGTAAACAATTCCCATGAACAATAACATAATCATAACACCTAAAACAAGCATAAAGGAAAGATAACATTTCCACATTTAAATCACAATATATCAAATCAATATATTGACATAATCAATCCATTATCAAAATCATTTTCTATATCATTTAAAACATTTAATAAAGAGATTTTTGAATCAATGTGTCCCATACCAAATTGAATATTTTAATGGAATTAACATTTAAAAAAATTATTTCCACATAAATAAATCCTAATTTTTTTTAAAACATAGATATTAATGAGAAATATTTAGAAGAATAAATCATTAAAACAATTAAAATAATTTTTTAGTTAATGATTCTCTTACAACTTTATAAAATACGTGATTAAAAATAATTATAGAATAAACTTAAAAAAAGATTATAATATCATGAGAATAAGTAGATTCATGATATAATATGTCAAAGGACAGTATATACACCATATAATCTGAATTTACGTATAAAAACAAATAAGTCTCAATGTAATGTAAATTTAGAAAAAATCCCTTACAAAGATCATACATTTGCCCTAAGAATTTATCAACGGGGTGATTATGTGTTTCAAAAGTATATCCTAAAAAGGTAAGTAGAAATTACAACATAAATAAATAAATAGTGATTATTAACATAATCTTTCCATAATATAATTAACTAAGTATGCCTAAAACTTAATGAGTGTAAATTGAGTTTTAAAATTCCCTTATGAAAATTCGGCATCCTATGGTTGTAGAGATGCTCAATGGACTTCGGTGGTTTTTGGTTCAGATCTGTGGGTGAAAGTCCGGTTATCGTCGATGACATACTCTTCGGAGCACTCCTGGTTCTATTCTCTCCAGCTCGTTGTTGCCCTGCGGTGTGTTTCTCAGCGTTTGAAGCTTGTGCTAATGCATCGGCGGTTTGTGGGGTTCCAACTCTTCTCAGGTGAGTGCGTGGGGGTTCCGTCGTATCGGATGTGGTCGAATTGGTCGGTGGCAGTGGGATTTTCAGAAACAGGGTGTTGCTTGCGGTGTTGTTCGTGCGCAGTTTGATTCGGTTCTTGGTGATACCTCTTCTGATTTCTTTGATCTGATTTTGTTCAGTTTGAATTAGGGTTTTTTCAATTCCGCTCGTGTCATGGTG
This sequence comes from Viscum album, assembly GCA_963277665.1. Taxonomy (NCBI): domain Eukaryota; kingdom Viridiplantae; phylum Streptophyta; class Magnoliopsida; order Santalales; family Viscaceae; genus Viscum; species Viscum album. The sequence goes on along the minus strand of OY728155.1, from coordinate 1,283,656,960 downwards.
GGATGGATTATTATTATTTTTTCCTTCTGATGGATTGGGGGTTCTGCCTTCTATGAGGCGGTGAAGTTGTATGGTTTACATGGTTTTTTGTGGTTTTGTGAATGGTTGAATTACTGAGGGGTTGTGATGCTGAAGTTGACGCCGAGGGAGATTCCGGTGGGCTCTTCCGTCATGGTTATGTTGTAATGGTGAAGGTCATGAGATTTTCGGTTTTTTCTCCCATGGATGCGTTGAAGATGTTGGTCTGTTTGGTTGCGTCGGCGACGACTTCCGGGTTTCCGTCGACCTCTCCAACGACTTGCAAAGCGGGTGACGCGTGATGATTGGCTCACGGCTCGAGGTGGGACACGTGGTGTATGGTAGAACGTGATTCGTTTACTTTTTAAATTTGAATTTCGCTGGATTCTGGTAGAAGGTTGGGTTTTTCTTGTACATTTTCCAGTTTTCCTTAAACCGGGTTGGGGTACTGGTACCCATAAACCGGCTTCAAATAATAGAAAAAAAATGATTTTCTGAATGGAAATTGGGTTAAGGAGTTCCCTTACCTGGAGTCTGACTTGTCACGTCTATTCCTTTTTCATCCTGAATAACAAAATTAAGTTAATTCCTACGTTCTTTTGAACCTTTTTAAATTTTATTATTCCATTTATATCACTTATTACCTTAGTCAAAAAATTAGTTAATTATTAAAGTTCATATCATACATTTTGTCGATTTCAGAACAGGCGTAAAAAATGAACTTGTTATAACTACAAATTGTCCCTGTGGTAAAAAGTCCATTATTTCCATATTTTTATTAACAACATAAATATCATATATATCAATTATATCAATTATATGTGTATTTACAATAATCCATATCATCTGGAAATATGAAAATGAAATGCACCGTTCATGGAGACAGTAAGTCGAAAGTATACATTAACGACACTTTCATTTCAAGTTTTTCATTTTTAAAGGAATGAAAACCAAAAGATACAGAGGTATATTATTATTCCAGTATAATATAATATTTTATATACATTACATAAGTTAGTTAATACTATCCTTTATAAGTTCCATGTCTGGTTTGAAGGAGATATATGACATTGAGTGGGCAGTAGTCCACACTTCCTCAAATAAAATTATTGTATTTATACAACATGAAAAGAATAAAGGTATGTTCTAAATGATAATTACCAAAGAATAGAGATAAAATAAATATCATTAATATCATATATAATTACATTTCCATCATAATGGACACTATGATAGGTGGTAGGAGAAGATTGAACACTCATTGTTTCATTAGTTAATAGTTCGTCATCCACAGAAATAGTATGTTCGTATCCATTAGATGGATGTGTGTGTAAGTGTAGATTTAATCCTTATCATAAAAAAAACCTATTATATTGAGGATACGAGTGTTTTTATGTAATCAATGAATAATAAGAGCATAGGAAGTTGAGAATGAAAATAAAAGGAAATAACTTGAGAGAAGATGTTACCTTTAAATCGGGTAACTCCCTTTGGTTTGAACCAGAAGGCTTTATTGAATTGCCTTCTACCCAAAGTAAGGCTTATAGTAGAAATAGAGGGATTTTGGGAGATTATTGGAGTAGAGTTTGTTTGAGCCAAGGGGCTTTAGATGTGTGAGTAAAGGGTTATAGGTGGTGGTCTTTATAATATGGGGGTGGGCTCTTTAGGAAAGTTAGAAAGTATTATTTCATTATAAAATTATTTTCAATTTCAAAAGGACTAAAACTAATTAAATTCTAAGATAAGATGAATATAAGTCTAAATAAAGTCATACAATATCAATTGGACATGTTTTGGTTATTTTTTAATCCATATCGTATTTTTAACACTTTGTTTACTTATTTAACTTTTATCATGTCTTCTTGTATATTCATACTATATAGTTGATATATTTAATATAAAATGGAAAGAGATAGAAAATGGATCATTAATTACATTTTTATCATTATATATGTCATTTGGATGAATCATATATTTTTATTATTATTTTATCATTTTAAAAAATATTAATTTTTTTAAAAACTCATTTATGCTAATTTATAAACTTTTCATATCAAGAATTATTAAAAATATATAATAACTTGATTATTTAGAACACCCTTAATTATTTCAATTATAACATGTCACAACCCATCCCCTGGGGCTCCAGCCATTACTACCCCAAGAACACCTTCCATAGGCTAGGTGTAACATCCCACCCCATCCCATTGGCATGAGAGGGTGGTGGAATGCTACATGGCCTTAAGAAATGTTCCCAAGGTGCCAAAGGCTGTAAATAAATGACATGGTATTTGAGAAAAAATTTGGGAACAAATTTCCCTTAAGAAGAAACCAATGAAACCATCCACACACAAGCACTATATGATGCATGTCAATAAAACATTCAAGTATTTATTTCCAAAAGACAACCAATTTCTTCCAAAATAAAACCCAAAACCAATACAACCGAACACAAAATCATAGTACTAGGCAGAATAATTAACAAGAGAACCCAAAATAAACCAAGGTACACTCTACATCTCTACAACAAGCTCCATGCTCCGAACACCAACACGTCTCCCAAGTGTCACCACATGACACTAGCAATGATATACTTTACCTTTACCAATGTCCCGGAATACGACATTTTGAAAAACACCAAAGCTCCAAAGCAATGTGTGAGTACCAATACTCAGTAGGTTTTCCCCAAATGACTTCCCTACACATGCCACAAGGATAAAACCATTAACAGATTTATATAAAGTAGTTTGTATAAAATAATCACAAGTGAAACCATTATCATTAGTCAAACACACCCTTACCAATCCACCTCACCCAAACCAAGCAACCAAGGGAAGTCCAATCAAACATGCCATAATCCATTCCATCAGTTACATATTAGCACAACAATTTTCATCTTACAATGAAATGAACAATAAGGAAACTAAAATGGTGGAGCTTCCGTCCAACATGTTCACTAATTACTACTAGTGGTACTTCCCTCCCACTTATCCTTTGATGGTGCCCCTTCTATCCACTAACCATCTCCTTATTATAGTGTTACTTCCCACCCATTTCCTCACTCATTAGAAATGCCAAAACCATGCACATAACCCACCATGGAAAAAAACATGAAAATAATCATTTCCATCACATGCCAATCCACTTCAATAAATCACAAACTTATTGAAACCACCATTTTATCATTTTCTATACCAAACAACAGTTCAATAAAACAACATATTTATTAAAAACCCTTTTACATCAGCCATTTCCACAAATCAATCCCATAGACCCATTTTAAAATTTCCATTTTAAAATTCACAACAAGAGCATTTCACCACAAAACCCCTTTTTTCAAAAAATCCCCAAAACATCGCCAATGGGATTTCAAACCAATTTCACACATCAAAAACACAATTAATTTTAAGAAAAAAAAATAATTCTAACCAAACTTCAAGTTATAGAAAATTGGAGTTGAGAGAGAAGACACCTACCTTTAGGGTTCCGGTGAAATCAACCCACAAGCTATGTGAATCCTACTATCTCCCCTGCATGGTTTCGTGGAGATTCCTCACGGTTTTCCCTTAACCGTGCACCCTTAAAAAATCCTCCAAACTTATTCAAAACCATTCAAAACTATCCCAAACTCTTCCCAACTCATACCAAGAAATTTAAACAGATAAAAAGCCATATATAAAATATAAATACCTCAATATAGGGGTGCAACATTCTCCCCACCATTGGAATTTCTATCCTTAAAAAGTAGGGAACCATTGTTTTTCTGAAATAGCTCGGGTTATTGCTTGACCATCTCTTTCTCCCGATCCCATGTCTCCTCTGGATTTGACCATGCCTACACAAAACAAGAACTAAAATAATGATTTTACCATGAAAAAAATTCTATTTCCTGTACACAATCATCACTGGAACGTGCACCAAGGAAGCGTCCAGTTCTAGCTCAACATGATCCCAACAAATTACATGGTCACAATACGGCTTATACTTTTTCAACTGCAACACATGAAACACATTGTGCAACACACTAAACCATTGTGGAAAATCAAAACGATAATCCACCTCTCAAATCCTCTCATGTAACTCAAAAGGCCTAATATACCTCAGAGATATCTTACCCTACTTCCCAAACCGATGATGTCCCAACCTAAGAGAGATTCTAAAAAACACATGACCTCCCACCTCGAACGACAATGATCATCGATGATAGTCCTCATACAATTTGTGATGACTTTGATCTATCTCCATCCTCTTCCCAATCAACTTTATTTTCTCCATAGTCTCTTAGACAAGGCATGGTACAATCATAGAAGTCTCGCATGTTTCCACCCAACATAGTGTAGAACGTCACGGATGCCAATACAAAGCCTCGAACAGATCCATATGTATGGAATCTTGATAACTGTTATTATAGGAGAACTCCACCAATGGTAAGTGATCCTCCCATAAACTAGGAAAATCCATCACAGAATCCCTCAACATGTCATCCAAGGTTTGTATTTTCCTCTTAGATTGGCCATCTGTCTGAGGATGATATGTCATTCTCAAAGTCAATTGCGTCCAAAGGGATTTCGGCAACGATTCCCAAAAAATATATTTGAACCTTGGATATCTATCTGATACAATTGAAACTAGAACACCATGCCTCTTTACCACCTCCCTGATATAGATTTTGGACAGATCCTCCACCGTATGAGATTCATGAATCGGGATGAAATGGGCCGACATTGTGAGTTGATCCACATTCACCCATATGGAATCGTGTTTCCTGACCGTTCTTGGGAGACCCATCAAAAAATCCATTTCCATATGCTCCCATTTCCACACTGAGATAGGTAAATACTACAACATGCCTGCTAGCCGTTGATGCTCTTCCTTGACATACTGACAAGTCAAGCATCTCAAAACAGACTCAACCACATCCCTTTTCATACCTAACCACCAAAACTATGCCTTCAACACCTTATAAATTTTCTGAATTCCAGGATGGATAGGCCACCTGGAATAATGATAAGCCCTGAGAAGTTCCTCCCAACAAGCCATTAGTACCACCATCCGATTCCGAAAACACAATACTGGATTCCCATTCAGTTCCCAATTCTCAATGGTCTCCCAACCGTTGATTTTTTACCTCATCATCATACAATAAAAATCAGATTCATGTACCTCTTCAAGCAAACCATCCATGTTAGTAACTAACAAAACTAGAAAGAATACCACTCTATCACCCCGGTCCTCACATTCCAACCACATTTCATCTATGACCGAAATCAACTTCCACTGATATGATATCTTATTCAGCAATTGAGCATATTATTTCCTACTAAATTCATCTACCACCAAATTTCCTTTATCTGGTGTGTACATTAAGTCGAAATCAAACATTTGGAGATATTCCACCAATCTCATTTTCATTAGGTTAAAATATCTTGATGAGAAGATATGATTTTGGATCTTGTGATCAGTAAACACAATATATTTCTCACCAAAGAGATAATGATGCCAAATTTTTAAAGCATGAACCACTACTGCTAACTCCAAATCATGTGTAGGGTAATTATTCTTATGAAACCTCATCTTTCATGAGCCATATGCCAACACATGACCCCCTTTTATGATAACACACCTCAACCCTGATCCCAACATGTCACAATACACCACATACGCTTACCATGGTTCTGGAAAAACAATGATTAGTTCTGATGTAAGGCAACCCATTAGCTCTTCAAAACATTTCCTACAGTTCCATCCCATTAAAATGGAACATTCTTCCTTGTCAAAGCTATCATCGGTGAATCCAATTGTGGGAAATCATGAATAAAACCTCGATAATACCCAGCTAGACCATGGAAGCTCAGTATCTCAAAAATATTCTTTGGTGGTTTATAGGAGATAACTGCCTCTATATTTTCCGGATCAATAGAAACACCCCTCTCAGAAAAAACATAGACAAGTAAAAGAACCTCCTGTATCCAAAATTATCACTTTGACAATTTGGCCTACAATCTATGATCCCTCAAGATCCCCAATATGATCTCCAAGTGTGGCATATGCTCTAACCTTGTCCTTGAATACGCCAATATATCATCAATAAATACCACCAAAAAATCCTCGATAAATCTCTGAAATATTCGATTAATCAATTCCATGAACACCGTTGGTGCATTCGTTTGACCAAAGGGAATAAACACATACCAGTAATTTCCAAATCTACTTCTAAAAGATATTTTTATAATATCTTAATTTCGCACCCATAACTGATGATACCTTGATTGTAAGTCAATATTGGATAAACACTGAGCTCCCCTCAACTATTCAAACAAATCATCACTGCGTGGAAGCAGATATCAGTTATTTATCATAACCAGATTAAGTATATGATAATAAACAAAGAGATAAAAGGTTCCATCCTCCTTTTTAACAAACACAATCAGTGTGTCCCACAGAGATGTGCTAGGATGAATGAACCCTTTTTTTTTAACTCCTCCAAATGCACCTTTAATTCTCACAATTATTTTGGTTCTATTCGGTAAGAAGGAAGTGAGATAGGATTGGTCCTCGGAAGGAGATCAATCATAAACTCCACTTCTCTCACAGGTGGCAACTCTAAGAATTCTTCGGGAAATATATTCATAAACTGATCCACGACTATTGGAAGAACACTCTTATCACTACCTTCCACTACTTCCAATGACAAATCTGCTAACCGGTATGATATTATGCCAACCACTGGTTCCAAAAAGCTTGTTGCACCATGATTCTCATTCTTCTCCCCACTAAAGAGATGTCTCACGCCATCCTCCATCACAAAACTAACAGTTCATGCATAACATTAAATATGGACCTTAAACATTATCCCACAATCCATTCCTAGGATTATATCATACACATCCATATCAATCACTGAGAAGTCCCACATCAACTCAACCTCATCCATCACTACATGAAATGCTCTACACAGGAAGGCTCAACACTCTTTTTCACCCAGAGGAGTATGATGTTTGAGAACCGTAGACATCATTTCTACCGTTAAACCCAAAAGATAAATAATGAAAAAATAAATAAATTAATGGTAAGAATCTATATCAAACAATACTTTCATAAACGTGGAATTTAAAAGAATCATACCTTGCACCGTGGATGGTCCTAAATGATCATCCATCACCGTCTTCTTAGCTCCAAACATCTGCTTACATTCTACACTCTGCTCCTTATTACCATGTTGATGCATCGTGGTATTCCAAGAATCACCATGACCAACTTTACTCTACTGCCAAGGGGTATGCTGCTGCCCCCATCCCACTAAATCATACGACCCATGTGACCCCTGAGGTGTGTCACAGACACCAAACCTCAGAGCATTCCGAAAATAATGTTACAGATGCCCCATATTCTAAATTTTATTACCTACTCGAGGTTGTTCCATCCAATCGTGCTTGATGTGGCTTGTAGAACCTCAATAAAAACATCCCAACATACTCTGAGGCTTCAGAGGAAGATTTTCTGATCCTCTAGTTGGATTCTGATTCATACTCCCACCATGAAAATTAGTGTCCCTCTTCCGCTTGATCCCAGCATTCAAGTTCCCACTATTCCCCATGGGTACTAACATACTTCCCCTTCATGTATCCCCTACAAGATCCTACATAGCCACTATGAATCAGTTCACCATTTCTGTGAAATCATATATACATAGCACCGCTATCTTGGAATGAATTTCCTGGTTCATACCAGATTCAAAAATATGTGCCTTCAATGATGTAATACCCAACACCTTAGGTGAAAACTGCACTATGTTCATAAACATAGATGCATATTCTGTCAATTCCATGTTCCCTTTCTTCACACTGAATAAATACACTATACGATGGATTCAAAATGTATGAGGGTAGAACTGTTTGTTAAATAATTCCTTAAACCCCTCCCATATCACACTTTGGTCCGTCCCAGCTTAGACCACCAGCTCCCACCACTAGAGGGAATGATATTCCAACTTATATGTGGATAACATCACTTTCAACTCTACCGGTGTTCTTTAGAATTCAAATATAATTTTCATTTTGTTCATCCATGCTTCAGCCCTCTCTGGCTCTGAATCACCCCTAAATATGGGTGGATTCTACCTTTGAAACTGAACCACATGATCCACATGGCTTGGTTCATCCACTCTATTTTCACATCCTACTACTTGGGAATATTTCACTATGCAATTTATTAGATGTGGGTTCACATGGGGCTCTAGTGCAACCACATTTTCAGAAGCTTCCTCTGGTTGGCCTCTACGATGCCTACCCGGTGCCATTTCTATCAACACGAAAACAACAATAAGTCCTTTTATTTTAGCAAAATAATATTCAAAAATTCCAGTTCAATTACACTCTAATTATCAAATCCAGGCTTTCCACAAGTTCACATTTCACATGTGGAATTATTCAGAAATATTCACCATGTTTTGAAAATCAACCCATTTTCAAAATACCACCAGTTTCCATTTATCAAATCCTTCCGTTTTAAAACCCAATATAGATTTTCAAAATCAACACATATATACCATACAATAGGTCATTATACTCCAATGAAATATGAATCCTTGTGGGAAGTCATTTCTACCATACATGTCATGCTCATCTCATTGGATACACCCATGACAATGGGATATCCAATGCCTATAAGTGTCTCCAACAACTTTTTTACCCAACCCACTGGTAACTTCAAGTTCATCATAAAAGTGATAGATACATGATTTTATGATATACATTACCATTTCCTACAATCCTATGCCTTTCTACCATCCTGACTCAAGGAATAGTCCATGAACGAATGTCAATACCAAGACAAGCAATTGACCCAAAGGATCATACAACTACCCTCACTTGAAAGGCAAGGACCAAACAAACTGATACCACTTATAACATCCCTCCCCATGCCACTGTCTTGAGAGGGTGGGATAATTATACTTTTACTTAAGCAACATTTCCAAGGTGCCAAAGGCTAGAAATAAATGTCAAGGGATTCGAGAAAAAATTGGGTAAGAATTTTCTCTTAAGACAAAGCCAATAAACCATCAACTTACAAGGACTATATGATGCATGTCAATAAAACATTCAAGAATGTATTATCAAAAGACAACCAAGTTTTTCCACAATACAACCCAAAACTAATACAACTCAACAAAAAATCAAAGTACTATTCAAAAGACTAAACAAGAAACCCCAAAATAATCAAAGACACACTCCACGGCTCCACACCATGCTCCATGCTCCAAGAACCAACACATTTCCCAAGAATTACCACAAGCCACTAGAAATAAGATTTTTTACCTTTACCTATGCCCCAGAATACAAAATCTGAAAAACCACCAAAGTTACAAAGCAGGGGGTGGGTACTAATTATAAGTAGGTTTTCCGCAAATGAATTCCCTACACATCCCACTAGTATAATTCCATTGGAAGATTTATATAATGAAATTTATATATAATAATCACGAGTAAAACCATTATCATAAGATGAAAATAGCCTTACCAAGATACCTCACCCAAACCAAGAAACCAAGGGAAATCCAAACCAACATTCCACCATCCATTTCATCATTTACACATCTTCACAACAATATCCATCTCACAAAGCAATTCACAACAAGGAAACTAAAATGTTAGAGTTTTTCTCCAACCCATTCACCCATTCCTACAAGTTGTACTTCCTACCCACTTATCCTTTTATAGTAGACCTTCCATCCACTAACCATTCCCTTATTATAGTGGAAATTCATGCCCACTTCCACACAAATTCCAACAAGCCAGAACCATGAATATAACCCACCAAGGCCACCCAACATGCAAATAGTCATTTCCATTACATGCCAAAACACTTAAAAAAATAACCCATTTATTGAATCCACCATTTAATCATTTTACATGCCAAAAAAAATTCAATAAATCAAAATCATTATTGAAACCCCTTTTCCATCAACCATTTTCACAAATCAATCCTAGAAACACATTTGATGATTTCCATTTTAAAATCCACAATAAGAGCATTTCACCACAAAACCCCCTTCTCCCCAAAATCCCCAAAACATCATGCATTTCCAACCAATTTAAGATATAAAAAACAAAATTAATTTTAACCAATAAAAATAAATTTTAACCAAGAATCAAGTTATAGAAAAGTGGAGTCTAGAGAAAATTCAAATATATTTAGGATTCTGCCGAAATCGACCCACAAGAAACTGCACCCAAAACCCAGGCAAACGCTCTACCAAAACCGCTCTAGATACCCTTCCCTATCATCCAAAATTCATTAAAATAAACACACAAAAGAAAATCAACCCTATATCTACATGAATCATATGTAGATCTAGAAAACCAAGAAAGGGATAAGAGTATAAGTAGAGGAAACCAAAGAGAAACCGAAAGAAGAGACTTACTCGAGAGGAATTACCTTCAAACCACCAAGGAACCCCTTCAACTTGCTTCCAAAATCTGCGGGAGATCCCCTAAAACCTTTGAGATGAAAAACTCTAGAGTGAGGATAAGGCGGGAAGAATCTTAGAGAGAAATGAGGAAGGCATAAGTGAACCCTGGTTTTAAAACCCTATTTTTAAGTGGCTGCATTATTAGCCTGCATAGTTTGGAAAACTGTGTGTATGACACTGTCTCGGGAGGAGGGACCAGCATGGTTTCATCACATGTTTGGGAAAACCATGCACAAGTCATGTGAATCCTACTATCACCCCATGCACGGTCTCCTAGAGTACACGTACAGTTTCTTCCTAACCGTGCTCAAACTGTGCACCCTTGGAAAAGCCTACAAACTTATTCAAAACAATTCCAAAATCTCCTAACCTCTTACCAACTCATTCCAATAACATTAAACACATAAAAAATGCATAAAACAGGGCTACATACCTCTAACCGAGGGTTTAATACTAAGTTTTGGTGACTACCACCAGAAAGGCATGTCCCTACTACGGGAAGGCATTGCCTTTAAACTTATAAAAACACACAGTCCAAGAACACAAAAAGATGCAACCATGAAGTAAAACTATAGTAGTAAAATTTTGTACTTAAAGTAAAGGATCTAGAATACAATCCCATATAAATGATCCAACTACAATAGAAAACAAAAAACAACTCCTTAGATCATTTACCAAGGACCCTACCTGAAGGGTTGGTACATTCCATCTCTATAGCTCTCCACGTCAATTATCACTGCCATCCACCATTAGGTACTAGCTCGCTAAGTCTCAATCAAGGCTGCCCGTCGTCTACAAAAGACACAACAATGTGCGGGCGAAGCTCGTGTAGGGGTGAGTATAAAAAATACCCAGTAGGGACCCCGAGACCCCCGAAGGTCTCTCATAATTAATCAAATGAAAAACAAAAACCTTTATATCAATCACAATCATAAAGAAAAAGATTCAACTCAAACAAAGTATAACTTTATTACATAATTACAGATGAGTAGTCATAATACTAGATCATCTTATTTTGTCAAAAGGCATGAATGTTGACCCACATAGGGTCGGTAGGTTCTAACCCATGTTGGCCCACACAAGTTCGGAAGGTACTAACCCTGCTTTCCCACATAGTATCCAACCCGCTGACCCACACAGGATTTGATCCACAGAGGATCGGTATGTGCTGACCCACACAGGATCATTGAGCGTTGACCCACATGGTATTTGACCCACAAAGGATTGGTAGGTTCTAATCGACACAAGATCTATAGGTGCTGATCCACATGGTATTTCTAGGTACTGATCCACACAGGATCGCTATTGATTCTTCACATCTCAACCAGCCAATGGATTCCCATAAATAGAATTCTTGATTCTTGGAGGATCTGCTCCTCAAGCCATTAGTCGTAATTAAACTAAAAAGAAAACCCATGAAGAAGTAACCCATTGATCTGTCATGTCATATGGATTCCAACGCATCAGACGGTGCATCAATCGGACCCTCGGTCTGAGAGTTATAGGCATTCTAGTGCCAAGGTCCCGGATAGATTCAGGGTCGATCCAACCCGGATGTTCTCCAATTCCCTCTAAAACTCAAGTGGATTATCTCAAAATGGACCATCACATTCTTAGGATTCTATCTCCGCAGATAATTCATCAAACAGATGTGTGTTTTGTGAGATATAGCCTTTTAAGTGTATCAGGGTCGAAGTGAGTCTGGGTTCGGTCCGACCCCGGCAGCCCGACCCGGCTCGATAAGGTTCATTTTGACCCAAGAGGGTCTGGGTCAGACCCGGTCCGGCCCGAACTAACTGGGCCATAGACCAGACCGGCATGAACAGTCTGGGTCACAGTAGGCTCGGCCCGCTAGGCCGCAAGCTGGTCTGGCCTAAATTGGCTGGGCGGGGCCGCGGTGGGCTCGACTTATTGGGCATCAGATTGGCCTGGCCCACTGGCTGGTGTGACCTGTGTGAGGGATCGTGCGACCCCTTGATCCTGAATTACTCGAAGATTTATTCGGATCTTTAACCAATAGTGCCACGTGGCACCGCCTCGGTTGCCAACAGGACCCGCGAGGCGCAGGTCACCTTCACCGCGACTTCAAAACTGCGGACACCTTCCACGGTGCGCAGCGACCACCACCGTCACCCACTGGAGCTTCTTCTACGGGGCACTGGTGACACACTAAGCTCTGTTTCTACTCCCTTCTGCACCTACAGGCCTCTTGGTATTTCACCGTCACTTCTTTACCCTCCGATTCACGTTGTCGTCAAATTCAAAATTTGCCCGCAGAGAACGCAACAATAAATCATGCGGTGGAGGGTTCGTTCCTTATTCGCTTAGCCAGTGACCTCCTCGTTAGCATCATATCGATCGAGTATCAAATAAAAACATCACATAGATAATTATTAATCTCCATTAAATATCCTACAACAAACACCCCAAAATTTAAAAAAAAATTGAGGAAAAGAAATGAGAGTTTCTTGAATTTAATAATAACCCCTACCTTGTAAAAGGATGTGACGTCGTGGTCGTGGAAGGAGAAGAATCCTTGCTTGATGAAGCTGTCATCATTATTCGATCCCAGATCATTTCTATCCAAGCTTCCATTCTTCATTGGTGGAAGATGTTGTGATTCTTTGCCTGAGGTTCCTCCCTTGTTGAAGTCGTGTCAAAAACCCCAACCTGAGCTCCATTTAAATAGAGGGGGAGGGTGAGTAATGCATCGACATAATTAATGAGGTTCATTGATGAGTATTTAATTAATTAACCTCTTAATTCCCAAAGGTTTGATCACAAAACTGAATATTTAATCCATTAAATGGATTTAAAACCCATCGGTCTCACCACCGCCGCTCAACAGGAGGTTGGAAAATAACCATTTTTGTTATTTAATTATTTCAATAAAATTTCAAAAACATTCTTTCTCACTCAACTTACTTTGGTTGAAGTTAATAATCCCTTAAGAGAATCTCTGCCCTACGGATTCAATGGTTCCATTGTATTTTTAATCTGAGCAATAGTTATAAAGTTAGAAAACATCGACCGCCCGTTTATTGAATGTACCTTTAAAAATGTTCAAAAACCCGTTCTGATCACATCGGGCCTCAAAATCAAGGGCTGATAATTTTCACAGACTTGTAACAATCCTAAATAATTTTAAAAATATATATATGGAATTTATGGGTCTTTAAATTCTCCCCACCTTAGGTATTTTCATCCTCGAAATCTAAAACAAAACTAAGGAATGAAACGGCGGTACCGAGCACATATCTGAGCCTCCCTCTCCCATGTACTCTCCTGGAGGTCCATGTGCTACCAATGAACTTGCACTAGAGGAATCAACCACCCATAAAGGATCTTCTCTTGTTGATACTATACCTCCACTAGGAACTCTGAAAACGTCGCCCCATCGTCGTTGTCCAGTTCGCCTCATTCGATAATGTGTGATTGATCATGCACGTACCTCCTCTGCTATGAGACATGAAAAACATTTTGCACTTGGTGTATCTATGGGGGAATATCTAGATGATATTCCACCTCACCTACTCTATTTCGGATCTGGTATATTCTGATGAACCATGTAGATAGCTTTTCACGCTGGCCATTCCTTCTTAATCCTTGTCGAGGTGAGACCCATACGAAGACACGGTCTCAAACATTATGGGTCTCTATCTCCTATCGGTACAAGACTTTTACCGGCTCTGTGCTGTCTTCATCCTCCCCTGGATGATCTTCACCTTCCCCGTGGTAGCCTGTACCAACTCTGGACCCATAAGTACTGACTTCCCTGGGTCTATCTAGCATAGTGATGATCTAAAAGGTCACCCATACAGGGCCTCAAACAGAGCCGTGAAGATAATGGAGCGATAAGTTTTTTATAAGAAAAATCCACTTATGGCAGGGGGTCCTCCCAACTGCGGCCAAAATCTAGGATGAAATCATGAAGTGTGTCCTCGAGTGTCTGTGTATTCCGCTCTATCTAACCATCTGTCTGAGGATGAAAGGTGGTGCTCAATCATAGCTTAATCCCAAGCGCCTCATATAATCCCTTTCACAAGTGATATGTAAAACAAGAATCACGATCTGAGACGATCATCATTTTCACCCCATGAATTCGTACAATTTCATCTATGTAGAGGTATCCCAAGGTCACTATTAATCTCTGCTCTCGAATAGGTAGGTAGTGGGATGACTTGGTGAGTCGGTCAACGATCACCTAGAGGGAATCATGACCCCTGGACATATGTGGTAGCCCCATCAAAAATTCCATGGACATATAATCCCAGTTCCACTTCGGTACCATAATTGGATGAGCTAATCCCGCTGATACCTGATGCTCGGCATTCACTTACTGACAAGTGAGGCTTCGTGATACAAACTCTACCATTTCTTTCTTCATCCCTGGAACCAGTATTGAGGCTAGAGGTCCTGGTACATCTTCACCACTCCATGTTGTACCGCCAAATAGGATGTATGTAACTCCCTCCAAACCTCCTCTCGTTGCATCATAGGTACCATAGTGCATCCTCTAAATAGGATGACATGCTCCCCAACATAAAAAAATCTATTAGGAGTATGCCCTGTGGATATCTGATCTTGTAAGGTCTGAAAGTAAACATCCCCAAAATTTTCCTCCCTTATTCGCTGCAGGAGTGGGGGAATAACTATTATAGACTAGAGGTAATCTGCTCCATCCTTGTCCATGAAGGCTAACTGCAGTGCAGATAGTTAATTTGTCTCCTCATAGAGCAATTGTAGAACATAACTCATGCTGAGTGTGTCTCCTGCTATGTTACCCTTCTCAGGAGTGTAGACTATTTCAATGTCTTAGTCCAAGAGGAACTCTAGCCACCACCACTATCTCAGGTTTATGTCATTATTTGAGAAGATATACCCGAGACTCTTGTGATCAGAGTAGACTTCAAAAAGTTACACATCAAGTAGTACCACCACATCTTCAGCGAAAAGACCCATGCTCCTAACTCTAGGTCATAGGTAACACAGTTCTTCTCTTTCTATCCCAATTTTCGTAAGCATTAGGTGATAACTGCTTAATTTTGTATCAGGACACAACCTATTCTAGTCCCTGATGTGACGAAGTATACTACATACCAAATACCCTCTTCTGGTAGCCTCGAGATGGGGGCACTCGTCACCTTCCTTAGTTCCTGAAAACTCGTCCGGCATCTCTTCATCCACACGAGGGGTTGTCCCTTATTTTTCAAAGATGAAAATGGTGTCACAACTTTGGAAAAGTTGGTTACAAATCTCCAGTAGTACCTATCCAATCCGAGGAAACTCTGCACCTCGGTCACACTCTTGGGTGGCTCCCAAGCAAGCATTGCATCTATATTTTCCGGATCCACTAAAACTCTAGCCTCCAAGATAACGTGCCCTAGGAAATGGACCTCCTATATCCAGAACTGGCACTTCGAGAGATTTTCATAAATTTAGTTCTCTTAGAATGTATCCATAACTATTTGAAGGTGCACAATGTGATCCTTCTTCGACACTGAGTATATCAAGATGTCATCAATGAATACCACCACGAAGCGATCGAGGTAAGGTTGTAAGATTCTATTCATGATCCCCATGAGCACTACTGGAGCATTCGATACACCGAAGGGAATCACCATGAACTCATAGTGGCCATAACAATATCTGAAGGCTGTCATCGGTATGTCCTCATCTCATAATCTGAGTTTATGATAGCTTGATCTGAGGTCTAACTTCAAAAACCATCGAGCTCCCTTTAGCTGGTCGAAGAGATCATCAATCCTTGAGTGTGGATACTTGTTCTTCGTGGTCACTTGGTTTATGTTCCGATAGTCCACATAAAGCCTTATATTCCCATATTCCTTTTCTGCGAACAAAATCGGGGATTCCCATGGAGAAACACTTGGACTTATGAACCCCTTCCTCTGCAAGTCCTCCAACTATACCCACAAATCATGAATATCTATGAGAGGCATCCGATATTATGGTGTAGATATCAGTGCCATCCCAGGGTACAGGTCGATGTAGAATTCTACCTCTCTGCGGTGAGGTAGTCCTAGAACATCATCCGGAAAGATATCAACATACTGGTCCACCACTATAGGATAAATCGGGCTCCTCACATCAAATTCACTGATGGTAAGTCTAGAAAAATGATAATTGATCGGCTGCACCCTCCTTCAAGTAAGTTCATCTAGTGCTGCAATGGATCCCTTCTCGCTGGTGAAGGAAAAAACCGATCTCATCCTCACAGACACACTACACTTTGTGCCAAAAATAGTTAATCTGAGCATGGGCTATGGATAAATATTCCATACCCAAGATGACATCGTAAGGCCTCGAAACTGATACTAGGAGATCCTAGCCAATGATATCACTTCTTAGAGTAAGATAAAACTGCCAGAAACAGTTTGTAATCATTTAATACTCTCCCATATGAGTCTCTAAATGTAAATATCGAGCCAATTGTTCTAAGAGAATCTCCGAGATCTAAACGAGAGTTGTGGAAATCAAAGAGTGACTGGAAACTGTGTCAATAAGTACTATAGCTAGGGAAGAGTAGACACAGATCATACCTCAAATAATCTCTGGATCACCATGGTCGTAGGCCTCAGCTGCCTGAAGTTGAGCTCGCCCCTGTCTTCCTTCTTCACAAGGTCGGGGTGGACCACCTGGAGGTGGTGGTAACAGAACCTCAAGTCGCCATCCACCTCCTGCGGCAAGGTCTACTCCTCAACCACATTTATTGTCCCATGTGAATCCTCGCTTGAATCGTTACCTATGCCTAGGAAGTCCCTTGACCACATCTTGATCGATTGTATGAAGGGTCGGACAGTTGCAATCCATGTTCCCCTACCCGCTGCACATGAAGAACAATTTTATCCTCTACTGGGCTGCTCTAACTCGTGAACTCTGCACCTCCGACCCTACATCCTGGGGTCGTCTACCAGAAGGTCTGTCATGCATGGATCTCTACGTCATCTGCTTACTGATTTTTGCAGATGACTCGGCTACATGTCGTCTAGTGGTGGCTCAAACCATCGGTGCCTACTTAGCTAAGAAGCTCTCCACTAATAATGCTCACTAGGGAACTTCAGCCTGCGTCGGGCTATTGAGTGATATAATCGGTTCTTCGATCTCCCACTGGAGACCCTACTCAAAGGTAAGGGACTTGATGAAAGGGTCCCATTCAATGTTGGTGGAGTAGCACAAGAGGTCAGTGAATATCGCTAAGAAGTGGGAAACTGCTAGGCTACCTTGCTATACGTGCAGTAGCTCCTGGATATGCACTGAGTGTAAATTCACTGGTACAAACTCCGCCCTGAAGAGGGTCTCAAAGTCCAACCAGGAGAGTGTTACCTCCTCATGCATCTTGAGTGTTATACTCCACCAACTCCCTGTTATGACCTAGAATATGCTAGCATCTAGGATCTCCATATGTGGTTATGGTGTCTTAAACAAGATAAACACTCATGCTACAGCCTCCCGAGAGTCCTCAGTTACTTGGGGATATGTCTCACATCGAAAACATAGAGATCTCTGCCGATGGAACTCTTGCAATGTGCTCAGTCAACATGAATGGTCTGCTAGTGGAGCTGGTGGTAACGTTTTCCCTCTGAGTGGCGGTGCTGCTTGTACACCACTGGAAGGTTCCAAAACTATAAGAGGGCCTTGCACCGAAGCCTCGTCGCTCGGTGGGCCATCATCGTGTACTCCCTCTGGAATCCTGGATGGCTGTCTACGTTGTAGAATCCAGAAAGGAAATAGGTTCACCCGGTCCACAAGTTATACCTGTTGAGCTGAATCAAAATAGATCAAGAGTAAAACATTTTTAAAACACACAAAATCAGTGTTTTTGTGCACCGAGTCGGAAATCAGAATTCTGGGTCCCGGCATATGGATACGTTGGCCGCCACACCAACACTGGACTCCTCGAACTAAAAAACACACTCAAAAAACTTAACATTATTGCTCCATTAGGAAGATCAGAGTCCTAGTTATTTGGTAGAACTGACTCCTCTGATACCAATTTTTCACAACCCGTCCCCCAGCACCCAGGTTGTGACTACCCGATGTCCGTCTTCCATAGGCTAGGGGTTGGCGACTAGCACCGGAAAAAAATATACCTAAAATGGGAAGGAATTTCCTTTAATCCTATAAAAACACATAGTCAAAGAACACAAAAATATAAAACCATGAAGTAAAACATCAGTAGTAAGAGTGTGAACTAAAAGTAAAGGGGTTGAAATACACGCCCAACTGAAGGATACAACTACAATAGAAAACAAGAAAACAACTATTGAGATCGTCCTCCACAAATCCAACTAGAAGGGTAGGTACAACCCAACTCTACAAATCTCCACGTCAACCATCACCGCTATCCACCATCAGGTCTGGGCTCCCCAAGTCTTAGTCAAGGATGTCTGTCATTTGCACAAGACACAATAAGGTGTGGACGAAGCCCGTGCATGGGTGAGTATAACAATACATAGTAGGGACCTGAGACCCCCGAAGGTCTCTTAGAATTCCACAAAGTAAAAACAAAAAACTAGATCTCAATCACAAGAACACAGAAAAAGACTCAACTCAAACCAGGTATAACTTAATTATATAAGTACATATGATTAGTTGTAAATCTAGATTATCTTATTCTATCAAGAGGATCTGCAGTTGACCAACATAGGGTTGGTAGGTACTAACCCCCACTGACCTAGACGGGATCGATAGGTACCAACCCCCGCTGACCCAAACAGGATCATACCCACCCTGGATCGATAGGTACTAACCCCCGCTGACCCATATAGGATCTGAAACACACGAAATCAGTATGAATTGACCCACACATGATCACTGAGTAATGAATCACACAGGATATGACCCATATAGGATTGATAGGTGCTGATCTACACGGGATCTCTAGGTTTTCATCCACACGGGATCGCTAGGTTCTGATCCACACAGGATCACTAGGTGCTTATCCACATAGGGTCACTAGGTGGTGATCCACATAGGATCCATAGGTGCATATCCACATAGGATCGCTATTCATTCTTCACATTTCTGTCAGCCACTGGATTCTCGTATATAGTACGCATGATTTTGGGAGGATCCTGTCCTCAAGCCATCAATTTTAATTCAACTAGAATGTAGTCCCTAAAATAAGTAACTGAATAATCTATCATTTCATAAGGATTCCAATGCATTTGACTGTGCGTCAATCGGACGCCCGGTCAGAGAGTTAAAGGCATTTTTGTGACTAGGGGCCTAGTTGGATTCGGGGTCGATCCAAACCATTCATTCCCTAAATCCCTCTAAAACTCGAGAGGAGTATCTCAAAAGGACCATCTTATTCCTAGGATTCTAACACCATAGATAGTTTTTCAAGTAGATGTCTGTTTGGAGAGATATGGATATTCAAGTGTATATGTGCCAAAGTGGGTCCCGGTTCAGTTCGACCCAGCCTACACCAACTTGACCCGGTTCGGGTCGACCTGACCCGGTCCGGGTCGGACCCGAACTGGCCCGAACCATCTGGTCCATGGAGGGCTCAGTCTTCTGGGCTGCGGACCAGCCTGACCCAAACTGGCTGGGCTAGGCTACAGCCGGCTCATCCCGCTGGGCAGTGGACCGACCTGGCCCACCGACTGGCATGACCTGCACGAGGGGTCACGCAGTCCCTTGATCTTGAAAGGCTCAATGTGTCATTTGGCCCTTTAACCAGTGGCTCCACATGGTGCCACCGCGGTTGGCAGTGGGACCCCCAGGGCACGGGTCCCCTTTGTTGTGGCTTCGAATCCGTAGCTACCTCCTGTGACGCGTGACGGCATGCCGCTCTCTACCAACGCGACTCAACAAGGGCTGACCATCCGTCTGGTCTACCACAACCCTGAGCGGTGCCGCCACCTTCCATGGTCAGCGAGCGTCGGCTGCTACCCTTGATCTCTGACGCTAGTCACTGGCGCTTCTTCTTCGGGGATCTGGCGATGCTTTGGAGCTTCTTTCCCACTCCCGTATGCACCTACGAAACTCCCGGGATATGATCATCGCTACGTGACCCTCTCATTCACGTTTCCATAAAATTAAAAATTTTCTGATGAGGATGCAATGATAAATCCAGTGGTGGAGGGTCTGGGCCTTGTTCATTTGACCCACACCCTCCGCATTAGCATCATATCAAGTGGGTATCAAATAAAAACATCACATAGATATTGATTAAGATATGTTTAGTTATCCCACAAAAAACACCCCCAAATTCAAGAATGAGGAAAATAAATGAGAGTTTCTTGAATTTAATAACAACCCCAACCTCATAAATAGAGGTGACATCGCAGTCGTGGAGGGAGAAGAGTCCTCGCTTGATGAAGCCGCCAACGTTTGTCAATCCAGAATAATTAGCATCTAAGCATCCATTATTTGTCATTGGAAGATGCCGCTGTTCTTTTCCAAAGGTTCCTCACTTGATGAAGCTGTTTTAAAAACCCCAAACAGAGTTCCATTTAAATACAAGGGGAGGGTGAGTTACACATCAATAGAGTTAATGAGGTTCATTAATGAGTTTTTAATTAATTAACCTCTTAATTTCCAACCATGTGGTTACACAACATAATAGTCAAACCATTAAATGGATTGAAAACCCATTGGTCCCACCACTGCCACTTGACATGAGGTAGAAAAATAACATTTTTATTTAATTTTATTGTTTCTTTAAAAGTTGCAAAAACTATCTTTCTCACTCGACCTACTGCGGTCAAAGTTTAGCTTCCATTAAGCAGATATCAGTGTTGTGGATTCAATGGTTCCATCAAATTTTTAATCCAAGCACCGGTTCAAAAGATATAAAACACCACCCATTTATTTACTGAACGTACCTTAAAAAAGTTTATAAATCTGTTCCAGGCACACCAGGCCTCGGAATCAAGCGTTGTTAGTCTTCACCGACTCGTAGTAATCACAAATAATTTAATATATATATATATATATATATATATATATATATATATATAATTTCCAAGAATTTACATAACAAGTCAGTATTATCCCTAAAATTCATGGATGGCATAAAAAGTTCCAATATAAATTTATTTTAATATTTATAATCTCATTTATTTAAAAAAAATCCATTAAAAAGGTAATCAATAAAACATCATTGTGTCATAAAAATTTTATTTATTTTATGTCTAAAAAATAAATATAAAATATTATTATGTATTAAATCTTTTTATCTTTATAATTACTATTTATAGTTGAAAATATCACTTATATAACCCTATATAAAAATTGTTTTACTAAAAGATATCTGTTTATGTTTCATTTTTCTTAACATTAATTGAATTTGTATAAAATGTAATTCTCACATAAAAGTGACTCCATGGGGTCCAAAAATAGACCCAAGGATTCACATGGTCGTACATGTATCATCCAATAGGGGTAGGACATATTTTAGGGTAATTTAATATTATTATAATATTATTTTTTACCCTTATTTACCATATTTACCCTTTAACCATTGTAAAAAAAATATTTACTGAAGTTTCAATTCATACTGTCTAAAAATAAAAGAAACCAATTTACACAATTTGGATATCCTAATTCAAAATATGGAATAAAATTTTCCAAAATCAAAGCACAGAATTAAGAGAAATTAATTCAAAATTAATTCTCATTGTCAAAACCAAACAACGTGTTTTTAAGAAATAATAACTACAAAAAGATTGACATTTTTTTGTCCAATTTCAAAGTGAAATTACTTCCATTGAATAAACATGAAAGAAATGTTAAAAATATAATCCAATTATAGTTTAAAAAAATTAAAATAACAATCCAACCATATGAATAGATTATGTTAAAAGGTAGTTTTGAATGCAGTATTTTTCATTATTCATAAAAAATGTACTTCATTAGAAAAATACCAAAAATATACCCAATGTAAATTTTGATGTACCACTTTCAAATAAGAAGTTTATTTTGTCAAATGAAATGTAAAGACCTGTAAATTTCAAGGGAAATTTTTTCTTAATTTTCTTTGGGATTTTTTTAATGAGTATGCAGTTTCTGACGGCACCTGATTCTGAGGCCCGGTGTGCCCGGAATCAATTTCCAAAGTTTAGCTCAGGTACGTTCGATGAACGAATGAGTGGGTTTTCTTAACTTTTGAACCGGTGCTCGAAATCGAAATCTGAGGGCACCGATGGAATCGCAGTGCCAGTAATTGCTTAGGAACACCTTTACTAAAGTTGTGTTTGCTCGAGGATAGTTTTTAAAAATGCATTAAGTTGAAAGTGAAATAAAAATTGTGTTACAATTTTTATTCCACTTCGTTAAGTGGTTTAGCCCATTTGAGGGAGTTTGGGTGGGACCCACTGATGTTCTAACTCCCCTTGAGAGGATTTAAGATGAGGTGGTGCCCACATGAGCCCCCACCTTTTCAGTTTTCCTTAACTCCTTTTTTAAAACATCTTTTGTCATTAAAGTTGCCAACTTATCACTTCAAATAATTTTGACAAGTTAAGTTTAATTAAATGAAGTGAATTAAATTTTGAATGTTTGAATTTTAAAATTGTTGGAAAAAGTAATAATATAAGGCTAAAGCCTTATTTTATTTTGGTTTCATCATTGTTTCGAGAGAGGGAGAGTTCTACCATCGAAGAACTCCATCATCCTCCTTGAAGAATGTGAAGAACACCGACTCGCCTTCCTTCATTCTTTTTTCTGGGTCAAAGGAAGGGGGACACCATTTCACCTTGGACAATCTCCGTCAACATGTACGGAGCCACATCCCACGACGCAGCTTTCTGCGACGCTCATCGATCCTCAACTCGTTATCTTGGTAGGGGTTTGATTTGTTCATTTATATTATTTGTTGTTCATCGTCAATTTCTTTGGGCCGCTTGTTATCAATTTAACGGGAGGAGGTCGGACCGCACGAACACGGTCGACCCTCCTCCCCCTTTTGTTGTTGTTTTCGTTACGGCTCGAACGAAGGCGGCACGGTGCAACAGCACCGCACAGAAACATGGAGGAATGCGGCGAAGAAGCCCGGCGCCGTCGCGCCGCGCCGTTGAGGCCGAAAGAAGTCGCGGCCGGAGCGGGGCCGTGGAAAAGAGGTGCGGCGCCGTCATGCCGCGCCGGAGAACCACAAAGAGACCGCGACCGGAGAGGGGCCACGGCAGAGGGGCGTGGCGCCGTTGTGTCGCGCCGGTCAGACCAAGGCTGTGGCCTTTGGCCGCATCAGAGTAGGGAGCGGCCTCCGGATCCTCCGGCCACCGGCGCATTGGAGGGGCGGGATAGTGGGGTCCCGCAACGGCGGCACCGGCCGGCCAGCCGTGTCGGCCGTTTGGAGAAGGTCGGGGCTCGTAACCCCTGGCTGGCAAAAGGAGCGGCCCCCACGTGGGGGCCTCTGTTTCAAAAGAGGGGGTCAACCCCTCCCCCCCCCCCCCGCCCCATCCACGATAGCTCAGCCAGCGCCGAGCGGGCCACGCGGGCCGTGCCCGCACCAGGCCAACCGGCCGCGCAGGCCGGGCAAGGCCGTGCAGGCGGGGTCGGGCCGCGCCGGCTGGGCCAGGCCTTGCCTACCGGGCCGGGCTGGGCCGCGCCCTATTGGGCTGGACCCGAACTCGGGTCGGGTCGACCCGGTTCGGGCCGACCCCAGGGGTCTTGGACCGGGTCAGTCCGGGCCCAAAACCCCCTAAAAACCGGATAGTTCGTTTAAATGCCCGTAACATGGGCTACGAGCCTCCGATCGATGTATTGTTAGTTGTGATGTGATCCTTGGATCGAGACAATCATTTTAGTATATTAAAATCAAGATTTCGGTGAACTTTGGGTACGTCCGAGTTGGTACAAACATGAAACCAACCGGGCCCTCGGAGCGGAAACGCTTATAACTTGATCTCTAGACGTCCGATTGACGTGCCATCAACTTTGATGGATTTCTCTTAGTGAGATGGACGTTTTGGCTTACTCCGCTCGAGGTTTGGACGTAGTTGGGGTGTGTTCGGGTTGGTTTTGACTTAAAAACCAACCGGGCCCCTGGAACGAAAATGCCAATAATTCTCACACCGGGTGTCCGATTGAGGCGCCGTCTGTCACATTGAGTTCCTTTTGTCGAGACAGAACTTTGGGATATATCAACTCCTGACTACGTGTCAGTTGATGTATCGACCCCCTTGGATCGTGGAGCAGACCCTCCAGGAATCGAGCATTTTGTGTGCGGGAACCCTAGAGCTGGCTGCGACTGCGACGACGAAGACGACTGTACTGAAATCCTACGTGGGTTTGGAAGCGAAGATGACTACACTGAAATCCTCCATGGGTTCGGCATCGATGACGACCGTACTGAAATCCTCTATGGGTTGGACAACGATGACTACTGTTCTTGTATCCTACGTGGGTCTGGCAGTACTACTGTTCTTGTATCCTTCATGGGTCTGGCGGTGTTTGACTCTGTTCTTGTATCTTACGTGGGTCTGGCAGAGTAGTTGGTCTGTATCCTATGTGGGTCTGATAGCTTAGCTGGTCTAGTATCCTACGTGGGTCCAAGCCTAGATGAATCATTGGCTACATCTGATCATCTCTATCACCTTATGAAAAAGTATACCTGTGTGAGCTGAGTCTTGACTTCCAATCATTATCTTCGATATGATTGACTTGCTTCCTTTGTAGATTGGGTTGTGATATCCTGTGTGGATTGGGTTGTACTATCCTATGTGGACGTGATCGAACCTGGGATCGAATGTTAGAGTCGAACTGGAATTGATGACTTAGGTATATGTATGGGCATATACCTAAGTAGTGTTGGATGTTACTTCGTGATTGTATCTTTCCGTTGTGGATTATCCTTTGAGGATTCTGGGATACCATCGGGGGTCTCGGGGTCCCTACTAAGTAGCGTATACTCACCCCTGCATGGGCTATGCCTGCACTACATTTTGTTGGATGCAGATGACAGACAATGCTGATCGTGGTTGAGGCTTGTGAAGCAAGTCGGTACCTGGAGGAGGACCACTGGGTGGGACGTACACGGAGCGAACGGCTGGACCCAAGGAGATGAGGAGGCTATCTATACCCACCCTTCAGGTGGGACTTCCAGTGGATGGCTCGACACAGCTGCTTTACTTTTAGTTGTTGTACATTCCTTCCAATTGTACTTTACTTTCACTTTGGGTTTGTATTCTGGCCCATTTACTTTCCGCACATACTATTATACCCACTTTTAATTAGTGTTTACTTCTGCTAGCTTACTCTGTGGTGTTTGTTTACATTATAAAGGCAATGACTTCCCCTTTTTTTCGGGATTTATGCCTTGGTGCTAGTCGCCAGCCCCTAGCCTATGGGAGGCGGGCTTGGGGTAGTCACGACATTGGACCCAAGGACGGGTCGTGACAATTTTGTATCATATGGGTTTGGTTCTACCGTAGAACTAAGGAGTCTGATCTTTCTTGTATGTGAAGCAATAGTGTTAAGGTTATTGAGTGTGTTTATTAGTCCAGGGAGTCCAATGTTGGTGCGGCGGTCGATGTATCCGTACACCAGGACCCTGACTTTTGATTTCCGACTCAATGCACGAAAACATTGATTGCATGTGTGTTTCAAATGTTTTCTTTGTGATTACTTTGTGTCAGCTCACCAGGTATACTGTTTGACCGTGGCACACCTGTTTATTTTCAGGATGGCCCAACTATTGCAGCGAGCTAGGGATCAGAGCTTTTTGTGAGACGACAGCCCACCGAGCGACGAGGCCTCGGTGCAGGGCCCTTTTTCAGTGGAGGCACCGGCGGTACCACTACCCGCTGATCCACCGATGCCGCCATCCCCAGCCGATGAGAGTGCACATCATCTTAGTGCACTGCACGAGTTTCAGCACCAGAGACCGCCCATGTTTCATGGGGAGACGGACCCTCAGGCAGTTGAGGATTGGCTGGAGGCTGTAGTTTGAGTTTTCAGGCTAGTGGGGACACCAGCTGACCTCAGGGTGATCCTTGCAGCGAGCCTCCTGCACGCGGCAGCAGGAAGATGGTGGAGCTTGCTGATACAAGTTCACGACGAGGCTTCTCTCCTATGGATGGACTTTGAGAGCCTCTTTCGCTCAGAGTTCATCCCAGCCACCCTCTGTGCGGTGCGCATCCAAGAGCTACTAGAGCTACAGCAGCGCATCATGACAGTCACCCAGTACTCGGTGAGATTTATCGATCTCTCGCACTATTCGACGGACATGGTACGAGACCCATTCTTCCGGGCCCGGACCTCCGAGCAGGGACTGAGGCATAAGATCAGGGAATCAATGATCTCCCTCAGCATTCTAACGCAGGCATGAGTACTGGAGTGAGACCTTCTCATAGAGAGATTTTTTGTTGATCCTACACCAGCAACGAGAGCTACCGCAGTGCGGCATGTAGCAGAGTCTTCTGTAGTTGGCGGTCGACGGATGTCACAGGGGTCCAGGAAGACCGGACCATCAGGCGGATGACCTCAGGACAATGGCTCAGAGGTGCAGGGCACACGGCGTAGAGCTATCCTTCCTAGGAGCAGACAGTGCTACACATGCGGCGGGCAGGACCACATGGCTCGTGACTGCCCGACCCGCCGTACCAAGGAGAAGAAGACGATTGAGGGGCCACCCAGGTAGAGTTAGAGGGTCGACCGTGGCGGTCTGTAGAGAGAAATAGGACGAGGCAGGGGAGTTTGCCAAGCAGCAAGTGGTGGGCGACGCTTTAAGGCTTTACCACCACCACCACCCGGAGGTCTACACCAACCACAGGGAGCTGGCGGACAGAGGCAGGCTCAGCTTCAGGCAGCGGAGGCCTATGACCACGAAGCACCAGAGATGATTCGAGGTACTATATGTGTCTACTCCACCCTTTCTGTAGTTAGTATAGACATATGAGTGATTCATTCTTTTATATCCGCTGCCCTTGTTCGAAGCTCATAGATTCCGACGGAGCCGTTGGCTCGTTCCTTACGGCTAGAGACTCCAACGGGAGAAGACTCGACGATTACGCACTGGTGCCAGCAATGTGATCTTACTCTAGGAGGCGAGATCTACGGCTGAGATCTTCTTTTAGCAGCGTCGAGGCCTCACGACGTCATCTTGGGTATGGATTGGTTATCTACAGTCCATGCTTAGATCAACTGTATTACGCACAAGGTGCGGTGTGTTCGCACCGACGGGAGCAGGTTCACATTCACCGGCGAGAAGGGAGCCTTTGCAGCATAGGATGGACTCATGCAGAGGAGAGGAAAAACCATCACTCACCAGTTGGCTAGCCTCATCCTATGATCAGTTGATGTGTGGAGTCCGAGTTTCCCGGTAGTAGTGGATCAGTATGCGGACGTTTTTCCTGACGACGTTCCAGGACTACCCTCTCGCAGAGAGGTAGACTTTTATATTGACATGTATCTCGGGAAAACCCTAATATCCACTCCAGCATATCGGATGGCTCCCACTGAGTTTTGAGAGCTAAGGGTACAGCTTGAGGACTTGCAGGGCAATGGATTCATCCGACCCAGTGTTTCACCCGAGGCTTCCCCAATTTTGTTCACCAAGAAGGCGGGTGGGAGCTTGCGACTGTGTGTTGATTACTGTCGCCTGAACCAGGTTACTGTGAAGAACAAGTATCCACTTCCGAGAATTAACGACCTCTTTGATCAGCTCAAGGGAGAACGGTGGTTTTCGAAGATAGACCTCAGGTCAGGCTATCATCAGCTTAGAGTTCGGGATGAGGACATGCAAAAGACGACCTTCAGATGTCGGTATAGCCACTATGAGTTCATGGTAATGCCTTTCGGCATAACCAACGCTCCATCAGTGGTCATGGGTCTCATGAATAGGATCTTTCAGCCATACCTCGATTCATCAGTCATGGTCTTCATCAACGACATTTTGATATACTTTACCACTAGGGAGGAGCACGCCAATCACTTGCGGGTTGTACTAGACACACTCCGAGAGAACCAGCTTTACGGTAAGTTCTCGAAGTGTCAGTTATGGATACGCGAGGTCCACTTCTTGGGACATGTCATCTCTAAGGCGGGAGTTGCTATGGATCCTTCAAAGATCGAGGTAGTGCTATCTTGGGAGCCACCCATGAGCGTGACGGAGGTGAGGAGTTTCTTGGGGCTAGCTGGGTACTACCGGAGGTTTGTGCCATACTTCTCTAGAGTTGAGACACCACTCTCAGCTTTGACAAAGAAGGGGAAACCGTTCATGTGGTCAGACAGATGTCAGCGGAGCTTTCAGAAGCTGAGATAGAGATTGACCAACGCACATATTTTGAGGCTTCCGGTGGAGGGAGTGGGGTACGTAGTCTACTGTGTTGCATCTGGGACCGGAATCAGATGTGTCATGATGCATGAGAAAGATGTGATCCCCTAGTGATCATGTCAGTTGAGGCAACATGAGCAGAACTACGCTACCCATGACCTAGAGTTAGCAGCAGTGGTCTTCGCTCTGAAGATATGGCGAAAATATCTGATGGGCGAGCACTTTACAGTCTATTATGACCACTAGAGTTTCAGGTACATCTTCTCGTAGAAGGACCTGAACATGAGATAGCGGCGATGGATCGAGTTCCTCCAGGACTATGACTTTGAGATAGTCTATACTCCTGGAAAGGGAAACATAGTATCTAATGCTCTCAGCAGGAGGACGGGCATTATGTTACTTGGGGAGGCGATGGAGTAGCTATCCGCTTTGCAGATATCTTTCGTGGATAGAGATGGAGCATCCTTTCTTCAGTCACTCACAATCACTCTTCCACTACTACAACGGGTCAGAGAGGCACAGCGTGGGGACACTGACTGTGAGACGCGGCGTGCACAGATATCCTCAGGACAGGCACCTGATGGATTCTCTGTGGGAGGAAAGCACGTCGTCCTTTTTAGAGGATGTACCATGGTAGAATCTTCATTACAGGAGGAGGTGCTGAGAGAGTTTCACATTTCCCCTTTAGCGGTACATCCAGGAGTGGCTAAGATGTACCAAGATCTCAGACGACAGCACTGTTGTCCAGGTATGAAGAAGGTTGTGGCAGAGTACATATCTCAGTGCCTTACCTATCAGCAGGTAACGGCGGAGCACCAGGTACCAGCAGGCTTGGTACAGCCCTTAGAGGTCCCGGAGCGGAAGTGGGACGAGATATCTATAGATTTCGTGACTGGACTACCATGTACTTCCAGAGGTCACGACTCCATTTGGGTGATTGTCGACCAACTCACCAAGTCGGCCCACTTCTTACCCATCAGAGAGCAGGGATCAGTAGAGAGCTTGGGACGTCTCTATGTTCAGAAGATTGTATGGCTTCATGGTTTTCCATCATTTATCG
Organism: Viscum album; assembly: GCA_963277665.1. NCBI lineage: Eukaryota > Viridiplantae > Streptophyta > Magnoliopsida > Santalales > Viscaceae > Viscum > Viscum album. Next base: position 1,283,627,167 of record OY728155.1, on the reverse strand, counting down.
TCTCCGATCGAGATTCTCTCTTTACTTACCGGCTTTGGAAGGGGTTTCAGGAGACATTCGGAATGTAGCTATGTCTGAGCACCGCCTTTCACCCTCAGACGGATGGTCAGATGGAGAGGACCATTCAGACCCTCGAGGACATGCTTCATGCATGTGTCCTCGACTTTGGTCGTAGCTGGGAGGACCACCTACCCTAGGTGGAGTTCGCATACAACAACGGCTACCACTCCACTATCGGGATGGCACCATACGAGGCATTGTAAGGCCGACCTTGCAGATCACCGTTGTGCTGGACAGTCCCTGGGGAGTCAGCACTTGTGCGACCGGAGATGGTCTAGGCCACGACAGAGAAAGTACAGGTCATCCAGGAGTGGATGAGGACAGCTCAGAGCCGACAGAATTCTTATGCTGACAGGTGTCGGAGACCACTAGATTTAGAGGATGGCGACCATGTCTTATTACGGGTCTCACCTCGACGTGGATTACGGAGATTTGGCCCGGGTGGAAAGTTATCTCAACGCTTCATCAGACCATTCCAGGATGTCAACAGGTTAGTTGAGGTGGCTTACCGCCTGGCTCTACCACCTCAGTTGCACCAGATACACGACGTCTTCCATGTATCTCAGCTAAGGAGATATGTGCACGACCTGACGCATATCATCTACCATGGGGATTTGGACATTGACGATGGGGTGAATTTTGCAGAGGTCCCGGTGGAGATCGAGGATCGACAGGAGCGGGTCCTATGTGGGCGGTCGATTCCTCTAATGCGCATCAGATGGTAGCACAAGAACCTCCAGGAGAGCACTTGGGAGTGAGAGGCTCAGATGCGTGCTCAGTACCCTAAATTTTTCCCTAGTTTGTGATGTATCTTTATGAGGATGTAAATCCCAGAGGTGGGGGTAATGTAAATACCCATAAATTTCAATTAAAAGTTTTTCTTAATTTTCTTTGGGATTTTTTTAATGAGTACACAGTTTTTGACGGCACCTGATTCCGAGGCCCGGTGTGCCTGGAATGAATTTCCGAAGTTTAGCTCGGGTACGTTCATTGAACGAACGAGCGGGTTTTCCTAACTTTTAAACCGGTGCCCAGAATCAAAATCTGAGGGCACCGATGGAATCTTTGTGCCGGTAATTTCTTAGGAACACCTTTTTAGGAGTTGCGTTTTCTCGGGGATAGTTGTTAAAAATGCATTAAGTTTAAAGTGAAATAAAAATCATGTTACAATTTTTATTCCACCTCCTTAAGTGGTTTAGCCCATCTGAGGGAGTTTGGGTGGGACCCACTGATGTTATAACTCCCCTTGAGAGGATTTAAGATGAGGTGGGACCCACATGAGCCCCCACCTTTTCATTTTTCCTTAACTCCTATTTAAAATCCTCTTTTGTCATTAAAGTTGTCAACTTATCACTTCAATTAATTTTGACAAGTTAAGTTTAATTAAATGAAGTGAATTAAATTTTGAATGTTTGAATTTTAAAAGTGTTAAACAAAGTAATAAAATAAGGCTAAATACTTATTTTATTTTGGTTTCATCATTATGTAGAGAGAGGGAGAGTTCTACCATCGAAGAACTTCATCATCCTCCTTGATGAATGCGAAGAACACTAAAGCGCCTTCCTTCATTATTTTTTCCACATCAAAGGAAGAGGGACGCCGTTTCACCTCGGATAATCTCCGTCAACGTGTACGGAGCCACACCCCATGATGCCGCTTTCCGCGACGCTCATCGATCATCAAATCTTTATCGAGGTAGGGGTTTGATTTGTTTGTGTATATTCATTGTCATTCATTGTCAATTTCATTGGGCCTCTTGTTATCAATTTAATGGGAGGAGGTCGGACCGCACGAACACGGCCGACCCTACTCCCCCTTTTGTTGTTGTGTTCGTTACGGCTCGAACGAAGGCGACGCGGTGCAACGGCACCGCACAGAAACATGGAGGAATGCAGTGAAGAAGCGCGGCGCCGTCGCGCCGTGCCATTGAGGCCGAAAGAAGCCGCGACAGGAGCGGGGCCGCGGAAAAGGGGCGCGACGCCGTCGTGTCGCACCGGAGAACCACGAAGTGACCGCGGATGGAGCAGGGTCGTGGCGGAGGGGCGCAGCGCCGTCGCACCACGCCGGTTGGACCAAGGTCGCGGATTTTGGCCGCGGTGGAGCAGGGAGCAGCGGCCGGAACCGCCGGCCGTCGACGCTTTGGAGGGGCGGGACCGCAAGGTCCTGTGGTGGCGGCACCGGCCGGCCAGCCGGGCCAGCCGTTCGGAGAAGCCTGGGGGTCGTAACCCCCGGCTAACAAAAGGAGCGGCCCCCACATGGGTGCAGCCGTTTTAAAATAGGCCCCCCCTTCAACGACAGCTCGACCAGTGCTGAGCTGGCTACACGGACCGCACCCGCGCCAGGCCAACCGGCCACCCAGGTCGGGCCGGGCCGACCCAAGGGGTCTTGGTCCTGTTCGGTCCGGGCCCAAAACCCCCTAAAAACTGGATAGTTCGTTTATATGACAGTAACTTGGGCTATAGACCTTCGACCGACTCACCGTCAGTTGAAATGTGATCCTTGGATCGAGACGGTCGTTTTGGTATATTACACTCAAGGTTTCGGAGAACATTGGGTACGGTCAGGTTGGTTCGAACACGAATCCTACCTGGCCCTCGGAGCGGAAACAATTATAACTTGAGCTCCGAATGTTCGATTGACGTGCCGTCGACTTTTTTGGATTTCTCTTAGTGAGACTTACCTTTTGGCTTACTTCGCTTGAGGTTTGGATGCAGTTGGAGTGCGGTCAGGTTGGTTTTTATTTAAAAACCAACCGGGCCCCTGGAATGAAAAGCCCAATAATTCTCAGACCAAGCGCCCGATTGACACGTCGTCTGTCACGTTGAGTTCCTTTTCTCGAGACGGAATTTTGGGATACATCAACTCCAGAATACATGTCAGTTGATGTATCGGCCCCCCTTGGCTCATGGAGCAGACCCTCCCGGAATCGAGCATGCTGTGTGTGGGAACCTTAGTGCTGGCTGCGACTGCGATGACGAAGACGACTGCGCTGAAATCCTCCGTGGGTTCGGCAGCGAAGATGACTTCACTGAAATCCTCCGTGGGTTCGGAAGTGATGACGACCCTACTTAAATCCTCCGTGGGTTCGAAAATGATGAGTACTATTCTTGTATCTTACGTGGGTCTAGCAGTACTACTATTCATGTATTCTACGTGGGTCCAACAGTGTTTCACTCTGTTCTTGTATCCTATGTGGGTCTGGCAGAGTAGCTGGTCTGTATCCTATGTGGGTCCAACAGCTTAGCTGGTCTAGTATCCTACGTGGGTCCCAACTTAGATGAATCAGTGGCTACATTTGATCATCTCTATCACCTTATGAATAAGTATACCTGTGTGAGATGAGTCTTGACATCCAATCATTATCTTCGATATGATTGACTTGCTTCCATTCTGGATTGGGTTGTGCTATCCTGTGTGGATTTGGTTGTACTATCTTGTGTGGACGTGATCGAACATGGGCTCGAATGTTGGAGCCAAATTGGAATTGATGACATAGGTATATGTATGGGCATATACCTATGTAGTGTTGGATGTTACTTCGTGATTGTATCTTTCCTTTGTGGATTATCCTTTTAGGATTCTGGGAGACATTCGGGGGTCTCAGGGTCCCTACTGAGTAGCATATACTCACCTCTGCACGGGTTATGCCCGCACTACGTTGTGTTGGATGCAGACGACGAACATTGCTGATCGTGGTTGAGGCTTGTGGAGGAAGTCGGTACCTGGAGGTGGACCACTGGGTGGGATGTACACAGAGAGGATGGCTGGACCCGAGGAGCTGAGGAGTCTATCTGTACCCACCCTTCAGGTGGGACTTCCAGTGGACGACTCGACATTGCTGCTTTGCTTTCAGTTGCTGTAATTTCCTTCCAGTTGTACTTTACTTTCAGTTTAGGTTTGTATTCTGTCCCATTTACTTTCCACACTTACTATTGTACCCAGTTTTACTTAGTGTTTACTTCTAATTGCTTACTATGTGGTGTTTGTTTAATTTATAAAGGCAATGCCTTCCCCTTTTTGTCGAGATTTATGCCTTGGTGCTAGTCGCCAGCCCCTGGCCTATGGGAGGCGGGTTTGGGGTAGTCTCGGCACGGGACCTGAGGACAGGTCATGACATGAAACATATAAAAGTGAAAAAAACTATATTTAAAAAGGTTTCTCCATCAAAAGGCATTGAATCGACATTTTAAAGAATATTAGTGTATTCTATGCTTAAAATTAGATCCATTAATACTTTAAGATTAAAAAATTTATTTGATAAATGTAAATACATTTAAAAAACATGTATAATAATATTTTAGTTATTTCCATTAATTCCCATGAATAAATTGGCTAGGTGTTTACAATCATTTAAAACAAAATTATATTATTATTTTTTAGTATAACTCAGCCTTGTGTGCAATATAAGATTTCAAAGGAACTCGTTGTTTATTGTTGACTATGTTATCAGAAATATCATCACCTTAAAAGTAAAATTAATATTTATTTCACAAATATTAATAATTATGGAAATTTCATTTTTTTATTTACCTGGGATGTTACCATAATGAACATATCGTTCTTGTGTACGGTGAACTACTTCCTCATGAAACAATGTTGTTTGTTTTTTTCCTTTACTGCCTCTCATGGTTGGGAATTATGATGTATAATCTATTTATATATTATATATTTGATATTTATTATTACTTTATGTTTCTTTAATTATTATATAAAACATTCTTTCAAGATTTACATTGTGTATAAATATGATTACTTCGTTTGTGGATGTGTGGAATACCTCCTCCTCAAAGCGATGTGATTCGTTCACACTTTACATGGAATGTATAAAAGATGGGTTTAGTCAATTTGTATGATATATATAAAATAATAATTATATTATAATTATTATATATGTATAAATTTATTTGATTTAATTTTTTCCTTTAAATATGACAATAAAATAGAAACAACGCTCATGCATACGTACAACCTACCGTCTCCATGAATGGTGTATTCCATTTCAAATTTATATAATTTTTTGATTATTATAAATATATATATGTGTGTGTGATATTTGTATCATATTATAAATTCTTGAAATAATTAAATCATTATCTAAGAAAGAGGATCAAGAAAAAAAAGTCAAAACATGTAAGAAAAATAGAGAAGATAATACCTGAAGCGTAACATTAACATGGAATTGTCAATAAACAGGTAATATAATGTCATAAAAATTATATATGGTATTATATATAATAATATGGTATTTTAATAGATTTATAATAAACATATATTTATTAAATAGGTGTTCTTATGAGTACGGAGAGATTCAAGACATAATGTAATAGAATTTCTTGCCTCAGTTATATTTTTTGTGAGATTTATGCCTTATTCAACACTTGTTTCTTTTGCATTGCATATATACTACACATGAATATATTATTTTATTTTTATCCTTAAATTTAAGGGTATTTACATATCCATTTTATTATTTCTCTTTAATGGGGTTTATGTTTCAAATATACAATATCAATAATGTAGTTTTGTCTCAAATTTCTTTTTTTGAGGCACATGCCATGATATGTACCTGTGTTATTATTCAAGGTGTATAAAATGATCTTGTAAATGTAATATCATGAATATAATTATTTTATTTATATTTCAGGCTTCATTTAATTATCTTAGGGTGGGATTATGATTCATAATTATCAAGTGGTAAGAGTTTATTGCAATAATCCCATTGTTTAATGGGATTATTTTTTATTATGCTTTCCTTGATGAAAACTTATGATCCATATTTCAAGAAAACTCATGAAATATCTTCAACTTTGGTTATTCAATATTTATTAATGTATTATTACCATTTTCGCACTCTTTGAAACTTAATATAATTAAGAAAACCCTTTTAAAAAAATCCAACCTTATTTCTTACTCTAGCCAGATACCTAATTTATTCAAAAACCACGCTTTCAAAAAAAAATTAAATATGTTTTAAAAAAATGATATTCTTATATTATTTTCATCTAAAAAGTTTTCTAAAATTTTCTTGTGGTTTTTAAATATTTCTTTATATGTTTTCAATTCAATTTTCAAATAAAAAGGATTTCAATAATGTTTTATGTTTTGAAAATATTTTTTGAAGAATGAATGGATGTTTTCCTAAATAAATGATTGTAAAAGGATATTTCCAAATTATTTTCCAAATAAATGACATATGTTGGTATTACACAATAATTTTTGTGAAATTATCCAAAGGGTCAATTCATATTCTTTCTCTAAATGGTTTATGTATTGATGGCATGATGCTTATGAAACCAGTTTCTCTTTCACGGGTTATATGTTTATGAAACCCTTTTATCTTCCATGGGTTTTATTATTTTGAATCTATCTTATTTTCTCATTTTTTAATTTGATTTAATGTTTATGAAACCTCCCTCTTTTCCATAGGTAATGAGATGATTATATATTTCTGATACCCATTTCATTTATTGGTTATGATATGAAAATTTATGTTCTTATGGCACATGTATGTAAGATTTTATTATGAGATGGTTGATACATATATCTCCCTCTAATTCATTTGGTGAATATTTATATCTCATGAGATGGATATATATAGAATGGGGTGTGAACATGGTTCATTAAATTGACTTTTTTCAGTAATATGGTATTGTGGGTGAACCTTAACTACTAAGATGGTCATGGTAGTGATCCATGACTACCAATATGGTAAGGGTATTGAACCCATACTACAAATTTATTGTTTGATTAAATTCCTTGAAAACTATGGAGATCATATTATAGTCTTATGTGCATGAAATAATTCATTGTATTATTACTATGTTATGATATCATGGCTTATTATATTGATTCCACCCCTTACTGTCCATCTGATATCACTCCTTCTTATGTTTCTTTTCATCTAGTTATGAAGATATTTGTTATGTATAATGTGTCTAAAAAGTGTGATAGTCATGAAGAACATAGTGGGAGAGAATGTTTCTCACTTGTGTACTAGTGTTTATGTTTCCATATTTCTAAAGGCACTAGACTAATACAGTCTCTGGAAATCTATTTGTGTATTGTATTTTGTATTTATCATAAATTATTATTTTTTAATGTATGAAAAGAGTGGGTTACTATAGTTCATAGCAGAGTGAATTTTTAGTTAACCTTTGGAAACTATGATGATAAAAACGTAGTGAGAACCCTAAAGAAATGTCTAAGGATTGTTATAAGTATAATGAAAAGTATAATAAAATGTCCTATAATTTTAGTAAAGGATAGATTTATTAGATTACTAGAAATACATCCCTTTATGGATACTATAAGTGGATGAGGAAATGGAACATACATACATAGGTGGAAAATACTGAAAACACTGTATTGATCTAGACTTTATCAAGAAGTAGTGAACAACAATGAGGCTTCCTTCACACTTGTTTTGACAGTCCTGGGTAATATGCTTTCTAAATTTAAAAAATCTTCATGAACCATCATGATGTATTTAAATAGAAGTTGGTTATGGGTAACCTATTTTAAACCCAATGCATCATAGATTAAATAATAATTCGTAGTTTATAAATCCTATATGTGATATTTAATGATCATACAATATCCCTAAATTATTATTGTTTCTTAGTCTATGCTTTTTTGTTTTAGTAAATTTATGGAACCGGAAGAAAATATTTCAATGCTAAGTGTGATGTAAAATGAAATTATTATTCTCCTGAGAATCCCAATTCTATAGGATTTGGAATACAAAATATCATTTCTATGCACACTAAACTTTATCAAGATATATATAATGTTGTACTTCCAAATGACCAAAGGTTGGAACAACATTATTTTGTTTCCTTTATGAAGAAATATCTAACTTCTTTCAGTAGGTCTTCTAATCCAATTGTTTCTGAAAATGGATCAGTATCACTAAAAAGACATTCTCCATTATCTAGTGTCAAGAACATGATAAAGTAATTCAAGATATTTATCAGCTAGAAGGAAAAAAATACCATTGGTGGAATCTAATCAACAATATGAGGCAATAAGACGAAATATAATCCATATATTGGGATGAGTTCGATAAATTATTTTTCAATAATTAATTTAATCGAATTCTTTATAAATTGATGGATAAAGAGTCCCTTGAGTTAAAGTAAAGTGATGATGAATATGTTGATACATATGAGGCTAATTTCACAAGTCTTGTGAGGTAGAGTTCTATAATTATAATCAAACCAAAAATTAAAGTTCATAGGTTTTTCATAGTGTAAAATATAGTTCCTCTATGTTAGTTCTACATAAAAGACATTAGTATCTATGAATATATTGTGATTTGTTCAATAAGTTTCATAATGAATGATAAATTTACGTGTCAATCTCTTGGTTTTAACAAAAAAAGGAAGATGATGTTCCAAGAAAAATTAAAAAAAGATGATGAGAAGAAGATGGTATTTCATTTATGATCTCATTATGGAAAGAAGAATAAACTAAATATTATCAATGGGAATAATAAAATTTATAAGTGTTGAAAGGAAGGTAATCGTCCATTTGATTTCTGAAGTTGTGGTAAGAGGTCAGATAACAATTCCAATAGAGAGAAAACTAAACAGAATGTACCTCCTCTGTTTTAGTGATAAAAGTGTAAGGATAATGATAATTATGTTATCCAGTACCCAAACCCAAGGGTTGGTGATGATGACCTGTGTCATCAACCGATTTAACAGTGGGGAAAGGTGGAAATCTCATGCGATCACAGTTTTTAATGAGGGGTGTGATAATGATGTGGTGAAATGTACACTTACCATCCACTATAGAACTGGTAATGTATTATTTTATTTGGGATCTACCCACTCTTTCATATCTGATGAATTTAATAAGGTTATTAATATTCCAACCAAATGATTAGATGTGGAATTAATAGAGAAAACTTAGAATGGTACAATGATTACATCACAAGTCTATAATTCTCTTTGGTTTATGTTTGAGGGAATGTGATACTTTAAAATATTTTCATTATTTCTTTAGTTGAATTTGATGTTATATTAGGAATGGATTGGATTTATTTTCATAAATCCCGCATAAATTGTAGAGGATAGGAAGTTATGTTTGATATTTAAAAAAAAACCTTTGCTTGTCTATCAATGTGAAGATAAGTATGAACATCCAATAGAGTTTGCATCCAGTGTATGGGTCTTAGTGACCATTCATATGGGATATTTATCTCAAATGTTTGGGGTGAAAATCAACATTGATGATATGCATATTTTTATAGACATTGTAGATGTCTTTTCGGATGAGTTTCTTAGACTCCCACCAAAATGTTAAGTTGGGCTTTCAATAGATATTGTCACAACCCACCTTCACCAAATGGAGGGAAGGGTTTGAATATTTCCAGGACCTTCCTTCTTTAAGTTGAAAGAATGATAATGACCCCCGAGACTAGCCTTCAATAGATCCCGGAGTGGAGACTAGCACCAAGGGTATAGAAATTTCCCACAAATGGAAGGCATTACCCCTTTTGTTTTATAAGATCGAGAGATAAGATGTTGAAACTCATTAACACCAAGGTAAAAGAAAAGAAAAGCCAAAAGTAAACCATTCCAATATGGATGTTCCAAAAGTAAAGCCACAAAGTACAAAAGTTGACTACAAAGGTAAGTACCAAAGAAGGAAAGCAACAACTGAAACTGCCCCAAAGGCCCGAGCTAGTATGGTCCTGCGTGATCCCCGAAGTCCTCCTGGAAACCTGAAAGCAGTTTTATATACGTAGGGTGAGCATAAAAGTACACTTAGTAGGGAAAACCAAAGACTCTTGTGCACAAGTGGGGGAACATACTAAAGTCTCGTGATAAAAAGGAGTAAACCAAACACCTATGAAGGTAAACTATCCACCCCTGGCCTCACCAAGGCACACTCCCCATATAACGCAAGTAAAGTAATATATATAATCAGAGCACATCGATGTTTGGGTACCCTTCGCCACTTTCCCACTGGTTATTGAGACATCATACGCATCGAACCAATCCCGCTATTCTTACTGCAGTCCCACTGCCACACCTGCCCGCACACACCTGGGCCACAACCACCACACGCAGTCCCACTACCGAATCCCGCCCACAAACACCTGGGACACAACTATCACATGTAACCAGTCTTGCAAACACCTAGGCCAGAACAACCACCACCACGCTCGAAGACACCTGGGCTAGAAAATTCACTGCCACGCCCAAAGACACCTGGGCCTCATCCTGAAGAGACTTGGGAAACCACCTGCCGCACACACCTAGCCAACCACCACACTACCCCGCCCAAAGGTTCTTGGGCTAATAATGGACCTCAGGCCATCACAGCCTGCCCAAAGATACTTGGGCTATCCGGGAAAGGGAGTAGAAAAGGAGATAATAACCAGCCACTAAGAATAGTGTTGGGAAAAACACCCTCCCCCATGATATGGGGGTGTTCGGCACTAAGTGCTCAACTTGGTTGGGGCATGAATAAGAAACACAAAACTACAAGTATAGATATAGGTAACAAGAACTCACCCAAAGCTTAGGTTTTTCTTCAGACAGCCTACAGATCACAACAACACTCAAGTTCGAGTCACAACCCTCACCAAAAAACCCACTTGTCCCATTCTTTTTTTCATGTTCATTAATAATGTTCAAATAAGTTTATGCACTACTCAGAAACTAACACCATAAGCATAACCAAGGAAAAGAAACCAGCTAAATGTCAATTTAAGTATCCATACCCGGTTCTCTTATAAATCACAACAACAAAGGAAAAGTGAGAACCCACGAAGTCCTGGAACCAGACAACCCCGAGATACTGCCCCGTGTCCCTCGAAATGGTTTCTCATCAACAGAGGATCCCACCCCAATTCGTGATATAAACAAGTACCCACCCGGTTTTAAAACTCAAAACCACCGAATCCATACCAACAGGGGATCCCATACCCAATTTCATAACCATTGAGAGCATAAAAAAACAGGGGATCCCATCCCCTCCCACATCTCCAGCAACCGGCCCGTGAAAGAAAACAACCAAACCACCATCACCAACACTAATCATGGCCTTTCCGGTATTTTCATATTTATAAGTTTTAACACAGTACATGATTTCAATTCCATGTTTTGGCTGGGGGTTATTAGAGAAGGATTGATCCTGGGCTTTCAATTCACTTAGCCAGGTGTACGTGATTAACCAGTATCCTTTTTAATACCAGGAGTTCACAACCACAAACAAGGCATTTAAAATATCAGCAGGGGTTCATTAGTGCACAAACAACGACCACCAACGACCTCTATTTTCAGAAACGCGTAAGCCATCACAACTCGGAAAGATGATTTTAATATAAACAACATCAACGATCACAGCCCCCCCCCTCATTCCTTATAGGATTCGTTCATTATCTTTATTTAGGTTTGGATTATCCAATTTCTACAGAAACAAAAACACGCCCACCCCACATGATACACAAAGAGAGAGACAAAGGAGAAATTCCCTAATTGTTGATAGATGATTGACGTTTAGCCCGGGCGTGGAACTTTACGGATAACGATGAGGCGCGCCCAATCCACCAGAAGCTGTTCGTGAAAAGCCGCGATCGAGGAAATAAGAAACCACGGCTAACCCTTAGTTTATAAGATCTGTGGACGGTTGAGGTGGGAACGTGAAACTGCATAAGGCGCGGGGGTCGTGGGTTGACCACGCTGCTGGGCAGTTACACATAGTGGTCTCTCGGTATTTTTTTAGGAATTAATTATGGGCTTTAAATGGTTTTAAAAGGAGTAAAATAATTAATTTACGTCGAAACTTACGTTGCGGGAGCGGAAAAGTCAGGTACTGGATGAAGAACGAAAGGCTCGGCGAGGGGACACAGTGTCACCCTCACGGTGCCACCGTCACGGTGTCACCCTCACCGTGCCACCATCATGGTGTCACGCTCACCGTGCCACCATCACGGTGTCACCCTCACGGTGTCACCCTCACGGTGCACACCGTCACGGTGCCACCGTCACCGTTCCACCGTCGTGGTGTCACCTTCACGGTGCCACTGTTTAGGTGGAGCCTCACTTTAGGCAAAGTAATGGGCCAGGAGGGTCTGGGCCATTACATTAGATACCTCTTAAACGATTCTCGTCCTCGAGAATCAAAACAAACCAAGAAGGAAAGAGAGGGTCCGAACAACCACCTCCAAAGATACCTCTTAGAAGTGAACCCATGATAACCAAAAACACTTCTTTGTCAAGAAACAAACAACATACCATGCCAAACTGCCCAGGCATGTGGGTTGGGGAGTCTCCTCCCCCATGTCAAGATATTATCCGCTTTGGGCGGCACTGACTCGCCCGCACGGGTTTAATCGCATCCACATTAATGCGTCTTGATTAGGGGTCAGGTTCTCTCCTCCCCCACAGCCAGGGATTTTCACACACAATCAGAGGAAAGGAAACCAGTACATTTCATAGCCAAAAAACAAAATGTTCTACCACAACAGGTACAACAAGGAACAAAACTTAAAACAACTCTGGGTACTGGGTATGCATCTGTGCTTCCCTCTCCCACGTACTCTCCTCAATCCCACCATGTCTCCACAACACGCGAACCAAGGTAATGGTTCACCCATGAAGCACCTTCTCCTTGTGATCCTCGATCATCACTTGTCTCTCCGCAAAGGTCACGTTGTCCTCGATGTTCAACTCACCCCAATCAAGGACGTGTGAATCATCGTGTAGATACCGACGAAGCTGGGACACATGAAAGACATCATGTATCCTCTGTAGCGGCGGTGGTAACGCTAGCTGATAAGCCACTTCACCAACCCGCCACAACACAACACTTCGAAGGGTTCGATGAACCTGGGAGAAAGCTTACTCCCCTTGCCGAACCTCCGCTGCCCACGCCGAGGGGAGACATTCAATAACACGTGGTATCCAACCTCAAACTCCAAGGGCCTCCTCCTAGTATCATCATACGCCTTCTATCGGTCCTGGGCCACCTTAATCCTTTCCCGTATGAGCTGAACCTTCTCTGTCGTGTTCTACACCACCTTCGGGCCAAGGATGCCTGCCTCTCCTACTTCGTCCCAACACATAGGTGAACGGCATGGCCTCCCGTACAAGGCTTCAAACAGGGTCATACCTATGGTAGAGTGGTATCTATTATTGTAGGAGAACTCTACTAGGGTAAAGTGTCGCACCCATGATCCTCCTGAGTCCAGAACACATGCCTGCAGCATATCCGCCAAGGTATGGATGGTGTGATCTGTTTCTCCATCTGTCTGGGGATGGAAAGCAGTGCTAAGGCGTAACTGGGTGCCAAAGGCATGCTGCAATCCTCTCCAGACTCGTGAGGTAAACCGTGCATCCCTATATGAGACTATAGACCTCATAACTCCATGCAACTGCACCACCTCATCCACATACCTTCATGCCAAAGTATCCACTGCACTCGACTCCCAGATTGCCATAAAGTGAGATGATTTCGTCAACCTATCCACTACCACCCATATGGCGTCGTATCCCCCATATACCTTGGGTAGTCCCATGAAGAAATCCATTGAGATGTCATCCCACTTCCACTCGGGGACATCTAGAGACTGCATTAGGCCGCCTAGAACTCAGTGTTCAGCCTTCACTTGCTGACAAACTAAGCACTTTGCCACAAACTCTGCCACTGGTCGCTTCACTCCGGGCCCGCAAAACTGTCCCTTCAGTCCCTGGTACATCTTGGAAACTCTTGGGTGTACCTCCAGGGGTGATTTTTGGAACTCACTGAAAACCTTTCCGCGCATCACCCCTGGAACAAAAAACCTTTTCTGGAAAACCATTCGGTTCTGACCATCCTCTTCCCATCCTTCCAGAGCATTGCCATGGTCAACCCGGTCACGCATCACTTCACACTCCGGGTCTCCCCACTGAGACTCCTCCACTTGTCGAAATAGATATGATTTCACTAACATCTGATATAGACAACCTCTACCGCTATCCATCCTCGCATCCAGGTGTAAGGCAGCCAACTCCTCCATTTCCTTCCAGGCATCCGCCGACTCTCAGACTGCATCCTTTTTCATCCTCCTGCCCAAGGCATCGGCCACCACAATGCCATTTCCCTCAGTATAAGAGATCTCGAAGTTGTAATCCTAGAGGAATTCAACCCATCTCCGCTGTCGCAAGTTTAATTCCCACTGGGAGAATATATACCTCATGATTTTTTGATCCATGAAGACCACAAAGCGTTCCCCGATGAGGTAGTTCTGCCATAACTTTAGCGCAAAAATGACCATTGAAAGCTTTAGGTCATGGGTGTCCTAATTATGCTCATGGGGGCGTAGTTTCCTGGACCCATAAGAGATCACCCCTTATCGCTGCATCAACACACATCCCAGACCCGGTCCTGAAGCATCACAGAACACCTCATAGGCCACCCCTTCTTCTGGTAATCTCAGCACTGGGGCACTAACCAACTTCTCTTTCAGATAGCTGAAGGCTGGCTCACACTGTTCACTCCACCCGAAACCCTAGTCCTTCTTGGTAAGGGTTGTCAAAGGGGCTGCTACTCGGAAGAAGTTGGGTACAAACCTCCGATAGTAACATGCCATCCCAAGGAAACTATGGACCTCTGCCAAATTCTTGGGTGCTTCCCAAGAAACAACCGCATTAACTTTTGATGGGTCCACCACTACCCCCTACTCGGACACCACATGCCCGAGGAAGTGCACTTCTCATGTCCAGAACTTGCATTTCGACAACTTCCCATAGAGCTGATGATGTTGGAGGACCTCCAAAACAGTCCTCAGGTGCTCTGCATGGTCCTCTTCTGATCTCGAATAGATTAGGATATCATCGATGAACACAACCACGAACCGATCCAAGTACTCCTGGAAGATGGAGTTCATAAGCCCCATGAACACATCCGGGGCGTTCGTAACACCGAAGGGCATGACTACGAACTCGAAGTGTCCCTATCTGCATCTGAACATCATCTTCGGGATGTCGCCATCCTTCAATCTCAGCTGGTGGTACCTAGACCATAGGTCGATCTTCGAGAACCATCCTGCCCCTTTTAGTTGGTCGAAACGATCGTCTATCCTCGGAAGAGGGTAGCGATTCTTGATCGTCACCTGATTCAGCCTCCTGTAGTTTATGCACAACCTGATACCACCATCTGCCTTCTTTGTGAACAAGACTAGATCACCCCACGGTGACACACTCGGGCGAACATAACCCCTCTTCATCAGATCGTCAATGTGGATCCGCAACTCCCGTAGCTCTGAAGGTGCCATCCGGTAAGGAGCCACCATGATCGGTCGAGCGTCGGGCTGCAGGTCTATTCCAAACTCGATATCACGCCAAGGGGGTAGAGTCGTCACCTCCTCAGGGAAGACATCCATAAACTCACAGACGATCTCTGGCACTTCCACCATTTCAGCATCTACTGATTCCACTGTTAGCTCGGCCAACAAATAGAGGAGGGGTTCCTATCGCCTGTTTCCCTTCTGACTGCTCCGCTCATCGGTGAAGGTAACACGTCCGCTGTCCAATTCCGAGAACACAACCCTTCTTCGGAAACAGTTGATGACGATGCACACAGAAAATAGTCATTCCATGCCTAGGATGACATCGTATGGCTGAATATGTTGCAAAAGAAGATCCCTAACCGACTGATGTGGACCTATCATTAGTCTACATCCACGAGAAACAAACAACAAGTTGGTCTAACCTTAGACTAGTGTGCTCAACACCAGGGGCACTGGAAGTCTCTCCGTATATAAACCCAAGGCACGGGATAGACTGGGTGCAAAAAAGGAGTGCGAAGCTCCGGTATCGAACAAGGCAGAAGCAAGAGTGCAAAACAGACTGATCGTACCTCGAACAACCTCTGGCCCTGCTGGAACTGCTGCCTCTGCGGCATGCAGCTGTCCACGCCCAGCTCCTCTACCCCTCGGCTGCCATCCACCTCCCCGACCATGCCCCAGTCGAGGTCCCTGAGGTGCGCCCTAAGGTCAGCCTCCTCCTCCTACGTCTGCCCTCAGAGTAGCGGGAGCTCGCTATCCCTGCTGCTGCTGCTGGAAAGGTCTGGCTGGAAGCTGCTGCTGGGGCGGGTGGTGGGGTTGTCCACCATCTTCGTACTGCACCTGGTCTGGGAACTGACTCCGGAGATGTCCAGGGCTCCCACAGATAAAGCACCATGGTCCTGGGCCTGATGAGAAGGGGCGAGGACCAGGGGATCGAAACTGAAACTGCTAAGGCCTGCTCCCTGCGCGTCGGAACCTAGAGGGTCCTGACACTAGAGGCCTGGTGCTGACGACCTTCCCCTTCGATGGTCCCAGCTGTATCCCCTCTCGTGACACACCTCCAAGAGCGTGCACTCTCTCCACCACTTCGGCCTTCTTCTGGACCTCCTTGTATGTCGGTAGGGTAAAGGGGGTAATAGCGTACTGGAGGGAGGGTCGGAGCGCCTCCTCCAAACATCTCGCCCGAGACTCCTCGCCGGGAAAGAGGTCCGGAGAAAAATGTAGGAGGTCCTTGAACTTGATCCCTAGCCCCATCAAGGACATACTCCCCTGTTGGAGGGATATTAGCTCCTGTATCTTTTCCACCTTCATTGTTGAAGAGAGGAATTCCACCCATAACTCCCTCTCGAAATCTGCCCAAGACACCTCAGCCTCTCTCCTCTCCCCTAGGTAAAGCGTCCACCACTGAAGCGCCGCTCCCAGCATCTGGATGATGGCCAGAGGAACCCAGTACTCGGTCGGGGCCCGAATTAGGCCGAAATCTATAACTATCTACTCTAGCCAGCCTCTCGTCTTTATGTCGGAGGTGCTGCCCTCATACTTCTCGAGGGCCTATCGTTGGAAGGCCCGAAGAGTCTTCTGCCACTGGTCATCCTCTTCCTCTCGATCAGCTCTCTACCGATCGGCCAAAGTAGTCTCCGGGGCCTCGATCGCCTGTACCACACGTGGTCGCCTTCCAGGTGCCATAGCTATAAGGTAAACAAGGAATTCCTATGCTCAAGTAGTGCAGAATATCGTCTTCGAAACTCCTAAAATTTTTAATTTATTCCTAATTCCCAAGACATCCCAGAAACACAAGAACACAAGTCATTATGATGCATGTACCTTTCCTAGGGTCTCTACCCCGCAATCATCATGGCCTCACTTGGTCGTTCGGTAGGTCAAGAGTCCTTGCGTTGGATCACGGGGGGGCCCTAAAAATCACGTGTCCTAGCCGGTATTCCCTGGCCTAATTCACGTGCCAAGGTCACCCAACACTGTTTCATTACCATCCCATGTAATCCTCACTGTGCCTAACTCCAGACTCCATCCTATCTCCCAAACCTTGCCTCTGATACCATTCTGTCACGACCCACCTTCACCAAAAAGAGGGAAGGGTTCGCAGATTTCCAGGCCCATCATTCTTTAAGTTGAATGAGAGATAATGACCCTCGAGACCCGCCTTCAATAGATCCCGGAGTGGCGACTAGCACCAAGGGTATAGAAATTTCTAACAAATGGAAGGCATTACCCCTTTTGTTTTATAAGATCGAGAGATAAGATGTTGAAACTCATCAACACCAAGGTAAAAGAAAAGTAAAGCCAAAAGTAAACCATTACCACATGCATGTTACAAAAGTAAAGCCAAAAAGTACAAAAGGTGAATACAAAGGTAAGTACCAAAGAAGAAAAGCAACAACTGCAACTGCCCCAATGGTCCGAGCTAGTATGGTCCTGCGTGATCCCCGATGTCATCTTGGAAACCTGAATGAAGTTTTATATACGTAGGGTGAGCATAAAAGTACACTCAGTAGGGAAAACCAAAGACTCTCGTGCACAAGTGGGGGAACGTACTAAAGTCCCAGGAGAAAAGGAGTAAACCAAACACCTATCAAGGTAAACTATCCACCCCATGCCTCACCAAGGCACACTCCCCAAATAACGCAAGTCAATTAATATATATAATCAGAGAACATCGATGTTTGGGTACCCCACGCCACTTTCCCACTGGTTATTGAAACATCCTATGCATCAAACCAATCCCTATATTCTCACCGCAGTCCCACTGCCACACCCGCCCGCACACACCTAGGCCACAACCACCACATGCAGTCCCACAGCCGAATCCCACCCGAAAACACCTAGGCAACAACTATCACATGTAACCATGCCTGCAAACACCTAGTCCAGAACAACCACCACCATGCCCGAAGACACCTGGGCTAGAAAATTCACTACCACACCTGAAGACACCTGGGCCTCATCCCGAAGACACTTGGGAAACCACCTGCCGCACACACCTGGCCAACCACCACACTACCCCGCCCGAAGGTTCTTGGGCTAATAATGAACCTCAGGCTATCCCAGCCTACCCGAAGATACTTGGGCTATCCAGGAAAGGGAGCAGAAAAAGAGCTAATAACCATCCACTAAGAATAGTGTTGGGAAAAACACCCTCCCCCATGATATGGGGGTGTTCGGCTCTATGTTCTCAACTTGGGTGGGGCGCGAATAAGAAACACAAAACTACAAGTATAGATATATGTAACAAGCACTCACCCAAATCTTAGGTTTTTCTTCAGATAGCCTAAATATCACAATAGCACTCAAGTCCGAGTCACAACCCCCACCAAAAAAACCCATTTGTCCCATTCTTGTTTTCATGTTCAGTAATAATGTTAAAATAAGTTTATGCACTATTGGGAAAAGAACACCATAAGCATAACCAAGGAAAAGAACCCAGCCAAATGTCAATTTAAGTATCCATACCCGGTTCTCTTGTAAAGTCACAACAAAAAAGGAAAAGTGAGAACCCTCGAAGTCCTGGAACCAGACAACCCTGAGACACTGCCCTGTGTCCCCCGAAATGGTTTCTCATCAACAGAGGATCCCACCCCAATTCGTGATATAAACAAGTACCCACCCGGTCTTAAAACTCACAACCACTGAATCCATACCAATAGGGGATCCCATCCCCAATTTAATAACCACTGAGAGCATAAAAAAATAGGGGATCCCATCCCCTCCCACATCTCCAGCAACCGGCCCGTGAAAGAAAACAACCAAACCACCATCACCAACACTAAGCAGGGCCTTGCCGGTATTTTTAGATTTATAAGATTTAACACACTCCATGATTTCAATTCCATGTTTTGACTGGGGTTTATCATAGAAGGATTGATCCTGGGCTTTCAATTCACGTAGCCAGGTGTACGTGATTAACCAGTATCCTTTTTAATAGAAGGAGTTCACAACCACAAACAAGCCATTTAAAATATCAGCAGGGGTTCATTAGTGCACAAACAACGACCACCGACGACCTCGATTTTCAGAAACGCGTAAGCCATCACAACTTAGAAAGATGATTTTAATATAAAAAACATCAATGATCACAACCCCCCCCCCTCATTCCTTATAGGATTCGTTCATTATCTTTATTTAGGTCTGGTTTATCCAATTTTTACAGAAACAAAAACACACCCACCCCGCATGATACACAAAGAGAGAGACGAAGGAGAAATTACCTACCTGTTGATAGATGATCGAAGTTTAGGCTGGGTGAGGAACATTACAGATAACGATGCGGCGCGCCCAATGCACCAGAAGCTGTTCGTGAAAAGCCGCAATCAAGGAAAGAAGAAACCACGACTAACCCTTAGTTTATAAGAGCCGTGGACGGTTGAGGTGGGAACGCGAAACCGCATAAGGCACGAGGGTCGTGGGTTGACCATGCGGCTAGGAAGTTACACACGGAGGTCTCTCAGGATTTTTTTAGGAATTAATTATGGGATTTAAATGGTTTTAAAAGGAGTAACAGAATTAATTTACTTCGAAACTTACATTGCGGGAGCAGAAAAGTCAGGTACTGGAAGAAGAACGAAAGGCTCGGCGAGGGGACACGGTGTCACCCTCACGGTGCCACCGTCACATTTCCACCCTCACGGTGCCACCGTCACGTTGCCACCGTCACGGTTCCACCGTCATGGTGTCACCTTCACGGTGCCACTGTTTTGGTGGAGCCTGACTTTAGGCAAGGTAATGGGCCAGGAAGGTCCGGGCCATTATAGATATGATACCTAGTTCCACATCAATTTTAAATACTCCTATAGAGTGGCCAAAATTTAGTGGATGTAATTGAAGAAGTAAATCCAAAAAAACCGTGATAAGGGATTCATTTGGCCAAGTGTTTCACCCTGGGGTGCACCTATTATTTTTTCGAAAAAAAAATGGCAGATCAATTTGACTGTAAAATTATTATCATGATTTGAACAAGATCATGGTCAATAACAAGTATCATATTCCTCATATTAATGAATTATTTTTTCCACTACACAGAGCTCAATACTTTTCCAAGATTGATTTTTATTCTGTATATCATCAATTGAGTTTTAAGAAATACGATATACCTAATATGGAATTCAATACAAGGTATGGAATATATGAGTATAAAATGATGCCTTTGGGTATTACTAATTATTCTACTATATTCTTGTATTTTATGAATAGAGTCTTTATATATTACCTCAATCAGTTTGTGCTAGTCTTTATAGATGATATTCTTATCTACTAAAATAGAAAAGAAGGTCTTGAAGACCACTTAAAAATTTTACTCATGACCCTAAGGATGGAGATGTTTTATGGAAAATTTAAAAATTGTGAATTTTGGAAACAAATGTTTTCATTTTTAGGTCACATAATCTCAAGAGACGGAATATAAGTACATCCATAAATTTGGAGGCTATTGGATGCTAAATTAGACCAACCATGGTGACTGAGATCCATAAATTTCATGGTTTAGTTAAACATTATGAACATTTTTAGATAATTTCTCAGGAATATCTAATCCTTTGTCCAATTTAACTTGGAAGGGTTCCATGTTTCTTTGGAAATTTGAATGAGAGGAAAATTTGAAGGGACTAAAGAGAAGTTTTGTCAGCACACCTGTGCTTACATTACCCTATAGTCAAGAAGGGTTTGTAATCTATAGTGTTGCAACCATGAGGGGATTGGGATGTGTTATTTTGTATAATAACAAGGTTATCACCTATTCCTCATGAAATTTTAGGATTCAAAAGTAAAATTATCCAATTTGGGATTTTTAGTTAGCTACGGTAATTATTGCATTAATGATATTTAGGCATTTTCTTTATGGAGAAAAGTGTAATATATATACTGATCCTAAAATTTTGAAATATATATTCACATCGAGGAATATGAACATGTGCTTGAAAATATAATTAAAGATAATAATGGATTATGGATGATAAATACATTACCACCTTAGAAAATAAAACAAGGTGGATTATTCTTTGAGTTTAAAGGATCATGATATCTTGTCCATGAAAAAGATTGAAAAGGACCCATATTTCTAGACTTGGAAAGGATGGGTCTTAAAATCTTGAAGGAAGAGGAATAATATTATCTTTTTAAATTAAATGTTAAACCCTCCATCCAAGGGAAGATTAAAGAGGTGGAAAAGGATGACACAAAGTTGCAAAAGAATGTTATAAATGTTCCAGATTTTTACCTTGACAAGGATGGAATGATAAGGTTAAAGTGCCATTAACGTGTTCCTTACATACTGGATTTGAAGGATCTTTTAGAGGAAGATCATAGTTCTTCATTCCCCATTCATCCTATAAGCATGAAGATGTATAGATATTTAAAGTAATACTTATGGTGGGATGTCATGAAGAGGGGTATTGTAGAGTTTTTATCTCGATTATTTCTACTCTAAAAAGTAAAGACTAAAAGATATAATTCTGAGGTGATGTTGCGTCCATTGCCCATACCAGAATGGAAATGGGAGAACATCAATATGAATTTTGTCATTGGAATCCCCACAAACTATTAATGGTTTAATGTAGTATTGGTGGTAGATGATCACCTTACTAATTCATCACACTTCATTAATATCAACGAAGAATTCCCTCTGGATCTACTTTCTAGGATATATGTTAAGGAAGTGTTAAGGTTAAATATATTACCACACTCTATCATATCTGATTATGATATGAGGTCTAACTCAATGTTTTTTGGAGGTATTAAACAAGAACATGATACAAAAATAAGTTTTAACACTTTTTATCATCCTTAGATGGGTGGTAATTATGAATGAATAATTAAAAACCTAGAGGATATGTTGAGATATTGTTCATTAGATATCTGAAGGTATTGCGATCAATAGATTCCTCTTGTTGAGTTTTCTTAAAAAATATCTTTCACTCAAGAATTCTGATGGCTCCTTATGAAGACCTATATAAGAACAAATGTAGAGTTCTAATTTGATTGGATGAAGTTAGAGAAATAAATCTATTAGGAACTGTGATACCTAATAAAATAGAAGAGAAGTTAATATCCATTCAATATCATATCAACGTATCTCAATGTTTAAAGAAACATTATGCTGATAACCAATGGCATGATATAAAATTTGATGTTGGAAGAAATGTGTTTTTATAAATTTATCCAAAGAATAAGGTTATGAGATTCCGAATAAAAGGGAATCTAAGCCCTAGGTATATCGGTCCATTTTAAATTATTGATCATATCAGGATGATAAAGTATATGTAATGACACAAAGATTTTCAATTGAAATTCCCTTCTTTTAATTTTTTCATAAAATAAGATGAAAACACAACATATTGAAGTACTAAGTGCTAAGTGACCATTAAACATAAGTTTTTCACTTCTGTGTTTTGAATTTCAAAAATCAGACATACACGGTTGTGTTCAAGATGATTTTTGGAGTCTAATGAAACAAAAATAATTTTTGGTGAATAGTAACGTACCCTTGTGAATAGTAACATACTCTGATGAATAGTATTATGACCCTTATGAATAGAAAATCATCCAACATAAGAGTAAACTTACCCATGAATAATTAAATAAAATTTAGACATCTTATAATGTGACAATTTGACCTTAGTAAACATTTTGGTATTTTGTAAGTCATAAATAATTAATTATAATTAATTAATTAATTTAAAATAAAATTTATTTTCCAAAAATATATTCATAAATTATCAAATCAATTTATTATAGTTTTTATATACTTTTATAAGACCCTACATAATTTTTTAAAGCACTATAAAATCAGTTTTAATTTTTAAAAACTATTTTTAAGTAAATTATGGTTTTAATTAAATATTAAATTAATAATATTTAGAAAATTATTTTTGAAAAAATGGACTTCATTTTTTGATTCTACACGTCAAAAAATTGTTCGGGTAAATTTTTGGGATTTTTCTGAAATACTTGAATTTTTATGAATAGTGAGATGTCGTAATTTACAAAAATAAGCTATATAAGCTAATTATAGAGTCATGTGTGTTGTTCTGCTGATGCAAGCCCACTTGGTTCCGGATCACATGATAAAATTACTATTCTTGGTCATTCAAGACTCACTATTCCTTGTCTTAGGGGAAATTAATAAACTAATGAATTTTATATTAAGAAAACCCTTCTCCCCTCCACTATAAATATCACCCTTCACACCCTCATTTCCTCACACCTCTCAAGATCCAAGACTTCTCTAAAATATGAAAAAAATATTCCCTATACCCTATCCCACTTCCATGATCTTCTGGTCTCATCAAAAGACCATGACTAGCTTCCTTAACGAGGATCTCAAGAGGAGGATTTAAGAGGTAATTTCTCCCCCTCTTCTCTTTTATTTTTCTTTCAAGTTCAAGTTCATTTCTTGATCTCTCCCCACCAATCTTCATCCAAATGGTATTTTAACTCTAGTATTATACATGTACTATAATTTTATTATTCTAATGGTATATTAAATCATCCAACCCCTTTACCTCTTCCTTTTATTTTATTAAAGAGAACGTTGTTCATGAGGTGTTAATTTGTCACCTTCAAGAACGACATGTTTTCTTCTTCCATTTATACCTTCAGATATGCTCATAGAACCATTTTTATGGTTGAACCAGAATTGTTTATGTGTATTATTCCTTATTTGAAGTTCTGGAACTAACTTATGACCACATTACTAATTGATAAATTAAAGCAAGTTCATTGTGATCGAAAAACCGCCCAAATTAACACAAATAATCATCATTTAATTCTTATCTGATGATTCATCCACATAGATATAATATGATTCATTATAAGATCATTAAATGTCTTATAATATCATTAATAACATGTAATATCAGTTCTGTATGTTTACCCATGTTCTACCCAAACTTCAATTTATGAATACAAGTGAACCACTCAAGAAAACCATAAAAACAAACATTCCCGAATAATGATTTTAAACTCTATAACTCATCCAAAGGCACATAAAATCACTTAATGAAACAATAATGAAGAATAATAATGTACAAAAGGTTCTAGATTTCTAATTAAGGAATATAATGTCATTATAAAATGAATTAAAGAGAAGGAAGCATTTGGATACAAGGTAAGGGGAAATTATCAAACCCATCATTCTTCCTTCGGGTTCTCTCTATTTCCCTCCATTTTTGATATGGTTACTCCTTAAAGGTCATTTATTCATATTTGTATTTAATTTTCGGGGATATACCTATTTTTACCTTGTATTTATTTCAAACAAAATGTTTTCCAAAAGAACTCTTCCTTTAAGAACACACCTTTTACTTCTCACTCAAAGTGGATGGTTCTAGTAACATGTATGTTATTACCTCTTTCCTTTGGGAACCCAAAGTTTATGGATGTGTTTTTATGAGTTGTAACCCATTCTTTTTCATGGGTTAGTTATGTTCACTTTTGATATATGTTCCATGTGGAAAGCACGATAATGATAATGTTATGATGTGACAGGTGCGCCCAGAATTATATACCTCAATATGAATGTTTCATGGGTTAGTTATGTTCACATTTGATATATTTTCCATGTGTCAAGCACGATAATGATAATGTTATGATGTGATGGGCGAACCCATAATTATACAGTGCTCCAATGCATTGGTTAAAGTGATAAATCCCATGAGTAAATGTGAAATTATGTTTGAATAAGATGCTAGCTTAGTTCACAAGTATGTGTGGTAGTTAACCACTAAGACATGATGTTTCATTTTTATGAATTTCCACATTTCAAGTCTTTTATTTATGCTCCTCTCATGTTCATAATCTTTTGCCTATGTCATGATTATTCTCACCCCATGCTATATTCTTCTTATCTATCCTTTTACAGGGATTTTACCTCTCCCTTTTTTATGTATATCCTCAGGTGGAAACATTTACTAAGCAGAGGACAAGTGACAATAAGAATCTAGAGAAGAAGAAATTAAATAAATTTTTATGCTTGATGTTGTAATTGTTATGTACGGTCCTAGTTTTCCCAAGAAACTAAACCTTTGTATCCTCTATGTGTAATACTATTATGTTGTTTATCTTTAAAATGATGTAATATTAATGTAATAAAAGTTTGGGTCTCTATAGTTGGTATCAGAGGAAAGGTTTTGTTAATTTGGGAATTAGGATTAGTGAACCCTAGAGAAAACCTATAGCATGAGACTAAGTACAAATATGCACACAAGAATATTTACATAGGGATCCCATATGTTATGTTATTTGTATAAATTATTTAAATGAATAAGTTATTCATGACTTGTTTACTTATGTTTTGTTCTAACCTTTTCTATTTTTGAAAACGGTGGGAACTAGGAGAAATCAAGCCAACAACTCGTGCGAGGGACAATGAAACAATTTCCCAATTGACATCCCCAATGATTTGGGAGGTGGAGTTCAAAACTTCATGGCGATGCTTACCCAATTATCTCAGGTTATGAACAATAACCATAATAATGTGGAACGTCCACCTTCACCATAGAGGGAGAAACTGGCTATAAAATGTTTTATGCATAAACGATCGTTGTTGTTTAATGAATCTTCTGATACACTAGTTGCGGAATAGAGGGTTAAATCCACAGATAAGATCTTTTATGTGCATCACTGTTCTGAGATGGAGAAGGTGACTCTAGCTATTTATCGTCTAGATGGAGAAGCTGATCAATGGTGGGATTTCATTAATAACACCAAGATAAGGGAGTAAATTGAATAGATGGAATGGGAATACTTTAAGAAAATGTTTCTTAATAAGTACTTCCCACGAACTCTTTGTACAAAGATGGAGAGAAAATTCATAGAGATCGAGAAAAAAGAAGAAGAATCTGTCACAACCTATGAATCGAATTTCACAAGGCTTTCAAGGTGCGCTTTTGGTTTGGTTATCAACAATGATAACAAAATTGATAGATTCTTTAGTGGATTAAAACCACACCTTCGAAAAGATCTTGAAAATTGAGACATTGGGAGTTATGAAGAAGTTGTTCTATGTTCTCTCAATGTGGAGATGGAGTTTGGAGAATGATCTAATGTATATTGTGATAAGAAACCAAATATGGAGCTTCAAGATGGAGGATATAATGAAAATGGTGGGAAGAAAACTCAAAGACCCACATGCCATAAATGTGGGAAGTTGCACCATGGGAACTGCCTCAAAGGGACGGAGAAGTACTTCATGTGTGGGAAAAAAGGACACCATGCTAAAGAGTGTCTAAAAGACATGAAAAGGAAGGAGAATATGGTAGAAGAAAGGAGCGAACCACTCAGGGATCAATTCTACAACTATAGGGTGCTAGGTAACTATGCATGTTAGTGCACTAAACCTCGAGGTCTAGAGGGTAATCAACATCAGCAACCACCAAATCCAAAGGAACAAGGGAAGGATTATGACATTACTACTGTAGAGGCAGATCGTGATAATGAAGTCATACAAGGTACACTTCCTATTCACTCAAGAATGGAAAAAGTCTTATTTGATTATGGTTCTACGCATTCCTTTATATCTTGCATGTTTTCTAGAACTATAGAATCGAAGCCCTGAAACCTTGAAGTAGATATTTCTGTAAAAACACTAAGTGGTGAAATCATTGAAACCCAATTGTTTGACTCTTCTCATGTTGGCATATGTGGGAAGATTCTTCTGGAAAATCTTGTAATACATCCCTTGGTGGAATTCGACATTATAATGGGAATAGATTGGCTCTCTTTATATAGAGCACATATCATCTATCGGGAAAAGGAAATATATTTTAATAATTCAAACCATACCATGCTCCTCTAAAAATTCAAGGAATATCATGAATCTCCTTTAAAAAATCCTTCAATGGCGTGGGTGTTGATTCCCTGTGAATAATCATACCTCGCCCAAATAGTTGAGTTTAAGGAAAGTGCCAACCTTGACTAAATTCCCATCGTGAAGGAATACGACGATGTATTTCCCAAAGAGTTACTCGGAATTCTCCCAGATCATGAGGTAGAGTTCTCAATTGAACTCATACCTGGAGCTACTCCTATCTCGAAGTGTCCCTATAGGATGGATCCTATCGAACTGGAGGAGTTAAAGAAGAAGTTGCAAGAGTATCTGGTCAAAGGGTTGATACACCCTAGTGCATCAACATGGGGTGCACCGGTGCTCTTTGTGAAGAAGAAGGATGGAAAAATGTAGTTGTGTATCTATTATCGGGAACTCAACAAGATCACCATAAAGAACAAGTATCTTCTCCCAAGGATTGATGACTTTTTCGACTAGTTAAGAGGAGATCAATACTTCTCAAAGGGGGATCTTTGTTCTGGATATCATCAGGTAATGTTGAAGAAGGAAGATATTCAGAAGACTGCCTTCCGTACAAGGTATGTGCACTATGAGTTTTTGGTGATTCCCTTCGGACGTACTAATTCCCCTGAAATCTTCATGGATTTGATGGATAGAGTATTTAGACATTACCTCGACAAATTTTTTGTAATTTTTATTGATGATATTCTCATCTATTCCAAGAGCATGGAGGAACATGAAGAACATTTAAGACCTGTGTTGGCGACATTGAGAAAGGAGATTTTGTATTCCATGTACAGTAAGTATGACTTTTGGATGAAACAAGTCGCGTTATTGGGACATGGGATCATAAGTGAGGGAATTTCTGTGGATCCTTCAAAGACAAAGGCGATTGAGGAATGGCCCAGGCCCTCTAGATTCACAGAAATTTGTAGTTTTCTTGGATTAGCTGGGTACTACTGGCGTTTTTTGAGAAACATCCCATCATTTTCATGCCTGTAAACTAGGTTACCATGGAAAGGGGTAAAGTATGTCTGGATGGAAGAATATGAGGGAAGCTTCAAGGAGCTAAAGAGAAGGCTAATCACTACACCTGTACTCACACTACCGAAAAGTGGAGAACGTTTTGTGATATACAGTGATGCTTTTTGTGTGCCGTCATCACCAGGGATAAAGAAGGATCTATTGGATAATGCACATAGCTCAAAATTATCTATCCATCCTGGGAGTACCAAGATGTACTGTGATCTCCTAGAAGACTTCTGGTGGGATAACATGGTGATGGAGATTGCGAAATATATATCAAGGTGCTTGGTATGTCAGCAAGATAAAACTGAGTGACAAAAGTCCAAAGGTATGATGCAGCCATTGCCTATACCCATGTGGAAATGGGAAAATTTTACTATGGACTTTGTCACGGGTTTCCCAAAGATGTCAAAGGGAAATAATGCGATACGGGTTGTGGTTGACTGACTCACCAAGACTGCTCATTTTATCTCTATTTGGGAAGATCTCTCACTTGAACAACTTGAAAAAAAATATGGGAAGAAATTGGCAAGATTGCATGGTGTTCCACTCTCAATTGTCTCTGACCATGATCCAAGGTTCACATCTAAATTCTGGATGAGCCTTCAACATTCTTTGAGTACTGAATTAAATTTGAGCATGGCCTATCACCCCCAAACAAATGGATAGTCTAGAAGAACTATTCAGATGCTTGATGATATGATTAGATCCTCCTCTATAGAATTAAAAGGTGGATGGGATCATCATCTCCCATTGGTTGAGTTCTCAAACAAAAATAGCTTCCACTCAAGTATTTAGATGGATCCATATGAAGCTCTTCATGGAAAGCGATGTAGAACTCCAACCTGTTGGGATGAAGTTGGAGAAAGAAAGCTACATGGACAAGATCATGTTTAAGAGATAACAGAGAAGGTTCAAGTCATCAAAAAACACATCAAAGCTACTCAAAGTCGGAAAAAGAGCTATGCTGACAACCATCAAAGGGACTTGGAGTTTTACATTGGAGATAATTTCTTCCTTCAAAAATCTCCATGGATGAGAGTCATGCGATTCCGGAAGAAAGGGAAGTTAAGCCCACTGTATATTGGCCCCTTTGAGATCCTTGACAGCATTGGAGATGTGGCCTATCATCTTACACTTCCACCGAATATGGCTCAAGTTCATGATGTGTTTAATGTATCAGTACTGAGGGTGTACATACCAGACCCCTCACATGAACTAAACTCAAAGGTGGTGCAGCTGGAAGATGATCTCTTCTATGAGGAGCAACCAGTCAAGATTCTTGATCAGAGGGATAAGGTTCTATGAAACAAGAAAACCCATCTTGTCAAAGTGTTGTGGAGGAACTATAAGTTTGTGGAAGCATCTTAGGAACCAGAAGAGGCAGTGAATGAGAAACAACCTCACCTGTTTGTCTAAACTGAAATTTCGGGGGCAAAATTTTTAAGGGGGAAAGAATGTAACGACCCAAATTTTTTCAATGGAAATTGACTTCATATAATTATGTCATAAAATCACATGAAAACACAACATAAAGAATTAATAAGTTCTAAGTGACCTTTAAACATAAATTTTTCACTTCTGTGTTTTGAATTTTGAAAATCAGACATACACGGTTGTGTTCAAGATGATTTGTGGAGTCTAATGAAAAATAATAATTTTCAGTGAATAGTAACGTACCCTTATGAATAGTAACATACCCTTGTGAATATTATTATGTACCTTATGAATATTAAATCATGCAAAATAAGATTAACCTTACCCATGAATAATTAAATAAAATTTAGCCATCTTAGAAAGTGACAATTTGACCTTAGTAAACGTTTTGGTATTTTGTAAGTCATAAATAAATAAGTATAATTAATTAATTAATTTAAAATAAAATTTATTTTCCTAAATTTTTTCATAAATTATCAAATAAATTTCTTATAGTTTTTTGATAATTTTATAATAACCAACATAATTTTTTAAAGTACTATAAAATCAGTTTTAATTTTTAAAAACATTTTTTAGGTAAATTATGATTTTAATTAAATATTAAATTAATAATATTTAGAAAATTATTTTTGAAAAAATGGACTTCATTTTTTGGATTCTACACATCGAAAAATGTTTGGGGTAAATTTTTGGTATTTTTATGAAATACTTAAATTTTTTGATGAATAGTGAAATACCTTAATTTACAAAAATAAGATAAATAAGCTAATTATAGAGTCATGTAAGATGTTATGCTGATGTAATCTCACTTGGTTTGGGATCACATGATAAAATTACTATTCATGGTCATTCAAGACTAATTATTCCTTGTCTTAGGGGAAATTAATAAATTAATGAATTTTATATTAAGGAAACCCCTCTCCCCTCCACTATAAATACCACCCTTCACACCCTCATTTCCTTACACCTCTCAGCCTCCAAGACATCTTTAAACTCTGTCCAAACATCTTCCCTATCCCCTCTCCCACTTCCAATAGCTGCTGGTATCATCAAATGACCAAGACTAGCTACCTTAATGAGGATCTTAAGAGGAGGATTTAAGAGGTAATTTCTCTCCCTCTTCTCCTTTATTTTCCTTTCATGTTCAAGTTCATTTCTTGATCTCTCCCCACCAATATTCAACCAAATGGTATTTTAACTCTAGAATTATAAATTTACATTAATTTAATGATGCTAATGGGATAATATATCATCCAACCCCCTTTCCCTCTTTCTTTTATTTTATTAAAGAGAATGCTGTTTGTGAGGTGTTAATTTGTCACCTTCAAGAATGACATGTTTTCTTCTTCCATTTTTACCTTCAGATCTGGTCATGGTACCATTTTATGGTTGAAACAGAATTTTTTATATGTATTATTCCCTATTTAAAGTTCTGGAACTAACTTATGACCATATTACTAAGTAATTAATTAAAACAAGTTCGTTGTCATCGAAAAACCGCCCAAATAAACCCAAATAATAATCATTTAATTATTATCTAATGATTCATCCACATGGATATAATATGATTCATTATAAGATCATCAAATATCTTTTAATATTATTTATAACATCCAATATCAGTTCTGGATGTTTACCCATGTTCTACCCAAACTTCAATTTAAGAATACAAGTGAACCACTCAAGAAAACAATATAAACAAACATTCCCGGATAATTTTTTAAAAATCTATAACTCATCTGAAGGCACATAAAATCACTTAATCATACAATAATGAATAATAATAATGTACAAAAGGTTCTATAATTCTAATGAATGAATATAATGTAATTATACAATGCATTAAAGAGAAGGAAGCATTAGTATACAATGTAAGGGGAAATTCTCGAACCCAACTTTCTTCCTTCGGGTTCTCTCTCTTTGACTCCATTTTTGTTATGTTTACTCCTTAAAGGTTATTTATTCATATTTTTAATTCCTTTTATAGGATATACATGTTTTTACCTGGTATTTATGTCAATTGTTTTTCCAAATGAACTCTTCTTTTAGGAACACACCTTTTACTTCTCACTCAATGTGGATGGTTCCTGTAAAATGTATATTAATCCCTCTTTCCTTTGAGAACCCAACGTTTATGAATGTGTTTTTATGAGATGTTACCCATTACTTTCCATTGGTTAGTTATGTTCAATTTTGATATATTTTCCATGTGGAAGGTATGGTAATGATAATGTTATGATGTGACGGGTACACCCGAAATTATATAGTGCAATACGAATGTTTCAAAGTGACGGGTGCACCCAAAATTATACAGAACTCCAATGCATTTGGTAAGGTAATGAACCTCATGAGTAAATGTGAAATTATGTGTGAAAAAGATTCTATCTTGGTTCAAAAGTATGTGTGGTAGTTAACCACTAAGACATGATGTATTATTTTTATGCATTTCCACATTTCAAGTCTTTTATTTATACTCCTCTCGTGTTCATGATATTTTGCCTATGTAATGATTATGCTCACCCCATGCTATATTCTTCATAACTATCCTCTTTCTAGGATTTTAGCTCACCCCTTTTTATGTATATCCTCATGTGGCAACATGTACTAAGCAGAGGACAAGTGCCAATAAGATTCTAGAGAAGAAGAAATTAAATAAATGTTTATGCTTGATGTTGTAATTGTTATGTATGGTCCATGTTTTCCCAAGACACTAAACCTTTGGATCCTCTATGTGTAATACTATTATGCAGTTTACCTTTAAAATGATGTAATATTAATGTAAGAAAAGGCCAGGATGCTATAATATCGCTTGAAACTTCCTAAAAATATATCCAAGGACCATGATGTTTTCCCTGTATCTCTATTTAGGAAGTATATTCAAGACCCTTAACATGTAATGAACTCAGAGTTCATACCGTTGGAGTAGGATATTTCTTATGAGGAACAACTAGTTGCAATTATGGATCATAGAGAGAAAGTTATATGAAATAGGATCACTCACCTGGTAAAATTATTGCGGATAAATCACTAGTTTGAGGAAGTAATGTGGAAACTTGATCATATGATGAGCCAGAAGTATCCTCATTTTTCTATTTCAGAATAACGTATTCCAAGGGTGAAATTAATTTTAAGGGTGTAGAATGTAACATCGTGTGTTTTTATGAACCTTATTTCATAAATAAATTAATTTTATTTGATATATTTCATTTCAGTATACATGAATTAAAACATTCTTTATATTCTATAACATATTAATCATGTGCTACATGCAACACCAAGTTGGTTTGTGTTACATGTAACACTAAGTTTCTATGAAGAAACATTTTATTATATTAATTATTTAAAGTGGATAGTTATAAAATAGTTGTTAAAATTAGCAATATAAATAGTACTAACTAATTTTTAAACATTATTTATAATGGTTTTATATAAATAAATAATATTTATAATAATACATATAATATTTAGTAATGTATTTATATGTTTGAAAATAACATTTTCTTAAAAGAACTGCTTTTTATGTCCTTCTGTGAAAAATAATAGAATTAATTTCAGAAACTATTAAAATTGAATTTTATGAAATAAAATTAATTTTTTAATTCAGAATTTCTAAATTATCTTACGGTGAATTTAGGATATTTTTTAGAAAAAAACATCATTTTTTGATTAATAGTGAAAAATACTGAATTTTAATTCAAAACTGTTTTTTCATATAATTTATTAATATAGTTATATTTTTTTTTAAAGTTTAATTATATAAATTATACATAAATTTATCCAATTTAGGATATTGGAACAAATTTCACATTGAAATTGGAAGTAAAAACATCCAAAAAGTTTAATCTTTTTTCTTAAAAACAAGTTATCGCGACATGTATGTGATATTAATTTTAATTAAATATCTACCAATTATATGAATATAATTTGGAGAAATGGATTATATATTTTTAATAAGAATCGTTTATAATTTATAAAAATCCTAACTTTGTTTTTTACCTAAAATATTAGTGAATATGATTAAAATTAATTACAATGGTTAAGATAAAATTTAGATTAACAAAGGGATAAACCTTAAGTTTAAAGCCCCAAATGACATAAGAACTTGTCAAAAATCCCTTTTATGTTAATATTTATACCCTATACTATATTTTAATTTATTGGGATCATTATTTTATTCACATGACATGGGAAGACAAGGGTGTAATTCCCTATCCAAAAATTTACAAGAATGTCACTCCTCCTCCACTATAAAAAGTAACTCACCCCTCACCCTTATTTTCATCTATAATTTCCTTTTTACTAACAAAAATATAATTAAATAATCTCCCAACAAACATAAATTCATCCTATAAGCCTCTATTTTGGAATAAATCCATCCAAGGAAGCCCTTTGGTGAAAACTAATAGGAGTTACCAAATGAAGAGGTAACATATTTCTCAAGATCCTTTGTTTTATTTTAATTCTCCACCCACTCAACTCTTATTATTAAATAAATATATAATAAAATAATTATACTAAAAATAATTATATATTTTTATTGTAATATTTATACATAAAATTATACACACTTCCATATATTTTGTATCAAACTTTATGTTCTTGTGTACGGTGAACTACCACCTCACGAAACGATGTTGTTCGTTTTCATTTACCACCTCTCATGGATGGGAATTATTATGTAAATTGTTCTTATATTACATATATATATTTATATATATATGATATTAATGATTTATTTATAAAAATTTAATTATTATATAAAACATACCTATATGATTTCCATTTTTGTAAATACAATAACTTCAGTTGTTCACATGTGGACTACCGCCTGCTCAAAGAAATATGATTCATTAACAATTTACATGGAATGTATTAAGAATGGTTTTAGTGAAATTATATGATAAATATTAAATAATAATGCTACTATAAATATTATATATATATATATTTATATTTATTTCATTAACCTTTTTTCCTTCAACATAATAATAAAGGGGAAATAATGTTCGTGGATACGTATATCCTACCATCTCCATGAATGATGTATTAAATGTCATATTTATATATTTTAGAGATTATTATAAATATATATATATTTAATATATATGATATTTGTATCATGTCTGACATTCCTTAAATAATCGAATCATTATCTATGCAATAGGATCAATAATAACAAGTCAAAACATGTATGAAAAACAAAACAGATAATACTGAAAGCGTATCATTAAAATGGAATTATTAATAAATAGGTAATATAAAGTCAAAGTAAAATTATATATGATATTATATGTAATAATATGGGAATTTAATACATTAATAATAATATTATATTTATTATGCATGAGGTTTGTACTAGTACAATGAGAGTCAAGACATAAGGTAGGGGATTTCTTGTATTAGCTTTTTCTATGAGATTTATACCTTAATATCCACTCATTTCTTTTATGTGGTGTATATACTTCCCATGAATATATTATATGGATGCTATACTAAAATTTATAGTTACTTAGATATCCGTTTTATTGTCTCTATTTCCTGGGATTTATGTTTCAAAAGTTACCAAATCGGTAAAGTAGTTTTGTCTCAATTCTCCTTCTTTAAGACCCATGCCATGATATGAACCTATATTCTTATAAGTGGTGTATAAACTGATCTTTGAATTATTATACGATGAATACCATTATTTTAATGATATTTTAAGCTTCATTTAATTTCATTTTCCTACATGGTAAGTATGATTCAACATTACCAAGTGGTAAGAGTTTATTGCAACAATCCAATCATTTATCGATATTTTTTATGATTATGCTTTCATTATTGAAATATAATAATAAACATTTTAAGAACAATCATGAATTTTATTCTTGAATTATTTTACATGAGGAATTCAAGTAATATTAAAATTTTTCTACTCTTTGGTTCTTAATATAATTAATATTTTTTAATAAAATCAAACCTTATTTCTCTCATTGGTTAAATAACTATTTTATTCAAAAATTATGTTTTAAAAAATGTTTTCAAAAAATTTTATTAAAAATTTTATTTAGATAATATTTTCAAGATAAAATTATATTATAATTTATTTATGATTTTTAAATATCTATGTATTATTTTTGAAATATATTTTCAAAGAAATTTTTTGTCAAAAATGATTTATTTTTTAAAAATACTTCTTTTAAAGAAGAAATGATATTTTAATCATGAAATGCTTTTAAAAGGATATTTCAAAATCATTTTATATCTAATTTGACATCCATTTGCGTTACTCATGACTTTTTAGTAAATGATCCAATAGTTCCATTCATATTGTTTCTCTACATGGTTTATGTATTTATGGAATAATGTTTTGGAATCTTATTTCCCATTCATAGGTTATATGTTTATGAAACTAATTCCAATTCCATGGGATTGATTATTTTGAAACCCTCTTATTTTCCCAAGTTATTCTTTAATGAAATGATTATGAAACCATTATATTTTCTACAGGTAATGATGTTATTACATGTTTATGATACCCATTTTATTTCATGGGTTATGATATGACTATTTATGTTCTTCTGGAATATGTATATATGATTTCATTATGGGATGTATATGACCTATATATACCTCCAATGCATTGGGTAAATAATTTTATCTCATTAGATATACATGGATATAGGGGGAGTGAACTCAGTTAAGTAATGGAATTTTTTCACTAATATGGTATTGTGAGTGAACCTTGACTACTAAGATGGTAATGGGAGTAAACCGTGGCAACTAAGATGATGTGGGGAGTGAAACCATACTAATAATTTATCCTTTTAAGCAATGAATTTACTACTATGGAAACCATTTTATATACTTATGTGTCTGCAACAATTCCATGTCTTATTTCTATGTTATTCTTTTGGGGATTATTTTCGTGATTCCCTTGTGATTCATGTCATATTAACTACCAATATTTTTGATATGATTCATGTTTATAATCTTTTTTATGTATGGTATGATATTATAATGTCATGATCACATTATCATACCCTTATTTACATATTTATGATTACATATCTCATTTGTTTACCCATACAGAGCATCTAAGATCACCCCTTTTTATGTTTCCTTTCCTCAGGTTATGAAGATATGAGTTGTGTATTATGTGTCTAATAAGAGTGATATTCATGAATTACCTAGTGAGAGATAATGTATCTCATTTATAGACAAATTTTCATGTTTCCATGTTTCCAAAGGTTCCAGAATAACACGGTCCTTCGATATTTTTTTGTGTAATGTACTAATTATTATGAAAAAAATGATGTAATGATAATGTATGAAAATAGAGGGTCTCTATAAACATATTTCACAGGTCCCCATGGAAGAATTAGTTCTTAAAATAAAAGTATTGTGTATGAGCACAAGAGAGGTAAGAGAACCAGTGAGATATGGATTTTTATTCACCAAATATGGTGACTCATTATTGGTTGACATTGATGATATTATCTCCTCAAAAGAGGTACTAAAGAGTTGAGAAGCGGAAACATGGAAAGAACCCATGAATTGTGAAATGTATTCCATGTTTCAAAACCATGTTTGGATTCTGGACAATGTTATAGTTGATATAAAGCTCGTTGGGTAAAATTTTGTATTAAAGATAAAACAAGACATGGTAGGTAAATTAAATACCTTTAAATAAAGGATAGTGGATAAAGGGTTTAAATAGTGTCAAGTAATTTACTATGATGAAAACGTTTCACCAGTTTCCATGTTTAAATGAATCAGAATTACTAAATCAAGTTACAATGACTATGATATTAGGGATATTAATTTCAGAACTCCATTCCTTAATGGGAACCTTTAGGAAGATGTCTATATGAAAAAACCAGATGATTTTTGTACTCTAGGAGATGTCAAAAATATTTGTATGTTGCATAGATCAATTTATGTATTGAAGAAAGCATCCAGATCATGGGAAATTAGATTTTATGAATCTAAAAAATAATTTGTTTTCATTAAGAATGAATATGATCCCTGTGTTTAAAATAAGTTTAGTGGAAATGCATTTATTATCCTAGTAGTATATTTTAATGAAATATTATTTATTGGAACTGAATTAACAATGTTAAAGTCTATAACGGAATGGTTAAACATGTTTTTCTCCATGGAGTACATAGGTTAAGAATCCTATATTCTAGGAATCAAGAAAATTTCTAATAGCTCAAAGAGGATTCTTGGACTAAGTCAAGGTATATATGTTGACCAGATATTAAATAGATTTAGTATGGAATGATCCATGAGGGTATTGTTTCTAGTGCCAGATGGTTTATATATTTCTAATAAAATATGACCTTATACACAAAAGGAGAATGTGAAAATTATTAAAATCACATATGCTTCAGTGACAAGATCAATCATTTATGACATGTTATACACTAAACATAATCATGGATATGCATTTATCATGGTTGAAGATATCAAGAAGATATAGGAGAAAAACATTGATCTACTATTGAGGCTATCCAAAATTATCTGATAATAACAAAGGATATATTCTTTGTATATCGAGGAGATGAGTAATTGGTCATCATAGGTGATATTGATGCTAGTTTTCAGATAAATAAAAATGATCTGAAGTCACAATTAGGATATGTTTAATGTCTCAATGGAGGATCTGTGAGATTAAAGAGTTCAAAGTATCCATTTATCACTGATTATACAATGGATTCTGAGTATATAGTATCTTCACATGTAACCAAAGAATTAATTTGTATAATAAAATTTATCAAAGAGAATAATGTGTTGTATTTTATTAAAGACACTATCATATTGTACTATGATAATACTGAATTGGTGGATCATGTAAAATAGATAATGTTAGATAAAAAGATAAAGAATATACTCTAGAAATATAAAATCTTTTGGGATTTTTATAAAATGTGTAAAGTTGAAATAAGAAAAGAAACCAAATAAGAGAATTTAGAGAACCCTTGATTAAAGGTCTATTTCATCATAAGAATGATTATTATTTGTGAGAGCTACCAGACTGAATGTTTTAAGCCATTGGATTGAGTGAATGTCAGATTATATTGGAGTTGGTTCCCTAGAACAAACTTATTTTTACTTTATGATAAACTTTATTAATATTTTTTAATATTAATAAACTACTTGTATTATCATGATTATTATTTTCTATAACATAGTATGTGATAATGTCTAGAGAGTATTTGTCACACAAAATAGTCACAACAGTTCCGCACTATGATAATAACCTAGAAGTGCTATGACAAAATTATTAAATATATGTTCTATAGCAGGATGGTATCATTTTTGGGACAAAAATGGTACATGCTATCTGCAGTGGAGACTCACCGTACATTGAAGAATATTCTCATGGTTTACACCCTTGGTAACATCTAGTGTATGATATTATGGGATTGAGACCTGCCAATTAGAAATCAACATTTACATGTGTAATTTTATGTTCCTATCTATGAATGTGTGTATTGATCCTTAGATTTTAAGAATATTTTTAATGTGTATTATTAGTCACTTAATTTTATGTATTGATAATATTTATGATAACATATGTATACGGTGAGGAAAGATACGTTGGGTGTATCATGGGTAAAATTTCATTAATGAATAATGCAAAAAATAATTTTTCCCATATGTTCTCTAACATGAGTTGATATCTCATTATATTTGATGGAAATGCTATGGCCTAAATAAATAAATGGCCATTGTGTTCTATAGGAAAGTTTAATTTTCTGGATTTTAAAGTAAGAGACATTGAGCACATAGGTTTATGGAAACATCATGCGACCTGTTTGATTAGATATATCACGTTAAAGGGATTATATTACACAGTAAGCATTTGTATAAATTTTTATGTTTTTGCGGCATTAAATTATTTCTCTATTGGTTCCTTAGTGTGTTAATATATTCTAAGCTTGGAATTTAGGATGGTTCTCCTAATTCCACTAAGAAAGAGGCCCAAAGGGTCACACACTAAGTGTATACAGAATCTAAGGTAAGTAATATATATTATTTTTTATTATTCAAAATATTGAATATATATTATTCCCACATGTGGTTTAATTAATATTTATGTTCTCTTGATCTCATATATCCTGTCACTAGGTATGTTAGAAAATATGGTGTGAGTAGAATATTTAATAAATATTTATTTTCTTTTTAGCAGTGAGTATAATATTTTTTTATTGGATAATAATGGAGTCATAAGTATTTAATAAAAAAATAGTCATTATTCATGTTCTGATAAATATTGTGCAGGAATGGAGGACCATGTTTAATGGTCTAGAGAGAAATATTAATAATTTAAAATTATTTTATAAAATAATACTTAATTATATTTTCAAGTTAAGGACATTTTGAGAAATATTAATATTTTTTATTAATATTTGACAAGGGGTTCCACATGGATAAAATAAATAATAAAGGGTACTTATAAAAATATTTTATTTTATCCCTAATGGTATAAAAACCCGATTATATTATTTTCTAAGTGAGAAATTTTTTATTGGGTTTTCACAGCAAATTTACTGAATCCAATCATACCCTAGAGAGCTCAATTCTCCACGAATGCTCCCAATAATTAAGAGTGGTATTTCTCCACCTCCCACTCTCCAGTCCAGAGAGATCATGGAGAATGCTTTGAAAGTGATTATTTTGGTGATCAAAGGTGGATGGCATAAATGATAGGATCTACCATGCTATAACCCTATGATTCCTACAACAACATTAAAATATTTTGGGAACACATTTTGATCACTACTAGAGGAAATATTCTCTTGATTCCTAAAATGCAATGATGGTACAATATAGATATAATTTTAGATCCATAAACAAAGTAGGAATTTTGAAAAGGTAATTCTTTAATAAATTAAATTAATTATAAATAATATGCGATGATCCTCTCAATAGTTCCAGCATATTATCCATTTTCTATATTATTTGATTCAATTATATTGATCATAGTGTTTATCATTCTGTAGATCTTGAATTGATCATCAATCATGATAAAAAGAAAAGTTGGGCATGACCCATCTTACGCTTCCACTACATCTGGAACCTAGAATACATGGATTACTGTCATATATAATTGATTATGGTGCACCAGGAAGTCATTCAAATTTATTGATATATAGTAATTCAATGTTTTCAAGAGGTATATCCTTTCTTATTTTATAAAATGTTAATACATGGTATTTTAATCCATAATGACCCATATAGAGTCATTATTCTTATATTTATTATTAATTATTGTAATAAATTCCATTTTTATGTTCTCCCACTTCCATATTAGCACAGGAAGAGGTTGCATGACACCGTTTTGATGTTTTATCCCAGGAATTACTTTTTAGAATACAAATAAGATTTTCTTATATTTTATAATTTTCTATTTAATTTTTTTCCCAACATATGTTCACTTTTAGATCATTATTCATCATGGTATTACCAGGGAGTACAGGAAAGTTTGATCCATGTTCTTAATTTAGTAATTAACTCTGTAGATTTAGTACCAATGGTGTACATAGTCACTTACCAATCATCAACACACCATCTCCATAAAAGAAGTCTTTATTTATACCATATTTAATAGCTATGATTTTTTTGTCAGCCTTTTTCATCTTGTGGAGACCTCTTTATTTTCTCTAGTAAAAATTGTTGGTAAACTAATTAGTAAAGAAACAGCTCTTCACTTTCATTAAAAAATTTCATAACCAACATTACTAAATTCATGAATATAACACCCCTATCTATCCTCATCATGGATAAAACTCTATGATACTTCTTTCTCAACGAATCAATTAATTTTTTTCCTTCTCAGAGTTGCAGTGTATTGAACTTTCATAGTCCTTGACTAGTTACAACCATCACTTTTGTCTCAGTTTGTGCTCTTTTTGAGTTAATGTATACATAAAAAAAATTTATTGATATATATATATATATATCACATATTTTTTCATAAATATAGTGTCTCCATATTTTTTATATTAATATTATAGATAAATGATAATTGATCATGGTTTTGATAGTTTTTTTCATGTGTATTTAATTTCCTGGATGAATAACCAAGAATTCTATAATTTTTCATAAGGACACACCCTATGTAATTCCCTGAATCTAGTAACCTTGAGATGATGTATACGTTATTAAATTAGTACAAGATACAAGGGATATCATAACAAAAGATCAACCAGTTTAGTAGTATTCAGAAACTAAATACATAAATGATCCCCATATTACATTATAAATATATATAATATGATATGAAACAATATTACATCCCTTAAATCATTCATAAAATTCATATTCATATCCTAGGGAATGAAAATAAATAATGTGTGAGCATAAATACTCAATAGGGGTAGAATACAATAGAATATGTCATGATTATATAATAAATAATCAGTATGACAGAGTTAATAATCAAAACACATGCTATTGAATCAATAAATTGAGGTCAATAAGCATCCATGAATAATATAAATATAGAAATAACATGGATAAAGGAAACTAAATTCTTAATAAAATAAATAAATAAAACCATACATTCATAATCATTCCATCTTGACCTTGTCCAAGATATTATGAATCTTATCATCAAGGACTCTCAACCAAGACATCATTATTAATAAATGGGTCGGTTTAATCCAAAACACATATAATGTGGTCACCTATTTTGTCTCATAATACATGATAATGCATTGAAGAAATATTAATAATTAGGACTCACTCATCAATTTGAAATCTTATTCCATCCTCATACATTGAATAATCAAAATAATTCATTCTAAAAATTTCTTTTAAATCAACATTTATCTATATTAATAAAGGAAATGAAATATTTCCCTATAAAAAATATGAAAATAAGATATCTAAAGAAATACAGCTGATGGTATCATTAGAATATATCCCAAATACACCATAAGAATAAAAAAATTCCAATATAGTTGAATATACATTTAAAATAATATTCAAGTATTTCTTTGAAAACATGAAAAAATATTATTTTCTTATCATACCATTTAAAAAAGTCAAAATTATTGAGAAAATAACATTTTATGAAAAAATAACCATGGGATCTAGTAAATTAAAATTCCAATAAAATTATGGGCATTATAGTGGTAAAATTAATATATATTGTATACATTAAAAGAGAATATTATATTTTTACATTTTTAAAAAGTCATGAACAATAATTTTTTACAATTTTTTAAAAAAATATTCATCTTAAAACCATTTAAAAGAAATTTAAATATGATTGAAAATTAATTTAAACCATATTTTTATCAAAAAAGGTCATTTCTGAAAAAAAAATTAATAAACAGGGACATGAAATAATATGTTCACTGATTAAAAAGGAAATAAGGTCTGTTTTCCATAAAAATATTTTCTAAATCATTTTAAGTATCAAAAAGAAGAAAAAAGGTGATGTTATTTGAAAATTTAAAGAATAGAAATAGTAGAATAAAATATATGGGGTTTAACAGAGTTTCATCAAATAATTTCCCTATATTAAATCTTTATATAACCAATCATGGAATAAATTTTGGTTGTAAAATAAATCCCTTAATGTTTTGGTAACTTTTGATTCAAAACCATTTAAATAG
The DNA here is from genome assembly GCA_963277665.1 of Viscum album. Classification (NCBI taxonomy): domain Eukaryota; kingdom Viridiplantae; phylum Streptophyta; class Magnoliopsida; order Santalales; family Viscaceae; genus Viscum; species Viscum album. Next base: position 1,283,583,957 of record OY728155.1, on the reverse strand, counting down.
AAACATTGAATAAAATACATGAATACCATGAAAAAATATGGATGATTCATGATATAATGTGTAAAAGGCTCATTATATAAACCATGTAAAATAAATTAGGTTCATAATTTAAAACATGTATCATTGAATAATGATTTCTTATATTGACTACTCAAGGTCGTTCAGTTAATTTACCTAAAATTAATTAGGTATATTTTTCATGATTAAATAAGTTATGTAATAGTTAAATAATCTCAAGAATATTAATAATTTCAGGAATATTATTTAATTAATAATTTAAAATTTTATAATAATCTATGCATGGAGTTAATAGAATAATGGATCTCATCGCTCTATGGAGGTGGTAGTCCGCACGTATGTGTGTGCGTCGTTATAATTTAAAAATTGATGGAAGGTTAAGATATTAGATGGTATATTATATATATAGAATCATAATTATTTCATAAATAACATTTATATTTCCTTAATTCCACCTTTATAACCATCCAAGTAGAACGGTGATGGAAAACGAATTACACCACTTTTTGAAGATGATTGGTTGTAAGTATGAACAAGCGATGTTTTTGTTTTCAATAGCATGAAAAGAAGGTGGATAGTGGTTATATAATTATCATAATTACATATTATTATATTGGTTATACTTGAGTTTTTATTTTATGATTTATATAATATATTTAGATCATGTATAAGAATAAGTAAACTTTAAAAGATTTGGGTAAGATGATTAACTCTTCTTTGAGTAACCACCTTTGGATTACATGATAAGACTCACTAGGATTGTCTTAGGGTGAGACCGTCAACTCAATAATTAAGGTAACTCATATAGTATGGTTTTTCGGTAGGTATCATCTGAACAATAGAGATTAATATTTTTGAATAAGGGATGATAGGTTCCCTTTTATGAGTGTATGGTTGGACACACATGGAATTACATAAAATATTTTAATAATAAAAAGCCATTTTATTATGGTAGCTACTAAAAATTGTCATATATTTGAAGGTGATAAGGGTAAGGTAAAAATAGAATAACTAATGAGGATTAATAAAGTGTTTTATATTGTCTTGAATCCTTATTTGTTTATTTTTAACCCTTTTAACCCATTTTACCCTTAACTTAGGTGACAAGTATTTACTATGATTTCTATTCATTATGAAAAAAATAAATTTGGATTTATTAACTAATTTTAATTATTCTGATTAATATAATTAAGTCCATTATACATTATTCAAGTCTTATAAGTGGATGAAATTTCTTTTAATATATGTTTTCAAAAAACATTGAAACCTATTTTTTGAAAAATATTTATTTTAAGCATAAAAATTATTTTACGTCAAACTAAAATATATTGTTGATTTTAATGGAATTAAAAGGATTGAGTAAAATTTAATGAGAATAATTTCTCTTTAAAACAAAACTAAAATTAAATTAACCTTGTAATCACTTTATTAAGTTAAAATAGTGTAAAAACAAAATTTATTTGAACAAAAACAGCCTTAGATTTCTTAAATTTCAAGAATATTTATAAGTTAAACACTATATTTGTATATATATTATATTAATTAATAGATATAATTTTTTTTCTATATAATGTTTTTATAAGAATTCAATTTATTCTTATATCATTAAAATTTCAAAAAATTGACATTTTTTAAAAATCGGTATTTTCACTATTCACCAAAAAAACCACAATTTATAAAAAATCTCAATAATTCAACCTTAGATAATAATTACATGATAATTTCAAAAATGAAGTTTGTTTTTAATTTAAAATTTCTAAAAATTATATAAATTAATTATAATTATTTGAACATAAAACACCTAAAGACATTTTAGGAAGAATTTAATATTATAGTATAAAATAAATTTATTATTATAAATTTTCTTGTAAAAAAATAGTAGAAAGAAAACATTTTTTATTTAATTTTATATTTATTTATATTAAACATTTTCAATATATATTTCATAATTGGGTTATTCTAATTCATACCCACTAACCCAATGACTAGGTTATAACAGACATAAGTAAATAATATTATTTTATTGTTCATTTAAGCTCAAGGTTGTGTTTGGTGAATGATTTCGAACATTTTATTTATTTAATGGAAAACAATATTTTGGTGAACACCCTATTAATTTATCTTATGCATCACTATATATAAAAAATATTTACTTCCCAGATAGTAAGATCAATTCTGGTGTAGTAATTATTATTTTACTTATTTTTTCAAATTTTTCTTTTCATTCCTTATACATTTGGAATTTAACCCCTATACATGTAAAATTGGTTATCATATAATATAATAGATAAAATTTAAAAAAAATAACCAAAATTAACCATCTAAACCAAGGAAACTACATAACTTAGTTATATATTTTTGGCATGGACCATTATTCAAAAACCATTGTCTTTACTGGGTGAATTGATATTTCATCCTTGGAGACAATGTGTCCATGAAAATAATTTTTTTGAATAAATAATCCCACTTATTTAATTTCCCATATATCACATTCTATCATTGAATCTCAAGGAAAATCCATAAATAGTCTGAATTCTCTTCAAAACACTAATATAATTTCAAGATATATCAAAAAAATCTATTTCAAATTTATGCAGATAATCATTGAATACTCTATTTGTTAGATCTATTAACACTAGGGGTACATTTGTTAGGCCAAAATGAATTACTATAAACTCACAATTCCTATTAATTTTTTGAAAATACATTTCTTATATCATCCTTATTGACTTTTAATTAATGGTAACTATAATGGAGATAAATCTTTTAAAAGTATTGATTACCATGATGTTGATCCAATAGATCGTAAATGTGAGGTAAAGGATACTGATTATTTATTGTAATAAAATTTATTTCACTAAAATGATACCCCACCTTATAAACTCTTCATTCCTTTTCACAAATATGATTGGTTCTCCTCATGGTAAAATACTAGGGCATATAAATCCTTTCCATAAAAATCATGTAGTTGTTTATTAAATTCAACCAATTACATCCAATCTATTTTATATAGAGTCCTAGATATGTGTTTTTTATTATGTATAAGGTCAATAGGTAATTATTCTTCATATAAAAATGTATATATATGTATTTACTTTGGAAATGAATCAATATAATTAATAAAAATAGACACATCCACTATTATTAGGATATCCTTCTCATTCATTATTTCATCTTCACTAAGAATTTCATTAAGATGATCGACCATAGGTTGTTACAAATAAGACTCTGGAAATGAAATCTATCCTATAAGAAAAATAAATTCTATTCTAGTATTAGATATTATAATCTAACACTCAATATAATAAATTATTTCATTATAATTTGAGAGAAAATACATCCCGAATATTGTACCAAAATTTTCTATTCAAATTACAACCAACTTCACAACTAAAAATCCTAAATAAATTTTAATTGGGATAGACCAATATTAGTTTGTTTCTAAATGATTTCCACTTATATTATTAACTCATATCCCCTTCTATAATGTATCAAATAGATTAAATGTTCTTAGCAAACGTATATGATACGAAAGAGTGAATAGATCTAGAATAAGATAATTTATGAGTTTACTTTTAGTTTATGATCAAATTACCTACTATAAAATCACTTGGTACCTAAAATTATGATTTTGTGATTATATATGCCCATCCTTGATCCATTTGATTCTTCTAGGGTAGATTTATTTGATTTTTAGGGAATTTATTTCAATATTTTCACATATCCTTGTAATGGAATAACTTTATGTTTACTGATACTTAATTTCCCATAAATTTAAGATATTGAAAGCTTTTATCTATACAATTGTAGAAAACTACCATTCCCTTCAATAAATCACAATGGTGTTTCTTCCCATAAATATTACATGTTGGTAATTAAACACTTTTTTTCCTTTGATTTATTTATTTCACTATAGTTATCTAATTTCCACTTATTATCATACTTGACATTGAAGGTAAAAGACTTGGACAATTGCTTCTCATTATTTAGGGAACTTTTCACTATCACCACATATGAGGTTTTTTAGAAACTATTTCCCTTATAAGGCTTGGATTAAATCCATAAAATTAGTGATAAATATTTCTTTATAGATTACATACATATTCCATAGAAATTATTTATATAATTTTAAAGTTATCCTTATAGTCAGTAATAAATTCGACTTCCTTTTGTCTTAAATTCAATAAATTTCATTCCATGTCATCTCATTACTCAAGATGAAAATACTTTTCAAAGAATATCACCATAAACGATTTAAATTATATATTAGATATCTGGTCTTCATTTTTAGTGTTTTAAATAAAGTAAAACTTTTGATAAATATCTCCTCTTAGTTGATATAAAAACATGAAAACCTTATCTTCTTCACTTCATTTAAAACAAAGGAGTACATTTTTTGGATACTTGATCCATTATTCAACTATAAAATCATGCTACCAATCTTAACTGTACGTCTATAACCTTATCATATTTTTTTCCATTTCATTGATTGGGTGGGGTTGAGAGTGAATTGTTAGGATACCAATAATGGTGAAGTCAGACTCTCATCTTTAACTGGTTTCTTATGAAGGCTGCAAGAGGGTTACATGTTGTGTATCTAAGTTACATGATGTGTAGTGCTCACTCAATTCATACCCTGAAATTTTCACACCATGAAACATACACGACGTGATGATTCATTACACATCATGAGTTAATTAATGATTGGTTTTTAATCTAAAGAGGCAAAAAAATTTGTGGTTATAGTAATTAACTACTTCACGACATGTAATGGGGTTACACGTCATGTAATACCCTAACTGATATTTTAAAATAGGTATCACAGATGATCTCAACCTTTTGGATCTTATCCATTTTTACCTCACCATTACAAATACTTCCCTAAGAGATCTCGGATCTCTCTAACAATTTTAAATCCTTGCATTCGGTGTTCAATCATCGTTGCATTTGCGGTGTGATTATCGTATAAGAATTATCCCTTATTCTTTGTCATTATCTCTTTCTACTCCTTTGGTATTTAAAGAGATAATCCTGAAGTTGATGGATCTATAATATGTTTGGAAAGATCTCATTTCAAGGATGATTTTTGAGGTCTTCTGTGTCTTCATTCCTATATGGGGTTTTCGTTGCGGGCGTTGTGTCTCAGAGAAAGGTAGGTGGCTTCACATCGCTTGGCCAAATTGATTAACCATAAATTTATTGATTTATTTCAATTGTTTATTTAAATTAAAATTTTATAATTGTTTTTAAATTGGTTTTTATTATGACCCAATTAAAGTTAATTGGGATATTTAAAATGGTTTTGGCATGAAAAAAATGGAAAACCCCAAATTTCATTGAATTGGGATATGTTTATGGAAATTGGTTTGTTTAAATTGTTTAATTTTAATTGTATAATTGATTGAAACTATTTAGAATTAATTTTTTAATTTAATTTTGAAATTAATTTTTAAATTTATATAATTGGTTTTAAATTGATTTAAAACTCATGAAAAATGTTAACAAAGTTTTGATATAAACCCAATGGTTTTATCTTGTTCTAAGGCCATGTTTTTTTAATTTAAACATGTTTTATTTTTAAATGAAAAATTGTAAATTTAAATGGGGGGATGGTAATTAATTTTATTTTAAGAAGTATTAAAATAAATTTCACATCATTGATTTTGCAAGATCACATGAAAGCCTCATGTAGATTGTTAGTTATTTGTGCATACTCTATGATTATACAATGTTATAAAACATAAATATAATAGGCGAAATCCTTGATGGGATAGTGATTAGCCCCCTGTGTCTAGTATCAAAGAGAAGTGTGTGTACAAATATTTCCATGATCACTTAGAGAGTTCAGAGTCCTGTAGCCTATAACTTTCTACCTATTTAGTAGATGACCTTGTTTCTCACTTATTTTATATTTGAGATATAAATGTATTCTTATGTTGTTATACTTATTTACATGTCTTGTGAATTTATATAAAATATTTTATATAAAATATTTTCAAGACATTATTTATAAATATACCATCACTTGTGAAGCCTTTTCATTAAGTATTTTCCATAATTTGAACAGTATATTCTGATTTCATTAAATATTCATTAAAATTCCAAAGCTGTTTTTTTAAATTAAAATAACTCCTTTTGTTAATCTATTATTGGAATCCTTTATTTAATATTTTATGAGACCCTACTGACCTTGTAATCTCACACCCTAATTGTGCCTTTGGGTGATTTTATATTATCTCATTCTAGGTTTGAGAAATGGGAAAGGATCTCTTGGAGGTGGATCTGGTTGGTGATCCTTGGAATTAGTGAGTTGTGCCCTTAGGGAATTTGATTTTTTCCGCTCTTTTGGTACATGGTTTGTATTAAATTGGGATTAAATAAACTATTGAATTCTGGTACATTACTCTTAGTGGAGTTTCTTTTGTATGCATATTGATTATATTGCATTTATTGTCTTTCTTCCATTGTGTTTTGTGGAAAATTCATTCCAACTTTTATATTGTATGATTCCAGGTGATAGTCACTGAACCGTGGGGATTGGGAATTCTCTTCAGGGTTGTCAAGGCTAGATCGATTACCAAGTAACTAGGGTACCCAGTTTGGTTTGTGATAATGTGGTATCAGAGGAGGTTGTCGAGCTTCTTGACTGGAATTTGGTACGCATTGTGAAATATTTTTGGGACATAATAGGTAAGTGGAATTGAGGGTCTGGCCATCTATCATTGTAATGAACCTTAAGTCACTACAGGTGGTTAGGAAAATATGTATTATTTATTAGTTATATTCCTCTCCATATTTTTATTTAAATAAAGTTAAATACAAATATTGGTTATTCTGATGGTTGGGATAATTTTTACCTCATTTATCTGTTTGATAATTATCTAATGTCTTCCTTATTGTCTTTTTATGTTTTGAAGCATCATGACTCTAAGAAGACTTGTGAATTGAATCCAGACAGAGGCCATTTCTGAACCTCAGTGATAGAACCCTCTAGTGAACCCGAACTTAATTGAGGTGATTTTGTTTAATATCAATGATTTGGGACATTAACCACCTCTAGTTCTCAGTTAGTCTCTAATTGTGGATCATCATTGGGACGTTCTCAAAGTTATTTCTCAAGAGTTTCTTCTTTAGAAGACACTAGTTTTCAATGGCTCCCATACTCCTCAATATACTCAGGAATTTTTGGGAAGGATAGAACGACTTTTTGATTTTTTTGAGACACCGGTCATGATCAAGGTGATGTGTTCCACCTTCAAACTGGGAGAACTGAGTAGGAGATAGTGGGACATGATTGTGATGAAAATGAAACATTATTTCTTAGAGTGAAAAGACATTAAATTTATTTTCACTGACTAATTCTAACTAGATTCAATGGTATTGGCCAAGGATGTGGATTCTTTCAAGCATGAGGAGTCCGACCGATGTGTGACTGAGTATTCAAATCATTTTATTGAGCTTGTGTTGTTTCTTCCTGATATTGTTTCTCATGAGAGAATGAAAGCTCAATGGTACGAGTTGGATCTTCAATCAGATATTCGTTCTCAATGTTTTATTTCTTAAACTGACAACTTATGACGAAGTGGTGGATATGGCGATTATAATTGAGATGGACCAGGTAGAAAAGTTAAGGTTGGTGTGTGTTAATTAGTCTCCCAGTAGTAGTGTGAGTTCCTTCAAGGGAACATGGAAGCGTGATGATTCTCATGGTAGTTCTCGATGGTAGGGTCTCTCTAGAACTCCTACAGCACTAGGAGGAAGTCCATTGACTTTTCAATCAGTGTGGCACTCCAGGAAAATCTAAGAGGTTTTTCACTAAGGCACCCAAGAACTATACCACATGTGGAGGTTCAGTACACTTATAGAGGTGTTTCCATATAATTTATACTCTTCATAGTTTAATGGGAGTATATACTCCTCCTAAAACTTTGGGAAATCAGATGCTTCCTGTATAAAAGGGTTCCCACCGTAGGCATCCAGAACGAAGGTTCCTCAAGTAGTAGAAGAGACTCCAAAGGAAGAGGATATGAATCCATAGAATATGAGAGGTATAATTTCTGTATATTCCTCATTATTGACTACTCTATTTTACACGAGTTCATCTCATTCGTTTACTTCAACCGCTATTATTAATCTTCTAAATCATCCTATGTATATTTTGTCTTGTGCAGTTTATAGTACTACATCCCTTGGAATGAAGACAGGGTAGGTTATCTATAGTCCTACTTATATCTTCTCTCTATCAGATGTTGAGACGGATTGGAGTTTTTTGGTCCTAGATTTGAAACCTCTTGATGTTACTTTTGGAATGGAATGGATTATTTCTAATAAAACATGAATTTATTGTTAACTTCGATGGATCTACCTTAATAGAACTAGGAGTGTGTCTCTTGTACTTCATAAGGAATGGGTCCCATACTTGATCAGGGTCATACATTCTTATCTATAGATAGGGATATTAATATCAGTGTTTTATTTTGTTCTGGAGTGGGAATATTTCAGCGGTTATCTCCCTCTAGTTTTCATCAAGTTTCCCGATGTTTTTCCTTATGATTTATACAATTTTCCACTAATAAAGGTGATTGATTTTTCTATTGACTTAATACCTGGTACTCTACTAGATTCAATTCCCTCTTACTACATGGAACCAACTGAACTGAAAGATAGAAAGTCCCAGTTGGATGATCTTCTTGAGAAATGATTTATATGCCCCATTGTGTCACCATGGGTGGTGCCAATTCTCTTTACTAAGAAAGCTAATGGTTCCCTTCACTTATGTGTTGATTACAGAAAGATGAATTGATTTACTATAAAGAAAAATTACCCATTTCCCTGGATTGATGATCTATTTGATCAGTTTGAAGGGACAAAGTGATTTTCAAAGATTAACCATTGAGCTGGTTACCATCAATTAAGGATAAAAGAATCTGAAATTTAGAAAACCTCCTTTTGGATTAGGTATGTGTTAAACTTGTTGTCCTACAACCAATTGTTTTTACTTTGATTATATAAAAATTTGATGCATTAAATATTAAATTAAACATATTATTTTATGTTTTTCATTTCTCTGAATGACTATAATATAATAATGTCATAGACTATTTTTTCAATGATAAGGTATAGTAGTTCCCCGCTTTGAAGAGAACATTGATTTTTTATGAAAAGTTTATTAAAATAGTTTTTCGGTTGGATAATATACTATGATGTGATATATAGTATATAAAATTTCATATGTGAGTACTCATAAGCATATGTTACTTATTCTCATGAATTCCATACTTGATAATCTCCAAGATGGGAGATTATGAGAATAGACCCCACAATATTAAATCAACATGTCTTGGTGTCATCAGACATTCCTATCTATGATCATGTGTAACAGACCTTAGGCTTTAATATTATCGTTAATTCATGTCGTGACTCATGAACATAGATTTGTATAAGAAAATTGTCACACTATATGTTGGTGGGAAGTAGGGTATGTTGGGTGCGTCATGAATGACATGTTATTAATGGATATGTCAAGGAAGGATTTTCCCCTCCATATATTATAAAATTTGAAACATCAGCCCACTGATTGAAATATAATTTTCACCCTAAATTCCATGGACATGGTGTAATTAAGAGTTTATTTTAGATAGTCAAAGAGTGATGTATGAAGAATATATTTTGATGACACCATCATGCAACCCTCATGATGCGATTATATGATAAAGGGATTATATTACATAGTGAGTGTTCGTATGTGGTTTTTTTTCATTGTGACATTATGTTCATTCTCTTCGGTGACTTGAACTATTGATAAATACTAATGCTGGAAATTAGAAAATCCCACCAAATGGAAATGAAAAATAATCCTAGAGCGTCACACACTAAGTGTTTCTAGTGTTCTCAATTAAATTCTAATTCAATTTAATGAATGGAATAAATACTATTCTCATGACCGAGGAATAATTTTATTTAATTTGTATTGATTTCATTAATTAAATAAATATTTATTCACTGAATTGTGAATAAAATATATCTATTTATTTTATTGAATATATAATAAATATTTATTTACATGTTTGTGAATAAAATGTTTATTTAAGAGAATAGAATATTTATTTGGGTGTTTAATAAATACAAGAGAAGTTCAAATGGACCAAGACCATGTATGGTGACAAAATAATTATTTATGTGTTTGTAAATATTATTTATCCACTTTCCGCAAGTTGGAACCCCCAAAAAATAATACTACTATCATTATTGTTATGTGGAATTGGATTTAAATAATGGTTATAATTATATTTAGTGGATGTTAAGGGATTAAATTTTATGACGAAAATCCAAACTCTATAAATAGATTTCTACATCTATTTTTTAATTCATTATAAATGAATTCCATGTTTGGGAATAGAGAATTCTTGTGCACAAGGAATTATCTCTTAACTCCTCCTCCTCTCCCCCTTTCAAGAATGTGAAACCCAAGCAAGAATTTATTCAAGGCCAAATAATGAATGATCAAGAAAAAACCATTCCAGTCATTCGATTTATAGTGCTAGCACCTGGAGAAAGAGTGGTGTTTCTTAGAGACTATTGAAGCACATGTGGATCAATGCTAGAGGGATTCTTCCCATTAATCCTCACAAGTGAAATGAATGAATTCAGTAAGTTCCATTTCAGACGATCAACAATCATCAAAGAAGAAAGTTCCTAATCCTGAGTATTTATTTTCTTTAAGTATTAAATAAATTAATTACAAATTTGGTGTGCAAAATCATCTCTATTGGTTTCAGGAAATGAGTATTAAAATAAAATTTAATATATATCACCCACTAAGGAACACTTACACTGCACCTAGATCTAACAAGTGGTATCAGAGGGAGGTTACATTTAAATTTAAATTTATTTATTTGATTTTTTATCTATGCACAATTATGGTTAGATTTTATTTCATGTTATTAGTTATTTAATCCGATTTGAATTACCATGTTGTAAGAATATTAATCATGTTTGTTAAGTGATTCATTTTCTTAAAGGATTAAGAAGAAATGAAGAATAACTGGAGATGCCATCAACATGTTCCAAATCATTGGCATGTAAAACTAGGATACATGACATGAAACCGAAGAACACATTGTACACCCATGTGTAATGTATCTCGATTTGATGAGTAATTAATTATATGCGGTGCTTTTATTGCACAACACATATTGACTAGGTCAACCTAGCACACGAAAAGAAGATACAGGGTGTGTAATTAGCATGTACACACCATGTAGTATAGCTGAGTCAACACACCGAATCCCCAAGAATGTGACTTGGATATACGGAAACTGAGATACATGACTGTAGCTGCATGTACACACTGTGTAGTCTCCCATTAATGGAAAAAATTGAAATTACATTAAATTTAAAATTATAGCATTAAAACCTTATTTTATTAATTAGAACACCGTTGTGTGTTTTACAATTTAATAATGGTTTTAAAGAATTCTAAATGCTTAATTAATTTATTTTAATGATTATTTTCTTATTGGTTAGGTCATTTATTTTTTATAAATTCCATTAGTGATGGATATCTCCAAATAATATTAGATTATCATTAAGATTAAAGATAATCAACTTATTAATTTACTAATCTATTAATTCTAGTCTGTTTAAATTAAATAAAAAAATGAATAATGAAATTAAGTCTAGAAATTTACTTTTGTGTATTTGTTACATGTTTGACCATTCATTAGCTTGACCAAGACCTATATATTTTTTGTAATTTATTTAATTAAATTTATTTCATTATTTTCAATTATTTAAAATTAAATTAAATGATGGACCATGAGTCATCCCTCCCTCCATTATTATGTAGGACCTATGTGTCCAAGGATATTTATGTAGTCTCCTTTAACTAATACTTTGGTTCCCCTCACCTGTGTGTGAGTAATAAATATTTGTAGTTAATGGAGCAACCCAAGGTGCATGCAGACGATTCAAGATGGAACCATAATGATGCCAACTCGATGATACATAGCTGGACATGTGGAATCCTATAGCTCATGCCAAGTCCAACATAAGGAGTTATTTCCACTAGGTCATATGTTGATTTAATGTCCTCTCATTAAATAAACCATTAGATAATATCATGATCAAGTCATCTAATTAATTAATTATTTTTGGTATAAATAATTAAAATTGTATTTATTGATGTAAGACAATGATCAAATAAATGAATGGATTAATATGAAAAGATGGAATTTAAATAAAATTTATTATATCTAAATGTTTTTTCTAAACATGGTTAATTAATTAAGTAAAAATACAATTAAATATTTACAAGATAGGTAAAGGATAAAACAAGTTAAAAAATTATGTAAAATAAAATAAAATCCCTCAAACTAATATTAATTCAGACTAAGCCTTTCTTTACTTGATTAGAAACAAAACTCAAAAGAACTATGTGTTTGACCAACCCCTTCTAGGAAACATACTGTTATAAGGGGACTTATTATGAATTTTTTGGGTTAACATAACCATTTTACATAAAGATTAGTATCCCTTTATAGACATGGTATAAATTGGATGCAAGTGTTGAGAAAATATAACTCAGGATTTCTAGATTGGGGTGTCCACTCAATGGATCAAGGAGCCATATGACTGTAGTTGGCAAAGACTTACCTACCTAAATACCATAAAAATAGCTTTATCAACCCTTTATGGGGTTATGATAATGGGATTATGGATACTTTTCACTATAATGTCATAGAAAATAGAAATTCCAAGTTTAATGGTGGGGGATATTCGGACATGAAAAATTAGTGGGAGATTTAATAAATTCAATAAATCATTTCTCATAAAATATGTAATCAAGAAAAGTAATGATAATATTATATTTTAATTTTATAATAAAATGACAAGATTACTATACTTATTATCAATATTGGATAAAGACAATCTAATCACTGGAATTAACTTCAAGGAGTGGTGTAGACACATTTGGGTTGTTCTACCCCATGAACAGAAATATTACATGCTAGAAAACTCAATTACTTATCTGCCTACTCAAGAGGTGAGTGATGAAGAGGTACTAGTCTAGAAAAAAACATTTGAATGATGTGGTAAATGTTCAATTATTTATGCTTTCCTCTATTTCTGGTGAAATCATGTTGTCTCATGAAAACATAGATGTGTATAGCATGCTTGAGAACCTCAATGTTCTTTACCATGAGAGAGTTAGATAGGAATAGTTTGAGATTTCCAAGGTTCTATTTCATAGTAATCTTGGAGAGGGTTCCCCGGTTGGGGCTCATGTAGTCAAGATCATTAGCTACCTTGATAACATATTGGTTCTAGGGATTAAAATCCCTGATGAATTGGGCACTGATATCATTCTGGCATCACCCCCTTAGTGATTCTCCAGTTTTGTTGTGAATTTTAAAATGAATAACATTGACAAGTATCTTCCATATATTCTGTTTTTCCTTTTCCAAGTAGATAAATATATGAAGTGTGAAAATCCTTATATCCTTATGTTGAACAAACAAAAAGTGAAAGAAAAGAAATTTATGACCAAATATTATTTATTTCCTTCCATGAAGAATAAGATCAAATGGGAATGAAGGAAACATGATGTTGTCTATTTCGCATGTGGAAAGAAGGTCCACTAGAAAAAAAAACTACACCCAGTGAAGTAAACAATGGGAAGCTTCAAATGATTTTTTAGTGTAAATTATCTATTTCTAGGAATTAGGTATTATATATAACTGGTGTATCTCACATATGTATTAAAATAAAGGAACAATGTAGATTTAGAAAATCTGACTGAGGGGAGGTAGATATACAAACAACGAACAGATCTAGGCTTTTTGTTGTACCTATTAGAGACTACCACCATACATTGTCGATCAAAATTATATTTGTTTTAAAGGGTTGTTTTTAAGTGTCTTCAGTAACCATAAACATTATTTATTTATCCAAACCTTATACTGATGGTTTCATTTTAAAATTGGTACATAAATGTGTCTTCTTCTATAAATATAGCCTTTGTTATGGTAAGTCACATTTACATAACAATCTTTACATGATGGATTACATGAACCAAGAAATGGAAATTGATAATGAAGTTACTTTACATGAAACATACCACACCCAACATTCCCATCCCTAGATTGGTCATGTAAATGAAAAATTCCTGAAAAAATGACATTATGATGGATATTTATATTCTTTCGAACTAAAACCACTTGGTGTATGTCCTGTATGTTTACAAGAGAAAATTAACAAATCCCTATTTAGTGGTCAAGGTTAACGGGATAATGATCTTATTAAATTAGTTCAAACTGATGTGTGTGGACCATTTCTTATTGAATAAAGGGGTGGGTTATCATACATCATTAACTTTACTGATGATTTTAGTATATATGGATATATTTACTTATTGAGATATAATTTGAATTTTTTTATAAATTCAAGGAGTACAAGAATGAAGTTGAGAACCATTTTGGTAGGAATATTAAAAACTCCGCTCAGACAAAGGTGGAGAATATCTTAATAGAAAACTCATTGATTACTTATGGGATTTTGGGATCCTATATCAACTCAATCCTCCTTACACGTCTCAGTGGAATAGTGTAAGAGAAAGGAGTAACCGCACCTTGTTGGGAATGATGAGATCAATGATGATTCATTCATGTATTCCAGTATCCTTTTGTGGATATTCATTACAAACATTGGCACACATACTAAACCAAGTACCAAAATTATTTATAAATAGTATTACATATAAATTTTGGAGTTGAATAAAAACCATGTTATCGAATTTACATGTGTGGGGGAGCTAAGAATGTGTTAAGGACTCTTCAGGTAACAAGACTTCCACCTTGAGGCACTAAGTGTACCTTAATAGGATACCCCAAGGGAACAAGGGGATATTTCCTATAATACCCCTGAAAGAAAAAGGTTATAGTGGAAAGAAATACCATATTCCTTAAGAGAGATCACATCTCCCAAATAGATATTTGGAGAGAGATAATCTTCGATGAAGTTGAGGCTCATGGAACACCAGAGTTGGTATAGGATCAGGTTCCACAAATCCCTTTGGAAGAAGAAAAAATTCTTAAGATATATGAATTTCATAGGAGTACAAGAGAGGTTATAGAACTAGAATGGTTTTGTTTTCTAGTTACCGAGGATGGTGACTCATTATTAGTTGATAATAACGATCCTCTAACCAACAAGGAAGTAATATGTGTAACAAATGTTTCCAAGTATCAAGAAGAAAAGAATTTTGAAATGGAATCTATGTACCGAAACCAATTCTATATTTTGGTAGATCCTCCAGTGTATGAAAATCCTATTTGTTTAAAATGGGTATTTCAAAGAATCTGGACATGGAAGGGCAAGTCATTACCTATATGGCTTCACTATTTTCAACACTTTTTAAATAGAATCAAGGTATTGACTACGATGAATACTTTTCACTAGTTTCAATGATAAAATCTATTAGAATGTTAATTTACATTACTAATTACAATGAGTATGATTTTTAGAAAATGGATGTCAAAAACTCATTCCATAATGAGAACCTTACGGAAGATGTATACTTGACACAAACTGAAGGGTTTTTGACTCAAAAGAATTCTAATAAGACAAAAAATTTGAAAAAAATATCCATTTATGGATTAAAACATGCATCCAAGTCATGGAACACTCATTTTCCTGAATCCATAATGGAATTTGGTTTTATAAATAAAAAATGTGATCCTTATGTATACAAATTGTTAATTGGGAGTGAAGTTATTTTCTTTATATTATATGTTGATGAAATATTACTTATTGGAAATGAAATAATAGTCTTACAGTCTATTAGGGAATGGTTGAATAAATGATATTCCATGAAAGGCATGGGTGAGGAATCTTATATTCTTGGCATGAAGATCCTTTTTGATAGATCCTATAGGTTTCTCAGCCTATGTCAAATTACATACATTGACAAGATACTAAAGAGATTCAATATGAAAAAATCCAAGAGGGAATTTTTTCCAACATCACATGGAATTTATCTTTCTACGAAAATGTGTCCTCATACCCATGAGGAAAGAAATAAAACGGAAAATATTTCATATGCATCAGTGATGGGGTATGTCATGTATGATATGATATGTACTAGGCTAGAGGTCACCTACGTAATAAGTGTGGTTGGCAGATAAGAAGCTGAACCAAGTGACCCCCTTCAGATGGAAGTAAAGACTATGCTTAAGTATATGAGGTTTACTAAGGATATGTTCCTAGTTTATGGAGGAGATGAGTAACTATTCATTAGAGGATATGTGGATGCTACTTTTCAAACTAATCATGGTGATATAAAGTCACAAATAGGATGTATCTTCACCATGAATGGAGGTGTTATGAGATGGAAGATCTCAAATAAGGTTGTGGTCACAGATTATATATCAGAGTCTGAGTATATTGTAGATTATGAGGAAGCTAAATAAGATGTTTGGATGTTAAATTTCTTCTAAGAGAGTGATGTGAAACCTAGCAGTAAAGATCCCATCACAACATTTTGTGATAATAATACATTGGTGGCTCTTGTAAAAGAGCTAATGTAACGCCCCGACCCCAGTTACACATAGTCGGTGCATTATTACGTAACATTGGCATGATCACAAAAGATAAAGTGTCGAAAGACGGATTAGTTTAGTGGCCTTGGAAACACTAGATACATTCATAAATGTTATATTAAATCATAAAGTGAAAAAATACAATAACATGGTCTCCATAGTCCACACTCATATCCCCTTCAGACTATCCCTGCAGGCTAGTCATAAAATATTTCTTCACATCCTTGGAAAAATAAAACATAGAAATGGGTGAGGTCAGATGCTCAGTAAGGATAACAATATAGCAGAAACTTTAATAAATAAACATAAGCATTTAAGGCAATGTATAACTAAAACAAAAGCCTTTTAAACTTGAACATCAGAATAATATGGTTAAAATAAAATGAAATAATGCCATTTTCTTATTCACATGGATATTATAATAGTCTAATAATCACATGCAATATCAATAACCACTTTCATAATGATGGAATGCATAATTCTAGACTATCATAACCACATAGTAAAGGCCTTGTGCCAAGACTACAAATAAGATTTTGTCAAGGCCTTGTTCCAAGACACTAGTTTGTCTCATGAGACCTACCGATGCATCGAGAAGCTATAGCGGGCTCCACTTGTCACTTATTAAGTCCAATGCATTCCTCATATGAACAGGTTTAAACATATCATAAACCATAACATAATCGTATCACATAAAACATGCATAAAAGAAACATAAAATTTCCACATTTCAATCACAATATATCAATACAACACATTTATATAATAAATCCATTTTCAGTACCAAAATAATATAAATGTAATACTTGGTATTTATTTTTCATTTTAAAAATGCTATGGCTTGTAGAGGAAGATGAAACTCAAATAATGGCCACGAAGGCAGAGATGTCTTTGTCACCGCATACGTAATACCAAACATTCCTTTTGTCGTTTAGTAAAAACACTTCATATAAAAAGATTCCATTTGAATAAAAGTAAATGTAAAAGGGGTTTATACACCGTATAAAAGAAAGTTTTGTATATAACAAAATGTGCCTCAATGAAATGAGATTGAGACGAAGTCCCTTACCTCATGTCCAACTTGACTCGATAGTTCTTTAATATATTAAATAATAAACTAGAGTTAATTTTTTCTTTCTTAAGAACCTTTTTCAAGTTCATTATTAGTTTTATATCACTTATTACCATGTTATGAACATTATGTAGTCATTTAAGTTAATAACGGTCGTTTTGTCGATCTTTGGTACTTGAGTCGACAATAAAATTCTTATAATTAAAAGTTGTTCATATGGTAAAATACCCATTATCTCCAGAATTATGTTCATGATCTAAATATATCTCATATATCCAGTATATCCAAGCATTTATAATATTACATAACATTTAGAGGTAAGAAATGAAATGCACCGTTCATGGAGACGGTAAGCCTTACGTACGCATGAACGCTACTTTCATTTCTATTTCATATTTAATGAAATGAAATCATAATTATATAAAGTTATATTATAATTCCATTATAATATCATATATAATATCATTTACTCCATCCTTTATACGTCCCACGTATGGAATTAACGATTCAAATCACTTTGAGGGGGCGGTAGTCCGCACTTCCTAAAATGAAATTATCGCATTTACCCATAATGGAAATCATAAAGGTATGCCATAAATGATAAATATAGAAGCATAAGGAAAAAATAAACATAATATATATCATATATAAATATAGTGACATTTTAATGGCCCCCATGAGAGGTGTTAAAAGAATATTGAACAATCATCGTTTGTGAGGTAGTAATTCTCCACCCACAGAAACAGTATGTTCATTGACCATTAGACAAAGGTGTGTGTAAGTGTAAATAAAATACTTCTCCTGAAAACATCCTCGTATATTGAAGATACTGTTTTTGTTACAAAATAAAGGAATAAAAATATTTTAAGGGGTTGGAGAAGCAAAATAATACAAAAGAATACAAGTGAAGACATTACCTTTAAATCGGGTAACTCTTTTTGATTTGAGCCAAAGGATTCCTTGTGAAGACTTCTGCCCAAAGTGAGGCTTCTAGGAGTAAGAGAGAGAAGTTTAGATAGTATTTGGGAAGATTTTGGCTGAGAAAAATTGATTTTAAGGTGTTAATAAGGAGGTAGAGGTAGGGGCCTTTTATAAGAGAAGAGGGGCACTCTTGGAATGTCATGAAATGTTACATTATTATGAAATGATTTTCAGATTTCAAAGTTCCCGAAATATTATATTTCAAAGATAAGGTGATAAGGGTTCGAAATATACTCATCCAATAGGTTTTTGACTAGTTTAATTCTTATATTTTACATTATCTTTTCATTTTATTTAAAAAGTCCATTAATGAGACAATCACTGCATCATCATGGTGTGATAAAGAAATTTATTTATTTAATGCCTCAAAATATTAATAAAATTACCATAATGTAGGAAATATTTTTATCTTTCCAATGGATATTTATAGTTAAAAAGATAACGTGTATAACCCCTTGTAAAAATTGTTTTAGTAAAACAATGCATGTTTGTGACATTTTTATTTTTACTTTAAATAAAAGGTATTAATGTCATTTTCTTACCCAAGTGGCTCCATGGTGCCCCCAAGTTGACCCATGGATTTTAGTGGTCGTCCATGACTCATCAAATAAGTTTGGGACAAGTGTGATGGTAATTTAATATTATTATATCATTATATTTACCTTAAATTACACTAATTACCTTTAATCGCGATTAATAAAACATAAAAGTTAATATTCACCAAAAAAATTATTTTAATCCCATTGAACCAAATTTTACTTCCTAATGACAACCATGTATGTCAGATTTTTGAAAATCAAATCACATAAGTGGTAACGTTTTATTTAAACAAAAAATCAGTTTTTTAACTACCCCTTAGTGGTTTCACTTTTCATCAAAAATAGAAGTTTTTCAGAAAAATACCAAAAAGTCACCCTAAGCTATATTTGATTTTCCAAATACAAAAATGATGTCTATTTTACAAAATTCAAAACATATAAGTTTCATTAATTAATTTAATAATTAATCCCCGTTGTCAAAACAAATAGCGTGTTTTTAAGAAACAATATCAATCAAAAGATTGACAGTTGTTTATGTCCAATTTCAAAGTGAAATTAATTCTAATAACCAACATTGGATAAAATGGTAAAATTATATTCTAATTATAATTTAAAACCACTCAATAGTAAAATTTATCACTATAAAGTATTTTGATTAAAAAAGTTGTTTTTAAGTATTTTTCACTATTCATCGAAAATTGGATGTTCTCAGAAAAATACAAAAAATTAAACATTGGATAATTTGAATATTCCGAATCCAAAAAATAAGTCCATTTTGAAATATAAAATTTATATAATTTCAAAATGTGGGTATTACTTTTCAAAACGGATAGTTTGATTTGTTGTGGTGTGTGTTAGAACACGAAGTTGCATACAACACACACTACTGTATTATTCAAAGAGAAGCGTACCGTGGAAGCTTGGGGTGTTACATTCTCCCCTCCTTCAAATAATTTCGTCCTCGAAATTTCTTTTAAAATCATTGTATAAAAAGCCTCGGGTGATTCTTCATCATAATTTCCTCTGGTTCCCATGTTTCCTCTTCCATATTATGGTTTCTCCATAGAACTTTTACTAGTCGAGTCGTCAGGTTTCTCAACACTTGTTATCCAGTATGAATAATCCTGATGGGCTCTTCACAATAAGATAGATCGGGTTCCTATTATAATTCCTCATTGGAGAGTACATGCTTTGGGTTAGGCATGTATTTTTTCAATAGTTATACATGGAACACATCATGAACTCTGGAGAGACTTGGCGGCATTTCCAAATGGTAAGCTACAACCCCAATTCATTCTAGAATTTCGAAGGATCCGATGTACCTAGGACTCAATTTACCCTTATTATCGAAATGTATAACTCCCTTATATAGAGATACCTTCAAGAAAACATGATCTCCTACCTGAAATTCCAAATACTTCCTTTGGTTGTCAGCATAGCTCTTGTACCTACTTTGAGCTACTTTGATGTGGTTTTGGATTACCTTCACCTTTTCCATCGTTTCCTCCACCAGTTCTAGGCCTCCAAGTTTTTTTCACCAACGTCATCCCAAAAGGTTTGTGGGCAAAATCTCTTTCCGTATAACACTTCATATGGTGCCATTCAAATACTTGAATGGGAGCTATTGTTGTAGTAAAATTCTACCAGAGGTAAATATTGATCCTACATTCCCTGAAAGTTAAGTGAGCATGATATCAAAATGTCTTCTAAGGTTTGAATAGTTCTTTCTTATTGTCTATCTATTTGAGTGTGGTAAGAAGTGCTCAAACGAAGTTCAGTATCCAAGGCCTTCTGAAGAATTTTCCAGAATCTTGATGTAAAATGGGGATCACAATCCGAGACAATCTATAGGGGTACTCCATGAAGTCTCACAACTTCATTAATATATAGTCTTGCTAGACGTTCAATTGGTAGATCTTCTCTTATACCACGAAAATGTGATGACTTGGTAAGACGATCAATAATGAACCATATTACGTCATTCCTTCTAGGAGTCTTTGGTAGTCCCATGACAAAGTCCATCATGATAATATCCCATTTCCACTCAGGTATGGGAAGGGGTTCCAATACTCCTCCAGGATGTTGCGTTCCATCTTTCAATTTTTGACAAACCATACATCTTGACACAAAATCAGCAATCTCCCACTTCATGTTGACCCACCAAAAATGTTCTTTCAAATCTCTATACATTTTGGTGCTCCCAGGGTGTATAGAGAAATTGGAACTATGAGCATCATCCAACAATTCTCTTTTTAGATCAGGTATATCGGGAACACAAAGTCTCTTCGCAAACATCAAAATTCCATCTTCATACACCAAGTCACTCAATTTCCCATCATTCACAACTTTAATATTCCTTTGTAACTCTCCATCATCGGTCTGAGAACTCTTTATGATTTCTAGTAAATATGGTTTGGTAACCATTTGAAAAACCATTTATGTTTCACCTTCCATGGTGATTCCCATATCCATATTTACTAGATCCATGTATATAGGATCCTTTTCAACTATCATCTTGTTCAAAACTCCATGATCCTTTCTACTCAAAGCGTATGCCACCTTATTTTCCTTCCTCGGGTGGTAGTTTATCATGCAATCATAATCCTTTAGTAGTTCAAGCCATCTCCTTTGCCTCATGTTGAGTTTTTTTTGTTAGAAAATATACTTCAAACTATTGTGATCAGTTTAAATCTCACATTTTTCACCATTGAGGTAGTGTCTCCATATCTTCAAAGAAAAGATCACAATTTCTAACTCAAGATCATGAAAAGATAGTTCTCATGAATTTTTAGTTGTCGTGATGCATAGTCAATAACCCTATCATTCTGTATAAGGACAAAACCAATTCCTTTCATTGATGCATCACTATAAATAATGAACCCATCATTCCCCGATGGTAGATTAAATATCGGAGCATTGACTAATCTTCTCTTCAGTTCTTCAAAACACTCTTCACACTCTTTTATCTAGAAAAATTTAACCCCTTTACGTGTGATATGCGTTAATGGGTTAGCCAATTGGGAAAAAATTTGGACAAAACGTTGATAATAACCTGCCAAACCAATAAAACTGCGTACCTTAGTTATACTCGTCGGTGCTGGACATTCTTGGATTGCCTTGGTATTAGAAGGATCAACAGAAATTCCATCCTTAGAGACAATATGGCCAATAAAAGAAATCTCCTGAAGCCATAACTCACACTTGCTAAACTTCCCATATAATTCATGTCTTTTAAGATTCTTCAGGATAATGCACAAGTGATTTTTATGATCTTCGTAGATTTTGGAGTATACCAAGATATCATCAATAAATACCACCAAAAAATCATCAAGATATTACTCAAAAACTCTATTAATTAGATCCATAAATACAGAGGGTGAATTAGTCAATCCAAAAGGCATTACTATAAGATCGTAATGCCCTTACATTGTTTGAAATGATGTCTTCAGAATGTCTTCCTTCTTCACACACAACTGTTGGTATCCAGATCAAAAGTCAATCTTTGAAAAGTATTGAGCTCCATGCAGTTGATAAAATAAATCATCAATGCGAGGTAGGGGATACTTGTTCTTTATTGTTATAGCATTGATCTCCCTGTATTCAATGTACAACCTCATAGATCCATCTTTCTTCTTAACAAAAAGGACAGGGGCTCCCCATGGAGAAACACTAGGGAGAATAAATCCCTTATTACTCCATTCCTCTAGTTGTTTCTTTAGTTCAACTAATTGCACGGTGGCCATTTTATAAGGGGTCATTTGATTAGTCACTAAAAGTGGCTAATATTAATTGTTAATATCTTTATATTCATTTTTCCAAAGTCCATAAACATTGTTTTTAGTGCATTACAAAAATAGAACTTCATTTCTCATCAAAAATGCAATTCATGTTTAAAATGCAAATTTGGGCCCAATCATTCATTTGTTTGTTGATAATATTATATTCATTTTCTGAATTTTCAATTTTGGGATATGATTGATAACTCTGTTTGGAACATTTTATCATTTAGGTCCGATGGATGAATCCCAAAGGAAGACGGAAAATTTTGCGCCTGAAGGCAGAAACTTACTGGAAAAAGAAGAATGGGCCTAAGGCCCATCAAACAAATGTGGGGCCCATAAACCAAGCCCAATGAAGCTAAAATTTATACATTAGCAAGATAAAAATATTATGATCATTTTATTCAACTGTGGCCAGAGATAATTCTAATGTGTTCATGATGATAAAGGGGTCTTAAGTTGAGATTTAAATGGTGGACCTGACATTAATGCAAAGAAATCCGTCCCACCATTTAGACTATAACTTCCAAACGGATGTGACAAAGTTCCTGAACGTTTGAGAGATTCTAGAAGACACATGGACGAAGATATGTTCTATTTATGACACCTTCGGATTCGGCAGTATGAAGTGTCAAAAGCACACGTCAAAATGGAGGATGAATCTGGCTGGTTTTGTGGTCAACTTTGTAACGTTAATTTCCTTTTGATTCTTCACCCTCCTTTCGACTCTCTTAATTTTTTGGGGGGTGAATTTATTGTTGGGGGTGGACATAAGGCTCCTAATATGCCTATATAAGGAGCTGGTGGTGAAGGAAATATTCATCTAACATTTTCCTTTGAATCCATGTTTTCCTTTCAATTGTAATTTCCCGCTTTCGTTTTGTAATGGCATCGTCAATTTCTCTAATGTAAGTCTTTCATTCACGTTTACTATTTTAATAAAATTTATTCTTTTTCACTTTTTATTTTCCTTTTCTTCACACATTGATACCGTTGAATCGTAGTGTGAATTTATTCACACCCGCACTTGTGAATTCATCACACAACGGTGGAGTGTTCATTTTGATTAATGTTTTTTTTCTTTCTTCTTCAATCCCACTTCTTTAAGTCAATTACCCGCTTACATTGATAGAATAGCATCAATGTAGGGCTAACCTTTTATGGGTTGATCCTAGGGAGTTTCATGAGTTGGATTGAATGTTATTTGATGTTCTTAAATTCTTAAATTTGTTCTTTATTTTAAGAGTTCCTTTCTTTGATTTATCTTCTTCTTTGTCTTCACCGACATTAACGACGACACATTTTGAGTGCTAGTACGATCCTATTCCTTGGAGTGCTCATTTAATTGATCCTATAAGTGAATTGGTGATTATACTTGAAATTGTGTATGGATTAAATTGGAGAATGATATTGAGGAATTATTTCATTTGATGGATAACTCTTGAACCCATGAACAGAAAATCAAATGAAAAACAAATACATCCAATAAATCCCAAGAGACAACCTAGGATCGACTCACCTTAATTAGTTGTTTTAATTCAAGTAATTTTATTTGTTTTATTCTTTAAATTAAATCAATATTTCTTCAAATTAATTCAATCCAAAGTTGGCCACTGCATAGCCAATCTCGTATCCAATCTTAGTGTCTCAAGGTTTCTTCTTCGGTCCCTGTGGATTCGATCCCTACTTTTACTTCAACGACCGCTTTTACCGGTAGGGTAAATTTGGGCGCAACCAAATTTTTGTGCCGTTTCCAGGGACCCTAGTAAGTTTTCTTAGACACCCACCTTCTATTCTCACCTAAATTCTCTTTTCTCACCTCTATTTCTCTTTTCTTTTCCCCTTTCTGTTTTTCCAAAAAAAAACAGATCCAAATCCAAATTTCATTAAACTCCAATGGAGTATCATCGACAATTTCATTTCAAAAAATCGGGCTGGAATCAAATATAAAATCAACATTGGGAATCCCCTCACATAGGAAATTACTTCGATCAACCTTTAAATGAGTACCCCACACCCGATAACATGAACAATCAATGGGATGCTGATTTTTTAAAGGATCAATTTCCATACCTCTCAACGATGATTGAAGAGATCAAACTCAATGATGATGATGATGTACAAACAACAATCAATCCAAATTCTGAAAAAATTCTTTAACATTTTTGTGAAAAAATGGTTAAAATGAATTCATAAGTTTCATCACTGAGATTAGAAATACAAAACATTGAGACTTATGAAGAACCCATTCCCACTCAAGATGTCCTTTCCACATCACTTATAGAAGAATCTTGTTTCCCATAGAACTCATGTGAATTTAGTAAAGAACCCACTTTAAAATCTTAGAATACAGAGTTGGATAATGAAGAGATTTGGTCAGGTAGTGTTGAAATTAAAGACAAAGAACATGAAGGAATTGTTAATGAGTATTTAAATCAGGATGAAATTGATTTCATGAATTCACAAGAGGGAAATTATTCTTCAAGGATTGAATGTCCAGAATATTGCACCAAAAATGATTTTTCAGAATCACCAATCATTGAACCATTGGGAGAGTTAACAAATATTGAGTCTATACCCACTCCCAACATTCAAAAGGAAAATTTTTGGGAGGAATTAAAATTTCAAAAGGAAACAATTATTTCTAAATTTCATGGAGAAGAAACAGTTTTTGATTCAAATTTCCATTCTTCCTTTGTAAATTTTTATCAACCTGAACTCAAAAATTTTCTCCTTTATTCCCCACTCTTAAATGTGGATAACCAATACCATGAAATTTCAATTTATTATCCTCTTGAAACTAACAAATTGGGAATGTTTATTGATGTCTTAGGCAATACTAGATATTCAATTCAATCAACCATTTCAGATATTACATTTATTTTACCGCTCATTATAGAACAAAGGATTTCACATGAAATATATTTCAAACAAATAATCAATCTCAATCTTGTTGAAGTGGAGACAGATGGGTTAATTAAAATTTTGAAAGTTGGAATTGGATAAGTTGGGGGTTCAAGTCGAGCTAACGATGTTAAACACAAGTGATGCATGGGAGGCAACCCATGGTTTTCATGTTTTCTAATCATTTTGAATCATTTTCTTTTTCATATAATAAATTACCATAGACTGTTGACCTTTTCTTCTTCTATGAGTAAGGATGGGTATGAAAGGGGAGCGCCATATTCATCCGTGTCACGTGGCGTGATCTCTGAGTAATACCTTACCCAGAAATCTAAAAAGAAGACAATGTATCATCAGTTTATTTTGTTTTGTTTATTATTATGTTTTTATAGGTTAAAAAAATAAAAGGACATGTTGTAAGTCATATGGAGAATTCATTCACCACCATTCAAGCCACTGAGACTCAAATCCAGGAGTGAAGGGAGACTGTGGCACGCACTATCATCATCAACCACCAGGCGAATTCATTCCATGATTATCATTTACTCTTTGAAATCCTCCACCCCCTTCTAACTTTTCTTTTCTTTAAACACTGGGTACAGTGTCATTCTAAGTTGGGGGGAGATAAAAAATGATTTTTTTTTATTTTGTGAATAAAAACATGCATGAAAAGAAAAATTAAATTAACCATAAACATGATAAATACACCTTGCAAACTCTAAAATTGGATATCAAATAAATTTTTCATGACTTGATTCTGATTTTAATGCAAGTTTAAGTTCATGAGCATAGTTTTTCGAAAGTGCGGTTGTCCGATGTGATTTTTCAATGTTTACAATTTCATACTATTAATTAAAATGCCACAATTCACGTCTACTGGATCATGGGTGTAAATTTGAGTTCTTGGGTCCCTTTCATTATAGCATAGGGTTCTGGGGTCACTTTTAGTTTAATTTGAGTATCAAAAAAAACAAAAAAAACAAAAAAAATAAAAAAAAAGACCACATAGAGCAATGTTGAGTCCAAATGCGTGGCGTCCGACACTTGGGGATCGTGACTCCATAGTTGTCTTGCCCAGAGTTAGGCTTTATATCTCTATTGTAGAGCATGAAATTGACAATATGTGTGTCATCCGGCACTTGGGGATCGTGACTCCATAGTTGTCTTGCCCAGAGTTAGTCTTTTCATATCTATTGTGGTTAAAAAAAATAAAATCAAAATAAAAATAAAAAAAATGATACTCATCTTAAGGTTTAATGTGATTCCCACCTAGCGCTTCCATTTTTTCCCCTTGAACAATAAAATGGGCCCCATATCTTTTATGATGCACAACACTTTATCATGCTTAATTGGAATTGGATGAAATGTGGCATGGAATTTGATCAAAGGAATGGGCTTGGGATTGGGATATGCTTATGGACCTAGCTTGTTTTTAATTATTTTGATGGGTTTTTATAATTTTTTTTGGTATTAGATATTTGGGTGAGCAATATGTATTAAAATGTTTTTGGAAAAGGGGATTTGAATTTCATATTTGTAATTTATTTTGCTCAGGACTAGAAAAACTCAAGTTGGGGGTGTGATTAGTCACTGAAAGTGGCTAATATTAATTTTTAATATCTTTTTACTCATTGTTCCAAAGTCCATAAACATTGTTTTTAGTGCATTACATAAATATAACTTCATTTCTCATAAAAAATGCAATTCATGTTTAAAATAAAAATTTGGGCCCAATAATTCATTTGTTTTTTGACAACATTATATTCATTTTCTGAATTTTAAATTTTGGGATATGATTGATCACTCTTTTTGGAACATTTTATCTTTTAGGTCTGATGGATGAATCCCAAAAGAAGATGGAGAATTTTGCGCCTGAAGGTAGAAACTTGTTGGAAAAAGCATAATGGGCCTAAGGCACATCAAACAAATGTGGGGCCCAGAAACCAAGCCCAATGAAGCTCAAATTTATACATTAGAAAGATATAAATATGAGGATTATTTTATTCAACTGTGGCCGAAGCTAATTCTGAGGTTTTCATGATGATAAAGGGATCTGAAGTTGAGATTTAAATGGTGGACCTGACATTAATGCACAGAAATCCGTCCCACCATTTCGACCATAACCTCCAAACGGATGAGCCAATTTTCCTGAAATTTTGAGAGATTCTATAAGACACAAGGAAGAAGATATGTTCCATTTATGACACCTTCGTATTCGGCAGTATGAAGTGTCAAACGCACATGTCAAAATGGAGGATGAATCTGGATGGTTTTGTGGTCAACTTTGTAATGTTAATTTCCTTTTGATTCTTCACCCTCCTTTTGACTCAATTAATTGTTGGGGGGGGGGTGAATTTATTATTTGGGGTGGAAATAAGGATCCTAATATACCTATATAAGGAGCTGGTGGTGAAGGAAATAATCATCTAATATTTTCCTTTGAATCCATGTTTTTCTTTCAATTGTAATTTCCCGCTTTCGTTTTGTAATGGCATCGTCAATTTCTCTAATGTAAGTTTTTCATTCAAATTTAGTATTTTAATAAAATTTATTCTTTTTCACTTTTTATTTTCCTTTTCTTCACACGTTTATACCGTTGAATCTTAGTGTGAATTTATTCACACCCGCACTTGTGAATTCATCACACAATGATGGAGTGTTCATTTTGATTAATGTTTTTTTCTTTCTTCTTCAATCCTGCTTCTTTAAGTCAATTACCCGCTTCCATTGATAGAATATCATCAATGGAGGGCTAACCCATTATGGGTTGATCTTAGGGAGTTGTATGAGTTGGATTTAATGTTACTTGATGTTTTTAAATTCTTAAATTTGTTCTTTATTTTAAGAGTTCCTTTCTTTGATTTATCTTCTTCTTTGTCTTCACCGAATTTAACGACGACACATTTTGAGTGCTAGTATGATCAAATTCCTTGGAGTTCTGATTTAATTGATCCTTTAAGTGAATTGGTGATTAGACTTGAAATTGTGTATGGATTAAATCAGAGAATAATATTGAGGAATTATTTCATTTAATGGATACCTCTTGAACCGATGAACAGAAAATCAAATGAAAAACAAATACATCCATTAAAGCCCAAGAGACGACCTAGGATCGACTCACCTTAATTAGTTGTTTTAATTCAAGTAATTTTATTTGTTTTGTTCTTTAAATTAAATCAATATTTCTTCAAATCAATTCAATCCAAAGTTGGCCACTGCATAGCCAATCCCGTATCCAATCTTAGTGTCTCAAGGTTTCTTCTTCGGTCCCTGTGGATTCGATCCCTACTTTTACTCAACGACCACTTTTACCGGTAGGGTAAATTTGGGTGCAACCAAATTTTGGCATCATTTCCAGGGACCCTAGTAAGTTTTCTTAGACACCCACCTTCTATTCTCACCTAACTTCTCTTTTCTCACCTCTATTTCTATTTTCTTTTACCCTTTCTGTTTTTCCAAAAAAAAAACAAATCCAAATAAAAATTTCATTAAACTCCAATGGAATATCATCAACAATTTCATTTCATAAAATCGGGATGGAATCGAATAGAAAATCAACATTGGGAATCACCTCACATAGAAAATTACTTTGATCAACCTTTAAATGAATACCCCACACCCGATAACATGAATGATCAATGGGATGCTGATTTTTTAAAGGATCAATTTATATACCTCTCAAGGATGGTTGAAGAGATCAAACTTAATGATGATGATGATGTACAAACAACAATCAATCCTAATTCTGAAAAAATTCTTAAACATTTGTGTGAAAAAATGGTTAAAATGAATTCAGAAGTTTCATCACTGAGATTAGAAATACAAAACATTGAGACCTATGAAGAACCCATTCCCACTTAGGATGTCCTTTCCACATCACTTATAGAATAATCTTGTTTCCCACATAACTCATGTGAATTTAGTAAAGAACCGACTTTAAAATATTGGAATACAGAGTTGGATAATGAAGATATTTGGTAAGGTAATGTTGAAATTCAAGATAAAGAACATGAAGGAATTGTTAATGAGTATTTAAATCAGGATGAAATTGATTTCATGAATTCACAAGAGGGAAATTATTCTTCAAGGATTGAATGTATAGAATATTTCACTAAAAATGATTTTTTAGAATCACCAATCATTTAACCATTGGGAGAGTTAACAAATATTGAGTCTATACCCACTCCCGACATTCAAAAGGAAAAGTTTTGGGAGGAATCAAAATTTCAAACGGAACCAATTATTTCTAAATTCCATGGAGAAGAAACTGTTTTTGATTCAAATTTCCATTCTTCTTTTGTAAATTTTTATCAACCTGAACTCAAAATTTTTCTCCTTTTTCCCCCACTCTTAAATGTGGATAACCAATACCATGAAATTTCAATTTATTATCCTCTTGAAACTAAAAAATTGGGAATGTTTATTGATGTCTTAGGAAATACTAGATATTCAATTCAATCAACCATTTCTGATATTACATGGATTTTACCGCTCATTATAGAACAAAGGATTTCACATGAAACATATTTCAAACAAATAATCAATCTCAATATTGTTGAAGTGGAGAAAGATGGGTTAATTAAAATTTTGAAAGTTGGAATTGGATAAGTTGGCGGGTTCAAGTCGAGCTAACGACGTTAAACAAAAGCGCTTCATGGGAGGCAACCCATGGTTTTCATGTTTTCTAATCATTTTGAATCATTTTCTTTTTCATATAATAAATTACCATAGACTATTGAACTGTTCTTCTTTTATGAGTAAGGATGGGTATGAAAGGGGAGCGCCATATTCATTCGTGTCATGTGGCGTGATCTCTGAGTAATACCTTACCCAGAAATCTAAAAAGAAGACAATGTATCATCAGTTTATTTTGTTTTGTTTATTATTATGTTTTTATAGGTTAAAAAAAATAAAAGGACCTATTTTAAGTCATATGGAGAATCCATTCACCACCATCAATGCCACTGAGACTCAAATCCAGGAGTGAAGGGAGACTATGGCACACACTATCATCATCAACCACCAGGCGACTTCATTCCATGATTATCATTTACTCTTTGAAATCCTCCACCCCCTTCTAACTTTTCTTTTCTTTAAACACTGGGGACAGTGTCATTCTATGTTGGGGGGAGATAAAAAATGATTTTTTTTATTTTGTGAATAAAAACATGCATGAAAAGAAAAATTCCATTAACCATAAACATGATAAACACACATTGAAAACTCTAAAATTGGATATCAAATAAATTTTTCATGCCTTGATTATAATTTTAATGCAAGTTTAAGTTCATGAGCATAGTTTTTCGAAAGTACAATTGTCCGATGTGATTTTTCAATGTTTACAATTTCATCCTCTTAATAAAAATGCCACAATGCACGTCTACTGGATCTTGGGTGTATATTTGAGTTCTTGGGTCCCTTTCATTATAGCATAGGGTTCTGGGGTCACTTTTAGTTTAATTTGAGTAACAAAAAAAACAAAAAAAAAAGACCTCATAGAGCAATGTTTTGTCCGAATGTGTGGCGTCCGACACTTAGGGATCATGACTCCATAGTTGTCTTGCCCAGAGTTAGGTTTTATATCTCTATTGTAGAGCATAAAATTGATAATATGTGTGGCGTCCGACACATGGGGATCGTGACTCCATAGTTGTCTTTCCCAGAGTTAGTCTTTTCATATCTATTGTGGTTAAAAAAAATAAAATCAAAAAAAAAGATACTCATATTAAGGTTTAATGTGATTCCCACCTAGCGCTTCCATTTTTTCCCCTTGAACAATAAAATGGGCCCCATATCTTTTATGATGCACAACACTTTATCATGCTTAATTGGAGTTGGATGAAATATGGAAATGAATTTGAACAAAGGAATGGGCTTGGGCTTGGGATTTGATTATGGACCTAGACTTTTTTAATGATTTTGATGGGTTTTAATAATTTGTTTGGTATTAGATATTTGGGTGAGCAATGTGTATTAAAATGTTTTTGGAAAATGGGATTTGAATTTCATATTTGTAATTTATTTTGCTCGGGACTAGAAAACCTCAAGTTGGGGGGTGTGATTAGTCACTGAATGTGGCTAATATTAATTGTTAATATATTTATATTCATTTTTCCAAAGTCCATAAACATTGTTTTTAGTGCATTACATAAATAGAACTTCATTTCTCATCAAAAATGCAATTCATGTTTAAAATGAAAATTTGGGCCAAATAATTCATTTGTTTGTTGACAATATTATATTAATTTTCTGAATTTGAAATTTTGGTATATGATTGATCACTTTTTTTGGAAAATTTTATCTTTTATGTCCGATGGATGAATCCCAAAGGAAGAGGGAGAATTTTGCGCCTAAAAGCAGAAACATGCTGGAAAAATCATAATGGGCCTAAGGCACATCAAACTAATGTGGGGCCCAGAAACCAAGACTAATGAAGCTCAAATTTATACAGTATATAGATACAAATATGAGGATCATTTTATTCAACTGTGGCCGGAGCTAATTCTGATGTTTTCGTGATGATAATGGGATCTGAAGTTGAGATTTAAATGGTGGACCCGACATTAATTCACCGAAATACATCCCACCATTTCGACCATAACGTCCAAAATTCTGAGCCAAATTTCCTGAAATTTTGAGAGCTTATATAATACACATGTACAACGATATTTTCTATTTATGACACCTTAGGATTCGGCATTATGAAGTGTCAAAATCACATGTCAAAATGGAGGATGAATCTGGCTGGTTTTGTGGTCAACTTTGTAACGTTAATTTCCTTTTGATTCTTCACCCTCCTTTTGACTCTCTTAATTTTTGGGGGGTGAATTTATTGTTGGGGGTGGACATAAGGCTTCTAATATTCCTATATAAGGAGCTTGTGGTGAAGGAAATAATCATCTAACATTTTCCTTTGAATCCAAGTTTTTCTTTCAATTGTAATTTCCCGCTTTCGTTTTGTAATGGCATCGTCAATTTCTCTAATGTAAGTTTTTCATTCACGTTTAGTATTTTAATAAAATTTATTCTTTTTAAATTTTTATTTTCCTTTTCTTCACACGTTGATACCATTGAATCGTAGTGTGAATTTATTCCCACCCGCACTTGTGAATTCATCACACAACGGTGGAGTGTTCATTTTGATTAATGTTTTTTTTCTTTCTTCTTCAATCCCGCTTCTTTAAGTCAATTACCCGCTTCCATTGATAAAATAGCATCAATGGAGGGATAAAAATTTATGGGTTGATCCTAGGGAGTTGTATGAGTTGGATTGAATGTTATTTGATGTTCTTAAATTCTTAAATTTGTTCTTTATTTTAAGAGTTCCTTTCTTTGATTTATCTTCTTCTTTGTCTTCACCGACTTTAACGACGACACATTTTGAGTGATAGTATGATCCAATTCCTTGGAGTGCTCATTTAATTGATCCTATAAGTGAATTGGTGATTAGACTTGAAATTTTGTATGGATTAAATCATAGAATGATATTGAGGAATTATTTCATTTAATGGATACCTCTTGAACCGATGAACAGAAAATCAAATGAAAAACAAATACACCCAATAATGCCCAAGAGACAACCAAGGATTGACTCACCTTAATTAGTTGTTTTAATTCAAGTAATTTTATTTGTTTTTTTCTTTAAATTAAATCAATATTTCTTCAAATCAATTCAATCCAAAGTTGGCCACTGCATAGCCAATCCCGTATCCAATCTTAGTGTCTCAAGGTTTCTTCTTCGGTCCCTGTGGATTTGATCCCTACTTGTACTTCAACGACCGATTTTACCAGTAGGGTAAATTTGGGCGCAACCATCTTTGATATAGGCCTTTATCTAGGAATTAAATCAACGGAAAACTCAACTTCTCATTCTGGAGGATCTCCAGGTAAATCTTCTGGAAACACATCTATATATTCTTTCACAATAGATACATACTCTATTTGAACATTATTTTCCTCACCCTCAGTCATTTCATTATCTTCCTCCCCAATAATTGAATTTAGTTGAGCTATTGGGGGTGGATCTAAATAAGAATTAGGTGGTGAAAATTCTGCTCTAAAGATAAGGTGTTCCTTGTCATCATCATGAAAAATCGTAACCTCCTTCTTCTTAAAATAAATCTTCACATCATATTCTAAAAGCCAATCCAAACTGAGTATTATATCAAATTCAATCATGTGTATGAAGATGAGATTAGCAGATAAAGAACATATATGTGCTCTAATGGTAACTGATTCATAAAACATTGTTGCAATGATATTTACCTTAGGAGTTTTGACTGAAAAATCCCATGTTAAATCAAATTGTAAATATATAATTTTCATAGAAAACTGGGAAGATATGAAACAATGTGATGACATAGAATCAAATAATGCATTTGATAAACTTGAAGAAACCATTAAATTACCTTCCACCACATCTTTCGGAGCTTCTACCTCGGCAGTAGTGATAGCATAAGTTTTTCCTTGATCCCTTGGCCTTTTTGAGGTAAGTTCCCCTGATGCTTAAGACATTCATTTTCATAATGTCCCATCTCCCTGCAATTGTAGCATTTAACCTCGGTAGCTTCTTTCTTCCCCTTACAATCACGAGCTTGGTGGCCTTTTTCACCACACTTGTAACAGACTCACATTCCTTTCAAGCAAGTACCAGGGTGTTTCTTCCCATATTTACTACAGGATGGATAATCAAATTTTTCCTTATTCCCTTTATTTCCATTTCCAAAGTGATCAGCATATCTCTTCTTCTCTTGCTTTGCTTTAAAGTCGTATGAAATTGAGAATTCCTTATCTGTATTAATAGCACATGAGACAATTTCTTCGTATAACGAGAAGGATTGTGATACCAATGCTCGAAGGAGAAATTGTTTTAACCCATCAAAGAATAGATCAATCAAACTTCTTGGGTTACGTATATAATCTACAGCATACCTTGCTAACCTTGTAAAGTTGGCCTCATACTTTGCGACATTCTCATCCTCCTTTTGTCTTAGACTCAGAAATTGCCTTTCCATATCTGCTCGATGGTCACAAGGAAAGTATTTTTCTAAGAAAATCTCTTTGAACTCCCTCTATTCTATATTTGATACTTCATCATCTTCCTTTATGTTTTGAATCAATGACCACCATTGATCAGCATCTCATGTGAGGTAGAAAACTGCCATGATAACCTTTTCCCTTTCACTACTCCCCAAGGCATTGAATATTTTCTCTAGGGAACTTATCCATTACTCATCTACTAATCGATTTGTACTCCCATTGAATTTTGGTGGTTGTTTCCTCATGTGGAAATCTAACATTTATCCTCCACATTGTGGATCATGGTGCTCCATACGGGTGAGGTTATTATTCATAACCTGAGTGAGTTGTCCTAGTTTGGTGATAAGCTGATCAGAACCAGTTGTATCACTAGATCCATTATGAATATTTTGAGCAGGGAAATACCTACATGGAGTGCATGCATTGATACGGTTTCCATTCCTTCCACTAGGGGTCATTTCTAAACAATGGCATAAACTAGATTAGTTTTTGAATTAAAATAAAAAATAAAAAACATGCCAAACACCTAACAAAAATTTAACAGTTTATGGATATAATCCATAATCATAAAAATGTTTTCTTTGAAGAAGTATATACTCATAAACCCTTTATAATTGTTTTTAAAGAAATCATGAATTATCCTAAGTATATACCCTAGGAGTGTCGTAACCAAGAGTGAAGCAAGGCCCGTTGTCGTGCACTAGTTCCCATTCGAGTCTAGCTCAAAGCGGTGTTTTTAGGTTTTACCCCTAGGTACATCTGTGCTAGAGCCGCCTCTACCTTCTCATATCCAGACAGGGATGTATTTCTCAGAAAACTCACAAAATCTCTACAATACAAAAATTATAGGAAGTTCTTCTATACTAATCCTCAAAGTTTATCTTAGGGCTATGTGCTCTAATTAGAGTTTATCTAAATCTAGATTCAATGTTTAGTACTAAACTGCCTCTAATACCAACTGTAACGCCCCGACCCCAGTTACCCAGAGTCGGTGCATTATTACGTAACATTGTCATGATCACAAAATATCAAGTCTCAAAATAACGATTAGTTTAGTAGCCTTGGAAACACTAGATATATTCATAAATGTTACATTACATAATAAAGTGAAAAACTACAATAACATGGTCTCGATAGTCCACACTCATATCCCTTTTAGACTTTCCCTGCAGGTCAGTCATAAAATATTTCTTCACATCCTGGGAAAAATAAAACATAGAAAGTGGTGAGCTCAGATGCTTAGTAAGGATAACAATATAGCGGAAACTTTCATAAATAAACATAAGAATTTAAGAAAATGTATAACTAAAACAAAAGCCTTTTAAACTTGAAATTCAGCATATTATGGAAAAAATAAAATGAAATAATTACATTTACTTATTCACATGGATATTATACTAGTCGAATAATCACATGCAATTTCAATAACCACTTTCATAATGATGGAATGCATAATGCCAGACTATCATAACCACATAGTCAAGGCCTTGTTCCATGAATACAAATAATATTTTTTCAAGGCCTTGTGCCAAGACACTAGTTTTTCTCATGAGACCTACCGATGCATCGAGGAGCTATAGCGGGCTCCACTCGTCACTTATTAATTCCAATGAATTCCTCATATGACCATGTTTAAACATTTCATAAACCATATCATAATCGTATCACATAAAACTTGCATAAAAGAAAACATAAAGTTTCCACATTTCAATAATAAGATATCAATACAACACATTGATATAATAAATAAAATTTTAATAAAAAAATAAAAGAAAACTAAAACTTGGTATTTATTTTTCATTTAAAAAAAGTTATGGCTTGTAGAGGAAGTCGAAACTCAAATAATGGTC
This sequence comes from Viscum album, assembly GCA_963277665.1. Taxonomy (NCBI): domain Eukaryota; kingdom Viridiplantae; phylum Streptophyta; class Magnoliopsida; order Santalales; family Viscaceae; genus Viscum; species Viscum album. Next base: position 1,283,547,177 of record OY728155.1, on the reverse strand, counting down.
ACGGCGGCAGAGAAGTCGTTGTCAATGCATACGTAAGACCAAACATTCCTTTTGTCATTTAGTAAAAATGATTCGTATAAAAAGATTCCTTTTGAATAAAAGTAAAAGTAAACAGGGGTTATACACCGTATAAAAGAAATTTGTGTATAAAACAAAATATTCCTCAATGAATGGATATTGAGACGAAGTCCCTTACCTCGTGCCCAACTTGACTCGATCATTCTTTAATCTCCTGAATAATAAACAAGAGGTAATTTGTACTTGCATAAGAACCTTTTTCAAGTTCATTATTCCTTTTATATCACTTATTACCATGTTATGAACATTATGTAGTCATTTAAGTTAATAACGGTCGTTTTGTAGATCTTTGGTACTTGAGTCGACAATAAACTTCTTATAATTACAAGTTGTTCATGTGGTAAAATATCCATTATCTCTAGAATTATGTTCATGATCTAGATATATCTTATATATCCAGTATATTCATGCATTTATAATATTACATAACATTTAGATGTAAGAAATGAAATGCACCGTTCTTGGAGACGGTAAGCCGTACGTACGCATGAACACTACTTTCATTTCTATTTCATATTTAATGGATTGAAATCATAATGAAATAAATGTATATTATAATTCTAGTATAATATCATATATAATTTTATTTACTCTATCATTTATACGTCCCACATATGGCATTAATGATTCAAATCACTTTGAGGGGGCGGGAGTCCGCACTTCCTAAAATGAAATTATCACGTTTACCCATAATTGAAATCATAAATGTATGCCATAAATGAGAAATACAAGAGCATAAGTAACACATAAAAATAATATATGTAATATATAATTATATATACATATTAATTTCCACCATCAGAGGTGTTAAAAGAAGATTGAACAATCATTATTTGTGAGGCAGTAATTCGCCACCCATAGAAACAATATGTTATTTAACCATTAGACGAAGGTGTGTGTAAGTTTAAAACAAATAATTCTCATAAAAACATCCTAGTATATTGTAGATACTAACATTGTTACAAAATAAAGTAATTAAAAGAGTTTAAGGGGCTGGAGAAGCAACATAAAACAAAAGAACACAAGTGAAGACATTACATTTAAATCGGGTAACTCTTTTTGATTTGAGACAAAGGCTTACTTTGGAAGACTTCTACCCAAAGTGAGGCTTATAAGAGTAATAGAGGTATGTTTATAGAGTATTTGTTAGAGTTTGTCCGAGCCAAATGGCTTTGATGGTGTGAATAAGGTTGAAGAGGTGGGGGCCTTTTATAAGAGGAGAGGAGGGGAACTCTTGGAATGTCAGGAAATGTTACATTATTATGAAATAATTTTCGGATTTCAAAGGTCCCACAATTATATATTTCGATTATAAGGTGATAAGGGTTTGAAATATACTCATCCAATAGGTTTTTGACAAGTTTATGTCTTAGATATTACATTATCTTTTCATTTTATTTAAAAATCTCATTAATGAGGTAATCACTGTATCATCATGGTGTGATAAATTAATTAATTAATTTAATGACTAAAAATTATAAAAAAATATCATGATGTAGGAAATATTTTTATATTTCCAATGGATATTTATTGTCGAAATGATAACTTGTATAACCCCTTGTAAAAATTGTTTTAGTAAAACAATGCATGTTTGTGACATTTTTATTTTTACTTTAAATAGAAGGTATTAATGTCATTTTCTTACCCAAGTGGCTCCATGGGGCCCCCAGGTTGACCCATGTATTGTATTGGTCGTCCATGACTCATATAATAAGTTTAGGATAAGTGTAAAGGTAATTTCATATTATTATATCATTATATTTAACTTAAATTACACTAATTACCTTTAATCGCGATTAATAAAACTTAAAAGTTACTATTAACCAAAAGATTATTTTAATCCCATTTAACCAAATTTTACTTACTAATGATAATCATGTATGTCTAATTTTTGAAAATCAAATCACATAAGTGTTAAAGTTTCATTTAAATGAAAAATTAGTTTTTTAACTACCACTTAGTGGTTTCACTATTCATCAAAATTGAAGTTTTTTAGAAAAATACCAAAAATTCACCCTAAGAAATATTTGATATTCTGAATTCAAAAATTATTTCTATTTTATGAAATTCAAAACATATAAGTTGCATTAATTAATTTAATAATTAATTCTTGTTGTCAAAACTAATAGCGTGTTTTTAAGAAACAATATCAATCAAAAGATTGACAATTGTTTATGTCCAATTTCAAAGTGAAATTAATTCTAATGACCACCATTGGATAAAATGGTAAAATTATATTCTAATTATACTTTAAAACCACTCAGTAGTATAATTTATCATGATAAATTATTTTGATTAAAAAAGTTTTTTTAAGTATTTTCCACTATTCATCAAAAATTGGATGTTCCCAAAAAAATACCAAAAATTCAACATAGGCTAATTTTGATATTCCAAATCAAAAAATGAAGTCCATTTTTAAATATAAAATTTATATTATTTCAAAAAGTGGGTATTACTTTTCATAACGGTTAGTTTGATAGGTTGTGGTGTGTGTTAGAACTCGAAGTTGCGTACAACACACGCTACTATACTATTCATAGAGAAGCGTACCGTGGAAGCTTAGGGTGTTACATCCAAGGTCGTATCTACAGGTGAAGCACATAATTTGGAAGTATGGACTCTTGGGGGATTTTTCTTATAGAGGTGAATTTACAGTGATTAGTATTTCCATTATAGAAAACATAGAGGACTCCTTGACTAAAGTCTTGACTCAGCATAAACATGATAATAATGTGAGGTCTAGTGGACTGAAATTCCTAGGTAGTTGGATATAGTCCATATAAGAGTTTGTAGGTTTTGGTGTCCTAGAACCAACTATTTTAACTTTGATTACATGAATATTTGATTTATTAAATATTAAATTAAACATCTTATTACAAATTTTTCATTGTTCTACATATCTATAATGCAATAATGTCCTAGAGTATTTTTCACACTGATATGACTATATTAGTTCCCCACTATGATGAGAACCTAGAAGTGGTATGATAATATTATTACTATATTTATGCATTGAGATAACATACTATGATGAGACACATAGTTTATAGATATCCAAGTGTGACTACCCATAAGTAGATGAGACTTCCTCTCATGAAGTGAAAGCTTGGTAATCCCCTAGATGGGAGATTATGGGAAAAAACCTACCAATTTGAATTATTCATGTTTTTTCTTCATTGGATATTCATATCTGTGAGTTTATATAATGGTAATTGGACTTTAAGATTATAATTAATACATTTCATGACTCGTTCACTTAGATTTTTTTGATGAAAACTATCACATCATATGATGGATGGAAGTATGGTACATTGGGTGCATCACGAATGAATTGTTATTAATGGATAAGTCATGCAAGGAGTTATCCATTCCATATTTTTGGAAGTTGATATCTCATCCCTTCAATTTAAATATAACTTTCAGCTAAAAATCCATGGCCATGGTTTGATGATGAGTTTATTTCAAATAATCAAAGAATGATGTATCAAGAAAATATATTGATGACATTATCATGAAACCTGATTAATAAGATTATGTGAAAAATGGATTATATTACATAGTGGTCATTCATATGTGGTTTTCATTGTTTCAACATTAATTTATTTCTCTTTGGTGCCTTGACGCATTGTTATATATTAACCTTGGACATTAGGTAAGCCCACCTAATTCTGAGGAGAAAGAATCCTAGAGTGTCATACACTAATTGTTTCTGGTGGTCTTGATTAAATTCTATTTTCATTTAATTAATGGAATTAATATTATTTTTAATACTGATTAATAATTTTATTTATGTTATATTGATCACATAAATTAAATATATATTTATTCATCGGATGGTGAATAAAATTTATTTATTTACTTAATTTAATATTTAATAACTATTTAGTTAATAGTTTTTTAATAAAATTTCTATTTAATAGCATAAAATATTTATTCAGGTGGTTAATAAATATATGAGGAGTTCGAGTGGACCAAGACTATGTTTTTATGATAAAATAATTATTTACGAGTTGGAAAATATTATTTATCCATCTTGTGGAATATGGTGCACCAAAAAATAATAATAATATTTTTATTATGCGTCATGGGATTTCATTAATGGTTATAATTATATTTAATGTTTTTTTGAAATTAAATTTTATAACTGAAATATAAGCCTTATAAATATATGGTTATGTCTATTATGTAATTCATTCAAAACCAATTCCATGTTTTAGAATAGATAATTTTTTTCCCAAAAAAATCTCTCTTGACTCCTCCTCCTCTACCTCTATCAATAATGAGATACCCAAGAGATAATTTCATGAAGAAATAAGAATAAGTGATCAAGAAAGAACAACTCAAGACATTCAATTTGATGTGCTAGCACCTGGAGAAATAGTGGTTTTTCTCTGAGACCATTGAAGCATGTGTGGATCACTGCTAAAGGGATTCTACCCTTGGATCCTCACAACTGCAACAAAGGCAATTTGGATGGTCCGTTTTGAATGATCAATAATCATCAACAATGAATTTTCTTAAGCATAGGTATTTATTTCTTCAAATATTAAATAATTTAATTATAAATTTGACATGCAAGATCCTGACACTTGGTTTTGGGAAACGATTATTAAAAGAAATTTTAATATATATCACCCACCAACACATGCTTATGTTGTGCCCGGAACCAATAGTATGGTCATTATGAGTAACTTGTTATCCCATTTGGTCTATGAAATGCTCTGACAGTTTTCATGGCTTTGATGAATAGGATTATCCAAGAGTATATGGATACATTTTTGGTATTCATTGTCGATGACATCCTTATTTAATTTGAATCCAAGGAGGATAATATAGATCATCTGAGAACAATTTTGGGTTTTATGAGAAATCACTGACTTTATGTTAAGATTTCGATGTGTGATTTATGGATTTGGGATGAGAAATAATTAGGACGCATGGTGTCAAAACAAGTAATATCATTTGATACTGAGAATGTGATGGTTATTATGACTTGGGAGAAACCATGAAAATTATTCTATATTTGATGCTTCTTGGGCTTAGCAAGTTATTATCATTGGTTCATGAAAAAATTATCAATGTTAGCTTCTTCGATGACTTCTCTCAATTGGAAGGGAGTTAAGTATGGTTGGAAGGATTATTTTTTGATTTATTTTGTGGAGATGGAGTATCTTTTGAATTCCACATTGATTTTGAATACTCTAAAGGTCAGTAATTGATATGTGTCCTTTTGTGATGCATCAGGTTGAGGCTTATGTGGCATTCATATGCAGGGTGATCATATAGTTTCTTATGAATCTCATCAACTTAGGCCAAACAAGAAGAATTATCTTACCCATGACCTTGAACATTTATCTATGATGCACAAACATAGGAGTGGGAGACATTACCTTTATAGATAAAGTTTTAATGTGTATTCATACCATAATATATTTACTTATCACTTATATAAAAAATATTTGAACCTACGCTAGAGGCGTTGGGTGTAGTAACTGTAATATTTCATTTTTAACATTGCCTACACCCCGGGGACAAGGATTTTTGTTGCAGATTATTTGATCAAGAAACATCCAACCCAAGCAATGAAAGAATCTTTGGAACAGTGGAATTGGATTGATCTATTTTCATAATTTCATATTAGTGTTTAGGAATCATGGGATAAGGTTTCCTTAGAAAAAATTTAGTATTTATCCTCTCATCCCAAGATGATTCTTTAGTATCGACAACTTGATGATGAATTCCATATCATTAGTAACTCCCTTTATGGTGGAGAGATAGTTAACCGGTGGTTATTCTCCAAAAGGGTGTTCTATGCTATCAAAATTGCTTCGTTATTCCGTTAGTGACAAGAAAGGTTGTGAGGGGGGTTGTAATAATTCCTAGTGGGATGTGCAACCAAGAACCACTAAGATGTTCTATGACATTTAACTATAGTTATGGTGTCTAAGTATGATATAGGGCACTGCTAAGTTAGTTTCCCACAATTATACGTGCCAACAGGTTAAGGCCAAGCAAAAAAAAACCTTGGGTTTGATTCATCCACTTCCACTCCCTAATTGGAAGTGGGATGAAATATATATGGCAATTGTGGATTAATTTCCACATACCCAGAGGAAGAATGATGTGATATGGGTTGTTATTGATAGACATACATAGTCATCTCATTTCTTACCCATTTATGATACAATAAAAGTTGAGGAGTAAAAAAGTATCTACATAAAATAGATTTTTTTTCACTGAGTTCCATCTGCTATAGTATCTAGTAGAGAACTTTTATTCAATTATCACTTTTGGATATGAATTCATGAGGCACTGAGATCGCATGTCCATTTGAACACGCCCTACCATCCACATTTGGATGGAAAAACATAATGAGATATACATATTCTTAATGATATGCTTTGTGATCGGGTTCTCGACTTTGGTAGAGCATGGGATGATCATTTGTGGTTGTTCAAGTGTTCTTATATCAATAATTACCATTCCAAGATCATAATTTCTCTATTTTAGGTTTTTTATGGTTGCCCTTATAAATATCTATTGTGTTGGTAAGATATTTGTGAATGTTCCTTGGTTGGACCAATTTTGGTGCAAGAGATAACATAAAAGATTCAGTTAATTCATCATAGAATATTTAATGTACCATAGTCGATATAAGTCTTACATTGATCGTCACAATAGACATTTGAAGTTTTCAATTGGTGACCATGTGTTCTTAAATGTTTTACCCTATTTGTTTCATTTAGGGATTAAACTGAAAGGGAAGCTTTTACCTCATTTTGTGGGACCTTTTGAGGTCATTCAGCATGTGGAAAAAATTTCATGCCATTTAACACTTCCATCATGGCTGAGGTTGATACATAATGTATTCCATGTATCAAATTTGAAAAAGTAAATCTTTGATCCATCTCACTTTTTTAAATGGAGTGACCTTGAGATTGAACCTGATTTATGTTTGACTGAGCGGCCATTCAGGATAGTTGATTTTGTGACCAAGATACTTTATAAGAGGACGATACCTCTGGATCATGTGATATAACAGTATGGTTCAAATAATCATGAGACGTGGGAACATGAGGAACTGATGAGAGAGTAGTGGACTCATAATTTTGACATAGAAGCTTCTCCATATGCTTTATGGGGGGAAAAAATTTATGTTTGGGAGGTATTAACACACCATTACTGATCTAACAAGTAAATCTTTAAACGTGTAGTGGTTTTTTATTTTTGTTTACTGGTAAGGCTAAGAATAAATTTGGAGGATACCTATTAGGTATAATTCATATATTTTTTAGAATCTTAGATTTAAATGGTCACTTTTTTAGGCTATAAGATAGTTACATGCTATGTACCTAGGTCACACAATGTGTAATGGACACAAGGTTCACACTGTTAATGTTACATGGCATGAAGAGTCATTGCACTTCGTGAGTTAAATAATGATCAATTTTTAGTTCGATGCGATGTGTCTTTCGAAGGTTAGAGAAATTAAATATTTCAAAATGTGTAATGGGTTTACACATCATGTAATACCCCAATTTTTATTTTTAAAAATGCAGAAAAGTTGATATCTACCTTTTGGATCCTTTCCAATTTTACTTCTCTCAACCCAAAGCCTTACGTAAGGGATCTTGGAGTCTCAAACCCCTTCGAATCCTTTCATTAAGTGTTTGATCATCATTTGGGTTGGTGTGTTATTCCCTGGTAATCATTCTTTCTTGTTCTTCAACATTATCTCTTTCCCCTCTATTGACATTTCAATAGATGATCCAAAAATTAATGGATATATACTCTATGATTCTAGATCTCATTTAAATGTTTCTTTTTGAGGTATTTTGTTCATTCATTCACATTAGAGGGTTTTGTTGTGGGAATTGTGTCTCGAAGAAAGGTAGGTGTTTACATTCTTCTTGTCCAAATTGATTAACAATAAATTTCTTGATTTATTTCAGTTTTTAATTTAAATTCAAATTTTTGAAATGGATTTCAATTATTTTTTATTAAAACCAAATTTTAGTGAATTGGGAGGTTTGAAATGGTTTTGGCATGGAAATTGGAACCCCCCACCCCACTCCATTGAATTGGGATGTGTTTATGGAAATTGGTAAATTTAATTTATTTAATTTGAATTATAGGTTTGATGGACACTATTTATATTACATTTTTTAATTTAATTGTGGAAATGAATTTTGAAATTGATGGAATTTGTTTTAATTTTTATTTCAAACTCATGAATATAGATTAAAAAGTTTTGATAGAAACCCAGTGGTTTTATCTTTTTTTAAATTCATTTTTTTATTAAAAATTGTTTTTGTTTTAAATGGGAAACTAAAATTTGAAATGGGGGGATGGAATTTTATTTTATTTTAAGAAGTCTTAAAATAAAATTTCCACAATTTATTATGTAAGATCATAAGAAATCCTTAGGTATTTTATGATTTATTTGGACATAATATACGATTAACAACATTATAAATCATAAATTCAACATGTCAAATCCCTGATGGGATTGTGATGAGTCACCTTTGGCTAGTGTCATAGGGATCTGTGTATACACATATTGTTGTGATCACTTAGAGAGTGCAGAGTATTGTATGTGGGAATGTTTGTATATATTTTGTAGATGACCATGTTGCTCTCTTATTTTATATTTGAGATATAAATAGATGTAAATGTTGTTAAATTAATTTACACATCTTTGGAATTTATATAAATTGTTTTATAAAAATTTATTTATTTAAATCATTGTTTAGAAATATTCCATCACTTGTAATTCATTTTCTTAAAGTATTTTCAATCATTTTAACTGTATAGAATTATTTGTTTGAATATTCTTTAAAATCCCAAAACTGTTTATATTAAAATTGATAGAATTCCTTTTTTATATCTTTTATTAGAATCTATTATGGAATCCTAGGTGAGAACCTACTAGTATTTTTATCTCACACCCAACTTTTTCCTTCGGGGGTTTGTAGATTATCTCCTTCTAGGTTTGGGAAAGGGGAAAGGATCTCTTGGAGGTGGATCCAATTGTTGAAACATGGACTTAGTGAGTTGTGTCCTTTGGGAACAGGGATGTTTTACTCTATTTTGGTAGTTGGGTTGTAGTAATTTTGGATTTAATTCCTTTTTTCTTTCCTGAATGGCCTGAATGCCTTCATTTTTTGTGATTTTTGATAACCCCCCTTTCAAGATATTAGGGGGAACCCTTATAAGGCCCGTAGGCTCAAAGATTACATAGCCCATAGGGTTAAGAGATTACAGGACCCGAAGGTCTATGGAAATTCAACTAGACTATCTACAAGGAATAGCCTCTCCCCAGCATCTGCATCATGATAGTAGCTCTCCACCTTTCCATGGCCATCTACCTAGGCTTCCCGTGCAATCACAGGCTGGTACCGATGGCATAGCCATAACCTCTCATTCTGACAAACCATTTTGATCTCCTCTGGTGAGTGCACCTGCTCTGAATCCTCTTACGGGGATGCTCCATTATTTTAGTGTGTCTAGGGCTTGCATTCTTGTGGCCTGAAGGTCTTAGGGTGGACCTAAGGCCTTAAGGTGGCCTGAATGCCTTGATAATCAATTGGCCCGAAGGCCTTGGGTGGCTCGAAAGCCTTGTAGGACCAGAGGACCAAACCGGTGTCCCAAAGGCCTAAATGGATGAATAGTTCAGCTGCTACAGTACCAAACATGGCCTTCTACGGTACTGCTACAGTAACCTAGAAATATGCCTCCACCCAGATTTGAGTTATGTTACATTACTCCCAGTGGAGTTTCTTTTGTATGCATATTGACTTTATTTTCTTTCATGTCTTTCTTTCTCTATGTTTTGTGGAACGTTCATTCCCACTTGCATGTTGTAATATGCCAGGTGCTAGTAATTGAACCATGAAGATCATGAACACCCTTCGAGATATTTTAGGTCCAGTTTGGTTACCTAGTTACCATGGTACCTGAGTTGGTTCATGACATCAACTACTAATGGATTCATGGATACATTAATGGTTGGAGGTTTCTACCTCCTGAATTGGTCCAATATTTCTACACCATGTTATGGGGAAATATATTATTCAATGCAGGTGTGATTATTTGTCATAATATGAGTAAAATAACCAAATATAGTTATAAAATAATCCACTTAAAGACTAGCCTCATTAAATTACATTTGTGGGAAATCCCAATATTGATTTTGGGTTTTGACATGTTTTTAGTTCCTTCTATTAAACTTCAATTATAAAAAATCTCATATACTTAATTAGTTCATCAATAAAACTCTGAATTATACATAACAGTTTATAATCCCCTTTCTTTTATTGAAAATTCATGCTATGTAGTCTATATATATTTCCAGAATACTATAAGGGATATTCATATACTTATGTTATCCATTTATGTTGTTATAAATCCTGTTCCTAAGGATTCTACTAATCTACATATTATTCCAAATGTAACACCCCATATCCAGTAACCCAATGTTTGTTTTTATTTTATTTTAATATTATAAAAACATAGATCATAATACATTGAATCATGTAGTTTAACATTCTAAATAAATTATATAAACAAATGAAATTTAAATTACATTGAAAAAATATGGCATAATAATTGAATATATTAATATTTTTTAATTATACAGGAAAATAAATAATTCACAAGTAGAAATATTAATATTTGCATAGGGAAATGAGAGATGATATAAAAGAGTGAGATCAAATTCCAAATAAGGGTTGTTTACAGAGGTATTTATTATACGTAAGCATAGAATCGATAATATAAAAAGAATAGTTAAAGTCCATAATAAATGGATCTATTAGAATAATATATCCATGGATTAAAAAATAATAAATTAACGTTTTTATAAGACTAAATTATCTCATAATAATGTAATTCATAATGCTAAACATTATTAACATGCCTTCGAGGTGGAGTTCTAAGACATCATACATAAATTTCTAAGGATTATACTAAATACCATGTTAATTTGTATCATGTGATCTATCTCTAAATCAAGCGGATATATAATTACAGGATCCAACCATCATATAACAAGTCCAAATGTATCCATAATTTGAAAATAATGGATAAACAATACATATCATAATGTTCTCTAAACAACATCATACATGATAATGTCTAAATAATAAATTTGAATTCATAACAATATAATGGTTATAAATAATTTTAATATTTCCCCATTCAATTAATTAATATGGCTATCTTAGTGAATATCCAACAATAAAATTATAAACAATTGTATATTCACAATTTAATAGAATTCACCATAATCAATTTAATGATAATGGAATAGTAATGTAGGGTACATTCATAATTCAAGCATATCAATTCAAATGAGTCTTCATTAATATATTAAAATCATTAATTATAGTTTGTAACAATATTTTTAGTCATCCAAAAAATATACCTTAGAATTATCAAACCATGTGTGAAGTTAGGCCAATTTTTTTTACACCAACTAAAGATCAAGTTAATACCCAATCAACTTTTTATGGGTTATTACCCCTATATGAATCTAATCCATAGCCTACACCCATTTTTTGTATCCATACATGGATATCGATTATATAAAACTATTAACTACTTACTTTAAAAAAGTTTGAGGATATTTTATATTTATTATATTGTGTTTACACTAATGTTTCATCATTAAAAAGGCTTATAAAGGTAGTATAATGAGAGGGAATGGTGATCTCTCATTGATAATATGATCAGAAATTCATAATAGTGAATCATGATAACATTTCACATTGAAATAAACATAAATTGAAGAAGATTTCATAAATAAAGGTAATTAATGGACCAGGGACCCTTATATAAGTATAATAATAGCATTGGGAAAGACTATAATGAGAGGTATTAGTCAATATATCATTAATAATATATCAAATGAATGATAACACCATGGAATTAAAATCCTATAAATACATGAAAATAGTTTAAATGATATCATGAAAAAAGTATTGAAATTAATAATTAATGTAATTTTCTTTGAAAAAATAATGAAACATATATAAGAATCTTGATAATATATAATTAATTTTATGGTAGGAAAAAGAGATCATGCAGTAAACGTTAAAATAATTTTGTTCTCACTTTCATACAAATTTGAAAACGAATTATATATAAAATGTTAAAAATATTTCTTTTTAAAATTTTTTATGGAAAGTAAGCATTAACAGAGTTAGACCATAATAAATCATTTATATATAGAAAAGAATATACTTGAAGATTATGGATTTGAAATAGAATGATTTTTGATCAAAAAGTATAATACTTTTTGCCTTTTCATATAAATTTGTTTAGTGAATTTGGATCACCAAAAAGAGATAAGATGGAAAGAATAATTTAAAATAAATAAATATAGGATAATAAAATATATGGTTTTTAGTATGGTAAGGGCATATAATTCCTCTAATAGAAATTTATACATTCCTAAAAAAATGATATAGTAGCATAAACCCTCCCATTGGATTCTTTCTTTGTCAGATTCATTCCAACCTCCTGTATAAAAAAAATTATATTTTTTATTCATGTATATATATATATATATATCGTATCTATATTTATATATATCTTTTAATATATATAGTACTCAAAATTTCTTTTTACCCATTTACTAATAATTCATTATTAAAATAAATTATTCAGGTGTTCACTATTTTGTTTCTTATGGATGTATGGATTCGATGGTTCCAGCACTTTAACCTTACTAATGGTTTTATAATATCCATAATATTAAGAATGTTATAAGTAATATTTTTTTACATTAAATATACTTTAACAATAACCTACTGGATAACCTAGATTGATCCATGTGTTCAATCAAGGGTATTGGACATATTAAATAGATCTATGCGTTGTTGCTTCCACTCATTACTGTTGCATATGACATCAACTGGAAGGAATTGAATATTGTTTTCTTTGACAACCACATACCCTCTTTGATGGTTGGGATGACTGTGATGTACATGGAGGTGTTGGATTCCTCTAAAATTCAAAAAGGGGCAATGAATAAATCTATTTTGGACCTAATTATTCTGAAGACTCTTTGTGTTCATGGTAGGGTCATGAAACTTGTAGTTTTGTAATTAATTAGATAGATCCCTCCCATATCCTCATGGATGAATGTGAATGTGGACGGGGTGGCCTCAGGTGTGCCAGGACCATCAAGTTGTGGTGGCATCTTCCGCACCCACTGAGGTCTCATTAAAGTATGATTTTACCACTACATCGGCATTAGATCTTCAATTGAAGCTGATATTTGGGAGATGATAAAGGCCATCAAATAAGTGATTCATTATGGATAGATTCGTATCTGAGTGGAATCTGATTCTACCACAATAGTGAAAATTTTGATGATGCACTCATAGAATGTTCCATAAAAAGTGCTCCCGACATGGATTGCATGACTAAACAATCTTGATTGTCTGCAACTAGATGTCACTCATGTCTATAGGGTGGAAAACTAGGTTTTTTATGCCATCTTCAAGTGGGTTATCATGGAGGTTTCCTTGAGATGGTCCTTTATTACCCCATATTTTTCAATTGTTTTGTTGACTCAGATATGTATGGTGTGTTTCTTTCTCATCTTTGTAATCCCTCTTGTTCTTACAATTTTTTTATTTTGTATTAATTTGATAGGTATGGTCTCTTCTCAGACCCTGAACTTTCTTGGTTAAAATCATCTATGTCAAGTAGTCTTGAAAAATGAATTACAATGTTTCATAGAGGTTATAGTTCGCACGTACACAGGAGCAATTTTTTTATTTTTAGTAATGAATGAAATGGAAATAAATTAGATAACAGATTAAATTTAAACAATAATTATAATATTTTAAATATCATTTTTTATAAAATATATACATATTACCATCCATGTTTAGAGAAAATTAAAAATTAATCACATTTCATCTTTTTGGTGGTAGTCCACACATAAGCACAAGTGACATTATCATTTTCCCATGGATGATAGGGGAAGAAGGTAAATAATAAATTATCCTTGAAAAGTAATAATTTTTTAATAAATTTCATATATATACATTAAATCCATATACATAACCTTTTATGAAATGCAGTGATGAAAAATTAAATGAAAATTTTTATGAAGAAAATAGTTTGTGCATATGCATGAGTGATACTATCATTTTCAATTAGATAGAAACAAAGTAGAAATAGTTTTTATATTAACATAATAAAATTTCAGTATATTAAAGGTATTAATTTAATTATTTAATTATGGATATAATATATCTTATGAAGGTATATGAAAAAATAAACTTGGAAGAATTCGGTTAAGAGTTATACCTCCTCCATGGATATATTCCTTTAGCTTACTCCATTATCCATATAGAAATGCACTTTTTTGTGATTCATGTAAATATATGACTTGTATAAGGTTTTTTGGAAGGTATTTTAGTATTTATTTTTCTATATAATAAACTTTGAGTGTGTGGAGAAGTTGGGAGAGTAGGTTCCCTTTTATAGGTGTAAGTAGTGGAACCCTTGTAAATATTAAGAACTTTTAAATATAATAAATGTATTTCTCCTAGAAAGTGGATTAAATTTATTCAAACATAAAATATTGGATAATTTAATTTATAAATACACTAATCTAAGAAACTTTTAAAAAGTTTTATTGATATTTTAAACCTTATCACTTAGTTTAATCCCCTATTAACCCTTTTAAACAATATCGTGGTGAAATTATTTTTATAATGATAACTATTATTTATTAAAAGAAATGAAGTCAAAAATATTACCTAATATTGATTATTTGAATTAAAAATATGGAAACCATTTTTTTAATATTGAATTTGTAGAGTTTTTTAAAAATAATTTTAATATAGGTACACAAATCCCAACAAAAACAATTTTTTTAAATGTATTTTTTTAGTATAAAAACCATTTTATGAAAAAATACTATATAAAAATGATTATTATGAAACATATTGGTTTATAAAAAATTAAAAGAGATTTATATTAATTTAAAAACTATAAAAAAATAAAATATAACATAATTATTTATTAACTAAAGAAAAGGATCAAAAACTGTTCTTTTATTATAATAAAACTTCTCTTATGTTTTATAATGTCAAATAAATGCTCTTCAATCCAAAATATTATTTTGAAATGAATTAATTTACTTCTTAAATTTATATTTTTTCTTTTAAAAAGGTTTTAAATTATTTAAATTTATTCTTAAACCATAATTATATAATAAAAGTAATCGTATTTGTAAAATAAGTATTTTTCACTTTTCAACCAAAAAATAAATTATTTCCAAAAAATCCCAAAAACAACCCTTGTGATTTAACTTAACCATATAAAATAGAGAAAAATATACATTTAATCAAATTAATATTATAAAATTTATAATTTTTACATTTATATATGACCCTGAACTATATTTATTATAGAGATAAAATAATATGATATGCATTCATAAATAATTTAGGTGTATAGTATTTACCTACGATAGTAGAATTTTAGGTATTACATTATTACCATTTAAATAATTTCAACCTTGAAATAAGGATATATGTATACTATTTTAAAAAAATAGGTAATTATTCTTCATAGTTTCTTCTGTCTCCCATATTACTTCCCCTAGTTTGTAATTTATATAAATAACACTCACCATTAGAGTTTTCCTTTTTCCAAAACACTTTCTCTATAGAATCATGAATATAGAAAAAATCTTCATTATAATAAAATTATTATTCAAAATATATTCTCTTATATATGTGTGAATGCATTGGATATGGAATATATTTCCTTAATAATGAAACATGGTGGAATTTATTCTCTTTAGAGAGGTTTGGTGTCATATCCAATCAATATTCCAGAACTCTAATTCTATATAATATTTTAAAATGCTTGATGTATCTAGGAGTTAAATTTAATTTTGTATCGAATATTATAAATCTATTAAATAGAGACACCTTTAAGAATATATGATCCCCCACTTAAAATTATAATCCATTCATTTTATTATTATCATTACACTTTTTTCTACATTGAGTAGCTTTGATATGATTCTGAATAGACCATACTTTCATGGTAGTGTCCTTGAAAATTTTTGGGCCTACTAAATTACTTCTCCAAATTATTATCAGTAAGTTAGAGTAAAAAATATCTTCCTCTAAAATTATTCATATGGTTCCATCGATGCTTGAATTAAAGCTGTTACTGTATTAAAAATCTACCATAGGTAGATACTAATCCCATGTACCTTGGAAGTCAAGAGGGAATGATCTATACATGTAGTATAATTTTTGTATAGTACTTTCATACTACCTCCCAGTTTGGTAGTGATAGGAGGTTCTTAAATGTATCTTAGTTTTGATATCCTTTTTATGTCTCTTCCACAATTTCAATGTGTTCTGAGGGTCACAATTAGATACAATAGATATAGGTTCATCGTGAAGTCTCACGACTTCCTTAATATAGAACCAATCAAGGTGATGAGGGAGTAGATCTTCCCTTATGATTAATAAATTTATATACATTATAAGGTGATAAAAAAATGAACCATATAGAATCACTCTTCATGTGAGTCTTTTTAATTATAATGAAAATATTCGTTATAACATTGTTCCACTTCCATATAGGTATTTTTAGTGGTTTCATGAATCCCTTATGATGTTTCCTTTTAGCCTTTACCTAAAAGAGAAGAAATAATATAAACACATAGTCTATAATTTCCAACTTCATACTATCCCACCATGAACTTTATCTTGAAGACTTATATTTCTATTTTCTACCAAAGTTTATAGATAAATTTGAGATATGTGCTTCATCTAGTAGTTCCATATTTAGATCCAGTATAGATAGAACATATAACATCTTCCCAAAATTCAATGCTCCATATTTATATATGAATTATAATAATTTACCACTATTCACATCATTTATATTCTATATTAAATCCTTATCATCATACTCCAACATCACTATTTATCCCTATAAAGATTGTTTATAATTTTTTTTGGAAAAAGAATGTGGTTTCTCTTTTCCTAAAAATTACCTGATCTAACTTTTCTAAATCCCTGAATATAGGATCCTAGTTAATCCTCGTCGTTATTAGAAAACCATAGTCCCTCTTACCTAATGAATTAGTAACCTTATTTTCCTTATTAGGGTAGTATTATATCAATCAATCATAGTCCTTGAGTTTTTATATCCATCTTATTTTTCTTAAGTTGAGATATTTCTGAAAGAATATATAATTTAGAATTTTTTGGTCCGTATATATGGAATATCATTTACCATATAGATAGTTATTCCATATTATTAAGGAAAATATTTCAACTTCAAACTCAAGATAATGAGTTGACAAAGTTATTTTCATTAATCTTCAATTTATTTGATTCAAAAGAAACCACACTATCAATTTTCATAATTACACCACACTATCCTTTCATCTATGCATCAATATGAATTAGAAATCCTTCCTTTATTAATGTTAATGTCAATATTGGGTCATTAAAAAATATCCTAGTTGGATCTTCAATATTTTATTCAAATTCCCTTAACAAGTTGAATTTATCCCCTTTACATATCAAATTGGTTAATGTGTTATCCAATCTGGAAACACTAGGAACAAATCACAGATAGTAAAATTTTAAACTAAGGAAAATAAACATATTAGTTGTATTTTTAATTATCTTCCATTATTCAATTGCACTTATCTTTAAAGGATCTATAGATATTCCATCCTTAGATACAATATAACCAAGAAAAGAAACCTCCATGATCCAAAATTCAAACTTACTAAATTTACAATATAATTCCTTTTCTCTGATAGTCTCAAGAATTATTATCAAATTATTCTCATACTATTCATGTATTTTTTACTTTTTTAAGATATCATTAATGAATACCATCATTAATTTATCAATCTAATCCTTGAATACTCTATTCTGCATATTTATAAAGACAAGATTAGGGTTAGTAAATCATAAGTTAATTACTATAAACTCATAATATACATACCTCATATGAAATTTCTTCTTCGGTATATCATACATATTGACCCTTAATTGATGATAATATGATTAGAGATTGATCTTGAAAAATATTAAGATCTTTGAAGTTGATCAAATTAGTCAGAAATGTGATGGAGTGGATAATTTTATTTAATATTTATGACTGTTATCCCCCTATAATTGATTCATAAGATCAAATACCCATCCATCTTTTTTAACAAATAGGATAAAGGCTTTCCAAAGTGAAACACTAGGGAATATAAATCTCTAATCACACAACTCCTACATTTATTTCTTCAATGGTACCAATTCAACTTGTTCCATTCTTTATGGAGTCTTGTATATAGTGTTTTTATTAGGAAAAATTTCAATATAAAAATAATATTTATGCTAAAGTGGATGTCCCAATAAGTATTCCAGATATTTATTAATGTATTACATTCTAACAAGAACATACTATATTTTTTATATGTATTTCCTATTTATAGATATGATTTTCTATTTCTATTCTCCTATAATTTAATTAAACTGATAAATTAGAGGTGGATATATAAAAAATTAGATACCTAATTTTATCTCGTAAAAACAAGGGATTATGTATCCTTTCATATATCATAATCCCATTATCTCATAAATAAATTATTGAATTATGCCTTGAAATCCAATCCATATTGAGAATTATGTCAAAATCAATCATAGGTATTACAATAAAGTTTGAAACTAGAGATTATATATGCATCTGAATATATAATACTAAATATATTTGTATTATAATAAGATTCACACTAGGTTTCTTGATTGAAAAATAACTCCTAAGTGTGGTATGGGATGATTTAATTTTCCTAGAAAACAAACATGATATAAAAGAGTGTGTAGATACATAATAAAATAAATAATTAACTAATATTGAGTATAATATCAATGTACTTGTTATCACATCATCTGGGACTCCATCCTGAACTACAGTGATAAAAAGTCCCAAGACTTACTCCCTTTTCCTTTTCTAAGTTAAGTTCCATTGATTCTTAGGTAATTCATTTTAATAGTTACCTATCTTCTTATAGTTGAATCATTTGACAATGAAAACTTCTTTATTTACCTAAAATTCATGAGCTTAATGGATTTTCCCTCCAAATTAAATGAAAATCTTGTTCCCTTAATCTATATTCCATGGTGTTTCTTTCGATAACTATTAATTGTAGGGAATTACACCATTTACTTATTCTTGTTTTCCTCATTTATTTTTATAGAGTACCGAGCCACCCAATTATTTTATAGATTTTCATTTAAAATATAAGGATTGTAGAATTATTTCCCTATATTAATGGAACTTGGAAGTATATCCTCATATGATGAAAATGGTTGAGAGACTAATTTCATTAAAAGGATAAGATTTGTCACATAAGATATGTGATCAACCTTACTTCTTGGATTCCACATATAATATTCATATTGATTTGTAAAATTGTAATGTTATATTCATATGAAATAATATTTTACTCTTTCTTTTACCATATATTGAGGAATTTTATTTTTATATCATCTTTTTTCTTATGAGGAATGTATTTTTTTAAATAATATGAAGTTAAAAGTTTTTTATTATATACTATATATATTCTGTGACTCTTTAATGTTCTGTATCAATGTCTACAATTGATCAAAATCCCCTTTAGAAGATAAACATCCATAATAAATTTTTCCCTTTTATTACTTACTAATGAGAGAAATATATTCTATAAAGACCAGATCCCTTAATGATATACTAATGGATTAAAAGTCCCATTGATTGATAGAGATTGTTATTACATGAATATATCATGTTGGGCACCAAAATAATGATCCATACAAGCATAGTTATTAGTCATAGATAGATTTAGATAACCTAATATTATTACAATACACTCATATCTATCACTAACATCATTGAATTCATTGAAATGATAATGATATAAATCCCTATATAGGTTATAGAAGTTAATAATTATTTTTTTCCTTCCACCAGGAACAATTTCAAAACAATGTAATATACTAGATTATTTTATAACATAATGAATATTGAATCATATAATACAATTCATATGTAAGTAAAATATTATAGACGAGTTTCTTACATAACTTAAGGCTTATCATAATTTTTTAACTAAACTATACTATGTTCTTCTCAATCTCAATCTCAATATTTCTACTAAAATTACATTGATTCCATTTGAAATAACCCTGACTCTAGTTCCTAGAGCTAATGGTTACTATATTACATTGGTATAAAATACAAGAGATCACATCTGATGGGATCAAATAGTTTAGTAGTCTTAAGACATGATATAAATACATGATTCTCATGATAAATTAGAAAACATGAAATAAAACATAAAATTATAGTGATAAATTTGTTATTTAATATATTATATATCTCAAATCATTCAAATTTCACTTCAAAGTACCTTCGGAAGAGAAAACATACCAATGGGTGATCCCAAATGTTAATGGAAAAGGTACGATGTAATCTATCTTATAATAAATAATGCATGAATAATATTACAGAGATGAACAATAATTAAATATTTTATATAATAAATTTCATTAATGGGGAATATATCCATGGTTGAAATAATAATATAAATTTTCACATGGATAATAATAACCTATTTTATAATTTTATAATAAAAAATTCCATACATCATAATCTTTTCATCAAAGCCTCATTCTAAGAAATCATACATAAATATGTATGGCATACACTAAATATCCAAAACAATTTATCTAATTAGACCTATTAATACATCAATGGGGTATATAATATCATTCCCCATAAGTAACATAGTAATTCTAATAATTTCATTATATGAAAACAGTGAATAAACAATATAAAAACATAATTACCAAAAATATATGTATTTGAAAACTATAGAATGAAATGTAAATATTTTCACCAATAAATAGATATAATAAATAGTTCATAATTAATCCATATAAAGAAGGAGTATTTTATCATTAGATTATATCCCCAACGAAGTATATTTATCTTTAAAGGATATGGTAGTAGATGAAAAAAAACATTTATAAATACATAAGAAATTCACTTTAATAAAAGAGAAATATCCATTTCTTTTAAACATATTTTAGCACTATAAATTCCTATAATGATGGAAATATAATTTTATATAAGAACCATGGAAACTTATATAGAAATCCAAATAATGAATAAATACTATGATGTTTGGAAAACAAGTTCATGTGGTAAATGTTAAAAAAACATTAATTCCCAACATTCACATAAAGTCAAAAAATAATTATATAGAAAAAAATAAATATATTTTTTAAAACTTTTTATGTATATAAAATTTTAACTGATATTAATCATAATAAATATTTCATGTATAAAAAATATAACTAAATAATATGGATATTAAAGATAAATATTCCTGAGAATAAAAGATAATTAAGGTCAGATTTTCTTAAGAAACATTATTTAAATGGTTTTGAGTAAAAAAAGAGATAAAATTGAAAGAATAATTAAAGACCCTAGAAATTACTATAGTGGAAGAAAAAATATGGGTTTTAAGAAGGAATTATCAAATAATTCCCCCAATGGAAATTAAAACAATCATGAATAAAAATGAGATTGTAGAATATACCCTAACTTGGATTCCCAATTAGATGGAAGTGTTTCATAATCCTATATAAAAAAATTATATTTATTATTATTCTATATACAACTTATATTCATATTTATCTTGTTTTATTATATTTAGTCACAACTTATTTTTACCCATTTACTCATTATTCTTTGATAAAATCAATTATTTTATTGTTAAATGTTTTTGTTTCTTAAGCATATTTTAATTCAGTGGTTATGGTCCTTCCACCTTTTTCATGGTTTAATCATACCCATAATATTAAAAGTTTTATATTTATCATTTTTATACATTTAATATAATTTAAAACCATCCATTTAAATAGGAAATAGAAAATGAATTACATCATTTCAAGGAAGTGGTAGTCAACACGTACACATGGGAGATGTTTTCATTTTTCAAATATATAAAAACGAAAAAATAGATAAAGGTATAACTTTATATAATTATGATAACATTAAAAATTTAATATTTATTCATCAAATATATCTTTATGGTCATCCATGTATGTTGGAAATGAAATATGAATCATGTTGCTTCATGGAGGTGGTAGTCCACACGTATGCACGAGTGACATTATATTTTTACAATTGATGAGAAGGTAAGAAGATAGAATATATATTATATTTATAGAATCATAATTTTTTTATAAATATCATATATAATCATTAAATATATATAAATAAACAACCATCAAGGGAGTTTATGAACAATAAAATCCATATCTTTATAGAGATAGAAGTTTGTACAAACGCATAACAGAAGTTTTCATTTTTCATTATATGGAAAGGAAGTATAAAATAGTATTTATATAAACATAATATACTTTTATTATGGTAATGGTACTAATTTAATTAAGTAATTATTTTTATAACATAGTTGATTTGTTTAGATGTATAAATAAACTTGAATGAATTCGATTTCGACTTATTTCCCCCGGATATATTTTTGTGTGTGTTAAACATTATGGTTTATGGGATTTTTATTTTGGTGAGACCAAGAAATCTAAAGAATGTATAAGGTCATTGTGATGGTAGTTTTTGTTGATCTTTTTTAGGATAAGGATCTTTGAGTTTTTGGATAAGTTAGGAGAGGAGGTTCCCTTTTATAAATGAGTGGAGTGACACCCTTGTAAATATTTAGAACCTTTAAATATAATACATTTCACTCTCATGGAATGTGGATTTAATTTAGTAAAAATTTAAATATGATATAATTAAAGATAAAACTACTCTCAACAAATAAAATTTATAAAATTTTAATATATATTTTTAGTTTTATCTCTTAGTTTAACACCCTAATTAAATCTTTTAACTCATACTGCGGTGACAAAAAAATTTACCTTGGTCACTATTAATTATGAAAAAATTTAGATAAAATTATTATCTAATATTTATTATTTTATATAAAAATATGGAATCCATTTTAAAATACTAAATATATATAGGTGTTAAAATTATATTTTTAATATAAGTATGCAAAACACAACAAAAATCGTTTTCTCAAGTATAAAAATTATTTTAACCAAAAATCATGTATAGATTTTATTATTATAAAAATAATTTATTTAGGAATTAATAAATAAGAATAATATTAATTTAAACCCATAAAAAAACATAATATAACCTTTTACTTAATTAATTAAGGAAAATGATCGAAAAAATTATTTTTTTAGAATAAAACATTACTTTGGTTTAAAAATATAAGAAAATAGGTTTATAAATTCAATACAATATTTTTACATGATTTATTTTACTTATTAAATGTATTTTTGGCCTACAAAAAAGGTTATAGAAACATTTAAGTCTTTTTATACCATAATGATGTTATAGAAGTGATCGTATTTGTAAAAAGTGTATTTTTTCACTATTCATCCAAAAATCAATTATTTTCATTAAAACCCTAAACATCAACCAAGATAAATTCAGCCTTAATAAATTAATAATGAGAGAAATTTTATCAAATTAAAATTTTAAAATTTTATAAATTTTACATTGAAATATAACCCTGAACTATTTTTATTAAAGTGACAAAATATTAGGATATGCATTAGGAACCCGTTTTAGGATTTTTTTTACCTTATATAGTAGTATCATGTGTATTATATTAATTGTATATTTAATTTTATTTACACTGTAATATATTCTTAAATATTACACACTCATATATTTAGAATTAAAATTCTCTATTTAAATGTCTAGGTCTTTTGCACCCCTAGACGCCTGAAAAGGGAGGGGTGAATCTAGGTGTCAAATTTTTATTTTGTTTTTAAGGGATACTAGCCCCATATTTGTAGGAACATGTTAAACCTATATTGATTAACTATAAATTAACCAAATATATAAATTTATAGATAAAATATAAAAAATTTGTTTTACTTGGAATGCCTCTAAGGGATGGTCCAAGGATAATGCAATGAGGATGTGTCAATTATACTAGAATCCACTCATATTAACTATATTGTATGGATAAAAATTGTTCAATCACAGCCCCTGCATACTAGGATAACTTCCTCTTAAAGAATTTAAGGATAGACCACAACCTCCCTCATATCACTTCAACAGACTATACCTTTCACAATATACTGGATGAAGTATTCCCCAGTTTAATCACTTGATGATAACTTCCATATTGTCAAGAATGTTTTATTTAATTTTCATCAAGATATACTAAGTTTAATTCTATAATTCACTTACTTTTCTCCATAATTCCAACCAAAAAAACATTGTGGGAAAATCATTTTTCATGCTAACATGAATGCACTGATGGTGTGAACTACTATCCACCACACACTTACCACAGAAGAAACCATCCACTACTCAACTACTATGTGAACCACTAACACACATATCTTCATTGTAAAACTCCAATAAGATACTCCTCTATATAATATATCCCATTTTATTCTTATACACCCTTCCTCCTTCTGACTAACCATGTGAATCTACAAACTATCCTAATGAAACTCCCACATGAACAACCTATATGTGTATTGAGTTCATGGAATCTTATTTTATAGACTTCCCTCACAGATCCTGAATATCGTATGCTATACTCAAGGTATATCCTTCATACTGATTTTAATCTCTTTAATTTTTAATTACATTTATAAATACCATATGAGGTGATTAGTGGTGTATTTTTAAGTAATATCATCAAAAAGTTTTAATAAATAATTTGATTACTATTCAACCATTTTCTAAAACCCATGCTCAGACTCCATTTATGGCCTACCTAAAATCACTGAAAACACTCTTCATGGTCTTCATACTCCCAATTCGATCTATCCTTTTCAAATACTCCTAAAAAAACTCCATACACAGTGTAAAAATCATAAACATAATCCTCCTACCATAAAACCATGGCATACACTGACCATATAGTCTGTATACCTATCATGTGAGAATCATGTACCTACCCCATTGTAACATTCCTTATCACCAAATTTTTTCGCACCTAAAAATTTAGAAATAATTGGGAAATGGTTCCATTTATTATATCCTTTTAGGATTTATTATTTTTAAAACAATATTCTATAGAGTTTGAACTAAATAATTATCTAATAAACGAATGAAAAAAACACACCATCATTCTTTAACTCAGATTAAAATGGTTCCAACATCCCCCCTCCCTTTGGGTTTTTTAGAAACCCAATGTGAAATTAAATTATTCACACAAGATCCAAAAATTCAAAATATTAGTAGAACAACTTAATCATCACTCTATGTCTTTGTAAGAACTGTGTGGTGTATAAAATAATAGATCAAGTGAGAATTTCATGCCTCACAATAGTCCTCATTCCATAAACCCTATCTTTATACTTGTTTGAATTTTATTCCTCACACAAACTAAAACTCCCCATATATCATATATCCCCCTTAATATCACACCATATACTCTACTTAAACAATAGAGTTAAACATATTAACCATTTGATGATCACCTGAATTTAAAAACAATTTTTCCTCCTATGACAATAAAAGTAGAGATATAAAGAACCATATAATCATGAAAATATATGTAAAGAATCATAAATACGGAGAGATTTTATGTTTCCAAACCACCTTAATTTGTGGAAGGTGGTTTAACAATGAGGTTCAAATGATGTTTCTCAAATATTTCTTTTGACAACAACTTAGTCATAAAGTACTCCACTTAGTCATTTGTTCCAACATTCTCTATTTTGGCCATTCCTTAATCAAAATTTTCTTACATTATGTGATATCTAATTTTTATATTCTTGTTTCATGAATGTTGAACTATATTTTTTGTGATATCAATATCACTTATCATAGAAAATCACCATTATCTACTTCACCTCTTCACCAATATCTATCATTTGTTTCTTTATACAAAACATTTTCATTCATACCATAGACACTAAGATATATTTTTCTTTTTCATACCAAGTTAAGTGGTTTCTTTCTTATTTCTAATCGAGCCAACACATTTTGTTCCAATAAATAACATAATAAGTTTTTTTAATTTTAATCTAAAGCATCACCAACCCATTTTTCATCATAAAATTACAATAAATCGTGATTTTTTCAATAATTAAAGAGTAATCCAAAATTGAGAGTACCCTCGATGTACCTCATGATTCGTTTAACAACTATAAGATTTTATTCCTTCGGATGAATTTTGAAATGATTCAACAAACATGTTGTATGGATAATATTTAGTCATGTTGTGGTAAGATATAAAAAGCATAGAATTATCATACTGTACAAGGTTGGATCTATATATTTACCATCTTGTTCCTTTCCAAATATTATTACAATCACAATCAGAGTCAACAAAGTCTTTGTAAAATTAATGTTCAACTACTTTTACAACTACCTTGTAAACTTTTACTAAGAGATAAAAGTGTATTCATTATTTTTTGTCACTTTCAACCTCATAAAATTTTTTAGTTCACCAATCAAAGATATTTAAAATTATAAGTTCATGTGATTAGTAAAAAATTCCATAGATTTATTATTTCTTCCAAAAGAGATTATATTATCCACATATAGGAGCAACATAAACAAGTATTCTTTTTTCATATTAACACAGATATTATAGTCAACACTACACCTTTTGAGTTAAATATACTTAAAATATGAATCAATTAGAGCATACCATGATCATGGTTCCTACTTTAAACTATAGCAATTCATATACAATCTTGGAACTATTATTTCATAATTTCCAATCATAAGTTTAATTTTTTTTAATATAGTACTATTTCTTAAGAAATCCATTTTGAATTTTTTTCCCATTCATATTAAATATCTTTAAACCACCTTGAAATTCCATTGTTATGATGACCTTGGTTGACTCATGTTGCGATACCACTGAAAATGATTATTCATCATCAACAGCCACAATTTGGACATTGCCTTTAGACACCAGTCATGTCTTATTTTAGATCCCATTTCCTTATTTATTAAACCTTTTTTGGGTTATCCACTTAATTTTAGTAACATTGTGATGTAATTTATTCATCAAAAGTTCCTATATTTAATTCTTGTCTATTTGATCTAATTACTTATTCATATAACTGACCCCTAATTTATCCTTTCCACTTCATCAAATGAGGTTTCTTTGGATAATAGAGACACATAATCTATACTCATAATTCTCCTTAGATTAGTTAGAGAAAAATAATCTACAATAATGTTATGTGGATCGATTTCAATTCTTATTTTTTTTATTTTAGGCAAGGGATGAATTTATTCAAGAATAGACTCCTCTTTTGATTCCGACTATGAGTCATCATCATTCTCTCAACATTACACAAACTCAATATTTTAACTATTTCATTTTTATTCTTACTTATCACCATATAAAATATTTTTATTTTTGTTTATAGATTTATTCACCTCAATTAATTTTATGTAACAAATTTTAAGAAAATTATGCATCCTGTTTTTAAATCACTTATAGAATTTACCCTTTATTGAGTAACCTAAAAACACTCATTCATCATCTACATCTACATAATTTCACCAATTTATTTCATTATTTTTAATGTACTACTTGCTTCAAAATACATGAAAATGTTTCAGTCTCAGATTCCTTATATTCCACATTTTGTATAATATCCTTTCTTTCCATGGTCTAATCACCACCTAGTTTTGTGTGTACCCCACTACTTGCATTGATTCCATATAATAGTGATAATAGATAACACTTTCAATGAGCATTGTCTTATCCATATTATTCATATAAAAATTACTTTTTTTAATTACTACAATATATTATGGAGGTATTATTGAGGAAAACTCTTTCTTAACACCATTTTTTATGATAATTTTTTTAATTCAATGGAAATTTATTATGTTACATTATTTGGTTATAAGATCTTGATGGTCTGGTCGGTTTCATTATAAAATTTTTTATATATATATATTCTTGACCCCCATGACTTAACACATTAATTTTGTAAGCTAGAAACATTAAATTATATTATATTTATCAATGAAAATAATGAAATGTATCTACCCATGAGTTTCAACTGTATTTATTACACCACATACATTAGTGTGAGAAATATTAATAAAATTTTTTTTCCTATTTTTCTTTAAGCAATTGGGGTTTCAAACCATTATTACATGCATACGGTAATCATACATATTTTAATTATCTCATTTAATAATTTTAATAACTATATACACCTTTATATTAGATAAATTATCCATCTTTTTATGAAAGTGGCCTAGACTCCAATGCTAGAAGTCTCCCTCCTGTTCAACTATCTGTATAAATGTTGTTTTCATTACTATCCACCTAGTAAAGATTATCTCTTGTCTTATAACCACTCATTATAAAGTTCTCAACCTTTAATTTGATTAATAATCCCTTTTTGAAGGTAACCTCAAGTCGAGATTCATATAGTAGTCTCACACTGAGAATATTGCGATGCCATCCATCTAAAGAGAGAACTTTTTTCTTCTTATGCTCATTACCTATCAATTGGGTATTACTAATTCCATTGATTTTATGAGATACATCTTTGAAAAAATGAAATATTCCATAAAATATTACTTTAATATTATCTAACAAGTTCTTATTTTAATTCATGTGGGATGAGCACCCACTATCAAGGATCTAGGTGTTGTTGTTCTTTGTATCATGGAGAGTGACTTTAGTGAGATTGATCTTGTCACTTTTATTCGTTTCCTTTCATGAGATACTTAGTTGAATTTTTTCATAATATGGACTCCATAGATTCTTTTTAAAATTGTTTCTATAATCACAATCTTCTTTTTATTACAATGGTGATAATGTATTTTTCAAAACAACATTTATAGGTTTCTTAGAATTTAATTACCTATAACTTCCCCAAGGATATCCACCACTTCTTCTTTATCTTCAATTCCAGTATTAATGCCTAATGTTAGAAATATATATACATAGAAATTATTTCTTCTATGTTATCAAATGAATGGACTCTATATCATTTACTAATTACTTGGAGATTCACCATTCAAATTCCTTCTTAACACTTCATAATAAGGCTTGATATGG
The DNA here is from genome assembly GCA_963277665.1 of Viscum album. Classification (NCBI taxonomy): domain Eukaryota; kingdom Viridiplantae; phylum Streptophyta; class Magnoliopsida; order Santalales; family Viscaceae; genus Viscum; species Viscum album. The sequence continues at coordinate 1,283,517,944 of OY728155.1, read as the reverse complement.
CTAACAAATCTATCGAATTGACATTTCATCCAAGGAAAAATCTTCTTATTTTAATTTATAATTATACCCCTCTACTTAATAAACCATTGTGATGATTTTGAATAACCCTTGGGGATTCAAGATTATTTACAGCCCTTTGATTTCCATTGATAATAATTGTCTTTGTCTGTAAATACTCTTATTAGTTTTGGAACCATAATTTCTAACCTTTTTCATTTCTTTGTTATGATATGTTGTGTTTGATAATTTAAAATCATCAGTGTCACATTTAATTAAAATTTTACCCTTAAATTAGAGTTTTTTTTCTCTTATAATTTTCTCAACACCTTCTAGCCAAGATTGACCCTTTCAGCCAATTCATTATATATAAACCTCTTGAAATGATTCTTTTTATATTAATATGTTTATTTCATATATAATTATAATTTTTTTATCCTGGTAAAAACCTAATATTATAGTGATTATTAATTATTAATTCTCTATTATATATAATGAATAAGTTCATCGATCACAATAATTTATCCTCCAATCTTTTTCATCAAATTCATTACATCGTTATAGTTCACCTAAAAACTGATTTATCCCTTAGATATTTTTTTATTTAATTAATATTATCTACAGTATGAAACACATATTCATAGGAATCACTCATAAATCCATTAACCTTTCAATTTTTCATAGTTTAACTATTGAACTCTTTGAGAAATCCTTCAAGTTCAACCTTGAGATCAAAAATAACTTAAGCTTCTGTATCATCTTCCCTTTGAGACTCTAATTTGTAAACATTTCTTATCATAGAATATTAAATTTAATATTTAAATATTGTTTCAATATCCTCTAAATATTTTTCTTCACCAACTTATTATTTTCTCATAAATATTAATCTTTCTTTTGGATGGAGATTATATTATAGAAACGTTTCCATGAGGGAATACCCTCTATGACTTTTTTGAGACTGTATTTTCAAATTTATCATCATAAAAATTTTATAGTCACCTTTATACTATGTTCTAAAATTAACCACATTGAAATCATGATAAAGGTATCTTGCCTTAGAATATAACTATTCCTCTTCCAAACATTCTAGAAAACAGAAAAAGGAACTCATCATCCTTGTCTTTCACTTCAACACTTTATTTAGTGATATTGAGTGTTTAATTGTATTTTAATGGAATATTATTACCTTTTTGGGCTGATTCCACTTCTAGTTTAACACTAATTTCACAATACATTAAGAACTTAGTAGATCATATATAAAAATATTAGATATATCATTTTCTTTAAGAGTTAAAACTTTCACATTTTATAAGGACAAAAAATTAATACAAGATCTTCTTAAAAATATACATATCTTATATTTACTATATAAATGTTAAAATTTATATTATAACCTTCGTGATTTAGTTAAGGAAACTATTAGTAGTTTCATTACAGATCGTTTAAAAATCATAAAATATATTGTGGAGGACTTGTATCTTATCCTTACCCACCCTAATATCATCTTTATAAATGATGGAAATTTTGTTCCATAATTCCTTCGAACTTGTACATCTCATCGCCTTCATATAGATTTGATCGGATATAGATCAAATTATAGAATCCTAAGCTTTGAAATCATCATAAAGAACAAATCTATATATTTTAGTATTATATTGCACTATCACATCATTGACATGAATCTGATGAAAGGTGGATGATCTACAATTATAATAGATTTTTCCATAAAAGAGTATAACTAGTTTGACATTTACTAAATTCTCTAAAATAAAAATCATAAGATATATTCAATATCTATATCCTCATATTTGATACCACTTTTTATACTATTGGAAACCCAAATACGAGATAGGTGGATTAGGGTGTAAAATTTTTATTTTTATTTGAATGGACTCTATCACTATGAAGGTAAGAACATGCTAATCCTATCTAATTAAACTGAAAATTCAAAAAAGCAATAAATGCATAAATAGAATAGAATAAATTTTTTTACATGGTCCACTATTAAGGTCTAGTCTAAGGAGAAAACACTTATGATGTGTCAGTCATACCTAAATCCACTAATATTTATATGATCATTTATATAACAATTGTTTGGTCATGGTTACTCAATACAAGGCATATTGCCTCTAAAAATAATTCATGGACGGTTTACTACCTCCATCAGATCACTTCCATCTACTATTCCCTATGCACTACATTAGATAAAGTCTTCCTCATTTTAAAAACTAAAAGGTTGCTTCCATATTGTTAAGATTTTTTTTATTTTCGTCATGATATCCTAAATATGATGCACTAATGTGGTTATCGGTCTTCAAAATACCCACTAAAAACACAATATGGAAAAAACATGCTTCACAATGACACTTTAAATGTTAAATAACATCAAACATGCATTAATTAAATGAGCCACCATCCATCGTGCACCTACTATATGAACTACCAATGTGAATAGAATCACTGTGAACCTTCTACATGAGACTCGTCTATGTAATAACTCTCATGTGACTCTTGTATGCACATTATTCTACCCACTTATTGCATGAATCTTCACACTATTGTCATGAAGATACCACATGAATATTTTTCTAATGTGTTGAGTTCAAAGACTCTTTCTCTATGGTCTTCCCTCATAGACCATGAATATCACACACTACCTTCACGGTATCTCTTCAATGAACTTATTAATCTTCTATATTTCTTTTTAATTTTATATTTACCAAACAAGGTTAATGATAGTGTAATTATTGGAAAAATATTCTAAAACCCCTCTAAGCATTGAGATTACTATTCCAACTTTTCTAAAACCCATTAATAGACTCCCTTTGAAATCTTCCTAAAATCATAACCTTTCAACTGCCATACTTTAGTGTGGTTCACATACTCCATGAATAATATCTCATTTATGACTACCTATCATTGTTATCCCTTAATTATTCACTAACCATTAATTTGGTCTTCCTTATACAAACCCCTACCATGTACTAAAAATTTGGTCTCCATAACTATCACATGTGAATTTCATACCTACCATGAAATAACCTTCCTTAGACCTAAAATTTTTCCACTTAAAAATTTAGAAAAAAGGGAAATGATTCCATTAAAACAATCTTTCACGATTTCTTATTTTCTCAGAAAATACCCCTTAGTGTTTAAACTAACATATTAGTATTGTGAACCACTAAATCTATAGAGGAGTAGATAGCTAAAGTGGTAGAATATTATATGGAAATTTTCCCAAAGGAATTCCCAAGGTTTACCCTTAATCAAGAACTCAATTTTAGTATCATAATACACATAGATAATAAGATAATATCTTCCGCATATTATCATATGGATCTAAAAATGATTAGGAAGATAAAGGTTTATTTGAACGATCTTTTGTAGAATTTATTTATCAGACCAAGATTTTCCTCTAGGTATATTCTATTCACATTACTAATAAGGAATATGGGTGTTTGGTGATTTTTATTGACTATATTCTCTCAAATTAGGTTAAGTTAATAATTAATGCCCTCTTCCATGGATTAAAAATATCTTTAATGAACTGAAATGATAGAAGTGATTCTAATATATTGATATCAAATTTGGTTATCACCATCTTTGGGTTGATGATAGAATATCCTAAAGATGGTTCTAAGGCACTACTACAGTAACTAAAATTTCATAGTAATGTTTTCTGGCATGAAAAATTCATATTTAGCATTCATAGGAAACATGAACAATATATTTCATCCATAAGAATACTGATTCATGGGGTTTTTATAGTTAATGTCCTAAGTGTTTCTCAAAAAGAGGAGGATCAATCAAAAAAATTTCGGATTATCTCTAATATAATTCTGGTTAAATTGTTGTATGGTAATCTCTCAATGTGTAAGTTATGATTTCAAGAAGGTTATCTCCTAGGTCATGTCATCTCAGAGTGTATAGTTTTTATTGATCTCATGAAGGTAGAGTTTATGGTGGGTTATGATCCACCTGAGATGGGTTTTTATGGGTGTATTTTATTTAGAGTGGTAGGATACTATCAAAAAATCATGGTAGAATTCTCATGGATTGTAACCCTTATATGTACCTTTACCCAAACGGGGAAGCCTTTTAATTTCTATAACATTTCTAGAGAGGTATCACGGAGTTCATGAAGTGATTAATGAATGCTACAGTTATTCAGTTTCTTAAAGATTGAGTGGATTATATACTGTATATTGATTCTTCTCATGATGGAAATTGTTGTGTGCTATTGTAGATATGATATATGATTACTTATGGATCCATGCATTTCATAAAACATGAGAAAAATTATGTGGCCCACAAATAAGAGTTGGTCACAATATTTTTTTCATTAAAGATGTTGAAACACTAACTATAATTATCTGACCCCGATTGCCCAAATCTGGTGTATTATTTTAATACATTGACATGATTATAGGAAATAAATTCCTAAAGGACCGATCAGTTTATCAGTCTTGGAAAATATATTACATACATAAACATTACATTAGAATTTCTAACATAAAATACAGAATAGATAATCCTTTGAGAATGACATTATTCCCCTAGATTAACCCTACATATCAATCATAAAACACTCCATGGAATCCTATGAAAATAAAAATTAAGAAATAGGTGATCTCATATGCTCAGTAATGATAAACAATATAGAGGGATCTATAAAAAATAATCATAAAATTTTAAGGAAACATTCAAAACTAAAACACATTCATTTTAAAACATTATTATCAGTATAATATGGAAATAATAAATAAATTAAATAAAGTTAAACATTCACATGGATATTCTAATATTATAATAATTACATATAAAATCAATAACTAATATCATAATTTGGGATGCATAATGTCATACATCTTAACCACTATGTGAAGGCCTCGTGCTAAGACCATACACAAATATTCCTTCAAGGCCTTATTCCAATATAATAGTTTGTATCATGAGACCTACTGATGAATTGAGGGGCTATAGAAGGGAATTCCCATCAATTACTATGTCTAATTCATTACTCATATGAAAATGCTGAAACATAACATAAACATTCGTATTTAAAACTAGCATACGAAATGTTAATACATTAAGAAATAACAATGAATGGTATAAAAATATAATATCCATAGTCAAAAATATCACAAAACCTTCAACACAATATGGAAGATCGTATCACAATAAATAATCCTCAAAAAAGAATAAATCCCAACAAAGGATGTTGACATATATGAAAATAATTCAATAAAAACCTTTAGGGAAATATACCTTTTTTAATTTAAATCATTTAAAAGTTGTGAAATTTTAAAATAAAAAATTTACTTTTAAAATAACATTGTAATATTTTATGGAAATATTAAAAATGTCAAGGCAACATAATGGTGAAAAATAGCATCTCACGCCGTATAAGTTAAAAAACATTTTTTCTTTAATTTGTCAAAAAGGTCATAAAGTACCTCGTTTGGAAAACAATTGAAATATTCATTTCAAATTTTTTTATAAAAAGTAAAACATGGGTAAAAATGAATTTAAACATTAATATGATAATAGTAAAAATATTTATGAAATCATTTTTATAAACATGGACTTTGGTGACAAAATGTCCAAATAGATACTTACGTATCAGCAACATCTAATAGTAATGAGATTCTAAAATTAACCCTTACCTTAGGTCTGATATTCTTTTTTACATGTAATAAACTATAATATAATGATTTTAAAAATATTATTAACTTGTATTAGAATAAAAATAAAATTTATGATATCATATTTGATTCTTTTATTACATTATATTACATATTAATTAATAATTCCAAGTTAATACAACATTTCGGGTAATAATGGCTTTGTTTCTCGTACATGTTTTGAATTTTTATTCTTGATCATATTACTTAGATCATAATTTAATTAATTAAAAAATGTATAATATTATTTATACATCATATATATTCATAATATATATAATAGGTAGATATATGAAATTGAATACACCATTCATGGAGACGGTAGACCGTACATACGCATGAATGATGTTTTCGTTTTCTTATTGTATTGAATGGAAGTCAGTGAATGAAACATATGTACATACACACACACACACACACACACACACAGATATATATATATATATATATATTACAATATTGTTATTATGTCATATATTTCATATTTATTCATAATATATATTTATTTATAATCATTGTTGGATGTTGAATGTGGAAGATGAGTCTCATCGCGTCATGGACACTGTAATCCGTACATACGCACGAGCGAGAATATCATTTTATTAATGGTTTAATGGTATATAATTGGATGTAATATGAATATAAAAAAATAATATAAGGTTATATTTACTATTTAAGTCATTTATATTCATCATATACCTTTAAAAATAAATTATAGATGAAAAACAATTTACACCATGGCGTGGACTCGGTAAGATGAATATACACACACATTGTGAAATTTTTTTCATATGATGTTTAAAATGAGGAATATGGTTGTAAAATAGTCATAAAAAAATCTCACAATACATTATTTACTAGAGTTTTTATTTTAGTATGCTAAAAAGTTATAAATAGGAAGTAGAAGAAGAAAAGAACTTTGAAAGAAGGGATAAAATGATTTCCTCTTCTTCAAGTGTATTCTTTTTATTTGAACAAAATAACTCTTTAATTTGGTTTTATGACCAATGAGTGGCCTCTAGGATGAAGTGAGGGATGTTTGAAGGAGGTTTGGGTAGTGTTTGGAGATTCTAAATGGCTTAGGAGGTGTGAATAACAGAGAAGGAGAAGTGCCCTTTTATATGAGATGTGAGAGACATCATAGGAAAGACTTTCAAAATTAATTTATTAAAAATTTATTTTAGGTTTATAATGGATTAAACATTATTTTTTTATAGGATAAGATGAGGATGGTTATAAATCCTCTAAAACAATAAATTTTAAATAAGTTTAGGTTTTGAATTTAACCATATCTTTATGCTTTAAGCCTTAGTTAAATAAGTTAACTCCTACGACGTCTTCTTGTATTTATATACTATATGGCTAATATAGTTACTATAAAATTCCAAGAAAACCTCAAGTGGATCATTAACGAACTTTTTAACACTTTTCAATTCATTTTGTGGAATATTTTATTTTTATGACTGTTGTATAATTTAATAAAATAGTGTTTGTTTTACACTACTGGAAATTCAATCTTTTCCAAAGGTTTTAAAACGTTGGGATATCCACTGAAACCATTGGGATAGTATTTCCCAACGGTTTCAGAACCCTTTGGTATGTGAGGTGTGGTAGAAGCTCTATACAAACGGTTTCTAGAGAACCATTGGAATATATGGTCTGAAATTAATCTATTCCAATGGTTCTACTGAAACTGTTGGTATATATATGTACAAACGGTTGATGAACCATTTGTACTGGTGGGTATACCAATGGTTTTCAGACCGTTGGTATACATTTTATTCCAACCTATAGTATACCAACGGTTTCAAAACCATTGGAAAAACTATATACCAACGGTTTCAGAACTTTTGGCATGCTTTGTATACTCTGTCCTATATACCAACGGTTTCAGAACCATTGGCATACTCTATCCAGAATACTCTATATACCAACGATTTGTAGAACCATTTCTATACAACTTATATCCCTAAAACTGGATATCCTACATGTAAACATCCTGCATCCTATGTAAATAGCCTGCATCCTGTGTAAACAGCCTGCATGTAAACCTCGGATTCTGATGATGTAAACCCCAACCTGCAAAACTATAAATCTACACCTCTCAAATATATTTCCCAACCTATAAACCGCAACCTATAAAACTGAAAACCTGCACCTCTCCAAGATACAAAATTGTTGTAAAACTGATCTTTAAGTTAAATACAAAGTGTGAATAGTTTAAAATTAACTGTTTACAAAAGGTTTGATAAATTTTGAGAAGCCAGTAGTTTGAGAGACTGAAAATCGAAAGGAAATTTTGGAGATATATTAAAGAAACTAGTTGGCTAATAGATATTGAAAATCTAAAGGAAATTTTGTAGATATATTAAATAAACATGTTGGTTAAAATTAACTAGGAGATCATCAAATTCAATGGCCAATTTATTTCCTTTATTCATTCCATTCTAGTAGAAAAATGTTGGTTTCTCATCCTCTTACTCTAATAAAGTCTGATAATTCTCAGAAGGTTCAATTTCTCCTTCTTGAATCACTGAAGATTTCTCCTTTTTAAAATTCCCAGCCTTCATGGGATTTTTGTTACCAACCCTTTTACACTCCATGAATCATCATCATATGAAGGCCCTTCACCTAAATCTAAGAATCTGTTCTGAAAGAGAACTCCCTTGGAAGTGGCTCTGCCAACATCACCCTCCTTCTAGGCCTCTGTTTCTTCCATGTTCTGTGAACCTGTATGGTATGAATCCTTTTTCCCAAGATCCAAGCCAAAAATATCATATATTTAGGTTAAAGATGAAGAACCAAATCACTAACCCACTAGTCGACCTCAAGCCACACAAAACTTGCAGGAGGTTTCGAAACATCCAAAGTGAAGCAATCAGAGGATCTCAATTCCAGTGAAATTCATAGGACCACCGAAATAAATGGATTCAATCTGTTTGGTGAGTTCAGAACCACCAAGATAAATGAATGCCATAGAATGGGGGACAAACATATTTCTCCCCAATGATTTCATCCATCTTCAAATCTTCCCAAAATCAGGATGATTTTTGTTAATAGACTAACTAGAAGTCACACACTTTACTTTTGAAGGTTGTATAAATATCGAGAAACTATGGTCAACAAAATATGAAGAAAATAGGATGATTGAAAGAATAGAACACCTTAATGAATTGAAAATTTCCTTATGATTGATTCCATATGATTGATTCTTGAGGAATTTAAGGTTATCTTCACCTTATGAAGAGAGTTTCAATAAAAAATATGGAAAAAACATGGTGCGGTAATCTCAGGAAGAAATTGTGAAATGTTAAATTGAAAATACATTGCAAGAAATAAGAAGAAAATATGGTGTTTAAGGCTATGAAAGCAGATGAGAAAAATGAAAAGAATAAATGTGTGATTACTTTAGAAGTAAAATTAATCCTAGATAAATGCATCAGAAGATGAGATAGGTCAAGTAGGATATGTGTGATTTTGGGTGTGTGACATCAAGATGGATTTTTTGGACCTTTGAAAGTAGTACATGAATGGTGAAACCTGATATGGGTTTCGGAATGTAGGGTGGCCTTGGTTTTGAGGAATAGAACTTGAGTGCTTGTGGTTTACCCTTGTGGTCGGCTTCTAGAGGGATGGACATGTTTGGGTTCCTAGCCCGTGTAATGTATATTAAAATGGGTGGTCCTTATACTTATAAAATTGATCATGAGAATAACAGGTGCTCATGGAAATGTGGGTTGATTTGGTTTTATGTGAAAACTTTCTATTTGGGTGGAGACTGCATGGAAGATTTGGTTTTGGTAGGAAGCACATGGAGGTTCCTGGTTTTTATTAAATGAGAATCGCTTGGAGTGTTGGTGTTTTGGTATTGCTTGTGGTTACTAGGGGTAGGACCCGATAGAGGGCGTAAGCTGAGTTTCTTGAGTAGGGAATAAAACTATGAGTAGGTGGATGAATTATTTATATTGGATTATATTCTCATGGGTAGGGATTCCCAAGATTTTTAAATTACTTTTACATGACCATGTAGTGATTGGAGACATCTTAAATAGATGACTGTTTGTGGTATTCATCGATAAAATCATAGAATACAATTATTTAGTTACGATCATTCCGAAAAAAATAATATCTTCATTAGAATAATGGGGGGAAATAGCTATATGTCTAGATAACCTACTGTCTTTTGGATATATATGAAACATCTTAGGGGTTATGATAATGGGGAGTTTTTGTGAAGCCACATGGTGGAAACTATACCGTTGACTATTTACAGGAGACGTCCTCATAGTGGATCAAATATTGAATAATACCTTGGGGTTCATTAAAGGATGTAGGTAATGAGTGATAGTTGATGTTTCATTTGGTTAATCAGGTGTAGGAAATATAGACACGTCTAATTTTGTCTTTAGTAGTGGTTGGAGAGTTCGAAAAAGTGGTTGAGGTTTTTTGGGTGAGTTGACGATGATGAAACTTCTATGGTGGGTAGTGATGTATTTTTTGCAAAGATATAATACTTATTCTATAAGGCTCATAGGTTTGTGGAAATAGAATTGGATTGGTTGGTGTGGCATTGTGATTGGATTTTTTGGGGTGGCATTGTGATTCTAGAGAGAAATACTTGATGTGTGTAATTAGATTAAATAGAAAATCATTTAGGGTATATGATTGAGCCGATATGGTGGGATATTAAGTTTTCATGATACACCTATTGTGTGGTTTTAGAAATGATAGGTGCATTTAGAGTTTGATATGTGTATAACCTTTTTGGGGAGTGATCTCTAAAATATAATCATTTATTTTGAATGAGATGCTAAAAGGGATAAGCTGTGAATTCAGTAATGTGTTGGGTTGTCAAAATCTGGAATTTGTTTACAGAAAACTAAAAGTTTGAAATATGTTTACTAAAATAGGAATCTGTGTACTGTTTCTGTAACCTGTGAATAGCTCTAAAAGTTTTTAGAGCATGTTTGTAAGAAATTTGAAATCAGTTAAAAAATCAAGAACTTTTGAACTGTTTTTATAACTTGTGAACTGCTCTAAAACTTTTTTGATCATCGTTGCAGAAAATCTAAAATATGATTACAAAATCAAAAAACATGTTAACTGTTTTTGTAACCTGTGAACTGCTCCAAAATTATTCTACGCATGGATGCATTAATATGTCATTTACAGGTTCAATGAATGATTTTGAGATTGAAGAAGTATTGATTCCCTACTCATCTCTCATGATATTTCAAAGTGGTATCAAGAGATTCAAAGTTTGTGAAGGTATGAATGTAAATCACTATCTTTGAGTGGTTTCAGCCACACCATGATTTTAATTGAGGCGGGGTTGACTCTTACACGTCACATATGACCCATGGATTGTTGTCTAAAATTTTCTATAGAATCCGAATGTGATTGGTCATTTTTCCGTATGTCAGTTGTTGTTTTCACTTAAAATGATGTCCATTTTAAACAAAAGAGTGACACTTTGAGTGGTGTCAGCCACACCAAGCCTCGGATTGTGGCGGGGTTGACTCCTACACGTCACAAATGACCCATGGATCATTTTCCTAATGTATCAACACAATACCAATGCGTTTGGTCTGTTTTCCGTATGCCAGTTGTTGTTTTAAGTTAATATCCTATCCATTTCAAATAAAAGTGAGATAGTTTGAGTGGTGTCAGCCACACCAGACCTCATACTGTGGTAGGCTTAACTCGTACAAGTCACATATGACCCATGGATCATTTTCCTAAAGTTTCAATAGAATATGAATGCTTGTGGTTGGTTTTACGTATGTAAGTTGTTGTATTCACTTAAAATGATGTACTTTTGAAACAAAAGTGAGACACTTTGAGTGGTGTCGGCCACACCACGCCTTGAATTGAAGAAGGGTTGACTTTTACATGTCACATATTACCCATGTATTGTTTTCCTAAATTTTCAATAGAATCTGAATGCTTTTGGTCAGTTTTCTGGTTGTTAATTGTTGTTTTCAATTAAAATGGTGTTCATTTTAAACAAAAGAGAGACACTTTGAGTGGTGTCGGCCACACCGCACTTCGGATTGATGAGGGGTTGACTTTTACACATCACATATGACCCATGTATCCTTGTATTAATGTTTCAATAGAATCCAAATGAGTTTGGTCGGTTTTCCGTATGTTAGTTGTTGTTTTCACTTAAAATGATGTCCATTTTAAACAAAAGAGAGACACTTTGAGTGTTGTCAGCCACACCGCCCCTTGGATTGAGGAGGGGTTGACTCATACACGTCACCAATGACCCATGGATCTTTTTTCTAAATTATCAACACAATATGAATGTGTTTGGTCAGTTTTTCGTATGCCAGTTGTTATTTTCACTTAAAATCCTATCCATTTCAAATAAAAGTGAGACGGTTTGAGTTGTTCCGGGACCACTGGCCCTCATATTTAAGCGGAGTGGACTCTTACAAGTCAGATATGACCAATGGATCGTTTTCCTAAAGTTTCAGCAGAATCTGAATGTCTTTGGTTGATTTTCTGTATGTCAGTTGTCATATTCATTTAAAATGATGTCCTTTTGAAACAAAGGAGAGACACTTTGAGTGGTGTCATCCACACCGCACCTTGTATTGAGGTGGGGTTGACTCGTACACATCAAAAATGACCCATATATCATTATCCTAATGTATCAATACAATCCTAATGCGTTTGGTCAGTTTTCCATATGTTAGTCATTTTTACTTAAAAGAGTATCCATTTTATAAAAAAGAAAGACATTTTGAGTGGTACCGGCCACACCATGCCTCGGATTGAGGCGGGTTTGACTCGTACACGTCAAAAATGACCCATGGATCGTTTTGTTGAAGTATTAACAAAATCTGAATGCGTTTTTTTGGTTTTCTGGATGCCAGTTTTTGTTTTAACTTAAAATGTTGTCCATTTAAAATAAATGTGAAACACTTTGAGTGGTACCAGCCACACCATGCCTCAGATTGAGGCGGGGTTGACTCATACATTTAAAAAATGGCTCATTGAACGTTGTTCTAAATTATCAACACAATCCGAATCGATTTGGTCAGTTTTCTATATGTTAGTTATTGTTTTCATTTAAAATGTTTCCCATTTCAAATAAAAGTGAGACACTTTGAGTGGTACCGGCCACACCGTGCCTTAGTTTGAGGTAGGGTTGACTCGTACACATCACTTGGGAGTTTTTAGTGTCATCACGTGTGGATTGAAGATCCGTGTGAGTTTAATCCTCTTCTTGCTTCCTCTTTTTGATTAGGGTTTCCACTCTTCTCTCGTCTTCTTCCGAAGCTCTATAACTCTATTTTCTGTTGGGATTTAGGTTGAATCTTGAAGAGAGCTTCTATTGGGATCTGGGTTCTATGGACGAGGGTTGGGGGGGTGTCCGAGGTTCAGGGAGGAGGGTGTGGGGTTATCTGGGGGGCTGTCCGGGGTCCAGGTAGGAGGGTGGGGGGCTGTACAGAGTCCAGGAAGGAGGGTGGGTAATGTATCTAAAACTCTATCAAGGTATGATACATCGAATTTCGACAGGACTGCGAACCATCGTGAGGTGTCTTTTTTAGAGAAGGACCAAATCACAGCATTATCACGGCATGACCATGGTGTGACTGTGGCATGACCACAGCGTGACCGCAGCGTGACCGCGACGAGTTGGCCTGGTCCAGTGACATCCACAGGGAAACATCTTCCGACTAGGAGCGAAGGGAGCGGGAGGAGGAGGGGAAAAATTCTGATTGTCGCCTAACTCCCCATTAACTATGGGTGGGTAATGTATATAAAACTCTATCTAGGTATAATACATTGAATTCTGACAGGACTGCGAACCACCAGGGGGTGTCATCCTGGAGCAGGGCCAAATAATGGCATTACCGCAGTGTGCCCGCGGCGTGACCGCAGTGTGACCGTGGCCTGACCATGGAGTGACCGCAGCATGATAGTGGCATGGATGCTGAGTGACCGCTTCGTGACCACTTCATGTTGGACCAGTTCGACGACATCCGTAGGGAAGCATCTTCCGTCCAGGAGAGAAGGGAGCGGGAGGAAGCGGGGAAACATTTCGGTCATCGCCTCCCTCCCCATTAACTATGGGTGAGTAATGTTTCTCAAATTCTATCTAGGTATCATACATCGAATTCTGGCAGGACTTCAAACTCTCACGGGGTGTCGTCCTGCAGTAGGGCCAAATCACCGCATGACTGCTGCGTGACCGCGGCGTGACCACGGGGTGACCTCGGCGTGAACGCGGTGTGTTGGTCCGGTTCAGCGACATCTCCAGGGCATCATCTTCCAGCCACGAGTGAAGGGAGCAGGAGGAAGTGGGGAAACATTCCGGTCGTCACCTCCCTCCCCATTAACTATGGGTGGGTAATGTATCTAAAACTCTATCTATGTATCATACATCAAATTCTGACCGGACTGTAACCTCCACTGGGTGTCGTCCTCGAGCAGGGCCAAATCACGGTGTGACTACGTCGTGACCACAGCGTGACCACAACGTGACCGCGGTGTGACCATGGATTGACCATGGCGTGACCGCGGTGTGACCACTGTGTGACCGTGGTGTGACCATGGCATGACCGTGGCGTGTTGGCCCGATCCAGCAACACCTGTAGGGCAGCATCTTCTAGCCAGAAGTGAAGGGAGCAAGAGGTAGCGAGAAAACATTCTGGTCGTCGCCTCCCTCCCCATTAAATATGGGTGGGTAATGTATCTAAAACACTATCTAGGTATCATACATCAAATTCTAACAGGACTGCGAACCGCCGCGAGGTGTCATCCTGGAACAGGGCCAAATCATGATGTGACCGCGGCATGACCGCATCATGATCGCGGCGTGACTACGGCATGACCATGGCGTGTTGGACCGGTCTAAAAACATCCACGGGGAAGCATCTTCCGGCTAGGATTCCAAATAAATCCTATGTAGTTATCCTTCACATTATAGAAACTTATCTTATGTAATAAAAAACAGAATCTTGATTCAGGATTTTCGGATGATAAAGATATATATTTTAAATTCATTTTTTCTTAAAGTGGTTTTATAATAAAAACATAACATTATTTATCAAATGAAACAATTATATTAAAGAAAACTTATTAATTATATGAAATTCAATATAATTAAGTAGAATTAAGAAAGAAGCTAAATTCAATTTAAATCATTCTTAAATTAAAGATGCTACGAGAGGGAATCTACCTCAAGGTGGAACCAAGCCGTACACTTTGGCTCTTAGAGCTTTCTAACTAAAAGTTGTTTCTCCCCGACAGGGTATACGCACCTTCACACACATGCATGGACACCTAGCCCCTATGCACACACCTACATGGCCATGAGTATGTGCAAGGGGATCCTTACACATATTCTTATATGAATATACCAGTCTCCACTCACCTGTGTATGCATTTTTATATATAGACATGGTCACACCTAGCCCCATGCATGTATAATCATTTCCATGGCTGACTATACATGTAATGGGGGAACCCACATACATATACTTACTTACCTATGCATACGCAGGTGAGTTAACCATGACTTGGTGACTCGAAACTAATGAGCAGGGATCAATGCACTACAAAAAAGGATATTAAGAACCTTAAAACACATAAAGGACCCTACATAACCAGTGAAAAACCAACCAACAACATTAAAACCTTACCTCGATTAGCAAGAACCAAATCCACCCGAACCAACACAAAACGATCCAAAGCCCTACCAAAAAAATAATATGGAGTAAAAAATATTGAAATCCCTAAAATAAATGAGGTGAGAGACAAGTATTAATCATATAATCTTACCTCGGATCAAAGTCGGTGGAATAAAAAAATCGGAACCCCTTCTGGCCTCCTTCATAGAATATAACAACTCCTTATCCATAGAAAACCATAAAAGACCTATGTGGCCAATGTGAGAAATAAAATAAAATAAAAAATAACCTAAAACATAACTATATCCTGTGAATATACATGTCACAACCCAACATATAAGAACCACAATGCCATATGGGTCAAATCATGTTTTTGCAAGCAAGGGGGAAACAAATCCATGTTTCAAAATGATACTATCAAAAAGTGCATTCCTATTAATTAAAAATTAATCATCCTATAAATGGTATATAATTAGTTTGGATTGAGTTTTAGCTTATTTTGGTTTTGTTCAATACAAGTTTGTTTGGGAGATTACATGGCTACACCATTACTAAATGGTCAAGATAGGTTATGGTGTAAAGTTATTATGGAATTGAAGGATGAAAACATTATTAGAAGTGATTACAACTAATATTAAATGACCAAAACTTCCTAGATGAGCTTAAACAAGCTATATCTTGAGATCTCTTAGATATTGAGCAGGAAAAATTTTTAGTGATTGAATATGAATCAACATTCACTAATCTAGTAAGTATATGTCAAATCATATGATTAATATAAGGCTTAAGGAATGAAGATTTGTGATGAAGCTATGACTAATGATGTGATCATGGACCAGTCTTCTGATTTTTCTCGCCTATATATTTGTGGTTAGTATGATTTATTTAGAAAATATAGGTTTTACATGAACATGGATGGGTAGTTATTTAATTCCTCATTCAGGTGGAGGGAATACATCATTTAGCAGTTAGAAGATGAAGTATAAACACCTCTATGAGTGATCAACCATTACTTAATTTAATTGTTTCTTTAAATATTAATTTTTATGTATATAAAGACAGTATTAAGAGGCTCAATATACCCTTAAAAACTAACTTGATTATTCGATCATATATTTATAAGGGATTGATTATAACTATGTTCCATGGGAGTCATGGATTCTAAGGATGGTAAATGAATGTGAATAGATTAACATAGTAGACCTATAGATATGGTGTTCACAAGTCGCCTAGGTTTAGATAAAATTCCTTAGTGATTTTATGGAAATTAAATCACCCTGTCACAAGAACTTTAAGTGGATAAGATATCGACTGGGATATGAGTGGTCTAACATATGTATTATAATTTGGATGATATGTGTATGGGATGGATGAGGTTTTAGATCAAGTAAAATATTCCTAAGAGGATTGGGAATTGTGGTGATAGATTTGGAAATTGTATGTCTAGTGTTTGATGAGCTTAAACAAGCTAGATCTTGAGATCTCTCGGGTGAGATGCCTCTCAAAAAGGGGAAATTCCATTAAAAAGAATCACATATAAGAAGATAAACGATCTCATAAAATAGTATAGAGTCAAACACATTGTATCAATAGAAAGAAAACAAGAAAAGAATCTAAATAAGGAAGATCACCCCTCAAACAAATTGGGATACTGATTATAATACACATGTCCTGCAGTTATTAGGTTTCATGTATGAAAATGTGGAATCAAAAAACATTGATTCAATGTACAGGTGAACTCAATGATGTATTGTTGAATCACCCTCCTTTGGATAATTTTTTAAAGGCATGAATCATCAACCGAGCTAAAATAAAACATATAAAACATCGTAAATGACTGGTATATAGCCTAAATGAATCATATAAATACTAATAATAACTCGTAATTAAACTGAATTCAAGCTCACAGAGAGTTAGAATCGCTGCTTACATAGTAGAAGGGGGATTCACAAGTGACCATGAGCGAGGAGCAGCGAGCAGCAAGCGGGAGTTGGGATGGGAGGAGGGGAACTCAAGGTGGATGAGAGTGGTGGAAATGACGGGAGGAGTGTACCGGCCCTATAAGGTTTGGATAACTATGGCTTGAAGGGTGATGCGTGAGTGCCGATGAGCGGGGAGCAGCGAGTGGCGAGTGGAGAGTGGCGATCGGCGAGCGGAGAGCGGTGAGGGGTGGTCGGTTTGGTAGTGGAGGTGAGGACGAGAGGAGTATGTGAGTGGCACCGAGGGTTTGGCGAAGTGCGGCTTAGGGATATGAGAAGTATCCCAATAGCGAAGTGATTTTAGATAGTTATATCCCAACGGTTCATATGAACCATTGGAATAGGGTCTTTTTCCGAACAGTTTGTTAAAACCGTTGGGAAAAAAGCATTGGCATCAGTGGAATTTCCACCAATGAGTTCAACTAAAGAGATGAAGTATGAGATGCTAGTGTGGGTATTGGGTATTTTCGGATAGATTAGAATTATAATGCCAAGAGTCTTGGTGTGATTTAGCTTAGGATGGAACCTGGTTAGTGGGGCTGGGTTATAATACATGATTTTGATGTGGTTCTTGGCTGGATTATTGAGAATATAATGTATATGGGTTCGACATGGCGTGCTTTTGTGACTAGGAAGTTCATAAGGTGAATAATCCTCTTTGTCTAGATGGATGATGAGAAGTACACCAAGGCATGGGATAATCCTCGTGAGATTAATCTAGACTATGTGACTGAGATGATAGACTGGGATAGGTTTGATAGTATTGGGTGAGTGTCCAACCCATGTGAGGATGATATGATGTATGGAGACACTTGGAGACACTTGGGGTTATTTATACTATCTCATGGAGACTGTTGGTGTTATTTCATGACTCCAACATACTCCAGAAATTTTCCCACACAATGTTTTAGAAAAACAATTTCATCTCACGGAGTACCCCAAGGCCCCTCTATCTTACAGTGTTTTCTCACACTCGCACCTCATGGTTATACAATATAAAAGTGATCGACGTCAACTACTCAGGATAGCATCACTACCCTCTATCTATAGAAAGAAGTAAAATACCTATGTGGCCAATGTGATA
Organism: Viscum album; assembly: GCA_963277665.1. Taxonomy (NCBI): domain Eukaryota; kingdom Viridiplantae; phylum Streptophyta; class Magnoliopsida; order Santalales; family Viscaceae; genus Viscum; species Viscum album. The sequence goes on along the minus strand of OY728155.1, from coordinate 1,283,499,553 downwards.
AAGAAAATAAAATAAAAACTAAACAAAAACATACTTGTATCCTGTGACTATACATGTCACCACCCAATATATAAGAACCGCACCACCCCATGGGTCAAATCATGTTCCTTCAAGCAAGGAGGAAATAGTTCCATTTAATAATCTCTTCATTTTTCATTATGTTCTTTATATTTTACATTGTTGTAAACACCATACTAGTACACTTAGCCATTGAATATGCACTTATGCTACATTAGCTGAGTTGAAGATTGTGCACATAAACCTCTTCACTATAGAAAGAACCTCATAGGGACCACAATCAATGTTTAGTAGTTGATCCTACTCTTGAACCTGGTTGGGTACCAGTCCATGAACCAGATGGTCTACATGTTCATGAGGGTGTAAACCATTTCATTATACTATACTAAGAATAAAGTTGTTGGTATCTTTTCTACCAGTAATGGGAATTTCTCAAGGCTTAAGTTTCAATCGACTTCCGTTCCTATGTTAATGGCCCCTTAACTATCTGTGGATGTCAAGGGGTGTCTCCCATGGGTGTATTGTGGTGTTTAGTGTCTATATATGATTTTGTGGTGCTTCTGTATTGTGCAAAATGTGTATTTCATGGTCAGTTTAATAAATACATTGGTCAATTGGAAAATACACCCATACTCAATAGAGATATACCCACTTTTGATATAGAATACCATCCAAATAACCAACTCGGAAATTCAAGACCAACATTTTAAATTACCAATTCCAATTACATAATATATGCAGCACCAACTTATGTTTTATGAACCAATTAATTAAAGGGAAAGAAACTCCTCACCAATTAAAGAAATTTTTGCAGGTATAAGATCTATGAAACAAGTCTAAGATAAGCCCTAATATATGTGTCATTATTTTAATCATCTAGACTGTGTTCTAGATAAATTTTCTAATATGGGCATTATTGAAATATTGATTGAAAACTCACAGATGAAGATAAAATGGCCGATGAAAATGGATGAGTTAGGTCATAATGTTATATCAAAAATATTATATTTATCAACATGCATGGTTTTTAAATAAATGTATCAAAAAACATGTATTTCATCATTAGAAAATTTACCTTGAGAGTAAGGTCATAAGAAAACCTACCTCGAATCAACAACACATGACCAAGAATGCATCTCCTCTTATGGTGGATGGCCAAAGAACCAATAAGAAACTACCATGAACCCTAAACACCAAAGAAACCACAATAATCGGTTCAGCCCCTTAAAACTGGGTTTGACAAAACCAAAAATTACAAAAGGGAAGAAGAAACCCAAATGGAAACCAAGAAAAATAATTGGAGACATGTCAGTTTACTGGAAATTTAGCCACACACATATATACATAATGCAATAGAATTGCTAAAAGACATGTAGGCCTGTCCAAAATCAATCCACCCATCGATCTAATTTTCCCAGATCGAGTGATCCAACTACCTTAACTGGTACTAATTATATGCAGAATATGATGAATAAGATAATGGAGTAATTAATTTTATTTGAAAAATAATGATGAAATTGTGAGAAGGGATTCTATAGAAGGGCCTACAAGAGAAACACCGCAGGATAAGGGATTCGATGGAGGGGTAGAAATTCTAATGACATAACCATTTCCATGTCAATGAAGCAATTATAAAATAGGAATAGTAAAATAGACATATATGTTTACCAAATGCATTAATTTTCTATATTAACAGTAGGAAAATCAAGTGATAGACTAAATGAGTGATGCATTGAATGAAATTAGTATATACCTGCTTTTGATGTTGGTGGTGGAACCTACTGAGCAAAGGATATATAGACCCATGAGAGTTCTACATTAGGGTGCCATTTGCAGAGCTCATCCAGGCTATGGAAGAGGGAAACACTACCGAAGAGAAATGAGATGGGAGTAGAGGAGAAGAAATTGAACCCCAGGTATGCGAGGTGTGTCGGGTTGAAACCAATTAAAAACCATAAAATTTTAAATTAAAAAAGAAATGTGATATTTCCTGATGGAAGCACCAAGTCTACCCAGATGAGTGATTTTGCTCTGAGTCTGTGCGTTTGAAGCAGCATCAAGTCAATTCTTCAGTCATCAAAGGGGATAAGTCCATCCGTAAACTCGTATGATTGTACGAGTTGCCTCATGAATTTGACTACAATGGAGGAGAGAGTTCATGGGATGAGAACGATGGATAATCTGAGGAAGAATAGGGTTGTAGGGGAGAGGAACTCACCAGATAAGCACTGGGGGAGAGGAACTCACCGGATAAGCGCAATGATTAATCGGGGGAGAAGAGGGTTTTCAGGGAAGAAGAGGGTTGCAGGGGCGAGGAGAGTTTACGGGGGGATTGGCATGCAGGGATGAGCCCGACAGTATTGATTTTTGAGAATGGTATACCTATGGTTTCTTTAAAATCACAGGGATAGACATGCCTACCACATATATACCAACGGTTTTCTTAAACAGTTGCTATAAATGCGTTGGAAAAAACCTTTTTTCCAGTAGTATTAAAAATCAATTTATATCAATTTTGAGACTATTTAGTAATTGATTTTTATTAATGTAATAACAACTTTTTTCCTTCAAAAAAAGCATTAAATAATCGCTAAAATTTAAATTTTATCCAATTTTTTTATTAAATAAATGTATCAAATTAAAGTTATTTTAATAATTATAATATCATTTATTTCAATTCATCATTAATTAGGTAATCAATTCATCATCATTGTGTCATAAATAAATTTAATTATTTAATGTCTAAATTTTATAAATAAAATACCATGATATAAGAAATAATTTTATCTTTCTAATTTCTATTTTTTTTGAAAAAATAATTTATATAAACCAAATTAAAATTGGTTTAGTTTGGAGATACATGATTATGATATATTTCCTTTTTCTATATATTAAACATTATAAAATGTTATTATCACACCCAAAAGGCTCCATGGGGTCTTATAATAGACCTAAGAATGATCTTGGTCCACCATATATCATCCAATTGGATTAGGATACGTTTTATGGTAGTTTTATATTATTATAATTTTATTTTTTACCCTTATTTACATGATTTTCCCTTTAACCATGGTAAATAAAAATAATTACTAAAGTCACTATTCATAATGTCCAAAAATAAAAGATACATATTTACACAATTTGGAAATTATGATTCCAAATATGGAATCCATCTTCCAAAATTTAAAACACAAAATTGGTATAAATTAATTTAAAATTAATTCCCATTGTCAAAACCAGAAAGTGGGTTTTTATGAAGTAAAAACTATCAAAAGATTATCATGTGTTTATGTAAACTTTCAATATGAAATTACTTACAATGGAAAATATTGTATTAAATTATAAAAAAATAATCAAATTAAACTTTAAAAAAATAAAAAAGACAATCTAACTATATATATATATTAGATGAAAAGACAGTTTTAAATTAAAATGCAGCATTTCCCACTATTCATTAAAATATGGTTTTTATCAGAAAAAAACAAAACATTTATCCAAAATAAATTTTTATGTCCTACTTCTAAATGAAAAAAATAATTTTTTAAAATTTAATATATAAAAGTTTCAAATATGGTATTTAAAAAGGGTTCACAATGAAAAGGCGTAAAAACTATTTTTTTAGAAATACATATTTTATCTGAAAATTGTATTTCTTATTATTATATTTTTATGAAACACATAAAATAAATGTTAAAATTATTTGTGATTTATATAAAATTAACAATGTGGTTAATATTATTTATAAATTATTTTTAAACAGCTATTTTTATATGTCATGGTGCGCTCGAACTTGGTGTTGCATGTAGTGCAATCTAAAATGGTGTTGTGTATAGAGTAAACTTATATTGGTTTAGTGTACAACACAAGATATTGATTTTATTTAAAAGGAAATATAATTTGGAATCTTGGGGTGTTACATTATCCCCACCTTTAGTAAATTGTATCCTCACAATTTTCAAATTTGGGTTTGGTAACAAAGGTTTGATTATTCAAAATCCCTTTATTGCAATCCAACTTTAAAAAAATGGTCGATAAAACCTCCACATTAAAATAGACAAAGGAATGTAATAAGGTTACCCAGGATAAAATATACTATTATAACTTGTAGAAAAATATGTATATGGATTAAAAACTAATGATCATGTTTTGATGGAGAGTGATAGATAACACGATCAGGAAATGGTTAACAACCTCAAAGGTATAAATCTGTGATGATCCAAGGGGCCATTTGATTCATTACAAAAGAATGTACTCGAAAAACATTTTTGGCTTTCAAGATCCTTTATCTAAAGTTTAAGAACATTAGATGAAATACTTACTTCATTTTAGTTCAATATTAGCGTTGGTCATGCCTTGAACAATTTCCACATCATCTCTTATTAAATAAAATAAAGTTGAATTTGCCATTCCAGAAGTGTTTGAATATCCAGCGATCCATAAACAGAATGATAGTTCATTCCATATGTATCAAAAAAAAACATTAACATATGTTACCACATATGCATAATTCCTCCTATAGAATGATAATACATTAATCTTAAAAAAAAATTCAATAAGAGTATAACTTATACTATCCATAAATGGATAACCTTACAATCCTTCCAAAAATTGTAAATATGTAACTTTCGAAAGAGGTGAACTAAATCAGCTTATCATTTATCTCACATATCTCATAGAGAAGTTCTTTGTTGTCACATTCCAAATTTTTGAACACATTCATCATGTATTCTCTTGAGTCATAGTAACAACCTGAATTATTTGGTATCCTTTTTGAAAACTTGCATGTTTCCTTTTTCCAAATCATAGTAGAATATTTTTTAAATACTAAAAAGTTTTATACTTCATCCATGATAGCATAACACTATTATCAACAAATACATAATTTGTTCTCAGGAAACTACAATTATCCAATTTTTTTATTCAAATCCAACATATCATTATCCAAACATCATTATTTTGACATAAGAAACATATTAAGGGTTATCATAACCTTAATAATTTGTTCTCCTATTATAATATGACCATTAAAACAATTTTCTTTTCCATTATAACTATTCAAAATATTCATGAAAATATTTTAAAAAACATAAACTAAATACTTCTTATATAATTCAATATTCATAATTATTGGATCCAAATACATAAATACTTTAATATTTCCAATTTAATGGTTAGCATGGAATATGTCCTTCTTTAGTTTAGAATTAGATTATTATTTCTGGAAATTGAGTAGGGTAATACCCATGATTTCCACATATGATACATTGAACTCCATTACAATTGGTCACTCTATGAACCTTTTTCCTACAAAGATAACATCTTCCCCTCCATTTGAGGTATTCCTCAAGGTTCTTCTTCCCTTACTCATGACATGTAGAAAGCTTAATCTTAATTCTTATATGCTTCTTAAAATTGTAACATTTATAAACATTCATCTTCCTCTTACACAATGTGTTAAGAAATTCATCAAATACCACATTGTTATTTATATATCATGATAACTAATATATCATAATCACAATATCTTTCTCTCCAGTCATTATCCAATTTTGTTGCTACAAACCACAAAAATTTCCATCAGACTCAATGTTAATTTAATTCCATTTAGTTTCCTCCGTTAACTAAGTCAAGAAATCACAGGGTGAGAAACACATATCATTTAAGAAAACCATATAATCAAGGTAAGGTACTTTAAGCCTATAATATATTAGGTTTAATCCTAATTTATACATGATAATTACCAAATTTCTAGGGGGTTATTCTATACTTATCCTCAAATTCCATATTAGGGATATGATCCCTAATCTTTAATTTCTAAATATATTCCTAAGGTTATTTCTAAACTTACATTAATGCCAACTGAAATTCCCTGACCCCAGTTACCCAGATCTGGTATATTATTTTAATACATTATCATGATTATAAGGAATCAAATTCTGATGTACTAATCAACTTAGTAGTCTTGGAAAATATATTATATACATAAAAATTACAATATAATTTCTAACATAAAACAGATCATAGATAGTCCTTTGAGAATTACATTATTAACTTAGCTTAACTTTATATATCAATCATAAAAAACTTCTTAGCATCTTGGTAAAATAAAACATAAGAAAGGGGTGATCTCAGATGCTCAGTAAGGATAAAAAATATAGCAGAAGCTATCAAAAATAAGTATAAACATTCAATTCAACATACAAAACTAAAACACAGGCCTTTTAAAACATTATCTTCAGCATAATATGGAAAGATTAAATCAAATAATTCCATTTAAACATTAACATGGATATTATACTAGTAGAATAATCACATGTAAAATCAATACCTAATCTCATAATAAGGGAATGCACAATTCTGGACATATTAACCATTACGTTAAGGCCTCATGCCAAGACCATACACAAATATTCTTTCAAGGCCTTATTCCAAGATACTGGTTTATCTCATGAGACCTACCAATGAATCGAGGGGATATAATGAGCCCTTCTCATCACTTACTTTGTCTAATGCATTTCTCATATGAAAAGGATGGAACATAAGATAAACATTCATATTTAAAAATAGCATACAAAATTTTAATAATTTAACTATAAACCTTGAATGGTTTAAAAATAGCATATCTGTAGTCAAACATATCACAAAAAACTTCAATACAATATAAAATATTTTACCATAATAAACCAACCTCAGACAGGTATAAAATCCAACAAATGATTTTGACATAGATGAAAATAATTCATTAAAATCTTTTAGGAAAATATCCCCTTTTACATTAAATCATTTAAAAGCTGTAAAATTTTAAAATAAATAATTTCCTTTGAAAATAACCTTTTATTCTTGTAAGGAAAGTGTAAAAATGGTAAGGAGATGTAATAGTAGAAAATTTTCACTCGTGTTGTATAAGATAAAAACCATTAATTCCTTAATTTTTCTAAAAGGTCATAAAGTACCTTGTTTGGAAAACTACTGAAACATTCCTTTCAAAAAATATAAAAAGTAAAATAGGGGTAAAACAAAATTTAAACATATATAGGATAATAGTAAAATATTTTATGAAAACATTTTTAGAAACATGTACTTTGATGATAAATAAGTCACAACCGATACTTATGCATCAACAATCTCAAATAATAATGAGATTGTAAAATTAACCCTTACCTTAGGTCAGATATTCTTCGAACGTGTCGGAAATTCTTGTATAATGTTTTTAAATATATCATTAAGTTATATTTGAATCAAAATAATATTTATGTTATAATATATTATTCTTTTATGACGTTATATTACCCATTTATTAATAATTCCCAGTTAATGAAACATTTTGTGTAACATTCGCTTTGTTTCCCGTACGTGTTTCGACCTCTTATGCTTGATAATATTACATAGACCATGTTTTAATTACTTACAGAATGTATAATATTATTTATATATCATATATATTCATAAATTATATATATAATAGATAGATATAGGAAATTTAATACACCGTTCATGGAGACGGTTGGTCGTACATACGCATGAACGTTGTTTTCATTTTCTTATCGTATTGATTAGAAGTAAGTGAATTAAAATATATGTACATATATAAATATATAAAAATATATATAATTACATTAGCATAATTATTTCATATATTTCATATTAATTCATTATATATATATTTTTATATAATAATTTTTGGATAGTGATCGTGGTAGATGAGTCTCATCACGTTGTGGAGACGGTAAGCCATACGTACGCACGAGTAACGGTATCATTTACTTACTGGATTAATGGTATGGAATTGGATGGAATATTAATTTTAAAAAAAATAATATAATTTTATATTTTATATTTAATTCATTTATATTCATCATTATACCCGTTGAAATATTAAAAAGAATAAAAATAGATTACACCATAGCATGGAGATGGTAAACCATACGTACGCAGGCATGGTGATATTTTCTTTCATAGGATGGTTAAAATGTGGAATATAAGTATCCAAAAATTATAAAAATATATTAGGATATAGTAGATTATAGGGTTATTATTTTAATATGCAAACAACATAGGAAGATGAAGTATAAGAAGAAACGAACATTGAAAGAATGGATAAAATGATTACCTCTTCTTGAGGAGTCTCATTTTTATTTGCACAAAAGGACTTCTTAAGTTGGTTTTATTCCTAAAGGGTGGAATCTAGGATGAATAAAGGTAATTTTGGTGGAGTTTTTGGAAGGTTTGTTTTGAGCCAAAGGGCGTTGGAGGTGTGAAGAAAAGGGAATAAGATGTGCTCTTTTATATGAGAGGCGAGGGACGATTTCGGAAAGCCTTGAAATATTAATTTATTATAAATTTATTTTAGGTTTCTAATGGCTCAAAACTGATTTATTTCAAGGATAATTTAAGGATGCGTCTAAATCCTCTCAATCAATAGGTTTTATAAAATTTTAGGTCAGAAGTTAACCTTATCTTATTTATTTAACCCTTAATTAGATAAGTTAACTCTTATCATGTGTTCTTTTATTTTTATACTATATGGTTAATATAGTTACTATAAAATTCCAATAGAACATAAAGTGGATAATTAATTACATTTTTAACACTATATAAGACATTTGGGAGAATATTATATTTCATATGACTATTATATAATTTTATAAAAAATTGTTTGTTTTAAAAAATCATTTATGTTAAATTTAAAACTATTTAGTATTTGATTTTATTAAAGTCATAAAAACATGATTAATTCGAAAAAAGGGAATTAAATCATATATAAAATGTCAATTTTATCCAAAAAAATAATTTATTGAATACAAAATCCCAAATTAAATTTATTTTAATAATTATAATATCATTTATTCCAGTCATTCATTAATAATGTATTCAATGCATCATCATTGTGTCATAATTAAATAAATTTATTTATTTTGTAAAAATTATAAATAAAATACCATGATGTAGGAAATATTTTTATAATTCTAATGACTATCTATATTCAATGATATCATTCATATAAAACATATTAAAATTTCTTTACTTTAGAGATACATGTTTAGGTTTTATTTCCATTTTCTTTAAAATAAAAATTATAAAAGGTCATCATCACACTAATGTGGCTCCATGGGGTCCAAATATTGACCTAAGTATACTCAGGGTCAGCCATATATCATCCAATATAACTAGGACACATTTATGGGTTGTTTTATGTTATTATAATATTATTTTGTATCCTTATTTACCTGAGTTACCCTTTAACCATGGTAAATAAAAATAATTACTGATGTTAATATTCATAATTTTCAAAAATAAAAGATACCAGATTAAATTTTTTTGGAAATTTTGATTCCAAATATAGAATCCATTTTTCAAAATTCAAAACACAGAATTGGAAGAACTTAATTTAAAATTAATTCCCATAATCAAAACCATAAAGCAGGTTTTTAATAAGAAACAATTATCAAAAGATTGACATGTGTTTATGTCCAATTTAAATATGAAATTACATAAAATGAAAAAAAATTATTAAATGATAAAATAATAATCCAGTTACACTTATAAAAATATTAAAAGGACTATCTAACAATATAGATAAATAAGATGAAAGGTAATTTTGAATTAAAATATATTATTTCCCATTATTCATTAAAATATGGATTTTATCAGAAAAATATCAAAAATTTATCCAAACTAAATTTTTATCTCTCTATTCTAAATAAGAATTTATTTCATTCAAATTTAATATATAAAAGTGTGAAATATATTATTTAAGAAGGTTTTTCCTTGAATAGGGGGAAAACAACATTTTTTTAAAAATACATATTTTATATGAAAATTTTAATTTTTCCTTATATTTTGTCTAAGAAACACAAAAGATGAATTTTAAAATCATATGGGTTTTGTATAAAATTCAAAAGGTGGTCAATATAATTCATAGCCTCATTTTAAACGGATAGTTTGATAGGTCATGGTGTGTTCGAACTCAGTGTTGCGTGTAGCACAAGCTAAGACGATGTTGTGTGCAGAGCAAGCTTATATTAGTGTAGAATACAACAGAAGATATAGAATTTATTTAAAAATAAAAATACCATTGAATCTTGGGGTGTTAAAATATCTTCTCAGGGAGAAATGTTTAGTTTTTATAGATCTAAAGAGCCTTAGATTAATTCTTTTATCATAGGGATATTAATTTTAGGCCACCACTTGAAAATTTTCCAATAATCATATTAATATAGCCATGATCAGTATGACCATTATCATATGACTTTATATAACCACAATTTTCCATGGACCATATATATAGGAATACCCTTTTCATCCTATAGAAATAACTGATGTGGATCATTATTGTAGGCCCACATAGGAAGGGGATATGACCATGGTCTATATAGTCTTTGGTCGTAGGTAGACATGGGAAAAAAGAAAAACTTGGGAAGTTCATAGAAAAGGGATAAAACCCTGGTCCAAATTAATTATGGAAGTATACCAAGGCTACAAACCTAGTCCACATGGATCATGGTTATAGAGGTTTACTACAACCCCAAACCATGTGAATTATAGCTACATGGACACTAATACCCATGCTTCATGTGGTTTGGGGAAATAGTGGTGGCCAATGACCACCTATAATCATAGAATATATATACCATAGAGACATGGGACACCTATGACCATGGTCAATATGGACTGTGGTCATAGGTCTATATAAAACAATTATGCTAATAAATACTTAATATTTAATATATATATATATATATTAATATATATTTACATATGACGTATTATAGGTTAGTGGTAAAGTCTTATTAAATAAAGTATATGATTTCATGATCAAATATTTATAATGGAATTTTTTAATAATTGGGAATGAATATGCCCATGGTTATGACTATAGTTTTATGTAAAGACCTATATACATGGATATTGATTGTGTCCATATTTGTATGTCCTTGTGTAAATCCACATGGTAGAAAGTCTATTACTATGGTTTGTGACCATTTTTATAGGTTATGGCTAGGGTCTATTGGGTTATTTCCATAGCTTTGGCCATTGTAAATAGCCTTATTTTCTATTAGTGGGTAGAGATTGTGGTTGAAGTTCATGTAGGACTAGCACTTCAATATGTCTTATACTTTAGGAATGGTCAACATAGTGGTATATTCCCTTATCAAGAAATATTATGCTCGGTTGATAGTCTAGGAAACCATGTAGTTAGCTATGTTGTGGTGGTATATTATTGAGTAAGATGATACTGCTCACCGTTGATCAAGGGTTGTAGGACCTAGAATTTTTCAACAAGTGAAGGAGACCTATATTGGATATATTTATAACGATATTTAGTGAGATTGAATTATTTCTAGATATTCACTAAATAGATTCTCAGAAGGTTGGGAGAATTTCATCTTTTTTGTAGAGTGTACAGTGGTTCTTACATTGATTCATGGGGATGTATTGAGGTATTTTCACACCTCACCTAGGGTATTAAATCCTCTAGTTATAAATATGTACCAACATCTTATTAATCTATTTTTTGTAGCCCAACATGGAGAGAGAATTTCTGAATTCATTTTGTAGTGCATCACATGTTAACAGGTGAAATATAAGGACTAGGTTCTTGTTGTCTAGATCAAAACCCTTGAGGATTCATAGTGAAAGTGGGATAATATTTCATTAGATTTCATGAATGGATTTCATAGTTAAATAAAATTTCATAACAACATTTGGGTGAACATTGAACGATTAAACTAGCCATCATTAATTCCTTATCATTTGAGTATAGTTCTCAGTAGAGAGTTTGGGGTTCTTTTATAAGATCAAAGAGCATGGTTGCAATTATTACCCTATATTATTGTCTTTAACCTTGAATTTCATTTCATATCCAAGTTGTGGAGGATTTTTTAATATGATTTTTGGGACCCATCTACAATTAAATATGATATATCACCCCTAGAAGGATGGTTAGATCGAGAAGACTGTATAGATTCTTGATCATATATTATGGGCATGTGTTCTATATTTTGGTAGGAGATGAGATGATCAATTACCATTATTATATCTTTATTACAAAAAATAGACACCCTAATATTATCTTCTAACCTTTAGAGACATTATATGAGACACCCTATAGGTTACTCTTTTACTATATGGAGATTAGAAAGGCTTCTCTTATGGGGGATGAGATGGTGCGGTTGATGATGAAGAATATATAGGTGATCAAGGAGTATATGAGGATATACTATATTTGTAAAATTTTCTACATGGTTATAATATAGACACCTTTAGATTTTGAGTATAGGGACCATGTGTTACTATCGGTCTCAAATTATTGTGGTTTGAGGAGGTTTGGTCATGATTTTAAGTTATCCTATAGGTTTTTTTTAATTTTATCAGATTTTGTCTAGAGTAGGTGATTTTTCTTATCACATGTATTTACCCCTGTATATGGATCAAGATAAAAATAATTTCTACTGGTCAAAACTAATTTGGTATGATTATTATTCACCACAAATTATCCACTAGGGTGAGCTAGATTTTGAGGATGACACTACCCTTATGGATTACCCAGTAATTATTGAGGATTATTAGGAAAGGATTCTTTATGGGGGATAAATTCCTTTGGATCATTTTATATGACAGTATAAGAATATATAGGAGTGATCACAGCAATGTGTAAATTAAATGTGCTCTATGTACCAAAACCTCTTTGCATGAGCTATGATTTTTGGGATGAAACTAATTGTAGGTGGGGAGGATTTAGAGACATATATTCTTATAATAGATGAATTTGAATATATTTAATAATATTTATAAAGGTATTTATAAATCATGTTTTTTTCATTTTTGATGTAGAAATTCAAAAAATATATAATAAATATTTAGTTCTTAGTCATGCATGAGATAATTAATAATAATGCCTAAAGAGACTTTTGATTTTAAATTTTGAGATGTTGGTTGCATCCATATTGAGTGGTTCTTTCCAAGGAGGGGTTTAATGTTGGAAAATTCGGGCATGAACTGAGAAACATTAGGTATCATATTAAAATATATGATTATTGGTACCTTGAACAAATATATATCTTTAAATATGCTGTTATGATGTTTTACAAAGTATTTTTCATCCACAATGGATGTAACCCTTGAAAGGATCTTCTCATTATTTACTTGTTGGAAATTTCCTCTTCTTGTTTTCTTTAATGGTATATGTAGATCAAGGTGTGATCATTGAAGCTTTTATTATTCACTATCAAGGTAGAAAAATTATTTAATATTTTTCACCTCATTATTTACACTTGGAAATTTATGAAATTTTCAGATTATATAATGGATTTCCATGATTATTTACATCTAATTTTTTCTTGAGTTTTGAATAAAACTTAATCTAATTTATTCAGTAGAAAAATATTATTCAAATTTTAATGGGAATTATATTACTTATTTTTAGAACATTTTGGGCTTAAATAATATAGTTATAGATATTATCTTGATAAATTATTTTAATTCATAATTAATCATGATTTATCAAAATAATTATTTTATTTATTCATTTTTGTTTATTCTTGTATTATAAATTGAATAATTCTATCATTTTTATCATTTTGATTTTTTTTATTTGAAGGATTTTTGATCTTCATGTGATGAATGATGATGAATGATGGTGGATGGTGATGAATGGTGAATAACAATAAAGCTTTTCACTCCTAAAATTATTCTTTTTCATTTATATATTTCATATTATTCTTTTTTAACTCTGAACACTAACCCAGTTTGGGTGGTCAATATATCCCTTAACCACTATTATCTAATTAAAATATCCTTTATCTTTATGCTATTGTTTGATCATGGCTAAGAATTTCAACAAGGATGGGTGGATTTTAGTTTAGGTTCTTATGAGGGAATGAGTATTATATAGGGTTCTTTGACAATAGTATTGGGTAAAGCATCAATGTATGGGGTGGATGAGATGAATAGTGGTAGTTAATAACATCATTGAAGCCACAGTAGGGTTTAAAAAAGAATCAAGGGGTGTCAGACTCAGCCAAATTTGGTGGTGCTGCTAAAGGCGAAGGAAATTCCAATGGAAGCAACATAAATTTTCAGGAACAAGGAAATCCAAATATGGAATTATTGGTTACTCACCATGTAATTGTCTAGAATGCACATCATTTCACTATTATAATGAAATTCTATACCAATGGTTTGTAGGGTCGTTGGATGTTATGACATCTGTATAGAAAAATACCAATAGTTTTGGGAAAGCCGTTGGTATAGGTAATTTAAAAATAAAACTCATATTGGATTCAATCCATGAACCTCCCATTAATTATCCAACGACCTAACCACTAACCCAAAATGGCTTTTGTGAATATAATATCATAAATATATATATAGATATATACACTTATTTTAATTTTTTTTATTTATTATTATCTGACAGTAGAGTTCATAAAAAATATGGACCCCTATACCAAAGGTTTGGAGAACCATTGGTGAATATACCATGCATTTTTGGGCTATACCAACAGTTTTAGATAAACAGTTGGCATTGGGTGGACCTATTCCAATGGTTTTGGCCAAACCATTGGTATATGTCCATATAAGTGAACTAAGCCAATTATTTTGGCCAAACCCATTGGTATTGGCCCATATAAGTGACCAATACCAACAGTTTTGAAAAAACCATTGGTATAGGTCCATTGGTATTGCTCAAATTTCTAGTAGTGTGTGTTATGTACCATATTGATATAGTGTATAACTGTTTCTATATATTTTTCATATTTTTTAAACTATGGTCACGCATCATGTATCCTTGGGTTGTGTGCCTCAGCCTATATTTAAGTACATGCCAAGCCAAAAAATCAACCCAAATACACTGTGTTTCAAAGAAACATGCCATGTAAATCTAGGGAGATGTATCATTAGTTAAACATTTTACAAATCAACTAGAATATGTGGTTCCATAAGCCATGGGACATAAAGTACAGGTCTTGTATATAGAGTACATGACACAGACTCATGCGACATTACATTTTTATCTTAACTAAGAGTTTCACATATAGTGTACACTAAAAATAAATTCCATGTTGGTCAATCTAAAATGAATTGGATCATGATAGCATATTTATAGATTCTATTAACAATTAAACACCATATTCACCAGATTAAAAGATATGTATATCATATTTATTAGTATTTATCATATTTTCTCACCCAAGTGTCAGTTTTGGATGCATGAGTAGTCCAATATATGAAATTTGAAGGATATAATGAAATGGTTAATATATATATTTATCATTTTAGGATTATTTTTAAATATTTATAGTTTTTTAGTCTCCATTTTTTCATAGATACATTGATAAAGAGATTATGGAACATGGATTGAGAAAACACAAGGTTTGTAACCCCCCATGTGGTATATCGAATCCATGGAATGGGTCCACTATATACCTAGTTGAGTAAGTAACCCCACCTAATGATAGGGTCTAGGTTATCCACTTATAGAGTAGGTAACCCTCTTGGATGACACATGTACCACACAATGAGGTATAGGTGTTGTGTAGGGGTTGAAACCCCCTCGACTAATGTGCACTCTTTATTGAGGTTTAGGTGCCCCACCACTATACTGATAGATGATTTTAAAGTGATAAAAGTGAGTTATTTTTGGTTATATGTATTTTTAGTTCCCTAGGTGATATAGTTTTTCTTCATCATATGAATTTTCTAAATAGGATCTATAGATATTGTGGACGTAATTATCTTTTTTTTCATGTTTCCTTAAAATGTATTAGGGTTTTACTGATTTATTCGACTTTATTTTTATTTTATTTTTTATTCAGGGGGAATCATACTAGGTATATTTATAATCATCCCTCCATAGGCAATGTCCCCATACAAGTTGTTTCTAGGAATACTTTTCATATTTTGGTGTAGATTTCCATAAATGTAAAGCTAGTGAATCTGGGGCTTATATGGTTTTGGTTTCATGAATTTCTAGTTTTACTTATGTTGGTGTTAATATTATATGGGTTTTACCTATCTCATTTTTCAAGGTTTCTTTTTACCATGGGATGTTGGCCCTTGTAACTTTACCCTATTTTCATGAATTGTTTTATGTTATATTGTTGGATTTTCATTTTCACATGCATGTTGTACTATAATTGTTTATGAATATGGGATTTCAGTGTAATATTCATTTTACTAGATATGTGATATTTCATATAGTTTTATAAGATAAGGCATACCATTAGTAAGATAGGACTTCATAGTTTTTTTCTTCATCCCTTGGACTATTGGAGGTGGGCTTCGGGTGTAAATGAGGGGTCTTAGTGGGCCAGGCAATATAACCTGCCTTATTGAAGATAGACTTGGTGTGTTATTATTAGTCATGAACCTAAAATATAATGGGTTTTAGTGGGATCTACTCATTAAAAATTTAGATTTATCAGACTCTGAAAAATATTAGTTATGGTTTTATAAAAACTAATATAGAGAAATTAATTTTTAATATTCTATTTTACTAAAAATTTGTTATAAAAAATATTTTAAGAATTTAATATTAAAAATATATTCCATTTTTTTTTGAAACATAGGTTGATAATAATAGTTGAATTATGGAATGTATTCTAAAATTATTATTGTTTGTTTTTAATTGTCATAATGGAAGAAATATGGATTTCATGAAGGATAGAAGAAGTTTGTAACCATTTTTCGGTGTTTGAAAATTGATTTATTGAATGAATGAAAAATAAAATTTTAAAATTTAATGTTACTCCATGGTTTACATAAATATATATTGAATAATTCTATTGGATAAAAGTAATTACTATTTCATTAAGATGTATTTTGGTGGCATATGGTTCAATGATAAAAGTAGTTTAAGGGTTTTCCAACATTTCATAGTCATTCCATGCATAATTCAAAGATATCATGTGAAATGATTCTATTTTTTATAATATATATGATGGAAAATTACATAATGGGAATATTTGATTGATTTATAAGGTATTTTTGAAAATAAGAAAATTGGGATGATTAATACACTTAATAATATTGGGTTGTACTAGGAATCCATTATCTAGCATGAAGAAATGTACTACACTATATTATTATTTTTTATTATATCATGGTTTCATCAGATGGATTTCCTAAAATTCATTATGCAATGAATTTTGTGATAATATTTTTTGTAAGCCATTATTTTTAGTGTATTTTGTACCCAAGGAATATTATGTCATAATACTATATATTATTCCATAATATGGAAGATATTTATATATTTTATATATTTTAATATTTTTGAAATTTGGGAAAACATAATTGATTAAATGAAAATATGAATCAATAATTATGAAGAATTTTTTAGGATAAATCTTAAAAATTCAATTGGCACTAAAAGTTTGCGATTTTCAACGGAAAAATATTGAAGATATTGGGGGATAAATGAATGGATATTAGTGAGAAAAAACGTGGAAGAAGAGAGGAACTATAAAAAATCTAGAATGATAAGGATATTATTGTTACAAGTTTAGAGAACTTACATTTAATTTAATATCTAAATATACTTATAAAGATAGATATAAATTGAAAAACCAATGATAACTTGGTGTATTAATTTTTTAGTACTTTAATTGTAATGGTTTTTTAGAAAACCTTTTAATATCCTTGTCATAAATTTGTGAGTTTAGAGATAAGAATATGTATTTATAATTGTAATATGTTTTTAAATGATCCCAACACGTGTATTCACCAAAAAATAAATTAGTGAATTCTTGGGGCATCTATACATCATCAGAGTACAATACTTGTATGTAGAACATTCAAGTGAACAAATTAATTTTTTTGAATTTTTTGTTTTATTTAACAATATTTTTATATTGTGTTTGGATAGAATAATTTGACACATTCAAGCTTGTATATTAACAAAATATTTATATAATAGTCAAGAAAAGATATTCACCCAAACCCCTACCCCACTCTTAGGGTGACTAAGACCAAAATGGCTATAATATGTGGTATCAAATCCATGGTTTTTTTCTAGAAAATTTATCATAAGAAAGAATTTGACATTGATAGAATTTTCCATGAAAAACGAGTTATTTTATTTTTTGGATTCAACTATAAAATACAAAACAATCTCTTAAGATCACATCTTCCATCTCTAGGGTTATATGTATTCACTTATTTAATAAATTAATTTTTTGTATGTGATCCCTTTTTAGGCCGAATGGACCAAAGGCCTTCATTTTTATTTATTTTTGATAACCCCCTTTCAAGGGATGGGGGAACCCTTACAAGGACCATAGGCTCAGATATTACATAGCCCGTAGGCTTAGGAGATTACATGAAATGACGGTCATAGGGAATTCAACCAGACTATCTTCAAGGAACTGCCCCTCCCCAAAATATGCATCATGATAGTAGCTCTCCACCTTCACACGGCTATCTTTCTAGGCTTCCCGTGCAATCACAGGCTGGTCCCGATGGCATAATAATACCCTCTAATTCTAAAAAATCCATTTGGTTCTTCTCTGGTGAGTGAACTTTCTCTGAATCCTCCTCTGGGGATACTCCTTTTCTGTAGAGTCTGTCTGGGGCTACTTCACTGATCATGTGGCCTGAAGGCCTTGAGGTGGCCTGAAGGCCTTAAATGTGGCCCGAAAGCCTTACTAACCCAAAGGCCTAGGTGTCCCGAAGGCCTTAAGGACTCCAAGACCAAACAAGTGGCCCGAGGTGAATAGTTCTGACTACTATTGTACCTAATAGTACCTGCTACATTAAATTCTATAGTAAGTGCTATAGTAACCCAGAATTATGCCTCTTCCTAGTTTCAAACCCGAGTCTCGTGGATGCACTCCTCGAGTCCTCACCAACTGGGCTAAGGCTCATGTGACCATTAAGATGTCATTAAATGATACATAAAATAAGTTACTCAATATTGATGAAAGGGAAAAAAATATTATTTAGATTACTCTCAAATAAAATATATATGAAAATGATTTTTTATATATCTATAAAAGAAAGATAGAATAAATAGTCAAATTTTTAGGAATGATAAAATAAGTTCAAGAAAAAGAATCAATTTTTTATTAATATGTTTGATTATTTGAAGATATACCTTAATGATAGTATAAATTTTTTCTTCAATCTAATCATTGTTTTTATTGTATCCATATGAAAAATTGCATAAAAATCAACTATTTTGAAATCATAAAAAAATATTAACGAGACTCCCACCTTTATGAAATCCAGTGATATTAGCACTTGGAGTATGAAACTTAACGAAGATATCTCTTGATGATATACAATGTAGTTTGGTGAAATATAAATTGTGAGTAAAGTCATAAGTAATGATGATTTAATCATTTAAATATATTTATTTCAATGAAATAGAGAACCTTGAAATCATTCACAATTAAATTGAGGATGAAGTGAGTGGAAAATCTATTTCACTTGTAGATAGCTAGTTTAAAATAGATAAAGTGATATTTTTTAAAAATATATAAATGGAATGTTTCATGTTTGGAAAAGGTGGTCACATTATTTCAAGGTTTAAAATAAGTCTTGATTGAGACAGTTTTGAGATGGATTAATTATATAAATTACAAAGAAATTTCCCACCACAATTCATGTCAAATCTAGAAGTCAATCTAAAAATAAGTCTTCATGTAATATTCATGTGAGTAAGGATAAATAAAATGGTTCTTTTTATCTCTAAGAATGATAACCTAAATTTCAATTTGGTTTTAAAGATAGTAATATATAAATTATATAAAAGGTTCACATAGATATCACAGATGATGATGTTCAATTGGAAGGAGTAGCCGATATTAAAGTTGAACTTTAAGAAGCACTAGAAGAGTTATATATTACAAGTAAGAAAATTTAGAATATGGGTTAATTGATAAAATAATTATTTAATTAACCTAATCAAATAGAATCTCAAATTAATCAATTAGAGAAGGTAGTGTAAAAACCATGTTCAATAAAATTAAAATAATGTAATGGATTTAAATAAAAAATTTAAAGAAAATGGTATAATAATATATTAAATAAATGGTTGAATTAGGGAATGTGGGAAAAGGATTAAATCACTTAAATAATAATTGGTCACTCTTATGATTAAATTAGAATATGATTTGAAATATATAAATTATAAGAATAATTATGTTAGAAAATTTTGAAATTTTGAGGTCAAAGACAGTGTAGAAACTAGAATATGATATTTTTTATATTTTATTAAAAACATAAATACTGATTTATATGCGTGTCATTAAACATAGATAAGAATTATAATAAAAAATACTAGGGAGGCATGTTTTGTGGTGAAATTAAAACATAGGGTTGGAGGAACTTTTCTAATGAAATCATTAAGAGGTATCCAATAATGTGAAATCAACTTGAGTTTTGTAAATATGTGGATTGATTCTAAGAATAAATTTGTTTTGATGAAGTGGAAGTTTTTTAATAAATTGGGTTCATTCTATGACTTATTGTGATAGGGTAATAAGTTATCTACAAGTTGAAGCTCTCAAATGAAATAAAGTAATGAAGATAAGATATCCTACAAAAAAAGATAAATTGTTTTAATGGATATGGTTTTCACTAATATAAATTTTGGTGTAGAGATAATGATTACAAGTAAAAAATAACTAAAAATATATATTAAAGGGTAAAGGATAATGAAGAGTAAAAAAATGAACACCGTCCCATTAGTGAATAAATTATATCTATTAGAAGGGTGACGAGATTGCATTAATTGTCATATGGAAAATATTGTGTAGAGATCCACATATGCCTTAACTCGACCAAGAATTTCATTAAAATAAAAAGAAGAAGAAATTGAAGGATATATTATTCAAAATTTCACTTAAATAGGGAAATAATAGTACCATAGAGATACTCAATAGTTGGTTTTCATCCTACGTAATAGTAAATTCATGATTTCTGAAGAATATAATCATTAATGTGGATGGAATATTTCATTTTTATAATTATGGTTCTTTAAAGATCAAAGGAATTTGTAAGATAATTTGATATGGAGAAGATTTTAAAAATACAGGCATAATCTATTTGGATTTATTTTGAAATAATCCCTTGAGATTGGTCCAATTTCATTACTTGGGACTCAAAGTAACATTTAGTCATAAGGGATATTTAATAAATGGAAAAGAAGGTGATTATTTGATTAAAGGAATGATAGGTATTGGAAATATCTATCACATACATAGAAAATAGTGAATATGTTTCTTCATGGTATAAGAGGAAATAAGTTTATAGAATAATCCACTTTGTTATATCATTAAACAAATAATGTAATTTTTTTATATTTGAATGCAATTTTTGATATTATTAATATTAAAAGAGATATGAATAATACTTTTGAAGCATACATGAGAGAAAATGTTTCAAAATTCTAAATATTTAATGAATAAAAGGAATCAAAATTATCATATAATGATTCATGACCACTTATATGGTCCCATTACACATAAAACATTAAGATAATAGTGTTACTTTGTAACGTTCATGACTCAGATACCAATTTTGTGTAAAGATCACATGTGATACTTCCCAAAAAGAACCCCCAAATACAATTGGGATAGAAAATAGTTTCACAGGTCTTGATATATGTTTGTGGAAAGATTTATTTACTTTTTTATAAATATAATTCAACTCTATCCTCTATTATAAATTATTTATGAATCATATATAATTTGGACATTCTAAAAAATATAACGCAAATTAGATGGGTTTTAAAAATATTAAATTTCTTTTTAAAGAATTCCTAACACTCTAAATGATTTCATAAATGAAACATAAAATTGTTTCACACAAACCATACCATGATATAGATAATATCTAAACATGGAATAACATAGGTTACCATCCAAGTCAAACACGGAATATGATAGGACCACCAAAATAAGAATAGGTAATGAGACAAACAAGACCTCATCTCATCTCTGGTAGCTCTAACATAGAAGTGGGAACTAATCCTACTTCCAAATTAAACACGAGTGACCTTTATATCTGATAGAATTACTCCTAATATCCATAAGTACATAAAAATATCTAATGTAGAGGTTGTATTCCCATTGAATTGTTCATGTAGTGTGTGAGAATATAATACTTAGTTCGGAACCATAAAAAGTATCTCATCCCAATAATTATATAGCATGTGTATGCATGGTCATGATGTTTAATTTAAAAATAATAATAAAATTGTTTTAGTAATCATAAAAAAATCATAATAATATATTAGCAGTAAGGTACATAATAGATCAATACTAGTTACAACCAGTAACTCCTTATACCGTGAAGATCCATACCTTAATTTCTTACTTATAGACTTATCTTGTAATTTTAAGCAATAATCAGTGTCAACACTTATGTGAGGAAATAATAGTACTTGTGAATAGATTACACATGTACACATATTCACCTAAACATCTGAGAAGTTATGTGAATGAAATTCAGGGTCCATGTAACTTTCCTCATATAAATAACTAGGAAATCTGGGAAATATTTCCACTAATCCATCCATTTTTGGCCTAAATTCGATATATTTTTATTTATTTTTTGGATAAAACCATTTTTAAATTGGTTCAAGGGGAAACCTTACAAGACCCATAGGCCTAGTAGAAAATGGCTTAAGTACATGACCTGAAGGACCCAAATTCCCAACACTATTAGAACAACCCATCTTCAATTTTTTTGTAAAATTATTTCTTGTTTACAAACTCAAAGAGTTTCATGACTAGTATTTCCTTATACCAAGAAACATAGTGCCTAGTACCATTGGTTGTTTCCATATTCTCTCAACATTCCCAAACAAGTAGCTCTTTAAGGTGGGTACTATTTCTCTAAAGCCTCATCTTGGTATTCTCTTGTAATTTCAAGTCCCCTCATTTATTTCTCTTATTCTTATGTTCATCACCCCTTGGATCCCATGTACCACCATAGATGACAATAAGTAAATCCATAAATCCCTTCCCCCCAACATTACATTACATCCTCCATATCTATCACGCCTTGTCTTGAGGACATCAAGGTCACCCGCCACCCACCTACTTCCCAGCAAAGCCACATTCTCTGACGACAATCAACACCTTCGAGGAATTACACAGACACCTAACATACTCCACCCCACCATTAATCCAAGGTTCACCCAATGACTATAATCACTAGACCACCAATGTTGGCCTCATCATATATTTTGTTTCCATCAATTGAAATGCATACTACCAACTAGATCCTCCACTCCCACCTCAAATGATTGTTTTTTTCAACCACCAAAAATAACGGGGTTCCGCCAGAATTTGATATTGTTTTTTATGAAGGATTATGGGGCTCTATTTACCACTAGGTCAGACCACAACTACATGGGAATGGGTGTGACAATACAGGTTATTCTTGAATCCCATCCCTGGTATAATGAGTTGGATAATTCTTGTCCCATCCTGTAATAGGATGAGGTAAAATTACAAGTCATTCCCTTAAAAACATGTATAGAAGTATCTAGAAAAAATTCTAAAGTTTCTTAAAAAACTGCACAATAGATATAAAATATTTATTCTCACTATCATATTACCAAACATGTTATAAAATAATCATTAAACATTTTTAATGAAACATTAAAAGCTATAACAACCAAAACGCTTGATACAATCTTACAACAACATGCTAAATAAAAATATACAACCATATTGAAATATAATAAATCCATATCCCACATCTATATACCCTAAAATAAAAGTATAAAAACATGAAAATAACCATCATTTATTAAAAAAATATAATAATTAGTAACAAGTCTGAGGATATAATATAACATGTAATCATTAAATACATGAAAGTCTCAGAAAAATGGAACCACATGGGTATAACATACTCAACTCCTAAGAAATAATAAAGAGACACCAATTAAAGTGTGGGGTGGTTAATTAAACTAAATAATTCCTATTATAAACAACAAAAATTTGGTTATATACTAATTAATTCTAATGTTAGTGCTCTGAATCACATAGAAAAAGAATAACATATACTGGAGGCCAAAATTAGTAGAAGATTAATTATTTTAATTTGATAAGTTAAAGGTTACAATCCAAAATTTAATATAACTAATTTTTTGTTTAAGCTACCATGTATTAAAATAGGGAAGTCCAATTTCATGAAAAACATGTTTTGGGAAAACTTATAGATTAATATGGAAATAAAAAAGATAAGAATATAATTAAGAAATTATTTCAAAAAGAAAACATTTTGAGTCAAGGTTTTCATAAAAAATAACTTTCATTAAAAATTTATAAAAAAATTGATGGTAATAATCAAGTGATGAGTTTGGTAAATGTTAAACTATTAATCCTTTCTTGTTGAATCATATCTTCACATATTGTAACACCAAACATTGCATCACCACTAAAGCACTCTATTAGCCATATGTTAAGTGTGTTTTATTAACTTATATCTCATCTAAGTATAAGTATTAATAGAAGGTTACTATTATATAATATATGTAGTATTATATGGAATTCATCTTAGTTATATATAATAAAACTAATAATGTTTAGGCAAAAGGAAAACTCTTTACTTATACGATATCCGAAAAATATTAGAGTGTAGAGAAGCACTAAGAATCCCTATTTAAACCAAGGATTAATGCTAAGAGAGATTCTGAACACATTTAATAAAAAATATTAGTATCATGACATAATAATAAGTTACTCAATTTATATTCCAAGGGAAAAAAATAAGAAGTGTTAAGAATCCATAATAGTGTTCAAAGTATATTTAGTTTTTTAACCTTTATAAGACAATAAAGAGGGAATGATTTTCCCTTGAAACGTTCCAACCAATCCCCTTGTAAAGTATTTAGTTCATTATACCATAATATAATTAGTAAAACACTAATTTATACTTTTATAAATATAATATGAGACTTATTAATAGTTAAGTAAAAAACCAAAGTCATACATATTCAAGCATACACCAAGAATCACTCGATGAGTCAAGAACACTAACAAAAATTAACATAGTGGTTTACTAACTCCAAAAACTTCTATTAATCCTTTCAAACCATTAAACCACAATTACATAACTAAAGGAACCAAAACACATAACCACTATAATGGAAGATTGATAAAATCCCAAAAAAATGAAATTTTTTACTATATAAATTTCCAAGAATATATAGTATCCCTAAACTCTAAATAATATCTAAGTAAATAACACTGAATTTTTTCATGTAATTTAGAGATTCATAGGTCAATTTTTACCATAGTCTCTTTTCACCAAAATAGTGATGAAAAGTGATAAATAAATGCATACAATCCTCTAAAAATAAAAGATAAATACCCATGATCTATGGTTAATTCAACCATAATTTAGTGTAATTCAATATAAAATTGTGTCATAGGTAGCAGAAGAAATATTTAAAGAGATAGGTTATGGAGTATAAGAGGATAGGAGAAGACTTAATTTTATTTTGAATGAAAAACTCCCTTGGATTGTCTTGGATTAAGAGAATTGATGGAAGGGATAAAGGGAACTCAAGGAATCTATGAAGGAATATCTCATTTGTTGGGATCAAATAATATTAAAATAATAAAGGGAATATTAGAAATAAGTGGTGAGGTTGAAAAGACCAAAACAAAAAACTAAAAAAACTCTCAAGAATTCCATAGAGTACCTAATCACATACCATCAATTACTTGATGGAACCCCCATGAAACCCAAACCAATTATAGGTCTAGAAGGTACATTTTGGACTTCTATTAGAGACTATATGTCACCTATAGTAGTAAACTATAGGTATCACCTGTTGTAGGTATCCCAAAACCCTAAAAATTATCTTAATCCTTAATGGTCATCCAGATAAACATAAGAATTCATCCCCAAACACCTAAAACAAAGTCTAAATCCTTAAATGAAAATTTACTGCTCAACCATGATCAAAACCTCAAACAACCCACTATTTTAACTCTCTAAAATTCTTTCTTAAGACATTAATAACACCTTAATCTAGATAACCAAGGAATAAACTATTATATCATCTCCACCATATGACATATCATCTTCAATAATTATGAGAATAAGTTTACCAAAATATTTATTAACCTTAGGCATCTAAAACATATTTTGGAGAACATATTAAATACATGATGAAAAACTACCGAATTAACCTAAAATAAACAAACACAATTGATCCATTACCTTATCCCCACACACAACCCAAAACAATCTATGAATTGTATCACAAAACAACCATGAATTTTCTAATACATTCTTCCAAATTTATTCTAAATCATTATATAGAATAAATTATACAATAATAACCATCAAGGCCATAAAATTACAATACTTAAATAATGCCAAAAAATTATACATCCTCAAACACTCCATCACTCTTCTAATGCATAAATCCAAGAATAAAAACAAGAAATAAAATCCATAATGGGACATCAATTCTTACAGATATAAAACCATAATTATAGATCAAAAAATATCATTTACTAGTAAAAAGATAAACTAAGTTACTCTCAACCATAATATTTTTCAAAATCTATATATACAGGATATCTCATTTAACTCCACATTACAAAATAGTAACATTTCTAAAATGGTTTACTAAATATTTTTATTCTATTCAAAACCAAATATTGAATCATTCATCAAAATAACACATATCACTCAACTAAGTTGTTGAAAAACTATAATTTATGTTAATAAATTATCCAACTTTCCTTTCCAAATAAGGTCTCATGGTTTTTAAAATATAGATTATAAATAAAATATGTATTAAATTTAATTTTATTTTAAACCCATAATGGAATTACATTCAGAAATAACATTCAAATTAAACTTTCCAAATCAACTTTTATGTTTCTACAACTATTACCTAATTTAAAATGAAACTATGGGTGAAATAATGTTTCAAAAAAACACATTCTATTTTTAAAATCTATAACTAAAATACCTAGTCTAAACCCCATATTTTTTAAAGATAAAAAATTATCTTTTCAAAATAACACTTTTTAAAAAACATTCAGATTAAATAAATTTCCACACTTTCTTAATATAATATTATAAAACAATATCCTTTAGTAAAAACTCAAAAAACACTCCAGAGGTACTCATACAAAATGGAATAGGTTCCACTTGGATATAAATAACAAGTAGTTCTTATCATTCTTGACTGCTTCATTTTCTAAAATAATATCAATAAAAATGAATTAAAAACATACGCCTCACTAGGATATAAACTAGGCTAAAAATATGTGTAATCAAGAATCATACATATTTTGAAAATGAGTGACGTATTGATAGAACAATATCTTTCATTTTTATTATTAGTTCTATTTATTTTATTGTTTAATTGATTAATTTTTCTTAAATTAATACATTTTTAATTTTTTGGTAGTAAATATTTACATTAATGTTTAGATTATTTTTTAGAAAAATGAAGAATTTTAAATGGAAATAACATATTCATAATAAGGAAAACTTTGGCATTATTCTATCAAAGGAAGTTCCCATAGTGTTGGATTGAAACCATGATCTCAGAAGAAAAGAGAGTTTGAGACCCTATGGAAAACTCTATGCCAGGAAAGTGGGCGACATTTTGATTTTAGGTCGAGATATATTTGGTTAAGTAAAGAAGAATTTAATGTTTTTTATGAAAAATCTTTTTACATGCATAAGAGCATATTCCTATATGATTCTTTTCACTATATTGGAAAATGAAAAATGGATGTTGGATGGAGGATGGAAATGGGTATTAGAACATCATGGGAATATTGTTCATGGATAAATTATAAAATCCAAACACACCATGGTTATGTTTTTGGTGTGGGGTTTGATGTGCTGCTTTACTAAAAAGGAATTATGAAATGACTATCTGGAAAGCTTTTGGTGAGTGTGCATGTTCTTTTGATGAGTACTATGTTAGCCTAAAAATGTTCACACATTGGTGATAGAGGGGTTTCAATGTGTTTATGGGATGTAAATGGAGTAAGTTGAAGTACTATGTCATGAATCACATTTCCACACCATGGTGATTGTTTCTATAGTAATATATCTATTCCACCATTCTATATCAATGTCATATTTTTGAAGGTATGAGGCTTGAAGGTTTTTGTAAATTTGAGATAAAATATTACACACCATGGAGAAAACTAAAACAATCTTTTGAAAGATAATTTTAAATTTAAATTGGGAGATTCAACAAATGGTACACAAGTTTGATACAATTTTAATATTTTTTCTTGAATTTCAAAGTCCACCCATGCACTATTTTTTAAGTTTCCTAGGTGGAAAATATATAAGGACTTTACTACCTTTATACATGGAGATAATGTTTTATGAGGATAAATATATCAAGATACACGGAGATATATAGATTCCTTTGATGGGATTTGTTTCAATAAATTATGGCTGATGTTGTGCACTTGAAGTCAATTTTTTTCCTATAGGTACACTACTAAGATCTTCTTCCCCTGGGTGTCTCCATTTAGATTGGGTTTTTTATTTCCACCCTCAAATGGATAGAATGAGGGGGAATTTATTATTTCCTGATTTTTAATGAAATAATATTTGTTATTTTGAAGTAATGTTATTTCTAATGATAATTAATGTGGGTTTGTTTCATTCATTTGTTATTTTATATATCTTTATTTCCTTATGAGTGTGACTGTTGTCTCTTGAGTGAGGGAGTTACAATTTTATTACATTACATTGTGTGTATCCTTCTTCATGACTATTGGGTGGGTTATATTATATATTTAATTTTTTTGTTACCAATCTCCAGAATTATCTAAAGTACTTAACAAGAATAAAGGGATTATTTTTTAGATATAGTGATGACCAAGACAATGGAATAACATATATTCAATTCCAAAAACTTCTTGATGATTAATAATACTTGATATTTTTCAATATTTCATAATCCAAGATTATAAAAATATGGATACACTACTAGAAATTTGATCATTTGCAATGAGTTATTTGCGACGAGTTATTTGCGACGGGCAGATGACCTGTCTCAAATAGTGTATTTGCTACTATTATTTGTGATAGAGTATTAATTATATCACAATTAATGATTATTTTTGGTAGATTATTAAATATGTTAAAAATAGTTTTTGCAGAAATTTTTTCCACCTAGTGTGAAAATTAATCATGGCAAGCATTTGCAACGGATAACGTTATCAACTTCAAATGCTAGTCAACTCATGATTATTTCGGATGGAACTTAGTTTCCATCAAAAAAAATATCAAATTAACCCAGTGCATCCCTCCTTTATTCCTCCTCTCCTTTATCCTCCTCTCTCCTGAACGAAGAAACAGAACCCTACCCAATGCCCAATTCATTGAACCTCTGTGAACGCCCATTATTCCCAATTTTAGAAAATTTTGGATCATAACTTCAAGGTACGGACTTTGGTTTTGTTCTATGTCAATTATGTTTATGTATTTTGGGTCAATGTTAAAAATACTAGTTTGGTAAAACCATTCGTTTAGAAGTTGTAATTTTCATGATTTATTTGATATTTAGGATTGACACAATTGTATTAATTTCTCTTTTGGTTTTAATCTAGTTCTATTTTTTTAATATTTTGATTCAATGATAAATATAATGTTTTGGTCAAACCCTAGATTTATAAATTTATCGAAATTTCATGATTTATTTTGTATTTAGAATTGACGCAATTCTATTAATCTTTATTTTCATTTTAATTTGGTTTGTGTAATTTATATTAATTGATTTTTGGGTATTCTAACTTTTTACGTTCGATATTTATATGTGTTCTGTACTTATATTTGTATATATATAAGTTTATTTACAATTATATTTTGATATATGTTTGTGTGTGTGTATATTTTAACATGTGTTTATTAAATTTTGATATTTGTATGTGTATATATATATATGATTTTGAGAATATGATTATGGTTTTATATATATATATATACATATATGTATATCTGTACGTATATTTGTATATATGTATATATAAATTTGATATGTATATCTTTTTAAAAAATTTGAAAAAATATATTTGATATATTTATATAAATTAATAAATCATTTAATATAAATAAATATTAATACATTTTGATTAATTAAGAAATTATTTAATATAAATATATGTAAACAATACATTCTGTGTATAAATTTATAAACGTTTTAAAAAATGTGTAAAATTTTAAATATATATATATATATATATGTATTTGTGTAATGTTTTAATATATATACACACACACACATACATGTGTGTATATTTAAATGTGAATATATATATATATATAAGTTTTAAAAAAACTTTTAATGTTTATGATATATATATACAAAGACTGACATATATAAAAGTTTTAAAAAATGTGTAATGTTTTTAACATATACATATATTTATATGTATACATTTAAGTATATTAACATGTCAATATATATATATAAGTTATATAGAAATGTGTAATTTTTTCGATATATATATAGACATAAGCGTATATAATCATTAAAAAACCTATATGATTTTTGATATATATATTTATGTATATATATATTTATCTAATTTATATATTTTTTTTCAAAACATGTAAAAATATATTTGATTATGTAATTTTGTATTATATATATACATATACATTAACATCTGAATATATATATATATAAATTTCATAAATACATGTAAGGTTATATATATATATATATATAATTAATATATATATTTATTTAAAAAAGTGTCAGAATATATTTTATGTATTTATATTAATTATGAATTCGTGATATACATATATATAATAATTATTAAAAATTTAATAATAATTTAGATAATTAATAATAATTATTGCATAATTTATAATAATTATTAATTAATTAGAAAATATTATTAATAAATATTAAATATTTTTGTATGTTTATATCTACGTTTATAAAAATTTAATATGTATATTGGTTTAAATAAAAATTGCCTGAATTTTTTTGATATATATATTAATTAAGAAATATTTTAATATAAATATATCTAAATAAATATTTATTTAATATTATTAGTAGATAATAAATAATTATGTTAATTACAAATTATTATTAATAATTTGAAAAATTGATGAAATATAAGAAAATTTGTGGGTGTGTGT
Source organism: Viscum album (assembly GCA_963277665.1). Lineage (NCBI taxonomy): Eukaryota > Viridiplantae > Streptophyta > Magnoliopsida > Santalales > Viscaceae > Viscum > Viscum album. The sequence continues at coordinate 1,283,468,413 of OY728155.1, read as the reverse complement.
GTGTCTAGATTTGATGTATTAATTTTTTTGAAAGAACATGTAAAACATAATTTGATGTAAATAAATTTGATTATGGGTTATATGTATATAATGTATAAACAAATATAAATCAGTTTTCTTTTAAAAAAATGAGAAAATTAATTTAAAAAATACATTTTAACTTAACGTTATTTATAAGAATTCTTTATATTAAAAACATAAAAAATTAGTTTATAGAATTAACAATAATTTATTATAATTAATAATTAATTTTAAAATATTATTAATACATAGTAAATATTAGTGTTAATTGAAAAAATATTTTTAATAATTTCAAAATATGAGGAAATTAGGATTTTTTTTAAAAAAAATTGTAAAAGAAAAAATATGAGTAATTGTTAAATATTACTAATATTTATTATAAATTCAAATGTTATGTCATGCCTAAGGTACACCCCTCATCCTCACATCCTGAACCCGACATTGATCTTTAATTTTTCATATGATATATTGTTTGGAAGATATTTTAAAATTTTATAATAAATTATAATAAAAATATTACATGAATTACTCTCACATGTAATGTAATTAAACACCCAACACACACATATGTAATATCGTTTCAAGGATAAACCTCACATCTCAAACTTAACTGTGGTCTCAGATTTCTCATATGAGACAATGTTCGATAGATATTCTATTATTTTCAAAAAAAATAGTGTTTCTCTTATATAATATATTTAATATTGTTATTTTATCTAAGACCAGCCTCTACCAGCCCCGTAATCCAGTGCTAACCCAGTGCCTCACTCTTATTATATTACATATAATATTTAAAGGTGGTAAAATATAATAATAATATTCAATTAGACAAAATGATCTGTAATATTTGTTTTTATTTTGTTGGTTTTTAGATAACTATGTACTCAGGAAGTAGACACTGGTATCTATTATGTGATCGTGATTGGAAAAATAATCACAAAAATCTCAACTTATCTTCTAACATCCCAGGTAAATAAAGAATAAAGAATTTTCATATTTATTAATATTTAAAAATTAAATATTAATTTTATTTAAAAGGGGTTTCTACGTTCTATGGCGTACTCGATACGCAACGATGAGTTTCTTTGAAAACTTACGTTGCACACTAGTAATAAAATAATATTATTTTAAATGTTAGTTAACACGTAGCCGTTGTACTAGCGGGAATGGATAGAAATAACTAAAATATTATTATATATGTTTTTAAATGTTTTTACATTTATCCAATAAAAGATAAAGGCTTAAAATACAGAAAGAATTCAATTTTAGGCATTTATACCCTAATTTTCACTAAGGGTTCAGTTATCACCTTTTGACAGCGAATCATCATTAAATATAGTTTTGATCAATCTTATAAATTCTATTGGACCAAATATAACTCTTCTTTAGAATCGGGATATCAAAATTTACTTTGTGTAAATTTTTGCTATCTTTCCGATAAAGTTCATTTTTTTAATGAATAGTGTAAAATGCTATATTTTAATTCAAAACCACTTTTTAATCTAATTTATTTATAGGAATAGATTATCATTTGAATTGGTTATAATGTGAAATTAGACAATATTTTTACTATTAAATCGAATAGTGGTCGTTGGAATTAATTTCACTTTGAAATCAGACTTAAACTAGTGTCAATGTTTTGATATTTATTGTTTCATAAAAACACTCTATTTGCTCTGACAGCGGGAATTAATTATTAAATTAATTAATGAAACTTATATGTTGTGAATTTTGTAAAATTTACTTCATTTTTGAATTCGGAATATCAAATAAAGCTTAGGGTGAATTTTTGGTATTTTTCCGAAAAAGTTCAATTTTTGATGAATAGTGAAACCACTAAGTGGTACTTATAAAAAACTGATTTTTCGTTTAAATGAAATTTTACCACTTTTGTGTTTTGAATTTCAAAACTACGACATACATGGTTTTCATTAAGAAGTAAAATGTGGTTTAATGAGATTAAAATAATTTTTTTGGTGAATAGAAACTTATTAAGTTTTTAATTGCGATTAGAGGTAATTAGTGCAATTTAAGGCAAAAATGATATTATAATAAAATGAAAATACCTTGACACATGTCCTACCCTTATTTTATGTGTCATGGAGGACCATGAAAAGCCATGGTTCAACTTGGGGACCCCATGGATCCACTTTGGTTGGGAAATGACATAAAAAAACTTTTTATTTAATGTTAAAGTAAAAATGACACACACATGAGATGTTTTACTAAAACAATTTTTACATGGGGTTATACAAGTCATATTTTTTTACTATAAAAAGTCATTGGATATATAAAAATATTTCTGACATAATAGTAATTTTTTTATAATTTTTAGACATTAAATAAATTACATTATTTATGACATCATGATGATGCAGCGATGACCTCATTATTTAACGATTTAAATAAAATGGAAAGATAATGTAATATATAAGACCTACACATGTCCAAAACCTATTGTATGAGTGTATTTCGAACCCTTATCACCTTATCCTCGAAATACATCAATGTGGGACCTCATAAATCCGAATACCATTTTAAAATAAAGTCACTTTTCTTTACTTTCCAAGAGTTCCCCTCTTCTCCTCTTATAAAAGGACCCCACCTCTACCTCCTTACCCACACTCCCAAAGCCTTTGGGTCGGCCAACAACTTCCCATTTTGGCTCTCCACATCCCTCTCTTACTCCTTGAAGCCTCACTTTGGGCAGAAGTCTTTCCAAGGAAGCCTTTGAGCTCAAACTAAGGGGAGTTACCCGATTTTAAGGTAATGTCTTCTTTTGAGTCCTTTTGTCTTATTTTGCTTCTCCAACCCCCTAAACTATTTTTATTATTTTCTTTTGTAACAAATCCAGTATCCAAAATATACTAGGTTGTTTTTATAAGAAGTATTCTATCTACACTTACACACACTTACATCTAATGGTTAAAGAACATACTGTTTCCACGGATGGCGAATTTCTGCCTCCCGAAACAATGAGTGTTCACCATTCTTTTAACACCTTCAAAGGTGGCCATTAAGATGAAACTATATTTATATATGATATATAATATGTTTATTTTTTCCTTAAGCTTCTGTATTTTTCATTTTTGGCATACCTTTATGGTTTCCATTATGGGTAAACACAATATATTCATTTAAGGAAGTGCGGACTACCGCCCCCTCAATGTGATGTGATTCGTTGATGCCATATGTGGGACGTGTAAAGGATTTATTTAAAGTTATTATATATGATTTTATACTGAAATTATAATATACCTCTATATCATTATTATTTCTTTCCATTAAAGTATGAGATAGAAATGAAAGTAGCGTTCATGCGTACGTACGGCTTACCGTCTCCATGAACCGTGCATTTCATTTCTTATCCCCAAATGTAATGTACTATTGAAAGTACATGTGTATAATGGATATATATAATGAATGATATATCTAAATTATGAATATAATTCTATAATTAAAATATACATACCTCCCATTTAGTTTTAATTCCAAAGAAATGAAAGTAGCGTTCATGCGTACGTACGGCTTACCGTCTCCATGAACGGTGCATTTCATTTCTTACCTATAAATGATTATGTAATATTATAAATACATGTATATTCTGGATATATATGATATATATGATATCCAAATCAGGAATGTCATTCTGGATATAAAGAACCTATTACCACACGAACAACATGTAATTGTAAGAAGTCCACTTTCGACTTAAGAACCAAATATCAAAAAAAACAAACATTATTAACTTAAATGGTTACATAATGTTTATAACATGGAAATAAGTGATATAAAAGGAATAATGAAATTTAAAAAGGTTCTTAATCATATAGAAATTAACTCAAGTTTATTATTCAGGACATTAAAGAACGATCGAGTCAAGTCGGACTCGAGGTAAGGGACTTCGTCTCAATCTCCTTTCATTGAGGAATATTTAATTTTATACGCAACTTTATTTTATACGGTGTATAAACCCCTTTGAATTTTACTTTTATACAAAAGCAATCTTTTTCTTCGAAACGTTTTACTAAACGACAAAAAGGAATGTTTTTTTAACGTACGCGGTGACAACGACCTTTTCCGCCGTCGTGAGTATTATTTGGTCTTTGGCTTCCTCAACAAGCCGTAATGTTTTTAAAATAAAATAAATATCATATACTCTTTTATGTATTTTGGTATTGAAAATGGTTTTGATAAAGGATTCTATTATGATATATTGTGATTGAAATGTGGAAATGTTATCATTCCTTTATATTAGTTTTATGTTTTATGATTTTATATTGGTACTTGGACATTTGATGGGTGGTTACGTGATAAACCATATGACGGGTGGTTCCATGAATACCAGGACGGGTGGTTACGTTATAACCTCCAATGCATTGGTTATGGAAGTTGGCTGTATGGCTATTCCATTAAGTATGTATGGAAATTGGCCGTATGGCTATTCCATTAAGTGATATGTGTGGAAGTCGAACGTATGGTTATTCCACTTAAGTATGTTTATGTCCCAAGTTACCTTTATATAAGCTATGTGTTCTTTATATGGGTTTTATGGTAATCCTTTGGTTACAAAAAGGTAGGTAATGATACTTTATTCAGTGAAGAGTTTTTACTACTTCATGAAGGTGAAGGTACTACTTTGATAGAGTATACATGGTTTACTTGATATTTGAAAAAGTAACAGTTTTCATTCTTTGTGTATCCCTTACTGAGCTTTTTATGCTCACCCCACGTTTTTTTGAAATGTGTTTCACAGGACTTAATGTGGAATAACGTCATGGATGGGATCAAGGGAATGTCATACTATATAAAACATGGAACTAGACATGTTTCTTTTTAATAGTTTTTTATTATGTTAACTTAGTAGAAGTGTCTACTTTGTAATCTTTTGAGATGTAATAGTTATGTTCTAATTCTCTAAAACTCTAAACCTGAAAAGATCCTCAATGTGAATTATTCATTTAATTCAATATTAAGTAAGGTTTAAGGTTGGGGCCTTATAGTTGGTATCAGAGGTCGGTTTAGACAACATTAGGAGTTAGAAAATTGTTAAATTATAAGTTAATTTATGATATGATTGAAATGATATAGCATTTACAGATTACCATGTTGCTTCGCCTAAGATATTTCTGTGTTCAGAATGGTTTTCCGCAGTGGAAACAAAGCAGCTATGTCGGGACGACATCAGGAGGAAGACAACCTTCCAAATCAGCAACCTGTGATGGTCGGAATCGGAACTGAACAGTTTGTTGCAGTGATGGCACAGTTGACTCAGGCTATAAATGGTGGTGGTATCCATGCATGAGATCAGCCAGATCAACCCCAGAGGAACATGTCAGCGGTGGAACATTTTATGAGGCAACATACCCCATCATTCAGAGGATCATCTAACCCTGTGCAAGCTGAAGGGTGGATTAAAGCACTGGAGAATATTTTTGATGTCAATGGGTGTTCAGAACATCAAAAGGTTAGTCTTGTTGTTTACTGTTTTGAAGGTGAAGCTGATCAGTGGTGGTCGATGGTGAAAAATATCAGGGATAGTGATGAGATTGAGGATCTTCACTGGGACGAATTCAAAGGTATGTTTCTCGAGAAATATTTTCCTAAGGTGTTTCGTCTTAGGATGGATAAACAGTTCCTAGAATTGAGGAAGGAGGATGATTCAGTGGCTGCTTATGAAGAAAAGTTCACTCGATTGGAAACGTATTCTCCAAACTTCATACGAGATCTTGATAGTAAAATAAACCGTTTTTACTCAGGGTTAAAGCCAAAGTATCGAAGGGCTTTAGCTTCTCATGAGTTCAAAAGTTATGAAAAACTTTTTCGATGGTGCGGAGAAGGTGGAAATGGAGTTTGCCGAAGATCAGGTGTTCTATGACAAACAACAGAATAAGAGGACTAGTTGGCAGGAAAAGGGGAAGAATTCATCAAAGAAGTAAGGAGGTAAGAAAACCAAATATCCATCCTGTGAGAAGTGTGGTAAAATGCATCCTGGAGAATCTTTATCCAAGTCTTGTAAGTGCTTTCGTTGTGGTAAGTCTAGTCATATTGCTCGTAGCTATAAGGAAGATGATAAAGTAGGCAATGAAAAGCCAACGGTAAGATGTTTTAAGTGTAATGAAATGGGTCATTATGAAAATGAGTGTCCAACGAAGAACTCAACTGGGGGAATGCATCCAGACTACAAGCAGAAAGGGGTGGTGAAATCCTTTGCAACAACTTCAACAGATGTTGGGCCATCGAATAAAGTGGTATCAGGTACACTGTTTGTTTGTTCAGATTATGCGAATGTGTTGTTTGATTCAGGGTCTACACACTCTTTCATTTTTGAGAAGTTTTCTAGTAAATTGGAAATTCCATCTCAAGATATGAACCCTGAACTTATGGTAAAAACACCCAGAGGGAATGTTGATACAAAAAGGAATTATAAAAACCTTCCTATCCTTGTGTCTGGAAATAATCTACCAACAAAACTTATTGTTTTGCCTCTAGTAGAGTTTGATGTTATTTTGGGCGTGGATTGGCTTTCTGTTTATCATGCTAAGATTGACTGCAGAGCTAAAATTGTTTCTTTTCAGAAAGATTTTCAGTTTGTGTACAAGAATGAACCCTTGATTTCGATAACATATCAGGAATTTGAGAAACTAGTAAAAGATGGAAATGAATGTTACCTTGCACATATTGTTGAAAATAAAGGAACTGTTCAGATTAATGATGTGCCAGTGGTAAATGAGTATCTTGATGTTTTTTCTGATGAGTTTCCTGGTATTATTCATGATCGGGAAGTTTAATTTACTGTTGACTTAGTTCCTGATTCTAAGCCAATTTCAAAACCCCCTTATCGAATGGCTCAAGTTGAACTTTTAGAGTTAAAGAAACAATTGCGGGAGTTATTAGATAAAGGTTTCATTCGACCTAGCACATCACCCTGGGGTGCTCCTGTCTTGTTTGTTAAAAAGAAAGATGGATCAATGAGACTTTGCATTGATTATAGAGACTTGAATAATATTACTGTTAAGAACAAGTATCCTTTGCCTCATATCGATGATTTGTTTGATCAGCTCCAGGGAGCTCATTATTTTTTGACGATTGACTTGAGGTCGGGGTACCATCAGTTGAAAGTAAAAGAAGGAGACATTCTGAAGATTGCGTTCTATACTAGATATGGCCATTATGAATTTGTAGTTATGCCTTTTGGGTTAACCAATGCACCTGCTATATTCATGGACCTTATGAATAGAATTTTCCATGAGTTCTTGGATAAGTTTGTGGTTATTTTAATCGATGATATTTTGGTGTTTTCTAAAAGTAAAGAGGAGCATGAAAGTCATTTATGGGTTATCTTGCAAATCTTAAAAGAAAAGAAACTATATGGAAAATTAAGCAAGTGTGAGTTTTGGTTACAACAAATTTCTTTCCTGGGTCACATTGTTTCAAAATATGGCATAACTGTTGATCCTACTAAAACAAAAGTTGATAAAGAATGGCCAAGACCCACAAATGTAACAGAGATCCATAGTTTTCTTGGTTTGGATGGTTACTACCAAAGGTTTGTTGAAATGTTTTCACAGTTATCTAGTCCAATGACTAAGCTAACTCATATGGGTGTTAAGTTCATATGGACAAAAGAATGTGATGATTGTTTTTAAGAGTTGAAAAGAAGATTGGTGAATGCTCCAGTTTTGGCACTTCCTTCCAGGAATGGTGAGTTTTTTATATACAGTGATGCTTCGTTGAAGGGACTTGGTTGTGTCCTTATGCAGAATGATCAGGTAATTGCTTACGCTTCACGTCAGTTGAAAACTCATGAGGTAAATTACCCTATACATGATTTATAATTAGCTGCTGTTGTCGTTGCTTTAAAATTTTGGAGGCATCATTTTTAAGGAGTAAAGTGTGAAATATATACTGATAACAAATGTTTAAAGTATATATTCACTCAGAAAGAATTGAACATGAGACAAAGGAGATGGCTGGAATTAATCAAGGATTATGATTGTATAATTCACTACTATCTGGGAAAAGCAAATAAAGTGGTCGATGCTTTGAGTCGAAAAAGTAATGCTTCATTAACCATGCTACGTTTGGAACGAGATCCTTTGGTTTTTGATTTGATGAACTTTGGCATAGAAGTTGTTGGTGCAGGAAGTCCTTCTATTTTGTTTCAGGTATCAGTGAAATATTCTCTATCAGACAGAATCAAGCAAGCACAGAAGCAAGAGAGCGAGTTGCAGAAAAAGGTAGAGCTGGTTTAGAAAGGTAAGTTGCCTGAATTCAACATTGATAATGATTGTGTTTTGAGGTTTGGGAAGAGATTATGTGTGCCTTGTGATTCACAGTTGAAGAATGAGTTGTTATGTAAGGCTCATAGTTCCCCGTTTTCAGTTCATCCTGGCAGTACTAAGATGTATAGAGATATGCGGGAGTATTATTGGTGGGATGGAATGAAAAGAGATATTGCTGATTTTACTGTGAAGTGTTTGACTTGTCAGCAGTTTAAAGTAGAGCAGCAGTTACCTAAAGGGATGCTTCAGCCTTTACCAGTGCCAAAGTGGAAATGGGAAAACATATCCATGGACTTTGTTGTGGGATTACCAAGGACATCTCGAGGTAATAATGCAATCTGGGTTATTGTTGATCAGTTGACTAAATTTTCTCATTTCCTTGATATACGAGATACGTTTTCCCTAGATCAACATTCCCATTTGTATCTTAAAGATATAGTCAGGTTGCATGGAGTTATTCTCTGCATTGTATCTGACCATGATCCCAGGTTTACTTCTAACTTTTGGAAAGTCCTTCAGAAGTCGTTGGGTACTGAATTAAATTTTAGTATAGATTTTTATCCTCAATCAGATGGGCAGTCAGAATGAACAATTCAGACCTTGGAGGATATGTTACGAGCTTGTTCGATGGATTATTAGGGAAGTTGGGACCAACATATTTCTTTGGTTGAGTTTTCTTATAATAACAGTTTTCATTCCAGTATACAAATGGCACCATTTGAGGCATTATATGGGAAGCAGTGTCGAACTCCAGCATTTTGGGATGAAGTGGGTGAAAGGAAGATGATGGGACCAGAATTGGTAGAAGAGATGGCAGAAAAGGTTAAATTGATTCAGAAACACATGAGAACAGCTCAAAGTAGGCAGAAGAGTTATGTGGATAACCGGAGGAAGGATCTATCTTTCGAGGTAGGTGATCATGTTTTTCTCAAGGTTTCTCCATGGAAAAGTGTGAGGAGATTTGGTAAGAAAGGAAAGCTGAGTCCAACGTTCATTGGACAATATTAAATTCTAGAGAAATTTGGATCAGTTGCTTACCGAGTGGCTTTACCTTCTATTTTATCTCAGGTACACAATGTTTTTCATGTTTCGATGTTGAGGAAGTATATGCCAGATCCATCTCATGTTTTGAGTCCAGAGGTAGTTCAACTGAAAGAGAACCTATCTTATGAAGAACAACCAGTCCAGATTCTTGACCACAGGGAGCAGGTGTTACGGAATAAGGTGATTCATCAGGTAAAGGTTTTGTGGAAAAATCATGTGATTTAAGAGGCAACGTGGGAATCGGAAAATGCTATGAGAGATAAATACCCCCACTTATTTTGATAAGTGAATAAAATTGCGAGGACGCAATTTCAAAAAGGGGGGAAGGATGTAACATCCCAGGTAAATAAAGAATAAAGAATTTTCATATTTATTAATATTTACGAATTAAATATTAATTTTAATTAATAGAGGTTTCTACGTTCGATAGCGTACTCGACACGCAACGATGAGTTTCTTTGAAAACTTACGTTGCACACTAGTAATAAAATAATATTATTTTAAATGTTAGTTAACACGTAGCCGTTGTACTGGCAGGAATGGATAGAAATAACTAAAATATGATTATATATGTTTTTAAATGTTTTTACATTTATCCACTAAAAGATAAAGACTTAAAATACGGAAATAATTCAATTTTAGGCATTTATACCCTAATTTTCACTAAGGGTTCACTTATCACCATTTGACGGCGAACCATCATTAAATATAGTTTTGATCAATCTTATAAATTCTATTGGATCAAATATAACTCTTCTTTAGAATTAGGACATCAAAATTTACTTTCTGTAAATTTTTGGTATCTTTCCGATAAAGTTCATTTTTTTAATGAATAGTGTAAAATGTTGTATTTTAAATCAAAACCTCTTTTTAATCTAATTTATTTATATGATTATAATATCATTTCAATTGGTTTTAAAGTGAAATTAGAAAATATTTTTACCACTAAATCCAATAGTGGTCGTTGGAATTAATTTCACTTTGAAATCAGACTTAAACTAGTGTCAATCTTTTGATACTTATTGTTTCATAAAAACACGCTATTTGCTCTGACAGTGGGAATTAATTATTAAATTAATTAATGCAACTTATATGTTTTGAATTTTATAAAATGGATTTCATTTTTGAATTCGGAATATCAAATATAGCTTAGGGTGAATTTTTGGTATTTTTCTGAAAAACTTCAATTTTTGATGAATAGTGAAACCATTAAGTGGTACTTATAAAAAACTGATTTTTCGTATAAATAAAATTTTACCACTTCTGTGTTTTGAATTTCAAAAATCCCACATACATGGTTGTAATTAAGAAGTAAAATGTGGTTCAATGAGATTAAAATAAATTTTTTTGGTGAATAGTAACTTATTAAGTTTATAATCGCGATTAGAGGTAATTAGTGCAATTTAAGGCAAAAATGATATTATAATAAAAAGAAAATACCTTGACACATGTCCTACCCTTATTATATGTGTCATGGACGACCACGAAAAGTCATGGGTCAACTTGGGGACCCCATGGAGCCACTTTGGTTGGGAAATGACATAAATAACTTTTAATTTAATGTTAAAGTAAAAATGACATACACATGAGATGTTTTACTAAACCAATTTTTACATGGGGTTATACAAGTCATAATGTTGACTATAAATAGTAATTGGAAAGATAAATAGATTTCCTACATCATAGTAGTTTTTTATAATTTTTAGACATTAAATAAATTAAATTATTTTTGACTTCATGATGATGCAATGATGACCTAATTATTTAACGATTTAAATAAAACGGAAAGATAATGTAATATCTAAGACCTACACATGTCCAAAATCTATTGTATGAGTGGATTTAGAACCCTTATCACCTTATCCTTGAAATACATCAATGTGGGACCTCTTAAATCCGAATACCATTTTAAAATAAAGTGACTTTTCTTTACTTTCCAAGAGTGCCCCTCCTCTCCTCTTATAAAAGGCCCCCACCTCTACCTCCTTACCCACACTCCCAAAGCCTTTGGCTCGGCCAAACCCTTCCCATTTTGGCTCTGAACATCCCTCTCTTACTCCTTAAAGCCTCAATTTTGGCAGAAGTCTTCCCAAGGAAGCCTTTGAGCTCAAACTAAGGGGAGTTACCCGATTTTAAGGTAATGTCTTCTTTTGAGTCATTTTGTTTTATTTTGTTTCTCCAACCCCCTAAACTCTTTTTATTATTTTCTTTTGTAACAACTCCAGTATCATCAATATAATAGGATGTTGTTATAAGAAGTATTCGAGCTACACTTACACACACCTACATCTAATGGTTAAAGAACATACTGTTTCCGTGGATGGCGAATTTCTGCCTCCCGAAACGATGATTGTTCAGCATTATTTTAACACCTTCAAAGGTGGCCATTAAGATGACAATATATTTATATATGATATATAATATGTTTATGTTTTCCTTAAGCTTCTTTATTTTTCATTTTTGTCATACATTTATGGTTTCCATTTTGGGTAAACACGATATCTTCATTTAAGGAAGTGCGGACTACCACCCCCTCAAAGTGATGTGATTCGTTAATGCCATATGTGGGACGTGTAAAGGATGGATTTAAAGTTATTATATATGATGTTATACTGGAATTATAATATACCTCTATATCATTATTATTTCTTTCCATTAAAGTATGAGATAGAAATGAAAGTAGTGTTCATGCGTACGTACGGCTTACCGTCTCCATAAACGGTGCATTTCATTTCTTATCCCCAAATGTAATGTACTATTAAAAGTACATGTGTATAATGGATATATATAATTAATGATATATATAAATGGTGAATATAATTATGGAATTAAAATATACATACCTCTCATTTAGTTTTAATTCCAAATAAATGAAAGTAGCGTTCATGCGTACGTACGGCTTACCGTCTCCATGAACGGTGCATTTCATTTCTTACCTATAAATGATTATGTAATATTATAAATACATGTATATACTGGATATATATGATATATATGATATCCAAATCAGGAATTTCATTCTGGATATAAAGAACCTTTGACCACACGAACAACATGTAATTGTAAGAAGTCCACTTTCGACTTAAGAACCAAATATCGACAAAACAAACATTATTAACTTAAATGGTTACATAATGTCTATAACATGGAAATAAGTGATATAAAAGGAATAATGAAATTTAAAAAGGTTCTCAATCAAGTATAAATTAACTCAAGTTTATTATTCAGGACGTTAAAGAACGATCGAGTCAAGTCGGACCCGAGGTAAGGGACTTCGTCTCAATCTCCTTTCATTGAGGCATATTTCATTTTATACGCAACTTTCTTTTATACGGTGTATAAACCCCTTTGACTTTTTCTTTTATAAAAAAGGAATATTTTTCTACGAAGAGTTTTACTAAACGACAAAAAGGAATGTTTTTTAACCTACGCGGTGACAACGACCTTTTCCACCGCCGCGAGTATTATTTGGTCTTTGGCTTCCTCAACAAGCCGTAATGTTTTTAAAATAAAATAAATACCATATACTCTTTTATGTATTTTGGTATTGAAAATGGTTTTGATAAAGGATTCTATTATGATATATTGTGATTGAAATGTGGAAATTTTATCATTCCTTTATATTGGTTTTATGTTTTATGATTTTATATTGGTACTTCGACATTTGACGGGTGGTTACGTGATAAACCATATGACGGGTGGTGCCGTGAATACCAGGATGGGTGGTTACATTATAACCTCCAATGCATTGGGTATGGAAGTCAGCCGTATGGATATTCCATTAAGTATGTATGGAAATTGGCCGTATGGCTATTCCATTAAGTGATATGTGTGGAAGTTGACCGTATGGTTATTCCACTTAAGTATGTTTATTTCCCAAGTTACCTTCATATATGCTATGTGTTCTTTATATGGGTTTTATGGTAATCCTTTGGTTAAAAAAAGGTAAGTAATGATACTTTATTCAGTGAAGAGTTTTTACTACTTCATGATGGTGAAGGTATTACTTTGATAGAGTATACATGGTTTACTTGATGTTTGAAAAAGTAACAGTTTTCATTCTTTGTGTATCCCTTACTGAGCTTTTTATGCTCACCCCAAGTTTTTTTGAAATTTTTTTCATAGGACTTAATGTGGAATAAGGTCAAGGATGGGATCAAGGGAATGTCATGCTATATAAAACATGGAACTAGACATGTTTCTTTTTAAGTGTTTTTTTTATTATGGAAACATTGTAGAAGTGTCTACTTTGTAATCTTTTGAGATGTAATAGTTATGTTCTAATTCTCTAAAACTCTAAACCTGAAAAGTTCCTCAATGTGAATTAGTCATTTATTTCAATATTAAGTAAGGTTTAAGGCTGGGGACTTATATATCTAGTTTAAATCCTATCTACATTGAAGGTGTTGAAGCATTTATATCATTTTCATCGTCAAATTCAAATTTTGTTTCTGAAGGAACAATTAAATGTATGTGACAGATATTTAATCTTAGGAAATTCGAAACATTTGATGATGTTGGACTTCATCTATTACGTTATGGTTTTCAGAAAGATTATATTTTTTTGTATCAATATTGTGAAAAGAGTTCTATATAAAATACAATTTCTTTGGTTTCAGAACCATGATTTCATAATCTAATACATGAGGCAGCTGGTCTATCTATTCTGGAAAAAACAACTGAGAATGATATTCTAAATCCTGAATCAGAACCTTCTGAGTTTTATAATTTGTTGAAATCCTCTAATGAGGCCTTATATCTGGGAACCCATATTAGAAAAAATGAAGATGTTCCAAAATTTATGGCTATTAAATCATATTTTGGAATGTCAAGTAGTTGTTTCGATTAAATTTTATCTTTTCTTAAGTCATTGTTGCCTCACAGAAATATATTACCTGCATGTTTCTATGAAAGTAAAAGGTTGGTTTGTAATTTGGGTCTATGTTATCATAAGATCCATTCATGTTCAAATGATTTCATCATGTGTTTTGGTGATTATTAATCTTTTGTTAATTTTCCAACATGTGGAGAATTAAGGTATAAAGAGGCATAATAGGGAAAGTCTAGAGTTCCCATGAAATAGTTGAGATATTTTCTAATTATACCTCATTTACAGTAATTATTTATTTCTCACAACATAGCTGGATTGATGAAATTGAATAAATCAAATATTTCCATCACAGAAAGCTAAAATCATTCATGTTATGGTCATTCCAAGAAACATTTTGATCAAACTCATCCTTGTTTTTCTTCAGAACCTCATAACATTTGGATAGGCTTTTCTACTGATGTTTTTTGTCCATTTGGTGAATAAAATAGTCAATATTCTTGTAACACCTTAGAATGATAAAGGGTTAAATGACTAAATGATATGAATCATGTCAAAAAGGACCATAGTTAAGCGTTGTTGGACTAGAGTAGTGTTGGGGATGGGTGATGTTATGGGAGGTTTCACAGGGTGTGTGTGAGTGATGGAAAAGAACACTAGAAAGGACATGTGTTGGCCTGTGGGGATATTGATTAGTCAGATGACCCATTCAGGCACATGGGTGGGCCCCAAGGTGGGGGCCCCGTGTCTTTGGGGAAACTGGTGGTACCTTGAGGGCTAGGAACCGACGACCATGTTAAGGTGGGGGTGTTTGTGTTATCACCAGGACCCAGTTGTTACATTTGGTATCAAAGGTGGTACCCATACTTAAGTGTGGTGCACTGCCTGGGTTAAGATGTAGGTCCCACAATGAAGATGTTGTTCTCTAAAGGGGGTAAATGTAACACCCCAAAAAAATAAATGGTTAAATGACTAACTGATATGACTCATGTCAACAAGGTGAACCTTCTTTTTTGGGAGCCTATCTGATTAGAACATAATAATTAAGCATGATTGGCCTTGAGTAGTGATCAGTATGAGTGACCTCCTAGGATGTTTCCCATGGTGTGTTTGAGTGATGACAAAGCACATTGGAAAGCACATGTATTGGCCTCTGGGAAAATTCATTAGTCAGATGACACATTGGTGGGCCCAGGGTGGGGACCACATGTCTGCGGCGTAACTGGTGGTACCTGGCGGGCCAGAACCCAACAACCATGTTAAGGAAGGGTGTATGTGCTGTCACAAGGACCCAGTTGTTACAATTCTTGTTGGAATATTTTCATTACTCTTTACAACTTGCCTCCTTATATGTTGATGAAGGAACCATATATATACATGATGCTGTTAATTTTAGGACATCTGAAGAAGAATATGGATGTTTATTTGAAACCACTAATTGATGAGTTTATTTAATTATTGAACAACTATGTGACTATATTTGATATAACTATAAATCAGAATTTTATGTTGAATGTTTCATTAATATGGACAATTATTGATTTTTAGGCTTATAGTATGTTATCTTTATGGAGCACACATGGTCTAAAATCATGTCCATACTGTATGGCTGATAACAAATCATTTATTATTCGTAATGGGATAAAGGTTAGTTATTTTTAATATCATCGGATATTTCTTCCCACGAATCACCCTTTTCGAAGGAACAAAATTAATTTTTGAAAAGGATGAATTGAAACATAAACACGTCCATTAATGCTCTCATGTAATTAGATAAAATCTATTTTTTCTTCATTACCTGATGTTACTTTTGGACCAACCATAACAGAGAAAAACATAAACGGTTTTGGGAGAGATCATAATTTGATAAGTATAGTATTTTTTGGAAATTCTATATTGGTCTATTTTTTTGGTTCATCACATGTTAGATGCAATTCATATTAATAAGAATTTTTTTGATAACATGTTTTATAAAATGTTTTACACACCTAGAAATACAGAAGATAATTTAAATAAATGGTTAGATCTTGTGCAGATTTACAGACGTCCTGAACTAGAATTATTTGAAGATGAGAGATCACAAAAATTAATTAATCCAAAATAATATTTCTCAATTAGTAAATAACCCCATTTATTACTATAAAAATGTATTAGGAATTTGAGGTTATCATATGGTTATACTTATAATTTGTCTCATTGTATTAGAAATAGGCATATTACCAGGTTAAAAAGTCATGAGTATCATGTCATAATTGAAAGATTATAGCATGTTGGTCTTACTGGGAAATTGAATTCTTCAATATGGTATGGTTTGACTGGAATATCATTTTTTTGAGATATTTTTGTGGAAGAATCGGATTATAATTCATTAAGATTTCTAGAAAAATATGTTTTTATATGTTTATGTAAATTAGGGAAAATATTCCCACTGAGCTTCTTTGATTCCATGGAACATTTAATATGGCATGTTTCATATTAAGATAAATGTAGAGGTCTGGTACAATTATAGTGGATGTATCCATTCGAGAGATGTTTGAAAAAATTAAATAAGAAAGTATGTAACAAAGAATTAGTTGAAGGGTCAATTTCAAAAGCATAATTGCATGAAGAAATTTCAAATTTTTAGTCATATTATTTCAATCTTAATATCCTTCAAAACATAATCACATGGGTAAAAAGTAGACAAATGTTGATGATGTCACATACCATCAATTGTTAGATTTTATTCATCCCGAGCTTATTTTTGGAGGTTATCATGAGCGATGGCATATAGATGATGAACTGTATAGAGCTCATACTTATGTTCTACTAAATTGTGAAGAAATGACACAATTTTTGAATTATGTAATACATTTTTATTATTTTATTAAATATTTATAAAATATTTTTTTATTTGAATTATATGTTTTTAAACTATATGATGAGAATATCAAAAATCAATTTATACAAATTACATCTGTTACTCTTGAAAAATGTCGACAACAAAAAATTTCATATTGGTTTCAAAGACTGGTAAGTTATGTTTATTATGATGGAATAATAAATAAATTTTTCAATGATATCTATTATTAAAAAAATTTATTGTTTATAGGTAACACAACATGAAAATAAAATTGAGAGTTGATTATGTGTGTTAAAAAACCCTCCAACAAAATTGGTAAAATCTTATAATGGGTATGTGGTTAAGGGATTTAGATTCCATAAATGTATATATGGTTACTCAAATAAATAAATGAATATTGGTGTTCATTTGAATGGATTCCATCATAAGGAATGTGAAGCTAAATTTTATGTGATGTTAGATGAAATAATGGAGTTATGTTATATGAGACCAAATTATGTTACAATGTTTAAATTTCATTGGTTATAAACTGATCAGGGGTTGCAAGTTCATCCACAACATGAATTCATTGACATTAAATATAATAGCCTTGTTTCATCAAAGGAACCATTTATGTTGTAATATCAAGAACATCAAGTTTACTATTAAAATTACTATGATGATCTAAGATATTTAAAGGACTGGTGGAGTGTGATAAAAATGAAATCACGTGATAATCAGTTTATTGAAAATAAAAATGGTTATGTGGTAGTGAAACATATTAAAAATTATCAATAAACATACCAAAATATATCTCTTACCTAGAAAGATATAAATTTCAATGATGAAACTCCCTAGTTAAGGGCCGATGATATAGATAATTTTAATGAAGTAATAAGATATTAAGAAACTGAAATTCATATAAAAGTTGACAATGCGGAAGATGAGGATCGAGACATTTATGTCGATGAAAATGGTGATGAATATACCGATTGAAGTATTATATTTTGGTGACATTATTTTATTCATAAATTTATTAGTTTTTTATATTTCATATCTGTTTTAACCATAACTTACTGGTGATAATAATTGTTTTAGATATATATAGATGCTCTTAAAGACCTATTACATTCTCTCATTGATTCAAGACTTCCTACTGTTGATCTTGATTCAAATCCTCCTCCTCAAGCTGGTACGCCTAGTTAGAGGGGGTGTGGTCTTTCTCAATTATCGATTCTGAATCCTATTCTAGAGAGACAACCACCTATTGATTTTGATCCTCGTTTACAGAGGTATGTTTGTTTTTTTAAGATATATATTTTATATTAACTAAGTTTATTAATTTTGATTATAATTTTATGATTAAATATTTGTTTCAATTTGCAATGTTTTTCACATTTAGCCATTGGGCAGGTTGGTGTGATTCTGAGAAATTCTTTTTATGATCCATGGCTGTCATGGGACCCACTACCCATTTTCATGTGTAAAAAAAATTATACCATTGGATTGTACATTATTAAATAATATATACTTTTTAAAAATGTATTTAATTAATAAAAAAAATTACTTGTCTTGTAGAATGTATTTTATCTGATTTCTGATAGCTAGAGAGTTCTTATCTGAATGGCATGGGATAATTGAATATGTGAGCACTTTCATCAGTTTTTACACAACATCAAAAACCAGGATATGGATAAATATTCTACTACCATCCTCAACTAGTCTTGCGTCTCCCTTCATCCCTACTATATATCAGCTCAATAATGGGATGGGTTGTGCTCCTTTTGTCTAGGAGAGACTTATAGGAGGAGATCCTCAGTTGGATGTTAGAGCTGAGGGATCCAAGAGGTCACCCATAGGGTTTGTAGTCATAAGTTTGGAATACATATATGACATATGGTAGTTGATATTATATATTAATGTATATTTATTTTAACTATAACATGTTTTTATATTATACAGGCTGCTACTGACCCATCTATTATTAAGTTTGAAGTTTATAAGAAGATGTATACTAATCAGCATATATGAGAAGTTATAGGTGAATGATAGTTCCATATTGTGTTTAATGGTTTTGTTGAAAAATTTCATAAATATTAAATTTAGTGTTATTGTAATTTTACATTATATTTAAAGGAAACATTAAAGGTTGTGAATTATCATTCACGTGAGAGTCAAGATGAGACTGAACAAGATGTCATAGATGATTCAAGTTTCATTGAGGGATCTTAGATACAGAAAACTTCACAAGGTGTTGATAAAGGTGGATTGATTGGTATTAGTTCTTGACTGAAACCTATGAGTTATTACAGTACTTCTATGATGGAATCAGTGACCATGAAGGGAGATTATGGAGAGTCGTCACCAATGCCTTCACCTGCTGCACATTATTAGGAGAGGTAGAGATCTTAAGATGATATGATATAGAAGATTTAGATTAATAAGGAGGAGGAGTGTGAGCATCAGTGTCTGAGAGATGAGTAGATGATGGAGTATATGTGGGGACTTGTGTCTGGTTTTGGTATGAAGTTTACACCCCCTGTTCCTTCGAGTGGTCCTCCTCCACCTAATGCTATTTGATGGTTTCTAAAGATTTTATGACAATTTTGTAATTTTTTTTGATAGACATATTATATTTGAAATGATGTATTACTTATATGTGTGTTTTAATTTTTTTAATTTTTATTTTATTTTTTTGGTTTTTAAATATTTGTAAATTTATTAATTTTAATTAGTTCTAATTTTATTTTATTTTTTTGAAAAAAATTTATTTGCGACAGATTGTCACAAATATGGATTTTAAATAATATTTTATGAATCTTTTGTGATGGGTTGTATATCTGTCGAAAAAAAATATATTTTATATGATGGACCGTCGCAAATAATCACATTTACGATGCCCTCTTCCGCGATGGGATATTTGTGATGGACATCCATCACAAATGACTATTTGTGACAAGAACCCGTCACAAATAAACCATTGTAATTATCTAAAATTTCTATTGTGATACACTCATACTTAATTTTTTCTCTAGAATTATATGTATATGTTCTTTATCTTAATAGTTTGTCTTAACTATTGACTTGGAATTTTCCATTCCTACATTCCCCATATTTGTTGGTTCAGTCTCTATAAATTTATATCCTATGCTACAATTTAGTAGTTTTACATATTTTTTTATAAATTTATATACTTGATAGGACTAAGGATTTAATGACACTTTTTGGGTAGTAAAGGTTTTTGGGGTTGTTACCAGGGACTTAGGGCTCAGTAAGAAGATTTAGTTCCATAGATTTAGAGAGTATTTTCTCATTTTCTTTTTGTTTTATGATTTTATTTTGTATTTTTTTCTTTTTTTTATTTCTTTCATTCTTGGGTGTGTTTTTCTTGTTATGGAAGTTATATAATTCATACATATTATTTATTATAGATTTTTAAAATCTTACGCATCAAATTAATCTACTCAAATAAAAGATACAAATAAAATAATGGAATGGAAAAAACATATACCCATGTTATGACTATACACTCATATATGGATTATAGTGTATTCTCAAATACGAATTTAAACAGTTAGATATGTTGGAAAAATATTATGTTGAATTAAAGGATGTGCCCAAAAATTAAGCTGAGTTTGAATAAAACATGAGGGGAATCCAATGGTGATGATGAATTTTAGGTTGAATCCAATGACACCTAATATGGAATACAAATATTAGATAGAACCAATAGATTACACCTTGATAATTTTAAAACTAAATGAGTAAAAATAGGAAGAAACCATACTATAAAAAAAATAAGATAAGAGTGAAGATAAGTAGGAAGATATTGAAATAGAGTAGAATGATATTGTTGAAGCGCAACAAGAAGTAGTCCAGAAAGAAGAGTTTTATCATTTTTGGACAACCTAAAAGTTACTTGTTCATTATTTTAGACTATAAAAATTATAGGATTTTCTTTAATAAAGAATCAAGAAATTTTCATTTAAGATAATGATAAGTATCACACTGGATGAGTGAAAATTGAATCCATTGTTAAATTCCGACCAGGTAACCCCTTTACATAATCCTATTATATGATGCACAAGGTAAATAAAATTTGTAGTACAATAAAAAAATACATAGGAAAACCAAGTTTTTTTCAATATTTTATTGTTTTTTTATGAATTTATTTTTTGGATTTACAAACATTGTCTGAGGAAGTTTTTTAGGAAGTATATTCATTCAACCTTATATATTTTTTAGCTTAATTGGACTAGATCTCATACTTTAACTTGTATATTTTTATTTTGTAGGTCTAGGATGTGGAAGGGAACAATATAAATACTAGATAAAAGGGGAAAATATAAGGGGGTAAGATTCATTAGTTAAATGGTATTTATTTTCAATCAATATCTCTTTGAATTTTCCTATATTTTTTATATTGTTTTTAAGTAAATAGAATTTATATGTAATTCTTATACTTTTTTGCTTTATTTTTTATCTTAGATGACATTTTTTATTAGGAATATCATCATTCCATGTTTTAGATAATATTTTTAATAAGACTAAATTTTTAGTATGAGGAATGAATGAGTAAATACAATATTGGGGGTTTTCATTTAATGTATAATGATTTGGGGATATTGTTTGATTTATGGAGATAAAATTACTATAATATTTTTTAATATTTTATTTTATGATGTTTATATTAATTGAATTTTTATTGTTATCCCTTCCATGAGTGATTTTCCAAAATGTTATGTTTCCTATTCCCAAGAGAGTTCTAATACATTTATTTATTTTATTTATTATAACATATTTTTTGAGAGATACTTTGTACATGTAGACAACTAGAATTTTCGTTGATATTTTGTTAATGCTATGAATGAACAAAGTCCCATTAAATTAATTGGTGGATTTTTTATTTGAGGCCTTTATAACATTTATACTTACCGAAAAATTTAGTTTTTACTTTAATCTTGTAGAATCCATGAGTGAAAATGGTAGGAAAGCTATATAATAATCCTATTTTATAGTTCCTACAATCCTCTTGGTATTTTTAATGATTTAAAATGTATACGTTTTTTGGAAGAGGATGTTCTAGGGTGTAAAGTGGATTACTTTTATTAAAAAAGTCTAAGTATGAGGTAATATTATTGGGTGTGATGTTAGGGTTTATAAATCAACATTAATTGTTATTCCAAGGTTACTCTCCAAAATAGAATAATAAAAATAGAAAAAAAAATAAGAATAAATGTTGAAAAAGATCATGAAAAAAATGTTTTTGAAAACTATTTTTATAGAAAGAGTTCATATAACTTGTTGTAGTTATTATCATTATTTTTGATCCTATGATACAAGTATGAGGAGTTTTGGGTGATATCATTTATATTGGAGGTGTTTTTATTGAGATTTCTATTGTTTATAATTCATAGTACAATAGATGTTAACCTCATTTTTTGAATCATGTGTTGTTTCAGATAAATTACATACCAATACTCAATATCAGATCCATTTGATGCTTCTATAAAATCCCTCATGATTAATATTGAATTATTTATTTTTTTGGGTGGACATTTAAAATCTGTTTCAAGCATGTGGTTCATATTCATGTACTCAATGTTTGAACATAACTCTCATAAAATGTGCCTTGAGTTATGTGAGAAAAGTTTTCAAGTGAGATAGATCATAAGTGTAATGCATAGTAAAAATAATATGAAAGATGTAAATGGAGGTGGATAAAATCATATGTATTTAAAGAGTAAAAGTAAAATACATGGTTAATTGTTTTTCATAAAAAGTGGATAATTGAAAAAAAAAATATTGTGTGATTCTTGAAATTTAATTACTTGTTGATAGGTTTTAGACTTTTGTGACTTTGATATTTAAATTTCACTAAGTTAGGTTTCCTTTGAAATATCTGGATGTTTCATGATTGAGGACAAGTATGAGTTTAAGTGTACTGGGATTTGATAGCTCAATATGAAGCATTCATTTTCATTATTAATTTCATTGAATTTTTTTGATTAATTGATTATTTTTGACTATTTCAAAATTGTTTTAATTTATTTTGGTTCAAAATATTTAAATTCATGTTTGGTGGATTTTGGGGGGAAAGGAATAATTTATAAATGGAATATATATATATATATATATATAATAGGGTAAAAATATTAGTTTTATTCTTCCTAAGTATAAGCCCATGATATTTGAGTAAAACCACATGCTTAGATAGAAACATGGCTCAAAACGCTAAGGAATATTCCATGAATGGAATAGTTGAAAATGATCTAGGTCAAGGAAGATGTGAATTTATAAATGTAAAGTGGTACATATGTTTTTTTCTATGTCAGCACTATACATGAATAAGATATTGTTCTATAAGATTTTTTCCACTTTACTAAAAAATAGAAAATGCATGTTAGCTGTAGGATGGAAACACGTAATGGAATTTCATGGAATGATTGATCATGGATCACTGGTAAAATAAAAACACTCAAGGTTTAGGTCATTAGTTTTGTATTTGAAATGGTGGTTTATTAAATTAATGAATAGGAAATGGTTTTTTGGAACGATCGTGGTGAGTGTGCCAATTGTTTTGATGAGTACTGAGTTAACCTAAAACATCACACATCATGGTGTCAGAGAGGTTTTGATTTGGTTGTGGGAATAAAGTAGAGGAAGTATCAGTGCCACACTGTAAATCATATTTCCACACCATTATGGATATATCTATATCAATATATCAATTCATCTAATCTTTATATATGTGATATTTTAAATATATAAGGATAAAGGGTTTTTTTGTTTTCATTAAATAAAATATTCCATGCCATGTATAAAGTTAAAATAGACATGGATAGGATAATTTTAAATTAATATTGTGGATACAATTATGTGATTACCAATATCAGTCCATTTTTAATATTTTTTCATCATTTCAGAGTCCACATGTGCATATCTTTATATAGTTTCTTTGGTAGCACCAAGATCAGAATTTTAATACCTATATTCACAGAGTTGGAGTTAGATAAGGAGATATATTTAAAGATACAATTAGATATAAGGATATATTCAGTAGTGTTTTCCCATTAAATTAAGGTTGATGTTTTCAACTTGAAATCAACTTTTTCTGGTGGCTCGCTGATGGGGTCTACTATTTCATAGAATCTATGGTTAGATTACGTTTCTATTTTCACCCTCCCATGGATATCATAATGGGGTAGTTATTATACCATCATTTTTTAATGAAATGGGATTGAGTATATTGAATTAGTATTATTTTTAATGGTAGTTCATTTTGGGTATTTTCATTCTTCTTTATTTCATATCTCTCATTTTTCTTCCTAGGCATACAAATTGTCTCTAGAGTGACGAATATCCATTTTAAGTGAATTAAATAGTGTGTATACTTATTTATGACCATCATATAGGTTATATTCTATGTTTAAACATGGTTTTTTGTTACCTATCTCTTAAATTAATTGATGTACTTGACTATAAGAAAAGGGGTGCTTTTGTGTAATTGAGGGATGCCCAAGAAAATAGCTTCATGTAGATTATATACTGATAGTTGCATGACTATCCATCGCACTCTTTATGTTTCAATATTTAATTATCCAATATTTTAAATATCCTCATACACTCTCCTAACCTTATTATCTCCAATTAGTGGAATATTTTCTTCCATCTTAATTGTTTTTCTTGAAAATTGTTTTAGTGTTTTCCATTTGGATGTTCCTAATCTCTAGGGATTCAACCATAGTAATTTAATATATAATAATATGATTTATTATTTTTAATGATTTTCTATAATTTTATAATTTTATGGACTTGATAAAAATATGAAGTAATGTAACCTTGTAGGTGGTCACATGCTCATTGAACATTACTAAACAAAATACTAGTATATTATTCATCAATAGAATAGTAAATAGAACAAGATGATTTTTATAATCGATAAAGAAATATAAAACATAAATAGAGGTATTATCAACAAGATACACTAATTAAAAATCATTTGACATTATAAATAATAAAATAAAACTAAATAAAAATAATATACTTATCAGTGTAACATTAAATATAAAATATTTTATTACAAAATTATTACGAAAATATATAAAAATAATAGGAATAAAGAATTGATTTATATTAACCTAATCATCACCAATATATATATATATTTAAAATTCTACATATATATATATATATTAATAATATTTTAGTTAATAACATCCTCATTTGATTCAGAACAAAAAATAAACAACAATGGGTAAGCATACAATATGAAGTAATATCTTATATGTTCCTATCAATCAACACCTATCATGATGTATAGACAAAATTTTTGATTCCTTTTCAGGTCCTATATGCATGTATTGAGTTCCATTTCATCATATATGAGATAAAAAATGAAATCCCCACTCGAACTATAATTCCAGATAAGTACTTGGACATCCCCAATTAACTTGATACTCAATAATAAAGAGGATACTACTATGTTTTTATGGGTTACTTATCTATTCTTGAAATTCCTAGATCTTATTTAAGAAAAAAAAGTTCATTAAATCCTAACATCACTATGATACCAATTTTTAATGTATATGTCCTAGATACATATTTTATAACCAGATCATGTGTACTACTTACCTTGGAGAACTTCTTGATCCCTTGGTACTATAGACTACCACAGATTATCTAGATATTTGTTTTGGGAAAAAATAAAAGATTTATTATAGAGATAATACATGGATATTCACTAGAAGAAATTTGTAAATACTAGTTATTAAGTCAAACACTCCATGAAATATAATAAAAGAAAAATGGGTCTTAAAAATCTTAAATATGACTGTAAAAAATTCTTATCCCTCTAAATTAATACCTAATAACCCATCTAATACAAAATTTCTCAGATAAACCAGTCCATGATGAAGGTGGGATCTAAACATTGAATAAGATAGGTGATTATAACGACCTGGCCTTAAAACATTACTTAATCTTGAATTAAATTGAATAATTCAAATTGAGGATCTTTTCAGGATTATAGTTTTGGAGAATTAGGACATAACTATTACATCTCAAAGATTACAAAGTAGACACATCTACTCAATTTCCATTTTTTCCACAAAATAAAAACTCTTGAACAAAAGAGTCATGTCTAGTTCTTGTTTTAGACTGCATGACATTTCCTTGATCCCATCCTTGACCCTATTCCACTTTATATCCTGTGAAACAAATTTCAAAAAAAACATGGGATGAGCATAAAAAGCTCAGTATGGGATATAAAAGAATGAAATTAAAACATTAGTCCTTGTATGAAATCATACTTTACTCATAAAACATAATCATTTTAACATACCTCATCAAATCATGAATAAATCATAAAAACCATAAGACATAAAGGTAACTTGATGCATTCATAAAATTCTTACGTAGGGAGTAACCCTCGTGGTTAAGTTTGGAATACCCATCACAGTATATTCCATAAATATCTTCGGAGAAACCTTGACATTTAACCCCTTCTTGTTACCCAATGTTTGGAGAGCTATCACGGGCTCACCCGCCCTTAGTTTATCACGGAACCACCCGTCTTCATTAACAATGCCCAAGAACCATAACATAATCATAGCGCATAACATAAGAATAAAGTAAAGATTACATTACCACATTGCAATAACAATACAACACTTTAAGATAATGAAATAATGAATCCATTCTAAAAACCATTTTCAAAACCATTTAAAACATTTAATAAATAGATTTTTAAATCAAAGTGTCCCATAACACTTTAAAGTTTTTAACATTTTAAACCATTAATATCCATATAAATAAATCCTTAAAACCATTTTGAAAACATGGATATTAATGATAAATATTTATAAGAATAAATCATTAAAACATTTATAACGATATTTTAGTTAAAGGGTTTTTAACAAAATGACAGACACTTGAATACAATAATTGAGGATTAACATTTAATCAGAACTTTATAAAATCATGAGAATAAAGGGACTCGTGATATATTATTCCAAAGGACAGTATATACACCATATAAGAGTGAATTGGTGCATAACAACAATGAAGTCTCAATATAATTGTAAAATTAGATGAAATCCCTTATAAAGAAGGTATCCTTAAATTAAGGATAAATAAATCTCATAATTATGTGTGAAAAATATAAATACACCCAACATAAGTGTATATTAAGTTTAGAACAACCAGAGGTCATTCACACATATTCATAGGATTACATATTCAATAAATACAAGTTGAACCCAAAGAAATCGAAATTGGGTTAATAAGTTCCCTTGGTAAAATTTGACAGACTAACGACGTCACTTTAAAATTCATAAAATTAGTTGATGAGAGAGAAAATGGAATCTCATCACTTGTAAATAAAATTTACATCAATAAGGAGATATAAGAACATATCCCAATATAATAATATGTAAATTAAAAGAAATAACAAAATAAGTCTTTTTAAAAGAGGAGTGTGAAAGGTTCCCTTACCGAATTGGGAAACATTCAAAACATACACCCCATGAAAGAAGGGTCATACAATGAAGATGTAACTACCCATAAATGAGAGTATATTATTCAAATAGTAAAATAATGGGAAGTACATAAATCACACAAAAGGAAATAGTGGAAAATTTAGCATGAATCTCACGAGAATAAAAAGTGAGATCAAAATCCCCTTATGAATATTCGGCAGCCTAACGGCGCCACATAAAACTTCCAAAAATGGATTGATGAGATCAAATAGGTTCTTTCATCATATTAAATTTTTTTACATAAATAAGAATATAAAAGAACATCCCCCAGCATAATAAAAGATGAGCTTAAAGTAATTTACATAAAAAAAGAGTACCTAAGAAGAAAGAGAGAGGTAGGATCCCTTACCTCAAGTCCGACTTATCTTGTTCTTTTCTTTATATTTCCTGAATAATAAACTAGGGTTAATTTATACTTGCTTAAGAAACTTTTCCATGTTTATTATTCCTTTTATATCACTTATTACCATGTTATGAACATTATGTAATTATTTAAGTTAATAGAGGTCGTTTTGTCGATCATTGGTACTTGAGTCAAAAATAAAGGTATTATAATTACAAGTTGTTCATGTGTTAAAATATCCATTATATAAAGAATTATATTCATGATTTAGATATCATATATATGATATATATCCATTATATACTTGAATTTATAATATTACATAACATTTAAAGGTAAGAAATGAAATGCACTATTAATGGAGACGGTAAGCCGTACGAACGCATGAATGCTACTTTCATTTCTATTTCATATTTAATGGAATTAAAAATAAATGAGATATATATATATATATATATTATAATTATAGTATAATATATATTTTATATAGGTCTCATATGTTAATTAATTTCTTTCTTTATACATTCCATGTATTGCATGAACGAGTCACATCACTTGAGGGGGCGGTAGTCCACACTTCCTCATATGAAATTATCACATTTGCACAACATGAAAATAATAAATTTATGTTTTAAATATAAAATAAATAATCCTAGAGAGGAAATAAATATAATATATATAATATAAAAATAGTTCCTTAATAATGGCCACCATGATATATGGTAGGAGAAGATATAACAATCATCGTTCCGTGAGGCAGTAATTCACCATCCACGGAAACAATATGTTCCTTAACCATTAGACGGAGGTGTGTGTAAGTTTAGCTCGAATACTTCTCATAACAACATACAAGTATATTGTAGATACTTATTTTGTTACAAAATAATGGAATAAAAAGAGGTTAAGGGGTTGGAGAAGCAAAATAAAACAAAAAAACATGAGAGAGGACATTACCTTTAAAACAGGAAACTCCCTTTGGTTTGAACAAAAGGGTTTCTTGAAGAGCTTTCTTCCTAAGTTAAGGCTTCTAGGATGAATATAGATATGTTCAGAGATTAAAGGAGCATATTTTTGCCGAGCCAATGGCTTGAGGGGTGTGGGTAATGTGGTAGAGGTGGGGGCCTTTTATAAGAGAAGAGGAGGGGCACTCTTGGAAAGTTATAAAATTTTACTTTATTATAAAATGATTTTCGGATTTTAAAGGTCCCAAAAGGATATATTTCTAGGATAAGGTGATAATATTTCTAAATCAACCCATAAAATAGGTTTGTGACATGTTTAAGACTTATATTTTACCCTATCTGCTAATTTTATTTAAATCGTTCATTTATGAGGTAATCACTGCATCATCAGGGTGTCATAAATAAATTAATTTGTATAATGTCTAAAAATTATAAAAAAAATATCATGATGTAAGAAATAACTTTATCTTTCTAATTAATATTTATAGTAAAAAATATTACTTGTATAACCCCATGTAAAAATTGTTTTAGTAAAACAATACATGTTTGTGACATTTTAATTTTTACTTTAAATAAAAAGTTATTAATGACATTTTCTTACCAAAGTGGCTTCATGGGGTCCCCATGTTCACCCATGTAATGTCTTGGTAGTCCATGACTCATCCAATAATGGTAGGACATATTTCATGGTCATTTCATATCATTATAAAATTTTCTTTACCTTAAATTACACTAATTACCTTTAATCGCGATTAATAAAACTTAAAAGTTACTATTCACCAAAATACATTTTCATTACATTTAACCACATTTTACATCCTAATGAAAAACATGTATGTAAAATTTTTTAAATTCAAATCACAAAGTTGGTAAAATTTCATTTAAATGAAAAATCAGTTTTTTTAACTACAACTTAGTGGTTTCACTATTCATCAAAAATTGAAGTGTTTCAGAAAAATAAAAAAAATTCACCCTAAGCTATATTTGATATTCCAAATTCAAAAATGATGTCTATTTTAAAAAATTCAAATCATATAAGTTGCATTAATTAATTTAATAATTAATTCTTGATAGAACAAATAGCGTGTTTTTAGGAAACAATATATATCAAAAGACTAACACTAGTTTAAGTCCAATTTCAAAGTGAAATTAATTCAAATGACCAATATCAAATAAAATGGTAAAAATAAATTATAATTGGACTTTAAAAACAATTTAAAAGTTAATCTAATCATATAAATAAATTATATTAAAAGGAGTTTTTGAATTAAAATACAACATTTTTCACTATTCATTAAAAAATGCACTTTATCGGAAAAATACTAAAAATTTACACAAAGTAAATTTTGATGACCCGATTCTAAAGAAGAATTTTATTTGGTCCAATAGAATGTATAAAAGTGATGAAAACTATATTAAAGATGTTTCACCATCAAAAGGCGATAAATCGAGATTTTAGTGAATTTTAGAGTATTTATGCTTAAATTTGAATTATTTTATTATTTTAAGCCTTTATCTTTTATTAGATAAATGTAAAAACATTTGACAAACATATATAATCATATTTTAGTTATTTCTATTCATTCCTGCCAATACAATGGCTAGGCGTTAACTACCATTTAAAATAATATTATTTTATTATTAGAGTGAAATGTAAGATTTCAAAGTAACTCGTTGTTGTGTATTGCGTACGCCATCGAGCATAGCATTCCATTTAAAGTAATATTAATATTTTATTCACAAATATTAATAAAAATGAAAATTAATATTCTTTATTTACCTGGGATGTTACATCCTTCCCCCCTTTTGGGAATTGCGTCCTCGCAATTTTAAAATTGGGTGTGGAAACTTCATTGAAAGCCCCACATCAGAAAAATAGTAAATTAAACTGTCACTTTAAAAGAAAGAAAGGGAAGTAAAAAGGTCACCCGAGTTAACCCATACTAGGATTCCATATAGGAAAACATGGACATGGAGGAGAAAACAATGGGTCATGTTCTGATGGAGAGTGATAGAAAACATGATTAGGAGAAAGTTAACCACAAGAAAATCTCAAAGTTGTGATGGGTTAAACGGTATTTTATTCCCCAGTAGGAAAAGTTAATAGACAAAATTTTTGTTTTAAGTTACTTTTCATTGAGGAATTTATTTATGAGCTTAAATAAATCATAAGGGAACATACTTACTTGTCATGTAGACTTTCATCTTTTACTAGATTTCTAACACAAACTCATACTTTATCCAAATGATGAGTATTTAGGATGACTTCTTCACATTAAGAGCGCTATAATCAACATCTAGAGAATAAATTAATCCAAAAAAGATAACTATATATTTCCCATTTCATTAGACCTTAACTAAAACCAAAACCAAAATGGTAAGTACAAGATCAGATAATATCCAAAAAAGATAATCCTTTTAAAAAAATCTATTCATATTCTCCAAAGTTTTCAAACAATACCCAAAGTTCAACAAAGACAAATAAACATCTATCCATAAAATTCTTCAAAGTAATCAAAACTAATATTGAAACCCAAATCTCTGAAGGATTTAATCACATTGTCTTCTAAGATAAACCTTAACATTTATCTCCAATCATCAGTTACTCTTAATGTATCATACTGAAAAGTAATTAATCTAATCACATATCCTCCATGATAGGTTAATAATTTCCATAGATAACCCAAAATCAACTTATTCTAGATTCATAAGATCATATAACTAAAAATAATTAGTCAAACTAACCAGGGACTTCACGTAGTCCAGTGGTAGGTGATAAATACCAGTCGCACTTTGGTTGTGGGTTCGATTCCCGCAGCTTCGTCTGACGCGACAGGTTGTCACACGGTCTATGTGTTATCCTTTTTCCAAAACTACACAATTATTATAAAATTCCCCAAAAAGTGATAAAATCTTCAAAAATAACCATAATATAATTTATCCTCAAGTTTATCTCATGGCGTTCATATTCCATCATAACATATAGTAACGCATAATTACCTCAAAAGTAAGCATAATATAAACCCTAATGGTCACCTTTATAATTATTACCTGAACTTCCACATCGAGTTGGTTCTCTCGTACATGATGCATTAGAGAACTCACCAAGGTTCAAGTGGTTGATCATGACTCCTGATTGTTGGTTTATAATAACCATGAGATTTCTCATTGAATCCCTCATTTCATCCAGTCTCTTAATCAGAGAACCACCATAGTTTCCTTCAACCCATTTTCACTTTGGTTCCTGCTAGATCCAACCATTTACTAAAACCAAAAAGGTCCGTGTGAGTATATCAACAAAATTATCGTGTACTAAAGAGGAAGATAAACACTAAGATATAATTATCCAAGCTATCTCAAACTCATTCCAACTTTCATAAATAACAATGACTCTATATAATATAATAACCATCGTGGTTATACACAACCTGTTACTTATGCTTAAACAACACTCTAACCTCTAATGTTATCTAAACCGACCTCTAATACCAACTATAACGACCTGGCCTTAAAACATTACTTAATCTAGAATTAAATTGAATAATTCACATTGAGGATCTTTTCAAGTTTAGAGTTTTAGAGAATTAGGACATAACTATTACATCTTAAAGATTATAAAGTAGACAAATCTACTCATTTTCTATTTTTCCACCAAATAAAAGCTCTTGAAAAAAAGAGTCATGTCTAGTTCTTGTTTTAGATAGCATGACATTTCCTTGATCCCATCCTTGACCCTATTCCACTTTATGTCCTGTGAAAAAAAATTTCAAAAAAAACATGGGATGAGCATAAAAAGCTCAGTAAGGGATTTAAAAGTATTAAATGGAAACATTAGTCCATGTATGAAATCTTACATTACTCATAAAACATAAGCATTGTAACATACCTCATCAAATCATGAATAAATCAAAAAAATCATAAGACATAAAGGTAACTTGAGGCATTCATAACATTATTATGTAGGGAGTAACCCTCATGGTTACATTTGGAATACCCATCACAGTATATTCCCTAAATCTCTTCGGAGAAACCTTAACGTTTAACCCCTTCACATTACCCAATGCATTGGAGAGCTATCACAGGCTCACCCGCCCTTAGGTTATCACTGAACCACCCATCTTCATAAAAAATAACCAAGAACCATAACATAATCATAGAAAATAACTTAAGCATCAAGGAAAGATGGCATTCCCACATTGCAATAACAATATAACATTTTAAGATAATGAAATAATGAATCCATTCTAAAAACCATTTTCAAAACCATTTAGAAAATTTAACGAGATTTTGGAATCAAAGTGTCCCATACCACATTGAAGTTTTTAATATTTTAAAACATTAATATACATATAAATAAATCCTTAAAACAGTTTTGAAAACATGGATATTAATGAGAAATATTTATAAGAATAAATCATTAAAACATTTAAAACGATATTTTAGTTAAAGGGTTTTTAACAAAATGAGAGACACTTGAATAAAATAATTGGGGAATAACATTTAATCATAATATTATAATATCATGAGAATAAATGTATTCCTGATATATTATTCCAACAAACAGTATATACAACATATAAGGGTGAATTGGTGCATAACAACAATGAACTCTCAATAGAATTGTAAAATGAGATGAAATACCTTATAAAGATGGTATCCTTAAATTAAAGATAAATCAATCTCATAATTATGTGTGAAAAATATGAATATACCCAATATAAGTGGATATTAATTATAATAAAACCAGAGTTCATTCACACATATTCATAGGATGACATATTCAATAACTACAAGTTGAACCCAAAGAAATCGAAATTGGGTTAAGAAGTTCCCTTGGTAAAATTTGACAGCCTAACGTCGTCACTTTAAAATTCATGAAATTAGTTGATGAGATAGAAAATGGTATCTCATCACTTGGAAATAAAATTTACATAGATAGGGATATATAAGAACATATCCCAACATAATAAGATGTAAATAAAAAGACATAACAAAATAAGTCTTTTTAAAAGAGGAGTGTGAAAGGTTCGCTTACCAATTTGGGAAACTTTCAAAACGTACACCCCATGAAATAAGGGTCATACAATGAAGATTTAACTACCCATAAATGAGAGTATAATATACAAATATTAAAATAATGGGCAGTACATACACCACACAAAAGGAAATAGTGGCAAATGTAGCATGAATCTCACGGGAATAAAATGTGAGATGAAAATCCCGTTATGAAAATTCGGCAGCCTAACAGCGCCACATAAAACTTCCAAAAATGGATTGATGAGATCAAATAGGGTATCTCATCATATTAACATAAAATTTACAGAAATATTAATATAAAAGAACATCCCCCAACATAATAAAGATGTGCTTAAAGTAAGTTACATAAAAAAAGAGTACCTAAGAAGAAAGAGAGAGGTAGGATCCCTTACCTCAAGTCCGACTTGTCCTGTTTGTTTCTTTATATTTCCTAAATAATAAACTAGAGTTAATTTATACATGATAAAGAACATTTTCCGTGTTTATTATTCCTTTTATATCACTTATTACCATTTTATGAACATTATGTAATTATTTAAGTTAATAGCAGTCGTTTTGTCGATCATTGGTACTTGAGTCAAAAATAAACATGTTATAATTACAAGTTGATCATGTGTTAAAATATACATTATATCCAGAATTATATTCATTATTTAGATATCATATATATAATATATATCCATTATATACTTGTATTTATAATATTACATAACATTTAATGGTAAGAAATGAAATGCACCGTTCGTGGAGACGATAAGTCGTACGTACGCATGAACGCTACTTTCATTTCTATTTCATATTTAAAAGAATTAAAACTAAATGAGATATATATATATATATATATTATAATTACAGTATAATATATATGTTATATAGGTCACATATGTTCATTAATTTCATTCTTTATACATTCCATGTATTGCATGAACGAGTCACACAACTTGAGGGGGCAGTAGTCCACACTTCCTCGTATAAAATTATAGCACTTGCACAACATGAAAATCATAAAGGTATGTTTTAAATATAAAATAAAGAATACTAGATAGGAAATAAATATAATATATATCATATAAAAAAATTGTCATCATAATGGCCACCATGAGAGGTGGTAGGAGAAGATAGAACAATCATCGTTTTGTGAGGCAGTAATTCACCATCCACAGAAACAGTATGTTCATTAACCATTAGACGGAAGGTGTGTGTATGTTTAGCTCAAATTCTTATCATAAAAACATCCTCGTATATTGTAGATACTGGTTTTGTTACAAAATAATGGAATAAAAAGAGTTTAGGGGGTTGGAGAAGTAAAATAAAACAAAAGAACATAAGAGAGGACATTACCTATTAAACGGTCAACTCCCTTTGGTTTGAACAAAAAGGGTTTCTTGAAGAGCTTTATGCATAAGTTAAGGCTTCTAGAATTAAGGGAGGGATGTGTAGAGATAAAATGAGCATATTTTTTCTGAGACAATGGCTTGAGTGGTGTGGGTAAGGTGGTAGAGGTGGGGGCCTTTTATAAGAGAAGAGGAGGGGCACTCTTGGAATGTTATAAAATATTACATTATTATAAAATTAATTTCGGATTTTAAAGGTCCCAAAGGATTATATTTAGAAGATAAGGTGATAAGGTTTCTAAATCCACCCATCCAATAGGTTTGTGACATGGGTAAGACTTATCTTTTACCCTATCTTCTCATTTTATTTTAATCCTTCATTTATGAGGTAATCACTACATCATCACGGTGTCATAAATAAATTAATTTATTTAATGTCTAAAAATTATAAAACAAATATCATGATGTAAGAAATATTATTATATTTCTAATTAATATTTATAGTAAAAAATATGACATGTATAACCCCATGTAAAAATTGTTTTAGTAAAACAATACAAGTTTGTGACATTTTAATTTTCACTTTCAATAAAACTTTATTAATGTCATTTTCCTACCAATGTGGCTTCATGGGTTCCCCAAGATTACCCATGGATTGTTTTGGTCGGCCATGACTCATCCAATAAGGTTAGGACATGTGTCATGGTCATTTCATATCATTATAAAATTTTCTTTACCTTAAATTACACTAATTACCTTTAATCACGATTAATAAAACATAAAAGTTACTGTTAACCAAAATATATTTTCATCCCATTGAACCAAATTTTACATCATAATGAAAAAAATGTATGTCGTATTTTTGAAATTAAAATCATATAGGTGGTAAAATTTCATTTAAATGAAAAATCATTTTTTTTAACTACCACTTAGTGGTTTCACTATTCATCAAAAATTGATGTTTTTCATAAAAATACCAAACATTCACCCTAAGATATCTTTGATATTCCAAATTCAAAAATGATGTCAATTTTAAAAAATTAAAATCATATAAGTTTCATTAATCAATTTAATAATTAATTCCCATTGTCAGAACAAATAGCGTGTTTTTATAAAACAATATATATCAAAAGATTGACACTAGTTTAAGTCCAATTTCAAAGTGAAATTAATTTCAATGACCAATATCGGATTAAATGGTAAAAATATATTATAATTGGACTTTAAAACTAATTCAAAAGATAATATCATAATATAAATAAATTAGATTAAGAGGAGGTTTTGAATTTAAATACACCATTTTCACTATTCATTAAAAAATGAACCTTATCGGAAAAATACTAAAAATTTACACAAAGTAAATTTTGATGTCCCAATTCTAAAGAAAAATTTTATTTGGTCCAATAGAATGTATAAGAGTGACCAAAACTATATTAAAGAGGGTTCACCATCAAAAGGCGATAAATCGACCTTTTAGTGAATTTTAGAGTATTTATGCTTAAAATTGAATTATTTTCTTATTTTAAGCCTTTATCTTTTATTAGATAAATTTAAAAACATTTAACAAACATATATAATCATATTTTAGTTATTTCTATTCATTCCTGCCAATACAATGGCTAGGCGTTAACTACCATTTAAAATAATATTATTTTATTATTAGAGTGCAATGTAAGATTTCAAAGAAACTCATTGTTGCGTATTGGGTAAACCATCGAGAATAGCGTTACCTTTAAAGTAATATTAATATTTTATTAACAAATATTAATAAATATTAAAAATTAATATTCTTTATTTACCTGTTATGTTACAGTGATAGTCCAAGAGAAATATGGCATATGATAAGACCACCAAAAGAAAAATATGTGATGATCCAAACTAGACCTATGATTTCCTATAATAGCTTTAACTCAAAATTGGGAGTATATCCCACTTCCATTTCAAACATGAGTGACTCAAATTAGTGATTCAATAGATCCTAATACATAAAAAACATTTAAAATAGAGGTTTCATCTCCATTGAGGTGTCTATGAATGGAGTGAAATTATAATACTCTTTAAGAATAAAAAATGGTGTATCAACATTGTAGTGATATAAAAAGTGTTTGAAGTTGAATGTCTAATAATTCATATAACTAAAAAAATTATTTTTTAGTAGTCATAAAACAAATCATAGCAGTATATCAATAGTGAAGCAATTGATAGATAAATATTATCTACAACTAGTGACTCCCAATATTGGGAGGATCTATACCTTTATTACCTTCTTTGAGAAGTAGCTCTGAATCTACAATGATAACCAATTCTATACCCTATGGTATACTAATCTATTACCTATGAAAATCTCACACAAGTAACAATATGCACCAACACAAATGATTATATGTGAGAAAATAAGTCAGGTTCCAAGAAACCCATCCAATAAAAATATAATTATAACTAACTACTATATGAAATATTATAGCTCATGATAGTAAATAAGATAAGGGATATTACAATTCTATGTAATCTTATATCCCATTCCATGTTTAATGATTTAGGGTGTTGTGATCCAATCCCACATGAGGGTTGAGGAAATATTGTCACTTGTTCCCCCAATAACTATTACATAAGTGGCTGATGAACCCCCTCAAGTATCCTATAAAAAAAATTCATAATATCTAAGAAATGTTCATTCTCACTATCAATGTAACAATAAAATAAGTATTAAAACTATTAAATTAACGTTACAATCTATAACAACCAAAATTATAAATACAATCCACTAATTACATTCTTAATAAAAATATGAATCCATATGCCAATACAATAAAACCATAGTCATTCTCAATATACGCAAATATCATAATCTATAATGGTTAAAATAAACATCATGTATTACAATCAAGGAATAATTTGTAATTAGTTTTAGTATATATATGACACACAAGTATTTAATAAATGTTAGTGTTAGAAAAATAGATCCACATGGGTAGATTATACTTGACTCCCAATATATATTCGGAAGATATAAATTAAGTAAGGGGATAGTTCATTACATTAACTTCAATCAGGTATACATAACTCAAACATGTAACTAGACTATGGAATATTAATAGTATTTCTTTGAATCTCATTAGTAATACATATCCTATACAGGGGGAAAAAGATATTATAATATTACTTATTACAATTCCAGATGTTAAAGGTATCAACTGAAAAGACATAAAACCAACACTTGACATAACCAATATTTTCTTAAAGTGAAAAGGTTTCAGAAGATGGATGATGTGAGTCATTGAATAAATATTTTGGGAAAACATCTAGTGGGTGATGGAAATAAATAATAGAAGAATATAATTAAGAAAGGTTTTCCAAAGAAAAAACATTGTGAGTCAAGGTTTTATTAAAACTTATTATTTGTTAAAACATTATAAAATTTGTGTTAATAGTCAAGTAATGTGTTTCATAAATTTTAAACTATTAAGTCTTTCATGTTCTATCACATCTTCCCATATTGTAAACCCATACACTATAACTCCATTAAATAACTCTCTTAATCATAGGTTATATCATGTTCATCAACATACAACTCATTCAGGTTTAGGTGGGAATATTTGATTCCTATTATAGATTATCTTTAAGACTCAAGGGAATGAACCATAGTTAGATATATTAACACACCAAGAATGTTCAGTCCAAGTGTAAACTCTTTATTTACAAGATATCCTTTTTTAGATTAATGGTTGTTTCCTCACGGATTTCAGGGATGACCTCCTGGACGGGAGATTCAAACGTTCCGATCAGTTTCTAGCGGGTTTGTTTGTAGAACCGAAAACATCCAATGATTCCACATCTGTTTGGACCTACTTTCCAAAGGCAGGCGCTCATTAGCTTGTGAAATGATGAGGCTTAGGAATTTGCATTGGTCGAGAGAATGGGAGGTCGGACTCATCACACCTTTTTTAGGGGAATTATTGTCTACTCCGGGACTCTCTTTATAGATTTAAGTTATGTTCGTGAATCCTTATTACATTACCAAGTATAAAATGAGCTTTCCTTTAACAATCAATGATTAAATATGCAAGAAATTTAGAGAATCTTTTATATGTATTCGAGGTTCTTCATCAATAGAGAATCATCTATATCTGTTTAGAGATTCTTGGTCAATGGTATCCGTCAAAACATTTATATAAAAGTCTCTTGGTCATTATGATGACCAGGCTGTTTTTAAAGCCACTCAGTGGGGCACTTGAAGTTTATCGTCATTCAGAAGGACAGGGATTATTTCAAAGTTGGGATCGAACCCATAAATGGGCTACCTACGTATCCTTTATTTTGGAAAATGAATCAGAACCCACGTAGTTCGAGTGATGGAGTATGATGTTTATGATTGATGGCTCAAAGAAGAATGTCATAATTACTTTTACACTCTAAGCTCACGTGAGTCATGCTCGGTGTGAGAAACAAGAGGTATTGGTAAAAAATTAGACAATTGTGCCATGAAATATGCAATCATAAGAAATTGTTTGGGGCTTATGTATGTATGACTGCCCAGATAGATGAAGGTTTAGGATTCACTTTTAGGGAGAAAATCCATGAACAGGGTCCATAAAGTTATATGTGCTTCATGGAGATTTGAATACTCTAATCTTGGGGCTTACTCCTAAAGAGGATGCCCAAGTTAGGAGGGGACTTATGATTGGGTTTTACTCCTGAAAAGGAAACCCAAATCAAGGGTAAATTAGGAATGGTTAATAGAAATTTAAGGGGGCTTGGGGTTTACTCCTGAAAAGGAAACCCAAGATTATGACTGAGACTTACTCCTAAAAAGGAGACCCAGGTTAGGGGACTTGGGGCTTACTCCTGAAAAGGAATCCCAAGATTATGACTGAGTCTTATTCCTGAAAAGGAGACCCAGGTTAGGGATTAAGGTTTGGGGCTTACTCCTGAGGAGGATGCCCAAGTTTGGGAACTTTAAGAATTTTGGGGCTTACTCCTAAAGAAGGATGCCCAGATTTGAAATTGGGGCTTACTCCTGAGGAGGATGCCCAAGTTAAGGATTCTCTCATCTTAAAGGATGAGGTTGAATGAATGAACTCTCTATATTTAGTGACATAAGGATATTTAAATCACTAGGTTTTGAGAGATATTCCACAGAATTCCTTTCAGATAAGGAAGTCAGATCAAGAAATCATGCCATAAATGGCTTTGAAGAGTATCTTGAAGACTGAATCTTGAAAAGGAAAGGTGAAATGGCTTAAGATGGGTAAAATGGGCAAGATGGGAACCCAAAAAGATAGGGGTGCGCAAGTCTTGAAAGGCGCGCAAGTCTTCCGTGGGCGCGCAAGTATTGGTCGCGCAGGTATACCTGCGCGACACATGGTGTACTTGCGCGATTTTCAACCAGCATTGAAATACATGAGCGACTCTTTTTTTAACCCTTTAGAATTCTCTTGAGGTTCTTCCAGAAAAGGGACGTGCATGTTATATTGAAGGAATAAAAGCAGCGCGCAAGTTTTGATGAGTTTCAACACTTAGGCCTTCCTTCTTCTCTTTAGATCTTCCTTTCTAGGTAAGAAATTACCTTAGAAGTGTTCCGGAAGCATTGAGAAAAGACTTGGGCGTCGGGAGCTTCAATCCGAGTTTCTAAAAAAAGATCCTCTCGAATGGGGGGCCCACAAGGTCTATTTATAGGCAAAAGAAGACCCCGGGCGGTTACCACTTAGGTCGCGCAAGTGACTTGCATGACCAATAGCGTCGCGCAGGTGTACTTGCGCGGCAGTGGTATAACTTGCGCGGTGGAGTTTCTGTTGATCCTTTGTTCATGCCTTTGTCGATTTTTGATGTTTTCTTCAAAGGATGAATCACTTTCAGCTCAGATATTCCCTTTTTCGATCTTTAGATTCTGTGACGAAAGGAGCGTCAACAATGGCATATAATGAATCCCAATTTTTTCCCATGATTAATACCAAGGGAGGTGTCAAACAAACTAAGGCAACAAAAATTGGTAGCACGACTAAGGAATGGGTTACCCAACTTACATATCAAGGGAAACAAAACAACAGGGGTCAAGACTCACAAGGATTGATAAAAGTACAACTAAATTATTGAAGTTTACAAGGCAATAAATACGGAATGAGTAGCCATAGAATAGTGACATTTATCATGTAATGTTACATCACTTAAAATATTGTTTCTTTTCATATTTTATGTGTTCTAGCTGTTAGGATAAGGTTTGAGGAAGCGGGGTTTAACTAGAAATGATATTTTAGCTTGAAGGTAGGTTTAATGGTCTGTCAATGGGAGTTGTCATATAAAGGGTTGAGTCAAAAAAATTG
Organism: Viscum album; assembly: GCA_963277665.1. Lineage (NCBI taxonomy): Eukaryota > Viridiplantae > Streptophyta > Magnoliopsida > Santalales > Viscaceae > Viscum > Viscum album. Next base: position 1,283,426,880 of record OY728155.1, on the reverse strand, counting down.
TACTTGTATTGGATCATGGGGAAAAATCCATTATATTTTTGTGTCATGTTATTTTTTTGAGGTAGTATAGTCCCAAAATTTTTTATTAAATCATGGGATGACAGGATTTGATGAGAATTTTGGAAAAGTGAAAAACCATAGTTATCAAGAGTAAAATTTATATATAGATTAAAAATACTATTTATTTTCTTTAAAACTATTATAGTAAGTGAATTATGGATTTTTTCATAATGTGATGGTAATAAATAAGTATTTTTAGGTTTTTGAGTTTACCCTTATATATGACTTTATCATTTCATGAGGATATTTTGAAAAGTGTGAAGGGTCTTTGGGTATTTTTTTGATTTTATATGAGTTTAAATCATCAAATGGCTACAACTATAAGAATATTATTCCATGTATGAATTATTTCATGGTTTATCCTTTTTTCACACCATTTTTTTGTTGTTATTTTGCTACATCGTGGCTTGGTCTGAGGTCCTCACATATATTTTTTGGGATTCGAATATCATATATGGTAATAATAATAATCACTAATTAACCTTCCTCAATCATAGTGAATTAATATTTTTTGATTTTTTTTAAATTAATGGAGATAAGGTAGAATAAAATGATATTTTTAGAGTTTTTTTATACTTATTCCCATTAAATTGGGACCACAACTTGTCACACTATAAATCCTTATGTTTCTAATTTTAGTATAAAATTTAAAGGCCATTCTAATTACTATAGTTTCCTTTATTTGTTCTCAAAACCTAGGATCACATAGGTTTATCCTTATATAACTTTGACTACCATTTGACTATCCTTGTCCCCCAAATTAAAGAGATTGATAACTTTATGATCCAAGGTGATTTTCTTGTCCCATATTTTCTTATCCTTATTCTTGGATAGGATGTTATAATAATTCAACATTTTTTATAATAATTTAGTCATGGTTTTTTGGGGGGGAGTTTTTTTTAGATTTTTTGGTTTTCCTCATGTGTTCTTGGATTAGTGATCAATCCTCATTGTTCTTTCACATCGATTTTTGAAGTTTTGATTAAGGTTGAAGATTTGACAATTTTCTTTTTTCATTTATTTGTAATAACGGACATATCTTGATTCTGTTTTCATTGGGTGGATAATTTTAATAAACCTAAAAATGATAATAACCAATCTAATTAAATTGAATGAGGAAAATGTGCATCATATGGGATTTATATAAATTATTATTATTGGCTTATGTTATTGAATTTGGATTGATGTGGATATTGTGTATAGACCTTGGTTAGAAAAGTTTTCATGCATAGATCTTTTTTTTAATGGGTAATCATTCAAATATATAAATGAAATAGTTTCCGGGAAATATATTATCTTAGTAACAATGTGTATGTTGGCCAAAATTAATTTATATGATGAAGGATAGTTAAAGGGTGGTTTCTTATTTTAATTTCTATCTAGTTTGATGTTTGTGTTTGTCATTTTTTACCATTGAAAACATGGCTGAATTATTGATTTTTTAGGGTAAAATTGGAATCTACTATTTATATTATTCCTTAATTCATAATTAGATAAATATTAGTATAATGATAATAAATTGGTTGAGAGAATAATTGTAATTTATGGTTATAATTATAAAATATTTAATTCTTCTTTGATATAAAAGAATGATTAATAATAATCCCTTATAATTTAATCACCTCTATGATTTATATTTCTATTTCTGTATAGAGACTATCCCTTGCTATGATTAGAGATTTTTGGTTAGTTTTTGAGGCTGTTGGGGAGGTTGTGGCTTCATTTTATCATGGTGGTAGTATATGTGATGTGATGTGTTTGTGGTAGTGATAGAATACTTATTTTAATAGAAAGGAAATGTTTTTTTATTATTATGGGGTTAATTTGTAGTTACCCCATGACATCAAAAATGATAGGTAAATATGAATATGGTAACAAGTATGGGATGTAATTTAATAAGATGTGGTAATTAATAAACTATAAATGGTTGAAATGAATGGGTAAGGGATGACACGAACATATTTAGTGGCTAATTAATGGATCAACATTAAATATGGATAAATAAATTAAATAATGGGTCTAATGTGGCTATAAATATAATAAATATTTAATTGGAATGGTATGATTAAAATTTGAAATTTTGAAAGTTATTATGGCTACTTTGTGTGAAAAAGTGTGGATGGTTTGTGGTATATTTCTGGTAGTAGAGGTTAGCATTTAGTATTAGTGATTTTATGGATGATATTGGTATTGGTAGTGTAATTTTGTTTGTGAACATCTAGGTTTATCTTTGTGTTTGACTATTATATATGATTTATTTTCTTGTAATTTTTTATGCACCCCACCCAAGTGGGATGACCTAACTAATGATCAATTTTGTGGGATTCGATTGTTTTCACCAACATCTTGGTTGGTAAGTGAATGGATGAATGACTAAAAAATCTTAAATTCTCTCACTTATAGGTTTAATATGTGATATGATGTCTCAAATTACATATATGCATATTGGTTGTAATGGAATAAGATAATTTCATTCAAGATATTGGATGACTAGGTAATGTGGTTGTTATAATGATACATGGAAGGGCTCGTGTATATTAAGTGGAGGGAATGAGGTCTATGTCCTCCATGTTCATGATACCCTACTATGATAAGGTTTTAATTTTCATTTTTCGTGTGTCATACTATAGTTATGTGATTGTGATTTCATGGTGGTATATAATTTCAATATAGGATATAATGTGTGGAATAATGGCTACTAAGGGAATAGAAGCACATATAATTTATCATTGGGGAATGAGAGAGAAAAAATAGCGGAGAAGTAGTTTTATGGTACCTTCTTGATATATTATTTGAACATTATTCAATAATATTTTGATGTGTTATTGAGTGAGTGAGACTTGGTTAGTTTATGTGATAAATAACCTAGATAAGTGCATGTTAGTTTTATTATTTATTCAATACAACATTATAATACTTCTTCCACATTTTTATAATATTTATTGAGGAGGATCCTACTTATTATACTTTTCGGCTCACTATATATATCTAAATACATTTTTTAGGTTTCCCAAATGGATTTTTTGTACCGGATCTATATATTACTAGCTGAGGCTTGGAGTTATTATCAGAGTTGTAATTATAAGAGTTTGTTTTTTATTTCATTATTAGAGAATTTTTTTATGGCATTTTCTTACATTTTTGAGTTTTTTATTTTCAATTTTCATTACGGATTTTATCGGTGTATTTCCTTATATATTCATAGTATTGTGAGGTTAATTCATCTCATTTATGTTTTGTATACCATCAGTGCTAGTATCCAAACCATGTCTTATTGAGGAGGGATTTGGGGGTCATACTCATTTCCCTACCATCCTAAGATGGGTTCCCGGTGGGGTTGGTCCATGAAAAAGTGGTATCATAGCTATTAATGAGTGTTATGATGGAGTTTGGAGTTGGACACTAGTGAATATTTCATGTGTTTAGTAGGTAAATAGTGTTGATAAAACTTAGTGTGTGATATAGTAAGGGAGACTTGCTAGGACACAAGAGTTTAGGTCCCTTTATAATATAACGTATGGACCATATGTACACTAAATATTCTTGGTTATTTGATGTTGATTTAGGGGTAAAAACCTTGGTGTTCCAAATCTATTATAATGATTACACCCATGTTTGAAGTTTGGTGATTATATGGACTGGAAAGTAAGAAAATTAAATGATCTTTAGTAAAAATCCATTTTCTAGGGTTATCGATTTTTTTATGTTGGTGATATATGTTAAGGTTTTAGGGATATGAAAGGGGTTGTTTTAGAACCCATTATTATTTTTTCAGCTATCTCAATGTGTTTTTGGTTTAGTTTTTGTCTATATTTTAGGTTTACCCTTGTAGGAATTGTATATATAACCCTATATATATTGATATGGTCTTAATTTTATATGATCATATAGGGATATAAGGTGAGTGTTTATTTGATACTATAATAACCAATAATATTTATCTAAATAAAAAAGGAAAATAGAATGCTTAGAACCAACCTTATTTTTTTAAAAAATTAACTGTTTATCTTGGGGAATTATTGATAAATGATTATATGTAAGTAATCTAAAGAACCATTGAATTGGATAAAATGAATTATTTTATTCTCAGGTTTTATAAAACAATTTTAGATGTTATTTTTTATTTCCAAGTTTTTAAGATAAAAATATTGATACTAATTAAACAGAGATCATTTTAGGACAATACGAGTTGAACTATATATATGATGAAAGCATGTGATATTTAAATTTTTTGAGATATGTGACACATTAAGGAATAAATGTTTAATATGGTCTATTATTGATCAACTTCAGTATATCATAAATTTTAGAGGGTTGTTAGTTGGATTAATAGAAATCATAATGATTGATTAAGGAAGTAATGTTTGACCTATAAATATTATACTAAGAATGAAAATTTAAAATGGTAAATTTATTGGGCAGTCTATTTTGTTTGATTGGTAATGAAATGTTTTGTGAAATTTATTTTATATTTGAGAATACTAAATTTTGATAATTTTTCCCATTCTATATAATAATGTGAATAGTTTAATTTGGAAGTGTTTACATAACATTTTTAGATAATAAATTGCATTATTGGAAATATGTTTTCTTGAATAAATAGAATATTTACCTTTTAGGAGAGGTTATGTTAATTTTAAAAGTGATCTTGATGAGATTTTTGGTATTTTTTATAAATTTTCTTGTTGATACCTTATTTTAAATAAATATTACGAGTTTTTTATTTAAATGGTTTTTAGGGACACATTATATTTTTAGGGAAAAATTACAGTGTATTTGAAAATTTTTAAATGTGTGGGTCTCAAGGAAATATTTTCTTGTTTTAAACACATGTTTTTTAATATCTATTCCACAATACCTTAAGTGATTAAAGTTATGATATGAATATTTTTATTTCCATAGAGAGTGTTATAGAGGTCCTTTATTTAGCTAGGATTATTGTTCCAGTTTTTTTGTTGACATTGTTAGTGAAGAGAAGAAAGGGGTTTTTTGATTTTTTGATTTTTTATGGATAGTTATGCGAGAGTGATGAAGTATTTGTGTTGTCAGATGAAAATATATTGTCAATTTGGATGTTGGATGAGTTTTGTTTATGGTGGATGGGTTGATTTAGTGATTCATAGGTATAGGGGTGAATGTGATTCATGTGGTGTTTTTTACTTATTTTGGTGTGGGATTTTAATTTTTTGAAATAACCATATTTATTTTGATATTTTTTGAAGAAATGTTTTTAGAGAATAATTAATGTTTTGTGGTCCAGAAGAAAAATACAGAGTCGTTAGATTAAGTTTTGTCCATATTTTAACAATAAGAGGTGCGAAATTCCTTGGAAGATTTTCAATCCTTGAGGTTGATGATTGGTTAAAATGGGTTGAGGATTATTTCAAACTGGCTTGGACTATAGATCAATTCTGAGTTTCCTTAGAAGTGTGTTTTATTTTATGGGTGTCTTAATCATCGTGGAATATGAATCTTGGTCTACTGGGAAAGTTTTATTGGAAAAACATCTTTTATCATATCCAGGAAAGATTTTGTTCCCTAGGTGTGTATGAATGAAATCATGAAGTGTATCTTATAGTTCTTGAAATGGGTGTCTTGTGTGTGTGATATCAATATTTTATTCTTTATATTTATGGTCTTGTTTCCAAAACACCTAGCTGATGAAGACATGAAAGTGTGACATTTTGAGTGTACATTGAGACATGGAGATTTGATTTAGGGTGGTGAGTTTTTAGTTGAATACATATTTTTGTTGGAGTTGGTGGCCTAAAACCAACTAATTTTTACATTATTCATTAAATAAACATCTTATCACATCTTTATTATTCTTCTGCGTGAAAATGCAAGTGATAATGTCCCAAAGATAATTGTTTCATTAAAGGTTCATTGCGGATCCCTGCTATAATGAGAACCTGGAAGTGCTATAACACTGTTCTTGAATATATATTCTATGTCTGGATGATTTTATTTTAGAGACACAAATAATACAGGCCATTAGGGGCGAGGACTCATAAAACATTGAGGCACCTTCTCATAGTGTGTGGCCTTGGTAATATCTAGGAGGATATTATGAGAATGAAAACCGCCAGTAGGAAATCCACATTTCATAGTGTCATTGGATGTTCCTATATACGGACCTGTGTATTGGTCCATAGACTATAAGATTATTATTAATGGGTATTTCAACTCATGCACTTAGATGTATTGACGAAAAATGTGACGACACAATGTTCACATCAAGGTAGGATACATTGGGTGTGTCACGAGTAATACTGCATTAATATATAATGAGAGACATGATTTGCCCCTTCTGTTCCATAACGGAAGTAGATATCTCAGGCCCATTGATTGAAATGATATAGCCTAAATAAATCCATGGCCATGGTTAGGTATGAGTGAGTTCAATTCCAGAATGTCAAAGAGAGAATAATTCATCACATAGGTTGATGGCACTAGCATGCAACACACTTGATTAGAGATATCGAGACAAAGGTATTATATTACATGGTAAAAGTTCGTAGGAGGTGACACGTCATTGCGGCATTAACTTCTTTCTCTATGGATGCCTTGGTGTGTTGCTAGACGCTAAACGTGGACATTAGGTAGGCTCCTCCTAATGCCACTGAGAAAGGGGCCTAGAGGGTCACACACTAAGTGTGTCCATGTATCTCAGTTAAATATTAATTTAACAAGTTAAATAAATATTATTCCCGATTGTGGTTTAATAATTTTTTAAGGATTCCTGATTGCATTTATTTCGACACTAGTTATTTGAGAGAATATATTGTAGGAGAAATAATATATATTTATTTTCCAGTAAGGCAATTACATTTATTTAACAAATGAATAACCATTGCTCAAGGACTAATAAATGTGGTGGAGGAAATAAAGTAAAATGGAAAATAAAAGTACATGTTGTGTATATTAAATATACACATTGTGTAGTTTTATGGAAAATGAGTAGACACCGTGTATTAATGATTACATGGCGTGTAGTTTTTCCAGTCCATATTTTGAGGAAATAATATCGTTTTATTAAATGATATTTATTATAATCAGTATGAGCGCATGTTAGGGAATTAATCATTCAACATGGGGGTTTTCAATAAGAGTTAATGAAATAAATAAAACGTGTAATGTGTTTATTTATTATCGTAACTCTATAACCGTAAACCCGATTATAAATATTCTTAAAACCCAACACATTTCCTAATCATTGTGCACAAAAATTCTGGAGAATTATTTCCAAGGCTCAAAGAACTAATTCCTCCAAGAACACTCTAAAGACTGAGAGATATCCTCCTCCATCGGATCAAGGCGATCGAAGGAGGACATCGCAAGTGAAGGTTCTTCCATGCTAGCACCCGGAGATTTCTTCGGCGGCACCCAAAGATATGTGTAGCATGTCTGGATCACCGCTAGAGGAATCCTACACGTGGATTCTATGACGCAATGAGTGATCACATCAGATCATGACCGGAGACATCAAATAAGAAATAATTCCACCAAGGTAATTCTTGTGAATTAATTAAATTAATTATAACCAACATATGATGATCCTATCTCTATGGTTCCGAGACCCCCTCTTTTGTTTTTTGTTATTCATTCTATTCTAAATATTTGGAATTTTATATCATCACAAATCTCAATTTGAACATTATTTAATGCTAAAATCAAAGTTGGGAAAACCCACTAACATGCTTTCGCTACGCCTGGAACCTACAAGTGGTATCAGAGAAGTTATATCATTGATTTTAATTATTTAGTTTTCCATTGGTCATTTACACATTAAATAATATAGTTGTTTCAATTCAAGTTAATCGTTCTTTAAAATCTGAATCTCGTGATCTGTTCCTCCCCTCTAATTTCTCGTTCACCTAACTGAAATGAATTTCTCTTTTAATTTTGATTAAAAAAAATAGAGGAACTCATCCGGTGGTGCCAAATGTTCCTGGCCGTACAACACCAAAATACACGGCGTGTATTCATAAGTAAAAACTGTGTAGTCTAGGTTCAAATCATTACATTGGACAACCAAATTAGGACGTGTATTTGATCCTATGTATGTCATTTATGATAGCGTGTGTTGACCAGGAACAGGTGGCACATGGTTTCCGGATTACACACCATGTGGTCCACTGAACACGGCATGTAGTCTCTTTGGGTTAGGGTTGGACCGTGCACCCCTTACATGGATTGCCCGGCTAGAAACCGTGTAACACGGATACTACACGGTGTGTTTCCAACTGAACACGCCGTGTACTTCAAAAATTTCTGAAGTACATTAACACACCATGTCCCCAAGTGTGTACTTCAGATGGACGGTGAAGAAATGTACACACTGTGTCGTCAGAACTACATGCCGTGTAATCACCCAAATTACGCAGATTTATTAAAATTTAATATTATATTATACAAACTGTTGAGACATGTACCATGGTGCAGGCATAAAGCTGAGGAATAACATGTGATATGTGTTTTATATAGGTGTGTTTAATTTAACATATGATTAATGAAAATGAATTCACCGGGTTGCCTCCAAGGTACAAGCTACGTACAAAGATAATTTTAAATGAATTTATTTGTCTAAAATTATTATGGATGAGAATATCAAGGAAATTTGGAAAAAGGATTGATTAATTAAAGATAATTAATTGAATCGAGTGTGATTTATCTTAAACAAGAAATATTAAAGAATTGAATGCAAGATTTATTTATGCGTAAATATAATTACATTTATGGATGATCCTGAGCTAGACTAAAACCTTTGTATGTGAATGGTGTCTTTAATTTATTTATTTAAATTAAATTTGTTTGCCTGCGATCCATCTCCTCATTAATATGTAGGGAATGCGTGTCCAAGGATTATTTTATATAAAAATACATTTTTACCCCTCACCTATATGTGATATAAATGCATATGTAATGGATGGAGCTCCCAAGCTAGTGGAGGCGGCTCAATTCAAGAGCCAAGGTAAAGCCAATCCAAGGAGATACAAAGTTGGACAAGTGGAATGCTATAAACACAAACCCGAAAGGTTCAATCTATTTCTCACCTAGGTCTTGGGATAGTTTCTTAACCTCTAGATAAACTAACTAATAGAAAAATATCATGATCATACCATTTATTTTATTTCTGTCAGTTTCATGGTATATGTTTTCTGGGTGTGTTGTCATGATCACACAATTAATGAATTAAACAAGCATAGAAGATGGAACTAAAATAAAGACCGGCTTATGCGTAAATATTATCTTATACATGGTTAATCACTTAAGTATATCCCACATAATATTAACAAGCATGCAATCAAAGATAACAAAATAGTAATTTATGTATAAGGATAAAATCCCTCAAAGAAATATTAAGTTAGTATAGCCTTCCATAATCTTGGTTAGAATCGAACCATAGTTCAAAGTGCATGACCAACCCTTGTTGGGGTGCTTTCAATTATCAGGGAATTCTATTTCAAGGTTTTGGGTTAACATAACTTGGTTCACATCAAGGTTTGACTGCCACAGCAGGACTTGTGTGACCAAGAGGCAAAGGTTGAGGAAATCCAAAATAAAAGGATTTCAAGATTTGGGAGTCCACTCAACGAATCAAGGAACTGCGATTTAATGCAGTTGGCATTTGGAATGCCTACCTAAATCCCTTCAAGTTTCTTTACCAACCCTATTTGTGGTAATGCGAAAGGAAATATGGATCCTTGCCACTATAATATTTAGGCAACCGAATATTCTGAAGTCAATGGTGAGGGATATTGGATTTCGATAAAATAGTGAGATACTAATAAGTATTAATTTATTTATTTGTATCATTTTTATAATAAAGTACTAAACCTCTTCTCATCTTAATTTGTATAAATGACAAGAAGATGACTTCAAACATATCATTGTGAACCATAATCGAGAAGGAAAACCTTCTCACCAGCACCAATTTCCAAGAGGGGCAGAGGCGTTAATGCGTCATCCTTCACCACGAAAGGAAATTTAATGTGCTGGAAGATCCTATTCCAGTTGCTCCTGGAAAGGAGGCCAGTGATGAGGAACTATCTCTCTACATAAAATTCATGGATGATTCCATAGATGTCCGATGTTTTATGCTATCGTCCATGTCTAATGAGCTCTTGGAGTAACATGAAAACATGGACGCGTATATCATGATGTCTCACCTTAAGGATCTCTACCAAGAGAAGGTGATACAAGAGAGATATGAGACCTCCAATTCTTTTTTGACAACTATGCTTTGAGAGTCTGCACCAGCTGGGCCTCATGTATTCAAACTTATTGGCTACATCGAATGCCTGGACATCTTGGGGATTAAATTCCTGGATGATTTGTGTACAGATCTCATCCTATCATCACTGCCCAAGACCTTCTCAAACTATATTGTCAACTACAACATGAGTAATAATGATAATAGTCTATCAGAACTTTTGAACTTGATTCTCTTTGTAGATAAGGACATGGGGCATGAAAAACCCACAGTCCTTATGGTGAATTAGAAAAGGAAGGACAAGGAAAAGGGGTCAAAGACTTATAAATGGTCTGAATCCCCTGAGCGTCGTCCCTCTAAGAATGTGAAGATCCAGAGGCAGGACAAGGAATGGGAGGCAGTGTGTTTTTCATGTGGCAATAAAGGTCATTGGAAGAGGAACTTCACCCAGAAGCGTGGGGACGCTAAATGTGTGCTCGTTATCGAGTGTAATCGTTCTATTTCTACACATGGGGTATTAGATACAGCTTGTGGGGCTCACATCTGTATTCAAATGCAAGAACCAAGTAAATTTAGAAATATTGCTATATGATAGGTGGATCATCAAGATTCCAATGGCGCAAGGCTGGCTGAATTGGCTATTGGCGATTACCACCTCTCATTGCCGATTGGGATGATTTTGGCTTTGCATAACTGTTATTATGTTCCTTGTGTTACCAAGAACATAATTTCTTTATCTTGATTGGATATGGATGGATTTATTTTCATGTTTTGAAATAAGGGTTGTCTCTTTTATAAGAACAACGTATGATATGGTATGGGGCATTTAAAAAATGGTTTGTATGTATTAAATTACTAAAACCAAGTGTTGGAAATTGATAACGAAACAAACTCACACGACTCATACATCACCCAGTTGTGGCATCACCGTCTCGGTCATGTAAACGATAAGTTCTTGAAAAAGCTCTACCAAGATGGATATTTAGACTCTACTGAGGTAAAACCACTTGATATATGTCATGCCTGTTTACAAGGTAAAATGACTGAGCCGACTTTTGGTGGACAGGGTGAAAGGGCTACATAGCTTCTAGGATTAGTGCACACGGATGTATGTGGACCATTTCCCATAGAATCTAGAGGTGGATATTCTTACTTCATTACTTTTAGTTATGATTTAAGTAGATATTGATATGTCTACATAATGTGGTATGAGTCATAGTCATTAGAAAAATTTAAGGAATTCAAGAATGAAGTGGAGAATCTGTATGGTAAGAAGATAAAGAAACTACGATCGAATCGAGCTGGAGAATATCTGAACCAAGAGTTCATCAATCTTCTACAGGAGTCTGGGATTCTATCTCAGCTCACTCCCCCTTATACACCATAGTGTATTGGTCTTAGTGAAAGGAGGAACCACGCGTTTCTGGACATGGTGAGGTCGATGATGAGTCATGCAGATCTTCCATTATCCTTTTGGGGATATGAATTACAAACTGCATCATACACATTAAACTGAGTACCAAATAAGGAGGAAAATGGAATTACATCCGTGTTATGGAATGGAAGGAAACCTACTTTGTCTCACACACGTGTATGGGGATGTGAGGCGTTTGTTAAGGCCTTATCCAGAAACAAACTAGAACCCTGAGGCACAAGGTGTATCTTTATAAGATATCCTAAGGAAATGAAAGGATATTACCTATATAACCCTTCAGACAGGAAAGTGACTGTCGTAAGACAAGCCATATTTCTTGAGAGGGAGCACATCCTCAAGAAGGATAGTGGGAGCAAGATTGACTTAGATGAATTTGATGCTCAAGATACACAGGAGTTGGTACAGGAACAAGTTCCACAGGTCCCCATGGAGAAGGTTCCAGAAACCCAAGCACTATGTAGGAGCTCAAGAGAGGTAAGGGAACCAGAGAGATTTGGTTTCCTAGTCACTGAGGATGGTGAATCGTTATTGTTGGACAATGATTAACCCCTCTCGTACAAGATAGTATTAGAAATCTTAGAAGATGCAAGATGTCTAGAAGCTATAAATTATGAGATGGATTCCATGTATCAGAACGAAGTCTGGGTTCGGGTCGATGAGCCAGTTTATTTAAAGCCTATTGGATAAAAATGGGTATTCAAGAGAAAACTAGACATGGAAGGTCAAGTTAGCACATATAAAGTAAGGCTAGTGGCTCAAGGATTCAGAAAGCGTCAAGCAATTGACTATGATAAAACCTTCTTGCCAGTTTCCATGTTTAAATCCATAATAATCATACTTTTCATAGCATCTTACCATGACTAAGATATTTGGAAAATGGATGTCAAAATAGAATTTCTTAACGGGGACCTTTAGGAAGATTTCTATATGAAAAAACCAGAAGGGTTTGTGACACTAGGTGAAGCCAAACGGGTTTGCAAGTTGCAGAAATCCATTTTTGAATTAAAGCAAGCATCCAGTTCATGGAACGTTAGATTTGATTAATCCATAAAGGAATTTGGTTTCATTAAGAACGAATGTGAGCCCCGTGTTTATAAGCAGTTTAATGGGAATGCGATCATTATCATATTAGTATATGTTGAAGACATATTGCTTATTGGAAATGATGTACCAGTATTACAGTCAGTTAAGGAATGGTTTAACAATTGATTCTCCATGAAGGAATTGTGTGATGTAGCCTACATTCTAGGGATAAAGATCATTCGTGATAGATCCAAGAGGCTACTTGGACTTAGTCAGGGTACATACATTGACCAAATACTGAATAGATTTAGTATGGAAAGAGGGGATTTGTTCCAGTTTCACATGGCCTAAATCTTTATAAGAAAATATGTCCATAGACACAACAGGAGAAAGATATAATGAGTAATATCTCATACGCTTCTGCTATAGGAACCATCGTGTATGAAATGTTATGTACTAGGCTTGATGTTGCCTATGCACTGAGCATTGTAGGAATATATCAAGCAGATCCTAGAGAATGACATTGGATTGCTCTTAAGACTATCCTTAAGTATCTGAGAAGAACTAAGGATATGATCCTGGTGTATGGAGGAGATGAGGATCTTTTCATCTGAGGGTATGATGATGCTGGTTTTTATATAGATCATAATGATCTGATGTCGCAATCTCGAAATGATTTATGTCTCAATGGAGGAGCTGTGATCCAGAAGAGTTCAAAGAAACCAGTTGTCGCCGATTCTACAGCGGAGTCAGAATATATAGCAGCTTCTGATGCATCCAAGGAAGCCATATGGATTCAGATCTTCTTCCGGGAGCTTGATGAGGTTCCTAGCAGTAAAGACCCTGTCACATTGTATTGTGATAATACTGTAGTGGTGGCTCTTGGAAAAGAACCAAGGTCACATTAATGGAAAAAGCACATACTCCATAAGTATCACCTCTTGAGGGATTTCTATCAGAGGGGTGAAGTTGCAGTGAGTAGAGTGTCCACAAAAGAGAATGTGGCAGACCCCATGACTAAAGGCCTATCTTATTAGAAGCATGAATATCATGTGAGAGCTAGCGGGTTAAAGGTTGTTAGCAGTTGGCTCTGGTCCAAGTGGGAGTCTGTTGGAGTTGGTGGCCTAGAACCAACTAATATGTACTTTATTCATTAAATAAACATCATATCACATCTTGATTGTTGATCTACATGACAATTCATGTGATAATGTCCCAAGGATATTTGTTCCATTAAAGGGTCATAGAAGATCCCTACTATGATGAGAACACAGAAGTTCTATAACACTGTTCTTGAATATAAGTTCTATGGACGAATGATTTTATTTGAGGGACATAAATAAAATAGTCCATTAGGGGTGAGGACTCCTAAAACTTTGAGGCACCTTCTCATGGTGTGTGCCCTTGGTAATATCTATGGAGATATTATTAGAACAAGACCCGCCAGTAGGAAATCCACATTTCATAGTATCATTGGATGTTCCTATCTTTGGACGTGTTTATTGGTCCTTAGACTTTAAGATTATTATTAATGGGTATTACAACTCTCACACTTATATGTATTGATGAAAACTGTGATGATACACTGTTCGCAGAGAGGTAGGATACATTGGGTGCGTCACGAGTAATACTGCATTAATAGATAATGTGAGAAAGGATTTGTCCCTTCTATTACATAGTGGAAGTAGATATCTTAGGCCCTTGGATGGAATTGATACAGCCTACATAAATCCATGGCCATGGTAAGGTATGAGCGAGTTCAATTCTGGAAAGTCAAAGAATGAATAATTTTGCACATGGGTTGATAGCACTAGCATGAAACCCGCTTGATTAGATATATCGAGACAAAGGAATTATATTACACATTAAACATTCGTAGGAGGTGACAATTCATTGAGACATTAAATTATTTCTCTATGGGTGCCTTGGCATGTTTCCAGACGTTAACCTTGGACTTTAGGCAGGCTCCACCTAATTCCAATGAGAATGGGGCCTAGCGTGTCACACACTATGTGTGTCTATGTATCTTAGTTAAATTTTAATTTAACAATTTAAATAAATATTATTCCCGACTGTGGTTCAATAATTATATAAGGATTTCTAATTGCATTTATTTTGACACTAGTTATTCAGGAGAATATATTGTAGGAGAAATAATATATATTTATTACCGAGTAATGCAGTTACATTTATTTAACAAATAAATAGCCATTACTCAAGGACTAATAAATGTGGTGGAGGAAATAAAGGAAAATGGAAAATAAAAGTACACACTGTGTATATTAAATATACACGCCGTGTAGTTTTATGGAAAATGAGTACACTCCATGAATTAATGATTACATGGAGTGTAGTTTTTCTAGTCAGGATTTTGATGAAATAATATTGTTTTATTAAATGATATTTATTATAATCAGCATGGGTGCACAAAAATTCTGGAAAATTATTTCAAGGTTGAAAGAACTACTTCCTCCAAGAACGCTCGCAATACTAAGAGAGATCCTCCTCCATCGGATCAAGGTGATCAAAGGAGAACATCGCAAGTGAATGTTCTTTCGTGCTAGCACCCGGAGATCCCTTTGGCAACATCTAGAGATATGTGGAGCACCTGTATATCACTTCTAGAGGAAACCTACACTTGGATTCTACAACGCAATGACTGATCACATCAGATCATGATAGGAGACATCAACAAAGAAGGAATTCAACCAAGGTAATTCCTGTGAATTAATTAAATTAATTATAACCAACATATGATGATCCTATCTCTATGGTTCTGGGACTCCCTCTTTTGTTTTTCATTCTTCGTTCTATTCCGAAGATTCGGCGTTTTATATAGTGATGGATCTCGGTTTGAACGTTGTTTAACACTAAAATAATAGTTGGAAAATCCCACCAACTCACTTCCGCTATGCTCAGAACCTACAATTTGGAGGTGAGGGATCATTTAAAGATGATAGATAAATGTTTTCTATAGGATACTAAGAATGTTCAATAAGGTTCCTTGAGTTATGGGTCTTTTGGTAAGTGAATTTATGAATTGATGAGCTCTATTGAGGTTTGGGAATGGATGTGAGCCATATATTGAGTAATTTTAAGCAACTTATTTTAGAAAAGATAATATGTTTTCAATTTCATATGGTAGTCCATTGTAATTATGAGTTCCCTATGATTCATGGGGTCCTCAGATTAGGTAAGTTGATATTTTTTATGATGGTCATACTTGGGTGGGTAGTTTGTTAAGATGATGTGAGTTTTGTTTGATAATTATAGAGTGAGTATATTCCAAGTCTTTGACTTAATTACATATGTAAAAAATAATTTAATAATGTTTATTGTTCAAGTTAAAAAAATTCACAAACACTCTCTATAATTATCCTAAAGTTGTTTTTAAAACATAATTTTTATTGATTTCAAATGGTGTGATAAATATAGTATCTCGTATACCTAAATGCGTGAATGTTTTTTGGAAACTAAAAGTTGTGATTATTGGTTTAAATTTATTTTGTAACATAATTTCAGGAACTTATCCCTCCACTATGAAATTATTAATGGTTAGAAATATGGAGGTTGATTTATAGGTTGGAGTGGTTGATGTTTTCCATCCCTATTCAAAGTTAGGTTGATCCCCTTTTAAAAGAATATTATTTTTTAAGGTTATATCATGTAGTGGTTATGTAACATAAAATATCTTCTTGTAGAAAAATTATTGAGTCTATGTTGGTGAATTCAAAGTATATGTTTTCCCTTGATTATATAAATCATTTAGAATAAAATGGAAGTTACTTGAGTGGTATAGTACCCCTTGGGTTTAGGGAGTACGTTCTTTGGAGATTATTATCCTTTTTGTGTAGTCTATCTATCAAGAGTTCTACTTTAGTAGGATCTTTCTCCTAGATTGAGTTTATGTTGAGATTATTATTTAGTGTTTTTTGATTGATTTTTTTTTCATTCTATATCATTCTCCAGTGATAGTTTAATATTTGTTAGAGAGGTGTCTCTAAAGAGTGTTAGGCTTTGGTGGTTATTTTTTTCCTTTTGGGTATGGTTTTGATTATTGTGAATGAGAATCATTTTTTAGGTATCTAATATAATATCATGTACTTTCATGGATCATTATATTGTGTCTTCTTGGTCTGGGAGGTTTCAAGACAGGTTTTGAGGAAGGGAGGTGTCTCTAGATCTAATATTTTAATTGAAAGGGGGGAGTTAAAGCATAGCCATGGTCATTGTGGTGGGAAGGGTCAATTCGAAGAGAATGTAATTCTGATTTCTAGTGAATTTCTTCATTAAGGTTTGATTCATGAAATAGTACTGAATTCATGACATGGGGAATATTCTTTGAGGGTTTTATGTTTCACTGCTTCGAAGAGGAAGTATTATTATGACATGATGGATTTGGTTGCAACATAAAGGGTTTCAAATAGAATTTTGGAATAGTGGAAAACCTTACATAATAGGGGAAAACATTACATATTAATTAAAAATATTATATATATCCTTTTATTCTCTTCTATTTTCAATGTAATGGGTAGTGGTTACAGTGTGATTGTAATACATATGGTTTTTGAGGTTTTTTAGTTTATCCTTATGTATGTATTTCTTGGTATATAAGAGGATTAGAACATGATATTATGTTTATTGGAGTGTTTACTTAATTTTTAATTAGTGGCCAATATAGTGTGGCTAAAACTATAAAAATGTGACCCCCTGGTAGGAATATTTCATGGTTATTCCCATACAGACAATGTTTTTACGTGGTTCTATTATAACATTGTATCCTGGTTTAAGGTCCTCACAATGTTTTTTGAGAATTAAAATGACACCAAATTGTGGTTTTCATCATTTCACATCCTACCATAGTTGTCTTGTATTAAGAGAGTTGACTAATATTCAAATATGGGGAGATTTGGTAGATCACATTTTCATTTTTAGAGATTAATTTGAATTATCCCCAATAAAACATCACCATGACTAGTCACACCATTATTGCTTAATTTTATAGTTTTGAATTAAATTCAATGTATAACCTAAATTATTTTAGTTTAATTAATTTTTCCTCTAACTCTAGGTGACTATTGGTGGATCCTTTAATACCATTGAGTTCTCTTTGACAATCTTGGTCTCTCGACTTAAAAATATTAGCTACTTTGAGATATAAGGTGATTTTTTCTTCCCTTATTTTTGGGTTATATTTTCATCGTTCTTCTTGTAGAGGTTATGATTGAAATTTATATTTGGTTTTTTTGATATTAGGTCATCATTTTTATGGGGGTTTTTTCTCTAGGTTGTTAGGTTTTCTTCATATGTTCTTGGATTTTTGATTTTATTATATCCATTCATGTACAATGTTTGTTGAAGCTCCATTTTGGTAAGGGATAAAATACTTATAATTATTTTTTAATATTTAATTGTGGACCTATCAAGCTTCTATTTTCATTTTTTAGAAAGTATGAATAAATATAATAAAATAATAATTAGACTAAAGAAATTGAATGGTGAGATGTGGATCACATGGGATTGTTGTAAATTATAGTTATTGGATAATGTTGATTAATCGGGGTTGTTGTGAATATTGTGTAGATACCATGTTTAATATTGTTTATATACAAGAGTGACCTCCCCTAAATGTATAATTATGTAAATATTGTAAAAAAATAAATACTTTGGAATCAGTAATCTTATTAATAATGTTTATGTTAGTTGAGAATAATTCATATAATTAATGGTTACATGGTGATGGCTTATTCAAATTTTTTGTTTGTTATATGCGGTTCAGTGCTATGTTTATTTTATTTTTTGTTGTTCATGGTGTTCTTGTCAAGTACTTTGTGAAGGATCAATTAAATCTAAAAAATTGAGATTTCCATAATCCTAGTAGGAGTTTCAACTATGTCCAAAACCAACAAGTGGTATCAAAGAGGTCACATTAAATTTACAATAATTTATTTATTGTTAATCATTTACGCATTTAAAGTTAGTTTTCCATATCTTGTAACTTATTATTGAATCTGATCTCTGATATATCTTCTTCATTCCTTAGTTTATTACTCATCTAATCCAGATATGAATAAATATCAATGAATACAATATGAAGAACCAATCTGGAGGTGTCGAGAAGTTAGGTCGAACAACATAGTATTACACGTTGTGTGGACAATTTAGATGCCATGTATTCCAATTCATTACACCATGATATATCATGAAGTAATTCATCATGTCATGTATTGAAGCACACATGATGCATTAAATGCTCCATATGTTGACCAATCCAGGCTCAAAAACAGCCTATGGGACTATACACCGTGTAACTAGGTTACATGATGTGTATTTCACAAGTTTTTGTGGTGGAAAATTTGTATCCAAATACACATTAGGTAATAATTACATGATGTATAAGGACTAACTTATATGTAACAAGTTGGTTACACAACATCTACTAGCTGTGCACATCATTTACACTTCACATTTCCATGAAGTAATACATGTTGAGACCCTAGGCATGTATCATAGATATACAATGAGAAATATACAATTCATGTAGCTAGATGTACACGTCGTGTACTAAACCTATTGATACAAAAAAATAAAATTAAATCTATTACTCTTTTCAAAATTAACAAAATATGTTTCATGCGTCATGTATTTATGTATACATCCCATGTTAGAGGTTATATATGTATATATTTATATATATATTAAATTATTAATAAATGTCTTTGTAAAATTCTGAACCACATACCATGTATAGTTATAGTACATCAACTACTCCGTACACGTTAAAATAATTTTGGGAAATGTTAATTAACATTTGTTTCATGTGTAATTTATTTATTATTACATTCCATGTAATTGTGTGACAAAAATGTAAATTCTATATGCCACTTGAGCATACTAAATATGATCTCAATATATGTTGATTTGTTCTGAGAAGAACTTGTTGAGTTTCTTCCAAGTATAAGTTGTTTAATTATTTTATTATATTTGAAATAATATAAACCTATTTAATTTATATAAAATAAAAAAGGAATAGTATATCTTGGATAATTTCGGTGGAAATTCAGACAAATTGAATTAATTAATAAATAAAAAAATTAATTGAATTAGTTCATGCATGATTATCATAATAAAAGAAAAAAATCAAAGTGAATGTTATCCAGTTTATGTAAATGTGAATCCATTGTTCTAGTGGATGATCATGATCTTATAATGGCCTACATATGTTTATATATTTCTTAAAATTTTATTATTTCAAGGTTTTTTTAATTATTTTATTAAATTAATCAAATGGATTATGTTCCATCCCTTCCTCCTTATTATATATTAATCTGTGTGTCCCTAATTTATTTTATATAATCCCCATTTTATGGTTGTCGTAACTTTTAAGTGAATTAAAATCATTATAATGATAGAGATCCCTAGCACAAGTATTTGGTTTAAGATAGATTAATGTTGAAACCGTGCCATGTAGATACACGGGACAAAGGTGGAATGTTGATAACATAATCCTAGAATGACTCAAATATTTTACCCATATGGTTAGTGGTGTGTTTTTTATCCACTCAATAAACAAACTACTAGTTAAAAATCATTATCATACCATGTTTTATTTATTTTATTTCTTCCCATGTCATGATTTATTCTATGGATTCATGATGGTGGTCACATAAATAAATGGATTAATATGAAAATATGGAATTAAAATAAAAGAGTTATGAATAAATATTTTGGTGGTACATGGAAAATCACATTAGTAAAATCCACTTAATATTTATACAACATATAAAATATAAAGTAATAATATTTACACATAATAAAAAAATACCTCAAGTTAATATTAAATCATTACCTAGAAATCCCAACTCTGATTTCCTCATCACTTGCCTCCAAATTTGTAACATAAATACTAGAAAAATTAACTCTAAAGAATATTTTGGTTAGTTAACTCTCTGTAAAAGTTAAAACTTCCCAATAATTAAAATTCACACTAATAGAGGCCAAATAGCCACATTAACTATGGGTTTATCATAATTCATATAATATAAGACACAATTACTTAATATTAATTTGAGGGATATTTTTATTATGTGAGAAAAAAATTATTATATTTCTTACATTTCTTTTAAATATTAAGTGGAATTTACTTATGTGACTAACCGTGTACCGATAAAATATTTATGTATAATCTATTTATTTTAATTTTATCTTTTCATATCAATCCATTTATTTATGGGATCATAGGCTTGCATACCTAAAATAAATTATGCAATATAAAAATAAAATAAATTATGATATGACCATAATATTTAACTATTGGTTTGTTTATTTAGAAGACAATAAAAAACAATTTACCTAAGGGGGAAATTCTTGAGTCGGTTTGGGCTTGAGTTTTCAACATTCCGCCTTTTTCAATTTTGTCTCCTTTGTTTTGGTTATCCTTGAATCCATCACGAACTAACTCTGTGTTCATGGGAGATCCATCCTTATAGTTCTTTTACTTCACTCATAGGTGAATGGAATAAGAAAATTGGGTTTACATAAAATAAATCATGGACACGTAGACCTGTATATAATAAGAAGAGTGGGATGACACCTGAGACATAAATTTACTTAAGATAATTGTAAAAACCATTGAAATAATTAAATTAATATAAACCTTACACATATAAAGGATCTTATAAGATCATTATCATTCACTAGTGAAATGACTACATATTTATAATAATTGGATAGCATTAATTCTGATTCATTATTTTATTAAGATAAATATGCATTAATTAATGTGATTAATCATCATATTAATCAATTATTTCAGTATATCTTAATTTTTATCCAATATTACCTAGAGATACCCATACATTGTCATTTTAAATAAATTAAATAAATAAACATTATTTAAAATGTAATAAACTAATTACATATCTTGTAATTAGAATCAACACAATAAGTATATGTCTAAACTACTCGACATATATTGAGAATGTAAGAAATTTACTCAAGGGGCATATAACATATTCATTTCTATTATACAATTAAATGGTGTATACAAGTCAATAAATGACACATTTAAGAAATGTTAATTAAAATTATGTATAATAATTTTAATACATGCAATGTAATTGTTGTATTATGACTATATATAGTATTTATTTCATAATTAATTGCAAATATTAATTAATAATTTAATATATATGTATATATATATATATATAACATTTCACATTACATTTACAAGTCAATATTTAAAACACGAAATGCATTTTGTTGAGGTTTAAAGTATTAATAAATTAAATTTTAATTTTCAATGTAAATAGGTTAGGGATGCTGCGTGTACATATAGCTACACATTGTATATCTTTCTTGATGTATGTCTGTGATACACACCTAGGGACTCATCATGTATTACTACATATAAATGCATGGGTACATAATTTTTCCAGCTAGTAAACACTACGTAAATTCCTTATTATAGGGATTTCAGTCCTTACGTGTCATGTAATTAATACTTGACTTTTATTTTACTATGAAATTTTTACCATGAAAACTTATAAACTACATAGTGCATAACCTAGTTACATAGTGTGTAATCCTACATGTTGTGTTCCACCCTATCTTGGTCGATGCGTGGAGAATTTATTACACCATTTTTTATTCATTTCTTTTTGTAGTTAATTAAATCATGCTATATATTCGTGGAATGAATTGGGACACACAGAATATACACCAGCTACACACCATGTAATCCGATGTTATACAACCAAAATTATAGGCACCTTCTGATGGATTTTTCATCTAATAATTATTAAAATTTAATCATATATGAGTTAAATTACTGATAAACTAATATGGGAATAAGTTATCACAATGATCATTTTCAATAATGAATTGAAAGAAATGAAAAAATAACATTAAATGTGTAAATAATAAACAATAAATAAATAATTATAAATTTATTTTTTTCCACTGTGATACTATGTATTAGGTTCATATACAGTATAAATTCATAATTGGCCCTATGGAAAACTCATATTTTTTCAGATTAAATGGATCATTATTAGTGTACATGATGTGAAAGTAATGACCAATGATTTTTTTGTAGAATATGGAAATATAATTTTTTCAAAACCAAGAGAGTGGATCATTCATCTTAGTTTGTAATTAATTTAAAACATCAGAGAAAATATTACCTCAACCTTGAGATCTTTATTAATTTATGGTAATGGTCACTCAAACCCAATTGGTTTATTGTATTTGTGTCATTAGGTCCCATAGGATATCACCTCTAGTAGTGATCCACACACGATCCTTTAATATATGAAGAACTCCAATTATATTTTAGGTGTTAGAATAGTATATTGATCTTATTACATTGTTTTATTTGATCATTTCATGTTTTATCAAGCTTCAATTAATTTCCTCTTGTTATTTTAAATTTTTAGAAGAATAGAGGAGGGATCTCGTGAATGGAAATTTTTGTACATAATGATTAACCTTTCTCTAATTAACATAACAGTCTATTTATCGACCTAGGTATATGGTTTAATATTTAATTAATTGAACAAAGACACTTAAAAATATATTAAACTCCCATGGAATCCAATTCCATGTAATAAAATAATTATTTTATTTTATTTAATCGTTCTCACTAACTCGTAAAATAGTAAATATTTATATTACAACCTGGTAAATAAATATTCATCACTAGAAAAAATCTACTCTACTCATCCTCCAAAAGAATTATTGAATTATTATGTAAATATTTAAGTAAATATTATTCATTAACAAAATAAATAAATAGTCTATTTTTGGTCTGGTTATTAATTATTTATTTAATATTCACATAAGTAAATAAATTATTAATTTAATAAATAAATAAATACATATTATGGTTTGAATAAAAATATATGAATAAATATTTTATATACGAATAATTAAAAAAAATTCCTACAAAATAACTATTTTTTTAATATTTTTTTCTCATTTAATAAATAATGAAAAAATATTACTTCTCAGTGTAGAGAATAACATTTATTCATGTAATTAAATATAAATAATATTCAACTGAGATCAAAGTAAACACTTTGTGTGTTACCCTTAAGGCCTCTTCCTTAGTGGGATTAAGTGGGATTACCTAAATTCTAAGATTACTATCCATAAATGTGTCAAGGAATCCACAAAGGAAGAATATATGTCAGAATTATAAAATCACATATGAATGCTCACTATGTAATATAATGTCTTTTTCATAATATTTCATCAAGTAGGTTTGACACTCGTGTCATAAACCACTATGCTTGATGTGTATTTCATTGACTATCTAAAATGAACTCATAATTACACCACGCCCATAAAATTTAATATGATAGTTCCATTTAAGTCAAAAGGACAAGATATAAAAATTCATAAATATAGAAAGGAAAAATCCTTCCTCGATTTATTTATTATTGATATATAATTCATGAAACACCCAACATACCAAAATTCTTTGTGAACATATGTTGTCAATTTTTATGTAAAAACATCAAATTGAATTATTCATGACATGAATTATCAATAATCTTGATGTCTAAGGATCATTGCAAATTCTTGTAAGAGGGAATATAAAATGACACATAAACATGTTGAATTCATACTAGATTTTATTTTCTCATAATCTCTGATCTTTGAGATTACCATGTTTTAACTTCATTAGATGAAGTCTCGTTATCTTCTCAGTACTCAAACTTGATAGTTAATATACTATGTGTCCTATCATAGAGTGTTATCTGACCAAGAATAGTTTTTAATAATATCATCATGGAATTTCAAGGATCTTATCATAGTGGGGAACTATTATGCCCTTCTTTAATGTTATAACTACTCTAGTACATTATTATAATAAATTCATGTAGAACTGTGGAATAAATTTAATATTAAAATATTTAAATATACATGAAATATAAAGTAAAAACAATTGGTTCTAGGACACCAACACCAACAGTTTTTTATTTCAAATATGGTTGATTAATATGTGTTCTTATGATAACATTTTAACCTAAAATATATATACATCTCACCTTTTTAATTTGTTAAATTAAATATATATATAAATAAATTGGTTTCAAGGAAATGAAATAATGATTCATACGAATCCCATTGAGGTTAATTCCCACTATGATTTCCTTTTTTACTATATATGGAATCTCTCTTGCTATTATGTTTGGTTTTTTGATTAGTTATTGTGTCTAGTGGCAAGGATGTTGTGTGGTTTGATCGGGGTGGTGATATATGGTTTTTGGTTCAGTTAGGGTAGTGGTGTCATGGATGGTTGTATATAATGGGAATGTTTTTTTAGTTTTTGTGTGGTTATGTTGTAGTTACCTAGTTTCCATGAATATGGTTTGAAAAAATGAATATAGTAAATACTCTAGGATAAAATTTATTAAGGATTGGTTTTTTTAATAAACTCTAAATGGATAAAATGAATGGGTAATTTATGAGATGAAATTGGTTAGTGGCTAATTAATGATTTTTCTTTAAATATGGATATATAAATGTAACAATTAAAGTAATGTGGCTCTAAAATAGAAAACATTTAAATAAAAATAATGAAATTAATATAGATAATTTTGATTTTTTTATGGATTATTTTTGTGAAATGGAGGTGCTGGTTTTTTATAGTGATGGCAGTGGGGGTTAGTTTGTTGTAGATGTGATGTAAAAATTGATATGTGTATAAGAAGTGGCATTTTAGTGTGAACCTATATATTGTTTTCTTTTGTTTAACTTTGATATATTTTTTATTTTCTTGTGATTTCTTATGGACCCACAGGATTTAGTTAACCTTAATGTTGCCCAAATGTTTTGGGTTTTAGTTGTTTTCCCTAGTATCTAGGTTAGTGAGGAAACAAATTACTAACTACTCTAACTTTTATACTCTCCTTTCATGGTGTAATATGGGTTGTTATGGATCATTGTTAGGGTACAAATAAATGTTTTAATGTATTAAGGTTGTAGTATGCATTATACTGGTTGACTTGGTTATGTGGTTTTAATGATGATTCATGGTAGGGGTTATTTATGGTAGGTTGAGGAAACAAGTTTGAAAACATTCATGTTCATGATACCATTCTATTACAGTTCTATGGTGTGTGGTTGTGGTGTGGTATACGATGGTTATACAATTTTGTATACATGGTGGTATATAGATGCAATGTGGGATGTGATGTATGATGGAACTGTTACAGAAGGGATGAAATCACATGATGTTCTCCTTTATAACATGAGAGTGAAAATTCAATATGAAAGTGTTCATGTGGTATCTTTTTGATATATTATTTACATACTATATTATTATATTTTAATATATTATTGGGTGATTCTAACTTACTGAGGTTGGGTGATAGTAGGCCGAGTATGGTTTGTGTTGGTTCTATTGTCTATTCACTAAGGAATTAGAATTATTCTTTACACACATTCATGGGAGTTCTTGAGGAGGATACTATTGACTATAATTGTATTCTCACCGATTTGTAAATTACTAGATCAAGGATTGGAGAAATAATCAAAGTCACCACCATAAGAGTTTCTATAGGTATTACATTTTTAAAGAATTATTTTCATATGATATTTACATTCATTGTGGGATTTTGGTTTTTATTTTATATTATATATTTTATTGGTGGTTTTACTTACTTTTTATTGGTATTATGTGGTTAATTCCTCCCATTTTTTTGTTTTATACCCACAATGTTTGTTATCAACCCATGTCTTATTAGAGGCAAGTTATGGGTTATACTCATCTTAACTACTTTCCCATGTTTATTTCCCAATGGGGGATAGTCATGATAGATTCCCTTGAAAATATTTTATTTATTTGTAATAAAATATCATTCATTAAATAAATATTTATACTTATTAAAATGTGAGATGATAATTATTCATAATTAAGTAAAACCGAAGGTGATAAGTTTTTCAAGAAAATCCCCAAAATCACTTAGTGACTCAAGACCATATAACAATATTAATAGTGAGCTTTACCAATTCCAAACAATTACTAACCAAAAAATAAAACCAATAAACCACAATTTCATAACTAATGGAACCAAAACATATAAGCACCATAATTGAAAATAAATAAAAACTCATTGAAAACTAATATAGTGTGCTCATAAATTCCTAAAATGTTTTAGTATCCCTTAAAATCTCCATGTAAATATCCTTTAATTTAAACCTTAAAGATGGGGAACCCTAATTAAATTTGTAAATTAGTCTTTTTCTATAAAAATGGTGACAAATAGAGTGAAATCAACCCATAAGATCCTCCATGGAACAAAACAAGAGGGATACTTGTGATATAGGGGGAATTAAACTACAATATAATGAAATTACATCTAAAATACCTATCCAAGGTATAGGAAATCAGATGAAAAAGAGATAGAGAAGATAAAGGATAAGAAGAGAGGTGATTTCTTACCTCTAATTTAAAATGAAAAACTACCTTGGATCACCATGGATTAAGAGGAAGGAATGAGAGGAATAAGGTAATTCAGGGAATCAATGGGAGAATCTCACATCAGTTGAGATCAAATGTAATTATAAGAAGAAAGGGAAAGGTGGAAATGATAGGTGAGGGTAAAAATACCAAAACATCCTCACTAAAAAAGCTATTGGCAACCCACCATGTACATAGTCAGGTACCACCATATACATGGTGGCACCCTAAGGCCACATTTAGGACTAGTAATTACATAATATATTCCCACTAGGTACATGATATTAAATGTAGTGCTAAACTATAGTTCAAACACCTTCATATGTAACTAGAATCTATAAAAATCTTCTTGATCAATAAACAATTTCAAAAAAAAACATATAGATTCAACATTAAACATATAGAACCAAAATTGAATCCTCAAATGAAAGTCTAACCCTCAACAAAAAAAATTCAAACATACCCCTACCTTAAATCTCCCAAATTCCCAATTTAGAATTCAATAACACCTTAATTCGAGTATTTAAGACACATTATGTTACATAATTTAGCTTGTTTATAAATGATTATAGTAGGATAGTTTTAATTTTATTCATTCAAAAATAAAAGAGTTATTGGAATACATCAAAAGATATTAGAGGTGGGGTGAAAATTAAATTGTAAGGGAAATAAAAACACTGCAGTCAGACAATGCTATGGAATATATGTCAATTTATGTTGAGAATTACTTTGAAAATCAGGGAATCAATAATGAGGTGTCATAAGTTAGAAAATTATATAAAAAATAATCTATTTAAAGAGGAAACCATGTGGTCAATAATATAAATAATATTACTCATTAATAGGTGTATCACATGATACTATTTAAAGAAGTTAGTGAAATTTGTGGTGTATACTAAAAAAGACCTTTTTAAATTTTGAAAAAAAAATCATCAAATGAGATGTGGGATGACAGAAACCCAAATATGATGCATTTAAGAGTAATCCAAAGTAAGTGATACATTTTAAACTATGAAGGAGAATAATATAAATATGGTGATATAGTATTTGAAGATATATTCACTGGTTATTCTATTAAAAGTAATTCCTATAAGTCCTTTAACAGCTGGGATAATTAAGATTGTTGAGAATGGTGATGTGAAAATAATTAAATAAAAATTTATAAAGAAAACATGAAATTTAGATGTAGAAGAATTATGTGAATAAGAAGAATATCATGAATCAATTTTTAGATAAACTCAAAGAATATCAATTGAGGATGACTCCAAGATTTGATCATAAAATGAATTTTCAATTTGAAGTATTTAATTTCTCCAAGGATAAAATAGAGTTTTGTAATTGATGAATCCAATATCATTTGTCACAAAATGTTGGGCAAAAATCCCTCAAGGTAACATTGCAGTATTTTTGGGTTAATTGTGTTTGTTGACAAAGCAGGTTTCCATGGAGAATTGTCGAGTTCCCGAGAAGTTGTTGACATTCCATGTTGAAAAAGAACTATGACAAAGGAAAGGATGATCTGGAGGCGGTACAAAAGAGCAGTACAAGGTGGCACCGTTTCCCAGTGTTTGCCAAATTTATGGGCCTGAAAATCGCCAATGGAAAATGGAGTGATATGTTTTTGGAAAAGGTTGAGGAGAGAGAAATGAAAGAGGTGCGCGGAAAAATTAAGCGTGGCGCACAAAATTTGCGGGTTGCACGAAATCTTGAAGTGTGGCGCGCAAAACAGCGGGTTGCACGAAATTGTATTTCGCGCAAAAGATGTTTCAAGGCCGAAAGCTTGAAAATCGGTAAAGGCATGAGGCGCGCGAAATTTTGGAGGCGTGCGCGAAAAAGTGAAGTGGCGCGCGAAATAGCGGATGAAGTATTTCGCGCAAAAGATGTTTCGAGGTCCGAAGTTCGGAAAATGGAAAAGGCATGAGGTGCGCGAAATTATGGAGCAGTGCGCGGAAAATGGTTGTGCACGGAAGATTTGTATTTCGCGATCAAAGCGGATTACGTGCTCAAGGAGGGTTTTTCGCGCGGGGTCGATTTTGCCTATAAATATGAAGTGACCCTCCTCCATTCAAGAGAGTTCAATACATAGAAAATACCCAAGCTCTGGTGCGCGAAATTGAAGTTAGAAAGGGTGTTGCGCGTAAACTTAAAGTTTGCGCGTAAAGTCAGATTGCGCGAAAAGCAAAGGCTGCGCAGAAACTTTGTGTTGGCACGTAAAAGGAAGATTGCGCGAAAAGTGGATTTCGCGCAAATCATTGAAATTGCGCGCAAGGCACCGTAAGGGTTGCGCGTAAAAACTGAGGTTGCCCGGTACATCCGGTGCAAAGTGAGATTCATCTACGGGTGAAAGTTGGACTTCAACAGAGAATCTACATACAGAGGAAGATGCATTCCTTCATGGAAATGAAGAGACCTACAGGTCTATAAACTGTGATTGGATTCCCTTCTGGAGCAGTGAGCTTAGGAAGAGGAAGAAGGTGATCCTCTCCCCCGGCAGTGAGCCAGAGAGAGAGAAACAGGGAGTGACCCTTGGGAAAGCAGTGAGCTGACCCTAAACCTTGTATAGGCAGTGATCCTGGGCATAGAAGTGATCTAGCCCGAACATTGTAATCCACAGCTAGTGAAGTCTAGTGGAATTTGGTACGAACCGACAAATTGTCGGCGTATGCTCCTTGGACGTAGCCCTTAGCGGTGAACCAAGTAAAAATCTTTGTGTCTGCCTGCTTACTTTCCTGCATTGCATTCAAAGCATCATCATCAGGTAAATGAGACAAGTGATCACATTAACCACACAAGTGCAAAAAAAGTGACCCTTGTAACAAAGAGGTCAAGATCCAGTGGGGCAGAAAGAACTTTGAAAAAGAATATCCATACCCTGATTCACCCCCCCCCCCCTCTCAGGGTATATAGGCACCTATTGGCCCTAACAATTGGTATCATAGGGAAGGTTGCTGTTATCAGATTTGTTTGCTCCAACTTGGTGTAGTCGATCTGTGTGGATAAAGAATCAGTCTTCTCTTATCTCAATCTGCCATGGCAAAGGGAAAAACATCCAAGAATAAGCAGAAGTCAGGTGGTACTCCTCAGTGTGGGAGTGTATATGGAAAATGTGTGATTCAACTAAAGGAATCAAACAGCTTGCTGAAGGAAGGCTTGGATGAATCAGAAAGGGAAAAGATTGATTCACTCAATCATGATGTTGGAATGAGTAAAGTACATGAGCATCAGAGTGAAACTGAAACAGAAGAAGAAATTGAAGGAAGAATAGATATGCGAGCTGAGTTAGAGGCTGCTCTTGAAGAGATAGATGTTTGGAGAGCCAAAACCAAGAATGATAACAAAGTTGTTCGCGATGCCAAACTCTATATGCAGCAGCAGGAAGAAGATAAGTCTGAGTTGATAAATAAAATTGAGAAACTCAAGTTATCAGCACCAGAGAACTCAGAATCAGTTAGTGAGTATAAGCTTAATATTGAAGAACAGAAAAGGGAGATCGATGGCTTGAATAGAAAAGTGAAAGATCAACTCAAAATCATCGATGAACCGAATATTCCAAGTGACGTTGGAAACACTGAAGAAGCCAAATCTAAAGATATCCGGATCAAGGGATTGGAGATTGAGGTCAACAAGCTATAATGCTTAAATCAAAGGCTTATTGATATAGTTACTGACCTAACAGAGAAGAATGATTCACGTGCTGAAGAGCTGCAGAAGATGGCCAGAATGAAAGGAAAACAAAAGGCTGGTGATTATGAAGAGAGTCAAATGTCAGATGAAGCACAGAATCTTAAAGCCAGAAATAATGATCTAGCAGCACAGTTGTCTGCAGAAGTTCAGAAAAATCAAAGGCTACAACAAGAGAATGCATGTTGCTCTGACTCTGTCGCTCAAGAAAAATTGAAGGTAAAGGAGAAAAATGACATGGTTGATAAGCTGAAGCATGAACTGGAAGATGAGGTAAGTAGAGGGAAGCTTCTCAAGGAAAAACATGATGTCCAAGTTGAATCAAGGGATATGAAGATTCAAAAGTTGGTAGAAGAGCTCGAATCAGTCAAGCAGGAAATAGAGAAGTCTAAATCCAAAGATAAGCCCAAGTTGAAGGATGCACTGCACTTGCTATTTGATCATCCTTCGACAAGTGATGATAAAATGAAGAACAGATATGTTGTTTCTGAAGAGAAACAACATAATATTTTCTCAGCTCAAAGACCAGCAAGTTTTGGAAATGCTTGCATTGGATATGATAATTCTACTCCTATGGATGATAAGAAAAATGCAGTGAAAATTTACAAAGGTAAGAAAAATCCTGTAGGTGCTGGAGATAGGCCTATGAGGATAGTTTCAAGGAGTGATGATGTGTGCTATTTCTGCGGAGTTCATGGCCACACATCAAGCTTCTGTACAGAGGCTCTGGAGTACATTTTAGGCTGTGAAAAGAGAGATATTAATAAATCTGAGAACAGGAAGAAGCATCATGAGAAATTAGAAAGAAGAGCTTCTCAGAGGAAAGCATATATTAGATGCTATTACTGCGGAAGAATGGGACACACCATGAGCATGTGTCAGGAAGCTCAGGAGAACAATATCAGAGGAAGAACTCAAGATGCATCAACATCTCAGCAGAGAGATGATGAACTGAGGTATGCCATTGAGGGAAAATGTTTTATATGTTCTCACTATGGGCACATGGCGAGACATTGCAGTAAGAAGAAAGCAGGAAAGGGAAAGGAACAAGAAAAGAGATCTCCACCACAGGAAGTGTACAAGAAAGAAGCCTGTACTGGGAGACAAAGTGGTAAGGAGAAGAATAGGCTTCGAGCCTCAGGGAAATCACGTGGAGCTGAACGAAAGGTGTATCAGTCACATCCTATGTCATACTCACAACAGCTCTCAAGGAGAGAATGTGAGAAAACCTGGAAGATTAAGGGGATATCTACTCCAGTGGTGATAAAGAAGAATGGACGTTCAATGGAGGACCCACCACCAATGAAAAATAGGGCGGTGACTCATAAATCTGATAAAAGGCAGATAAGCAAAGAATGCATCGAAAAATCCACATGTCGTGTTTTGCAACGAGAAGTGGAAGAAAAAGGCAGATCCCTACAATGGACAAAGAAGACAGGGAAGATGACAAGAAAGGAGATTCCTGCACCGAGAAACAATCAAGGGAAATGGAATTTCGGTAGAACATCAAAGATCGAAATGTGTACCAGTTGGTCTAAACCCCAGATTGTGAGAAAGGCCAAGTCTGCAGAATCTTCATATCAGAAAAAGGCTCAAAATGTGAGCAAAGAATGCCTAGTCATATGGCCAGAACAGTTGAAGTTGGTCAGGTAGTTGGAGGAAGCAAGAAAGGAGTGTGATGCGCTCCAAGAAAGAATCAAAGGGTTGACCCATCAGGATCAACCATCATCCTCATGTTGAGGATTCTAGAAGAAACCCCTCTCCCTATGTATATAAATGCTATTAACTGATGATTCTTGTGTTTCAGGTTTTAGGGAGATACAATCCAAGGGGAAGTGGCATCTAAGGATGCGAAGTGGAGAAATGATATGCTCTAGAGTTTCAATTGATTCAAATCAGATACTAGAGTTGAAGAAGAAGGAGAGCAACAGAGCACAATAGGAAGTGATTGTGTTATTAACTTTATCTCTTGTTTCCTACACCGAGTTTCAACTCCGTAGGCTTAGAGATTTTTTTAGTGGCTCAAATCTGATTGGAAGATGAGAACGAATGATACAAGAGGAAAATACGTGTGATGGGTCTAAACTATTGGGCCTAACCCCAGGAAGTGTTGCATAACATAGGGGGAGCATTCAACAACAAAATCAGATGCCAGATCCATCAAGGAAATAATTGGATGACCCAGCTCAAGAGTTGTCTATCGAGAGAAGACATACTATGAGAGAAGCAGCAGTGATCAAGCATTTCATGCTTATTTATTTTGATCTAACATTGTGGTATCAGCTGACTGTTTTTCAGGATACCAAGAAGCTGCGAAAAGTAGCTGAAAGAAATTAAGCCACTGAAAAATGAGTCAGTGAACAATTTCCTGACGAAAGTGTTGAGGAAGAAAGCAACACAGGGGGAGAAGAAGTGGCTGAGGGTGACTCAGAATAAGATACTGATGATGAGTACAAGGATGTAAAATCCTTATCTGCACAAAATACAAAGAATCGAGCTGAAATTGACAGGCAGACTATCATCCGTGATCAGTGAGATCCAGTTCAGACAAAGAGAATGAAATCACTACAGCAGACATCATTACTATCTCAGGTTGAGTCGAAATGCTTTGCTGATACAGCTGAAGATGAAAACTGGGATCATGCCATGAATGAAGAGATAGGTCAGAATTGAGAAGAATCAGACCTGGAAAATTGTTTCGAGGCCAGATGATAAAAAAGTCATCAGGACAAAATGGGTCTATTTAGACAAGATGAACGAAGATGGCACAATGATTCGAAACAAAGCACGACTGGTGTGCAAAGCATAAACCCCAAGAGAATGGTAGTGTGGGGGATTTGATTACAATCTTTATTTCAACAACAATAGTAATCAAAGGATGGTGAGGCTGGTCAAGGAAGAAGACATAATATTTGGAAGATCAGATGAAGCATAGTTACACAAGGCAGGAATAGAACATTCATTTCTGAATCCGAGTATGCCAAGGATGCTTTGGAATGATTTGGAATGGAAAATTCCAAGGAGATGAAGACTCCGATTTCTACCCGGATGAAATCATCAAAAGATGACAGTGGTAGGGCAGTTAATATCACAGAATACAGGAAAATCATTGGAAGTCTGTTGTACTTAACCGCAACAAGGCCTGATATTGTTTTCGCCTCATGCCAAGCAGTGAGATATCAGAGTAATCCCAAGGAAAGTCACATGCTTGCAGTGAAAAGAATACTTCGGTATATCAAGGGCACGGTGGACTTCGGCTTGACCTACAACGACAAATCTCAGACAGAGTTATTGGGATATACTGAAGCAGGCTGGGCCGGTTCAACAGATGATAGAAAATCAATGTCAGGTGGTGCATTCTATCTAGGTGGATTGTGTATTTCTTGGCTAATCAAGAAACAAGATTGCATTTCATTGAGTACCACAGAAGCTGAGTATATTGCGGCCACTCAAGCATGCACACAATTATTGTGGATAAAGCAGCAGCTTAATGATATGGGAGTTGAAGTGAAGTCTCCGATCGGAATCCAGTGTGACAACTCAAGTGCTATAAATCTTAGAAAAAATCCCGTTCATCATTCAAGGACAAAGCACATTGAGATTAAGTATCATTTTATCAAGGAGAAGGTTGAGCAGGGAATCGTGAAGTTGGAGTATGTGCCTACAGAGCTAGAGGTTGCAGACATTCTGAAAAAGGCCTTACCCAAGGAATCTTTTGAGAGGCATCGACTGGCTCTGGGAGTTCAGTCGATTCCCCGCACTTGAAATAGTGTGGATGTGGAACACATCCCCCCTCTCCCCGAGGTATGATGTGTTTTTCCCTACTGTGCTGATCTAAGTTCTCTACTATGTTGCAGACTACAAAGGAGTGACCTTTGGGCTCGTTGACAAAGGGGGAGAAAAGTGCTTAACAAGTGCTTGACAAAGGGGGAGAAAAGTGTTAGTTCAAGGGGGAGATAGTGCAGAGATTTGATAAATCTTTTTTTTTTGATATGGGGAGAAGCTGACAGGTGGAGCATCCAGAAAGGGGGATCAATGAGAAAGGGGGAGAGTATTTTAAAATCTGACGATGCTAGACGTGATCGATCAAATCATAGAAATCACGACAGCTGAGGATCGTGATAAAAGCAGAACAGTGGTGTTGGAATGGTGTGAGACGGTGTCCAGCTATCAACAATTGGTATCAACTTAAGAATTCACCAATTGGTATCAGTGTGGTTCAACAACTGGTTTTATTTTAAGAATTGGTATCAGGGTGGAATCGACAATTGGGGTCTAACATGAAGTGATTAATTGATGAACTTTTCATACTACTCTTGTTTCTCACGCCGAGCATTGCTCATGTGGGCTTAGAGTACGTGTTAAGTGAATCCTTGAAATCTATCATAATCGCAAGAGGCGAATGGTGGTAGCAGCTGGAAGAAGACTCAGTGAGGTATCAACGTGCAGAAAATATTTCTGAGCAAATTTGTGAAGAGTTGTCAACAAACCCAAAGGGGGAGATTGTTGGGCAAAAATCCCTCAAGGTAACATTGCATTATTTTTGGGTTAATTGTGTTTGTTGACAAAGCAGGTTTCCATGGTGAATTGTCGAGTTCCCGAGAAGTTGATGACATTCCATGTTGACAAAGAACTATGACAAAGGAAAGGACGATCTGGAGGCGGTACAAAAGAGCAGTACAAGGTGGCGCCGTTTCCCAGTGTTTGCCAAATTTATGGGCTTGAAAATCGCCAATGGAAAATGGAGTGATATGTTTTTGGAAAAGGTTGAGGAGAGAGAAATGAAAGAGGTGCGCGGAAAAATTATGCGTGGCGCGCAAAATTTGCGGGTTGCGCGAAATCTTGAAGTGTGGCACACAAAACAGCGGGTTTCACTAAATTGTATTTCACGCAAAAGATGTTTCAAGGCCGAAATCTTGAAAATCGGTAAAGGCATGAGGCGCGCGAAATTTTGGAGGCGTGCGCGAAAAAGTGAAGTGGCGCGCGAAATATCGGATGAATTATTTCGCGCAAAAGATGTTTCGAGGTCCGAAGTTCGGAAAATGGCAAAGGCATGAGGTGCGCAAAATTATGGAGCAGTGCGCGGAAAATGGTTGTGCACGGAAGATTTGTATTTCGCGATCAAAGCGGATTACGCGCTCAAGGAGGGTTTTTCGCGCGGGGTCGATTTTGCCTATAAATATGAAGTGACCCTCCTCCATTCAAGAGAGTTCAAGACATAGAAAATACCCGAGCTCTGGTGCGCGAAATTGAAGTTAGAAAGGGTGTTGCGCGTAAACTTAAAGTTTGCGCGTAAAGTCAGATTGCGCGAAAAGCAAAGGCTGCGCAGAAACTTTGTGTTGGCACGTAAAAGGAAGATTGCGTGAAAAGTGGATTTCGCGCAAAAGCAGTGAATTGCGCGCAAGGCGGTTTCCAGGCTGCGCGTAATATTTGGAAGTTGCGCGAAAAAGGAATTTCGCGCAAATCATTGAAATTGCGCGCAAGGCACCGTAAGGGTTGCACGTAAAAACTGAGGTTGCCCGGTACATCCGGTGCAAAGTGAGATTCATCTACGGGTGAAAGTTGGACTTCAACAGAGCATCTACATACAGAGGAAGATGCATTCCTTCATGGAAATGAAGAGACCTACAGGTCTATAAACTGTGATTGGATTCCCTTCTGGAGCAGTGAGCTTAGGAAGAGGAAGAAGGTGATCCTCTCCACCGGCAGTGAGCCAGAGAGAGAGAAACAGGGAGTGACCCTTGGGAAAGCAGTGAGCTGACCCTAAACCTTGTATAGGCAGTGAGACTGGGCATAGAAGTGATCTAGCCCGAACATTGTAATCCACAGCTAGTGAAGTCTAGTGGAATTTGGTACGAACCGACAACTTGTCGGCATATGCTCCTTGGACGTAGCCCTTAGCGGTGAACCAAGTAAAAATCTTTGTGTCTGCCTGCTTACTTTCCTGCATTGCATTCAAAGCATCATCATCAGGTAAATGAGACAAGTGATCACATTAACCACACAAGTGCAAACAAAGTGACCCTTGTAACAAAGAGGTCAAGATCTAGTGGGGCAGAAACAACTTTGAAAAAGAATATCCATACCCTGATTCACCCCCCCCCCCTCTCAGGGTATATAGGCCCTTATTGGCCCTAACACAAAACAACTATAACATAAACACAGTGAATTATGAGTGTTGGGAAAACTATTTTGTTATCACATATGGTTCCAAAATCATTCTAGGAAGAAAAAAGGATGATACATTGATAAAAATATATGAAATAGAGAAAAATAATACTTTTGATCTCATAAATTATCTTTGTTTTTAAACTTTTATTAGACTAAAATTTGATTTTAAATTTTTTTTGACAAATGTGATGTGATTTTAAATAAGGATAGATTGGTGTATAAAAGAAATACTCAAATTATAGGCATATACATTGAGGATACATCTAAAGAAGTGATGATAATTGAATCAGTCTATTTATTTTTTATGATGTGAATTAAAATGGGATTCAATATCTACTAAATGGATGTAATGATATAATTTTAAAATTGAGTGCATAAAGAGGAGTTCTGTATCAAATAGCCAGTCAGTTATAAACATGGTGATGATGAAATAACGGTATGACATCTCAATTAAACATTTTATGGATTGAGACAGGCACCATGGGTGCGGTATACGCAATTTGATTTACCTTTTAAGAGATTAGAGTCTAAGAAATGTGGTGTTGATCACATAATCTATGTAAATATTATGATGTAAGAATAATTCATGGAACTCATCTATGTTGATGATTTCATATTTTATAAATTTCAAAAGGATTTGGTAAAAGAATTTTCAAATTTGATGAAATTGAAGTTTAAAATTTATATTATTAGATGAATCACATATTTTCCCATGTTTTAGGTAAATCAAAAGGGTGAGTACACTTTTATCTCCGAAGATCAGTATGCTAATTTTTTTGATGTTTTTTAAATGCAATATGGTAAATCGGTGTCCACACCATTCATTGTTTGATCTGGTCTTAGAAATATTAATGGTGATAAATTTGTTGATTACAAATATTTCATAATAATTTTTAGAATATTTTTATTTTTGATATCAGTAAAAACATACATTATTTTAATAAATTCTTGTATGATGGTTTTAAAATTAATCCAAAAGATAACTATCTTATGGAAAAAAAATAAAATTAGGTTGTATGTGTAAGGTACCATTGATTACATTTTAAAGTATAAATCATGAAAGAATTAGGATTCAGTCATATATTCAGATGTGTATTGGGATGTAGAAATTGTTTATATAAATCAACAAGTGTAGAATTATTCATCATTGATAATATGTATATTGGGTGTCTTGTCAAGAAGTAATAAAGAACATCACTTATTAAAAATGATGTAGATTATATTTGGTAATGAATGAATATACTCTCAATTGATTTTGATTAAAAAACAATTGGAATATCTTGGAGATAAAGTGAAGTCTCTCATAGTGATATTTTGAGACAATAAAAGTGTGATTGAGATCCCAATGAAATATGATACAAAATTTACACACTAAACATATTGATATTTAGTACCACTTTATAAATGAAAAGGTGGAATACATATTTTTAAAATTGTATCACATTATAAAGACTTAATAAGTATTAGATATTTTCAAAATTCCATTGGTTTCATTGAAATATAAGAAGCATCAGTTGAATATTAATGTTATAACATCTCCCATGTATTGGGTAGGTTTGGTATATACCCTCACCCTATATGTTCTTATGTGGTAACATGGTGGTTTTTCTATGATATATGATTACAAATTAATTTCTCCTTGGGTTTATAGTCAAATGGTAAAAAAATAGTGTTAATAGAAAATAAAAATTTTACTCCCATTTAAAGGGGAAATTATACCCTAGAGGGTTCGACCTTGACACAAGATACATTAATAAAGGGGTATATGTGATCTATGTTGAATATTATAGTTATTTTCCTGGAAAAAAATTCATAGTAGATTTTAAAGATTAAGGTGAGGAAGTTTTAGATTATACATCATTTTACAACTCTTCTTTCCAACATTGATCATGGATCATAAAAAAATAACATGATAAATTATATTTTATATTACTTATTGGAGTTATTAATTTCGATAAGAATTTTCAACCTCGTATTATTTGAATTATGGGAGACTTAGGAATGTTCAAAAATTCAAAAGGGATAGAATGTTGGAACCTAGGTTGATCATAAGAGAAGTATGAGAGAAATTATTATAAAATAGTGGTGTTTATTTTCAATTTATATTAATGGATAAAATATGTCTATAATGAAGGATGGATGAATTTTGGAGGTGTTCTGATGTTTTTGGATATTTATTATTGAAAATAAAAAAACACCGTAATAATCAATGTTTCATTATGCTAAATTTTGAATATTTTAAACAGTTATCTTGGATGGAAAAGTAAATATTATGTTATAGTGATAAATTAATGTACTATGTTTTTGTGGTGTTTGGTGAAAAATGAAGAATATTTGTAGGGTCATTCAATATATCAATGAAATTTAAGTTATAATTTTAATCCATAATTAGAAAAAATTTCAGGTTGTTTAATATATTTTCTTCACTACACCATAATAGATTATCATAATTTATGAAGAATTTATTTTTCATAATAGGTGAATTGGGCTTAGAAATATTCTTAATTAGATTATTTTGAAACAAGAATCCATAATTGGGAATGAATTAGGGTATTACACTATAATATTAATTGATGCATTATAATCATTTTATCATATGTATTTCATAAAAAAATTATTCCTTTCTTTACAGGATATTATTTTTTATAAGTTATTATTTTCTATGGATTAGGTACTTGAGGAAGATTACATGGTAGTACTCTGTATTACACTATGATATGATATATATCTTCATACATAACAAATTTTAATATTTTCTAAATATAAAGATATTTTAATGTTTAATAAAATATTTCACTTAATTATTATTAATATTTTTAAGGAACTATTAGGGAGAGAAATTTGGAAGAAAAGGTTAGAGACTTATATATGTTTTTTAATATATTGGGGTTTATTGGAATAGAATTGAATTAGATCATAGTAAAGACTAAGAGAGGAACTACGTCACATCTATAATTCAGAGGAC
Organism: Viscum album; assembly: GCA_963277665.1. NCBI lineage: Eukaryota > Viridiplantae > Streptophyta > Magnoliopsida > Santalales > Viscaceae > Viscum > Viscum album. The sequence continues at coordinate 1,283,386,856 of OY728155.1, read as the reverse complement.
ATTTTTGTGTAAATGTTGAAAATATTACACATAATTGGATATCTAAATATATTCTTAAATATTTATATGAATAAAAACACCTATGATAGAATTATGTATAGTTTTGATTTTTTTTTTATATTAAAAATACCAAATATTCAATTTATTAGTGTCATTATCTTGAAGAAGTGGGTAGGGAGATAAAATGATGTATTAATCCTTGGTCATGATAGTGAACAGATCTTGAAGCTTGTATTCAATCAATAGTGAATTAGGGAATTATTGATATATTATAACATCATATATACCAACCCAAAACTTTTACGTGTATTTTTACATTATTTTTAAAATTAATATCCAATAAATACAAACCAATGATAGGGATGCCTAGTGTCTTTAGAAGACTATGTTCTTAATATATCAAAAAAACTAAAACATAGTATCTTTGTTTTATAATATATAATGATATCCTATATCCCATTTATCTCTTAAAACCATATAGGATAAACTGGGGAATACAAAAATAATGGGGTGGGAAAAAATATTAGAAATTGAATAAGCATGATAATAAAGCATAACAAGGTATTCAAATGACATAACCTGATATCATAATGAAAATGATCATGAAGAATCATATGAATAAATAACATCATAAAATCATAAGATCATGTAATTATAAGAATTTTTAGGCCACATATTACATAAATAAGAATAATTCAAGGTTAAAAACTAAGACAACATCACATAGTGGGCATAGTCGCATTATGGGTTAAGTTAACTCCCTAGTCCCAAACATATCATCTCACGAGAAAAAAAGTAACCAATGAATTGGAGTTCTTTATAGGTTAAAACATCATAAAATTTATACAATTTGGTGTGATAAAAATGGAAATAAATCTTAAGGAACAAATATAATAATTACCCATGGAAAGAAATGTTTTTTGCATTGTTGCTTTATATCATAATTAAAGAAGATTTTAAGGAAGGCATTTGAGAAATAAACTTAAGGAGTATATTACCCCATCAATGTAAGAGATAATAAGATATTTAAATATGTAAGATACATATATAAAAAATTTATAATCATTATATAATATAAAAAATATAGATAAATAGAAAGTGAGTTAGAAATATATTGGTCACAACCTAATCAAAAATGGTAGTTTGGAGTGATCTTGAACCTTATGTTAAAAAATTGATTTCTGACTTTCACATAAAATAATTTATAATAAAAATTAATTAATTAATTAATTAATTAATAACCTTATACTTATATATAATATTTACTATAATCTTATCATTCTCAATTTAAATCATTTGTATGATATATAAGGTTTAATTTCAATGTTTCAAGGGCGTTCATTTCATGGTTCCAAGGTTATATCACTTGTGCATAATTATTGTAGTTTATTTAAAATGGGATTAAAACTATATAATTTAAATTAAATGGTATTCATTTCCTTAAAAATATTAAAATAGTACCAATATCCTTTTGTGTACATACATTGGTACAATTATTTTAGTAAAAATGTTAACATTATACAGTTAGATCATTTATGTCATTTTACCGACCATCATGAACAATTTTTTATTTAATATTATGTCCATATATTCATTAAATAACCTGAAATAAGTTATAATATAATTATTATAATATTATTTAACCATATTAAAATTTTTATGAACATTCTTGAAGGTGTTGTTGAAAAAAATATTTTTTGTTCACGGAGGCAGTGAATAAACCATATTGTAAACAAAATTTTCATTTTAAAATATAAATAATGAAGGGAATAAAATTTATATTACACCATTATAGTTACATATTAGTATATTTATGATATTAATTTTACTAGATTTTGGTGGATGTAAAAGATAATGGGGTGGTAAAATAAGAATAAAATTGAAAGAGGTTAGTCGAGAGTTTTACTTTTCCCTTTGATTTAATCAGCTTAGGATACCCATTAAGGATCATTGAAATTTTCTATTGGTGAAAACAGAAGTACTAGGAAATGAAATATATGTTAAAAAGTTAATTTTTTAGCATTATGGAATTCTACAAGGTTTTCATGGTCTAAGGATAAGGGGTTGTGAGAGGTGGTATTTATAAGGGTGTCTAAGAACCCGAACCTTATTTTCAGGTACGTTTTTCTTTATGGTTTTTGTTTAGAAAATTACAAGTTTCTAGAAATTTATTAAGTACACACCATGTAATTTATAACTACACACCATGTACACATTTACCGTAGGTAGCTAGGTGTTGGCTGTGTAATGGCCCTGCACACGGCCGTCTGTGGTGACCTGGAGATCACCTAATACGGGGGCCGGTAAGGGAAAGTACACTCCATGTACTTATAAAGTACACACCATGTACTTTATTTTTTTTCATTAAATGGACTGGGGTCGGTGCTAATTGGTAGAAATCTCTTCTTCTTCACCTTCTTCGACCGAGAGCGTCCGTACAATATGGATCTCCATCGATCCCCTGATCAATCATCCTTTCTCCGAAATGAACTCTGTCGATTGTGTTGGAATTGCATATGTGAGTTATCTCTTCTTCAAGAGCTTTGTTTCCTGATTCCTCCTCTTCCATGAGATATCATAGATTGAAATGTTTTAGTGTTTTTGTAGATCTATGGTTTTCTTGGGAGATTCAATGCTTGAGGTTCACATATAGAGATCTTACAACACCGAGGTAGGTGTTTTGTGCCTTTCCGTAGATAGTCTTTGAGTTATATGTGAAAAATATCCCAATACACATGAATGGGGTATTGCGTGTTTACGGTTTTAGTTCTCTTATGTGGATTCTATGCATTGTGTGCTTGAGTACAGGTTTTTGATTGTAAATATGGTTATTTACCTTACAATGGAAGTGTTTTCCCATGATTGCGTGCTTTCGACCGTTTGGTCTAGATTTTCCTGATAGGTTGTTGTTTCTTTCTCCCAAGCCTAGTATTGTAGGATGGAGTGTTTTTATCTGGCATGATGTTATGTTGTATACTATTTATCCAAGTAGTTCTTGAGGTTTACTTTGGTTGCAATATATTTCTGTGCTTGATTAACTTGCACAGGGTCGTGAGAACCTAGTGTATTAGACTATATTGTGAATGGATGTTAAGGGCATCTCCAAAGTGTCTGTTTTACTGTTGAAATGTGAGACCATGGGGGAATTGACGTAAGTGCTTACTTAGAGTGTCTATAGTTCCTCGACGTAGGCCATTGGGGGAATGAGACGTTGAGTGCTTTACGAGATCACTTATTAGTTACCGATACTAGACTGTAGGGGGAATTGATGGTGAGTGCTTACTCATAGAGTCTATGCTTAAGCTGAAATGGAGGGGTTAGACCGTGTGTACTTCCTAGAGGGTTGCTTGTTATTTTTTGGTTGAAATAGAGTGGTTAGGCTATGAGTACTCCCAGAGGGTTACTTTCATTTTATTATCTTCTTACTTAAGATTTGAAATTAAATCCATTGAACTGTAGGAATATCAACTTTTGAGTAATTCCTTGTTTACTACTTTTTTTTCTTATTTCTTTCCATATATATTCACTAACTATTAGGCATAGATCTTTTGGTGGTTTCCTACTAGGATTGGTCTCACACCCCATCATGGTCATGATTTTGGGCCTAAACAGATTATATTGTTGTAGGTATGGATAAGGGAAAGCCTACTTCTACTTCAGGTACTTGACTACTTTGGAGATGGAGAGCATGGGACCATGCTGAGGCTTGCAATGTTGAGGATTTGTTTATATGTTTACTTTTGTACTTGGGTTATTTCTGTATTCCAGTATTGTGATTTGTTTGGTTACTTTCCTAGACATATGTATCACGAATCATTTATATTTGTGCTCCAGTTGTTTCTTACTTTTAGTCATCCATTGTTTACTATTGTATGGTATGTTTACTACTTCTTCTATTGTATATCTATTTTACTTCTAATGTGTTACTCTGCAGTGAGGGAATAGTTTCCCCACTATCACACCCAAGGCCCTCGCTGCTAGTCGGCAACCTCTGGCGTTGGGAGAAATGCACTTGAGGCCATGTGACCAACCTGGTACGGGGCTCCTCGGGGCGGCTTTCAGAATCGGGATGTTACAAAGTGCTATTAGAGGGTTTATTTTCTTCTTTACTTGCTATTTGGATCCTATATCCAGAGATAGGAAAGAATAAGTACTTGGAAATAAGCTATGCCTGAGAGTAGATAACCCGTGTATAGGGAAAAGCCAATCTACCTCATTAGTTTAATTTTACTGGTTTTGAAATTTTACAGTTTATTTGATTTCACCATTGGGTGATTCACATGTTTTGGGTTGTTACTGTTGATGTTATTGAGGTTCTATTTCTATTGCAACCCGATGAGATGAGGGTATTCCATCTCATTCATCATATAGGCACTTTCTAAAATCACATGTCATATATTTTCTTCATACCATATTGAGTGAATTAGTGATTTCAGGTTGTTTTTATAGATGTTGTGCAAGATATGCATGATGTTGTGGTATATTCCTTGATAGAATGCCTTCTATTAGATAGGGTATTGTATGGAGTAAGGTTTCATTAAAATGATTTACAAACATTGGTTATTGAGGTGTTATGGGCCCTCATGAATCATAATTTGCTGGATCTTTTCCTTTATTACCTTGTATATAACATGTATAAGATTCCATTCATTGATTCGCGGGGAGTATGGGCCCTCACGGATCAAAATATGGCACTTTAATTTTTGTTTCAGTGTTTTTCTGGGTTCCGTGGTAGTTTCTAAGGCTTACTATCCAAAAAAACCTAGAATACACAGTGTGTAATGTCGAATACACACCATGTGTCTTTAGGTTCAGGAAGGAACTATTTTTCTTAATTAGATGCCATGTAATGTATGTACATGTCGTGTAGTCTCTAACTGTGTGGGCAGAGACACGGGGTCGGGAAATCTTGGTAGAACACGTCATGTGTCATATGTACAATGTGTGTTGTGTAGAATGTGTGTCTTCCCGTGTGACTAATGACACTGAGGGATAAAACATAAGTTATACATGTCTTTTAAAGTTTGAACATGACATGTAGTTTTACCGGTGCATCCAATTGTGTAACGAACAACACGGGGTGGTGGAAACCTTCTTTTAACACACTATGTCTGGAATAAACACACTGTGTATAGTCAGCCGTGTGTTCACCCATGTGACTAAAAACAAGAGCAGTTGAAACCTAATCAGTACACATTGTGACCACCTGGAACATGCCTTGTAGGGTGAGTCATGTAGCCAGCCGTGTGATTAACAACACTGGTTGGTGAAGTTCGTCCAGTACACACCGTGTCTGGAACTAACACTCTATGAAGTCTTATTCTAGGAGAGGCGTGTGGCTTAGCTATGTAAAAGAACATGGGAAGGGAAAGAGGATTCAAGTACACAACATGTGTTAGGACAGAAAACTGTGTGTATAGGGTATTACAAAACCTAGGTTGGCAGAAGTACACACCCATGTGGAGGCTTAGGGGAACACATCGTGTAGGAATTATACATGTCGTGTATCCATGATTTGGAAAAATGTAATGATTTCTTTCTCTTTTCCCCTTCTTACACTTCTGGTTTTTAGTACTTGATAATCTTGATTTAATATGGGAACTTGACCTTGCAGAGTCATACCAACACAATGCCCTTCAGTTTTCCTCCAATTACAGGGAAGTGATCAGACACTAGAAATGGTTGGTCAGGGACTACGAGTAGATCCTCCAATTGTGCCAGTATTTGCACCAGTCATCATTCCGGGCACAGGTGTTGATGCATAGATCTAGGAGGGCTTTATGAGGTTTATGCAGACCTTCCAAAGAGCAGTGAATCCCAAACTGTCTATGGTAGAGTTGATGCGGGTTTTCCAGCAGCAGCATCCTCCCACCTTCACAGAGGAAGGAGGACCTCAGCCGGCAGATCCATGGTTAGAATCCATGCTTTCTATCTTCGACCATCTGGAGATGCCTCTAGAGAGGAGGGTGAATATTTCTATGTATATGATTTGGGATTCCACTAAGAGATGGTGGGATGTGATCTCACAGGCGGGACGCCAGCAGTTCATGGCTTTGGATGAGTTCCAGCATGCCTTCTACGACTACTTATATCTTGAGACTTTAAGGGCTGATCGAGCCCGAGAGTTCATGAGTCTCGAGTAGAGTACTCTTTATAATATGGAGTATTTTTAATACCCCAATCTTCCAGAGTACGCTTCTCTTTGAATAATGCAGTAGCGTGTGTTGTACGCAACTTTGAGTTCTAACACACACCACAACCAATCAAACTAGCCGTTATGAACAATAATACCCACCTTTTGAAATTTTATACATTTTATCCTTGAAAATGGACTTCATTTTTGGATTTTTAATATCAAAATTATCTTAGGGTGAATTTTTGGTACTTTTCGGATAACTTTCATATTTGGATGAATAATGAAAATTACTAAATTTTAATTAAAAACAAATTTTTTAATCAAAATAATTAATAGTGATAAATTATTAATTTGAGTGATTTTAGATTATAATTAGATTATATTTTTAACATTTAGTCCAATTTTGGTCATTGTACACAATTTCACATTTAAAATGTACATAATCAAGTGCCGATCTTTTGATAGTTATTATCTATTAAAAACATGCTTTTTGTTTTAACAGTGGGAATTAATTTTAAATTAATTTCTGCCACTTTTGTGTTTTCAATTAAAAAAAATGGATTCCATATTTAGATTTAGGGGTTCTAAATTTTGTAAATATGTAACTTTTATTTTTATACATTTTGAATAATTATTTCGGTAAATATTCTATTTACCATGGTTAAATGGTAAATTCAGTAAATAAGTGTAAACAAATAATATTATAAAAATAATAAATTTCCCTAAAACATATCCTAACCCTATTGGTTGATACAAGTTCGACCATGGGCATCTTTGGGTCCATTTTTTGGACCCCATGGATCCACTTGTAAGTGATAATGACACTTTATATTAATAAAGTTAAAGTAAATACAAAAAATGACATAAGCATATATATTTTAGAAAAACAATTTTTATATAGGGTATATATGTTATATTTTAGACTATAAATATTCATTATAAAGCTAAAATGATTGACTAAATAATAGTATTTTATGTATAATTTTTATACATTGAATAATTAAATTTATTTTTGACACAATAATGATGCATCATTTTCTCTATTAACTAAAAAATCAAATAATTAGTATTATAAATGTTAAAATAAATATAATTTGAAATTTTTGATACCATACACGAATTTTATTGGTTAATATGACATTTTATGATTTCTTAAATAAATTTTTTTCGAATTAATAAAGTTGTTAAGACTTTAAAAAAAATCAATTATTAAATATTGTCAAAATTGACATAAATGAGTTTTTAAAACAAATATTATATTATTAATTGATATTATATTCCTAAAAATCTAAGGATCAGAAAAAGGTCATATATAATGAAGGTTTATCATTAATGAACCACTTGGGGGTCGCTTGGAAGTATATAGTATGTTTATTAACCATATAATATAAAAATATAAAGTCACATGGTAAATGTCAAACTATTTAACTAAGAGTTAAATATAAATGATAAGGTTAATATAGTGACCCAAACCTATATAAAATATAATGAATGAAAATATTTAGACCCATACCCACCTTATACTTTGAATAATCCACTTTGTATCCATTATAAATACAATATGAATTTATTATAAATTAATACTTAACGTTTTTTCTAAAGAGCCTATCCTCCCCCTTATAAAAGAACACCACTTCTAACCAATTCTTCACTCCTTAAAAACCCTTTGGTTCAGCCAAACCCAATCCATTTATCCTCTAAATATCCATCAATTAAACCTAGAGGCCTTAATTTAGTTGGAAAGCCAACCTAAGCAGCCCTTTTGATCAAATCAAAAGGAAGAACCCGAAGACAAGGTAATGTTTTCACCACCCTCTTCCAAGTTCCTTTCTTCCTCAAATTCTTCTTTCGTTTTTATTTCCATTATAAAATAATAAATCCAATAACTTTTATATACTGTGATGTTATTATGAATATGGTACAACCATATTCAGTATTCTATCCATCCTTTGAATGACATGTCACCATATGTGTGTGTGTACGGCTTACTGTCTCCACGTCGTGGTGTAATTGTTATTCAAAACATTATTATTTTGATGGGTATGATAATGATGTTTAATTGAAGTAAATAATAAATATAAAATTATAATGATTCTGTGTATATGATATAACATCCAATTATATATTATTTTAATATCAAAACAATGATATTGTCGCTCGTACATACGTACGGACTACCGTCTCCACGAACGTGATGAGATTCATTCCCCGTAGTATCCATTCATGTATAATTTTCATTTTATGATTAAAAATAATTTTTAAGGACTTGATATCATTATGTATATGAATAATATACAAAATATCTATAACAAACAAGGCTTATGTAACAAAACATATAAAAGAAAATGAGTAAGTTAACATCTGAAACAACAATAATACTAAGATATTATTAACAAAGTAATGTTAAAAGATCATATATTATATCATATTAATGTATATTATTCTTGTATAATTTAATAACAATTATTTAACCATTATACAGGAGGTTAAATGTACCCTTTACAAAAGGAAAGTGCAATGTAAGGGGTTTTCATCTCACTCCTTATTCTCATGAGATTCATGCCATATTTCCACTATTACCTTTTGTGTGGTGTATATAATGCCCAAAATTGTATTATTTGTTTAATATACTTTAATTTATGTGTATTTACATATTCACTATATGATACCTATTTCATAGGGTATATGTTTTGTAAGTTACCAAATTGGTAAGGGTTTATTTCTCAATCTCTTCATTATCCAAGGTTGTTTATTCGTAATTATCTACTGGGACCTCTTTATCATCCACATCCATGTTTCTTAAAAATTTATTACAAATAATTATTACTATTTTATAGACTATGGGTTAAAGTAGTTTATACCCTTCTTGACTTTTTATAATATTTTTATAAAATAATCTTTTCATCATTTTCCAAACAAGTTCATTTTTAACCTTATCGACAAAATGATTGAAAGAATGTCTTTTTTAACTTATACGGTGGGTGCGGCTATTTTTTCCATTATAAAATCGTCAAATCATCCCTTAAAAGATTATAAGAATATTTTAAAATTAAATTTTTCTTTTATATGTGTCTTTTAAATGATTTCAAAATGAATTTTTTAAAAAAATTTGAAAGTTACTCTTTATCAAGATCAGAATTTTAAATGTTTTAATGGTTTATCTTTCTAAATCTTTTTAATTAATGTCCGTGTTATCAAAATGATTTTAAGGATTTATTTATATGGAAATGAATGTTTGGAAATGATATTTCTTTTCAAATGTTTCAAAGTGGTCTGGGACACTTTGATTCAAAAATCTCTTTCAAATTACTTCCTTTATAAAATTGTGACATTTCGATGATTTCAAAAAATAGATATTTCTCTCAAAGAGTTTTGATTTCATCTATGTCAACGTCCTTTTATGGATTTTAAGCTTATTTGAAGTTGATTTATTATGATACAAAACTTCCATATTGTATTAAAGGTTTTGGATATTTTGACTGTGGTTGTGTTATTTTTATACCATTCATGGTTTATGGAGAAAGTATTGACATTTTGTATGGTAGTTTTAATGCGAATTTTTATGTTATGTTTAAACTTGTTCATATGAGGAATGCATTGCACTTCATAAGTGACGGGTGGAGCTCGTTATAGCTCCTCGATGCATTGGTAGGCCCCATGAGACAAACTAGTGTCTTGGCACAATGCCTTGACAAAATATTATTTATAGTCTTGGCACAAGGCCTTGACTATGTGGTTCTGATAGTCTAGGATTATGCATTCCATCATTATGAAAGTTTTTAGTGATATTGCATGTGATTATTTGACTAGTAGAATATCCATGTGGATAATTAAATGGAATTACTTCATTTTATTCCATATTATACTAAAGTTCTAGTTTAAAAGGCTTTTGTTTTAGTTATACATTGCCTTAAATGTTTGTGCTTATTTATAAAAGTTTCCATTGTATTGTTATCCTTACTGAGCATCTGAGATCACCCCTTTCTATGTTTTATTTTTCCCAGGATTCCAAGAAGTGTATTGTAATTGATATGTAGGGTTAAGAAAAGAGAATAATGGCGTTCTTGAAGTATTATTTATGTTGTTTTGTATGTTAAGAAGTGTAATGCAACATTCATGTATGTAATCAATTTTCAAAGATGGCTAAACTGATCGGTCCTTCGGGACTTGATTCCTTGTAATCATGTTAATGTATTAAAATAATGCACCGACTCTACATAACTGGGGTTGAGGCATTACAGTTGGTATCAGAGTAAGTTTAGAAATAACCTTGGAAGCTAGATTTAGATAAACTCTATTTAGAGCACATAGACCTAAGATAGACATTGAGGACTAGTATAGAAGAAATTCCTAGAATTTTGGTAATGTAGAGATTTTGTGAGACTTCCATGAAAATACTTCCATGTCTGGATAGGAGCAAGTAGAGGCGGATCTGGCACAGATGTACCTAGGGGTAAAACCCAAAAACACAGCTTTGAGCTAGACTTGAATGGGAACTAGTACACGACAACGAGCCTTGCTGCATTCTTGGTTATGACACTCCTGGGGGATATACTTAGGATAATTCTCATTTTCTTTATAAATCATTATGAAGGGTTTATGAGTATATACTTCCTTAATGGAAACATCTTTATGATTATAGATTATATCCATAAATCGTTCAATTTACATTATGTATTTTTCAAGTTTGAAATTATTCATTGCAATTCCTAAACTGACCTAGTTTAGGCCATTGAATAGAAATGGTGCCCAGTAGAAGGAATGTGAACTCCATCAATACGTATGATCCAAAGCATAAGAAGAATCATATCTTTCACGGTATTAAGAAGACATTTAGAAGGGAAATAGTCCCCCATATATTCTCAACATATGAAGAAATAGTATCATGTGTTAATAAGATAAGTAATAAAATTCTCTGAGTCTTTTGGCTTTGAAGGGAATCAAGAGAAGAAAATGATTGAAGAGAGAAATATGGATAAAGGGAAGAGGGAAAAGAAGAATTTTCCCATATGTGATAACTGTGGGAAGAAACACCCTAGAATTTGCCTGAAGAAAATGAGATTTTGTTATAAGTGTGGAGAAAGAGGACACCATGTACGTGACTGCAAGGGTAAGAAAAAGGTTTCAAATGTACAATGATTCATCTGAAAAGAGTTGGGACACTACGCGAACCAATGTCAAATCATCAGAGTGTGCCTCAAATGATGCTATTGGATAATAATCAAGTTATGATACTACCACAAATGAGGAGTAATGATTAGAGTTCTTATGTTTTTATTAGAGAATTATGTCATTTGAGTGTTGTGTCAACAACGTACTGGTTATAATAATTATGGAGTATATAAGGATTGTACTGTAGTACTCTTTCATTAAGGACTTGAGATTGTGTGGAACTAAGAAAAGTGACTCAATAGTAGGTAAAATGTTTGGAAAATATATGGTTAGGAGAAAGATAAACCATAATATGGTTCTGATACTGAGGTAGTGATCTTGTAATAATACATGATTGATTTGGATAAATAATATTGCATATTCTTGACTACCTTGAAACTGATTAATGATTTGTATATTCCTTCTTTGTTGGAGTTTACAACATTTTTTTATTGAAGAAGTATATCCAGTATTCTATAATGAATAAGGGATCATGAATGTAATCAATAAGGTTTTATGGTAATTCAGGATTTGGCAGTGTTTTAAAAGAATACATGATGAAGGTGTTCACATGTTATTAAGCGGAAAAAAGGATATTCATTGTGTTTACCTTCCTTATAAATTTTGGACTGTGAGTTTGGATAGAAGTATTTTGGATAATTCTAGTTTGAGATTATTTTTGGATTTCCATAAAAGGACGACCCAGAGGTCGGAAGGCAACTCGTCGCATCCGGCAGGGCCGCGAAACTTAAACCAGCAACCGAAGGGAGAAAACGGTGTATCACCTACCACTGGCCCACGTGATGTCTTGGATTGAATAATGTAGTGTTTTTTTTTAAAAAAATCTGTTATATGAATTATAAATTAATTTTTTTAACCCTATACAAATAGGCTAAATAGAATATTATTTTTAATATCTATTTTCTTTTAGAGTGAAAGATGAGTTTGTGATGGAAATTAGTTAAAGTATGGGACTCTACTAGTCATGCATATATTTTTCTTCTTCTATTATTTTATGATGAAATTAATTCTTATACTTTAGTGAAGTAATCTTAAAACAAAAAAATATGTTATCCTAATACCATATGTTTTGTTGAACTAATGGTATTTTAAATCATCATAGATTGATGAATTTAAGGCCCTCAATTTTACACTTGTTTGTGATTGATGACCTCAATCACTACCTATAAATATTTATGTTTTTCCTACAATTATATGTCTCTAATTTACACCAATTTTCTCCTAATCGAGATCATAATTTGGTGGTGACCCTTTCATTTTCCTTTTCTTCTTATTAAGATTAAATTTATTAACCTAATTTTCGATGTGGGTTTTCCTAAAGGTATTTTCTATTTTCAACCATTTATTTTTGAAAAATAATTTCAAATTGTGGTGACAAAATTTATTGAAGGAGGGTATAATGTAACAACCCACGCTTCCATGGTATGCTTCTCTTTGAATAATGCAGTAGCGTGTGTTGTACGCACCTTTGAGTTCTAACACACACCACAACCAATCAAACTAGCTGCTATGAATAGTAATACACACTTTTTGAAATTTTATACATTTTATCATTCTAAATGGACTTCATTTTTGGATATTTAATATCAAAATTAGCTTAGGGTGAATTTTTGGTACTTTTCAGATAACTTTCATATTTTGATGAATAGTGAAAATTACTAAATTTTAATTAAAAACAACCTTTTTAATAGAAATAATTAATAGCGATAGATTATGAATTTGAGTGATTTTAGAGTTTAATTAGATTATATTTTTACCATTTACACTAATTTTGGTCATTGGACACAATTTCACATTTAAACTAGACATAAGCAAATGTCAATCTTTTGATAGTTATTATCTCTTAAAAACACGCTTTTTGTTTTAACAACTGAAAATAATTTTAAATTAATTTCTGCCACTTATGTGTTTTGAATTTATAAAAATGGATTCCATATTTATAATTATCAGTTCCAAATTATTTAAATAGATAACTTTTATTTTTATACATTTTGAATAATTACTTCCGTAAATATTTTATTTACTATGGTTAAAGGGTAAATCCTGTAAATAAGGGTAAACAAATAATATTATAATAATAATAAATAACCCTAAAACTTGTCCTAACCCTATTGGATTATACATTTCCAACCATTTCCATCTTTTTGTTGATTTTGGGACCCCATGGATCCACTTGTAAGTGATAATGACACTTTATATTAATAAAGTTAAAGTAAATACAAAAAATGGAATAAGCATATATCTTTTAGAAACAATTTTTTTAAATAGGGTTATATATATTATATTTTTAACTATAAATATTCATTAGAAATATAAAATTTTTTTCTAAATAATGGTATTTTATTTTTAATTTTTAGACATTGAATAATTAAATTTATTTATGACATAATAATGATGCATTATTTTCCTTATTAATTAAAGAATCAAATAATTAGTATTATAAAAGTTAAAATAAATTTAATTTGAATGTTTTGATGCCATCCACGAATTTTATTAGTTAATATGACATGTTAGGATTTCTTAAATAAATTTTTTCGAATTAATAATGTTGTTATGACTTAAAAAAATCAATTATTAAATATTGTCAAAATTGACATAAATGTGTTTTTAAACCAAATATTATATTATTAATTGATAATATAATCCTAAAAATCTATGGTTCGGCCAAAGAACTTATATAATGATATTTTTATCATTAATGGACCACTTGGGGGTCTAATGGAAGTATATAGTAAGTTTATTAACCATATAATATAAAAATACAAAGTAACATGGTAAATGTCAAACTATTTAACTAAGAGTTAAATATAAATGATAAGGTTAATATAGTGACCCAAACCTGTCTAAAATCTATTGGAAGAAAGGATTTCGGCTCATACCCACCTTATACTTTGAATAATACACTTTTTATCCATTAGAAACCAAATATAAATTTATTATAAATTAATACTTTATGTTTTTTCTTAAAGAGTTCCTCCTCCCCCTTATAAAAGGACACCAATTCTAACCAATAATTCTACCTTAAAAGCCTTTTTATTCAGACAAAATATTCCCAATTATCCTATAAACTTCCCTCACTTTAACATATAGGCCTTCCTTTAGTAAAAAAGCCATCCTATGGAGCCCTTTTTATCGAATCAAAAGGAAGAACCCGAAGAAGAGGTAATGTTTTCACAACACTCTTTCAAGTTCCTTTCTTCTTCAACTTCTTCTTTCTTTGTTATTTCCATTATAAAATAATAACTCTAGTACATTCTATATACTGTGATGTTATTATAAATATGGTACAACCATATTCAGTATTCTATCCATCTTTTTAATGACATGCCATCATACGTGCGTGCGTACGGCTTACTGTCTCCACGTCGTGGTGTAATTGTTATTCAAAAATTATTATTTGGATGGGTATGATAATGATGTGTAATTGAAGTAAATAATAAATATAAAATTATAATGATTCTTTATATATGATATAACATCAAATTATATATTAATTTAATTTCAAAATAATGATATTGTCGCTCATGCATACGTACGGACTACCGTCTCCACGAACGCGATGAGATTCATTCCCCATCGTATCCATTCAGGAATAATTCTCATTTGATGATTAAAAATAATTTTCAAGGACTTGATATCATTCTAGATATGAATAATATACAAACAATCCATAACAAACAAGGCTTATGTAACAAAACATATGAAATAAAACGAGTAAGTTAACACCCGAAACGACGATAATACTATGATATTATTAACAAAGAAATGTTAAAAGAACATATATGATATCATATTAATGTATATGATTCTTTTATAATTTAATAACAATTATTTCACCTTTATACAGGAGGTTAAACATACCCTCTACTAAAATAAAGTGCAAGGTAAGGGGTTTTCATCTAATTGCTTATTCCCGTGAGATTCATGCCATATTGACACTATTACGTTTTGTGTGGGGTATGTACTTCCCATAATTGTTTTATTTGTGTAATAAACTTTAATTTATGTGTATTTACATATTCATTGTATGATACCTCTTTCATGGGGTGAATTTTTAGTAGGTTACCAAATTGGTTAGGGTTTATTTCACAATCTATTCATTATCTGAGGTTGTTTGTACGTAATTATCTACTGGGACCTCTTTATCATCCACATCCATGTTTCTTAAAAATGTATTTCAAATCAGTCTTAATATTTTATAGACTATGGGTTAAAGTCATTTATACCCTTGTTGACTTTTTTTAAGATGTTTATAAAGGAATATTTTCGTCATTTTCCAAACATGGTCCTTTTTAACCTTTTCGACAAAATGAAGGTAAGAATGTCTTTTTTATCTTATATGGAGGGTGCGGCTATTTTCTCCCGTTATAAAATCGTCAAAGCTTCCCTTACAAGATTATAATAATATTTTCAAAGTAAATTTTTTACTTCATAATTATGTGACTTTTAAATGATTTCAAAATAAATATTTTAAGAATTTGTGAAAGGTAATCTTTATCAAGATCATAATTTTAAATGTTTTAAAGATTTATCTTTCTAAATATTTTTAATTAAAATCAATGTTTTCAAAATGATTTTAATGATTTATTTTTATGGACATGAATGTTCTGAAATGATATTTCTTTTCAAAAGTTTCAAAGTGGTATGGGACACTTTGATTCAAAAATCTCTTTTAAATTACTTACTTTATAAATGTGTGACTTTTTGATGATTTGAAAAAAGAGATATTTCTCTCTAATAGTTTTTATTTCTTATATGTCAACATCCTTTGATGTATTTTATGCTTATTTGAAGTTTATTTATTATGATAAAGAAATTCCATATTGTATTGAAGGTTTTGTGATATGTTTGACTCTGGATGTTTTGTTTTTATACCATTCATGGTTTATGGATAAAGTATTGACATTTCGTATGATATTTTTAATACGAATTTTTATGTCATGTTTAAACCTGTTCATGTGAGGAATGAATTGAACTTAGTAAGTGATTGGTGGAGCCCGCTATAGCTCCTCGATGCATCGTTGTGTCTCATGAGACAAACAAGTGTCTTGGCACAAGGCCTTGACAAAATCTTATTTGTAGTCTTGGCACAAGGCCTTGACTATGTGGTTATGATAGTCTGGCATTATGAATTCCATCATTATAAAGTGGTTAGAGATATTGCATGTGATTATTTGACTATTAGAATATCAATGTGGATAAGTAAATGGAATTACATCATTTTATTTTTTCCATATTATGCTGAAGCTCAAGTTTAAAATGCTTTTGTTTTAGTTATACATTGCCTTAATTGTTTCTGTTTATTTATTAAAGTTTCCACTGTATTGTTATCCTTACTAAGAATATGAGCTCACCCATTTCTATGTTTTATTTTTTCCAGGATTCCAAGAAGTGTATTTTGATTGATATGTAGGGTTAAGCCAAGGGAATAATGGTGTTAATGAAGAATTATTTATGTTGTGTTCTATGTTAAGAAGTGTAATGTAACATTCATGTATATAATATATTTTCAAATACTGCTAAACTGATCAGACCTTTGGGACTTGATTCCTTGTAATCATGACAATGTATTCAAATAATGCACAAACTCTAGGTAACTGGGGTCAGGGTGTTACAGTTGGTATCGGAGAAAGTTTAGAAATAACCTTGAAATATAGATTTAGATAAACTCTGATTAGAGCACATTAACCTAAGATAGACTTTGAGGATTAGTATAGAATAAATTCATATAATTTTGGTAATGTAGATATTTTGCGAGTTTTCCAATAAAATACATCCCTGTCTGGATACGAGCAGGTAGAGGCAGCTCTGGCACAGTTTTACATAGGGGTAAAACCCAAAAACAGCGCTTTGAGCGAAACTCGAATGGGAAATGGTGCACGATAATGATCCTTGTTGCACTCTTGGTTACAACACTCCCAAGGGATATACTTAGGATAATTCTCATTTTCTTTACAAATCATTATGAAGGGATTATGAGTATATACTTCCTCAATGAAAACATCTTTATGATTATGGATTATATCCATAAACCATTAAATTTATGTTAATTATTTTACAAGTTTGGAATTATTCATTGAAATTCATAAACTAACCTAGTTTATGCCATTGTATAGAAATGGAACCCAGTAGAATGAATATGAACTCCAGCAATACGTATGATCCAAAGAGTAAGAAGGATCATATATTTCATGGTATTAAGGCAACATTTAGAAGGGAAATAGTCTCCCATGTATTCTCAACAAATGAGGAAATAATATCATGTGTTAATAAGATAAGTAAAAAAATTCTCGGAGTCCTATGGCTATTAAGGGAAGTAAGAGAAGAAAAGGATGGAAGAGAGAAACATGGATAAAAGGAAGATGGAAAAGAATAATTTTTCCATATGTGATAATTGCGGGAAGAAACACCTTGGAACTTTACTGAATAGAATGGGACCTTGTTATAAGTGTGGAGAAAAAGGACACCATGTATGTGACTGCAAGGGTAAGAAAAATATTCAAAATTTACAATGCTTCATCTGCAAGGAGTTAGGACACTACGAAAACCAATGTCCAAACCATCAGAGTATTCCCCAAATGATTCTATTGGATAATAATAAAGATATGATTCTACCACAAATGAGGAGGAAGGATTAGAGTTCTTATGTTGTTATTATAGAATTATGTCATTTGAGTGTTTTATCAACAATGTACTGGTTATAATAATTATGGAGTATATAAGGATTGTACTATTTCATTAAGGACTTGAGATTTTGCAGAACCAAGAAAAGTGACTCAATAGTTGGTAATATTTATAAAATATATGGTTGATAGAAAGATAAACCATAATATGGTTCTGTTATTGAGGTAGTGATCTTGGAATAATACATGATTGATTTGGATAAATTATATTGGATATTCTTGACTACCTTGAAACTCATTAATGATTTATATATTTCTTCATTGTTGGAGTTTACAACATTTTTGGATAGAAGGAGTATATCCAGTATTATATAAGGAATAAGGCATCATGAATGTAATCAATAAGGTTTTATGGTAATTCAGGATGTTGCAGGGTTGTAAAAGAATACATGATGAAGGTGTTCAGATGTTATTAAGAGGAAAAAGGATATTCATTGTATTTACCTTCCTTATAAATTTTGTACTGTGAGTTTGGACAGAAGTATTTTGGATAATTCTAGTTTGAGATTATTTTTGTATTTCCATAAAAGGACAACCTGGAGGTCGGGCGGCAACCTATCGCGTCTGGCAGGGCCGCGAGACTTGAACCCGCAACCGAAGGGTGACAAGGGTGTATCACATACCATTGGCCCACGTGATGTCCTGGATTGAATAATGTAGTCTTTTTTTTAATTCTGGTAGATGAATTTTAAATTCAATTTTTAACCCTATACAAATAGGATAAATAGAATATTATTTTTAAGATCTATTATCTTTAAGAGTGAAAGATGAGTTTGTGTTCGAAATTCATTAAAGGATGGGAATCTACTTTTCAAGTATATATTTTTCTACTTCACTTATTCTATGATAAAATTAATTCTAATAATTTAGTGAAGGGATCTTAAAACCAAAAATATGTTATCCTAATAAAAAATGTTTTGTTGAACCGATGGTATATTGAATCATCATAGATTAATGAATTTAAGGCCTTCAATTTTACACATATTTGTGATTGATGACCTCAATCACTACCTATAAATATTTACGTTTTCCTCCATTTATATGTCTCTAATTGCCTCCAATGTTTTCCTAATCGAGATCAAAATTTGGTGGTGAACCTTTCATTTTCCTTTTATTCTTTTTAAGACTAAATTTTATTAACCTAATTTCTGATGTGGGATTTCCAAAAGGTATTTTCTATTTTCAACCTTTTATTTTTGAAAAATATTTTCAAATTGAGAGGATGAAATTTATTTAATGAGGGGAGAATGTAACACCCCAAGCTTCCACGGTACGCTTCTCTTTGAATAATGTAGTAGCGTGTGTTGTACACAACTTCGAGTTCTAACACACACCACAACCAATCAAATTAGCCGTTATGAATAGTAATATCCACTTTTTGAAATTTTATATATTTTATCATTCAAAATGGACTTCATTTTATGGATTTGGAATATCGAAATTAGCTTAGGGTGAATATTTGGTACTTTTCGGATAAATTTCATATTTTGATGAATAGTGAAAATTACTAAATTTTAATTAAAAACAAATTTTTTAATATAAATAATTAATAGTGATAAATTATGAATTCGAGTAATTTTAGAGTATAATTTGATTATATTTTTACCATTTAATCCAATGTTGGTCATTGGACACAATGTCAAATTTAAACTGGACATAAGCAAGTGCCAATCTTTTGATAGTTATTATCTCTTAAAAACACGCATTTTGTTTTAAACAATGAGAATTAATTTTAAATTAATTTCTGCCACTTCTGTATTCAGAATTTAGAAAAATGAATTCAATATTTAGAATCATAGGGTCCATATTTTCTAAATATGTAACTTTTATTTTTAGTCAATTTCAATAATTACTTCGGTAAATATTTTATTTACCATGGTTAAAGGGTAAATCTGGTAAATAAGGGTAAAAAATAATATTATAATAATAATAAACTACCCTAAAACGTGTCCTATCCCTATTGGTTGATACATTTCCGACCATGGGCATCTTTTGTTCAATTTTGGGACCTCATGGATCCACTTATAAGTGATAATGACACTTTATATTAATAAAGTTAAAGTAAATACAAAAAATGACATAAGCATATATCTTTTAGAAAAACTATTTTTACATAGGGTAATATATGTTATATTTTCAACTATAAATATTTATTAGAATTCTAAAACATTTTTCTAAATAATGGTATTTTATTTATAATTTTTAGACATTTAATAATTAAATTTATTTATGACACAATAATGATGCAGTATTTTCCTTATTAATTAAAGAAAATACTAATTAGTATTATAAATGTTAAAATAAATGTAATTTGAAGGTTTTGATGACATACAAGAATTTTATTGTTTAATATGAAAATTTAGGATTTCTTAAATAATTTTGGTTCGAATTAATAAAGTTGTTAAGACTTTAACAAAAATCAATTATTAAATATTTTGAAAATTGACATAAATGAGTTTTTAAAACAAATAATATATTATTAGTTGATATTCTATTCCTAAAAATATAAGGTTCCGCAAAAGGACTTATATAATGATATTTGTATCGTTAATGGACCACTTGGGGGTCTCATTGAAGTATATGGTATGTTTATTAACCATATAATATAAAATTACTGAGTGACATGGTAAATGTCAAACTATTTAACTAAGAGTTAAATATAAATGATAAGGTTAATATAGTGACCCAAACCTGTCTAAAACATATTGTATGAAAGGGTTTAGACCCATCCCCACCTTATACTTTTAATAATATTCTTTGGAGCCATTAGAAACCGAATATTAATTTATTATAAATTAAAACTTTACGTTTTTCCTAAAGAGCCCCTACTCCCCCTTATAAAAGGACACCACTTCTAACCAATTCTTCATACCTTCAAAGCATTTTGGTTCGGCAAAAACCACTCCACTTATCCTCTAAACATATATAAATTCAACCTAGAGGCATTACTTTAGTAATAAAGCCAACCTAAGGAGCCCTTTTGATCAAATCAAATGAAAGAACCCAAAGAAGAGGTAATGTTTTCACCACCCTCTTTCATATTCCTTTCTTCTTCAACTTCTTATTTCATTGTTATTTCCATTATAAAAAAATAAATCCAGTATCTTATATATAATGTGATGTTATTATAAATATGGTACAACCATATTCAGTATTCTATCCATCCTTTGAATGACATGTCACCATACGTGCGTACGTACAGTTTACTGTCTCCACGTCGTGGTGTAATTGTAATTCAAAATATTATTATTTGGATGGGTATGATAATGATGTGTAATTGAAGTAAATAATAAATATAACATTATAATTATTATTATATATATATGATATACCATCCAATTATATATTATTTTAATATCAAAAGAATTATATTGTCGCTCATGCGTACGTACGGACTACCGTCTCCACGAACACGATGAGATTCATTCCTCATCGTATCCATTCAAGTATAATTCTAATTTGATGATTAAAAATAATTTGTATGGAATTTATATCATTCTGGATATGAATAATATAAAAACTATCCATAATAAACAGGTCTTATGTAACAAAACATATAAAAGAAAATGAGTATGTTAACACCTGAAATGACGATAATACTAAGATATTATTAACAAATCAATGTTAAAAGATCATATATGATATCATATTAATGTATATGATTCTTTTACAATTTAATAACAATTATTTCACCATTATACAGTATTTTAAACGTACCCTCGACTAAAGGAAAGTGCAAGGTAAGGGTTTTTCATCTCACTCCTTCTTCTCGTGAGATTCATGCCATATGGCCACTATTACCTTTTGTGTGGTGTATGTACTACCCATAATTGTATTATTTGTATAATAAACTTTAATTTATGTGTATTTACATATTCATTGTAAGATACCTCTTTCATTGGGTGTATGTTTTGTAATTTACCAAATTGGTAAGAGTTTATTTTACAATCTCTTCATTATCCGAGGTTGTTTATACGTAATTATCTACTGGGACATCATTATCATCCACATCCATGTTTCTTAAAAATGAATTTCAAATCATTATTAATATTTTATATACAATGGGTTAAAGTAATTTATACCCTTGTTTAATTTTTATAAGATGTTTATAAAGGAATATTTTCGTCGTTTTACAAAGAAGGTCCTTTTTAACCTTTTCGACAGAATGAAGGTAAGAATGTCTTTTTAAACTTATACGGCGGGTGCGGCTATTTTCTGCCGTTATAAAATCATCAAAGCTTCCCTTATAATCTTATAAGAATATTTTCAAAGTAAATGTTTTATTTTATATTATTGTGACTTTTAAATGATTTTGAAATGAATATTTTAATAATTTGTGAAAGGTACTCTTTATCAAGATCAGAATTTTAAAAGTTCTAAAGATTTATCTTTCTAAATATTTTTATTTAATGTCCTGGTTTTCAAAATGATTTTAAGGATTTATCTATTTGGACATTCATGTTTTTAAATGATATTTCTTTTCATAAGTTTCAAAGTGGTATGGGACACTTTAATTCAAAAATCTCTTTTAAATTACTTCCTTTATAAATGTGTGACTTTTTGATGATGACGAAAAAGAATATTTTTATAAAATAGTTTTGATTTCATCTATGTCAACATACTTTGATGGATTTTAATCTTATTTGAAGTTGATTTATTTTGATAAAAAACTTCCATATTTTATTGAAGGTTTTGTGATATTTTTGACTATGGATGTGTTCTTTTTATACCATTCATGGTTTATGGAGAAAGTATTGACATTTCATATTCTAGTTTTAATATGAATTTTTATGTTATGTTTAAACCTGTTCATATGAGGAATTCATTGTACTTAGTATGTGATGGGTGGATCCCGCTATAGCTCCTTGATTCATCGGTAGGTTTTATGTGACAAACTAGTGTCTTGGCACAAGGTCGTGACAAAATCTTATTTTTAGTCTTGGGATAAGGCCTTGAATTTGTGGTTGTGATAATATGGTATTATGCATTCCATCATTATGAAAGTGGTTAGTGACATTTCATGTGATTATTCGACTAGTAGAATATCCATGTTGATAATTAAATGGAATTACTTCATTTTATTTTTTCCATATATGTCGAAGTTCAAGTTTTAAAGGATTTTGTTTTAGTTCAACATTGCCTTTAATGTTTATGATTATTTATGAAATTTTTCGATGTATTATTATCCTTACTGAGAATTTGAGCTCACCCTTTTCTATGTTTTATTTTTCCCAGGATTCCATGAAATGTGTTGTGATTGATATGTAGGTTTAAGTGAAGAGAATAATGGCTTTCGTGAAGGATTATTTATGTTTTTTTGTATGTTAAGAAATGTAATGTAAGATTCATGTATGTAATCTATTTTACAAGACTGTTAAACTGATCGGTCCTTCGGGACATGATTCCTTGTAATCATGCCAATGTATTAAAATAATGCACCGAATCTGGTTAACTGGGGTCAGGGCGTTACAGTTGGTATTAGAGGAAGATTAGCAATAACCTTAGAATCTAGATTTAGATAAACTCTCATTAGATCACACAGACCTAAGATAGAATTTGAGGATTAGAATAGAAGAAATTCCTAGAATTTTGGTAATGTAGAGATTTTGCGAGTTTTCCAAGAAAATTCATCCATGTCAGGATATGAGCATGTAGAGGTGGCTCTGGCATAGATGTACCTATGGGTAAAACCAGAAAACACTGCTTTGAGCTAGACCCGAATGGGAACCGGTGCACGACAACGGGACTTGCTACACTCTTGGTTACGACACTACCTGGGGATATGCTTAGGATAATTCTCATTTTCATTACAAATCATTATGAAGGGTTTATGAGTATATAATTTCTCAATGAAAACATATTTTTGATTATGGATTATATCCATAAACTATTCAATTTACGTTAGGTATTTTACTAGTTTGGAATTATTCATTGCAATTCATAAATTGACCTAGTTTATGCCATTGTATAGAAATGGTGCCCAGTAGAAGGAATGTGAACTCCAGCAATACATATAATCCAAAGAGTAAGAAGGATCATACCTTTCGTGGTATTAAGCCAACATTTAGAAGGGAAATAGTCTCCAATGTATTCTCAACATATGAAGAAATAGTATCATGTGTTAATAAGATATGTAAACAAATTCTCTGAGTCTTATGGCTTTGAAGGGAAGCAAGAGAAGAAAAGGATGGAAGAGAGAAAGATGGATAATGGGAAGAGGGAAAAGAATAATTTTTCCATATGTGATAACTGTGGGAAGAAACACCCTGGAACTTGCCTGAAGGGAATGGGAGTTTTTTATAAGTGTGGGAAAAAAAGACACCATGTATGTGACTACAAGGGTAAGAAATTTTTTTCAAATGTACAATGCTCCATCTACAAAGAGTTGGGACACTACGCGAACCAATGTACAAATCATCAGAGTATGCCCCAAATGATGCTATTGGATAATAATCAAGTTATGATAATACCACAGATGAGGAAGAATGATTATAGTTCTTATGTTGTAATTAGATAATTATTTCATTTGAGTGTTGTATCAACAATGTACTGGTTATAATAATTATGGAGTATATATGGATTGTAATGCAGTACTATTTCATTAAGGACTTGAGATCGTGTGAAACAAAGAAAAGTGACTCAATAGCAGGTTAAATGTTTTTGAAAATATATGGTTGAGATAAAGATAAACCATAATATGGTTATGATACTGAGTTATTGATTTTTGAATAATACATGATTTATTTGGATAAATTATATTGGATATTCTTGACTACTTTGAAACATATTAATAATTTGTATATTCCATAATTGTTGGAGTTTACAACATTTTTTGATAGAAGGAGTATATCCAGTATTCTATAAGGAATAAGGGATCATGAATGTAATCGATAAGGTTTTATGGTAATTCAGGATGTTTTAGTGTTTTAAAAGAATACATGATGAATGTGTTCACATGTTATTAAGTGGAAAAAAGGATATTCATTGTGTTTACCTTATTTATAAATTTTGGACTGTGAGTTTGGACAGAATTATTTTGGATAATCCTAGTTTGAGATTATTTTTGGATTGCCATAAAAGGACAACCCGGAGGTCGGGTGGCAACCCGCCGTGTCCGGAAAGGCCGCGAGACTTGAACCCGCAACAGAAGGGCGACAAGGGTGTATCACCTACCATTGGCCCACGTGATGTCATGGATTGAATAATGTAGTCTTTTTATTAAAAAAATCTGGTTGATGAATTATAAATTCATTTTTTTAACCCTATTCTAATAGGATAAATAGAATTTTATTTTTAAGATCTATTATCTTTTAGAGTGAAAGATGAGTTTGAGGTAGAAATTAGTTAAAGGATGGGACTCTACTTGTCAAGTATATATTTTTCTTCTTCTCTTATTCTATGAAGGAATTAATTCTTATAATTTAGTGAAGGGATCTTAAAACCAAAAATATGTTATCAAAATACAATATGTTTTTTTGAACCGATGGTATTTTAAATCATCATAGATTGATGAATTTAAGGCCCTCAATTTTACACATGTTTGGGATTTATGACCACAATCCCTACCTATAAATATTTATGTTTTTCTTCCAATTATATGTCTCAAATTTCTACCAATGTTCTCCTAATCGAGATCATAATTTGGTGGTGACCCTTTCATTTTCTTTTTCCTCTTATTAAGACTAAATTTTATTAACCTAATTTCCAATGTAGGTTTTCCCAAAGGTATCTTCTATTTTCAACCTTTTATTTTTAAAGAATAATTTCAAAATGTGAGGACACAATTTATTGAAGGGGGAGATAATGTAACACCCCAAGCTTCCACGGTACGCTTCTCTTTGAATAATGCAGTAGCATGTGTTGTACGCAACTTCGAGTTCTAACACACAGCACAACCAATCAAGCTATCTGTTATGAATAGTAATACCCACTTTTGAAATTTTATACATTTTATATTTCAAAATGGACTTCATTTTTTGCATTTAGAATATCGAAATTATCTTAGGGTGAATTTTTGGTAATTTTCGGATAACTTTCATATTTTGTTGAATAGTGAAAACTACTAAATTTTAATTAAAAACAACTTTTTTAATCGAAATAATTAATAGTGATAAATTATGAATTTGAGTGATTTTTGTGTATAATTAGATTATAGTTTTACTAATTAATCCAATTTTGGTCATTGGAAACAATTTTACATTTAAACTGGACATAAGCAAGTGACAATCTTTTGATAGTTATTATCTCTTAAAAACACACATTTTGTTTTAACAACGAGAATTAATTTAAAATTAATTTCTTACACTTCTTTATTTTGAATTTAGAAAAATGGATTCCATATTTAGAATCATGAGGTCCAAATTTTTTAAATAGGTAACTTTTATTTTTAGAAATTTTGAATAATTACTCCAGTAAATATTTTATTTACCATGGTTAAAGGGTAAATCCGGTAAGTAAGGGTAAAAAATAATATTATAATAATAATAAATTACCCTAAAAAGTGTCCTAAACCTATTGGTTGATAACTTTCGGGCCATGGGCATATTTGGGACGATTTTGGGACCCCATGGATCCACTTTTAAGTGATAATGACAATTTATATTAATAAAGTTAAAGTAAATACAAGAAATGACATAAGAATACATCTTTTAGAAAAACAATTTTTACATAGTGTTATATATGTTATATTTTAGACTATAAATAGTCATTAGAAAGATAAAAATATTTTATAAATAATGGTATTTTATTTATAATTTTTATACATTGAATAATTAAATTTATTTATAACACAATAATGATGCATTATTTTCCTTATTAATTAATGAATCAAATAATTAGTATTATAAATGTTAAAATAAATATAATTTTATACTTTTGATGCCATGAATGAATTTTATTGGTTAATATGACATGTTATTATTTCATAAATAATTTTTTTTCAAATTAATAATGTTGTTAAGACTTTAACAAAAATAAATTATTAAATATTGTAAAAATTGACATAAATGTGTTTTTAAAACAAATATTATATTATTAATTGATATTATATTTCTAAAAATCTAAGGTTCTTCCAAAGTACTTATATAATTATAGGTGTATCATTAGTGGACCACTTGTGGGTCGCTTGAAAGTATATAGTAAGTTTATTAACCATATAATATAAAAATACAAAGTGACATGGTAAATGTCAAACTATTTAACTAAGAGTTAAATATAAATGATAAGGTTAATATAGTGACCCAAACATGTCTAAAATATATTGGATGAAATTATTTATACCCATCCCCACCTTATACTTTGAATAATCCACTTTGGAGCCATTACAAACTGAATATAAATTTATTATAAATTAATACATTAAGTTTTTTCTAAAGAGTCGCTCCTCCCCCTTATAAAAGGACACTACTTCTAACCAATTCTTCATACCTTAAATTCCATTTAGTTCGGCCAAAAACTGCCCAATTATCCTTTAAATTTCAATTAATTAAACCTAGAGGCCTTACTTTAGTCATAAATCCATCTTATGGAGCCCTTTTTATCAAATCAAAAAGAAGAAACTTAGAAGAGGTAATGTTTTCACCACCCTCTTTCAAATTCCGTTCTTCTTCAACTTATTATTTCTTTGTTATTTACATTCTAAAATAAAAAATCCAATATCTTCTATATACTGTGATGTTATTATAAATATGAAACAACCATATTCATTATTCTATCCATCCTTTTAATGACATGTCACCATAGGTGCGTACGTACGGCTTACCATCTCCACGTCGTGGTGTAATTGTAATTCAAAACATTATTATTTGGATGGGTATGATAATGATGTGTAATTGAAGTAAATTATAAATATAACATTATAATTATTCTATATATATGATATACCATCCAATTATATATTATTTCAATATCAAAAGAATTATATTGTCGCTCGTGCATACGTATGGACTACCGTCTCCACGAACGCGATGAGATTCATTCTACATCGTATCCATTCAAGTATAATTCTAATTTGATTATTAAAAATAACTTTTAAGGACTTGATATCATTATGTATATGATTTAGATACAAACTATTCATAACAAATAAGGCTTATGTAAGAAAACACATAAAAGAAAATGAGTAAGTTAACACCCGAAACGACGATAATACTAAGATATTATTAACAAAGAAATGTTAAAAGATAATATATGATATCATATTAATGTATATGATTATTTTATAATTTAATAACAATTATCTCACCATTATACATGAGGTTTAACATACCCTCTACTAAAGGAAAGTTCAAGGTAAGGGGTTTTCATCTCAGTCCTTATTCCCGTGAGATTCATGCCATATTGACACTATTACCTTTTGTGTGGTGTATGTACTGCCCATAATTGTATTATTTGTGTAATAAAATTTAATTTAAGCGTATTTAAAAATTCATTGTATGATACTTCTTTAATGGGGTGTATGATTTGTAAGTTACCAAATTGGTAAAGGTTTATTTTACAATCTCTTCATTATCCGAGGTTGTTTATTCGTAATTATCTACTGGGACCTCTTTATCATCCACATCCATGTTTCTTAAAAATGTATTTAAAATAATTCTTACTATTATATATACTATCGGTTAAAGTAATTTATACCCTTGTTGACATTTTATAAGATGTTTAGAAAGGAATCTTTTCGTCATTTTCCAAACAAGGTCCTTTTTAACCTTTTTGATGGAATGAAGGTAAGAATGTCTTTTTTAACTTATACGGCGGGTGCGGCTATTTTCCACCATTATCAAATCATCAAAGCTTCCCTTACAAGAATATAAGAATATTTTTAAAGTAATTGTTTTATTTTATAATTATTTTACATTTAAATGATTTCAAAATGAATATTTTAAGAATTTGTGAAAGGCACTCTTTATCAAGATCAGAATTTTAAATGTTTTAAAGATTTATCTTTCTAAATATTTTTAACTAATGTCCATGTTTTCAAATTGATTTTAAGGATTTATTTATATAGGAATGAATTTTATAGAATGATATTTCTTTTCAAAAGTTTCAAAGTGGTATAAGACACTTTGATTCAAAAATCCCTTTTAAATTGCTTCCATTATAAATGTGTGACTTTTCGATGATTTCAAAAAAAATTATTTCTCTCAAATAGTTTGGATTTCATCTATGTTAACATACTTTGATGGATTTTAATCTTATTTGAAGTTGATTTATTATGATAAAAAACTTTCATATTGTATTGAAGGTTTTGTGATATGTTTGATTGTGGATGTGTTATTTTTATATCATTCATGGTTTATGGAGAATTATTGACATTTCGTATGCTAGTTTTAATACGAATGTTTATGTTATGTTTAAACCTGTTCTTATGAGGAATTCATTGGACTTAGTAAGTGATGGGTGGAGCCCGCTATAGCTCCTCGATGCATCGGTAGGTCTAATTAGACAAACTAGTGTCTTGGAACAAGGCCTTGACAAAATCTTATTTGTAGTCTTGGAACAAGGCCTTGACTATGTGGTTATGATAGTTTGTAATTATGCATTACATCATTATGAAAGTGGTTAGTGATATTGCATGTGATTATTCGACTAGTAGAATATCTATGTGGATAAGTAAAGGTAATTAATTCAATTTATTTTTTCCATATTATGCTGAAGTTCAATTTTAAAAGGCTTTTGTTTTAGTTATATATTGCCTTAATTTTTATGCTTATTTATAAAAGTTTCTTCTGTATTGTTATCCGTACTGAACATCTGATATCACCCCTTTCTATGTTTTATTTTTCCCAGGATTCCAAGAAGTGTATTGTGATTGATATGTAGGGTTAATCTGAGCAAATAATGGAATTCGGGAAAGATTATTTATGTTTTTTTTGTATGTTAAAAAGTATAAGGTAACATTCATGTATATAATCTATTTTCCAAGACTGCTAAACTGATCGGTCCTTCAGGACTTGATTCCTTGTAATCATGCCAATGTATTAAAATAATTCATTGACTCTGGGTAATTCGGGTCGGGGCATTACAATTGGTATCAGAGAAAGTTTATAAATAACCTTGGAAGCTAGATTTAGATAAACTCTAATTAGAGCACACAGACCTAAGATAGACTTTGAGGATTAGTATAGAAGAAATCCCTAGAATTTTGGTAAGGTAGAAATTTTGTGAGTTTTCCTAGAAAATACATCACTATCTGGATACGAGTAGGTAGAGGTGGCTCTGGAACAGATGTACCTAGGGGTAATACCTGAAAACACCGCTCTGAGCTAGAATCGAATGGGAACTGGTGCATGACAATGGGTCGTGTTGCACTCTTGGTTACGACACTCCCGGGGATATGGTTAGGATAATTCTCATTTTCACTACAAATAATTATGAAGGGTTTATGAGTGTATACTTACTCAATGAAAACATCTTTATGATTATTTATTATATCTGGTTCACGCCCAAATTTACCCAGGAGAAGAAGGGTAGAACGGTCCTTGTAGTGTA
Source organism: Viscum album (assembly GCA_963277665.1). Taxonomy (NCBI): domain Eukaryota; kingdom Viridiplantae; phylum Streptophyta; class Magnoliopsida; order Santalales; family Viscaceae; genus Viscum; species Viscum album. Next base: position 1,283,356,379 of record OY728155.1, on the reverse strand, counting down.
GCTTCGGTTGTCGATTCCACAGAGACCTAAGAAGATACCTAAGATACACAACCTAAGGGATGGATTTTTGGCTATGAAGTGGCCAACTTGGATTTGTTTTTAAGTGTTTTGGGAGAAGACTAATAAGCTTAGTTGAGTTCAATTATAAAGAAATGGGTTGATCTTAGGGTTACTCTTGGGTGGATTGAATGCATTTTATTTCTTTAGACAAATTTTTGGTTTTATTAATTCTTGAGGAAACCATTCTTCAAAATAACACTACCTTCATCATTTTCTGGTTAGATACTAACTAAACTCAATTAATAGTCACCAAAACACTTAGAGAACCAGATTCATGATCTCTCCAAGGTATATGGTCAATTTAGTAATTGGAATTAGCTTTTTCAAACACAGTGAAGATGAGGAGCGAAAATAATTGAAGAATGGAAGTCTTGAATTATTTAAACAATTTACAACAATTTGTGCATTAAATAACATTCAATACAGCCTTTGAATCTTCCTAAGATCAACCCATTAAAGAGTTAGCCCTCCATTGATGATATACTATCAATGGTGGGCGGAAGATGACTTACAAGAATTGAATTGAAGAGATTAAAACCGCGGAAATAACAAGCACTCTTCCGTGTGTGTGAATGGAATTCACACCTATGTGTGAACTATATCACCAACACACAGAGTTATCACTGTGATTTTGTGATTTTAGAGATTTAAGTATAGAAATTGGAAGAATATAAGAGAAGGAATTGGATTAAGAACTTAGAAATACAAAAAGAAACTTACATGGGGAAAATGAAAACATTACAACGGAAATTGAGCATAATAACATTACATGAAAGAAGGTATGAGTTCCTCCTCACCACCACTGACTTAAATATAAAAATTTGGATCCTTAGGCCGAGATTCAATAGTCCAAGTCATCCCAATCAATGAGGGTAGGTATAGGTGGTGGAAAGTAGGTGGAGAGGAGACTTCTCCACCCTTGACCCGAGATGGCATCCAGCTTGCATCCACTTGACAGATCCGCTTCAAAGTCCTTATAGATGGCCGATTTGGAGTAGGCCATAGAAGACAAAAATGAAGCCTCGGATGTCTTCCAACCGCCTGTAAAATATCATCCTAATGTAATTTGTGGTTAGGGAGATATGGAAGATTCATTGGGCTGACATTCTGGGCCGCAGATTCTGGCCCAGATTCTGATCTTCCATTTGGGCTGCCTTGATCACCATCATGGAGACCGAATTAGCACTTTGTCCTGAAGAATGATTTGTTCCCGTGTATTTCTTATATCATAAAAAGAAATTTGGGCTTCATTGGCCCATTATTGTGGGACCCAAATCCTCAACAGTGGGTTGATGTCCAATCTTCCTTCACCAGAATTGTCTCCTTTCATCACCAAATATCTTCATCATCCTTTATGAATCTTTCCTTGCTCCCTGAATGAGAAACATTTAAATTTGAAGTGAAGATAAATTTCCAAAAATATAATATTAAAACATGAATAATTACATTCAATAAAATCAGATGAGTCATTGGGCCTAAATTGGTGTACATTAGGCATGAAGTGCACAATTGATGAGAGTGGATGTTTAAAATTAAAATGTACTAACTCAGGCCCATATGATCAAAAATGAACTTTTAATCCCAATAAAATGTAATTATAAAATGTGTTTTTATTGTCTAATCATACCCCCCAACTTGAGATTTGCTAGTCCCGGGAAAATAACTCAAAGATTATGAAAATCAAATTCCCTTTTCCAAAAACATTTTAATAAACAATGCTCACAAAAATACATCATACCAAAAAAATTATGCATCCCATCAAAATCATTTAATACAATGTAGGTTCTAAATCATAACCCAAGCCCAAGCCCATTCTTCTGATCAAATTCAATGCCACATTTCATCCAATTACCATTAATCATGATGATGTGTTGTGTGTCACAATAGACATGGGGGTTCATTTTTATTCAAGGGGGAAAAGATGGAAGCGCTAGGTGGAATCACATTTTAATATTAATATGAGTATTCATTTTTTTCTTTTTTTTTCTTTTTTTTTTGCAATGTTTCCATGGTTATTGAAATTGAATTCAAATGAGTCAACCCTTGTAGCGAGACTTTGCCGATGACTCCCAGGCTCAAAGGCCTTAGGGCACCAAGTGAAGCCCACATACTCGGGCATCATCTCGAGTTAACTCATTCAAAAACAAATTCAAATTTCCACAAATAGAGATAAAATTCCCCACTCTGGGCCAGGCAACTATGGAGTCACGATCCCCAAGTGTCGAAAGCCACACATTAAGTCATTTCATTGCTCTATGCGCAAATTTATTGTTGTTTTTTTTGTGTTTTTTTACACCTCTTTTTTATATATATATTTTTAAAAAATACTCATATTAAAGTTAAAATGATCACCAAAACTATGCTATTTATTATGGGACCCCAAGAATTCAAATTAATACCCCACAATCCAATGGACGTGCATTGTGAATTTTTTTATAAAAATTGGATGAAAATGTAACAGTGAAAAATCACATTAGACAGCCACACTTTCCAAAATTTTATGCTCATGAACTTAAACATGTATTAAAATAAGAATCAAGGAATAAAAAATTATTTAATATTCAGTTTTCAAGGTTTGGAATGTGTAATAACATGTTCAAGGTTAAGGAAAATTTTCATTCAATTAACATGCACAGTTTATTGCTCTATGTGATTGATTTTTATTTTCACCTCCCCCCAACATAATATAACACTTTCCCCAGTGTTTAAAGAAAATATAATTTAGAAGGGGTAGAGGCAGAGAATAGGAGCATAGAACAATTTCACCTGATATTTGATGTTGAAGTTTGTGATGCTCCTATTTAATCCCTTGGTCTCCATGTCACTTGAAGAATCCTCACAGTAGTGTACGCTTGTACTCTTATGATTTCCCTGAAAATTCATCAAACTTGGCAGCCCCTGAATCTCAAAAACCAACATAGTTAGACACAATGGAAACCCTTTGAGGTTACCTTTCTAAAAATAAACAACATTAAATAAAAATAAAAAATAAAATAAAAATAAAGGCAAAACATACTAGTTAATTTTGAAACTCCAACGATCGACACTCATAACAAGTAATAATTTTTTTTTAAAAAAAATTATGTACATATACAAAAAATTAAAATATAAGTATATATATATATAAGATAGAATAAGTAAGCACCAAGCACCGTAGTTTAGTGGTAGGCGTGCGCCCCTGTCTCCCTTCGGTCCCGGGTTCGAGTCCCGCGGCTTCTCCGGCCGTGATGGGGTTTGACCTACGTCCTACGGCGTGTCACTTTTTTTTTATAAAAATAAAAATAAAAATAAAAACTTACAAACACCTATATTGTTGATACATTTTCTTCTTTTTAATTTCTGGGTAAGATAATACTCAGGGATCACACCGCGTGACACAGATGAATACGACGCTCCCCTTTCATACCCATCCATACTCATAAGAGAAGAACAGGTCAACAATATGAGGTAAAATTATATCAAATTATTTTGCTAAAAACAAAAATTGATTAAAACAATAAAGTGATTGTAAATTTAAAAATCATGGGTTGCCTCCCATTCAACGCTTTGTTTAACGTCATTATCTTGACTTAAACCCCTTATTGATTAATTGTTGTTTTTTTTCATCAAAGGTAGGTTCACTCAGGTCTTCATCAACTTCATGTTTTTGGAATGGTTCTTTGAATGGTTTGACTCTATGACCATTAAATTTAAATATTTGACCATTGGTGGGATCTTGAATTTCAACAGCCCCATGGGGGTACACCATATGCACTATGTATGGACCGGACCATCTAGACCTCAACTTTCCCTGGTGCAAATGAAGTTTAGAACTATAAAAAAGCACAGGTTTCCCTGGTTCAATGTGTTTAGTTTTAATATTCCTAGACTGGTAGGCTTGAACTCTAGCTTTATTGATCCTTGAATTTTCATAAGCCTCTATCCTAAGTTCCTCAAGCTCGTTTAGATCCAATTTCCTCTTTATTCCGGCCAAAGAAATGTCAAAGTTCATTTTTTTGATTGCCCAAAAGGTCTTATGCTCAATCTCCACTGGAAAATGTCATGCTTTACCATAAACCAACCTATATGGGGAAATTCCTAGGATAGTTTTAAATGTTGTTCAATATGCCCAAAGAGCATATAAGAGTTTGATTGACCAATATTTCCTAGATGGATTAACAGTTTTCTCAAGAATTTGTTTGATTTCTCGATTGGCTAACTCAGCTTGACCATTGGTTTGTGGGTGGTAAGCGGTGGAAACTTTGTGAGAGATTCCATACTTCTCCATGAGTGATGAGAATGGGCGATTGCAAAAATGAGTTCCATGATCACTAATGATAGCCCTAGGAATCCCAAATCTAGAGAATATGTTTTCTTTAAGGAATCTAATCACAGTTTGATGGTCATTTGATTTTGTAGGAATGGTCTCAACCCATTTTTAGACATAATCGACAGCCAAGAGAATGTAATGATATCCCCTAGAGTTTGGGAAGGGACCCATGAAATCAATTCCACAACAGTCAAAGATTTCAACCACTAATATTGGAGTGAGAGGAATTTGATTCCTTTTTGTGATGGACCCTACTTGTTGACACCTAGGACAGCTTTGAAAAAATGTGTAGGAGTCCCTTGAGAGGGTGGGCCAAAAGAGACCACATTGAAGAACCTTGGCAAAAGTTTTCTTAGAGGAAAAGTGACCTCCACAAGCCTCACTATGACAGAACATTAGGATGGACTCTTGTTCGGATTCTGGCACACACCTCCTAATGACTTGGTCAGGACAGAACTTATAGAGGTATGGATCATCAAACACATAATGCTTGACATCAGAAAGAAATTTTCTTCTAGATTGGGTCCCTAAGAATTTTGGAATGACCCCTGAAACTAAGAAGTTGGCTATGTCAGCATTCCAAGGGCAATCACTCGCAGAATAGAGGTTCTCATTGGGAAATGAATCAGACACAGAAAGGTGATGTTTGTTGTCTTTGAATTCCAACCTAGAGAGGTGATCATCTACAACATTATCAACACCTTTTTTATCCTTAATAGTTAAATCAAACTCTTGAGGAAGAAGGACCCACCTAATCAATCTAGCCTTGGCATCTTGTTTTTGTAAGAGATATTTTAGAGCTGAATGGTCGGTGAATACAATGATGGGTGATCCTAAGAGGTAGGACCTGAATTTCTCTAAGGAAAACACAACAGCAAGTAACTCCTTTTCAGTGGTGGTGTAATTGATTTGGTCATCATTTAAGGATTTTCTTGCATATGAAATGACATATGGAGTTTTATCACACCGTTGTCCTAACACAGCTCCTACAGCAAAGTCACTGGCATCGAACATGTGTTCGAAAGGAAGGTCCCAGTTTAGAGATTTCATAATGGGAGGAGAGGTGAGAGCGGATTTAAGGGTTGAAAATGAACCCTCACAGCTTTCTGTCCAAACAAATGGTGAATCCTTTACTAGGAGAGCACAGAGAGGGCGAGAGATTGAACTAAAGTCCTTAATGAATCTTCTATAGAAACCAGCATGTCCTAAGAAGGACCTCACTACCTTAACAGTTCTGGGTGATGGAAGGTGACGAATGATGTCAACCTTTTCTTTATCAACTTCAATTCCCCTACCCGAGACTATATGGCCAAGGACTAACCCCTATTTTACCATGAAATGGAATTTTTCCCAGTTTAGAACCAGATTATTTTCTTCACATCTTGACAAAACTCTCTCCACATTCCTAAGACATCCCTCAAATGTATCCCCAAAGACAGAGAATTCATCCATGAAGATCTCTAGAAAATCCCCTACCATATCTGAGAATATTCCCATCATGCACCGCTGGAAGGTTCCAGGGGCATTGCATAACCCGAACGGAATGCGTTTGAAGGCAAAGGTTCCGAATGGACAGGTGAAGGTTGTCTTCCCTTGATCCTCCAAGGAGACCTCGATTTGATTGTACCCTGAGTACCCATCTAGGAAGCAATATAATTGATGACCCGCCACTCGCTCGAGGACTTGATCAATAAAGGGCAAGGGAAAATGGTCCTTCTTGGTACAAGAGTTGAGCTTCCTATAGTCAATTCAGACTCTCCATCCACTACTCACCCTAGTTGGAAGAATTTCCCCATCCTTATTAGTGATCATAGTGATTCCAGCTTTCTTTGGGACAACTTGAATTGGGCTTACCCACTCACTCTCAGCTATGGGGTAGATGATACCAGATTTCAACAACTTAAGAAGTTCGTTCCTTACCACATCCATAAGATTTGGATTGAGTCTCCTCTGAGGTTGACGACATGGTTTGGATTCAGATTCAAGAGTGATCCTATGAGTTCCAATAAGTGGGCTAATCCCAGGAATATCAGACAGGGTCCAACCAATGGCTTCCTTGTGTTTCCTAAGGACATCTAGAAGCATCCCCTCATGATTGGATTCAAGAGAAGAAGATATGACTATAGGATGTGTTTGATTTCCCCCTAGGAAGGCATACTTGAGGGAAGTAGGAAGTTCCTTCAATTCAAGATCAGGTTGGTTCATAATTTCAGCAGAAGATTGGGGCATTGGATCAAGATCAAATTTGTTTCCTAGATTTTCAGATTGAATTGATTCCCCATGTGTAGAAGTTTTAGCCACAAGATTGTATTGACCTGGGTTAGGGAAGGGAGTTTGATTTGTCTCCATGAATGTGGTTTCCTGAAAGGTTTCACTGATTGTTGGTCCTAAGACATCATCATAGGAGCAATTTGAAAATGATTCGAGCCAAGGAGATAAACTTCCTTCATGTGAACAAAGGAAATCAATCTCATCCTGACTTAAACATCCATCAAATATTTCTTGATGTTCTACGGATTCATTTTCAATGCTTCCTAACATGTTTACTTCATGAATGTCCTCATCGTCTCCTATTTGTGAGCTTGCATTATAGATGTTCAAGTCTAGACTCATGTCCCCAAAGGTGATGGTCATGTTCCCATTTCGGACTCGGATAACAGAGTTGATTGTTTCAAGGAAAGGACGGCCAAGAATGATTGGAGTTTGCTCCCTAGGACCCAATCTTGGATGATTTTCAAGGGCAATGAAGTCAGCAGGGTAAATGAAATTCTCAACTTTCACTAAAACATCCTTTAAGATACCCTTAGGAACCCGAACACTGCGATCAGTGAGTTGAAGAGTGACAGATGTGGGTTGGAGTTCGTCGAGCCCTAACTGAAAATACATGGCATAAGGAATGAGGTTTACACTGGCACCTAGGTCACACAAGGCCTTGACAACTTTTTTCTCTCCTAGTTCAACATTGATGTAAGGGAAACCCCGGTCTTTCATCTTTGGAGGAATGGTCCCTTGAATGGTGGTACTCACATTAGAAGCCAAAAGGACTTGGTTTTTATGTAAACATTTCCTTTTAAAAGTGCACCAGTCCTTAAGGTACTTTGAGTAGGCTGGTATGGTTTGTATTGCATCGAGGAGTGGAATGTTCATCTTGACTTGAGAGAAGATTTCTCTCAAGGTTTCACTCAGTTCAGGCTTGGATTTCCCCCTCATGCGTTGAGGGAAGGGAGCAGGTTGTTTGAGTGTTTGGTGTGGTTGTGGTTCCTTCTCATTCTCATTGGTGTTTTTAGAATCTGTGGGTTTTTCTTCATCATTTTGAAGTGATGTTGAATCTTATAATAGTTCTGAAATGGTTTGTTCGGGTTTTTCAATTGATTTCCCACTTCTTAAGACTGTCACTGCTTTCAATTTTTCATGATTTGATTGAGTGCAACTTGACTCTCCCCTTGTTTTTTGTTGTGAAATGGCTTGGGTAGGCATGGGTGCCTTCCCAGTTTTGATTGTTTGAAGTTCTTGTTTAAGGGAAGAGACTTCCGAGTTCATCCTTTCCATTTGTTTGCAAAGTTGTTCTAGTAGGCTTTGTGGAACAGTTTGGGTTGGTGCTTGAGAAGATTGGTTTATCCCTGGGGATATTTTGAAGGTGGAATGGTTTGTTGAAAATGGACTGGTGGCTGTTGGTATTGGATAGGTTGGGTTTGAAATTGATTATGGTTTTGGTAGTTCTGTTGAGGGTAAGGATTTTTCCCTTGTGGTTGGCTATGTTGTTGGTTATCCTTCCATCGGAAGCCTGGGTGGTCATTGTACCTTGGATTGAAGGTGTTTTGGTATTGGGGATTTTGAAAGTTTAAGGCATTGACTTCCGCTGGGGGTCCTCCTAGAAGAACATCCTTGATGGATGGAATGGTTGGTCAGTTGTATGTTTTATGGTCATGTTTGTCACAAATTGTGCAAACAAGGTCTACATTTTGGATTTCATGGACTTTCCTAAGGTCTATCTCTTCAACCTTCCTAGAGAGTGCTGCGAGTTTAGCCCTAAGGCTTTCCTCTTCTCTAAGTGTATGAATTCCAGTAGTTCTTTGTGGCTTTTCAGAATAAGGTGAAGTTCCCCAAGTTTGGTTTTGTTCAGCCAGACTTTCCAGATACTCGTAAGCATCATTTGGGGACTTGTTTTTAAAAGTTCCATTACACATCATGTCAATGAATTGTTTATTACCCGAACCCAACGCTTCATAGAAAATTCTCACTTTTTCAGGTATGGAAAACCCATGGTGTGTAACCATGTTTAGGGTGTCTTTGAACCTCTCCCATGTTTCATAAAATGACTCTCCCTATTTTTCAAAAAAGTTTTGGATGCTCTTTTTAAGTGCAATTGTTTTGTGATGAGGGAAGTATTTTTTGTAGAATTCTCTTTGCAGTTGGTCCCAAGAGTGTATTGATGCAGGTCTCAAGTTGTTTAGCCAATTTTTAGCTCGATCCTTTAATGAAAAATGAAATAGCCTCATCTTAGCGGAGTCTAGTTGATGTGGGGGACACATGGTTTCAACAATGTCGTTGAACTCTTTGACATGAAGGTATGGCATTTCTGACTCCATCCCATGAAAGGTTGGAAGGTGGTTTAGGACATGGGGTTTGAATATGTAGTTGGTGTATCCTATGGAATTGTGTCTAATGCATGAGGGGGCATTGTTCCAAGCTGGAGTGAGGTAGTCGTTCATGGTTTGATCGACTACATTCCCTAAGTTTGGAGCTTCTTCGTTTTGGTTTCCCATTTGATTCCCCCCAGGGTTTACAATTTGATTTTGTGGATGACCCTCCATTGGAATTGTTTCAAGTTCTGACTTTGGGGTTTCAAGAATATTTGAATCTGATTTAAACAATCCCTTAGGTTCACTTGACTTCCCTATCCTAGGACTTTCCAGCCTAACTAGTCTGTTTGAGAAATCGTGGGTGTAGGCGGACATGCGCCAAAAAAAAACGAGAAAGGGACAAGATAAGAGATCTTGGGTGAGAGTAGAAGAATGGAGGTGAGGAAAGAAGGTTTTTTTTTAATCTAAGTTACTTACTTAGTCCCTGGAAATGGCACCAAAATTGGGTTCATGCCCAAATTTACCCAGGAGAAGAAGGGTAGAACGGTCCTTGTAGTGTAGCTTGGGTTGTCGATTCCACAGAGACCTAAGAAGATACCTAAGATACACAACCTAAGGGATGGATTTTTGGCTATGAAGTGGCCAACTTGGATTTGTTTTTATGTGTTTTGGGAGAAGACTAATAATCTTAGTTGAGTTCAATTATAAAGAAATGGGTTGATCTTAGGGTTACTCTTGGGTGGATTGAATGCATTTTATTTCTTTAGAAAATTTTTTGGTTTTATTAATTCTTGATGAAACCATTCCTCAAAATAATACTACCTTCATCATTTTCTGGTTAGATACTAACTAAACTCAATTAATAGTCACCAACACACTTAGAGAACCAGATTCATGATCTCTCCAAGGTATATGGTCAATTTAGTAATTGGAATTATCTTTTTCAAACACAGTGAAGATGAGGAGCGAAAATAATTGAAGAATGGAAGTCTTGAATTATTTAACCAATTCACAACAATTCGTTCATTAAATAACATTCAATCCAGCCTTTTCATCTTCCTAAGATCAACCCATTAAAGGGTTAGCCCTCCATTGATGATATACTATCAATGGTGGGCGGAAGACGACTTACAAGAATTGAATTGAAGAGATTAAAACCGTGGAAATAACGAGCACTCCTCCGTGTGTGTGAATGGAATTCACACCTATGTGTGAACTATATCACCAACACACAGAGTTATCACTATGATTTTGTGATTTTATAGATTTATGTATAGAAATTGGAATAATATAAGAGAAGGAATTGGATTAAGAACTTAGAAATACAAAAAGAAACTTACATGGGGAAAATGAAAGCATTACAAAAAAAATTGAGCATAATAACATTACATGAAAGAAGGTATGTGTTCCTCCTCACCACCAATGCCTTAAATAGGAAAATTTGGATCCTTAGGCCGAGCTCCAATAGTCCAAGTCATCCCAATCAATGAGGGTAGGCATAGGTGGTGGAAAGTAGGTGGAGAGGAGACTTCTCCACCCTTGACCCGAGATGACATCCAGCTTGCATCCACTTGACAGATCCGCTTCAAAGTCCTTTTAGATGGCCGATTTGGAGTGGGTAATAGAAGACAAAAATGAAGCCCCGGATGTCTTCCAACCTCCTGTAAAATATCCGCCCAAGTTAAATTGTGGTTCGGGAGATATGTAAGATTCATTGGGCTAACATTCTGGGCCGCAGATTCAGGCCCAGATTCTGATCTTCCATTTGGGATGCCTTGATAACCATCATGAAGACCGAATTAGCACTTTGGACTGAAAAATGATTTGTTCCCCTGTTTGTCTTATATCATCACAAGAAATATGGGATTCATTGGTCCAGTATTGTGGGACCCACATCCTCAACAGTGGGTTGATGTCCAATCTGCCTTCTCCAGAATTGTCTCCTTTCATCACCAAATATCTTCATCATCCTTTATGAATCTTTCCTTGCTCCCTGAATGAGAAACATTTAAATTTGAAGTGAAGATACATTTCCAAAAATATAATATTAAAACATGAATAATTACATTCAATAAAATCAGATGAGTCATTAGGCCTAAATTGGTGTACATTAGGCATGAAGTGCACAATTGATGAGAGTGGATGTTTAAAATTAAAATGTACTAACTCAGGCCCATATGATCAAAAATGAACTTTTAATCCCAATAAAATGTAATTATAAAATGTGTTTTTATTTTATAATCAATATCCATAAACCATTCAATTTACATTAGGTATTTTACAAGATTGAGATTATTCATTGTAATTTATAAACTGATCTAGTTTATGCCATTGTATAGAAATGGCGCCCAATATAAGGAATGTGTACTCCAGCAATACGTATGATCCAGAGAGTAAGAAGGATCATATATTACATGGTATTAATCCAACATTTAGAAGGGAAATAGTCTCCCATGTATTCTCAACATATGAAGAAATAGTATCATGTGTTAATAAGATAAGTAAAACAAAATTCTAAGTCCTATGGGTTTGAAGGGAAGCAAGAGAAGAAAAGGATGAAAGAGAGAAAGATGGATAAAGGGAAGAGGGAAAAGAAGAATTTTCCCATATGTGATAACTGTGAGAAGAAATACCCTGGAACATTCCTGAAGGGAATGAGAGTTTGTTATAAGTGTGAGGAAAAAGGACACCATGTACAAGACTACAAGGGTAAGAAAAGGGTTTCAAATGTACAATGCTTCATCTGCAAGGAGATGGGACACTAAACGAACCAATTTCCAAATCATCAAAGTATGTCCCAAAGGATTCTATTGGATAATAATCAAGTTATGATAATACCACAAATGAGGAGGAATGACTATAGTTATTATATTGTTATTAAAGAATTATGCCAATTGATAGTTGTATCAACTATGTACTAGTTATAATAATTATGGAGTATATAAGGATTGTATTGTAGTAATATTCTATTAAGGACTTGAGATTTTGTGGAACCAAGAAAAGTGACTTAATAGCAGGTTAAATGTTTGGAAAATATATGGTTGATGGAAAGATAAACCATAATATGGTTTTGATACTGAGGTTGTGATCTTTGAATAATAATTGATTGATTTGGATAAATTATATTGGATATTCTTGACTACCTTGAAACTAATTAATGATGTGTATATTCCATAATTGTTGGAGTTTACTACATTTTTTGATAGAAGGAGTATATCCAGTATTCTATAAGAAATAAGGGATCATGAATGTAATCAATAAGGTTTTATGGTAATTTAGGATGTTGCAGTGTTTTAAAAGAATACCTGATGAAGGTGTTCACATGATATTAAGAGGAAAAAAGGATATTCATTGTGTTTAACATCCTTATAAATTTTGGACTGTGAGTTTGGAAAGAAGTATTTTGGATAATTCTAGTTTAATATTAGTTTTGGATTTCTATAAAAGGACAACCCAAAGGTCGGGCGGCAAACTGTCGCGTCCAGCAAGGCCGCGAGACTTGAATTCACAACTGAAGGGCGACAAGGGTGTATCACCTACCACTGGCCCACGTGATGTCCTAGATTGAATAATTTAGTCTTTTATTTAAAAAATTCTGGTAAATGAATTATAAATTCATTTGTTTTGAACCCTATATGAATAGGATAAATAGAATATTATTTTTAAGATCTATTATCTTTAAGAGTGAAAGATGAGGTTGTGGTAGAAATTAGTTAAAGGATGGGACTCTACTAGTCAAGTATATATGTTTCTTCTTCTCTTATTCTATGAAGAAATTAATTCTTATACTTTAGTGAAGTGATCTTAAAACAGAAAATATGTTATCCAAATACCATATGTTTTGTTGAACCGATGGTATTTTAAATCATCAAAGATGGATGAATTTAATGCCCTCAATTTTACACTTGTTTGTGATTGATGACCTCAATCAATACCTATAAATATTTACATTTTCCCTCCAATTATATGTCTCTAATTTCCACCAATTTTATCCTAATCAAGATCATAATTTGGTGATGCCCCTTTCATTTTCCTTTTCCTATTATTAAGATAAAATTTTATTAACCTAATTTTCGATGTGGTTTTTCCCAAAGGTATTTTCTATTTTCAACCTTTTATTTTTTAAAAATAATTTCAAATTGTGAGGACACAATTTATTGAAGGATGGGAGAATGTAACACCCTAATATTCCTTGGGATGCTTCTCTTTGAATAATGCAGTAGTGTGTGTTGTACGCAACTTCGAGTTCTAACACACACCACAACCAATCAAACTAGCCGTTATGAATAGTAATACTCACTTTTTGAAATTTTATACATTTTATCTTTAAAAATGGACTTCTTTTTTGGATTCATAATTTCTAAATTAGCTTAGGGTTATGTTTTGGTACTTTTCAGATAACTTTCATATTTTGATGAATAGTGAAAATTATTAAATTTTAATGAAAAACAACTTTTTTAATCGAAATAATTAGTAGTAATACATTATGAATTTGAGTGAATTTAGAGTAAAATTAGATTATATTTTTAATATTTAATATAATGTTGGTCATTGGACACAATTTTACATTTAAACTGGACATAAGCAAGTTCCAATCTTTTGATAGTTATTATCTCTTAAAAAGCCGCTTTTAAATTTAACAACGGGAATTAATTTTAAATTAATTTCTGCCACTTCTATGTTTTGAATTTAGAAAAATGGATTCAATATTTAGAATCAGGAGGTCCAAATTGTGTAAATAGGTAACTTTTATTTTTAGACATTTTGAATAATTACTTCGGTAAATATTTTATTTACCATGGTTAAAAGGTAAATCAGGTAAATAAGCGTAAAAAAATAATATTATAATAATCATAAATTACCCTAAAACATGTCCTAACCCTATTTGTTGATAAAATTTCCAACCATGGGCATATTTGAGTCGATTTTGGGACCCCATAGATCCACTTGTATGTGATAATGACACTTTATATTAATAAAGTTAAAGTAAATACGAAAAATGACATAAGCATATATCTTTTGCGAAACAATTTTTACAAAGGGTTATATATGTTATATTTTAGACTATAAATATTCATTAGAAATATAAAAATATTTCCTAAATAATGCTATTTTATTTATAATTTTTAGAAATTTAATAACTAAATTTATTTATGACACAATAATGATGCAGTAATTTCTGTATTAATTAAAGAATCAAATAATTAGTATTATAAATGTTAAAATAAATATAATTTGAACGTTTTGATTCCATAAACGAATTTTATTGGTTAATATGTCATTTTGGGATTTATTAAATAAATTTGGTTCTAATTAATAAATTTGTGAAGACTTTAACAAAAATCAGTTATTAAATATTGTCAAAATTGACATAAATGAGTTTTTAAAACAAATATTATATTATTAATTGATATTCTATTCCTAAAAATCTAAGGTTTGGAAAAAAGACTTATATAATGATAGGTGTATCATTAACTGACCACTTTGGGGTATCTTGGAAGTATATATTAAACTTATTAACCATATAATATAAAATTCCAAAATGATATGGTAAATGTCAAACTATTTAACTAAGAGTTAAATATAAATGATAAGGTTAATATAGTGACCCAAACCTGTCTAAAATATATTGGATGAAAGTATTTAGACTCATCCCCACCTTATACTTTGAATAATATACTTTGGATCCAATAAAAATGGAATATTAATTTATTATAAATTAATACATTAAGTTTTTCCTAAAGAGCCCCTCCTCCCCCTTATAAAAGGACAACACTTATAACCAATTCTTCATACCTTATAAGCCTTTTGGTTCGGCCAAACCCTATTAAATTATCCTCTCAACTTTTCTCAATTCAACCTAGAGGCATTCCTTTAGTCATAAATCCAACCTAAGGAGCCCTTTTGATCAAATCAAAAGGAAGAACCCGAAGAAGAGGTAATGTTTTCACCACCCTCTTTCAAGTTCCATTCTTCTTCAACATTTTCTTTCTTTTTTATATATATTATAAAATAATAACTCTAGTATCTTCTATATAATTTGATGTTATTATAAATATGGTAAAACCATATTCATTATTATAACCATCCTTTGAATGACATGTCACCATACGTGCATATGTATAGCTTACCGTCTCCACGTCATGGTGTAATTGTTATTCAAAACATTATTATTTGTATGGGTATGATAATGATGTGTAATTGAGATAAATAATAAATATAACATTATAATGATTCTGTATATATGATATAACATCCAATTATATATTATTTTAATATCAAAAGAATGATATTGTCGCTCGTGCGTACGTACGGACTACCGTCTCCACGAACGCAGTGAGATTCATTCCCCATCGTATCCATTCAAGTATAATTATCATTTGATGATTAAAAATAATTTATAAGGACTTGATATCATTTTGGATATTAATAATATACAAACTATTTATAAAAAACAAGGCTTATGTAACAAAACATATAAAATAAAACGAGTAAGTTAACATCTGAAACGACGATAATACTAAGATATTATTAACAAAGCAATGTTAAAAGATCATATATGATATCATATTAATGTTAAATGTACCCTCGACTAAAGGAAAGTGCAAGGTAAGGGGTTTTCATCTAACTCCTTATTCCCATGAGATTCATGTCATATTTCCACTATTACCTTTTGTGTGCTGTATGTACTTCCCATAATTGTATTATTTGTGTAATACACTTTAATTTATTTGTATTTACATATTCATTGTATGATACCTATTTCATGGGTTGTATGTTTTGTATGTTACCAAATTGGTAAGGGTTTATTTCACAATCTCTTCATTATCCGAGGTTTTTTATACGTAATTATCTACTGGGACCTCTTTATCATCCACGTCCATGTTTCTTAAAAATGTATTTCAAATCATTCTCACTATTTTATAGACTATGGTTTAAAGTCATTTATACCCTTGTTTACTATTTATAAGATGTTTATAAATGAATCTTTCCGTTGTTTTCCAAACAAGGTCCTTTTTAACCTTTTTGACAGAATGAAGGTAAGAATTTCTTTTTTAACTTATACTGTGGGTGCGGCTATTTTCCACCGTTATAAAATCGTCAAAGATTCCCTTACAAGATTATAAGAATATTTTCAAATTAAATTTTATATTTTATAATTATTTGACTTTTAAATGATTTCAAAATGAATATTTTAAGAATTTGTGAAATAGACTCTTTATCAAGATCATAATTTTAAATGTTTTAAAGATTTATCTTTCTAAATATTTTTAATTAATCTCCATGTTTTCAAAATGATTTTAAGGATTTATTTATATCGACATGAATTTTTTGAAATGAAATTTCATTTCAAAAGTTTCAAAGTGGTATGAGACACTTTGATTCAAAAATCTATTTTAAATTACCTCCTTTATAAATGTGTGACTTTTTGATGATTTCAAAAAAGAGATATTTCTCTCAATTAGTTTTGATTACATCTTTGTCAACATCCTTTGATAGATTTAAATCTTATTTGAAGTTGATTTATTATGATACAAAACTTCCATATTGTATTGAAGGTTTTGTGATATGTTTGACTGTGGATGTGTTATTTTTATACCATTCATGGTTTATGGTGAAAGTATTGACATTTCCTATGCTAGTTTTAGTACAAATGTTTATATTTTGTTTAAACCTGTTCATATGAGGAATGAATTGGACTTAGTTAGTGATGGTTGGATCCCACTATAGCTCCTTTATGCATCGGTAGGTCTCATGAGACAAACTAGTGTCTTGGAACAAGGTCTTGAAAAAATCTAATTTGTAGTCTTGGAACAAGGCCTTGACTATATGGTTATGATAGTCTTTCATTATTCATTCCATTATATAAAAGTGTTTGGTGATATTGCATGTGATTATTCGACTAATAGAATGTCCATGTAGATAAGTAAATGGCATTACTTCGTTTTATTTTTGCCATATTATGCTGAAGTTCAAGTTTAAAAGTCTTTTTTTAGATATACATTGCCTTAAATGTTTATGATTATTTATCAAAGTTTCCACTGTATTGTTATCATTATTGAGCATCTGAGCTCACCCCTTTCTATGTTTTATTTTTCCCATGATTCCAAGAAGAGTATTGTGATTGATATGTAGGGTTAATCCAAGGGAATAATTGCGTTCATGAAGGATTATTTATGTTGTTTTGTATGTTAAGAAGTGTAATGTAAAATTCGTGTATCTAATATATTTTCCAAGACTGTTAAACCGATCGGTCCTTCAGGACATGATTCCTTGTAATCATGCCAATGTATTAAAATAATGCACCGAATCTGGGTAACTGGGGTCGGGGCGTTACAGTATTCTTCTCTCTTCACAGAGCTGCAGGGCTTTACACCCATCCCAAGAGGTGATAAGTTATTTCTGTCAAGGAAGTTTGGGGATGGTCTCAGGAACGACATCCAATCTCAGGTGAACATCTTCTGATTGACTTCCATCACTTCTATAGTCAACCAAGTGCTGATCACAAAGCGCAGTCTGAGGGATTCAGGAGTGGTGAGCCAAGGCGGCTCGAAATCCAGAGTTGGTATCCCTCCAACTGATAGCAGGAAGTCTCGTAGGGAGTCTACGCGTAGATATCTGAGGAGGAGAGTGACTTCTTCTGGAAGCCAGGTGGTGTGATAATAGTGCGGGAAGATAGGGAAGACAAGGACATATTTCCCGAGAGACCTAGTGGAGTTCCGATCTTGTAGAAAGATGGGTCATCCTTAGCGCTTCTGTCAGTTCTTCTCACCAACATCTAGTGACCAGGGTTTTTCTATGACTCCTCGTTCAGGAGCAGAACCACCAGTTTCTCACCAGTCAGGGAATTAGAGTTCTTCCAGCCATCCAGGTTAAGGTGGAGGTCGCGACTGGGGTAATCAGTTTCCAGTCTTTCAATGACAGTAGGGTGGATCAAATCATAGTGGTCAGGCTGGGTCATAGGGCCATGGTACAGGCTATATTTTTTCAGTGGAGCAGACCCAGTAGGAGTAGGATCTTGGACCCTCTACAGTTCAATATACGATCCTAGTTGCCTCAGTTTTATCTTCTGCACTTTTTGATACAGGGGCTTCCCATAGCTTTATATCTTTTGTGGTTGCAGAGAGACTTAGGCTCTGTATCTTTTCTTCTATTGATATCTTGATTCTAGACACTATGTTGAGGACAAGAATGGCTAGTGTGCCTCAGTGCAAGGAGTGCCCTCTTGAGGTTGGTGGGTGTCACTTTTTTATGGTGCCTATATGTCTTGGAGATGACTGAAAATTATGTCATTCTCGGAATGGACTAGTTAGTTCCCTTCCAAGATGTTGTTGATTTATATATCTATAGGGTGAGTTTAACATCACTAGAAGGGATATCGTTTCTTCATAAGGTAGAATGGGATGTTGAGGTGAGCAAAGAAGGACCCGAGCATCAGGGGTTGGGATGAGTTACAACCCATATTTCTAGTCTATATCTGGATGACCATGGGACTTCAAAGATGGAAATTCCTCTAGTGGTGGATTGATTCAGGGACATATTTCTAGGGGAATTTTTATGTTTACCTCTAGAGCGTAAGGTAGACTTTTCTATTGAGCTTGTTCCAGGAGAGTCATCGGTGTACATTCCTCCCAATAGGATGGCTACACCAAAGTTACAGGAGCTAAAGAAGCAGTTGGAGGAGTTGCAGGAAAAGGGTTTCATTCAACCCAGTACTTCTCCATGGGATTCATTCATCCTATTTGTGAAGAAGGTGGATGTTACCCTTAGGCTTTGTGTGGATTATTGGAAGCTGAACCAGTTGACAGTCAAGAACTGATATCCCTTATTAATGATTAATGATCTATTTGATCAGCTTCGAGGAGCCCAGGTGTTAATGATGATTGAATTGAGATTTGGTTACCATTAGTTGCATGTTAGACCATCTGATATACCTCTCACAACCTTAAATAGCGTGTATGGTCTATACAATTATGTGGTTATGCCATTCAGTTTCACGAACGTGCCTACAGTATTCATGGAACTGATAAACCAAGTGTTCCATCCATACTTGGATTCTTCCATGGTAGTCTTCGTGGATTGTATCATGGTGTACTCTCACACTCGACATGACCAGGCCACACATCTTGAGATCATTTTGAGTACACTGATAGAGCATCAGTTATATATTAATCTCTCAAAAGGACACTTTTGGATGAACCAGATCCACTTCTTTGGTCATGTTATCTCAGATACAGGACTATTAGTAGACCCATAGAAAGTGATAACTGTGTATTCCTCAAGCAGCTGAAGAATGTCTTTGAGGTGAGGAGTTTTATAAGGCTGGTTGGATACTACAGACATTTCAAATAGGGATTTTCATGCTTAGCATCACCACTAATGGGTCTGACTAAGAAGGGTGTGAAGTTCTTATTGTCAGTTTCTTGTGAGTCATCCTTTCGGGAGCTGAAAGGGAGGTTGACTTCATCACCGATACTAGTATTGATAGAGCAGGGAAAGAGCTATACTGTGTACTGCGATGCATCAGGTATCAAGCTAGGAATAGTGCTTATGCAGTTGGGAAGGAGTCGTTGCATACGAGTCTCGGTAGTTGAGGCCACATAATAGGAATTATCTGATGCATGCTCTTGAGTTGGATGCAGTAGTTCATGCTTTATGATTTTGGAGACATTATCTTCTGGGAGACCATTTTTCCGGTTTTCACCAACCACAGAAGTCTCAAGTACATCTTCACTAAATGTGACCTGAATTTGAGACAGTGAAGGAGGGTTGAGTACCTTCATTCATTTGACTTTGATCTTAGATATACTCTGGGGAAAGGAAACACAGTGACTGATGCACTAAGCAGGAGGACTCAGATACAGTCAGTTCATGAGGCCCGTAGTGAGTGTCAACTTATGGATCTATTCTTTGAGATACATTTAGAGGTGTGCAACAGATAGGGGAAGACTTTTCTTTATTCTGTAGTTGTTACCTCTACTCTTCATGATCGAGTGTGAATGAGGAAGCTATCAGATTCAGAAGGCCTAGTCTTATGGGAAAGCGTGTATGGAGATGACCATATTCTTGGATGGAACATAGGCGATGATGAGATCTGGAATTTTCATGGGCGCATATGGGTGCCTGCAGACATACGCGAGGAGCTGATACAGGACTTTCATTCCGCGGTTTGGCCAGTTCATCCTGGTGTGACCAATATGTATCGTGAACTACACCACCAGTATTGGTGGCCAGGTACGAAGAGAGATGTCGCTGGTTTCGTCATGAGGTGTTCCACCTGTCAGCAGGTGAAGGCGGAGCATCAGCGTCTAGCAGGGCTTTTGTAGCAGTTACCCATTCCTGAGTGGAAGTGGAATGATGTCCCGATGGATTTTGTGATAGGTTTTCTGAGGTTGCCTCAAGGGAATGATGTAGTTTGGGTTGTCATTGACAGACTCATGAAGGTTGCACACATTTTTCCGATCAAGGAGACCTTCAGTGCTGATGAGATGGGAATGTTGTACATCCGAGATATCATACATTTACATGGAGTTCCACACTCCATTATTTTATACAGGGACACACGTTTTACTTCTCGGGTATAGTAGGGACTTCAGAAGGCTTTGGGTGCACATGTACTTTTGAGTACAGCTTACCATCCCCAGATAGATGGTCAGTCTGAGCATATGATTTAGGTTATTGAGGACATGTTTCGAGCATGCATCCGGGATTTTGGATGTTCTTGGGAGAATCACATACCTCTGATGGAGTTTTCCTACAATAATAGTTTTTAAGAAACTATTCAGATGTCACCTTATGAGGATTTGTATGGTAGGCCATGTTGATCACCCTTATGTTGGCTGGAGGCAAGAGAGTTAGCTATGCTGGGACCTCATCTTTTCCAGGAGGCCACAGAGCAGAAAGAGTTGATTTGGAAGAGGATGGATACTACAAAGTCACGATCGAATTCTTATGTTGATCGTCGGAGATGACCTCTGGAGTTTGAGGTCGAAGACCAGGTTTTTCTGCGTGTCACACCGAGTTTGGGACACCAGAGGATTTGGAGATAGGGTAAGCTTTCGCCGATGTACGTCATAATGTTTGAGGTTTTGGAGAGAGTATGGCCGGTTTCCTATTGGTTTCAGTTACCTCAGAGGTATCAGTCTATGCATGATGTCTTCCACATTTCTCAGCTTTGACGTTACTTCTCAGACCTATCTCATGCTTTTCAACCAGAGGAGATTGAGCTGGAGGTCAATGCCTCATTTGAGGAGTGGCCTATCTTGATTTTTGATCGAAGTATGAAGGTTCTTTGGGACCGGTCTGTTCCTCTAGTACAAGTGATATGGCATCACAGGTGAGTACATGATGATACTTGGGAGAGGGAGACTGATGTACAATCATACTGGTTGGAGCTTTTTGAGGATTCTTATTCTACACCACCTAGATAGGGAAATTCATAGACGAATTTCTTTAAGGGGGAAAGTTTGTAATAATCTGGACTTTCATTTTAGGTACATTTCTCTTTCTAGTTGTTTTGGAGAAAAGGATGACTTTCTATAAATTTCCTAAGTACACATCATGTACTTTATAAGTACATGACGTGGAATCGATTACCGCAGGTAGCTGGGTGCTGGCCGTGTAATGACCGTGCACACGGTCGTGTGTGGTGACATGGAGACCACCTAATGTGGGGGGCAGTAAGGGAAAGTACACGCCATGTACATATAAAGTACACGTCGTGTAATTTATTAATTTTCATTAAATGGACCAGGGTCGCGACTAATTGGTAGAAATATTTTCTTCTTCACCTTCTTCGACTGAGAGTTTTCGTACGATGCAGATCTTCACCGAGCCCTTGCTTGAGCATCCGTTCTATGAATCGAACTCTGTTGGGTGCATTGGAATCAGATCAGTGAGTTCTCTCTTCTTCTAGATCTTTGTTTCTTGATTCCTCCTTTATCAAGAGATATTGTTGGTGGAGCGTTTTTAGCATTTTAGTATATCTACAATGTTCATGGGTGATTAAAGGCTTTATTTTCATGTATAGTGATCCTACAAAATTGAGGTAGGTGGTTTGTGCCTTTCTATAGATTTTATTTGAGTTATATATGCAAAAGATCCATATACCCACAAACGAGGTATTGCGTGTTTACAATTTTAGCCTTGTTATGTGACTGATATTCCTTGTGTGCCTGTATAGAGGTTTTTTGATCGTAAATAGAGTTATTTACCTTGAAATGGATGTGTTTTCCCATTTTTTCATGCTTTCGACCGTTTGGTGTAACTTTGCCTGTATAGTGCTGTTTATTTCTCCCATGCCTAGTATTATTGGATGGAGTGTTTTTATCTGACATGCCGTTATGATGTAGATTGTTTAGCCAAGTAGTTCTTGAGGTTTAATTGGGACTTTATATATTTTTGTGCTCAATTAACTTACACAGGGCCATGAGAACCCGGTGTAGTAGACCATAGGGAGAATGGACATTGAGGGCTTCTTCATAGTGTATGTTTTACTATTACGATGCGAGACTATAGAGGGAATTGACGTAAGGGGTTCCTCAAGGTGTCTGTAGTTCCTTGATGTGGGCTATAGAAGGAATGATATGTTGAGTGCTTTCCCAGATCTCCTATTAGTTTTTGATATGAGACTATAGAGGGAATTGATGGTGAGTGCTTCCTCAGAGAGTCTATGCTTAAGTTGAACTAGAGGGGTTGGACTGTGTATACTTCTTAGAAGGTTTCCTGTTCTTTTTTGGTTGAACCAGAGGGGTTAGGATGTGAGTACTCCCAGAGGTTTTCCTGCTTTTTATTATCTTCTTACTTGAGATATGAAATTTAATGCATTTAACTATAGGAATGTATGCTTTTGAGTACTTCCTTTTTTATTTATTCTTTCTGCTTATTGACAGACATACATATTCACTGAGTGTTAGGCATAGATCTTTTGGTGGTTGCCTACTGGGATTCATCTCACACCCTATTTGGGTCATGTTTTTTTGCCCCAAACATATTATATTGCTGTAGGTATAGATAAGGGAAAGTACCCCTCTACTTTAGGTACATGACAAATTTGGAGGTAGAGAGCATGGGACCATGCTGAGGCTTACGATGTTAATGAGTTGTTTATATGTTTACTTTTATACTTGGGTTATTTCTGTATTCCAACATTGTGACTTTTTTGGATTCCTTCCTGTACATATGTATCATGCATCATTTATATATGTTCTCCAGTTGTTTCTTACTTTTAGTCTTCTGCTATTTATTGTTGTATGGTATGTTTACTGCTTCTTCTATTGTATATCTGCTTTACTTCCACTGTGTTACTCTTACAATAAGGGAATAGTTTCCCCACTATCACACCCAAGGCCCTCGCTACTAGTCGACAGCCTCTGGCATTCAGGGAAATGTGCTTGAGGTCATGTGATCAATCGGGTATGAGGCGCCTCTGGGCGGATTTTGGAACCAGGACATTATAGGGTGGATGAATACTATATTCATTAGTTTATTTATTTGGTTCAAGAAAAAAATAGTATTGATTAAAATGACTATATATAGTAAAATTTTAATGTTATTTAAAACTAATGGGTTCCTACATCATCCATGACTCGAAAATTAATGTATTTATCTTATAATGTTAAATATCATATTTCAATAATCACAAAAAAATTAAACTATTTTTGAAAAATACCAAAATAACCCTAACCATTATTTAATTTCTAGATATTAAAATTAAAATCAATTTTCTGAAAAATAATTTTCAAAATATGATAATTTATTTTTTAGATAATATCCCCATTTATTTGAAAAATATAAATTCAAATATTATGATCAGTTTTCTAACCCATTAAAAAATAGGTATAGTTTCATAAAATAACCATATATTTACAACATAACTTAATATGAACTTAAAAATTCATTTTATGAAAATAAAATTTCATTGAAATCATAAAATTTATTATAAAAAAGAAAAATAAAACATTTAAGATTTATAAAAATATGAAAAAATAAATTATTTGTTTAAAAAATTTTATTTACATATACATTGGTATAAATATATAATATTTTCATTTCATAAGATACCTAAACATTATTTTACACTACCATAGTTGTGGTTAATATTCTAACCTTGATATTACTATTCTTATTGACCAGATTACTATTCCAATAGCCATATTACTATTCTAATGATTAAATTTGAAAGGGTTATATGGGTTCCCTACTTCCTATAAATACCTCATGTTTCATTCATTCTTTATATTCTTATATTTTATCTCAAGATCATATATTTTTTCATTTTAAAAATTAATATTGTATTAATAAAATTATTTTCAATTTATTGAGTGTTTTCCATGAGTGGGATTATTTTGGGGGATCTATATATCCAAATTTGTAAGGACCTGTGTTTTTTCAGACTGAAAATTTAAGCCAAAATTTAAAATTTTTTCTATTAGATTCTTGTATGGTGTAAAATAGTATTTTCTCTAAGAAGGTTATCTAGTATAATTTTTTTGACCACTCCATTGGTCCCTAAATAGGGTTTTACCCTTGGACGTAAGTTTGGTATAAATTCAATCTGTTCATATTTTAACAGAATAATTAATATTTAATATTTAATTAATTAAATACTAATGTATTCTCACAAGTTTTTTCAGCCATACGTTTTGAATGGAGAATCATATTGGGATTCTGTCTTCTTCATTGAGTCTGGAATTGGTATTTTTTCTTAGGTGGTCTATGAACTCATGTTTGTTACTGGGGCTGGGCTAAACCCTTGTTTCTTTTCTTTTAATTTTATTCCTTTTATTTCTTTCCATTTTTTCTTCTTTATACCCTATATTCATCTGCATGCCCCATGTGGATTCCCCTTCTTGTGACCGAGAGTGCGAATAAGATAGGGAGAGATATAAAGGATAAGGGGAGGAAAAAGGGTGTTATTGTGGAGCTGGGACATGCCAGGCCATCATGTGGTAATTATGGAAAATAGAAACTAGGAAACTTATAAGGATTCTACTCAAGGGTGGGATATTATATTTTTTCCATAGATATCCATATATTTATCATTTTTAATTTTTAAACCACTTATATAACTTCTTGGGACCCATAGTGGGATGATCTACAGATTTTTCTGAGTAAAATGGGGTTTCAAGGAATTTTCAGGGTCTTCTATTTGGGAAAATCCATCATCATGGCATGTGATTCAGAGAACACACATCATGTGTTCTTCATGTTTGGGAGAGATGACAGTTCAAAATTATATTCCATGTATGGGTACTCAACCATGTAGTTTAGTACACGGCTAGGCTTCCCATGTAAGGAGTGCATTTCATTTAAAGTGCACGACCAGACCTCGTGTGGTTAACATGCAATGTAGATGTACATGAACAGGATATATACATGTCCTGTCCATGTGAGGTAAACTATATTGTACCCCATGTGGGGTACACATTAGGTACAAGACTAGTAGACAATATATTTTGTCTTTTACAAGACATGTCTTGCTAGAGTACATGATCAGGTAAAGCTTTGGGGGAACACATCATGTACTGTGTAAAAAAGTTGTTTTCTTCCCCTTACTACCCATTTTGGGTTTTATCATATATTTATTCCCCTAAGTTGGAATTTATCCAAAAATTAGTCCATTCTGAGTACCTCTTCTCATAGATCTTGATGGTAAGACCCTTTCAGTGTTTTAGGGATTCATAGATGGTGTTTCAGGCTTCCCCAAAATAGAGTGTTTCTTCTTACGGTAATTGAAACAAATTTTATTCTAAGAGAGGGACTTTGAATGATAATGATATGTAAAGTGTTATCTCCAACCTCATTTGAGACCTTGATATTAGATGGTCCATGATCTATCTCTCTAGACCGATGCCTTTTTAGATTTTTTCTTGAAGGAATCAAACTTATAATATGTACACTTCTAGCCTAGGAGACTTTGAAACTAGTTGTTTCAAAGTATCCCTTGTGGGATTCCAATTTTTATGTTCTGTACTAGAGGATCCATTATATGAATCTTCTATATTCTTATTTATAACAAGGATCCCATGTGGGATTAATTTTCTTAGAATCTACCCTAGGGAATTCATAGAATGATCCCTTCACCCATATACCATTTTGAGGATCCTATGTAAGATGACTCTTCTTTTTATGCTGCATTTGAGGTTCCCATATAGGACACCTTTTCCTATGTTTTTATCTGAGGATTCCATGTAGGATTCCATTGTTTTCTTACTGTTATAGGATCCCATGTAGTATTCATCATTTTACATTTTTATCTAAGGATACCTTGTAGGATGTCTCTATTTTCTTACTATTTGAGAATCCCATGTAGGATTCATCATTTTACCATTTTATATAAGGATCCTGAGTTGGATGAATTCACATATGTATATACCTCTAGGACCCCATGTATGATACCTCTTAGTTCTCTTACTTTAGGGGCCGTGTGGGTGCCCCGATGTTTAACCGAACATGAGATAACACTTTTTTTGAGTAGAGATAGTAGTGGGTGTCATATTATAACATGTTCCAAAATTTTGATACCATGGGGATGTGATAGTAGTGTTATTCTTGGGAATTCAGACACCCTCACTCTTATTTTTATACATTTTCTTGTATATTTATGATGCAATGATATTTACAAGAGGTTCTTTCTGGTTGGTGGATGATGAGCCTAATGTGATGCATCTGGCTTTCTCTTTGGGATGCCTAGATGTTCATCCTAGAATACAAGTTCTAATATATGTTATTTTCATATTTATTTGGATACCTAGAGTTACTACATAGGACTTGTCTATTAAGCCAGTATATTTTATTATTATATCATTAGGATTTCTAGAGGTGCTTCCTGGTATCCAGCTACTGAGCCTATGATTATGATATATGGGCATGAAGTCCCTCGTAATGATACTCATGGATTATTAAGCTATCAAGAGTAATGAGTATTATTCATCTCTACCCTAGTTAAAATATGATGAGTATTGTTATTCTCTCCTCAATCTGATTATACTCATGGATGATTATGCTCTCCTGAGTGATGAGGATGACTAATATCTCTCTGATCGGTTACTTGACCACGATGTTGGACATGGAGTTTCACATAATTGGATACCCATGGATAATTATACTCTCTCAAATGATAGGTATGATTCCTCTATACCTTATTAGAGACCTCTATGTGTAGTCATGGAATCTCACAAGTGTGCACTCGTTACAGATTATGTAAGGGTTTGGCCCTTAGGGTTCATCTGAGTTCTAAATGTCACGACCACATAAGGACTGGGACCTAGGGATCAAACATTGGACTAGATTTACATGTAATGATATCCATGTAATCTATATCAGTGACCATTCATATGATTTCTATATGTACATCCCTAGAATCCTTCTTTATAATGATTAGAGGTGGTACGGGTGAACCCCCGGTTAGAATGGGCATCCACCTATGGTGACACAGCTTGATCATATACATTTTCTGCATTGGTTGAAGCATGTATATGTTAAATAGGATTACATACCCAAATATCTACTTAATTATACATGTCTTGAGTGATATAAAATCTAGATCAATTCCCTTGCACAAGATGTTCAGTTGACCAGGATTATAGTCCCAAGGATCAACTATTATTGGTTTTAATTTATTTCATTCACCTTACATGTGTATATTCATATTTATATATATATTTATATGTATGGGAATATAAATAAATATAAATATAAATATGGATATCTAAGATAGAACTCATCCCATTTAACTTGTATCATAGACCCAGGGACCGACTGTGCTTTCATGTTTATTGGATTTAATAATATTTTCAATTGAGTCTTAGTTAGGATAATTATATTTCATGAGTATGCACTTATGGAATAATTTCATTGTTTCATCATTGGGGTGTCTTGTTTATATAATATCTTTCCCCTATACATACACCTCAGAGTGCGTTTAGACCTTATGTATGCTTTTCAAGATGATCACAAATGCATGGTGGATAATGTTGAGGCCTAGAGTGGCATGATCAAGTGGAGCTTCTCATGTGGGTTCTTATGATTAATCTTGTGAAAGTCGAGGGTGTCTTGATAATGGGTATGTATTCTAGCTCATAGTTAGTTTTAGATCCCTTTAATTTTATGTTTGTTCCTTTTTTTATTCTTGTATCTGTGTGGTCGGCCTAGTGGGTGACTAGTGTTGTAAGTATGGCATGGTTGTTCATGATTTATAAATTTTTTCATTTATTATTATATAATGTTCTATTTTAGTTCTTTACTTCTTTTATACTATATTTATTTACTATATTTTATGATACTTATCTATTTACGTAGTTTACTAACTCTGATATGAGGGCATAGTTTCTCTATAATCACACCCTAGGCCCACTTTTCTAGTCAGAAACTTCTGGCGTATGGGGAGGTGAACATGAGGCCTCTTGAAGAACCGGCTTGGAGAAATGGATTAGTGGAATCTAGTTTGGGATGTTATAAAGTTGTGTCAGAGCTATTTCTTTCCTTGAATTTACTATTTTGTATATAGTAGATAGAAGTATTGAGAATGTGTCAGAACCTATGATGGATATCAGACTGGTGTGTCTATAACACTTGTTTTGGTAAAAATTCATGGTTTCCAGGGGTATGTGATTTATTTTTTTGTCTATGATGTTACAATTTTATATTACTTTCTCTTTTAGAAATGCACACTTGGTATAGATGGTATGATTTATTATGGATTCTTGGATTTTGTCCTATTGTCAAGAGGTCATCAATTGATTTTGAATTTTGGATGGAAAAGGCAAGAGGTGTCTCATGAATTATATTTGGATTGTAGGATTCACATCTTATAGTCCCAATAGTCTATTGTTATTACTGATGAAATTTAGCCAATTGTTTAAAGTGTTACCAAAACCTAAAGGGTGTTTTCCTATATATTTTTTTGGGGGGAATTCTACTCAATTGATCATACTTTTATATATATATTCATCTAATATAAAGAAATGTGGATCTATGTTGAGATGTTTGGTGGTGAGACTAATGAATCAGTCCATGTGTACGAGAGGAGCAGTGACCCTAGTAGGTCGATAGGTAACATGATCCCCATGTTGTAAACCCATTGTAGGGTGTTTTTGTTTTCAATTATGGATATTTAAAGTGTCAGTAACAATATATATAGTGTTTTCCTACATAGATTGGAATTAAAACTCTACATAACCAACATTTGTTTTAGTTGTCTTATCAGATTAATGAGTACAATATTGAAAGATATCCGGATGTTTCCTATGAAATGGACCGCCATAGGATATTACCAAGTAAATATTACCGGTGAGTGTCAGTTTTGTATCTCTTCTACATTAGTATCATGAAATCCATGGATCAATTCTTTATTTGGATTCTTGTGAGGATCAAGCCCTTGTAGCATGTGTTCTTTATTTTGAAACATTTAGGTCATTGTAATCCTTACCTCCCTTGGAGTTGTTTGACCTTTTGGGATAGGTGGTTAGAAATTTTTACCCAGTTATGAGACTTGATCAGTAAGGGTAGGTGGGAGACCTAGAGGCCCCTAGTTTTGACTCGGACCCTTGTAGGTCAATATTCATTGTGTTCAAGGGAATGTGGTGTGGTAGGTTGTCCTAGGTTTTTGAATTCCTTTTTATGTAGTTAGATTAGTTATATTCTCATTTTGATATCAATTCATGGTTAATGCTCAAGTTTTGCGATATAAGATACTTGATGCCTTTATATTTTTACAATAACCAAGGGTGATTTGGTTTCAAAACTAGGTTCAATGGGTTGTTCTATTTGGGTACCTATCCTGGTTGGAAAGTATTTCCAAATGTTGGTAATGAAGTTAGAGAGGGGGTGGATTCTCATAACTATAATGACGTCGGGTGATGGGTGGTTGTTGAATTAATAATGGCACAGGTGCGGTGATCTATTTTGAATGGGAGTTCCAAGGTAGCACCTAGATTAATGAGACTAAAGTGATGTGTATCATGGTTAGCATAGCCTTGAGTTGAGTGAATTATAGGGCATTTTTCGGGTGATGAAGGTAAATGTATATTACGCATGGTACATTATAATCTTAATTTGGTGAGTGGCCATGTCAAATTTGAGGAACGTTATTTCCTAGAATTTCCATGGAATGGTTTTCCAATAGACATGGTTTATTAAATAATGTCCCTAATTGGAAGAGAAAACATCATGAATTATTTGGTACCAAAAGATGGTTGACCCATGTTTGGACCTGGAAACACATTGTCGAGAGACGTGGTGTTAGGTGTTTGTTAAAGGAAAGTATAGCCTATTTTGTTGAGGGTGTGGCTGAAAGATAGTTTTAAACACATTTATTTGTAATTTTAGTGTACATATAGTAATATATGATCATTATTTATCTTTACATTATCCTATTTACATTGAGAGAGCGTCGACCCTACTCTAAGATTATTTTTTTAAAGGTCTTCCCTATTTTGATAAGGGAGTTTATTGAGGTTGTTTTTGAATATTGATATAACATAAGAAATATGGTGGGGATTGCACCATTGACCATTTGAGGGGTGGTAAATCTCTATTTTTTGTTTAAATTCATCATTTTCTGAGTGATGTTCAGCAGAATTTGTGGTTACTGAGATGACGACAAGGGTATTCCTATGTTTTAGAGTATAAGATTTTTCATAGTTAATGTATCTCATGTAGGAGACAATTGTTGATGCGATGATACTAGTTATTTTAATACTTAGATAGCATGTTTTTTAGATGCTCGGTTTGAGATCATGGCTTCTATTCATTCCATTAGGCTTCCTGGGGATGGTATGTTTTATAGTGGGGAGACTGTAAGGAACTGGGTTTTTTGGGCTAGAAATTTGAGAATAAATTTGAATTTTTTATTATCAAATGATTCTAAGGGTTAAAATGGTATTTTTTACTTGGAATATGATTTCATATAATTTTTTTAACATATTTTTGGTCCTATAATAAGTTTTCTACCCTATTACATGACTTTGGATGAAATTTGAGTCGTATACATTTTAGCAGAAAAATTAATAATTAACTAGGTAAACTTAGCTAGAGGTAATCCTCTGACCATTTATTAATAAAAATAAAATGTAAAGAAAGCAAGAAAATCATAACAATGCATACAGCTATAAATCATAGAAATCATCCCCATCACCATATTCCTGATGAAAAGTTTCATCCACAGTCACCGATTCCCACTCTGAGCTTTCATCGTGATTCAGAATCTTTGCATACTTCCTTCTCAGATTCAGATTCTCCAATGAGAGAAATGCCCTCAGAGATTGCATTCCCTTCCTCACACTATTAACGGCTCTCAAAGAATTCTCCCTCTTAGAGGATGATCTGGTAATAACTGGGTTCGGTAGATAGGAGTAATCCTTTCTTGATCGCCTTTTTGCTTGAGCATTTCTACCACCTTCACATGCAGACAGTTTATTTTTTTCACTTTGAACCATATCACTATAGGATATTCTAGAAACATCATTGTAATTCTCTTTGTCACTATCAGAGACATTTCCCCATCTTCCCGTGATGTGGTCAGAACCAAAATTTTGGCATCCATCATTTCCTCCAATCAGCATACCCTCTGAAGCAGATAAACATCCTCCTCCTGCCAACTTCAATT
This sequence comes from Viscum album, assembly GCA_963277665.1. NCBI lineage: Eukaryota > Viridiplantae > Streptophyta > Magnoliopsida > Santalales > Viscaceae > Viscum > Viscum album. Next base: position 1,283,324,818 of record OY728155.1, on the reverse strand, counting down.
TCCCATAAGTCGGCCTGAGGCGTTGGAGGGGGATCTCATTGCCACAAACATCCAGGGGATCCTTTACAAGAGAACACGTGTTCATTGAAGGTTGGGAATAAGAGACCAGCTGCATATTCTCAGGCTCATATCCTTTCAAACCATCCTCTGTGATAGGGGTCCTCTCGGTCTCCAATATCTCAAACTAATTGTGAATGGGAACATTGTCCACCTACAAGCGACCATTTCCATTAGCATCAGGCGAGGGTTGATTCCATTCACCAAGAGTCGATTTCAGAGTCTCAAACACTCTCTTCATAGAGGGATTCACTTCAAGTTGAACTGCCTTCACCACAACTACAGATGTTGTATTCTTCTCAACTTCACCGTCGATAGCCGGATGAGACTGCTCATCAATCTTCCCTCCCTACTCACAGGAATCCACCCTTCCAGCGCACTTCATGACCTCTGAATATGGATCCTTCCCATAGCTTTTACTACTTCCAGTTCGCCCATGCAACTCAGGCTGAAAATCCACTGGAAGTTACACCATACCGTTGCTGCCATAGCCATCTGGTCCCAACTTCGCTGCTTGCAAAAATCCAAACACATTCTTGCCTCGACAGACTATTTCAAGATGACAAAAATGACGGCAATTGACACAGTAATTAATCCAAGACTCAAAGATAACCTCCTGCTTCCACCGGAATTCTTCTCCATCCATGACCCAAACCCAATGAATGGGTGGCCTTGCTACATCCACTTCGACACAAATTCATGGACAGACAGGATGACATAAAACCTCCATTCTCCGATCAAAACAGAGATACCTTCCAATCATGTTTACAATAACACACAAAATCACTGGATTTTGAATGTGAAGAGGGAGACAAGGAAGACAAACCCAAGTTGCGATTGTTGATGGGTCTCACCGCATATGGAAATCAAAGCACTAGTGAAATAGAAGAAAGGGAGCTTCGTTGCATCTTCAGGATGCCCTAGACCATGCGACTACAAGGTCCACCTCTGATCAAAAACGAATCATAAAATTAGGCCGATCAAGCATCCCAATGACTGCATGATTTTGTTGCTTCCAGGAACCAGAAATAAAATGATCAAATTTGTCAACTGATAGTCGATGATGATGAAACCTAGCAACCAGGGTGAACCTGAAAAGCTCTGCGGCACCGTTGAGTTCTGTCAGGGATAGAGGGAGCTGCATTGCATCCTAAAACAACTCAGGGACATTCGGAGACAACGAAACCCTAGGGAAGGGTGGAAGAGAATCAGGATTTTTGTATGGAAAGTGTGCATCTCTCTTTTCATGAATCTAAGAATGCAAGCCTCCCTCCTCCAGTCGGGAGGAGGGAGCAGTGCCACAGTGCATTAGGGTTACACCATTTTCACAGGAGTGAAATCGGGAGGAGGGAAGCTTCTAAGAAAAATTAATAATTAATCATTAATTAATTAATTAATTAATTATTCATGTATGTTTATTTGGGAATTTATTTTTAATGAAGCACCAGATTGAGATTCTATCTCTGGCATTGAGTATGGAATGGATATTTTTTTCTTGGGAGGGCATAAACTCAAGAAGGGCATTGGGGCCGATTCTGACCCCTTTTTCTTTTCTTTTCTTTTATTTTTCATCCTTTCTTTCTTTTCCTTTTATTTTATTACTTTATCCCATGGTTTCTCATTTATTCTACCTGTGGACCCCCCTTTCATGACCAAGAGATAAAATGGGAGAGGGATATAGTTAAGGAGAGGGAGATGAAGAAGGGTACTGTTGTAGAGCTCAAGACACACCAGATCATCATGAAACAATCATGAACTGTGGAAATGGGTGAAGCTTCAATAGATTCCACCTAAAGTTAGGCAATTTTTAGTATTTCTCAATTCCCCATAGATTTAAATTTTATGTTTTAAAACATTTATATGAATTCTTGTGACCCTAGTGGGCCAATATATAGCTTTTTTCTGAAAAAATAGAGTATTTGGGGAAATTTGAGGGTTTTCCATTTGAGAAAACCCATTTACACAACATGTGGTTTATAAAACACAAACTATGTGATCTTTATATTTTGGGAAGATGATATTTTTGAATTTCACATCATGTATGTGTTACACATGTCATGTTTTGGGACTCAGCCGTGTAGCCCAATACCTGGCATAGTTTCCCATGTAACGTGCACATGCCATGTAAAGTAAACGTCTAGACCCCATGTGGGTCAAACTATGTATAGATGTAAAATGATAGGATATATATATATATATATATATATATATATAGTAATTCCATGTGAGGTACATGGGTACGTACCCCATGAAGGGTACATTATGAGTACAGGACCAACATGTTGTGTACTTGGGATTTTATATGCCAAGTCTTACCAGAGTACATACCCAGGTAGGGATTTAGGGGAACATATCGTGTACTATGTAAACACACCATATTCTACCTCCTGATACACTATTTGGGGTTTATTGTATATTTTTTCCAAATATTTGGATTTGGATCGATGATCATTCTATTCTAAGTACTTTTTCACGTAGATCATGATGGTAAAACCACTGTAGTGTTTTAAGGACTCGTAGGTGAAATTTCATACCTCCCATAAATGGAGAGGTTCTTCCTATGGTAATTGGATCCAGTTAACTCCTAAGAGAGGGAATTGGAATTAGAATGATAGGTTTTGTGTTAGGACTGACTAAGTTTGAGACCCCGATCAAAGATGGGCCATGAGTTATCTCTCTTGATCGTTGACTTTTTAGATTTTCCCTTTATGATATCAGTCTTATAGTATATGCCCTTCTAGACCAGGAGGCCGTGAGTCTAGTTGTTACTGAGGATCCCCTGTAGGATTTCTCTATTTAGGATTTGACCTAGAGGATCCGTTTTAGGATTCTTCTATATTATTACTATTACCAAGGTTCGCTTGTGGAATGCCTTTGCTTAAAATATAACCTAGATAATCCCTTATAGGATCTCTTTACCCATATATCATTTTAAGGATCTTGTGTAGGATTCCTTTTCTTCTTATTCTCCTTTTGAGGGTCTCATGCAGGACATATTTACCTACGTACCGATCTAAAGATCCCATGTAGGATGACTATAATTTTTTACCATTAGGGGATCCCATATAGAATTCCTACTTTTATATTTTTAGTGAAGGTTCTCATATAGTATGATTTTATTTTATTATTGTTATAAGATACCCTGTAGGATCACCCCCGTTACGTTTTTATCTAAGGATACAAAGGATGATTCCTTTTCCTATGTGTAGAAGTCGAGGATCCCATGTAATATTCCTATCACTATTTGACATGAGGGACCCAGTGGGTGCCCTAATGTTTGACTGACCTTGAGGTAGTATGTCTGGTTTAGGTAGATATGGTAGTGGATATAACCTTAGAACATGTGCTTAACTTGTAAGCCCTTAGGGATGTGGCTGTATAGTTGGGTTTATGCATTTATCCACCTTCACTCTTTTTTTATAGTTTCAATTATATATTAATGATGCAGTAATGTTTACCAAAGGTGATTACTGGTTGGTGGTCGATGAGCCTAAAGTGATGCATCATTATTTCTCTTTGGGATGCATGAATGTTATTCCTAGGATCCAGCTTCAGATGAATGTTATTTTCATATTTATTTTTATAACCAGAGGTTCTACCTTGTATCTCACTATTGAGCCTATATATTTTATTATTATATCATTCAGATTTCTAAAGGTTCTTCCTCCTGTCTGACTACTGATCCTATGACTATGGTATACGATCACGAATTCCATGGTAATGATACTCATAGATGATTACTCTATCCCGATTGATGAGGATTATTCTGCACTCCTCTAGTTCATATGTGATGAGGATGATTATGATCTCATTAATATAATTATACTTGTGGATGATTATGATCTCCTAAGTGATAAGGATGTCAATGTGCTCCTAGATTGGTTACTTTACAGTGGTGCTGGACATTATGTTTCACATCATCAGATACTTGTGGATGGTTACACTCTCAAATGATATGGATGATTCTTCTCTCCCTTATTAGAGGCCTCCAGGGGTGGGAATGACATCTCACCAGTGATGTCTCTTTACAGACCACCTATGGCTCAGAACCTTAGGATTCATCCGTGTTATGAATTTCATGAATACCTATGGATTGGGACCTAGGGATCAAATATTCGACTCGATTTACATGTCTTGATTGGAATAGAGTCCATCTTAGTGACCATTCATTGGATGTCCGAATGTACATCCCTAGAATTCTTCGATACAGTGATTAGAGGTGAGTACGGTGAAACCCATGGTTAGGATGAGTATCCGCTGATGGTGACATAGATTTCTCATAGAAATTTCCAACATTAGTTGAAGAAAGTATATGTATATTGTAATTACATACCCATAGATCGACTTAATGATACATATATTGAGTGGCATGACATCCATTTCAATTGTATTACACAAGATGTCTAGGAGATCAAGATTACAGACCCAAGAATTGAATACTATTTGTTTTATGTAAATTTGTTTCACCTTACACGTTTATATTTATATATTTATATGTATATTTATGTGAATAACCATATATACTCATATAAAAATTGATATTCCTGATTGAAATTTTTTTAGTGGACCATGATCATGGACATAGGGATCAACTGTGGTTTCAAGTTTATTAGTATTACTTATATTTTTAGTTGAGACTCAGCTAGGATGAGTATATTTTATGAGCATGAACTTATGGAATCATTTTATAGGTTCATCATTAGGGATACCTACTGAGATTATATTCTTAACCTTGTACATGAACCCCGATGTGAGTGCATAACTTATGAATTTTTTTCAGGTTTAGAACATACACATGATGGACAGTGTTGAGGACCAAAGTTTCATGACCAAGGGGAGCCAGTCATGTGGTTTCTTATGATTAGGATAGTGTAGTTCGACAGTGTCTAGAGACCGGGTATGTTTTTTGGCTTAGAGTTGGTAACATGGATATATACTTTTATTTGAGTTCAAGTTTTTTTCTTTTATATGTATGGTAAACCCAAAGGGTGACTAGTGTTGTATTTATGACATGGTTGTTCTGGATTTAAATAAATTTATATTTATTATTACATCATGTTCTATTTTAGTTTATTTACTGATTCTACACTCTTTTTATTTGTGGTTTTGTATGATACTTATCTTTTTCTGTTGTTTTATCACTCTGATATGAGGGAATAGTCTCCCCATTATTACACCCTAGGATCTCATTGCTTATAAGATTCCTTGTGAATATGGGGAGGCATTCTTGAGCCCTTATGGTGAACTATCTTGGAGTACCAGATTAGTGGCATTTGGGTCGGGAAATTAAAAAAAAAATTCTAGTATTGTTTACTTATTTTCTATTTCTTCCCATTGGTAAACTATTTTTAATTATGTCCATTTTTATTCTCTAAATGTAATTTTAAGATTAATATAACAGAATTTTGTCGTTTTATCATGTGATGTATGTGCTTAACTAAATATGAATCATTTTTATATTCATAAGGAAAGCTCTTTTGAATCATCAATGCTTGATCCTTGGACATATGATTTTGGGATAACAAAGTAATATCTATATTCCTTCATGATTTATTTTACATTATTTGGATTTTATCCCTTATTTGTTTAATTTGAAATATTTGATTTTCCCTCATTACATGAGAACTTGATATATTAGGAATGAAAAGAAACTGATCCTATTTAGCCCCTCTTAGAGAAAGTGGTACTCTAAGAATCCTATTTTTCACTCAGGTATGGATCCTTAAATTTTTTCTCTAATTTGTTTTTATAGAACTAAAATGGATGTTTAATAAGTTAGTTAAGGTTTGGTGGGTGTCCATAGTTTTTTTAGATCTTGGAACCCTAGACGATGGTGGTTTTTTTCCTATCGCATGATTTGAGTAAAGCATGCGAGGTAGGCCATGTAGTTAGTTTTAATCATGTGAGGCTGGGTAGTGGGATGGTGTATGGTGAATGGTTTTCCAAACCATGTGATTTCGATCACATGACCGTGAAAAAAACTATAGACAAATTGCAGAAAATTTTTACAAAATTGGATAATAGTTTCCCTAATTGTACAGTCTAACCATATAGGTTACCTTTCCTATAGTAGACCATGCACGATTTTCACATGTTTTAGCTAATTGTACGACCTAAACTATTCGAAGAGTAGTTTTGGGTGAAATGAATGTTTTTACCTTAAGTTGTGTTTTTAAATTAAACCCTTATTACTATTTCATTTACAGTGAAGGAATCCCCATATTTCTCCCATTTATTTAATCCAAAACACATATATTCTATTATTTGAGCTCCATTTTCCTCCTGGAGTTAAATTTGACCATTGTTTGTCTCATTGGATCTGCACTGGTATGTTCTCAATTTCATTTTAATATTTTGTCATTCCACTTCCTATCAATGAGTTTATTTACATGAAGGCTCATATGCCCCAATTTCATGGAATTGATCTATTATTTAGATCTACCCAAATCTCGGATGAACTATAGGCTGATACTATATAAGTAGAGTCGTGTGAGCCTATGGTGGGTGGTCTATAACTCATCCATTTAGTTTCATTATTTTTAATTTTTTTGTGTTGTCATGCTGATTTCATCAGGAATCATTTGTAAAATTTATATATCCTTCTTATGGTTGTTATGACCATGTTCTATGACCCCTTCCATATATGATATTCATTTTTGGTGGTTTCCTCCTCAACTTCAACCACCCCATTTAGGGTGAGGTACCATATTTTGGATTTTAGTGTTTTGAAAACTTTGATCCACTATTCTGGTGTTTTGGAGACTGACCAATATAATGGTAATCCTTATTATATTGCATGTTTATTGAATTTTTGAATGGATAATACCATGTTGACCCATACTTTACTTACCTAAGTTAATTTATTACATCTTGATTAATCAATATTAAATGATATATATATTATACTGTATATATATGACTTGGCCTAATTGTATAGAAATGAATGTTGGTTACATGTCATATAACCCCATGAAACTTATGATGGATGGTAGCAGAATTAACCAAGTCTAATGATTATGACATAAATGGATTAATTAAATGGTTGTATGATCAATTAGACGTATGGCACTAATAAAATGAAATGGATTGAACATTGATTGTTAAATGGAATTACCCTCACATCTCCTAACTTATTAAATGAACTTAATGTAAGGTTCCTAATTATATATATGGAAATTGACATATATATAGGAGTGTTCAGACTCGATTTCTTTATTGGATTATTGATGTAATGTCTTGGGAACTCGTGGACTCCATTCTGATTCAAGGCTTCTAGTTGCCTTGTTTGAGACCCACCATGGAACCCTATTCTCATCTATCAATGGATTCCCGGTAAGACACCATAGGATCCATCCTTTACTATACAAGATTCATTGGATACACTCTTTGGATCCAGCATGGTTTCCATGGATATGAAGTTACTTGGTTATATCTCTGGGCCCAACCATGACTTATCCCATTTTACCTTAGATTTATTCCTTGGACTTGGTTAGATCATATTATTGTGGAATTACATTGATGATTCTTCTTGCATTACATTATTACTCTTATAGATAAGATGTTGTTATTACTTAGTTTGGGGCCCTGGAGCTCTCGGTTTCTTGGGTCATTACCTTAGAACCCTTTCATTAGTAAATCATGCTTCAGGATTCCTTGTTATAACCTAGAACCTTACTATTACTATCACAAGTTGATTTTAGTGTTGGTTATTCCTCACATGACTTAATTATATAAATTAAAATTAATTAATTAATTAAAGATTTGAATGTTTATACACTGGCAGAGGGTTGAAGAAGGTACTTAGGTATTTACATTATTGTACTACTTTAATTTTATATATGCATGCCTATAAAACTTTCAGTTTATATTACACAAAAATTATGTTATAGAAACCATTGGTGGTAACCTACTAAGATTTATCTCACACCCTGTCTTGGATGCCACTTGGTACCCAGGAAGACTACATGTAAGCAGGTGTTGATAAAGTGAATTGTATCACTTCATACACTTAATTACTTGCTGCTTTAGGATAGATTTAGAATTAGATGAATGAGCTATATCTTTGGAATCTTAGATAGTTTTTGGATTCCTTTTTTCTAATTTTGTGTAGTATTCTTATCTACTTCTTGGTATACTTATTTTACAACTTATTAGATACATCACATATCATCATTAGCTTTCATATATTATTTTTATATATCCTAGTTGTTTTATTTATAGTTGATATTATTTATTTCTGTTGATCCATATATTTACTTATAATGATTCTATTGTTTACCTGTGTTTCTTATTGATTAATTTGGCTACACTATATTAGTGAGTGAATAGCCTCTACATGGATACACTCCAAGCCCCCTCTTCTAGTCAGCTACCTCTGACGTTCGGGGAGATGTGCTTGAGACCTTATGGACAACTGGGCTCAGAGAACTACTAAGTGGAATCTAGGTCTGGGACGTCATAAATCCCTAGATAGATTAAAAAAATTAAAAGGGATAGTACTTTAATAGACATGATTTGAAAATTATAAACCCTCTTTGCTTTTCTAGAAATATAAAACCCCAGTAAGTTTACTTTTTTATATATAGGTGAAATTATACATCGATTAAAAATTAATATACATATTTAAGGTGATGAGCCATCCCCCAAAGTAGTAAAACATTTTCAAAAAAGTAAAAAATCACAAGGCTACACTAAATTAGCACACCAATCATTATATTAGTCTAATAATGATTTAGAGAATGAACCTGTTAAATAATCCCAAACTGCATAAAAGTTTTTTCCATCTACCACAATCCTAAAACATCTTTTCATCACCCATGAAATATACTTAAACTTTTCTCCAATGAAGTAAAAAAATATTATTATAACTATATATTTACAAAGGATTTTGTCTTAGTTTGACCACCTAAAACCCAAAAACATGAATTATAGAAATATAGTATTCAAATTAGGTCCCACATAATAATCCTATATTAGAGAAAATATATGAATCTATATATATAACACCTTGATATTTTGTAAAATTATTGATTTCATAATAGATTTATTATTTTTAAAATTTTATGTGGCATGAAACACTATTTTTTTATTCAAATATAATTAACACTAAGTTAATATTTCCTTACACACAAAAATAAGTTTTGTATGTTTCACATACTACTATGTTTATCTTGAGTTACAAGAAACACCGAGTTTAAATAAACATGCCATATAATTAAAATATTATTATTTAATATGATAGTTATCACATAGCCATTAGAATAGTGGGTATGAATATGATTAAATAAATTTTAAAAATATGGATAACACATGTTAATATAATGAAATATTTGATGACCAATTAATTATAAATTAAAATAAAAAATTGTTTGAAAATAAATGGAATCTTCTTCTAAAAAATCTATTTTTTGTGCAAACAAATTTCTTCTACATTAGTAAAATAAAAAACAACTTTTGGTAAATGATTGTAATAAAATTTATATAGTAAATATATTTAATCAACTATTTAACAATTATATTATTTGTTTTCCAGACATGAGATAATAATAAATATAATTTTACGCGTAAAACTCGTATTCAACTAAAAACCTATTTTGTTGCCTTTTTATAGAGCACATATTTTAAAATATAATTTTTTATAATTAGAAAAATAATTTTATAAAATAAACATAATTTCTAAAATTTTAATATGAAAATTATCCTAGGGTGAATTTTTTGTATTTTTATGAAACGTTTCTTTTTTTGATGAACAGTGAAAAATATTGAATTTTAATTGAAAGCATCATTTTTTTGTTTAATTTATTTATAAATTTAAATTATATTTTAATTTATTTTAATGTTAAATTAGTTTAATTATACATATATTAATAAAATTTAGGTAATTTTAATCAACTTCATATTTAATTCTTATATAAAAATATTTCAATCTTTTGATCTTTTGAACTTTAAAAACTCGTTTTTTCACTGTGTATGCGGGAATAATTTTAAATTATTATTTTCTAGTTTTGTGAATGGAATTTAGAAAAATGGATTCCTTATTTTGAATAGGAATAATTTACAATTTTTAATAAGGTCAACCTAATTTTTTACCCAAGTGAATGGTGGGTGTGATAAAACTTAATTACCGTAGTTAAGGTAGAAATGGGTTTACTGGGGGTTAAAATAAAATACGAAGATAAAAATAACCTATACACTATTCTAAAAACTGTTCGATGGACATATTTCAACCATTCCTCCAATAAGGTTCAACAATTTCATAATTGGTACCCTTGTGACGTATGAAAAATGTGGGAGCACTTATTTCATTTCAAAAATACCTAGTGTGTCATCTCTCCATCTTATAAAAGGCCACCACTCTCCTCTATTCTTCACACCTTCAAACCTATTTGGTTCAGACAACAACTACCAAAATCACTCCACAAAATACATAACCTTATCATATAATCCATATTTTTTGATAGAAATCAATCCTATGAAGTCTTTTAGAGAAAACCCAATGAGGGTACTCGAAGAAGAGGATGTTTAAATGAGTACGACGGAAGACAAGACATAAGGTAATAGATTTATATCTCATGAATATTTTATATGAGGCACAATACATATTCACCAAGTACTTCATTTATGTATTATATATACTACTATAAATTTATTTTATGATTCCTCTCTTGAAATTTATTTGGATTTATATATTTGTTTTGGAGTCTCTCTTTCATGGGGATTACAATTCGAAAGTTAACATATCAGTAAGGGATTTTTGACTCAATTTTCCTTCATTGAGATGTCCATTATGTGCACCTATATTATTTCACAAGGTGTATATAAATCCAATTTTACCAGTAATATCATGAATATATCTATCCTCAGTATATTATAAGTTCCATTTTATGTTATACCTTCATGGGACTTATGACTCACAATTACAAACTTTATAATCATTTTATATTACAATATCTTCATTTTTTCATAATTTTTTATGATTATATTTCTTATGATAAAACACTTTGATTCATATTTCAATAACCTTGTGAAATTTCTTATCACATTATTATCCAAGATATTTTCATGTAATTTTACCATTTTCCCACTATTAGGTTCATAAGATAATTTAGAAAATGTTTTTAAGAAAACCCGTCTTTTCAGTCAAAACCCTTTCTATTATAAAAAATTGTTTTCTAACAAAAACATTTATTACAATAGTATGTTTTTTAAATAAATTTTTAACAATGTATTTATTTTAAATATATTTATAATGGAATCCATATGTCATTTTCCAAAGAAATGCCCATTTGGATTTTACTGAAAATGTGAAAAGAATATTTTTTTTCTTAACATTCATGAAATAAATAGTATTTCCAATTTTCATAACAGCTTGATGATTTAAGTATTTTATCAAAAATTCTCAGATTTATTTTAAAAAAAATTCTTTTCTTATTTTTTGGTAAATTTTTAGACTTCAAAGAACTAATTTCAAAGTGAAATGTTTTTCTGAATGTTTTTTATGATATGAAGATGTTTCTGTGAAATCCATATTATTTAACGTGTTATGTTATGATGAATTTTTTATGATCTTGTGAAACACATATGTATAATATTTATTTTGTGTAAGTGTTTACATTTTAACCAAATATTATGGGTACATTATAACCCAAAACATTGGTTAAGTTATAAAAAATGATGGGTGCGACCTATACCTACCTACAATGCATTTGATAAGGATTTATATCTCATGAGATAGAAAGGGGTGGACTGGGGAGAAAACTGATTTCTGTAAGATATGGTTGGAATGGGGATTGAACCTAGTTCAGTAGGATACGACTATAATGAAGAGTTAACTTGATTTAGTAAGTGACTTTGTCTTGTGTGATAGTCTCAAGAGTGAACCTTGAATGTTATGATGTATTGGGGAGTAAAACCACTCCACTATAGGGAAAGGTCTTCTACTGGGGATAGTGGTGTGTCCCCCCAGGAGGTGTATCCCACTAGGTAAGATTTTATATTCTTATGTGTATTCCACAATTCCATGTCTTATGACACTTTTTTGATATATTGGATCATGCTATTTGATTTACTTATGATTAACGTCTTATGAACTTATAATAATCATTCCATGACTCAAGATTTTGATCTTTAATATGTATGGTATGGTTTTAAAATATTATTCTCATGATATAATATCATTATAATTATGGTATTATTAATTATTTCCCTTATTTACCCTTTCTGAGAATCTGAGATCACTCTTTATTATGTTTCATTTCCCTAGGTTATGAAGAAATGTTTTAAGTAGGGTATGTTTGTGAAGAGTAATAAAATGGAATATCTTTATGTGATAAATTGAAGATCTTTCACCAATTAAAAATATTGTGTTCTAAGTTCCCAAATTCACTTAAATATTATGGTCCTCAGGCATGTAATTTTGTATTGTATAGAATATTCATCTAAAAAATATGAAATATTTATATATGAAATGTCGGGGTCACTATAGTAGGTATTAGAGAAGATGTATAGTTAAAATTTAAAAATTATTATTAGAAAACATTAATGAGATCTCCTGAAATATTTCTAAGTAGATTTCTAAGGTTTTCACTATGTATAAGTATAAGTATGAATCAAAGTATAAGAAAATTTCCTAGAATTTTGGTAAAGGATATAGAAAGTGGTTTCCAAGAAATTGCATCCCTATCTGGAGACTACGAGTGGATGTGTCTCTAAAACAGAGGTAACTTGGGGAAATAACTCTAAAAATGATGCATTGATCTCAACATGAACATATTTTGGGGCATGAGTGTGGGCCTTGATGCATACCTAGTTTGACACTCCTTGAGGATATACTTTGGATATTCACAAAATCATTACAAACCATCATGAATTATTTATAATTTCTTAGTATAAAACTAATATTTCATATATTAAAAAGAAATTTTAATGATTTAGACACCCTATAAAAGATTTTCCATGATTATTTAGTTTTCCACTATGATTAGTATTTCTCAAAATATGTTTTTTGGTTTTATTCAATGGCATGAACTAGAAGTAAATGGGTTAACATTGAATATGACAGACGATTTTCTAATGTGTATCCAACTGGGATAATGGCTGGAGTGAAGGAAATTGTAATTATTCATAATAATTTTTCATAGAACATTATTAAAAATGTGTACCTTAACTAGCTATTAGACTCACCGATAAATATAATTAAATATTTTTCTAACAGTTCAGCTAATGGATACCATGGAGAAAAGAAGATTCAGTTTCTTATATGTCAAGAATGATAGATAAAGCACTCAAGGGAATGTCTCAACGGGATAGAAATATGATTCCACTTTATAAAATAAGTACATAAATAAAGTAACTATAAAAGTGAACTGAAATGTTTTGTTAATGAAATGGATTAGAATAATGGTCCCCTTAAGATACCATCAAATGTTCAATTATTTAAATGTGTAAAGTATGGTAATTATTCAAATCGATTTCATAATGGGATATCCCATGAAGAAAATCATCAAGTTTGTATGAGTAATGAATATATTTTTGATGATGAAGAGAATAAATATGACATATAAAAGGAAATAGTTATTGATTAATAATATTATTAATCATAGTTAATCTTTTGGGAAGGAAATCGGGTGAATTGTGTATTTATGTTTTGGAATTCAAGGATTATTTTATATGAATCATGAAATTTATAAGTATTGTTAAATATATTTTTTGGATAAATATTTTCAAAAATATGTTCAATAGGAAAAATTAAAAAGAAAAGAAATTTATTAGAAAGGATATATTTTGATTATGGGAGGTACCCATTAATATTTTCAAGATGTTAATAATTTTTTTTGTTTAGATAAAGAGATGACTGATATGGATAAAGTAAATTGGATAGTATTGATGAATTCCGTACTAATAGAGTATTTTTCGAAAATGTTGTTTATATTATCCTTGATGGAGTTTTAAAAATTATTTTATCTATGGAATATATTCAATAATCTGTGGTTTTATTCAAAGAATTAGTAAGTATGCTTGTTTTCACTATGGTTATATGGTAATTCTGATTATTACAATGTTTGAAAAGAGTACATGTGAAGGTATTCAAATGTTTTACATGTGAAAATCAAGAGATAATTTCTAATATAAGGGTAATTAATGTTAATTTGGTTTTGAGAAATTTTGTGACCTACTTAATAAATTTTGAACTTTTGAAGGGTTATAAAATTTACCATTTATGAAATAGATTTTGTTGAACTTCCAATATGGTTTTAGAGATTAATGTATTATTTCAATCATATTTAATAACATGTGATTGCCATTTTTTATAAATAGATATATTAGGAATGAATTATCATTATTTATGGATCTAATGATCTATTAGTTATTTATACATAAACATTCACCTTCATTTTGTAGAGTAAGAGATAAAGTGGAAACTGATCAAGGCACAACCCAGGGTGATATTTCTCTTACAAAATGTAATTGAATCAAGTATATATTCTTGTGAAAAATATTCAACATTACTAAAATGATCTTGAAATAAAATATTTTCATGTTATCATCAATTTTATGACATCAATGAAATTTTTCACATATATTTGTTTTATTGGTTTGTGGTCATAAATCATCTCTAGATCCCTCACTATCTTGTGATCAATGTTCTATATTACTGTCCTTCAGTATTTGGGTGATATATTTCTCTTTTATGTTCATGTTTTCACTTCCCACATATGTTATCTTATGTGGAAACCTATATTTGGGTTACTTTGGGTAACTGATATGTTTCCAAATATCCATTTTAAAGGAAGTATTATTAATTATTTTTATGATGTGGGTTTATATGAAGGAATTTTATAATGTTAAAAATTTTATTATCAAGATGAATTTTTAGGTTGAAATTCATTTTAAGGGGGTTAGAATATAACACCTCAATATTTTTTTTATTTTTTTTCAAATTGACTTAATCATTTCCATAATTTTATGACATGAAAAATTATTTTTGTCTTTCATTACAAGTAACACTAACTTTAGATTTCATTTCAATAAAAACTAATTTTGGTTGGTGTAACACATAATATCGATTTTATCATGGATTACATGCAACACTGAGATTAAAATAAATTTTTTGTACAATTAGAATATTATTATTTAATATGTTAGTTATCACCTATCCATTGGAATGAAGGTTATAAATATGATTAATTAAATAATAAAAATATGGTTTACACATGTACGCATAATTAATTATATCATAAAAAATTATTTATATGTTAAAATAAAATACTATTTAAAAATAAGGGGAATCTTTTTCTAAAGAATTTATTTTTTTATGCAAATAAATGTGTTATACCTCAATAAAATAATATAAAAATATTTTGGTGAATAATTTTAATTAAATTTATATAATAAATATATTAAATCTATTATTTAACATTTTATCTTTTTTTCCTCACAAGAGAAAAGAATAAATCTAATTTTACTCCTAAAAATTGAATTTATCTAAAAACTAGTGTTGTTTCCATTTTATGGTGAATGTATTTTAATAATAAAATTTCAAAATATTATAAAATTAAATTCAAAAAATAAAAATGGTTTTTAAATATTTAATATGAAAATTCATTTTTGTGATTGTTTTTTATTTTTTTGAAAAGTTTCAATTTTTGAGGAATAGGGAAAATTATTGAATTTTCATTGAAAAATGACTTTTAATTTACTATATGTATAAGGTAAAATTATATTTTAAACTATTTTTAAAATTAAATTAGTTTAATTATATATCCATTAATATAATATATGTCATTTTAATCAATTTAATACTGAATTTTCTTATTGAAACATTTAAAACTTTTGAACTTTCTCTCTTTAAAAACCTGTTTTCTCATTACATCTACAGAATTAATTTTAAATTAAAAATTTATAGATCTATGAATGTAATTTGGAGAAATGGATTCCATATTTGGAATTTTAATAATTTATAATTTCTTTTAAGTTCAACATAATTTTCTACCAAATGAAAAGTGAATGGAGTAGAAAATAATTATTGTGGTTAAGGTAAAAATTAGTTTACTAATGGTTAAGCTAATATGATTAGGATAAAAATGAAATATAAACCTATATAAAATAAATTTTTTAGATATATTTTTACCATGAAAAATTTAATGTTATAGAATGGCCTAATTTTTACCCTTTCTATTTATGAAAAACATGGGATAACTTACTTCTATTTGAAAATACCAAGTGGGTCCTCTTCCCCACTTATAAAACGCCACCACCTCTCCTCTCTTATTCACACCTTAAAACCAATTTGGTTTTTCCAAGACCTACCCAAATCACTTTCCAACATCCCTAAATCATTATAGAGGCATTATTTTTTGAATAAATCTATCATATTAAGTCTTTTAGTTCAAACCCAAGGAGGATATTTGAAGAAGAGGAGGTTTGATGAGTTTGATAGAATACAAGACATAAGGTAAGGGACTTCCATATAACCTTTATTTTCAGTGAGGCAAAATACATATTAACAATTTATTTCATTTATGTGTTGTATAAACTACCTTTGAATTCATTTTATAGTGATTATATAGAAATGTATTGGGATTTACATATCTATTTTAGGATCTCCCTTTCATAAGTCATGTGGTTCAAAAGTTAAAAAATATATAAGAGATTTTAGTCTCAATTAGACTTCTTCAAGATGTTCATTATATTATGAACCTATATTATTTCACAAGGTGTATATACATCTCCTTTTAAATGTAATAACATAAATTTATATATCCTCATAATATTTTAACTTCCATTTTTTCTTATTGATTCAGGGAACTTATGATTCATTGTTACCAAAGTGGAAATGATTTTATGTTATAATCTTATAATTTATAAATTTTGCTTATGATTACATTCCTGATGATAAGATCCTAAGATCCATATTTCATGGACCTCCCGAAATTTATTCTCATCTGTTTATCTAAGATATTTCCATGTAACTGTACCATTTTTAACTCATTCGTACATAAGATAGTTTAGAAAATATTTTCAACAAAACCCATCTTTTTTTTCCAAACCCTTTATCTTCCAAAACCTGGTTTCCTAAAAATATTTTTAAAAATGTTTTATTAAATTTCCATGACTTTTAAAAAGAAATTTTTATCCACATTTTACCTTTTATAAAAAAAATTATAAGTAATCATTATTTTATTTCCTATAATAATGTCTATTTGAATTTTACTAAATATTTGAAAAGAATATTTGTTTTCTTAACATACACAACATGAATATTATTTCATATTTTAATGGCCAAGAAATTACTATAGTATTAGTTTATATGTTTTTAAAATTTATTTTAATAAAAATTCTTTCCTTTATAATTGGACTTCAAATAAATGATTTCAATGTGAAAAGTATTTTTGAAAGTGTTTTCTCTTTTATAATGAGTTTTCAAAGTATAAAGGATATTTTCCTCAATAGTTGTTTTATGTAACATCTAAATCTTACTTTATAAATTTTCATGTTTTTTTCAAAGAAAATTACTTTCATAATATTTTATGGTTTTGAAATATTAATTTTTAAAATAAAATCAATTTTCCTCAAGAAATGTAGAAAATTATTTTTCAAAATTATTTTAAATTTAAGATGTAATCTTTTGATATTACTTATGATTTATAGGGGATATAAATCAAGAATTCCATTATTATCCTTTCTCTGAATGGTTTATGATGGAAATATGTTTTTGGAACTTATTTCTATTCCACAGGTTATACTAGAATAAATTCTTATGAAACTCACTTTTTTTCACAAGTTATTCTATGATTAATTGATGAATTTATTATGAAACTGATCTCTTTTCCACAACTTATGATATGTTTAAATATTTATGAAACCCATTTAATTTTTTTGGTTATTTTATGATGAATTTTTTATGATATTTTGGAACACATATGTATGATTTTCATTATGTGGTGGTGGTTATATTATAACTAAGGATGATGGTTATGTTATAACCAAGGACGGTGGCTATGTTATAAAAAAATATAGGTGGGACCTATATCTCCCTTCAATACATTGATTAAATATTTATATCTCATGAGATATGTAGAGAGAGAACGAGGACTGAACTGAGTTAAGTAAGATAGGGCATGAATAAGGAGTGAACATTGTTTAGTAATACATGACTAGAATGAGAAGTTAAATTGGTTTATTAAGGGTATTTGTCCTGTATGATGGTATTAAGAGTGAAACTTTACTACTATAATGGATTTTGGAGCAAACCCACTCCACTGTGAGGAAAGGGATACCAATCAGTATAGTGGTCTGTCCCACCCAGGAGGTGTAACCACCTATGGATGATTTTATATAATTATTTATATATTATAATTCCTTGTCTTATGTCAATGTTATGCTCTCATGGATCATGTTATTTGATTCACTTATGATTAATGTGTTATGAACAGAAAATATATATTCCATGACTCAAGATTATGATCTTAGATAGGCATGGTATGGTTTTTAAATATTATTCTCATGATCTCATGCCCTTATTTTCATGTTATGCTTATGTATCCCCCTTGTTTACCCCTACTAAGAATCCAAGATCACACTTTCTTATCTTTTATTTCCCTACATTATAAAGAAATGTTTTAATTATTGTATGATTTTGAAGAGTACTAAAAGGGAAGATCTTTATGGGGGACCTTGAAGATCTTTCACCAATTAAGAATATTTGTTTCCATGTTTCCGAAGGCACTAAAATATTATGGTCTTCAAGAATGTACTTTTGTAATGTATTGAATATTTATATAAAAATATGCAATATTTTTTTAGGAAAATTCAGGGTCACTATAATATATCCCTTGAAAAGGGACAATGATAAAATAATTATTGGCTTTTCTCTCCACTAAAGAGATGTAACACAAAAAAATTTATAGTAATACACATATTATTATATCAAATATATATATTATTGTTAGTATTTACCTAGTATAATTACATTAACAATGAAAATTTATGATATTTTGGAGGAACCTTTTCATCCGAGATAAACCTAAATTATGGGAAAGTGGAAATAGTAGGATAACGCTTAAGATGAAAAAGTAATCTTACAATGATAATAAACCAAAAATCTTAAGGAATTAAGACTTTTAAACCACCCATAGTGTAAAAAATATTAATCATAGAAATAATTCTATAAAAATATAGAGGGTTTTCTTTAGTATTTAAGATAAGTACTCGATGCAGAAATGCCTTGAAGAAACATGGCATTGATTTCTTGTAATTTCATAATTGA
This sequence comes from Viscum album, assembly GCA_963277665.1. Taxonomy (NCBI): domain Eukaryota; kingdom Viridiplantae; phylum Streptophyta; class Magnoliopsida; order Santalales; family Viscaceae; genus Viscum; species Viscum album. The sequence continues at coordinate 1,283,305,494 of OY728155.1, read as the reverse complement.
CAATGATTTTTTCCACAATTTTTTAATGAATCAAATGATTTAAAACATACCATGTTTTATATATAACATAAATACAAAAATAAATTGGTAAGTTATATTAATTTTCACATGTCTAGAAATATCTTAAAATGTGTAATCATTATCATCATTAAAAAAACTATGTATTTTTTGAGAATTTAAAAAGATATAAATATGTTTCTAAATAGATAAAATTGATTCAAACTCATTATTTACAAATTCACCTCTATAATAAATCTTTAGTGACTAAATTGAAAAATATATTTTATTTTAAACTAACATGGAGAAGTAGATAAAGAGACTATAAACTTCATCTTTATAATATAATAATTAAATCTATACATATCTATAGGAAAAATATATAGTAAAATATATATAATATGTATTTGTAACATGATAGAGTTGAAAATGGTTCATGTGAATTATTTATATATGTTGAGTTATTGAAATCATTTTTTGTTTTTAAAGAATTAATATTTTTATTTTCTACTTGACAATGATGACCAAATTTATCTTTATAAGAGTGAATCTTAAAAAGTTCATTGGTTAAGAAATTATCTATTACCTTACTGATATGGTTCATAATATAATGACTAAACCACTTATTCCCAATATAATCATCTTTCTCAATAATATATAAATAAATTGATTTTAATTTAATAAATAGTTTAGATATTTAGTATAAACATATCCATTTTGCATTCTAGGAAATATTAAATCATATTTTTGATAAAAATATTTAAATCCATGATTGAAAATATTAATAATACAATTACCTCATGATAAAAAAGGCATAAAAATATAAACATGTAAAAATGTTGTAATTAAAGTTGAATTATATGCATCTATCTCACTATTTCCAATAATTTTTCTATGTAAATTATCATCAATAGGAACATATTAACAATATAAATTGATTAGACTTTTCAACTTGTTATAAACACATATATTATGTTTGAGAACACAATATTTATGTACCAGTGGCTCGTTTTTATTCCATTGATCCATTTTATTTTACATAAAATGCATCAATAAGAATGGTTTTCTATAGCCAAATTAACTTTAAGTCTATTTTGTTATCTAAAATAACCTTAAGTAGTTGTATTTATTTAATTTGATCTTAAGGAGAAATATAATTCATTATATAAATAGTCCTTACAAATACTAAAGTGTAGTGTATTTATTAAATAAAACCCATTTGAAATATTTTCTTAGAGATATTTTGTATTTAAATTTCTTATTTAAACATCCATTTTGTTACGAAAATATAGTTAATGTAATATTTGACTATGAAATTTTAGATTTCAAATTTTTAAGGATTTAATTTTTATCATGATATTATATAGAGACGACCAAGTGAAATGATTATCTGAGAGTCTGCTCACTCATAATTTTATTTTTTCCTACTTAGTGAGTTACAATGTGTGATTTGTGTAATGATCCCCTTCACCATCTACCCCAATTTTTTTTGTGTCTCCCCAACCACTAGTTAATCATTTTCCCTTTATCCCTTACAATTTTACCCAAGTTCTCTTCCCTCCAAGGCATCACCTACTACATACACTACATTTCCCAACCCCTTCCCACCCATTAGGATACCTCACCCCAAGCCGCCTCTGTAACCAACCTTTCCTCCTATTGACCCCAATGTTCAACCATGATTATTTTTCAGGGTAAAATAATTATTTTAATTGTAGTGAAAAAAGTATGTTTTGTCTTCAATTTTTTTATTTAAACAATTTGTGTGTTGTGTATTTTATAATGTTAATTGTTCATTTTTTGATGTTTACCACTGAATAATAATTCATATTAAATGATAACATTTGTCAAAATTAAAAAATATTGATAATGTTACCCACTTTAATAGCACTTTTTATTATAGTTGATAAAGGGGACCTTTATCAGTGCCTTTTCTTAGCACTAATAAATTGTGAACTTAATATTGAAATTATAATTAAAAACAATATTCCAATATATAATTATACTTATATTGATATATTGAAAATATATCTTCATAAATATTTTTTATATAACACTAAATACGTATTTACATTTAAAATATAATATATTTAGTGAAATTGTTTAAAAAAATAATTAAAAATTAAAATTAATTAATAAATCTTTAGTAAGTATTGAGTAATATAAATTTAATAACAGTTTTATTATATAAAAAATTAATAATAAATTATCATCTTAAGATAAGTAGAAAACATGACTTGAATTTTAAATTATCATAAATTTTGATCTAGGTGTCTGTTTGGGCTCCATGAGATATCAAATCAAAGCCTGTGAAAATATCTACACCATGTTGATCTAGGGAGACATTGATAACTATTTTATAAGTCAAAAAAGTTTTATAAGGCCTATAAATCTATGTTTTTAGTTTATATACCCGACTTTTTAAATATTCAGTGAGATTTCAGTTTCATTTAATAGGGCCTTCATGTATTTTTTGATGGAGATTGAATTTATTCCTATGAATTAATCTCATATAGATATTATGATGTTGAAATTTTACACTTTTAATATTATAGTTTTATTTTTAATTAAATATATACATATATATACCTATTTGAGAGTGTATATATAAAAATATTTAAAAATATTTACATATAAAATATCTTTTTAAGTATATAAACTATTTGGGAGTAAATATCTATTATAATTTTATTTAAATTAAAATTTTATGAATGTGTAGGTACCTATAAAAAAAGTATATATAATGTTTATATATAAATATGTGTCTTTCTGTATTAACAAATAAAAATATATTTATGTATATATTATAATAAATTTAATTAAATATTAAAATATAATGTATATAAATAAAAATAAATATAAATGTAAATATTTATATATATATTAAGACACGCATATATAAGTATATATATATATATATCCAAACACACCAATATATTTTATAAATGTATTAAAAATTTACTTTATAAATATATATAAATATATTAATAAATATATGGAGAAAATATGTATGTACCTATATATAAAAATTGATATATCAATAAATATAGAAGGAAATTGCATGGAACAGTGGTAAGGGTATAGAAATGTGGAGGTGGAGGTCATGAGTTTAAATCTAGGAAGGCATGTGCATGTTATAGGCAGTGAGAGAGCACTGAAAATGATAGAGGCGATTTGGTGGGAAGGAGGAGCACTAATAAATGTGGTGTGGTGTGCGGGAAGTGTTGAAAAAAATTATTAGTACTACTAAACCCTATTTTTATTAGTACTTTTCTTAGTGATAAGAAATTTATAATTTATCACACTAAAATAATGAGTAATAAAACTAGCATTGACAAAAGAAACTTTCTTTTAAAGAAACTTACAACATAAGTACATTTTTTGCGCTAATAAAAACTTTTTGTACACTAATAAAAGGGTGGATTTGTATCATTGGTTGTTTTCATCAAAAAATGTTTGATTCTTCCATTTTTATCATAATCCATTATTGGTATATTATTGTTTTTACTTTTCTATAAAAAAAATAATGAATGTTTTGTTAGATATATTATATGAAATTAATTAAATTAAATGAGTAAAAGAGTTTTTAAATATATTATTTATACATATTTGACATACCATGATGTAAAAATTATTTTTACCTTAAATATTTATGTTAAAAAAGTAATTTCAAAACAATTAATTTGATATACGATGATAAATTATTTTATATAATTTATAATAAAATATTTGATCTATGGAATGAAACATGTGTCATATATTATTTTTTAATGGTATTAAAAAATTATATTAAATTTTTAAGTTTTAATAATCTATAGATAGATTTTATATTATAATACTTAAGTGATGGAAATTTTGTTCTATATTATTATTTAATGAGAAAAACTAAAAATTTTGATAAAATATGTTCTCTTTTTATAAACAATGATAATTTTTTAATATTTACTCCATAGAAATTTAGATTATCGTGGAAAAAATTACATGTAAACATAATTTAATGATAAGTTTAATATATAATATAGGTTATTTTTTCATTTATTAAATTTATAAATAATGATTTCATTTGTAAATTATTTATTATTTTATAGATACAAAAGTATAATTGATCTTCCTAATAAATTTTCTACAAAATGTTTTTAATGAATTTTGTGGTTTATAAATTTTAACATTATATTTTGAAGAGATATCGTGAAAAAATGTTAAAACTAGTGTCTTTTCAAATAGTATACAATTATAGAACACTTGATCAAAATTTTATATTAAAATATTATAAAAATTAGACACATCATTGGGAAGATTATCTCTCATATCATCAATATAAATATTTTATATTGACATTGATTAGATAAAAATTGATCCTATAAATATAATTCCCAATGATATTATACATCAATTTTATCCTTGAGGGAATTAAATCAATAAAAATGATGTTTATGGGGTAACCTACATTCCAGTGAATGTATAAAAGCTTTGATTTTTTTTAAAATTATTGAAATACACATACTAAAATATATCTTCAATATATAGGATATAGTAAATTATTGTTTATTATAGGATTGTTACACTTGAAAATGTGAAATTAGTAGATTTTAAAACATCCCAGATTCTAAAATAATATTTTTACAGAATTTCACTCTTAAAAATATAAATACAAAATAAAAAATCTTTTCTTTTCTTTTCAATATTATGTACCTAGAATTTATTTATATAACTATTTAACAAGAGGTGGTAATAAAGTTTTATAAAACAATATTCATTTATTTATCTCTCATCATAAAAACATGAAATTTTGAATTTCATATTTCATATTTATTTTTAATAATGTATCCATCATTTATATTTTATTTAATAATAATAAACAATTTTTTCAAATTTGTGTATCATAATGGAATTTCATGAATAATAATAATTGATTAAAATTAGTTTATAAAATATCTTTTATTGTATTCATGATTCCTTTTATATATATATTTTTAATTAATAATTACATTACTATTATTTATACAATTACATTTTTATAGAAATTTCAATAGTAATGTATCCATGGGAATCAAATTCTTAACATGGTATTACACATGTTATTATAATGATATGATTATAACATATAAAAATTTTAATTAATGTAATGATTCACATGAAATTTTCAGGGAATAATTTGATAAAATAAATGTTAAAATTATATTAAAAAAATAAATTTTATTGGTCATTTATAATTTTATATAAATTTAATATTTAAATGAGTATTATCATGTTCAATGTGTATGCCTTACTAATTTAAAATTTAAACTTTTTAAATGTTAAGTAACATGATTTACACTAAAATAATATTTTGAAATTTGTATTAAATTAATTATAAATTTTAGTTATATATATATATAGTGTATTGTTATAAAAAATTAATCATTTTATTTGGAACATGAATTTTTTAGAAAATTAATATGGTTTTTGATATAGTATTTTAACCATAATTTATAAATTCCATCACAATAAAATTGTTATAGTTATTATTTACTATAAAAAAATTATTTCTAATGATTAGAAAATTTATTTTATAAAAGTGATATCATTCTTATAATCATCATATCAAAATTATCTTAGGGTTTTTTTGGTTTTTTTGAAGAATTTTATTTTTATGTTAATTGTAAAAATACAATTTTTTATATAATGGATTTTTTATAGAATCATTATGGTGTAATAATTAATAAATAATTTATAAAACATTTATTACAAAATTAACTATTTTAATAAATAAAAAATTCATTTGAAAATAATTAACTTAATTTCAAAACCTATAAATAAATTCTCAAAGCCTAAAATATATTTTATGCAATTAAAATATAATTTTTGGTACTTTTATTTGAATAATATATTTCAAAGATTTCCATTGGTTTTGGGAATTTTAAAATGTTAAATAAACCTATATTTATTATCAAACACTTAAAAATATTAATAAAAAAAAATTTCATATACTTAATAATAAATAATAAAATAATCAATATTTTATTCAAAGGTACCCCTTCACCAATATAATCAACCCTCTTTTATCCCTTTCTTATCACATAAAATACTATTTCCATTACCAAATATCTACCCAAATTCATCTCTAAACTCTTCTATACACATTATTATTGTCCTGATCTTATCAATAGACCCTCCTCTAGAGGATTCAGAGATAATTCTAAGGAAGCGGCTTGAGGAGAAAGGTAAGGGTTCCCAAGTATGTCCTTCTATTTTTTATTAGAGATTATTTTTTGTTAAATTATATAAAAATTCCTATTAATTTGTTTTTTCATAATTCTACTCTCATGGTATCAACATCCCTTTAATCCATTATCATTGAGAGATTACCCCTTCCCTCTCATGGAACCCTTTTCAAATCCATAACTATGTCAATGTAAGGATTTCAAAACCCATGTTTTTAATTTTAACTATTTTCTTACCTCCTTATATAATGAAAATAATATTTTACGGTAAATTTAACATTTTAGTTTACGTATACTCTAATTTTCTTTATAAAACTCAAATATTTATTGTTTTTCTCCTTTTTAACCTCTTTTAAAAACATTTTTCTACCGTGGTGTTTCTATAACACCCAAATAATTTATGATGAAATATTTTCACTTATGTATTCCATGTTTATTCATTAAAACAGATTCCATTATTAAATATAACATTTATAACCAAATATATTAATTTATATTATTCTAGAATAATAAAATAATCATGATAATAATGATATTAAAATTAAAAAATCATAGTCGTTTTAACTGTATAAAACAATCACAATATGGAATATTTTATTATTTTTAACTATATACTAAACTATTAAACTATATTAATTATAAAATAACATGAACACTATACCATAACACTTTTTTATCTTATAAAACCCTTGTATATTGATCATCAACTACTACCGTTATATCAACGTAGATTTGGAATCATGAACTGAACAGCCTCAAAGGAACCGATCTAAGAAAAATTAATCTAATAAATGAATAATACATCAAAATAAATGAATTAAAATGAGTAATAATGATGAAAAAACTTGAAAAGGTTCTAATCTAATTAATTATAAAATAGTATCGGATTATTCAAAATATTAGAATACATATGAAGTGAGACTGAACAAGAGGTAAATATTTTCCAATGTTGTTCTACTATTCCTATCTTCTCTTTTATATATCATATCCAAGGCCTTAAATGTATAATTTATCATTTTACATTCATTTTTTATATATTAATCATCTCATTTAATCTCTTGTGAACTTAAATATCATTTATTAAGTTGTTCATAAGGGTTATCTCCCACTTTCTCCATTCTTGTGGTTATGTTTTCAATCACTCTCTATCTCCTTATATTTCTCTTTCACAATTTATAATTTATATTATGTATGTTCCTTATTCTCCCTTAATAGTCCTTTTTCTAGGGATATGTATGTATTTATATTTATATACATATTATCCCTTTAAGAAAATCCCTATGACATTTATAAACGAAATGTTTTACATTTTCTTACCATCCTCTACAAGTTTCTTCTATTTTATATCTATTTATTTTAAAAGTTACATTATTGGGATATTATATTATAAAAAATGATCTAAAAATAAATTTATCCCTTTTTAAAAATTATTTTTCCACATGACATAATTATCTATTTTTATGACAATATCTACAAAATTTATGAAAAGTCTTTTCATGAATTATCTTTAATTTTCATACCTATTCATATCAAGATTATTTTTTAAAAAATAATTTATACTATATATACAAATCATTACTATATTATTAAAATATAATTAAACTAATATTATAATTATGACTAGACCTAGACATTGGTCAGGGGACCCATCTGACCCAATAACCTTGGCCAGATAAAAATCCCTAATAAAGCCTAAATTTTTACGTCTAATTATTAAAACAGAGACAACCGATATCTATACTACGGATCCAGTGATGGAAATATATTATTTACACAGTGGAATTAATACAAAATTAATCAAACCTAATTTAACCATAATTATGTAATATTTATAAATATTTAGTCACTTATATACACAAGGCCATTTAGGTTTAGAGTTTTATAGAATTAAGAAAAATATTTAACTAAAAACCAATAACTTTCCCATAAAGTGGATATTTTTATCACTAAAAAATTTAATTATTTTATAATAATTGTTCAAAATCTACAAAAAATTCCTCAATGTATGATACCCATATAGACATATCATACATAATACTCCTCTTATTTACCTAGTAAATGAAAAAATAAGAAAATGGTAAGGTAAAATTCTATGTAAGGGGTAGTATAAAACATAATTTATAATGGAGTAAATAATTAATGAATAGTACAGATTCAATCAAATAATTCTATTTAACTAATAACATGAGTATTAAATAAATCCATGGATAAAATAATAATGTAACTAATCTCATGGACAACAGTAATGGATTTCATAATGATAGAATACATAATATCATACATATTAATATTACAATAAATTACTCATGCTAATACATCAGAGATAATTCAAATCATCAAGGATATATACCAAAATTTTATAGATAATTCTAACTCTCAGGGAATCTTTCCAAGACTTCATATATAATTGAAACTTTCAAGGAATCATGCTGAGAATTTATAAATAAATGGTCATTAATACACCAAATACAAAATTATTTTTTCACATGAGACATACTGATATATCAGGGGGATATATAACTATGATCCCCACTCAGCACTAAATATTTCAAATTCATTCATCATATCAAAATAATGTATAAAAATATATTAAATAATGAATATGACTTAAAAATCAATAACTATACATATTGAAATGAAATATATATGAATTGTTGATAATTATCCAAAAAAAATTAATGGAATAAAATATCATCCTCACGCATCATCATATATAGTTTATAAGAACCAAGTATATGTATTCCATATAAACATTAAAACATTATTAATCCCATAATAACATAAATAAACCATGAAAAATGAATGGGTTATATTATGATTCACAAAAAATTATTATAATACTTTTTGGGAAAAAGGATGGATTGTATAACTAGATAATATCCCTAGTGAATCATGAGAAACATTAATTTTTGATGAGTTATATTAATCACTTTTGTATAATCATTAAAAAATTTCTTTGAAATATAAGAATATATATCCTTTCTTTTAATAAATATGATTTTAAAATGAAAAATTCAAATAACATTCGAAATATAATTGAATTTATAACATCATGAAAACTTGAAGGGATCCTTCTTTGATAAAAATAATTATAAAAATTATAAAAGTCACTCAAGTTTAAAATGTTTAAAAAAAATTTATTTTCACACTTTTTTAAGAAAGTCCAAAATGTGTCATGTGGAAATGTTATAAAGATTTATTTAAATAATTTTAATGAAATTAGAAGGGAAATATAAATTGAACGTTATAAATCATTTAATTATATATTATAAAATCAATAAAATAATATAAATAATATTTCCAAAGAGTAAGAAGGTTTATGATCAAAAGAAAATATAAGGTTGGATTCCACTTACAACTAACCATTTTATTTAATTATGAAAAAAGGGGAAGTTAAATTTTAAGGAGGTATTTAAACCAAAATATAACCATGAGGGAAGGAAATATATGTGGTTTTAGATATAAATTAAAAATAATAATCTCCCATTATAAATTTAATATAAAAAACTGAATTTTAATGAGATTTTAGAAAATAAACCCTTACATTTTGGTAGATTTTGATTCAATATACCTTTTATAGTATAACATGAAATTTAAATTTAAATACAATAAATATAAGTATAATATTTATATAATATTTCAATATTGTATTATATACTCCATATATATGAAAATCAATGTATATAACGAGACATATCTTGAAGAAAGATATTTGAGATGTGTAACACTTATTAATTGGTAACTTTTGATAAAAAAAGTACTATTATAATGGTACTTTAAATTTAACTTTAAATTACCTTAATAAAATGAAAATAAGGATATAATGTTTTATCAAGTTATTATATACAACATATTTATGTAAATAAGTGCATATTATTTCTCAAAAACGTAGATTAGAGAAGATAAACCATTATATTGAATTCTTGGTTAGTTAAGATAGTTTTAGCATCCCGTATAGTAAAATAAAATTCATTAATAATTTATTTTAGAACATTATTCATTTTTATTTACATTTAAATTAATCTTTTATAATTATTTGTTACATAGTTATTTCTTTCATAAAATATTGATTATCAATTGTTAATTGTTTTAAACATCCCTTATCTATTATGATATAAAATTATTTGGTAATAATTACATTTTCATTATTTCACCATCTCTAGAGTAGTCAAGTTACTGATATAAAGGTTTAGTAATGAGTTATGAAGATCCATGTTTATTCCATGGGTGTTTCAGGTGCGGTTCTCTAAGATGAAATCCATAATGTCCTCGTTTTAGTAAATCTTACCAAATAAAATATGGTATATTAATAATGATTTGAATCTATATATTACCATATCAAAAAAACATAAATTTTTTTTTAATATCATATATTACCATTAATTAAGTTTCCATAACCATCCGTGATAAAAATTTATAGCATTGTTCATGTTGGTGCCTAAACCAATCCAAACAATAACTTATTATAATTAATGGATTAGTATGATTTTGAAGTGGTTTTTTTATAATATAATAATTATACAATTTTATTTAAATAATTTATAATTTATTAAATAAATAAATCATAATTTATAATAGGTCAAATAAGAATATAAATGAAAATAAAGGATTATAAGTCATTACTTACAAAAGAAGAAAACATCTGTTAGAATACTACTTGGGTTTTGAAGTAATGGGAGAATTATACTCAGACAAGGAGCTCAAGAACATGTTTTGGGATTATTAGGGAATAAAATATGTAATATTTATACAGAAATTTTAATTTTATTTGTATTTTAGAAAGGGTTGTGGAGGGGTCCTTTTATAAGTTATAAGGGATTTATTTTTATAAATACATATTTATTATTAAAAAAGTAATGTCATGTCAAAATAAAGTGTATAAAAATTTGAAAAATAAGGAACATAAATTAAGGTTAAGATGATAAATCCATCACAAAATCATTTATAGATAATGTTTTATGATATTTTTTGATCTTATTTCTTAATTTCACCTTTTAATATTTTTTCTTCTTTACAAAGGTGTCTAACTTTGTCCTTAGGTAAAAAAATTATTATTATAAAAAAATAAAACTTATTACAAAGTTTTTAATTTATAATAACAAAGAGGAAATACATTTTATTAAATTTAATTTCTAAAAGTGTTAAAAATTAAGTTCAAAAAAAGTATGCATAACTTAAAAAATCAAAAAATATATTTTTAAGAATAAAGATAAATTTATACTTATTTAGGACCCCAATATTAATACCCATGGCATTTAATGATTTATAATTAAAAAATTAGGGTTATATGGATTTAAAACTAAGATTAAACTGAGTGGAATCTGTTTAATGCATAATTAAATGGAAATAGAAAAAATAATTTTATAGTAGAATAAAATTTAACTTCAGTTCCAAAAATAGAAAACAAAGTTTTATAAATTAAAAAAATTATTTTAATTTAATTATTTTCCTTATTAAATGCAAATTTAGTTGAAAAAAAGTGTTTTTAAATTTTTATTCCATGAAGATATCAAGATGATGTCATAAAAGATATAGTATTTGTATAAACTATATTCTTAACTATACATCAAATAATCATCCATTTTAGAAATTTTTTAAAAATAAACCCTTATCTAATTTCAACACAATGATATAAAAAAATTATTTTATAAAATTTAATTCCTTAATTAAGAAATTTAACTTTTAAAAAATTTTATATAGAACATGGAAATATAATTTATTTAGAATAAAAATTATTTAATTTTCAAATGAAAAACTATATTCATGTTTCATACCTTGATAAGATTATTTCTAAGACTATCGTAATAAAAAAATGTCAATATGAATTTATATAATTAACATGAATATTGAGTTTACCCAAACATTTCGTAAATATATATTATATCACTTTAGATGGATGGATGGTTGAAAATTCGTTTGTGAAAAATATAATATTTCCAATTTCATCATGATTTCAACATAAATAATATACAAATAAACAAATATTATATCTCTTTCAAACCTCATCATGGAAAAAATAGCATGGTATTTCCAACTTAGATAATCAGTTACCTTGTTCACCTTCCCATGATTTTTGTGTATTGAGAAATCATAATATTTAATTAACTCCAATCACCTCATTTAGTGAATTTTAGTGTGAATATATACTTCAAGATTATATTATCTATATACATATCATACCATTCACTATAAATTTAATTCCCCTATATTTTTAGAGTAAAAGTTACTATTTCCTAGTATAAATCATGATCTATTAGTTTTGATCATGAATTTTTAATTAGAATGAGACATAAGTTATCACCATAACATTTTGCATAGGGATGAATCCCAGTCCCTTATTTTAGCCATCAATAAATTTTAATAACATTTCTCCATTTTAGTTTAGTGTAAGTATAAGTGGTAAGAACAACCTTATTTTTAGCTCTTTCAAATTTTCTTCACATTCATCTGTCCAAAGGAACATGGATTCTTTATGAGTCAACTTGTATATTAGATTCTATATCCATGATAAAGCTATAAAAAAGCATCTTCAGTATCTTATCAACCCAAATATATATATATATATTGGTCACTGTTATTATTCATTAATATTGTCCAATAACATTCATCTCTTAAAAATCAACCAATATACCCTCACAAGAGATTATATAACCCAAGAACATGACTTTTGGTAACCAAAATTCACACTTGGTAAATTTACCATAAAAATTATCCTCCATCGGGGTCCTTAGTTCCATACTCAAATAATCATGATTTTATTCCTTTATATTTAAATATATAAGAATGTCATCTATAAATACTACCACAAAATGATAAAGGAAATATCTAAAAATTATATTCATTAGATCCATGAATATAATAGGGGTATTGGTAAGTCCAAATGACTTCACTCTAGCTTTATAATAATTATACCTCGTACAGAAGATTTTTTTATATATATCCACCGATTTAACCCTCAATTGATGATATCTAAAATATAGGTCAATATTGGAAAATTATTGGTATTTACAAAGATGATCAAAAAAGTCATTACTATAGGGTAGATGATACTTATTCTTGATTTTTATATTTTTAAGGTATTCATAATCAAAGAAAATATAAATTGAACCATATTTCTTCTCGATAAAAAGTACTAGTGAACCCCATGGTGATGAAGTATGTCATATGATTTCTTTTTCCATATTCTTTTGGAGTTTCTTATTCAATTCAAGAAACTCAATTTGGTCCATTCAATATGGTGTATTTTAAATCTTTGTAGAACCTGGTATGAGTTCTATTAAAAAATCAACTTCATGACTTAGGGAAATTATAGTAAAGTATTCAGAAAATATATAACAAAAATTTGAAACAATAGTTATATCACTGATGATGTGTTTCTCCCCAACCATTTGAGATAAATATCCCTCATGTATTTGAATTAATACCCATACAAGGGATTTAAATTCCATTATAATTTCATATTCATCCCCACACGAAAATATGATCACAGTTTGATTTATAATATTAAATTTGATATCAATTCCATGAAAATTGATAAGGTATATATATATATATTAAATACAAGCCTAAAATGACATCAAAATCAACTAGAGGTATAATCAAAATATTTTTAGGAAGAACATTCCCATTAACTTCAATCAGAGAGGAGATATATACTTGAGATGTGATCATTATACCATTATAATTTTTTACTATTAACTAAACTTATAGTTTTTTAGGTTTTGATGTGAAACCATTAAAAATAAATCATATATAAAAGAGTGGTTAGATCGTTAATCAAATAAGAAAATTCCAATTCTACAGTGGATAGTAAGTGTACCTTTCACAACTTTTTTCTCATGACCCAGTTTTTCTGTTGTAATCATATGGAATTTCCCTTTGTCTCTGGGCATAATAGGATACTTATGATAATAGTTTTCATTAACCCTCAATTTTTTTCATTTATTCGTTTAATATTCATAATCCTTGAAATTAAATCATTGGATTGTTTGTGGAGCATTCTATTGAAATCTTTCACCAATCCTTTCATTGACCTCCATCTTCAAATAACTTCAGTATTCTATTATTAATGGAAACATTTTCCATTTTTAAAATTTTTACTAGACCCCATGAGGTAATTTCCTCTTTACTATCTTTCACAATTCTTACATAACTGAAAATTAATTATCTTCCCTCCATGGGTTTTATTATTATAATTTCCATGATATTCCATATTTCACTTTTTATTCCTAAAACCATGAGAACCCTAAGTTTCTTTAATTTCTAATTCCATATTTAGATCATATTTTCATATTTCTTAATAGATGTCATGGTCTATTATATAAATTTCGTTTGAATAAATGGTCTCAGTCCATTAGAGAATTGGTTAAATTTTATTTTAGGATCAATGATAAAACCTAAAGTATATCTTGCATGTTTGGTGAATTTTGAGTCATAGTTACTAATGGATTCATTATCCTTCTTTTTTAGTTCTATAAATTCCATTTTCATTTTTGTGTTAATATTCTGAGGAAAATTCTTATGGAAAAAATACATTCTTAAACTCTTCCAATGTTATAGATACAATTAACTAAACGTTCCTTTTATTCTTTACAATATTCCTCTATTGATCTAAATCACCTCCCATAAGAAATATTTTTAGGAAATATTTATCATGTTTCAAACATTGTAGAATGGAGAATATATTTTCAGTGGTATGTATTCATTACTTAGTCATTATTGGATCATAAGAAAAAACTGAAGGAAGGTGTATGTTTACTCATAAAATAATTAATGGGATATTTCTTCCTTTTCTTTTTGGGATATAAACTTGATTTTTTTATTGTTCATAGCTTGTGAGAGTTGGGTGAGCATATTTATATGATATCACATCATAGCTCCCATTACATTTGGTTTATCATGAGGATATTCATTGCATTTCCCATCACTTTCATTATTAACATTATTCCTTCTAGGTTCATCCCTTGACAAGGAAAAAATCAGTATGAGAAATAATAATCATAGTGAGTAATCTTGTAATCATAAAAAAAAATTCATAGGATGACTAAATCATGAAACATTATTTTAAATCTATGAAATTTAATGTTTAAACTAGGTTACTCATAGTTACTCTATTCAAATACTCCATAATGGTTTATAAAAAAATATTAATTAACCCAAGAATATCCAATAGGAACTTATAGTCATGTGTTCAGTCTTAAGACAACCCATCAAGTACTGATAATGATATAGTTAATACCTAATCCATCCTTTTCAGAGTTGTTACCCATAGGGTCATATGTGCCACAACACCATCAAGATTTTAGTAACCAAAAATGTACGTATTTACCAAAAAAACCATACAATCTATAATTTACCAAATATTTAGGAAGTTATCCTACACATAGACGTATCCCTAAGACTTTAAAATATATATATAATCATAATAACAAATATTAAATAAACAATATTATGATACCAATTTATGTGACCCAAGAATTTAATACATATATATTATATCACTTTAGATGAATATTTAATACATATCATAATTAAAATTTACTTACAAACATAAAGGTTTAGAGTTTTGGATACTAGATACATAATAATATCATTTCATTAAATATCTTAAAATTTTCCAATAAATATCCTCTCACATTGTACACTTCTTAGATCTGCCCTGATTAAATCCTTCCTTTATAACCAACTGAGACGAAACATAAGAAAGGGTGAACTTAGATTATCAATAAAGTTGAATAAAAAAGATCTTAATAAAATATCATAAGTGAGCATAAGATAAGTATTAGTGTATAATAACATGATCATAACTCAAAATAATCATACCCAATTAGTAAAATATCATCAATCAAAAAAAATAGTTTTTTCATAACAAAATTAATATGTAATAAGTGTGTGGAATCATCAATAATAAATCATGATCCATGAGAACATATCATAAGAATAAGATATAAATTATTGGCATAAAAATAATCATATAAAATAATTTCCTACATTAAGGATCACTGCCAAGGCTATCATAGTGGATTGGGTTAACTCCTCATTCCATCATTTCCTTAGTAAAGGTTTAGTCTCAAGACTATCATAGTATATATAGTATCTTATTTAATTGGGTTCACTATCTATTAGATTCATTTTTATCTCATGAGGCAACCATCATTACTGAATTTTTTGGGGAAATATATAATTTTAGGACCACCTATCCTATAATGAAAACCATATATATGTGTTCCACAAGATAAGAAAACAATCATCATATCATCATATCATCATATCATCATATCATCATATCATCATATCATCATATCATCATATCATAAAACATGGAAAATAAACATTTTTTATAAACATTTCATCATTTTATCATAGCACAACCCATGAAAAAATATGTTTCAAAATGGTTGCATCTAACTTAACTTGTGGGAACGAAACAGGTTTCATAGAATCATTCTTAAATCATAATCATTATAATCCATCTAAATAAATTATGTGGATGGTATCATAAGATAATATCCTCAATATTTATAACAATCCTCAAAGTATTTCTACATAGATAAAAATATAACTTTAAAAGGTCAGTTGAAACTATCTTTGAAAACAGGATAAAATATACCTTTCTTATGGTAACCTTTTTACTAAAAATTTAAAAAATATTGAGAAAATAATATTCAGTGAAAAATATAAAAAAAACATTATAGGAATATTCAAATAAAATAATGGTCACTATGGTAAAAAAAAATTTTAATTTCATATGCGTTAGAAGAAAAACTTCCTTTCACGCTTTTGTAAAAAGTCAAAAATAGATTTTTTTTTAAAAAAATATTATAAATATTCCATTTTAATTTTTTGTAAATAAATTAAAAGTTATTAAAAATTCTCATTCTAAAAAAATTCATTTTTATTAAATAAATTTCATAAAAAAAATTTTAATAGTATAAACACTGAAGAAAAATTTTATCAACTAAACAATAAATAAGGTTGACTTTTCTTCAAAAACCTTTTCTCAACTATTTTAAATAACAAAGATTAGATAATAGAAATAATACATTAAAAATTTAGAAACAACCATATGAGAATAAATATATGGGGTTTAAAGGTTAAGATTTATATAATTTACCTTAATGGTAATTCTGCATAAAAAATCCAAAACAGAAATGAGATTGTAACATAAACCCTTTCCTCAAGTTCCATATTACATCGTACATTTTCGAATATCTTGTATAATAAATATATATTTATTATAAATATAATAAATATAATATATATACATTAATCACTATGTGTAATTATTTTATAATTTCTAATTATCATTTTACTAATAATTGTTTTATTAAAACAAGCATTTATGTGAAAACTTGTCCTTTTTCCTGCATATTTAGGTTTGATGGATCAAGTACTTGTAACTAGGTCATGGATTCATCATATTTACAATATTAGTCATGAAATAAGAATAATATTTATTCATTATCTACAAATTTATAATTATTCATATAAATCACTGGTGAAAAATGAATCACATCAATGCGTGGAGGTGGTATCCCACACAAATTCTTGAGTGACGTTATCAGTTTTCAATAAATGGAAGGGTAAGAAAGTAGATAATATATTATAAATAAAGTATAATAATAGTTTTATAAATATTCTATATAAACATTAAATTAATTTTAATATCCAACCATTTATTATGGTGACAGAAAATGAATCATATCGCTATTTGGAGGTGGTAAACTACACGTATGCAAGAGAAATACTTTTCATTTCCAATTGATAGAAAGGGGGAGAAATATTGTTGATACATAATCATAATAAATTTTATGTATATTTAATATATTTAATTATTTATTTTATAATTTATACCACATATTTAGAGGAGGTATAGTAATAAATAAAATTGAATGTACTCGATTAAGAGTTGTGCATCTTTATTTAGAAACCAACTTTGGTTTACAACTTAAGACTTGAAAGGACGGTATTTTGATCAAAATAAGGCATTGAATATGTGATAAGATATTTTAAGAAGTTATTATTTAAGTTATTTTTAAATATATAAGGCTCATGGAGTGTGATAAAGATAATAGAGGTGGTATCCTTTTAAAAGGGAGGGGAGGTCAGACTTGAAATTTTTCAAAATATTAAAATATAATATTGTATTATTCAAGAAAAGTTGATAAAAATGACTAAAATTATAATATAGGAAGTATAATGTTGAAATAAAATCAACTAATAAAATTAAATCAGGTTATTTGTTATTTATTCAACCTTATCACTTTAGTTAACCCTCGGTACACCTATTTTAACATTAATCACGGTAACACATTTTTACTATTTTTACTATTAATTATAATTAAAAATTATGTTTCCCTTATTAAATTATGTTAATTATGATAATTAAAAATAAATAATATATTTTATAAGATTCAATTTCTATCAGTGGTAGAAATTTATTTTAAAATAATAACATAAAACATAGCAAAACCGTTTCTAGAAAAATGAATTTTTAAGCATAAAACTGAGTTTTCCTTCATTCCATGACATGTAAGGTGTTTTAGATGAATGTTAAAATATTTAATTCAATATATAATCTAATTTTTTTTTAAATTATTCATAAATACATATTAATTTAATTTTTTATGGGAAAAACACATTATGCACATAAGAATTGTTTTTCAGAAAACATCTTTTTTTTACAACTAAATGATTTTATTTTAATTTCTAAGAAATTAAAAAATAAGGAATTAATTTTATAATTATGTAAACAATTATATTTTTTTAATTTAGTTAGTAATATTCATACCCTACAATCAAGTGACAAGGTTATAACCATCACATTAAATAAAATGATTAATATTCTGGTTCGTTTAAGCTCTGTGTTTCATATAAATTAAGCTATCATATAAATAAAATTTATTTAAAGAGAAATATATCATAAAATATTGGTTTGTTAAAAATATCCATTCCTGACACCTCTAAAAAATAAATATTTCTTTCAATATATCAAAATATGAATTAATTTTAATAAAGTATATTTTACATTTAAATTAAATAACTATTTTTTTATAAAGTAAACATAGTAATTTTAAATGTATAATTGGTATCCAATTGATTATATTACATTATTTTATGCATTATATAAATATATATACACATTTATAATATAAAAATAAATAATCATAAATATTAATAAACCATAAAATTTATATATTATTAAAAATAAATTCTTTATTACACATAAAGATTAAATTTTAAAGCCTCATTAATAATAGGATCAAGCTCAGACTCAGATAAGTGCATTAGTACCTGAACCAACTGGGCCAATTAAGATATATTATAAATATTTTTTAAAAAAATTATAATATTATGTATTTAATATTTCAAATTTAAGATTATTATATATAAATATAATTTTTTTTCAAGGCGTGATTATTTATTGGGTTTGGTCAAGGTTAGTCTGACAAGGCACAGTTAATAAATCAGTCAGTTTATTACTAGCTAGAACTTGATAGGTTTGTCCTGTGTGTAGGTATAGAAATTCCCTTCCTTAAAAATGATAATTTCATTATTTTAATTTTTCATAAATACAAAGAAATATTTTTGTAAATATTATATAATTTTTTATCTTGTTGTAATTTTCTTTCATCAATGTCAGTACCCTTTAAAACTCCACCATTTTAAAAATACATATATTATTCTCTCTCTCACTATACCATTTCATATTATTCACTATAGTAAAATAAATCTTTTATCTATTACCAAATTTTCAATTTATCTATGATATTGTGGAAATTAAATCCTTATGACTGTATTCATATATCATATCCTTTGTCTTTCCTTATCATTGAACATTCTATTAAAAAACTTTATTTAAATACCTTTCTAATTCAATCTGTACACTTATTTCTTCTAATTGAAGGTTCTTAACCTAAATAACCACACATTCGGTTAACTAAGGAAATAATTAACTGGATTATATACACTTTATTCTATAGTGTTTGAACATTATATGCTTCATTATCTTGATTAATGGGTATTTACCTAGATAGCTACTTTATTTCATTGAATTCTTTTTATTTTCACTAGTTAATAATGTAGTGATTTTTATATATTAATGATTCTTTTCGTATTATTGTCTCACACAGATATACGGATATATAATTTTGTAATGTGTGGGAAAGGTATTATCTTATACTCTATTAAATTAGTCAATGAAATATTTTATTAGATAACCTTGTTTATTGGACTCAGGAGTAAAGCTAATCCACTTTTCTTATGGGACTGGGGTGTCAACCAAATACACTATGTTTATGGGACTGGGGAGTGAGCCCAATCCAATATACTTATGGGAATTGGTTGTAAACCTAGTCCAAAAATTTTCTGGTACATTTTAAAATCCCACCCACTGTCTGTGTCCATTGAGAAATTACCAAACCGGTGGAGTTATCACTCGACCTCAAGCATGCCTCCTCAAATGACAGAAGCTTTCGACTCACAGTGGACGTCAAGGGAAGTACCATGGGGAGAATATACACCCATATCAAAGTGCATACAAACAGATAAAATAAACCAAACATAAACCATAATAATAACCATCGGAGTAAATTAAATCAATAAACATAATCATTAATGATAACAAATAAATATGAAAGCATACAGTCATACAGACTCAACATTAGACCACTCGTTGGGACAATCACTTATAAAATAAAAATTAAAGAATAATAGACATTCTGTCTCTATTGACATCCACAATCCATACCTCATTCAAGTCTCTATACCTATTAGAGCAATCCTACTTGATCAAGAACCTTTGATCCACTACTCAAACAAAACCCATGAAAAGTGTGATCTTCTCAGTTACCCAAGTGTCATGGCCACCTAAATAGTTTGTGAATGAAACTCAGAAAGGCACCGCCATTTAGTCCCACACATTACCAGTAAATTCAATACTTAGATGTTATATACTCACCTGAATAAACAAAATTCAGTTTAAACTATAAATAAATAACCACCATAGAACATCAGGTTCTACCATGGAACCTCGATCAACCCAAACATGTTTCAGCCAGTACTAGAGTGTCTCTAAGCACATCACATAATAATTTTACCCAAACGTACTCCCAATGACCAGTAGTATCTTGTGTAAATTTTCTATACTTGGAATTATCCAAGGAATCCACATAGTATCAGGATACAAGACGATCTATTGGAGGTGATCCTAAGTAATCAATAATCATCGAGAATCATTTTCAAACCTTAGGTAGTAATCCTGAGCATTCTATAGTCATCAATCATCATCATCAGACACCAAAATATAATTCTGAGTGTTCCATAATCACTAAGAATCATCCTAGGATGTAATACTGATTATTCCATTATAATAAAGTGTTATTAGAAAATATCAGTAGGTATTCCAAAGAGTTCCATAGTCATCAGGAATCATCAATTAACCTCAAGAGGTAATTTAAACAGCTCTAGAGTCATTATATTTCACCACCTATTCCTATGGAGTGAACCCTAGGTTATCAATAATATCATGAATAATTATCAGTTCCTATGGGGATGACCTTAAGAAATCATTAACATCAGGCTCAGAGGTCATATCCAAGGAGAGAAACCAAGTCATCACATGTATGTAAATATATATTGAAGGGTAGTACATCATCCCATAACATATCATCAGGGTGTCTATCCTCCTGATACCCTCTTTCATAAAAAAGGTTATCCCATGTGGTGATTAAAGTAGACATGAACAAAGCTTATTATAAAATGGAATGGAATTTTATCATTAAAGTGTTGTCTCAGATGGGTTTTTTCAGAGGGGTTATGGATCTACAGTTTAGAATTTTCAGTTTTCATTGGCTTGTTGTCTCTTTCATTAGGAAGAGGTGCAGTTTCTTCAAACCCAATCGAGGCTTGCGGCATGGAGACCCTCTCTCTCCCAGTCTCTTTATCTTGGTTCAGAACACTATTAGCAGATATTTTGAGAGGGAAAATTCCTAATGGGAGGCTTCTAGAATATCATGGTAGAGGGAATTCCATTGATGTTTCATATATATTCTTTGCAGATGACATGTAATTATTCTTGAATGGTAATAAGCGGAACATTAAGGAATTTAACAGAGTAATGGAAACCTATTGCAAGTGGAGTGGTCAGTCCATTAACAGGGAGAAAAGCAGTGTGTTTCTCTCAAAATGGTGTTTAGAAAGAATGGGGGAAAATATTGAGGAGTCCTTGGGAATATATAAAATAATATTTCCCGATGGAATATCTTGGAGCTCCTATTGCATTAGGCAGGGTACGGATTCAGCACTTTGACAAGATTGTTAGGAAAATTAAAAATCGCATTACAAATTAGAAGAACCAGTTTCACTCTTTTGGGGGGCGTATCACACTGGTCAATTGTGTCCTCTCCTCGATTCCCATGCATGTTCTCTCGGTGCTCAACGTTTCAAAGGAGGTGCTGGTTAATATTGAAAAGGTACTGAACAACTTCATATGGGATTCTCATAATGAGGAAAAAACTCAATAAACTATATGTTACAGGATGGATAGAGTGTTTTTTGAAGGCGGTATTAGTGTCTGAAGTCTAAGAGGGGAAATTCAAGGTATGAAAGCTAAGCTTTCTTGGGACTTTCTAAAGAACAAATCGTTGTGGGAAAGGATTATTAATAACAGATATGGCACTCACTTAACCAGTGGAAGACGAATTGTTTCCCATATTTGGATCACAATCTCTAGGTAGTTACCAGTTCTTCTCTCTCACTCCAAATGGATGGTTGGTTGTGGGAAAATAAATTTTTGGAATGATATTTGGGTAGGTTTAACGGTTGGCTTCCCTGATTTCCCGACTCCAGAGATTTCCTTTGCTGAGGCTAACAGTTTCATACCCTTTATCCAGTCCATTCTCACGCATAGCCAACTAAAGGTACTTTATTGCATAACCTTGAATGATAATCCTGATAAACTCATTTTCACAGGGTCATCCTCGAGGATGTTCATGGCCAAGGGGTATCGTTCTATGACTTGGGTGCATGGACTTTCAGATATCTCAAATGAAGCGTTATGGTGTAATGATCTGCCGGTGAAGTATAATATCATTATCTGGCATCTTTGGAATCAGGCTATGCCTACGGATGATCAGGTGAAGCACAGGGGGATCCTTATTGCATCCAAGTGTTTATGCTACTCAGTTCCCATCGAAGAGTCAACTGACCACCTCTTCTTCACCAGTGACTAGGAGGCCATGGTTTGGGGTTTCCTTTGTGAGGTCTTTGGATGAGGAGGTCAGGCATCTTCAGCTACGTCTTTTCTACATTCAGGGTTCCCAGAAACCGATTAAAACATCTCTGAGAATAAGGCGAGTGTGGTGATTTTTTTTTGCGGGATGTTGGACTCTTTAGAGTTCTTATAACCGGAGGTGGCATGGGGCCACGGGTTGTTCAAGGTTGGCTTTGGTATTTCGTGTCCGTTGTACTGGGACCGATTTGATCCCACTTGTTAAGGGTGGGGAGGCCATTACACTACTAAGAATTTTCATCGCAGGTAATTCTTGTAGTCCATTTTTACAGGGTGTGAATAAGCAGGGATGTTGGGTGCAGTGGAAACCTCTGAGCAGTGGTCTGAATCTCAATGTGGACGGGTCTTGTGTGTCTGGTTCTATGAGAGTAGGGGGAGTGGTCTATGACTCCTAAGGGTCGGTGTTACTGGATTTTAGTGATGATTTTGTAATGGGAGACTCTTTTATAGCAGAGGCGTATGCAATGGCGGAAGGAATTTAGCCTTGTCATTATCATAATATTGTGCTTGAGTTGGTGGATACTGACTCGGTTATCCTTCACAGGTCGTTGCAAGGGCTGCTCTTCATTCCATGGACCATTTCATACATTGTTCACAGATGCAAGAATTTTTTAGACTCTCAGGTGATCCTTAGTCACACTTGGCATGAGGGGAATATGGTGGAAGTTTTTTTGGCCTCCGGGATTACCAATGGCGATCAAAGTCTATTGTTTTCTACATGGGGATCTCTTCTAGAGGCATGTGGTAATTTTGTTAGGGAATATTCTTTAGAACTTCATTATTTTAGGCCTCCTAAAACTGGTTTTTGTATGGGGAACTACCTAGTTTGAAAGTTTAATAAAAATTTAATGTTTAATGGATATAATATTCACAAACTTAACAACTCAAAATGTTGATTTAGGTTCTATGTTGACACCCGAAATTATCACTACCCATTTCCAGTATACACCCTCTCACTAGGGTCAAAATCTTACTGGGGTACCCATCGGGGTCCCCTAATATTAATCCTTGTTAGGAAAATTCATGGGTATTATCAATCTCAAGTAAGTCTCTTGAGTCAACGCACATCACTTGAGTGTCCCTTAACATCATCAAGTCTCATCGAGGCCTCACTGGCCCCCTAGTAAATTCTCACAAGGAGATAAACTTGAGCTCATCCACTTTCTATGTCACCCTATGTTGGTATGAACACCAAACCTATCCATTGTTTCATCAAGTTCTACCCACCCGGATCATCAAGATATCATTACGGGATGAAATCTAACCCCACAAGCATCTCACTAGCCCGAATGCTTCAATGCTTCTCAAGGTTCTCCATAGGTCCAATCTCTAGGTTTTCTATCTCAACTCATTACTCTTCTCTAGTAGAATGTCTCTAAGGGATCATATACTAAAGAAACTGCATTATTCTCATTTAATTTCAATAAATCCCCGTGTCTATAAGTATATCAAGGCACATATATAATCAAGGCCTCATCCATCGGTGGTTAATGAAAACTCTCTACTGAAAAAGGTTCCAACATAGTCCTAGGCACCTTGTACAATTCTAGGAATTTCATTTAAAAATAAGAGAATTTATTTATAAATGTTCCACACCCTTGATAGAAATATCACATATCACATTCTATAAATAGAATACATAAATACCATATGGTAATGGAAAGGGTACCACATACATCAATGTGAATCCAAAACCCTCTTTAATTCACCACCCAAATGCATCACCCAAGATCGTCCAAGTCTATACAACAATCATGCATCCCCTTGTGGCCTTGTATCATATCCAAATCACTAAATTAATTAATTGTACTCAAAATGTAATTAATTAGTTAATTATATTTAATTTTAAACAATTTTAAAATTTAATTCAAATAATCATAAATTCTTAAAATCCCACAATTTTATCTCGCTACACCATAACTATCTACAACGAGGTGTGGTCAAAACATGACAAACCATTGGGCCTAATAAACACAAAATACCCAATTAACAATTCCATTTTAATAAAAAAAATGACTTTATTAAGGGAAAATCCATTAAAAATTCAAAAATTGATGTTCCTTCTACAAAATAATGTGTGATGGTGTGTAGACATTGACTCGTGATATACCTTTGATAGGGTTCATCAAAGTCCAATAAAAAATTATTCCACCATATTCCAATGGAATCATTACAAAACTCTAAATTAGATTGTTTATAATTAGGAAAAATGGATTGAAAAAAACATATGAAAGAAGGAATAGGAATAACATACTTGTAAACATAATCAAAATACACCTAAGAACACCTCAACCATATAGAATATGGGGGAGGGGGATGTACAACTGAGAGCTTCCATGGATGCATTACTCCGTCTAAAAAAGAGGGGAAATCCACCATTTAATTTAAAGAAAACTATCAATACTATGTCATATAATGAACATAGTGTTAATGTTCTAATTATTTAGGTAATTCCCCACTCTTACTAGACCATCCATATTTTATGATATATCCACCTAGAAAACACCCCATGAGACTCTTTCTCTGAATAAGATTACCTTTCACATTGTTAAAGGCTCATTTCCACACTTTTCAGCATCTTAGGCCACCATACACTTCTCTAACATTCAACTGAAACTCTAGAAATCCACCAAACCGTAAACCATGATCAAAAACCCCTTTAATGTAAATTATAATGATCAAACCCACATTTTGAGTCTCAAATTTCAAAATTAACTATCCACCAAAAAATGCAAATTCCCCCATAATTTCATATCCCGAATAGACATAGGGTATTGAAATATCCTCACTATAACACTTATCATTCTCAAGAGTCCTCTTCAATAATTAAATCAACATGATAGACCTACCCAAGTCTCCAATTATTGGCCACTTGGAATGTTCTGCCTCAGGACATCAAATGAGATCCTATTAAACAACTCCAAACATGATTAACATAATTCATTAAAAGGTGAGAATCCACTCACTACCATCTGTGAAACATCAAGATGGAGATTACCCTCACCCATCAACCCAAAGAAACCATGATGTAACCAATCGATTTATCTGTGAGTTTATGGTTCTCCCTACTATAATACACAACCCATAATTTCCTATTTTCATCTATGGTGCTTCCCACTATCAAAATTATCTATAAAATACCAATATCCATGGTAAATTTAAATTCTTGGTGTAGTGTCAATTTTACCATGATCAAATACATATAAAAACACTAATAAAAATCTTATACTACTTCTCATATCTAATTCTAAAATCATTTAGATGAGTCTCAACTACCCATAAACAGAGCTTCCATTCACATTCCATTACTCAAATGGTCTTAACCAAACCCTCAAAATAAACCTTTCATGCCAAATATAGAATACCTTATGTGGTCTCAAATTTTTCGTGTCCAAACTCAATAAAAATAACATCATTATGTTTCAACACGTGAATCAGCTCCTAAATCATGTCACTAATCATGTTCACCCCTTGAAGCATGGGATGAAATAATTTCACCCTTTGAAACAAGTCATCAATCACTAGTTCACCCATTATAATACACAATGATGTTGGTTAACCCTTTGAACCATTTCATGGATCACTTGTTCACCCCTGAATCATTCAATGAATTTGGTTAACCCCATGTACCATGTCATTAATCACTTTTTTAGCCACTATACCATTTGAAAAATCATGATTTACTACATGAACCACATTTTGATCACATTAGAATCATTCTCATACCAATTCCAAATCACTTACTCCATCCAATATCATATTTAAAACTCAAAATTTTAATTTAAATGGGAGATCATATAATAAAATTCAACCACTCTCCAGAATCTAAAATGTACCGCAATCATCCAATGACCATTCACACTATGTAAAAGACCAATAAAGCACAAGATTCATGTTGACCCAACCCACACTTCATCAATTAATGCATGTAATTATTGGACATGGCTATCCCTCTCATACCTAAGATCCAACACAAACATCATCTGATACCCATTCTTATATCACGGGAACGTCATCCCTAAAATCCACAAAAATTTATCCATAATAAGGGTCACATCCTCCACTAGCCAATGGTGTACTCAAAACCATATATATTTATTTATACTTACACTCAAGAACAACCTCAAAAGGTTCCATAATTTCACATGTGTGTCTCTTTTCCAGATCCACACTCATTCATCTAGTCAATACCTGACTAGGATCTTCCCAAATTGGTCATTCCACAACACCCAATCCATTTCTAATGTCTCCTTTTCCATAGAGGGACATTAATAACATCATCAAACCCTAATAATATAATTCCATAATTAATCTATTAATTTCATCATTCCTTTTCTTGCACATGACCTCTCATCAATTCAAAATTCAATAGCATCATTTGTATCCATTATGTGATACTTGTATCTCACCCAAAAGAAATGGGTGTACAATCTCGTACCACCTAGTTACTTAACCTAACTAACACTCAAGGACTAAAATCCCATTTTATCTAGGATCACATGCCTAAACTACATACCATTCTTTAAGGCATGTCAAT
Source organism: Viscum album (assembly GCA_963277665.1). Classification (NCBI taxonomy): domain Eukaryota; kingdom Viridiplantae; phylum Streptophyta; class Magnoliopsida; order Santalales; family Viscaceae; genus Viscum; species Viscum album. The sequence continues at coordinate 1,283,277,467 of OY728155.1, read as the reverse complement.
ATCCTCTAAATAAAATCACCCTTAGTTCTCCTCATCCATCAATCTGGGAATCCCTCATATATTTAATAAAATAACATGATGAATTGTTATACCATGAATCATCTAAAAATATGGAAGAATTTAACCATGCTCTATCACAATTCCCCTAAAGAGTGAATCTAAAATAAACAGGGTTAGGAACTCAACTGTTCCTTCCCTTGAAACCAAACCTTGATACGAAAAGCACCATCACTTAAAGTTCTCATAATAAAATATAAATATAAACATAACGGTGTTTATATTGTATACCTGATCAAACATCACATGAACTGATATCATAACCTGAATCATCTACCCAATTTTATTGTCTTTAAGGCACTAAAAATACTAGGATAACCCCTCTCTCTCAGGTTACCTTTATATCGCACAACCCACCTCATCAATATCACTCGGTTGGATAAAATCTTGTGTTGTATCTCAAAAACACTAGTTTCTATGTCCTAATCTATAGGTCACATATCACATAAGTCATAGATCATGGGGTAAAATCTCTACCCTCATCTCAAACATCACATGGTGACTCCCATGTCAAAATACCCACACTAGAGTCTCACCTACATGTATCAATATCCAACATCAAATTCCAAATCACCACCTACTAGGGAATTTATTTTCACTAGGAATCAACATATGAAACTACCTCCATGAGAATCTAAAATCTAAATTTGGTCCTCATTGGGCCTCTTCAAATATAGGTCACCCCCTTGAGAATCATATTCTCATCCATATGATTATATATATAATTTCATCACTCTGCCACAATCCGTGTTGACTACCCCATAGTTACAGGGGTCAGTTATTTAGAATGTCATTCCACGTTATATGGAAGAACACTATATAAGTTTTTACTATAATTTTAAATAAATGATCCCATTTATTTTTTGATCTAGTATCAAAATTAAATTCACCCATTGGGGGTTCATCACCAAGGAACCTAGTGCCAGTACCGACCTACTAACAGTCTTTATACATCTTGTACACTAAGGGACTGCATATCTACCATCATCAGGCATCTCATTGTATATCCACAAGACATATCATCATAAGTAAACTATATTATAGTTCATATGAATATAATTACATTAATAATATGTATGGGAAAACTCCATTTAGGATCTTAATAACACTATAAACAAATAAACCTTCTATAATATGTGGTAAAGATCTTATACAAACATAAAAATTACATTTGAATCTTATGTTCTAAATATTACATGTAAACCCTAGCCTCATATGGTTAGGTCAAGATCTATAAATCTAATAATTGGTTTTTTTCTAAGGGGACAAGGCCTAAAATCCAATAACTCATAACTCATAGATCTAAAATAGACATGTGCATTATCCTAGGTGACAATAATAAAACCATAAAACAAGAACAAAAATACAATATCCATGGTAATTGGGACTTCCCATTGGAAAAGATATTCATGACACACTAGTACGAGGTTAATCACATTCTTCCACACATCCCTCTGTTACATTTATATGATCTCCCCAAATAGTAATGCAAAAAAACTCTAACAAATTATATGAGTTTAGTCACATTATATATCTATTACCACTTTTTAATGTCATACCCCCTAGTCCATGACCATTAAGTGGTGCTCAAATTGGAGGATTCACCCCTGGACCTCAACCATGTGTCCCCATACACTCGAGGCTTCTAAATCAAAGTCGGTATCTCAGGTAGTACCATAGGAAAACTATAGCCCCATTTAACAGAGTGCAATAACACACAAAACAAAAAAAAATATCATCCAAAATAATAAACATCATAGCACACAAAATAAATAAACATGATCACCAATAATAATAAATGAATGTGAAATCATTCGATCAAACATACTCAAAATATGAGTACCCAATGGTATGGTCACATATACAATACAAATGAAAGAATAAAAGAATCTATAAAACTATTTACATCCACGATTCAACCTATACCATGTATATCAAGCCATATGATCTATCCCATTCGATCAAGAAACATTAGACCACTGCCCAACCTGAACATGCAAAAGTGATATCTACTCAGATACCCAAGTTCTATTGTTCCCTGATCAAGGTGTGAGTATAACATGGTAGGGAACCATAAAAATGATTCCATGAAGAACCAATAAATTTAGTGTATAAATGTGATATTTACAACATTAAAAACCCAATGAAAAGAAAAAAATAAATAACAATTATCGATCCTCTTGTTCTATCATGGAACCTCGACTAACCCAAAACTGCTTCAGCCAGTGTTAGAGTGTCTCTATGTATGACACATAATCATTCCTACCAAAACCAAGACCAATTGACATATAGTAGCTAGTGTAAATATAATATACTAAGGAGCTTCTAATTCATCCACATAGCATCAAGATATAAGCCAATCCCTATGAGGTTATATTTGGCAATTAATAGTCATCAGGAATCATCATATAACCCCAAGAGGTAATATTGGGAATTCCATAGTAATTAGGCCTCATTTTCAAACCCCCTAATGTAATATTTAGTATTAAATGATCATAAAGAATCATCACTAAATCCTAGGAGGTAATATTGAGCATTCCATACTCATTGGGAGTCTTCATCAAACCCATGAGGTAATCCTAAGAATTCTATAGTCATCAGACATCATCATTGAACCCAAATAGGTAATATTGAGTGTTCCACATTCATTAGGAATCGTTATCAATTCCTAGGGGGATGACCCTAGGCAATAAATAATAACAATTGATTCCTAGGGTGATGTCCCTAGTTAATAATTAATATCATTCATAGAGGTCATATCCAAAGAGGGATTTAAAGGAATCCCACGTATGTAAATAAATATTTGAGGGTGGCATATCCTCCCATTTAATCTCATCAAGGATAGACAACTTCGCAAGACCCTATTGAAGAAAAAAAGATCATATATTGAAGTAAAAGACCTATAATCTTCATATCCATAATGTCTCAAAATGATGATTCAGTTTTTAAGGTGATATCCACAATCATCTTTATGAATTTCCCATATACACCCTCTCACCAATTTTATCATCTCGCTAGGGTAATAATTGGGTCCCCTAATTCTCATTATAGATAGGAAACCCCTTATATGTCCTCTAAATATTAAACACATCTCATGGGTCAACACTAACCACTAGGAGGGAATACAATCCCTCAACATCATCAAGTCTCATTGAGGCCTTATTGTCCTCCTAAGAAAGTATCACATGGAGATGGCCTTGACCTCATATCCTTTCCAAGTTATCCTAGATTAGTCTGAACACCCAGCCTATCAATCCACCTAATCAAGGCCTACTCACTCAGGTCATCGTGATCTTAGTGGGATAAGGACTCTTATCTGATGGTTATCTCACTAGATCAAAGCCGTCAAGGCATCACAAGGTTCTCCACATAGCCAATCCCTAGTTCACCATCTAAATTTGTCCTAATCTCTATAAGATTATATCTAATAAATACTACACTAGGTACACTATATTATAATAAATTAATTTAATTAATACCCCTTGGTGTGCTCGTGTCTCAAGTAAACATATATAATCAAGGCCTCGATCATCGGTAGTTGAGAAAAACTTTCCATTTCACAATGGTCCAACATTTTCCTAGGTACCTTATCTAATTACACCCATTTAATGTTTCTAAAAAAAATTTAACAAATTTACACACCCTTGGAGGAGAGACAACAAATAAAATTCCATAAATAAAATTCATAAATAATATATTACTATGTATAGAGAACAACCAACCTTAATGTGAAGAAAAAACATTCTCCAATTCACTTCTTTATAGCCTTGATCAAGTTCATCCAAGTCCATGGGGCCATTGCTCATCTGATGAAATCCACGTGTAATATTCAAGTCACTAAATTATTTAATTATAATCAAATTATAATTATTTATTTACAATTAATTTAAAACAATTTTATAATTTTATTTTTAATATTCATAAATGCCTAATGTTTCACTAGGTCATCCCATCACACCAAAATTCCAGCAATGACATGTTTTAGACACCCAATTCACCCCCAAGCCCAATTAGTATAGAATCCTGAATTAAAAATTCTAATTTAATTGAAAAATAACCAAATTTGGGTCCAAAACCCTTGAAAATTCCATGGTACAACATATCATTGCTGAAATAATGTGGGATGATGTGAAAATGACACCACATGACATTATCTCACTAGGCTAGATGAAAGTTCCATAAAAATGGATAATTCCACCATACTCAAATTAAATAAGATCTAAAATGTAAACTGGTTCATCTAGAATTAAAAATTATATTGGGAAAACACTAAAGGGTTGAGGATAAATAATATATCTAGAAACACAAATTAAATTCAACCAAGATCACAAAAAATAATGGAATAAGTGATAGGATGATATATTACTAACTGCATCCTCATGTGCATGACTCATTTTGAAAGGAAAGGGGGCTCAAGTCCCCTCTTAAAGAATAAACTACCATCACTTTGTCATAGTGTGAATATAGTGTTCATTCTATGATTCATTGGGCAGTTCCCAATTTTCCCTTGACCATCCCTCTTTTACACCCTGAACACCAAGAGAACACCCCATGAAACCTATTCATGGTGTGAAAAAGCCTATTTTTCACTTTTAAATACCCTGGTCCCCCATCCACTTCCTTGACGTTCACCTAAACCCTCAAAATATCTACTTCACCTTCAATCATGTCCAAAAAACACTTTTTATGGTTATTATAATTCCTGGAACCTCATATCGTGTCTTGGTTCTCAAAAATAACAATCCAATATAAAAAATTAAAATTCCTCTAAAATTTCATAGATCATTTGACCCTGGGGAATTACAAGGTGTAAACTCAATCCACTGTGATATGATGTTTTTGTGATACTTTCAAATCGTGCATATGTTTTTTTGTAATTATTAACTATTTTTGAGCTTATTACAATATAATGTGTTGTAATTATAATTTATTTTGGATAGAATATTGATTCGAATAGTTGTAGGGATCTGAAGGGGTGTTAAACTAAATCATATAAATTCCACACCCTGGTGGTATTTTTTGTGGTGTGGAAAGGGTAGAGAAAAATTTTTGGTTGAAAGGAACTGATTTTTTGTTTGAAATTTAAAGGATACATGACATGAAGAATCTTATTGCATGGAAGGAGAACAAAAATAACCAGATCTTTGTTCCATGACACCTGATTCATGACCCGACAAAAGATTTAATAATAAAAAGTTTAAAAAATTGGCTAACCCTAGCCATCCAAGATAGACTATGGATTTCTTGGGTGGTAATGGAGGAAAGAAGGCTAGAACAAAGAGACACTGGTGTCTATTAAGAGAATTCGGCATGGGGCAGTGCCATGTGGAGGAAAAAATAATGGTTATAGAATGAGGTGGTACCACCGAAAGAAAAATACATTCTATGGAGTGGATTGACATATATAGGATTGTCCTACCAAAGGAAAGTATGATGTATGATATGTTCTATGTAGAAACTTTGTAATTGAAAAACCTCATTTTTTGGATTACGAAATCTCACCTTGAATATAGTTCAAGTGGAACACTGAGAATAATATATTTGGGCATCACATATAAACAATGGTGATCATTCTATGTGATGAAGAAAAAAATTAAAGTAGTGGAGTTTGTAGGATTAACTCCACAAATTTGTCTTTCTATACCACAATGAGTTCGGTCAATGCTAGAAGGGAAAAATATCCCACCTGATTCATTGGCATTTTATGTCGTAGTTGTAACGACACATGATTTTTAAATGATATTTTTTTCCTGAATGAATGTGTTTTATATATATTATATAGATAAAAAATATTGAAAAAAATATCTCAATAATAAGGAACATTACATTAGTTGGATGTGAAACCAATTAAAAATTCCAAACATTACGACTAGAAAAACTATAAAATAGAGTAGCTAAAATGGGATAATATAGACCGCCTCGATCTGTTAGAATCATCATCCACACATCCAATACTATAGAAATGAAAACAAGTATTACTAAACTAATCAAAATATTGAAAAATTAAAATATAACCTTATGATTAATTATAGTGAATTTTTTGTGAAATAATGATGTGCTATTTATATAGTATAAAGGAAAATGTTACCATTGGGATTTGATCATCATATGACTGTTGGTCAAATACGACCATTAGCCAATATAAAAATTGGTCAATAGGATCATTGGAAACTATACCCATTGGTGATAATTTTACCATTATAATTAGTGTTTATAAATAGTAATGAAAAAAGATAATTTATAAATAAAAAGTAAATTATGGTCTCAACCAGTAAAGTCATGTCGTTTGAAGCTCATTTGTCAGAATTTGGAAGGGAGGTAGCATTAGGGGGTTCACTCTCGACCATCCTTGATCTGAGATTCAATAATTGAAGCTTTAATTAAATTTAATATGGTATAAGTTCAATTTAGTGGATATTGACACTCGATCATCATTATCTAAGCCACTCCATATAACTACCACCATCACACACCTTACCCTTGGGCATAACTGGGTGTAATAAGGGCTCAGGTTTCTAGGCCTCAGTTTCCTAAATTATAATTTCATTTGTATAAATAAAATAGATATTCAATTAATTCTATTTTAATAATAGGTTTTCATAATAAAATTTATGTTTTATTTAGATGAATTTGATAAATAGATTATTGAAAACAAATAAAAAATAATTATATTTTTTAAAAATATATATATTTCTATAATTAAATACAATATTACGAATAATTTTGTTAATAAAATAGTTTTTTAAAACACTCCAATTTAAATATAAAAGTTAAAATAATTTGATAATGTCCTTGGAAAATTTTATAAGTGTTAAAAATTTGATCATGTCATAAAAACTGCTATTTTTTAATAAATACACATTTTTATATATAAAAGTTAAAATTATTATATTTAGAGAATTATTCTGATAAAATAGAAAATTTATTTGAAATAATCACATAAAAATTAGGTTAGGGTGAACTAATGAAAATTTTCTAAAATACTTCATTTTTTCATGAATAGTAAAAATATAGTTTTGGGTTTTCAGTATGTTTTATGACTTAATATTTATTTTATAATAATGTAATAATTAACTAACTAGAATCAAAGACCTAGAATATGTTATTTTATTAATATTAATCATTTTAATATGTTTTAATCAATTTCCAAACCTATAAGTGTCTTTTCAAAGTTTAAAATGGAAAATTTTATTTTAAAAGCATTATTTTGTTGAAAATTCAACTTTCCAAATCCAAATTAGTATTAAAAAATTATATTAATTTCTATTGGATTAAAATATCACAAATTTTTACTCAAATTTCTAAAACCATGAGAAAAATCCACGGGTAATCCAATATTTTTTCGTTTCCCAAAACCTAGATTTTCAAGACCTATATTTGGAAATTATTAAACAATTCCTCCACTTTTTATATGAATACCCACCCATTTCACCATTTCCATTCACTACCAATTCATAATATATGATTTTATTGTGATTTAACCTCCCCAGTAGTCCCTCTAATGTTTCTTCAATCCCCCAAAGTTCCAATCATCTTGATTTAGGAGTAACTTTCGAAGGTAATGGAATTATTTTACCTTTATCTTCAATTTAAGAATCTGTTTTTGTATGTTTCTTCTAAATGTTATGTTACTCTCATTTAATTAATTTTGTATCATTACCTTTCATTCAAATTATGTTTTAGAAATTGGATACCCTCACTTTCTCTCATTTTACCCTTTTCTAAAACCATGTTTTATACCTATCCTTCAACTAAATTTACATTCCAAATTTCTCTCTTTTACTTGATAAAATTGTCATTAATTTTATTTTAATGAATACAAAAACCTCTTCATTTTCCATGTTTATTTAACAAGATATAAAAAATTATTTATTTTTGGATTTATATATATGAAACCCACATTTACTTTTAATGGGTTAAACATAATGTAATGATCATGTCTGTAAGCACTTTTGTATACCATGGTTTTAATAAGAGACATGTTCATTATTCTCCAAGGGTTTTTAAATTAGTGATTTATTATGATCTATGTGGATGAAATAAATTATTACATCTCAATAATGAACTCTGATAGTGTTCTAATTCATTGGGAAAAAGAATTAATCTCTAGAGATGACATGTTTTATAATAACTTAGGGAATAAACTTTGTAATTTTCATTTATGAAACCTTAGTGATAATCCTCGGGGATATTCTTACAAATTTCTCATTTAAATTTATTTATCCATATTTCCATGTTGTGATTCTTGTTCATATTTTTATTATATGCATATTTTTTATGCCTTATTACAATGCCTAATGTTCTTACTGATATCTATCATGATCACATTCCATATGTATCTCTTTCTTATTCCCTTACTAGGAATCACATTCACCCCTTTTTTATTTATGTCCCTAGGTTATGAGATTCAGTAAAATTAACCTAGGGGGAACCCACTAAGATAAATTTTAAGTGGATTTAGAAGATTTTTTACGTGTTTATGTGTTTTTCTTCAAATTTCCATGAGACTAAACATTAAAAGATCCTATGATTTTACATGTATTTAAATATTAAATTATTTAAATTGTGGGATTTCATAGTTTATATAAAATCATAGATTAGTTATTTTTGAAAATTAGGACTTGAAAACATAATAAATAACCCTAGGGTCAAGTCTAAATATAGGAAAACATCATTATATTTTGGATAGTATTAAGTAAGTGGTTTCCAAAAAATGAATCCATTTATAAATACTATAAGTGGATGTGTCTATGGAATATACATACCTAGGGGTTGCACACAAAAACAATTCATTGATCTAGACTTGATTAGGAACTGGTGAATGAAAATTGGCCTTGTTGAACAACTGGTTTGACCCTCCAGGGGGATATGTTTGTTTAATAACAATATTTTTATGAACTATAATGAGAGATATATTAAAATTTTAATTTTTATTAAAGAATAAAATATTTAATAATTAGGTTTTATGACTTAAAATCCCTTTAAAATTATAATATTTTTAAAAGTAACACATTTCTCACTAAGGATTTCTTCTTTTATAAAAATGGTAGAAAATATGAGAAACTGTGTAAATGATGAGTGTAACGAATGATGTACTGATAACCTTCCAATTAAATATGGAATGGAAAACTTTTTAAGGATTATGAACCAACAATTTTGAGTTATGAATAATTAATTGAATAGATTTGAGCGACTAGATTCATCTCGAAGGAACAACTATCTGTTGATTCTTTCATCTGTCAAAAACTACCTTCTTTTAATGGATCTACCAACCCATTTATTATTAAACAATGGATTGACTCTATAGAAAAGATATTTTCTATAATCCATTATTCATAGCTAGATAATTTCACCATGGATGTATAATTCTTATAATGAGAAGCTAATCAGTGGTATACACTAATTAAAAAAATAAATCAAAGAAGGGAGATTGATGTTATTGAGTGGGAAGAGTTTAGTGGAATCTTTTTCAAAAAAATATTTTCCCTATTTGATATGAAGAATAATGGAGCAGGAATTTTTATATCTAAATTAGAATGAAAATGAATCGATGGGAAGCTGTGAGATGAACATTACAATACTTCCTCGATACACCTCTGGCTTTATTATGTATCCCAAGGGAAAGGTTGATATATTCTTTAGTGGACTGAGACCCGACCTTTAGAAGAATTTAATAAATAACGACTATGAAAACTATGAGAAAATATTTCAGAGTTATATGATGGTTGAATTATAATTTGGAGAGACACATTTTTCACATATATGGAGTTAAAATAATAGATAAATGGATCCCAACACAAGTAATTATTTCGATCATAGAAGAGAAAGAAAGAAATTACAACATTCCACATGTAACAAATATGGGAAGAAGCATTCAGGGAAATAATTCCTCGGGAGTGTAAAATTGTACAAATTCAGAGGGTATGGTCATATATATTGAAACTTTCCTTGTGAGTTGAAGCCTCAACTTCTCAACACTAATGACAAAGGGAAGATGGTACAGGCCAAACCTGAAGTTCATTGCTTTAAGTATCGGTAGCTTGAGAACTTCTCTAATCAATGTTAAAATATGAAGATAATGGAGGGAACCCACAATCAACCTTATTATTAGAAAATGGAGAAAAGTCAATAATTTTATATCATGACGTATAAAATAGAGGCTCTAAATGATTTGGAGGCAGGTAAAATCGTGATCTCAAAGCTAGAAAGTACTTTTTTATTCTGGTACTACGCATTCCTTTATTTCATCCATGTTTTCAATGTATATAGAATCAATACCTAAGAGACTAGAAGTAGAGGAATTGTCCAATACACCTAGATGGGTTATCCTAGTATCAATAGTGTATCAAAACTTTAGTATGAACTTTGGTGAGTACAATCTCATCGAAAATCTAGTAGTCATTTCCATGGTGGAATTAGACACTATACTAGGGATGGATTGGATCTCAAATTATATTGATAAGGTTAACTACAAAAGAAAGGAAATATTAGTGGTATTAATATAAAACTTATATTTATCTCAAAATTAGAGACATCCCTGCCCAAGCTTTGTCCAGAATCACCTACCATTGAATTCTTTATGGAGATGATTAGTGAAGAGGGAGAAGGAAATTAAACTATAATGATATAAAATGTATCTATCATTTAGGAATACATATACATATTTCCTAAAGAGTTACATGACCTATCCCAAAAATAGATGTAGATTTACACATTTAACTCATACATGGATCCAAAAAAATATCGAATAACTTGTAAAGAATGGAAAATGTGAAGTTATGAGAATTAAATAAACAATTTCAAGACATTTTGGAGAAGGGGTGTATTTGACCATGTGTGTCTCCTTGGGTATCACTTATTCTCTTTTTAATTAAGAAGGATGGATCAATCCATTAATGAATTGATTATAGAGAACTTAATGGGATCAAAGTGAATAACAAGTACCCTCTCCTAAGGATTTATGATTTGTTAGACCAGCTTCAAGGGCCTCAATTTTCCTCTATGATTGAACACCAATCTAGGTATCATCAATTGTGGGTTAAGAAATAAGATATTCCAAAAAACTACCTTCTGAACAAGATACGGTTATTATGAGTTTTTTTATACCCTTAAGTTGACTAATTCTACCGCTTTATTTATGAATTTGATGAATAGAATCTTTAAAGACTACATTTATAAATTCATCATAGTTTTTATTTATTATATTTTGATATATTCTAAAATACATAAGGGACATGAGGATAATCTATGGGTAAAATTGAAAACTCTGAGTAAAGAGAAGCTATTTCGAAAATTTCGTAAATGGAATCCCATTTATAACATGTTTCATTCTTGGGTAACATTTTAACCAATGAAGGAATATCAATTGACTCTTCTAAGACAAAGGCTATAGAGAAGTGTCATCATCCTACAATGATAGATAAGATTTTTAGTTTCCTTGGTTTAGCAGGATATTGTAGAAGGTTTGTGAAAAAAATTCACAAATTTCTAATCCACTAACCATGTTAACTCAAAAAGGATCTGATTACATAGGTACAATGGATTGTGAGGAATGTTTCCAAGAATTGAATAAGAGATTGGATGCTACACCCTTGTTAACTCTACCCTCTATCAGTGATGGATTTTTTATTTATAGCAATCCAAATCTAAAATGGATTGGATTAATCCTCCTGAAAAATGAAAAGTTGATCTATTATGCATCTCAATAGGTAAATCCTCATGGGAATAATTATACTATTCATGACCTATAGTTATTTTTTGTTATTTTTTCTCTAACAATATAGATACGCTATCTTCATGGGGAGAAATTTAATATATATATAGACCACCAAAGATTGAAGTGTATGTTCATATAAAAGGAATTAAACATGAGACAAAGTAAATGTTAAACTCTTATCAAATACTATTACTATTTTATTAATTATCACCGTGAAAGAGAAAACAAGGTTTCTAATGCATTAAGTTGGAAAACAGCTATTTTACTAGAAACGATAAGGATTCAAGGAGATCCATTGATCAAAGACTTGGTAAGGTTGGAAATGGGAATTGTAAGAAAAAATATATTATAAACCTCATCCCAAATGATTTCCCAACCATAATTACCAGATGAGATTAATAGATCTCAAGTAGAAGATCCTTTTTTACAAAGGAAGAAGTGTCTATGAATAATGGGATGTTTCAAGAGGACAATATTGATTAAGAAGGTGTCACAAAATCTCATACGAGGATATGTGTTCAATATATCCCAAATATGAAAAAGAATATGATGGATGAAGATCATATATATACATTCTATATACATATTGGATGCACTAGAAAGTATAGGGACCTTTGTGATCATTATTGGTGGTATAATATGAAAAGGGAAATTTTTGACTACACGGCAAGGTGCATGGTGTGTTAGCAGGTAAAGGCGGAGAGAAAATTTTCTAAAGGGATATTGAAACCACTACCAATACCAATATGGTTGTTGGAAAATATCACTATGTACTTCATCACTGGTCTATTAATAAGAACCAAAGGAAATAATGCGATATATTTTATTGTGGATCGACTCACCAAGAAATTCCATTTCATTACTATTTGGGAATATTTATCTCTTGACTATATTTCCAAGATATATGCAAAGGAAGTGGTGAGGATGCATGGGGAACCACTCTCTATCATTTATAATCATGATCCAAATATCACTTTAAAATTCTGAATAAGTATTCAATATTCTCTAAATACTAAATTGAATTTTAGTATGGATTATCGCCCCTAAACTGATGGATTGTTGGAAATGACTATTCAGAAACTCAAGGACATGAAGATAAAACTGTTAATGTAATTTAAAGGTAGATGGGATCAACACCTACCATAAGTTGAGTTCTCATACAACAACAACTTCTACAAAAGTATTTACAAGACACCCTATGAATATCTATATGTAAAGCGATGTAGAAATCCTACTTTTAAGGATGATGTTAGAGATAGAAATCTACTTGGAACTGATCTTGTAAAAGATATGACAAAAATGTTTCATTCCATCCAAAAACATATAAAGAATGATTAGACATGGAAGAAAATCTATGCTGACAACTATCGAAGGGGTTTTTGATTTTGATTTTAGAGAAAAAAACATTTGGATATTACCATGGAAGATAGTTATGTGGTTTTGGAAGAAATGTAAGCTTACCCTAGGTATATTGGCCCCTTTGAAATCCTTGATCCAATAAGATAAGTGGCCTATCAGATGGAACTTCCACATTATCAGGATCACATTCATGATGCATTCCATATATCTCTCTTGAGGAATTACAAACCAGATCCATACATGTACTGAATCTAGAGATGGTACAATAGGAATATTACATCTCTTATGAGGAGTAGCTGGTGAAGATATTAGACCATAGAGAAAATTTTCTATGCAACACAACTACCCGCCTTGTCAAACTCTTGTCAATGAAACATAAATATGAATAAATGTCATGGGAACCTAAAGAGATAATGAGGCAAAAGTAACCTCAGATTTTCAAAACTGAGAGAATGAGTTCAAATTTAAATGATGAAGTTTTTTAATGGGGGAAGAATGTAACAACTCAGGATTCTTAAATGGTATTTGTTTCTTCATTGAATTTTTGTTATATATTTTATAATATTATACACATAAGAAATATATAGAAACCAAAAAAATCTTTTCTCATTAATAATGGAAATTATATTACTCTACTATGAAACAAACTAAAATTCCAAATATTAAAAATGGGAAAAAATATAAAATATATTAGCTAAAATGAGATAATATGGATCACTCCTATGACAACCCTTCTCATTATTACACATTAATTCATGATTTATCACAAAAGGTTACACATATTACAAATCATAATATTGATTATTATATTGTATTTGGTAATTAGGTACATATCATAACATCTTGAACATGGGATAAAAAAATTATTGAAAACTTCCATAACATGATTCTCAAATTCCATGGATTTTAAATCTTTACGAGATAACCAGGGGACATACATAATAAAGGGGTGATATATAAAGCCCATTAAGGTATTAAACATGGAATAAGGTGATACATGTTAGAAAATATTCATATAAATATGTAATAAAATGTGATATAATCATAAACATGAATAATAATGCATGATATAGCATGATAATATTTACCTGGGAAATGATACAACAACTTAAAACACTGCATCATAAACATAATTCAATGATAACTGCCAAGAAATAATGATGGATAAAGTCACATAAAATAATTATTTTCACTACCTATCCCAAAATAGTGTCTATGAGACTAAACATTACCCAGTGCATTGAAGCACTACACAATTTTGGGTTCACCCATCACTTTCATTTCATTCCCATGATTAAGTGTGCTAAATAGATCATAAAAAATGATTAATTCATAATAATATTTAATTCCAGGATAAATGAGTGTAGAATAAATATGTTCCATTCCCACGTCAAAGAGATATAAGTATATAAAGTTTAACACCCTTGATAGGAAGTGGGTATGGTATTCACTACACAATTTTTGTTTCATAGAAAAATCGCTGTGAAATTTCGAGAGCATAACGACGTCACTTAAAAATTCATAAAATGGTTTGATGAGACAGAAATTGGTACTTAATAATTTTTAAATGAAATTGGTATTAATATGTAAATGTAAATACATGTTCCAATAATAGGTATTATAAATATAAGGCATGAGATAACTATGAAACTTCAATAAATAAGAGAAGGTGAGGATCCCTTACTTGAGTTTGTGACTCTAAATGTTTGTGAGGAGCTTAATAATAGCTTGGGGGAACCCTAAGAGGACTCTAGAGAGGGTATGGAAGAGTATTTATGTTATCCAAGGATTTTTAGTGAATAAAAAGGAGGTCTTGAGTGGGTGTATATAGAAAATTAGTGCATATTTCTTTATTATTTCTCAAACTTTGGTTTTTGACGCTATATAATTAAATACCCAAAACCAAAAAATGTCTAATATTTTCTCACATGGTTTCTACCAAATGGGTGTGTTTTGAATTATTTTATCTGCCTAGGTGATGATAATAACAAAACAATACACTTTCTTATGTGTAGGTGAGTGATACTCTCAAATAAATGATTTTACAACCATAAAATATATTAATGGTTTTGGAGGATTCAGAATAGATTTATAAAATTAACAAAATAAACATAAAATAAAATAATTTCAGAAGAAAAACCTATATTTTTCTTTTATCCAATTTATAATATTTATTAGATTAATTTTTTTTCATTATGATGTCATAATACACAATGTATATTTATATGGTATTTAAATTTTACCCGAAAATTCGAACCTCTCATAAAATTATGATAAATTATCCATTAGATAATTTCAAAATTATGATTCCAAAAATAATATTCATTTTATATAAATAATTTTATAAATAAATTAATTTTTACTTTTAAAACAATATTCCGACATTTATTGAAAATGATGGGATTTTTTACAATAACAGTTCTTGAACCCTTAAATTTCACTTCATAAAATTATGTGATAGGTTATATTTAATGAAAATTGGATAATAATAATATTTTATTAAAATTTTATTTATTTCATAAATCCATTAATTCATCAAAATAAATTCCATAAATGAATTTTAAGATTACCCAAAAATACTATTTGTATTTTATTGTATAAAAATATTTTATATGGTAACAATAATAGAATAAAAATATATTTATTATAAAAAATAATGAAAATAATAATATTTCTATGGTATTTATAAATTTCCATTTAGTACACCAAAAAACTCCGTGATATTAAGGTGCGCGATGGTGAGATTTTTATGTGGTTGTTCGACGAACAGGGTTTGGGTCATGATCTCGATGACCTTGATTTTCTCCTATAAACAGTTTCTCTCAGGATTACGTTGTCGGATATCTTCTTGGACTTGGTTAAGGGAAAATAAAATTGATTCTATTTCTCTGGGAAGCTATGAAAAATGGGATTCATAGGGTACGATCCTACAGTTTAAGGTAATCACTTCTTTTGTCTTAGACAAATGGAATTGTTAAAACCCTATATTTATAAAATTCATGTGATCAATGTTCAATGGATATTTTATCAATAGTAAAGATTATTAATATTCATTTAAATACAATAGAATATAATAAAACCAAATAAGTGAAATTATTTTCTATAACCATATCACAAAATAGTACATTTAATTAAATCATAAGGGAATTTTTATTTATAATTGTTCTGGTCGTTACAACCCCAATATACTAGAATCATCACCCCATGACCAAAACAATAAAAATGAAACAAAAAATTAATAAACCAATTAACATCCTAAGAAATTAAAATATAACCTTTTGTGGAATTGTAGTTAATTTTGAGATAAATAATTAATTAGAATTTATAGGGTATAATTGGAAATGTGACCATTGGGATTCGACTGTTATACAACCATTTTTCATATATGAGTATTGGTTAATATAAATATTCATCAACTGTACCATTAGAAACTATACCCATGAGTGATAATTTTACCATTATAATTAGTTATTATAAGTAGTAATTATAAAGGATAATTGATGCATAAATGATAAATGATTACCTCAACCGGTAGATTTATGTTGTTTGAAGCCCATTTCTTAGAACATGGGAGGGATGTAGCATTACTGGGTTCTCCCTGGACCAATCATAAGTCATGTTTCAAAAATTAAAACTTGAAAAAAAATCACTTATGGTGGATGTTTAAGTTATTTTATATTACCACTCTGCCGAAGTTAGCCGAGCCACTCCATGAAACCACCACCATCACACACCTTACCCTTAGGGTGTCGTGGTGTAATAAGGGCTTAAGTGTCTAGGCCTTAGTTTCTTAAAGTGTAATTTCATTTGTATAAATAAAATTTGTATTCCATTAATTCCATTTTAATAATAGTTTTTTCAAAATAAAATGTATGTTTTATTGTGATGAATTTGATAAATTGAATTCTAGACACAAATAAAACATAATTATATTTTTAGAAAAAAATATAAATTTTTATAATTAAAAAACATATTGTGAATAATATTTACTTTAATTAAATAGTATTTGAAAAAAAATTATTTAAATATAAAATATAATATAATTTTACAATGTCCTGGGAAAATTTTTGTAATTGTCATAAATTTGATTGTCTTAAAAACTGATATTTTCAATAAAAATGGAATTTTTGTATGTAAAATTTCAAATTATAATATTTGTACATTTATTTTAATAAAATAAATATTTTATTTTAAATAATAATGTAAAAATTAGTTTATGTTGAATTTATGATAATTTTATTAAATACTTTATTTTTATGAATAGTAAAAATACAATTTTGGATTTTTGTCTATTTTATGACGTCATATTTATGTCATAATTATGTAATAATTAATTAACCATAATTCTAGACCTAAAGTTTTTTTATTTTATTAATAATTATTATTTTAACATATTTTAATCAATTTCAAAACCTATAAGTGAATTTATAATGCTCAAAATGAGAAATTTAATTTTAAAAGAATGATTTTGTTGAAAATTAAACTTTCAATGTCCAAATAAGTATTAAAAAATTGTTCTTGGAACTGGTTGATTAAAATATCATAAATATTTACTCAAATATTCAAAACCTTTACCAAAAACCATGGGTAATCCAATTATTTTTCTTGTTCCACAACCAATATTTTCAAGACCTATATTTAGAAACTATTAAACAATTCCTCCACTTTTTCTATAAATACCAACAAATTTCACCATTTATCTTCACTCTCAATTCATCCTGCACAAATTTCTAGTGAAGTTTCCTCCCAATCAGTCCCCCCATGGTTTCCTTAAGTCCCCAAGGTTCCAATCCTCAAGATTTAGGAGTAACATTTCAAGGTAAGGGAATTATCCTTTCTTTATCTTAAATTCAAGAACCACTTTTTTTATGTGTATTATAAATGTTATATTTCTATATTTCACTACCTTTTTATCATATAATTACTGGAAGATTATATTTTACCAAAGTTATACCCTTATTCTCTCTCATTTTACCCTTTTCTAAAACCATGTTTTATACCTTTCATGCTTCCGAATTTACTTCTAATATTTCTCTCTTTTACTTGAGAAAATAAGCATTAATTTTATTTTTTCTGAAAACCAAAACCTCTTAATTTTCCATTGTTATTCATCTAGATATAAAAAATGATTTATTGATTCTGTTATTTATATATATTAAACCCACATTTACTTTTCATGGGTTAAAAATAATGTAATGATGGTGTCTTAAAGGACTTTTGTATGACATGATTTTAATAATAAACCTGTTCATTATTATCCATGTGTTATTAAAGAATTTATTTATTATTATCTATGCTTCCCACATTAATTAATACATAAATTTTTTCCTTGATAGTGCTCCAATGTATTAGTTAAATGATTTCATCTCTAAATATGACATGTTTTATTATACCTTGATGAATAACCTTTTTAATTTTCATTTATGAAACCATTATGATAAAACACGGTGATATTCTAATTAATTTCCCAATAAAATTTTGTATCCACATTTCCATGTTATTATTATTATTTTTAATTATGATATTCCCCTTGTTTAGACCTTATTTTTATACCACATGTTGTTATTGATATGTATCGTGATCACATTTCATATGTCTCCCTTTATTATTTCCTTACTAAGACTCATGATCACCATTTTTCATTGATGTTTGTCCTTAGGATATGAGATATAGTAAAAGTAAACTAGGTAGAACCCATGAAGATTAATTTCAAGTGGATTTAGAAGAAATTTTTTATGTGTTTGTGTATTATTATTCTAATTTCCAAGAAACTGGACTTTAAAAGATCATGTGTTCATTTTATGTAATGAAATGTTATTGTGATTAAAAGGAAATATTACATCATAGCCTTTGAGGAGATTCAAATTTTTTACTAAGGAAAGGGATAGTTGTTCCATGAGTAGTAAATTTATTCTACAATATGTTTGAATAGTGTATATAAATTATAGAGGCTTTGTGGTTCATGTCATGTCACCTGATGTCATTCTATGAATTGTGTTTTATTATAAATAGAGTCTAGTGTGAGGTTGTTCCAAATTTTATTTATCATTTTAAAATTTCTATGATTTCTTAGGAGGAAACTTAAAAATTGTTTTTCATTTTATCACTTTGTTTCTTAATTGTTGTTATTAATTTAAGTATGTTTTTTTCATTCTTAATTTTTCTTTAACTTTTTTTCATTATGTATTCTAGAACTCATTCCAATGAATAAATTATTCATGTGTTATGGTGATTCCATATATCATACATGAATAATTTGATTAAGGGGAGAGGGATTGAAAGTAAAAGGATGTCAACAGTAATTTTCTTCTAATCTCATTCATCGATGGTTTTGTTAATTCAGAATTGGGTTAGTACATTAGTAAAATTTTATCCCATTACACAACCCTAATAAAGATGAGTGTGAAGAGAGTAAATACAACCTATTTGAGAGAACTAGGTTATGATCAAAAGCCCATATTTTTCTATCACATCAAAATTAAATTATAATTCATCTATGTTTAGTGTATTTCCTTGCCTAAGGGATCTTCACCAGTTTAGATGGAATCAATGGATTTTAACAAAAACAAATGATATTTTTAGAATGAATTTTTGAATAATTAATCCAACTAATTAATGAGTGAGAAAGGTATTAATTTTTTAAAATATTTCTTCAAAATTGATTTTGAACCCATTTTTAATAATAAAAAATTAATCATAATGAATTTAGTTTTTATTTTAGATTGATTCAAGAGATAATAGTTTTATGAGTCAAAAAATGAATCTTCCAAATCTAAAGTCTCACATTCACATCTTCATGGGATTATCTTGATCTTCCACTACCAATATTCTTTATTATTAGAGGATAGATAAATATTATAAGTTTATAAACACAAAAAAATTCCCCTAGACGCTAATAATGCTTGAAGACATTGAAAAAATTAAATTCCATTATTGATGAGGGGTGATGAAATTTATATTTTATACATGTTTTTGATTAGATCAATCTCATCTCATAACCTTATGGTTTTCATTTTTTATTCTTTTTAAATTTGTGGGGTGTGATATTTTTATTGTTGTAGGGAAACCAGTGTATGATCAGGAATCTAACCACTCAATCAAAAAGCATGGAATCCTGAGTGCCACTTGAGTATGAACCTGAAATTGAGTGGACCTTGAATTTATGGAGACATCTAGTGATGATAGAAAAAAAATCCATTGTACTATATATATTTAAATCATAGTTCATGCACCTAGAGTAGCAAAAAAATTCATAACCAATTTTTATATAATATGCCAATATAAACTATGGATTGTTGTCCATTGATTGGGAAACCTCTAGCATCATGTAGCCACTAATTCCAGAAAATAATTTTAAAATAAATCCTAGTCTCTTATTTAAGATCTAAAGCACAGGATATTTAAGTGGGCTATAAATAGAAGACCCACATGAACATATCTCATTCTTTCTAGAGATTTGTGACACTTTTTGTCATAATGGTGTGTCGTTAGACAATATTTGGAAACATTAATTTCTATTTAAACATTAATACAAGGATGAATATTATTTTAAGATTCAGTTTAAAGAATCAATCACTACATAGGATGAGTTAGCCAAGAAACTCATGGATAAACACTTCCCACCTAGTTATAAATAGAAACTCTAGAGTGACGTCAAGAATTTATATCATTTATATGATTAATTATCTTGGGAGGCTGGGGAAATATTTAAAGAATTATTCAGGAAGTTTCCACACTATTATCATGATGTGTGATTATAGATGAAATTTTTTTATTATATATTATAGACTGTATCTTGAGCCATGGTGGATACATTGACTGACAGAGCCTTAATGATGATGATGTTAAAATTTTATCGGGATCTCATCAATGAATTATCCCATAATTCAAATCTTTGGAAATGTGAGAGAGGACCACTAAGGTAATTAATGAACAAGGTAAATGATATCACCCATTTTTATGCTCAATTGGAGGGACTCACCAAATCTAGTATAGTTTTAGAAATATCAAGACCAAAACTATAGTATAAATTAGAGGACACATGGATATCCACCTTAGTCAAATCCCTAATATATATTTCATCCATTTCTAACTCCTAGAGAATATAAATTGTTTCCATAACAATTATACCAACAATAATCAAGTCCATACTACAATATCCTAACCATCCCTAAAAACTATCTATTGAGGATCTAATTCAAACTCATATTAAAATATAATATAATCATTTATCTATAAAGACCCCAATATAATTATTTATAAGGCCTCTATTTGGAACCAAAAATGATAGGTAGGTAATATTTCTTGGACTCTCCCAGACCGATTACCAGGTAACCAACCCAGTAACATAGAAATTCAATCAAGCGAGGACGATAAGTCTTTAATTTTGAGAAGTGGGTGAGAATTAGAAGAAAGAAATCCATAAGAGGTTGAGAAACATGAATAAAGTAAGAAATAGTAAGTGGGTAAACTGGGTTGGAAAAAATAATTTGTAAGAATTTAGATATGGGAAACCAATGGAAAAAAGAGAGAGGTGATAAGCAAGCACGAGGGATTGTACTATAGGTTGAAGAAGTGGTGAAGGAGGAATAATAAAGGGAATTTAAATCTTATAAACCCCAGGTTCTATTACTATATAAGATTATTCATGGTAAATTATATACATAATAATTTTTTTTTGGATATTCTCAAACAGTTATGGATAAAAATTCCATTTACATATGAAATTTCACAAATATCATTATGAAACCTTTCTTAAAATATCTCTTTTCTAATTATATAATATTTTAATAATTTGTTTTTTTATCAATTATTGGATAACTAGGGTCATTAGTTTAAATAAAAAAAACAAAAAAATATTAGATACACTAATAATTTTTTATTTCACACACAATTGGTTCATGTACATTCAACAAAGTGGTTTATTATATGGAAAATATTGTTAAATTAATTCAAATAAGTTTCTTTAGTAGGATAGGTTTAGATTATTTAAATATAATAAGATTATCCTTGATAATATCTTACCCATTAGTGAAATAACCTTGCGTAGTCCTTTAAGATGTGATAGTAAAAGGGGGGATTAATTCTTTCCCTTACTTCTTGATCATAAAAATAAATGAGGGGATTTACCTATCTTTTTTGGAAAAACATTTCTTGAAACTATGAAGGAAATGATTGATTTTAACCATATAATAATTATATTCCAATTATGAAAGTAATAATTTTTTTTCAATTTGGTTAAATATATACATAAATGAACTAATTTAGTAGATTGTCTGGATATTTTCACTGGGGAAGAAAAAGTAGAATAAAACTATCTCTATTAAGTTTGTAAGAGGAGTAAAAAGTTTAATATGCATTATTCCTCAATTTATACTAAAAATAAGATAGGTATATTAAAAACCTCATCAATGAGATGATAAGGGAAAAAATAGCAACTCGATGAGGAAGATAACTCCAAAATAGAGAGTGTATTGTGGACAAAACCTTTATAAAGGGATTTTTATCTAGAATTCACACCATTGATCATAAATACATCAATTATTAAAATTATTTTACATCTAATTACTAAAATATATTAATTATAGGGAATTAATGAGACTCTACTAATCATAATTAATTCAATATTGATAAGGGAACAGTAGGAAAAACTACTTTCAGTTTTGATAAGTAGGCTGCAAGTTATTTCTTAGAGGTATATCTTATATCAAGGGGATCAACCCCATGGTGTTCACCCATATGATTTTCTAAAATAAGGGATTAGTTTTTTCCTTTAACTAAAAAAATACTCATTCTACCAATGAAAAAGTTATTTAATAAGATTTGTAGAAATTATTAGACACATGGATCATATTTCCTACCTCTAACACTGAGTAGATGAGTCCTCTACAAGTAGTTCCTAAGATAGGGGCCTTAAAAGTAATTAAAATGAGAAGAATGATATTATTAAAAGAAGAAAAATAATGTGCTGGTAACTATTTTTATATTATATAATATTAAATTTAGAAACACAAAACGATCATTTCTCACTGACATTCATAGATTAAATGCTAAATTAACTAGTTAGGAATCAATTTTATTGCTTCATTAATGGTTACTAAAGTTATAAATAGATACCGGTGGACATATCCCATCATTCCATGACTACACTCACTTTTTTATGTGGGAATTTTACCTATCATTGTATGGAAATCAATATATGAAATTCACTAGTGGCATTGAAAAGCTCCATGACACATATATTTACTGATATAGAAGTGGGGTTATTTGAAATATTCATGGATGACTTCTCAGTTTATGGGTGTTGTTTTGAAGTGTGCTTAAGAAATATTTATTTGGTACTAAAGAGGTGCGGAAAAAAATTCTGGGTACTGAATTGGGATAAGTTTCACTTCATGGTGAATGGAATCATTTTTCTTCGGTGCCAAATTTCAATGTGGGGAATAAAAGTTGAACCTATGAAAATTAAAGTGGTAAAGGAGATATTAGAAACTACCACATTAAAGGGTATTAGAAACTTTCTTAGATATGTTAGATTCTATTACTATTTTTTCAAATAATTTTCCAAGATAATTTTATAGAATGTTGACCAATTTTATTTTATAGGGATATGAAAATATTCGTCCATTGTCTGAAAGGGGAATCTAGTGGCTCCCCCAATTGTATTCACTCCAAATTGGGAAAAAGAATATGAACTTATGTGCAATTTAAGTGATTCCACTTTGGAATATTTCCTGAGGAAAAGGTTGATCACATATTTCAACCCATTAGTTATGATATTTTCACATTTAATGATTCAAAAAAAAATATACAACTATAAAGAAGGATCTTCTCATATTTATGTTTGATTTTTGATAAATATAGTCCAAATTTTGTGTTGTCCAAAGTAGTTGTTTACACTGACCAGTTTTAAGGTAATTATTGAATAAGAAGGATTCTATATTGAGGATGATTCATTTTATTTTACTACAAAAAGAGTTGAATATTTTAATTAAAGATAATAATTGATTGTAAAATGTAGTTGAATTCCACTTAGGAAGCTACAATAGTCACATTTAGAGGAAGAGGAATAGTTTGATATTCATGATGAGTTCTGAGATAAGAATCTCTTTTATATTGACTTCCAGGTCTTTCTATGGTTACTTGATATATAAAATTACTTGGTGAGGTGGGTTATTTATATTTACATCTTATAAAACAATAATAAAAGATTTATGGATAACATAGCTTATTATTTTTGGGATGATCCACATCATTTAAAGAAATATATAGATGGCATGATTCGAAGATGTGTTCTCAAAGAAGAAATGAAAAGCATGATAGATTTATATTATTCATAACCTAATTGGGTACACTATGGGCCAAATTGAACAGTGTATAAAATTTTATAGAGTATATTTCGTTGGACTACACTTCACAGAGATGTTAAACACCTTGTGGAATGATGTGATCACTACCAAATAGTAAGAAACATTGGGAGATAGAATTAAATGACCCAACACCTAATTATTTTAGTTTAATAATTTTATGTGTGGGTAATATACTTAATTATACACCTTCTAAAATAATTACACAAAAACATATATCCTAGTATGTCTATATTATATATGAAATGTGAGTTGGAGACAATGATACTTATCTCAATATGAATTAGGTGGTTATATACTCTCTTAATAAAATATATATTTTCTCAACTTAGAATTCCTTGATTACTCATCCATGACTAAGGAACTTATATAGACTAACAGTTTATAAAGGTATTGATTGAAAATTATGATATTTGATAAAATAGTATAACCTCTTACCACCCAAAAATGAGTTTACAAGTGAAACTTTCTCACTGAGAGTTAAAAAAATTCTTAAGATAGAGAATTTGAGGAAAAAGTATTGGAGAAAAAGTATTGATGATGCATTTCATGCATATAGAATAGATTATAATACACCCATTGGTATGACCCCCTAGTTTTTTTTATGGTGATATTTTCATATACTGGTAGAGCATAAACACTAGTCATATTAGACTATAATGAGGATGAACATGAATTCCCAAAAAGTGGGAGAGGGAATAAAGTTGTATTTGACTTAATTAGAAGAGATATGAAGATATTATTATATGAATTACAATACCTAAAAATATAAAACAAAAAAAAATTCATGATTGACACATATATCAGTGATAATTTTCTTTTGGAGACAGGGTATTATTGTTTAAATCATGTGTGAAATTGTTTCAATGAAAGTTTATTTCAATGTGTTTAGGAATATTCATGGTACTCAAGGTCTTTCCATATGGATATATTGAAATTCATAAGTATAAAAAAGACTCTTTCAAGGTCAATGGTCAATGGATAAATATATACATGTATTTTTTCTATAAGGGAATATTATTTTTTTATAATTTGATTCAATACATGAAGGTATATCTAGCTCTCAACGTAAAATTAAGTTATAACTGAAGGCCACCCAAGTAATTTTTATATTAATTTATGTATTCTAATAGAGTAGTTTATATGTTTTTTAAAGTTAGAGGCTCTAAAAACCACTTCCCCATACTAAATTATTGAATCCTCAATGGTTGGGTATCCATGTAAAATCTGAATTTAGAGTATATAGTTCTTGTTGTATAATGATGAAGGACATTTTGGGGTGATATATATCAAGTAAATTTAGTTTTCAATACAATGATTTACTCCATGCCATGAAGGAGGAAGTTCAATAACTTTGTAAATATCTAAATTTTCATATGGTATCACCTTCACCATGAATTATGGTCATGAGGAAGATGCATAGACATAAAAATGTCAATCACAATGCAACAGAATTGACATTCACAATTATACTTTTTATGATAAAACCAATAGTACTACATAGATAGCACAAAGTTAATTACTTCATAAAATATGTGGAACTCAACACAATAGTTCCTTTATCATATCCGAATAATTTTTGTGATTTTTTCCATTAATTTATGTGTCATGAAGTGATTCTATATGTTGTGATGCATTTACTGGATTTAAAATTTCTAAAAATAACCCTAATTTACATCACTGATCTCTAAAAACCCCCTTTCTAGAACTCCCTTAACTGGTAACTCTTTACTCTCCCTTCCCTTTAATGAGCATCCAATGTCATAGGTATCTTTCATCACTCATTTTTGTTGAGGTTTCTAATATTCGTTCCCCCAAAACCCAAAAAAAAACCCACGCAATCCAATTTTTTTAATTTCCTTGTCCTACCATTTCCCCTTCTCAATCTATTTCTTGTTCACTCGACCTCACCAGTTCCTAGTCCCTTACCATCATTCATTTCCCTTTAATACACCATTATTCTTCTTTGATTCAATTACAACTCCACCACTAATGGATCGCTTGAAGAAATATACACCCAAACCCCTAAAGAAAATCTTTCCAAAACCATCATTTTAGTGGAAATACATCACCCCTATCATTCTCCATAACCTTCCACCAACCCCTATTCATATAACTATTCTACTTCTCACTTATCATAGGGGAGGATTCCTCACATTAGTATAATTACACAAGCTTATAGTTCACTATGAAAATATATTAATAATTATTCGATGAGATCAAGTTGGAGGACATGGAAACCAATGAGATAGAGAATTTGTAGTTAATAAGGAAAATAAACCCAGAGGATGAGTTTTTGAGTTATTCTAAGCCATGAATATAGAAAATATTATGAATATTTTAGAGGAGTCACTCTATGAGTAGTTATTAGATTTTATGTTTGCTTTAGAGATGATATTGGAGGAGGTTAATTTCCAACTAGTTTTGAGAAAATAATAGTTATCTTTATCTGAGTTTGGTGTGGGTATAAGTCTATATTGTGCATATTTTTCATGGACCTAAGAGTATAATGAATTATCCATTTATCACAGAAGTATATTGAACCAAATGCAGTGGTCCAATATCATATTTGACCCAACGAGTAAGAATGACCCTGAAACCCCCAAGAGCACATAGTTTAAGGGTCATATTATAAGGATTTTACATCAATCCCTTAACCATATTTGGTATTCAGGGGAAGATTCCTAGAAGTACATGATCTGGATAAAGTTATAACTATCATTAACAATTATACATGAGATGGAATGAACATTGTATGGATGGTTCGATTTACTATGACGTCCACATGAAAAAATTCAAAAGAAATTGTGAAGGAAAATAATTTTATTAATCACATAGCTAATTATTTTGGTTTCTTAATGTTATCTCTCCTCTTATCATCATTTGTGGGCTTATAGATGATTGAACAGTTGTTTCTTTAATTAAATGGGGCTAGTGAATAAAGTGGGGAAGACATGTGGGTGGGTAGAAACATGAACACAAATTTTTGAAGAGGATAAGGCTTGAGAGGATCAATATAAGGTATCTTTTGATAGTATTATGACCTCTAGACATTCCAAAAAGAGGATATCCACCAACCATGAGCCACTATAAAGGTGTGGATTTACTATATTAATGTTTCCCTCTAATTACTCATTGAGATCTATAAGGTTATATTTTAGGAGACCATGCATCTATTTAATGAGTTGTTAGTGAACCCCTTTTCTCATTCATGAAATACCTTACCAACCACATAGCTACCATGGGAACCAAATACTATGACATCACCTAGCACTTCCAATGAATACATTCTTTATCCAGTCAAGTGAGGGTAAATTGAGATCCTAAAAGACATTATAGATATAGAGGCCTAATAATATTTTATTATTGATAAAAACTAGAATGTAAAGGGAATGTATAAAGTTCTAGTGACCAAAGTCTCTTTTATTGACGTATACTTTACATAGAAGAAATCTCTATCAATTAGATAATCATATCAAGCACACAGTCCATAGTTTACTTCACACTCTATCTAGTTAAAACCTATTTTTATAAATCAACCACCTACTATATTGGACCATACTTATATAGAGTATAAGCTGAAAAATTCCTTTGTTACCACTTCTTAGAATTCCAACATTATCAATGTATTGGTTATTGTAGCCCAAATTTATCATGAACATCATGAGGAGGATCTCAGTCAAGTGTCAAGTATTATGCCACTCAAGCCATTATATTTCCCCATTCCTTATTACTTTTGACTTTTTGAATGTATTTTATTTTTTTGGAATTTTTTATATCCCCATTTAGTTTTTATTCTCTTCAACCTCATGTTAATTTTTACTAATATCTACACAAGATTACATGGAACAATATTTTGACCAGTATTTATTTGTGTGGGATTTTTCCTATAATTTTTTTTAGATCAAACATTTTCTAGTGTTGGATTTTCATTTTTAGGGATCACACCACCTTGATGAAAATAAAAAATATATAAATTCAACTTACATCAGGTTCTGTACTAGGACACTATTTCATTATGGGAGGGCATTTTCTATCAATATCATTGTGCATATTATGTGATGTATTCATTGTGTTTTTTTTCATTACTATACTTCTACCTTGATATCAAATAGTGAGGTTTATTATTGATTTTATTTGTGTGGGTGTATTTCTTGATCTTACTGGTCCTAATTAAATTTTTTTATAATTGTTGTCCTAGCGTACATTTTTCATTGGATACTTTTAAATGACTTGATAATATAAGGTGTAATTCCTTGAAAGTTAATTTATTTTTTTATTTTTGGCGTAAATATAGCATGATTATGAAATTAAATTTGACCTATGGTATTTAATTTTTAAAATTTATTCTAATTCACTAATTAGTAAACATTCATGTCTTGAGTGATTATCTAATATTTTTGAAATCTCATTGTTGTTAGGTACTCTAATCCATGTTTTCATATCCTTTCTCACACACACCTTCTTGAGATAACTTTGGACACACATCAATACAAGAACTTCATTGTTTATCTTTTTTAAATAAGATTATTTTGAATCATATTTCGATGATTAATACCATTGATTAACTTTTATTCATAACATTTGATCATGATACCTACCCAGAAATTGATATTATTTGAAAATCATAGAATCCATGAAATAACATTTTAAGAACACACATTAAAATCCTAATAATCATTCCTACCATCCATTCATCCAAATGAAATTTTTATTCCTACCCTTATTCATTAGTATCACACCATGATTGTTCTTTTTGAGATCTAAAGCGATGATTTAGGTGTTTCATGGAGTAATTATGTGAGAGTGCCTTGAAAAAGTGTTAGGGATACATTTCATGATTACTTGGGAAGAAGGTTCATGAATAATATGATTATTCTACATTGAGTCCCCTCCTATTTGATAATATATTATAAATATAATATTAACATGAAAAAAATGAAAAGTGAGAAAGTGGGATATTTTAGGATTAGCATGTGACTAAAAAAACCTTACCTTTTCTTGTAATAAAAATTAAAAAAGTTTTAGCTGTAGATTAATGGTGGGATTAAATTTACCATCCTGGTTTCAATTTTAAGGGTGTTGTGCTATTATCACACACATTTCACTAAACACTAAAGAGTGAAGAAAAATTTTGATAGAAAAGAAGAAACACTTTTCTACTATTTTTAATAGTTACTGTGTAAACTAATGAACCAATATGATATAGTAGTGATGGTTTTTCTAATTAGGGGAAGTTGAAGGAAGAAATATAATTCCATTTTAGATTTATATTATCTATCATGCGTTGTGCCTAATGATATTAACCTTTTTAGCCTCTAAATTACCTTTTCACGTCATAACCCACTTACCTAGAACCATAGAATCATTATAACCCAAATTAAATATCCTCGTGATATTAGTGATTTAATTTCAAATTGTACATATTTATTACTTGAAAAATTGTGGATAGGCTTTATGAATGTGATATTGATCATAACTCTTGTTTACATTTATCTTGAGTGATGAGTGTAATTTTTTTTGAAAAGGTCAATAAAAACATGGATAAGGATGTTAATGGACAAGTTAAGGGATAATAGTAGAGGTGAAGAGATATTAGTGTGAGTGTTAAATGGTGAATCATGACAAAATACCTAGGAGGAATGATTTTATATAATATAATTATTTTAAATTAATTTTTCGTTCTATTTAAAATATTTTTTAATATTTTTTATCTGGTTTATATCTATTTTACTTTAGAATCATTATCAAGTATTTTTTTTGATGAAAATAAATTTCTCATGTAAGGGGATTTGATGCTTTGAAAATCATGTATGTGTTATTTTTATCATTATTATTGATTTTTGATCTTATTACTTCCTAATTTGGTGCAATTCTATTTTATTTTTTATGGAATATTTATTTAAAGTGTTACTAGACTATATAGGTATTTTGAAGAAAATAGAAAACATTTCACCATTTAATGGACTTGTTTTCAAAGTTATGAGGGTAAAGACCTAATTTTGATTGAAAGTGAATAATTTTTTGGATGATACATAAGATTTATATGTTATGAATAAGAAAAAAACTTAGGGGGTAATTTAAATCCTAATATATTCATGAAATGACACTTGATTCATTATAGGACTAAAGATTTTGGAATAAATGTGAAAAATAGGAAAATCTATCCAACCATAGCAGTATCAAACCACCATGAGGTATCAAGATGATCTTGAACATGGTAAACCCAGGTGGAAAAAGTATTAAAAAATATAGTATAGAGAAACAATGGTGTGTGTGAAGATAACATGACATGGGGTGACACCAAGTGGATGATAAGATGAATAGTGTTTGTGGTACAGGGTGGAACCATGGGAAGGAAACAACCTTCTATGGTGTAACATGACATATATAGGAGTGTCCACCTAGAGTGGAGTCTTATGTGGTGCATTTTTTATGCAGATATTGTGTAATGGAAAGGACTTGCACCATAAAGGATAATGTATCCCTGTGACCATATTTTAAGAGAGAAATAAAAATTAGCACACATGATGTCACTCCATGACCAATGGTGATCTCACTGTATTATAAAGCATCCACCTGAAGCATTTAAGTTTACAAGATTCATACCATAACATTGTCTTTATATGTAATTATGAGATTATTTAATGTTATAAAGGAAATAAATCCCACCTGATCCAAAAGTATTTTTCACTAGGATCATCAAAGAGATTTGATGTTTTAATGAAGGAATGGTTGATTAGTTTCATTAATTGTAAAGTAACTCCATGAAAAGTTTGAATATAAAATTTAAAAGACATAGGATCTATAGGTTCATGATGCATCACCTAGTTTCATGTCATCACTGGTGTTTTAGTATAAATGGAAATGTTTATTGAGTATGAGGGTGTTACGAGTTTTCTATAGTATTTTGAAATATCTCCAATTTCCTAGGAGTATGTTTGATGATTTATTTTCATTACAGTAATTTTTTGAAATTATTTACATTAATTATACTATTTTTTCCATTATAATTGTTCTTTATCTTTTTTTGAGTTTTTTTTTCTCAAACTCATTCCTTAAATGAATTCTTCACATGTGATGGATCCGCACACTATAATTCATGGTTAATTGGATTAAGGAGTGGGGGATCGAGATTAGAATTATGTGATTAGTAATATGGGAGTATCTTTATGATTAATCCTAGGGAATTTAACATTGTAAATATGGGATTCATGTGGTATACAGCTTCATGAGGATGGGTGTGATGGGAAATATGGCCCACTGAGGATGTATTGGGGATTATACCTAAATAGAAGCCCAAATATGAATGTTTCTACCTTTTTTTAGTTTATAACTAATCATGGAAGGTTGACTAGAATCACAAGGAATATTTCTTAGTGGTGAAAAGGTTGTTACATATGCATGGTTGTCTTGTATAGTTCAATATGGTGGGTGATTTTGGTGAGGATATGTTATAGGGATTATATTACATTGAAGAAGAATATATGGATATAGATCATTATGTGGGTTAAGGATGAGATCATCAATAAGAATGTGATTGGGGATTACACCTATTATGAGTACCATGATTTTTATAGCTCATTGAATGGGAAAACGAGGTCCATTGGATGTTATGGATGACCGGATGCTTGATATATATCAACTAAGATGAATATATTAATCCACATGAAGTTTCACTATAATGCTTGATATATATACCCTCATTATCAAGAGAATGCATGATTCCAAATACCTTGAGCATCATTTTGGTTATGGAGGAAAATCGAGAAAGATCCATCTTCCAAAGAATACATTATCGATAGTACAATAATAATATGCATGGACCAATCATGTATCTTATTAGACCATGGGAGACACCTCACTAAACTGAGATTTTTGGACCATTGACCATAGTGAAAGGAATCCAAAATTTTCATTTAGGTTAATACATCCTAGGTAGATGACTTGGGTGGAAGAATATACATAAAATATTCATCTTTACCTATAGTAGGGTTCCTTCATGATAGGACCCACCATAGGTCAAATATTTTGTGGTTTGGGACCATCTAGAAGGGGTGTGTATCCACTTTCAGACATTAACTTTGGACTTGAAATAGATTTTATATGACTGGATATGGTTTATTGGAGTAATGGTTTTATGTCCCTAATTGAAAATGAATTTTCATGAATATACCTCTATGAAAGGGGTCTCATGGGATTCCTTCATGATAGACTTATATAAATAGCCCGATGATTCCTCTATTAGGGGGGAGAATTATCATGAATATATTTCATGATGTTTTTCCCCTTTTATTCTCTCATAAACTTGGTGAGTTACCAAATTTTATATATATATATTTTCTCAAAGATTATGATTCTTGAATGGTTAGGTATTATTCTATCAATATATATCAAATTATAAATAAAAATCCCTTAAATTTTTCCTAGATTTATCTTTAAGTCTCAATGTTTCAAAGCTTCTCCCTCTTGAAGTGTAAACTGGTTATTTATAGGATACATATTGTAATCACCTTCCTAGGTTATGTGATTTCATTACACTCACATAATCATAAAGATTCCCCATATGTAAAAATAGAATAGATTATGTGGTCTCAAAGTGAGTGTTATGTTGGAAATAGGTTCGGTGTCCATGAAAAATTTGCACCCCATAATCACAAAAAAATTTAGACATGATGTTATAATATATTTTGCGAGGATGCACGGTCGGGAAGATCTTAGGTGGACCTGAAATATTACTTCACAAAATATTTGATTTATTCATGAATGAAAATGATTATTTGTGGAAATTTTCCATTTATGACATATATTATCATTCAGTGCTTCTTTGAATTCAAGATTGGATTTTTTTTTCAAGCGTTAACCCCCCTAAAAATTAAGTTTTGATGTTCAATAAGAGATTCTAATTTTGAGGATCCAATATAACCATCATAAGTTTTACATAGTGAACATAAGATTCATGATTTACATATGGGTGGAATCACCCCTATAAATAGTTCATGGGGAGCTAATTCTATACTTTACAATATAGTATAATCTTTTATCGATCACATATGACTATACTTATTTTTTCTCTATAAATGAATCTCTTTGTAAACAAGGCTCGCCATGAACAAATTTATCCACAAAGACTTCTAAGGTAGCCATAAGATATTTATATGAACTAATTTTCCTCTATGATATTCATATGTGGACTTAACTGATTCACATAGAATATATAAGGGACATACTTCACATAATTATTATGGGAATTTCATTATCTTTCCATATTTTTTAATAACTTATTATAATTATTGAAAATCCCTTTACCATTATTTTGTCCTACAGATTCAATGGATTAGGTTTGACTCGTCACTTGGTATCGATTAATGAAATTCAATGTAGGGTTGTTATTGTGGTGAATACTGATGTAGACCCTGAATATCATGTTATGCCTCAAAATTAGTCTTTTAATAATCGTATCACACTATATATACAAAACTTTTCATTATATGGTAGGATTACTATATATAAATTTTGGTTTTAAGATTATATTTCATTTCCCTTATATGAACAAAACCTAATATCAACATAGTTGTCATATTCGCTAGAATATATTTAGATTTTTATCTCTATTAAAGGAAACATAGCTTAGATGTGTATCATGGGAGAAAATACATCCTAAATAGATCCCCGCTAACTAATATAACCAATAGCAGATCCATCATCCCATTACTCAACATTATTCATCCATCTTCCCCACATCACCTAATAATCCCAGTGGAGGATGGAGGTTGAAGTGGCATTT
This sequence comes from Viscum album, assembly GCA_963277665.1. Classification (NCBI taxonomy): domain Eukaryota; kingdom Viridiplantae; phylum Streptophyta; class Magnoliopsida; order Santalales; family Viscaceae; genus Viscum; species Viscum album. The sequence goes on along the minus strand of OY728155.1, from coordinate 1,283,243,182 downwards.
GTGTCCCAAAGGTAGCTTATATGATGAAGGATCCAAGGATTATTAAGTTCGTATAATATTTAAAGAATTCATCAAATAGTTTTAGGTAATTGACTTATATCAAGAAACATTTATTTCTCAATTCATGATGTATCAATCAGTAGAACTCTTCCCAGAACTGTTTAGTCCTTGGTTTTCAAGAACCCACACTTTTCACCTACCATAAAATAAAGTAAGGATTAGTTTTTGGGATATCAAAAATCTAAGAGGTAATCCCATTTCTTTTAGGATTATAATGAGTTCCTCCTTTTGTATAATTTATAATAATTTATAGACAAAACCCCTCCCCTAGAGATGGATGTATTGACTGAGGTGGGGAGAATATTAGGAAAATATATTTTTTCTCACTCAATAATATCTATTAGGGAATGGGAAGATACTTTTTTATATACCAATAAATATAGTCTAGGAATCATGAGTCTAGATATATATCCTTCCCAATGAGCCTAAAATGATGAAGGCTTATATTAGGCCACCATAAAAGTAGACCACTAAACCACATGAAGATACAATATTAGGAAGATCAGGTATCCAAACATAAAAATGGTAGGGTTCCTTACTATATTCTTGAACAGGTGGATCTTCCCTTCATGGGATGCTCACTTTGTTGTCAAGTTCAATACCTTAGGGATGGTAGAGCTACTAGATCAAGTTAATTGACCACCTTGTAAATTCATATCCCTGAAAGGATTTATCATATTCTAGGACACATTTAACAAGGTAATACTCTATATTAGATAAATAGACCATTACAATTCATATATATCTACGTGGTAGAACACTTCTGATGTTATGAATTTTATAACACCATGGTAATTCCCCACTCTATGTCTCTCCAAAAAGTTATCAACATAAAAATCATTCATCCAATGTCTCTAAGAATCAGTAATATTGAAAACATATTAAGGAATCATTCCCACTTCACCTTTTTTATTTATAATTCACCCTCTATGATAATTATCAATAATGGAAGAAACACCCCTAATGAGTGTTCCTTAATAATTTCTCTTCGAAATGATGTTTTAATTTATTCAGTGAATGATATAATCATCTTCATACCTTATACCTTATAGATATTCTCATTTTATTTTAGATTTATGTAAATATTATCTCTTCTTACCTTTATTAGAGATTGATATAAGAGGCATCCTTTTTTAATACACTAACTCTAGTTGACAATAGAACATGATAAAAAAAGTGAGATTGAATTTTAACTTCTTGGAACTCTATCCAACATTTCCTGGGAAAATTCTAAATCATGAGTAAATCACTACCCGAAATATGTTTTAAGAATCTTGTCAGATGGGTGAATGAACTACTTGCCTCTCAGATTCCTTTTTCACAAGATTAAATTGGAATATATCTTCGAATCATAGGATATTTCATCCAAACAAGTTAATTTTTAATAGTTTATCTATGATTCTGCTCAATAATTATGAAATTTTCTAATTTTACATTCCCAAATACTCTTATAGATATATTCACTTGCTTTATTTTTTATCTGATTACATAGAGAGAATACAAATTATGGATTCCCCTATCATTTTTTATCAATGAATGATAGGGATTTCTATTTCAAACTACTATTAATTCCTTAATTTTTCTCATTGTTTAAACTATCAGTCCATGATAATATATGAATCAAATGAAGAATAATATAATGATAGTTAAATCCATTTAAATGTTATATTGAAATAGATTAGGTAAATCATAACTATCAAATTCTTGATTCAAAGACAAAATAAATAAATAAATATATTACATGTTGAATATGTACCCTATGATAGATATAATTGGTCTAGATAGGGAGGCATATCTACCATCACAAAAATCTGAGGAAAATCTATGAGGGAAAGGACCATAAGATTTCCCCATATACTTATAATATAAAAGGACCATATGATTCTTATTTTACATTTTCTCTTAGATTGATATAGCCAACACATATATCATCACTATAAGGAAAGGATGGTCTAATTGGTTAAATTCTTCTTGAAATTATTCTCTTAGATAGATATACATATGATAAATATGGTGGCACAAATACCATCATTATAAGTCAAGGTTCATCCATTATTATATGAGAGAATTGGTTGACTTGACATTGTAAAAATCATGAAGGGGGTTTTAGAATGAGGATTCCAATGATCAAAAGTGATCAGTTACCCTAAAATTACACTTTTATTCATTTCACACAAATCAAATGAACTAAAAAGTGAGGAACATAGCGGTGATATAACTTTTTATTAGGTTAAAGAACCCATATTTCATGGATTTGATTTTTCTATAATTATATGGTGGTAACTTAATGATTTATATATTTTCATTTCAACCAAAATTTTTTCCTAATCCATAAATAGGGGGATTATTGTGTAGGAAAATGATTTTTTATCTAGCCTCCCTTTAAATGTTTTTAACCTAAAAAGATTTGTGCCTATTATTTTTCAAATTCTCAATGATCACCTAAGATATATAGGGTAAAAACCTAATGATAAGAGACTCAGACATTGACCAAGATTCCCTTTTCAACTTTTCAACCTAGAGAGTGTTATGTCTCTTGTCTGTGGATGTTTAGGGCCATGTAAGTAAAACCAATTAGGGATAATTTTTAAGGTCATAAAACATTCACCAAAGAGTGATATAGTCGATATATAAAAGGAAATAAAAACCCAATGTGAATGGAGATCCTGATACTTTTATATAAAATCTCAAGAATGGGTTTACATGGTTAAAATGAAAACACCATAGTTTTGAACTATAAAAAGGATGTAACAAAATGAATGGGGAGGCTCCAAACACAAAACATTTTTTAAAAGAATTGGAATTTTATCCCTACCGGTGATTAGGGATAAATATCCATATAAAAATGGTTTCTTATAAAGATCCAGCTCTCATGTAATAAAATTATGCAAGATAGGGTTGGAAGTTCTATGTAGTTTAAGGTCTTGTAGGATGAACCATATGTCATGAAACATAACATCATTTGAAAATTATATTAATTTAATATATTTTAGGGTTATTTTATAAGGACCATTACATAGAGGTATTTATACAGATATATCCTACAAACATAATTAAGTTTATTAAAATTAGTATGAAGCTAATTTGGACAACTCATAGTCCAAAATGAGGTGGCATTTGATAGGGATATTATCTATGGTTTATTCTAAGATAATTGATATAGAGGTATATACATATCTTGTAATGATAAGAATCAAGAAATATGTATTTCTATAGATATGAGTCATTTTATGATAGTGTATATTGAATAATGATGAAAACATACATTTGGAATTCTTACATTGATCTGACTCTCATGCAGGAAAATAGTTCCATAGAATTTAATCCGATATAATCTATTTAACATCTTACATGATGGGATAAATTTATTTATATTTAAAATCATGTGATAAGTACTATCATGAAATATATTTTAAGCTCATATAATAAGAAAAATTTCCCAGTTGATTAGAGTAATGTAGAATGGACTTTATATAATGTAGTTTAACATCATACAGTAAGAAATTATTTCATGCAATTCAAGAAAATTATGCTAGGGTAATTTGAACCCAACATAAATTTATGAAACTTATATATCCTTAAATCTTACATTATGGGCTAACATGATGTGATATCCCTCCATTGTGATCAAATAGTAAGATCCATTGTAATACTCCATATGTATGGTGTAATGTTTATTGGATTTTGGTTTAATATTTTAATGATTCCTTCTATATATCATAGGTGTTATCAGAGAAAATTTCAATTCTCCTTAGATAAACCAATGACGGTCAAACTTCTTATTGAACACATTCATGATTGTATTCTTGTGATTATATAAGTTATATAGTGTGTACAAACATTTCTCATCAAGTAACTCCAACTCATCAATCCATATTTGAGACCATTATTCCATAGTCATATTATCACATGTGGTTATGTGAAATGAAGGTAGTTAAACCTAAAATGGAAAGACTATATTTTTCCCATACATGAGAAAATATGGGGACACATGTGTGGAACTATATATTGTGGTTAAATATTCTCACATATCATATAAAATTTTTTATTTCCAATAAATCTTTTACTTATCCATCATCTTCTAAATTATATTATATAGAGTATTTTTAAAGGCCTATATTTATCCACTGGTCACTATATGATAATGGAATTAATGGATGGAATAGATATTGAACTTCTAACATAACCTCTTAAATTCAGAAGAGTATAAATTCATGTTCTAGTCTTTCAATATTGTATGAGGGGTGATAAATCTTGTGAAGATATGGTACATCATGAAATTGATGATATAATTTGTTCTAACCTCATTGAGGAATATAATCTTATTCCATTTGAAGAATAAATTGGTGGCAATAAGTGTAAACATAATCTTCTTAGTTTTAGTTGATGGATATTTCCTCATGATATTTATTCCATAAATGATAAATGGTCAAGAGTATTTGGAAGTGCGCAAAACATTTAGGGGTTGATATATTAAGATTTCATGTATCTAAATAGAATGGAAATTATTTATAAATTATGTGTATTCTTGCATCATTGATTTTTAAAAGTATCCAGGTCTCTTGATTTGATGGAAGATCTTGGATCCTGACTAGTGAGTTCTATAGGCACTAATATAGACTACCTATTTAATAGCAAGGGTCTCTCCTCCTACAATGAACCTAAGGACAACTACATAAATTCCTCACTTGAATAATAACTTATAGAAATTTGGTACATCATAAAGGAAAAAAAATTGATTCTTGGTAAATGATATATCCCCTCTTATTTTGAACTAGTGGAAGGATCATGTTTTAGAGGTAGTATATTATGGGAAACATCTATGCAATTGTAGAATTGGATGGTGAAGTTAAAGTCTCTCCTCAATCTATAATGGTTTTAACTTCATTAATATCTTCCATATCATTTATGAAAAATTGAAATACCATCCATTGATTTGTGGAGTGAATGACCATCATATTTTATTCTATATATTCTAATGCTATAGCTGCATTGGCTAGTTAATTTGCTTAGATGTTCTATGAATGATAAATCGGAGATAGCATTGTTTCCAATGGGATTTCAATAAATAACCCTCATATATAATTAAGAAAGGGAATAAATTCTTCATTTTTGATGTATTAATCAAGATTTATTTACTTAATTACCAAATATGAATCACCCTAGATGATCAAATGGTCCACTGATATTTTTGGTTCTAATTCTAATCCTGTAATGAGAGCTTGGTATTCTACCTCGTTATTGGTTCATACCTTTGATAACATAAAGGGTTACAGTAAAATCAATACCATTTAATATATAAAGAGTACCTAACATCGTTTATTTGTTTATTTTCCAGACATATCCCTATTGGACTCTCTGAGGAACCATAAAAGTAACTCTCCCATGGTTGGGAAATTTTATAGATATAGTATATTTTATTCACTAAATATTTTTGATCCCAATAATTAATTATATAGGAAAGGTTTCATTATGAGTAAATCTACCATTTTATTTTATTTTATAAAATTTAAATACATGAACTAGATATAAAACTATTAAAAATTGAATACCCATTATTCTAGACACCAAATTAACATTGGGATACTAAGGATAAATTTTAGTGGATCAACATGAGAGATTTGATGAAATTTAAGACATTTCAAATAAAGTCTCATTTTTTCACTACAAAGATTAATGTAATGAATTTCATTTTGATATCATTGTATCAATTCTAAACATCCATCGTTGTCCTTATGAGATAATATAGATTATTTTATTTTTCTGTATAATTGTTATAGTAATAAGGGTACAAGTGATCACTCCAAGATATCCTCCTAGTGGATGGGTTCATTTTATTTCACATTTATAATTAATATTGGTGAATTTAAGATATACCACTTGATATTGTCATTGTATTTCTGAAAATATCCATCCCACTTATAGGTAACCCCTTTTGTGTCAGCTTTATGACGGAATTTTTTTTTTGGTGAGGTTAGATATGAATCTTCTTATATAAGAAATATTTCCCTAGAGATCTCTCAACTATTTGAGGTTATTAAGAAGAGGCATATTAAGTATTACTGTGTCCTTCTTTAGGTCAACATCGATATTAGAATATCACACCACAATGACTTGGAATTTTTATAATGTTACCCTAATATACAATTTCAAGAGATTCATCTCCAAGTTGTTTTATCAATGTTAGTTGAAAACTATTTCATGATTGGTTAGATGATCACAACATTTTTTTTACATTACTACCAAATAATTTACATAGCATTATATAGACTTCCCCCAGAAGGACATGAAGATATAATTCACTTCATGTTGATATGTGGTGCCCGTTTTCTTTAAGACAAAGGGAATTAATTTGTAGCAGTATACCCCTTGGGGTTCCATAAATTCTTTCTATTCCTTTTATTTAGAGGTTATCTATATTTGGTTATAACTGGAATACACATCCATGAAAGAAAGGGACTGAATGTTAGTTTTTGTATCAATTAAAAATTATTTGATTGATATTGGGAATTAACACTTGTTAAAATGTGAGATAAGATCCATAAAATCAATGAAAAAATATGTGTTTCCATTCTTCTTCGTGATGGGGACAATGATAGTGAGCCACATGGGGTATTTATATTCTCGAATGAATTTTTCCCTGATCATATTATCAAATATTTCTTCCACTTTGGTATTGAGGGATGGATTCATTCTATTTTATTCCTATTTAGAACTATAATGATCATAAGGTAAACACAAATGATTGGTATCCACATTAGGATCCAATACGGGAATATCTGTATAGTTCCAAACAAACACATCTCAATGTTGTTTTAGAGAAGATATGTATGTTACATGTTCTTTAAGAGTCAGGCTGTATCTAATAAATGTTATTCATGCATCTTAATAGATACCTAAATTAATATTTCCAAGTTCATTGATAGACGTTGATACACCATCCTCAAATATTCGATTTATATCCTAGAGATCATCCTCTTGTTCTTCATCTACATCATTGGGGGAATAATATGGGTTGAAATCTTTAGATCTAGATAATGGTATGGGAGTATTCGAATGAAATTATTATTCTAAATGTTTGGTTTCATTTCATGCAAGCAACACCATAATAATTATAGGGTACATAACCAAACCTTTTCCTCTTATTCTTCTCATAGGATTCATATCCACTTAGTCAATAAGACATAACTAGGTTGACTAAATATCAGTCAAAAAAACATTTTTTTAAAGATGATAATGGGAAATAAAAATCCACATGTACTAGTAAGGTTATTCTTCTTTATAAATGGGTTATGCTCAATGTAAATGTTGTCTTGGCCATCATATGGTAGTAATGTTATTGGATGTTTTTACTTATTATCTGATGCAACCTGCGTGACCTGATGACTTCCTAGATCTGGAGTTAACACCTTAATATATTTAATGGGAAACTTGTAGTCTTCACTAAATTTTCTCTATATAATGATAAGTGTGTTTTACAAACCATTAGTGGATACCATTTTATGGATTTTTCTACCATTAATCACTTCCCTTCTCTTTTTTAGAATTTTATGTCTTTATAGTGAGTTGTAAATAACTCAAAAGAAGATTTATCTCCTTATACTACCAAAACATTCCAGTTAATCAATTGAATCTGGAATTGATAATATGATTATGGAATCACAATGTGTATATAAATACATCATCTTCCTATTATGATATAGAAATAATGTCTTGAAAACCCACCATGAATTCAGATTCATAAATGAGATCACTGAATTAGGATCTGATCTTTAAATTTTTAGGTGGTATCTTCTCACTCTTTTCATACCCTAATTTGTCATATTGGAAGGGGATCAAGTAACTATCAGTATATCTAATGAACCTGATGGATAAAATCATGATTTTGTTAATCATTGAACTATTATCAATTCGGGATCATCATATTTCGATATCATCAAGAATTAAAAATATATATAATGGTCAGGCTAGTCACTATATGGAATATTCTTAGTCTTGTTCTGTGAAAGAAATTATCCAGTGATATTAGGTAGAGCCTATCTTTACATAACACCACTCTACTACAATAACCTTAGTTTTGAACTCTTAGGGTCTTAAAATATCCTCAATGAGTGCTTCCCTAGGTTCTTTAAATAATTGAAGACATCCAAAATAAAGATAATGTATGAAACAATAGAAATATTCTTTAGAATGACATGTTTTTTGAACATGGTTCTATGATTTTTTCCTTGAGGTTTCTCCCTACCTTACGTTTTGGAATCCAATGTCTATGGTTTTGGTGGTACCTTCCCTTGGCTAAAATTTGGTTTCATCTTTATAGTCATGGGTAAGGCTGAGCTAGTCATCCCACACTCTGATTTTAACATGAAAAATACACTTCTACTAGTTGATAATCTAGTATAATCAGATTCGAACAAACCTTGGATGATTTTTTATTAGATCAATTTTTCTGTTGAGCTCATTAGAGTGACAACCTCAAAGTATTAGCTGTATATATAGACTAAAAAATAGTTCCTAGATGTTAGTATCCACCAAAATTTCTCTTTCCCTAGCCTCCTCCTCCTATACAAACTCATCCCCTATTGTGAATGTGGATATGAGTTTCATATATGTGCTCATCATTAATGAAAGGGTATGTTAAGTGTATTAAGTTGGTCAAACCATATTTTGACTCATCATCCAATGGGTATTTTATTGGGTGGTGTGGTTGCCATACTCTAAATAATGGGAACATTAAGTTTTCAATATTTTTGATTAGCTTTGTTTCTAGTGAGGGTTCCTCTTCCCAAGCCTTTTTTTACCAGTAATGATTTTTTTGAATCTTGGATGGATACAATGATATAGGATTCATCTTTAAAATCACAGATGAAATGGGTATTGCAACTAGATAATTTAGTTGTTCATGTTGAATGGTTTGTTCTTGGATAACAAATTTCATTTCCATCTAATCATCAAATTCCTTCCCATTCATACTTGATACTTTCAACAACTTATTTTCTTTTTTTGGTGTGGTAGCATAGAGAAATTTCACCGATGCTAAATGTTTACCAAACATTACTTTCCCAAAATCATTCATCTTATAGAGTATATCTTTCAACAAAAGTAATAATGGATATTATATAATAATATATAATGGAAGTGTTTGTAATCATAGTGGTTGTTTATAATATATTTTTTGGGTTTTATAGCAAATAATATTTTAAGAATGTTTTTTCCGTAGAAAAAATGAAATGTCACAAATATTGTTCTTTTTTGAAGGATTGGAATTTATTATTCTAATCATATAACACAAGGAAATGTTTTCCCTTCTTCCTCTCATGATGAGGATGTTAGTGTTCCAATTCTATTAATAAAGACAAATCCTTTGATATTGAGTGGGATTAGGGATTGGAATTAGCACTAATGCTAGATCGAGCATGATATTTATAGTTTTTAATTTAGTATTTATTTTCCCTTTGTTGTTGGCACAAGATTATACTGGGATATATATCATCAAATTTCATATTCCATGAATATTTTTCATAATTTCAAACTCTAAGAACCTACGAAAATATTGTAGGGGAATAATAAGCATTATAAAATAATTTCAGAGACTTTTTATGTATATCCCAATAGTTTTTCTTCTATAAGTTGCAAGACTGTTGAATATTTCAAGCCTTTCCACCTGGATATTAAATTTATAACCCTTTCATTTTCATTTTGTCCATAAATTGAAAGGTCAAGGTAAATTTACCTTTTCATCATAAAACTAAATTGGTCATGGAACATCCTTTATATTTCTTTCAAATTTATATTAAATACAATTGGTTGATTATAACACCAAATAAACATTGGTCCCTTAAGTGTATTCATGAAGCACTTGAGATTTACATCTTCCTATTATTTTGGAATTCCATTTATGGGGTCACACCTGGATTTGAAATTAATATAGTGTTTCCTAGTATCACATATGCTATATAATATTGGGAATGTAGAGTTCTAAAATTGGGTGTAGGAGGAGATCAAATTCAACCCTTTCATGGAATATTTTACTCTCTGATTGTTTTTACACACATTGTACCTTCATGGAATTTATTCAAGTAGAGAGGGAATTGAAGGAGTTAAGGATATATTATGGGGCTATTGCTTAAGACAATGATTGAGTATCATAGAAAGTGAGGCCTAATATTATTGACTCACTTGTGCTTTCTATTTATGTCCATATTGAGTCGTCATGAGGTAAAATGCTTACAATGGTGGTCATTACACCCATAAAGGATGGAATTTGTGATTTTCCATGACCATTAGGGTTAGGTATACTGGCTATCTAGCCCTTGGGCTGGTCAAATGACTATTCTATACTCATATTAGATGAGAAAATCCTTCTTGAGTGGTATTTTTTGAAGGTTATATATTTTTATTGTCTTGTAATTTATACTCGAGAGGTATATTTCCAATAAGTAATTTTACATTGATTCGCCACAAATTTCCTAGATCTATCTAATATTGGGGAATATTTTCCTCAGTGAATCGAGGATTAGATTATTTTGGTGGTATGTGGGGTATAGATACATCCACATCCATCCATTTATCTTTGGAAAGGGTCAAAAATTAGAAGTAGTGAAATTTTTAGAGGATATCCCATGTATTGAGTTTTACTCTGATACCAGGTATGTACATCTTCTTCATGTGTCTCAATATAGACCAAATTTTGAAAGGATTCTTGTTAATCACATCCATATATATTAGTTTTAATATTTTATTATTTTTAGGTATGAATATAATTAAATTCACTAAGGTGAACAATGTAGTACAAATACAATATCCATCTACATTAGAATTGTAAAGGTATGTGTCATCCTTTGAATATCCATTGAAGGATATATAATAATCCCCATGATACCATTCTTATTAGGATTTAATTTTGATTTTTTCCCCTTGAGAGTATTTACAATTTCTCTTAGATATTCCCAAAAAACTGTTTTCTTAATAGTGATCCTGGGTGAATCCTTGAATGTTTTCACTGAACACATTTCCAAGGAAGAATATTTGTCATAAATAAAAATGAACTATGATGATGTTTACTATAAATTTGTACCCATTGTTGTTAAAACTAACTTCCTTGGAGTAGGAGTAAGTAATAATGACCCCATCCCTACAAACTGGAGTTTATTAGGATCTACTACCATAATACCATGTATCGTATATGAATTTGATGATCTTATGGGTAGTAGTATTAGTAAAAGTCACTTTCATTAAGGAAACTACTATCATGGTATTATTGAATTTTCAAGGCACTATTTAGGAATGATTATGATACATAACACCTTTATGGTGATAAATTATCATCATTGATGGTTTCTCTATGGTTTTAGGCTTTTCTTTCCACAATCAAGAAGCTAATTTAACATTATTAGCTTTCAAATGTAGGAGTCTATTGATAGACTATTCCCACTCAGTACATCATTTTGGGGTTTAAGGGATAGATGTATTTTGTAGGATGTATCAATAAGAATATGAAAGTCTATGTCCTGATACCTAACCCAAAATATATGAAACAATATGTCACTTTACCCAATAGATATTTTTATCTAGTGAGTAAGGTAAAATGTAGACTTCCATATTCACTCCAGACTCTGATTCACACATCGTATGTGGTATTGGTGAATACATAGTGGATAAAATTAATTCTAATGAGACAAATATGTTGAATATAATAATTCTTTCTACCAAAAATGATGTATCTAAGCCTATAAAAATGTTTCTAGGTAAAACTAGCATCATATCTCATTTATAGCCTTGATAGGACTAGTTTACTCCCCATGGGACAAATATCTGGCCTTGAGATGACAGAGATTCACCGACTATTTTCAAAAAATCTAGGGTATGTATTATACTTTTAGTACTTTTAGAATACTATATTGGAGGATGGAAATGGTATATAAAATAATTATAACTCTTTCTTATTCCAAATCAATCCACATGGTTATTATGTTCTCTTTATCCTCTATGAGGTATTTTTTAACCTAATCTGGCCATAAAGGTTTTTATAGAAAAATGTGCACATAGGCTCTATATAAATATAAAATAATGATTACAAGAGTCTAGAGGAGAGAATTTTACATTTTTCCTAAAGTAAGAACAGAAGCATGTCACCAGGAATAGTGATAGAGAATATACACCCCTCTTTAGTAAATCCTTTATTTTCAAGGACATCTACATGATAATTTCCCCCCAAAAAATATGAGTGATAATGAATCTCATAGAGGAGATCATATCAATACAATTGGCCCATTTCACTTTCAGTTTCCATGAGAGATGAATATTTCCTATACTTATGGTTTAGACAATTGTGGTGGAATCACACTCAAACAAAATTTGTTCCAATTTCTTTGACCTGAAAGGATGACCACTCTTATTATGCCCATAATTTCTGTTTCTAGTGTAATGACATGTCCACAAGGACTATAAAGATATTCCACAGAATCACCATTTTGTTTTATGAATATGCCCCCATAATTAACCTTTATGATCCATCTATATTTCATTTGATTCAGTCAGCAAGGGGGGTTATCCAAAAGACATCAAGGTTACAAAGAGGGTGAGGAAAGTTTCCTGCAAGATTTAGGTGCCTTAAAATAATGAGGTCACTCACTGAGTCGATGCGATGATCTGTATGCAGATAATTTTCATTCTATATTGCAGAGATAATATCAGCATGCGTCAATCTTGAGTTGATTTATGTCTCGCTGTAGATAGCCTTGTTGCTTCCTCACTATATAATGTGTATAAATTTATCACATTCCGCCCTAAAAAGAACAATAATCTTCTTAGAAAACTGAATAAGTAGAATAGTAGTTAAAAAATATGTAAATAGCTTGTATGAGGGGGATGAATCTTAAAAATATCAAGTACATCGTTCCATAAATATGATGCAGTTTTTCAACACAAGAAGATATGATTGACATCCTCATGATGTTGATGGAATAGTACACATTTAGAGCACTAAGACATGTCAGTTCATTGAAGGTTTTCATACACATGAAACTTATTGAGAGAGAGTGACCAAAGAAAAGTGAATCTAGAAGGAAGAAGCCACTTTTTATTGAAGTTACCAATCCATTTTCGATTACCTTGAAGCAGGTGATTATATAAGTTCTTAGAGTCAATCAATCCATTTGGAGACTACTCCAATATTAGAATATCCTCCTGATTGATAAATTCACAACTAATAATAGTTGATACAGTATCATCAAGAAGCATATCTAGATTGTCCAATTGATATTTAATCGAGATTTTATGATCAATTTCATGGTCTTATGAGATAACATGATCAATCCAGGGGACTTGAGTCGAGTTATCATGCCAAAAGTTAGGAGATGAGTTTATACTAACCAACCAGTGAGAGTGCGGGTTAATTTTCTGAAAGACAATTCTTAGACCCGACCAGATGGAGGATTCAATGCAACTCAATTTTCTAGCAATGATCTTTGCAAGTAGTCATGATCTTCTGAGTTCCAAGTGAACAGATTTTTTTGTTGATTAATCACCACATAAAATGATCCTGAAGAGACTAGTTGAAATGCTCTAGATTCTTAATTCCAAGGCCTCCAAGGACATCGGGAATGCAGTATTTTTTCAGGTAGTTGTGATAATTTTTCATTCCAATAAGTTTTCACTCCATAAAAAGTTTCTCATCATATTATTAATGATTTTGATGACATAGATAGTTCATAAATACACCAGAAATGAGTATACCAACTTTGAAACCACCACATGTTTAATAAGGAAAATATGTCATTCCATTGAGATAGATTTTCCCAACCAAGAGGAAAGTGTTCTTCTAATTTGACTCAAGGAAATGGAGAAGTGAGAGGAATGAGGATTTTTTTAGAACATGGTAACTTTAAGGTAGATAAAAGGAATATATCCATCCCTGATGCCCAGATCGTTGATGATATAGTTCGTTCTTGAAGGTAGGATATTCTTAACAAAGTAGATAAAGGAATTATTCCAACCAATTTCTTATCCAGAAACACTTTTATAATGTAGAATGGCATTCTTAATGTTGTTTATATTTATCCCATATCTTTAAGTGAAGATAATAATTTCATCTATTAAAAAATATGGGAAGGAGCAGAGATACCTATAGCCACTCTGATGGTTTCCATTTCACCCTTATCCACCATGTGAAGAATAATCCTTCTTAGGTAATCCTGTATAGTTATAAAGATATTAGTTGAAATAGGATCACCCTGTCTCACCCCCTGGATAATTTAAAGTATCCTTCAAGGTACCCCTTAATAATAATGGATATGTTGGTAAAACCAAGTAGAGAATTGATCCAATGGATAACCAACATATTTAAGACAAGATTTTCAAGCACATAACCTATAAATCCCCTGTCCAATGTGTCAAAATATTTTATGATGTCAGGTTTAGGGGAAATTATTCCTCTTTTAGTAGACTTTCAAAGGATTTTAACACACTATGATGTTGTAATAAAACAATCCTAGATGTCCATATCTTTCACAAATCCAAATTAAATTCAATATATGATTATATTTGGGACCTGATCTAGTCTATTGGCTAGAATATTTTTCATGCCTTTGAGAATTGTGTTGACAAGATGAACTGGTATGAATTAACTGATATCATTGACATTTTTCACATTAGTTATTAAGATTATAAATAGATCATTAAATCCTTCATTAAAGGACCCACCTTTAAAAAAATTCTTTATAAGCTTCCACACATCATCCAGGATGGTATCCCAATAATATTGAAAGAAGTCATTCGTAAATCCATCTGGTCCGGGTGAGATATATTTATTCAGCCCAAATAAAACTTCCTTGATTTCAATATCAATAGGGGTAGATGTGAGAAAATAGTTATCATCATTTGATATCAATTTAAGTATGATTTTTTCCTTTAACACTCCTTTCCTTGGTGGTCAATTTAAGAGGTTCCTGTAAAAAAAGACAATGTTGTTGGATAGATAATGTCTTTCCTCCAAGATTTTATCTTAATATTTTAGTAATGATAGGGGACTACTTTCACTTCGGAACCTTGAAAGAAAATTGAATAACTTTTAATTTCTATCTCCATCATCAAGCCACCTAGTTTTGAAGATGTCTTTTTTAATGTTGTCTCTAATTTTTATAAGGTTTTATAACTTTGAGGACATCACAGTTTCTTGGGAATCTACTACTGTGAAATTTCTCTTAGTAATTTATTTGTGGAAGTCTTGTAGAGATCATTCAAGGGAATTAATTTTTACATCAAGTGAGATGAAATTAAATTTTCACCATTCCTTAAATTTTATCTAGAATATTTTTAGCTTGGAGATGCAGACTAGAGGGTTGACATTACACTTATCCAAATTCCAAGAGTCATGGAATTTTTTTTAGCATTCCATAAGATCATCCCAAGAATTACTAAATCTGAATGGGATAGGTCTCCTCATTTCATTGTCAAGAAAAACTACCAGGATGTGATGGTGGGAAGATTTGAGTTTTTCTAGAGTGACGCATGATATCGATCTCCAATTTCCAATAAAAACATCATTTACAAAGGCCTTATCAATTATTCATTCTCCATTACCATTTAGGTGCCTCCAGTACCATGTAAATTTGTATTTAATGAGATTATTTTTAGTTAATATTGACTCCTCAACACTGGCCCTAAAGTATTTAATGCAGGTATTACTAACAAATGGTCTAATTTTCTCATTTTCATGAAAAATTGAGTATAGGTCCCCAATTATGGTCCATGATTCCATGATTACACTAGACATACCTTTAATTTTTATCCACAACAACCTCATGTTAATTATGTTACTCAGGGCATAGACAATGAAGCCTAAAGGTTTCTGGGCATATTTATCAAATTTGTAGGTGATAATATGGTTATCCTCATGAATAATTGTTGTTCGGAGTAGGACACTCAAGAGGGGGGTGAATTGTGTTCCTATAAAAAAATTTAAATGTTTATTTAAAATATTTCCCAAATTTAAAATAAAATAGGACAATTAATCATGGTAATAAAATTATAATAGTTTGACTATTCAAATAGCTTCTCAAAAGATTGATTAATTATTAGTAATGTCAATATGGGATATTGATATCACTTTTGAATATATTTTAACAAGGCAAAATGTCTATAAATACTATCCAAGACTAACTATCAAAGTAACATTTATTTTTCTGAAACATTAGTTAAAATAGTGAAAAACTAAATTAAAAGACATCGCGGCTAAGACAAATGGTTCAGTATCAAGATGAGAACTTATAAACTCCACAAGGTGGTAACCTCCAACAAAGAAATATATATATATATATATATACATCCCTTTTTATCCACACATTGTATCAGGGTTAACTACAGTACATAGGACTGTCTAGGTCATAAGACATCTTCCACTGTTCTTCATGGGAAACCAAAAAAACCAGTCACACATGACCTCTTACATAGTTATATGTGGGTAAAAAATTGTAAAAATATATTGGAGTAAGGATATCTTGTATCCTCTAGTTTAATGTAGTTGACAGAGTGTGCTTTAATACAGACACACATTGCTCTAAAGGTAATAAAAAAAGTACAAAATAGAGAGAAATTAATGAGAAAGGATTAAAAATTCTCTGAGTGTTGTTCTATGAAGCTCAAGAATTTTAGGATGAAAGAGATGAAAATTTCAAGTCCTCTCTTAAAAATACAGTATCACGAGTCTTGTCTTTTGATTTTCAGTTTGATGTGATGTTCTTTGTAGCTCTTGTTCTTCTTAGGGTTTCTACTGTGAGAATGGTTGAGGTTCTGATAAACAGTAGTACAACCATTTTGAATATGAGTGTTTTTCATGTGTTCATTATTGTATATCTTCTACTATCCTCTCATGCATTCAACTTCTCATTATCTACACAACTCATGCATCTCCATGTATTTTATCTTTTGGATGTGTTGGTTGTGGCTGACATGGATCATGATATCTACGAATTATACCTTGTACTATAAGGTGATGTGTCTAGAGAGAAAAATTAATTATTTCAGTGTCATTAAATTACTCAAATATGACCGTTATAAATAACTATTAAATTTAATTAAAAAAAGACATAAAAATGGTTAATTAAGGAATAGTGTCAAAATATTTATTGAAATGGTGTCACTGAAAACAATGTCTTCTCCTTTTACTTTGATTGGTGAGATAGTCATAGTGAGACAGTCACAGTGCCATAGTTTCATTGAGATCTGGAACTGGTAGCACTGATGTGGTGTCAAGATCATGGTGTCTGAAGTAATTGTGTCTAAACCTTTGTCAAAACTCTTAACGTGTCATGTTATGATGTCTTGAAGATGGTAGTAAGGAACTAGTGTCATATGATTTATAAAATCTTAAATTAGTTATGCTATCTAGGTTATGGTGTTTAATTCATGGTGACTGGGTTATGGTGTCAGAGTCACAGTGCTTGGGTTATAGTGTCAGATTCATGGTGTTAGGGTTACGGTGTCAGGGACTTTGTGAAAATCTTGAACCAGTTGTAGACTTAAATTTCTCAAACTTATCCAATTATCTATAAATTTTCTTAAGAAGTAATATCAATAGAATGGATTAATATTAACTATAATCTTACTGGAACATAATATGACAAGATTAAAAATATTTTTACAATATTAAAACATGATTTTTGAGATTCTGAAGCTGCATCTTCTGAGAGTTTAAACCATGAGTTGTAAGCATTAAAACATAATGAAACTAACAATCTCCAAACAAGACTTTTGATAGGTTAAACATGATTTGTAATATGGGGAACATTATTAACCTGATAAACGTTATTAACTGGATTTATGAGCATTAAAACATGCATATTTCAACAATATCCCCCTTTTTGATGATCACAAATCTTTTAATTAATACACCATATATTTTAATAAGTAAAATATATTGAGCAAAAATGGGATAATGAATATAAGAATTTTTATTTTCCCATGAATATTATTTTTCAATAAATGAATTTTCATATTTATCCTATTTTTGGGATTATCAAAAATAGAAAAAGAAAAAGAAAATAAACCTGGAATAAAGGTGAGTAAGAAAATAAACAACAATAGTTCAAATTGCATTGGATATAAAGATAGAGTTTATTACAAGAATAAAGAAAAATAAAAGACACCCCTATCAAAAATAAATCCTTCACTTATCTTAAGCACCAGAAGTCTTCTCTATGACCTTGGTTGACAGATCCATAAGATCATATGTTTAGGTTGAAGAAGGGATAGGTTAACTGAGAGAGAAGAAAGAGTCACTCCTTCAAAAATAGATGGTCATAGAGTAGGTTTAGTTGAAGACTGAGGCAATGGTTGTTCAATAATAATAGGTCTGGTCTGGATCAGAGCCTGTTATATAGACATAGAAATAGTAATAAAAGTAGTGGAGGAGGAAGGGGTTGAACTAGTCCGAAAAGGGGTCTTTACAGGAGACATAATGGCAATGCTTTTCACATGGAGATAAGGCTTCAAAAACATAATGAATTTAGTAATAATCTCACCACCATACTGAATAGCCTTCTCAAAATCATAATTATTCTCCAAAAACTTTTCCAAGAGGGGAGTGAAGTATTTACGCTTCTAAAAATGAGTCTTAAAGGATTTAGTGACAGGAGGAATTCTCAAAATTTTTACAAGGTACTTGAACCGATTGGTCAGATCATTCTTAGAGTAAATTATATTGAAGTATAAATCTACTTTATTAGTAATTTATTCTTGAGAATCATTTGAAATCTTTGAATGTATCCATACTAAATAAAGTACTTGATAACTATTCTTAATGATAGAATATAAAATTTCTTTATAAACACTACTTAATACTAACTAAAGATCTTTTTTAACAACAGTTCTGATCATGTAACTATCCATAGGTTGATATGGTTTTCAAGAGGCATTTGAAGCTGTAATAGCTTAAATGAGAGAATTAAGTTGATTTAGAACTTTCTATAAACATCCCTTATATTCCTCTATCATCATGTTAAGTCCAACAAAAATATCACACATATCATTGACTATCTTGAAATTTATCTCATACACTTTTTCATATATTGAAATCAAATTTGGTTGAATCAGAGATACAACTTTCTATGGGATCTGATCACCAAAATTATCAATAGGATGACCAGTAGGATCTTGTCTATTTTGAAACACTTTATGCATGTCTTCAACCATAGATCATGAAACTACACCTCATTACTCAACTATTTAATCTCAATTATGACTTAATAAAATTCATGAAGCATTTTCGGTTGAATCTGTTATATTATTTTCTATAACATCAAGGTAGCATCTCTTTAACTGAGATTAGTCACTGGGGAAGGTTGCAACGTCAAGATCTTTTCAAATCCATCTAACAAGGTGTCTCCAAAATTTTTTATATCACGTTGACTCACAGAATCAGAAGATTATTTTGTAAGCTCCAGAACAGGAACTGAAATAGATTCAGGCTCCTTAGTAGAGGTTACCTCTATAGAAAAAAGTGGTTTCAATTGAAACTCATTGGAAAGATCGATGCCTTTAATCAAGGACTCTTGGTTATTATCAACATTAAAAAAACTAGAGAACTTATACCAGGTATCCATAGTTCATTGGTTAATAGTATTGGGAACATGAACAATTTCTAAACTGGGGTGTTTCTCCCCCTCAATGTGTGCATCTCTTCTAAGACTAAGAGATTATTTCGCTTGACCCATTTCAAAATTATCATCTCTTTTAGTCTCTTCCATCTCTTTTCTATCCAGCTAAAAGTCCTATTCCATTCCTTCTTTGGAAGAAAGTATTAATTCAGCTTCAACTTTTTCTTCTAACTATTCCACAACAATAGTTCTTTCCTCAACAACAAGTTCTTTCTCAACAATAGGCTCTTTTTTACCAGCAGGTTCTCCTAAATGTTCCTCCGGAACAAATTTTTCTTCTACACCAGCATCTGGCCCTTTTTTGTAATAATTTTTCTAGAAACAACATGTTCATTAATGACTTTTTGTGGAACAGGTAGGCCAATGTCTTCCTTGTATAATATAGCTCCTTAATCAGGTGCATCTACTAAATCTTATACTTCTTTGTCTAAACATTCAATAACCTCATTATGTTCCAGAACAGATTCATATTAGTTCTTATATCTTAAAGGTTTCTATACTAGATTAAACTTTTCATACAATCATTCATTTTCCTCCACCCAAGACTTTTTCCAATGATTACTACTAATTTTCATTCTTATGATTGTATCCTTTGAGATACAAAACTCATAATCTTTAATCACTTTTTCTTTCGAACCAACTACTCCTTTGGAAGACAATATTGTCGAAATAAATCTTGAATAAAATAGAGAGGTAGATTTAGAAGTTGTCTTGATCATTTCACACATGTGAGGTATAATATACTTACATAGATTGATCTTGTTCCCATTCTTCATAAGATGTATTAATAACACATCTTGATACTTAGGGGTAGTAAAATCTTTATTCCTTGGAAAAATAAGATTTTGAATAAAATTAAACAACAAACTTGTCTCTCCATCTAACTCATCTACAATTTCCTTTCTTTTCTACTTATTTCTAGTCAAACTTCATAGGGCCTCTTCTAAGATAAAAACATCACTATGAGGAGAAGGAACTCTTTGGTAATCCTAAAATATTCCTTTATGAGTTATTCCTAGGATTCCATTCCATAACATCAAAGAAAAAGTACACCTTTGACCATTAATTAATCTTCTTACAAAAAATAAATTTTCATTATTTATTGAAAACTAAACATACTAATAAAAATGAAAAACAAGCTTCAGATAAACTGGTTTATTCTCTTTTGTGAACCAGTCCAGCCATCCATGTTCTTCCAGTAATTTCAAAATGAGTGACATACTTGTTAGTAACCACATAGGGCATAATTCTTTCTCGCTCACAATTATTCTATTAGCAATACTTGGATTCATTTATCCCTCCAGTATTACTTTCAGATCCTTTTTCACTTTCTTTTAATATCGGCACTTTTTAGGAGTCGGTGAAGATAGGATCTTCAGTCTGGGCATCTAATGTGGGCTCAAGAAAAATGAAAGGATGAAAGAGGGATAACTGTTTGAGGGAGAAGGGTTTTAGTTTCAAGGGAAGAAATCTCGAGTGAAGAGAGGAGTAAAAGATATTAGGTTTTTATCATTTAGGTATTTCAAAAGTCAAAAACTCAATAACATGGCATAAAAATAATAAAGTAATCGATACAGGAATACGAGACATAAAATTCTAAAAATATAAATCCAAGTCATTATAATGAGATCAGAACACGTCATCATTGTTGTCATCATTACAGTTTTACTCCAAATAGTAAGATCGTATCAATTGAGATAGCAATTAAGAGATCGTAACATAGAGATAGTAACTGTAAGAGAGTAATTGTGAAACAGAAACTGCAAGACAGTAACTTGTGAAACTATGGATCGTGAAACCATAAAATATAAAATAGTAAATTGTTCACTTGAGGATTATCATTCCTAACCCATGTATGATATAATTTATTCTTTCAATATTTAATGGCCTAGTGAATATATCAACAATATGATGTTTAGTGCTAATTAATTCCAAAGTGATTCCAACTTTTTGATAATGATCCCTCAAAACGTGATGTCTTACATCAATGTGTTTTGTTCTAGAATGTGAAACATGATTCTTTGAAATTTTAATATCATTTTTATTGTCATAATTTATAGGTACATGTATGAATTGATATCCGTAATCTAGTAATGTGTGTTTTATCCACAAAAGTTTTGCACAACAACTACCAGAAGCTATGTATTCAGCTTCAAAAATGGATAATGCAATAGAATTTGGTTTCATACTAAAACATGATAATAGATATTTTCCTAAAAGGTGACATGTTCCATAGGTTCTTTTTCTATCAATCTTACAACCACCAAAATCAGCATCAGAATATATAACTAAATCAAATGATTGTTCTCTAGGATAAGACAGTCCAAAATTGGTTTTATGTTTGAGGTATTTGAAAATTGTTTTAACAGAATTCAAATTAGTCTCTTTGGGATTTTCTTAAAAATATTCACACATGAATACACTAAACATAATATCAGGATGACTAGAAGTTAAGTAGAGTAAACTTACAGTCATTCCTCTATATGTTTTTTGATCAATAGATTTTCCATTTTCATCAAGATCCAACTTACATGTAGTTCCTATTGGAGTATCATTAATTTTAGTATTATTGAGGAAAAAATGTTTTAGAATATATTTAGTATATTTTCATTGATTTAAAATAATACCTTCATTATTATTAATGATTTTAAATCCATGAAATAATCCTTTCTCACCCATTAAGCTCATTTCAAATTCATTTTTCATCATATTTGAAAAATCTAACAAATAGGAAATATTTTGAAGAACCAAAAATAATGTCATATACATTGATTTGAACAATAAAAACATATTTAGAAATTCATTTTATAAAGAGAGTAGGATCAGCTATACCTTTTGTAAAACCTTTGGAAATAAGAAAACTACTTAATCTATCATACCAAGCACTTGGACCATTATTTAAACTATATAAATATTTTTTTAATTTAAAAACATGATTTGGTAAGTGAGGGTTTGTAAAACTAGGGTTTGTTCAACAAAAAACAACCTCAACTATATACCCATTTAGGAATGCACTCTTAATATCCATTTGATATAGTTTAAAATTTAGATGTGCTGCATAGTAATGTAGAATTATAATGGCTTCAAGTATAGCAACAGGTGAAAAGGTTTTTTCATATTAAATTACTTCTTGTTGACTATAACCTTGTGAAAACGATCTAGATTTATTTCTAACTGTGTTACTAGTTTCATATTCTTGGTTCCTGAACACTCATTTCATGTTTATGGTCAAGGTGTCTTTGGGTCTATCCACAAGTTACCAAACTATATTTCTTTTAAACTAATTTAGATCATCTTGCATATCCATCACCCAAAATTCATCATTGATATAATCGTTGATGTTTTTAGGCTTATGTTGTGATAGAAAACATTGATTTTCAACCTAATATATTAGATAATCTCTAGTATGTGTTACTTTATCTAAGTCTCAAAATATTGCATCTATATGATGATTCTTAAGAGTTCTAACAGCTCTAGAAAAAGAAGGTCTGGTAATTTTAGGTTCTTAAATAGGTTCGGTTTCATTATGTCTTGAATCTGTAGATTTTCCAGAACATGAAGTTTTAACAGATTCCTTTATAAGGTGGTCATATGATATAACATTAATGTCTAGATTTGTATATCATCCTCAATAATCTATAGGGAGGTCTTAGGTTCATGTGAATTTTTTTCATCAAATTTGACATGCACAGATTCTTCCACACATTTTTTTCTTTTTTAAAGACTCTATAGGCATTAATAGAGATTGAATATCATAGAAAAATTCCTTCATCACTCTTGGATGCAAACTTATCAAAATTATCCTTAGTTTTGAGAATATATACTTTTCAACCAAAAACATTGATGTAATTAACATTGGTTTATCTATTGTTCCACAAATCATAAGGAGTTATTTTAAGAAGAGGTCTAATTAAAACTCTATTAATAATATTTCATGATATATTTACATCTTCAGACCAAACATAAATAGGTAAGTCATATTCACTAAGCATGGTTCTAGGAATTTCTTGCAAGTATCTATTTATTCTTTCCAAAACACCATTTTTTTGGGTGTCCTAGGAGAAAATAATTGTGACTATATCCATTTTGTGAGAAAAAGTATTAAAACCATTTTTTTCAAACTATGGCCATGGTCACTCCTTAGAGATTTAATTCTAAGTCCACTAATATTTTCTACAGTCCTAGAATACTTAGTTAAATGAGAGAAGTCATAACTTTTGTGATCTACGAAGATGTTCCAAGTATACCTAGAATATTCATTTACAAGTACATAGATATAGTGATTCCCATTTTAACTATAAACTCTATATGGTCCAAAAAATTCTATGTTAACAAACTTGAGAGGTTGATAAGTTGAAACTTATTTCTTTGGTTTGAAAGATATTTTGTGTTGTTTAATATTTGGATAAGGATTGCATACTTTATCATTTGAAAACTCATGTTTGGGTAGTTCCTTGAATAAACCTTTTTCTAGTAATCTTTCTAAGGGAGTGTATATTGAAGTGTCGTAATATTCTATGCCAAATCCAAGACTCTTTGTGAAATACATTTAAGCATGAAAAATTTTGAGAAACTAAATAATCTAAGTTAACAACATAAACATTTTCATTTCTAAATGTATAAAATGTTAGTTCATTTTTAGAGTTGAAAACATTAAAAGGATAATTTTCAAATTTAACGAGGGACACATCATCACATAGTTTAGAAATATTAAGTAGATTATATTTTAATCCATCAACAAAAATTACTTTAGAAATTAAAAATGTGTTAGAGTTACCAATCTATCCCAATCTTTATTAAATTATTGAATCATGAGTAATATCCTATCATGTGTCTTGAAAATACATTTTCCAAGTAATATAAGCTTTTACAGGTGATATTCAAGAATCTTTCCTAAAAAATAATCAAAGAACAAAAGATTTTGGTACCCAGACTTGTTTGGGTCCAGTGACATTAGTAATCAGTGCTTTAAGTACCCATATTTTTTTCATGGGTTTACCAAAATCATTATATAAAATAAATGAAAAGTAGACTTTATTTGGTCCAGAAAAACTAAAGGTAGTAAAAGATTTTCCAAAACTAGAACTAGCAATAGAATTTTTATGTTTAGGTAGAAAAATAGATTTTCCAAATTTAGTTACAAACCTATTTTTGGTAAAAAAAAATTCCCAGGTTGGTATCATATACCTGTAGAGTATCTGGGATAAATTTTTTTACCAAGAATATGTGTAAGAGTGTTTTTTCTATTGGTAATGTTTCCTTTTTCAATTTCTCATTAGATAACATAAATTAATTGTTATCCTTGTGTAATTGATAAATTTTCTATTTCTTTGCAACAATTTAGATTTGATAGTAGTGGTTAAGGCATCTTGTTTCTTCAAATATTTGTATTTATCTTTTAGTTCATTACAAGTGTCTTTAAGAATATTATAGTATTCAAAAAACTATTAACTATTCATATTTTTATAATCACTATCATCTCCAGAATAATAGGAATTTTGTACAGGGGACTCAAGGGTTACCTCAGATGTGTTTGACAGAAAACACATATCGTCTTTGTCAGACTTCTCATCAATTGAAGACTCTGAGTCACTTGAACTATCATCATAAGAACTCCATGTTGAATTAATTTTCTTTTTATAATTTCAATATTTTTCCTCATATTTCTTCTTATATTTTAACTTATAATAATCATCCTTTACTGGTCCTTTTCTTTTGAATTCATAGTAGACTATTTCATCAGATTTGTCACATTATTTCCAATCTTTCTTCCAGTTTCCCTTGTGATCATATCATCCATTAAATTTTTTCGTTCTAAAAAAATTATTTATTTTATAAAACATATTAAATTGTATAGATAATTGAGATATTTTATTATCCCTATCTGATTATGACAGTTCATTTCTGGATCTTTCTATAGGGGCTTGTGATTTATCCTTTTTCCTTTTCTTTAGTTTTGGAAGTATTGGTTTTTAAGGACACTGACTTTCTCTTCGGTTCATCTCCATCTTCCTTGTTGACTATTAATTCTTCATCATATATCAAAATCTTTTATATCAACTCCTTGACTGGTAGCTTTATAATATCACAATATTCTCTAATTGAGGCAGAGGTCCCTCTCAATCTATCTGGTAAGCATCTGAGTATTCTCATGATTTTCTCCTTGGCAGTAACATCTCTTCCCAGTGAGATCATATTGTTCAAAATATTATTAAACCTGAGATACATGTTAGAAATAGTCTCACTAGGATTCATTTTAAAGTTTCTATATTTAATATAATATGTGTTCAGTCTCATTTCCTTAACAACAGAGGTTCATTCACTTGAAATAGATAAAGTATCCCAATTTTCATGGATTGTTTTACCAGCAGAAATTTTGTTAAACTCTTCCCTTAAGAATGGTATAATAAATTCAGGGTTTTCATATTATTGTTATAATCAGCCTTAGTTGTTTCATACCAAGTAGTTATAGTATAATCATGAATCATATATAAATCTATAATTGAAGACCAAAACTCAAAACCCATTCTTTCTAAGTGCATCTGCATTTTAATTTTCCATTGTGCATAATTGGTTTCATTAAAGAATAGAGGTATGTTGGTAGTATCCATATCTAATCTATTTTCCATACTAAAGGATAAAGTGTAAATTTTTTGTTTTTAACGAACTAAAAAAATATAACTAACATAAATTTTAAGATATTTTAAATACAACTAAAATCACAGTTGAAAAATATTTTAAACAAATTTAAAATTTTGAAAAAAAGGGATTTTAAAAACTCATCTAATAAGAATTATTGGTTAGAGTATCAAACTCAAGAGGTGGGGTGAATTTATTTCCTATAAAAAATTGTTAAAAAGTGTATTTAAAATATTTCCACAATTTAAAATAAAATAGGCCTATTAATCATGGTAATAAAATTATAATAGTATGACTGTCCATATAACTTCTCAAAAGATTGATTAATTATTAGTAATATCTATATGGGATATTTATATAATTTTTAAAACTATTATAAAAATGAAAAAAATTATAACTACTATCCAATACTAACTATCAAAGTAACATTTGGTTTTCTGAAATATTAGTTAAAACAGAGAAAAACTAAGATGAAAGAAATAGTCGACAAAACAAGTGGTTCAGTCTCAAGCTGAGACTTAATCCACTACATTTGGAGATCACCGGCCATCAAGAAATATATATATATATATAATGTTTTTTATCCACACCCTATATCAGGGTTAACAAAAGTACACATAAGTGTCTAGGTCACAAGACCTCTTCCACTGTTCATCACAGGAAAACAAACAACTAGGTCACACATGACCACTTCTATAGTTATACGTGGGTAAAAAAAGTTTAAAAACATATATGAGTTAGTATATCTTGAACCCTCTTATTTAATATAGGATGCATAGTGTGTTTTAATATAGAAACATATACTTCTAGAAAGGTAATAAAAACAGTACACAGTTGGGAAAAAGTAATGAAAAAGGATTAGAAATTCTCTGAGTGTTATTATATGTATCTCTAGACTTTTATGATGTATCATATAAGAATTTTGAGTCCTTTGGTAAAAATAGATTATCACAAGTCTCGTTTTCTAGTTACCAGTTTGATGTGATGCTCTTTTTAGATCTTATTCTTCTTGGGTTTGCTACTACAAGAATGTTTGAGGTTCTGATCTACAACAGTATGGACTTTTGGAATCTAAGTGTTCTTCATGTGTTCTTCAGTATATATGTTCTATTGTCCTTTCATGAATTCAACATCTTGTTCTCTACACAGCTCGTGCATCTCCACATATTTTATCTTCGGGATGTCTTGGTTTTGGCCGTCAGGGATCACAATATCTACACCTCATACCTCGTACTGTCAGGTGAAATTTCTATTATGAAACATTAATTATGTCAATGTCATTTAATGACTCCAATTTGACCATTATAAATAAATTTTAAATTTAATTGAAAAAAACATCAAATTGTTAAGTAAGGAATGGTGTCACAGTATGTCTTGAAATATTGTCACTTGAAGTGTGTCTTCACTATTTACTTTGATCAGGGAGACAGCCACAGTGAGACAGTCGTGGTTCCATAGTTGCATTGAGATATGTAACTGGTAACATAGATGTGGTGTCAGGATCACGTTGTCTCGGGTATCTATGTCTAGTCCTTTTTCGAAACTCCGAACAGTGTCTTGATACGATGTCTTGAAGATGGTAGCAAGGAACCAGAGTCATAGACTTTATGAAATTTGAAACCAGTTACTGTGTCTGGGTTAAGGTTTCTGAGTCATTTTGTCTGGGTTATGGTGTCAGAGTCATAGTTTCTAGGTTATGGTGTCAGAGTCACAGTGTTAGGGTTACGGTGTCAGGGACTTTTCCAAAATCTAGAACTGGTGGCAGACTTACGGCTTCTAAAAAATATCCAAATACCTATAAACTGTCTTAAGATGTAATATCCATAAAATATATTAAGATTAAATATAATCATATTAAAACATAATATGAAAAGATTAAACATATTTTAAAAAATTCAAACATTATTTGTGAGATCTTGAATCATGATCTTGTGAGAGTTTAAACCATGAGTTGTAAGCATCAAAACATAACAAAACTAACAATATTCAAACATGATTTGTGATAGGTTAAACATGATTTATAATATGGTGAACGTGATTAACATTATTAAAATGATTTGTGAGCATTAAATCACGAGGATTCCCACAAAAATGATTGGATTTCCAACACTAATGTGGACTAGAAGCCAAATCATGTCATAATTGGATGCATCCCGAGAAGTTCCCTATATTGAATATACCCTAATGTCAAAAAGGGTTTAAATATTTGAAAAATTCATGTTTTTCTCAAGGAGGCCAATAATATTAGGTTTGCACTGACCTGCAAGGACCCTTAAGGTACCTTCCATGCCAGGGTTGTCTATTCCATGGTAGTTCGAAAAAAGGATCTTCATTATGATTTCGGTTTGGGGGGTGAGTCTCCTCTTTTCTTTGATATCAAGTTTCCTTTTATATTTCCGGGTAGTTCTCTTCTTTTTGGAATTTACAGTTTATATTTACCCCTTTAAATAATAATAAACATGGGTCTGTGTGGAAGTAATAACTCCCTCTTTCATGTGATTCTGAATAGGAGTGTCCTCTACTGGAATGGTTGTTGTGTTATGGACATGAATCTCATTTGGTCCCTTAACATTAATTAGATTCTTCTAATAATCCTTCAACACAATCAGGGGATTCTTCAATTTAGTAGATATATTTTTATCAAAAGATATGATTTTAAGATAAAATTCTTCATTTTACATAGAAAGATCAACATAGAAAACATTTTATGAAACAGTCGAGAGATGATTGAAAGACTTCTCTATAGCATTTTACATCTTAAAATTCTCATAAGGGTTGATTGAGGTCTCAACATTTCTAGTCTACTGGTACTCTTTTTCAACCAAGTATGTCTATGAAGAGTTTGTATTAACAGGCTTGTAAATTTTAACTTCTTTCACTTGATAACAGGTTTCTTTTCTTCCATTAGCCACCAGGTTATTCTTCTTGCCTCCAAAAACATCCATCCAAGAAGAGGTGAAAGTAGTTGTCTTGAACAAAATTTTAACCACTCTACAATTCTTGAGGGCGTGGACCACCAACATACAATGATTAAAAAATTGAGGCACATTCTGAAATTCATAGCTAATATTCCTTTGGTGGTCATTATAAAACAAGAAGACCCATTCTAGAGGGTGTTTTTCCATGTTGATCTCAATTATCACCCTTGTGTATAGACCAAGATCTCCATTAATGGTTCTATGGTCTATCTTTAGGGGTACCAATTCATGAATCCAAATAATTATGGATTTTTTGGTGTTTGTAAACCCATGGAAGTCTATGAATCCTAGTCCTAACCTATGAGATAGAATGCCATTGATTAATTGGATTGAGATTAGTATCCCAATCAGAGATCTGAAACTACCTTGGTTTTAGGTTCATATTTCCAACATGCTAAACCACATCTATGTTATCTTGCCTCTCTAAAATGAAATGAAAGTATCCCTTTCCAATAATGATAAGTCTCCATTTTGAATAATTCCAACAGTGTGAAATTCTATCTTTCAAATCCGTATTAGACTTGGTTTTCCCACCTTTTTCATAGGCATTGAGAACAAGCACCGAAAATTTTCAAATCTTTATCCCTTTATTAACCGCATATGGATCTGAAACCACTTCGATGGATTCCTCCCTCATTAACTTAAGAAAATGTATTTTATTGAATTTAGATAAAACATTGGAAGGACCATAAAGAAACAATATAAATGAGATATCTTTCCAAGGAAGAGTGTAGGAACTAGAATCTACACATAAATCATTCTGAGGAGATTTTAAATCTCTTTCACATTCTATATTGAATTATTCCATGTCCGAGCAAGATCTTATCATATGAATAATTATCCATCATCGATTTGAAATAAGTAAAATATTGTTCTCTCCATATCATTTTTATAGGTAGATTATCATGGAATTTCAATTAATTATCTAACTATAAAGGTTATTTATTCTATGATATGTTGAATGGATTAAATTTATTCAGAATGTCCTCAGTTGTATCCAGGGGTCTATGATCTGGGAGAGGTGAAGAATATAGTCATCACCATAGATAAATCATTGATATGGATAAAACACTATGGAATAATGACGCAATGTTAAGAGTACTTGGAATCAATTTATTGTGTACCTCTCGATATGAGGGAAAAATAAGGATATCTTAAACATGGGAAATTCCTCCATTAAAAAAGATATTTTTCATTTTCAAAAGGACTTTCTCAATGCATACCATATAGAATAACTCCATGGATAATGATCTTATTTTGGATGTTATGAGGGTAATCCTAATAGATTATATATAAATATTCATGGAGAGGACCTCATTAATGTGTTCTCTAAGTAGGACCTCTTTTTTTTATGATGATTTTATTGGGATGACCTTAACATCAACTATCATAGGGTGTAGATTCATGATTGATCATCAAATTTCTATAAGGAGGATCTCTATGGTGGGTACATTGGAGAGGACCTCTAGAGTCGCGGATCATGGTACTATAAGAAGGACCTCCAAATACATGGCTTGTATCTCGTGTTGATGAATAACTAGAAGATACTTAGCTCCCAAACTAATGATATTGAAAATTCTCAAGAATATCAATGTTGATATGGGTAGAGATGTAAGGATACATTTAGATTATAGATTTCCCTTGGAAACACTTCCTTATATATATCTTCCATCAGGCAACTAGTTTTGAAGCCTTGATCATAATTAGATTTCTGTAGTTTGTAAGAAGCCTTCATGAGAGGGCTCCCTCCTAGGTGACTCTTTGGTTGTCATCGAAATATACCAATGGGATTCTAGATAATATTGAGGAATATAAACCTCCTTTATGGTTTCCATAAGAATATATTGATGGAAATCATGGGAATGGGTAGGAATATTAGTTTTCTCATATGTTACCATCATAATATTTCATAGACCCTCCTTGATATTGAAAAAAGTATGGATATGATCTTTCATATGCGTTGCTACCAAAATATACTAACAACATTAAAAGATAAAATTTTGGATATAAGCCTACTCATATTCCTTTTCAGAAATATGCTAATGAACCTGTTGGGTGATAAAAGGGATATGATATTTCTTTTTATATGTCTAAAAGATATGCTGATGGATTTCTTAAAGGATATTAGGAATATAATCTTGTTCTATGGACACTACCAGGACATGCTAACAAGTTTGGTGGGTGTGAGTAGGGATATGGTTCTTCCCTTCAATCACCATTAGGGTGTTTTTTCAGGATTCATTAGTGTAAAAAGGGATATGGTCATACTCCTAAGCTTTAGTTTCCAAAATTTGATGTTAGTGAGACCTCTGCCAGGGTGGCTTGTTCTATACAGGAATGATTTTGGATCTCTAGAGTAGTATTCTCAACAAATTCCCAAGTAGATAGGGCTATGTAGCATTAGTGATAATAGTGTCAAGAAGTATCCCTAATATGAAGCTCTTGGGTTATGGTACAAATCTAGTAAACCCTCCCCCCACCAACTCTATAAGATAATTGAGGTATACATTCTTTCTATGGGGATAGTCTCTCAAAGTGATTGTACATAGTAGTAAAGGACATGTCCTTCCCTATGTCTCATCATTGATAGTATAAACAATGTGGCTTCATCATATATAGGCTTTCATTATCTGACTATAATGCTTGGATGGGCCCCTAGTGTTTGTCATCATGCACTAGGGAATTCACCACTTGTTTCTACAGTCACTAATTTAATAAAAAGGCTTTTTTAGGTTCAGGGTCCCAAAACATTTTCATAACTAAGGGATATATCTATACAAGGTGTTATAAGTTGTCTGGTATATGATTTGAAAACAAAATTTGTATGTGATGGAGTTTTGAAAGGGTTATAATATGAGATAATCATAAATAAGGAACTCATTAATACATCATCACAAGTAAAAGTTCATGTTCAATTGAACACATCCATTGGTAAAGGATTCAAGTTGGATTCACCATTCTATTTATGATGTCCCCCTAAACCCATGGATCTTTTAATTTGATATAGACCTACTTCTTATATGTATTTAGTCACTAGTACATTACCAATGACACTTAAGGTGTGCATTAGTTTTGTGGATGATATGTAAAGATCATCTCACCCTTTTGAGTTGGGATTATTTCCTACTATAACACTCTCTTAAATATTTAAAACATGATCATGAATTATTCCAAGTAATAATGTTAGTATTTCTTACCATCATGAAAGTGATTGATTAGATTCATGTATCTTACTAGTTGATTATTCTATGGTTTAAATCCATACAGATGGGTGCTCCATAATTTATCATCTTCCAAGGATGTGGTATATTTTGTAAGGTTGTGTGGAAAAGTCATGTAATACCTTTTAAGGATGTGAAATATAGACCAATTTGGTCAATTTAAGTTCATGCATCCCTGAACAAGTAACGTTTAGTTTAAATTCATGCATATAAGACCTATTCCAAGTAGTTTAAAATCATTTGGAGTGGATTTTATTCAATATAGATTAAATTCATGAATCTAGGACTACTATGATAAAATTTCCTTGTAATTTGAGGTGTGGAACTAATAAATGAGAAGCCCCTTTTCATTTATGTTGCTAAATATAACCCTGTGAGAATGGGATTCATGAGGGATATTTCCTAGTGGGGATGGGTTTTATAGGGAATATATCCCAATGAGGATGGGGTGTGTTACACAACTAGTAGGAGTCCCATATATGTATGTTTACACCTCATTTACGTTGATAACTAGGCAGGTAAGGATGACTAGACTCATCAAGAATATGGTGCAGTTTGGAAAAGGTTGGATAATACACATGGGTAGCACATATAGTTCAAACTATAAGATGTCTTGGGTGAGGGTAAGTTATAAGGGTTATACTGGATCAGAGAATCATTAATGGATATAGATCATTGATTGGATAATGGATGAGATAATTAATTATGATATTATTGGTGATTAAAACTTGCCGGAGGGCCATGATTTTTATTTCACATTGAGTGAATAAAAAATTTCCATTGTATATTGAAGTTGATAGGATTTATACTAAGGGTTTTCCAGGATGTTAATCCCGAGATAATTGAGTTTTCACAAATTCTCTTATGATAGTGACCCCCATTATCAAGGGAATTCATGATTTTAAACACCATAAGGGTCTTATTAGGCAGGGTGAAAATGTACTAAAGATCTATTATCAAATAAATGCATAATATATGGGGTGGAAACTAATGTGTATGGCCAATTTATATATCTTAGGAGGTCATGGGTGGGGACTCACTGGAATGGGATTTTTATATATTTGACCTTGGATAAAGGATGAAGAAAAGGTCCTTTTGGTTAATTTATTCCTGATTTATGACCTAGTTGTAATAAGGTACTTTAAAGGGGCATGGTAAACCATAGTAGGGTGCCTTTTTGAAATTACCCACCATAGGTAAAATCTTACTGAGTTTGGGACCATTGGTAAGGGGTTGGTATCTACTTCATGAGATTAATTTTCATATAGAATTGGATTCTTCTAAAAATGGATATGCTTTTTCAAAGTAAAGGTTTAAATCCTCTACTCATAAAGAGATTTATATAAACAACCCAATTCAATGTGGTCTCATGGGATTCCTTGATGAAGGAATTATATTGATGGACCCATGTGACTTCTATTCATGGGGACCATTAACATGATTCTCCTCCCCATTTCTCTATTATATAAAACTCCATGAGTTTCCTGATTTTTTCTTTAAAGTTGTTCACAAATGGAATAATTCGTGATGGTGCATCTTTATTTTCTCAGTGTATATTTTTAGGTAGAAAGAAACTCCCCTTAAAGTCTTCTTAAATGACTCTCTATGTCTAGAAGTGTTCAAGTGCCTCCCTCTTGATGTGTGTGATAGCTATTTATAGGCAACGTCTTGTAACTACTTTTCTAGGTTATGTGATAGACTATAACTCATGTGATAACAAATATTCCATATCGCTATAAAGAAAAGAGACTATGCCATCAAAAAGTGTGTATCAGGTAGTAAATATGTTCCATGACCATGATGAGTCACCACCTCATACCCTAATATGATGAATATCCATGAAGCCTTTAAGTGGTTTTTTATTATTTATGGTCATGAATATTTATTTATAATGTGAAGGATTCCTCCACAAAATATTTACATTCTTCATGAATGATTATATGTTTTTGTATAAATTTATCCTTTATAATATTTGTTTTACTCAAAGTCTTTATCAATGTTATAATTGTATTTTTTAGGTGATAAAAAATTTACATTGATAAATATGTCTGTGATAATATATTATTGATCATTATAGGAATTATAGGGAAATAAAAAGATGGTATTAATGCATTGTGTGAATTTAAAGGAATGTGATTGTGAAAACCATTTCATTTATAGTTAGTTGAGGCAAATAAGTAATACATTCCCAATTAATAATATGCAATGAGTAAAAAATGATAAAAAGTCATTCCACTACATTTATGAGATATTCAAGGTGATGAATGGTTACTATAATAATATTTCTAAGCATGTGAATATGATATGAATGAAATTAAATAAGGGAAAATATCATAAAAATAAATTTTATTTCAACTATTTATCCATTATAATTAATGACTGATTTAATCCCAAGGTTATTGAGTCATTAATTATGGTGTTTAATTTATTTTTATAACTCTATTAAATAAATTATCACATCAGTGATTCGAGAAATTAATAATATCATATTTTGATCACACTATGTTAATTGGATAAATCCCCCCCCCCCTTAATTTTTTATTATTATAGTCCACATAAACATACACTTAATTGAGGAATTAATTTCTAGTAGTATCATATAATTGAGTAACACCTTAAAAAATTGAAACAACTTATATACAATATATATCATCTTGAAGAATCAAAAATACGGGTTAATATAGTAGATGAAAGAAAAAAATTTACATATGGCATATCACAGCAATGTTAAAAAATAAAAATAAAACCTTCTAAATTAATAAAGACCTGATTGGAGAAGTTTTAATGATTGATATGGTAAATTTCAAGTGGGTTCAATCTCATCAATATGTTTTTTTAGCACTCCATTAGTTATATTATTGATATAATAAGTCATAAATTTGAACTATTATCTAATCCTTTTTTATATTTAATATTATATTTAACTCAAATTGTTCTATATTTTTTGATAAATATCATTGAGTTGAAATAAGAAAGGCCACATTCATTTCCTTATGAAATTTAATAAGTTTCTTCCAACTCATTTCATGAGTGATTAAAGACTTATATATATATATATATATAATTATTTATTAAAATATAATAAAGGATAATTTTCACACCACATCCTTATATTGAATTATGTTAAATTTTTAGGTCCAAAACAAGATTGAATTAGATAATTATTCTCTAAATAGGAAACTTAGTATACTACCTCATATCCCATTTATTATGGAACAAAATTACAAGTCTATGGATTCTAATGTATTTTTAATTTTTCATTAGTGATATTAATATGAATCAAGTAATGAAAAATTTTGGTATCAGTTTTGTAAAAACCCATTTTTTAAAAAAATTGAGAATTAATTAGTTTTCGAATTTTAGAGTTCAAGTTTTTTAATTAGGGTGAAATGAAAAATTTACATTAATTGTTATCCTTGAATTTTTTTTATTATTTTTTTTAACTCGGAATACAGTGTTTACCCTTAGGATGGAATTTTCTATAATTTTTATTTTTTTGATTTTAATGAGATGTTTAATATTTATTAAATAAATAGATATTTATCCCATAATAATAAACATTATTATATCCTAAATTGAAGCTTGGATGAAAGTTCTGAAACCATAGTTCTATCCGTAATGGGTTTTTTTAAGACAATGTAAACGTTGTGTGTCCAATATCAGGACCCAGACTAATCCCTTTCAGATAATTCTTAGAATACCTTGTTGGACTAATGATACATAAATATCATGTTTCGATATTCTTTTAGGTTTAGCTGAATGCTATGAACCATAGGATTTGATGTGGATATAAATGTATGGGAAATAATTCTTTTATTGGATCATCATCAATCCTCTAAGTAAAATAGGATTCAAAAAGCATCAATGAATGATTTGTGTGGCATAAATAAACAAATATAAGTGAACAAATTTACACTATTGAGGTAAGAGATTTAATTATAAGCTTTTGTATCATTATTCATATTCAATTATTCTCTCTATAATTGTATTCCTAAACATCCTATTAATTTTGAAGTGATGAAAATTTAAATAAAATGAAAAAAACAATATTCTATAAATATTCAATTATACTAAGAATGAGGATTAATTCCAATATGATTATACATATTTATATATTATTTTATAACCATGAAAATAAAAGTAAAATTTTAAATTATTTTAATGAATTTGATTTTTAGTTGTTTAAAGTTAATAATTAACTGGTAAAAAATATTTATTATTATTATTATTATTATTAACCTTGAGGGATTGTGTTCACCATATAATGGATGATGTAAAACATTGATGATTAATGAAAAATAATGAAGAATAAAAAATGATCAACCTATAAATTATCGTTTTACTTTCTCAGTCCATTTTCATTAATAAAACTAAACACTTATTAAATTTCTAGGTGGTCGGATATTCCACCAACCACTAAACTTCTTGATTCCTTTATATTATTACTAAGGTGCATTTTTTGGATTATGAAAGAAGCATTTAATAGAAAATAGTTCATTCTTACATGAGGAATTGGCGATGTAATAGATTCCCAATGGGAACTTGATCATAGTTGCATCAAAAGATGAAGTAGGTGATGAATGGGATGGTAAATAATTACTAAGGAGGCTCTAATGAGGTAAAATATAAGAATGAAGGTGTCGAATATGATAGACATAAAATGTGTGGCCAAATACATAGATGATAGCATAAGATATGATATAATATAGGTAATTCACAAAATATATATCTGCAAATCTTAATTATACAATGTGTAATACTCTAGGATACACATTGGGCAGCTCATGTGATGTAGCACTAGGTTGTATGTGACTTAATAAATATCACATGTCATGTGACCTCAAGTTACACCCTACATATATCAGACAACATTTTTCAAGCATGTTTAGTACACACACCATGCTAGAAAACTTATCCCATATGTCATGTGTTCCATAGTATACACTATGTACATCGAGTAAATGACTCATCTATCATTGGTCATACATGTATGATTAATAAATAAGTCCCACATATCATGTAATACGTTATAAATGCTATGTTTATGGACCTAAAAATAAACTATATAGAGTCAATCCTACCCACCATGTAAACCAAGAACATGTTTTATTCCATGGAATACGACACAATTTGTACTGAAGATGCACGCCCAGACTGATCAGTGAAGTTTATACATCTTGTTACATACTAGGAATAACATGTAGGTCAAATATATATGGATAGATGTTCATGGTGAATGATCTGGGATCACATATCATCTAACAAATATACATATTCCATACATTGAGAAAATCCTGGTTTTTTATATATTATCACCCATGTGTCAAAACATGATGAAAAATTATAATATTTAGAGAAATTATATATACATATAGAATCATGGTATATATTTCCTATATGGTTGGGGTTGTTTATTGAAATTACCTATATTCATGGTGATGAAATCGGAACATGGGTGAGTTATTTGGTATTGATAGAGGTTGATAACCCTTCTAATAGAGGATAAGATTGGGTATGGGTCCCTAATATGTATTTTGAAGTTAGTTACTCCCATGATGGATTAGGTAACATGAAATATATCCTTGGGGAATGATCCCCCATTCAGGCACGGGTATGGTTCACCATTGATAATGAATAGAATAGGATCCCCCATACTATTGGAGGGGTCAATATCCCCCCATATTTTGGGTTGTGAGTCCTCCATCTACAAAGTTTGGTGTTTTATTATTGTATAGTTTATAGGTTCTTCTTATTTTAGGGTTGGTACCCCCTCTACTGATATGATCTCATCCGAAAGGTGTAGATCCCCTACTATAATTACAATTAGAAAGTCCCCTTAGAGTGTTTTTTTGACAAGTAAGTTAAATATATCCAAAGGAGATCTCAAATTCATTATAATGAATGAAGAAATTTTGTAATAATGTTGAACTAGTTATGTCTATAAGATAGAATTCACACAGAGATACTATTGGCAACATCATAACTTGGATAAGTTAGAGAATCTATTCATGCAAGTTTTTTTCAAGGGATAGAATCACACCCTAATAGAGAACCCTGGATTATCATTCTCTGATATATTTTGGAGAAGAATAAGTGAAACATCATGAAATTAATTTTCAGGTTATGAATAATTATCACATGATAAATGAATAAGTAATAGAATTTACTAAGCACAGAAAATTAATATCATCTGAAAAGAAATAGGATATAACAAAAGGAATGGAATATGTAAAAGTAAATGGGAGTTTAATACAAGTCATGTCGCAAAAATATGGCATCGCGCTATGAGTGTTCCAATTAATGGAAATATAGAATAGTCTTTATATATGTTAGAGTCATTCACATTATAGAAATAGAGATGCACTGTGATGAGACCAAGGAAGATTTTAGTCTCTCTACCATTATAAACATTTCAAATCCATGAAGTAAAAACATTTCGTGGTTATTCACGGACTTGGATATGTCATTCCTAGAGATTATGTGACCACACTATGATGAGGAAGGCTATTTTATAGTGTTATATTCAAAAAATAGTTCTTAGTTTTCCCCACAACATGTTTTGTGAGTGAAATACATGAAATTAAGATATTAATATTTTCATACTTCAATAAAGGTTCCACACCATGGAAGTGCATGTAGAAGTATAAGTTATTTCTTACAGTTTAAAAATCAACAAAGTATCATGTCATGATACTTATGGTCACATTATAACAGTGTTAGGTTATAATAATTTCAAGTTCATATTTCTTATATTAAATAAAAGAATTAAGAAACTTAGGTGGAAATATTGGGTAAATTTTAATGGATATATTTGGATAGATTTACCATTTTAATTGAAGGTGAGTAAATGATCAATTAATAAGTAATCCTAGTGATTTTGTAAATATATAAAGGAGTTTTATTTCTCTTTAATTAGGAGGAAAGATTGTGGATTAAAAATAGTTATAGAAATTAGATTGATAGGTAAATTAGAAGAGGGTTCCAAACTTCTGTTGGAATGTTAGAGAAGAGGAAGATCCTAGAGGTTATATCAATATAGATTCATAAATTTCTTTAATTAGATGAAGTGGAGAATAATTGATACACCACTAATGATGTAAACTCACTTTTTTCTTTAAGACAATGGAAAAAACCACACGTAGAGATAGTGAGATGTTTGAGTGGTTGGGAGAAGTTATTTATTTATTTTGTGATGGTTATAAACCTGGAGGGTCAGTGTGGCCAATATAAATTATAATAATCAAGAAGTTTCCTTCGTATTTTAGGTGTATGACACATTCCCACTTCATGCTACATTAATTATCCCAATTTGGGTAAACTAAGTAAAATTACTTTTATCCCTTTGCTATTTTATTTATTAATTCAAATAAATTTTGAGGGAGAGGAATGTTCCCAGTATCTTCAAAACAAGATCATGGGAGAGGGTTAATTTAGGAAAGATTTACATATCCTGATCATTAGAAATGGATGTCTCATAGATGTTTTGGTAGAATTAATCAAACATAAGGGGACTCTAATCATCAATAGAAATAATTTATAATTATGGAATAATTAGCTATATAACCATTTATAATCATTGGGAATGGATATAAATGTGACTACCATACATGGGATATTGGATAGTATGGAGAGTGGAGTATTATCATAAATTCTTCGAAGGAATCTTGACACTAATGATAAAGGAGTTAATGCATTAGTAAGATATTTATATAATGGAATATATATAAAGTTGATGTTGTTTTGATCCTAAAACACCATCTGGGGTAAATTACCAATATCTATGAAGGAAATTCCATGGTATGTGGATAAAAATTATAGGTGATATGGAAAATGTACAAAGACTTTAGGATATACTTGAATGAGTAATCAAACAAATTATTTTATAAAGTGAAAATTATTGTGGAAGACATACATTGACTCAGATAAAACCTTGATTAATTTAAAATAATTTAGAGGATTCTTAAAATATTACCATCTGGGATCAACATGAAGGTATTGGTTCTCGAAGAAAAAGTCCTGTTGCTGATGACACTAGATAGTCTACACATCAGTCTCATTACATATGAGATGAAAAAAATGACAATGAGTCCTTGAAAAAAGATAATTATTAGGAAGTTATATTTAATTAAATAAAGAAAAAAATATTGAAAGATAATTAAAAAAAGGAATAAATTGAGGTGGTAAGCATTTCATTTCATTAGCCCCCAAATAGAAAAATAGAATATTCAAAGGAGAGATTACAATTTCTTTCATTCAATGTGGAAAATTTTTCCATATCATTTCGTAATATCTAAAGAAGTTCTGAGATGATGATGAATAAAAAGATACCATAAATAAATAATTAAATTAAATGAAGGTAAATAATAATTTATGATAAAAATTAATTGAAAATAAGAACAACCTTCTTCAAAAATACATCATCTTAGATGAAAAGGAAGTAGAAGAAGTTGTAGACTACAAAGAACTCATAGAGAATGTTATTTTGGATTTCATAGGCAAACCAAAACTGTAGGATATTTATAATGAAAGCAATAAAGTTTAGGTAATATTAAACCTCATGGTTTAGCTGGAAGATTATATTGAGAGTAATGATATTTGGATGTTCAAAAAATGAAATTCAGTGGAGTGTTATGTGATTCAAACTGTATACATAGAAATAATAGGAAGAAAAATCTGAGTTGAAGGTCGGGATCAAATAACTCAAATCTTGAAATTCTAGGGATTTGAAAAAGAAAATTATTCATGTGATCAAAATTTAATAGTAGTCCAGGATTATTGGATTAACTAATTCTCTAAAATATCATGTCCAAATTATTGAGAATCTCAAAGGAAGAAATGGTGTCTATGTGACAAAATCTCGAGGATCATGATACACTACTAACTCCCAACATGACATTAGGGAGTTACAGTGTACGTGCTATGGAAAAAGCTATGTAGAATCATAAAGAGTCACTAATATTGGTAGAAACATTACCATTAGTGTAGTTATTAAAAGGTAAATTAGAATCTATTTAGGGGCTTGATTGTAACCAAAAATTAGCGGAAGTTGGTGTGAAACTATAAGCACCAATTCCCCATAAGAAGGCTGATTTGGATAATTCATAAAATACCCAAAATGATGAAAGATGAATAGGAAAGTTTCAAAATAATATATCAAGAATCAAATATTATTATTATGAAAAATGGAGAATACATGATATATGTTTTCCATAGAAAAAAGGTAATTTCATGGATCTATATAAAAAAACAAATGATCTGAAATTCTTACACTCAATAACTTTTAAAGATACTTTTTTTTGTGAAGCTTAAGGACTCAAAGTCATATATTTATCATCAAGGGTATAAATAAGTGTATCAATAAATTCCCTTAAAATATGATCTCATTAGATATAAGCTTCATTAAGTGGGATAAATACTTATAATCAATTTTCATAGATATAATAAAAAAATTATCTAATGGGTTCATATGTATAATAGTCTTATTCACCAAAAAATGAAGGAAAGTAGTGAAAATGGATCAATAAATTAAAATATAAGAAGGATGGTATTGGAGATATTATTTTGAAAGTGAAAAATCTATTTGGAGTGTGTATCCATGATAGTATAGGCACTTCACATATAATGGGAAATTAAAAGCTTATCATTAGAATAAATGCAACAAATAAGATGTTGTTTATTTTTTTAATGATGAAGGTTAAAATATAATTATCTCTAAAAAATAAATAATTATATGTATATAATTGAGGCTTATGGATAACTTAGTAGTTTAATTCCTTGTTCAACATTTGATATGTTAAAGTCAATTATGTGACTTGGGGTATGTAATGAATTTCAATAAAATGATTTTTTCATCAAAGGAATATATGTTATAATTGTGATATAAGGGAATAAAATGAATGGGAATAAATATATTTTTGGTGGAGAAGAGAACATGATATTTTTATCCAGGTAATAATAGAAAATGTTATGGCATAATTGGACT
This sequence comes from Viscum album, assembly GCA_963277665.1. Taxonomy (NCBI): domain Eukaryota; kingdom Viridiplantae; phylum Streptophyta; class Magnoliopsida; order Santalales; family Viscaceae; genus Viscum; species Viscum album. The sequence goes on along the minus strand of OY728155.1, from coordinate 1,283,200,647 downwards.
ATAACACCCTAAGATTTTAAGAAATATGTTTTTCAAATTAATTTATCCTTTTTTATATTTTTCACTTCACAAAACACTGAAAATTGCTTGTGTTATATAGAAGTACAAAGTTATTAATTTTTTATATGATATAAAAAGATAATATTTCACTACATGAAACAAATTGTTTAGATTGTGGTACACACAACACTATTTTTGTCTTTTGTTACACACAATGTTAATTTCTTTTAATAGTATGTGTTACACACAAGACTGTGTTTTATCGAACAATAGTATATTATTAAAATATTATTATTTAATAAAATAATATATAAACTATCCATTAGATTATAGGTTATTAATAGTATTAAATAACTTTATTAAAATATATGTTTCATAAGATGAATTCATTGGTTACCAACTAATTATAAAGAAAAATATATACCAATTGAATATAAAGGAATTATTTTTATTTTATGTTACCAAAGACATTTTGTATTAATAAATTAGTTTAATTATATTTAGTGAAGTATATTAATAATATATATATGTTATATATTTAATAAAATATTTTTAATATTCATCTAATATATTTTATTAGAATAATATAAGAAAAAACCAATTTTGTGCATAAAAACATATATTTTTCTAAATGGTAATTTTACCCCCTTTTAATGGTGAACCCATCTTAAATAAAATTTTTAACAATTTTATATATTATATTTTAAATAATAAAATTATTATTTTAAATAATAATATAAAAATAAAAATTAGTTGACTTTGTGATATTATTATGATAAGTTTCATATTTCAATGAATTGTAAAAAAATACTAAATTTTGAATTAAAACATATTTTTTCATCGAAATAATTTATACTATTAAATTATATTTTTGATTGGTTTTAAAGTATAATTAGATAAAAAAATTATCATTTAATCTAATTTATGTCATTGGAATCAATTTTACATTGAACTTTGATATAAAACTGTCTCAATCTTTTGCATGTTTTAAGTTCAATAACCTATTTTCTCATTGCATCAACGAGATAAATTTTAAATTAATTACTAAAAATTATATGTTTAAAATTTTAAAAAATGAATTCAATATTTTTAATTAGTGGGTAAAAATTAATTAAATACTTTTCTTTATTTTTTTGGCATTATAATTAGTAACTTTTGTAGTTTTTTATTAATACAGTAAAAGCTAAATAAGGTAGTTACGGTTAAAAAAATAATATTTTAAATAATATATAAATTTCATTTTTGAGGTATTTTTATTATGTTTCAATTTTTTATAAATTAACCAAAAGGTCCCCTCACATCAATTATAAAAGGGAACCTCCTCCCTCACTTCGTTACACCCCTTTGAGATCATAAGATTGACCATAACCTGAAAATTTATCTTCTCTAATTCACTAGAAACATTCTAGTGGTACTTTTATTCCCAAATTACCAAATCTAGAGTCTTTTAGAGGAGATCAAAAGTATTCATTCCGAAGAAGAGGTAATCACTCTAACCATTCATTCTTTTTTTCTACTATTCTATACAACCTCTAAATCTGTGATATATAGCATAAAATAATAACTTCATCATCATAAATATTATTGAATTTTATTATGATTATTAAAACACCATTAAATATCCCATTTCCCATAAAACAAAAAAATAAAAGTATCGCCCATGCATATATACTGCTTATCATCTCAACTTAGCGATACAATTCATTTTTCATAACCATATTTTATGAGGGAGAATTATGATGGGTATAATATTTATATATTATATTTATTATATAATTATACTTTTTTAATGATAATGTCATTTCCACATTTTTACCATCTATCTAATGTTTTGGTAGAATGATATAGAAGCATGTGTGTATGTATGGCTTACCATCTCCACTATGCAATGTGATTCATTATTCATCTATATTTCACATGGATGTTCTTAAGAATGAATTTTATTAATACATATGTTATATATGACATAAAAAGGATTCTTTAATTATAATATATCATATACTTTCATTTTTTTAACCTAATAAGAAAATGAATAGTGTGTTCATGCGTACGTACCACCCTACTATCTCTATAAACTGTATATTTTATTTTATTTCTATAACTTTTATGAATCACTATGAATAAATATATAATGAATATACATGTGATATTTATATCATTATTATCATTATGAATATTATTAAATTATGATATATGTAAGAGTATCTAGTATAAGAAGTCAAAATATGAACAAAAAACAAAGCATATATTACCCGAAACATAACATTAGCATGGAATTATTAGAAAATAGATAATATTAAGTTATAAGTAAATAATATATATATATATATATATATATATCTCTCCGTGTGTGTGTGTGACTATAAATATGTTTTATATGTATAATAATATTATATTTACTATACAACAAGTTTTAATGTCTGTGAAAGAAGTCATGACTTAAGATAAAAGAAATTTTATCTCACTTTTTATTTCCATGTGATACATGCCATATTCACCACTCACTTATTTTCTGTGTTGTATATACTAAAATATGACTTTTTATATCCTTATATTAATTTATAGAATGATATTAAAATATTTAATTTATTTCATTCCTTCATGGGCTTCACAATTCTGAAGTCACTCGAGTAGTAAGGGATTTTTGTCTCACTTTTATTTCTATGGAGAACCTACCTTATAAACTAATTATTTCCTCTATGTGGTGTATATAATTACCCTGAATTTATTTTATGACTATTATCCAAAATATTATGGTATTTTTATATCTAATTAATTTTCCTTCTTTCATGGGTAATATGATTCTACTGATTATAAAGTGATGAGTATTAATTTCACAATCTTATCAATATTTGTGATTGTTTAGTTTTAGGTATCCATTGGGGAAAATTCATCTTACATTTCCATGTTTTATAAAAAAAATTAATATTCTCCTATGTATTTTTAAATTCATTTTCACCAATTTTTTAATTTTTACTACACGGTTTGAGAGGAATCTTTTTTTCATTTTCCAAACGTGGTACTTTGTGAGTGTGAGGAAGAAGTAGGAAAGGAATGTTTTTTTAACTTATATAAAGTGAACATATTTTTTCACCATCATGATTAAATAATGATTTAAAGTTTCCTTTACAATATTCTAGGGTTATTTTCAAAGAAATTGTTTTATTTTAATATTGTGTGTAATTTTAATAAAATAAAATAATTTCGATGCAAAAAGGATATTTTCCTTAATAATTTTTTTCAAATGATCTCTCAAAATTATTTTCCATATAAGATAAAATTATTTACTGTTAATTATGTTTTACTATAGATATGACTCAATTATACAGTTTTTATTATTTCAAATAATGGTTTATTTTTATGATGGAATGATATTTATAAAACCAATTTCTTTTCCATGGGTTATATTGTTATTGAATGATGTTAATAAAACCCATTTCATTCCATGGGTTCTGATATGATGAATGATTTATGTTATTATGGCACAAATATGTATAGTTTTCATTATTTTATGGGTGGGACCTATATATACATCTAATTCATTAGGTAAATATTTATATCTCATGTGATAGACATGGTTGGAACAGGGAGTGAACATGGTTCATAAAAGGACTTTTTCTACTAAGATAGTTTTGGGAGTGAACCTTGGATACAAAGAGGGTCATGGGAGTGATCCATGACAACCAAGATCGTATGGTGAGTTAAACCATATGAATAATATGGACTTGGAAGTTATGCTTTGACTACTATGTAAATAATTTTGTATGCTTATGTGTATACCAAAATTCCATGTATTATTTCTATGTTATGATTTCATAGATTATGATCTTACCTTATTTATAATTTATGTCTCATGAACTGCCAATATTTGTGACATGATGCATTTATTTTGTCTTCAAAATGTTGGGTATTATATTTAAATATTATTTTTATGTTCTCATACCCTTATTTTCATGTTATGATTAAATATCTCCCTTTTTTACCCTTACTGATCATCTGAGGTCACCCTTTATTACGTGCCTTTTCCCTAGGATAAGAATAATGGTATTATGTATGATATGTTAAAAAGGGTTTAAGTTATAAATATAAAGGTGGGATAATAAGTACATGTGTTATGAATCAGATGTATATATTTCCATGTTTCCAAAGTCACTAAACTAATATGTTCTTTGGGAATGTATTTTTGTAATGTATTAAATATTCCTAAAAAATAACATAATTTAAATGTATGTTAAGAGAGGTTCCTTATAAGGATTTTCCATTGGAGACAAAATTCATTCAAATACTTAGTTAAAATTTATGGATATCATGATATCCCATATCTTTTACAAGATTTAACTCACATGTGTCATACTTTTCAAAAATGGAAAATCATTCAAAAGACTTAAAAAATGGAGGAAAAAAGTCAATGGGATTTCTTGAGTTAGTTAAAATTTATGTGTGTGGATAAATATCACCTAAATCCATGGGTGGAAAGGAGTTATTGTGTATTATTAATTGATGATTATAGAAGTATTGGTTGGTTGATTTTTATCTCTCGGGAGTTTGACGTGTTCAAGTATATTAAATGTTAACAGAGATTATAGGATATGATGCTTGAGATAATAATTTAGATATTATTTAATGATAATGATATAAAGTTTAATAAAAACATGGGGAATAATATCTAAAGAATCACATGATAATGAAAATGTTGGGAATCCTCAACAAAATGGAGCCATTAAGAGGATTAACTAAATTATTAAAAACATAGACTAGATGATTCTCATTTAGAAAAATATACTAGAGACATATTGTAAGAAATAAGTCATTAAATTATTTTTTATTTATAATGGTTCTTTTTCTATGTTTTAATAAAGATAATAAATCCTAAAAAATAAACTATGGGAAGAAACTAACATTAAAGTACATTTTTATTTTCATAATTATATGATTCATTCTTAGTAAAGAGACAAACTAAAAGCTTGAGACACATGGGGATAAAGGTATCTTCTAGGATACTCATATAAATACAAGGCATAAAAAATCTATTTAAAAATTATTGGGAAAACTTTTTAAATTCAACATGTACTGGTTCTAGAAAATGACTATATTTTATAATTAAATGTATATTTTTAACAACAAAATAGTATTGAACCCTAAGAGGAGAGTGATGGTAAAGTTAGTGGACTAATTTGGGTAAATTGGGATATAGAATACTAATAATAAGGCATTGATTATGTGGAAAAACAACAAGTTCTACAATTATAATGAAGGTAATTGGTAGGGATGAAATCAATGAGGTAAACATCATTGGTGATTAGGAATCCCTAGTGAAAAATTTAGAATTTAGACTTGAACAAAAACATATTTACTATCTTAGTTAGATCCAAGGTGTTTTTAAGATTCTATCAAATATTTCAATTTTGTTAAATAAATGAAAAAGAACTTGTCCATCAAGAGAATAATGATGCATGAGAACTCATCATGAGGCCAGAAGATAAAAATTTCATTGGAATCAAGTGGGTGATCTATAATAAAGTCAATGAATAAAGAAAGGTGACTTAGAAAAATCATGGATAGTGTGAAAGGGGTTTTATAAAATTCAGGTAATTTATATTCATGAGAAATTTTCCCTCGTATCGAAGTTATAACTTATTTGACTATCCTTGAATATCATAGTGTATATATAATTAAAGGAGCACCAAATAGATGTCAAATTATAATTCCTTAATGGTGTAATTAAGGTGAAATTTTACATAAAAAATTAGCTGAACCAATAATTCCATTTATATATATATATTACATCACTTTAGAAGAATATTCAATATATCTCATAAAAATCGCATCCAAGAACTATAATGGTTTACAGACTTTGGAGACTAGATACATAATCATCTTATTTTATGAAATATCTCCAACATCTCCCAAAAATATCTCATTGAATCGTACACTTCTTAGTTATATACTACTTAAAACATTTCTTCATAACCTTTTAAATGGAATCATAATAAATGGTGAGATCATATCCTTAGTGAGGGTAAATATAAGAAATATCAGTTGATGAAAATAAGTGAGCATAAGGGAATGAGAACATGATCATAACTTACAATAGTAATACACAATCATTAAAAGATCATTAATCAAAAATCATAGAATAAGGATTTTGTATAATAAAATAAATAATTCATAAGGGTTTGTAATCATCAATAATCAATCATGATCCATGAGAACATATGACTCAAGTTTCTGTCATACACATAAATATAGAGATTCATTTCCTCAGTCAAGGTTCACTACGAAGTCTATCATAGTGGATTTGGTTCACTCATAATTCCATAATATCCTTTGTTAAGGTTCACTCCCAAGACAATTATAGTGCATAGAGTACCTTATTGAACTAGGTTCACTTCATATTCCAGTTTTTTATTATCTCATGAGATATTCATCATTACCAATGTTTTGGAGGACTATATAACAGTTTTTCCACCCAAAACATAATTAAAACCTTATATACGTATTCCAAAATATCATAAAACAATAATTATATCATCATATCCTATGTAAATGTAAATTATTTTAAAAAATATTTAAACATTTCATCATATCATAACTCATTGAAAATAAATGAGTTTTATAATGGTGTCACCATAACTTACTTTACATATGAGAAATAAAAGAGTTTCATAGAATCATCCTTAAATAAAAATAAACATAATAAATCTAAATAAAAAATTGTATAGAATCAAAATATTATATTTTAAGTGAATCATAAAAATCTATAAAGGATGTTTTAATGGATGAAAAATACCTTCAAAAATTATTTCAAATCATTCTTTGAAAACATGTGAAATGAAATTTTATTATGATAAAATTTCAACTAAAATTTCAAAAAATATTGATAAAATACTATTATTTTAAAATAATAAGGAAACATGTAACGTAATATTCAAATAAAATAATGGTCATGATGGTGGTAAAATATGTTTATATCGTATGCCTTAAAAAAATTCCATTCACACTTTTGTAAAAAGTCAAAAATGACTAGTTCAAAAAAAATTAAGAAAGAATACTTTTTAAAATAATATAATTAAAGTCAAAGGTAGTGAAAATTATCATTCTATAAAATTTAAAATTTATCTAAAAACTTTCATTAGATAATTTTTAGGAGTATTGAAATAGAAGAAAAATTTTATTGACCAAAGGTGAAATAAGGTCTTCTTTTCTTTAGAAACATTTTCTTAGTTATTTTAAGTTCCAAAGATGGTAAAATTTTAATAATACATCAAATTTTCATGAATAAATATATGATTATAGAATATATGGTTTTTAAAGTTTAATATCCATTTAATTTACCTTAGTGGGTATTTAGAATAGATAATCCTGAAAAATGAGATTGTGATGTAAACCCTTACCTAAAGATTCATTTTACCTCATATGTGTTAAAATATTCTATTTAATAAATATAGATTTATTATAAATATATTCCTTAAACATATTCATATATAACATAATATGTATTCTTCCTTCATAATTTTCAATTATTCTTTTATTAACAATTTCTTCATTAAAATGAACATTCAAGTGAAAACTGGTCTGTTTTCCAAACATGTTTCAGTTCTATAGTTATGGTACTCACACCTTGGTCATGGTTTAATAATATATAGAATATTAATCATAAAATAAGTATTATATTTATTCTTAATTCACACTTTTATATTTATTAATACAAATTGTTGATGAATAATGAATCACATCACTGTGTGGAGGCGGTAATCCACACATACGCTCAAACAACATTATTATTTTCTAATGAATGGAAAGCTAAAAAGGTATAAAATATATTATAAATAAAAAATAATAACTATTTAAAAAAATATAATTTTTAAAACTTAAATTCATAACAATAAATAACCATAAATTATGGTGATGTAAAATGAATCATAACAATATGTGGAGGTGGTAATCCATGCTACGCACAGGTGATAATTTCATTTCCCATTTGATGAATAGGAGGTGGGAAATGGTTGATCAATAATCATAATAAAAATTAAGTCTATTTTAGATACTGAATTAATTATTTTATAATTAATTAAATATATTTATATTAGGTATAATGATAAATAAAATTTAAAGTACTCGGTTAAGAGTTATAGCTCTTCATTGAGAAACCGCCTTTAACTTACACCTTAATCCATGAAAGGATGATATTATGATAAAAAAAGAACTATGGGATCCAAGGATAGATGTTATTAAGTTATTATGGTCTTAATTTACCAATATCTAATGCTCATGGAGTGTTAATAAGAGAGGATAAGTAGTATCCTTTGATAAGTGAGGGGGAGGACACACTTGGATTTTTTTTAAATATTAAAATATATTAATGTCTTAATCAAGTCAATTGGCACCAAAATGACAAATATTTGAATATAATAAGGTTAATATTTAAATAAAATCAACAAAAAAAATTTAAACATGTTTTTTTTTCATATTTTAAACATTATCTTTTAGTTTAACCCCATCGCCCCCCGTAAACTCGTTTTAAACATAACCTTGGTAACAAATTTTACTATTTTTACTATTAATTATGAACTAAAATTAAGTTTAACATATTAAATTATATGAATTGTTTTTATTAAAAACATTAAATCCATTTTAAAAGATTCAATTTTTATAACGGTCAAAGTTTTGATATAAAATAAGTGTGCAAAGCGCAATAAAAACATTTTTCAAAAAATGCATTTTTAAGCATAAAACTAAGATTAAATTTATTTATTTACATGTTAAAAATACTAGATGAATGATAAAAATTTAATTTTAATATATTATATAAATCTTTAATTAAAATAATTCTTTAATAGTGATTAATATAACTTATTAAGATAGAAATACATTGCACAGATAAAAATATTTTTTTTAGAAAAACATCTCTTATTACCATCAAATGATTTTATTTTAATTTATAAATAATTAAAAACATATAAATTCATTTTATACATATATGAAAAATATGTTTTTAAGGTATTTATTCATATTCATACCCTCCAATACACAAGTTATGTGATAATATTCACATTAAATAATAATATTTATATCCTGGTTCATTTAAACTCGATGTTTCATATAAATAAAGTTATCAAATAAAATAATTATTTAAAGATAAATATTTCATAAACTCTTATGGTGTTATAATATAACACCATTATATGAATATTTCCCCTAAAATTTAGTCACTCTGATATAGAAAATTTATTATACTTCAACCTCATCACATATTTGGGTTCCCACTTAACATCCTCCAATTTATGGTTTCCCCATAAAACTATGACAAGTTGAGAGGCCTTATTCTACAGTACTTTCTCACTTCAATCAAGAATATCTAATGGTTTCTCTTCATAAAAGAGATAACTATCCAATGGTTTGATCTATGAGATTTGTATATGTTAAGGATCAAGTATGTACTTTCTTTGGAGATATACATGAAACACATTGTGGACTTGAGAGAGATTCAATGGAAGTTACAAGTGATAATAAAATTCCCCAATATGATCAAGAATTTAAAAGGGATTGATATATACAGTGATCAATTTTACCTTATTTATAAATCTCATAACCATATTTTATGGAGAAATTAACTTCAATACCTTTTCACCAACTTCAAAATCCAAATACCATTGTAGATTATTAGTATAACTTTTCCATTAACTATGAAATGTCCTTGAGTGCTATTAAATAGCTCTAAATTTCTCTACCATTTCCTATGTTAGATAAAGTTCCAATATTTTTCACTCTCTAACTTTATCCTATCACATTGTATTTAGTCACTTCTCTATATAGAGGGGTTTATAATGGGCTATATTAATGCTCGAGTGAAATCTATTATTGTAAGAAAACTTGAACACATAAAGATAGTGATTCCACCATATTTAAAATCCATGATCATGATATAAAAATAAATATAGGTTTTTAACGGTCCTCTTAAAACTACTATCTATCTAAGGATGATATGTAGTACTAAACTTTAAATTTTTATCCATAACCTTTTAAATACTTCTTCATAAATTCAAGGAAAATATCATAGCTCGATCAGATACAATTCAGAGTGGTACTCCATGAAATATCACCCCTTCTTTAATGCATATCCTAGAAATATGATCAAGAGATAAATATTCTCTGATGTTAAAAAAAAATTGTGTTTATTTGATATGGTGATAGACTATATCCAAAATAAAATTATTCCCATTAATTTTTTGGGGGATTTCAATAATGAAATAGATACTATTTTTTTCTAAGTTATATCCTTGTATGGGTAATAATTTTAACATCCCCTTATACTTATGTATATTATACTTAACCTAAAGACGTACAAGGAATTGAGATACATACTTTCCAATATCTCTTTATATATTATCCCACAAGAAATACTTCCATCTTTTATTATCATAATATATATCAATACATTCACCATATAGATAATGCCTCCTTTTTTTCAATGTAATAATTACTACTGCCAACTCCAAATCATGAGTTTAGTAAATTCCCACCGGAATTTTCAAGTGGAAAAACATATATGATATCACCATATCATTGTATATGAGGAATAATCATAGTCCCTTTTTTAATGCATCACTAGCTATTAAAACTCCTTCTCCATTGTAGGGTAATTTAAATACAAGTGTATTGACCAACTTACTTTTCAACTCATTGAAATTTTCATCACATTAATTTTTAAAAAGGAACTAGGTTCTCTTTTAAGACAACTTTGTTACTATATTATAATATCATGAGAAATATCACATAAAACATCAAATTTTCCTTCCAACCCAAGAGAAATATAGATCTCAATTACCATGGATGTGCTGGGATATTGTTAAATAACTTTTATCTTTGAGGGATCCACTAATATACTCAAAAATAAGCTTATATGACCCAATAATGCCAATTTTGTATCCAAAATTCATCCTTGATAAATTTTCCAAACAATATATCCTTCCTCAGGATCTTGAGCACAATCCATAAATGATCTTTATACTCTTCATTTTTCTTTGAATATATAAGAATATTATCTATCAATACTACCACTAAATGATCAATATATTCTCTAAATATTCCATTAATTAGAACCATGAAGATAATGGTGTAATTGTTAAGTGTAAATTGCATCAATATAAATTCACAATGACCATTCCTCATAGAGAATATTTTCTTAGATATATCAACCTTTCTAACCCTCAATTGATTACATCCAAAATGAAGGTAAATATTGGAAAAGTATTGATATCCACATAGTTGATCAAAATATTAATCAATATGGGGTATATGATATTTATTCTTGAATTTTAATTTTTTAGGTTATTTATAATCAATGAAAAGTCACATTTACCCATATTTCTTCCTAATAAAAAGAATATTTGAAACCCATGATGATGTACTAGGTAATATGAACCCCTGATAAATATTCTCTTAGAGTCGCTTCTTCAATTCCTAAAAATAAAGTATTTATATTAGAGAGAGTGTATTTGTAATAGGTGTAGCACCAATTATGGGTTCTATTTAAAACTAAACATCACGATTAGGGGAAATACTAGGCAGGTGTCCACAAAATACTTCTTCATAGTGTTGAGCAATAAGAATATTTTTTTGGTTTAGTTTCCCTCCTACCATTTGAGATAAGTATCCCTCGTTAAAAGATATTACTATACATACAAAAAAAGTAATCTCTATTTATATTTCATGTTCATCCTCACATTGAAATATGATCATAGGTTAATTCGGAACATTGTATTACACTTCCCTTTCTCATCAATTTATATTGGATCTATATGGAGAGAGCCAATATATGCTCAAAATCACATAAAATTTAACTAGAGGTATAAAAAAAAGAATTTTAGGATGCACATTCCCATAAAATTCTATCATATAGGAGTTATAGACTTCATATGAAATCATCTTACCATATATATTTTTTAATACTAACTAAACAACTAGTTTTTTTGTTTGTAACGTGTTAACCATAGAAATTTCTTTAGATATAAAATAGTGGGTAGAGATAGAATCAACTAAGACATTTCAAATTATAGAGTTTATGGTAAGTGTACCTTTCAACACTTCATTCTTATGACCCACTTTAGTATTTGTAATAATTAAGTATTTTCCTTTATCAATGTGATTAATAGGTTTTTTATGCTAATTTTCATTATTAACCCTTGGATTCTTTTACCTATTTTTGTAATGACCTTTTCCCTTGAAATTATAGCATTGGTGTTTGGGTTTGACATTCAGTTGATACTTTCCACCACTCCTTTCATTCACTAGACTCTTCCCATCATTTCAATATTCTTTTTGTTGATGGCCTTATTTTTCAATGTTAAACCATTTTACAGACCCCATAAAGTTATTTCCTCCATACATACTAACACACTTTTGGCATGAATGAAAATTAATTTTCTTTCCTCCATGGGTTTTATTATTTTAATTTCATATGAATTTAATCTTTATCTATTTTTCCCCTACACCAATTAAACTCTAAGACCCTCCAATTTCCAATTTCAATTAGAGAGAACATCAAATAATTTTTCATAGATATAATAATCTATTATATCATATTCATTTAAAATAATTTGTCCTTAGATAGTAAAGAATCAATCAAATTTCCTTTTAAAATAAATTATAAAAGTGAAAGCATTCATTGCAGGTCTGAGGAAATTTTCTTAATAGGTACTAATGGATTCATCATCCTTCTTCTTTAGTTCCAGAAATTCCATTTATATTTTCATAAAAATATTTTGGTTAAAATACTCTTTAAAAAATAACTTATTAAAATATTTCCATGTCATGGAGTCAGTTTACTCCTCTTGACTCATATTATTGATAAGATTCCACCATTGATCTATTTCTATATCCAAATGATATACTTCCAGGATAATTTTTTCTTCCACCAACCACTTGAGAAGGAAAAATATATGTTTAGTGACACTAATACATCACTCAAATATCATTGGTTTATATAAACCACTGATTGAAGGTAGAAATTACTAGATAAAAGATATAATAGTCAGTTTTTCATTCCTTTAGTATTTTGTAAGATCATAATGATTCATATTACTATTCATATCTTGATATAGTTGGGTGAGTATATCCACAATATTTTGTATCTTATCACCCATTTCATTTGGTTTCTCATGAGAATGGTCTTTAAATTTCCAATTATATTTAGCAATAACATGATTTCTCCTAAGTCTATCCATTGACTAAGACCAGGAATCATAGTGAGAGTAATAATAGTCATAGTGAGTAATCACGTAATCATGAAAGTTTATTCATAGGATATCTTAATCATGCCACCTTATTTTAAATATATGACACTTTAGGTTTTACCTAGGCCATTTAGGGTATTCATATATTCAAATAATTTATAATGTTCCATAAGTAATATGTTAATTAACCCAAGAAAATCTCCTAAGAGTGTCTAGTCAGGTGTGTAGTCTTATTCCTGATCATCATGCACTCATGAAGATCAATTTAATACCAAATCCACACCTTCAAGTGTTTTTAACCCTAGGGGTATTTATTCCATGGCTATATCCACTTTCTAGTATCCAAAAAGGAATATATTTTCTAGGAAAACCACAAAATATCTACATTAAAAAATATTTATAAAGTCATTCTATACTTAGACATATCCATGTGGTTTTTACAAAGGTTATCTAATATTAATCTCCAAATATTAACTAAACCATGTTCCAATAACAACTGAGGAAACCCATTCCTTTAATATATATATATATATTACATCACTTTATATGAATATTCAATATATCTCATAACAAAATATCCCCATAACTGTAAAGTTTTAGATTCTTTAGAGACTAGACACATAATCATATTATTTCATGAAACATATTAAAAATATCCCACAAATATCTCATCCCATTGTAATATTTTAATACATACCCTAATTAAAAACATTATTTATAACATAGGGAAAGGAAACAAAAGAAGTCTGAGATCAAATACACAATGAGGGTAAACATAACAAATATAAGTCAATAACCCTAAGTGATCATAAGATAAGAATAAGGGTATGATAACATGATCAAAACTTACAATAATCATACTCCATCATTCAAATATCATGAATCATTAATCATGGAACATGAATTTTTTATAACAAAATACATAAGTCATAACTATTTGGAATCATCAATAATCAATCATGACCCAAGATAATGTATCATATGTATAAGAAATAAGTTGTTGGTATATAAATAAGCAATGAAAATAATTTCCTTACTCAAGGATCACTATTAAGGTTATCCTTGTGGATTGGGTTCGCTCCCCTTTCCATAATTTCCTTAATCATGGTTCACTCCCAATACTATAATAGTGGGCAATGTACCTTACTAAATTGGGTTCACTCCTAATTCTTTTCTTTATTATTTTTGGAGATATCTGTTATTACCCAATTCATTGGAGCTCTATATAATTTTGGTTCCACCCATCACATAATGAAAACCATACATATATATTCCACAAGATCACAAAATATTCATCAATTCATCATATCATTATACCATAACCAATCAAAATTAAAAAAAAATCATAAGATTTTCATCAGTTCATTAAATCTTAACCTTTAGAAAAAATGGATTTCCTAATGGTTTCATCATAACTTAATTAACCCATGAGAAAGAAAAGGGTATCATAGATTTAGCCTTAAATAATCATCATTATAATAGCCCAAAAAAATAGACTAGATAGTATCATAATATCATATCATTAATTATGTTTAAAATTCCATATAGGATTTTTACATAGATGAAAAATACCTTTAAAATATCATTTGAACCTTTCTTTGAAACCATAATAAAATATCATTTTATTCTGATGAAATTTTGACTAAAAATCAAAAAATATTGAGAAAATAATTTAATTTTAAAATAAACAATGATACTAGTATTAGATTCTTAAAATTAAATAATGATCATTCCATTGGTAAAAATTTTTCTTGAGTTATATGTTAAATGAAGGCATTCCTTTCATGCTTTTGTAAAAATTAATAAAATGACTTGTTTCGAAAAAAAATAAAAATATTATTTTTTAACCATTTGTAAATAAATTCAAATATAGTGAAGAAAAAAATTTGACACTATTTAATGTTTATTAAGGAAATTTTATAAAATGATTTTTAAGAGTATGGACATAGAATAAAATTTCTATGGACCAAAGTGGAAATAAGGTTGTTTTTTATTTTTTTTTAAATCATAATAATTTTATGTATAAATAAAAGTAAAATTGTAATAATACATAATAAATTTATTAATAATAAAATAATAATAAAATATATGTGGTTTAGAGGTTGATATTTATATAACTTCTATCAACTTAAGTTTAGCATAGATAGTCCTTGGAAGAAATTCTGTTGCAACATAAACCCTTAAAAAATGTTCTCTCTTGATTCATTCATGTTAAAATATCCTATATAATTTAAATAGTTTTATTATTAATATTTTATAGTACCATATTCATACATTAATTACTAGGTATAATTCCTTTATAATTTTCAATTATCCTTTTATTAACAATTTCATCATTAAAATGGGCATTCTGGTGAAAATCAGGTTTGTTTTCTATACATGTTCAGTTCAATGGTTTATATGCTTACACATTGATAATGGTAATAATATTAATCATTACATAATTATAATATTAATTCATCGTATAAACTTTTGTAATTATTCATAAAATTCAGTGATGAAAAATGAATCGTATCACTTCATGAAGGTGGTAGTACACGTGTACGCAAAAGAGACGTTATTGTTTTCTAATGAATGGAAAGGTAAGAAGGTATATAGGATATTATAATTATGGAAGTATAATTATTTCATAAATATTATATATAAAAATTAAATCCATCATAATAACCAACCATGTATTATAGTTAAATAAAATGAATCATATTTCTAAGTAGAGGCAGTAGTCCACACATTTTCATGAGTGATACATTTATTTCCCGTTTGATGGAAATGAGGTGGAAAATGGCTGATAAATCCTTGTAATAATAATTAATTATATTTAATATACAGAATTAATTATTTTATAATAGATACTATATATTTATAGGAGGTATAATAATAAATAAAATTTAAAGCATTAGTTAAGAGTTATACATATTCTTTGAGAAAACTCCTTTGGTACACAACTTATGCCTGCAAAGTATAGAATTATGATAAAACTATGACCTATAGGATGTGGGTAGATATTTTAACAAGGTATTACGGTAGGTATTTTCTAATCTATAAGTCTCATGGATTTTGAGGATGAGATGAGTGGTGGTGTCCTTTTATATGGGTGGGGAAGACACACTTGAGAGTTTTCAAATGATTAAAATATAATAATGTATTACTCAAGTCAAGTGTATACAAAATTCAAAATATTATAATATTATAATAAAAATAATGAAATACCATCAAAATGTCCAATTAAATCAAGTTTTTTGAGATATTATAAAACTTATCTCTTTGGTTAACCCCTCTCCCTGGTAAACTAGTTTTATAATTAACTGTGGTCACACATTTTTATATTTTTTACTGTTAATTATAACCAAAAAAAAGTTTAAACTATTATATTATATTTATTATTATTATTAAAAATATTAAATCAACTTTACAATATTAAATTTCAATAAGTTTCAAAATTTTGTTTTAAAATAAGTGTGGAAAATGTAATAAAATGTTTTTTTACCAAAATAAATTTTTAAGAATAAAACTGAGTTTACATTTCTTTTTTTCCATGTAAAAACTAACATATTAATTTTAAAATATTTTATTAAAGGTATTATATATAAAATCATTAAAACAATTCATTAATATATATTAATTTAATTTAGTAAGATAAAAAATATTGTGTGCATAAATTCAGATTTGTTTAAAAAAAAATCTCTTTTTACCTTCAAATGATTTTATTTTAATTTATAACCAATTAAAAACTGAGGAATTAATTTTATACATCTATAAAAATTAATATTTTTTAATTAATTTAATCCTATTCATCCTCTCCAATAAAATTTCTAGGAAATAACCATTGCATTAAATAATTATATTTACACTATTATCTGTTTAAACTCGGTGTTGTGTATAAATCAATGTATCTAAGAAATAAATTTTAAGGATTACATGTATATCAGTATAAGGGTAAATTTTACCATTTGAAATTGGTTATTTATGGGCTAAAGCAAGCATCAAAATATTGGTATTCTGGGCTTGATAAATACTTGATAAATCTTGGATTCCAAAAATGTGTGGTCAATCAAAATCTATGAATCAAGAAGGATAATGATCAAAGTAGTTTGTTTCCTGTTTATATTGATGAAATAAATTCTATAGGATAAAATTATTCCATATATAAGTTGTTTTTATAATATCTGTGAATTTCAAATTTCCATGATTATGGAGTTAAAATTTTTCATTAGTTTTAGGTGACATAAGGAAGGTGAAAAAAATTATTTCAAACTAAAAAAATGATAAAGAAATTTTTAAGTGGTCTGAAATGAAATATTACATGTCAATGAAAACATTTTAGGTAACCCAGATAAATTTTTCAAAATATAATGATGGCAAGGTGGTCGATGTAACATAATATAGGAAAATCATTAGAATCATATTATACCTAATAGTAACATTATATAAATTTTTTGTTCCATATGTAAATATTTAAAGTACCATATTTTTTCCATGTAAATACACATTCTAGTATTGAAACTAATTCTTTATTACATTAATAGAAAAGTAAATTTAATGTTATTTTATTATAGAACATAAAAAACATGATTTTTTGGGATACATTCATGCATATTAGGTTGGTTCAGTGGATGATCACAATTTTATATCTGGTGGGTCCTTTAATCTTTGGTATTTTTATATTTATTGGATAAGAAAGAAATAACACCATATATCACATATAATTATGAAGGATGAATATATTGCATCTACTCAAGCATGTACTCAACTAATATGGATAAATAAATAACTTTATGGTGTTAGAGTTGGTGTGAAATATCCTACTGAAATCATATTTGATAACTTGGGAGATATTAATCAGATAAAATATCTTTTTCACTATTTAAAGAAAAAGAACATCGATATAAAGTACTATTTCATCAAGGAAAAGGATGAGAAAGGGTCTGTGTAGATGAAGTATTTGTCAAAACTAAATCATATTGTGGGTATCATGATAAAGGAACTATAATGTTTTAGTTTGAGGGGATTGATTTTCTCTTGGGGTCTAAAAAATCTCAATCCAATATGATGGTTTGAAAAATATACACTCACTCTATAACACCCTGATATTTTGTGAAATTCTTTTATTCGAAAAGATCTAATATTTTCCGTATTTTGTGTGACATGAAACAATGTTTTTTTATTAAATTATATTTTCTATTTATTTTACCTTGTGTTACACTCAACACTAAGTCGGTCTTTTTTCAAACACAATACCATGTTTGGCTTGAGTTACATGCAACACGGAGTTTTAATGAAATGTGTCATACAATTAAAATATTATTAGTTAATAAGATATTTATGACCTAGTCATCGGAATGGATCGTATGAATAGGATTAATAAATTATTGAAATATGGTTTACACATGTATATATAATTAATTATTTTTCAACCAATTAATATGAAATTTAAATAAAAAAACTACTTGAAAATAAAGAGAATATTTTTCTATAAATACTATTTTTTAATGAAAAAATATATTTGGTCTACCTCAATAAAATAAAAAAACAACATTATATGAATGGTTTTAATGAAATTTATATAGTGAATATATTCAATCAAAAATATAACATGCATATTATGTGTTTTCTTGATAATATATTAGAATAAATTTAATTTTATGTTTAAAACTGTATTTTTATGAAAATTAGTTTTGTAACCTTTTTAGGGTACACATATTTTAAAACTAAATTTTTTCAATTTTAGAAAATGAATTTTATAAAATAAAAATCATTTTTAAAATTTAAAAATTAAATTTATATTAGGAATTATTTTTGGGATTTTTCTGAAATGGTTTATTTTTTTTATGAATATTGAAAAATACTGAATTTTAATTGAAAACCAACTCATAAATTAATTTATTTATAAAGATAAATTTTATTTTAAATTGATTTTAAAGATAAATTTGGTCAATTATATATCAATTAATCCATTTTATGTCATCTTAATCAATTTCATATTGAATTTTTATATAAAAAAATTTCATATTTTTGAACATTTTCACTTTAAAAACTCAGTTTCTCGTCGCATCTGTAGGGTAAATTTTAAGTTAACTTTTTAGAATTATATGATTGTAATTTTTAAAACTGAATTATATATATTGAATAATAATAATTTTTAATATATTATAATTGAAAATAATTTTACAACAAAATAAATAGTGAATGTAATAAAAATTAATTACCATAATTAACGTAAAAATGCATTTAATGGGGAGTTAAATTAAAAAGATAAGGATAAAAATGAAATATAAACTTGTATAAAAACTATTTTATGGATATATTTATACAATTAAAACTCTAAGGTCAGATAAGGACCAAATTGCGACCCTTGGGACTTATGAAAAACAATTGACCACTTATTTCTTTTAAACAATTCCATGTGTGTCCACTCCCCCATTTATAAAAGGCAACCCCCTCTACTCCCTTATTCACAAATCAGAACCACTTTTATTCAACCAACTCTTAACCAAAACACTTAAAAACTTCCCTAAACGCATCCTATAGTCAATATTTTTGGCATATATCTATCCTAGGAAGTCTTTTAGTGCAAACATACAGAATATACTCAATGAAGAGGTAATGATCATCAATGAGAACTTTTATTTTATTTATTCCTCCACCACCTTAATTTATTTTTATCCCATTATTATATAATAACATAATTATATTACATATAATTATCTTTTTTATGTTAATTTAATGATCTAAAAACCTCTCCACTTCCATCAAATGGTTATGAAATCATTATTCTTCTGTATGTCGGACTACCACCTCACGAACTGATGTTGTTCATTTTTCAATTAACACCTAACAAGGATGGTAATAATGATTTATTTATAATTTATATATGATTTTTATTATTTTTATTACATTATTAGGATTTTTTAATTATTATATCATGAATACCTTCATTCTTTCTATTTTTTGGGTATTTGATAATGTCGTACATGTGTACGACGGACTACCACCTCGCGAAGCGATGTGATTCATTCACGCTTTAGATAGAATGTATTAAGGATGTTTTTAATGAAAATATGTGATATAATATATTATTTAATGATATTATATATCATTTAATTATTTTCTTTGAACCCAACAAAATAATGAAAAAACAACATTCATGCATTTGTATGGCCTATTGTCTCCATGAAAGATGTATTTCATTACATTTCACTAAATTTTATGGATTAATATAAATAAATATATACTGAATATATATGATATTTTTATAATGTTAAGAATTCTAGATATTATTGTTCCATTATCAAATCAAAAGGAAATAAAATATAATAAATACAAACATATAGAAAAAACAATGTAGTTATTACCTGAGATGTAACTTTAACATAAAATCATTAAAAAAGGTAATAAAAGTTCATAAGAAATTCATATATAGTATGATATATATTAATATGTTTCATAAATATATTTATAATAAACATATATTTATTATAAATTATGTTTTAATGAGTACGATAGAAGACAAGACTTAAGGTAATGGATTTTCATCTCACCTTTATTTTCTTTGAGGCACAATCCATATTCACCCTTTATTTCATTTATGTAGTTTATATAAAAAATATGAATTTATTTTATGATTATTATAATTAAAATTATTTTTAATTAAATATCCATTTTATTATCACTTTTTCATTGGACTTATAGTTCAAAAGTTCGAAAATCAGTAAGGTGTTTTTTCTTCAATTTACCTTCATTGAGAGGTACGTTGTGTTATGAACAAATATTAATTAACAAGGTGTATATAAATACAATTTGATATGTAATATAATGAATTTTTTTATCCTAATTATATTTTAAGCTCTATTGTATTTTATTTTCTCGTGGTACTTATGATTCACAGCTACCAAAGTTGTAATGATTTTATGTTACAATCCCAACATTTATCAGGGTTATTTATGATTATGTTTCTAATGATAAAATATTATAATCCATATTTCAATAATCATAGTAAATTTATTATTCTATATTTACCCAATATATTTTCAAGTAATTGTATCAATTTTTCATTCTTTTTTACTTAAGATAATTGAGAGAATATATTTAAGATAAACCATCTTTTCAGTCAAAACCCATTTTTCTTCTGAAACCTGGTTTTAGAAAAATGTTTTCCAAAAATATTTCATTACACTCCTGTAATTTTTAAAATGTATATTTTTAACAATTTTTTACTTTTAAAAAAAATTAAATGTATATTCATGTCATTTTCAAATATAATTCTCATTTAACTTTTACTAAAAATGTGAAAAGAATAATTATTTTCTTAACATACACAGGAAGAAAAGTATTTCCTTCTGTCATGATCACTTGGTGACTTAAAGATTTATTTAAAAATATTCAATGTTATTTTCTAATAAAATCATTTCCTTAATATTTGGTAAATTATTATAATTCAAATAAATTATTTTAAATGGAAAATGATTTTTGAAAGTGTTTTATATTTTAAATAGAACTTTCAAAGAGAAAAGAGTATTTTCCTCAAGAAATGTTTTAATTTATTTTTAAAGTAATATTTAAATGTTTTCAAGTTTATTTTCAAAAAAATATTTTCAAAATGATTTATGTTTTTAAAAAATTAATTTTTAAAAGAAAATATAGTTTCCTCAAGAAATGTCCCAAGTAATCTTTTAAAATTATTTTCAATCTAAGATGAAATCCTTTGATGTTACCTATGATTAACTAGGGATATGAACCAAGAATACCATTATTATTGTTTATCTGAATGATTTATAATAGAAATATATTTATGAAACCCATTTCTCTTCCATAGGTTATACCATAATGAAATTATTATGAAACCTACTTCTATTCATAGGTTACTATATGATGATATGATGAATTAATTATAAAAACCAACCTCTTTTCCAAAGGTTATGATATTATGAAGTGTTTATTAAACCCATTTAATTTAATGGTTTATGTTAGGATGAATGTTTTATGGTCTTTTGGAATATATATGTATGATTTTCATTATGTGATGTTGGTTACGTTATTACCAAGGATGATGGTTATTTTAAAACCTAGGAAAATAGTTATGTTATAACTAATGACGGGTGGGACCTATATATCCCTCAAATTAATTGGATAAATATTTATATCTCATGATATAGACAGGTTTGGAATGAGAAGTGAACCTAGTTCAGCAAGATAGGTCTACAATTAAGAGTCAACTCAGTTCAATAACACAGGACTGGAACAAGGAGTGAACACAATTCAGTAAAGGAATTTGTCCACTATGAAGGTATTGGGAGTGAATTGACTACTATGATAGTTTGGGGAGTGAAATTAATCCACTATAAGGAAAGGTATACCATTAGGTATGTTTGTGTGTCTCTCCAAGGAGTTTTAGTCTCCTATGGACGATTTTCTATTCTTATATGTATGCTAAAATTTCATGTATTATGATAATGTTATGATCTCATGGATCATGTTATTTGATTTACTTAATATTTTTGTCTTATGAACTTCCAATATTTATTCCATGACTTGATATTATAATCTTTGATATGTAGGGTATGTTTTTCAAATATTATTCTCATAATATCATACCCTTTAGTTCATGTTATGATTATGTATCTCTCTTGTTTACACATATTGAGCATCAAAGCTCACACATTCTTATGTTTATTTTCCCAAAGTTATGAAGAAAGGTTTTAAGAAAGCCACATTTTTGAAGAGTACTAAAAGGGAAGATCTTTATGCCATACATTGAAGACCTTTCACCAGTTAAGAATATTGTGTTCCAAGTTTCCAAAGACACTAAAATATTAGGGTCCTCGGGCATGTAATTTTATAATATATTGAATATTAATCTAAAAAGATGCAATATTTATGTATGAAAAGTTGGGTTAGATATAGTTTCCATCAGAGAAAAGGTTAAGTTAACCTCTAGAAAATAGGGTAAGAAAAATTTAGTTAGATGCCTAGGGATAATTCTAAGGATATGTCTAGGGATATATCTAAGGATAACTCTAAGGATGATTCAATTTATAGGAAAATATCCAAGAATTTTGGTAAAAGATATATTAAGTGGATTCCAAGAAATTACATCATTGTATAGATACTACAAGTGGATGTGGCTCTAGCACAGAAGTACCTAGGGGTAATAAATCCAAAATTGCAACATTTATTTAGAATTAATCATCACCTTGTACACGATAACGATCCTTCTTACACAACTTGATTAACACACCCAAGGGATATTCTTTGGATATTCACAAACTCTTTAAGAACCATCATAAAGGATTTATAATTTCTTATGATAAACCAAATGTTCTATATATTGAAAATAAAGTTTCCTAATTCAGAAAATATTATAAGTGATTTTCCATGATTATTTGGTTCTCCACTATGATTAGTGTTTCCCACGCTATGCTTTCTGGTTTTAGTCAATAGGGGAACTATAAGGAATTGGGATAAAATTGAATGTGATTGGTGATTTTTTGGTGAGCATCCAAATTGGACAATGGATAGAGTAAATGATATTGTGATTATTCCTAATAATGTTTCATGGAACATGATTAACAATGTGTACCTTAACCAACTCTTAGACTCTCCAAAAAATAGAAGGAAATAGTTAACTGAGAGTTTGGGTAATAGAGACCCTGGAGGAAAGAAGATTAAGTTTCCTCTATGTCAAGAATGTGGGAAGAATGACCTAAGGGAATGTATCAAAGGGACAAGAATATGTTTTGAATATTGAAAAATAGGATAAAAAGAAAGTAAATGTGAAAGGAAAATGAAAATATTTCTTCACACAATGGATGAGAATAATTATCTTCCTAAGAAATCATCAACAATTGAATGCTATAAATGTGTAAATTATGGGAATTATCCAAATCTATTTATTAAAAGGGAATATCATGATAAAAACCAGCTAGGTTTTACAAGTAATGGTTATAATTCTAAGGATTATGAGACTATAAATGACATGTGAAAGCAAATAGGTATTTACGAATAATATTTTTATGCATAGTTAATGTTTGGAGAATGAAGTTTGGTTACTAGATTATTTATGTATTGTAATTCAATTATTATGTTATATGAACCAAGAAATATTTTATAATTGTTCGATATATGTTTTTTGATTAGGATTTTCAAAAATATGTAAAATGGAACTGAAGAAATATAAAAGTGATTTATTAGAATGGTGATATTTTGATTATGGGAAAGAACCCTTTAATATGTTTTGTATATTGAGAAAATGGTGTTTATATTGGATAATGAGATTATTGATATGGATAGAGTAAATTGGATAGTATTTATAACCTCATAACAGATAGAAAATTTGTTGAAAAGGTTTTTTATGTTATCATTGTTGGATTTTAAAAAATTATTGGATCTATGGATTATATTCAATGATATGTTTTTTATTCAAGGAAGGATTAAACATGATTGTTTTTATTATAGTTGTATAGTAATTTAGGTTATTAACATGTTTGAAAAGAATACATGATGAAGGTATTCATATGTTTGGTATGTGATAATAAATAGGTACTCTACGATATAAGGGGGATTAATGTTAATTTTATTTTATGAAATGTAGTGACCTACTTTATAAATTTTTTATTTTGGAAGTTACGTAAGATTAACCATTTATTAAATGGATTATTTTGAACTTTGAATTAGTTTTTAGTGAATAATGTATCAGTTCATTCATATTGAATATCCTTTGTTAACCTTTTTATTGTTAAAAATAGATATAGAAGTAATTAATTATCATTATTTATGGATCTTATGATTAATTAGAACTTCAAGAATAACATATTCATCTTCATTTATTAGAGTAAGAGATGAAGTAGAAATTTATCTAGGTACAACCAAGGGTGATATTGTTCTTATGAAAAGTAATGAAATCAAGTATATCTTCTCATGAAAAATATTCCTATTTTGTAAAAGGATATTAAAATTAAATATTTTCCTATTATGACCATTTTTGATGATATAAATAACCTTTTTCACACCTATTAGGTTTACGATTTCATGGTCTATAAAATTATTTGGATCATACACTTTAATTTGATGAATGTTCTCTATCACTCTCCATCAACATTTGGGTGATATTTTTCTCTTATTTATCCAAGTTTTAATTTCCCACATATGTTCTCATATTTAAAAAACCTTGTAATGAGTAAATTTGGGTAATTTTTATATTTCTAACTTCTATTTATAAATTAAGTTTTATTATAAATTTGTATAATTTTGGTTTCTATAAAGGAATTTTTAAATGTCAAACCTTTTATGATAGAGTTGAATTTCAATTGTGAAATTCAATTTAAGGGGGATAGAATGTAACAACACATTATTTTGGGATTTTTTTTGAATAGATTTAATATTTTCCATATTTTGTGTGAAATTAAATAACTTTTTTTTATTTTAGTTACAAGTAAAAATTAATTTATATTTCATTACACAAAACAGTAATTTTTTCTTGTGTTACTTGAGTTCATCTTGCATTACCTACAACACCAATTATAAATAAATTGTGTCATAGAATAAATATATTATTATTCAATATGATAGTTATCAACAAGATGTTGGAATATAGGGTAAAATATGATTAAATAAATTATGAAAATATGTTTAACACATGTATATATAATAAATTCTTTGTCTACCAATTAATGTGAAATGAAAATAAAAAACTATTTGAAAATAAAGGGAATCCTTTTTTAATGAAATTTTTTTAATGCAAACAAGTGTGTTCTACCTCAATAAATTAAAAAAACTACATTTGGTGAATGATTTTAATGAAATGTATATATTAAATATATTCAATCAACTATTTGACATTCATATTATGTGTTTTATCAATTGTATAAAAGAATAAATTCAAAATTATGCTTAAAAATTGTATTTTATAAAAATCAGTCTTGTTACCTTTTTGTGGCACACATATTTTAAAAATAAAATTTTACGCTTTTACTAAATTAATTTTATAATGTAAAAATAATTTTTTAAATATTTATATAAAATTTATCTTGAGTTAAATTTTTGTGATTTTTCTGAAAAGTTTTTTTTTGATAAATAGTGAAAAATACTGAATTTGAATTGAAAATGGAATTTTCATTTAAATTATTTATACATTTAAAATATATTTCAAATTTGTTTTAAAGTTAAATTAGTTCAACAATAAATACTTTAATCCAATATTGGTCATTTTAATCAATTTAATAATGAGTTTTTATATAAAATCATTTCAAACTTTTAAACTTTTCATCTTTAAAAAACTTGTTTTCTCATCACATTTATGGGATTAATTTTAAATTAAATTATTAGAGTTCTGAAAATGGTATTTAGAAAAATGGATTATATATTTTCAATAATAATAATTTATAATTTATAATAATTTCAACTTAATTTTTGACCAATATGAATAGAGAATTCAGTAAATATTAATTACCACAGTTATGGTAAAAATGGGTTTACCAAGGGATTAAACTAAAAATATAAGGATAAAAATGACCTATCAACTTATATAAAATAATATTTTATGTCCATATTTAGACCATTAAATCTATAATTTTTTATAATGGACTAATTTGGTCCCTTTTGACATGAAAATGTGGGAGAAATTATTTCTTTTCAAAAATATCAAGTGTGTCATCTCCCCCGTTTATAAAATATCACCCTCTATCCTCTCTTATTCGCACTTAAAACCAATTTGGTTTTGATAATACCAACCCAAATTACTTTCGATAATTACTCCCTTCATCCTATAATCCTTATTCTCTGCTTAAATCCATCCTAGGAAGTCTTTTAGTGCAATCCTAAAGAGGATACTCGAAGAAGTGGTAAGGTTCGTCGACGAGTGATTTTATTTTATTTCTTCCTCCATCACATTAAATTATTTTTATTATTTGATTATATAATAACATCATTATCTTAAATATACTTATATTTTTTTATTTTAATTTCTTTACCTACAAATATATCTACTTTCATCAAATGGGTTATGAAATCATTGTTTGTGTGTACTGTAGACAACCACCTTGTGAACTGATGTCATTCGTTTTTTCATTACCACCTATAAAGTTTTTTTATAAGGATGTATTTATTTTTTATATATGATATATATTATTTTTATTATTTTATTATGGAATTTAATTATTCTATCACACATACATTAACATTTTCCATTTTGCTGGAATATGATAACGTCGTTCGTGTGTACAGTGGACTACTACCTCGCGAAGCAATGTGATTAATTGACGCTTTACATGGAATGTATTAAGGATGCATTTAATGAAAATATGTGATATATATCAAATAAAAATTATTCTAAAATGATAATATATATCATTTAATTTTTTTTCTTTCAACCCAAGAAGACAATTATAAAACAGCATTCATGCGTACGTAAGACCAATTTTCTCTATAACTGGCTTATTTCATTTTATATCAAAAAAATTTATAGATTATTATAAATAAATATATACTGAATATATATGGTATTTTTATTATGGTTATCATTATGGATATAATGTATCCATGATCAAAACAATGGGACCAAAATATAAAAAATCAAAACATATATGAAATAAAAAGCAGTTATTACAAGAGATATAAATTTAACATGAAATCTTTAATAAATGGGTAATTAAATGTCATAAGAAAATAATATATGGTATGATATATATTAATAAATATATTTAATATATTTATGATAAAATTATATTTTTTATATAGGAGTTTTTAAGGAGTACTACATAAGATAACACTTAAGGTAAGGGATTTCCATCTCACCTTTATTTTCTATGAGGCACAAGCCACATTCACCTTGTATTTATTTTATATGGAATATATAATTTTTCAATGAATTTGTTTTATTATTATTCACTTTAAATTTATTGGGATTTACATATCCATTTTATGATCTCTATTTTATGGACTGTATGGTTCAAATGCTAGAAAATTGATAAGGGAGTTTTGTCTCAATTTACCTTCTTTGAGACGTGTGTTATGTTATGAACCTATATTATTTAACAAGGTGTATACATAGCCCCTTTGAAATGTAATATCATGAAATTTTTTATCCTTGTGATATTTTAAGTTCCATTTTATGTTATCACTTCATGGTACTTACAATTTATAGTTACTAAAGTTTTAATGATTATATGTTACAATCTCATCGTTTATCCGGATTGTTTAAGATTATGTTTTTGATGATAAATTTTATAATAAATCTTTCAATAACCTAATGAAAGTTATTATAATATGGTTATATAATATATTTTAAAGTTATTTTACCATTTTTACACTCTTTATTACTTAATATAATTGGGAAAAGGCTTTTAATAAAAACCGTATTTTCGATCGAACACCCTTTTCCTTCCAAAATCTTGTTTTCTAAAAAAATGTTTTAAAAAATGTCTTATTAAAATATTATAATTTATAAAAAGAAATTTTTTTAATTTTTTAATTTTTTTAAAAAAAAATTAAAGGTATCTTCTTTCCTTTTTCTAAAACAATCCTATTTGGATTTTACCAAAAATGTGAAAAGAATTTTTGTTTTCTTAAAATGCATAACATGAACATTATTTACCACTATCATGGCCACTCAATGATTTCAAGATTACTTTAAAATTTTTCAAATTTATTTTAAAATAAAAATTTTTATTTAATATTTGGGAAATTTTTACACTTTAAATAAATTATTTCAAAGCAAAAAGTATTTTTAAAAGTGTTTTCTGTTTTAAAAAGAGTTTCCAAATTGGAAGGGATAATTTCCTCAATAAAATTTCTAATTTATTTTTAAATATTAATTTATAAGGTCTCAATTTTAATTTCAAATAAAAGTAATTTCAAAATTTATCAATTTTTTAAAAAAAAAATTAAAATAAAATCTGTTTTCCTCAAGAAATGTCCAAAGTATTCTTTCAAAATTATTTTACATCAAATTTGAAATCCTTTGATGTTAATTATGCTTTACTGGTGATATAAACTAAGGATATGATTCTTATTCTTTATCTGTATAGTTTCTTTTGGAAATATCTTTACTAATACCATTTCCCGTCCTTGTTTTATACTATAATTAAATTTTTAAGAACCCCGCTTCATTTCAGAAGTTACGCTATGATGAAACGATGAACTGATTATAAAACCTATCTATTTTTCTCAGGTTATGGTATAATGAAATTTTTATGAAACCCATTTTATTTCATGGGATATGTTATGATGAATGTTTTATGTTCTTATAGCACCCATATGTATGATTTTCATTATGTGAAGGTGGTTATGTTATAACTAAGGAAATTGGTTACTTTATAACCAAGGATAGCGGTTACATTTTAACCAAAGATGTTTGGGACATATATCTCCGTCTAATGTATTGGGTAAATATTTATATCTCATTATATTGGTAGGGATGGGATGGGGAGTGAAATCGATTCAGTAAGATATGGTTGGAATGAGGAGTGAGCCCGTATTAGTAAGACAAGACTAGTTTGAGGAGTGAACTCCGTTCAATTAAGGAATTTGTCCTTTATGATGGTTTTGTGCCAATGTTATGCTCTCATGGATAAGGTTATTTAATTTACTTATGATTCATGCCCTATTAACTACCAATATTTTTCTATGACTCAAGATTATGATTTTTTATATAAAGGTTATCATTTTCAAATATTATTATCATTATCTCATACCCTTAACTTTATGTTATAATTATGTATCTCCCTTGTTTACCTTACTGGCCATCTAATCTCGCTCTTTATTATGTTTCCTTTGTATAGGTTATGAAGAGAGGTTTTAATTTGGGTATGTTTGTTAAGATTAGTAAAAGGGAATACCTTTATGGAGGACATTGATGACATTCCGCCAATTAAGAATATTGTGTTCCAAGTTTAAAAATTACTTAAACTATTATGGTCCTCAAGAATCTACTTTTTTAATGTATTGAATGTCCATCTAAAAAGATTCAATATTTATGTATGAAAATAATGGGTTTTTATACACTCCCCCCACAGGATTTTCTATTTATAACAAGGTTTTGTGACACTATGGAATTAAATTTTTGGATATATAACCCTCTCTTGTGAACTTTTAGAGAAGTTATATTTGGGTTCATCAACAAAGTTGGATAAGCTATCCATATATAACATGAGAGAAGTTTTCTATTATTAGAGGTAGTTTGGAGTGTGCTTTCCTATTAAAAAATGAGGATAAATCCTAAATTGTTGGTTTATAAATTGTGAGAGTTATTGAATACTCATTCAGTGGGAGTGGAAGCTTTGAGGATTATTTAAGGTCCTGGAAATCATGGAGTTGTTTTCATGAGTAAATTTTCATTTAACCCTTGTTTTATAAAAGAATTTTTAATTTTAATGGATTTTATTTGATGATTAAAAACTCATTGAAAATTAGCTAAATGAGAGAGGAATTAAAATTTTGTGTTGGTTAGTTATAAATTTTTAATAATTATATTTGATGGACCAATTAAAAATGATTTTTCAACAAATCTAAAGGGGTAAATTGTTATAAAAAGTCACCATTTAGTTTATTTTATGTTTTTTATTGAAAAGACGGTTGAAAACTTCCAAATAATTTAAAATTTAATGAGTAAGGATTAGGGATTTTTGGAAGAATAATGATGTAATTTTGTCTCCAAAACAAAAGTCACATCGTGACATGGATATATAATGCCTTAAAATATTACACTCTTGTCTAGTACTAAAAACACATTCCTTACATAATGGATTTGATACCAACTAAAGTGACTTAAATTTAACAATACATAATTAAATTTTCCACAACCATTACTGAATAACATAAATACCTAAGAACTTTTAGGTTTGTAGTTTTATAGAACTAGGAAATAACCTTTCTATAAAAAAACCCATGTCTTTCCATACAAATGGTCATTTTTTCAACTATACAAATAATTTATTATTTCACATAAAGTCTTAAAAATATCTCACAAAATTGTACACACTAGAAACCCATATAGACATATCTTATATAATATCATTCTTTATATCCTTGGGAAAATGGATACATAATAAGGGTGATCTCAAGAACTCAATAAGGGAAAACATAGGCACTGATAATCTAAGATCATATGTGATCATAAGATGACCATATGGGTATGATAATATAATCAATGTTCATGGTCAAAACATAAGATAATTATACCCAAAATATAACGGATTATAAACCATAAGTTGTGTCATAAAGATTTGGTATAACATAAGACATCAGTCATATGATATTCATCAATAATGAACCATAAGATAATTACATACGAATAAGAATATGGAACAAAATTTTGTCATAAACCTAATAATAATAAATAATTTCATTTTTCAAGGATCACTTTCAAGACCATGTTAACATAGTGGATAGATTATCTTACTGGATTGGGTTTTTCCCCACTCCCTGAAGTATTGTCTCATGAGATATAAGGAATTGACCAATACATTGGAGGGTTTTATAATTCCAGACCCACCCACCACTTAATGAACATAGTCCCTTAGGTGTTTCAGTTCACTCATCATTGTGAATCATCTGATGATATATAACTTCATCCAATGCACTAGTGGGTGATATGAACTTAGTAAAAACAATCACATAATGAAAATCATACATATTTCTACCAAAGTAACATTCAAACATTCATAAATACATCATATCTCATTTAACTCATGGAAAAGGAATGGGTTCCATGAAAACTTCTATAAAAAATCATTATAATCCATAAAATTAAATAAGTTCAGTGGATAATTATATCACATAATCATTGGATTATAATAACCATTTAATTTTTTTGACATATATGAGAATATCATGGAAAAAAAATTGGTTAAATAATGTTTTCCTATGGTATCACGTAATATGAAGTCAAGAATTTGATCAGTTGATACCAAAGATTCAATAATAAAAATATTTAAATAATAAGATAAGTGTAGGTTGATTTTCAAACATTAATTCATAAATTATAGATCCTTTAAAGATAAAGACTAAAATTTAAGTGATAATATAAAATAATTTCCTTTAAACAATGTTAATATGTTTCAAAAATGAGGTTATAAATCACCTATAAGAATCTTTTAATGAGGTGTCAGGTAAATTTTAAAAAAAAATGTAGATGAATTTAAAATAATTTAATCTTGAAAGTAAAATATTATTATTTAATAAAATGTTTATTTTAAGATAAAAATTTTCATTAGTAAAATGGAATCTCTTGTTATAACTTTTTAAGAAAAATAATATCATTTTATTTTAATAAATTTTAAAAATTAAAAATTCATAGAATAATGGAAATAGTATTTTTTTTGAAACACCACTAATAAATTGAAATTAATAATGATAATAATTGTGTTCATTACTATAATAAAATTTTGTCAAGTGGTAAATGTTAAAAAATCATTTTTTTTCACACTTTTATAAAGAATGTCAGAAATAACTCTTACAGGAAAAATTGAAAATATTAATTTTAAAAAAAAAATAAGATAAAGTAAATTATAGTTTAAAATTACCTTAAACAATCACTCAATTATATATTAAAATTATATATATAATATAGAGAATGTGGATATGGAATATTAAAAGTTTGGTGAAATACATCTAAACCTTTGTAGCAATGATTTTGAATAAAACCTTGTATATCATTTAAAATAAAAATAAAATTCATAGAAATAAATTGTTAAGGAACGTAAAATATAATTATAATACATTTATTCATGATATAATATTCAAAATAGTTAGTATATGTTCCATATAAATAAATATATGTGTAGAATTTAAATCATGTCTCAAAGAAATAAATTTGAGATGAGAAACCCATAGGAATTTTTTAACCTTTTAATTGAAGCATCTTGAAAGGGAAAACATGATATAGAAATTAATAATTATTAATTTTATGGAAAATATAATTAAATAAATACATGGTTATTATATTCAACCCAAAAAATAAAACAAGTAGTGAATATGAATCATATCTTAGTATTTGGAAATTTAGATGAAAGACACTTACAAGATCATAACATTTGAAATAAGAATAAATTAATGAATTATATGTGTAAAAAATATATCTTTATTAAATAATTGTAATAAAACATAAAACAATCATGGTTCATAACACCCATAATCCTGGAATAACATAGTCAATAAAGAATTAATTTAACCCAGTGAATGGAAATTGAGTTAAAAACCCCCTTACCTCAGACTGCATATTGGTCATACATTCTATAACATCCTATATAATAAATTTATATTTTTATACATATATATATAAACCATAATTATATTTATCTTACTAGATACCATTCATTTAAAATTTCTTATTAACCATTTAGTAATAATTCTTTATTAAAATCAATTTTTTTAGGTTAACTATTTGGTTTTTCATGTATGCTCTGATTCAGTGGTTCCTATCCTTGAATCATGGTTATGTTTTAATCATATAAGAAATGTTTATGAAGGTTTTTATTATTATTTTTATATATTTATTTATCCCCGTATTCATTTCATATAACTTTGGGTAATAATTTTCATAGAAAGCATAAATAAAATCATTTTTTATAAATTTTGATTCTATTAAAATAATTGATTTTTTTACTTAATAAAAATATTTATATGACAATTAAAAAATAATTAATTTATCTTAAATAAATTATTATTACAAAATATTACCAGTACATAAAATTAATTAATCATTCATGAAATAATCATTATATCAATGTTCATGTAGGTGGTAAAACCGACCAAAACAAGAACATGTTATAACAATTGAATGGGTAAGAACATGTTATTTTACATTGATAATATAAATTTTATGTAATTTTAATAATTTAATTAATATCATATATATTCATTCAATCCATTTGTATAACCATCCAAGTAAGTTTGTAATGAAAAATGAAATATGTTGTCTATGGATGTGGTAGTCTACACGTACACATGAGTGACGCTTTATTTTTTTAATGGATTGGATAGAAAGTAGATAATGATTTATCTTTAAAAATAATAATTATTCCATGTATAAAATATTTATTTATTAAATAAATATTTATAACCATACATTTAAGGTGATGATGAAAAATGAAATACGTGGTTCATGGAGGTGGTAGTCTGCACGTACACACGAAAGATTTTTTTTAACTTCTAATGGATAAAAATAAAATAGATAATGGTTATTAAATAAATATAATAAAATATAATTATACTAATAATATTTATTTAATTATATTATAATGTGTAAAATAGATTTTTATGTGGTGGAAGAAGGAATAAACTTTAATAAACTTAGTTAAGATGATTATATCCTCCTAGGGTATCTTCCATTGGATATATCCTTAAGCATTCTTATGTTATTCTTTTAGTGATACTAAAACATATAGGATATGTATAATGGTTTTTAGAAGTTTTTTGGCTGGATATTGGTTAGATAAGGTGCTCAAAGTTTTTGGGAAGTGAGGGGTGAATGGATACTTTTATAAGAGAGAAGAGTGGCACCCTTGTAAATATTTATAACTTCTAAATATAATGAAATTAGATCTTAATTAATGTGGATAAAATTTTTCCAAAATTCAAAAATAATATAAGGTTTGTGTATATACACTCAATTTAGGAAATAAATATAATTTTTTTGTGATATTTTAAGATTTACCCCATATTCAAACCCCTTTTAACCCATTTTAACCATTATTGTGATGATTTAACTTTTACAATAAAGACTATTCTTTATGATGAAATATAAAATGGAAATCAATAAAAAAAGTTAATATTATGATTATAAATATTGAATCCATTTTAAATTATTTAATTTATAAAGGTGTTAAAAATAGTTTTAATATAAGTACGTGAAATGCAATGAAAGTTTTTTTTAGATAAATGTATTTTTAAGAAGAAAAATGAAATTACCCAAAAATAAGGTATATAATTTATTCCCATTGAATTTATTAATTTACGTATAAAAAATAATGTTTTTATGGATTTAAAATTTATATAAAACTTAATGGAACATTATGAAATCTTAGTTAAAGTAAAAGGACCAAAACCATTTTTTATTAGAATAAAAGATAACATAGGTTATAAAAAAATTCAAATATGAATTTCTAAATTTAATATTATATTTTTAAATAATTTATATTACTCCTTAAATACATATTTGTTTGACCCAAATGTTTCATATATTTTTAAGTCATACTTATATCATAATGTTTTCATAAAAGTTGCGGTATTTTTAAAAAATTGTTTTTTCATTATTCACCTAAAAATCAACATATTTAGAAAAAACAAAAGATTTTACTCGAAGATAATTTTTACAGGAATAATCTAATAAATAAGTTCATTTTATAGAACTAAAATTATAATACTTATAAATTTAGTTGTTAAATAAAACAATTATAATACAAATAGAAAACAATGTTTTTATATAAAACATTTTCATTTAGACTTGAATCATTATAAGAATATTTCCTTATAGTTAATTAATTATTTATTGGATGTTAAAAATTTATAATGAATAAAATTTTATCAATAAATTATATGGATAAAATAATAATAATAATAATATGTGAATAATGATGATAAATGTTTTTATAATAAATCATTTTTAATATATTTTCATTTACTTGTGGTTGTATTCTTGTTGGTAATTTTTTAATGATTTTTCACATTATATTCTAATAATTTGTTAATGTTTACCTTGACTTTTAATAATGTATATTTTTTCATTTTATTTCATCTTTTTTTGACACAACCTACTCACAAATTATTTATTTAAAGGAAAACACATACTAAAATCTTAGGGTGTTACAGGAAATATTAGAGTAGCTGGTTTTGTAGGCTAGTATCATGGGGTAGAATCACACCCTAGGGAATATTGTACATCATGTTATTTTTTGAGTTAATTAAGTGTCATGAAATGATATTTAGAGTTTCTAAATGAAGGAAGTTCCTAAGATAAATAAAAAAGGAAAAGACTTTCCTATGTACATAAAAGTAATATCATATGGAAAGAAATATAATGCAAACATAGAATGGAATGGATAAAAGTAACAAGAAGTAAAATATAATTCATGCATAAGCATTATTTCATTACACCATGAGTTAAATTTTAACACAATTATATTTTAGGAAAAAAAATCAAAAAATTTAATTTCTTTAATAGCTTATGTTACACACAAGATTGAGTTCTAAAGAAAAATAATATAGTATACCATTATAAATTATCCATTAAATTGATGGGTATATATAGGACAAAATAAATTAATAAAAATATAAATTTTATACATGTAATAAAAATTACTTTATTATTAATTAATTTTAAATTAAAATACAAATTATTTGAGAGTAAATGAAATATTTTCTTAAAAAATTGTTGTTATACCCGTGACGTGTTTTTTATCATAATAAACTAAAATAGTCACTATTGATTAATCTTTTAATGACATTTATTTATTATATATTCAATAAAAATTATCATTCATATAAAATTTATTTAGTAATGGGATAATAATAAAACAAGTTTTATGCTTAAAACAATATTTTCTAAAAAGTGGTTTGATCTCGTTTTGCACAATTATTTTTAAAATTATATTCTTCCACTTTTAGAAAATTTATATTAAAAAATCAAATTACTTTTTTAAACAAAAATTTTTGAAATTATATTACAGTTACTTTTTTATAATTTTCTAAAAATTTTAAATTTTTGATGAATAGTAAAATATTCTTATTTTTATTAAAATTTTCATTTCATTTAAAGAATTTATAAAGTTACATTTTGTTTTAAAATGGTTATAAAAGTAAAATTATTTTATTATTACTATAATTTATATCTTTTTAATTAATTTCATGTTAAATTTAGATATAAAAACTTTTTATACTTATGAAAAAAATTTCTTTGGAAAATTCCTTTTTCATCACGAATACGAGTTTAATTTTAAATTAAATTTTTACACTTCTGTGAATTTAATTAGATAAAATGGATCCATGTTTTTAATTATAATTAATAATATTATTTAATGAGTTCAACTAAATATTTTCATAATAAATTATAAATATAGTAAAAATTACTTAAAATGGTTAAAATTAAAACAGGGTTTTGTGCGTTACATACGCTTGGGTTAAAATTAATTTTCCACACACATAGAATTTTTAATTGATAAATTAGATTTTATATTTATATTAATTGGTCCAAATTATCTAATAATTTGTATTTTTTATTGTTAAATCATAAATTACCTAGGTAAAAAGAAGTAGTTACTGTGGTGAAAACTAAAATGGTAAAAGTATATAACCTTATAGGTTAAGGGAATAACACATTTAAAACATGTGACTTTGTTAGTGTTTGATATGGATAAAATTTATATTCCTTAAACTCTATTATTTATAAATTTTAGAGGCACTTGTCTAGAGAGTGACTTCCCATTATTTAATAGTTTTTGGTATTTACAAAAATTCCACTCCCTCTCCCTTACAAAAGGGCTTCTCCCTCCTCTTTTCATCACACTTCCAAATAATTTTGGTTTATAAAATACCTAACCAAGTAATTTAATTAATTCCCATAAATCATAATATATTTATTTTGTTTAGTTAAAATCCATACTATGAATTATTTTTTTGAAAACCTAAAGAAGTTGTCCGAAGAAGAGGTATTGTTCTTAACTGAACATTTTTTGTATTATTTCTTATTACACTTCCATATAATCCTCTTAAAATGTGATTAAATAATAACATAATTATATTACATATAATAAGATTTAATTCTATTAATTTAATGACCTATATTAATCTCCTATTTTATCAAATAGGAAACAAAATTATTTATCGTGTGTACGGCAGACTTCCACCTAACAAACTGTTGTAAATCATTTTCCATCACCTCCTCTCACAACTGTTTATAATCATATATTTAATTATTATATATTATATATATTATGTAATTATACTTATTTAATTATAATATCACATATATCTTCTTACATTCCAATATTTTGGAGAACAATAATGTCACTCGTGCATACGTGTGGACTACTGCCTTTATGAGACTATGTGATTCATTTTTCATTTCTTCATCAAATTGATGATGATAAGGTTATAATTAATAAATATATATGATATAAAATTTATTATATAAATTTTAATTAATATTTTTCTTTCTTTTATTTTATTCGTCAAAAAATGGAAGCAACGTTCATGTGTACGTACGACCTACCATCTCCATAAATATTGTAATTCATTTTTCTATCTATAACATTCATGGATGAATCTAAATATGTATATAATTAATATATATTATATTAATATAATTCTTAAAATTATATAGATTATGTAACCATAATAAAGTTACAAGAACCAGAACTATAAAAAAACACCCATGAAAACGAAGCAATTATCACCCGAAAGGTGAGTTTAATAATAAATTGTTATTAAAAATTTTATATAAGGTTATAATTAAATAATATAAGGTATTATATATATTATTATGGTTATATAATATATTTATAATAAATCTATATTTATTATAAATGGGTTTCAAATACATACGAAGGAATTTGGAGATGTGGTATGGGTTTATCGTCTTGGATTGTCTTCATTAGGACATTTTCTTTGTAATGAACCTATATTATTTAATGAGGTGTAATTAATGACATTTGAAATTTTATATCATGAATTAATTTTTATTCAATATATTTTTATTTTTTATTTCATTTTATTCTTTCATGGGTCTTATTCTTGAAAAGTTACCAAAGTTGCAAGGGATTTTTATATCACATTTATTTTCATGGGAAACATGTTATATTAACCTATTATTACTATTATGTGGTGTATATACTTTAAATTTATATATTTTATTATTTCTATCAAGAAATTTATATAATATACATATCCATATAAGGTTATTTATTTCAGGGGGCTTATGGTTCAAAATTTACCCAAGTGTTAAGGGTTTTATGATACAATCTCATTATATTTCAGGTTTATTAATAATTAGGATTTTAATGATGAAATATTATTATATATCTCTAAATAAACTCATTAATTTTCTTATAATATAGTTATTTATATAAATTACATGATGTAATTTCATTTTCTTCTCTTTATATACTAAAGAGTCCAAAGTAATGTTTTAAAGGAAAACCAACTTTATTTCTATCTTCAGTAAAAAATCCTTTTTCTTCCCCAATGTTATATAAAAATGTTTTCAAGAATGTTTTCAATATTACATTATTATTTTTAAAAGTAATTTTTACCCATGTATTAATTTTTACAAAAATGGTATAAATTAAATCTTCTTGTAATTTTACTTTTTAATTTTTATGGAAATTATGAAAGGAATGTTTATTTTAATGTACATGGAATGAATGAATTTTCCACCATAATGACCAATCAATTATTTTAATAATACTATATAAGTTTAAGATGTTATTTTAAAGAATAGTTGTAATTTAATATTTGGAAGAAAATTATATTTTAAAGAAGTGATTTCAAGATAGAAAGGATATCTTCTTCAATAATTTTTTAATGATCTTTTTATTGTATTTATATTCATTAATGACAATAAACTCATATATTTCTTATGATTTACTTAGGATGTTATTTAATGATATCATACTTATCTTTTCCCTGTATGGTTTATTATTATGATGAAAAAAATTATGAAACATGTTTCGTTATAATTGGTTATACTATGATGAAATGTTTTGGAAATATATTTCATTTTCATGGGATGTGATATTATGAATGATTTTTTGGCACACATATGTATGATATTCATTATGTGATAGGTGTTCCTATAGTTATATATCCCTATAATGTATTGGATAATTATTAATGTTATATTATCTCAAAGGGTGCATAGGAGGTTATCACAAGCTTTAAAAAAAAGGTCATAAGATAGGTTATTCCAAGCCCAAAAGAGGGTACATGGGAGGTTATCCCAAGCCCAAAATAAAGTACATATGAGGTTATCCTAAGACAGAAATATGTACATGAGTGGTTAGGCAAATCATAAATTGTAATGAATTTTTTGTTGAGTATACTTTACATAAGATTTTTTGTATGATTATGTGTACACTAATGATTTTTGTCTTAATCCAATGTTATGATCTCATGGATTATGTTACTTAATTCCTTTATGATTCATGTCTTATGAACTTCCAATATTTATGTAATGACTCGATATTTCAATCTATGATATATTGTTTTTGTTTTTTAAATGATATTCTAATATTATATTACCCTTATTCTCATGTTATACTAATGTTATAATTGATATCTACCTTGTTTACCATTATTGATCATAATATATCAACCTTTATTATGTTTCCTTTCATAGGGTTATGAAGAAAGCTGATGTGTATGATATGTCTAAGAAGGTTTCTAGTTATGATGAACTATGTGGTAGATTATTTAGTTCACTTATGAACTAGTTGTCTATATATCCAATTTTATAAAGGAACAAGACCTATATTCTTATGGCATCGATTATTAGGTTATGTAACAAATATTCTTTCAATAATATCTGATATATATGTATGAAATGTGTGGCTTGATATGGTTGGAATTAGAACAAGGTTTAGTTAACCTTAAAAAGTTATGATGATAAAACTTTAGTAAGGACCCTAGGGATAAGTCTAAGTATATTATAACATCCTAATGTTTTGGTGATGATCATATATGACCGACGTTTAACCTAGAGTTTCATACATTTAAAAAAA
The DNA here is from genome assembly GCA_963277665.1 of Viscum album. Classification (NCBI taxonomy): domain Eukaryota; kingdom Viridiplantae; phylum Streptophyta; class Magnoliopsida; order Santalales; family Viscaceae; genus Viscum; species Viscum album. Next base: position 1,283,159,708 of record OY728155.1, on the reverse strand, counting down.
GGTGTCTTGATTTAAATATACCATAAAAGTTTTTTCATCACTCTATGTTTTATCTCTATGATTATAGTTTCTTGGACTATATTTTTTGGTTTTAGTAAGGGAATAAATATAGAACAATGAAGTTTTAGTGGTTACTAGAATGATAAAATATTTAAGTATCTTATTTGAGCATAATTATATGAATTACCTTATGTCATAAAAATTCAATATGAATTTTGATTCATATCCTCTATGATTAGATATTGAATTAGTAGTGAAAACCCTTAAAGGTACAATAATCATATATTATGTTTATGATTTTTCTATAGTTTAAGTTTACGGGAATGTTCTTCCTAAAAATATTTTTATACTGCTTCTATTTGAATTTGATGTTATCTTAGGCATGGATTTAATTTCCCTACACAAATACCATATCAATTTCCAAGGAATGGAAGTCATGATTGATATTATGATAAAACATATAATAATATATCAATGTGATTATAAAAATGAACCACTAATGGAAATTATGTCCATCATATAGATCTTGATTATTTTTCAAAAGGGGTTTTTCTCTCTGACAGTTTGAGAGAAACTAAACATCAAAGATATGCCTACTTTTCAAGAGTTTGTTAGTGTTTTTATGAAATAGTTTCCTAGTCTTCCACTGAATATTGATGTTTAGTTCTCAATAGAACTCATAATCGGTGTTACACCAATTTCAAAGACTCTCTATAGAATATACCTAGTTGAGTTGCATTAATTTAAGAAGGAACTCCAGGGGAAACTTGAAAAGGTATATGTTCATCGAAGTGTGTCACCTTGAGGTGTATATGTTATTTTTATTTTGAATAAAAATTGATAGATTTTAATTTGAATTGATTTCTAGGAACAAAACAACATCACAATCAAGAACATGTATCATTTACCTCATATTTATGATTTTTTTGGTCAACTATACAGAACTCAAAATAATTCCCAGATTGATCTTCATTTTTGATATCATAAACTGAGGGTCAAGAAAGTGGATATAACCAAGACAACATTATATACAAGGTATGGTCACTATGAATATACAATGATACCATTTATTCTTAATAATTACCCTATTATATTCATAGATTTAATGAATATAGTCTTTATAGATTACTTTAATTAGATTTTGGTGATATTTATAGATTATATTCTTAAATATTCAAACAGTAAGGAAGATCATGAAGATAACTTGAGAATAATCTTGAAGACCATAAAGAAGTAAAATTTGTATCAAAAGTTTTCCAAGTGTGAATTTTTTCTTTAATGGGTTTCATTTTTTGGTCATATAATCTCAAGATAGTGTATATCTATAGATCTATAAAAGACTAAAGTTATTGAACATTGATCCAAACCATCCACTATGACTAATATATGAATTTTTCATTGTTTGGATGGATATTATTGAACTCTTGTGAAGAATTTATCAGGAGTCTCAAATCTACATACCAAGTTAACTTATAATGGAGCCAAGTTCCTTTTTAAAAATGATAATCAATAAAATATCAAGGAACTGAAGAGATGGTTAGTCAATGGATCTATGATTAATTTACCCTATTGTGGATAAGGGTTTTTAATATATAGTAATGCATAAAATAAGTAACTAGGATGAATCTTCATATAAAATGACATAGTTATAGCTTATGCCTCATGAAAATTTAAGGTTCTAAATAAATTTATCCCAACTCAGGATTTGGAGATACTTGTTGTAATGTTTTAATTAAAGGTATTATGGTATTAAATTTGTGAATAAAGGTGTGATATATATACTAATAGTAAAATTTTAAATTATATTTACACATATAAAGAGATGAATATGAACCAGATAATATGGTTATATGTGATTAACGATTATGACTACTTAATTAATTACCACCCTATGAAAGAAAACAATGTGGATAATGATTTGCGTCAAAAGGATCATCCTAGATTATATATGATGATGACCACAAAATATCTAATATTTATCAATTTTAAAAGGATGAATCATAAAATACTAAAGGAAGGGGTAAATATTATATTGTTCAAATAATTTTTCACACTTCTATCCAAGTGAATATTAATGAGGCTCAAAAGGAAGACATATAACAATAAAAGAAAGTGAGAAATAATCTGAGTTTAACCTTCATTGTAATTAAATGATAAGGTTCAGGAAATTCTAATATGTTTTATAAATATCATATTTAAAGTATTTTTTTGGATAGGGCTCATACTTCTCCATTCTCTATTCACCCTAGAAGTACAAAGATGTATAATGTTATGAAAGAATATTTATGGTAGGAAAAAATGAAGTGAGATGTTTCTGAATATTTATATAGGTTCTTGGTTTTTAAAAAAGGTAAGGATGATAGAAAAAAATTATAAGGGGGTGTTACCACCATTTCCCATACCAAAATGGATTTTCGAAAACATCACCATGTATTTTTCGATCAGACTCCCTAAAATATCAAAAGGCCATGATACTTTTTAGGTTGTAGTAAATTAAATTATGAAGTCAGAAAATTAATTTCCATTAGATAATACTTCTCTATTGATAATATTTCAATAATATACATTAAATAAGTGGTATGCTTTTATGGAGAACCATATTCTATTGTATATGATCGGGATTTGAGGATTACATCAATGTTCTGGTGAGGTATTCAACAGGAACTTTATACAATGTTAAGTTTTAGTACTATGTATCATCCTCAAATAGGTGGTTAGTCTGTGAGAACTATTAAAACCCTAGAATATATTCTGAGATATTATTCTATGAATTTAAAAGGTGTTTGGGATTAACACCATCCTGTAGTCGAGTTTTCTTACAACAATAGATTTCACTTGAGAATTGAAATGGATCCTTATGAAGACTTTAATGTAAATTAGTGTAAAACATAAATATATTGGGATGAATTTAGAGAAATAAAACTATTGTTACCTCTTCTATCTGAGGAAATGGAAAAGAAATTCATATCCATTCAACAGTACATCAAGGTAGCTTAGAGTAAACATAAAATTTATAATACAAATCATCATCTTGAACTAGAATTTGAAGTTGGTGAGGATTTTTTTCTAAGAATTTATCCATGGAATAAATTTATGAGATTTAAGAATAAAGTAAAGATCAACCCTAGGTATATTTTCCCTTTATGTATTCCTGATCAAGTAGAGATGTTTGTTTATCGCTTGACGCTTCCACCAAACCTCTCTCAAGTCTATGATGTGTTCCATGTATCTCTCCTAAGGATGTACATATCTAAAAATTCACATGTACTAAACTTATAGGTTATGAAACTGGATCGATATATCTATTATTAAAACAAATTTGGGAGATTCTATATTGTAGAGAGAAGGTTCTATGAAACAAGACCACTCATCTTGTCGATGTTTTTTTCCAAAACCACCTATTTGAGGAAGTTTCATGTAAAACTGAGGATATGATGAGGTAGAAGTATCCTTAGTTATTTATATAAAAGTAATGAAATTTCAAGAGTGGATTTTTTTTAATGGGGGTATAATGTAACACTAGTATATTTTATTATTATTTTTCATACAAATTTAAATTCTTTGATAGCTTATGTTATATAAAACATCAAGTTTTAACAAACTATTTATAACATAGATATTAATTGAAGGGTACGAATAGGAATATCTAAATTATAAAAAAGATATGGCATACTCATTTATAAAATAAATTCATTGGCTATTAATTTATTTAAAATCAAAATTTAAATTATTGTAGATTAAATGAAATATTTTTTGAAAAACAGTTTTCATGTATGCAATATGTTTTTTATATTAATAAATTAAATTAGACACTCTATTTGAATTATTTTAATAAAATTTATATATTAAATTAAATAAAGTTTTTTATCATTAATATGATATTTTTTGGGCATGGGAAATGAATAAATCCAATTTTATGCTTAAATAGTATTTTTCTAAAAAACAGTTTCATCACGTTTTGCACACTTATTTTTAAAATTAGTTTTTTTCAATTTAATAAAATATATTTTATAAAATTAAGTTAATTTTTTAAATAAAAATTTAAAAATTATCTTATACTTAATTTATTATAATTTTCTAAAAACCTTATTCTTTCGATTAATAGTGAAAAATATGGATTTTTATTAAACTTATATTTTCATTTAAAGCATTTATGAAGTCACTTTTTTGTATTAAAATGGTTTTAGAAGTAAAATTAGTTCAATTGTTTTATTATTAATCCAATTTATATCATTATAATTAATTTCCAATTAAATTTAGACATAAAAACTTTTTATAGTTCCGAAACCGTTTTCTTTAGAAAACTACTTTTTCATTGTGATTGTAGGTTCAATTTTAAATTAAATAATATCACTCATATTAATTGAATTTTAAAAACTGGATTAAATATTTGGAATCATAATAATTAATATTAGTTAAAAGTTTTAACTTAATCTCTGGTCATAATGAATTGTAAAAATAGTAAAAATCAATTATCATAGTTACGGTTAAAATGGGGTTTTGTGTGTTATATACGCTTGAGTTAAAATTAATTTTCCAAACTCATAGGATTTTTATTTGATAAATTTGATTTTATATTTATAACAATTGGGTAAAAAAATGTTTTAATTATCATTTTATTTTTATACATAAATCATAAATTATCAAGGTAAACAAACTAGTTACCATAGTGAAAACTAAAATAGTAAAAGTAACAAACCTTAGAGGTTAAGGGATTATCATGTTTCAAACATGCATCTTTTTTAGTGTTAGATGTGTGGATCAACCTTATAGTCCCTAAAATCTATTATTTTTAAATTTTTTAGACACATTTCCTGAGAGTGATTTCCCCTTATTGAATAGTTTTGGGTATTTATAAAAATTACATTTCTTCTCCCTTAAAAAAGGGAACCTCCTATCCTATTTTATTCACACTTAAAAAGACTTTTTTCCAAAAATAAATAGCTAAATAACTTACTGTAATCTATTAAAACATCATATATTACATTTTTTAGTATACAATTCTTCTTGGAAGGCTTTTAGTGAAAACCCAAATAGATTGTCTGAAGAAGGGATATTGTTCTTAACCAATCATTTTTTATTTATTTCTTCTTCCACCTCCTTCAAATTTTCTTCTAATATGTTGAAATAATAAAAAAAATTATATTTAACATATATGTTTTTTATTTTAATTGATTAAACTATATCCATCTCATCTTCCATCAAATGGGTAATGAAATTATCGATCATGTGTACAATAGAATATTGTCTCGCGAACTGATGTAATTCATTTTCCATCACCACCTACAAGGGATATTTTTATTGATTTATTTAATGTTTATATATTATATTTATGAAATAATTATAATTTTTAAATTATAATATCACATATAACTTATTTCCTTCTTATCTATTGGAAAAAAATAATGGCGCATGTGCGTATGTGCGGACTATTACCTCAACGATGTGATGTGATTTGTTTTTCATTTCTCTGTTAAATAGAATGTAATAAGGATTTATTTAATGAATATATATGATAAATATGGTATATAAATTTATTATTTAAATGTTAATTAATGTTTAATTTTATATATTTCCATTCATTAAAAAATTAAAACAACATTCATGTGTATGTACGACCTACCGTCTCTATGAAATGGTGTAATTAATTTTTCTATGTACAACCTTTAATGATGACTCTAAATATGTATATATTGAATATATATTATATTTATATCATGATTAATGTCTAGATATTATTTAACTATGGTAAAAGTACAAGGACCAAAACTACTGAACTAAAACATACAGGAAAAACGCAGTGATTATAACCAGGAACAGGGATTTTAATAAAGAATTGTTAATAAATGGGTGATATAAGGTTATAAGTAAATAATATAAGGTATTATATATATTATTATCATTATATAATATATTTACAATAAATATATATTTATTATACTGTAGTTTTGAACACGTTTGAAGGAATTCATGCTGGAGGTAAGGGTTTATCATCTCAAATAGTGTTCTTTGGAGCACATGATTTGTTATGCACCTATATTATTTTATGAGGTGTAAATAATACCATTTTAATTTTTATATCAGGTATTTATTTTTATTTTTTATATTAATCTTTTATTTGAATTTATTATTTCATGGGGCTTATGATTCAAAAGTTAACAATGTGGTATGGAATTTTCATCTAACTTTTATTTATAAGGGAAACAAGTTATATTCACCACTTATAACTTTTTTGTGGTTTATATAATTACCATTAAATTATTTTACAATTATTATGATGAAAGTTATTAGATATACATATCCATATAAGGTTTTCTTAATTTATGGGGCTTACGATTCAAAAGACACCCAAGTGGTAAGGGTTTTATGATACAATCTCACTACTTATCACGATTTTTCATGATTATACATCCTCCATAAAGACCACTAAATTATTCGAATCTTAATTTATATGTTTATAAAGATATTTTAAAATACGATATTTTATTTAATATTTATAAACTTTTATATTTTAAATAATTTATTTAAAAATGGAAAGGTTTTTTTCCTTGAGAATGTTTTAATGACCTTTTTGGTATTTATATTAATTAATGATAAATAAACTCAGATATTATTTTGATTTAATGGGTATATAATCTAATGACCCAATATTTATCCTTTCTCTATATGGTTTATGAATATGATGAAAAACTTTTATGAAACCCATTTCATTCCCATGGGTTATACTATGATTAAATATTGATGAAACCTATTTCCTTTTCATAGGTTATGATATGATTAATGGTTTTTAGAACATGTACGTATGATATGAATTATGTGATGGGGGGATTTTAATTCTATATACCTATAATAAATTTGTTAATAATTAATGTTTTACAATATCAAAGTGTACACAGGAGGTTATCCCAAACCTGGAAAAAAAATTGGGTGCAGATGAGTATATCCCAAGCCAAGAAGAGGGTACATGGGAGGTTATCCCAAGTCAAAAAGAGGGTATGTGGTAGGTTATCCCAATCGTAAATCATATCTATGACTGTTTAATCCAATCCAAACATTTTATGAATTTCTTGGTGAGTATCTGTGACATACTATTTTTTATGATTATGTACATACCTAAAATCTATGTCATATTCCAATATTATGCTCTCATAGATTATGTCATTTGATTCCATTGTGATTCATGTCTAATTAACTACCAAGTTTTATTCTATGAATCAATATTTTGATCTATGATATGTAGGGTATGGTTTTATAATGATATGTTCATGTTCTCATACCCGAATGCTCATGTTATTACTATATGATAATTGATGCCTCTATTTTTTACACTTATTGAGTATCATAGATCACCCATTATTATGTTATATTTCACTAGGATATGAAGAAAATTATTTGTATGATATGTCTGAGAAGGTTTCTAGTTATAAAGAACTTAGTGGGAGATTATTTAGTTCACTTATGAACCAGTTGTCTATATATACAAGTTTCCAAATTCAATATACCTATACTATTGTGGAATGGAACATTATGCTATATAATTAATATTCAACTAATAATAAGTAATATTACATATGAAAAGTGTAGGTCACTCTAGGACTAGTGAATTATAATATGGAAAATTCCCTTGATTTTTATGAGTCATTCATGTCATGGGAAAGATTGGAATTCCATGATAAGGTTGAGTTTGATTTTGGTGGATCGAACATTATAAATGTGTCTACATCATGAATGAAAATTAAATTAAGGGGATTCATTTTCAAAGAGATGTAATTCCTAAGGATCATGTGACCACACCATGATGATGAAGGTTGCGTCATAATGTGATTGTAAAAGAAGAGTTGCCAATTTTTATCCATGAAATGTTTTTTGGGTACAAGACATAAAATTTGTAGATTAATATTTAAAAACATCAATAAAGAGTCTCAAGACTTGGAGGTTCTTTTGGAATCATAAGTTTAGGCTTGTAGTTTTATAAGTAACAAAGGATCACATCATGATACTACTAGTCATTATATGATAGTTTTGAGATAGTATAATTCCATATATAAATTTTCAATCTTTTAAGAGGTAGTTATGGTATTTGTCTAAATATATTAATAATATTTTAAATATGGGATTTGGATAAATTTTTCCCTCCTACCAAAGGTGAATTTTTGATCAATTAATATTTCATTCTAGTCATTCTATGATGATATTAGGGAGATATATTTCTCTTTATTAAGGAGAAAGAATCATGGATAAAAAGGTGTAAAGGAAATAAAATTGATATAGATAGTAGATGAGTAGTTATATACTTGTACTAGAAAATCAGAGGAGAGGAAGATCTGAGAGGTTATCTCACTAGGGATTCATGGATTTTATCATATGGATGAAGTAGAGTAGAATTTACACACCACTATTGATGTAAACCCACCCTTTCTTAATAAAAATAAAAAAAAATCATGGAGGCATTGATCTTTTTGACTGGTTGGTTGAAGTGTGTTATTTATTTTGTGAGTGTTGTAAACCTAGAGGTTTAGTATAGATACTCTAAATTATAATAAAAAAGTAGTGAAATTTCAGGTATACAATAAATTATTATTGCATGATCTGTATATTTTCCCAGTTTGGGTGAACCAAGTAAAATTTATTATTTACATATTTTATTTTCTTTATCACATCATATCAATTATGTGTCACATGACTATTCCTAGTAACTATGGAAAAATATCATGGGTGAGGGTTTGTTTGGGAAAGTTTGGCATACCTTGATCCCCCCCCACACAATGTATTTACATTTCTGGTGACTAGTAGTTACTTTAAGGTTATGTGGTAGTAATGAGTTATGGGTAGATCTGGTGATATGTGATTTGGGTTATGATTGTTGTTATACGGGGAGAGCACTCGATTTCTGTCAAGATATGGTATATAGATGGGTTATCAATTTTAGGATTTATGAAACCTCTATTACTCTGGTATCTTTTGTTATTGTTAGATATGATTCTTTATGAATCTATGATGTGAATATGAAACTCTTCCTTTCCCATGGTTTTCATAACCATAAATCATATATTCTCCTAGGATATACCATATTTCCCCTCAAACCTAGGTTTTGAGTGGATGTACTTTTCTATTTTACTTTCTATTTTTGGGGTTTCTTAGTATATATTCATATAAACACCCATGTGTAGGATTTGTGCCCACAAATTTTTTGTTTTTATAGAAAATTAACTATTTGGATGTTAGTGTAAAACTTAGAGCTGTAGGAGCTAGTGGAGTTGATGAATAGTATCTGACATTGGTTCATAGTGGGGTAAGGTTTCTAATAAAGTTCATTCTAGGAGACCAAATTATGAGAATTTATTTTCCCATTCTTGGATATAGTTTTTCTTAGTGATTTTTATCTACTATATTGGTATTCTGCCTTTGTTTTTGGCCTTTGTGTTATTGTTATTGATGTTTTATGACTCATACATTATTTGTATACAATTCAATCAATTATTTATATATTTATGGTATTATCTATTATTATTATGTTATGGGGATTAATTTTTATTATAGTTTTTTATAGGATAAGGCCTCTCATATATTCATATCCCCTCTTCGTGTTAGTCTCCGACCCCTAGCCTATTTGAGTCTTTCTTGTCATGGAAAACTTATCCTATGACTAGATTAGGTGGGGTATCAGCGGAATAGGTCTTGTTAGAATAGTATTAAAGTAGTTCAATCCTTGGGGATAGACTTTGGATTATGTTTTTGTTTGAGGATTTTTTTGGGAATTTAGGGTTGTGGTATTAATAGGGTCTTGTGATTGATTATCAAACCAAGGAGACCAATATTGGTTCGGTAGATAATGTATCATTTTTCTAGGTCATTGATGCCCTTTTAGTCAACCCTGAACTCTGATTTATCATTTTTGGGGTATAATTAAGTTGTTACATGCATCATAGAGTGATCATTTATGATATTTTCCAATTATTTTTTGTATTAGATCACATAGATATGCTCTTGGGACCGTGGGTTTATTCTAACTAATAGGGAATATTAAGCGTAGAAAACTAACTCATATTAGGAATTAGAGTCATGATGTGACATTTCTGATGTTTGAGCCTCCACCTACATACTAACTGAGGTATGTGGTAAATTTATAGAGATTAATTAATAGGGTGGTGTTTGATATTTTCTAATTTTAGATGAAATATCCCGCCATTATTATTTCTTAGTTTATATTTTCATGTGGTGTGGATAGTGGTTTTCACTGATCCATACAAGACTAACTACAGTTTGAATCCACTATATGTGTTCCAATAATAGATGCCTCATGGTTTTTTGAGTCAGTACTAATCCTTAGGGGTTAGATGATTGGTTTAATTTTAGGACATATACTTACCACCTAGTTTGGGCACCCACTAACCAAATAGTGTTTCTGACTTTCCATTTTCCTATCATTGAGAAATGAACCATTGGATAACATTTACCAGAACTCATGGAGGTACTATAATACAATGGGTGGTGTTTGATTTTTTCTAAAAACTCTCTCTAAAATGATTTTAGATAAAGATGGAACCTTTTCAGAGTATCATGACTATAACTGAGTGAAAGTTATGTTTTTTGATTAGTAACACCATGAGAATGATCTTTAAAGGATTTTTTTATAATATTGCGAGTTCAAGGGAGGTCACTAGAGTGTGAATTTTATTATGTTTATGTATTTCTACATTCCCCCACTTAAAAAAGATAGCCAAAGTGATCATTTTAAATTTGTATTTTTCTATTAAAATTTCACCCTATCCTGGTATAGGATAGTGATCTCCAAAAGTTAACCAGATTAGTGTAGTGGATCAACATCTACATTGAAGGAAACATTGGGATAAAATGTCTCTATGTTATAGGAATTATAACCCTTTTTAGGAAGGAAATATTTGAATAATATTTAGTGGTTACAACATTTCTAGAGATGTATTACATTTTATAACATCTCCATTTACCACTTACCATCATAACCAAAGTACTGGAAGTTGGGTTTTAGATGGTTTCATGTGTTTTATATCATTGAGAAAGAAGTTACTATCAAGTTTTGAGGTGTAATATTTGTATTATTTATCTATAATAATTCTAACTAATGTTTTCAGGATCCATATCTTTAATTTTGAGCCATTTTTCTCAATTTATATATTCTAGTGGGGTTTCTAAATAGACCTCATTGACAGGGACTCCAACTAATAATGGTCACCCCTCAGTCATATCAGTTATGGTGTGAGTTTCTCGTTGAGTGAGTAATAACATTTGTGTGGTTTCATTATTTTAGGATGGGCCCTAATTTACCATACCTATTAGGGATTGGATAGTTCATGACCCTTTCAAGGTATATACAGGTGAGTAAGGAAAAATAATCTAGTGGTTGTAATCAATATTTCCCAAGTTAGTAGATATAGAATGATTTGATTTTTCAACTATGATGGATCTATTAACCATAGTTATTATTTAGAACAAGAGTGTTATAGAAGATATTATAAGGTTAATTTTATTAGGGTATTATATTCCATATCTTTTTAATTCATTTTTCATATTAATATCTTTTTTATTTTATCAAATAGCCTAGTCCAGCATAGGGAGATGATGACATATGTGGTGGACAGATTGGTGGAATATTTTTATTGGTGTAAATGTGAATTCTTTAAAAAGTTGGTGGGATAAACGAGGATTACAAAGTTCAAAATTATATTTTTTGTTATTATCTTCATTTTTTTATATAATATTTTCCCTGATGAGTGTCCAATTAACACCATGTACCTATTTAATTATAGTGATAATTCTTTAATTGATTACCACACTTTATATTTTTGAGATACCTTTGGGTAATTTTAATGGCCTTCATTAATTACACACTCATTAATATAAATCAAAGGATTAGTATAATAACCTTATGTGGTTATATTTTTCATATCTTGAGAGTATTTTTTATATAGTGGTCTCTTGAGATATGATTTTGTTTACAAAATATTCATTCCTATGAAATAATGTTTATGATATTTGAGTAGTATTTGGATTATGTTTTCATAGTGGAATAATAATGGTTTGGTAGCTGACGCCTTTAGTGATAATTCTTATACTCAATGAGTGAAGGAGATATCTAAGTATTTAGCCTCGGTATGGTTTATTTTCATGAAAGAGGAATACATTAAAATTAATTTTCCAATGATTATAACCCTCGCATATAAATAATTATGGGTGGTCTAAAATGTAATCTTCAAATGTGAGAACATATGTGATCATGTATATGAAGGTATTATACTTGGAGGATTCTCCTAAAGGTGGGGATTATATATTATTACTTCTCGATTATATGGTGTTTTTTTAAAATCTCTTCTTGGGTGTTTTAATGAGTTGTTGTAATTAATACCCTTTGTAGGACTTAGAACATTTGGGGTATAAGTAAAACTAAACATGCAAGTGAAACATGTGGTAAATTTAACATCCTACCTTACCTTCAGGTATTATCCCTTAAAAAATACTTTCTTCCCACTTTTCTGGTGTTTTGAATCCTTCTCAGAGGTTTAATAATCAATATTTGGGTGCTCATAGGAGTGGGTAAAGAAAATTGGGATAAACAGTGGTTATAGAAGGCCACTATCCAATAGGTGGTATACTAAAATAATGGAGTTCATATATTAAATCCACCATCCAGCTAATGGAATCCCACCAACTTTCCAGTGGGACTTCTAGAGGAGTAGTCTTACTACCTAGCACCACCGGTTAGCCAGATCTAGCCATTAGGTAGTCGGTGTGCTCAGGGTGGGCCAAAATGAACAAGGGTATATTAGTCTTTTTCACCCCAAACCCCCTATATAAAACCTCTAGTCTCCCCCTTAGACCCTAATTGTCCTTGTATTAATCCATGGGCTCTCTAGGGACCAATTAGGGTATCTCCACCATATTTACATAGTGAATTAATCTACAGTCAATTAGTTGTTCCTCCATTGGTGTTTTTGATCAAATGCCTCTCATCTCATCCAATTCTCTTAGAATTGGTAACTGGTCTACATTTATTTGATTGATTGTATTGATAGTTTGATGATTCATTCTCAATTTCTCATATATATGTTGTGTTATTTTCTCCTCGAGGCTAGATATATTATTTATTATGGTGTGGAGCATTTGATCTTCAAGGCTTGTGTTGAGCTATCTTATCTACAAACCTTTTTCTTGTCTAAATTAAATTTTAATATGTGGGAAAAAATGTTCATGGCCTCATATTTTTTTCTCTAGTGTTCCCCTCCCTTCCAGTTTGTGTATCTCATTGTGGTTGTAATGTGACCCAAGTGTGAGGTAGGTGGTTCTATATCTAGATTATTTTTAATGAACCATGAATTCCCTTGGTTTTCTAAAGGGTTTTCTAAAAGTTTTTCATAATGATAATTGTAATGATCTTTGATTTTTTTGTTATTCTTGTGTACATGATTCCTTTACAAAAGATTTTTTTCCCCTAGTTTTTTAAAATGATTAGGTTTTCAAAGAATTATGATTATTTGTGAAATTTGTTTTCAAATAATGATTTTAAAATTAATATATTAGATATTTACCAGGTGAACGGGTATGTTTTATTATGAAAATAAACTATAATAATCTAAATTATAGAATTTTACAAAGATCCCTTTGGAAATGGGGAGTAATCATATCAGGAAAGTAATTTTAAAGAATGCTATCATCAATAATTATCCTTTTTTTAAGTATATCATCTAAGATATTGGATTCTCAATATGCATGTGTGATGAATTAGATTATGGATGATAGAATTCCCAAGAATCTGATCCACTAGTAGTGTACCATTTAATTGCTACAAGTGTGGAAACGTAGGGCACACTAGACAATTTTTTCAAGCACCTCCAAATAGCTAAAGTTCATTTGGTCATCGAGGTCATCTACAAATATTATTATAATCTATATATATACCTCAATATGGTCTTGGATCATCATATCTGAAGGCCATTGTGGCATAGTCATAATATTCAAATTCAATAGATATCCATCCATATGCCTCTAGAGTGAAGAAATTTCACACAAAATAGGAGTTTCTGGTGGAATTTTATGCGAAATTGGCTATAGTTGGAGGTACCATTTTATTACATCTTCTATAAAAAAAGTTACTGGTGGATATCACTATATTATATATTCCCATTTTTTTTAATTTTCTGAAACTTTTTATGGAGCTCATTCAATATGTTATGGATAGAAATGCATCTTGGAAAGTGGAAGAAATATGGGTTTTATTTTCCTTCATGTTTTCTTCTGGTTGCTAATGTTGAGTTGGTCTTTTAATTATTGGTTATTGATCTAAATTGTTTCAATTTTATTATACCATCCCACCCTGGATGACACTTAATGGTGCTCCAATACGACGGCCACAAGACCTTGAGCATGCCTCCCCAGATGTCAGAGGCTGCCGACAAGAATCGAGGGCCTAGGGTGTGTCCTTGGGGATATTATTCCCTCATTAATTAGATTAAATAAAATCAATATATAGTGATAATAAGTAGTGTCAGCATAAATATGTACATATGGAAGTGAAATGATAATAATAAAAATATATTAAAACTAAATAAACAATAAGCAGAAGCTGAATAATAATAATGACTGATAAAACTGATGATAATGCTATAAAAATGAATATGCAAGGGGTAGAGGATATAGGCATATACAAAATGATAACAACATTATCAAAAAGTATAAAAACTACTATAACTATCATCTCAATCAAATTCCTGGTCCACTTCCCCCAATTCCATACTAAATCTAGAAATCAATGAATAATCAAAATACACACACTTCCCTTTATCTTTACCTGCAACCATAAAGTCTACCCAGGTACCAAAGGTGGCCCAATCAGGTTGTGAGATACAATCATAGAAGTCTATAAACCATGGTGTCTAGACCATCTATTTCGTGCAATATAAAATAAGCATTAGGTTGTAGTTAATTCATGAAAAAAATAATTAAATAAATTAATAAATTAGATTGGGTTATACTTGGAGACCCATTCAATTTACCATCTTTGTCCTAAGATGAGGAATTTAAACCAAAGGATTCTGCAATGGTAAATTAAGTAGTAAATAGGTTTGAAGAGATGGATTGTACCAAGCATGTGATTTGGATTTGAAGACATGTCCCTACATTTCCAAAACCAAAAGAACATTTCACATTTTAAACACATTCATTTACCTTTTCTTTAATTCAATTTTAAAACCACTTATAAAATATAGAGAAAACCCTGAGCAAATCCATATCAATCTAGAGAGACTTTCCAAGTATCGCTCAAGGGGCTCATTATATAACCAAGGCTTAGGATTCCATCCATGGTGACCAAAGTATGAAGTCCCACATGTCACTCCAAGAATGGTCTGAAATTTTCAATTACTAACCTCCAAGTCTATACTTGGTATCGTACATGGGAGCTTGAATCTCTCTTGATGCATGGTATACCCATCATGCCTTTGATCCCATCTAAGGAGTCTCCCCTAGGGAACTGGTGTCACTCATCTTGAGGTAAAAATAGAAAATTCATAAATATCATATCCATGGAATAGTTGATGTCTCCCCTAGTGTATTTATGAAGAATTAGAAATTTGAAAAGAAAGTCACGAGAGTCCGTCTAAGGGTTCCTTAAGTCGAAACCCCTTATTTCACCCTTGAAACTAAAGTTAAAATAGTTAAAAAAGTATTACATATATATAAAATTAAACTAAAATTCCATTACATTTAATTCAATAACTAATATGGTAATATGAATAATGGTCAAGGAATTAACTTGGGAAAACAATTTTTAGCACAAGGAATAATGCATAAGGTTCATGGCCTATTTTCATGGAAAATTTCAACTATAATCTATAATTTTATTTAATGGTTTGGGTTATAGAATCCAAACACATGTTATCCACTCAATTAAAACAAATTAACAACTCGAGACATTGATTATATGATAACACGCATCAAGATGGTGTTAGAAAATTTTAGAGAAAATGGTAAATAGGCCTTTAGGGAAGAGCTCACCCATTGGGGTGGCACAAGGCAAGAAAATCAATTTAATTAATTAGTCAAAATAGAAGTGATTTTGGAAGGTTCCATCTCATGGAACAACATAAAATTTTATATAATGAAATGAAATTAGGAGAAAGTGCATAGACCACCTACCTTAGACTCGTAGAGCTTCCCTCATCCTGTGTCGGCCTTTGATTCGAGATAGGTTGGAAGAAATCGAAGGGACTTTTAAATTCCCAAAAAATGGGGAAAATGAGCATGAACTAAGATATTGTAAAAGATGGGATGAAGAACAATAAAGAGACAGGATAGTATTTAATAATGTACCTCTACCTTACTGATGGATCTAATGGTGAGAGAGACATTTGAAAAATGGAGGAGATGCCTGGATCCCATTGTATAATGAGAGGTGGATCGAACGTGAGGGAGGAGACTAAGAATACCACTGGAGGAGATAAAGATAAAGTAAATAAATTTTTCAAAACATTAAGGAGGATAAGAATTGTAATTTCACCCACAAATCAAGGGTGCACAGTTTGGCCACACGGTTGACCAAATCATGCACCAATGATGTGCAAGGATCTACTTCAAAGGGGAACATCGAACAGTTAGGAACTCAGTTTGTTTAAATGTGTGAAAACCAGGAAAAAACACTATCAGTAAACGATATATGGGTTGAATGGTAATGTACCTTGGGTCACACGGTTGCAGACAAACTGTGTGGCCCCCTGGTCCCCACAATCTATTGTTGCACGGTTTCTCTTAACCACACCGTCGAGTCTTTTCTTCCCACCTTGGGGATCTTGGCTCTGAATGAGACCCAGACATACCTGATATCTCCTTGAATTTATTAGGAATCATTATTAGGTATTTTTAAAGTAATTTAATCCCAAATTATGGTTCATAACTTTAGGAAAATCTGGGTTGTTACAACCTCCCCTCCTAAAGAAAATTTTTCCCTGAGTTTCCCTTCTGAGGATGGTAGAACGTCATTAGAGAATAGTTATGGAAACTATACATGAACATATTCTTCCCACTCCTAGGTCTCATCTTGTACACATCTATACTTTCATAGTACCCAATCCTAAGGAACATGCCTACATCAGAGAGCCTTCATGCTCAAATCAATGGTACATATCAGATGCTCCTCTAAGGATACCTCCACCTCTAGATCAATATCTTTGGGTTCAAATGAATGATACAGGTCGTGATAATATTATTAGATATGAGATACATGTAATAAATCATGAATTTCATAGTACCTTAGAGGTTATAACAACCAATAGGCTATCATCCAAACTCTCTCCACTGTCTTAAAAGGCCCAATATATTGAGGTGATAACTTTCCCAGTCTCATGATTCTTATATGACCCAATCTAATAAATACTTGTAGAAATATCTAATGTCCCATATCAAACTCTAGGGGTATGTGGCAATGATCAGTATAAGACTTCTACCTACACTTATTTGTATCCATACGCTTCTAAATCAGCTGAACTTTCTCTAATGTATCCTGGACAAGATGAGGAATTGGTAGAGATGCATCACCTACCTATATCCAGCACATAGGTGAACGAAACAACCTAATGTAAAGGGCCTCATATAGAGCCATGTGAATTGTTTCCTAAAAACCTTTTTCGTAGGAAAACTCAAATAGATATATATGATTCTCTCAAGAACCTCCAAAATCAAGTAAACAGGCCTTTAGCATAACCTTTATCACCCATATCATCTGCTTAGACTGCCCACCAGTCTGAGGGTGATATGTTGTACTCAAAATCACCTATGAACTCAGTTTCTTTTGTAACCCTTTCCAAAACCATGAAGTAAAATAGGCATCTCGGTCCTAAATGATAGAACTATGAATACCATGAAGTCTCACTATCTCATGGATATAAAACCTTCTTCTATCATTAGCTAAGAAGTTTTCCTATATTGGTATGAATTTTATAACCTTGTCCATCCTCTCGATGATCACCCATTTATAATCTCTTCCTCGAGGAGATATCAACAAGCCTATCACAAAATCCATGGTGATTTAATTCCATTTTCCACTTAAGAATGGAAAGGGGATATAAAATTACAATAGTTCACTAGTGCTCTACCTTCACCTACTGAAAGGTGGAGCACTGAGTGATAAACCGCACTATCTTCCTCTTTAGGCCTAGCTACCAACACTGATGATGCATTTCACGGCACATATTTGTAAGACTAGGATGAACTTCCCACATAGAGGCATTTGATTCCCTCATCATATATTCTTATATATTAGAAGGAACTCATATATTCCCATGGAAGAGTAGGGTCTCACTCATATCCACAACCCAACCAAGGTGTGGGTTCTCTCCTCGGATGCTATCCTTCCTGATGAGTCCGTTTGTATATGACAACTTCTTCATCCATACATGGTCTAAAATAGTGGATTTCACTACCAGATCTACTAGAAAAGGTTGATCATTCTATTCTTGAACCTCCATATGCATCTTATAAAATAGATCCATCAACTACCAATCAATACAATCCTTCTTAATGGATTGTTTCTGAGTATTCCAACTCAATGAGTCGGCCACTACATTACCCTTTACAAGAGTATAATCTAACCCAAAATTGAATGATTGTAGGTATTCCTCCCAACTATTATGCCTTAGAATCAATTATTTCTAATTGGAGATATATTCAGTACATTTTTTATCTATATAAACAACTAATCACTCCCCCAACAAGTAGTGACTCCAAAAGTGTAGAGCATGAACCATAATAGCTATCTCAAAGTTATGTGTAGGATAGTTCCACTAATGAGGTCCCAGATGGTGGGATCCATATTCAACAACTCAATCACCCCACATCATAACTGCACCCAAAAAAATTTCTGAAGTATCATAGTATACAATATATCTTCTTCCTGACTGAAGTAGAATCATGATTGGTGCTAAAGTGATTATTCCCTTTAACTCCTGAAAATATATTTCCCAACATATTTTATAGTATAATTTCACACCCTTATTCTCAAATCCCATAAGTGGTTCTTCCAAGTTTTATAACTCCTATATGAATATATTTTAATATCCAATCTCCCTAAGAACCTACATATGTTAAATAATTTCTCAAGATGCTCCTAGGAAACCATGATACTCACCTTCTCTAGGTTAATTAATACACCCGCCTCAGATATGATAAGACCCAACAGGTGAACTTTTTTATCCAAAAGTGGAATTTTTTTATCTACATATATAGATGGTGATCTCCTAGTTTACTCAACACGATCACAAGATGATTGGAATGGACCTTTCTGGTACATGAATACACTAATATTTCATCTATGAAAACTACCACAAATGAATCAAAATACGGTTGGAAAACCAAATTCATCAAATCCATGCGGTCTTTTGGAATGTTCTTTAGGAAAAATAATATAAACAAATACTTGTACAAGCCTTAAATACTTTGCAATTATGTTTTTGGTATGTATGATAGCCTCCCACAAACTTGATGGTATCTGGACCTCAAATCAATCTTGGAGAAAACAGTCTCTCCTCAGATCTGGTCAAAGAGGTATTCTATATATGGCAATGGATATCAGTTCATCACTAAAATTTGGTTCAATTAGTAGTAATACACACACAATATAAGGTTACCATCCACCTTATTGGTGAAAAGTATTAGTGAACCCCATGGTGATGTTTTGGGTCAAATAAAACCCTTAGTCTCTAAATCTTCAAGTTACTTCTTGAGTTCTCGGAGCACGGTATGTTCTATACTGTATGAAGGAATAGAAACTAGTTCTAAACCTTGCACAAGATTGATATTGAAATCAATTTATCTTTTATGAGGTAACCTAGAGAAATATTTGGGGAAGACATCCCTAAAATGATCCACTACTTGATGGAAATTCATGAGCTGCATTCCCTGATCACTCATAAAGAGATAATACATCTAGTCTATCATTCCTACCATACCAGTATGCTTGAGTTCATCTTGAATTGTCTAAAGATCTAATTAAACCCTATGGATTTACAAGATTCCCATGGGTGATGATAAGGACACATGGTAGTTATATAAATCTACCTAGGATAAATAATGCATAATCCAGTCCATACCGAGAATGATGTCGAAGAAAGTCATCTTGAGGATGAAGAAAATCCACAAAAATGGTACCCACCTATTTAAGGGGGAACTCCTTACAATGAAATATAACCTCACCTCAAAACCCTAACATCATGTGAAGGGTCATATCACCACTGGAGTATTATATCGTTAATCCCATAATTCCCATAGTTGCAGCAGATAGAAAAGAGTGTGATGCACCTGTATCAAAAAGCGATGAAACTAGAATTGTGGATTCAAGAATAGTACCTAAAACTATAGAAGTCCTTGGAATATACTCTTCTAGAATATGTTTAATATCATATATATGGACCAAACTGTGACCCTGAGATGTTTCCTAAGTAGCGTGATTTGGTCCACTCTACTGAATCTGAAAGTATGAGTCTGGACCGCCTTGGCCACGACCACCTGTTCGGCCCAAACAACCAGTAGAAGACCATAATCCTTCCTGAAAAGGATTCTCTGATCCTACACCTAAATTTGGTGCTATCATATAACCCCACTCTCTTAGTTCTAGAGTAAAAGGCCAACAGAAGTTTTAGATTTTAACCATCCCACCATAAGACTGACACTCGATTAGGTTCCTCATACATTGGGGATTTTGTGGTCTAGCTTACCTCACTATTGACACACTAAAATTATGTTAGTACATTCCACCTAGCTGGTACTGCCCCCATG
Source organism: Viscum album (assembly GCA_963277665.1). Taxonomy (NCBI): domain Eukaryota; kingdom Viridiplantae; phylum Streptophyta; class Magnoliopsida; order Santalales; family Viscaceae; genus Viscum; species Viscum album. The sequence continues at coordinate 1,283,138,912 of OY728155.1, read as the reverse complement.
TTAAACCTCAAAACAACACTTCATGTCACTGTAAAAATCATTGTTATGCCTGTAAGATAAACTTCCTTATCTCACGTCATCTGATTAAATCAACTTTTCTCATTTATGAGGTCCTGGTAAATTTTTTATAGAACAGTGGTCGAGATAAATATTTTCACCTAATATCGGATGGAATAAGATAGCCCATCCTCTAAAAGTATCATAGTATTAATCTCATAACCAGTCAAGGTTGGTGAAAAACATTGCAGCTTAGTGAAGTGAGATGAGTATTATATCACTAACATGTCACCTTGATAAAGGTTAATTAATTTTTAAACACAATCTATTATCATATTTTGGGAGAATAAGTAGTGAAATAAGGTTATCTATAATTCCACCAAAAACATACCCAAATGTCGACTATCTTGAGTTAGAACATCTCACCAATTCTTAGAAGAGTCACATAGAATGTAGGTTACGAGCATGACCCTCCTCTCTGGAGGTATCTCGATGTGATTGAAGATTGGAAGCATAGCCTCTAACCAAGGCTTAGTAGTATGAGGCCCTCCATCCCCCGAGATGGCGGGGGGGATGTTGCAATTAGAACTCATAAGCCACCTCCTCTAAATAAAGGGAAAGTCTTTGTGCAATATGCACCAATTTCATGAAGTGGATGAAGCTATCATGGAATTGGGCATCAACACCCAGTAGAGGATCTAGAAGAGTTGCCTAATGTAGAACTATAGGAGGTATCCTGGGTGGATTAGGGCCCACCACCTTTGGAGTATTCTCATCTACACTTTCCTATAATACAACATGAAGTTTTCATGGTGACATAGCTCTATAATTCCAAGCGCATACCGCAGCTAGGATTTATAATAGATAGGGAATGATGTAAGGACGGATATGTACAAAGCCTTTTTATAAGCATTATACAACCCTTATCATGCTCTATGAGTCAATTCTAGGTGATTATAATGAGTCAAAAAAGAAACATAAGAGACACCGTCCACTTCCCACAACTAAGGTCGGGTCAGAGTCATGGACTCATACATCTCATATAGGGTGACAATTTTAATACATTTATGTTTTTAAATTTCCTTCAAGTGGTTAAATTCAATGAATCGCCATATCCAATTTTATGAGGGACCATACACCTTATAAATTGGATGGTGGTTTCTATTATATTATAACCACAACACATTCTAGCCTATGAGACTGATATTCCATGGATCAATGCACCACAATTGGCTACTCAAGGAATATTCTCTAACCTATGTAGAAAAAAACTGTTAGGTTAAGTTATATTCATTAAGTTCCAATTTTGTTTTCTTGATCCTAAAAGGAAAAATTCAGCACATTTTTATATATAACAATCAAGGAATATATGGCATAACAAACAAATTGTAAGTAGAAATCACATGAAAAATAGGAAATACATGAACATGAAGGAAAGTAGATATGGCATGTCATAATGAATTGAATTTCAAAACCTATAGTGCCTAGTATGATGAATGATTTTATTATTCTTTCATATCATCAGGCTAATGTGAGGACTTCAACCCATGATTCCAGGTTCAGCATATAAAATGACGTGTATTTTATTTATAAATAGAAAAAACCATTGAGCATTTATCATACCAAGACCTTCTGGTATGGGTTTTGGAGAATATAAAATTACATTAAAATTTATCAAGGATGTATAAAAATTTAAATAAATGTATTCACGTGCGCTAACTCCTTAAGTGAAGCAAACACCTTTGGATAATCCTACTAAACCTGTGGAAAATTAATTTAAAACATAGGGTGAGTATTTAATTTCTCCATTAAGGGGTTTTGAAATCATTGATAAGTATTTTTAAATTAATTAATTTGATAAAATAAATACTTAGAAATAAGTTTTCAAAAAATTGAAATATAATAAGTTCATATTATTTTTAAAACCATCAATTTCCAAAGTATTAATATTTTGAAATAATTGTTTAGAAAAAACAACTTTGATTTCTCCATTTTGAAAATAATATTTTTTATAGATTAATAATGATACTCAATAGGCCATAAGAAAACCATAAGGCCAGCTAGTTGTATCACATATTCGATAGCATCCCCTTAAGGTCATGGGTTTACTCTTAATACCATAACAAATCATTCGATACTCTAGTTATAATTTGAAAAAAAATAATGGTCTTTCCTTTCTCACTCATAACCCAAAAAAAAATTCAAAATCATATATAAGTTATTTTTATACAAAAAAATTAATTTACCAATTTATTATCTTATAAAAAACATTTTTTTCATATTTTAAAAAAATAGTGAGGATAAATCTACACTTAAAAAGTACTGCTCTTATTGAAATACATAAATATAAATGCTAAACAAATTTAATGAATACTTGAATAAAAATTCATGGGATGTCAATGATAACTTAGATGATGGCCATATATAATTCTATGAATGACATTCATGGACATATAAAAATAATTCTCACATAAAATGATACCATTTTTCATTTAAAACTTGCTAAAAAATAAATAGCTCACATAAAATGATAGTTTATACATAAAATAATAACTTTCTCAATTTTATTTATAAAATAAATAATTTAATGATAACAATAACAAAACAAAGGTTTGTTATGATTTTTTGACAAGTTATTTAAAATCATAGATTAGTTCTTTAAATAGTTAATTCTCAATAATATATATATATATATATATATCAATATATAGAGTGTGTGTGTGTGTGTGTTCATTAAAAAAGATGTGTAGATTTATTAGAGGGCTTATATATCATAGTTTGAAAAAAAAATAATTTTTTTTTGTAAAACATAATCTATATAAAATTAATGAAATATTAATAACCATTTACTATAGAATTTGAAAATATAAACATGCTTAAACACACACACACACACATACATATATATATAACCCTTACAAATGAATTCAAACATAAAAATAATTAATTAATTCCTTAATTAAAATTAATTAATTAATTAATTAATCCCTTACAAATCATAAATTAAAACATGAAATTATAATTAAAAATAATCTCTTATATTTTAAATTGTAAAAAAAATAAAGATGTATATATTTATATATCTGTAAGTCAAACATAAATTGATAGATTAAAAACAAAATCAAACCATTACCTAAAATAGAAGAATAAAAGGGCTTATTGGCTTTGGGACACCAAGAAAAATAAATGGAATGAATTTGGGGAGGATTTGTTTCGGTATTTTGGGTGTGTATAATGATAGTTATATATTTATATATATATATTATTCTTAGCTCAGAGTGGAATCCAAAAGATGAATATTATTACACATATCATATTTTATATATTTATATTATTTAAATACATAAAGACTTAAATAAGGGGGTTAATTTTTCTTGACTTCACAATGTGAGTCTTTTTTTTCTTTACCATTTTCTTATTATCTTTATGTTTAATATTTTTTATTCATTTCTTTATCATTTTTTTTCTTTCCTCATATTTTCTCTCTCTTTCCTATTCACATTTTTCTCTCTTTTTGTTTCTTTTCTCACTTTTTTGTTCAACATTATTATTATTTAAATATAGTATTATATTATCATTTAATATTTTATTTAATGTATTTTTACAACAAAACATATCTTTTAAAAAATATCATTTTATTTTATAAAAAACATTTAATATTTTTTATATATATACATTCATTTTTATATTAATATAATTATATATATTTATAATTTCAAAATTTTATAAATTAAAAACATATTATAATATCAAATATTTATAAAATATATTATTATAAATATAATATTAATAATTTTCTTTAAAAAATATAATTTTCCCTTAATTATTATTATTATATTTATCATCATCATCGTCATCATTACCTTTAATTTCATAAAATTAATTCATCCAAATTTGAACATTTTAAATTATAAATCATTCTTTTATTTAAATTAAAATTCCATTAATTAATTTATTAAAAAAGGTTATATAAACAAAATTAATTTAATAATTTTTTAAAATCAATTATATTAAAACATATCAAGTAATAAAATTAACTAAATAAGATCAATTGTTTATTAAAAACAATTTAACAAAAAGTAATAATATTTTATGCTAATATTATTTCTAATATTAACATTTTAGAAAGAAAATAAAAATTAATCAAATCATCTACCTATACCTATACTTTTATAAAAAAGTTCACTTATAAACATAAGATACTTTATATAAAAATAGTTTTTCTTAAAAAAATTAATATATCCCAAAAAATTAATATAAAAACACTATTTAAAATACAGCAATTTGTCTTATTTTAAAAATATATTTATTTACAAAATATATTATTTTATTTACATTTAAGATATATAAATAATATCTCTTAAAATACAAATTAATATTTTATAATTGAGATAAAAACTTTTTTTGATTACAAAAAATAATTTATTTTTATAAAAGTTTTTGTTTAAAATATTTCTTTCAAATTATAAACAAAATAGATACTTAATTAAAATAAAGGTATTATTTGAATTTATTGGGATGTTACAGCCAATGACAAACATCCCTCTTTAATAATGTTAATGTAAATAATAGGATAAAGCAAGTGAGTCACCCAACGGTGAAATCCGTGCAATGGTAACAACACAAGAAATAACAACATTTACACATCCCATGAAATTTGGGTTTCCCATGTATGTGGGTTAGCTACTCTTAGGGATAGGCTCATTACTGAATTCATATGTCCTAGTCTCGTATCTTAAACACAAACAGTAAGACAAAGGGAAAAGATTAATGATACCACTTTTCAGCATCCCTCCCTAGATTCCACTCAACGGTTCCCCAAGGAGGTGGCCACAAGACCTCAAACATGCCTCCCCAAATGCCAGAGGCTGTCGAATATCAGTGAGGTCCTAGGGTGTGTATGTGGGGATACTATTCCATCATTTATTAGAGTAATCACAATAGTATATAATTATAATAAGTAAAAAAATAATAAATAAAAAAATGGAAGTGGAATAATAATAATAAACCATGTAAACTAAATAAACAATAAGAAAAAGATGAATAATAAAAATGATTGATAAAATTTATGATGATTCTATAAAAAATTAATATGAAAAGTGTTGGGAATAAAAGAATATATAACATGGTAACAACACATACAAAAAGTTCAAAAACTTCTATATCTAACATCTCAAACATAGGCTCGGTCCTCTTCCCTGAACACCATACTAAAGCTAGAAATCAATCAAGCATCAAAAGTTGTATGCTTTCATTTATCTATACCTATAACAATAAATTATACTTATCACCCACAGTGTTTATACCATCCATCTCTTGAAATATAAAATAATTAGTGTTCCATAGTTAATTAATGAAAATAAAATTAATAAATAAATAAATTGTACTAGGTTCCACTTGGAAACCCATCCAATTTACCTACTTCGGCCTAAGCCGGTGAGTCTAAACCAAAGGATCCTACAATGGTAAAGTGAGTGATAAAAAGGTTTGAAGAGATTGAAATTCCCCAATCTTATGATTGGGCTTCGAGGACACGTCCCTAAGTTTCCAAAACCAAAAGACCATTTATCATTTTGAAAATATTTGTTTCCATTTTCTTTAAATCATTTTTAAACCCACTTATAAAATATAGAGAGACACCCTGAACATGTCCACAGAAATCTGTAGAGACCTACCAATTATAATTTGAGGGGCTAATCATATAACCAATACTAAAGAGTTTGTCCATGGTGAGTTAAGGATGAAGTCCCATATTTCACTCCAAGTATGGTGTAAAAATGTCAAGTACTGACCTCTGATTCCATACTCAGTATCACACATAGGGGCCTGAGTCTCTCTCAATGCATGGTACAACCATCATTCCTTTAATCCCATCAAAGGGGTATCCCCTAGGAAACTGGTGTCCCTCAGCTACAGGTAAACATATAAAATGCATGATGATCTCGTCCTACTCATAGCTGATGTTTCCCTCGGCGTGTTTAAAAATCAATAACAATTTAAAAAAATGCTTTAGAGTTCGTCTAAGGGGTCCTTAAGTCAAAACCCCTTGTTTCACCCTCATCACTAAAGTAAAAAAAGCTAAACATGAATTAAATATATAAAAAGTTCAACTAAAAGGCCATTACATTTAATTCTATAATTTAGATTGTAATAGGAATAATGTTCATGGAATTTCCTTGGTAAAACCATTTAGGTAACAAGGCATGATGCATAATTCTCATGGCCTATTCACATGGCCAATTTCGACTAAATTCAATAATTCCATTTAATGGTGTGGGTTATAGAGTCCCAAAAAATATTCTTAACTCAATTCAAACCAATTAACAACTCAAGGCCTTGATTATATGACAACACACCTCAAGGGGGTTTTAGACCATTTTAGAATAAAGTGGAAATAGGCCTCTTGGGTGTAACTCACCCATTGGGGTGGTAGAAGTCAAGGAAATCAATTTAATTAATTAGAAAAAATATAGGTGATGCTGTAAGGGTCCAGTTGATGGAACAATATTTCATTTTACATAAAATAATGAAATGAGTGGAAAGGACATGTAACACCTACCTTAGCCTTGTAGATCTTCCCTTGTCCAACATCAACCTTTGATTTGATCTATTTAGGAAGAAATCAGGGAAAAGATCACATTCCCTAAATGGGGGAAATGTATTGGAATCAAGATATCACAACATATGTGATGAATAACTTGAAATATGTGGTATAGTATAGAAAAACATACCTCTATATTCCTGATAGATCCGACAATGATAGAAAAAGATTAAAAATGGAGGATATACATGGATCCCTGTATGGAAGGAGTGGTGGATCATACGTGAGGGAGGAGAATAAGAAATCCAATGGAGGAGATAAAGAAAAACGAAATAAAGGTTTTAAAAGATTAAATATGGTTGAAATGGAAATCTCACCCAAAAATCAATGGCACATGGTTTGGACGCACAGTTGGCTAAACCATATGCTAAGTGTGCGTAATGATCTACTTCAAAGGGGAACATCTCATATTTAGGCACACAATTTGTTTAATTGTTCACAAAACATGAAAACTACATTGTCTAAAAACTAAATATGGGTTAGAAAACCATGAACCATGGTATGCATGGTTGCAGACAAACCATGAGGCCCCCAAGTTCCCACAGTCTACATCCACACTATTTAGGGGAACCATGCGGGCTTGGCTGCACAGTTTCTCTTAACTATTTAGTCTGATATTTTCTTCTCACCTCAGGGCTCTGGGATGTAAATGATCTTAGAACATTCCTGAGACCTCCTTGACTTGATTAGGTTTCATTATTATGGTTGTTTAAAGTAATTTAAACTAAAAACAAATGGTTTATACCTTTAAGAAAATTTGGGACATTGAAATTATCATTAAGAAGGATTTGTTGGTTTCTCATTTATTTGAGATTGATTTTTATCATAGGTATATTTCATTCTCTACTACTGATGGGTGATTCTGGGTGTTTCAAGGAGTGTGGGATCTGAGGTCCCATCATGTAGTGCATTCTCACTTGAATCTCAAGAGTATGTTTTTTACTATGTTGGCTAAGCTCAATGATTTATCCTCTCATATTGATCATCACTTGTTTGTTTGGATTTTTATCAAGGTGATCCTAGACAAATTTTCTAGTCTTCCTCCAAAAAGGGAGGTACAATTCTCTATCGATTTAGTTCTCGGTACATAGTTGATTTATATTCCCTATTATCATATGAAATTTTTTTAGTTAAAATAGCTCAATATCTAGTTATATGAACAATTAGATAAGGGTTTTTTTGTAGTATTTCACCATGTGTGGACCATGTCCTCTTTTACAAAAATGTTAATGGTTCTCTTCATCTTTGTATAGAATATTAGAAGCTAAATCGGGTAACTATTAAAAATAATTATCATTTACCAAATGTAGATGGTCTATTTTATTAGTTAAATGGGGCAAGGTGGTTCTTGAAAATAGATCTTGAATTTGGTTATCATAAACTCATAGTTAAGGAATCATATATCCCAAATAACGATTTTTGAAGTAGGTTTAAACACTAATAATATCTTTTAATTTAGTTTTTCCTAAATAATTATCCTATTGTGTTTATGTAATTGATTAACTAGATATCTCAATGGTATCTTGATACATTTTTATGGTATTCATGGATCATATCCTCATTTATTCAAGATCTTAGAGAGAGCATGACCATTATCTGAATACTGTTTTTGGAATCATAAGGAGTAACCATAATTATTCCATGTTAAAAAAAATTAATTTATGTATTTGAGAGGTGAATTTCTTGGGGCATGTGATTTTGAAACATTGAATCTAATTTTATCCTAAAAAGGTTAATCACGAGTTGTCATGGGAATAATCGCATAATTTTTTTAAGGTATAGAGATTCCTAGGCATAACTGGATACTATTGGTGATTTGTAAAAGATTTACTAAAGATGGTTTCATCATTCACTACTCTTACAAAGGAAGAGGTGAAATTCACATGGGATGTTAATTTAAAATCCTTTTTAAATTATTTAAAATTCAATATGACATTATTTCTTGTTCTGATCTTTCCAGAACTCGATAAGGGTTACATGGTATATTTTGATGTTGATTATGTTGGTTTGGGGTGTGTGATTGTGTAGGATGATCATGTTGTGTCATATGATTCTCATTACCTTTGAATGCATGAGATTAATTATCTCAATCATGACTTAGAGCTCTCTGATTTTATTCATGATATAAAGTGTTGGAGGCACTATCTTATCTTGGATAGGTTCATAATAATTTTTTATTATATGAGTTTTAGTTATATCTTCTCTCAGAAATACATGAACCTTAGACGACGGTGATGGGTAGAGTACCTATGGAAATTTAAATTCTACATTTACTATACCCCTTGGATGGATAAAGTCATCAATAATGATCTCAATAGGAAATATCCTTCTCATGTTGTCTTAGAATCAAAAGAGGAGTGGTAATTTATGTGGTTTTAACTCAGTTTCATCTAGATTCATAGCAAGATAATTCATGTTTGTTTATGATTAGTGTTCAGTTATCATCATATTTACTTGAGTAGATTCTATAGATAAAGTAATGGTATGATGTGTTTATTTAAATCATATAATCCTTATATGTTTGGGAGACCACTCATGGATTTTCTCTCCCATGTAATTAAGTTTTTTACTTCAGAATTTGGTTCCTCATCCCTTCATCTATCAAGATGTTATTGGTGAATTATTTTCATAGTTCTTCACGGTTTTCCATCCCAGTACTATAAATAAGAATTATGACATGATACTATATTTTGGTGATTGGTTATGAAACGTGGCATTGATTATTATGTTTATCATTGTTATAACTTCTAGTAGATTAAGGTAGAGGATCTGAAGCCTTCTAGTTTGTTTCAACCTCTTTTGGTGCTGGTATGGAAATAGTATGAGGTATAAAAGGACATCATAATTAAATTACCCCATACTCCCTTAAGAAAAAATATAAACTAAGTGATGATTGATTGGTTGATGAAACCATTTAATTTCATTATGATAATTTGAACCATCGTGTTTGAATATTAGTTAATCCACAAATGTAGAAAATTGTGAGTTTTCATCCCTTTTCAATTTTCTTTGATAGGGATCATAGGTTTATTTCCCGAATCTATATAATTATCTAATAGGTGGTGGTGAGTGAAGTAAATTTGAGTTCAATGTATCATCCATATACAAATGAACAAACAGAACATGCTATTTATATTCTAGAGGAAATGATATATGCTTGTATCTGGGATTTTAGAGGATCTCGAGATATCCATCTCAGGATGGTTGAGTTTTCTTTTAACACTAGTTTCTAATCATAAATCAGAATGTATCACTTAGATTATTTTTATGGTTATGACTTAAAGTTGGTAGAAATATTATTCAGATCATTGGTGACATCCTTTAGTGTTTTTCATTTCTTACCAAGTCTTATTGAAATTTTCTCCTTTAGGTCACTTTCATCTTGGGAAACAAGTAAATATGGATCCAAGATAGGTTAGCCTCTTTAAGATCACTGAGCTGGTTGGACAGGTTGCCTACTAGTTAGAATTACTGATTCAGTTGATAGGTATTCCTATTTCTCTAGATCTTCCATATCATGTGTCACTTTTTGGGAATAAAAAGTCCTATATCTAGGAAAAATGTAAAATCCCTTCTTAATCCTACGTATGATCCCTTTAAAATATATTCTTTTAACTCATTCCAAGTGTTTTTTATCTTGTTTAGAGGTTTGATAATTGAGTGTTGGGTGCTCAGAGGGGGGAAGCAAAGTGGGTTAAATAGTTTTAGAAAAAGTAAACTAGTTAGTTGGTTAGAGACACTTTCCAACTAGTGGTATGATTATATAATTTATTTCCTATAATAACTCCATAAACTAGTTGATGGTACTTCTATAGGTTTAGGTTCACTGTCTGTCACAACCAGTTATCCATTGGTTGCCACTATATATTCAGTGGCCTTGGGTAGGGTTGAACTAATCAATGTTAGATTTGTTTTATGAACATATAAAACCTCTATTTAACACCACTAATCACCCAATTCAACACTAATTATTATTATATGAATCCAATATCTCTCTAGATATGGCTTGGGATCTCTCAATCAAAATTTCTTTTCTAATTTATCTCAATTCAATCATTTATTACTCTTTTGGTAAGTTTGATTGAGTCCATCTAATTTTCTCTATTTCTCTAAGAATTATTAGTAGATCTAAACTATGTTATTCAAGTATATTGCTAATTTAATGTTTCCTTATTCATTTATCATAGATTTATTTTTTTGTTTGTCTCCTAGAGGCCATATCCCTTGGTGATCAGGGTGATCATGTGTGACCCTTGATTTTTATGTTATTCTACCTTCTTCACTAACCTATTTATTGTTAATATTTCATTCTAATATATGTGAAGTGAAATTTATGGCCTCCTATTATTTTTAATGTTTTCCTTTCCCTTATAGGGTGTTTATCCCATTGTGGTTGGAATATGACCCAAGTGTAAGGTAGGTGGTTCAGTGTCTAGATTATGTTTGATAAACCATGAATTCTCTTAGAATCCTAAATGGTTTCCTAAATGATAATTGTAATGATACTTTATTTTATTGTTATGCATGCTTAAATATGTCTTTTATAATCAATGGGTTTCACCTTATTTAGGTACAATTAATATATTTTCAATTCATTATTTAATGGTTTTTGAAATTGATTTTCAAATCATGGTTTTGGTTGGAAAATGATTTTTTGGAAATTGTTTATGAAATGTAGTAATTACTTTTAAATTATTTGACATATGTAGCACATCTGATCCTCGGGTTCCTAAAAGGGGTTTTAGAATTGGGAACTATCTTTATTAATGTGAGAGGGTTCATTTTCTATGGTGTTTGTCTATTCATAGACTGTATATTAATTGTATCTGGAAACTTGATCTTGACACTATAAGTGGGTTCACTTTTGCGTGTGTTCCTCCAACCCTAGATTGTAGATTCATTGGATATAAGAACTTCAGGAGTGAATATGTTATGATTAATTATTTAGTTATAAGTGACCTATCCATCTTGGACATATGTTATCCAAGGGTTGATCTCCATTTTGATTTGGATTTCATTGTATGAATTTGATAAGATATGTGATTCATGATTTGATAAATATAAAATGTTTTACTTGAAATGATCATTAAAACTATTTTATTTGGATTTTTTTTATAGAACTATTAAAGGGGAAATTTTTACCATTATTTTTATATAAATTTGAAAACTGTTTTATCATTCCATGTTTTCCATATATTGAACATATTGAGATTATTTGACATAGACTTGTTGTGGAACTCTAAGGTGGGATCCTAATGAACCTATTTAGCTAACACCCTACATACTCCCTTAGGGGAGTGTAAACCAGGTCATTTCTAATATAGGAAAGGTAAAGAAGCCCCTATGAGGAAGTGAGGTTTTATATCAGCTAGGTATGGGTAGCTGTTGGTGACATAGTGGTATGTTTCCCTGGTATCATGTGTAGTATCCATCGACTGTATAGTTTACTTTTTATTCTTAGACCTGTACCTTGGTTTTTTGACTATTTCTTTGGTTGGATCACTACCTCTATTGGTTTTTAGTTATTGAATATTTCCTTTTAGGTTATCCTTCTATATATATATTCCATAGAACTTATTTCAGGCTTTGAAAATCATTCCCACTTTTTTTTGGATTTCTAGGTACCATTTTTTTAGCCCGTGGGGATCTGCAATTCCCTTTGGGACTTTTCGTGGTTGGGTTTAGAGCCTGGTTTGAAGGGTTTTTTGGTTCGGATTGTGACAGTATCTTTAGGCATGTGAATTGAAACATCACTTGATGGTTTGATGGTATTGGTCACTTATGTTACTAGAAGGTTTATCTGGGGGTCTGGAGTTGAAAGTGTATGGTTATTTGAATGGTTTGGGACCATCCTCTTTAGATTTTGGTATAATGAGTCACTAATGATCTTTTTTTTGGTTTTTTATATATTGAGTAGAGTGGTGTCATTTATTGATCTAATCATCATGTGAATTCATAAAGGGTGATCACAACCCAACTTGGTGGTCTAGGATGGGGGATGTGAGCTGTATGGGGTTGTAGGTTTGGTTGTCTGGTTCTATGGGTGGTAAAAAAATATTAATCATTGGATATAGTGATATCCTTATGAGTGATATTAGCTATTTTGATACATGTTCCTTGTAATGTGATGATGAAAATTTAATGTGGAACTCAAGTAGTCTCACCCTTTGAGCTCTAAAGGTTTCAAAGTATCTTATTTAATTTTATCACCATGTGAATGGGTTTTATGTGGATCGATGTTTTCCATGTGTTGGTGTTTAGGTTTATATTTAAAGGTGGGAGAATAATTCTCATGTGGGTGGTGTTATTATTGATGAACCTATATAAGGCTAATGTTGATGTCTCATGGTTTTTATTTAGATATTTGAGAATGAGTTTCCTGAGGTAGAGAGATATTCAGTATAGAATTTTTTTAGGAGTTTTGTAATGAAATATTATATTTCCATTGATGTCTTGTTATTGTGGGATTCAACTTATAGAAACTTTTGTGGAATTAAGAATATAAGGAAGGTTACCAACATGAGGTGTATATATCAGGTTTTCATAGATCACAGGCCAGTTGAGGTGAATCAAGTGTGCCTAAGAATTAACTATTTTCCTCATGGGGTTGTTAAATAATATTCTCAGTTTAGTAGCTTGGGTCAAATAAATATTAAGGATGAAAAGGCTGAAATTTGGGGAGGATGTATTGACCCATATTTTTTTTAATTGAGACCTAATTTATTATTGAATATTGATGTTTGGGTCTCTTAAAAAGTGTAAAATGGTAAATATACCCTATCAGTTGACCTCAGAAAATTTTCTTGATAGTTTTGTTGAACTCTGAATGTGATGTTTACCCATAACCTATATTTTTTTGGAATTATAATCTAGTAGGTTTTTCAGGTATGTTTAATATTAAAAAAATAAATAAATATTTATCCAATTATATTGAACATTAATATCTCCTAAACCAAAGTTTAGAGGAATATTTTGACATTACAGTTGAGTTCATAATGTTGTGCTTTTATAAGGTGATGTAAAATTTGTTTTCTCTAGTATTAGGTCTCTGATTGAAAATTTTCAAATGTTTATTTAGAATAACTGATTATAATAATAATATGTTATATTTATCCTTTTTAATTATTTAAATATATTTATCTGCTTAACATGAACACTAGTGTGTGATGGAGACCTAAATGGATGAGAGATCCTTCTTCAATGGTATCTTCATCAAAACCTAATGAAAAAGGTGGATTTTTTAGCACAGATGAATGATTTTCATGGTATCAACCAACAAATGGAAGTGATTACATTTTCACCACTGAGGTAGTGTATTTAATTATAAGTTCTCAACTAACTATTTTTATTCAATTATTCACTTCATAACTAGATTTATAAACTTCCTCCTGATTTTAATATTATGATACTTTAAATAAAATAAAAATTCTAGAATACTTATATTATTCTAATAATGAGGTTTTATTCCAATATGATTATACAAGTTGATACATTCTTGTATGACCATGAAAAATAATCATAATTTTTTAATCTCACTAATTAATTTTTTCTTTGGTTGTTTTAAGTTGATGATTAACTAAAAAAATCAATTATTATTATTAACATTGTGGGAATGTGTTCATCACCTGATGGGTATTGGAAATCATTGATGATAAATGATAAATGAAATAGCATGAAAAATGAAGAACTTTAAATTATTTCTTTACTTTCTCTTTCCTAATTATTTTATGAAACTAGATGAAGATTCAATTTCTGAGTGGTTTGACATCCCACTGGCCATTAACCATCCCTCTTCCTCACCATTCCTTCTAAGGTTCATTTTTTGGATGAAAAAAAGGATGTGGAATGTCTAGTGGTTTATAATTTCATGAGGTAGTGGTGGTGTGATGGATTCCTAATGGTAAATTTTGTATGGTTATATAGAATATGAATGTGGAGATGAATGGAGTTATGGAAATGGTAAAATATGCTTTAAAAAGGTGTGATGGAGAGGATAAAAGTTTTGGTAATATAATGTGAAGGATATAGAATCCTCAATATTAAGGTATTCCTTGTTTAATATTTGATACATCTTAAAGGATATAATTAAAAAAAAATATTCTTTTGTTGATGTTTAGAGAAGGAAATGACTCTAGACCAAAAGATTATTATAATATGGCTTCATGATTTAAATGGGTATTCATGAGGTGAATGGATTCTTGGAAGAATACATGAATCTTTATTCAGGGTGTGAACTTCTTTCATGATGTGAGAGGTAAATTCAGGGTGTGAACTAGGTTTTCAAGATTTTAAGATGAGGTGATGTAATTTCTGACATATCGGACTTTCTGAAAGTTCAAAATGGAATTCATAATTCACATCATGAATTATACTAGTTATATAAAATTAAATATCTTGAGAAATCATTTATTTTTTTCATTCTCCTTATTTTTTACTAATCTAAACCCGATACTCTCTCTAATAATTTTTGGATATCTCTTTCCCTTCCTTATTCTTTATTCCTTTCCTAAAAAATGGTTTGATCCTACATTCTTGATCTATTGAGTCCTTCCTTGTTCTAGAATGATCCAATTCTCTTTCCATTGATTAAAACCAATTATAGTATAGATTTTTTTACTATACCTAGAGGTTTTGGAATGGTCTAATGAGTTTTTAATTGATTATTTATAGAATCGAAACATGGATTTAGGGAAGTGGAATCTATGCATCAATTATTCCCAAGATCGTTGTCAGTAGTGGATTATCATGAGTATTCTTGACCATGACCTACCTTTTGGTTATATTTCCTCCATATCCTTGATCCAAGATTTATGAATCATGTCGAATTAGGTTTGGTCCTAGAATTAAATTATGTTTTTGGACTCATGTGGGGACCCTTATTATCAATCATCGTTGTTATTGAGGTAGGTATCCCTTGAATTTATCAAGTTTTTTTATATGGATTCTCAGCATGAATGTGTTACCCTTTGAGACCTATGTTTTATGATTCACTACATGAGGTGTGTGTGTATATTGTGAAAACCTATGTTTGATGTTTTCTCATATCTGTTTTTTATAGTTATGACTCTTTCTTGATATGATTTTATGTTTTATCTTTCATTCTTTATACATATTTTCAAGGGTTGTTTCCTCTATATTATATAGTTGATACTGGTTATTCCATATCAACTATACCCCCTGAGTGGTATGTGTATGATATTTATCAGCACATATATGGGATATTCTTTCCAGCAGGATGTGTCAAATGTGTTTTCTGAACTAAATTATTGATTTGGGGGATGTGTCAAGCATGCCATGTTGATGGTCCTTCTGGTATTGTGCCAAATCAAGTAGATTAAGTCTCTGAGGACACAACATTTTTATTGTTCTTATGGGATATACTTATTGTTTATATTTTTTCTATTTACTTTCATGAAATGAAGCTGGTAATATTAGGCACTTATGTTAAGGGTCATTGGTGGTGTCCTAGTGATTATTTTTCTTACACACTACATGGGAATTTCTAGGAACTTATAGATTTCATAAAGATTTATTTAGAAAAGGGAAATGGCTCTATGGTGGATGGTTGATCAGGTTAAAAGGAGGGTTCTATATGTTTTTGGATGAAGTTTAGGATGGATATCCCCTTGTTATTTTGTTACTGTCTTTACATCATACCTTGGGTACTTTTTTTAGTTTATTTTATGAATCTATCATTCCATATTGATACAACATGGGTTGGTATTTTTTTACACTGATACTCTAATTACTATTTATTTATTTATTATTTATTGATTATTTTTTATCCATAACATATTTTCACTTTAATGTTTACCTAGTACTGACAATGTTGTTTCATAGGCCCTTACTACTAGTCAGAAACCTCTTGCATATGGTATGGTGGGCATGAGGTCATGTGGCACTCCATCTTGGACCGAGTGATTCGGGTCAAGGTGTTGTGAAATGGTATCAAATCACCAAGTTCACAAACTTATTTCATCTATTTTACGTGATTTTGGAAAGGGAAGATAGGAAATAGGATGGTTGGGAATCGGGAAGGGAAACTATATCAGTGGATAGACAATGCTCTATAGTGAACCTTATAGTTTCCATAAAGTGGTAATTGGTGTTATTTCTATATGATGTTATATTTTTTTAAAATTCACCTTGGGTGATGCACATAATTTTTGTATACTAATTTATATGATTTTTTTGTGTATTCATGAATCATGTTAGGCATGTAAAAATCACACACTATATATACTAATTACTTACATTATATAGAGCCCAAATAATTAAATTCCTATTGAAATTTTGATAAGTGCTTTTGGTGTATTATTTTTGGAATTATTTTAATTGTGCCTATGTATTCTATGCTTGAGTTTATATATGTGGTTGTGGCTAATGTGAAGGTACTAGAGTATTGTATTGGGTTATGGGTAGTGCTTAGGTGCTCATGTGTTATTCTTGTAGGTAGCATCTTTGGTTGAACCTTATTGTGAACCCTTACGTGTTTTTGTGTTTTGTAAATGGTCATCTTGTTTAAGTTATTGAATTTCACTAAAGTTTGTTCTTTCATTTTAGGAAATATATCCTTATATACTTCTTGTATTGCTAATTTCACCCCCTATTGTGTGTAAGGATTCAATTTACCATGTTTCCTTGGTTGCTAAAGTGGGTCAAGAAAAATAAGTGATATGTATGAGACTCTTTTGAATAGTGAATGTTTAGGGTGGAGGATCCCATAGGGGCAGACCAATGATAATCGTTTATTCTTTTGACTTCTATATCCAACACCCCCATAAATAAAGTGCACCAAATACCCCAGGATTTGGATAACTATACATGGTTCCTTGAGAGGATTTTTGACTTGGTAGAGACCCCAATGGATTGAAAGGTTAATCTTGAATCCTTTATGACTCAAGGTGAAATCTAGATGATGGTGTAATTTCATGTTGAAAGCTATTAGATATAAAGTTATGTCATAGGAAACCTTTAAGGGTCTATTATTTGAGTATTTATTCCTAGATGAACTAAAGTTGGACTATAATCAAGATATTATGAAGCTCTAATAGGGGAAAATTATAGTGTCTACCTATTCAAAACACTCCACTGATATGACTCACTTTTCTCCTCCTCTAGTGTGGAACGAGCTAAATAAGGCTAAAAATTTAGAAATTAGTCTTTTACCTGAGCTAAAGTGATAGGCCAGGAACTTTGATCCGATGATATATGTTATAGTGATCTGTAAGTAAATAACAATTTAAAAATTATTTTAAGAAGATAGAGATTTAGTTATTCTTCTAGTTGTCATTGGATTGGTAGGTACATTATCCAACTCAATCTTAGTTGCTTATTCTAGTTATAAGCAGATAAAGTCAGAGTATGGACACCAGGGGTACATGGTAGTCAATCCACAATAGGGGTTCTTTAGATCCCTTCATGGTAAATTACTCTATCATGTGTTATATTTATGGGATAAATGGAAGCTTTTCTCAAAGAATTCCATATTTCTCTAAATATTTTTCACTAGTGTGTCAATACTGGTCATCTTAAGTGGTTTTTTGATAATTATTTGACATTTTACAAAGAGAATTTGGGTACATGACATTTACATTAGGTGAATATACCATAATGTTCTATGATCCAGGTGACTCATGAGCCACCAGGGAATCATGGAGTGGTGGATTGCATAGATTATGTGGTTTCTTGGCCTTTGGAAGATACCAGAGATGGGTCTTCCATAGTGCGAGATAGATTCTTTATTTCTTCTATACTATTTGTTGTCTTATTTGATATAGGAACATATCACTCATTCAAATAATCCCAAGTAGTTATTGGGATGGATTTATCAGTTAAATTCTATTCTGTCTTATTGTTTATCAATACACCCCTGGGAAGGAAATTAGATCATGTTCATTTCTATATAAACTATCCAATGGTGGTTTTTAACTTCATTCACATTCATAGATTCACAATTCTAGAGATGATAGGTTTCAACTTGATCCTTGGCATTGACTTGTTGACCCTCTACCGTGCACACATCTATTATTATCGAAGATGAGGGACCTTCTATTCACTTAAGGTGGATAAGTTCATGTTTATTAGTGAGTTGGATTACAAGTAAGATATATTAGGACTATATCCACATGAAATTGAATTATTTTAAATATTGGAAGCTAGTATGATCCTTGTAGTAGATCAGGTGGTGACTACATCCTCTCTTCCTCCAATGGTAGACCAGTACCAAGATGTATTTCCAAAGTATTTTTTTAGGGTTTACTTTACTTAGGACAGTTGAGTTTGAGATCGATCTTGTGCCCAATGCATAACCCATATTGATTACTCCATATTGGGTGTCATCGGTTGAGATGTAAGAACTCAATATAAAACTAGATGATCTTGCGGCTAAAGGCTTCATCACTAAGAACTTCCCATTGGGGTGCTTCGATGTTGTTCTCTATGAAGTTAGATGGTAGTATTCATATTTGTGTAGAATATTGGAAGGTTAATTTTATTACTATGAATAATATGTATTTTTTTCAATAATTGATTACTTTTTTGATCAATTGATGGGATCCTAATGGTTATCAAAAATTAATCTATGTTCTAGTTACCATCAACTTCATTTTAGATAAGAATACCTATCAAATATGGTGTTTAAGAGAAGGTATGGGTTGTATGTAATCTTATTTTCTTTTTTTACTAATGAATAATTTGGAAGTGTTTGTGGAACTTGTGAACAAGATCATTCACACATACTCGGACTCCATCATCATTGTGTTTTTATGACATACTTATATATTCCAAGACTTCATAATCACATTCTAGACACATTGATATCATATTGATCATGCTTCAAGAACATCAGCTTTATTCCAAGTCCTAGAAGTGTCACTTTTGGATACAAGAGGTTCGTTTTCTTATGAAAATGGTTTCTCAAGAAGGAATAACAATAATCTAGTAAAGGTTGATACAGTCATTTATTGGGCATGACACGAAAGTTGTTCAAGACATGAATTTTTCTTGGGTAAGATGGGTACTACATGAGGTTTATTTAGGAATTATATCACCTGGAAGTACCCATGACCACTCTAACCACAAAGGGGTTCAAGTTTTTATAGATATAATAGTGTAAATAATTCTTCTTGGATATGAAGAAGAGCTTTAAATTAGCTTCAATCATAATTCTTCTTGAGCCTCAAGTTGTTTATATAGTATATTTTGACACATATGGAACTAGATTAGGAGTTATTATGATATAGTTTGGTAAGGTAGTTAATAAATTAGATTTTCATATATGACCTCATGAGCGAAGATACCCTACTCATAACTTAGAGTTGGTGTTTTTGGTTCTTATATTTTAATATTTTCAACATTACCTCTTTAGTGAGATATCAATTGTGTATACTGACTACAAGATTGTGAAATATATATTCACCTAGCATGATAAAAATCATTATCATATTAATTGGGTAGAGTAATTTAAAATTATTGACTTTGAGATAGAGTATGATCTTGGGAAATGTAATATAGTTATAGATTCACTAAGTAAGAAGATGCAGGAGGTGGGAGAGTGGATGTTTAATGGTGAGTGTAATATCATGGAATTATTAGTAGACTAGAAAGTGGGTATATATGAGGATCAAGGGGTAGTGTCTTGTGCACCCTTAGTGACCACATCCTTATTAGTGGAGCAAATTATGGACAATCACAGGCATTATCAAAAGTGTTTGATGATTCATGATAGATTGGTAGGAAATGATTCTATTATAAGTTTGTATTTAGACTAATGTGGAGTACATATAGTTCATGGTAGGGTAATGGTTCCATATTCCATGAGAGAGGAGTTTATGAAATCCTCTCTTGAATTATAGTTGGTAGTGAACCTACAGTCCACCAAGATGTGTCATGATGTCAAGCAGAAATTCTACTGGCCTTGTATGAAGAGGGACATTTGTGCACATGAGCCTTAGCCCGGTTGGTAAGGACTCCATAAGTGCATCCAGGAGACCCAGGATCAAATCCAGGCGGAGACATTATTTTCCCGGTATTGTAGTAGTACTGTAGCAGATACTGTAGCAGTACTGTAGCAGGTACTGTAACAGGGACTGTAGCAGGTACTGTTTGTCACTATAGCAGCCAGGAATATGCCCCATTTTGGGCCTTAGGGCCACCAATTTGGTCCCTGAGTCCATTAAGGACTTTGGGCCACCCAGGCCTTCAGGTCAGTAAGGCCTTCGGGCCACCTCAAGGCCTTCGGGCCACCTTAAGTGTAGATGCAAACCAAACGACCTACAAGGAACAAGCTATAAAAGGAGGATGAGCAGGGAGATTTCACCATAGATGAAGCTAAACGGATTTCAAAAATGACAGGGTATGGCACCTGCCATCGGTACAAGCATGTTCATGCATTATAATGCCTAGTCGAATTGCCATGTGAAGGTGTAGAGCTGATTTCACGATGAAGATGCTGGGGAGGAGCAGTTCTAAGTAGTGAGTCTGGGTTGTGTGTAATGTTTAAAGCCTACGGGAAAATGAATTACTCTACATCCTATGGGCCATGTAATACTTACACCTACGGGACTTGTAAGGGTTCCACCTCACCCCTTGAAAGGTGGATTATCAAAATCAATAAAAAAAATTAAGTCCTTCAGGCCATTGGATGGAAGAGGGACATTGCATAATTTCCCCCTCATCATCTTACATGTCAAAGAATCAAGACATAGAATCAAAGACTTTTATGTTGGTCCACACACTTGCAATGTCTTTGTGGAAGGGAAATGAAGAGATGACATACTTTTGGAAAATGTTTACTAAGACCCAGAGAGGTTGGGACACCATTTGGATGGAAATGGATCAGTTGACCAAGGTGTCTCGCTTAATAGAAATCTAAGAAACTAACTGAATAGATGAGTTTGGAAAGCCCTATTTTTGAGAGATCTTATAGATTTACGATGTGACTTTTTGTATGGTATCTAGAAGAGATGTCTAGTTTACATCATGGTTTTGGAAAGGATTAGAAAATGTGAGGGTCACTCAGTTGAATATGAGTACATCTTTTCATCCTTAGATCAATGGGAGATCAAAAAGAACATCCAAGACTTTAGAGGATGTTCTTCAAGTGTGTATTTTGGACTTCAATGGAGCTTAGAATGATCACTATGATCTAATAAAAATTTTCTACAATAAAATATTCTATTTATTGATTCAGATGGATCCTTTTGAGGATCTATATGGGAAATAATATCATTCACCATTGTGTTGGATTGAGGTAGAATAATCTTTAGTTGTGGGTCAAGTATGGTAAATGTGGCCTTAGAGCTAGTGCAGTAGATTTATAAATGGTTTTATATTGATCAAAATAGTTATTATTATTATGTTTGGTAAAGGATATGACCCATGGAGTTCTCTATAGGTGACAAGGTCTTCTTGATGGTGTCCCGTTATGTAGGGTATCAACATTTAAAGAGGTGAGGAAATTTGGAACCAGGGTTAATTAGGTTGTTTGAGATAATATAATGAATTAGTACAATGTCCTATAATTTGGATCATACTCCATGGTATGAAGGTATGAACACTTTATTCCACATGTCTTATCTTTGGAGGAATGATCCTGATCATGTGCATGATATCGACTGTGAAGATGTTGAGCAGGAACCAGATGCCTATTTTTTGGGGTAGACCAATTGGATAATTCATTGAGGTGGGAAGGTACTATAAAGGAATTATATTTCTTGTATTTGGGTTCAATAGAAGCATTGGTATATTTTATAAGATGTGTGGGAGTAGCTGAAAGATATTTATACACAGTGGCTCAAGTTGTTCAAGCAGACCTCAAGAGACACTTCTTGAGGATAAGAATTTATTAGAGGGGGAGAACTATAAAATACTCAATTTTAAGTTATGATGAATTTAATATTTGATACATATTAAATGGTTTGATTAAATGAGTTGAGTATTAATATGGTTTTCATAGAATAAAATGAATTAAAGGATGGAAGCGAACTATATGAGTGGTTGATGGAGTGAATGGATATTCATAATGTAAATGTATATTCATAATGTTAATGGATTCTAGGTATAATCCATGAATTTTATTAGGTCAATAAAATAATTCATTAATTGAGATGTAAATTCATTATTTTTAATAGTTTTTTTTGGATTTTAAGTTGAAACGATGTGATTTTTGGTGTATCATCCTTCCTAATAATTCACAACATGAATCTATCACACTATAAAATATGATAGTTACAATAGATTAAAATTATTGATAACTAATTTATTTTCTTATTCGCCTATTTTATACTACTATGATCCATAGGACCTCTACAGGTTTTTATTCACTCTCCTTCCCTTTGTCTCCTCTATTCGATGCTCATATTGTGGTTTGATCCTATATTCTTCATTCAGTGAGTCCTTCTGTGTTCTAGAACAATAATATTCTCTTATAATTGATAAAAATATATTACATCATAGTTTTTTACTTAATATAGTGTGTTTTCATGGTTTAACAAGGTTATTTTGAACGTTGATATAATCGGCACCCTGATTTAGGAAAGAAGTATCAATCAGACAAAGATCATTATTTTTAGAAAACTCTCTCATGTATGTTTGACCTTGAAATACCTTTAGGGTATGTTTTCTACACGTCTTGGATACTATATTTCTTAATCATGTAAAATTGGGTTTGGTCTTCGTATCCATTGGTGTTTTTGGACTCAGATAGTGACCCTTGATATTGATCATCATTTTGCATGAAGTAAGAATCCATTATATTTAGTGCATGTTTTATATGGGTTCTTAGAATGATTATTTGTTGTGTATATAAAGACCTATCATACCAGTGTTTTATTATTTATTACATGAGGTGTGAATTCATAGCCTGTGAATATTTATCTTTTATGTTTTCTCGCAATATAGTTTGTTATGTTTTTACTCTTTCTTGATATGATGTAATATTAGATATTTAAATTTGTATACATGTTTATATTTATTATTCTCTATATATTCTATAGTTGTTTCAGGTTTTTCCATATATCATATCCCCCCTGAGAAGGATGTGTGATATATTTATTGTCAAGTACATGGGTTATCCCTTCCAGTGGGATGTGTCAAATGTGTTTTGTAAACTATCCTATCAAAGCGGGGGATATGTCAAACATTTATAGTTGATGTTACATTTTTCATGGAAGTAAAGTAGGTATGTATTATCTCTTAGGAACTAATATTTTTATTATTCTTGAGTTATATAATTGTTTTTATATCTATTTTCTTTAGTTCTATTGAATGTACCTGATTATATTATACACTTGTGTTAAGGGTCGTTGGTGTTGTCCTACTAAATCTTGAACCCAAACCCTACTCGATAATTTCAATGTGAATATAGATTTTAGGACTAGAGATCAATCAAAGGACAAGGGTTCTTTGTTCAATGGTTTATCGGGTTAGCGGAAGGATTTTGGATGTTGCTGGATAAAGTTCAGGTTGAATGTCTATTATTACTTTTTTTACCATCCTTACCTCATACATTGGATCCTTTTTTTAGTTTGTTTTATGTATTTTTTAATTCTATATTTATTATTCATAGTTTTTTTGTTTTTTATTTATAGTGATATTATGATAACTATTTATTCATTTATTATTTATTAATCATTGGTTATTTCTTTGTTATTTACACTCTGATGTTTACCTGGTAGCGAGGGAATAATATACCCTTGTTTTTTCACAAGCCCTACGTGATAGTCATAAATCTCTTGGGTGTGGGGAGGATCATAGGAATTCATGTGGAACTAAATATTGGACCAGATGATTTGTGCCAGGGTGTTACACTGGGTTTGTGCTTGAAGGAAGAGGTGGTGGAACTAGACACATCATGATACACGGGTGATTCTCATATTCTAGATTTGAAAATCCCAACTACCTGGAGTGAAGTCCTATAGGACACAAAAATTATAGCTCACCTGATGTAAACCTAAGGTTTATACATCCTCATAAATATCACACGCCATGTGACCTTGAGTCACACATCATGTATACTACATGAATGGCCCAAAAGCCTTCAATTTTTTATTGATTTTTATAACACATTGTGTATACTGAACTGCATAGTTTAGGATTGTGTCATAGTACACACCAAGTTGGTAACTAGTCCAAAACTGCATGGGGTCCATGATATATATCGTGTGAATTGGGTATATAAATTGGGAAGCCTTGGTGATACATACATGAGTAGTCATTAGGTCCCACAGGGCGTGTAACGCTTTGTGTATGCCTTGTTTTTGGAACTCAAAATGGACTATATAAATTTATTCTAACTTTCTATGTGATAAAATTACATGTCATGTATCAAAATGTATATCTCAACATGTATTAGAAATATGCACCCAGGATGATAAGTAAACCCCTCACATCATGTACCATGATGGGAATTCTATTTAGGTTGACTTTGTATGGTTGTACATGCAAGGAGGATTCTTAGGGCTCAAACACCATGTATGTAGGCTCTACATTCCATGTACTATGCAGATTACTGTTTTTTTCATATATCATTACTCAGGTCTCATAATAGGATACATAAATCCGTTCTAATATATTTTCCATATTGATAACAATAGTACATATTTACATCATAGTTGAGGTAGTTTATAGGGATTTCTTGGATATATGATTTCCCTTAGATTCATAGAGATGACATTGGTATGTGGGCTTTTATAAGGTCAAAAAAAACCCTAGGAGTGGCTAATATGGGGTGAGTGTCCCCTCAATATATTGTAGAGTTAGGTACACCCTTGAGATATTAGGGCATAAGACTTAAATTATTGGGGAGTGAATCCTCAATTCGAGTATGGGGTTAGTATCCCCCCAATCTCAACAATAATGACCCAGGATTTTCATACATAGATATTATATCTTAATAGATTAATATTCAATATATTTCATAAATACATGACTGGGGACAATAAAATTTCTTTGTCTTTGGAGACTGGATACACAATCTTCTTATTTCATTAATTATCAACATCTCTCATATAGAGCTTCCTACATAGTAAACTTCATAGACATTACCTAATTAAACCATTATTCAAACCTAGGGAAAATAAACATAAGAATGGGTGAGATCATATTCTCAGTAAGGGAAAACTTGGACTATATCAACCAATGATCATATAAAAGCATAAGATACGAATAAGGGTATGATATTATAAATAAAACATAAAAATTCTATAACCAATCTATCATGGATTGTAAACATAAGATGTATCATAAAAAATTATCATTTTAAAATATGTGAACCATCATAGTGATAAATCCTCATAAATCAATAATGAACTATATGTTCATGTCTTATAAGTTTGTCACCATAATAATTATATAAACCATTTCATATGTTAACGTTAATAACTGAGATCATTAAAACCTAATGGAACAACAATCGAAACCTTTTTTTGATTTAATAAAAAATTGGGCATCATCACATGTTTCCTATAGTGGATCAAAAACATCGGCATGTTTCTCATAGTGGATCGAGTTCATCGTCTTGTTTCTCATCATTATCTCATGTGATATAAATCACTACCCAATGAATTAGAGGGAGATATATGTACCGCCCCTCACATAATACATAAATATCTATGCCACAATGTCATAAAAAATTCATCATGTCATAACCCATGAGAAATGAAATGGGTTCATAAACATTTCATTAGAATATAACCCGAGGAAATAAATGGGTTTCATAAACATTTAATTTATTCATTATATCATAACCCGTGGAAAAGGAACATGTTTCATAAACAAATTTTTATCATAATCATAAAAAAAAATATAAACCATTCAAATAAATAATAATTATTGTAATATTGGATTATATCCCTAGTAAAATATAAGCAATACCCAATTTTGTTGTTGATGATGAATAAAAATTCAAAATAAGACCATTAAAACATTATTGAAGAATATATAATTCTCATATGAAATAGATTTTTTATACTTTAAACATTTAAAAAATATTAATGGAAAAATTTTCTTTGAAAAGAAACACAAATACTTATAAAGGAAGATTCAAATAATTTAGTGGTCATGATGGAGTAAAATTTCACCATGTCTTACACATTAAAATAATGATTCCTTTTATATTTTCAATAAAAATCCAAAACTATCTCATTAGGAAATTTAAAAGATTCATTTAAAAACATATAATCAAAATTATAACATAGGTATAAATTTATTTAAAAAATATTTGTATAACAAAAAAAAATTCTTTAAAAAATTTCTACAAAATAATGATATAGAAGAAAAAGGGGTTTCGACTAAAGAGAGAAATAAATTTTGTTTTCCCTTAAAAAATTATTTTATAATATTGAGTGAATAAATTAATAATGATAAAGAAAAATATTTAATTTTATGAAATAAATATAGGATAATAAATCATGAGTTTCTTAAGAGGTGGTTCATAATATCCCATCATTGGAAGCATAATCATAAACAATCTCAATAAATAAAGATATTGTAACATAAAACCATTACCACTTTGATATATTTTGAATAATAATCACCATGAAATAAATAGAAGTATATTAATTTTTATTTAAAATAATTATCATGATAAGGATCATAAAATATATTCATTGGAATTATATACATCACAAAAAATAAACAAGTGGTGTATAAGTCAAGTGTCTCATAGGAATAAAAGTGAGATAAAAATCCCTTACCTTAAGTTTTGACTTATTTTATACATGTTAAAAAATCATGTATAATAAATATAAGTTTATTATATATCTATTTGAAACATAATCAGATTTACATACTATATATAATTTACTTATGATATTTTATTACCATTTTATTATTAATTTCATATTAAAATCACATTTTTTGTAATAATTCCTTCGTATTTCATGTATGTTTTGGTTTAGTATTTTTTTTCCTTTTACTTTGACCATGGTTACATGATTTAAATAATTTTAAACATTATATAAATATCATATATATTCATTATATTAGTATTTATAGTAATCCATTAATGTTATAGATAGAAAATGAATCACACCCTTCATGGAGACGGTAGGTCGTACGTACGCATGAATGTTGTTTCCATTTTTTCAACATATTAAAAAAAGATAAATAATTTATTACATTTAAATAATAATTTTTATTTTATATATATAACATAAGTTCATTAAAACTATCCTTATTACCAACCATGTAAAGTGTAAGTGAACAATAAATCACAACGCTTCGTGAGGAGGTAGTCTGTCGTACACACAAGCGACATTATCATATTTCCACAGAATAGAAAGTAAGAAGATGTTTGTGATATTATAATTCCAAAAGTATAATTGTTTCATAAATATCATATAAATATGTTAAATCCATAATTATATCTGTTTGTGATAGGTGGTGATGTAAAATGAATTACATCAGTTTGCTAGGAAGTAGTTTGTCGTACACACGATCTATGATTTCGTTTTCCACTTGATAGAAGAGGAGATACATGTAGGTAATGAAATTAACATAATAAAATCTTAGTATATTTCAGATATTTTTGTTATTATATCATAATAATTGAATAATATTTTAAGGATGTGGAATAATTAATAAAATATAAACCCTTGAGTTGAGAAACATACCTCTTCTTCAGATAACCTCCTTACGTTTACACCAAAATTCTTCCTAGGATAGATTCATAATCAGACCAAGGAATCTAGGATGTTATTAGGGAATCAAGGAAAGGATATGGGTGTTTATTGTTCAAAACAATAGGTTTTAGAGGTGTGAAGACTAGATTATAGGGGCTCTATTTTATAAGTGGGGGAGAGGACACACATGGAATTTTTAAAAGGAATAAAGTGTACCATGATTTTTCACATGAAAAAACACTCCATAATGGCTCATTATCAAACCTTAGATGATATAAGGTTAAAATATGTCCATAAAATGATTTTTTTACAAGTTTATAGTTTATTTTACCCACTATTGTTTTAGTTTAAACCCAGGTAAGCATGTTTTAACCTTAACCATGGTAATTAATTTTTATTGTTTTTACTATATATTTTAACCAAAAATTAATTTGGACTAATTATATAAAATTAATTGTTATTAATCCAAATATGTAATACATTTATCTAAATTCCATTCATATAAGTTGAAAATTTTATTTAAAAGTTAAACTCATAGTTGCGTAGAAAAAGAGATTTCCTAAAGAGAAAATTTTCATAATTATAAAAAGTTTTAATATAAAAATTCAAAATGTGATTGATTCCAACAACAAAAATGGATTAATAAATATATAATTTAACAAATTTTACTTTTAAACCCATCATAAAATAAAATATATGTTTTAAATTCATTATACGAAGGGAAATTTTTAAAAAAATAGTATTTTTCACTATTCATTGAAAAAAAATCTTTTTAGAAAATTATCAAAAATTCACCCTGAGATAATTTTGAAATTATGATTTTTAAAATTGTTTTTATTTTATAAAATAAATTTAATACATTTCAAAAATTAATTTTTTTTCCAAAATTAACAATGAAAATCATTTTTTTAGAATAAATGTATTTTTGAAGTTTATAAAGGCTTTACTAAGAATATAGAACTCTTTTATCAATATGTTTTTTATATAAACCAATTATAATTAATTTTTAAAATGTGGTTATTCCTATTAATATCACCAAGTTTAATATTTAGATTATAATGATCAATTTTAAATAATAATATTAATAGTATATCATGGTTCGTTAAAGCTTGATGTTGTGTGTAACATAAGCTATCAAAAAAATTAAATTTATTTGAAAAATGTATTTCATAAAATATTGGGGTGTTAAATTATAACCCCATTAAAATTAATTTTCCCCTTGAAGTTTTATCAATTTTCTACATATAAATTAGGATACTTTTTCCTCATTATATCCTCTAGTTCGCAAATAGATTCCTCAAGTTGGTGGATTTTTCACAAAACTTTGACCAGGTGAGTGGTCTTATTTTGTATCACTTTCTCTATATGATATAGAATCTCTATTGGTTTTCTACATAATAAATATCTTTCACCAACAATACAAACCCTTATTTTTATACATATGATGGATCATTTATATACTTCCTCATGATAGATACATGGAACACATCATGAACTTAATAGAGGTTCGATGGAAGTGCAAATAGATAAACAATTTTCCCTACTCATTCAAAAATATCTAAAAGGACAATATACATAGATCTTAGAATTAATTTTTTCCAGAATCTCATAACCTTATTTCACAAATAAATTTATAAAAAGACCTTTCCACCAACTTTAAATTCTAAGTCATGCAGACGATTGTCGGCATAACTTTTGTGTTGACTTTGTGCTACCCTTATGTGTTTCTAAATGGATTTAACCTTATATAAAAAATTTACAGATAAATTAGTTAACTATAGAATTAATCCTATAAATTCATTTCCTAAAATTAGATCTATACAATTCTTTCCATATAAGTCTTCATAAGGATCCATCAGAATGCTCGACTGAAAGATATTGTTTTAAGAAAACAAGAGTATTGGAAGGTATTAATCCCAACTACCTTCATTAAGATATCATCATATCCTATAGGATATTAATTGTTCTCTCAGATTGACCATTTATATAAGGATTATATTTAGCGCTAAAATTCAACTTTGTATCAAGGGATTGCTGAAGAATTTACCGGAACTTCAATTTAAACATTGGATCTTGATCAAATACAATAGAATGTTATACTCTATAAAACCTTAAAACTTAATTAATTTATATCCTTGAAAGTTTATCCAGAAATAAATATTCTTTAATATTAATGAAGTGTTCTATCATTGTAAGTTGGTCATCTATAGCCCATGTAACACTGTGCCCTTTAGACGGTTTTGGGAGTTTGATGATAAAATCCATGGTGATCTTTTTCCATTTTTATTCTAGTATGGGTAATGGTTGTAACATCCCCTTAGACTTTTTTCTATTATCCTTAACTTGCTGATATACCAAGAACTAAGACACATATTATGAAATCTCTCTCTTCATTCCATCTCACTATAAATACTCTTTTAAATATCTATACATTTTTTCAATTACAAGATAAATAGAGAATGAAGAACTTCGATCCTATTCTAAAAACTCCTTCTTAAAATATGGTATGGATGGAATACACACACGATTATTAAGCCTTATCATTACATCAAAATCAATGTTAAACTAAATAAATTTTCTCACCTTATTCTACAAATCTTCACCATCATTTTGTACCTCTTTAATCTTCACCTATATATATAGTTGAATAGTCATTTGAGAAATATATGATTTATCCCCTTCCTTTAGGATTTGAAAATCTATCCTTTGAAAATCTAGAAATATTAGATCTTTTTTATCCTCAACATGGATAATTTGGAATGATATTTTTGACTCAAATCATCATCCACCTTGTTTTCCTTCTTATTAAAGATAATACCTCAATATCTTTAATGTAAAAAACAAAAGTTAACTCCAAATCATGATTTGGGTTATTTCACTCATGAACCTTCAATTTTCAAGAGGCATAAGGTATAACCACGTCATTATACAATATAATACATCTCAACCCATTCTTCAATGAATCACTATAGATTATAAACCCTTATCCATTGTAGATTAATGTAAGACCTGGTATGAGGATTGATCTTCTCTTAAATTCCTTGATATTTCCCTCACATTCAACATCCATAGAAACTTAGATCCCTTCCAAGTTAACATGGTGAGTGGATTAGATATTCATGATAAATTATGCACAAACCATATATAATATCTAGGAAAACCAAGAAAAATTTGGATATAACTTATCATGGTTGGTCTAGTCCAGTATTTAATAGCCTCCTTCTTTGATGGATCCACAGATATAACCTCACTTGAGATTATATGACCCAAAAATGCATCCTTTTGTAGAAAAAATAACATTTTATAATTTTTTTATCAATTTTATCCCTCTTTATGGTCTTTATCATAATTATCAATTGAAATTAATGTTCTTACCTTATCTTTAAATAGATAAGAATATCATCTATAAAGACTAGCACAAACTGATCAAGGTAATCTCAAAAGACTATATTTATTAAATCCATGAAGATAGTGGAGGAATTAGTAAAACCTAATAGAATAAATATATATTCATAGTTTACATAACTTATATATAATTTTAACATGGGTATATACTCCTTCTTGACCCTCAATTTATGATATCTAAAATGAAGGTCAAACATGGAAAAGTATTGAGCTCCGCACAGCTGATCAAACAAGTCATAAATACAAGGTGGAGGATTATTTTTCTTAATTATGATCTTGTTCAATCCCTGATAATTAATTTAGATTCACATTGATCCATCTTTCTTCTTAAAAAAATAACTAGTGCACCCCAAGGTGACACACTTTTCTAAATGAATCCCTTCTCAAGGTTCTGCTAGAGTTTCTTCTTCAATTCCTACATCTCGGTTGAGTCTATTCTATATAGAGTATTTGAAATAGGTGATGCCTCAAGTATGATTTATATTGAGAACTAAACTTCATGATTCATTGTAAGAATATATAATTCTTTTAAAAAGACATTAATAAAATATTACACAATAGTTATATCATCGATGTGGAGTATCTCCCCAACCATCTAAGATAAACACCCTTTTGGAATAGGAAGCAAAACCTGAGTGGATTTGATTTCCGTTAAAAGTTTATATTTATAATTAAATTGATAGATGGTCATAGGTTTGTTTGGAATAGAAAATGTGACATACCTTAATCAATAATATATGTTGTATTTATATATATATATATAAATCTAATCTAATCTATTCCTAAGATAACAAAAAATTCAACTACCAAATAAATAACATGCTTTTCAAGAAGCATATTCCCACAAACTTCTACTCGGGAAGAATAATAGACTTGAGATGTAATCATCATACCATTAGGGGTTTTATTGGATAATTCAATATATAATTTTTTACGTGGTATTTTTATACCCTTGGAAAATTCATTACATATAAATGAGTGAGTAGATCCAGAATCGAATAAGATATTAGTAATTCCATAGTGAATGGTTAGTGTACCTTTTACCACATCGTTATTGTACCCCTCATAATAAATAGTGATCACATGAGAATTCCATTTGTCTCATGGATTAAGATGTTTTTTACATCGATCAACATCATCAACCTTCATATTTGAGCACTGGTTAGCATAATTTCCATACTCATTGCATTTGAAGCATTGAAGTTTGGGTGGTTAATTAGTGGGTGTCTTCTCCTCTTTCATTGCATTAACCATCCCATTCATTGAATTTCGATATCCATGGGATTTATGACCGAGACTTACATATTTAAAGTACATAAAAATTCTATTCATTCTTTTCCCCTGATTTTTCTTCTCACATTTTTGGCATATAGAGGGTAGTAATTTCTTTTCACTGTGTGATTTGTTTGAGTTTTCATGAGACTCAACCTTCCTTTTCCTATCAAAAACATGGGAATAATGGGAATATATAATTTCTAATTTCACCTTGATTTTAAATCTAATGGTTTCTTTATAGATAATAAATTATAATTTATTTAACACCTTTCAGAGACTTGGTTTTAGGCCACCAAATAATTCATCAACCATATTTTTAGGTTTGATGATAATGCCAGAAGAATGCCTTAAAAGTCTCTTAAAATTTTCCTCATAGGTACCAATTGATTCATCATCCTTATACTTCTTATAAAGAAATTAATTCTATATATTTATAGAATAATATTAGGAGAGTAATTATTGAAAAATAATATCTTAAACTCATCCCACTCCATAGATCCAATTTATTCTTATTCCCTTAGGTTTTTTATAAGAGTCCATCATTGATATTATTCACCTTTCAAATGATAAACAACCAAAATGAATTTTTCATTTCATAAACACATAATAATGGAAAATAACATTTCATTGGTACTGATACATCTATTAGAATCTTTTGGATCAGTGAAATGAAAAAAAAAGAAGTTGGGTGCTTCATCATGAAGGACTCAACCAAATATTGTATTATCCTTTTCTTATTTGTGAGTTAAACATGATTCATAACATGATAAATTTGTGTGAACATAGAAATTATATTTTCTATTCAATCTAAAATAAAATTGTGTTTCCTAGGAGCAAAATCATTGAATTTACTATCACATTAAGCACTAAAATGATTCCTTAGGGTTCTTATCATTAACTAAAATCAAAAATCATAGTGATAGAAATAATAATCATAGTGGGAAACCACATAACCAAGAAGGAAATATAATTTATAAGTTTCTTTAAATCATGACACCTTATATTAAATCTATGAGACCATATGTTTCATCTAGGTAATCCAAGATCATCATATATTCAAATACTTCATGATTGTTAGTAAAGAAAATTTGAATTAACCTAATAATATCGCCCAAGAGTGTCAAATTAGGTGAGAAATAAGGATCATTGTCATGTACAAGGTAATTATCAATTTAATACCAACATGACTCTTTTAGAGTTATTACCCCTAGGTATATTGTTTCTATAACCACATCCACTTATAGTATCCAGATAGAGATGTATTTCTACGTAAACCACATAATACCTTCTTATCCAAAACATTAGGATGTTATCCTATAATTAGGCTTATATAAAGTTTTCTTAATAAAATTTTCTCATCCTGGTTTCTAAAGGTTAACTAAACATTACTCTGATACCAACTATAATGACTCAGGATTTTCATATATAGATATTACATCTTAATGGATGAATATTAAATATATTTCACATATAATTTCCTAAAGACTGTAAATGTTTCGAGACTTTGGAGACAAGATAAAAAATATTCTTATTTCTTGAAAGATCTTTAACATATTATATATATATATATATATATCCTTACTTAAAAAACTTCATATAAATTCCATATTTAATCATTCCTTGAAAACCTAGGGAAAAGAAACATAATTAAGGGTGGTCTTAGATGCTCTATAAGGGTAAACATAAATGATATCAACTGATGATCATATAAAAACATAATATAATAATAAGGTTATGAGAATATTAATACAAATTATAAAGTTCATACTCAATCTGCCATTGATCATAAACATGATCCATAACATAAAACATTATCATTTCAAAAAAACATGAACCATCAGAGTGATAAATCATCATAAATCAATCATGAACCATAATTCCATGTCATTTAAGTGAGTCACCATTATAAGTACCAAAACCATTTCATATTTCATGGTTAAAAATTGAGAACATAAAATAACTATAGATCAATCATCAACACTTATTTCCCATTTCATAATAGTTTAATCGTCACTACTTATTTCCCATAGTTTATAAATAATATCATTCTATTTATCATAGTATATAAAGAACACCATCTTGTTTACCTTCATGATCTCATTAGATATAAATAATTACCCAATGCACTGGAGGGAGATATAGTTCCCACACATCACTTAATCTATATATTTTTGTGCCACAAGATCATAAAAAACTCATCATGTCATAACCCATGAAAAAGGATATAGATTTCATAAACATCTCATAATAATATAACCTGAGGAAAATAAATGGTATTCATAAACATTTCATCAATTCATCGTATCATAACCCGTGGAAAAGGAATGTGTTTCATAAAAATCATTTCATAATAATAATAAACATAAAAATAAACCATCCAAAGAAAGAATAATGATGGTACCATTGAAATATATCACCAATAAAATATAATAAAAAATAAATATTGTTGATATTTATGATTAAAAATTCCATAAAATATCACTAAAACGTTATTTATGAAAATTCCATTCCATTTGAAATGACTTATCAAAAACATAAAAACTTCCCAAACATTAAGGAAAACATTTTCAATGAATAAAAATTGAAAAATTTTGAAGTAATATTAAAATAATTTATTTTTCATGATGGCATAAAAAAATTTCTTGTCATACGCGATAAAACAAATATTTCATTCACATTTTTGGTAAAAGTAAAAACTAATTCATTCAGAAAATGATAAGAATATTCCTTTTAAATTTCTTTGTAAAAATTAAAATATGGGTATAAATGTATTTAAAAATAATTATATAATATTAAAACTTTAAAAAAAATTAGGAAACTTGTACATGAAATAAAAAGGGTTTTCGATCAAATAGAGAAATAAATTCTATTTTTCCTTAAAAAAATGATATTGTAATATTTTTTATATAAAGAGAAAAAAGTTAAAGGAAAACATTTAATTTTAATAAGTAACTAGAAGATAAGTAAATTAATGAGTTTATTTATATTTGGACATAATATCTCTTCATTATAATAATAATCATAAACAATATCAATAAATAATGATATTGTAACATAAAACCTTTACCACTTTGTATATTTTGGATCGTAAGACTAATGAAAGAAAAACTATTTATGGATATGTATGTCACATAATTATCATGATATGTATCATAAAATACATTCATTTTAATTATATAAACCACACAAAAGAAACAAGTGGTGTATAAGGCATGTGTCCCACAAAAATAAAAGTGAGACAAAAGTCTCTTACCTTACGTAGAAACTTCCTTCATACATATTCAAGATGCATGTATAATAAATATAAGTTTATTAAACATATATTATGGAAACATAATCATATTTATCATTCCATATAAAATTTAATTATGACCTTGTATTACCTATTTTTTAATAATTTCTTGTTAAAAGTATGTTTTGGGTAATAAATACTATATTTTTCATGTGACTTTTGGTTTGGTATTTTTGGTCCTTTTGCTTTGATCATGGTTAAAAAAATTACATATTTTTAACCATTATATAAATATCATTAATATTCATTATATATGTATTTATATTAATCTATTATAGTTAGATATATAAAATTAATTGTATCGTTCATGGAGACTGTAGGTTATACGTATGCATGAACCCGATTTCTATTTTCTTGATAGATGAAACAAAATAAATGTAAATAAAATATTACATTTCAATAATAATTTTTATTTCATATATATCACATATATTCATTAAACCTATCCTTATTACCTTCAATTTAAAGTGTTAGTAAATAATGAATCACAACACTTCGCGAGGAGGTAGTCTGTCGTACACATAAATGACATAATTGTATTATAATGGAATGGAAATTAATATTGTTTATGTGATATTATAATTAAAAAAGTATAATTATGTTACAAATATCATATACATATTTTAAATCCATCATTATATCTAGTTTTGATAGGTACTGATGGAAAAAAAATTCATCGGTTCGTGAGGTGGTAGTCCACCATATAGATGATTGATGGTTTTGTTGCCCACTTGATTAAATAAAAGATAGATATAAGAAATTCCATTAATATAATAAATTATAAGTATACATTCGAGGCCAATTTTATTATATCATAATAATTTAATAATATTTTAATGTATTTGAATAATAAATAAAATATAAATTCTCGATTAAGAATGATACCTCTTCTTCATATAACCTCCTTAGGTTTACTCCAAAATCTTTCGTATATAGTCTTCTTCATCAAAACAAGTCCCCTAGGTTGTTTGGATGGAAGTATAGAAATAATTTGGATAGTAATTTATAAAACCAAGTGTAAATAATTATCCTTAAACATTATATAATCTTGAGTTTTAAGTTAATAATTCATTCTCTTAAATTTAATGATCCTTTGAGGTTTAGAGTTTTAGAAAATTAGGATATGACTTGTATATAAAAAAACAATATGATACAAAGTGGAAACTTCTAATTAGTATCCATTTTTTCTATAATATAAAATTTTAAAATAAATGATGATTCCATTTCATGGAAAATCCGTATGACTTTTAACTTAACTTCTTTTATGTTACCCATCATGTAACCACATGAAAAACATTTCAAAATGTGTGATGATCACTAGAATCTTAGTAAGGGGCATAAAAAAATAAAACCATTAGTATAGTGAAAAAAATTAAAAATCATATAATTATTACCTTTACCATAAATGTTCTTTGAGATTATGAAATAAAACATTTTCATATGAAAAACATACATATTTTTTTTCTCAAATAAATCCTTTAAAACCCATAATATGGAATTAAAACCACTTTTAGGTTACTTAGAGAATCATATTCATAAAAAATTCAAAACTATTTAAATTGGAATAACTATACATCCAAATTAAAATATATTTCTTCTGGGAACATTATCATTACCCAATGAATTGGAGATCAATAATGGGGCTCACCCTTCATATAATTTATATTGGGATCACCCATTTTTCAGGAGCTATAATGGGGCTCAACCCTTCATATAAGCAATATCAGGATCACCCACAAGATATAATGGGTTTTAACCCTTAATATATTATATATTAGGTTCTCTTATTTCATATAATTAAAAATTTTCATATCATGAATAAAATAATTTATGCTTGTAACTTTTTATCGTAAAACCCTTTGAAAAAACCCTTTTAAACCCATATGACAAACACTTTCGGATAAAAATAACATTTATTTTAAAAATCCATTTTTAATACAAAAATTTCCACAAAAAAAAGGTATGGAGGGTTTTTTATAGAATAAAAAATAAAATATTTCAATGTAATATAGAAATAAAAAGAGGCCACAGTGGTGAAAATAGTCATTGTCTCCTTGTATGTTATGTATAGAACATTCCGTTGGTCGTTTGTCAAAAGTTTCTATAAAAAACTCATAAAAATATTCCTTTTGAAAACCTTTAAATATAAAGTATAAATAAATATAAAATCTACCTTATAAATATTTTATTTTCATATAAAAATTTTCATAAAATCATTTTTAAAACATCAACATGGAAAATAAAGATTTTTAAGGAAAACATTATAAAAGATTTTTTTAAAGAAAGGTCCCTTATTACATTGGAAATATTTTAAGTTGAAGCTTAAAACATTTAAAAAACTATAAATATTATGATAATAGATAAAATAATGATATAACATGTCAAATAGGGTTTATATAAACCTCTTAAAAGAGTATAGTTATATAAAATCAAAATGTGCCTCAATGAAAGGAAATTGATACGAAGTCCCTTACCTTGAGTATGACTTGTCACGTGTGTATTTATATTTATAAATAATAATAATATGTTAACTATTTAGTTTCTTGAGAAATTTTTTCAATTTTATTATTAATTTCATATCACTTATTACCCTGTTATATACAACTACTTAATTAATTAAGTTTATGTTTGATGTTTTGACCATATTCATCTTATGTTTCAAAATGACGTTGGTAGGTTAACTATGTTCAAAGAGATAAATATTTAAACATATAAATAATAATAATAAATAAATATTTATTATATTTATACATCAATTATACTTTTAATACTAATTATGAATGATTTTTTTTTTTGAGAAATTAAGTGTGTAACAATCATGGAAACGGTATGTTGTACATACACTTGAGTAACATTTCCATTTTTCAATGATAATTATGGAAATGAGTTAAGTAATATTTTATCTTTAAATAATGATTATAATATAATATATACCATATTATTTCATTAATTTTACCTATATAAATCATCCATGTGGTGGGGTGATAAAAATAGAATCGCATCGCTTCGTGTAGGCGGTAGCCCACACATACATGAATGACATTGTCATTTTTTATTGAGTGAAAATGTAAGATATAAAATGATATATTATATTTTAAGAATGATAAATATTTAATTAGTATAATAATATATCATTAATATTTAATATATTCCTTATATTTACCCTTATTACCATCTATGTAATGGGTTAATGAAAAATGAATCATATCACTTCGTGAGGCGGTAGTTCATCATACACACGATCGACGTTATCATAACCCTTACGGAATGGAAAGTAAAAAAAGTTATAAATTATATAATGACTCCATATGTATAATTATTATATAAATATCATATATATATATATACATTATATCCATCATTATACCCAACTGTGAGAGGTGGTAATGAAAAAAAGATTGACATCGGTTCGTAAGGCGGTAGTCCTCCGTACACATGATTTATGATTTCATAACCTTGTTGATGGAAGTGGAGATGGATAAATATTATTCCATAAACATAATAACATATTATTATATAGTAGATAATTGTTTTATATTTTATGTTTTAATACATTATTTAATGTGGAAAAATAAGAAATCAAACGAAAGATCTTTGTTAAGACAATTACCTTTATTAAGAGAAACCTCTTTTGGGTCTCCGATTAAAGACACTATGTGGGTCTTTTGGGAGGAAAAGAAGCTCTAAAATGTGACTAAAGATATCTGGGAGAGCATTTGGTAGGTTGTTTTTTGAGAAAAAAGGTCTTATTAGGTGTGTGTAAGTGAGTATAGAGAGTTCCCTTTTATAATTGGGGAAAGGGGACCTACTTGGAAATAACTTGGAAATTTTCCAAAAGAAACCAATATAATAAATTAATTCACATAGAAAAGGGTTAAATAACCCTAAGTTCAAAATTGGGAAGTATAATTTGTAAATATATCCATAAAATAATAATTTTACAAGTTTTATTGTCATTTAACTCTTGTCATCGTATTTTAACCCCGTGGTAAATCAGTTTTTACCTTAACTGTGGTCAATTAATTTTTACTATTTTCAATATTTATTTTGGTAAAAAAATAAAGTTTAAATTATTATATCATATAAATTATTCTTATATTAAATATTTAATCTATTTTACTAAATTAATTTCATAGATTTTTCAAAATTTAATTTAAAATAAAACTCACAGGTGTGATGAAAAAGCGGGTTTTCAAGTAGAGTATTTTTTTTAGCAAAAGGTGATTTTATATTAACTCTTAGAATAATAATAATTGTTGTATGATAATAAATTAATATTTACTTATATATAATATATAAATTTAATTTAAATCATTTAACATCACATATTATATTAATTAATTAAAATGGAGAAACATTTTGCATTGTATTACAGTTTTTAGAAAAAGCTTATTTTTAAACCCAAAAAAACCTATACTAAAGAACAATATAAATTTTATTCAAAAGTAATTAATTGAATTAAATATAAATAAATATTACTTATTTTACTTTAAATAATATTAAAAACAAATAGGGACATTTATAGTGCTTAAATTATTGAAAAAATTACTTTTTTACAAAAATCTGTATTTTTCTCTATTCACTGAAAAATCAATATTGTTTTAAAAATACCAAAATTTCAACATAGGTAAATTTTTATTTTATGATTTCAAATATTATATTCATATTTTCAATTAAATTTTCTAAACTTGTTAAAAATAAGTTTAAAATTATGTGTGCGAAGCACAACTAAACTGTCTTAGAAAAATATAATTATTCATAAAAAGTTTCTTTTTCTTTTAAATGATTCCGATTTTTATTTAAAATAATTATTTAACCATAATTTTCATCATTTAGTTATTAATATTCCTACCAACCAATTTAACAGTATTCTATATTTTGGTTCATTTCTACTTGGTGTTGTGGTCTCTACAAGATATCAAAGTGATTAAATTTAAAGAAATATATTTCTTGGGTTGTTTAAACTCAGTGTTCTATGTCACATATTCTATAAAAAAACAATGTTATTATTTTAAAATCATGGGGTGTTACACCATCCCCACATTAAATAATTTTTTTACTCATAATTTAAACTTGATCTCAGTAATCAAGGGTTTGATATTTGGAAATACCATTATTGAAAAACCCACATCGTAAAAGGGTTTACAAAATATCCTCTTAATAAGAGGGAAAGGGAAGTAAAAAGGTCAAATGGAATAACACATAACTAGGTTTCTACGTAGGAGAGAATTTTTGGCAAGTGAAGATATGTGTTTTTAAGAAAATCTTAAATAATTATAGACAGTGATTGAGGTCATTGATCATAAGCAATTGAATGATTAATGGAAAGTTAAGGATATAAAAACCATAAATATATGATGATTTAAAAGACCACAGAATTAATTTAATATAAATATAATAGTATAAAATTCTTGTTTCAAAATACTTCTCATAAAGTTAAGGTATTATTTTACTGTATAAGAATATAAGTAAATATACTTAATTGATATATTTCTATTTCATACGCACAATTTGATAATTTGGTTATGCTCCAATAAATTTATAATTCAACCCTTAATCCCAGAAATAAATATAAAAAAATTATTTTTTTATTCTGGAAGCACTACAATTCAATTTTAATATATCATAAGATCTATAAAATCATGAAAATTATTTTCCTCTATCTCTAACTATTTTATAAAACCAATATGGTTATAGTAAATTATCTAATATAATGAATTAATCTTTAAACCTCAAAAGTAATCTATTGGTTCATCATTAATATTTTTTTCAAATCATTTAACTAAAAATAATTTCATAATTACTAGGTCATTGTGTAGGCCAATGGTATATTATAAACCCTTATCATCATTCAGTCATGGTTTTAAGCCCATCGGCTTTTTCAAATGTGACAGGTTGTTACCTAGCATGCAGGTTGCCCCTTTTATAAAATATATTAATATAATTCCTATAATGTTCGCAAAAAAATATGATTTACATCCTTGAAATAAAATTAATCATTTAATAACCTTTCCAAAAAGTTTTTTAATTCAACCTTTTTTCATAAGGTCTAATAATCTTATTTTACTATTATTACAATTTTATTAATGATTATATTAACCCTAATGGTTGTCAATACCTTTAAACTTATGTTTATAAAATTTAAAGGAATTATTCCTCAAATAAAATTTCACTAAAAAATATTCTTATTATATTAAAAAAACTCAGTAAATGTCTACAATAGTATTTCCATTACTTAACACATAAAAATAGGGGTCCCTAAAACAATGATATTATTATCAAACTTTTAAAAATACTAAGTTACTTAGAGCTATCACCACTTCACCAGAAGTCCCAGAATCAACTATAGAAGTAGTAAATTATTTTTCATCCCATTTTTCTTCTAATATAGATGATTTCCACTCTGATTAAGAAACATTAGACACACATTATCATAATTTCCCAACTCATTGGGGCTAAAATATCTAACCTTTGACATGATATCTATTATCTAATTCTTGGATTGTTTAGGACTCTTTTATTTATAGTCATGAACCTTGTGAAAAAACTTACTGCATGGGTAACACTTTCCAGATCTTGACATGCATTCCAAAAAATTTATTTTACCACACTTGGAACATGTTTGGGAATTACCTCTAGGATTTTAAGTTGTTTGCTTCTCCATTTCATGTCGCTTTAACTATTTATTAATATTTTCATCTTGTGGAACATATGTGTTGAAAAAATGCATCTCAATATTCTCAACACAAAGAAAGACTTTTTCGTAACTTTTAAATTATCAAGCATCTAAATATCTATTAAAGAATTGTTTTAATCCTGAGTAAAATCTATTAATTTTACTATCAATT
This sequence comes from Viscum album, assembly GCA_963277665.1. Lineage (NCBI taxonomy): Eukaryota > Viridiplantae > Streptophyta > Magnoliopsida > Santalales > Viscaceae > Viscum > Viscum album. The sequence goes on along the minus strand of OY728155.1, from coordinate 1,283,095,871 downwards.
TCCCAAACAAAATATGGTACATACCTGACCATCCTTGTAAAATTCATTTCATATCCGGACAAAATATCTTCATGTTTTTTCCTAAATTCCAAGAATTGTTTCTCCATATTAATTAAAACATCCTTTGGGAAATATTTCTAAAAGAAAATATTCTTAAATGTGTCTCATTCCATAGAATCAAGGTTATTTTCTCTCTAGTATTCTTAAAAAAAGACCACCATTTATTATCCTCACTTTCAAATGATAAATGGAAAGAGTTGACTTTTGATGTTTTAAACATCCAATGACTTCAAATATATTTTGTATAAAATTGATCAATCCTTTAACTACCAAAATTTCTGGTTATCCACTGGATTATGGGGAATATTTTATCATGAAATGATCCACTATTGACATATCCCTTTTTAGTAGATTTGATTTTTCCCTAGCATGGATACCACCACCAATTATAGCTTGTTTTAACTATGAAATCACTACAACAAACTTCTCAATTATAATTCCAACAATGTCTATATACATATTTATAAGAATATTTTCCTATTTATTCTTTCTCACTATAGATTCCATGTTTACTTTGTGGAAAATAATTTTGAACATGTATGGTTTAGATGAATCAATATAGAAATATTAAAATTCTATATCATTTAAACTTATCCAGAAGGTAAAATCCTTCAAGTTGATGTTATTAACATTATCCTAACCTCAAAATATATCTAAAATTTCCTTTTATACCAACTATAAAGAGTTATCCTTAAACATTATATAATCTATATTTTTAATTCAAGAATTCATTCTCTTAAATTTGAGGATATTTTAAGGTTTCTTGTCTTATATAATTGTTCCATAAATCATATATAAGAAAATCATATAATAGAAAGTAGAAAATTCTGATTAGTATCCTTTTTCTATAATATAAAACTTTCAATATAATTTGTGATTTATTTTTATGGAAAATCTTCACAACATTCTACTTGACTTTTTTCATTTCTCTTATCCATTGTTAAAACCTATGAAACTTTTTTTAAAACATGGTATGATTATAAAAATCTCATTAAGGGGCATAAAAATAAACAAACCCATTAGTCTAGTGAAAAAACAAATCTCATGTAACATTTACCTTTATGATTAGACACTAAATGAGGATAATATTCATTTTTAATATATATAATATTCATGTTCTTTATTATTTATAAACACCATTTAGTGCTTTATTATTCATAAATACCATAGTTAGTAATTTTATCTCTATTTTTGCTAATTTGAATTTTTTTGACTAAGTTAACTTGAGATGATACCTGAGTATGTGGGCTTCACTTGGTGCCCTAAGGTCTTTGAGCCTGGGAGTAATCGGCAAATTATCACTATAGGGGTTGACTCTTTTGAGTGCAATTTCAATTACCATTGAAAATTTTCAAAAACAAAAAAAATACAATAAAAAATACAATAAAAAAATTTCTTAATATTTAAATGTGATTCCACCTAGAGCTTCCATCATTTCCCTCTTAAATAAAGATGAACCCCTGTGTCTAATGTGATGCACAACACAACATCACTCTTAATTGATATTGGATGAAATATGGGGATGAATTTGAACAAATTAATGGGATTGGGATTGGGATATGCTTATGAAACTATCATGTATAAAAATATTTTGATGGGTTTTGTGATTTTTTGGTATAAGTGTTTTTGGTGATCATTGTGTATTAAAATGTTTTTGGAAAAGAGAATCCAAATTTCATTTTTTTGAGTTATATTTTTCTCGGGACTAGAAAAACTCAAGTTGGGGTGGAATTAGCCACTAAATGAGGCTAATATTCATTGTTAATATATATAATATTAATGTTCTTTATTATTCATAAAAACCATTTTAGTGCATTTTACACTTGGAATATCATTTCACATTATGATTGTAATTCCTTCTTAAAATGCACGATTATGTGGTACATTTTTTAACATAATTTAAAGTACCCAATGAACTTGAATTTATTTTAATATTTAATTTTATGGTTTCTAATTATATTGGGAACAATTCATACTTGTGTAGTGTTGGAATATTCACATTGGAAGACCACCAAAATGGGATTTCATGCAAACAATTCTGGGGAAGGCAGATTGGACACCAGCCCACTGATGAGAATGTGGGTCCCAACATACATGCCCAAAAAATCCCACATATCTTGGGATGCTAGAAGATATATAGAGGAACAAATCATTCTTCATGAGCTAGTACTAATTCGGCTTTAACGGTTTTTATTAATGCGGCCCAATTTCGAGATAAAAGTTGGGGCCAGATTCTAAGGACCATAAAATCATCCCACCAATTTAGTCATATCTCAAAAAAATATATTTTTTTAGGCTGTAATTTTATAAAGAGATAGGATACATCTGGATATTCATTTTTTTTATTCTATGGCCCACTCCAATTTGTCCATATTGAAGGTCTTCCAGGTGCATTTATTCCGTGGAAGCAAGCTGGTTACCACCTCAGGTCAAGGGTGGAAAAGTCTACTCTCTCTTAACTTTCCACCCACCTAGGCCCACCACCATTAATTGAGGTGACTTCCATTATTGTTGGATCAACCCAAGGCTTTAAAATTGCCTATTTAAGGTAGTTGTGGTAGAGGAATTGAGCATCCTTGGAGCTTTGTTTTCATTGTAATGTTATTATGTCGATTTGGTTTTGTAACATTCTTCTTTCTCATGTAAGTTGTTCGAATCACCTTAGTTCTTAATAAATTTTCTTCCTTTACTCTTATTCTATGTTTCTTATTATCACTTTGATATCTTTTCCTAAAGGTGTGAATTTATTCACACATACCATGTGATATTATTAACACAACGCTGGAGTGATTGCTTTCTTTTTATTGATTTTTTACTTCTCCAATTCCTCCCTCGTGAGTCTACTTTCTCTTTCCATTGAAACCATAAAATCAATAGAGGGATTACTCTTTTATGGGTTTATCCAAGGGAGTATAAAGGGGCTAGTTTGGATATTATTTCTCTCTCCTTTAATTTCTATTTACTTTTTTTAATTGAGATGTTTGTTTGATGATCATTAAACTTTTTCATCCTTGTTAAATTTAAGGCCACACACTTCAAGTGCTAATACGAACCTTTACCTTGAAGTGATCAAAACTTTGATCCTTTAAGTTTATATTTGATTAGTATTAAAGGGTTTAGGTATTAAACGAGTAAGTGATGATGTTGTTTTATCTCTTTAAATGAACAAGTCTTAAATATAAGAAATTAAAATCATTAAAAAAGGAATCCATCCAATCCAACCCAAGAGATAACCTAGGATAAACTCATTATCCTAATTTGAATTAACTTAAATATGTTAGTGATACCTTAAACCCATCTAATATCAACCCTTTTTGGCCACTTAATATCCAAAAACAATCCATTGAATTTATGTTTTTGTAGGTTACTTCTTAGGTCTCTGAGGATTCGATAACCCAAGATAAACTTCAAGGACCGTTATACCGTCATATCTTGGGTAAATTTGAGTGTGAATTAAAATTTGTAGCCATTTCCAGGGACCTAAGTAAGTTATCTTAGACACTATCATTTTTTTCCATCCCACTTCTCTAATCTCACCCCCTCACTCATATGGAAGGAAATTTTTAACAAATCTAAACATGAGGTACATATCCCTACATTGATCACCCAACCCCATATGTGATGTACAATGACCATCCTAATTTCTACTGGTGGGATCATTAAAAACCTAAGTAACCAAATAAGAATTTAACTTCTATTATCCACAATACATTCTAACATTTAATGAATTTCAATCCCCACAAATCCAATATGAACACCATCCTATCAAATTCCAACAACTTAATTATCTGTAGAGACCCGTATCTTGACGTACATGGACATTACATTACTTTTTAGGAATACTTAATACGTAACAAAAACACACACACACAAGGATCGTAATAGTTTAGTGTCTTTGGAAACTCGGAATATAATCTTCTAATCGTGGTGAAAGATCTTCAACATCTCCCATAAAGATCTTCCTTTTTTTTACCTAAAACCTTTCTTTATATCCTGGGGAAAAGAAAACATAAAAGGGTGAGCTCAAATGCTCAGTAAGGGTAAACAAAATAAATATCAATCACATCATATTCATAAGAACATAACATTTTGGAAATCTTAACCTGCAAAAGAGATCATAATTTCATAACATGGGGTAAATCATGGCAGTGAAATGTAATCACAAAAATCATAACATAAAACATGAAACTTTGTGGCATTCACACATAATCATAGAGAATAATTTCTTGTTAGTCAAGACTCATTGCCAAGACTATCTTAGTGTACAAAGTCCCTTTCTGAACCGAGTCACCCACGTTTTAGTCCTGTTTCACTGAACCGGTATAACCTACCGTTCCAGCCATGTCTATCTCATGAGATAAAAAATCATTACCCAATTAATTGGAGGGAGATATAGGTCCCACCAATCTCATAATGATATCATTCTTATGTGTGCCACAAAATCATAAATCATACATCATTGCATAACTCATGCAATACAAATGGGAATCTTAAACATCATGACGTCATAAAACAATTCATATAAGATAAAGGAATTCATAAAAATAATTCCATCACAACATAATCAAATCAATTTAATAATAGGGATAAAAACAAAACCCTTTATTATCTTAGATGGAAAATAATTTTGATAAAACACTTGAACTCCATTCTTGAGGAAAATATCCTTTCTTCTTCAAAAACATTTTTCCTTTCTTAAAATGTCATACACCTTTAAACTAAAAGAAGTTGAATAAAAATAAACTTGAAAACATGTAAAGGATTCTTCTTGGAAATAATGTTTTAAAAATCCATTCATGCCATATAAGTTAAAAAAAACATTCTTCTCGTACTTTTGTCGGAAAAGTCAAAAAGTACCTCGTACGAAAAAAGACAAAAGATTCCTTTCATATCTTTTACTAAAAACTCACCAGAGGGTAAAATTGGATTTAAAAAATTGTAGGTGAATGGAAATAATATTACTTATTGAGGAAACATGGATGTGGATGATAAAATACACCCCAGTAAATTTCAAAGTATAAACAATCTCGGATAAAAATGAGATTGTGATATTTCCCTTACCTTAGGTCCGATTTGCTTCGTAAGTGTCCAAACCTCCTGTATAATGATTTAAATAATGTCATTGACTAATTACATAATCATATTCATTGTTATTATATCATATATGGTTCACTTATGACTTTATATTACCTGTTCTTTTATAAATTCATGTTAAAGTAGCGTTTTGGGTAAAATCATCTCATTTGTCGTTCGTGATTTAACTTGTAATTATTCATATGATTACATAGATCATTATTAATTAATTATATAATATAAAACATGATTTATATATAATATATATTCAGAATATACATATATATAATGGATTTATAAATGGAAAGAAATACACCGTTCATGGAGACGGTAGGCCGTACGTACGCATGAACGCTGTTTTTGTTTCCTTATTGAATTGAGTGGAATTAAGTAGATGACATACATATATATACACATAAATCCAGTAGCTTTATAATGTCATATATTTCATTATTATTTCTTATATATACTTTATAATCATTCTTAAATGGTTAACATGGAGAATGAATCTCATCGCGTCGTGGAGACGGTAGTCCGTACGTACGCACGAGCGATGATGTCATTTCCATAATTATTGAATAGAATTGGAGTGGATGATACAATATATCAGAATCATTATGATGTTATAATAACTATTTATAGTTATTATTTACACCATAATACCCATCCATGTAAGGTGTTGGTGGAAAAACAGATTACACCACGGCGTGGAGACGGTATTCCGTACATACGCATGCGCAGTGATTTTGTTTTCCGTAGGATGGATAGATGGTGAAATAGGGTTGTTTCATAGTTATAATAACATATCAGTATATGAGTGATACTGATGTTATTACTTCATAATGAAACAACCTAATAAGAAGAAGTGGAAGAATAAATAAAGTTGAAAGAATCAGTAACGGAAATTACCTCTTCTTTGAAGCGCCTCTTTGAGACCTCCTCTTAGGGCACTAAAATTGGTCTTTGAGGATGACCAGAACCTCTAGGATGTTTCTAGGGAAGTGGATAGGAGAATTTTTCAGGGTTTGGTCGATCTTGAAGGCTCAAAGTTGTGTGAGAAAGAGAGGGAGGAGGTTCCCTTTTATAAGGGAGGAGAGGGGCACCTTTGGAATAACTAAAAATATTATGTTATTATAAAGTCAAGTTCGGTTTTAAATAGATCCAAATTGATTTATTTCAAGGATAAGGTGGGGATGGGTCTAAATCCTCTCATACAATAGAATTTAGACAAGTTTAAGTTCCTATTTTAACCTTATCATTTAGATTTAACATTAAGTTAAATAATTTTACTTTTACAGTGTCTTCTTGTGTTCTTACACTATAAGGTTAATAAACATACTATAAGAAGCCAAACGAACCCTAAGTTGTTTATTATTAATATATATAACCTTATCTACGTCATTTTTCCAAACCTTAGATTTTTAGGAATAAAATAACAATTAATAATATATTATTTGTTTTAAAAACTATTTTATGTCAATTTTGAAACTATTTAGTAATTTATTTTTGTGAAAATCATAACAGAATGATAAGTTCAAACAAAGTTAATTAAATCAATACTAACATGTCATATTAACCAATAAAATTAGTTTAATTCATAAAAAGTCTTAAATTATATTTATTTTGGTATTTATAACATCAATTTTGTCAATATTTCATTAATAAGATAATTACTGCATCATCTTTGTGTCATAAATAAATTAAATTATTTGATGTATAAAAATTACAAATAAAATACCATTATGTAGGAAATCTTTTTATCTTTCTAATGAATATTTAAAATAGAATTTATCTTATGTATAAACCTATATTAAAAATGTTTTAGTAAATAAACTTTGATTTTAACTCTTTTAACCCTTCTTTAAATAAATTAATAATAAATGTCCTAATCTAATCCAAGTGGGCCTAAATGGTCATATTTTATTCCTATGTTTGTTTTTGGTCGAATTAAACTTGTCCAATAGAATTAGGACATGTGTTAGGGTAATAATAATATCATTTCTACCCTTAATTACCCTATTTACTTTTAACCGTGGTAAAAAAAAGTAAAAAGTTACTATTCACCAAAAAAATTATTTTCATCTCATCGAACCACATTTTACTTACTGACATCAACCGTGTCTCTCGGATTTTTGAAATTCCACTCATAGAAGCGGTAAAATTACGTTTTATGAAAAATTCAGTTTTTTTACTACCACTTAGTGGTTTCACTATTCATCAAAAATTGAAAGTTTTCAGAAAAATGCCAAAAATTAGGCCTAAGATATATTTGATATTATGAACTCAAAAATGATTTCTATTTTACCAAATTCAAAACATATCAGTTTCATTAATTAATTTAAAAATTAATTCCCGTTGTCAAAACAAATAGTGTGTTCTTAAGAGATAATAACTATCAAAAGATTGACACTTGTTTATGTCTGGTTTAAATGTGAAATTACATCCAATGACCAACATTGTATTAAATTGTAAAAATATATTCTAAATATACTTTAAAATCACTAAAATTAATAATTTATCACTATTAATTATTTCAATTGAAAAAGTTGTTTTTAATTAAAATTTAGTAATTTTCACTATTCATCAAAATATGAAAGTTATCCGAAAATCACCAAAATTTCACCCTATGCTAATTTCGATATTAAAAATCCAAAAATGAATTCCATTTTGAAAAATAAAATTACAAAATTTCAAAAATTGGTTATTACTATTCATAACGGCTAGTTTTAATAATATTTTAATAGCATATTGTTGTTTAGTGAAACTCGTTATTGCATACTACACACGCTATCGAGGAAGGTCGTGATTGCTTGTAATGCAAGGCAAATCAAGGATGCGTGTTGTGCAAGCTCCTTTTTGTGTAGCGTACAACACAAGACATTAGTGAAATTAAAAATAATATTTTTCATAAAATCTCGGGGTGTTACATTCTACCCCCCTTAAAATGAATTTCGCCCTCGAAATTCGTCGAGGTTATAAATGGTTTACTATTCGAAATTTTATTTAATAGAAACCCACATCGTAAAAGGGAATACCAAAACCAATCTTTAAAAACAAAAGTATGAAACGTAACAGTTACCCAAATAAACTAATCACTAGGTTTCCACATAGGTGAAAATATGGATATGGAAGAAAAATCTAACCATCGTGTTCTGAGGGAGAGTGGTAGAGAACATGGCTATGGAAAATCCAACAATCACAAATCCATAAATTTGTGACGATCTAAGATACCATCTGATTAATCAGATATAAGAGCACTAGGACAATATTTTTGGTTTTCAAGATCGTTTCCCTAAAGTTGAAGAATTTGAATTAGAATAAATACTTACTTTATTTTGGTACAATCTCACTGTTGTTCGTGCCTTGAACAATTTCTACTTCATCTCTTAAATAAATAAAGTTGAATTTGTTATTCGTGAAGTGTTAGCAGATCATGTGATAGAATGACGGGTCATTCCATCTGTCTCAAACAAAAGGTTAGCAAAAGTTATTAAATATACATAAGTCATTCTATAGTGAGATTAATCATATATGGTTCCTAAAATGGACTTATACTTCATATATCATACTGCTTAATATAATAAAACTAGTTTCTACTAAACAGGGACTTCTTGTAGGTCAGTGGTAGGCGATAAAGGCCAGTCGCACTTCGGTTGTGGGTTCGATTCCCACAGCCTTGTCTGACGCGATGGGCTGTCGCCCGTCCTGCAGGTTGTCCTTTTTCTAAAGCTATATTACTATAGCATCCCATCAATAATATCGAAAAACGTTTTATCCTAACTTATGTCCAACATAATCCATTCTAATCTTTAGGATTATCTAAAATACTTCGATCCAATCTCATAGTATAAAGAAATGATTACTTGAAATGTCACAGAACAATCACGTGAATGCCATCATTTGTCCCCCATATATCATAAGATATATCTTTTTGGTCAAATTACAAACATGTGAATACCTTAATCATGTATTCTCTTGAAGAATGAATACCCATTGAACCTTAGTGAAAACATGAATGCTGAAAAAAGTTAACTCTTTCCACATACCAAAATCCAACAATTCTATATACTCAAACCATGATATAACCTTATCCTTATATCAGTCATGAGCTCATGAATACTATCAAACATTTAATTTTCTCCTTATCCCTTCATTATGCGCATATCATCTACATTCCAAAAATATCTGAATAACCTTTCATGGATACTGGTAACATTAATCATACACTTTCAAAACTCAAGGAAAGACAACAGTGTAACAATCCATAGATGTCTCTTTATTCCATAGTATCATGAGATTACTTATACAACATTACACATGATAAACATGTAATCATTCCACTACATTCTTAAACCATTGACCGAGCTTCAACAATTATTTCATCTCACATATCATTTGTAGTCTCTTCATCATCATCCACATAAATACTACCCATACGACCATACTGATTCTCTTCATGAGACTTTCCCTTAGGGCATTGGTTTGCATAATGCCCGTACATTCCACATTTAAAACATTTAACCATTGCTGATGTCGTAGCAATAACATTATCCTCATCCTTGGTGTTAACTGAACCTTTTCCTTTACACTTACTGGCTTTATGTCCTTCTTTTACACACCCAAATCATCTTCCAGTTCCTTTGAAACATTCTCCTTGATGCCTCTTCCCACATTATTTACATAGGGGAAATTGAACTTTCTTTCCTCTATGATCATCATAAAACTCCATCTTTCTCTTATTAGCTGAGTCAGGAAACTTACCAAATTTTACTTTATTGATCATATTATGAGATTGCTGATTTGGAATAATAATGATGTTTGGACTTCCAAATCCCATTTAATTTGGTTGCTCATGAATAATATCATTCCATTGTCCATCATATCCTCCATTATCGTGAATCATCTTGTTTCCAGACATTTTCTAAAACCCAAAAAGAATAGTGTGAGAGGCAAAAATCATAATAAAGGGGGAGTAACTTCAATATCTAACATCTTTGGTTTAATCTAATATCGTTACCATAGTTCTAGGACTATATCCTATATGTATACTTATCCTTAGGGACATCCCTAGACATACCTTAGAAATATCTCTAGGGATCTCACTAACATTTTTTCATCCTAGTTTCCAAAGGTTGACTAAACTTTTCCTCTGATACCAACTGTAGAGAACCGTATCTTGACGTACATGGACATTACATTACTTTTGCGGAATACTTAGTACATAACAAAAACACACACACACAAGGATCGTAATAGTTTAGTGTCTTTGGAAACTCGGAATATAATCTTCTAATCGTGGTGAAAGATCTTCAACATCTCCCATAAAGATCTTCCTTTTTTTTACCTAAAACCTTTCTTTATATCCTGGGGAAAAGAAAACATAAAAGGGTGAGCTCAAATGCTCACTAAGGGTAAACAAAAGAAATATCAATCACATCATATTCATAAGAACATAACATTTTGGAAATCTTAACCTGCAAAAGAGATCATAATTTCATAACATGGGGTAAATCATGGCAGTGAAATGTAATCACAATAATCATAACATAAAACATGAAACTTTGTTTCATTCACACATAATCATAGAGAATCATTTCTTGTTAGTCAAAACTCATTGTCAAGACTATCTTAGTGGACAAAGTCCCTTTCTGAACCGAGTCACCCTCGTTTTAGTCCTGTTTCACTGAACCGGTATAACCTACCATTCCATCCATGTCTATCTCATGAGATATAAAATCATTACCCAATGAATTTGAGGGAGATATAGGTCCCACTCATCTCATAATGATACCATTCTTATGTGTGCCACAAAATCATAAATCATACAGCATTGCATAACCCATGCAATACAAATGGGAATCATAAACATCATGACGTCATAAAAAAATTCATATAAGATAAAGGAATTCATAAAAATAATTCCATCACAACATAATAAAATCAATGTAATAATAGGGATAAAAACAGAACCCTTTATTATCTTAGATGGAAAAGAATTTTGATAAAACACTTGAACTCCATTCTTGAGGAAAATATCCTTTCTTCTTTAAAAACATTTTTCCTTTCTTAAAATGTCATACAACTTTAAACTAAAAGAAGTTGAATAAAAATAAACTTGAAAACTTTTAAAGTATTCTTCTTGGAAATAATGTTTTAAAAATCCATTCATGCCGTATAAGTTAAAAAAACATTCTTCTCGTACTTTTGTCGGATGAGTCAAAAAGTACCTCGTACGAAAAAAGACAAAAGATTCCTTTCATATCTTTTACTAAAAACTCACCAAAGGGTAAAATTGGATTTAAAAAATTGTAGGTGAATGGAAATAATATTACATATTGAGGAAACATGGATGTGTATGATAAAATACACCCCAGTAAATTTCAAAGTATAAACAATCTCGGATAAAAATGAGATTGTGATATTTCCCTTACCTTAGGTCCGATTTGCTTCGTAAGTGTCCAAACCTCCTGTATAATGATTTAAATAATGTCATTGACTTATGACAGAATCATATTCATTGTTATTATATCATATATGGTTCACTTATGACTTTATATTACCCGTTCTTTTGTAAATTCATGTTAAAGAAGCGTTTTGGGTAAAATCGTCTCATTTGTCGTTCGTGTTTTAACTTGTAATTATTCATATGATTACATAGATCATTATTAATTAATTATAGAATATAAAACATGACTTATATATAATATATATTCAGAATATACATATATATAATGGATCAATGAATGGAAAGAAATACACCATTCATGGAGACGGTAGGCCGTACGTACGCATGAACGCTGTTTTCGTTTCCTTATTGAATTGAGTGGAATTAAGTATATGACATACATATATATACATATAAATCCAGTAGATTTATAATGTCATATATTTCATTATTAATGCTTATATATACTTTATAATCATTCTTAAATGGTTAACATGGAGAATGAATCTCATCGCGTCTTGGAGATGGTAGTCCGTACGTACGCACGAGCGATGATATCATTTCCATAATTATTGAATTTAATTAGAGTGGTTGATACAATATATCAGAATCATTATGATGTTATAATAACTATGTATAGTTATTCTTTACACCATAATACCCATCCATGTAAGGTGTTGGTGGAAAAACATATTACACCACGGCGTGGAGACGGTATTCCGTACGTACGCACGCGCGGTGATTTTGTTTTCCGTAGGATGGATAGATGGTGAAATAGGGTTGTTTCATACTTATAATAACATATCAGTATATTATTGATACTGATGTTATTACTTCATAATGAAACAACCTAAGAAGAATAAGTGGAAGAAGAAATAAAGTTGAAAGAATCGGTAACGGAAATTACCTCTTTTTTGAAGCGCCTCTTTGAGACCTCCTCTTAGGGCACTAAAATTGGTCTTTGAGGAAGACCAGAACCTCTAGGATGTTTCTAGGGAAGTGGAGAGGATAATTTTGCAGGGGTTGGACGAGCTTGAAGGTTAAAAGTTTTGTGAGAAAGAGAGGGAGGAGGTGCTCTTTTATAAGGGAGGGGAGGGGCACCTTTGGAATAACTAAAAATATTATTTTATTATAAAGTCAAGTTTGGTTTTAAATAGCTCCAAATTGATTTATTTAGAGGCTAAGGTGGGTCTGGGTAGAAATCCGCTAATCCAATAGAATTTAAACATGTTTAAGTTCCTATTTTAACCTTATCATTTAGATTTAACATTAAGTTAAATAATTTTAGTTTTACCGTGTCTTCTTGTGTTCTTACATTATAAGGTTAATAAACTTACTATAAGAAGCCAAAAGAACCCCAAGTTGTTTATTATTAATATATATAACCTTATCTAAGTCATTTTGCCGAACATTAGATTTTTAGGAATAAAATAACAATTAATAATATATTATTTGTTTTAAAAACAATTTTATGTCAATTTTGAAACTATTTAGTAATTGATTTTTTTTAAAATCATAACAGAATGATATGTTCGAAAAAAGTTAATTAAATCAATACTAACATGTCATATTAACCTAGAAAATTAGTGGAATTCATAAAAAGTCTTAAATTATATTTATTTTGGTATTTATAACATCAATTATGTCAATATTTCATTAATAAGATAATTACTGCATCATCTTTGTGTCATAAATAAATTAAATTATTTGACGTCTAAAAATTACAAATAAACTACAATTATGTATGAAATCGTTTTAGCTTTCTAATGAATATTTAAAATCGAATTTATCTTATGTATAAACCTATATTAAAAATGTTTTAGTAAATAAACTTTGATTTTAACTCTTTTAACCCTTCTTTAAATAAATTAATAATAAATGTCCTAATCTAATCCAAGTGGGCCTAAATGGTCATATTTTATTCCTAAGTTTTTTTTTGGTCGAATTACACTTGTCCAATAGAATTAGGACATGTGTTAGGGTAATAATAATATCATTTCTACCCTTAATTACCCTATTTACTTTTAACCGTGGTAAAAAAAATAAAAAGTTACTATTCAACAAAAAATTATTTTCATCTCATTGAACAACATTTTACTTACTGACATCAACCATGTCTCTCGAATTTTTGAAATTCCACTCACAGAAGCGGTAAAATTAAGTTTTATGAAAAATTCAGTTTTTTAACTACCACTTAGTGGTTTCACTATTTATCAAAAATTGAAAGTTTTCTAAAAAATGAAAAAAATTATGCCTAAGCTATATTTGATATTATGAACTCAAAAATGATTTCTATTTTACCAAATTCAAAACATATCAGTTTCATTAATTAATTTAAAAATTAATTCCTGTCGTCAAAACAAATAGCGTGTTCTTAAGAGATAATAACTATCAAAAGATTGACACTTGTTTATGTCTGGTTTAAATGTGAAATTAAATCCAATGACCAACATTGTATTAAATTGTAAAAATATATTCTAAATATACTTTAAAACCACTCAAATTAATAATTTATCACTATTAATTATTTCAATTGAAAAATTTGTTTTTAATTAAAATTTAGTAATTTTCACTATTCATCAAAATATGAAAGTTATCCGAAAATCACCAAAATTTCACCCTAAGCTAATTTCGATATTACGAATCCAAAAATGAATTCCATTTTGAAAAATAAAATTACAAAATTTCAAAAAGTGGTTATTACTATTCATAACGGCTCGTTTTAATAATATTTTAATAGCATATTATTGTTTAGTGAAACTCGTTATTGCGTACTACACACGCTATCGAGGAAGGTCGTGATTGCTTGTAATGCAAGGAAAATCAAGGATGCGTGTTGTGAAAGCTCCTTTTGGTGTAGCGTACAACACAAGACATTAGTGAAATTAAAAAGAATATTTTTCATAAAATCTCGGGGTGTTACATTCTACCCCCCTTAAAATGAATTTCGCCCTCGAAATTCATCGAGGTTATAAATGGTTTACTATTAGAAAGTTTCTTTAATAGAAACTCACATCGTAAAAAGGAATACCAAAACCAATCTTTAAAAACAAAAGTATGAAACGTAACGGTTACCCAAATAAACTAATCATTGGGTTTCCACATAGGTGAATATATGGATATGGAAGAAAAATCTAACCATCATGTTCTGAGGGCGAGTGGTAGAGAACATGGCTATGGAAAAGCCAAAAATCACAAATCCATAAATTTGTGACGATCTAAGGTACCATCTGATTAATTAGATATAAGAGCACTAGGACAACATTTTTGGTTTTCAAGATCGTTTCCCTAAAGTTGAAGAATTTGAATTAGAATAAATACTTACTTTATTTTCGTACAATCCCACTGTTTTTCGTGCCTTGAACAATTTCTACTTCATCTCTTAAATAAATGAAGTTGAATTTGTTATTCGTGAAGTGTTAGCAGATCATGTGATAGAATGACGGGTCATTCCATCTTTCTCAAACAAAAGGTTAGCAAAAGTTATTAAATATACATAAGTCATTCTATAGTGAGATTAATCATATATGGTTCCTAAAATGGACTTATACTTCATATATCATACTGCTTAATATAATAAAACTAGTTTATACTAAACAGGGACTTTCTGTAGGCCAGTGGTAGGCGATAAAGGCCAGTCGCACTTCGGTTGTGGGTTCGATTCCCACAGCCTTGTCCGACGCGATGGTATGTCGCTCGTCCTGCAGGTTTTCCTTTTTCTAAAGCTATATTACTATAACATCCCATCAATAATATCGAAAAACGTTTTATCCTAACTTATGTCCAACATAATCCATTCTAATCTTTAGGCTTATCTAAAATACTTCGGTCCAAGCTCATAGTATAAAGAAAATGATTACTTGAAATGTCACAGAACAATCACGTGAATGCCATCATTTATCCCCCATATATCATAAGATATATCTTGTTGGTCAAATTACAAACATGTGAATACCTTATTCATGTATTCTCTTGAATAATGAATACCCATTGAACCTTAGTGAAAACATGAATGCTGAAAAAAGTTAACTCTTTCCACATACCAAAATCCAAAAATTCTATATACTCAAACCATGATATAACCTTCTCCTTATATCAGTCATGAGCTCATGAATACTATCAAACATTTAATTTTCTCATTATCCCTTCATTATGCGCATATCATCCACATTCCAAAAATATCTGAATAACCTTTCATGGATACTGGTAACATTAATCATACACTTTTAAAACTCAAAGAAAGACAACAGTGTAACAATCCATAGATGTCTCTTTATTCTATAGTAGCATGAGATTACTTATACAACATTACACATGATAAACATGTAATCATTCCACTACATTCTTAAACCATTGACCGAGCTTCACCAATTATTTCATCTCACATATCATTTGTAGTCTCTTCATCATCATCCACATAAATACTACCCATACGACCATAATGATTCTCTTCATGAGACTTTCCCTTAGGGCATTGGTTTGCATAATACCCGTACATTCCACATTTAAAACATTTAACCATTGCTGATGTCGTAGCAATACCATTATCCTCATCCCTGGTGTTAACTGAACCTTTTCCTTTAAACTTACTGGATTTGTGTCCTTCTTTTCCACACCCAAAGAATCTTCCAGTTCCTTTGAAACATTCTCCTTGATGCCTCTTCCCACATGATTTACAAAGGGGAAATTGAACTTTCTTTCCTCTATGATCATCATGAAACTCCATCTTTCTATTATTAGCCGAGTCAGGAAACTTACCAAATTTTACTTTATTGATCATATTATGAGATTGCTGATTCGGCATAATAATGATGTTTGGACTTCTAAATCCCATTTCATTTGGTTTCTCATGAAGAATATCATTCCATTGTCCATCATATCCTCCATTATCGTGAATCATCTTGTTTCCATCCATTTTCTAAAACCCAAAAAGAATAGTGTGAGAGGCAAAAATCATAATAAAGGGGGAGTAACTTCAATATCTAATATCTTTGGTTTAATCTAATATCGTTACCATAGTTCTAGGACTATATCCTATATGTATACTTATCCTTAGGGACATCCCTAGACATACCTTAGAAATATCTCTAGGGATCTCACAAACGTTTTCGCATCCTAGTTTCCAAAGGTTGACTAAACTTTTCCTCCGATACCAACTGTAGAGACCCGTATCTTGATGTACATGGACATTACATTACTTTTTCGGAATACTTAGTACATAACAAAAACACACACACACAAGGATCGTAATAGTTTAGTGTCTTTGGAAACTCGGAATATAATCTTCTAATCGTGGTGAAAGATCTTCATCATCTCCCATAAAGATCTTCCTTTTTTTTACCTAAAACCTTTCTTTATATCCTGGGGAAAAGAAAACATAAAATGGTGAGCTCAAATGCTCATTAAGGGTAAACAAAAGAAATATCAATCACATCATATTCATAAGAACATAACATTTTGGAAATCTTAACCTGCAAAAGAGATCATAATTTCATAACATGGGGTAAATCATGGTAGTGAAATGTAATCACAATAATCATAACATAAAACATGAAACATTGTGGCATTCACACATAATCATAGAGAATCATTTCTTGTTAGTCAAGACTCATTGCCAAGACTATCTTAGTGGATAAAGTCCCTTTCTGAACCGAGTCACCCTCGTTTTAGTCCTATTTCACTAAACCGGTATAACCTACCATTCCATCCATGTCTATCTCATGAGATATAAAATCATTACCCAATGCATTGGAGGGAGATATAGGTCCCACTCATCTCATAATGATACCATTCTTATGTGTGCCACAAAATCATAAATCATACATCATTGCATAACCCATGCAATACAAATGGGAATATTAAACATCATGATGTCATAAAACAATTCATATAAGATAAAGGAATTCATAAAAATAATTCCATCACAACATAATCAAATCAATGTAATAATAGGGATAAAAATAGAACCCTTTATTATCTTAGATGGAAAATAATTTTGATAAAACACTTGAACTCCATTCTTGAGGAAAATATCCTTTCTTCTTCAAAAACATTTTTCCTTTCTTAAAATGTCATACAAATTTAAACTAAAAGAATTTTATTAAAAATAAACTTGAAAACTTGTAAAGTATTCTTCTTGGAAATAATGTTTTAAAAATCCATTCATGCCGTATAAGTTAAAAAAACATTCTTCTCGTACTTTTGTCGGAAAAGTCAAAAAGTACCTCGTACGAAAAAAGACAAAAGATTCCTTTCATATCTTTTACTAAAAACTCACAAAAGGGTAAAACTGGATTTAAAAAATTTTAGGTGAATGGAAATAATATTACATATTGAGGAAACATGGATGTGGATGATAAAATACACCCCAGTAAATTTCAAAGTATAAACAATCTCGGATAAAAATGAGATTGTGATATTTCCCTTACCTTAGGTCCGATTTGCTTCGTAAGTGTCCGAACCTCCTGTATAATGATTTAAATAATGTCATTGACTTATTACAGAATCATATTCATTTTTATTATATCATATATGGTTCACTTATGACTTTATATTACTCATTCTTTTGTAAATTCATGTTAAAGTAGCGTTTTGGGTAAAATCGTCTCATTTGTCGTTCGTGTTTTAACTTGTAATTATTCATATGATTACATAGATCATTATTACTTAATTATAGAATATAAAACATGATTTATATATAATATATATTCAGAATATACATATATATAATGGATCGATAAATGGAAAGAAATACACCGTTCATGGAGACAGTAGGCCGTACGTACGCATGAACGCTGTTTTCGTTTCCTTGTTGAATTGAGTGGAATTAAGTATATGACATAAATATATATACACATAAATCTAGTAGCTTTATAATGTCATATATTTCATTATTATTTCTTATATATACTTTATAATCATTCATAAATGGTTAACATGGAGAATAAATCTCATCGCGTCGTGGAGACGGTAGTCCGTACGTACGCACGAGCGATGATATCATTTCCATAATTGTTGAATTGAATTGGAGTGGATGAAACAATATATAAGAATCATTATGATGTTATAATAACTATGTATAGTAATTCTTTACACCATAATACCCATCCATGTAAGGTGTTGGTGGAAAAACAGATTACACCACGGCGTGGAGACGGTATTCCGTGCGTACGCACGCGCGGTGATTTTGTTTTCCGTAGGATGGATAGATGTTGAAATAGGGTTGTTTCATACTTATAATAAAATATAAGTATATTAGTGATAATTATGTTATTACTTCATAATTAAACAACCTAATAAGAAGAAGTGGAAGAAGAAATAAAGTTGAAAGAATCGGTAACGGAAATTACCTCTTTTTTGAAGTGCCTCTTTGAGACCTCCTCTTAGGGCACTAAAATTGGTCTTTGAGTAAGACCAGAACCTCTAGGATGTTGCTAGGGAAGTGTAGAGGAGAATTTTTCAGGGGTTGGTTGAGCTTGAAGGTTCAAAGTTTTGTGAGAAAGAGAGGGAGGAGGTGCTCTTTTATAAGGGAGGAGAGGGGCACCTTTAGAATAACTAAAAATATTATTTTATTATAAAGTCAATTTCGGTTTTAAATAGCTTCAAATTGATTTATTTAGAGGCTAAGGTGGGGCTGGGTAGAAATCCTCTCATCCAATAGAATTTAGACAAGTTTACGTTCCTATTTTAACCTTATCATTTAGATTTAACATTAAGTTAAATAATTTTACTTTTACCGTGTTTTCTTGTGTTCTTACACTATAAGGTTAATAAACTTACTATAAGAAGCCAAAAGAACCCCAAGTTGTTTATTATTAATATATATAACCTTATATAAGTCCTTTGGCCGAACCTTAGATTTTTAGGAATAAAATAACAATTAATAATATATTATTTGTTTTAAAAACTATTTTATGTCAATTTTGACACTATTTAGTAATTGATTTTTGTGAAAATCATAACAGAATGATAAGTTATAAATAAGTTAATTAAATCAATACTAACATGTCATATTAACCTAGAAAATTATTTTAATTCATAAAAAGTCTTAAATTACATTTATTTTGGTATTTATAACATCAATTATGTCAATATTTCATTAATAAGATAATTACTGCATCGTCTTTGTGTCATAAATAAATTAAATTATTTGATGTCTAAAAATTACAAATAAACTACAATTATGTAGGAAATCGTTTTATCTTTCAAATGAATATTTAAAATCGAATTTATCTTATGTATAAACCTATATTAAAAATGTTTTAGTAAAAAACTTTGATTTTAACTCTTTTAACCCTTCTTTAAATAAATTAATAATAAATGTCCTAATCTATTCCAAGTGGGACTAAATGGTCATATTTTATTCCTAAGTTTGTTTTTGGTCGAATTACACTAGTCCAATAGAATTAGGACTTGTGTTAGGGTAATAATAATATCATTTCTACCCTTAATTACCCTATTTACTTTTAACCGTGGTAAAAAAAAGTAAAAAGTTACTATTCACCAAAAAATTATTTTCATCTCATTGAACCACATTTTACTTACTGACATCAACCGTGTCTCTCGGATTTTTGAAATTCCAGTCACAGAAGCGGTAAAATTAAGTTTTATGAAAAATTCAGTTTTTTAACTACCACTTAGTGGTTTCACTATTCATCAAAAATTGAAAGTTTTCAGAAAAATTCCAAAAATTAGGCCTAAGCTATATTTGATATTATGAACTCAAAAATGATTTCTATTTTACCAAATTCAAAACATATCGGTTGCATTAATTAATTTAAAAATTAATTCCCGTCATCAAAACAAATAGCGTGTTCTTAAGAGATAATAACTATCAAAAGATTGACACTTGTTTATGTCTGGTTTAAATGTGAAATTACATCCAATGACCAACATTGTATTAAATTGTAAAAATATATTCTAAATATACTTTAAAACCACTCAAATTAATAATTTATCACTATTAATTATTTCAATTGAAAAAGTTGTTTTTAATTAAAATTTAGTAATTTTCACTATTCATCAAAATATGAAAGTTATCCGAAAATCACCAAAATTTCACCCTAAGATAATTTCGATATTACGAATCCAAAAATGAATTCCATTTTGAAAAATAAAATTACAAAATTTCAAAAAGTGGTTATTACTATTCATAACGGCTAGTTTTAATAATATTTTAATAGCATATTGTTGTTTAGTGAAACTCGTTACTGCGTACTACACACGCTATTGAGGAAGGTCGTGATTGCGTGTAATGCAAGGCAAATCAAGGATGCATGTTGTGCAAGCTCCTTTTGGTGTAGCGTACAACACAAGACATTAGTGAAATTAAAAAGAATATTTTTCATAAAATCTCGGGGAGTTACATTATCCACCTAGAATAGACCATTTGGCGCAACCCCTTATCCCTCATGATTCACATCCTTTACATGAAAAAATATGTCAATAAATTGAGATAAGGAATTTTATGGTTTCATCACTGAGATTATAATTACAAAACTTTGAGACAGTTATGGCACCCATTCCCACTCATGATATCCCTTCCTCATCATTGATAGAAGACTATTTTCTTCCTCAAACCACTCATTAATTTTTTGAAGAACCGACCTTTGGATTTGGGATATATGGAGAATATAAAGAAATTACTGGAGGGTATTTAAATCAATAAGAAATTTATTTTTTAGATTCAAAAGAGGAGAATTTGACATCACAGATTGAGTGTCCTGAATATCACTCCATTGATTCTTCAGAACAAAAAATTAATGAGCCATTGCGAGAAATCACAAACATTGAGTCTATTCCCATTTCTAACACTGATCTTTACAATTTTTTGGTTTAATATTCTATTTAAAAGGAACCAGTTTTGTTGAGAAATTTGGAAAATGAAACTCATTTGGATTCAAAATCTCAACCTGTGTTTGAATTTACTATACAACCCGAGCTCAAAATTATCATCTTTAATTCCCTTATCAAGTATCCCTTGATAGGTTACTATAACGAACTTTTAATTGGAAATCATTATTCTCTTGAAACCAAAAACGTTGGAATGATAATTGATTTCTTATGCAAGACTATAGAGGAAACTCAATCAACCATTTCTGATATTCCTTGGATTTTCCCACTCATTGTAGAACATTCATTTGTACATGACACAAATTCTAAACAAAGAATCGATATCAACCTAGTAGAACTGGTGAAACATGTGGTCCTTAGAATGTTGAAAGTTGGTATTGGGTAAATTGGGGGGTTCAAGTTGAGCTAGTGACGTTAAAAAAAGCGCTGCATGGGAGGAAACCCAAGGTATTCTAGTTTACAATCATTTTTTTGTTTTAATTAACTTTATATTTTAAATAGGATTAATGAATCATTTTTATATTTAAAAATAAAAACAAATAGATTGTTGACATGTTCTTATATTATGAGTATGGATGGGTATGAAAGGGGAGCGTCATATTCATCTATGTCACGTGGTGTGATCCTTGAGTAATACCTTACACAAAAACTTAAAAAGAAGATAATGTATCATCAGTTAATTTTATTTTTATGTGTTTGTAGGTTAAAAAATATAATTATAATAATAAAATTAAAATCCCACATCATAGGTCATGGGGAAAACCCCATCACAACCGGTGAAGATGTGGGGAATCAAACCAGGGACCGAAAGGAGACAGGGGCACGCGCTTACCACTGACCTATGGCTTATTTTTCTTCATTATTATATAATTTTATACATATACTTATATTTTACTTTATTTATTATATAAATATATATATATATATAGTTTTTTTTGTTTTTTGTTTGCTTTTTCCTTTTTTCCACTAAGGAATTATCAAAGTGACATTGAGATCAAGGGATTAAAAGGTAACATCAAGAATTTCAACTTCAACCACTAGGTGAATTCATTTAATGATCCTCTTTTTCAATTTCCTTTTTGAACTCCCATTCTCTACCTCTTCCCCCTTCTAAATTTTCTTTTCCTTAAACACTAGGGATAGTGTTATTTTATGTTCGGGGGAGATAAAATAAAATTTCTTTTGTGTCAATAAAAATGATGAATGATTTTAAAAAAAAGTGTGCCAAAATGGAAGGAAAAATATATTTAACATTGAACATGATAATAGACATTGTACACTTTAAAATTGAATATCAAATAATTTATCATTCCCTGATTTTGATTTTAATCCATTTATAATTTCATGACCATAGATTTTGGAAACTGTGGTTGTATAATGTGATATTTTATGGTTTATATTTTCGTCCAAATAAAAAAAATCACAACGTACGTCCTTTGGATAGTTGGGTGTTAGTTTGAGTTAATGGGATACCCCAAATAAAAATTATAGGTTTTGTGGTCTATTTATTTTTAATATGAGTATTCAATAAAAAAAATAAAAAAACAATAAATTTGGATGTCAAGCAATGAAATGACCTAATTTGTGGCTTTCAGCACTTGGGGATCGTGACTCCATAGTTGTCTGGCCCAGAGTTAGAAATTTTATCTCTATTTTTCATAATTTAAATTTGTTTTTGACTCAGTTAACTCGAGATGATTCTTGAGTATGTGGGATTCACTTAGTGCCCTAAGGTCTTTGATCCTGGGATTCGTCGGCAATGTCTTGCTACAGGGGTTGACTCTTTTGAGTGAAATTTCAATTACCATGGAAAATTTGAAAAAAAAAACAATAAAAATACAATAAAAATAATTCTTAGTATTTAAATGTGATTCCACCTAGTGCTTCCATCATTTCCCTCTTGAATAAATATGAACCCCCATGTCTAATGTGATGCACAACACATCATCACTCTTAATTGATATTGGATGAAATATGGTGATGAATTTAAACAAAGGAACGTGCTTGAGATTGCGATATTCTTATGAAACTATCATGTATTAAAATGTTTTGATGGGTTTCAGGATTTTTTGGAATAATGGTTTTTTGTGATAATTGTATATTAAATTTTTTTTGGAAAAGGAAATTCTAATTTCATATTGTTGAGATATATTTTTCTCAGGACTTTCAAAACTCAAGTTGGGGGGTGTGATTATCCACTAAATGAGACTAATATTCGTTGTTAATGTATATAATATTCATGTGCTTTATTATTCATAAACACAACTTTAATGAATTTTACACTTTGAACATTATTTCACATTATGATTATAATTCCTTCTTAAAATGCACTATTATGTGGTACATTTTTAACATCATTTAAAGTACCCAATGATCTTGATTTTATTTTAATATTTAATTTTCAGGTTTCTTATTATATTGGGAGCAATTCATACTTGTGTAGTGTTGGAAGATTCACCTTGGAATACCACTAAAATTGGATTTCATGCAAACAATTCTGGAGAAGGAAGATTGGACACCAGTCCACTGATGAGAATTTGGGGCCCAACATACATGCTTAATGAAGCCCAAATTTCGTGTAATTATATAAGACCTATAGAGGAAAAAATAATTATTTTGGAGCCAATGCTAATTAGGATTTCATGGTGGTTATTAAGGCAGTCCAATTTGGAGATAAAATTCTGGTCCAGATTCTGAGGTACATAAAACCATCCCACCAATTTAATCATATCTCGAAAAAAATATCCTTTTGGGCTATAATTTTACAAAGAGATAGGGGAAATCTTGAGATCCAATTTTTTCTTCTATGGACCACTCAAATTTGGCCATCTAGAAGGTTTTCCAGGTGCATCTTTTTTGTTAAAGCAAGCTGGATGCCACCTCGGGTAAAGGGTGGAAAAGTCTACTCTCTCATAACTTTCCACCCACCTATGCCCACCACCATTAATTGAGGTCACTTCCACTATTGTAGGATCAACCCAAGTCTTCAAATATTCCTATTTAAGGCAGTTGTGGTAGATTATTTGAGCATCCTTGGAGCTTTGTTTTCATTGTAATGTTATTATGTCGATTTGGTTTTGTAACATTCTTCTTTCTCATGTAAGTTGTTCGAATCACCTTACTTCTTAATAAAATTTCTTCCTTTACTATTATTATATTTTTCTTCTTATCAATTTGATATCATTTCCTTAAGTTGTGAATTTATTCACACCAAACCTTGTGATATTCTTCACACAACGACTGAGTGATTGCTTTCTTTTTATTGTTTTTTACTTCTCCAATTCCTCCCTTATGAGTCTATTTTCCGCTTCCATTGAAACAATAGAATCAATGGAGGGCTAAATCTTTTATGGTTTGATCCATGGGAGTAGAAATTGGATGGTTTGGAAAACATTTCTCTGTCTATTTATATCTAATCACTTATTTTAATTGAGAATTTTGTTTTAAGATCTTTAAACTCCTTCATCCTTGTTGAATTTAAGGCCCCACACTTCAAGTGCAAATACGAAACATTGCCTTGAAGTGATAAAAACTTTGATACTTCAAGTGTATAGGTGATTAGTATTAAAGGGTGTAGGTATTAAACCAGTAAGTTATGATGTTGTTTGATCTTCTTAAATGAACCCATCTCAAATATAAGAAAATGAAATCATTAAAAAAAGAATTCATCCAATCCACCCCAAGAAATAACCTAGGATCAACTCATTATATTAATTTTATTTAACTTAAATATGTTAGTGATACCTTAAACCCATTTAAAATCAACCCAAGTTGGCTACTTCATAGCCAAAAACAATCCATTGAATGTACGTGTTTGTAGGTTACTTCTTAGGTCTCTGAGGATTCGATAACCCAAGCTGAACTACAAGGATCATTCTACCTTCATCTCTTGGGTAAATTTGAGCGTGAATCAAATTTTGGTGTCTTTGTCGGGGACCTAAGTATTTTATCTTATAAAATATCATTTTTTTTCCATCCCACTTCTCTATTCTCACCCCCTCACTCCTATTAAAGGAAATTTTGAACAAATCCAAACATGGGGTACCTATCCCTACTTTGATCACCCAACCCAATGTATGATGTACATTGACCATCCTAATTTCTACTGGTGGGATCATCAAAAACCTAATGAACCAAAAGGTTTTAAATCATATTATCCACAAGACATTCCAATATATAATGAGTTTCAATCCCCACAAATCCAATCTGAACACCCTCATATCCCCACAAATCCAATATGAACACCCTCCTATCTAATTCCAACAACTTAATTATCCACCTTGAATAGACCATTTGGCACAACCCTGTATCCCTCCTGATTCACATCCATTACATGAAAAACTATGTCAAAAAACAGAGATAATGAATTTTGAGGTTTCATCACTGAGATTATAATTAAAAAACTTTGAGACGGTTATGGAACCCATTCCCACTCATGTTATCCCTTCCTCATCATTGATAGAAGACTCTGTTCTCCCAAAAACATCTCATAAATTTTTTGAAGAACTGACCTTTGGATCTAGGATAGATTGAGAAGATAAATAAATTATTTGAGGGTATTTAACTCAATAAGAAATTTATTTTTTGGATTCAAAAGAGGATAATTTGACATCATGGATTGAGTGTCCTGAATATCACTCTGTTGATTATTCAGAACAAACAATTACTAAACCATTTGGAGAAATCACAAAAGTTGAGTCCATTCCCATTCCTAACACTGATCTTTCCAATTTTTTGGTTGAATCTTCTATTCAAAAGGAAACAATTTTATTGAGAAATTTGGGAAATTAAACTGATTTGCATTCAAAATCTCAACCTGTGTTTGAATGTACTATACAACCCGAGCTCAAAATTATTTTCTTTAATTCCCCACTCAAGTATCCCTTCATAGGGTATAAAAATCAACTTTCAGTTGGAATTAATTCTTCTCTTGAAACTAAAAAAGTTGGAGTTATAATTTATTTCATAGGAAAGACTACAGAGAAAACTCGATCAACCATTTCTAATATTACTTGGATTTTCCCACTCATTATAGAACATATATTTGTACATGAAACAAATTCTAAACAAAGAATCAATATAAACTTAGTGGAATTGGTGAAACATGTGGTCTTTAAAATGTTGAAAGTTGTTATTGGGTAAATTGGGGGGTTCAAGTCAAGCTAGCGATGTTAAACAAACTGCTTCATGGGAGGCAACCCATGGTTTTCATGTTTCTAATAATTTTTTTGTTTTAATGAAATTTATATTCTAAATAGGATTAGTGAATAATTTTGATATTTAGAAATAAAAAAATATATTTTTGACCTGTTATTCTATTATGAGTATAGATGGGTGTGAAAGGGGAGCGCCATATTCTTCCTTGTCACGTGGTGTGATCCTTAAGTAATACCTTACCCAGAAATTTAAAAAGAAGACAATGTATCACCAGTTAATTTTATTTTTATGTGTTTGTAGGTTAAAAAATATAATAAAAATAATAATAATGAAATTAAAAGGCCACATCGTAGGTTGTGGGGAAAAACATGGCATAACTGGTGAAGCCTCGTGGACTCGAACCTAGGACTGAAGGAATACAGGGGCACGCGTTTACCATTGACTGACGACTTATTGTTCTTCCTTATCCATTAATTTTTATATATATACTTATATTTTACTTACTTTATTATATAAATATATATTTTTTATATATATTGTTTTTTTGTTTTGTTTGATTGTTTTTCCTTTTTTCCACTAGGTAATTCTCAGAGTGACATTGAGATCAAGGGATTAAAAGGAACAACAAGAATTTCAACTTCAACCACCAGGTGACTTCATTCCATGATCCTCATTTTCAATTTCCTTTTTGAACACCCATTCTCTACCTTTACCTCCTTATAAATTTTCTTTTCTTTAAACACTAGGGATAGTGTTCTTTTAAGTTGGGGGGAGATAAAATAAAATTTCTTTTGTGTCAAAAAAATGATGAATAATTTTGAAAAAAAAACGTGCCTTAAGGGAAGAAAAAAATTCTTTAACATTGAACAATATAATAGAAATTGTACACTTCAAAAATAAATATCATATAATTTATAATGCACTAATTTTGATTTTAATCCATGTATAATTTCATGAGCATAGATTTTGGAAAGTGTGGCTCTCTAATGTGATATGTCATGGTTTATATTTTCATCCAAATAAAAAAAAATCACAATGCACGTCCTCTGGATAGTGGGGTACTAGTTTGAGTTCATGGGGTCCCACAAATAAATAGTATAGGATTGGTGATCATTTTATTTTTAATATGAGTATTCAATAAGAAAAATAAAAAAATAATAAATTTGCGCGTAGAGCAATGAAATGACCTAATGCATGGCTTTTGACACTTGAGGATTGTGAGTCCATATTTTTCTGGCCCATAGTTAGTATTATTATCTCTATTTTTGGTAATTTGAATTTTTTTTTGACTGAATTAACTCGATATGATGCCTGAGTATGTGGTCTTCACTTGGTTACCTAAGGTCTTTGAGCCTGGGAGTCGTCGGCAAAGTCATGCTACAGGGGTTGACTCTTTTGAGTGCAATTTCAATTACCATGGAGAAATTGCAACAACAACAAAAACA
This sequence comes from Viscum album, assembly GCA_963277665.1. Classification (NCBI taxonomy): domain Eukaryota; kingdom Viridiplantae; phylum Streptophyta; class Magnoliopsida; order Santalales; family Viscaceae; genus Viscum; species Viscum album. The sequence continues at coordinate 1,283,067,839 of OY728155.1, read as the reverse complement.
ATAAAAAAACAATAAAAAAATTTGAAATATTGAAAGTGATTCTACCTAGCGCTTCCTACATTTCCCTCTTGAATAAATATGAACCCCCGTGTCTAATGCGATGCACAGCACATCATCACTCTTAATTGATATTGGATGAAATATGGTGATGAATGTGAATTAAGTAATGGTCTTGGGATTGGGATATTCTTATGAAACTATCATATATTAACATATTTTTATGGGTTTCTGGAATTTTTGGTATAAGGGTTTTTTGTGATCATTGTGTATTAAAATGTTTTTGGAAAAGGGAATTCGAATTTCATATCGTTGAAATATATTTTTCTTAGGACTAGAAAAACTCAAGATGGGGGGTTTTATTAGCCACTAAATGAGGCTAATAATTATTTTTAATATATATAATATTCATGTTATTTATTTTTCATAAACACCATTTTAGTGCATTTTACACTTTCAACATCATTTCACATTATGATTGTAATTCCTTCTTAAAATTCACTATATTTGGTACATTTTTTAACATCATTTAAAGTACTCAATGATCTTGTTTTTATTTTCATATTTAATTTTCAGGTTTCTAATTATATTGGTAACAATTCATACTTGGGGAGTGTTGGAAGATTCACATTGTAAGACCACCAAAATGGGATTTCATGCAAACAATTCTGGAGAAGGCATATTGGACACCAACCCACTGAGGAGAATGTGGGGCGCAACATACAGGACCAATGAAGCCCACATATCGTGTAATTCTAGAATACATATAGAGGAACAAATCATTCTTCAGGATCCAGTGCTAATTCATCCTTAATAGTGGTTATTAAGGTGGCCCAATTTGGAGATAAAATTATGGGACAGATTCTGAGGCCCATAAAATCATCCCACCAATTTAATCATATCTTCAAACAAAATATTCTTTTTGGCTGAAATTTTACATAGATCTAGGGGAAATCCAGATATTCATTTTTTTCTTCTATGTCCCACTCCAATTATTCCATATAGAAGGTCTTATAGGCACATCTATTCAGTGGAAGCAAGCTCCCTACCACCTCGGGTCAAGGGTGAAAAAGTCTACTCTCTCTTAACTTTCCAGCCACCAAGGACCACCACCATTAATTGAGGTAACTTCCACTATTTTAGGATAGACCCAAGGCTTCAGAATTTCCTATTTAAGGCAGTGGTGGTATAGGAGTTGATCATCCTTGGATCTTTTTTTCATTGTAATGTTATTATGTCGATTTGGTTTTGTAATGTTCTTCTTTCTCATGTAAGTTGTTAGAATCACCTTAGTCCTTAATAAAATTTCTTTCTTTAATGTTATTCTATTTTTCTTCTTATCACTCTGATATCTTTGCCTTAAGGTGTGAATTTATTCACACCATACCTTTTGATATTCTTCACACAACGGTGGAGTGATTGCTTTCTTTTTATTGTTTTTTTACTTCTCCAATTCCTCCCTCATGAGTCTACTTTCCACTTCCATTGAAAGCATAGAATAAATGGAGGGATAAATCTTCTATGGGTTGATCCAAGGGAGTAGAAAGGGGATAGTTTGGATGTTATTTCTCTCTCCTTTAATTTCTAATCACTTGTTTTAATTGATAATTTTATTTGAATATATTTAAACTCCTTCATCCTTGTTGAATTTAAGGCCATACACTTCAAGTGCTAATACGAACCTTTACCTTCAAGTGATCAAGAAATTGATCCTTCAAGTGTAGAGGTGATTAGTATTAAAGCATGTAGGTATTAAATCGGTAAGTGATGATGTTGTTTGATCTTCTTAAATGAATCCACCTCAAATATAAGAAATTGAAATCATTAAAAAAGGAATTCATCTAATCCACCCCAAGCGATATACTAGGATAAACTAATTATCTTAAATTGAATTAACATAAATTTGTTAGTTATACCTTAAACCCATCTAAAATCAACCCATTTTTGCCACTTCATATCCAAAACAAATATATAGAATGTATGTGTCTGTAGGTTACTTCTTAGGTCTCTGAGGATTTGATAACCCAAGATAAACTACAAGGACCATTCTACCTTAATCTCTTGGGTAAATTTGAGTGTGAATCAAATTTTGGCTCCGTTGCTAGGGACCTAAGTAATCTATCATAGACACTATAATTGTTTTCCATCCCACTTCTCTATTCTCACCCCCACACTCTTATGAAATTAAATTTTGAACAAATCCAAACATGGGGTACCTATCCCTACTTTGATCACCCAACCCCATGTGTGATGTGTAATGACTATCCAAATTTCTACTGGTGGGATCATCAAAAACCTAATGAACCAAAAAGTGTTAACTCCTATTATCCACTAGAAATTCCAACATATAATGATTTTCAATCCCCACAAATCCAATATGAACACCCTCCTATCCAATTCTAACAACATTATTATCCAACTATAATAGACCATTTGGCACAACCCCTTATCCCTCTTGATTCACATCCATTACTTAAAAAACTATGTTAGCAAATATAGATAATGAATTTTTAGTTTTCATCAATGAGATTGGAATTAAAAAACATTGAGATGGTAATGGAACCCATTCCCGCTCATACTATTCCTTCCTCATCATTGATAGAAGACTATTTTCTCCCACAAATATCTCATAAATTTATTGAAGAACCGACTTTTGGATATGGGATATATGGAGAAGATAAAGAAATTATTGGAGGGTATTTTAATCAAGAAGAAATTGATTTTTTGGATTCAAAAGAGGATAATTTGACATCATGGATTGAGTTTCCTAAATATCACTCCATAGATTCTTATGAACAAAAAATTACTGAACCATTTGGAGAAATCACAAATGTTGAGTCCATTCCCATTCCTAATAGTGATCTTTCCAAATTGTTGGTTTAATCTTCTATTCAAAATGAACCAATTTTGTTGAGAAATTTGGTAAATGAAATTGATTTGGATTCAAAATATCAACCTGTGTTTCAATTTACTATACAACCCAAGATCAAAATTATTGTCTTTACTTCCCCGCTCATGTATCTCTTGATAGGGTTTAATAATGAAGTTTCAATTGGAATTCAGTATTCCCTTGAAACCAAAAAATTTGGAATGATAATTTATTTCATAGGCTAGACTACAAAGAAAAATGGATCAACCATTTATGATATTCCTTGGATTTTCCCACTCATTGTAGAACATACATTTGTACATGAAAAAAAATTCTAAACAATGAATCAATATCAACCTAGTAGAATGGTGAAAAATGTGTTCCTTAAAATTTTAAAAGTTGGTATTGGGTAAATTGGGAGGTTCAAGTCGAGCTAGCGATGCTAAACAAAGAGCTGCATGGGAGGCAAGCCATGGTTTTCAAGTTTCCAATATTTTTGTTGTTTTAATAAAATTTATATTTTAAATAGGATTAATGAATCATTTTGATATTTAAAAAAAATAGTTTGTTGACATGTTATTCTGTTATGAGTATGGATGGGTATGAAAGAGGAGCGCCGTATTCATCTGTGTCACGTGGTGTGATCCTTGAGTAATACCTTACCGAGAAATTTAAAAAGAAGACAATGTATTATGAGTTCATTTTATTTTTTTGTGTTTGTAGGTTAAAAAAATATAATAATAACAATAAAATTAAAATTCCACATCATAGGCCGTAGGGAAAACCCCATCACAACCGGCAATGCCACGAGGAATCGAACCCAGGACTGAAGGGAGAGAGGGGTACGTGCTTACCACTGACCTACGACTTATTGTGAATCCTTATTCTATAATTTATATATATATACTAATATTTTACTTTATTTATTATATAAATATATATATATATATAGTGTTTTTCTATTTTTTTGGATTTGTTTTCCTTTTTTCCACTAGGGACTTCTAAGAGTGACATCGAGATCAAGGGATTAAAAGGGAACAACAAGAATTTCAACTTCAACCACTAGGTGACTTCATTCCATGATCCTCATTTTTAATTTCCTTTTTTAACTCCCATTCTCTGCCTCTACCCCCTTTTAAATTTTCTTTTCCTTAAACACTGAGGATAGTGTTATTTTAAGTTGGGGGTGATAAAATAAAATTGCTTTTGTGTCAAAAAATGATGAATGATTTGAAAACAAATTATGTCTTAATGGAAGGAAAATCTTATTTAACATTGAACATGATAATAGACATTTCACACTTCAAAACTGAATATAAAATAAATTAGCATGCCTTGATTTTGATTTTAATCCATGTATAATTTTATGAGCATAGATTTTGGAAAGTGTGGTTGTCTAATGTTATATTTCATGGTTTATATTTTCATCCAAATAAAAAATCACAATGCACGTCGTTTGGATTGGGGGTATTATTTTGAGTTCATGGGGTCCCCCAAATAAATATCATAGGTTTGGTGACCATTTTATTTTTAATATGTGTATTCAATAAAAAAATTAAAAAAACAATAAATTTGCACGTATAGTAATGAAATAACCTAATGTGTGGCTTTCGACACTTGGGGATCATGACTCTATAGTTGTCTGGCCCAAAGTTAGTAAGTTTATCTCTATTTTTGGTAATTTGATTTTGTTTTTGATTGAGTTAACTCGAGATGATGTCCGAGTATGTGGGCTTCACTTGGTGCCCTAAGGTCTTTGACCCTAGGAGCCATCGGCAAAGTCTCGCTACAAGGGTTGACTCTTTTGAGTTCAATTTCAATTACCATGGAAAAATTGCAAAAACAAAAAATATAAAAAAAAATTCTTAATATTGAAATGTGATTCCACCTAGTACTTCCATCATTTCCCTCTTGAATAAAGATGAACCACCATGTCAAATGTGATGGACAACACATCATCACTCTTAATTGATATTGGATGAAATATGGCGATGAATTTGAACAGTGGAATGGTCTTGGGATTGGGATATGCTTATGAAACTATCATGTATTAAAATATTTTTATTGGTTTCATGATTTTTTGGTATAAGGGTTTTTCTTGATCATTGTGTATTAAAATGTTTTTGGAAATGAGAATTCGAATTTCATATTTTTGAGATATATTTTTCTCAGGACTAGCAAAACTCAAGTTGGGTGGTGTGATTATACACTAAATGAGGCTAATATTATTTGTTAATATATATAATATTCATGTGATTTATTATTCATAAACACCATTTTAGTGCATTTTACACTTTGAACATCATTTCACATTATGATTGTAATTCCTTCTTAAAATGCACTATTATTTGGTAAATTTTTTAACATCATTTAAAGTACCCAATGATCTTGAATTTATTTTAATATTTAATTTTCATTTATTCTTATATTTAATTTTTAGGATCCAGTGTTAATTCGACTTTAACGGTTTTTATTAAGGCATCCCAATTTGTAGATAAAATTCTGGGACAGATTCTAAGGCCCATAAAATCATACTACCAAGTTAATCATATCTCAAAAAAAATATTCTTTTGGGATTAAATTTTACATAGATCTAGGGGAAATCCTAAGATTAATTTGTGTCTTCTATGGCCCACTCCAATTCGGAAATCTAGAAGGTCTTCTAGGTGAATCTGTTCGGTGGAAGCAAGCTGGCTGCCACCTCAGGTCAAGGGTGGAAAAGTCTACTCTCTCTTAACTTTCCACCCACCTAGCCCCACCTCCATTAATTGAGTTGACTTCCACTTTTGTAGGATCTAAGCAAGGCTTTAAAATTTTCTATTTAAGGAAATTTTGGTAGAGGAGGTGAGCATCCTTGGAGCTTTGTTTTTATTGTAATGTTATTATGTCGATTTGGTTTTGTAACGTTCTTCTTTCTCATGTAAGTTGTTTGAATCACCTTAGTTCTTAATAAAATTTCTTCCTTTCCTCTTATTCTTTTTTTATTCTTATCACTTTGAAATATTTGCCTTAAGTTGTGAATTTATTCACACATACCATGTGATATTCTTCACACAAGGGTGGAGTGATTGATTTCTTTTTATTGTTTTCTTACTTCTCCAATTCCCCCCTCATGAGTCTACTTTCTTATTCCATTGAAACCATAGAATCAATGGAGGGATAACTTTTTTATGGGTTGATCCAAGAGAGTATAAAGGGTATTTTTTGGATTTTATTTCTCTCTCCTTTAATTTCTAATCACTTCTTTTAATTAATAATTTTGTTTGAAGATCTTTAAACTCCATCATCCTTGTTGAATTTAAGGTCACACACTTCAAGTGCTAATATGAACCTTTACCTTGAAGTGATCAAAACTTTGATCCTTAAAGTGTATAGGTTATTAGTATTAAATGGTGTAGGTATTAAACCAATAAGTGATCATGTCGTTTTATCTTATTAAATGAACAACTATCAAATATAAGAAATTGAAATCATTAAAAAATGAATTCATCCAATCCACCCAAAGAGTTGACCAAGGATAAACTCATTATCTTAATTTAAATTAACTCAAATCTGTTAGTCATACATTATACCCATCTAAAATCAACCCAAGTTGGCCACTTCATATCCAAAAAAATCCATAGAATGTACATGTCTGTAGGATACTTTTTAGGTCTCTGAGGATTCGATAACCCATGCTAAACTACAAGGATCGTTCTACCTTCATCTCTTGGGTAAATTTGAGTGTGAATCAAATTTTGTTGTCGTTGTCAGGGACATAATAAAGTTATCTTATACACTATCATTTTTTTCCATCCCACTTCTCTATTCTTACCCCCTCACTCTTATGGAAGGAAATTTTGAACAAATCCAAACATGGGGTACCTATCGCTACTTTGATCACCCAACCCCATGTGTGATGTACAATGACCATCCTAATTTCTACTAGTGGGATCATCAAAAACCTAATGAACCAAAAAGTTTTAAATCCTATTGTCCACAAGACATTCCAACATATAATGAGTTTCAATCCCCATAAATCTAATCTGAACCCCCTTCTATCCAATTCCAACAGCTTAATTATCAACTTGGAATAGGAAATTTAGCACAACCCCTTATCCTCCCTGATTCACATCTATTACTTGAAAAACTATGCCAACAAATGGAGATAATGAGTTTTGAGGTTTCATCACTGATATTAGAGTTACAAAACTTTGAGGCGGTTATGGAACCCATTCCCACTCATGCTATCCCTTCCTCGTCATTTATAGAAGAATATTTTCTCCCACAAACCTCTCATAAATTTTTTGAAAAACTGAACTTTGGATTTGGGATAGATGGAGAATATAAAGAAATTATAGGAGGGTATTTAAATCAAGAAGAAATTGATTTTTTGGATTCAAAAGAGGAGAATTTGACATCATGTATTGAATGTCATAAATATCACTCCATTGATTCTTCAGAACAAAAAATTACTGAACCATTGGGATAAATCACAAACATTGAGTCCATTCCCATTCCTAACACTGATCTTTCCAATTTTTTGGTTGAATCTTCTATTCAAAAGTAACTAATATTATTGAGAAATTTGGAAAATGAAACTGATTTGGATTCAAAATCTCAATGTGTGTTTGAATGTACTATACAACCCGAGCTCAAAATTATTATCTTTACTTCCCCACTCAAGTATCCCATTATAGGGTAGTATAATTAACTTTCAATTGGAATTCATTCTTCTCTTGAAACCAAAAATGTATGAATGATAATTTATTTCTTAGGCAAGACTACAGAGGAAACTCGATCAACTATTTCTAATATTCCTTGGATTTTCCCACTCATTGTAGAACATTCATTTGTACATGAAAAAAATTATAAACAAAGAATAAATATCAACCTAGTAGAACTGGTGAAACATTTAGTCCTTAAAATGTTGGAAGTTGGTATTAGGTAAATTGGAGGGTTCAAGTTGAGCTAGCGACGTTAAACAAAGCACTGTATGGGAGGAAACACAAGGTTTTCAAGTTTCCAATCATTTTGTTGATTTAATCAACTTTATATTTTAAATAGTATTAATGAATAATTTTGATATTTATAAATAAAAAATAGATTGTTGACATGTTATTCTATTATGAGTATAGATGGGTCTGAAAGGGGAGTGTCGTATTCATCTATGTCACGTGGTGTGATCCTTGAGTAATACCTCACCCAGAAATTTAAAAATAAGACATTGTATCATTAGTTCATTTTATTTTTATGTGTTTGTAGGTTAGAAAAATTTAATAATAATAATAAAATTAAAATGCCACATCGTAGGTCGTGGGGAAAACACTGTCACAACTGGTGAAGCCGTGGGGAATCGAAATCGGGACCGAAGGGAGATAGGGGCGCGCGTTTACCCCTGAACTATGTCTTATTGTGCTTCCTTATTCTATAATTTTTATATATATAATTATATTTTACTTTATTTATTATATAAATATATATATATATAGTTTTTTTCTTTTTTTTGGATTTATTTTTCCTTTTTTCCACTAGGGAATTCTCAGAGTGACATCGAGATTAAGGGATTAAAAGGGAACAACAAGAATTTCAACTTCAACCACCAGGTGACTTCATTCCATGATCCTCATTTTTAATTTATTTTTTGAACTACCATTCTCTACCTCTACCCCCTTCTAAATTTTTTTTTCTTTAAACACTTGGGATAGTGTTATTTTAAGTTGGGGTGATAAAATAAAATTTCTTTTTGTGTCAAAAAAAATTATGAATGATTTGAAAAAAATCCTTAATGGAAGGAAACATTTCTTTAACATTGAACAAGATAATAGAAATTTTACACTTTAAAACAGAATATCAAATAATTTAGCATGCCCTGATTTTGATTTTAATCCATGTATAATTTCATGAGCATAGATTTTGGAAAGTGTAGCTGTCTAATGTGATATTTCATAGTTTATATTTTCATCCAAATAAAAAAATCACAATGCACGTCCTTTGGATAGTGGGGTATTAGTTTGAGTTCATTGGGTCCCCCAAATAAATATCATAGGTTTGGTGATCATTTTATTTTTAATATGAGTATTCAATAAAAAAATTAAAAATGGAAATAAATTTTCATGTAGAATAATGAAATGAACTAATGCGTGGATTTTGGAACTTCGGGATCATGACTCCATAGTTATCTAGCCCAGAGTTAGTAATGTTATCTCTATTTTTCATAATTTGAATGTTTTTGACTGAGTTAAAATGAGATGATGCCCGAGTATGTGGGCTTCACTTAGTTCTTTAAAGTCTTTGATCTTGGGAGTCATCAGCAAAGTCTTGCTATAGGGGTTGACTCTTTTGAGTGCAATTTCAATTACCATGGAAAAATTTCAAAAACAAAAAAAAAATACAATAAAAAAATTTAATATTGAAAAGTGATTCCACCTAGCGCTTCCATTATTTCCCTCTTGAATAATTATGAGCGCCCATGTCTAATGTGATGCCCAACACATCATCACTCTTAATTGATATTGAATAAAATATGGAGATGAATTTGAACAAAGGAATGGGATTGGGATTTAGACTTTCTTATGAAACTATCATGTATTAAAATATTTTTATGGGTTTCATGATTTTTTGGTATAAGTATTTTTGGTGATCATAGTGTATTAAAATGTTTTTGGAAAAGGCAATTCAAATTTCATATGGTTGAGATATATTTTTCTCGGGACTAGTAAAACTCACGTTGGAGGGTGTGATTTGCCACAAAATGAGGCTAATATTTTTTTTAATATATATAATATTCATGTGATTTATTATTCATAAACACCATTTTAGTGCATTTTACACTTTGAAGATCATTTCACATTATGATTGTAATTCCTTCTTAAAATACACTATTATGTGGTATATTTTTGAACATCATTTAATGTACACAATGATCTTGATTTTATTTTCATATTTCATTTTCAGGTTTATAATTATATTGGGAACAATTCATACTTGTGTAGTGTTGGAAGATTCACATTAGAAGACCACCAAAATGTGATTTCATTCAAACAATTCTGGAGAAAGTAGATTGGACACCAGCCAACTGATGAGAATGTGGGACCCAAAATTTAGGCCCAATGAATCCCACATTTCTTGGAATACTAGAATACATATAGAGGATCAAATCATTATTTAGGGGATAGTGCTAATTTTTTCTTCCTGGTGGTTATTAAGGCATCCCAATTTGGTGATAAAATTCTGGGCTAGATTCTGAGGCCCATAAAACCATCCCACTAATTTAATCATATCTCGAAAAAAATATTATTTTGGGATCAAATTTTGTAGAGATATAATGAAAATCTGGGGCTTCATTTTTGTCTTCTATGGCCCACTCCAATTGGTCCATCTAGAAGTTCTTCCAGGTGCATATATTTTGTGGAAGCAAGCTAGCTACCACCTCAGGTCAAGGGTGAAAAAGTCTACTCTCTCTTAACTTCCCACCCACCTAGCCCCACCACCATTAATTGAGGCGACTTAAACTATTGTATGCTCGACCCAAGGCGTCAAAATTGACTATTTAATGTAGTTATGGTAGAATAGTTGAGCATCCTTGGAGCTTTGTTTTCATTGTAATGTTATTATGTCGATTTGGTTTTGTAACGTTCTTCTTTCTCATGTAAGTTGTTCAAATCACCTTAGCTCTGAATAAAATTTCTTCCTTTCCTCTTATTATATTTTTCTTCTTATCACTTTTATATCATTGCCTAAAGGTGTGAATTTATTCACACAATACCTTGTGATATTCTTCTCACAACGGTGAAGTGATTGCTTTATTTTTATTGTTTTTTTTACTTCTCCAATTTCTCCCTCATGAGTCTGCTTTCCGCTTCCATTGAAACCATAGAATCAATGTAGGACTAACTATTTTATGGGTTGATCCAAGGGAGTAGCAAGAGTCTGGATTGGATGTTATTTCTCACTCCATTAATTTCTAATCACTTATTTTAATTGAGAATTATGTTTGAATATCTTTAAACTCCTTCATCCTTGTTGAATTGAAGGCCACACACTTCAAGTGCTAATACGAACCTTTACCTTGAAGTGATAAAAACCTTGATCCTTCAAGTTTATAGATGAGTAGTATTAAAGGGTGTAGGTATTAAACCAGTAAGTGATGATGTTGTTTGATCTTCTTAAATGAAGCCATCTCAAATATTAGAAATTGAAATCATTAAAAAAGGAATTCATCTAATCCACCCAAAGCGATAACCTAGGATTAACTCATTATCTAAATATGAATTAACTTAAATCTGTTAGTGATACCTTAAACTCATCTAAAATCAACCCAAGTTGTCCACTTCATAGCCAAAAACAATCCATAGAATGTATGTGTATCTAGGTTACTTCTTAGGTCTTTGAGGATTCGATAACCCAAGATAAACTACAATGACCATTCTACCTTCATCTCTTGGGTAAATTTGAGCATGAATCACTTTACCTTCAATATTTTCTGAGTGTATGAAATAAAACATTTTCACATGAAAAACACACAAATGTTTTTCTCAAATAAAGTGTTTAAACCCCATATAAAGTAATTAAAACCCATTTTCAGTGACTTATATCATCATATTAATAAAACCATTTCAAAACCATTTTTGATATAATAACCATAAAACCAATTTATAATAAAATTATTTGGATTACATAATCATTACCCAATGCATTGAAGAGCTATAATGGGGCTAACCCTTCATATAATCTATATCTACCTCACCAAAATCCTTTTTTTTTGTATTATTTAAAATCCACTTTTGGGGTAAATGGAAACCATACAAGAGAGCTCAAGCATATCCCACATCCACATCCACATAACCACAACATTCATAATTTGAAAATTCTATATTCAAATTCCAAAAGTCAAAATTCAAAATACCTCCAAATCCACCTGGAACCACGAGTAAACCCATATCGATTCATAGTCCATCAACCATTATGAACTTGAACATAGAGACATGTCGTCATTCATCACCGCTATCAACGTCGTCACCATTGTCATCTCGTCATCATCAACACTATCATCAACGCCTTCCAATACCACAATTATTATAGTCTCTCAAAACACCCCCAACTTCATCGCCTGTCATCCTTATCACCGGAACCACTGCATCCATGCCCAAAAAACACCATCTTCGCAGACAACAAAACCGACTTCAACCAACACAATTTGAACTAGAGGAACCATCGTCGCTTCACCCTCAACATCATCATCGACATCGACTCAATCACCAAAACAAAAACGAAAATCACCGAGCAGACCACAAATCAACCACATCACCGAGCGAGAAAAAAATAGCAGTCACAAAATACACCATTTATAACCATCTAAAATGAAGAAAAAACCAGGAAACAAAATTGACACCATCGGATGTCAACAAGAACCGTTCTCCAAAGTAGTCGCCACAAACAAAACATTCAATCTAGTAGGAAAAAATGAAACACACTGAGCAACCCATCAGTTCAAATAAAGAAGGAAGATAAAAGCGACACAAAACCTGAAATAGGACTTGGGATTGAACCCTAGGAAAGAAGCCGATTAAGAAGGAAACATGGAAATAGATCCAGAACCAAAAAATGAAGTGGGACATAACCCGAGTAAGGGATTGGTATTACGATTCAAACCCAAGGAAGAAGTACCAACTCTGGTAACGCCTAGAGATCTACCTTCCGCCAAACCAGTTGCTGAAAACCTCAGCGTATCCCATGCTCCAAATCTGACCTTGAGAGGGGCTAAGGAATGCAAGATCAGAGCACCAAGAGTCGGAAGGGGAGAAAACTGAACCGCTAACACAGAGCATGGAAAGGTGAGGGAGAGAGAAATAAAACCAATAGAGATCGCATCTAGAGAGAGTGAGAGAGAAGAAAGAACCTAAGAGGACCGGAGCAGAGGATCACCATCTAGAGAAGTTGAAACCCCAGAAGATGGGATTCAGGCCGAGGGTTCGGGAGTTAATCCCATTTCTCATAATCTATAAAGGATCAACCCTTTGTATAAGATATATCATAATCAAAAATGAGTTATAATGGGTCCCAACCCTTTGTATAAGATGTATCAGGATCACTCATTTCATATAATGCTCAAGTATCATATCTTGAATAAAACACTTTATGCTTACAACTTTTCATCATAAAACCCTTTGAAAAACTCTTTTAATCCCATATGAAACACATTTTTTTATAAATATACAATTTTATTTTAAAAATGTATTTTCAATACCAAAAAATCTAAAAAAGAAAATTAGGGTTTTTCATTGAAGAAAACAAGAAAGTCTAAAAAGGAAGCTAGAAATCAAATAGCATCCATGATAATGGAAAAATACAATGTCGCCATGTACATTAATAATATAAAAAAAATTAAATAAAGATTAATTTAATTTTTAATATTAATTCATTGGTAAAATTCAATTAGTGTAGCTCAATAATTAATAAAATTATTTTATGTATAAACACTATTTTACTAATATTTTCCTTTTTAAGCATAATGAATTTTTTTATATTAGGGTTGGATAATAATTTTGATGAAATGTATTGATAATATATAAAATAAAATAAATAAAAATGCATCCAATAGTTTTTACTAGAAAAGTAATAAATTCATTTTAATCTTAAATGATACATTTTTTCTAAAATTGTTTCTTCTACATTATGCATGCTTATATTAAAATTATATTTTATCACTTTTAGAAATTCACTCAGATAAAATTATTTTCTTTTTTTATCATAATTTTCAAATTATAAAATAATTTGAATTTCATTTTTAGTCATAAAAATAAGTTTTTGAGATTAAATTTAATTACCATGATAATGATAAAAGGGATATTTTCAAATAACAGTTTCCACAACAATTGTGTAACTTTTATCTAAAAAATTATATTGATATCATATAAATGATTAATATAATGTGATTTTAAAATATATAAATATATATTAACACTAATTTAATTATAATTTTTAATAAAAAAGAATAAGAACTTTTAATATTTGAAAGAAAACATTTTCCTAAAAAATAGTTCTTATTATATTTTTAGTTTCCATTTAAAAGTTAAATTACTAAATTTTTTAATATCAATTTGAAAAAATAAAATTTATTCTTTTATTTAACATAAAAATGTTTTCTTAGGATGAATATTTGGTATCTTTATGAAAAGATTGATTTTTAGTTGAATGGTGCAAAATACCGGTTTTACAAATACCATGACTTTTATTAAATATTTAAGATACAAGCATAACATAAAATTTATGAAACCTTTTCTTGAACAATAATTTATTTTATAAGAACAATTATACATTTAAAATATTAATTTAAATTTAAAAAACTATATTTTTATTTTTAGAACGTAAGTTATATTTTTCTCCAGAAATAATTGAATGCCTTACACATTTGTTATTTTAGAAATAATTTTTAATTTTTTTATTAATTTTATCTAATAAAATTAATTTCATATTTGGAATCATAATTTAAAAATAATTTAATAAGGTTTATTTTATTTTTATTCATAAAAAATAAATTATTTAGGTAAAAATTAGTTACCATGGTAAAAGTTAAATTGGTAAAAGGATTAAAATAAAGGGTAAAAGACCTAAATAATGTTTAAAACGTGAATTTAAATGAATTTTGAAGGTATCTATCAACCAAAACTCATCCTTACTCCATTATTGTTCACATTTGGAGCCACGTTCCATGCATAGTTCCTGACATATTACAAAAATGTCACTCAACCTACTTATAAAGGGAGCTCTTCACCACCCCACTTCTCTTTACATCATAATCCCTCTATTTTGACCAAAATTAACAAAAATACCCCCACCACCACCAACATTACTAGAAACATATAATATTTTTTGGCCTACCCAAAGGACCACCCCTCAAATCCTTACTCCAATTTTCAAAGGAGTTATTCTATGGAGTAAGGTAAAAATTATCAAATCACTCCTTTTCATATATATTTATTTAATTATTTATCTTATTCCTAAAATTATATTAAACCATAGAAAAATAATAACATCATTATCATTATTATACTTATGTTTTATTGTATTTATGGAATAATCATTGAATTCATTCCCCCTTCCTTATAAAAAGAAGAATGTCACTTGGGCATGCGTGCTGACTACCGCCTCCACAAAGTGACGTATTTCATTTTTCATTACCGAATTACATGTTTAGTTGTAAGATTTTATTTAATGAATATAAATTATATTTATACCATGTTTAAGATTTTGAAAAGGTCAACTATTTTCTACCATTCTCTCATTCTATAAAAAATGAAAATATTTTATATGTGTACAGGCAGACTATTTTCTTCTGTAGAACGAAGTATTTATTTTTTCATCACCATCCTACTTGAAATATTATAAGAAATTATATAATGAATTAAACATATTTTTATGAAATTATTATGTTTCTTAAAATTTTATATTAATATTTAATTCATTATTAATATATAAACTTTTATTCATCAAAAATTATAAAGATAATCTTGTCGTTGATTTCATCTTCATAAAAAAGTAACTAAAATTCTCATGGAATGAAATTATGACATTATAAATCCTTAATTATATTACCTTGTAAAATCTTTTAATAATTAACTTGGCATCAAATAATGGGGATTTAAATTGCCATTTTAATGAATGCATGGAATAATCAAACCCTCTAACATATGATGATGAAAATAAACTATAATTAGCTAAAAATATTTGATAAATGACTATATTTGATGAATATTTGTAAAAATATATATGAATAATATTATAAATTAGGATATTAAGATGGTTATGTTTATTATATAGGATTTTAAATCACATTTATGGAAGTTGATAGTTAAGGTGAGGGTGTTTCTCATCTCACATTTATTTCTTTGGGTCATATTCACCACAAGTTTTATATTGTGTTGTGTATATACATCATTAGGAATTTATTTGTCATAAATTCATTAAATTCAAGTGATTTTAAAACCCATATCAAGTTATATCCTTCATGGTATTTTGATTCAAGAGATGCCAATGTTGTAATGTATTTTTGATAACTCAAACCTTGTTTCTTTGTGTTATAATGATTCACCTTTAATTCTATGTTATATTTATTCAACCATAAGATTTTATTATATGATACTTTTAACTTTATATCAAATTAAATTGATATTTTTGATTTCAAGACTATTCCTTGATAAATTTTATTCTCATGAAGTATAATGTTGTTAAAAATGATTCTAATCCTTTTTAATGAATTTTTCCCTCCATATCTATAATTTTTCATCCTTATAATGTTAACCTTTATTATTTTAAAATTTAAATTTGTATTATTTCCTTTAAATTATATATTTATCTTTACCCCTTTTTAATACAAAGTTTTATTAAACCTTTTTATGATGTGTGATTCAATAAAAAAAATTTAAAGAATACTGAAAAGGTTTTTCCATTCAAGGTTGAATGTTTTATATTCCACTCAAAATTTCCTTTAGAAAAAAATTTAATTGTTTATCAAGGATACATTATTGAGACTCTAATAAAAATAATGTTTTCAAAAAAAATCAAGTAATTTATCAAAATAAAATTTTGAAATTATCTTCTAACATTGTCTTCTATAATAATGTTACAAAAATTTTATGAAATATTTATTCCTGATTTCAGTTACATTTTTATTTTTATCTTTAAAATATCTATCTCATTTGGATTAATTTTCCCTAATTCAACCTCTAAATTCTCTATTTTAATACTCTTTTTTGGTGATTTAATTTTGGGTATCAACTGATTCAACTCTTAAGTTCATTTTATGTGATACCATTTGGAAATGTTAGGAAACCCATTTTATTTCCATGGGTTCTTCATGATGTGATTCATGATTTATTTTTTGTGTCACACATGTATATATTTTATAATTTTGAGATGTATTGGGTCTATTAAATCCCTAAGATTTTTTGGGTCTATTAAATATCTCCAATGAATTTTTAAATGTTTTATATCACATGAGATAATGACGTTATGTGTGGGAATTTTTTATTGTTTATAAAATAATGTGTGGACATATGTTTTGTTTACTATAAGATGAGTGGACATATTTTTTGATTAAATCATCATGCATAGACCTCTTTTTTCAAAAAATGATGTTTGAAAATATTGTTTTTTCATAACATGATGTGCAGACACTTTTTTATTCACAACTTAATTTTTGGACAAAATTGAATTTAATCACAATGTTATTATTTCCTTATGATTATGTTTGTGCCATAATTCCATGTTATGATTTCAATGACATTCCATACTTCTATGTTGTATGCCCATGATTATGTTTCATGTCACATTTTTATTATCTCATATTCTTATTCCATGGAACATGCTTGTTCATTTGAGATTATATAGCCTGCTATTATGACTTATTGAAAGCTCTTATTAATTCATGTTCTTTTTAATAAGATATTTCTTCCAAAAATTTGTTTTATCACTTTCTTATGATCTAAATCTTATGTCTATGATGTCATTCTGGTTTCCCACTTTTTCCTCAAAAGTGATTTCGAAATAAAAAATTTAATTTTCCGTCATGTAGCTAATCTCTAAAGACACTAAAACTTTAGGTTATAGGATTATTTTATTATTGTGAGATATAATGTATGAATTATGAAATTATATATAAGTTTTAATTCATTAATATCACTTTGAATCAAATAAAATTTTTAAAGAATGTGTTTTTACCACCAAAACTAGGATTGTGGGTCTAGGGAACCTCGGTTGGTATCAGAGTAGGTTTAGTTATTTTTAAAGATTAGTTTAGTTATTTTTTGGTATTTGGATGAGAGAACTTTTGTAAAAACCCTAGGAGTAATTCTAAGTATAGGATAACATCCTAAAATGTTTTTAAATTGTATATTGTGTGGTTTCCTAGCATTTACATCCCTACCTAGATAAAAACATGTGGATATAAGCATTGGAATATATGTATCTAGGTGTAATAACCATAAAAGGCTAGTTAAGTATTAACTCATTCTTCACCTAGTGTATGAAAAAGTGTCCTAACTACATGTAATGGCCCAGACCCTCATGGCCCATCCCTTTTCCAAATTCCGGAACCCCTAAGGGGTCGCACCTCATTTCGGCGTGACCGTTCGGTGCGACCGATCGGTGTCATCCATCCTTGTCGGGTCTTTCCTTCTACGGTCTTTCCCATAACGCCTCTTTTAGGCCTTTTTAACCTTTTGAATCATTTCAAGGTCGTTTTTAAGCCCATAATTAATATCTAAAAATCCAAGGAAACCTACCTACTAAATAATAATTAATATCATCGTGTTTAACCACCCAACCTCATAGAAGAACCACAATCCGACTTCCAAGGCGTTCAAATTTCTTATCCTGTAGCATTAGTATCTCACCTATTTATCACACTGGATTTTCTTCTCCTTCCTCTTGGCTAGTCTCTTTCTCTTCTTTGTGCGTTTGAAGTCCTTTATTTCTGAGGCAAGTGGTGCACCTGTACCTGAGCCCTGCAAGTCGTGCATCCCTGTTCCTGATGCGGAGTTGGAACTTCGATCTTTGATCAACCAAGTAGGGATTTCCTCCTTCGCCTCTCCTTTTTGTGTATCATGCGGGGTGGGTATGCTTCTGCCCCTGTGGAAATTGATGAAACGGAACTTAACGAAGATAATGAACTAGACTTTAAAGAATGGAAGTGGGTGTTATCAATATTCTGTTGTACTCATTATGTTGTTATGTGTTGTGAATTGTATGGGCATATGCTCACTGAAAATCATAGTCGTTGGTGGTCTTTCTCTGTGCACTATTGAACCTCGGTGCTCCTGGATGTTTAAATAACTGTAACAGGGAATTGGTTAATTACGTATACTCGGTTAAATAAATTGAAAGAACCAAGATCAACCCTTTTATGTGATAACCCTGGTTAAATCAGAGTAGAATTGAAACCATGGAGTGTGTTAAATATTTTAAATCTGAAAATAACTACATGGTCCTGCCTTGTGTTGGGGGTAGAGGTTTGGTTGTTTCTTCCACGGGCCGATTTCTGGGGTGATATAGGTGGGGATGGTATCCTATGTTGTTATACTTTCACTGGTTGTGAATTTGAGGTTGTGTGATTACTATGATTATATCACGAATTGGGGTGGGATCCTCTTTTGTTGAGAAACCATTGGCTCATGGATTTTGGGAACATGGGGTGGTATCTCAGGGTTTTCTTTGGTTCCAGTACTTCGAGGGATCTCACTTATCCCTTTGTTGTTGTGACTTTGCAAGAGAACTGGGTGTGAATGCTTAAATTTTTGTTGGTTGTAACTTTTTCCATTGGTTTGTGGTTATGATGTTAGTTGCCCAATAGTGTATAACTTTATTTAAATGAGATTACTTGAACATGGAAGCAAGAATAGCTTAAATGGGAATCATTTTTGGGGATGAGTTGTGACTCGGTTGTCAGCAGTGTGCTTCCTATGAATAGGGACGAGTGTTCTTGTGCTTGGATTGGCTTTGGAAACCCTAGGTTGGGTTGAGTGCTTGTAAACTATACCTAAATTTGTAGTTCTTATGTTTCTTATTTGCGCCCCACCCAAGCTGAGCACTTAGTGCCGAACACCCCCATTTCATGGGGGAGGGTGTTTTTCCCAACACTTCTATTAGTGGATGGTTAATAGTTCCTTTATTCTCCCTTTACCGAATAGCCCAAGACTCTTTGGGCAGGCTGTGATGGCCTGAAGTCCATTATTAGCCCAAGACTCTTCAGGCGGGGTAGTTTTGGTGGTTGGCCCAGGTGTTTATGGGCAGGTTGTTCCCAAGTATCTTTGGGATGAGGCCCAGGTGTCTTTGGGTGTGACGGTAGCTTTTGGGCCCATGTGTCTTCGGGCGTGGCAATGGTTGTTCTGTCCTAGGTGTTTGCGGGCATGGTTACGTGAGGTTGTTGTGGCCTAGGTGTTTGTGGGCGGGATAGCGGTTGTGGCCCAGGTGTCTGCGTGCGGGATAGCGGTTCTGGCCCAGGTGTTTGCGGGCTGGATGTGTGGTTGTGGCACAGGTGTGTACGGGCGGGTTTGGCCATGGGACTGCGGTGAGAATGGCGGGATTGGTTCGATTCATAGGATGTCTTTAATAACCAGTGGGAAAGCGGTGCGGGGTACCCAAATATATATGTGTTGTTACTATACATTATTTTACTTGCGTTATTTGGGGAGTATGCTTTGGTGAGGCTTGGGTGGTTAGTTTCCTTCATAGGTGTTGGGTTGCCTCCTTTCTCGCAGGGCATTAGTATGCCTCCCCACTTGTGAATGGGAGTCTTTGGCTTTTCTACTGAGTATACTTGTATGCTCAACCTACGTATATAAAACTTTTTTCAGGTTTCTAGGAGGACTTCAGGGATCGTGCGGGACCGTACTAGCTCGAACCTTGGGGAAGTTTCTGTTGTTGTTTTCCTTTTTTGGTACTTTACCTTTGGGGTTTTTATGCCTTGTATTCTTTTAATTTTATATCATGCATATGGGAATGGTTCTTTGGATTTACTTTTACTTCCAGTTTTGGTGTTGTTGGGATTTTACCATATTATCTCCCGATCCTATTAAAATAAAAAGGGGTTATGCCTTCCGTCTTGTGTGTGATTCAAAACCCTTGGTGCTAGTCGCCACTCCGGGACCTATTGAAGGCGGGTCTCGGGGGTCATTATATCTCCTTCAACTTAAAGAACGAAGGGCTTGGAAATTTTTTGACCCTTCCCTCCTTTTGGTGAAGGCGGGTCATGACACTAGACACCTAGTTTGACAATCTTCGTGGATATACATATACCTTTTATGAACCATTATGAAGGATTTTATCACATTTTTATGGTTTGGTTAGAGAACCTAATAGAAAAATGACCATGGAAAACCTATATTTAAGGATAAAAAATTATAAGTTAATACACATATATCATTTAAGTTTTATTTCCTTTAATTTAATATTTCCCCTTTTTACATGATCATCAAATTAATTATTATAATATTTAACTATCCCTTATTTAAGTAATGGATAAATTAAGGAAAAATCGAGTTGAAAGTGGGTGTAATAGAAAAATTTGTGATTATCTTAATGAGAAATCAAATGGGATAGGATATAGAGTGAGAAATATTATGGTTATGCTTAACCATTTATATTGAGTTATGATTAACCATTTGAACTTAGTTGAATTTCAAAACACACTAAAAAAGATAAAAATAGAGTTTTATGGATGTTCATCTAATAAAGACTATGGAGGAAACAAGACCCCATTTATTATATGTCAAAAGTATGGGAAGAATCACCTAGGAAATTAATTGAAAGAAACCGAAATTTTTTTCAAGTGTAGGAGGGTTTTCCATCAAGATAATGATTATCTATAAGGGATTAAGAGTCAAAATTATGAAATAGAGTATGAGATAGGCCTAACTAATTATCCACCCACACTTCAATGCTCCAAATAAAAATAGTTCTCTCATTACAAAAATCAATTCCCAAACCCAAGGGCTAATGAGGATAATAAACCCCATTAACCTTTAAGACCAATCAAACAAGGAAGTTCTTATTCTATGAATACCAATGAAGTAGGTCATGATAATTAAAATAATATTATCATATACTATGTATTTTTGTGTGTCTTATTGGATTTTGGTACTAGACAACCCATGATATCTATAAATTTATCAAAGAGCATCAAATCACTAACCTAATTATTTGATAATGAATTATCAAATATAATATCTAATTATATGAGTTTTGTATCCCAAGTTGAACTTTTTGGGAATAGTCTTTTCACAAATCTTATTATTATTCCTTTAGATTAATTTTATATACTATTGGAAATGTATTTAATATCTTCACATAGAATCTATATTAATTATTGAAAAGGGTAAATCATATTCCACATTCCAAATCAACTTATGATCATCCATAATAGTAAGGATGATTATGAACTCTCTGGGAAAAATTAATTCCACTATGTTCATCTTTATACACAATCATGAGAGGTATTTAAATTGAATTATTAGAGAGAAACTCAATATTGTGGATATTATAATTACAAGGGAAAATGTGTTTCAGTGTCTTGCCTATGATAGTGAGGTTTATATTGATCTTTTTTTATCTTATGCATATCATTGGTTATATTATTTAGTGAGTGATAATTGAAATTGTGAGAATGAAATTTATTTAATGGGGATGGAATATAACCCCCTGGAATTTTAGTATTAATTTTAATTTAAATAAATTATATGTTTAATATCTTGTTTCACATGCAATAATGAACTAAAACATAATCGTAATAATTTAAAATAAAATTATTAAATATCATAATTATAATATAGTAGTTAAATTAGAAATTATAAATAAACACATTATGAACTCTATATAGAAGAATGAAAGAAACGACATCAAGTATGAATCTTATTTATCCTAACCTAGAAGGTATGTAGCTTCACTAGGTTTTTCCCTAGGCTATGCAAAATATAAACTCCAAGAGTTTTGGTTTGAGTGAAATAATTTTTGAGAGAAGTTCAAGCTCATGTAAATTTCCATAATATCCATACTGGCTAAACCACCACCCATGACTGACACTAGATCTTTTCTTATCCTTTGGTCTTATGTAGAGATCTTGAGGGGTTATGTAAGTAGAAGTTAGGATGATATAAATATATAATTATTAATGCAATAAGTAATTTATATATAATATGTATTTTATACATTATGACTTCTGACATTTAAAGGAAGAGGAAGTTCATTTTTAATACTAATGGATTGATAAAATTCAATTAGTGTAGCTAAATAGTTAATAAAATAATTTTCTGAACAAAAATATATTTTACTAAAAATTAATTTTTTATGTTCTGTGAGTTTTATTATATTATGGTTAAATAATTATTTTAATGAAATTTATTGATAATATATATAATGAAATAAGTTAACATATATCCAATAGTTATTATTCGGAAATTAATAAATTCATTTTGTGCATAGAACATATGATTTTTCCTAAAAAAAATTATGCATTATGCACGCTTATATTAAAATTTATTTTTACCACTTTTAGAAATTAAATTAGATAAATTATTGGAATATTTTAAATCATAATGTTAAAATTAGTAAATAAAGGAATTTTTTTTATAAAAATAATTTAGCAAGATTAAAGTTAATTAACACGCTAATGGTTAAAGGGTTATTTTGAAATAATTTTTTTCACAAATGTTGTACACATTTTATCTAAATAAATAAAATTTTTATATTTGAAATAATGACTCTAATTTGATTTTTATGCATAAAAAAAATATATTAACACTAATATAATTTCAATTGGTAGGAAATGGGAATAAGAATAGTTAATATTTGTAAAAGTCATTTTCCTATAAAAAATGTTTTCGTTATATTTTTTATTTCTATTTAAAAGTTGAATTGATAAATTTAATAATTTTAATTTGAAAAAAATGAACTTCATTTTGGGAATGAATATAAAAATAATATCTTAGGATAAATTTTTTATATTTTTAAGAAAAGACTTATTTTTAGGTGAATATTGAAAAATACCATTTTACAAATACCATGAATTTTTTGAAATCATTAGAATATTAGAATAAAATAAAATTTATGAAATGAATTATTCACCAAATATTTATATAATAATACTAATTATACATTTAAAAATAATTAATTTTAATTTAAAATATCGAAATTTTATATTTTAGAACTTAAGCTATATTTTTCTATAAAATTATTTTCATATGTTTTACATTTATTATTTTAGAATAAATTTTTACCAATTTTATAAATTACATATAATAAAATTTATTTCATATTTATAATCATAATTTCCAAATTATGTAATAAGTTATATTTTATTTTTAGTTATAAAAAATAAATTACATGTGTAAAAATTAGTTATCACAGTAAAAGTCAAAATGGTAAAAGGGTTAAAAGAAATAATGAAAAACCTAAATCGTGTTAAAAACATGATTAAAAAATATTTTTTGAGGTCATTTTTGAAAAAAACTCATCCCCTATCCACTAATTTCCTCTTTTTCATCCACTTTCCTTCAATAGTGCACCTCCAATTACAAAAATGTCACTCATCTCATTTATAAAAGGATCTCTTCCCCACCTCACTTAAATTCACACCATGATCCCTATAGTTTAACCAAAATCTACCAAAATTCCTCCCCAACACTCTTATATACATCATAGAGGTTCTTTTAACCTCAAAGGACCACCCCTTAAAGCCTTAATCCAATTTTAAATGGAGTTATTATGAGTAAAAAAAAGTAAATATTTCCAAATCAATAATTTTTTTATATTTATTTAAGTCTTATTATGATGCCTAAAATTATATTATTCCATACTAAAATAATAACATCAGTATAATTAGTATACTAAATTTTTTTATATTGATGTAATAATCTTATATCTTCTCCATTCCTTAAAAAATGAGAATGTCGTTCGTGCATACATGTGGACTACTGCCTCCACGAAGCGGTGTATTTTTTTAATAATTTATTCAAATGGATGGATATAAAAGGATATTTAATGAATAAAATTTATATTTATAACATGTTTAATATTTTTAAAATAATAATCATTTTTCGACCTTTATCTCAATCTATGGAAAATGAAAATGTTTTTTATATGTGCATGTGGACTACCGCCTCCATGGAACGACATAATTCATTTTTCATCACCACCCTACTTACATGATAATAATAATTTAAATAATAAGTTAAATCATTTTTTATGAAATGAATAAGGTCATATTAAGGTTATATTAATATTTAATTGATTATTAATATACAAACTTTTATTTGTCAAAAAAATACTGAAACAAGATCATCATGGATTCTGTCTTCACAAATCATGACTAAAACTATCATAGAATAAACTTTGAAATTTAAAAATAATTAATTATATAACTGTTTATAATGTTTTAAATATTAAATTGGTATCAAATAATGGGTAGCGACATCAAAATTTTAAGGCATGCGTGAAATAATCAAAATCGCTAACATCTGATGATGAAAATAATCTATAACTAACTAATAAATATATGATAAATGGTTATAATCAAAGATTATATTGGGTAATGTATATGAATAATGTTATAAAATAGGTTATTAATATGGTTATATTTATTATACAGGAATTTGAATCACTTTAATGTATGTTGAGAGTTAAGGTAAGGGTGTTTCTCATCTTACTTTTCTTTATTTGAGACATATGTCATATTCACTACCTGTTTTATATTTTTCATTGTATATATGTTTTTAATGATTTTTTTATCATTATTTTTTAAAATTAATGGTATTTATAAATATATCTCAAGTTATATATTTCATGGTATTTCAATTCAATAGATACGAATGTTGTAAGGGATTTTTGATAACTCCAACCTACTTTCTTTGACTTATAATTCATAGCCATGAACTTATTTATTCTATGTTTTATTTATTACACCATAAAATTTTATAATATAAAAATCTTATCTCTATCTATATGGAAATTGAAATTTTTAATTCCAGGACTCTTCTTTGAATAATTTCTTTCTTATGAATTATTACATTGTAAAAAATAATTCTCATCCTTTTTAATAACTATTTTCCCCCATATAGATATTATTTATTCCCACAAATGTTCACATATATATTTTTAAATATAAATATGTATTATTTATTATTTTATTCAAATTTATCTTGAAAATTTTTTAAGATGAAGTTTTATATACCCTTTTTATGATGGGGATTCCATAAAGGTATTTTAAAAAATGATCAAATGTTTTATCCTTACCTAATCATATATTTTATCTTCCACTCTATATTTCCTCAAGTAAAACTTTATGTTTTTTTTTCAATGATGTTTTATTGAGACTCATTTATAAATAGTGTTTTCAAAAAATATTCATGTCAACTTACCAAAATAATCTTATAAAATTAACCTACAACATAATCTTTTTAAGATATTGTTTAAAAAATTATGAAATCTATTTTCATGGTTTCTCTTCCAATTTCCTCTTTATCTAAAAAATATATATATTTTTTGGAGTAATTTTTCAAAAATAATCCTCTAAAATAATTTACTGAATACTCATTTTTCATATCAACATATATAACCTTTTAGTTCATTTTAATTGATACCATTCATAAACCCATTTTTTTCTTTTAAGACTTCATGATATAATACATGATTGATTTTTTGTGGAACACATGTGTATAGTTTTTTAATTTTAGATGGGTTGGATATTTTAAATACATAAGACAATTTGAGTCCATTAAATCCCTTCAATTCATTGGTTAATGTCTTATACCACATGAGATGATGATGTTATGTGTGTAAATTTTGTTTTTTTACAAAACATGATGTGTAGAAATATTATTTTTTAACAAAATGATATGTGTATATCTTTTTTATTCATAATATGGTGTGTTCACATCTTTTTTTTTCATAACATTGTTTTTGGACATATATTTTTTCAAAACATGTTGCATGGACATTTTCTTCATTTACAAATTAATGTGTGGGAATGATTGAATTTTCTCATAATGTTATGATTTCCCTATGCCTATGTTTGTTACATAATTCCTTGTTAGGATATTTTTCAATAAATATTAATATTTCTAGGTCATTTTCCTATGATTATATTACATGGTTCATTTTTATTATCTAATACTCTAATTCCATGGTTCATGTTTGTTCATTTGATATTACATGTCCAGTTATCATGAATTATGGACAAAACTTATTATTCCATGTTATTTTTAAAAATATATTTCTCTCATGCTCATTTTTTTCACATTCTTATGATCTAACCCTTGATGGAATGATGATAATTTTTTCTTTATTGAATATTTTATCCCACCCCTTTCAAATGTTTTTATTCCCCAGGTTATAAAGATGAGTATAAAATATTATATTTCTATAAGGAATAATGTGATGATGCAATTATGGAAGAATGTTCAAAAGTATTATAAAATAAGTTTCTTATATAGGTAATCTCTAAAGACACTAAAATTTTGGGTTTTGGGATTGTATAATTATTGTGAGATGTAATCTATGAATTATGGAAATATATGTAAGTTTTAATCGATTCATCTCACTTTGTATCAAATCCATCATTTGAAGAATGTGTTTTTAGCATCAAATTCAAGAGTCTGGATCCCGGGTGACTCATGAACATCTTGCTCAGCTTTCCATATCTTCAAATGATTTGGTTCTCCTCAGTAATTCAAAGTACTTAGGCATAGTAGGTCTCCTTATTCAATGGATCTCATATTCAAACTTCATCTCATCTCTTTGATATATTGATGTACCAAGCTCTCAGTACTTCATAATTCTCACGCACAATATTTTTATGTTCTCTTAATATTCATAGGACTATTTTATTTAGTACCTTATATATTTTATATTCATAGAAATACTAATAGGAATATTAGTATCCAAAATGGAATTTTGGAAAATCCTTGATCTTTGGAATCAACAATGATATAATTTTTAAATTGATTAATGGATTCTTGATTTATCATTAACTCGCTAATTTAAATCCCCCACTAAGAATTCATTTTGACTTTCTAAATGCTTGAGAATTTATTTCCACTTAATCTTAAAAAAATATATTGTATTAAACACCTTTTAAATCTCTATACACATGTTCATAACCTCATACACTGTGATATGCCACCTGTAACTTCTGGCATAGAAATCAAAAATACTAGCTTCTCCTTCTATTGGTTCTACTTTAATATCATCTTGAATCAATATCAACATGGATTGACCATGAGGTTTGACTCTATAAATATCTTTATAGAAAAATCATTAAATTTATTCACTTATTTATTTAGAATCTATAATTCTAAGATTCTATATTTTCTCATTTTTTATGACTTTAGTACATTATCAAACACTCCCAAAGTTTGATGCTCACACATGAAGTCTAACGCATGCTTATCAAATTCATACATCCAAAAGTTCTCAAAGTCATATTCTCTAAATTCATATGGTGCAAAGTCATATGCTCACTTTAAAGTATTACATGGATATCTCAAAGTCATAATGAATTAATTAAATACTTATGATCCTAGAAAAGCATATGCACTCCTTTAAATTCATACAATAGAGAAAAACTCATTAGAAGCGCCCCAAAAAGTCATATGTCTAAAGTCTTATAGCCTTTTATCTCTAGTTTTGAAATTATATAATTCAGCTATTTTAAACCATTTCCACATTAAATAATTTTCAAAGCATCTCAACCACTTAAAAAATTATAAGTATGATTTATTCTCACTTGGATATTGTCCAATTTCTAAACATCTTCCCTATTAGGCATGACATCCAATTCAAACTTCCCCACTAAATAACAGATTCCAACTTTAATCAAATGATATAGATAACACTTTCATAATAATCAATTCTTTATATAACCTTGAAGTGTAGTGTATCAATCAACACATATATCATGTTATTTGGTCATGAATCATCAAAGTGATAATTCCAAGACACAGCCTCAAATACCTTTCTATTTAATACGGAAACACCTTTATCAGTTCTCTAAAAACTTATCCAATGCATATTGAAATCTTATTCATCACTAATCCTCTTTTTCAATAACAAATAAAATCCAATACAATGGGAAGAACAATCTCCCCCTTTGGATTTCTTGCCAATATTATTAGGTTGGTATGGAGTATGATATTCTCCTATAATACCAATTATAGGATCGAAATGATGATGTAGATGCTCAATATACAATAGGGGTGAATTGTACACTTTAAAAAAAATTGGGAACTTTTAAAGTTGGTTGGAAACCTTTCTATTGTTTAACAAGGTTAAAAAAATTAAATTCAAAAAACCTATAAGTTCTAAAAACTTGCTTAATTCCGAAAATGTGATTCTGGTAATGTAATTCCATAAATGTAGTTCCGGAAATGAAACTTCACAAAAGTTTACAAAGAACAAATATTTTACCTTAAAGCATATAGAATCTTACTATCAAAGAATAAAAGTATAAGAAAGTATAAGAAAGTTATACTTTCCTCAACAACCAAAAAGTAGCGGGAAAATTGAAACAATATAAGTAACAAGTAGTAAATATTTTAACCCAAATAGAAGGGTATGCAACAACCTTGGATAATGGTCTCTTGATTTATACTTTCAAGAAATTTTGTCTTACTCACACCAAGGTAAGCCCTCGATATGAAGATCGTAGTTTGTCTTGCTATCCCTGCAAGCCCTCAAAATTATAGGTAGTCGTCACCTCAATCTTCCTATCCCTGGAAGCCCTCAAATGTACTCAGGAACATTCGGAGTCTCACGAAGCAATTCTGAACAAGATGTTCAGTACGCACAAAGCATGAAAGTCTCTCTCTCTAGAAATCACTTCAGCAGCATGTAATCTCTATATTGATCAACTTGGTCATCAAATTTGTGAGATCTTTCAAATGATCTCCTATTTATAGGCACAGCTTCAATGGTCGACTCCCTCCTCAAATGGTCATATATTTCCTTGAATTTAGGAGGGACCTATACACGTGTCACTCAAACAATGTTTAGTAAGTAACTGAATGCACAACATCTTTTTATAACCAAAACATGGATAATAAAAAATATGGTTTCTTAACCAAATTAATGTTTCACAGTGTAAGGAAAAAATGAAAGATCGGAGTATAACCAAAAACATATTCGGTGTCTATAATACATGAGTATTCAGATTCTGTCTTTAAAAGAATTCGGAACCTAAATTCATTAGAATTCCAAAGTCTTAATTTCAAGGAAATTCGGAGTTTGAATTCATAAGAATTCAGAGTCTGAACATGTAAAGTTTGGAGTCTGAATTCACTAAAATTCTGAGCCTGAACTTAGAAAGTTCGGAGTCTGAATTCAGAGAATTCAGAACCTGAACTTAGAAAGTTCGGAGTCTAAATTCATAGAGTTCAGAACCTGAACTTAGAAAGTTTGGAGTCTGAATTCAGAGAATTCAGAACTTGAACAAAGAAAGTTCGGAACTTGAATTAGGATCTTGAAAAAATAATGCCCTATATATAAGTATTTATATGATTCCTAGGTTTTAGTTACTAAAACGAATTTTACACATTGAAATAAAATGAATAATGAAAAAAAAGATAAGGATAAATTTCCTTAGGAAAGTAAAATTTCCTTATGAAAGTAAAGCATATGGAAAATGAAATTTTCCTTAAGATAAGGTGTTTGTGATTTTAAAAACAAAAAGGAATGGAAAAGTCATAAGGAAACCTTATTGACTCAACAAATACCACCATAAATCATCTTATGTATATATGTGTGATTCACTTTCTATACTTTATTAACAAGACATACAATTAAAATATGGGGATCTTATCATCTCACCTTTATTATTTTAAAAACATTTTCTTCACCCTTTCTCAGTTTTGAATAATAGCTTATTCCATTATAGATAATCCTAATACCACATTAATTTTTTAGAAAAGAGCCTTATGTGAGACAACTTTAAGACTATATGGGAAAACCCTTTATAGAAGATAATAGTGCATAACAAATGTTTTTAATGTTGTCTATACACAACCATACTTGTGATACCATATAAAAATATCATTTTTGGGATATCCAAATAAATGGAATCTATACTCAACTCAAGAAACCTTCCAATAAAAAGTCATATGTAAGACTTATAAACTCCCCCTACTCTTATCTCTTCATCACCCAATACTCCCCCATAATAATATTTTCAGTATATATATCTTCATTCCTCTACTTTAATTTCCTACATTTTAGAAAAAATAACTAATAAAAATATAGAATTGGGATGGGGTATTTTATTTTTCATAAGTAATAGAAAGTATGAGAGTTTTCTCACATCCAAGTCCTCTCTTTTCCTCTAAAATCAATATGAGTAGGATTCTTTAAACTCCTTTTTCTATTATGATCCTCAATAGATAATTTTTTTATTAATTACCTTGAAATTCTTATTTTTGTAGAGAATTTTTAACCACATTAGTGATCAAGGAAAATTCATTGCTTGATGATTTAATTTGGTTCCTCCTAAATTATTCCTAGGATATTAAAATTATCACACAATATTTTGTACCATTCCCAGTTTTTCCTCACCTTCCACAAAATTTTCCTTGAGTTTTTAAATCCCTGATTTTGGAAATATTCTCATTATATTGCATATATTAATGTGTAATTACTTGTTTTCTATAATAAGTAGCATAAATTTTATTATTCTTTATTTTTTATCTAATTTCAGCAAACCAAGCCACATTGTTTGAAATTAATTCTTGACAAGCTCTACTTGATTGAGTTACACACATGCTTACTTATAATCCTCAACATTTCATGGATATTATTTTATTATATTCTGAATTTTATTCCCTTTTAAACAATATAGAACTTATCTAGAGATCATATTCATGCACTCCTTATTTTTATGACCTTCTTGTTTACATCTCCTATATAACTCTCCTAAATACTTAAATCTATTCTAAAAGGAGATATTTATTGAAATCTTGGTAACAGCTTTACATCCTTAAAAATTTGTTCACATATTCTCACCATAACCCCCCTTGGTTCATGCCTCCTTACTTTAAAAGACATATTATACCATAAATAGTATTCTTTGTGTCTATAGCTTCCACAACACCAGTAAATTTCATTAAACTGGGACCTTTACCTATGAGTATAAATCTATCTAGAATCTTGTTGGGGTTTTATTCCTTTAAATTGAGTATACTATTTCTTAGGGGGTAGTGGTCTCCTTGAGATATCCATATCTCCATTTGATTTATTAGGGGGGATCTCATTTAACCTATTGTTCTAAATATATTCCAACTTAATTTTTTCACCTACACTGTTAGAAATGGAAAATTTATTTTCAGCCGAATTAGGTACATATTTATTGGAAGTCCCCATTTCACTAAATTGAGAAGATTCTCCTTTTACCAAATTAGTTTTTGAAAATTACTCTTTGATCTTACTCAACTAATTTTAAGATTCAAGAAAAATAGATCATGTCTTGGGTACATCTTCTTCTTTTCCATCCAAAATATCTTAAATATCACCCAGAATACTCTCTTACCTAGTCAATATCAAATTTTTCTATTCATCTCATCAATATAACTATCTTCCTTTTTGATTATCTCTTTCATTTCTTCAGGAATTTATTTTCTTTTTCACTATAATTATCTTCTCTTTCTTGAATTATGTAATCTTCTCAAGACAAGATTCTAACTCACATTTTAACTACCACTCAATATATATCAATTCTTCCTTATCACCACTTATGGAAGTGTAAAAACATTTCCCAACATGATGAAATAAATTTACTTTATCAATGTATTGGTTTTTGGATGAGTCATAATTATCCTTATTGATCATTAAACTCATTTTCCTGCTACTTTAATATTTATTTTTAGTTTTACCATATTTATTCCTTTGAAATTTATCATCCTCTTAATCTGATTCAAATTCTTAAACCTTATTCTTTGGTCAGTACTTATCAAAATGATCAGTTTCATTACATTTATAGCACATTGGTGGTTTCTCTATCTTTCCTTTCTAATTTACCTTCTTGAATATGTTTAATAAAAGAGAATTGTTTTTGAATTATTCATTATCCCCATCATTATAAAAATCACTTGGTTTTAAATAATGTTCTTCTTTGAATTTTCTTTTTCTCATGGCCTTAAAATCCATCTTAACTTTTTATTTATTTTTGAAATCTATATACTTTCTCATTTCATAATCTATGATTATATTATGAACCTAATAAACTATCAATTCTTATCTATCTTATATAGATGGTACTTTTAGATTAAACCAATATAAAAAATTATCCAACAATTTTATAATAATTGTGGAATCGTCTAATTTCCTAAAAAATCACAAAATATTACTCATAATCTCATTGAATTTTGTAAAGTAATCTTAAATTCTCTTATCATTGTCCATATTTATGTCTTAAAATATTTTCCTCCATACTTGTAGTTTGGATTCCATGAATTTGATATTTATTTCATTATTACTTATAATTTTATCTCAAATATTCTTAATAGTTAAAATTACTATAACATTTTTCTACACTTTTTCTGAAAAAGACGTCAAGATATATATTTTTTTCTTTTAAATCCAGTTATAATTTACTTTTATATTTGTAAAAGTCATAGGGCCTCCCTCATGGATGGGTAAAAATCAATATTTTTAGTATATATTACATTTGGGTTGAGTGATATAAGGTATGGTAGCATCCTATTCCCCTATATATGGTAGTTATTTTCATTGAAATTAAGGAAAACTTGACTATTAATGGGGTTTTGATTCTCCATACTTGAAAACTTCTGGGATCTTTAAGAGGTAACCTATGTTATCTTTGATACCACTTATTTTTTCCCAATCTGGATTAAACATTAAGAGGGGTTGAATCGATGGACTTATTTTTTTAATTCTTCTTTTCAAAATCAAGAACCTTTTATTTTTAAGGTCTTGATTTACTAAATATATTCTCATGACCACACCAAATGAGAAGTAATAAAAAGAGAGATAATGGAATACAATATTTAAAATATTCTACCAAAAATACCAACTACTTATTGTAATTGGTTAGTCACCACAATCATAGATTCTTACATATATGTAAAATCAATTACACAATGGACTGTCGCAGTCCCATCAATATAGAATCGCACTATGTTATAGATCCTGAGTCACATAAGAGAGTTTTGTAAATTCATGCTGCCCCAATTTAAATGTATGATCTAAAATATAAAATATCCATGTTGATTCCTAGTTTCTACTAAACCAATATTAAAAATTATATTCCTCTATAAAAAAACTATATCAACTGGTCCACTCGTTTTCGCATTCAAGTCTATATTCTTAGATATTATATAGAACATAGACACATAGTTTCATTAGCTTTACAAATAATTAAAGAATTTAATTATCCTTTTCACTTTAAAATACTTTAGAAAAATAGGTCTTATTCTTCTTCAATGGATCCTGACTTTGAACTCATTATATTTTTAATACACTAATGTACTTGGTTTTTAGTACTTTATAATTATCTTACTCGATATTTAAATGTTCTATCAATATTCATATCACTATTTTCTTTGATACCTTCTATATTTAATATTCATAGAAATGATATCAAGAATATTAGTTTAAAAAAGGGAATTTTTTAAACTCCTTTATCTTTAACATGAATAGTTATCTCATTTTTTCAATCAGTCAATGGATTCTTGATTTATCTATCATTAAAACTAATTTGAATTCCCAGTCAATCATTGCTTTTGAATCTCTAAGAGACCCGTATATTTCTTTCAACTTATTATTAAATGAAATATACAACATTAAAAATATTTTAAATCCCCAACTACATGTTCATGAACTCATAAACTATGACATAGAACCTACAACTTATAGTGCAGCACTAAGAAACCCTAGATTCTCCTTCAACTTGTTCATATTTTATCTTGGATTGAATGATGATCCGCCTAGAGTGATCGTGATAATTTATTAATTGAAACTATTTATAGCCACATCAAATAATTTATTTTTATTTTTATTCAGAATTTATTATTATGAGATTATATATTTTATCATTTCATTTGACTTCAATATAAAGTCAAATTCTCTCAAATCCTGATGCTGACGCATGAATTCTAACTCAAAATTATCAAATTTATATGCCTATAAGTTCATAAATTTATATGATCCAAAGTCATACATTGAAAACTCATATTATCAATTTAAATTCATATGTGGATATCTCAAAGTCATATGAAATGAATTAAAGACTTTTGATCCTCCAAATTCTTACATAAACCACTAAATTTATACACAAGAGACAAAATCATACGCAAAACCCTATAATGTCATGCAGCCAAAGTTTTACAGCCTTTTAGCTCTAGTTCTACAATTCGATTCTTCAATTAGCCAAATCCATCACCTCCTCAAATTATCTCCAAAGATTCTCAACCACTTAGAAACATCATAAAAAAATTTCTTCTCACTTGGATATTCTACACTTTCTATAACATATACCTTAAAAAGAATAAAATACAATTCCAACCTCCCCACTAGATAACAGCTTCCAAATTTCATCAAATTATGTATAAAACACTTTCATCATCACCAATGTTTATAATAACATTGAATATTGGTGCATCAATATAAACATATAAAATGATTCTCTATCTTGAATTTTAAAAGTAATAATTCCAAGTTATGGCCTTAACACCGTTACATTTAACATGGAAGAACCATTATCACTTATCCAAAAACTCAACCAATAAATATAAACATCTTCTTCATTACCAAGATTATTTATTAATAATAAATTTAATTTCATACAATGGGAATTATAGGAAATAAATGGTTCTTATCAACAATATTTATAACTTCAAACAACTTCCAAGAAACACTTTATCAACATATTTACATCAGGTAACTTATATTAATTCCTTTTAGCCTTATTGAAATAAAATGAAAAACAAACAAAAATTGGGTTCAATAATATAACCATTCGTATTTATTATCAATAACTCCAAGAAAATTATACATCAATATGTGATCTAACTCAACTCTTATTCTCTCCCCTTTTCTCATTGTCTTCCACTATTTTCTTCTCTTCCCCTTTTGAAAATAAATAAAAATTATATAGAAGATTATGGAATCACTTCATTATTAATCAATATTCCATAAATCATTCTACTCTAAGTTTATGTGAATCATACTAAATGTAGAAAATAAAAGGATTTATTTTGACATAAAAAGTGTCCATTGGTCAATATAATATGATTTCTACTAATACAACCCATTACCATGAATCATTTAGGGGTTGTTATGATATGATCAAGCTGAAAAAGATTCATATCAATTGATATCTTAATTCATTTTATAATTATAACCTAATATCTTGCACTCATCACAACACACATGTGAAAAACATTCAAGTGAATATAAAAGGTTATAAAGTATCCCTTTTATCTCCTCAAATTTCCTTATTTACTCTCCATTTATCAAAATAAACCCCCCCCCCCCCTTTAATATCAGATTTTATTATTTCATAAACATTAATGAGATTATAGATATACATTCCTCATAAATGAATTTTTAAAGAAAATTCCAAAAAAAATCCATATTTTTAAGGAATAAATATGTTTAGCATATTATCAAAGTAAACTTTTACATAATATATGATCTTCATATTTATGTTATCAAGTTAGATATTTTCTTTAGATTTTA
Source organism: Viscum album (assembly GCA_963277665.1). NCBI lineage: Eukaryota > Viridiplantae > Streptophyta > Magnoliopsida > Santalales > Viscaceae > Viscum > Viscum album. The sequence continues at coordinate 1,283,031,763 of OY728155.1, read as the reverse complement.
TTTTCAATAACTTTTGATAAATCATTCCAACATGGTGAATTTTTCAAATTTGGAATAGTTTTTCAAGCTTACATATCTTTATTAGTTTTTATTTTGATAATTAGATTCATTGTAAATTCCATAATATGAATGCACATAAATAAAACACAAAATATTTTCGAATAAGGTAGATTTACTTTGGTTTCCTAGAGTAAAAAAAAGTTGATAATATTTTCTCAACCATAATACTCTTTTATTTTCTAATTATTCCTTTAAAGTACTCTTCAATCATGGTTTTTTTCAATTCATGATTCTATTTGGGTTTCATTGGTTCTTTTCTTCTCTTCTTATATGGGATCTTCTTTTTAACATGATATATAAAGGCACATTCATCACTTGGTGAAAATTTAATGTTCTTAAATATTTCTTCATGTTCTAGTGTAATTGTTAGGAAGTCCTTTGAGTTGTGTCTGGCTTTATTACACATACCAAATAGTTCATAATGATATCTAAGGTTGTTATCCCATGAAAACCACTAATGAAATTCAGTTTTTATATCTTTATATGGAATATTATCTTTTCCTTTAGCAATTTACTTTTCTTATACAATTTCATTTTCTTTTTGATTTTCTAAATTAGTTGGAAAATGTTCAAAAACTCCTTGGAAATATGCTTAAAATTTTGGGTTCTTCTACATGGAATCTTAGAAAATTTATTCATTTATTTATTAAGGTCATAGAGGTTACAATCAAGTAAAAACATTTACACATCCCTGGGCTAGTAAGGACAAGAGACACCCACTCCAATGTTTAACCCACTCCAAAGATGACCAATTTAAATTTAGTATCCCTAAGGCCTTACATTTGATTAGTTAAAGTTTCGTTAATCAATCATTAAAGGTCCCTTCTTACATATTAAATTATTACATTGTGTACCTAGGTCTGCACCTCTACCTACATTGCTACTATAATCATCACCCGAAACATCAACCATGTATATTTAGAGTTTCATATTTCCCCAAAATATAATAAATTGTTCTTATTTGGTTTAGTTCACTTACTTAACTATTTGGGATTATTTTGAACCATACTTTTATAATTTCTATTACCCAAGGATAACTCTTCTTTTTTCTGTTGCCTTTTTATGAATATATTTGTTACCAAATTTCCTTACCTTATTTTTCATGGACATCTCATATTTAATCATCAATTTATGCGTTCTTCATCTTTAATTTAATTATGACACATACTTAGTTGAGTTATTTATCTCTTTTTTGAACAATTTTATTACATTTTCCACACAAAAAATCAATACATTCAAATATATTTAATGTAAATAGATTTTCATCTTTCTCCTATGGATTTTTATTCTTCTCATATTTTATTCCCCATAATGTTGGATATTATTTTATTATAGTTATTGTAAAATTAACCAATAACCAACATCTATGTTACCAAACCTATTACAAAACCAACAATGATCCATAATTTTCAATATATTATTTTTTATGAATATATAGCTAGATATTTTTACATGATATTTTTATAACTTTCCATTTATATATTATTGATATTGATCTTAATATGTGATCATCATGTTTTCTCCATCAGGTAGAGGTATTTTAGAATAATGAACCCCTTTGTAATTAAGTGTGGTCAAAGTTCTTATTTCAGTGTCTTGTGAAGGCATAACTTGAGTTGCTTCTATATTTGAAAGTTTAACTTGATGCTCTTGAGATTTAAAATTGATGATGATTTTCTCATCCTTCACCATTTTTAGTTTTTCATTCATTAGACTTCTTGATTTTATCAAAAAAAAATCATGAATTTTTATTTTTTCTTGTAGAATGTGGTGAAACCCTTTAACCCTATTTTACTTGAAATGTAGTTGATAATTCATAAAAATAATTATTTATTTAAATGAATGGTTATTTTTTATATAACCTCTTATTATGTTCATATCTTTATTAAATTATATTAATAAACTCATTTTAAAAACTGGAGAATATTTCTTCAATATTTTCATTCATGGAATTCAAGGTTCCTAATTGTTTAGAGATATTTATACACATTGGAATCATTTATTTAAAAAGATGACTATAAATTTTTTGAATCTTCTTCACGATGGGTGATCTCATGATATATTATTTTCATGGAGGTAGAAATAAAGGTGACTATTTATATGGGAAATTAATGTAGAAGCATCATCATATTAGCACAAGAATCATCATATTCTTTATCACATGATTCTTCAAATATATGATATTCCCGTCTTATTCTTGTATCATATAGAGGATAGAATTGATAATATATTTTATTTACACATTATTATTATATATATTTTGAACTACATGGGGTAGAACTATTTTCCACCTCCTTGTTATTCGATTCTACCATTAAATATTTATCTTTCATACCTAATTTTTATTCATTGGGATTACTGCATGGGAAAACTAATTTTTATTCCACTATTTAATATTGATGGATTCTCATCATAAGTTTCTTTTGAAAATATATTATAAACAGAGATATTATAGTGAAATATACTTTGATTACCTTAAAATTATAAAGAGACATCTTTCTTAGATGTGTCTTTTCTCAACATGTTTTAAACTATTTTCTACCCTTTAATCATTTTCATGGTATACTTATCTTCCATAGTTTCTTTAATAGGATACTCAAAATATTCTTCAAATCTATACTTCATACAACCTTTAAAAAAAGATATTAAAACCTCCAAACTTGAGACTATTTAGAATATAGTTATAGGTGTGACATTATGCTCGGATACCAATTTCTAGAATCACAATGGGATGTGACCAACACTAATATTGGGGAGAATCTATGTTGGTATTCATTTTAATCCAATTTAAAATTTTATCCCTCATTAAATATTTACATATTAAGTGAATGGATTTCTATCTTTATGTATCTTAGCTTTAGTTACTATGCATGCATATTTAAATAGGAAATAAGCACAAAAATAACATTGGGTTTTTTTGGTGAGGTTTGCCTCTTTATGTATGAAAATGTCCCAAGTATACGGTGGTAATTATCACACTGGAACACCAATTATTTCTTATTATCAAAGAATAATGGGAAAGGGTAAGACCTTGGACTCTATATACTAGAATTTACTTGGTTCAAAGAAATAAATGGATTACTAATATGTAATCTCTATAGAATAAAAGATTTGGCCTGATCCTTGTGATTAGTGAAATGTTACTCAGCATCGGTCTTTTATAGGCACAAATCATCTAATATCCTTCCTTAGAATGTAGAAATATTTAGTGATAACTCAAGATTCCTAAAAATTATATAACAAAATATTGTAGACTGTATCACTCACTTCCTTCGACATATAAATAATTATCTGTAGGAAAGGTTGGGACTCTTTCACTTTCTTCTTCTTCTTTAGTGAAAATAAATTTTCTACAACAATTAATGGTAGATATCTCTCTATAATTCCTTGATACTTTAAGGTCTACAAGGATTCTATGTATCAGGTTTCTTACTTATTTTTCTTAAAATTTTAGAATATATAGTATTTTACAACTTTGGTTCTCCCTATCTTCTTTTTTGCAATTTTTATTTTTATATTAATAGTGTGAATGTATATTATTGTTTAAATCTCAATACTTATTATAATTATAAAACATAAAAAATCAATATATTATAAATATTTGGTATCTTTTGTATTAATTTCATTCAAACTCTTCCTATAAATTCATCTAGAGACTTTACCTAATAATTCCCACTTGATATTTAAATATCAAAATCCTCTTTTACACTAAAAATTTTGAGTTTAAGTTATTTTATAATTTCTCCACATATGCATGGAATGATGCATTATGACATGGAAAATTACCCCTTATAGTGTGTAACTCTTATCTTCTTTCATGGATCATGATCCTAATGAAGGATCATGGTGTTTGAATCTATGATTCATAGATCTTGAGCATTATCTAAATAAATTATTCAAATATTAAAAATGTTAATTCATTCTAGAAATATTAGTTTTCATGTCTTAGCATTATCAGTCTTTTTCTAAGTATATGACTCATATGGGGTCTCTAATCACTCAAATGAATTCCTTAAAAGACTTATACTCAATATCTAAATGACTCTTACATAATAATGGAAATGACGCATATGTAGAGTTCCTTTACTTATAACTGGCTCATATAGTATAAGAAATGACTCATATATAGATGGTAAATGACTCATACAGTATAATAAATGACTCATACGTTGATGTTAAATGACTCATACACAACATCAGGATGACACATGCATGGGTCTAGAATGGCTCGTACATAGATGTCCCTTTGAAAACATCCTCTAGAAAATCAAAATAATACTTACAATCCTCACCAAATAATCCTAACATATTGGAAGATAAAGTCTACATAGAGTCTAAATCACCTTGTAAATATTTATTTCATGTATACACTACTTTTAAACATGATTAATAAAACTAAAATCATTCTTATAGAACTCAAAAATTACTTATATATAAATCTTAGGACACGGCCAATTTTTCTACATCAATATATAAATTCCATATTTCACTCCAATTATCTCAAAACCTCTTCAAATCTTTAGAAGGATTATAAAATGTAAAAATGAACTTCAAACTTCATCCAAAGGATCTTTTTTAAATGGATGGTCTCTCCCCTTTTTTTAATAGCTTCCTTATCAAGTATGAAATCCAATTCCAACTACCCCACTAGCTTGAATCTTTCAAATTACATTAAATTTTTTAAGTAGTACTTCCATTTAGTTAGTACTAGTTTTGATATTAATATCCACATAATTAATCACCACATATAATTCTAACTTCATCCAAGTATATTTTCATATAATATTATACTTATGATTTCCATAAAGGAGGATATTCTCACATCTACTTGAACTATATTTATATATGGAACATCAAGTAGTAACATCATCAAACCATCATTTCCAAGTGAATATATCTTTAAATATGACTAATGGTAGAACCTAATTCAACTTATCAAGTCTTCTCTAATGAATTCTACTCATCAAATCCTAGAATCGTCATTATTTTCTATAATAATAATGAAATCATGTGACATTAATAAACAACTTTTCCATCATGTGATTGAACCTAAATTAATCTAATGTCAAAAGGTTATTCTTTATTTCATTTCTTTTCCATAGAAGTAGTGGTGGTAGCTTTATTCACTTACATGCTTTAATTTAAACCATTAGTCCTTAAATAGTATTTAAAATTCATTAAACATAAAAATACCATGCTTTGGAACGCCATGGTTCTTCTCAATAATCTTGGGAACCTCAAAAAACTTCCAAGAAACACATTATCAAAAAATTTAAAATATGTAACTTCTATATTACCTTTGATCCTTATTAATAAAAAATACATCACAAATATAAAGTGGGTACAATAGGGATTGTATGCAGAATATACTTTATTTTCTTTATGATATCCTATAAAGATACACTTTGTGACTCTAGATGCTAGTTTATTTATAGAGATATCCTTAACAAATTATCCTCATACCCTACTTTAATATGTGGAAAATGGATTTTTTCATACCAAATCTTGTATGGAATTCCATTTTTCATTTCAGTTGTAACCCAATTTAGTATTTGTACAATAGTCTATAATTTGTTTCCTTAAAATGATAATGGTTTGATCTAATGACTCATCGATAATCATACCATGTCCAATAAGGTGTGATTCCTCCTTTCACGGAAAAAATTCCACTGTGGTTCATATCAAGGGGTGATTTAAGATAGTATATCAAACACCCTTAGATAATCAATAAACTTTGGGTTAATATATTCCTATCCTTGGTCTGATCAAATTTTCTATTTATTATTACAAAGATAATTCTCTACTTCATTATTTCATTCCTTATATTTTTTAAAGTAATTAGACTTATAAATCAAAAATTATATGTATCAATATCTACTAAAGTCATCAGTAAAATTTTTGAAGTAATATTATCCACCTTTCGATTCAATTATAAATATTCCACACCCATCTATATAAATTAATTCTAAAAGATATATGTACATTTCACAATTTACACTAAATATATCTTTGGAAATTATATCTTGAAAACAAGTGTGACATATATCAACTGGTTTTATCTCGAAATAATTAAAATATCCTTCTTGATATAGCTTTTTCAAATGTTTCTCATTTACATGACCAAACTGGTTATTCCACAACTAGTTGTGATATGAGTCATGTTAACATGATTTCTAATTGATTTATAAAACTTTAATTTCATTTTCTAGTATATAAAAACCATTATTCACATATGTTGTCTTTTTAAAAGTGGAAAATATTATTTTTGAACATGAAAGAAAAAGATATCCATATATAATCTAGAAATGGATATTATACTCTTGGTTACATGTAAGATTATAACCTTTTATAGAGTAATCTCAGGTTCATTTTTAGGTATTTTTTTTTTTTTGATATTTAAGTTACTTTGGGTTGGTTTATGTCCTGGGGTGTGTTTGGGTGAAATTTTAAGGAATTTCGGAAGATAGGGGTTGTGCATGGTTTGTATAAACTGTGTGGATAGTGGAGGTCAGCAAGGTTGGCACATGGTTTTCCTAATCGTGTTCCATCAAGTTGTGTGGTAAGTGGAAGACCACACGGTTGGCTCATAGTTTGGCCTAACCGTGCGGCCTCCTAGGTGAAACTATGTGCGCGGACCAGTTTATTCTGAAAATTGGTTTTAAACCCACCTGAACCCACGAAACCTCTCTAATTATACCTAGTCTTGGGCTTGGCAAATTATAGGTCTTCCCAAAGGCTTCTGGAGGGATTCCAAGGTGATCCAAACACTTTTCTTTGAGATCGAAATCCCGTATTGAAAATCCACTCTCCTCCCGGTAAGTGGATTTCATCCTGATGATTCTCTCTTTCTTTCTCTTATCGTTTCTAGATCATTTCATGGAAGATATCTCCCATTTTCTTGGATCTAAACCTATGATTTGAGATCTAGATCTAGGATTGTGGATCTAGATCTAGATTTTCAATATTTTGATATCTTTGATCTTAATTTTGGATTTAGGGATTTAGATCAAGAGCTTGATCGATAACATTGTGCCACTCGGATTTTGGTGATTTTTGTTGGGCTAAATTACATTAATAAACAGAGGTAGGTGGTATAAATCAAAATACCATAGTCATGATTTTGATATGTGTATGAGTTTATGATTTTCTATATTCTCTAGATGATTTATTTCCTAAATTGGAGTAATTAGTAATGTCGAATTGAATTGAGTTTTCCTCGGTGATTAATTGAGAATTGAATCACAAAACAAATGAGGGGGTTTGTCCAAATAGATATTTTGGAGATTTTTTATGCGTTCAGATATTATAATTGAGATGTTGTATTGATTGTGATAAGATAATTAATTGGGGGAAATTAATTATCAAATAATTATGTAGGCCATGAAAGATAATTAATTGTGAGAATTAATTGTGTTCCATGATGTTGACCAAAGATAATTAATTATGAGAATTAATTATGGGTCATAATTTTGATCAAAATATAATTAATTGTAAGAATTAATTATGACAAGTTGATATTTGATATATATAATTAATTATGAAGAATTAATTATTGAAAGAGAATTTTGTTTATTGATTAATTAATTGATGAATTAATTAATGGGTTATGTTATTAGTTAATTTCTAAATTAACTAATGGCCTATAAAATGTTTAAATAATCATTGGATTAGTAATTAAATAATGTGAAAAAGTCTTGTGAATTAAAGAAATATTAAATGGCTGAGATTTTTTTGGTGCTAGACATGGCGTTCTAGAACAATTATAAGTTTTTACTTAGACATGGAATTCCTCCAAAATAGTTATCCAAGATTGAGATTATGGGGTGATAGGCATGACGACATACACCGAATGATAAAAGAAGTACTAGTCATGATGACCTACACTAAACGAGATTGTGGCACAAGGCATGACGTCCTACACTAGATTAATGATGATTCAATGAATATTTGGGGTGATAGGAATGATGACCTAAACTAAATAATTAATTATATTGAATGATGAATCAATTGGGAAACAAGAATTGAAACTGGACCTAATGTGATGATTAAAGATTAAATGATAATGTGATAAATGTTTAAATTATGCATTGTATTTATTGCTTCATAAATCTACATGCACTATCTTTTGACTGAACTCATTTTAGATATCATTTGTGGTGACCTACTGAGTTTTACTCACACCATATTCAGGATTCCTGATCATCACCTGAGCAGACTTTGTTATTCTAGGACAGGATAAGGGAAAGGCCTTGGGATAGGTTTCAGTTTGGGATTGGAGCATGGGATAAGGAAGCAAACATGGTTCGAGACCCGCTTTGGAGTCTTTGTGTCTTTAATTTTAATTTCATTATAGAAACTTGACATTTTAATTTTCAAAGAATTTTTTACCTTTCAGTTGAGTATTGTATTCACATTTTTTTGGTTATATTATGACATGGATTTCTTCTGGTTATTCATACACTTCCACACTTGGTTATTTTTAATTTCTTCTATTGGGTTTTTATTCTAATAAAGGAGGGTATAGTCTCTCCAAAACTAACATATCAAACCCTCGCTTCTAATCGGCACCCTATGGCATATGGGGAGGTGCGATTGAGGGCATGTGGCCAACCGGCTCGGCTTACCGTTCAGTGGCTCCCGATTCGGGACGTCGCAAAGTGGTATCAAAGGGGTTTTCTTTTCTTTATTCTTCATTTGTATTACTATTTTGGTAAAGGTAGAAAGGATACTAGGAAGAGTCTAGGCTTGTTAATGAGCTCGTGCATGGGAGTTGCAAACCCATGTATGGGGAAAAATATGAGTACTCAGGGTGGGATTGTTGTGATTGTTGTTTGTTGTTATATTTGGATATTATTTCACCTTGTGTGACACACTTGTGGTGTGATATGATATTTGTTTTGAAATTTGTTGAATTTTTATTTGTGGCCAAAAGATACATGATACTTGAGTCTGCATCCATCATTCTAGGCACTTAGGGTTGTTGTGACATGCATCATTCCAGGCACTCACGAGAAAATGGGTTATGGGTAAGTTGTTGAAATTGAACTATTATTTCTTATTGTGAGATGGAAATAATGATGCATAATGGGAATAAATGGGTGTTTATTGGGAACCTTGAGTGATGAAATTATTATGAGAATTTAATTAATTGTTGAATTAATTAATTTGAGATAATGTGATTAATTAATGTTTGAATTAATTAATGAGAATGTATATACCCTTATTAACCAATACCTAGGAGTATGATGGTTAAGGGTAGTGAAAAGGCCTTGGTGTTAACCGAGTGGCAAGAAAAAGGGGAAATGACATGTTGAAACTTTTTGTGTTCATTTATCCTCGTGCATAAATGTTATGAGGTTGCGTTAAGTGACCTAAGATGTATGTTTATATTTGTAGAGTTATTCCTCCACAACACTTGTTGAGGGAGAAAATGAGGGGTATGGATCTGAACAAACTTCTAGATAGGTATATTAAGGTACTATTGGTGCAAGATGAGGAGAAAAAGGAATAGTTCCAAGAGAACTTTGCATGTTTCATGCAATTCATGGAGAGAGACCCAGGGTGGGTTCAGAAAAGCATGTCTGAGTTGACAAGAGAGTTTCAGCTATAGAAGCCTCCTACTTTTACTATTGGGGGTGGACCTGAGGGAGCGAAATTCTGTATTGAATCCATAGAAGATTATACTTGAACATTTAGAGACCATGACAGAAAGGAGGGTCAAGTTGGTTGCTTATATTTTTACAAGGTTCATCAAATCACTAGTGGGACATTCTGGTATGATATGGACTGACTAATGAAATGTTATGGAAGTACTTTATGGAGATGTTTTTGAATCACTTCTATCCAGAGACACTAAGACAAGATAAGGCTTCATATTTTATGCATATGATCCAAGGATGCATGTCCATAATGGAATACGCAGGACGTTTCATAGATTTACAGCATTTTACTCCATCTTTGGTGATAGATTAGGCTTCTTTGTAAAAATGATTTTAGAACGGACTTAGGTGTGAAATTAAGTCACATGTGAATATCTTTTGGCTGAATAGATTCCCAAAAGTGGTTAATCAGGATCTCATTTCTGAGGGGAACCTAAAGGAGGATTCAAGTACAAGATAGGTAGCTGGATGATCAAGGAGTGGACCTTCTGAGATCAGGAAGCGTCTTCATGAGAACCTCAGTCAGGATAGTGGAAAACAATGTGGACATTTAGGAGGAACATTTGCATCGGATCTTTCTCACATTATTTTCCACCAGTGCAGTAGGCAAGGACACTATTGTACACATTGTCCTCGACCACCTTTGGAGTGCAGATTTTTTGGCAAGATTGGTCACCTACAAAAGTTATGTAGGAAGCAGCGATGATATGGTACTGAGGGAGAATCTACTTTGAGTCAGAGTGTTGGAAGGGGGTCTTCTACACCATTAGGTCTGGCACTTGGAGTTCTACGAGAAGAGGCGGTGGAGGCAGTTGAAGTGGTGCTTCAAGGAATGAGTGCCCATATCAGCAGAGTGGTGTGGCTCAGGGGAGTCAGACGACACCACAGGGAAGAGGGGTAGGACAGTTACATGCGGTGAAGCCTACACTTGTGGAGAGTGAGGATGATCCATCAATAGTGAGAGGTACTATTCTAGTTGGTTCTACATTAACTACTTCCTTGTTTGATACTAGAGCCTCTCATTCCTTTATATCTTCAAATTTTTTAATCCATTGAACCTGGAGGTGGATTCCGTAAGTGGGGTGATGAATATTGATACACCATTTGGAACACGGTCTAGGGATATCTTTTTATGAAAGGTATTTTCTCTAGATATTGTATAGTTTAGCTTCCTTTGGGATATATATGTTCTTGACATAATGGGCTTCGACCTTATTATGGTAATAGACATTCTAGAAACATAATGATCCTACATAGATTGTTACCAAAGTAGACTGACCTTTGTATCTCTTGAGGGTGACTGGTATGTTCACCGTGGAGAATGGGATATCCATGCTGGCAGAGTTGGTACAATTACTTAGAAACTATGAGAACTCATAGCCCAAGTTTCTAGTCTTTTGTGGGGTGATGGGAGTGGTAGGCATGACATCATTCCACCAGTAGTATAATTGTTTCAGGATGTCTTTCCAGAAGATGTTTTTGGGTTTCCACCTGAGAGAGATGTGGAATTCACTATTGATCTCACGCTAGGGGATGATCCAATATCTATTCCACCTTACAGAATGGAACAAACTAAGATTCAAGATCTCAAAATGCAGTTGGAGGAGTTATAGGATAAAGGGTTTATCCATCCAAGTGCATCTCCTTGGGGATCACCTGTTTTGTTTTAAAATAAGGATGAAGGGAGTTTACGCTTGTGTGTAGATTACAGTAAGTTGAAAAAAATGACCGTGAAGAACCGATATCCTCTTCCGCATATCAATGATCTATTTGAGCAACTGAAGGGGGATTGTGTGTTCTCAAATATTTATTTGAGATCAGGGTATCATCAAGTGAGAGTTCAGACTTTTGATATACCAAGAACCACTTTCATAAGTAGGTATGGCCTTTATGAGTATTTCATAATGTCATTTGGGTTGAAAAATTTCTCCATCAGTGTTTATGGACTTGATTAATAGGATCTTTCATTTGTACTTAGATCAGTTTTTGGTGGTGTTTGTGGATGACATCTTGGTGTACTCTAAGACTCATGACAATCATACCCAACATATTGACATTGTCCTGGGTACACTGAGAGAGCATTGTATATACTCCAGGCTATCTAAATGACAGTTTTGGATTGAAATAGTACACTTTTTGAGGCACATCATCTCAGAAGAAAGTGTTGAAGTGGACCCAAAAAAGTACAGGAAGTGATATCTTAGGAACATCCCAATAATGTTTTTGTTATCCAATGATTTTTGGGATTATATTGTTATTATAGGAGGTTCATCTAGGACTTTTTCTATTGGAAGGATCACTTACTGGTTTGACAAATAAATGGATAATGTTTTTTTAGATAGAAGTATATGAGAATTACTTCCAAGTGTTGAAGAAGCACTTGAATTCAGCGCCAATTTTGATCTTACCTGAGTCATGTGAGGAGTAAATGGTGTATTGTGACAATTTTGGGGTCAGAATTAGAGTTGTGTTGATGTAAGGGGATAGAGTCGTTGCTTATGGATCTTTGCAGTTGAGGCCACATGAATAGAATTACCCTATGCAAGACCTCAATTTGGCAGCAATAGTTTATGATCTTAAGTATTGGTGACACTATCTTTTGGTTGAGAAGCTTAAAGTTTTTACGGATAATAAATTCTTCAATTATATCTTTTCACAGTGTGAATCGAATCTTCGGCAGTGAAGATGGGTAGAGTATATGCATTCCTTTGATTTTGAACTGGCATATACACCCGATAAGGGGAATAGTGTGGTTGATTCCTTGAGCAGGAAAGTCAGACTCAATTGGTACATGAGTCAAGTGCATAGTAGAATATGATGACATTTCTGGTGGAAATGCATGTGGTAGATCAAGAGAGTTAGGAGAGGATAACTCTGGTTTCTATAGCAGTGGAGTCTACACTCTTGAGACAGATCAGGGACAAGAAATACGAGGATCTAGAGTGTTTAGACTTCAGGGAAATACATGAAGGTGGGGAGACACCTTTAGATTGGATAATATATGGGGATAAGATCATCTATATGAAAAATTGGTTTATTGTGCCCTTGAGTATGCGAGTGGAACTCATGCGTGAATTTCATGCCTCCAGGTGACTGGTACATCCTGGGGTGACAAAAGCGTACCATGACCTACGACAATAGTTTTGGTGGCCAGGCATGAAAAATGAGATAGTAGGGTCTGTAACTAGATGTTTCACCTATCAGTAGGTGAAGGCAGAGCATCAATGACCTGGAGGCCTATTGCAGTTTTTACCTATTCTAGAATGTAAGTGGGATGATGTGACTATGGATTTCATGGTAGGACATCCAAAGACTCTTATGAAGAATGATTCTATTTGGGTCATTTTGGATTGGATAACGATGGTATCACACTTTTTTTCTTGTCAAGGAAACCTTTACAGTAGAGAAGTTGGGAGAGCTATACATGGGAGAGATATTTTTTTTGCATGGGGTGCCACGGACTATAGTTTCATATCACGATTCACACTTTAATCCATGCTTCTGGCAGGGCTTATAGAAGGCGCTTGGTACATGGGTTCTTTTAAGTATTTCCTTCCACCCACAAACATATGGGCATTTGGAGTGTACCATATAGATGTTAGAGGATATGGTATAAGCATATGTGCTTGACTTGGTGGTTCTTGGGAGAAGCACTTGGATTTAGTGGAGTTATCCTATAATAAAATTTATCAGGAAACTATTCAAATGGAACCTTATGAGGAACTTTATGGTAGAAAAATTAGATCACTAGTATATTGGTTAGTGGTGGGTGATTCAGAGTTATTGGGATCGAATCTCATTCAAGATACATCGGAGTAGGTGTAGTTGATTCAGAAATGTATGGCTATGAATCATTGTAGATAGAAGTTGTATGCTGATAGAATGAGATTACCTCTATAGTTTACCATGGGTGATCGTGTATTCATTAGGGTTTCACATAGATTGGGACACCATAGGATACAGAGGCTGGTAAAGTAGGTGCCCAGGTTCATAGGACTGTATGAGATGCTAGAGAGAATCGGGCAAGTGGTGTACATATTAGCACTTCCACATAAATTCAGTATTATGCATGATTTTTTCCATGTGTCACAACTACGGTGGTATCACCCTGACCCATCTCATGTTATTGATGTGGAAGAGGTTGACCTTGACATAGATGCATCTTATGAGGATAATATGATACCTATGTTGGGTGGAATTGACAAAGTTTTATGGGGAAATATCATGTCGTTAGTTCATGTGTTAGGACCACATGGAAGTTTTCAAGAGGAAACTTGGGAATGGGATGCAGACATAAGGGCTCATTCTCCCAATCTCTTTCTCTCAGAATCTTAGAGAATTTTAAGAGTGCATATTGAGGATGAGCTATTATAAGGTGGGGAGATTGTAAGATCCCTACCTTTTATGAAAAAATATTGGGCATGTTTTTAGGTAATTTTTGTTGATATTTAAGTTCTTTTGGGTTGGGGTATGACCAGGGGTGTTTTTGGGTGATGTTTTAAGGAATTTGGGAAGATATAGGGTTGTGCAAGGTTTGTGTATGGTTTGATCAAACCATGGGAAAGAAAACCGTGCGGATAGTGGAGGTTAGCACAATTGGTGTATGTTTTTCCTAACCATGATACATCAAGCCATGCGTTCAGTGGAAGACCACACGATTGGAACATGGTTTGGCCTAACAGTGCTACCTTCTAGGTGAAACCATGTACACAGCCCAATTTAATTTGAAAATTGATTTTAAAACCACCGGAACCTGTGAAACCTCTCTAATTTGACCTAGGCTCGAGCATGAAAATTTCAAGGTGTTCCCAAAGCCTTTAAGATGGATTCCAAGGCAATATGAACACTTTTCTTTGAGATACAAATCCTTGATTGAAGATCTACTCTCCTCTCGGTAAGTGGATTTCATCCTGATGCTTCTCCCATTGTTTCTCTTAACTTTTATTGATATTTTCATGGAAGATCTCTCTCATTTTCTTGGATCTAAACCTATGAGTTTAGATATAGATATAGAATTATGGATATAGATCTATATTTTCAAGATCTTGATATCTTTGATCTTAATTTTGGATTTAAGGATTTAGATCTAAATCTTGATCGATGACGTTGTACCACTCGGGTTTTCGGGATTTCTGTTGGGCTAACTTATGTCAATAAATTGAGGTAGGTGGTATAAATAGAACTCCCATAGTCTTGATTTTGATATGTGTATGATTTTATGATTTTCTAGATTCTCTTGATGATTGATTTCCAAAATTGGAGTATTTATTAAAGTGGAATTTAATTGAGTTTTCCTCGGTGATTAATTGAGAATTGAATCACGGAACAAACGATGGGGGTCTGCCCAAATAGATATTTTAGAGATTTTCAAGGGGTAGAGATATTGTAATTGAGATATTGGATTGATTGTGATAAGATAATTAATTGGGGGTAATTAATTATGAAATAATTATGTATACCATGAAAGATAATTAATTGTGAGAATTAATTATGTTCCATGATATTGACCAAAGAGAATTAATTATGGGTCATAATGTTGATCAAATATAATTAATTGTAATAATTAATTATTACAAGTTGATATTTTATATAGATAATTAATTGGGAAGAATTATTTATGGAAAGATAATTGTTTTTATTGATTAATAAATTGATGAATTAATTAATGGGTTATATGATTAGTTAATTGCTGAATTGAATTTTAAATATTTAACTAATAATTGGATTAGTAAATAAATAATGTGGAAAATTCTTGTGAATTAAAGAATGATTAAATGGATTAGATTTTTTTGGTTTTATACATTACGTTCTAGACCAATTAAAAGTGGGGACTTGAACATGGTGTACCTCCCCAATTGTTATCCAATCTTGAGATTATGGAGTTCTGGGCATGACAACCTACACTGACTGAGAAAATAAGTGTTAGGCATGATGACCTACACTCAACTAGATCGTGGTGCTAGAAATGAGGTCCTACACCAAATTAATGATAATAATGAATGATGATTGAACTGAGATTTTGGGTGCTATACATGAAGACCTATACTAAATAATTAATGATATTGAATGATGATTCAATTGAGAAACATGAATTTAAATTGGGACTAATATGATTATTAAAGATTAAATGACAATGTGGTAACTGTTTAAATTATGCATTGTATTTATTGCTTCATAAATCTTCATAAACTATCTTTTTACTGGACTCGTTTTATACACCGTTGGTGGTGGCCTACGGAGTTATACTCACACCCTTTTCAGGTTGCTTGATTGGAACCCAAGTAGACTTTTTTGTTGCAAGATATGATAAGTGTAAGGCCCTAAGATAGGTTGCAGTTTGGGATTGGAATATAGGATAGGGAACCGGATGTGGTTCGAGACCCTCTTCAGAGTTATTGTGTCTATACTTTTAATTTCATAGTAGACACTTGAAATTTTCATTATCATATCATCGTTTACCTTTCAATTGATAATTGTATTCTCTTGTTTTTTATTATCTTATGACATGGATTTTTTCTGGTTATTCATATGATTCTGCACTTGGTTATTGTTATTTTCTTCTGTTGATGTTTTATTCTAATAAAGGAGTGTATAATCTCCCCAAGACTGACTTACCATACCCTCACTACTAGTCGGCACCCTCTGGTGTATGGGGGGGTGCTTGAGGGCATGTGGCCAACCGAATCGGGGCACCATTCAATGGATCCTAGGTCGAGACATCAAATTACACTAAGCACATAATTACAATTCATTAAAACTATAATCAATATTATTGAAAAAGTAATATGTTAGCCTCTAATAGCCAGTACAAATAGCCTTACTCCATTTATAGCATGAATATCTACATCACCTCTAGTAACCTTCCATAATATACTTGATTCCTATATTTAGATACAAATATATGTACTATAAGGTGTATATATTACCTAATTTGTATAAATAAATATATTACATTTAAAAATTAATAAACATGAAGCTTCTCCTTACTTCTTCAATAAGGGGTAGCTCTTTTTCCAATGGCATTTCTTTCCTTAAGAAAAAAACACTACATTCTTCTCATAAGCCTGAACCTTGATTTTACTCCTCTTATTTGGGTGATGAAAAGGATAATTATACTTATAATCAGTCTAATGTCTTTTCTCATTACCATTCCTATTGTTCTCCATAAGGATTGAAGGTTTTTTATGCTTTGTGTCCTTATTTTCCTTGTGAATCAGTGGTATGATATTCAAGACCATCTTCACTATATTATTAATACTAAATTTCACAATAAAAATTATGAATATATAAATAAGTGAGGTGATAAAGTGGTATTTTAATAATTCTTTGGGTATCATGAAACATAGAATTTCCAAATTCTCAATACATTCGATCATATTTATAATAATATGTCCAACTGGAACACCTACTACAAATTTTAATATAATTCGTTTCTTGGAAATAGCATACCTCTTTTGTCTTAATTTATCTTGATAAAGTTCATAGAGATGGGACAACATGGTTTATACATCCATGTATCCATGAATATTTTGAATCACACGAGTAATGGATGATAGAATGATGCATTGTATATCCAATGCATTTCCATGTGTTTTAATAAGACATAATTATTCTCCTCACTTGCCTCTTTATAAAGTTTAGTAATAACAAGAGACTATAACATGTTAAACCTTCTCTCTTGGGATAGTATATTTTTCAAGTTCTTTACCACTCATATAATTAATTGTTGGTCGATATATTTTCTTCTCCATAGGTATAATGTCATGGTCAAATTACATTACATTTTCAACAACAAATAAAAGAATATTTTTTGAATTTTATTTTGATTAACAAGTGTGATGTAATAATTTAATCTTATTTGTCTCCCACCATTTTATTAAATCTAAATATCTCTCACCATTGGATTCATAATATCATATAATGTGGATATTCTAGTGTTGAGGATCCTTATTACCCTTCTTATAACCTATAATATGCACATACAAATTATTCAAAGGATTTTATATAGGTGGACTTACAAACTATATTAAATCATAGTCCTATAATCCATTGAGATAACTCCCTAATCTTAAAGTTATATACATGAATTCCCTCAACACTTTCCTCAAAATTATATTAAACAAAATATGGTCATTATACTTAATACCAATTTTTGTCATTCATCTCATTATCCTTATCAATACTCCAAGATAATTAAAAAGTTTCCCTAACTATGGCATGACCAACACTTTAACAATGGGTGAATATTAACCTAGAATATTGAAGCACTTATTTGACATAATATTTTCTTGAGGTATTTTTGTTTAAATTTATGCATAAATATTATTTATTTTATCCTTTACATGCTTTCTAATATTTTATGGATTTTATATAATTAATTAACCATGTTTGATACAATAATTTATGCATAATCTATTTATTTTATTTTATACTTCAACCTCATTAATTCGGTTAAATTATATGATTATGTTTAAACATAAAATAAAAATTTCATCATATAAATAATAAAATAACTATTCAATTCACAAAATAAAATAATCATGTGATATGATAATGATATTTTAATTATTTTTTGGTTTATCTGGATGAAGATAAACCAACCCCTGATCCTATGGGAATAACTCCTTGAGCTAAAACCTTTCTCAATTTGCAGTATTCCACCTTTAACAGTATATCTCCTTGGTTGGTTTCACCTCAAATATATCTTATAATGTCTCATCTTTCCTGGAGATCCATCCTTTACATATTATCACTCACTCATGGCTGAGGGAAACTAGGGGTTTAGAGTTTCATAAAATAAACCATTAACATGAAGGACCATACATAATAAGTAGGTAGGGTAATACGAAGATCATCAAGATTAATTTAATAATAAATTTATCATAAAACTCGTGTAATAAATAATTAAATTAAATAAAAACATAATACATACATAGTTAGGTCAATCTCATGATCATCCACAACATGCAAAGACTGCACATTTAAAATTTATTTCATTAATATCAATTTTTTATTTATTAATATAAATTTATCAAGTTAATAAATTAGTTTTATTATTAATTAATTAATTCTTTTATCTTATTTATCTATCCAAACAATCTCAAAGATTATCTTACATTGTAATTTTTAATAAATTAAATTAGTTATTTTAATTTAAAATTATTTAGTACATGGTATGTGTTGACAAGGAGAATGGAGTGTACACTCTTGGTCAGAAATAAATTTTAACTGGAACTTAACATACATGGAATATACTGGAGACAACATGGCACATACCATTCATCATTACATGGAATGTAGTTTCACTCACAAGATGTGTGACTTGCATTAAATATGGTTCTTATTTTGTATTGTGTGCTTACAAATCATGTCTTCTTACATGGTGTGTCATAATATTACAAGTGTGTTGTTATGTGGGTCAAGTTGTATAGTCTGCACAACATGTATGACCACATAGAATGTCTTTAATATACATGATGTTTACCGCTGGGTATGTTCATGAAGTATATGGAATTCATGATAACCATACACATGATGTATCTACATAATAATGTGGAAAATAATAATTAAATAATTTAACTCCCCTCAACCAGCCAAAATCACTCGGTGTGTAATTCATGTAAAAAACCCAGTCACACGACATGTAGACCAACTACAAGCTTTGTGGTTTGGTTTTTTCTTTAATTAATTATTTTTTTTTTCATGTTGAATCATGCGACATTATTATCTTAGAATGAACCTTAAAATAGTTCTCCCAAGTTACAAAATGTGTATAACTTTCTACATTCCATGTAATTTATTTCTACACACCCACATTACGCGTTTATGGGATCGATGTTTATTATGTGTGGTTTATTGTGTGTTATATAGTGTGTATTTATAATAACATGATGTATACTTCACATGAGGTCATTTCACTCAGATGGTAGTAAATATGAATCTTGTGTATTAATTACATACTGAATACTTTTACTACATGGATTATGTGTTTTACATGTGGATAAACTATGTGAGGTTACATGGTCTATGCACCAACCACACACTATGTAATCCCTTCCAAACTGTGTTCCAACCTGTGTTCAATACACAATGTGTACTGACCCCCTCCCCCCATACTGTGTCATTATTATCATAGAACATGCTTGTGTGGATGACCATAGGTACACAATGTGTTATTTTTAGTTACATACTTTGTAATCGTGTCCTATAGCTGGAATACCTAGCACTTCCTAATGGGATATTTGAGAGTTTTTTATTTTTTTTTAGGTCATGTTCTTGGTCATATAAAACCAAAAAATTATATAATCTTAATTTTTGGGTTAAATAATGAAAAACTGGAAATGAATACTAACAAAAAAATTAGAAATCGATCAAAAAATAATAAATAATTACAAAATAATATGTGATTTCTCTCATACTTATTGAAGGTTTCAGGGTGTATTAAAAGTTGAAATTCATATTTCTATAGGGTTTTTCATTGGTTTATTCTAATAAAATCCCCATAACTCTATAAATAAAACCCATATTATTCATAGATAGGATATTTTCACATATAATTTATAATTAATTCAAAACAATAATTATCTATAATTGGTAATCCTTTTTTCAATGTTGATTAATTCAATTATCACTCTTTTCATCTAATCATTATGGTAAATAATCCAAATTATAATTTCTCTAGTGGTATCCATGCATTCTACATGAATCTAAAAACTTCTCCATTGGTAGTTTGGGTACTAGCACAGATGAACCAAATTCCTTGCATCATTCTCCTTTAATTACAGTAATAAATCTATCAGGATTAAGAGAATTATTTATCTTGTTGTCTCATTATTGAGAGGGAGGATTATTTTTTTCTCTCATTCTTAATAGTTTTCTTGAGATGTTCTTTCTAGGTTTTTGAGAGAATTCTCTGGAAGAATCTATTGTGAGCACAGTTATCAATAGGTTGTAAAATTATAAAATTTAGATTATATAATTAGGGTTAACAATTAGTAATTTCATAGAGGCCCTTAAATAATATTTTATACTAAATAAATTCCATATCAAATAATAATAATAATATTATTATTATTATTACTATATTCTATGGCATGTGATAACTCATAGATATTTAAATATCATTTATAGATAAATCAATATTTATTTAAATGGTATTATTGTAAATATTAGACCCTTAACTTGGTATGTCGATGCCCCATGACATTTATTGAACCTTGAAAAAAAATATTTATTTATGTAAATAAATATATTTATATTATTCGTTCCATAAATAAATTAATATTATATTCAAAAAATGTAAAATAAATATTAATTTAATATTCACAAAACTAAATAAATATTTATACAATTATTTATTCATTACCTTGAAAATAATAAATAAGAGATAAATAAATATTATATTCACAACATGTAAATATTATTTATTTAATATTAAAATCGCATATATTCTAAATCCAAATAACAGGTGATTGAATTTATGAAATCGATCTAACTAGAATAATTATTAAACCACAATCTAGGAATAATATTTATTCTGAATATTAAATTCAAATAAAATTTAACTAGGATTATGGATACGCTTAATATGTAACCTTCTAGACCTCTTTCTCAGTAGAATTAGGAAAACATACCTAAAGTTCAAGATTGGAATTTATAAAAACATCAAGACAACCATAGAGAAATAAGTTAATGTCTCAACGATAATAACCTCATACGAACACTTACTATGTAATAAAATCCCCTTGTCTCGATATCTAATCAACTAGGTTTCATACTTGTGTCATAAAACTATATGCTTGATTTATATTTGTTTAACATCATAAAATGAACTCATTGATAAACCTACATGGATGTGGACATAATCAGATAGTTCCATTTCAATCAATGTTCTAGAGATATCTCTACTCGTTTACATAGAAGGAAAAAAGTATTTCTTTACGAATTCAATTAATTTCATATCACTCATGATATACCTAATGTATCCTGATTATCTATAATAATATATTGTAATGATTTTTAAAAATAAATCAAAGTATGTTATTCGTGATATACATTAATAATAATCTCAAGTATATGGACAAATACACATGTCCCGAAATAGGAATACCTAATGACACATATAACATATAGAATTTCTATTGGTGGTTTTTTCCACATAACCTCATCTCTTGTAGATTACCAAGTGTAAAAATTCATGATAAGAATACTTGCCTAATTATGATAATCCATAACTTGATAGTCAGAACATCATTTATATTCTATCATATAGATGTCATCTAGACTGTAAGACATATTCTTAAGAATATTTACATGGAATTTCTAAGTTCTCATTATATTGGGTAACTAATATAACATATCAATGAAAAAAAATATCTAAGTAAATTATCACATTAATATTATAAATATTATCATTAATCATGTGATAAAAATTATGGTAATCTAAAGTAAAAAAATTTAAATTGGTTTTAGGACACCAAGTCCAACAATGTATCCATCAACCAGGTCAGTCTAATCTCATAGAATAAATAACATATGAGTAGCTATATTGGATTAACATTCTCTATGTCTCATTACTCTATGTCTTAGATAAAGATATCATATGAAAATTCATACTTTTATATGAAATAGTTGGTGGAAAAAAGTATAGAGACACATGTGTTTGATGGAGATCATGCCAAATCCATGTTCATCTTGAGGAGAACTAATAATTTTCTAGAGGCCAAGAATTACTTACATTTATAGATTCGGGAATTCATAATTGTTACCAATGATATAAAGACCCATGTTATCACACTTTATGGTTGTGTGAATAAGTCTCAAGTTTATGAAACATTGATAGCTTCCCTAGAAATGTTTTGGAGGGTATTAAAAAAAGTTCTAAAAGAATTTTCATAGGGTATTGAATATAATTTTATAAAATTTTATTTATGATACCCTTTCCAAAAAAATATATATATATTAAAATTGATTTATGGATATATTTTCATGTCATGTTTTATATGATGTGATGTAAGGTGAAATTGCACTAAGTAAATGACACTTTTAGTATAAGTGGAATATTGTTAGATATGTGCACTAAAAGGCTGACCATGACATAGTGGTTTATACCATTCTATGTTATAAACTTATATGCGACATAAAATTGTGTGAGACACTTTATTATGGTAGAAATGTAAGGAGGTTATCAAATTGTATGATAATCCATGGTTATATCTGCATCTTCTACCCCCACTATCATTCTCAGTTATAACCATCATGTGATGATTATTAGGAGTAGTTTGATCATATAACATAAATATTTAAATGTTAAAAATTCATCATGAGGATTCATATTGAACAATAAAAAGTTTAAACATTCAATAATATTGTGAAATGATCATTCAATATAGGCCAAACATTTTAAGTTTCTTGATACCTATATAATCTAGTACAATCCTTATAAGTGGTGTTCAATTCCATAGTATATTGTTTAAATTATCAAAACTGAGATCATTATTAACTCCAAAATCTCCCATGCCTTTGAACTCAAGGTTTTAGAAAACCATGTCTTGAGGGAAGTCCTACCCAAGCATTAGGTGATTCACATGATCTATGGATACCTCCAAGAGAAGAAGTCTTTCAGAGGCTTCCTAGTGATCTTGATCATATGGTTTTGAATTTTTTTTACATACCAAATATACTGAATTAATTTAAATCATAATTATTTTTATTTTTTTTATTCTTTACAAACATATAGATAAATTATAATCTTTTGGGGTTTTATATTTTCACTTATTCTGCATTTAGGATATTAAACATCCCTCCAAAAACCTTCAAGTACTATTTCTTATATCACATGGTATAAATATCTTGAAGTTTTTATAAGACATTAGGATATTTAGAAGCTGAGTGGAACTCCATACACTTAAATTATAGTCTATATCATATATGTAATGATATGTATTATATTTAATATTTTATATACATAAAATAATAAAGGAATAATATTAAAAAAAATCTATAAGAACTACATAGGGGAGAAGTTAAAAATGTCCAATAATACTTGATAAGGTACAATGGATAAGTTCTTGGTACTTATAGAGTAATAAGAGCCAATTATCAAGGGGATATAAAATCCAGCCTTTAAATGTATAATTTTAATCTAGTATCACAATTAATATAAGTAAATAAGCAATAAAAACTCATTACATCTCGTGGTTTCCAATTCTAAAAAATATAAGTTTGTTGTGGATTATGATATAGCTAAAGAAGTGGTTTAAAAATATAACTTTATTCCCAAAATATATTTGAAAAAATAAAGTTCTATATTGTAATAATAATCAATATTATGATAATATTACAATATCGGTACTATAAATAAAGAGACTAGTTTATGGGGGTAAGAAAATATATAATTGGATAAATCATCTCTTTCAAAATGATATAATGTTATAGAAAGTTAAGTAGTCACAAATTCATATGTGGAAGTCCTAGTGACTAGATTAATTACATAAAAAAAGAATAAATATCATTTGATAACTAATAGTTTGATGTTTAGCAAGTTGGCACTAATGAAAATAGTAGTATTTTGAGAGTGGGTTCCCTAGAACCAACTTGAGAGGTACTTTTAGATTACCATGTCATGCATACAGAGTGATATGTGTGTTATTTTTTCTTACCATGATAGTATTACTACTTTCATAAATGATAAATACATGTTAATTTCTATATAATGTATTTAATATCAGAATGTTACGGTAGTCCTTAGTTATAATGGGAACCTCACAATTCTATGTCAATAATCATAAGCATATTTCATATGGTCTAGATACATCATACTAATGGTACAAAAATGTTTTCTAACTATTAAGTGTTTGAGGATCATAATCATTGATACGTCTTCTAATATAGTTCTAAATTAGTGATCTCAAGTATAGAAAATAATAACGACTAGTTTTCCAATAGGAACACCACATATTTTGGGTGTCATTGGATATTCCTATCTATGACCATGTATATTGGTCTCTTAACTTGAGGAAATTGTTAATTTATATCATTAAATCACGTACTTTAATGAATGAAAAAAACCATGATAGTTTATGGTTGTGGCCAAGAAGCATTTGTTGGGTTTTTCATTAGTGTTATAACATTTATTGAATGATCAAAATAGTATTTTTCACTTTTGAATATAGAAAAAGATATCTCAATCCATTTGAATAGGTGGTAGTGCCTTGACTAAATTCATGTTCATGGTAGATAAAATAAATTTCATCCAAAATATTCAGAAAAATACAAATAAAGAATAAAATGATGTTAGAACAAAGTATGAATCCTTATTTATAATATATCACAAGACAAAGAGATGACATTATATAGTTAGTGTTCATAGAAGGTTATTATAGATATATATTTTCCTTATATCTTTAGGGGTAGTGATGGTTTTCAAAAAGACTCTCTTAGTCTATGATTAGAACTAACTTCTATTGAGTGAATGTCTTAAAGAGTCACACACAAATTGTATCCATAATTCCACAAATTCAGATTAATTAGAGTTTAGGATGAAGTATTCCACATGTTCGTGGGCCGGTGATCATCTAAGAATGAATTATCATAAGCAAATAAATAAATAAATTAAATAATATTTTATTCAAGTTTATGAAAAATGTGATGTGGTGTCCTAGGTTTCTTTAGATGGGATGTGATGGTTAGTTGAACACAGGTTTATTTTCATGATGTGGTCACCCAGGTGTCTTTGAGTAGGATTATCTGAAATAGATGGGAGTTCCAGGATGTATATTTTGGGGTATGATAGTGTAATAATAGTGGTAAAGTGGTGTGGGGTGCCCTTTTAACAATACTTGGATGCATTATTGGGTTAGTGTGCCATGGTGAGGATGATATTGGTTGGTTGAACTTCTTAGGTGTTGTTGGTTTTTTTGTTTTATCATGGGTGAATTAGTATGATCTTTTTACATTTTCATGAGAAATCTTAGGTATTATCCTACTAATTATACATTTTATGATCACCCAAGGTATATACAAACTATTTTTCAGGTTTTTAGGAGTAATTCATGGACCATGTTGGACATTACTAGCTCGGACTTAAAAGTTGTTGTCGTGTCGTTACTTTAATACTTTCATTTGATTTTTTCTTTAGAGCCTCTTTATATTTGATTAATTTACACAAGTATTTTTGGGTTGATTTTTGGTTCACTTTATTTATATTATTTCATTGATTATATTTTCAAGTTATCTTTATATTTCCTGATCCTATATTATCTTTGAGGGTAATTTCATCCATATGTGAGATTTGTATTCCCTTAGTGTTAGCCACAAACCTGAGGCCTATTGAAGTTGGGACTCATGGATCATTATCTCTCTTCCTTTATTATATGATCAAGATGGGTACCATTTATGTTATGGGTTGTGATAATGTTCATTATCACACTAACACACAAAAAAAACTTTTATTCCTCAAAATTTTATCATTTTTTTTTATCAGCTCTAAAAATCCACTCATACATCCATGAGAATATTATTAATAAATAAAATAAAAAACACCTTCAATAAACATGAATTAATTCTCTCAAGATAAAATTCATAGCATGTTTCCAATGAATAAGTTATATAACTACCATAATATATGATAAAATGAAGTTTTTGAGAGATCTCCAACTCTACATGTGAAAATAAACACTATATTGACCATGTCTCAACTAATATCAACTAACATATCCCCATTTATCAATTAAATTCATGAGGTATCTTAAACTCCAAGACTCAAAACCCTTTTTATTTATTGGAAACCTGAGAAAAACATATGCCCTCTTAAATCTAAAATATTCAGCAACCAACACCTCGTGTCTCCCACTAAACGGAAAAACTCTTCATCTCGCTTCCCCCTTGACCATCACCTAACAAATAAATATCCTATATTACATTGAAATAATATATCCTTTGTATTATACCCCTTTATAAAGAAATTAAAATTAATTAAATAGGTAATGTAAAACAATAAACCTATATGAATTTTGGGATAGAATACACTCCCAACAACACTCTTAAGTGATAAATGACATTTTTTAAGGGATTTTTTCAATAAATATTTGAATTTATCATTTATTGAAACAAATAAAATATAATATCTCCATGTTTCTCCTTTTATATGATAAAGTGTTACCTAATTTCAATAGGTTTTTACCTTTTATGTTTTACCAGATTATTTAAAAAGTAGGCATCACTTTAATTATCACACCTAATAACATGTGGGTATAAAACATTCACCCTCATGTCATCAATTTTTTCATTAATCCACACCATTTTTGTTATGGATTATGATACCACAATATTCTTAGCCTCTATTTTTCTTAAAGTGAATAAATTTTGATTATTGGAGTTCCAATCAATGCACCTTCCTCTCATAAAGAATACACCTCTAGAATTTAACTTTTGATCACCAATATCACATACCCAATCTAAATTGGGGATATAAATATGTAAATATAAATTTTTTTCTCACCTTAATCTATAATAAATATTTACTTTTATTTAGTGAAAGATTCATTTTTATTCTATAAAATGTGACTTCTTATGATTTATTTTTAATTGTGAGATTAACCATAAACACAATATATGATCTTAACATTTTTAAATAGAGTAGGGTACCATTGATCAACTATAACTCATTTTGATCAACACTCCTTCCTTATTTATCCAAGGAAAACCTGGTCCCAAGTGATATATGAGGGGATACCTATCTTTATTATTTTGTTCCAAACATCTTTAATAGCTCAAAGTCATATATATCTTGTGATAGAAAAATAATTTTTTTTTCAGGACTATAATACCTAAAAATAACTTCATCACATAAATCATTGATGACTCAAAGTGTTTCCTCATTTTGGTAAAAATGTATATTCTTTATTTCAAAAAAAATATCTCATAAGTGTTCATAATCATAATGAGTGAATTTGTACCACTCCCTTGATATAAGAATTTTTATACAGCAATTGGGTGGCTTGTCTCTAAAATAATAACATTATATATATCAATGATATTTTTCATGTTATTATTATAACATAGATGACTTTATTCCACTAAGTACATGTCTATGGAATATCCCCTCATTAACTCTCTCATATAACTTTCCCAAATGTCCTTCATTGATCATGATGTAACATGGGATGCTAAATACCATTAATCTTTTCAATTTATGATTATTCCAAAAACACATCTAATAAATCATATTCACTAAATTTTTTCAAAATATTCACTGATTTAATATATAAATATCCAATTGGGTGGCTTATCTCTAAAATAATTTCAAGGTTTCATGCTCCAATAACATGGTCCTTACTATACCAACCAAATCATGGATTTTTCTCTCAAATGCTCTATTTTTTCAAGGTTTTTATAGATCAATATTTTCATTCAATATTCCATAATTCTTAAGATATTTCTCAAAATCTTAATTACAATATTTTGGAAATATTATGTGGACAAAATCTTTTGATATCATATCTAATTAAATTTTCAACACATCTCTAAAAAATATTAAACCTATCAAGATATTGGGATTTAATTGAGATAAAATAAACATATATAATACGAGTAAATTAATCAGTAAAAGTAATTAAATATATATATTTATTAATTAGTTTAAATATCATAATACATAAAAGTGTATCAAATCAAGAGGGTTCTTGGTTTTTATCTCCACCTTTTTGAGACTCTTGTTCACTGTCTTGACTTATTGTTATGTCTCACAAGTAATGATTCTTTCAAGATTCAACTTTGGTATATTTCTCAGAACTTTCTATTTTATAAACATATTTATAATATTTTTTCCTAAATGGTTAAGTATTTTATTTCAAAGATCATACACCTCCTTTACACTCATGAAGAAACTATTTTTATCATTGAAATTTTGAAATAGATTTCCACTTGTAAAATTTACATTAATAATAAGTGTTTCATCCTTAAAAATTTTTATAAATGTTCTATTCTTGTGAAAGATAACCTTATTCCTATGGTTACAAATTTTGGAGACACATAAGAGATCGTACCTCAACCCATTGACAAAGAGATAATAACTTGATTCAAACTTATGTTTACTAATTTTTGTACTTTTATCTCCTTTCATGTTTAAGGATCCATAATTTTCAAAAGTAATGACTCTTTTATCATACCTATGTATATATTTTTAGAGTTTCTTATTTTCATTCATGTGTGATGAGAAAACTCCATCAAGTTTCCAAATATTTCCACCTCTCATTACTCTATAAGCCACCTAAACCACCAATGATTTTTCTTCATTACTCCTCCCTTTGATAGATTTGGAGTCTCCATTACTCTTCAATTGATCTAGTTGTATTATAAGACACTTTTTTTTAATTTTACCTGGGTTGATCACACCTCCCACAAGTTTCCTCAAGATAATTAAAATAATTTTTTAGTTTTACCTTCATTTAATGATATTTTCTCAACTAGATTCTGAGAACCTAATATTTACTCCCAATCATTTAATTGGCTCTCTATTATTTATGGAGTGAAAAAAATATACCAACACATGTGGGATTTATTTCCATAGATGTTTAACCAATAATGACATGATCTATAACATTACTTTTATAATGTAAATTTATTAAACAAATTCTATAACTTCCAAAACATTAAAGTTCCCAAAAATATATATCTAGAACTGAGAATATTAAGCATCCCTCCCACTCTCCTAATCACCATACATCAATGTAGATAAAAATTTATAAACAAAATATCTGATGAAAAAAGAAACTCATACAATTTAAAATAACAAAGTTTACATTATTTGGAACTTTCCTTGATCCATAGGAGAAACACAACTTCATTTATTAAGAATTGTATGAATAAGAAAATAATTACATTAGTAATTTCCAAGTGATTCCACCCACCTATATATAGACAATTCCATATATTTCCACTAGCTCCACCGCCTTTTGATAATAACATAAAAAAATTTATCAATCAAGAAAACTAAAAAATCAATCTAATTTCACTGATTCCACTAGTATTTTCTAGTGAATAATGTTATAGATTTTGGAACTCATCATTTTACCCGCTTTTAGAACTAAATGTTTTTCAGAACATTCAATTCTATAAAGTTACATTGACATAAACTTATTCTAGAAGTTATGAAACCCATATTCTAAATATTATCCCACCTAAATAATATTTCCACGGTTTATTCTCAACACTTAGTCATTTATGGTCACTTCCCTTCCTCTGAATCAATATAAAATAAATCTATATTTCATTTTATCTAGTTATCCAAGCCTCATTGAAGCAAAAAATCACCCCAAATATTCCCATACAATGATATTTTTCAACATGTCAACTAAAATCTAATTTTTTTCCAATATTATATAGTTCCAAAAATTAATATTATAGTAGATTTTGGATAAAGTGATACTTTATATGAAATTTTTTCATTTATGAGTGAGACACCTGATTCTTCGAAAGATGGATTTCCCTCTGACTATCATAGAGAAAAATCATTTTTTCATTATTATTTCCAAGTTCCTCTAATAAATATCATGAATACCAACTCCTTTCATGATTCTATAATGGCTACATACTCTACTTTCATAATATAAAGTGAAACTACTAGATTCAAATTTTACATCCAACATATAATCATACTTATAAAGATAAAAAAACCAGTGGTACTCTTTAATATACCCATATCACCAATAAATTATACATTAAAATATCCTTGTAATGAATTGTTCATTATTTAAGAGCATAATGGATTGTGATGATGGTTTCATTTTTTTCAATAAGTGAAGGATGTTAATATGTGTTTTATGAGTAAAATTGAAGAGGTGAAATAAGATTTGGTTTGATGAAGAAGAGTTTTATGAAGATTATATGTTATAATTATTAAAATGGACTTAATAATTAATTAATTAAAAGTGTTTATGGTTGATAAAATCACTATAAAATACATGTTATTGATGAGTTTCAGATATTATTTATTTTTTAAATTAGGAGTTTGTATGATGGATTTTTTGAAAACCACTAAAGGTTGATAAATGATGTTTTCTTATATGATGTTTTGAGTAGGATTTATTGAAAATAATCATAATTAAAGAATATGAAGTTATTATGGAAGTAAAGATGTTCTAGAAGTCGTGAGTTTCTCTATAATTAAATAACCAAAAAAATCTAAAAATAAAGATGTTTTGAAATTCATGACTTGTTATGAAATAAAAAAAACTTCATAGATATTCCAAAAGATACTCTCAAAGTGTGAGTAGTTTTATAGAAGTTTGGAGTCAAGTTGATTTGGATGGATAAATTCCAATTTATAGGAGAAAATCACACTCTGGGAACAACGATCACTCCATGAGTGAAGTTATGGGAAAATAGAAAATTTCAATTGGTAAATTTTTTAATATAGAATGTTTATGATTTTTCCATATACAAGTAATGATGTGTTCATA
Organism: Viscum album; assembly: GCA_963277665.1. Classification (NCBI taxonomy): domain Eukaryota; kingdom Viridiplantae; phylum Streptophyta; class Magnoliopsida; order Santalales; family Viscaceae; genus Viscum; species Viscum album. The sequence continues at coordinate 1,283,000,583 of OY728155.1, read as the reverse complement.
AGGATTAAGTTTTGGGTGAAGTTTTAGGAAAATGATTAATTTATAATTGTAAGGTTTTAAGGGTTTTATATATAATAATATTCCGGATAATACATGTTCTAAAATTTGAAAAAGTTTTGAACTAAATTGGATGATATGTAAGTTTTATAATAGAATAATTCATTTTCCAACCATGGATTACAATATATATTATCAAACAAAAAAAATAAAATTTATAATACATCTAGTTTTTTATGTTTTCACACCAAAATAAAAAGGTCACTTCATGATTAAAGAGGATGTACCATGACATTTAGAACACAAAGAAAGACAGAAGTCTATGATAGTTAATATTTTTTATATTTTTGTGATCTAAATAATGATTATATCATGAATATCTATATCAAGTTGTGATGCATATAGAATTTGAATAGGTAACCAACCTTTCATGCCATAATTGATGTTTCCATGTCGTGACTACTAAAGTGTATATAATTCAAAAATAATAGATATGTTAGAAATTTTAAACAATCTCAGTGGTTATGGAATGACATTAAATATCCAAAATAGAGTTAAATGGTGGATATTTACATGAATATTATCTGAGCAATTAGTTTTAAGTAGAATAAATTCAATGTAGTTTACTTCTTGAATTTGAATTTGAAATTAAAATCTCCTAACAGAAAATGGTGGGAGATGGATGAAATAAAAGGAAGTAAGAAAAATATTTATATAACTAACACAAAAAAATATATATATATAATAATGGAGAAGTAGGATGTATAAATGTATTTAGAAACATGGTATTCATTGAATATATAAATTAAAAATTATTTAGTTGTTGTTAGAAAGTACTCCAATAAATGTTGGGTTTGGAAGTGTAGAGTTATTGTACATATATATGAATATAATCAAGTGGATAATCCCTATATTGATATTATTTTATCAAGAGTTTTTTTTGTCGGAATTTAGTTTAAAGATCAATGATTTAACTCTTCTCACATTCAGTTTATTATATCTGGTCATGGTATTCAAAGCAGTATATAGTATACATTAAAGTATCACATATAAAATTATGATTCATTTTACTTCAAGACTATATAAAAATCATAGTGGGGAATTAATTTCAAATAAAATAAGAAGATATCTATGTGTTTATAACCTGATATATTCATGTTCATGAAGTATGAGAAGGGGGTGACCTTTGGGAGGTAGTGAGATATTCCCTAAACCCTTATATATACAGTAATCCTTAGTGATGATTGAACTCACCTAAATAAATATAAGAAGTGATCCTTAGTGATGGGTGACTTCACCTATGTTTTTTATCCAAAAAATAATTAGTTATAGTGTATTTTTTGTTTATTAGAACAATTTTATGTGTATACTCCTTGGATTTATCCAATTTTTGTTAAACTAAGTAAAAAAATATGTGTATCTACATGTTTTATATTCAAAACATGTTAATGATATTTTATGTGGGTGAATTTGATGAAGTGATAGGTTGAATAGTGTTCCTTCTTACAAAGGAACAAGATCTGAAGGAAAAGGGATGATATGAAAGAATTTAAATTTGGTAATGACTAGATTCACCCCCCCCCCCCATTAGGGTGTCTCAAGTTACAAAAATTTATATCAAAGGCAATGGGTTCTATTTTGGATTCAACCTGACATATTCATCTTGTGAAGATTTGAATATTATACATTATATGCCTTATATCATGAAAATAATTTATTTTATGAAAGTTATATTTCTAATTTTAAGAAGTATTTCATGTCATATTTATAGTTACATGTTGGAATCACTCGTCATATCTTGTTAATTGTATTTTTTTTAATTTGGTAAGGAATTATGTTTGACATAGATCAGGTAAATTAGAAGATTGATTCTTATGAAAAAATAAATGAGTTAAAGTTTGTTAAATAAGATAATGTATTCAAGTATATGGTTCATTGTAAGACTTCAATGTATATTTAGATGATATTCAAATGTTTTTATGTAAATGAATCTATATTGAAAGAAGAGAACTAGTTTTTTTAACTAGTATAGAATATGAGTCATATGAATATTTGGGTATGAATTTTATCGAATAAGAATTCCATGTGACTAGATATAGTAAGAAGAAGTAGAAAAAAGAAGAATAATAAAACAATGAAATTTAAATTCCCATTTTGGTAAACAAAATAGATTCCTTGATTATATATTAATATAAATATATAGTATATGTTACATATAATTATAAAGATACAGATTATATATCATCTAAATACTCATGGATGATGGTATAAAAGAGTAAACCACATCATGTGGTAAATCTTGAGATAATTCATGTAATAAATAAGATAATCTTCAATCCTTAAAGTGTGAAGTTCAATTCTTGGAGTTTAAAGGTGAAAATAACTCTACCTATATAGCATATTTAGAGTAATCAAACTAAAAGTTGATGAAGTAAATGATGGATTCAAATAAGTGCATTACAAGAATGAATAACAAAATAAAGGATCAAAGTGATATAATTGAAGAACTTATTTATGAGTTTAAGTTAAGAGTGGATGAAAATATAATCTCAATGAAATATAAATTTTTTCTAGAAGAGATAAATATAAAGAGAAATTAAAGATTATACATAATGAAAATAATTCACACTTTGATAATTTTGAAGTTTAATTGGAGTATATAATTTTGAGGGCTTAAGAGGCTTTATGGGTAGATTCATGTTGTGAGAAATAATTAAAACACTTAAGAATACCACATAGGGACTTTGGTTAGTATCAAAATTAACACAAATATATAATCAAGTAAAAGATAAAAAATCCACATATAATTTATGGAAATGTTTCTCAAATAAATGTTTAATTATAATGACAATTTTTCATAAGATTTTTACACACTATATGTGTGTGTATGAAGCTATAAAGTTCAATAAATAAGAAAGATATGTGTAAAACACATCTCAACCAAAGAAATTTTATACAACGATTGATTTATTTAGGATATGTTATATTTTTGTTAATTAAGGTCATGTGGAAAGGTACTGAAATAAAAAAAAAGAACTGGAGGTTCCAAGATGAGTTTCCCTGATCTTATGATAAGAAGGATACATGGATGGAAAAATGAATTTTTTTTTACTCAAAAATAGATTCATGGTTTTGAATTATTATGAAGATAGAAGACAGATAATGATTCCTTAACCATCAATTGTGGTTATAGTGGATGTCATGGAGAAATTATAATAAAATATAGGGGTTAAATGATAATTATAAACTAACTAAACAAAAAGAAATTAATGGAAACTAAAATAAGGACCTGTGAAGAGTGAATAAATATAAAGTAGTCTTGATGGCCATTGAAAAAAAACATGAAGCATTCTTAAGTGGTTTTATCCATACCGCTAAAAAATAAGAGTGTAAGACTGTTGGATTTTTACTTTTATAGAGAAATAAGGATAGAAAAATATGCAAATATGGTTCATCAAATGAGGATTATTTTTTTAGTGAGATGATTCTAACAAAGTAGATTAATACCAATCTATTTATTAAAAGTAATTCATGTTTAGTAATTTTGATAGAAGCTTTCACAAGTAGGATTCCCTAAGAAATATTTCTAAAAAGTATTGTAAGTAGATACATTCCTCAACTTGAGGATGTTTGGGAGGTAACCCCTCTCCCCGTGCACTTAATTTTAACATCTAATGGTTAAAGTGATGTGGGATTAAGTGGAGATATGATCTATGTGATGTATACATTGAAAGGATATAAATTCATCATAATAGGTTCAATACATTGATATTGAATGATTTTATTGATAGTAGATAAAATAAAACAAATGATGTTAGAAGTAGCCACTATAGATTTCAAAGAAAAAAATAAGACATCAAATGGGTTGATAAATATTTAAAGAAAAACCTTTCTAAATATGGATACACATTTATGGTTTTAATCCAATCATGATAAAAAAGTGATATCAAGTAGTCACTATGAAAAATCAAAGCTTAATATGGTTATACATGATTAAATGACGAAGTGTAGATGTTATAAAGCATTATTTGGAGTAAAATAGGTGTTAAAACCATATCTTAGTTTTTTAAATAGAATAAATCCAATTATGGAATTAAAAACGTGATGTTAGTACATTATCAAGTGGTGGTAGACCCTGAAAAAGAAATTGGAAAACATGATGGAGTAATATCTACATCCATGGTGGAATACTTATTCTATTTTTTTTAGACTAACAATGTGGTATCATATGGTTTTTTTCAAGAATATTAAAAGTTTATAAGAAGAAATTATTGTTACCAAAATGTGGTTTTTATATACTGAATAATATCACAATATTTAGTGTCCAGAACTGAATAAATTAGGTGGAGTGTGGTAAACATTCAAAGGCTAATTAACCTCATAAGAGAAAGAATAATCCATTTAAAGAAAGTAAGATCATGGATATCAAATGGTATCACTAGTTGATCCTTAAAATTTGGTATAAATTGGTTAAATATGTGGTATTACTCACATGCTAATGAGTTCATATTTTGTGTATAAATTTTAAATTTTAGTTGTTTAAATTAAATTTTTTTAATAATTTTTACCCATGTTTTAATTTAGAACAAGAATTTTTTGGGTATCCTAGAACATGTAATTACATTTTGAAAAATAAATGAAATAATTGATTTAATTTGATAAATTATTTTTATTATTTTGATATTTGTATTTATTATGATTATTTTCAAAGGTAGACTGGGCTAAAAAAATAGGCCATCCCTATTATCCCTAAACCATAGGGGAAGACCAATCCACTTAGTATCCCTAAGGGGCCCATGGACCAAGCATAGACCTTGAGAAGTCCTACATGGGTGGAATTTTGGAATAATAACTAGAATGGGTCATCACTTAATAGCGTTGACACACTAGAGTATTGGGTAACTCTATGTGGTGGTAGGAGGAAGGACTCACTGGGACAGGGTAGTCCACCGCAGTGTAAGGAGTCCTCTGGACCCAACTTGGCTTAATTGGCCATTTAAGGGATGACTTTACTTAAATAGAATAGAATATCTTCTAGAAGTTTTGATGTGGGATGTAGGAAATGTAAGGAACTATGTATTTTAACATTTACAATGTTGTTTTTCCCATCGATTGTTCCATCTCCCCCAAACACTTGAGATCCATCACCTGCCACCTATGAATAGTTGTACCACCAATGAACACATAGAAGAACACCATACAAGGTAGTATAAAAGATTAGGCTCCAGCTAAATTTCCATTCCAATGAACAAAATCACCTGAGAACAAATCTGGAGCTCAATGTGGTCACTATAATACCCAAAATAAAGAAGAAAACCACTCAACAAGAAGGATATCACCCAATTCCAATTCAAATAACACTACATCGTAGCCAAAGGCTATATGGAATAGTGACATGGAGATCTCAAACCAAAAAATATCACTGAACCATGGGGATAGGACTGCACTATTGAATACTTAAGAATAGAAATAGCTTAGGTTTTGGATGATAGGAAATAGTAAAATTGCCACGTAGTTTCCATGTTTAGAAGAATGAAAACATTGTGTCTGGAGTAATACTATTATGACACATCCATTAACACTAAGGATCATAATGTTGAAATCACATCAGGGTGTGTTTGTTTCATCATAGAGGGTGTTCAAATAGTAAAATCATAAAGATTAATAATGAGGAGGTTGTTTCATGGGTATCGGGATACAGTGTAAGGAATACACCCATGCATTGACTGCACCATGGCTGAGAAACTACATTTTGGCCTTAAAGGACCCATGAAAATCCTATGCATGGTCCATTCCATGGAGAATAAACCAACATAATAGCTCTAAAAATTTCAAATACCCGATTTTTTCAGGGCATCCATAGGCTACACTTCAGACTTGAGTCATTGGGGGAATTAAAGAATGAATATGTATGTAGAGGCCTCAACTATCAAATGAGATGTTTAAATAGTCCATGAAAATTTAAAAGTAGAGTTAAAATAGAGATAAACAAGACCATGTCAAGTTCTAAAATTGTGGGAAATTAAATTTCAAATAGAGAGAGATATTTATCTCATTAGATAATCACCTCTATAAATAGAGGAGCACACTTGTGAGAAAATGAGATCCATAGATATGGACTAGAGTAACCATGATAAATAATTCAAATGACTCGAATGAGGACTCCCAATGATAACATAGGAGGAATTAATGATGTATCAATATTGTAGGTTCCGGGCGCAGTGGAAGCGCGTTGGTGGGTTTTCCCAACTTTAATTTTAGCATTAAACAACGTTAAATCCGAGATCCGTCATGATATAAAACGCCAGATATTTTGAATGGAATGAATAATGAAAAATAAAATAAGATTCCTGAAACCATTGAGATAGGATCATCATATGTTGGTTATAATTGATTTAATTAATTCACAATAATTACCTCGGTGGAATTATTTCTTCATCGATGTCTCCGGTCACGATCCTGTGATTCGTTGTTGTGTCGTAGAATCCAAGTATATGATTCCTCTAGCGGTGATCCAAATGTGCTCCATGTATCTCTGGACGTTTCTGAAGGGATCTATGGGTGCTAGCGCGGAAGAACCTTCGCTTGCAATGTCCACCTTTGACCGCCTTGATCTGGTGGAGGATCTCACTCTCGTAACTTGAGGGAGTTCTTGGTGGAAAGGGATTTCTCTCTTGGCTTGACAGTATTTCCAAATCTGTTGTTTGCAATAATGGCTCTAGAAAAGTGTTGGGGTTGTGAGAATATTTATAATCGGGTTTGAGGTTAATAGAGTTATGACAATAAATAAACACATTACGCATTTTATTTATTTCATTAACTCTTATTGAAAACCCATGTCGAATTATTAATTCTATGAAATGCTCCCACGCTGATTATAATTAATATCATTTAATAAAACAATATTATATCCTCAAAATCCCGACTTCAAAACTACACGATGTGTAATAATTAATACACGGTGTGTACTTGTTTTCCAGAAAACTACACGGCGTGTATATTTAATATACACGGCGTGTACTTTTATTTTCCATTTTTCTCCACCACATTTATTAGACCTTGAGTAATGGCTATTTATTTCTTAAATAAATGTAATTTCATTACTCGCTAATAAATATATTCTTTCGCCCACAATATATTCTCTCGAATAACTAGTGTCGAAATAAATGCGATCAGGAATTCTTAAATAATTACTAAACCAGAGTTGGGAATAATATTTATTTAACTTGTTAAATTAATATTTAACTGATATACATGGAAACACTTAGTGTGTGACCCTCTAGGATTCTTTCTTAGTGGCATTAGGCGGAGCCTGCCTAAAGTACAAGGTTACCGTCTAACAACACACCAAGTCACCCATAGAGAAAGAAGTTAACGCTGCAATTACGTGTCACCACCTATGAACGCTTACTGTGTAATATAATCCCTTTTCTCTATATCTCTAATCAAGCGGGTTGCAGGAAAGTGCCATCAACCCATGTTCTCGATTATTCTTTCTTTGACTTCACGGAATTGAACTCGCCCATACCTTACTATGGCCATGGATTTATTTAGGATATATCAATTCCATCAAAGGGCCTGAGATATCTACTTCTGTTATGGAACAGAAGGGAAAATCCTTTATCGCATTATCTATTAATGCAGTATTACTCATGACGCACCCAACGTATCCTACCTCGCTGCTAACAGTGTGTCGTCATAGTTTTCATCAATACATCTAAGTGCGTGAGTTGTAATACCCATTAATAATAATATTAAAGTCTAAGGACCAATACACACGTCCGCAAATAGGAACATCCAATGTCACTATGAAATGTGGATTTCCTATTGGAGGGTCTCGTTCTCATAATATCCTCCTGGATATTACCAAGGGCACACACCATGAGAAGGTGCCTCCAAGTTTTATGAGTCCTCACCCCTAATGACCTGTATTATTTGTGTACCTCAAATAATATCATCCAGCCATAGAACATATATTCAAAAATAGTGTTATGGCACTTCTGGGTTCTCATCATAGCAGGGATCTGCTATGACCCTTTAATGCAACAGTTGTCCTTAGGACATTATCACATGCATTGTCACGCATAAGAACAATCAAGATGTGATAAGGCTTTTATTAATGAATAAAGTACAAATTAGTTGGTTCTAGACCACCAAATCCAACAGAATCCCACTTGGACTAGAGACAACTGCTACCAAGAATTAACCTGCTAGATCTCACATGATATTCATGCTTCTTCTGAGATAGGCCTTTAGTTATGGGGTCTGCCACTTTCTCTTCTGTGAACACTCTGCTCACATCAACTTCACACCTCTGATAGAAATCCCTCAAGAGGTGATACTTCCGGAGTATGTGCTTTGTCCGTTGATGTGACCTTGGTTCTTTTTCAAGAGCCGCCGCTGCAGTATTATCACAATACAATGTAATGGGATATTTACTGCTAGGCACCACATCAAGCTCCTAGAAAATGTTGTGAATCCAGACGGATTCCTTGGATGCATCAGAAGCCTCTATATATTCGGACTCCGCTATAGAATCGGCGACAACTGGCTGCTTTGAACTCTTCTAGCTCACAACTCCTCCATTGAGACAAAAAACATATCCATATTGCGACTTCAAATCGTTCTGATCTGTCTGAAGACCAGTATCAGCATACCCTCTGATGACAAGATCCCTGTCTCCTCCATACACTAGGAACATATCCTTAGTTCTCCTTAGATACTTAAGGATAGTCTTAGCAGCATTCCAATGTTGTTCTCCTGGATCTTCTTGATATCTTCCTACCATGCTCAGTGCATAGGCAACATCAAGCCTGGAACATAACATGGCATACATGATGGATCCTATAGCCGAAGCGTATGGGATCTTACTCATTCTATCTTTCTCTTGTTGTGTCTGAGGACACGTTTTTATAGAAAGATGTAGGCCATGTGACACTGGAACCAATCCCCTCTTGGATTGTTCCTTACTAAATCTCTTTTGTATCTGGTCAATGTATGTACCCTGACTTAGTCCAAGCAGCCTCTTGGATCAATCACGAATGATCTTGATCCCTAGAATGCAGGCTTCTTCTCTTAAGTCCTTCATGGAGAAACAATTTTTCAACCAGTCCTTAATAGACTGTAAGACTGGTACATCGTTTCCAATAAGTAATATTTCGTCACCATATACTACTAGGATAACGATCGCATTCCCATTAAACTGCTTATAAACACATGGCTCAAATTCTTTCTTAATGAAACAAATTTCTGTTATGGGTTCATCAAATTGAATGTTCAATGACCTGGATGATTTCTTCAATACATAAATGGATTTCTATAACTTGAAAACACGTTTGGCTTCACCTGGTGTCACAAACCCTTCTGGTTGTGTCATATAGACATCTTCCTGAAGGTTCCCGTTAAGGAATGCGGTTTTGACATCCATTTTCCAAATCTCGTAGTCATGGTAAGCTGCTATGGAAAGTATGATTCTTATGGATTTAAACATGGAAAATGGAGACAAGGTTTCATCATAGTCAATTCCTTGACGTTGTCTGAATCCTTTAGCCACTAGCCTTTCTTTATAGGTGCCAACTTGACCTTTCATGTCCAGTTTTTTCTTGAATACCCATTTGCTTCCAACAGGCTTTACATCAACTGGCTCATCAACCAAAACCCAGACTTGGTTATGATACATGGAATCCATCTCAGAATTAATAGATTCTATCCATCTTGCAGCTTCTGAGATTTCTACTGCTTCCTTGTAGGAGAGAGGTTCATCATTTTCCAACAATAATGATTCACCATCCTCAGTGACTAGGAAACCAAATCTCTCTGGTTCCCTTACCTCTCTTGAGCTCCTACGTTATACTTGTGTTTCTGGAACCTCTTCCATGGGGACCTGTGGAACTTGTTCCTGTACCAACTCCTGTGTATCTTGAGCATCAACTTCGTCGAAGTCAATCTTTCTCCCACTATCCTTTGTGAGGATGTGATCCCTCTCAAGAAAGACGGCTTGTCTAGCGACAGTCACTTTTTTGTCCTGGGGGTTATATAGGTAATATCCTTTAGTTTCATTAGGATATCCTATAAAGATACACTTCATGCCTCGGGGTTCTAGTTTGTTGCCTGAGAATGCCTTAACAAACACCTTGCATCCCCATACACGTGTGTGCGACAAAATGGGTTTCTTTCCATTCCATAACTTAGAGGGAATTTTATTTGCCGCCTTAGTTGGTACTTGGTTTAATGTGTATGTTGTAGTTTGTAATGCATATCCCCAAAAGGATAATGGAAGATCTGCATGACTCATCATCAACCTCACCATGTCCAACAAGGTGCGGTTCCTCCTTTCACTGACACCGTTCCACTGTGGTGTATAAGGAGGAGTGAGCTGAGATAGAATCCCAGACTCCCATAGAAGATCGATGAACTCTTGGTTCAGATATTCTCCACCTCGATCCGATCAAAATTTCTTTATCCTCTTACCAAGCTGATTCTCTACTTCATTCTTGAATTCCTTAAATTTCTCTAAGGCTTCTGACTTATACCTCATTAAGTAGACATATCTGTATCTACTCAAATCAACAGTAAAAGTAATGAAGTAAGAATATCCACCTCTATATTCTACTGAAAATGGTCCACAACCATCCGTGGGTACCAATCGTAGAAGCTCTATGGCCCTTTCACCCTGTCCACTGAAAGGCATCTTGGTCATTTTACCTTGTAAACAAGTGTGACATCTATCAAGTGATTTTAGCTCAGTAGGGTCTATATATATATATATCTTGGCAGAGCTTTGTGAAGCGCTTCTCGTTTAGGTGACCGAGATGGTGATTCCACAACTGGGTGATGTATGAGTCATGTGAGTTTGTTTCGTTATCTATTACCAACACTTGGTTTTTGTAATTTAATACATACAAACCATTATTTAAATGTGTCATACCATAACATACGTTGTTCTTATAAAAGAGACAACCCTTATTTCCAAATATGAAAATAAATCCATCCATATCCAAACAAGATAGAGAAATTATGTTTTTGGTAACACTAGGCACATAATAACAGTTATGTAAAACCAAGATCATCCCAGTCAGCAATGAGAGGTGGTAGTTTCCAATAGCCAACGCAGCCATCCCTGCGCCATTGGCAGCTCGAAGATCCACCTCTCCTCTGGAAATCTTTCTAAATCTAATTTGTTCTTGCACTTGAATACAGATGTCAGCCCCACAATCTGTATCTAACACCCAATGTGTAGAAATAGAAAGATTAAACTCGATAACGAATGCACCATTATCATACCGACACTTCTGGGTGCAGTTCCTCTTCCAGTGGCCTTGCTTACCACATGAAAAACACATTGCCTCCCATTCCTTTCCCTGCCTCTGGATCTTCCCCTTCTTGGAGGGACGGTTCTCGGGGGCTTCTGACCGTTTATAAGTCTTTGGCCACTTTTCCTTGTCCTTCCATTTCTTATTCACCATAAGGACTGCAGGTTTGTTATTCCCCATGTCCTTTTCTACCTGGTGAGTTAAGGGTAGAAGTTCCAATATTGGCGCAACTGGAACAGGCTCTCCCAGCACATACAATTTCCTCTCGTGGAAATGGATAACATGTAAACGCCTCTACCACTATTGGAAATTGGTGCCGGTGAGAAGGTTTTCCTTCTCCAGTATGGTTCACAATGATATGTTTGAAGTCATTTTCTTGTCGTTTCTAAAAATTAATATGAGCAAAGCTTTAGTACTTTATTACCAATCTGAGACAAATAAATAAATTAATACTTATTAGTCTCCCACTATTTTATCGAAATCCAATAGCCCTCACCATTGATTTCAGAATATTCTATTGCCTGAATATTCTAGTGGAAAGGATCCATATTTCCCTTCGAATTACCCCAACTAGGGTTGGTCAAACAACTTGAAGGGTTTTAGGTAGGCATTCCAAATGCCAATTGCATTAACTCGCAGCTCCTTGATCTGCTGAGTGGACTCCCCAATCCTGAAATCCTTTTATTTTGGATTTCCTCAACCTTTGCCTCTTGGTCACACCAAGACTTGTTGTGGAAGTCAAACCTTGATGCGAACCAAGTCAAGTCAACCCAAAACCTTAAATTATAATTCCCCGATAATTTAAAGTAGTCCAACTAGGGTTGGTCAAGAAATTTGAACTATGGTTCAATTCTAACCAATATTATGGAAGGCTATACCGACTTAATATTTCTTTTAAGGGATTTTATCCTTATATGTAAATTGCTATTTTATTATCTTTGATTACATGCTTGTTAATATAAAGTGGGATATACTTAAATGATTAACCATGTCTAAGATAATATTTATGTATGAGATGGTTTTTATTTTAGTTTCATCTTGCATGCTCATTTAATTCATTAATTGTGTGATCGTGACAACACACCCACAATAAATAAACCATGCAACTGAAAGAAATAAAATAAATGGTATGATCATGAGATTTTTCTATTGGTTAGTTTATCAAGCGGTTGATAAACTAACCCAAGACCTAGGGGAGAAACACCATGAACCTTTCGAGTTCATGTTTAAAGCTTTCCACCTGTCCACCTTTGTACCTCCTTAGATTGGTTTCACCGTGGATCCTGACTTGAGTCGCCTCCATTAGCTTGGGATCTCCATCTGTAAGATCCCAGTTTTTTTTTATAAAGACTTTGGAATATTCTTGATGTTATTCCAGAGAAACGCCTTCAGACGGCGTGCAATTCCGAGCCCCAGAGTGGCCGGAATTAAATTTTCAGTGCGTTCACACTGGGAATGCCAAATAAATGGGATAACTCATAAACGGATTTTCCGATCAGAGATCTGAGTGTACGGATGGGTCCGAAATGGGTTTTTTACCCTAGGAACGACATAAAACTTGTCGACGCGGGACTTTTGGACCCCTCGCTCTCTATCGGAGCGTTAAACGGATAAATTAAATAATTAATTTATTCATTTAATGGCTTAACTCAATTATCTATTAAACGGTGGCTCGGATTAGAAAAATGATGGCACCGTTGAGTTCGTAGCGTTCAATTTACCCTAGGAGGGGTGTAAGTTTCGCGGGCGTGGTCTGTTTGTGAAATATGGCCCCAGGGGCGTTTTCGTAATTTGGAGGCTTTGGGCGTTCAGTTTTATAAATTTTGAATGGAGCCTTGGATTAAAATTCCGAGACCTCTGTTGTGTTCAAATCGTGGTTTTTAGCCTAGGGGAGGCTTAATCCCGACCTCGTCGGGAGTTTGGGTTCAGGCCGACGGGGGTGGTTAAGTGTTTTATATTTAAACACTTAACCCACCCCCTCCATCATCTTCTTCCTTACCTGGAAAACAGTAGGCGGCAGCCCTCCCTCTCCTCCTCCACTCCGGAGAGGCAACTCCGGCGAGGCACGGAAACTCTGGCGGTCCCTCCGTGAAGCGTCGGGCGAAGCCCAACAAGGTAGGATCGTGCGTATTTCGTTTTTAATTCCCGTGCATCCTATGAACCCATAAACATATGTCGAATTGTTATTTGATTGTCTAAAAAAGCCCCTGTTTGTGTAGTTCTTGAAATTATCTCTCCAATGATCCTTTCAGATCGAAATTCCGAGCTCCAAGGCATCCGCAATCGTCCGGCGAAAAATGAGGGTTTTGGAGGTGTTTCCAGCGGTCGCCAGGGCGGTCCGGCGAGCTCCGGCGGGCGGAGCGGCTCCGGGCGGTGGCTCCGGCGGTGCGCAGGCGGCTCAGGCAGGAGACGCGGTGGCGGGCTCCGGCAGCGCATTGAGGCGGGGCGGCCGCGGGTGAGGAGCGCGAGGCACCGTCGGCGCTGGCGGACGCGACGGTGAGGCGGGGTCGCAGCGCGCGACCCCGCGCGGCGACAGAGACCCGCGATCGGCGGGCTGCGCGGAGGACCGCGACCAGCCTCGTGGTCGGTGGGCGCAGTGTGGACCCGGAGTCCACGGCCGGGCCACGTGGGTGAGCAGAGGGCCGACCAGCGCGGGCCAGCCCAGACTGGTCGGACCACCCAGACCTAGCCGGTCCTGTCCAGGGGGGAGGAGTTCGCCCCCTCCGACTTCGGACACCCTTCATTTTCTCCACGAGTGTCCATTTGGCGCGCCGTCTATGGTAGCGCGGAGCTTGTGTCAAGACAGGATTTTTGAGATGGTTTCTGGAATTTTTAATTCCCGAAACGAGGGGCCTTGGAGGCGCGACGCGTCTTTAAGTGAATTGACATTTTTCCGAGGGATCTTGTTTTGGACGGCGCGGACGCGTCTGACGTCTGTTTTGAGCGCCGTCAGTGGCGTTGGGACCCTGGCGTCGGGGTGAAGCTTTCCAAGGTGGTTTCGGGCATTGACACCGAAGTTGAGGTGTGGGCCCCACGGCCCGTCTTTTGAGTTGCGAGCAGCGTTTAGCGACTTTCTCATCGGGCGTCTATTCGGGGCGTGCGAGCGGTCGATTCTGGATGTTTTTCCGAGGGGACTGCAATGGTGCAATCTGCCCGCCCTAATTCCGCACGATGGTGCGGGGCCCATGAGGGTCGTTTGGGCGTTGACGGTGATTTTCCATCTCTATCACCGGGCAACCGTTTTGGACAAGTGAATAGTCCATCTTATGTACTTTTTCGAGAGGATCGCAATGGTGTGATCCGTTCACAGCGCTTTGGGACCGGGGTGCGGGTCCCGCGTGGTACCGCTCATGGGAGGTAAGCTGGAATGTACCTTTTTCTCCGGATATCCATTCCACTCAAGTGAGTAGTGCTTTTGACGTGTTTTTTCGAGATCATTGTGATGGCGCAGTTCGCCCGACCTTCTTCGGGGACGTGGTGTGGGTCCCACCCCAACCTGGCTACGGTGAATAGTACCCTTTTCACCGTGTGTCCATTTTGGGCGATTGAGTATTCAATCTCCTGTGTTTTTTCGAGGGGATTGTATTGGTGTGATCCATTTGTTTAGTTTCGGGATCTTAGGGTGGGCCCCACACGGGTTTGGTTATGGTCAATAGTACCTTTTTTCACCGGTTGACCATTTTGAGCGAGTAAGTAGTCTATTTTGCGTGTTTTTTCGTTGGGATTACAAAGGTGTAATCTGTTCAGGCGAGTGGAAGCTCATACACGGTCTTATTAAATGTGTAAATATGAAGGGTGCCCCGGTGGCGGTTCTTCTACTGTGTTTGTAGCGGACCTTTGGCGTGTGATCGCGTGCACTCCTTGGAGAGTGAGGTTGGTGTCTAGAGAGATGTGGTCGGTTGTGTCTTAGTCGTTGAGGTGGAAGGTTGGAGTTGATACATTACGCATTTGCGTTGATGTTGGGTGTCGTGTGCATGATAGACTTTGGGCTAGAACGCGGTATACTCTAGGAGTATGCGAGAATCCTTGGAGGTTCATGTGGTTGTTTATACCTAATAACGTTTGTGTGTTCGGTTGGGGTTGACTTGGGGCCACACGTTGTGTGGGCCCCATGTGCATGACGTGTTCTGGTTTGCGTACTTTTGACCTCCCGTGACGTAGAGGGTCCCTCGGTTCTGGATTGTTGACCAGTGGGGTTGAGTTTTCCCCCGGCTCGGTGCTCGATGGTTTAGATCAGCAGGGTTGAGTGGTTTCCCCTGGTTTTGTTCCGGAGTTGGATGGTTGCGTGATACCCACTCTGTGTTCGGTTGGCCAGTGTTGTACCATCATGTAGAGATGACCAGAGTAGTTCTGGGTTTACCCTCCAGTGGGGCTATGCAGTGGGTTACTCATCAGCTTCTTCGGGTTTAACCTCCAGCAGGGCCGGGCAGTGGGTTGCTCATCGACTTCTCAGGGTTTACCCTCTAGTAGAGACTAGGTAGTGGGTCACCCGATAAATATTGAGGGTCTACCCTTCAGTAGGGCTGGGGAGTC
The DNA here is from genome assembly GCA_963277665.1 of Viscum album. Taxonomy (NCBI): domain Eukaryota; kingdom Viridiplantae; phylum Streptophyta; class Magnoliopsida; order Santalales; family Viscaceae; genus Viscum; species Viscum album. Next base: position 1,282,984,741 of record OY728155.1, on the reverse strand, counting down.
GGTCGCCCGTCGTCTTGTTTCAGGTCTACCCTCCAGCAGGGTTGGGCAGTGGGTCGCCTGTCGACTTTTTCCGGGTTTACCCTCCAGCAGGGTTGGGCAGTGGGTCACCCGTCGACTCCTTCCAGTTCTACCCTCCAGCAGGGCTGGGCAGTGGGTCTCCTGATGATATATTAGGGTTTACCCTCCAGCAGGGCTGGGCAGTGGGTCACCTGATATCTTATTATTAATTACCCTCCAGCAGGGCTGGGCAGTGGGTCACTCGTTGGCATTTCCGACTCAGTCCTTTCTACTAGGATAGTTTGTGGCTCTTCTCCGTGATTACTAGATCGGGACCCTTGGTTGTATGGGTCAGTGATGGAATGACCTTGACTTTGAGGAGACCTCTCGACTGCGGGGCAGTGACGAGTTGTGGTTGACATTCCCTCAGAACTCTCAATTATGAGAAGCTCTTTCCCTACTAAGACGCGTCCTTTCGACACGACCTAAAACCGTGCGGGAGATTCGGTGCCACCCAAAGCGGATAGTGTCGAGGTGTGTTGATTTGAGCCCATTGACTTGCAGTTCAGGGAAGACGTGCAGGATGCTAGGCATTAATGGTGTTTACTTCTGGGACTATTGGCTACTCGCTTTCTTGGGCTGAGCTACGGGATGGATAACCCCTTACGATCTTGTTTGGGTTTCTTGTTGAGCATACAGAAATGTATATACCTTGTTTCCGATACCCGTTTCTTGGGTTTTGGTTACTCTCCTTCCAAGAGAGGCTAAGACACGCGGGGTATGCCATGTGCTTTCCGTGTCTAGCTTCTCGTGGTTGGAAGAATCTACTCTCCTACTATAGGTAGTGAAGACTCGATGGGAAGTTCATCTTCTCACCGTTTCCAACTCCATGTATCTCGACGATTCTGCCTCCTTTCTCTTGTTGGTTTGAGATGGACTCTCTACTGTTACTCTTACTGCACTCTCAGTTGTACTCCTTTACTTTCCCCTGTTTGATCTATTGATCACCCTTCGGTACCTCCTTTGTTTCTCCCTCAAGCCTTCGGGGTATCCTATTGATTATTTTTATACTCACCCCTGCTTGGGCTTTGCCCACACTTGGTGTGCCCTTGCAGACGATAGACAGGTTGGTCGTGACTTCAGTGGAGCTTAGGAATTTGAGAGCTTGGACCACGTGCGGTGGTCGTAGTCGGGTTCCAAGTGGGGGACCCTTCCAGCTGTTTTTCTATTGTTACATGTTGTCGGGTTGTGGCACTTTTCTGGTTGGGCACATGTGTTTCCCCTTTTCTTTTCAGCTTTTACTTTGTCCTTTTTAGAGGTCGATGCAAATTTGTGGTTTATTTATAGAAGTTGGTACTTTACTTTTTCTTTTACTTTTCACTTTTGCATTGAGTGTACTGCGTGTGTGTGTACAGGTACTTAGGCAAAGGCCTCCCCGATTTATTGTGCCTTCGGCGCTGGTCGCCAGCCCCTGTCCTATGGAGGCGGGCTTGGGGTAGTTGCATCTCGAGCCCAGATAGGGTTGGTTCGTGACACCATCCATTACATATTAATTTATCTCACATGAAGGTGAGGTGTAGAAGGGGTTTTTACATAAAATAAACCTTGGGAACGCAGGCCCTACATATTAATGATGAGATGGCTCGAAGTCCAACAAATTTAATTTAAATAAATAAATTAAAAGAAACCATTCACATACAAAGGTCTTAGTCTATCTCATGATCATCCATACATGCAACGATATTAACACATAAATAAAACTAGGATTCAATTATTTAATCATTCTTGTTTAAGATAAATCATGCTCGAATTAATTAATTATCTTTAATTGATCAATCCTTTTATCTTAAACCATTTTCTGAACTTCCTTAAGATTCTAATCCATCATAATTTTAAACAAATAAATTCATTTAAAATTATCCTTGAACGTAACTTGTACCTTGGAGGCAACCCAGTGAATTCTCGTTCATTACGCAGATGTTAAATTAAACACATATATATAAAACACCTATCACGTGTTGTGTCTCTGCTTTACTCCTGCACCATGGTACACGTCTCAAGGGTTTATATAATATAATAATAAATTTTAATAAATCTGCGTAATTTGGGTGAGTACACGGCATGTAGTTCCGACTACATGGCGTGTACTTTTGTTCACCGTCCATCCAAAGTACACACCCGGGGGCAGGGCGTGTTAATGTACTTTCAAAATTTTCGAAGTACATGGCGTGTTTTGTGGGACACATGCCATGTAGTTACCGCATTACATGGTTTCTAGCTGGGAAAGTCGTGTACGGGGTACACGGCCCAACCCTAACCCAAAGGGACTACACGTCGTGTTCATTGGACCACGTGACATGTAATCCGGAAACCGTGTGCCAACTATTTCTAGTCAACACATGGTGTCTTAAAATCTTATAAATAATCCAATACATGTCCTGATTTGGAAGATCAGTCAATGGATTGAACCTAGACAACATGTCGTGTACTTCTGAATACACGCCGTGTATTCTTGTGTTGTACGGCCAGAAACGGTTGGCTCCTCTGGATGAGTTCCTCTATTTTATTTTAATCAAAATTAAAAGAAAATTTTTTTTCTATGAGGTGAACGAGAAATGAGGGATGAGGAACAGATCTAGAGATTCAGATTTCGAGAATGATTAAACATGAATTTAAATAACTAAATTATTAAATGCGTAAATCACCAACGAAAAACTAAATAATTATAATCAACGATATGACCGATCTGATACCACTTGTAGGTTCTGGGTGCAGCGGAAGCATGTTGGTGGGTTTTCCCAACTTTAATTTTAGCGTTAAACAACGTTCAATCTGAGATCCTCACGATATAAAACGTCGGATCTTCAAAATGGAACAAAGAATGAAAAAGAAAAGAAGAGTCCTGGAACCATTGAGATAGGATCATCATATGTTGGTTATAATTGATTTAATTAATTCATAAGAATTACCTCGGTGGAATTCTTTCTTCGTCGATGTCTCTAGTTTTGATCATGTGATTTGTTGTTGTGTCGTAGAATCCAAGTATAGGATTCCTCTAGCGGTGATCCACATGTGCTCCACGTATCTTCGGACATCGCTGAAGGGATCTCCGGGTGCTAGCGTGGAAGAACCTTCACTTGCGATGTCTACCTTCGACCGCCTTGATCCGGTGGAGGATCTCTCTCCCGTAACTTGAGGGAGTTCTTAGTGGAAAGATAATTCTCTCTCGACTTAAGAGTATTTCCAAATACATTGTGCACAACAATGGCTTAAGAAAATTGTTGGGGTTCTGAGGATATTTATAATTGGGTTTGAGGTTAATAGAGTTATGGAAATAAATAAACGCGTTACACATTTTATTTATTTTATTAACTCTTATTGAAACCCCATGTCGAATTATTAATTCATTGACATGCGCCCACGCTGATTATAATTAATATCACTTAATAAAACAATATTATATCCTCAAAATACCGACTGGAAAACTACACGGCGTGTAATAATTAATACACGATGTGTACTTGTTTTCCATAAAACTACACGGCGTGTATATTTAATATACACGGCATGTACTTTTATTTTCCATTTTTCTCCACCACATTTATTAGACCTTGAGTAATGGTTGTTTATTTCTTAAATAAATGTAACTGCATTACTTGCTAATAAATATATTATTTCACCCACAATATATTCCCTTGAATAACTAGTGTCAAAATAAATGTGATCAGGCATCCTCAAATAATTATTAAACCAGAGTTTGGAATAATATTTATTTAACTTGTTAAATTAATATTTAACAGAGATACATGGACACACTTAGTGTGTGACCCTCTAGGCTTCTTTCTCAGTGGCATTAGGCGGAGCCTACCTAAAGTCCAAGGTTAGCATATACCAACACACCAAGGCACCCATAGAGAAAGAATTTAATGCCGCAATGACGTGTCACCTCCTAAGAATTCTTACCATGTAATATAATCTCTTTGTCTCGTTATGTCTAATCAAGCGGGTTGCATGCTAGTGCCATCAACCCATATGCTCGATTATTCTTTCTTTAACCTCCCAGAATTGAACTCGCCCATACTATACCATGGACATGGATTTATTTAGGCTATATCAATTCCATCAAAGGGAATGATATATCTACTTCTGTTATGGAATAGAAGGGACAAATCCTTTCTCACATTATCTATTAATGCAGTATTACTCGTGACGCACCCAACGTATCCTACCTCGCTACGAACAGTGTTTTGTCACAGTTTTCATCAATACATCTAAGTGCGCGAGTTGTAATACCCATTAATAATAATCTTAAAGTCTAAGGACCAATACACACATCCGCAGATAGGAAAATCCAACGACATTATGAAATGTGGATTTCTAATTGGCATGTCTCGTTCTCATAATATCCTCCTGGATATTACCAAGGGCACACACCAAGAGAAGGTGCCTCAAAGTTTTATAAGTCCTCACCCCTAATGACCTGTATTATTTGTGTCCCTCAAATAATATCATCCATACATAGAACATATATTCAAGAACAGTGTTATAACACTTCTGGGTTCTCATCATAGCAGGGATCCACTATGACCCTTTAATGCAATAGTTATCCTTAGGACATTATCACATGAATTGTCACGTATAAGAACAATCAAGATGTGATGAGGCTTTTATTAATGAATAAAGTACAAAGTATTTGGTTCTAGACCACAAACTCCAACAAATATGACATCCAAAGCAAGCGTGAATGAGTCATTTTTCATCAATCAAGCTACTGCATTATTTTAGGATTTATTTTCTATTTTTATTTTTTACTATGAATTTTTTAATTCATATGTTAGTGTGATAGTATTTTCTTGTGTTTTTACAATTTTCATTTCACCTTCATTTTTATAACTAACACACTCTATTCCTCCCAAATCAAACACCTAATTTATTCATATTAATTAATATATTAATAATGAATCACTCCATGAGACTTATTCAATAATTTATTAAAGTTTCATTTTGGGTAAAATGGACTCCATAATTGTAATTTATAAAAACCATAAGATTCATTTAAGTCACTTTATAAGGCCCGTCTCATAATAGAGAAACATTTTTAAGGGTAATTCCTTTAGCAGATTATTGATACAATTGGCCTATAATAGGTTACATGATATTTTATTAATAATTCAAAATGTCGTTAATGATTCAACTGTTGGAACCGGGCATGCAGTGGAAGCCCCAAACTGGTGGGTTTTAAAAATTTTCCACCGAAGGTCGATGTAAACATGTCGACGTCCGAGAGGAGTAGCCCAGTTATAGCTGAGGACCACGCGTGGAGGATTTTAAGCACAAAATTAAGCTGTAAAATTCCTAGTTTAAATATGAAGCCGCGCACGACATATGCTCGTCGTTGGTGATCGCTGCTCGAAGAATCCAAAGCCAAATTCCTCTAGATCATCCACAGGTGCTTCAAGGAATCTTCGGAAGTGTCGTTTCTCGTAATCCGGGTGTAGCGCGGATTTGCGACGATGCCTTCGATGCTCCAACGACCACTGCATCGCATCGCTAGTGATGCCTGAGAGAGTGCTCCATCCGAGCTCCTTGGATCCAGAGCATCTCTCTCTAGAATATGGGAGATAGGAGAGGACATTTAAGCTCCATGAATAGTGTTTGGAAAATTCCCCTCCACTTCTATTTATAGTGCTCAATTAAAATACCTGGTATCGCCTCGCCGGCCCCGAATACTTAACGCACTATTAATGACATTTTATGACTACTAAACTGAGCCATAAATATTATTATCATTCACTTGTAATATATTAAAATATATTACATGATAATAATTAAGTCATTAACCTGACTCGTCGCTCCCATAAATATTAATTGAACCTTGAATAATTTAATATTCATCAATTAATATTTTTTCATGTATTTACATAAAACTCGTAAATACATTTAATAAATAAATTCAATACTCATTATTCTAAAAGTCGAATAATATGAATTTATTTATCGCATTGGTGATCGTTTAACTTTGGACAATTCCCGGACCCCTGTGGTGGGGCCCACTATGTCCAATACTCTTTTTCAATTGAATAGGGAAGTTTCTGGAATACGCTATTGTGTGTGACCCTCTAGGACCTTATTTTGACAGCCTTGAATAGTATTCACAGACCAAGAGCGGGATCTAGCCACCCATCATGGTCCCTGAAGAAATAAGGATTGTCACAGTAGTGACAACCAACCTACGAACATGCACTGTGTAATATAATCTCTTTGTCTATAATATCTCATAAAGCAGGACGCACTCTCATGTCATCCCCCTTTTCTTGCATTATTGTTTGTTGATGTAACTGGATGGATTTACCCTCGACTACCATGGCCATGGACTTATAAAGGTACTGCCATCCATATCAACATGGCCAGAGATATATTACTTCCATAACCTGGAAGCGACAAATCCTTTCTTGACCATTTAACCAATGACATGCCACCAATGACCCACCCGACACAAACTACCTCGCCATGACTTCATCGCCATGGTTTTTGTCTTGCATCAAAGTACGTAATCAAGTGACATACATTGATAATGATCTCAAGTCAGGAGACTATTACACATGAACATAGATAGGAACATCCAATGACACCCAAAACATGTGGAGTTCCTATTGGCGGGTCAGTCCTCATGATCTCACTACTAGAGATCACCAAGTGCGAATTTCATGAGAAGAAGTCACTTATGAGCCCCCAGCACCTGATGGTCAGACATCTACTCTGTCAAATTAGTAATATGTATCTAGACCATAGAACATATATTTAATATTAATGTCGTAGTATCTAGAGGTTCTCATTATATATTGGGATCTTCTATAACCTTTCGATACGACAATTAATCTTTGGAAATTACTATTTTTATAGTGGACGTAGAAAAATCTACACTATAATGGTAAGATGACATCATGAATTCTTACTGTATACACGATATGGTAATCAAAAGCACTAAATAGTTGGGTCTAGGGCACCCACTATTTCAACACTCCCACTTGAACTAGATCCAACTTTCTAACCAAACTTGTTAGCCACTCACATGATTAACATCATGTTTTTGCTGAGTAATGGATTTAGCTACTGGGTCTGCCATGGTTCCACTGTGTGGATATTCTGCTATAGTGACCTCATCTATTTGAGTAAAACTACTCAAGAGATGGTATCCCAAGTATATCTCACTTTTTTTCCACTGTCATAGATTGAAATCTTGTCTAGTAAGAATATCATAATATACATTATGATAATACTTTTCTCACCAGGTGAGATTCCAAGATATGGAACAAATCATTGCATTTAAATGCTTCTTAGATATCTTATAAGCTGCAATGTACTCAGGTTTGTAGGTATGGCCACCACAGGCTGATATGAGATTGACTCGCTCATCACCTTTATCTTAACTACAATACTGGATCACATTGATCTACAGAATACTAGTTTTTATCCCTGAAAACTAGTATCCTCTCTTCTCCACTTACCAGGTACAAATCATTTTTACTTGCTGAAGTACAATTAGATTGTTCTGACTACATCCCTTGCAGTGCTTCGGGATATGACTAATATTTTCCTATTGTAAAATATACCTTGGAAATATCGGTTCTTGTACATATCATGGCATACGTGATTGATCCATCACTCCGATGTATGGATTTCAACTCACCGCATTTATCTCATACCATGTCACGGATAGGTCAACATTGAGAGATTATGCCCTGTGACATAGGCAACAATTCATCTCTTGAATTTTTCCAACATGTATTTTTCAATACAATGTCACTATATGTACGATTGACTAGGACTAAGCACCCTATAGATCTACCTTAGTAGATCTTGTTCCCTAGAACTTAGGTTGCTACTTTAAGTCAATCATTGGAGATTAAATTTCATTTTGGTCTTAACTACTTGTAAGACCAATGGCTGTTTTCCATATGTTTCTGAACATATTTCTTTATAAAACATTAGCACTCCAACTAACCTCTGGTAGACACATGGAAAGCATTTGTTTTAAACGTATATACTATGATCATTTTGCTTACTTTAATCCTAAACTGGATTTCAGTAACTTGAAACCTTTATTAGCATTCTATGATGTGACCATCCCTTTCTAGTTGTGTCGTATAGACATCATCCACGATTGGGTGTCATGACATCCAATGCTAAATAAATTGATCATAGATATTAGCTATGATAAGTAAAATTCTAACGGATTTCGGTATAATGACTTGGTGAAACCAGTCGAGCCTTATTGGTACTACACTTGTACCATCCAGGTATCAACTCAATTGAATACCCACTGCAGTATTCAACCCCTTATTCACTATGATACATGGAATCCATTAATTGAATTTTAGTTGGTCTTATCAATTTTAGCTAATTTTCATACACTGCTTACTTGTAGGAAATTTTATTCACATTGAATAATAGATCACCGACCATGGTGAATATAAAAACCATCACCATGGTTTTATCCTTCCTATACAGTATGTGTCTCTGGAACATACTTTGTTCCACATGCTCTTGTGGAACTAGTTCCTATGCCAACTACTTGTGCATTTTGATCATTGACTAAACACAAGTCAATATAGCTCCCACTATCTCTAATTGAGATGTGAACCCTTATATAGAAGTGTAGTCTATTGCTTGACTACCTACTATTCTATATTAGGGATTTATGTAACATCCTAAACAACTATTAGGATTATTACACTAAATGCACAACATGTTTGTCTTGATGAAAGTTTGTTTATATCTTAATAAACTCTTTGCATCCAAAAACATGCTCTTATGACATAATGGGTTTACATCATACTATGACTTGTATGATATCCATTTGTCATTATAGTTGGCATATGGTTTTGGGGTATCGCTGTTATTTGAAAAGCATTTCATGAAATATAGTGGAAGTTTCTGCTAGTTCCCACATTGATATTACATACATCAATACTTTGATGTATAAAATGTGCATTTAGGAATTACTTCACGCAACATTTTGTTGATCAATGTTGATATGTAAGACTTCATCATCAATCCTCCCCATTAACATCAATGTCATGATGTGGATAAGGTAATGTGCGTTTAGGAATTTCTCCACGCTACATTATCATGATTGATGAATGTTTGGTCGATATATTCTTCGGTATCCCAACCCAAATCAACATATATCTCCTGACCATGCAAATACTTCACTTTGATATTCCTTAATTACTTAAAAGAATCTTATGAAGTATATATACCTCTAGCTTATACTTGGAATAGTTCACACTTTCGTGTTGAACTATTTCTAAAAGCTTTGTGGCATACCTTTATTTCTAAAGGCTCATTTGTCCAAACTAAAGACATCGATAATACTATCAGTATTTAGCTATGCCGAGCCTAAATACCAAACTTGGTATATTAAATATGTCTATTTTTAGTATTACTTGACAAAAAATTATACTGTCACAACTGGGTATAAGTCTTACATTTATATTCATCACCAATTGCCTATGATTCATGTATCACTGAACTAGTGATTGAGTTTACCAAAAACAACATTCATTTCAGAAACTGAAAGAATGTCTCCTTGCGTCCAAGGACACATGAGATTAACACTACTGGAAATCGGATCTTTCCCAACACTTATATACACCCTTTCCCAACGGTTCTCCCAAACCGTTGGGAAAGACCCCCCCTTTCCCAACGGTTTGGGAGAACCGTTGGGAAAGACCCCCCCCCCCCTTTCCCAACGGTTTGAGAGAACCGTTGGGAAAGGGGTGTTTTGAGGCCCCTTTCCCAACGGTTCTCCCAAACCGTTGGGAAAGACCCCCCCTTTCCCGAACCGTTGGGAAAGACCCCCCTTTCCCAACGGTTTGAGAGAACCGTTGGGAAAGGGGTGTTTTGAGGCCCCTTTCCCAACGGTTCTCCCAAACCGTTGGGAAAGACCCCCCCTTTCCCAATGGTTTGGGAGAACCGTTGGGAAAGGGGTGTTTTGAGGCCCCTTTCCCAACGGTTCTCCCAAACCGTTGGGAAAGACCCCCCCTTTCCCAACGGTTTGAGAGAACCGTTGGGAAAGCTTTTCAACCTATCCCAACAGTTTTGAGAACCGTTGGTATAGGTCTATCCCAACGGTTTTGAGAACCGTTGGGATAGATTCTTTCATTTCTTCCAGGTCTGCTACCCGAGAACATTATATAAATCTAAATTTTAAATAATTATGATAATACATATATATATTTATGAAATTATGTTTACAAAAGTGATGTTAGCTTAGTGGTTAAGTCGTTCGATTATAAACAAGGGGTCGTGGGATCAAATCCCAGCACATGTTTTTTTTTTGAAATACATTTACCAACGGTTTTATATCCGTTGGAATAGATTTTCATATTAATTATACCAACGGTTTTGTAAACCGTTGGGATAGGTCTATACCAACGGTTTTGGGAAAACCATTGGTATAGACCTATCCCAACGGCTTACTTCACAACGGTTCTCCAAACCGTTGGTATAGGCTATACCAACGGTTTGGAGGCCTATACCAACGGTTCCAAACCGTTGGTATAGGTTAGTATTCTACTAGTGTAATGTTTGTGGTTATACTCAACAATAGTTCAACACGAATCTTTCACTTGGAAATTAAATAAGTCGTGTAATTCTCACCACTGGCCTAGGTATCACCCTTTCACAGCCTATTTGGAGAATACACCTGACTTCTAGTAAGGTTTCTATACTAACTTGTTTATCTTATTAGAATACACATATGTTACCCGCATATTTTATTTAATATCCAATTAGTAAAAGGAAACATCACATTGATGAATATGCCTAATGTAGAAGCGGAAACTTGCTTCTTTAAATCAGTTTATTGCTTTTAAACTTCCATAGTATTATTTTATAATATGCAATGAAAATAACCTCTATCAATACTTCATTAATTGAAGGATGTCGCGAATATGTCATTGGTATCAAATGCATTTTAACTTTTCACATTGTCTTTCAATTTATCCTCCATAAGAATTAAATCTTGACAGTCTTTTATTCTTATTCACTTGGTGAACCTTACCTAAATTGGTAATGAAGCGTTTACTCAATACTTTTTCGTTTTGTAACTTAAAACGAAACTTGAGTATTGTGGTTAAAATGATATTTAAAGATCATGATCAATCTTTAAATTTACACATGTAGGTGTAAACTTCTCCTTATTCATATCATTGTTTCACTTTCTCCTGGCAAACATCTCGGAGATGAGACTTTATGTTATATCATCTATGTCCTGGTGTAGCGACCACAACTGACACCGGACGTTGATGAAATCATAATGATATAATTATCATATGCTTTGTATATTAGTCTCCTGTAAGAAATTTTCACCCTTGCTTCTTGAGGTAGTTTAACAGTGTTGGGGACACTGACACCTTGAGTTTCCTATATCATAGTACTATGTGCACGCACCTGTACTATTCATGGATACTTGTGTCACTGTGGAAATTTACTTTGTCCATTATAATATTGCAGTTTTAATCTTGTGGTATAACTTTCCATTTTCTACAAAAATAAATTTTAGCAGATGAGTGCCTTTTATCTGGATTACCGGTTTAGTCATTTTGATTAATTACTTAAATCATTTAATGTCTCCCACTATTTTATAGGATTCTAGGAACCCTCTCTGCTTGAATCAGAATACTCTATCGCTTGAGTATTCTAGTGTCAAAGATCCTGGAACCAGCCCTCATAGTCTACAAGCTAAGGCTACACCACTACTTGGAGGGTTCTAGGTAGGCTTTTGGCTGGCCGACCGCTTTAACTTGCGGTTCCTTGATCTGTTGAGTGAAGTCCCAGCTTCTTAAAATCAAAATTTGATTTACTCAACGCTTTCCTCTAAAATTATAGCTAGTTATCTAGGGTTAATCCTTACTAGAACTTTAGTTAATTCGACCCATCATTATTATAAGGACTCCCCAGTAGTAAGAGGAACCCTCAGCTAAGGCATGAATCGGCACCTCAAACAGCTGGTTTTGTCCAAATTTGAATGACGGAAGGCTGTTTAGACTTAATATATCATTGAGGGTTTTATTATTTTTAGTGTGATGAAAGAAATCATTTTCTAATTTTATAAGCATGTACTATGTGATCGCACTCACAACTGACTGTGCAAGAAATAGAAATTTCATCACATCACATGTTCATTTTATCTTTCATACTAGTTTATTATTATACTATGTGATCGCACAATAAATTACACATGAAAAAAAATAATAAACCATGCAGAAATAAAACGAACATCTGATCATGAGCCGGTACTATTGGTTGATCCGTTGAGTGAATAACGGACCAACCTAAAACCCTAGGGGTAAGTACCTTTGGTCACATGGCATGCAACTTGAATAGCAATGTCTGCTCATCCAATGCATCCAACTCCTGTCTGGTGCATCGCCGTCACTTGGCGTGAAGTGCGTCATTTTTCGTCTCGTTGTTGTACAAAATTACTCGCACGCAGGTGAGGGGGTCTCGGGGTAAAAAATATACAACTCTGAGAATGGGCGTGCAGGCCCTTATACATATAACGACTCTGAGACGACATGAAGATCACCTTTTTATTTAAAATAATTATTACAAACCATGCAATAATTAAATAAATAAATTAAAATAAATAAACAAACACCAGACATGCATTGGTAGGTCTTAGCTCATGATCAGTCATATAAGCATTAAACTCGCGTATATAAAATAAATGCATAATAAAATTAAACTTGAATTAAAATAAACTTGAGGGAATTATTTTATTGAATTAAAATTTAACTCTAATTTTAATTCAATATGTATATGTCGTTCGATCCCATTTAATTAATTTAATTTTAAAACTAAAATTAAATTAATTAATTAATTTAATTAATCACAAAATTAAATTAATTATGCCACATTTATTATAAACTAAAAAATAATATTTTCATTAATTTAATTCGAAACTGAAATTAAACTAATTAATTTAATTTTTGATTCAAAATAAAATTATTCGAGACCTATAAACCCCAGGCAGGGCCTGTGCTGGTCGGGGCGAACCTCCGCAGGCCCATCCCGGGCTGTACCGACCTCGTGAAGAGTTTGTTCTAGACCGAGCAGCCCCACTCACTGTTGTTTATGGCTAGGCAGATCCATCCCTTCTAAAGGGAATTGCAGAGGGTTACCTTAGGCTGAAAAACTGCACCGCAAATCTGGAGTCACCGGTTGCAGCGGGGTTGCCGCGCGGCGGTGTGCTAGGTGGCTTCGCCAAAGGCCAAAGCCATCGGGGCAGCGCCAACATGCGCCTCAGAGAGCGTTGGTTGCTGGAGGAAAGGTGAATCGCCAGACTGGAGCCGAAGGCTTCCTGGTCAGGGTATGGCACCTGTGAGGGCTGCACGGGGAAGGCTACGGTCAGCCTGTTCTGGCAGGGTGTGGCGGCAGCGGCGGGCTGAGGGGGCGACGACCCGGGTATGTCGGCCTTGGTGTGGTGTGCTCCGCAAAGCAAGGAAAAGTAGCATGCAACTCGACGGGGACCAGGAAGCATTGCGGCTGAGGGAGAAGACCCTGGACATGGGTGGCGCGCTAGAGGGAGGCGCAGGCCGGCCGCTGGCTTCTGCAGAACGCCGCTTCAGGAGGCGCTGGGGTCTCGGGTAAAGGCGGAAGAAGGAGGCGGCCCTGGTGGTGGCCTGTTGCAGTGTGGCGGAGATGGAGCCGCAGCCTGGGCAAGGTAGGTAGGCTCTGCGATTGGTGTTGGCACAGCTCGGCCACTGCTTGCAGAGAGGGAGAGGAGGAAGCGCGGATGGTCGTCGGGGAGATGGTCGGGGTGCACTGCTGTGCGGCGGGGTGAGGGAGGGCAGCCTGGAAGTGCGCTACTACTGTATGTGATGCTGGTAGGGAGAGAGTCGACCTCAACATGAAGGCCCACTGGTGCGGGTTGCTGGGTGGATGGTGGTGCGTGCTACAGGCCGTCGACCCCTTGTTTTTTGTTTTTTGTTTCATCTAAACTTGCTTTTGAAATTCCTCCCAACACCCCCACTTTTTTTAAAAAAAAATTAACAAGACCTAAAAGAAGGTCTTGCTCCCCTTTTTTAAAAAAAAACTTTAATACTTACATTGTAGTCTTCTCTCCCCTTTAAATAATTTTTCCAAAGCCTATATTAAGCTTTGGAAAAATAATAATATTATTATAATATTATTATTATTATAACAATATAAATATTATTATTATAATAAAACAAAATAATTTTATTATTATAATTATAATATAATTAATTTTTAATAAATTAATATCAAAACCAAATTGATTTTCCGGTGAGTATTTCATACCAGAAATCAATCTCAAATCTGAATTCGAAACATCAGATGGTTGCAGACTGGCCATCCGATGTCCGATTCGGATTCCATCTGCGGCGTTGGAACCGTATCGACACCCTATTTAAGAATTAATGAAAATTTAATTTTTCTGGGATTAAAATCAATCACATCCCTCTGATACCACTTGTTGGAACTGGGAATGTAGCGGAAGCCCCAAACAAGTGGGTTTTAAAAATTTTCCACCGACGGTCGACGTAAACATGTCGACGTCCGAGAGGAGTAGCTCGGTCTTAGCCGAGGACCATGCGTGGAGGATTTTAAGCACAAAATTAAGCCGTAAAATACCTGTTTTAAATCCGAAGCCACGCACAACATTTGATCGTCGTTGGCGATCGCTGCTCGAAGAATCCGAAGCCGCGCACGACATTTGCTCGTCATTGGCGATCGCTGCTCGAAGAATCCGAAGCCGAATTCCTCTAGATCATCTACACATGCTTCAATGAATTTGCGAGAGTGTCGTTCTTCATAATCTGGGTGCTAGCACAGATTTTTGACGACGCCTTGGACGCTCCAACGACCACTGCATCGCATCGCTAGTGATGCCCGAGAGAGAGCTCCATCTGAGCTCCTTGGATCCCAAGCATCTCTCTCAAAAATATAGGAGAGAGGAGAGGAGAGATAAGCTCCATGAATAGTGTTTGGAAGATGCCCCTCCTCTTCTATTTATAGTGCTCAATTAAAATACCCGGTATCGCCTCGCCGGCCCCGAATACTTAACACACTATTAACGACATTTTATGACTACTAAACTGAGCCATAAATATTATTATCATTCACTTGTAATATATTAAAATATATTACATGATAATAATTAAGTCATTAACCCGACTCGTTGCTCCCATAAATATTAATTGAACCTTGAATAATTTAATATTCTTCAATTAATATTTTTTCATGTGTTTACTTAAAACTCATAAATACATTTAATAAATAAATTCAATACTCATTATTCTAAAACTCGAATAATATGAGTTTATTTATCCCATTGGCGATCGTTTAACTTTGGACAATTCCCGGACCCCTGTGGTGGGTCCCACTATATCCAATACTCCTATTCTACTAAATAGGACAAATTATTGAATACTCTATTGTGTGTGGCCCTCTAGGCCCTTATTTAGACAGCAGTGAATAGTATTCACAGACCAAGAGCGGGATCTAGACACTCATAACGGCCCCTGAAGAAATAAGGATTGTCACAGCAGCGACAACCAACCTACCAACATGCATTGTGTAATATAATCTCTTTGTCTATAATATCTCATAAAGCAGGACGCACTCTCATGTCATCGCCCTTTTCTTTCTTTATTATTTGTTGATGTAAATGGATGGATTTACCCTCGACTACCATGGCCATGGTCTTATAAAGGTACTGCCATCCATATCAACATGGCCAAAGATATATTACTTCCATAACCTAGAAGCGACAAATCCTTTCTTGACCATTCAACCAATGACATGCCACTAACGACGCACCCGACACAAACTACCTCGCCATGACTTCATCGCCATGGTTTTCATCTTGCATCAAAGTACGTAATCAAGTGACATACATTGATAATGATATCAAGTCAAGAGACCATTACACATGATCATAGATAGGAACGTCCAATGACACCCAAAACAAGTGGAGTTCCTATTGGCGGGTCAGTCCTCATGATCTCACTACTAGAGATCACCAAGTGCGAACTTCATGAGAAGAAGTCTCAATGCTTATGATCCCCCAGCACCTGATGGTCAGACATCTACTATGTCCAATTATAAGGATGTATCTAGACCATAGAACATATATTTAAGATTAATGTCATAGTATCTAGAGGTTCTCATTACAGCCTGGGATCTGCTATAACCTTTCGATATGACAATTAATCTTTGGAAATTACCATTTATATAGTGGACGCCAAAAAATCTACACTATAATGGTAAGATGACATCATGAATTCTTACTTTATACACGATATGGTAATCAAAAGCACTGAATAGTTGGGTTTAGGGTACCCACTATTTCAACATCAACCATTGTAATTTTAGAAAATCACACATAAATTAAATGAGGATTATGTTATATTTTTTCATTGATTTAAATATAATATTGGTACTTATTTGGTGGATCTATTTATTGACCAAAAAACAAACCATAGAGAGGGGATCCATAATGTGAAGATAACACTAGTAATATTGAGTGTATTTTTAAATACATGTTTTTAATGAATATTAAGGAGGAATTAATAACAAGATATTTAAAGATTAATTTTAGAGGGAATACCTATACTAACTTTAGAGTTCCAATATTCAAATATGGAAATATTTCTTGTTTATTTATTCCTTAAATAAAATATTTAAAAGATAAATAAAATAAAAGGGAGAGTGTTGTGGAGTCTCTAGAAACATGCAGAAGGGAAGAGAGATATTATTTCATTTTAAATGGAAATAGATATTTGAAGATCATTATTTTGAGAAGACAAGGAATATAATTCCATACTTACACTAGAAATGATAAGAAGAAAAATTCTAAGATCTCACTAAAATTTGTGACAATAGGGGAGGTATTCCAAAAAAGTGCTCTTAATGGGAGTTCATGGAGGTTGTGTTGAGTGTTACACCTAAAATGGTGTAATTTCTACCTATTGTTTGAGGAATATAAAAATAAGGTATAAGAGGATCTTTTTATTTTATCTTGTATGAAAATAAGTTAATTATTCATTAATTTTGTGAATGTTTTAAACCCATAGGGTCAATGTTTCCAATCCATATTTTAAAGAAAACCAGTGAGTTTTTTTAGGTTCATTGTCACATTTACTTTTCTTGATCCTTAGATGCTTTTGGTGAACCAAGTAAATGTCATCTTCTCTCTCTTTTACTTCTTTATTGCTTCATAGTGACTACGAGAAATAGAGAGGTGTTCATATTAAAATTACGACAAGATCATTAGAAAGGGTAGTTTTAAGAATTTATAATGCCCTAATGTTTCCCATCCCCCAAGGTATTATCCTTCTTTGGGACCAATAAGTGGTATAAAAATAAAGGTTCTTGGTGAATTTTTTCTCTCTCAAAAGCACTAGGGTAGCAGTTGTAAATTACAAGGTATTTCCAATATTCAACGGTAATAATTTCTAATTATGTAAGAATCATATTAAAAACTACTTCTTATCATTGGATATGTATTTCTATATGGATTCCATATAAGGGATCCCAGATATCATGGAAAGTGGAGAATTATTATAAAAATATTTAAAGGAACTTGATGTCAACACAAAAGGAGTCAATGCTATAATAGGATAATTATCCAAAAGTATATACATAAAGGATATATTTTGTAAATACTCACACTCCAAATGGTAAAAACTTCTCTATATTTATAAATTTGGTTCTAAGCTATAAAAAGTGATGTTTTAGGTATTATGTAACAAGTATGAGGATTTAATAATGTACCCAAATGAATCATTTGATGTGTAATTTGATCCGGTAAATATAATTTTAGAGGATGTGTGTGTACTTAGAGAAAACCTCAATGATATAAAATTTATAAGTATGATCATGATATGTTTTCCACTAAATTACAATTTTATGTTCTTTGTGGTTTAATTCAAATATCCAAAGAATGTAACATTGTGTAATCTACATAGCACTCTCATTGGATATGAGATGATGAATAATGAAAACTAAGTTGTGAAAAGGAGAATTTTCAAGAAATGTTATCCAATGAAATGAAGAAAATAATAGAGGAATATGATCTTGGGGATAGGGAAGTTGATAAGTAATTTTCGTTTTATTTCTAAAATCTCAAAATAAGAAAATTAAAGTTCAATAGAAAGATTCCACTTTATTGGTTTCGATATGGAAAAGTTTTCCATCTTGTTATAAGATGTACAAATAAATTTTAAAATGATGATGAAGAGGAAGATCCCATTAATAAACCATTTTAGGGTGATAAAGGTGAGATAATAACACATATTAAATTCTTTAAAAATAATAAATTTCTTTCAAAATAATATCTAAGCTCCAAAGAAATGAAAGTGGTACAGTTTGAGGAATCCAAAGACCTCAGTGAGGAAGTTTTTGTGGTTATTGTAGGCATAAAAAAATTGGATAATAGTGATGATGAAGGTTTTGAAGATGAGTTAATATTTAACCTCGAGTATAAACTTGAAACTAATATTGAAGAAATATATTTTTGGAGGTATAATATGAAGAAAGAAAATGAAATGGTATGTGACTCCAAACTTTAAATGAAGTGTCCAAAAGAATAGAAGTAAGATTTAAAAGATAAAATTGAATGACTTAAATATGTAATTACCAAGAATATGGAAAAGTAAGTTTATATAAAGCTTAAAATTTAAAATAAGACCTGAATCATGGGTGGGTTTACTATTTTGATGAAAAATCGTGTCAAAATAATTGAGAAACTCGGATAAAAAGTCGTGATGATGAGATTAAAGCTTGATTATAAAGATAGACTTATAACCAATATTATGACTCCATTAAGTTTGAGTGAACCATCCACTCATGAATCTAAGTAAGTACATGAGGATTCAATGGAATAATTAGTTTCTTACCCATGAGTTTATTATTTAAAATATAAATTTAAATCCATTGTGGGGATAGATCGTATGCAAAAAATATTGGTGGTTGATGAAAAGTTTCAATTACCCACTCCCTAGAAGAAAGTTGACTTAGGTAAGTAAAAAAGACTCAAAATTCCATAGGTGGATCAGTGAAGACATGAAACTATACACCTTTATTTTGGTGTTATTTTGTGTAAATATGGGATGTGCATAATATCTTTTTCTAGAGTGAATTTAATTTCATGTCTCAAGATAAAAAAAATGAGATAATTTCTTATACTCTATGTTTTTAACATCTATTACTTTTTTTATGAGGGGTTAAAACACATATCCATTAATTTATCATTAAGGGGGAAAAGGTGTGTACCAAAGGGGTCTCAAAAAAGAAAATATTAGTAGATAAAATATTCATAAAGTGGGATTAAAACACATAACAGATTCGCATCCTTGTAAAATGAGTATGATTTTATGGAATCAAAGGTGGGACAATTTCATTCACCACCAAAGGAAGGACAATATATCATATGGATTAATAAAGGAAAAGTTGAAAAGTCAAACTTCACATAAATTTCTTTGAAAGTGATGACTCATGATAAAGTATGGATTTTGGATAGTAGGTTTACTTCCCATGTGAAGGGAAATAAAAATATTTTCATACCTATAAAATATAGAAAAGAAATTACCATTAACTTTTGAGAAGACTAAGGATTTAAGATTATTTTCTTTGAGTAATCTAAGGTTGGAGGAAAAGGCATGAGGTTCATGGATGTGTTGGTGGTTGATGACCCTGGTCAGAACTTACTATGTTTAAGTCGATTATATGACTCATGGAATATAGCTAATTTAAAAAAAATACTTGAATCGTCAAAGGAATATATTTAACTATTATAATGAATGGTAATTACATGAAAGGGAATCATTATATCATTGATGGAAGAGAATATAGTTTTTTTCTATATAGAGAAGAAATGGTTTGGCCATTTGAGCTAAAATTAATTGGAGGACTTAGTGAATATTGATCACATGATGTACCTAAACTATCACATGATCGCACTCACACATGTGACACTTACCAGAAATGTATGATCATTAAAAAATTATACAATCCAAGGTTTCTTGATTTGGTATATATTAATGTGTGAGGGCCTATAACACAAAAATACATTTATGGAAAGAGGAATTATGAATTTTTTATTGATTATTAAAGTGATATGGCATGGATTATGGTCATTACTCACAAATATTATGTGTTAAAATGCATTACACATTATTATAAGTTATCGTAGAAAACTATTGGGATGAAAATTCTAAAGATTTAGACCGACAATGGCACAAAATTTACTAATAATCAGGTGAAATAATATCTTGAGAAGAATGGGATAAGGAATCAAGTAATAGAAGTAAGTAATCCTCAAGAAAACTAAGTCATTGAGATGAGGAATCAAATTTTCAATAATATAGCTCAAATAATATTCATTAATAATAATATCCATGAGGATTATTGGAATTTTGATGTTATTACATTATAATATATCTCCAATAGATCTTTTCAATGTCCTGATAAAGATAAGTCACCTTATGAGATGTGGTTTGGGAAGAATCCAACACTAAAATATTTTAAAATTTTCAAAAGTAAATGATTTATTTTCAAAAAATTAAGGAACCATAAGTTTTAATATCATGGGAGTTAAGGTATTTTCCTTGGATATACATCAAAAATCAAATCATTCAAATTTTGAAACAATAGTATTAGGAAAAATTACTGAAAACTAATATGTCATTGTTGTCGAAAGTGAGTATAATTTTGTAAGAGAACAATGAGGAAATGTCTGAAAAATGTGATGCGGAAGTGAGAAACCTAGTGGAATCACACACATCCATAGAGAAATTATAATAGTATGTTTATGATGAATAAAATATAGTAATTGTAGTATATATTAAAGTAAATAGTATGGATTATATCAAAGAAGTTCGTATTGTTAGATACTGGATATCTTCAGTGTGGCTCCTCAAACCTGAACTCATGGATCCATTACTAAAATCATATTATTTATAAAATATTTTTGAAACTAATTGAAATGACACAAACATATAACTACACAATTATAATATCATCAATAAATATTGAGTCACTTACACACCCAATAACTTGTTGGTTTAGAGTTTTAGAGTCTTAAAAACATTTAACTAAGAAAACTCATATCTTTCTCATATAATGATAATTTTTTTCCACTAAACCAAGGAGTCATTATTTTACAGTAATTATTCAACATATAACACATAATTATCCATGCATGATGCCCATATATAAATTTCATATGTAATTCCCTGACCCCAGTTACCCAGAGTCTGTGCATTATTTTAATATATTAGCATGATTACAAGGAATCAAGTCCCGAAGGACCGATCAGTTTAGAAGTCTTGGAAAACATATTACATACATGAATGTTACATTACACATTCAAATATAATACACAACATAAAAAAATCCTTTTATAATTCCATTATTCCCCTAACTTAACCCTACATATCAATCATAATACATTTCATGGAATCCTGGGAAAACAAAACATAAGAAAGGAGTGAGCTCAGATGCTCAGTAAGGGTAAATAATTTAGAAGAATCTATAAACTTTTAAGGAAAGATATTTAATAAAAACAAAATACTTTTAAACTTAAAAATTAAACATAATATGGAAAAGATAAATCCAATAATTCCATTTACTTATTCAAATGGATATTCTACTAGTCGAATAATAACATGTAATAACTAATTTCATAATGATGGAATGCATAATGTCGGACATCATAACCACATAGTCAAGGCCTTATGAAAATACTACAAATAAAAATTTTGTCAAGGACTTATTCCAAGACACTAATTTGTCTCATGAGACCAACCGATGCATCGAGGTGCTATAGTGGGCCCCGCCCGTCACTTACTATGTCCAATGCATTCCTCATATGAAAAGTTTGAAACATAACATAAAAAATCATATTAAAACTAGAATACAAAATGTTAATACTTTAACCATAAACCATGAATGGTATAAAAATATCACATCCACATTCAAACATATCAAAAAACCTTCAATACAATATGGAAGATTGTATCATAATAAATCAACTTAAAATAATCGTAAAATCCAACAAAGGATGTTCACAGAGATGAAATCAAAACTATTTGAGAGAAATATCTTTCTATTTTTGAAATCATTTAAAAGTCACCTAATTATAAAAGAAAACATTTATTTTGAAAATATTATTATAATATTGTAAGGGAATCTTCTAAGGTTTATAATGGCATAAAATAGTCGCACCCGCTGTATAAGTTTAAAAAACATTCTTTCCTTAATTTGTCAAAAAGGTCATAAAGTACCTTGTTTGGAAAGTGATAGAAAGATTCCTTTAAAACCATTTTATAAAAATTAAAACAAGGGTATAAATGAATTTGACCCATAGTCTCATAAATAGTAAAAATCTTTTGAAATACATTTTTAAGAAAGAAGGATGTGGATGATAAAGAGGTCTCAATAGATACTAACATATAAACAACCTAGGATAATAAAGAGATTGTAAAATTAACCCTTACCTTGTACTTTTCCTTACTTGTGGGTACATTAAAAAGTTTTATAATAATTAAATAATTATTATTAAATTATAAAATAAAAACATACATGAATATGATATCATATATGATTCTTTAATATTTCTTTGTTAAAAGTATTTCAGTAGTATCATTGTTTCGGGAGATAACTGCTTCATTTTCTTTTATATGTTTTGTTACGTAAGTCATGTTTGTTATGAATAGGATTATTTTGATTCATATTAAAAATGATATTAAATTCTTAAAAATTATTTTTAATCATCAAATGAAAATTTTTCTTTAATGGTTACGATGGGGAATGAAATCTTATCACGTCGTGGAGACGGTAAGTCGTACGTACGCACGAGCGACAATATAATTCTATTGATGGTGAAATGATATGTATTTGGATGTTATATTATATATAAAGAATAATTTAAATGTTATATTTATTATTTACATCAATTATATTCATTATTATACTCATCCAAAAAATTAAGTGTTTAATAATAAACTACACCACGATGTGGAGACGGTAATTCGTACGTACGCACGTATAGTGAGTTTGTCATTCATAGGATGGATAAAATAATGAATATGGCTGTACCATATTTATAATAACCTCACATTATGTATATTTTAATGGAGTTATTATCTTGTTATGGAAACAACAAAGAAAGAGGAAGTGGAAGAAGAAAAAAACTTTGAAAGAGGTGATGAAATAATTACCTCTTCTTCAGGTTCTTCCTTTTGATTTGAACAAAAGGGATACGTAGGTTGGATTTCTGATTGAAGTAAGGAATCTAAGATAAATTGAGGGTAGTTGGGAGGATATTTTATCAGTGTTTGGCCGATCCCAATGGCTTTAGAGGTGTGAATTTGAGAGAAGGGGAAGTACCCTTTTATAAGGGAGGTGAGGGGCACTTTAAGAAGAGCTCGAAATATTATTTTATTATAAAATCATTTTTGGTTTTGAATAGATCCAAATAAATTTATTTAGAGGATAAGGTGAGTATGGGTATAAACCTTCTCAAACAATATGTTTCAGACAATTTTAGGTCACCATATTGACTTTATCTTTTAGATTTAACTTTTAGTTAAATAGTTTAACTTTTACCATGTCTTCATGTATTATTATAATACATGGTTAATAAACTTACTATAAAATTCCTTGAGAACCTCAAGTGGTTAATTAATAAAATATATATCATTATATAAGTCCTTTTTCCGAACCTTATATTTTTTGGGATAGTATATAATTTAATAAAATAGTATTTTTTAAAACTCATTTATGTCAATTTTGACACTATTTAGTATTTGGTTTTTGTGAGAGTCGTAACAATCTGATTTCTTATAAAAAATACATTTAATCAACCCTAAAATGTCATATTAAACTAGAAAATTATTTTATGGCATCAAAAGGTTCAATTTATATTTATTTTAATATTTATAATATTAATTATTTTAATGTTTCATTAATACGGTAATTACTGCATCATCATTATGTCATGAATAAATTTTATTATTTAATGTCTAAAAATTATAAATAAAATACAATGATGTAGAAAATATCTTTATATTTATAATTAATATTTATAATATAATTTACCTTATTTATAACCCTATATTAAAAATGGTTTAGTTATTAAATTTTGAATTTAACCCTTTTAACACTTCTTTAAATAAAATATAATAAATGTCCTAATATAACCCAAATGGATCAAAAAGGATCTTATTTTTGTCCAAAGGTTGATTTTGGTAGAAAAACACTTATCAAATAGAATTAGTTCATGTGTTGGGGTAATTATAATATCAGTTTTACCTTTCATTAACCTATTTACTTTTAACTGTGGTAAATAAAAATCAAAAATTATTATTCACCAAAAATAATTTTATTTCCATTGAATCACATTTTAATTACTGATGGAAACTGTGACTATCGAATTTTTGAAATTCAATTCATAGAAGCGGTAAAATTACGTTTTATGCAAATTTTCAAATGTGCCTAGAAGGTGGGTAAAAGCCGTTAAAAAAGTTCAATAAAATTTACATGTCTAATTTTCTTATAAAATTACTCTAATGAATTAAATTGGACTAATATATTTATTATGTATCTATTAAAATTATGCGGCCCACAGAGAATGCGCCCCACGCGCCAAACGTTTTTCAAACTTTACCAACCATTGCGCCTACTGTGCCTCTCGTTCCTTCGGTCTCTCCGGCTCCGACGGAGCTCAAGCCTGGATCCGGCCTGCCGGCGGATGGCGTCCCTCCGGCCTGGGGCCCCCCTGCTTTGCTGCTCTGGTCGGGGATCCAGGCGAGGTCTTTCAGGGAGGTTCTGTGGGGTCAGCCACCTGGGAAGCCTTGCTTCTCGGAGATTGGTCCTTTTTCTCACTCTGTAGCGAGGAAGGGCTCCCTTCTGTCTTTGGTGGCGCCTAAGGTGACTTTCAATTAAGCTCTAGTTGTCCTAAAATGGACGCTCGTAGCGTGGTTTGGCGCTGCGATGCCTTCTCTACAGGTATTTAAACACTTTGTGGATACCTGGGGTTTGTAGGGGGGCTCGCGTCTCGCTGATTCATCGGAAGGCTTTCTTCTTGGTGCTGTATTCGGAGGTGGACTTCATTTCTGCCTGGTGTATTGCCCTGAGGGTTTTGGGGCGATATCGGTTCAACTTATCTCGGTTGTCGATGGAGTTTCATAGGGGCAAGGAATACTCCCGCGCAGCGGTTTGGGTTAGCCATTCAGGTTTGCCGCTACCCTTCCAGAAATGTGCCTTCTTGAAGGCCATTGGTGACTCTTTGGGGAAGTACCTTTGCACGGCTCAGAGTACCAGT
Source organism: Viscum album (assembly GCA_963277665.1). Lineage (NCBI taxonomy): Eukaryota > Viridiplantae > Streptophyta > Magnoliopsida > Santalales > Viscaceae > Viscum > Viscum album. The sequence continues at coordinate 1,282,959,384 of OY728155.1, read as the reverse complement.
CAAGGGGAGGAGACCTTGGTGCCCCAGATCTGTGTCGAGTTGGACCTATCTGTTCTGATCCTAGAGAAGCTTTCCCTGAAAGTTCCGAATACCGTTTTCTGGGTCCATGACATAGTTTACCCTGTATTTCCAAGGTACTGCTCCTCTTGTTTATTGCAGGGACATTCTTTGCAAAATTTCCTAAGGAGTGGGTTCGGTGGTCATCGTAACGACTTCGGGGGCAGGACAACCATATGTCAAGGGGTTCCGAGCCCAGGGAAGGCTATGGTGTCGGCTCCTCTCCCCGCCCCTGGTTACCCTTCAATCCTATCAGCCCCTTTGTCAGGAATGTGGATGGCTCCCTATAGTCAGGAGGGCTCTACTAGCCAGGCCTTATCTCCATGTATCTCCCCAAGTGTTTGGTCGCGGCCCTCGGGATCCGTCATGTTCTCTAGATTTCCAGGGGAACTACTGATGGCTGGATCACTACTTGAGTTCTCTCTAAGTGTGCCTAAGGTTGGGGTGGCCATCCCCCTTGCAACTTTGGGCCCTAGTACCAGTGGTGATCAGGCGTAGGAGTTAGGGGTCTTGGAAGCCAGTACCTCTGGTAAGGATCCTATTGCAGGAGTTGAGGTGTGGGTTTGCATGGTCCGTCCAGAGGGGTCTGGTTCTTCTAATGAGCGGTCACCCTCGCAGGAGGTCTCGTTGTCTGGGAGTGTTTGTCATATCCAACCAGGGGCGGGCGGGATTAGGGGCTCTATGCAGGAGAAGGGTCAGCTTTGCTCAGGTAATATCGCAGGGGTGGGATATCCTTGATGTTCCTCCTTCTTTCAAGTTTGTATGAAGCTCAAGAGTGTGTACAAGGTTTATGAAGAAGAGGTTGTAGATAAGGGAGTGTTTGTATTTCAGTGCGCAGAAGACCAGGGGGCCTGGGGCCAAAGCCAGGCCATCACCTTGCTCATGATTCCTATTATTCTCTGGAATTCCCGAGGTCTTGGGGAGAGGGTTAAAAAGGATTTCATCTCATCAGAATGTAAGAAGCACAAGGCCAAGATGGTTGCGGTTTTTGAACACAAGCAGAATTCTGCAAAAATCCAAGAGTTTTCACGTAGGGTTAAAATTCATGCTTATATGCACTCGGCCCCTACGAACAACCACATATGATTATTCTAGAAAAGGGAGGTATCAGTGGATTTGATCTAGGCAGGAATCCAGCATATCACTACGAGGGCTACGAGTGACGGAGTCTCTGTGATTGTAACCTTCATTTACGGGAGTTGTGATGCACAAAGGCATGATTTTCTATGGACTCAGCTGAATGGTTTTGATCCAGGGGACCAGTCGTGGGTACTGGGGGGACTTCAATATCATAGTGCATCCGGATGAGAAGAAGGGGCAAGGGGAATTCCCAAGGAGGGATAGTATATCCTTTGTGCAGTTCATGGCCGAAAAGGGACTGGTGGACCTGGGTTTCTTTGGTGACCCCTTCACCTAGTGTAATAACCGAAAGGGTGAAAGTCAGTGTTAGAGTAGACTGGACAGATTTATTGCAAATGTCCATGCCATCTCGTTGTTCCCTAATGCGAAGGTTACCCACTTGATGCGAAGCATCTCTGATCACTCGTTGTTATTGTTGTCTATGTGTAGGGAGGAGGTCAAGCAGGACCATTTCATTTTCTATAGTCAGTGGGTGGGCATGGCGGACTACCACCATGTGGTCTCAAAGATATGGAAGGAACCTTCTCTAGGTCATTATTGGGTGGTTATCCACTCCAAGCTAAGGCGTCTAAAGCATGCACTTCAGTTGTGGGCCAAGAAGATCCCTCCTCGTGATCAAGAATTGGCAATGCTCAAACAAGATGTTGAGGGCCTGGAGGATAGTTTAGAGGAAAGGTGGGATGATGAGATCTTTGAGGAGCTGTCAGAGAAGAGGAATGACCTAGTGGTATTGGTTCTCTCGCATGAACACAAGGTGAGGGAAAGCTCGAAAGTTAAATGGTTCAAGGAGGGGGATCAAGAATACCACTTATTTTCATGCATTCATGAGGGATAGGAGGTAGGTAGTTAAACCCAATCTGGCCTTGGAGGATGGTACGTTTACATAGGATAGGGAGGTGGTCGGGGGTATGGCCTTTTCGTTCTTCAAAAACCTCCTTGTTGGTATGAATGAGAACATGGTTAGGGGGTATCCTTCGAGGGAGGAGAATCTTTGGAGGGGATTCTGAATATTGTCACCGACCAGGAGAATGGGTTGCTTGAAAGGGTTCCAGAGGAAGAGGAGGTGCAAGAGTCTATGTGGAAGCTAAACCCTGATAGTGCAGCAGGTCCATACGGTATCCCTGGATCATTCTAAAGGGGATCTTGGGATGTTTCTAAACATGACATTGTTCTGGATGTCCATGACTTCTTCTGTGGGGGTGTCATCCCTCGGATCGCAGCAGCAACTACGCTGGTGCTTATACCAAAGATCAAAGATCCCACCTCTCTTGCACACTATCGGCCCGTGAGCATGTTCAATGTACCTTACAAGATCCTGGAAAGTATTATAAACTGACGGATGTCTGGCCTTCTACCACAGTGGGTATCCGCGGAGCAACATGGTTTTGTTAAGGGAAGGTCAATATAGGGAGCGATGGCACTGGCGCAAGAGATGTTGATATATTTGAATACCAAATCCCGTAGTTCTAACCTGGTTATTAAGCTAGATATGAGTAAGTCTTATGATAGAATGGAGTGGGGTTTTATCAACAGGGTGCTGACCACTATGGGGTTCTCAAAATGGATCTACGATATTATGTTCAGGTGTGTTTGTTCACCATGGATGGCATTATTGTTCATGGGGAAGACTCAGGGGTTCTTCAAGTTTGTGCGAGGTCTTCGTCAAGGAGATCCATTATCTCCGAGTATCTTTATCCTCATGCAAGATTCCCTTAGCAAGCTGATCAACAGGGGCGTAGCCGGTGGGGACATTGTGCCTTTTCAGAGGAAGTATGGCCTCCCAGTGGTATCGCATCTTATGTTTGCAGATGACACAGTGATTTTGATGAATGCAGGAGGAAGGTCTCTTAATTCACTCAACAAGATTCTTGAGGAGTACGGGAACTGGAGTGGGCAAATGGTGAACATAGGTATGAGTAACTTCTATGTACCAAGTTTGTGCAGTCCAAGTAGGGTGGACAGGATGGGCATCCTTCTAGGTATGGGAAGGGGTTCTTTTACCATGGAATATCTCAGTACCCCTGTTTCTCCAGGTAGACTGTGAAACAGGGATTTCGACAAAGTGTTCGGGAGGATCACGGATCGTATTTTGAACTAGAAAAATCATTTTTTATCCTTTGGGGGTGGATAATGATGGTGAATAGCATTCTATCAGTGATGTCGGTGCATGCTTTGGCCTCTGTAAGTGTGCCTAAGGGGGTGATCAGATCCATTGATAGAGTGTTGTTACATTTCATTTAGGATGCATCAGCTGAAGGTAAGAGACAATGGGTGTTGTGGTGTAGGATGGCGTGGCCCAGTAGCGAAAGAGGGATTAACATCAAGAGTCTGGAAGGCACTATTCAATCCATGTGGGTGAATCTTGCATGGGAAATCATTGAGGATCATACACTATGGTGGATTCTTATGTTACAGAGATACAAGTCTGGTGGTTCAAGTGCCTCGGCTAATGGGTCGCGCTTATGGACTTTGGTGAGTAATATCATACCGACTCTTCTCCTATTCTCCCAATGGATCATCGGGGAGGGCATTATCTCTTTCTGGCATAAAAACTGGTCAGGTTGTGTGCTAAGATACCTGGGGTGCCCGGACCTTACTATATCATTCAGGGAGGCGAGCTTATATCCCCATTTCTTCATATCATCATTGGATGCAAACCAACAAGAGGTTTACGACTCGATTAGCTTGAACTTCGAGCAGGACAGGTGCATTTACACTCCTTCATCCTCGGGGTCCTTCAGTTCGAAGGATTTCCGGAGATTGAACTCTTCTCAGGGGCAGCACGATGGATGGAGTGAGCTGGTCTGGGGTAACAAAGTACCCATTAAATTTAGTTTTCTCTCCTGTAGGCTACGTAACAATGCCCTTCCTTTGGACGATAACATTAAAAATTTGGGTATCAGCATGGATTCCTGCTGCCAATGCTGCTTGTTCAGGAATGAAGAGATCCTGAGTCACATCTTCTTCTTGGGTGATTAGGCTCATCAGGTGTGTAGTTCCTTTGGTATTATCACAGCATATGACCATCCAAGTGTTAACATTGAGCTTTTCATGGTTCATTGGGTCCAGGGGACCATTGGATCAGGAACAGAATCGACGGCGAGGCATGTTATTTTCATTGCGGGATGTTGGGTTCTATGGAAAGCAAGGAACCATGCCCAATTTTCAGGGATTCCATCCTTAGGTAGGTCAGTTGTGGCCAGAACCAGGTGAATATTGTATGATTTTGTCAGTCTGGAAGGCATCAGGAAGGAGGCTTTGTCCCTTTGCGCACTCTATGGTTCGAGGAGTGCAGGTGCACAGAATGATACTAGTCTACTGGGGAGTTGGATCCAGTGGATACCTCCTAGGGATGGCCTCAAACTCAATAAAAATGGCTCTTGTGGGATGGGTGTGATGCACGGAGGAGGGGTCGTTCGGAACTATTGGGGGAGTGTGGTGCTGGCTTTCTTGGTTCATTATGGGAGTGGCACTCCTATTCGGGCGGAGGCGAATGCGGTTCTCACTAGCCTCACCATTTGTATGGAGAGGGATATTATCATTAATGAGGTGGAATCTGACTCCAAGATTATTCATGACGCCTTAAAGGGTAAAGGAACCATTCCCTGGTCCATCTCCCACTCCATGAGGTCTTACAAGCTGCTGCTCAACAACAATGTGAGGGTCACACATACGTGGAGGGAGGGGGAAAAGTGGTGGACTATCTAGCCTCTCTTGAAATTCCAGGTTCCTCAGTCTATTTCCTTTCTAATGTTTCTCAGTTTAAACCAGAGGGGGTGAACCTTATACGGGGCGATGCCCTTGGGCTACAGTATTTTCATCCCCCCCTAGAAAGGGTCACTTTTTTTGTAATGCTTTGGTTTGTCTCCTTTAATAAAAATTGTAATGTTATATGGATGGTATCTATTTTTACTTTAAGATAAATTTTTAATTAAAAATAATTATTTAAATGAAAAAGTCATTTTTTATCTACAATGTAGTGTTTTTCACTATTCATCAAAAATTGAATGTTTTCAGAAAAATACCAAAAAATCAACAAAAGATAATTTTCATATTCCAAATTCAAAAATTATTTCAATTTTACCAAATTCAAAACATATAAGTTTCATTAATTAAATTAATATTAATTCATGTTGTCAAAACCAGAAGGCGGGTTTTTAAAAGTAAAAACTATCAAAAGATTAACATGTGTTTATGTACAATTTAAATGTGAAATTGCATAAAATGACATAATTATATTAAATGATAAAAATATTATATAATTATACTTTAAAACCAATAAAATTTATAATTTAACACTATAAATTATTTCGATTAAAAAAGTTGTTTTTAATTAAAATTTTGTATTTTTCATTATTCATAAAAATATGAAAGTTATTAGAAAAGTACCAAAAAATTTATCCAAAATAAATTTTTATGTCCCACTTATAAATTAGAATTTAATTTCATTAAATTGAGTATATAAAAGTTTCAAATTTTTGGATTTAAAAAGGGTTCTCTATTAAAAGGCAGAAAAATGTATTTTTTGAAAAATAATTCTTTTATCTGAAAAATTGAATTTTTCCTTATATTATGTCTAAGAAAATTAAAAAGTTGAATTTTAAAATTATATAGGATATATATTAAATTAATAATGTGGTGAATACTATTCATAACTGTTTTTTAAATGGCTAGTTTGATTGGTCGTGATGCGCTTGAACTCGTTGTTGCGTATAGTGCAATCTATTGAATTACTTTAAAGATATAACTTACTATAAAATATTGGGGTGTTAAATTATCCCCTCCTTTAATAAATTTCGTCCTCTCAATTTGAAATTGTACGTCGAAAATAAAAGTTTGAAAATAGAAAACACCTTTGTGGAAAACCCACATCAAAAATAGGGTTAATAAAATTTAGTATTAATAAGAGGGAAATGGAAATGAAAAAGTCGCCACCAAATTATGATTTTGAATAAGAGAAAATTTGTGTAAATTAGAGACACATAATTGGAGGAAAAACTTAAATATTTATAAGGAGTTATTAAGGTCATCAATCATAAACAAGTTAACAATAAATGGAAAATTAAGAGCCCCAAATCCATAAATCTATGATGATTTAAAATATAATCGGTTGAAAAAACATAAGGTATTATGATAAAAAAATTGGTTTTAAGTTCCTTTTTCTAATTTTTAAGAATTAATTTCTTTATCGAATAAGAAAAAAATACTTATAAAGTAGAGTTCCATCCTTTAAATAATTTCTACCACAAACTCATCTTTCACTCCAAAAATATAATAGAACTCAAAAATATTATATTTAACCTAATCGTATGGGGTTTAAAAATGAATTTATAATTCATCATTCAAACCATTTTAAAAAAACTACATTATACAAACTAGGACATCACATAGTCCAGTGGTAGGTGATGCACCCTTGTCACCCTTCGGTGGCGGTTCAAGTCTCGCGGCCTTGCCGGATGTAATGGGTTGTCACCCGACCTTCGGGTTGTCTTTTTTATAACAATCCAAAAATAATCTTAAGAAAGGTTTTAACCTTAAAAAGTAGTATCCAATGTTCAAATTAATTCATAAAAACCTTTAGACTTATCCAAAATACTTATGTCTAAACTCACAGTCCAAAATTTATAAGAAAGGTAAACATATTGAAGATCTCTTTTTCCACATAATGACATGTGAATACCTTCATCATGTATTTTCTTAAAAAATGGTAACACAATTCATTACCATAAAACCTTATTGATTACATTCATGCTCCCTTGTTCCTTTTAGAATACTGGATATACTCCTTATATCCAAAAATGTTGTAAACTCCAATAATGATGGAATAAACAAACAATTAATTAATTTCAAGGTAGTCAATAATATCCAATATAATTTTTACAAATCAATCATATCTTATTTCGAAATCATTATCTTAGTTTCAGAAACATATTAAGGGTTATATTTCCCCCAACCATATATTTTCAAAAATGTTTAACTTGAAACTGTGTCTCTTTACTTGGTACCATAAAATCTCAAATCTTTAATGAAAACATATTGTAGTACAATCCTTATATACTTTATAATTCTTATAACTCTTACATCATTAATAAGATACTCAAATGTCATAATTCATTAATAAAAACTTAAGAAAACTAATCATTCCTCTTCATCTGTGGTAGTATCATAACTTGATTATAATCCAATAGCATTATTTGGGTTATACTCTGATGAAATGGACATTGATTTGTGTAGTGTCTCAACTCCTTGCAGATGAAGCATTGTACATTTGAAACCTTTTTCTTACCCTTGCAATCACAAACCTGGGGTCATTTTTCTCTACACTTATAACAAACTCTCATTCCCTTAAATCATTTACCAAAGTTATTCTTTCCACAGTTATCACATGTGGGAAAATCGTTCTTTTCCATCTTCCCTTTATCCATCTTTTTATCTACCATCCTCTTCTTTTCTTGCTTCCCTTCAAATCCATATGACTCATATAATTCTTCACTTATCTTATTAACACATAATATTATTTCTTCATATGATGAGAATACATGGGAGACTATTTCCCTTATAAATGTTTTCTTAATACCATAAAAGATATGATCCTTCTAACTCTTTGGATCATGCGTATTGTTGGAGTTATCATTCCTTCTACTGGATGTCATTTCTAAATGAAGAAATACACTTGGTTATATAATATCATAATGTATAATAAAAAAACTAGAAAATTCTCAGCATTAATTGAAGATTTACACAAATCTAGTCTCATAATCATAAAATTGGTTTCTTTTCAGACATATTTACTCATAAATCCTTCATAATGGTTTGTAAATAAAATGTGAATTATCCTAATCATATCTCCCAGGAGTGTCAAAATAGGTGCGCAGTAAGGCCCGTTGTTGTGTACCAAGGTACCTCGGGTCTAGCCCAAAACTCCTTATTGGAGTTTTCACTCCAAGGTACATATGTGTGAGAAAAAATTACACTTGTAGTATCCATACAAGGATGTAATTCTTGGAAAACCCACATAATATCAATATTACCAAAATTTTTGGATGTTCTTCTATACTAATCCAAAAATTCTATCTTAGGGTAATTTTTCCTAATCACAGTTTATCTAAATATAATTTCCAATGTTATTTCTAAACATCCTCTAATACCACCTATAACTCCCTGACCCAAGTTACCTAAATTCAGTGAATTATTTTAATAAATTGGCATGATTACAAGGAATCAATTCCCACAGCTTTGTCCGACGCTACGGGTTTTCACACAATCTGCATGTTGTCCTTTTTCAAAAACTATATTTTATAACATTACCAAAAGGAGTTAAATTCCTCAAAATATCCATAACATAATTTAACCACAAATGTTATCTCATACCTTGCATTTTCATCCCAAAATATAATAACATGTAATTGCATCAAATTCAAGGATCATATAAAACCAAATGCTTATTTATAACTATATCCACAAGAGAAAAGATAATTCTTCCTCAAATATCATTTTCACATGATAAATTGTAGGGTTACACATATAAGATAAAATTCACCCAAAGTAATCTCAACAAAAAAGAGCTCTAATACCTTTAAACATTTATCCATCCATTTATTTCCACATAGGTTCTTCCTTGACCAAGAGGTTATCTTATAGAATAGGGCATTGACTTGGGTGATGCCAAGGTCCCTTACATTTATGACAAATAACTGTAATTGGAATCTTAGCATAATTTTTATTTTCTTCCATAGTACTCTTCATTTTTATTCGTAAATTCTTTACTTTATGCCCTTCTTTCCCACACATAAAGAATTTATTTGTTCCATTGAGACACTTTCCTGGGTGTCTCCTTCCACATTTCTAGCATGATGGAAATTGAGATTTCTTCTCTCCATGGTCTCCATAGCTGGAGATCTTATCATTCAATGCCTTTCTCTTCTTTGTTGAGTCTAGGAGTTGGTTAATATATATTTTGTTGATCATATTTTTGGAAAAATGATTCGGCATGAAGACAATATCTTTTATGCCTATCCAAATTCCATTTCGTTTCTCATTTCCACCACCGTTCTCACCTTGTACGTCATTCTCAAAGTTAATATGACTTCCTTGGAATCCATCCATTGACTAAAACCAGAAAGCATTATGTGAGTAACAATAGTCATAAAATAATTTGGAGAATATCATGACACTATATTCTTAATTTGAAACACCTTAGGATTAACTAAGGTCATTTATTATCATCTTATATTAAAATAATTCAAATTGGTTTGTAAAGAAAATGTAAATTATCCTAAGAATATCTTCCGGGAGTGTCGTAACCAAGAGTGTAGCAAGGCCCGTTGTCGTGCACCAGTTCCCATTCAAGTCTAGCTCAAAGTGGTGTTTTCGGGTTTTACCCCTAGGTACATCTTTCCTGGAGCCGCCTTTACTTGCTCGTATCAAGACAGGTATGTATTTCTTGGAAAACTCACAAAATCTATACAATACCAAAATTATAGTAAGTTCTTCTATACTAATCCTCAAATTATATCTTAGGTATATGTGCTCTAATAATAGTTTATATAAATCTAGTTTCCAAGGTTTGTACTAAACTTCCTCTGATACCAACTGTAATGCCCCGACCCTAGTTACCCAAATTCGGTGCATTATTACATAACATTGGCATGATCACAAAAGATCAAGTCTCGAAAGACCGATTAGTTCAGTAGCCTTGGAAACACTAGATACATTCATAAGTCTTACATTACATCATAAAATGAAAACTACAACAACCTAGTCTCCATAGTCTACACTCATATCCCCTCATACAATCCCTGCAGGTCAGTCATAAAATACTTCCTCACATCCTGGGAAAAATAAAACATAGAAAGGGGTGAGCTCAAATGCTCAGTAAGGATAACAATATAGCGGAAACTTTCATAAATAAGCATAAACATTTAAGGCAATGTATAACTAAAACAAAAGCCTTTTAAACTTGAACTTCAGCATAATATGGAAGAAATAAAATGAAATAATTCCATTTACTTATTCACATGGATATTCTACTAGTCTAATAATCACATGAAATATCAATAACCACTTTCATAATGATGGAATGCATAATACCATACTATCATAACCACATAGTCAAGGCCTCGTGCCAAGAATACAAATAATATTTTGTCAAGGCCTTGTGCCAAGACACTAGTTTGTCTCATGATACCTACCGATGCATCGAGGAGCTATAGCGGGCTCCACCCATCACTTACTAATTCCAATGCATTCCTCATATGAAAAGTTTGAAACATAACATAAACATTCATATTAAAACTAGCATACGAAATGTCAATACTTTAACCACAAACCATGAATGGTATAAAAATAGCACATCCACAATCAAACATAACTCATTCAATACAATATGGAAGATTTTATTATATCAAATTAACCTCAATAGATAATAATGAAGGATATTGACATAGATTAAAATAATCATCAAACTATTTAGAGAAATATCCCCCTTTTCTTGAAAACATTTAAAAGTCACACTATTTGTCAAGAAGCCATTTAAAATAGATTTTTGAATCATAGTGTCCCATAAAACTTTGAAACTTTTAAAAGTAATTTTGATTTGAAAACATTAATATCCATATAAATAAATCCTTAAAACCATTTTTAAAACATGGACATTAATGAGAAATATTTAGAATAATAAATCTTTAAAACATTTTAAAATGATATTTTAGTTAGAGTTCCTAACCAAAAGAGAGACACTTGAATAAAAATAATTTAGGTAATAAAAACTTTTTAATATCATGATAATAAAGGGATTCATGATATACTATGTCAAAGTACATTATATACACCATATAAAAGTTGTTTGGTGTATAATAACAAAGGAGTCTCAATGGAATATAAATTGAGATGAAATCTATCATAAAGGTCATATCCTTAGGTTAAGGAAAAATCAATGAAATAAAAATGTGTGACAGATATAAATACACTAAATATGATTGGATATTCAGTGTAAAAAAATCAAAGGACATTCACACATATTCTTGTAAAAACAACACCATTGAATTGGATGTTTAACTCAATAAATGGAGATTGAGTTAAAATTACTCTTATCAAGTTCATATCGATGACTTGAGAATTTATCAATGGAGTGATTATGTGTATCAAAAGTATATCCAAAAAAGGGTATTGTAAATTATGACATAAAAATGAATAGTGATTCCACACATAATCTTGGAGTAAAATAATCAATGAAGTATGCATAAAGCCAAATGAGTGGAAATTGAAATTTCAAATTCCCTTATCGATTTGGTAACTTACGAAACATATACCCATGAAATAAGGATCATACAATGATGATGTAAATATCCATAAATTAAATTATACTACAAAATGAATACAATCATGGTAATTACACACACCACATGTAATAAATAAGTGGTGAACAAAGGAAATCTCATGGAATTAAAAGTGAGATAAGAAGCCACTTACATTGTACTTTTTCCTTGGTTGAGGGTAGTTTAACCTCCTATATAATGGTTAAATAGTTGTTATTAAATTATAAAAGAATCATATACATTAATATGATATCATATATGATCTTTTAACATTGCTTTGTTAATAATATCTTATTATTATCGTTGTTTCGGGTGTTAACTTACTCGTTTTCTTTTATATGTTTTGTTACATAAGTCGTGTTTATTATGGATAGGTTGAATCTTATTCATATACATAATTATATCACATTATTAAACATTATTTTTAACCATCAAATGAAAATTATTCTTGAATGGATACGATGGGGAATGAATCGCATCGCGTTCGTGGAGACGGTAGTCTGTACGTACGCACGAGCGGCAATATCATTATTTTGATATTAAAATAATATATAATTGGATCTTATATCATATATACAGAATAATTATCATTTTATATTTATTAATTACATCAATTACACATCATTATCATACCCATCCAAATAATAATGTTTCGAATAACAATTATACCACGACGTGGAGACGGTAAGTCGTATGTACGCACGTATGGTGACATGTTCTTCAAAGGATGAATAGAATACTGAATATGGTTGTACCATATTTATAATTACATAAAATTATATAAAATATACTGGATTTATTATTTCAGAATAGAAATAACAAAGAAAGAAGAAGTTGAAGAAGAAAGGAACTTGAAAGAGGGTAGTGAAAACATTACCTCTTCTTTGGGTTCTTCCTTTTGATTTGATCAAAAGGGCTCCTTAGGTTGGATTTATGATCAAAATAAGGCCTCTAGGTTGAATTTAGGGAAGTTTAGAGAATATTTGGTCAGTTTTTGGCTGAACCAAAAGGCTTTGAAGGTGTTAAGAATTTGTTAGAAGTTGTGTCCTTTTATAAGGGGGAGGAGGGGCTCTTTAGGAAAAAATTAAAGTATTATTTTATAATAAATTCATATTCGGTTAATAATGGCTCAAAAGTGGATTATTAACCGTATAAGGTGTGGATGGGTCTAAATATTTTCAACCAATATATTTTACACAGGTTTGGTCATTATATTAACCTTATCTTTTAGTTTTAACTCTTAGTTATTTAGATTGACATTTACCATGTCACTTTGTATTTTTATATTATAGAGTTAATAAACTTACTATATATATCCAAGAGACCCCCAAGTAGTCCATTAATGATACACCTATCATGATATAAGTCCTTTTGACAAACCTTAGATTTTTAGGAATAGAATATCAATTAATAATATAATACTTGTTTTAAAAACTTATTTATGTCAATTTTGAAAATATTTAATAATTGATTTTTGTTAAAGTCTTAAAAACTTAATTAATTCTAAAAAAATTCATTTAAGAAATAATAACATGTCATAGTAACCAATAAAATTATTGTATGTCATAAAAATGTTGAAATTATATTTATTTTATCATTTATAATACAAATTATTTGATTCTTTCATTATTAAGGAAAATACTGCATCATTATTGTGTCATAAATAAATTTAATTATTAAATGTCTAAAAATTATAAATAAAATACAATTATGTATGAAATCTTTTTATCTTTCTAATAAATATTTATAGTAAAAAATATAACATATATAACCCTATGTAAAAATTGTTTTTCAAAACGATATATGCTTATGTCATTTTGAATTTACTTTAACTTAATTAATATAAAGTGTCCTTATCACCTACAAGTGGCTCCATGGGGTCCCAAAATCGACCCAAAGATTCCCATGGTCGGAAATGTATCAACCAATAAGGTTAGGACACGTTTTAGGGTAATTTAGTATTATTATAATATTATTTTTTACCCTTATTTACCGGATTTACCCTTTAATCATGGTAAATAAAATATTTACCGAAGTAATTATTCAAAATGTCTAAAAATAAAAGCTACCTATTTACACAATTTGTACATACTAATTCTAAATATGGAATCCATTTTTCCAAATTCAAAGCACATAAGTGGCATAAATTAATTTGAAATTAATTCCTGCTGTCAAAATAAAAAGCGTGTTTTTAAGAAATAATAACTATCAAAAGATTGACACTTGTTTATGTACGGTTTAATTGTGAAATTATGTACAATGACCAAAATTGTATTAAATGGTAAAAATATATTCTAAATATACTTTAAAACCACTCAAATTCATAATTTATCACTATTAATTATTTTGATTAATAAAGTTGTTTTTAATTAAAATTTAGTAATTTTCACTATTCATCAAAATATAAAAGTTATCCGAAAAGTACCAAAATTTCACCCTAGGATAATTTTGATATTCCAAATCCAAAAATGAAGTCCATTTTTAAAGATAAAATGTATAAAATTTTAAAAAGTGGGTATTACTATTCATAACAGCTAGTTTGATTGGTTGTGGTTTGTGTTAGAACTCGAAGTTGTGTAACACACACGCTACTATATTATTCAAAGAGAAGTGTACCGTGGAAGCTTGGGGTGTTAAAATTTATCTTCATATGTGGTAGTATCATAACTTGATTATTATCCAATAGTATCATTTGGGGTACACTTTGATGATTTGGACATTGATTTGCATAGTGTCCCAACTCCTTAGAGATGAAGCATTGTACATTTGAAACCTTTTTCTTAAACTTTTAATCATGAACATGGTTTCCTTTTTCTCCACACATATAACAAAATCTCATTCCCTTCAAGTATTTACCAAGGTTATTTTTTCCATAGTTATCACATGTGGGAGAATCCTTCTTTTCTTTCTTCCATTTATCCATATTTTTCTCTCCCATCCTCTTCTTTTCTTGCTTCCCTTCAAAGCCATAGGACTCATAGAATTATTTACTTATCTTATTAAAAAATTATATTATTTCTTCATACGATGATAATACATGAAGAGACTATTTTCCTTATAAATTTTGGATTAAGACCATAAAATATATGATCCTTCTTACTATTTGGATCATGCATATTTCTGGAGTTCTCATTCCTTCTACTAGACGCAATTTCTAAATGACGAAATACACTAGGTTATATCATATCATAATGTATAATAAAAAAATAGAAAAATTATCAACATTAATTTAATATTTACACACATCTAATATCATAATAATAACATTGGTTTTTTTCGACATATTTACTCATAAATCCTTCATAATGGTTTGTAAAGAAAATGTGAATTATCCAAGTATATCCCCCAGGAGTGTCAAACCAGGTGCAGAGTAAGGCTCGTTGTCATGTACCAGGATACCTCGGGTCAAGACCAAAACTCATTGTTGGATTTCTCACTCCTAGGTACATATATGCCAAAACCACGTCCACTTGTAGTATCTAGACAAGGATGTATTTCTTGGAAAACCCACATAATATCTACATTACCATAATTTTTGGATGTTCTTCTATACTGATCCTCAAAGTCTATCTTAGGGTAATTTTTATTAATAATAGTTTATCTAAATATAATTTCTAAGGTTATTTCTAAAATTCTTATGATACCAACTGTAACGCCCCGACCCTAGTTACCGAGAGTCGGTGCATTATTTTAATACATTGGCATGATTATAAGGAATCAAGTCTTAAAGGACCGATCAGTTTAACATTCTTGGAAAATATATTACATATATAAACGTTACATTACACATTCAAACATAAAACAAAACATAAAAAAATACTTTGAGAATTCTATTATTCCCCTATCTTAACCCTGCATATCAATCATAATACACTTCTTGGAATCTTGGGAAAGCAAAACATATGAAAGGGGTGAGCTCTGATGCTTAGTAAGGGTAAATAATTTAGCGAAAGCTATAAACTTTTAAGCCAATATGTGTAATAAAAAAACATCCTTTTAATCTTAAAACTTTAGCATAATATCGAAAAGATAAATCAAATAATTCAATTTACTTATTCAAATGAATATTCTATTTGTCGAATAATCACATGTAATAACTAATTTCATAATGAGGGAATGCATAATGTTGGACATCATAACCACATAGTCAAGGCCTCATTCCAAGACTAGAAATAAATATTTTTTCAAGGCCCTGTTCCAAGACACTAATTTATCTCATGATACATACTGATCCATTAAGGGGCTATAGAGGACTTTGCCCGTCACTTACTATATCCAATTCATTCCTCATATGAAAAGGTTGAAACATAAAATAAACATTTTAATTAAAACCAACATACAAAATGTTAATAATTTAACCATAAACCATAAATGGTATAAAAATAGCACATCCACATTCAAACATATCACAAAACCTTTATTACAATATGGATGATTTTATCATAATAAATCAATTTCAAACAAGCGTAAAATCCAAAAAAGGATGTTGACATAGATGAAATCAAAACTATTTGAGAGAAATATATCTTTCTATTTTTGATATAATTTAAAATTATCGTAATTATAAAATAAAACATTTATTTTGAAAATATTCTTATAAGATTTTAATGTAAGCTTCAAAGGATTATAACGGTGGAAAATAGCCACACCCTCAATATAAGTTAAAAAACATTCTTTCCTTAATTTTTCGAAAAGGTCATAAAGTACCTTGTTTGGAAAGCAATGAAAAGATTCCTTTCAAAACATTTTATAAAAAGTAAAACAAGGGTATAAATGACTTTAAACCATAGTCCATTAAATAGTAAAAATGTTTTGAAATACATTTTTAAGAAACACGGATGTGGATGATAAAGAGGTCCCAGTAGATACTCACGTATAAACAACCTCATATAATAAAGAGATTGTGAAATTAACCCTTACCTTGTACTTTTCCTTAGTTGAGGGTATGTTAACCACCTATATAATGGCTAAATAATTTTTATTAAATTATACAAGAACCACATACATAAATATGATATCATATATGAATCTTTAATATTTCTTTTTTAAAAATATTTTAGTAGTATCATTATTTCAGGTGTTAACTAATTCGTTTTCGTTTATATGTTTTTTTACATAAGTCATGTTTGTTATGGATATTATGTAGATGATTCATATACATAATTATATTAAGTTCTTAAAGATTATTTTTAACCATCAAATGAATATTATTCTTTAATGGTTACGATGGGGAATGAAATCTTATCGTGTCGTGGAGACGGTAAGCCGTGCGTACACACGAATGAGAATATCATTCTATTGATGGTGAAATGATATGTAGTTGGATGGTATATTATATATACAGAATAATTGACATGTTATTTTTATTATTTAAATCAATTATACTCATTATTATACCCATCCAAATAATGAAGTGTTTAATAACAAACTACACCACGACGTGGAGACGGTAATCCGTACGTACCCACGTATAGTGACTTTGTCATTCATAGGATGGATAGAATAATTAATAAGGTTTTACCAAATTTATAATTAAATCACAGTATTTAGAAGGTACTAGATTCATTATTTTGGTATGGAAACAACAAATAAAGAGGAAGTTGAAGAAGAAAAGAACTTTGAAATAGGTGATGAAATAATTACATATTCTTCGGGTGCTTCCTTTTGATTTGAAAAAAAGGCTCCTTAGGTTGGATTTCTGATCAAAGTAAGGACTCTAGGATGAAGTTAGGGTAGTTGGGAGGATATTTTAGTAGGTTTTGTCTGATGAAAATGGCTTTGGAGGTGTGAATTTGAGATAAGGGGAAGTACCCACTTACAAGGGAGGTGAGGGGCACTTTAGGAAGAGCTTGAAATATTATTTTATTATAAACTCATTTTCGGTTTATAATAGCTCAAAATGGATTTATTTTGAGGATAAGGTTGGTATGTGTCTCAAAATTCTCAAAAAATATGTTTTAGACAAGTTTAGGTCACTATATTAACCATATCTTTTAGATTTAACTCTTAGTTAAATAGTTTAACTTTTACTGTGTCTTCTTGTATTATTATAATACATGGTTAATAAACTTAAAATAAAATTAAAAGAGGACCTAAAGTGGTTCATTAATGAAATTTATATCATTATATAAGTCCTTTTTCCAAAACATATATTTTTAGGACTATTATATAATTTAATAAAATAGTATTTGTTTTAAAACTCATTTATGTCAATTTTGACATTATTTAGTATTTGGTTTTTTTTAAGTCATAAAAATATGATTTCTTAAAAAAAATACATTTAATAAACCCTAACATGTAATATTCAACAATAATATTTTTGGATGGCATAAAAAGGTTCAATTTATATTTATTTTAATATTTATAATAGCAATTATTTTAATCATCCATTTCAAAGGTAATTACTAAATCATCATTGTGTCATAAATACATTTAATTATTCAATGTATAAAAATTATAAATAAAATACCATGATGTAGTAAATATTTTTATCTTTATAATTAATATTTATAGTCTAATGTATCTTATGTATAGCCCTATATTAAAAATGGTTTAGTTATTTAAGATTTAATTTAACACTTTTAACACTTCTTTAAATAAAATATAATAAATATCATAATCTAACCCAAATGGATCAAAAAGGATCTTATTTTTTTCCTAAGGTTGATTTTGTTTGAAACAAACTTATCCAATAGATTTGGGACATGTTTTGGGGTAATTATAATATCATTTTAACCTTTAATTACCCTATTTACTTTAAACTATGGTAAATAAAAATCAAAAGTTACTATTCACCAAACAAATTCATTCCATTGAATCACATTTTACTTACTGAGGAAAACCATGTCTATTATATTTTTTAAATTCAATTCAAAATGGTGGTAAAATTACGTTTTATGAAAATTTTCAAATGTGCCTAGAAGGTGGTAAAAGATGTTAAAAAAGTTTAATAAAATTTTATATGTCTAATATTATTATAAAATGAATCAAATGAATTAAATTAGACTAATATATGTATTATTTATCTATTATGAATTTAAGATAAATTTTTAATTTAAAATAATTATTTAAATGAAAACGTCAGTTTTTATCTACAATGTAGTGTTTTTCACTATTCATCAAAAATTTAATGTTTTCAAAACAAATACCAAAATTTCACCCAAATATATTTTTTATATTCCAAATTAGAAAATAATTTTAATTTTACCAAATTCAAAACATAGAAGTTGCATTAATTAAATTGAAATTAATTACCATTGTCAAAACCAGAAAGTGGGTTTTTAGGAAGTAAAAACTATCAAAAGATTGACTTGTGTTTATGTACAATTTAAATGTAAAATTACATCCAATGACCTAAATTATATAAAATGATAAAAATATAATCTAATCAAACATTAAAACCACTCAAATTTATAATTTAACACTCTTAATTATTTCGATTAAAAAAGTTTTTTTAAATAAAATTTAGTATTTTTCATTATTCATTAAAATATGAAAATTTTCAGAAAAGTACCAAAAATTTATCTAAACTAAATTTTTATGTCCCTATTCTAAATAAGAATTTAATTTCATTAAATTGAATATATAAAAGTTTCAAATATTTTATTTAAAAGGGTTCTCTATTAAAAGGTGGAAAAAGTACATATTTTGAAAAATAATTCTTTTATCTTAAAAATTGAATTTTTCCTAATATTATGTCTAAGAAAAAAAATTGAGTGTTAAAATTATATTTGATGTATATATAATTCAAAATGTGGTTAATAATATTCATAACTTCTTTTTAAATTTCTTGTTTGATAGGTCATGATGCGCTTGAACTCAGTGTTGTGTGTAGCGCTAGCTATTGAATTGTGTTAAAGAGATAATGTACTATGAAATATTGGGGTGTTACATAATACTTAATATTCTTCTTAATAACTTTTGAAAAATGAAAACATATTAAGGGTGATGTTAAATATTAAATAATGGGTAGTGTACAACATAAGTTATCATGGAATGAATAATAAATGAATAATGTGGTAGAAATAGTTAATAATAAAATAATTACATATAACTAATATCATGAACATGTAATATATCCATGGATAAAATAAAAAATTAAATAATCACATGGATAAAAATAACTAGTTTCATAGTTATGAAATACATAATGTTAGACATCATAAACATATCTCCAAGGCCACAAGCCATGATATCATACCTAAATGGTTAAGGTTTACACAAAATATTCAAGGTAGTTTATCTCATGAGACATACCGATGCATCGAGGGGATATATAATTTCATCCTATTCCTATTACTAATTAAATAAAATGAATTCATCATATTAAAGAATAAATAAAAAATATAAAACATAACCAACACTCCTTAGTAATCAATAATCATTCATTTTGAAATAGAAAGTATATAGAATATCTATATTTCATCAGTCAATAAATGGAATAAATTTATTTTAAGCACCCTTCAAACTAACATTATATATAGTATTGGGTATATAGTTCAGTCAATACTATAAAACACATTATATAAATAGTTTAATTGATATATAATATATCCATGATATTAAATAATATGGATATGAAAGAGAAAAATAAAGTTAAGAGAGAGATGAAGAGTGAAAGAGAACATAAACCTTATAGGCAATGGTAGGTATTAACTATAAAATCATATGATCATTTAGAGGTTAATACATGAAACATAACTCTAAAAGGGATAGATCTTTTAAATTTGGATAATAAAATGGAAGCAAAATTATAAAAAAAAATTCCTAAAGCTTTTGTGATATAATTGTAAAAACAAACTTCTAATTAATTTTAAAAATTTAGTTTCAAGGGGATAAAATAGGTCATTGAAAATGTTACCTTTAAAATAATTAAAAAAATTAAAACTTCAAAAAAATGAAGCTATAAAGAGGAAATGTGGAGTATAATATAAAAATATACATAAGTGGAATGGAACCCCTTTATTAATTCTTCTAAAACATTAACCTTTATTTTTTGAATGAAATTTTATCATAACAATGAAAATAGTATTATCTTCAAAACACCATAAAAACTTAGAAAGGAATATTTAAAATGAATAATAGACATAAAATTGGAAAAAAATCATTTATATAGGAAATGTTAAAAATGAGATTCTTTTCACACTTTTGTAAAGAAATTTAAAAATTACTCATGTGGATAATATTACAAAGATTCCATTTAAAATATTTGTATAGAAATTCGTAGATAGTATAATATAACCATAAAAATATTTGAAGTATATATATGAACATTCTTGAAATAATATAAATAATATAGATTTGGAATAAAAATATTTTTCCCTATAAATAATAGATAAGGATGATTCTATATACAAGCAATTGTTTTGCTGAATTATGAACCAAAGTGTCATAAAATTTCAAGAATGATTTTAAACCATAGAAAAAAACATTGAATACAAAATAATATAATCATATGTTGGAAGATACCAAACTTCTAAGTGTTAAGTTCAAGAATAAATTCTATAGCTTAATGAAAGTAAAATTAATTTAACAACAATGATATTTACAACTTAGGTAATGTATGAATCAATGGAAAAGAAAATGGGGTAGATTAAATTAAAGTGAAACTCCTAATAATAAAAATTAATTAAGATATAACAAGTCAATAATAAATTATTTACACCATATAAAAGTAAATTTTTGTTTAATAAGAAGCATAACTCAAGGAATTGAAATTGAGACAAAAAACCCTTAACTTAGGTCCCATTTTATTTTTTTCACATTTGAATCTCCTTTATAATAACATTTTGTTTATTATAATACAAATATATAAATTAATTATATTCCTTTTTTCATTATTAGTCATTTATAATCATTTTAATTTATTTATTACTATTTTATTCAAATAGATAATGGCATGAAGACATGTTTTATTTTAAATTATATCATTTTGTTTTGATTTCATGAATTTGACTATTTTAATTTATAATTTGGTAAAATTATTTCTTAAATATTATAATATATTAAAATAAATTAATATTACATAATCTAAACTAAACATCCATTTATATGGTGATATGTAAAGCATTAAAAACTTCATTATTGGTGGATGAAACCATCCATTTATTAAGACGTCCCAAAAGGGAGAGAGATAGAGTATATACTATAAATAGATTAGAATTGTTATACACATATCAAAATAGCATCAATATGTTATATAATTTTATATTAAATACTTTATAAATCTATAAAAATATAAATTTATTGGGATAGTAGAAAGAAGAATGAAAAGAAAATAATGAAAGAGAATCGAGGTTATCTCTTCATGGAATATTTAATCTACTAAATCCTTGAAGGCTTGGGGGTGACTAATTATAGAACATACCAGAGTGCTATAATAGAATTAGGATAGGTGAAATTGTAAAAATTTATTATTTTATAAGTGAATGGAAAGTGTTTTTCCAAGGGAATGGATAGGGGATATTCATATTTCAGAGAGGGGTATTTTTGGATTAAAATATTGATTATTTTATCATTTAGGCAATATAATTTTGAAGGGTAATGGTTCTTAAGAAATTATTTGGTTTATTATTAAAAAATGAGGGTTATTTGGAATTTAGATCAATCCAAAACTGAATATAACCTCCCAACCACTCAATTAAATTCAAAGAACCAAAAATAGTTTTTTTATTAGGATAAAATATAGTTTAGTTTACAAAATATAAAATATAAGTTTATATACACAAATTAATATTTTTTAAATTCATTATTTCACTCACTAAATATATTTTGGGTTGATGAAATGTTTTAATAATTTTTAATATCATAATTATATCCTAAATATGTCATAAAATGTATTGTATTCGTAAAAATAGAATTTTCACTATTCATCAAAAAATCAACTTCTTTAGAAAAATATCAAAATTTCACCCCAAGATAATTTCAACATGATGATTAAAAATGAATACTTTTTATCAAATTAAAATTCAAAAATTTATGAATTTAACACTTAAATGAAAACATATAATATACTAAAAATAGTTTTGATTAAAGAAAATGACTTTGTAAACATTAAGTGTTCTCATTCTTATTTATTATCAATTATAAATTAAATGAGTTTTAATGTATTTTTCTTTAAAGAGAATTTTTTTTATAATAATCCTTTAAAAATTTTCAATTAAATTTATTAAGATAGAAATATATAATATATATAAAAATACAAATCTTTTAAAAATATGTCGTTTTAACACTAAATGATTTTAATCACATCCATTAATTATTTATAATATTACCATAAAATTTATTAAATTAATTGGTATTATAACACATAAAATTATTATTTAAAATAATAATAATTACATTTAGGCTATTAAAATAAGTTATTTTAACCATCTATTTATTTACTTGATGTTTTACCCTTCACATAATTTTCTTAATTATATTTCACATTTTATTCTCCTAATGTATTAATGTTCATCGTACATTTTAAAATATATCATGGTTAATTGTATTTTGGTACTGTTTATGATACAATATATTCAATGTAGTATTTATTTAAAGTAAAACATATATTAAAATCATAGGGTGTTACATTTTACTCTTTTAAATACATTCCATCCTCACAATTTTAAATTATCTTACCTATGAAAATATATAAGGGTAATATTAATATGGTTATGTATCATGATATAAAAATTTATTCAAATCCTTATTAATGGTACATAAATTTCATGTGATTAACCAAATAATATTTTTTGGTAGTTTCAAACCAGGTGTATAGTTAGGCTTTCTTGTTGTGTACTGAGGGAAGATTGAGTTAATACCAACCAAACTTTTTTAGAGTTATTAACCATAGGTGCATCTGATCAAGAGAATGTAACCATTTTTTTATATCTATAAAGGGATATCATTTCTTGGAAGTCATGCACTCTATAGTTTTCCAAAATTTTAGGTTGTTTCCCCATATTTATATTTATATCTAGGGTTTCCACTAATGTTTTCAAGTCCTAATTTCTAATAATAATTAATCTTAAATTTACTAAGGTCTTTCTTACTACATCCTAAACCCAAAATTCATGGAAACCTATACTCCCATAATTCAACTTAAACTTTATCCACACAAAAAATTAATCACATAAATATATACATATATATATTAATCATATATTATATCAAAAATATATTAATCTTTTCCCAAAAATAACTTAAATTTATTTATTTCCATATTACTTTTCAATTTGTAAGGTTATAACATCTTATATTCCAAAAATTAATTAACCCTTTGTCCCAATTAATCATAATTACCATGAAATTATATCTCATACCAAACCTAAGGGCTATCTATACCTCAATCATATACACTTACTAAAAACAAAATAAAAATCTCTAAAATATCATTAACCACCATAAAATTCAGTCAAATAACACCACAAAAGGGGTATCTATGAATTTAAACATCTGATTAACCTTAAACTTATTAACCCAATATGGTATCCACAACTCGTAAATTATCATAACCTAACAATATATTAAACTCTAAAGTTATTTAAACCCTTATTTGATACAAATAGTGATGCCTTAGACCTGAACTCCCAAATCTAATGCTAAAAACATAATCTTTATAAACTAGTTTTGAAACTAATTAAATCTACTCAAACTTAAACTTCCATAATTACAATATAAATAATAAATATTGAGTCACTTTCACACCCAAAATTATTTAGGTTTATAGTTTTAGTAAATTTAGAAAAAAATTTAACTAACAAAACTTGTATTTTTCCTAGCCAATGGGAATTTTCCCCACTAAAACAAGGATTCCTTATTTTACAATAATTTTTCAACATCTCCCACATAATTCACCACACATGATACCCATATAGACATATCATACTTAAAAATATTCTTCATAGCTTGGTAAAATGGAAAACATCATAAGGGTGAGCTCAAATGCTTGGTAAGGGGAAGTGTACAATAGAATCTATCATGGAATGAACAAGGAATGAATAATATAGAAGGAATAAATAATAATCAAAGAATCTCATATAACAGATAGCATGAGAATTTAATATATCTATATATAACATAAGAATTTTAATAATCACATGGATAACAATAATTAAATTCATAGTGATGGAATCCATAATTTCTTACATCATAAACATACAGTCAAGGCCTTGTGCCAAGACATCATACATAAATGGATAAGGTTTTCACCAAATTACTAAGATAATTTTTCTCATGACGCCTATCAATGCATTGAGGAGATAGATAATTTCAAGACTCACCCGTCACAAATTAATTTCAATTTAGTCATCATATGAAGGAATGAATAAATAATACAATACAAGACCATGATAAAGGTACCGAGGACGCAGCTAAAGACAGTGGACTGGGGAATTTAAAAAAATTGCTGAAGTGATGGAACGTGCACTACCACAAAACAGGGCAAGGGTAGTGTTGACTTTTATCAGTGCTAATCAGAAAGCACTGATAAAGGGGTGGGCATTTACCAGTGCTAGCTAAAAGCGCTGATAAACGTTTTTATTATTAATTTATATAAAATTATTATATTTATATTCAAAAATAATTTTTATTTTAAACATTAAATAAAAAACAAATGTTTATAATTAATATTTTTTTTATTAATTCAAATATATATATAATGTTTTGATTGAAAAAAGTATTTCTAATATTATAATTAAATATATATATATATATATAATTAAATAATTATAAGATTATAATAAATTAAATTCAATAATAAATATATTTATTATATTTATTATATTTATTAGATTTATTGGATTAATTTATTGTATTTATTATATTTTTTATATCTAATTTATTTATTTTATTTATTTTATTTATAAATATATAATACTTTTTAATATATATATTTATAATTAAAATTATTGAATATATAAATATTTCCCAATGAATTTGGTTAATGACTATATTGATCATGTGTATATGTTATGTATCATTTGTAAGAATGTTCATTTATACATTACATATCGTTGTCCATTGATGTGGTATATTGATTAATTCATAATGTTACCCATATGAACTATATATGTTATAAAAAATGTACTTATAAAATTACATTAAATATATTTAAATAATAAATATATTTTATTATATTTTTAATGATATATATAAATACTTTTCAAATAAATTTGTAATTATAATTTTATTAATATATATATATATATTAACAATTATATACCATTATTTATAAATATATATTATTTATAGTTATATTTATTAATAAATATATATATATATATCCTATATATCATTTTAAATAAATATATAAGAATATAAATAAATTATTAAAATTATGCCTTTATCAATGATATAATTTTATCACTAATAAATAAGTATTTTATTAGTGTTTTTTTAGTGCTGATAAAGGCCTATATTTATCAACTCTAAAAAAAATTGATAAAATAAGTCTTTGTCAGCGCTATAATTTTAGTGTTTATAAATAGGTATTTTATCAGTGCTTTTTTAGCGATGATAAAGTAATATCTTTATCAGTGCTAATAAAGCACTGATAATGGTATATTTTAGTAGCATTTTTTATTTTAGCTCTAATAAAACATACCTTTATCAACACTTTTAACTAGAGCTAATAAAAGTTTCAATGGTTTTTATAAAAGAACCCTAACAGGCTCCTCCTCCCTCGTACCCTTTCATGCCTTCACAGAAGATGAACCCTACATCGTCGACCCCCTCCTCCGCCGCGACCCCTCCTCCTCCTCTGCCACTACCTTCTCCTTCTCCTCTACCACGACCCCTCCTCTGCTGTGACCATTATCCTTCTTTTCCTCTGTCATCGTTGCCTCCTCATCATTCTCTGCATCCTTCTCCTCCTCCTCCACCTCTAGATGTCGACTCATCCTCCTCCGCCATTGCTACCTCCTCCTCCACCTCTACCTCCTTCTTCTCCTTTTCATTTCACGGTCCCCTTATTCACGTGACCTGCTCCGGCATGCCCTCCTCATCCGACAATCATCCCAAAAGCCTTCTCTACAGCGCATAGATTCCCCCCGGTGAGTCTCTTATGTAATGAAGTTTTAATCTTATGCATTAGAAAGGAAGTTGGTGTGTAGATCTAGTCTTTGGGTCACCATGAAAGCACTATATACTGGTGCTCATGTGTTTTTTATGTAATCTGGATACCTTTTGGAATCCCAAAGGTTTTTTTAGTAATGATTAGAGTCTGAGAGGATATTTTGATATGGAGATAGATGTCGTGGTCTAGGAAGGATTATGTTAGTTTCACGCTGGTTCTTAGGTGATATCATAATGGGTAGCTTAATTGGGTTAGTTTTTGACTATGGAATCACAGTAGGGTCAGATTAGACCATGATATATTAATATGAGCATGGGATTCCCCTGAAGAACAAGGAATCATGATCTAGTACTTAATGGAATATTGGTGCTAGAAGTCAAGAATTATTTATTTTGGTTATCTAGGGTTTTAATTGTAAAAATACATAAGAGGTTTGGTTCAGACTATGATGTGTATTCTTGGTAGGTTTTTGGATTCCTTCAGATTTAGTAATTTAGATTAGAAATTTAGTTAACATGTTAGTGGCTGCCAACCCTTTTGAGGTAGTTCAAGTGGAGGATGTTCGACTTATGCTACCATGTGATGTTATATGTAGTGATTTGACACATGAATTGATTATTTAATATTTTTTGTGATGGAAAGTTTTTAGATCTATCTAATTCTTTACAAGGAAAATATTTGTTTTTAGGTTGTACTTGGATGGTGGAGGTGTATCTATGCAATTCAAAAACTTGGTAATGAAGGAGAATATCAACATTGTACTGTAATTATCATGTGTGGTTGGTTAAGTTTCATTATAAGTGGAACTAGGTGTGCCATTAAAAACTTGAAAATGGATTTTGGTAGGAAATTTTGTAGGTGGGAGGCACCATGGATTGAAATTGGCTTTCATGAGTTAAGTATTATGGTGGGGAGTTTCTTAGACCGGGTGATTGACTAAAAATTGACATGATCTTTTATCAATATGGGAAATATTAAGTAAGTTCCATCTTATAATTTCAGTGATGGTTATGATCTTTGGCTTAGGATCATGTGGCATTATGTATTCTATTGGTTGCTACGATTTGAAATCATGTTGGGAGTTCAGGAATAGAATGTGTTTATTTGAACCAATATTGGTGATTCAATATTATTACCACTAGCACATATCGAGTATGATAAGAACAATGGTGGAGATTTTTTAATGCCTCATCCATATTGGAATTTTAATTTTTTGGAGGAGATGGAATTTTTTTCAATTACTGGACAAACAATTTTTAAAAATGAGGTTTGGATATTGAACCTGGAAGTTGGGAAATCTTAAAGGATTTTTTTTATATAGTTTGAGGCTCGAGTTGTGTCTTGGGTTATTAAACAAGTCATAGAAGCTTTAGAAGTTGAAATTCTAGTTTTGGGGGTAGAAGCCTAGGGATAATGGTTTTCACATGATTAGTGATAATCATGAACCACAATAGTGAATATTGGTTTTCATAGTCACATAGTTTGATTAAATCATGTGAGGGGCCTTATAAAACCATAAAAAATAATTAATAAATTTTAAAGGCATTTCTCATGGTTTTCACACTGTTTGTTAAACCATGCACATTAACCATGTGAAATGGTGTGTCTTGGATAGTGAAGACTGTATAGTTTTCACATGGTTTTGAAAACTATATAGAAAAACCTTGAACCCCTTTAAAAAGTGAATTTTTACAAAAATTACCCTCTCAACCTTTTATGTTTTACTGGATTTTTTCTCTTTTCTCATTCAGAACCCCTTCGCGCTATGCCACCCTCCCCCTCCTCTCCTCTTGGGTGGTTCTCCCTCACCCGGAGTATGTTTCATCTTTTATCAGTTTTATTGGAGATACTAGGATAATTTTACCTCTCTTATTCCTTTTATTTTAGTTTTATTTCATTTTGATACAGTTTTTTTTCTTGATTAAGCTAATATGCCCTATTTTTTACATTTTTATGGTTTCTCATTTTCACCCATTTTAGGCTGAATCGGAGGATGATATTTGGTGTGTAAGGGCTTATAGGTTATATTGTAGTGATGAAAAATGCATCATAGTCCATTTCCCCTAGATTATATGATCTCATTCTTGACCATGCACGTGGATTCTAGATGTGTTTTTACTAGGAACCATTGTGGTGTATCCATCTCCATTATGTCATAGTTCTTTATTATTTGGGACCCGTTGTGGAATGGCCCTATGTGTTGTGTTGTGATGAATGTTTTACCATATTTCATATGTGTTGTGTTGTGATGCATGTATTTTTCTCCCTTATATTTAGGTTCTTTCCGATTAAGTCCATCAACATCTCCACATCATTCAGCCCCCCCCCAAGCTTATCATTTACACATTCCACATCACTTGTAACTATATGATGAATGAAACCAAACCTATTAAGATTCAATGAGGATTGTAATATATTTCCTATATATTTTTCCATATGTTATGAATTCATCATATAATTTTTAACCACTTATTAGTTCCTGATGTCTACTTCACACACTAGGTTCAACAAACATTACTACCATAAAAATGAGAAAATCCTTTGCAGTGACTACTCTAATGACCAATCTATAAAATATTTATCAGATATGATGCTATCAGGAACCACCCCCATAGGAACTCCAATGGAGTTGGTAATGTATTAGTGTCTAACCCCTCCCTCCCAATCCTATATTTAAATGGATATGGGTCAGTTACAATTGGAAATTTAATGATACGGCCTAGGCCGGTATCATAACCAACAACTGACATGACTTTCTACTAACCTAAGAGGTGTTCATGATCCCTACAAGATAGAAACAATCCACTAGGAAAAAGATAAAATTAATGTGAAATATTTTAACCCTAAATTAGATTAAATTAAAAATGATCTTTCTCCTAAAAACCAGACATGTCCCATTCATAAGTTGAACATCTAGGAAAATAGTAGATATGAAAAAAAAAATAAACAGGAAGAAGATATCATAGATGGAAAATAAAATCTCACTATTGACCAATAAAATTGTTTAAACAGACATGTCCCATTCCAAATTCTCATTGGATCAATTTTTTATAGGTATAACATGTGATTTCTCATTTTATGTTTTATTTTCAATTGTAAATCTCTTCTATCGTGTGCCTCTCCTCTGCCGGGAATGCACCTCTATCGTGCATTGAACAACACCTTCCTGGTGAGTTTTATCCTCTTAATCATTGGTTTCCTCTTGTTCACATGTTATTAATATTTGATATTGATGGTTGTGCTGTGAAATGTATGGACTGAATTCCCTATTGAAAATCATGGTCGTTGGTGGTCTTTGTTTGTGCACGAAATGAATTTCATGTTGGTTGGTTTCTGTTGAACATTTGAATATAAAAATTGGTAATTTAAGTATACTTGTATAATGAATTAATTCCACAGGTTGATAAAAATTTTGTGATAACCCTTGAATTAACAAATGGAATTGAATAAGGGATTCTTTTTAAAATCTGAAATTGTGTTTGTTTGGTTTGTATGGTGTTGCGATTGTGAGCACGATTGTGTGTTTTTATGGTGTTGTGATTATTAGCATGATTGGTATACCATTTTTTCCATGTGGTAGTTCCTCCACCATTTAATATCAATCCAAACCTTTCCCATTTCAATGGTGCCACCACTTTGTTACTAGTGTTGTTCCACTAAATCTTATAAAATCAATTCACTAGAGGACTCTATGGGACACTTTATGGACACCCTAGTCAAATAACCATAACAAAATATGTAATGAATCCTTCCACCCACAAGAAATCTATTGAAAATCATACCATCTATTAGTTTAGTACCACAGTTATTGACTAGAGACATTATGTTTCTAGAGAAATACTAAAAAACTGGTTTACAACAATGCATATATATCGCATGCGGGATACTAAAACATTCTAGTGAAATGGATTCTCATAGCTAGTTAAATTGATCAGGTGGTTTGGAATATGGGTGTGATCTACTTTAGTCCTGAATAATGCATGGAGAGGTAAGTTTATTGTTTACCATAGCTTGTTTCATTGGTTATAGATGGATTATGACCCTAGTTGAACATCATTTGTGTAATTATTTTGTTAAATATTAATATTACTGAATAAAATAGGATGAATAAGAATAAAAATGGATGAATGAGAATCGGTTGACAAAAGAGTATGAATATGGTGTGAAAGAGTTTATCAAGTTTGTAAAAGATCATGCATATGACCCTTCTCAAATCTTTTTTCTATGTTTATGTTGTTGTTATTCAAGAAAAATTAGTCCAGAGGAGTTGATAAAATAAATGATCTATCACGGAATATATCAATGTTATACATGTTGGAATAAACATGGGGAAAAAATGAATGTAGGTAGTGGCTGGGATAACACTACATTTTGTGGATCATCTGATATGATTACAAGCATGAACAATGAAGACAATTGTATGGAGGATGTGATTACATATGTGAATGATGATGAAGATTTTATTGATGAAATGACAAGGAAAGTTGAATTTGAACATTGTGATTACCCAAGATTATTTGAGAAGTTAAAGAGTTGTGAAAAGACGTCATTGTATGCTGGTTTCACTAACTATACAACATCGTCGGCCATACTGAATCTGTATAATTTGAAAGCAGGAAATGGGTGGAGTGATGCTAGTTTTATGGAACTACTTTCTCTCCGGAATGACATACTCCTAGAAGATAATTAGCTCTCTATCTGAACAAACGATTCCAAACGAATGCTACGCTCGATGGTTATGATCTCAGAAAGAATACACACCTACCTGAATGATTGTATACTATTTCTCAAGGACCACAAATCACTTAAAGAATTCCTAAATTTTTGTGCTTCTCTATACAAGAATGATGAATCCATTCCTACAAAATTTTTATGGTACTTTCCAATCATTCCATGTTTTAGGTGCCTATATGGAAGTGAGGATACTACAAGAAAATTGACATGGCATGCAGATACAAGAATTAAAGATAGGAAACTATGTCACCCAACAGACTCTCCTCAGTGGAAGATAATTGATCATGAGTATCTTGAATTTGGAAATGAGCCGAGAAACCTTCATGTTTCATTATCTATATATGGAGTGAATCCTTTTGGTTTTCAAAGTAGCAGTAGCAGTACATGGCCGGTTATATTGGTAAATTATAACTTACCAATGTGGTTATGCATGAAATGAAAATACATCATGTTATCTATTCTTATATCAGGACCAAAAAAACTGAGTAATGATATTGATGTTTATTTGGATCCATTGATTGTGTATTTGAAATTATTGTGGGATTTAGGTGTTACGTTGTATGATGCTTACAAAAATGAAGATTTCACTTTGATACCCATGTTGTACGGGATGATAAATGACTTTCCTACATATGAAATTTTTCCGGACATAGCATTGAAGGAAGTAAAGGGTACCCTATTTGCGAACAAGGTATACAAGCAATTAGGTTGAAACATTCATCGAAAACCATGTTTCTAGGACATCGCAGATTTCTACCCCGATGGCATAAGTATCGATCTTAGACAACATCATTCGATGGAAGTTAAGAAGAATGTACAACACTGTCTCCACTAACAGGTGATCAATTGTTTGAGAAAGTAAAATATGTGGACACTACTTTTGATAAATCGTTTTCAAAAAACCTTAGAAAAACTGGTTGGAAAAGATATTAACTGTTTTTGAATTACCATACTGGAATTGTTTGTATGTCAGAAATTTTCTTAATGTTATGCATGTTGAAAAAAATTAATGTGATAGTGTCATCGACACGTTGCAAAATGCACCTGAGAAAACAAAGTATGGAATTAAGTCTAGGTGGGACATGGTTTAGATGGGAATACGATAATATTTGGCACTAGTGAAGGGTGAAAAATGAACATTTCTTCCTTCTGCTGCTAACACACTTTCCAGGAAGGAGAGATATTAGTTTTGCAACTTATTGAATGATGTAAAGGTTCTAGAGGGGTATTCATTAAATATCAATAACATTGTGTCAAAGAGTGATTTAAATTTAAAGGGTTTGAAATCAGATGACTTCCATGTTTTGATGAAAGATCAAATTCCTATAGCTTTACATTTCATTTTTTCCAGGAATGTCTGCCATACATTAACAAATCTATGTTTCTTCTTCAAAGCTATATGCAGCAAAGTTATAGCCCCAATGAAATTTCCAACTATGGAAAGAGAAATTTCTATCATATTATGTGAATTGGAAATGTTCTTCCCACCTAAATTCTTTAATATTATAGTTCATTTGATAGTTCATTTAGTGAGAGAGATTAGACTATGTGGTCATGTACATTATAGATAGACGTACCCCATTGAAAGGTATATGAATATTTTGAAACGGTATGTCAAAAATTGAAGTCGTCCAGAGGGTTTTATTGTGGAGAGATATATTGTTAAGGAAGCAATTGAATTATGTATTGAATACCTATCTAGTACGGAAAAAATTTCCCTACCTAAATCTCATCACATCGGGCAACTTGAGGGTGAAGGAATTTCTGGAAGAGAGGTTGTCACAATCAATATTACGGATTGGAAGCAAACCCACCTTTACGTTTTTCATAACAGTTTCAACGTTGACCCATATGTTTAAACCCACAAAGAAATTTTTAGGCGTTTGAATTCATCTAGGGATGAAAATGGATATCAGATACACATAATCGATAGTTTATAGGATGGTTTTGGGACCAAATTTTTAATAATTTAAATGAAAATCTAGACTCAATTTCAAAAAGACTTTGATGGATAGCCAAAGGACTAAGTGTGTATGTTTTATCTTACAATGCTTAGGTAGTTAATGGTTATACAATATATACTAATGAACATAATGAAGATAGTACCATGTGAAATAGTGTGTTTACACTTGTGGCTGAAGTGAAGCATGTTTCCAGTGCTAAGGATAGAAATCCAATTTATGCGAATATGTCATACTTTGGAATCATCAAACAAATATGGGAGTTGGATGATACGAAATTCCAAGTGCCAATTTTTCAATGCAAGTGGGTTGATAATAAGATTACTATTAAAATAGATGAATTGGGATTCATAAAAGTTGATTTTAGTAAGTAAGGAGAGAAATATGAACTGTTTATTATGGAATCACAGGAAGTACAAGTATTTTATGTTCCAGATCCCACAAACTGAAAATGGTCAATTGTTCTGTTATCGACCAAAACAACTGAAGGGTTAGATGAAATTTCAATAGAGGATGACCCTTTCATTGGGAATTTACAATCATTTCGCAACAATCCCAATGAATACAAAGTTTTGCGTGTCAGAGGAGACCATAATGAATGGATTTACATAGTCTATTGAGGGGTCAAATCTTTTCAGCCTTTAAAAAAGAGAGTTCAATAATCAGGTTATTTTTTATTGTAATATACATTGTGTTAAGTTATGTTATTATCTGTTTGATACTTATTTTATGTAATCTAAATTAAATGTTAAGCCACTTCTGCAGATAATGACTTATGCACCTGCTGTTGCGCCCTATCCCAAGGCACAACAGGTCTCTCAACCTTCTGCTACTGGTCCCAGTGCAGAGAAATAACATATTTCTCAAACTGTTGATGTTGGTCCCAGTGCTGAGTTACAATAGGTTTCTCAACCTATTGCATCTAGTCTTAGTGCCAATTCTAGTGATAAGATGGAATATAATGATGTTGTTGAAACTGATGAAATGGTAGGCAATGAAACCCTGATGGCATAAAAAACAATATCATCATATTTTGATAGTGTTAGACAAAATCCATAAGGCAAAAGAAAAAGGAATCAAATTTGAGGTGGGATGGAATAAGTGAGGCCAACATTTTAACCCCAACAAATCCATGTTTAGTAGCTACATTAAAATCATCACTCGGCAATGTGTGCTGATTTATGTTCAATCGTGGCACCATGTTGTCACCAGGCTTAATACACTAATGTGGGAAGAGATTATAGTAACATTGTGATATCATTTCTTTAATTTATTAAAATAAAATAAAATACTAAAACATTGAATTACTCTTCATCATCCCTTGTAGAGTGCATTTATAGTAGATTCCTCGCACAAGGAATATGTATTAAGAGTTTTAGAAATGATTCATAGAGGCTTCCACAAAATTTTAATGAAATATAATCTTAAATATGCTAATGGTAAAATCAAGCTGCACCCACATCCTCTTTATGCACACTTGATATACCAAGGAGCGTGGGATGAGTTTAGTGGTCGTCGTGTAGAGCATACTTTTCAGGTACATTATGTCTAGTAATACATTGTTTGACGTTGCTTTTATTCATCACTTTGATTGACAATTTCTTATTTATGAAAAAACAACTAAATGATGAAAATAAAGAAATACCATTAAAACCAGCGTACCCATACCGTAAAGAAAGGATGGGGTATGCTTCACTTGAGAAAAAATGGTACGTATTTTAAATCTACTTTCATGTGACAAAAAACAATACCATAACCATGTTCCTCTGATTATATGTATATTGATGAATCAAAATCAAAATCCACTTCCATATCACACATGTGTTATGGAAGGAGGCTCATGTAAATAAAGAGGGGGTACTGATAGATGAAAACACACAAAAAGTGTGGGAAACATGTGTAAGTATGACATAATATAAATTTGATTTGATTTAAATCGCAATTACATAACAATGACAACTTATTTTCATATATTTTATATCTGACATAGTCACAGGAATCAACAACACCAGCACCAGATGTAGATATAATTTCAGTGGCCTTAAAGAAGCCAAAATAGTATGTCCACGTCACAGGTGCAGGTTTTGGGGTAACACCCTGAACATATTTTCAGAAAGAAAAACAAGAGGAGTATCAAACTGAGAAAAAGAAAAATATGAGATAAAAAATAGCTTTGTTTCAAGAAGAATTACAATAACTTATAGAGATGATAGAAATCTTGATGGGGGAGTAAAAGAGAAGAAATGACTCAACAAAAACGCGTGTGTGAAGATCCCGCCCCACCCCCACCAGCTTTGAGGTGAGACAATTCCCTCAAAAACCTGACATAGCTGAGGTAATCAATGTTCTAATAATTGTTTCTATGAAATGTGAATCACATAGACACTGATACCTTTCCAGTACTGATATTCTACAAGGTGAAAATGACTATGATTTATATCTATCAACTCCATCCTACCTCCTTATAGCGAGGGATACAGTGTTCAATATGCAGAATGACATGATACACAATAGAGCACTTCCAACAGGTCATGTAAGAGTGTCAATTAACGTAGCTAAGGAGCCGAGTTCCGAGCTACCTATTCCAAATTACAATGATGACATTCATACAGTCAAACAACCTTTTGGAACATGCATTTCATGG
Organism: Viscum album; assembly: GCA_963277665.1. Classification (NCBI taxonomy): domain Eukaryota; kingdom Viridiplantae; phylum Streptophyta; class Magnoliopsida; order Santalales; family Viscaceae; genus Viscum; species Viscum album. The sequence continues at coordinate 1,282,923,474 of OY728155.1, read as the reverse complement.
TCTTAAATTCTTGTAAAAAACATGTGAAAAAGGAAGTATTCATTTCCAATTTATTTTTCAAGCCGAACCTTTCAAATTTGATGAAAAAAGGTCTGAACCCATGAATATTATTACAGAATGACAAAGTGAAGGGGGTGAAATGAAATATCGGCTCAAAACTATCTCAAGGATCAACCAACCAATTGAAATGATCTACTGAGAGCACCTTCACCCCACTCGTTATATTATTCCTTGCAGGGTTCATTTATTTCAGAATATTTATGTCCATGTGACATGCCTTTGCAGGAAGAGAAACGATGTTGTGTCTACTCAATCACAAAGGTAATCTTGATGTTTTCACATTAAAATCATTGTCCATAGAATTAATTCATTGTTTCATATTTATGTTTAACTTATTTCTTTTATGTAAAGAATATTTATATTCTCATATGTTATATTAATGTATGAAATGTTTAGGTCATTATAGTTGGTACTAGAGTAACTAGCCTATTCAAAATTTAGAAAATGAATTCAGTTGTCTTGATACTTTAGGGATATGATCCATAAGTCATTTGAAATGTGTATGAATCAACCCCACCTTAATACGATACATGATGTGACATGTATGACTCAAATTGTCTCTCTTTATTTAAAATTGACATTATTTTTAGTAAAAATAACAAGTGACATACTGAAATCTGATAAACTGCATTCCAATTGTTTTGATACTTTAGGGAAATGATTCATTAGTCATTTGTGACCTGTATGAATTGACCACACTTCAATTTAATGTAAAATGTGACCGGTATGAATCAAAGTGTATTTTTTATTTAAAATTGACATTAATTTTAGAAAAAAACACAAGTGACATACTTATGGTAACACCATCACCTAATTGTAAATTCTACGGGGTCTCTACCCACAACAAGTAGTCGACACCACCTCGACTAAATCATGTCTATGTGAACATGACTCCAAAAATGCATCGAATAACAAACGATGAGAGAAAATCACCAAAAAACCAAATCCATGCCATCTGACACCCCGTGCCCCTATGACCATGTCCCTAAAATCATGATGGTCAACACCATCTCAAGTCTCAAGAGCCATGACATTGTCCTGATGACTTCATCACCTCAAATCCTAATTACCAAGTCGCCTCAACCTGGTGATCATCTTCACTCCAATTATCTAATCCAAACCCCACCTGACGAACCACATCGCCTCAATCTAGATGATCATCACCCACCTCAATCCTAAGGAAAATCCCATTACATTACCATGGAATCAAGTAACCAATATAACAATTCGATTTAATTAAAATTTACACTTGGCATAAACTTTCCAAGTTAGTCCAAACCTCTTACCTAACTTAACCAATTGTAGTGGAGAAAGAGAATGCCCATAGGAATCTCATATAATCATTAGAACAATTTAATAAGCATGTATTTAATTAATTAGGTTCTTTCTCGAACAACCCACACGGTGTATATGAACGCACCACCAAAACACTCACAAAATCAAGGATAAATATAGGAACTACCCACCTTGTATTGGTATGCACTCACTCATTTGATATTGTCCTCAAAATCGATCCGAATCGGAAGAAAATGGTGTTTTAGATGAATGCCCAAAAAATAAGAAAAAAGGGCTCGCATGGATTTACCACTACATATGGTGAGATAAATATAAAAGAGAAGCTAGAAAATTGAAGGTATTATTGAGATGAATCTATATCCACTAATGGATCAAATATCAAAGTCTGGATGATGGAGTCCCCTCAAAGCCTATGGAGAAGGAAGATAGAGGATCTCCCTCTATTGTTCATTGTAAATGTGAGGAGAGGGAGGAGAAAGAAGGAAATAGTGAATGATGGGGGAAAATTAATTTCCCACCTTTTAATGGGCCACAAGGATTGGCTACACAGTTTGGATAAACGTGTTCCAATCGTACGATGCCCACTATTTAACCACCACACTATGCACAATTAGGTTCAATATTTTCCAAACCATGAGAAAACTATGTGAATAACCTCTATTAAAAACTGGATAGGTTTCACATAGTTGTTCACCCCCACCTACATAGTTTTCCAAACCATGTCAAGTGTCTATGGTGGCCCTCATGGTTTCTTCTGGGAGACCACATGGTTTTTCCAAACTGTGTGCCTCTCTCCGTGCTTTCCCAAAATTGTGTTCTCAGGCCCCGCTGCACCAAAAACCCCAAGGACCTTTCTGATCCTTAAAACCCATATAAAAACAAGGACTTGGGTCAATCAAAATCTTGGAATTAGGTTCCAAAAAAAAGATGTCCCACTCACAAAACATGAAAAATTCAAACAGGTTGAGGATTTTTCAGCCATCTCAAAAACCCAAGACATTACAATCTCCCCACCTTAACATAGCTCATCCCCAAGCTATCAATATTTAAACAGATATGGTACAACATATACTCATCTCATCAAAATCAACCAAATCTACCCCAGTCATTAAGTCATAGGTCAACTCCCCTCAAGGCACTCCCCACCTTAGGAGTTACCTACCCAATCACTTCTTGACCCAAAACTTAAATTTCTTGATGGTCCACCAACCATCCCTGGACTAAAAAGTCCTCCCACAATGCATCATCATTCTTGCACCTCATCGGGTGCTCAAATAATACCCACGTCATATTTAACACCCATCAAGTCTTGTATCTCATCAGATGCCCATATATAATTGTTCCATACACAACACTCATAAAATCCCACATCTCATTAGATGCCCATAGATCTTTCATCTGAAAAATTTCTCAAATAAACTTATATCATATATAAATATGAATTCCAATTAAAATATTGGTTCCTACGCACCTCATATAGAACCTGCATCACATTAATGATCAGACGCATACACACCTCACATTGAAATTTGCATCGCTTTGATTCCCACATAAATCTCGATGCCAACGCACCTCATATATATATAAACATGTCACATCATAATTGATGGAAACCTAGTAACTAGTTCCAAGTTAGTCTAAAAACAATACTCGTGCACCTCATGCACCAAAACCATTCAAATCCAAAATGAAAGAAAAGTGTTGTCACACCCACAATGTACCACTAAATATCATTAGATCACTGACCTACTATGACCCTAAAAACATGATAGTGTGCTTCTGGCCTAATGCTCGACTACCTATGTTCTGGCCTCCCTGCGGAGCTCCACCAGTCACTAGTCACTGATCCCACTGCTAGGTCCCAATATCTTTTACAAGACCTCCACGTGTAGTTAAATCCCAACTACCCACTCCTGGTACTTCTCTCAGTCCAACCTCAGATCCTTGAGTCTACCCTATTTCCTAGCTCACTCTTGTCTGATAAGGATTCCTACAGAACCTCTCCAAATGGTTCATCTGGTCGCACACATGAAACTACTTCAAAACCTTATCACATTGGGTTTGAACATGCCCTGTATTCCTACACTAAAATAACAGTACTGTAATCCCACTCCTCGGAAGTCTTCCTGATTATCTAGCCTGACTGCCCTCTTGAGACTCCTCGGGACCTCTCTCTGTGCTGCCTAAAGCATCATTGCTCAGCTCCCCTGACACTTTCACCCAGCTCAAATAAGACCGCCCTATCAAGTTTCCCTTAGCTATCAGTGGATAATTTACTGCCTCTGAGAAGGATTTTAGTATGAAGATTTTGACCTTCACCATGATTGTGTGTCACAAGCCATCCTCAAAACACTTCACCCTAGTGATGTCATCTCCCACCATATCATGTGGAAATCACGACAGGTTAGTGAAATTAGGTGCATAGTCCACGACAGAAGTATCCCATTGTTATAGGGTCATAAACTCAAAATCTCTATCTACCCTTGGTGTCTCTGGATGAATTTCTCAAAGAATCTAGCCTCAAAATCCTAATGAGACAGTCCCTTGTGTCTTCCCACCTATACCTATACATCTAACAAGCATTATGTATTTCCTCTGAGAATGTATGTCACCAGCCTCACCCTCCGACCTGGGGTGTCTCAAGCTGGTCAAAGATAGTTTGTACCAACTCCATCAAGTTCTTTGTTGTTTTAGGTCCACCTTTACTCTAAAATAGTGATGGTTTCTGAGACTTGAACTCTTGAGTAAAGCACGCCATAGATGGCTCATCTCCCTGGGATCCCCTATCGATGCCCTATATGAAATTAACTAGGATCACCCTGATCTGCTCATCAATACATGGCCCAAATTTTTCCATATGCAGCTTTCTCACCTGTACTAAATCCTGTACCTAGAGATCATGATCATCCCGACCCTTTAGGGCCTCATCCCAACTCTCAGGGTCCTCATCCCATGAACACTTAAGTAGCACTATATCACCACCCTCTTAACACTCCACTTAATCACATCTAGGTGTCATCCCATTGAATACCAATAATCATGGTCAAATAACAATATCATTGTATCTATACAGATATTTCCAATAGAAAAGGTTGTAATAGGTAACACATCTCACCACCCTTACACTCCCTTACCACACTGTGTCACACAACATCTGGTCTCAAGGCTACTTACCTACCCATATCAAGGTTAGGTATCAAGTATCATATAGTCTTATGGCCCCTTACCTACCCACATTAGATTCAGGCGTCACATATAATCTGGCCTCATGGACCCCTGCCTACTCATGATAAGGCTAGGCATCAAATCTCATGCATCAATTCGGGTTAGCTGAGTATAATTCCACTAAAGAGGCTATACAACAAAAACACTATTTAGTTTCTTTGTTGACACTTTAAACAACTCACCCAAAATCATAATATATGTCTACCCTTATTAGGGATATGACTATATATTAGATTCATATAAAGTCACATACAGATCTCTTTGGAACCACATGTTTGGGTTGGCTGAGTAGAATGCCACCAAAGAGGCTAAGTAAGAAAACACTCTTTATCTCCTTTGTTGAAACTTTAAACATTCCAACCCCTCTAATCTAAATCTAGGTTCCCAATTAAAATCATAAGAAAACATACATCATATGAGACTAAGTGCCTATCATGATGCGTAATCAAACCTCCCTTTCCATACTATACCAAGAGTCAAAATCCATATAATAGCTAAATATGTAACAACCCAAAATTTTTAATAAATCTTGTTTCCTAATTTTGTGTGTTATTTTATTTTTTATACTCAACAAAAATGTTTCATTTGATAACATGAGTATAATAAAAATGAGACCATTGGGTTTTGACTGTTATATGACCATTGGTCAATATGACCGCTGGAAACTAAACGTTTTGATTATTGTCTCTAAATACAAGTAATCTTGGTTAATTAATATAGAAAGAAGATTCGATGGCCTAACCCAGTAGTCTTGGACCGATCGAATCCCATCTAACAGAACTTGGGAAGGTGGTAGCACCAATGGGCTTTGCTCTGGACTAAACCCAAGTCGAACTTCATCGTGTGAAGCTAGAACGGAATTGCCTTCGCAAGAAGTTCAAACTGATAGAAATTACTACTCGTGCGATGTTGGTCGAGCCTCCCTCGGATTCTCTCACCTTAGCACACCTTACACTTAGGTCCTATGCTGGTGTGATAAGGGGATATGTAAGGAGACCGTAACTACCTTTTATAATCCTTTGTTTTAAATAAAAAGTTTGATTTCTTCTTATGATGAAGTTTATGAATTTTCAAATGAACGTATAAATATAGTATTCATATTTTTGGTGAGTTTTAGAGAAAGGATATTTTAAAAAATGTTTATGTAAACCTTAAATAATTAAAAATGTGTAATGATTTTCAAAAAAATGGTCTTCTACAATTATGTCCAGTATGAAATTTAGAGTCTAATAAGATCAACTTGATTTTTGATGAATAGTAAATTATGAATAGTTATTTTATGCTTAGGATTAGTAATGTGACCAAATGGATTAGTAATCTCACTTAAAGAAAGTATTAATATAATCTAAGCACCTTGATTAAGTAATGTGATTCAATAAAATGGTTAAATAACGGTTTCATAAATTATTATTCAAGTATTAATTTTTTTGGGTGAATAGTGTTTTTTAATTAAAAATTAAATTAAAAATATTTAGAAAATTATTTTTATAAAATGGATTTCATTTTTGAACTCAGAGCATCGATATTATGTTAAGGTAATTTTGGGGGTTTTTTCTGAAAAAATGAATTTTTGGTGAATAGTGTATTTATTTAAAAATTAAATTAAAAATATTTAGAAAATTATTTTTATAAAATGGAGTTCATTTTTGAAATCAGAGTATTGATATTTGGTTAATATGAAATTTTGGTATTTTTCTGAGAAAGTTGAATTTTCAGTGAATAGTAAAAATACAGTTTTAGGGTTTCGGTATATTTAATGACATCATAACTGTGTCATGATGATCCAATGAGATATTTTAAGGGATGGTCGACTAAAGGGTATGAAGTTTTCTATGAGGTGTCCCAAGTGTCCAATACCATGGGAAAATACCATGGGCAAGCCCATGGTTTTGCCAAAACCACCAATGAGGTGTCCCTTGGCCATTAATGCCTTGTCCCCTCACTTTCCCTATAAATAACAAGAAATCCTCTCATACATTCGACTCCCCACTCTCCCCCAACAAATTTACGGTCTCATTACCTCCCAAGGAGTCCTCCCAAGGTGCCCCAAATCCCTCAAGGTCCCAACCTTTGAGTTTTAAGAGTTACGTTTTAAGGTAAGGGATCCGACCTCTCTCTTTCTATTCAAGTAATCTCTTTTATGTCATTTATTTTATGCTCCATGTTCTTATGTTAAAGGATGTTTTTTATATTCCTCTTAATTCCCTTTTCATGTTCATATAATGAGAGATCCCCTATTACTCTCATTATTTCGTTTTATGAATGTTTATGTGGCGTCGTTTGGCTGCCGAAATTTTTGTAACGGATTCTTTCTCCCTTCTCATTTTTTGAGATCTATTTTCATGTAAAGTCTTTAAAATTACTTTTTATTATGTTGGGGTATGATCTATATATCTATCATACTGATATTTTATGATAATATGATGAGATACCCCATTTTATCTCTTCAATTCACTATTTTGAAGTTTTAAGTGGTTCTTTCACCCTTCTCGTTTTCAAGTTATACTTTCATGTCAAGTCTTTAAAGTTCCTTTTCATTATGTTGGGGTATGATCTCTATATCTATCATACAGATCTTTTATGATCATATTATGAGAGACCCCATTTGATCTCTTCAATTCTGTATTTTGAAGTTTTAAGTGGCGCCGTTAGGCTGCCGAATTTTTAAGTGGTTCTTTCACCCTTCTCTTTCTCAAAATTCTAATTCCATGTCAAGTCTTGAAAGTTCCTTTTTATTATGTTGGGGTATTGTCTCTATATCTATCATACTGATCTTTTATGTTCATATGATGAGAGACCCTATTTGATCTCATCAATTAATTTTTTGTTGAAGTTTATGTGACGTCGTTAGGATGCTGAATTTTCATAAGAGAAATCTTATTTTTGTCTTCCTTTCATGTTCTTCATTTCATATGTTATATTTTAAAATTTCATTAACATGTTCTTAAATCTATTATATTCTGTCCCTCTACTATTTTATGGGTCATTTATGAATGTTTGACCCATGTCCCCTCTCTTTTCAATGTTTTCTAAAACCCTGTAACATAGTCGTTATGCTGCAGAATTTTCGTCTCAAAATGTCTCTCTCTTTTTCTAAAGTTATTTTATTTTATTAAGTGAATACTAAAATCTCTCTCTTCTATATGGGTATTCACATATATACCAAAATGTTTAATTTTAAATTCTGTTATTTACATACATGAAACCCATTTTCCCTTTCCGTGGGTTTAAAGTGACATAAAGATCATGTCTTTAAAGTAGTTTTTAAAATGTTTTGATTATGAAATGAAACCCATTTCTTTTATGCTATATGGGTTTTTTATGAAATGATTGATGATGATATATGTGGCTCACATGATAATAAATAAAAATTAAGGGTGCGCCCTGATAGCGCTCCAATGCATTGGGTAAAGACTTAATCTCTAGAGATGACCTTTTAGACTGATACCTTGGTGAATAACCTTGGTAATTTTTTAATGACACCTTGGGGATGGACCTTGGTGAAACGAAATGATTGTAAATATTAAATGTTTTAGCCACATCTTTAAGTTATGAAAAATGTTATTTTTATTATGATATATCTCATGATTTCTTTCTCATGCCTTAAGGTTCTTTTCATGACCTTATTGAAGTATCTCAAGTTCACATGTAAAATGTTTCTCTTGTTTCCCTTACTGGGCCTTCTGCTCACCCTTTCTTTTGATTTATGTCCCCAGGTTATGATATGAAGTAATGAACCTAGGATGAACATGAGGAGAATACTTTCAAGTGTTTAAGAATAATGTTTTATGTTTTCATGTTTTACGTTCCTGGTTTCCAAGACACTAAACCTTAAAGATCCTCGGTTTTGTAAAATGTAATAAAAGTTTATTTAATAAAAAGGCAGGATGTCATAGTTGGTATCAATGTATGGTTTAGTTATTTGTGTAAATTAGGATATGAAAACTTTAGGAAGAATCCTATAGAAAAGTTTATATATAGGAAATCTTCCTGGTATTTTGGTGAGTATTGAGTAATGAGTTGCCAAGCAAATACATCTCTGTCTGGATACGAGCAGGTAGAGGTGGTTATGGCACAGATGTACATAGGGGTAAAACACGAAAACATCGCTTTGAGCTAGACTCAAATGGGAACTGGTACACGACAACGGGCCTTGCTGCACTCTTGGTTACGACACTCTCGGGGGATATGCTTTGTTAAATTCATAAGCTTAGTATGAACCATTGTTAAAGGAACAAAGATAAAATAAAATAAAGATTCACATAAGAATATATGATCATGGATAACCTAGATGGGAACCTTGGGGATCATAAGTTAGGGTATACTTTTCTTCTAAAATTTATCCTTATATGCTTTAAGTTCCTTTTCATGATTATTGGATAAGTATTTAAGCCCCTAATTATACTTTCTCTTCTTAGTTAATGGTGGTAAATGGAAGAACATGTCCCAACAACCAATGTGATAGGAAATGTGTTGATTTCCGTATTAATATGACAGAGATGATTAGGGGATTAAAAGATTATTATTATTTTTGAAGACATTCAATATTTTGGGGACCCTATATGATCGAGGTAAATAGATTACTATGGTTTTTTCATTGAGGAGTAAGGTTGACTTATATTTTGAAGAATCGATGAATTTAAGGTGGACTTATAGTAATTTAGGTTACTTATGGGAATGATTAACCTATCTTGGGTAAAATATGTTTAGGTTTGCTACTTTTTTTATAAGATGTTAGGAGTGGTTGATGTTGTTTGGAGATGAATAATGAAGTTTATTTTGGAAGACTATGTTATCAAATCTTTCTTTTATTTGGGTTTCAATCTTAGTTTGGTTTATTTTTAGGAATTTTAAGGACCTTTATTTATGGAATGGTCTATGATAAACTTTGGGTAGTACCATGGAACTTTGAAGATTTAAAAGTAGTTTCCCTTCTTATGGGATTCTTTCTTTTTGAAGAGTTGTTTTATATTACCCTTTATGTTTTTGGGATAATGTTTAAAGATATAAGAAATTGATAGTTAATCTTTTGTGGATTACGTGACTCTCAAGAAGATGATTCTTGTGATTTAATGAGACCAAGTGTTTCTGAATGCTCATAGTTTGGAGAAAAGATTAGTTTTGGTATAAAATTATTAAAGGATGAAACTCTACATGAAGGTATGTACATTTTCTTATGTTTTTGTTCTATGTAGTAAATGAATTCCTCAAAATTATGAAAAGGAGAGTAAAACAAAAATGTTGTTGGTTTACGTTTCCTACTAGGTAATCAAAGACCGTTTACACACATCATAAGTTTGTGATTTTCTCGTGGTTAACTTTCTCCTCAACATGTTTTCTATCACTCTCCCTCAGAACTTGACCCTTAGTTTTTTCCTCCATGTCCTTGTTTTCTTACATGGAATCCTAGTGTGGGTTAACTCGGTTGACCTTTGTACTTCCCTTTCTTTCTTTTAAAGTAATAGTTTTACTGACTCTTTTTCTAATGTGGGACTTTCAATGAAATTTAAAAACCCAATTTTAAAAATTGTGAGGACGCAATTTCTTAAGGGGGGAAGATTGTAACGACCTGAAATTTTTAATAAATCTTGTTTCCTAATTTTGTGTGTTATTTTATTTTTTATACTCAACAAAAACGTTTCATTTGATAACATGAGTATAATTAAAATGAGACCGTTGGGTTTTGACTATTATATGACCGTTGGTCAATATGACCGCTAGAAACTAAACATTTTGATTATTGTCTCTAAATACAAGTAATCTTGGTTAATTAATATAGAAAGAATATTCGATGGCCTCACCCAGTAGTCTTGGACCGATTGAAGCCCATCTAACAGAACTTGGGAAGGAGGCTTCACCACTGGGCTTTGCTCTGGACCAAACCCAAGCCGAACTTCATCGTGTGAAGCTAGAATGGAATCGCCTTCGTGAGAAGTTCAAACTGATAGAAATTACTACTCGTGCGATGTTGGTCGAGCCTCCCTCAGATTCTCTCACCTTATCACACCTTACACTTAGGTCCTATGATGGTGTGATAAGGGGATATGTAAGGAGACCGTAACTACCTTTTGTAATCCTTTGTTTTAAATAAAAAATTTTATTTCTTCTTATGATGAAGTTTATGAATTTTAAAATGAACGGATAAATATAGTATGCATATTTTTGGTGAGTTTTATAGAAAGGATATTTTAAAAAATGTTTATGTAAACCTTAAATAATTAAAAATGTGTAATGATTTTCAAAAAATGGTCTTCTACAATTATTTCCAGTATAAAATTTAGAGTCTAATAAGATCAACTTGATTTTTGATGAATAGTAAATTATGAATAGTGATTTTATGCTTAGGATTAGTAATGTAACCAAATGGATTAGTAATCTCACTTAAAGAAAGTATTAATATAATCTAGGCACCTTGATTAAGTAATGTGATCCAATAAAATGGTTAAATAACGGTTTCATAAATTATTATTCAAGTATTAGTTTTTTCAGGTGAATAGTGTTTTTTAATTAAAAATTAAACTAAAAATATTTAGAAAATTATTTTTATAAAATGGATTTCATTTTTGAACTCAGAGCATCGATATTATGTTAAGGTAATTTTTGGGGTTTTTTCTGAAAAAATGAATTTTCGGTAAATAGTGTATTTATTTGAAAATTAAATAAAAAATATTTAGAAAATTATTTTTATAAAATGGAGTTAATTTTTGAAATCAGAGCATTGATAATTGGTTAATGTGAAATTTTGGGATTTTTCTGAGAAAGTTGAATTTTCAGTGAATAGTAAAAATACAGTTTTAGGGTTTCAGTATGTTTAATGACATCATAACTGTGTCATGATGATGCAATGAGATATTTTAAGAGATGGTCGACTAAAGGGGATGAAGTTTTGTATGAGGTGTCCCAAGTGGCCAATACCATGGGCAAATACCATGGGCAAGCCCATGGTTTTGCCAAAACCACCAATGAGGTGTCCCTTGGCCATTAATGCCTTGTCCCCTCACTTTCCCTATAAATACCAAGCAATCCTCTCATCCATTCGACTCCCCACTCTCCCCCAATGAAGTTCCGGTCTCATTACCTCCCAAGGAGTCCTACCAAGGTTCCCCCAAGCCCTCAAGGTCCCAACCTTTGAGTTTTAAGAGTTACGTTTTAAGGTAAGGGATCCGACCTCTCTCTTTCTTTTCAAGTAATCTCTTTTATGTCATTTCTTTTATGCTCCATGTTATTATGTTAAATGATGTTCTTTTATATTCCTCTTAATTCCCTTTTCATGTTCATATAATGAGATATCCCCTCTTACTCTCATTATTTCGTTTTATGAATGTTTAAGTGGCGTCGTTAGGCTGCCGAAATTTTTGTAACAGATTCTTTCTCCCTTCTCATTTTTTGAGATCTATTTTCATATAAAGTCTTTCAAGTTCCTTTTTATTATGTTGGGTTATGATCTCTATATCTATCATACTGATCTTTTATGATCATATGATGAGAGACCCCATTTGATCTCTTCAATTCAGTATTTTGAAGTTTTAAGTGGCGTCGTTAGGCTGCCAAATTTTTAAGTAGTTCTTTCACCCTTCTCGTTTTCAAGTTCTACTTTCATGTCAATTCTTTAAAGTTACTTTTTATTATGTTGGGTTATGATATCTATATCTATCATACTGATCTTTTATGATCATATGAGGAGATACCCCATTTGATCTCTTCAATTCAATATTTTGAAGTTTTAAGTGGCGTCGTTAGGCTGCCGAATTTTTAAGTGGTTCTTTCACCATTCTCTTTTTCAAAGTTCTAATTCCATGTCAAGTCTTGAAAGTTCCTTTTTATTATGTTGGGGTATGATATCTATATCTATCATGCTGATATTTTATGTTCATATGATGAGAGACCCTATTTGATCTCATCAATTCATTTTTGGTTGAAGTTTATGTGACGTCGTTAGGCTGCCGAATTTTCATAAGAGAAATCTTATTTTTGTATTCCTTTCATGTTCTTCATTTCATATGGTACATTTTTAAATTTCATTACCATGTTCTTAAATACCTTATATTCTGTCCCTATACTGTTTTATGGGTCATTTATGAATGTTTGACCCATGTCCCCTCCCTTTTTAATGTTTTCTAAAACCCTGTAACATAGCCGTTATGCTGCAGAATTTTCTTCTCAAAATGTATCTCTCTTTTTCTAAAGTTCTTTTATTTTATTAAGTGAATAATAAAATCTCTCTCTACTATATTATTATTCACATTTATACAAAAATGTTCTATTTTAAATTCTGGGATTTACATACATGAAACCCGCTTTCCCTTTCCATGGGTTTAAAGTGACATAAAGATCATGTCTTTAAAGCAGTTTTTAAAACGTTATGATTATGAAATGAAACCCATTTCTTTTATGCTATATGGGTTGTTTATGAAATTATTTATGATGATATATGTGGCTCACATGATAATAAATACAAATTAAGGGTGCGCCCTGATAGCGCTCCAATGCATTGGGTAAAGACTTAATCTCTAGAGATGACCTTTTAGACTGATACCTTGGTGAATAACCTTGGTAATTTTTTAATGACACCTTGGGGATGTACCTTAGTGAAACGAAATGATTGTAAATATTAAATGTTGTAGCCACATCTTCAAGTTATGAAAAATTTTGTTTTTATTATGATATATCTCATGATTTCTTTCTCATGCCTTAAATTTCTTTTCATGACCTTATTGAAGTATCTCAAGTTCACATGTAAAATGTTTCTCTTCTTTCCCTTATTGGGCCTTCTGCTCACCCTTTCATTTGATGTATGTCCCCAGGTTATGAGATGCAGTAATGAACCTAGGATGAACATGAGGAGAATCCTTTCAAGTGTTTAAGAAGAATGTTTTATGTTTTCATGTTTTAAGTTCCTGGTTTCCAAGACACTAAACCTTAAAGATCCTCGGTTTTGTAAAATGTAATGAAAGTTTATGTGATAAAAGGAGGGATGCTATAAAATATCTCACCCAAGTGTTCCACCTGATGTGGAAATAAAATTAAATGTAAAAGAGAAAAGTAAAAAAACAATTTACTGATATTGGAAAATTATTCTATCCCCTATGCATGGGGATGCAAGCACCCAAACATAAGATATGTACCCAGTCCTGACATACTCAAAAGAAAAAGTGACATACTCAAAACTGAGAAATCCCATTCAGATTGTTTTAATATTTAAAAAAAAGATCTATGACTCATTTGTGATGTGTAGGAATCAACCCCACCTCAATATGATGCATGGTGTGACTGGTATAACTCCAAATGTGTCTTTTTTATTAAAAATTGACATTTTATTAATGTAATCTTTCATATTAATGTTTAATTTATTTCATTATTGTATTACTAACATAATATTTTATTTTTTATATAGGTGGAATTTTTTTTCTTTATTTCAGATGCTTTGTTCAGCAACTAATACCATGGATGAAATATTTTGAAATGGGATCACAGATGCAAAAAAGGATGAAATATTAATGTTTTTAACTGTGTGTTGGATAATTGTAATTGTAACCATATAAAATTTTGTTTGAAATGTATATAGTATTGTGTGTTTTTGTATTCATGATTTCAATTAAATGTATATAGCATTGTTTGTGAAACTCTTGTTTGAGTTGTTTCATTCTTCCGTGCTTTGTGTGCAGGTGATGTTTTGTGCAGCTGTTCTGTTCATCTATTTTGTGTGCAGGTGCTATTTTGTGATGTTTTTTGCAGGTTTTGTTTGTGTGAAGGTGTGTAGGTGTAGGTGTTGGGTGTTCTATTAAATAAACATTACATCACAGGTAAGTCGGCCTTTATCATCCCTATTTTCAACGCTGATATAGGCCCATTTTATCAACGCTAATTAAGCGCTGATAAATTGGGCCTCTATCAGTACTCAAAATAGCGCTGTTAAAGGGGACCCCTTATCTTTTCCTCGATTAAAAACGCTTTTATAGCACTGTTAAAATTGGTTTTTTAGTGCTGATAAAATCTTTATTTGTAGTAGTTTTTCATTTCTATTGATCTGATCACCGGCACGGTATGAGGATCTTGTGTAAATTAAACAGATCGCATAAAATAAAATTGAATGAGTACCTCATTCTAAAGTAGAGCATTATCTATTTTAGCTCATCATTGGTGACCATTGCCTAAAGGATCTGAAGCTGAACCACTCTAGATCACCAACACATGCTCCAAGAATCCACACACTTGTCATTATTCAAATTGGGGGGGTGCTATCACGGATCTCTGACGATCTCATTAACATCATGACGATCAGCAAGTTCTCATGAATTTGATCCATCGAAGGTGCCTTGGATTAGTTTCTCATAGAGAGAATATCTCTATCTCCCTATAAAGTGGGAGGAGAGAGAAGAATTCATTTCAAATGAATGAAAAGTTATTGGAATGAGCTTCTCCTCTTGCTTATATAGTGGGTGGTGCAAATAATCAAAAAGGGTTCCCCATCCCCTAGAAAATCAATTCCCACTAAATAAGTAATAAATAATTATGAAAAACTAAACTACATCATAAATATTATTTATATTTTATCACATAATTTTAATTTATATTGAATATATTACATTATAAAATTTATTTATTAAACTCAACTCGCAATTCCCTCTAATATTAAACAAACCCGGAATGTTAAAATAATATTCGTTCATAGAATATTTTTTCTATATTCACTAAATACCTCATGAATAATTTTAATAAATAAATTCAACCCAATTATTATATACTCAAATAATAATGAATTTATTTATTCATTGGTGATTGTTTACTTGGATAACTCTTATAACCTTTGGTGGGGACCACCGTGTTCAAAATACTTATTCTCCAGAATATTGAAGATTCTGGAATATGCTATTTTGTGTGACCTTATAGGCCCTTGTCTTGATAGGAATGAATAGTATTCATAGACTGATAGTAGTGTCTAGAAACCCATCAATTCCCCTAAAGGGATAAGGAATAGTCATAGCAATGACTTCTAATCTGCAAACATGAACTGTGTAATGTAATCTATTTATCTTTATATATCTCATAAATAAGAATGTATACTTGTGTCATCATCCTTTATTGCTTTATTTTTTGTTGATATAACTAAATAGACTTACCTTCGAATACCTTGGCTAAATATTTATGAAGGTACAACCATCCTAGTAAACCAAGACCGATATATATTACTTCTTTAACTCGGAAGCGAAAAATTATATCGTGACCATTCAACAAATGTCATACCACCAATGACACACCCCAAAAAAATCAACCTCACCATGATTTCATTATCATCATTTTTTTTCATTTCATCAAAGTACACTATCAAATGGAACACATTGATAATGATCTCAAGTCAGAAGACCAATACACATGTTCATAGATAGGAATAACCAATGACACCTAAAACATGTGTTATTCCTATTAGAGGGTCTATCCTACTGATCTCACCTACCATAGATCACTAACTGTGAACTTCATGAAAAGAAGTCTTAATGCTTATGAGCCTTCGAAACCTGATAGTCAAAAATAAATGGTGTCTATTCATTATAATGTATATAGACCATAAGATATTTATTAAAGATTAATGTCATAGTATCTCAAGGTTCTCAATATATTCTAGGATCTACTATAACCTTTTGATATGACAATTAATATATGGTAATTATCATTTGAATAGTGGATATAGAAATTTCAACACTATAATGGTAAGTATATATTAAGTATATCTCATTGTGTACATGAAATGGTAATAAAAAAGTATTGTTTAAGCTGGGTCTAGGGAACCCACTATTGCAACACTCCCATTTTAACTAGATACAACTTTATAACCATCCTTGTTAGCTCTCGCATGATTAAGATCATGTTTCTACTGATTAATGGATTTAGTTATTAGGTTATCAACATTTCTAATGTGTGGCTATTCTTCTATATGCGACCTCGTCTCCTTGAGTAAAACTCCTCAAGATATGTAATCCCCAAGTGTATATCTTTTTTCTACTTCCATAACTTGACATCTTGGATAGTACTAGTAATATAATTATCATATGGAAAAAAATTTACATACTAGGTGTGATTCCAAGAACTGGAACAAAATGTTGAATTTAATAACTACTTCTTAGTTGCCTCAAAAGCTACAACATACTCGATATTTGTAGGTATGGCTACCAATGTATTTTATAAGCTTATCTAAATCATTCATTTATCCTAACTGTGATATTAGATCACATTGATCTATGAAATACTTGTTTTTTCCCTCAAAACTAGTATCCCATCATCTCTGCATACTAAGTATATATCTATTGTGCTTTCTCTAGTACTATTGGATAGTTCTGAATGATTCCCTTATAGTTCTACTAGATATAATTTATATTTACCTATCACAAATTATATGTTGAAAATATCATTTCTTATACACATCATGGCATACATGATTGATTGATCTCTAAAGTTCATGGAATTTCAACTCACCGCTTTAATCTCATCCTATGATTATACATGTCTTCTTGGAGAGATATATGCCATGTAACACAAGTAACAATTCTCTCTCGAATTTTTTTGAATTGTATTTTTCAATACCATATCATTATATATACAATTGACTAGGTTTAAGAACCCATTATATCTACCTCATTAGATCTTATTCCCTATAATGTAGGTTACTACTTTAAGTAAATCTCTAGAGAGATACATTTATTCAGTTTTAAATAACTGTAAGACCTATAGATATTTTACATATGTTACCAAAAATATTTTACATTGAAAATAATGGAACTACCAATAACCTATGGTAGAAACATGGGAAAGATTCATTCAAAATGAATATTCTAGGATCTTTTTGCTTACTTCAATCATGAACTAGGTTTTAGTAAATTTCATCCCTAATTGGGATTCTATGATGTCACCATCCCTTTATGGTTACATAGTATAGACACCTTCCATGATTGGTGGTATTTACATTCAATGCTCAATAAAATAATTATAGAAATTATATTTGGAAAATGAGATTATTATGGATTTAGGCATAATGACTTTGTATTACCAATCGAGCCTTATCGGTACCTCACTTGTACCATCCATGTATAGTCTCACTTGAATACCCACCATAGTATGCAAAATAATAAGTCCCATTTACTTTGATACATGGAATCCATTTTTTAATTTTTAAATGATCTTGTCAATCTTAGTTAATTTCCATATACTAATTATTTGTTGGAATTATTATTCTCAATGAATAATGGATAACCATTCATAGTGAATATAGAACCACTAATATGGTTTCATCCTTCTTACATAGTATATTTATCTAGAACATACCTCTTCCATGATCTTTTTTAGAATGTGTTCCTATGCCAACCATTTGTACATCTATAGCATTGACTAAACCCAAGTCAATCTTTCTCTCACTATCTCGAATGGAGATGTAAACCCTTTTACAGTAATATAGCCTATAACATGACTATATATCTTCTATATTAGGGTTTTCTATAATAACATTATAAAATTTTAGTATAATTAATTTACATGAACGTTTTGTTTTTCTTAGTACAAGATTTTTTATATCCTCAACAAGCACTATGCATCTAAACACATGTTCTTATGACATAATGGATTTCTGTTATACTTTAACTCATATGAGATCCATTTTCATGATTTTTTGAATTTTATTATATGATAATTTCTTTATTTGTTATGCATATCTCTAAATATAATGTAAGTTTCTACAATGCATATATATCACAACATTGGTGATCCTTATACTTATATCATGTCTATGGTGTGTATAAATAAATGTGTGTTTTGGAATTGTTTCATGGTACATTTCATTTATCAATGTCAATATGTAGGACTCTTCGTTAATCATCCTTATTATCATCATATCTTGGATGTGAATAAGGTAATGTGTGTTTAGGAATTACTCCATGCTACATTATAATGGTTGATGAATGCTTGGTCAAGATATTCTTTCACATACCATCCCAAATCATCTCATATATTCTGACCATGCATATACCATACTTCACTTTTATATTCCTTAATAATCACTTAAACGAATATAATGAAGTATATTTACCACTAACTTACCCTTTGAATAGTTCACGCTCTTTTGTAAAAATTATTCTGAAATCTTTGTGGTATACCTTTATTTCAAAAGGTTTATTTTTTAAAACTAAATATGTTAATAATACCTAAGATATTTAACTCTAAAGAGTATAAATACCATACTGGGTATATCCTTAACATCTAATTAGTTTTTCATGACAAAGTATTATTTTTCCAAAACTAGGTCTATATGAGTCTTACATTTTATATTCATCATGTATTTCCTATGATTCAAGTATTATAGAACTATTGATTGAGTATTAAACACCATAAGAAACATTCATTATTAAACTAGAATATTGTCTCATTGTGTAAAAAATGGAACGTGAGATAAATGTTTTGGTAATAATTAACAAATGTTTCAACTAGAATCATTTACTTTTCAATATAGAAGTTGTGTACTTCTCACCACTGACTTAAGAACCACCTTGTCTCATCCTCTTGGAGAACACACCTTAATTATCATAATGTTTCTATACTTACTTGGTTATTATATTCAAATACACACATGTGATTGGAATATTTTATTTAATACCCAAAATTTATTATAGAAACATTACATACAGTTGATGAATTTACCTGAAGAAGTGACTACTTGTTTCTTCAATTAAGTTCATTACAATTACACTTTCATTGATTAATTTCATGATACACGAAGAAAATAACCTCCTGTTAAATACATATTTTCTATTAAGGATGTTGCGAAGGTACTTTTAAAGTCACACTTTTCATTTTCCTTTTCACCTTTTCATTCAACTTTTTTACCATAAGAATTAAATATTAATCTTTCTTTAATGTTGTTATTACTTGGAAACCCTTACCCAAAAGGTAATAAAGCATTTAATCCAACCTATTCGTTTTTTTTTATTTTAAATGAAAGTGGGGTAATTTGGGGAAAATGATATTAGAAAGGGATCCATTGAAATATCATGATCCATATTTCAATTAACATATATCCATTGTAATCATCACCTATTTATATATGTTCTTCTCTTTCTCCTTGTAATATTTTAGGAGATGAGACAAGATGTGTAATCATCCATATCTTTATGTGGTATCCGAAACTCACATTGGAAGTTGATGATAACATTATGATAAAACCATCATATGCATCATACATGAGTCTCATGTAAGAAGTTTTAACACCCTCGCTTCCTGAGGTGGTTTAACAGATATTGGGGACTCCAACACCTTGAATTTCCGATATCATAGTATTTTACACAAGTTCACGTACTAGTCATGGAAATTCATGTCAGTGTGGACATTTACTTTTTCTATTAGATATTTCACTATGTCTTGTGGTGTTACTTTCCATTTTCTATAAAAATATAATCTAGTAGATTAGTAATTTTATCTTCATTACCGATTTATGCATTATTGATTAATTAATAAAATCATTAAATGTCTCCCACTATTTTATAGAATTATATGAACCCTCTGTAATAGAATCAAAATACTCTATTTCTTGATTATTCTAGTGGAAAGGATCAGTGAACCCCTCCTCATAGTCTATAATCTATTGCTACATCACTACTCAGAGAGTTTAAGATAGGAATTTTTTTAGCCAACCACATTAACTTGCGTCTCCTTGATCAGTTGAGTGAATTCCTAGATTCAAAATTCATAAAAAAGATTTAATCAATGCTTGCCTATAATGTTGAAAAAATATATCTATGGATACTCTTTTACTTCCAACTTCAGTTAAGTCAACCAATCATTCTCATAAGAACTCCTCAGTGGTAGGAGGCACTCTCAACTATGGCTGATCAATCACTCCATACATCTAGTTTTGTTCAAATTCGAATAATGTAAGGCATTTGTGACTTAATGTTTCTTTGAGTGTTTTTAATATTTTTTGATGAATGTAATTGATTTTAATTAATCTGTTCATTCTATGTTGTCGCGCTCACAACTGAACATTAATAGAAAAACATCCATCACATCTTTATACATTTTACTATTTATAATTTTATGTGCTTCCGGGTGTCATGAAAATGCATACAATAATAAAAAAATCATAAAGGAAATAAAATTACTCGACTGCTCTTGAGAATCTAAAATTGGTTGGTCCATTTAAACATAATGGATCAACCGTGACCTAGGGGTATCATACCCAATCCACAGCTTGACTCATGATGCAGCTCTTCCCCATCCACTGTGTCTAATTCTCATTTGGATTTCGCCTCGACTTGGGATTTTTTGTGTCTTACACCATCCTCATCAATGTAGAAAAATACTAGAATGTAGACGAGTGGGTATCGGGAGTGAAAAATACAGAAAACTAACTTTTATCTCGGTATGCATACCCTTATACAAATTGAAGAAGAAAAATTAAGATACAGAGACTGGCTTATTTAATTACATTCATCACACGTAATTAAATAATTAATTATATAAATAAATAAAACAGACATACACATGGTCAGTCAATTGCACAATACTAGTCAACGGGTAAATGTAAGTGCGATAAAATTAAATGAAATAAATTAAGTATGAGGGAATTTATTAAATTAAATGAATTATTTAAATTCAAATAATTTAATATTATTCAGTCCTCATATTAATCTAATTTTAATTCCAAAAATTAAATTTATTAATTAATTAATTTAATACCCAAAATTAATTAATTATTTAGAAGATTAAATTTATTATTTTTAAATAAAAATTTAATTTATAATTTATTTAATTTAATGATAAAATTAATTTCATTTATTAAAATAATTTTGATTATATAAAAATATTTCGTGGTCCAGAAAAAACCCCACCCAAGACCAATATGGGTCGGATCTGCAGAGTCTCATTCTGGGCTAGGAAGACCTAGTGTAGGGTTTATCTAGGCTAAACGGACCTATCCAGACCGGTTCTAGATTGGGAAGACCTGCTCAGGCCCATGCAATGCCATACTGAGCGCTCCAGCCCCAAGTTTAACTTACGTGTTTCCAAACTAAAATGGAACAGAGGTTACTGTGGAGAACAGTAGTCGACGACAAGATTTGACTGGGGTTCACAGATGGAAGGTAGCCACGGCGGTCGCTGTTTAAAGGCGGCATTAAGGTCAAGAACGTGCTTAGATGGTGTCTCGGGGTTAGCTGAGGAAGGAGGCGGCGCTAGGGGCACATCAGTGGCTAGTAGCGGGACGATCCTGGGTGACCGTTGGGAAGGGCATGGCCAGCCAATCGGCAGTGTTCCAGGACTGGTGTGGAAACCTTTTCCAAGTAAGTTGTTGTCTCCAAAGGCCATAGTGCAGCCAAATATGGCCAGCTCAACAGATGAGATTAGGATTAGCTGATGGTGGCTCGACCTAAGCAGCAGCACCATCCTTCTATGGCGGTGGTGGCCCGATGGCCAAGGTAGTGTAGCCTTGTGGAGGACCAACCGAGAATAGTCCAGCGAGCGAGGCACCTTCGATCCGACCGAATCTACTGGGGAGAAGGGAGGAGCACGCTGGAGGCACCAATCTGGCCGTGTGGCTGAAAGGCACGTGATGGGGAGTAGGCTATTACGTGCACACGATCCCACACCCATTGCACACTGCCCTTATGCCTTTAGTATTTATATAGGCTATTATAACGAAATAATTATAATAATTATAATATTATAATTATATAATTATTATAATATTATAATTTCCACAAAACCGTGGAATGAACTCTGGTTGGAAAAATTCACCATTTTCAATCCATAAAAAGTATCAGATGATCATAACTCAGTCATCCAAACTTGGATTGAATCATGGTCAAATTCATTGAGACCAAATTTAAATACTCTGCATAATTTAATGAAAAATTATTTTTCTTGGCTTATAAAATCCATACAATCTCTATGATGCCAATTGAAGGTATCACGATGCGATGTAGAAGCCGCTACATCGATAATTTAAACTTTTATCACTAGAGTGACATAACTTGTAGTCTCTAGTGATTTGAGCCCCGATACATTCTAACGATCTCACATGAATTAAACAAAGCACATAAAATAAAATCTAATGAGTACCTAATTTTCCATCAGAGCACACTCCACTGTAGCTCGTCACCGGCAACCATTGTTGGAACGATCCAAACCCAAACCCCACTATATCCTCCACGCATGATCCAAGAATCTCCACATATGTTGTTCATTAAATTCTATGTGATAGCACAGATCTATGATGATCTCTTCAATGTCGCGACGACCACCATGATCACATGACTTCAATCCGTCAAATGTGTCTTAGATCAGTCACTCGAAGAGAGACTCTTTCTCTCTAGAAAGAAATAGGAGAGAGAGACTCTCATTTTGAAAAAATGAACAGTCACTCGAATGATCTTCTCCTCCCTCTTATATAGTTGGTGGAGTAAATACCTGAAAAGGGTTCCCCAGTCCCCATAAAATCAAAACCCACTAAATAAGAAAGAAATAATTTTAACAAACTAAAATGCATCATAAATTTTATTTATATTTTTTCACACTTGTAATATATATTAAATATATTTCATGATAAAACTGAATAATTTAACTCGACTCATAATTCCTACTAATATTAAAATAACCTAGAATATTAACATAATATTCATTTTTGTAATATTTTTTCTTATATTCACTAAATACCTTGTGAATAATTTTAATAAATAAATTCAAATAAATTATTCTATACTCGAATAATAATGAATTTATTTATTTGTTGGTGATCATTTACTTGGACAACTCTCGAGCCTCGTGATAGGTCCCACCATGTCCAAAATACTTATTCACCATAATGAAGAATATTTTTTAATACACTATTGTGTGTGACCTTATAGGACCTTATCTCGATAGTAGTGAATAGTATTCATAGACCAAGAGTAGATTCTAGCAACCCATCAAGTCCTCTAAAGAGATAAGAAATAGTCATAGTAGTGACAACCAACCTGTGGACACACGCTGTGTAATATGATCTCTTTGTCTTTAGATATCTCATAAAGCATGACAAACACTTATGCCATCATTTTTTCTTACTTTATATATTTTTTTATCTAACTGGATGGACTTACTTTCAACTAAATTTGACAACCATTTATGAAGGTACAACCATTATTACTAACCAAGATCAAGATATATTTCTTCCTTAACTTAGAAAAAATAAATTTTAGCATGACCATTCAATTAATACCATATCACTAATAACACACCCAACACAATCTACCTAACCACAATTTCATTATCATTGTTTTTACCTTGCATCAAAGTACGTGATGAAATGGTACACATTAATAATGATCTAAAGTAAGGAGACCAATATAATTGTTCATAGATAGGAACAACCAATGACATCTAAAACATGTGTTGTTCCTATTGGACAATATACCTATGATCTCACCTACTATAGATCACTAAGTTCAAACTTCATGAAAAGAAGTCTCAATGATTATGATCCCCCAGCACCTAATAGTCAGACATTAAATGTGTCCAGTCAGTATAATGTATCTATATTATAGGAAATTTATTTAAGATTAATTTCATAGTATCTATAGGTTCTCATTATAGTATGTGATCTTCTCTTACCTTTTGATACAACAATTAATCTATGGATATTACCATTTAAATAGTGGACACATAAATGTAAACATTATAATGGTAAGTATACATCATGCATATCTCACTGTATACATGATATGGTAATTGAAAAGTACTATTCAATTTGGGTCTAGGGCACCCATTATTGCAATATATGATGCCTTAGTAATCAAATAATATTTTTATTAAAATAGCTGGAATACAGATTATAAATATTTCCCCAATAAATAAATATAATAACTTTCTTAGTAAAAAACATTCAGTCTAACATAATATATAGTATCGGGTATATGATTAAGTTAATACTATAAAACACAATATAGAAATAATGGAAGTGATATATAATATATCCATAAAATTTAAGAATGTGGACATGGAAAAAATTAAAATAAAGAGAGAGATGAAGAGTCAAATATAACATATACATTACAAACAAGATAAGATATATACCATAAATTCATAAGAGTATTTAGAGGGTAATATATGAAACATAACTCTAAAGTAGATATACCTTTTAGAGTTTGATAAGAAAATGGAAGTGAAAATATATAAAAAAAAATCGTAAAACTTTTGTAATATGGTTGTAAAAACAAACACCTAAGTAACTTTAAAAAATCCATTTCATGGGATAAAAATAGAACATTTAAATCCTTAATTTGAAATAATTCCAAACATTTAAACCTTTAAAATAAATAAAGGTAAAAATTGAAAATGTTTCATGCAAGATATAAATATATATAAGTGGAATGAAAACCCTTAATTTATTCTTCTAAAAATATTAAAAATTATTTTAAAAAAATCAGAAAATTTGTAATAGTATTTTCATTGAAAAAAATGGAAATTTGGAAAAGAATATTGATAATGAAGAACAGAATTAAAAGTGGGAAAATTAGTTCCTTCATTAATTGTTAAAAATGAGATTTTTTCACACTTTTATAATGAAAATTAAAAATTAAACGTGTAAAAAATGTTACAAATATTTATTTTAAAAATTTTATAAAGAAATTCAAGGATATTATAAAATGACCTTAATAAATATTTTAATTATATATAATAAAATTATTGAAATAATATAAAGAATATGGACATGGAATAGAATGATTTATGACTGTAAAGAAGAGATAATAATGATTCCATGTTTAAGAAATTGTTTGGTTGAATTGAGAATCGAAGGGAGATGAATGTAAAGAAGACTTGTAAAACCCAAAAAATAAATAGGGAATACAATATAATACAATAATAGGGTGAAATATACCAAGATTTTAAGGATTAAGTTAAATAATAAATGTTATAACATAACAAAAGTAAAATTAAGTTAACAATAATAATCATTATGACTTAGGTAATGTATGAATCATAGGAAAAAGAAAATAGAGAGCTTTAATGAAAGTTAAAATACAAAAAATAAAAATTATTAAATATATAAGAAGTTGATAAGGTAGTATTTACACTATATAAAATTCAATTAGTACATAATAAGAAGCATGTCTCAAAGAAGTGAAATTGAGACCATGAACCCTTAAATTATGTAAGAACCCAGGTTTTGAGCCTGTAAGACTTTGAAATTTTCTTAATGTTATTCCAGAGCAGGGCGTTCATACGACATGTGATTCCAAGCCCCGGTGTGGTCGGAATTAAATTTTAAGTGTGTTCACACTAGACACGCCAAATAAACATAATAACTTCTAAACAGTTGCTCGGGTGGGAAAACTGATGGCACCGTTGAGTTCGGAATGTGTCGTTTACCCTAAGAGGGGTATAACTTTCACGGGCGCGACCCTTCTGTGAAAAATGCCACCAGGGGCGTTTTCATAATTTAGCAGTCTCGGGCGTGAACTTTATAACTTCTGAACGGAGGCTTGAATTAAAATTTTGAGACTACCGTTGCGTTCAAAATGTAGATTTTACCCTAGAGGCGGCCTAACCCCGACCCCGCCGAAAGTTCGGGTACGGGGTCTACGGGCGAGGGGGGGGGGGTTAAGTGTTTTTCTATTTAAACACCACCACCACCCTCTTCTCCCCCTTGCTCCTATCCTTTGGCAGATTCTTCTCAACAAGATCCTCCCCTCTCCTCCACCTCTCCAGCAAGGCACGGAGACTCCGTCAGATCGTCGGTGAAGCTACGGGCTACGCCCAGTGAGGTAGGTTCATGCGTTTTAAATTTTAATTCCCGAAACCCCCCTTCAAATGCTTTTTCTTGCATCAAAATGCTGTTTTATCGTCATGAGAATCCCCTGGTTGCATAGTTATTGATTTTATCTTCCCAAATATCATTTCGGATCGAAATTTCAAGTCTCGGGGCGTCCGGGGCGGCCCTGGGAAGTTTCCTGGCCGTTTTCCTCTTTTTCCGGCAGTTCCAGGGAGGTCCGGCGGGCGACGGTGGCGGCCCGAGGCGTTCTAGGTGGCGGAGGAGCAGTTCCGAAATGGTGGTGCGGCGGCAGACCCAGGTAGCGTGGCGGGGGCTCCAGGCGGTGGCTCTAAGAGGCAGCGGCTTCAGGCGGCGGGCGAGATCGCCGGTGCGGGGCGCGACGGGACGGGAGTCGCGGTGCGCGACCCCGTGCGGAAGACATAGACCCACCGAAGGTAGGTCTCTGTGCGGACCAACGACTGACCACGAGGTCTGGTCAGTTCAAGGTGGACTGGGGGTCCACGGCTGGGCCGCGCGACTGAGCCGCGGGCCAGTGTTGTGAGCCAGGCCAGCCGGCGCGGACCGGCCGACCCAAGCCAGTCCAGCCCAAGGGGTTCGCCCCCTCGACTTCAGACACCCGTAACATTCACTATGGGTGTCTGTTTTGTGTGTCGTCTACTGTAGTGCAATCCTCGGCTCGATACAAAGCTTTTGAGATGGTCTTGGAAAATTTTAATTCCTGAGACGGGGGCTCGGTGGCACGTCACGCTCGTTAAGTACTACGCCAGGATTCTTCTTTCGGATAGAGCAGATACATCCGAAGTACGTTTAAGGCGCCATCAGCGGCATTGTGACCCTGACATCGAGAAAAAGTGTTCCATGGTTGTTTCAGGTGTTTAAGCCGAAGTTGTGGCGTGGTCCCCATGGGCCGTCTTTTAAGGTGTGAGCAGCGTTTTGTGACTTTTTCATCAGACACGCGTTCGGGGCGAATGAGTAGTCGTTTTGGCTTGTTTTTCTAAGAGCATCAGGATGACGCAGTTCGCCCGACCTATTTCAGAACCGATGTGTGGGCCCCATGAGATTCTTTATGGGCGTAAAGTAGCGTTGAGTAACTTTTTCATCGGGAGCCCATTTCCAGCGAGTAAGTAGTCTACCTTGCGTGTTTTCCTGCGAGGATTACAACTGTGTAATCTGTTCGGGTGGGCGGAGCCTCTTACGTGATATTATTAAATGTGAAAAAATGAAAGGATGTTGGTTGGATGTTTTTTTGACACACTCCGACCCAACGCAGGGTCGCGATGTTAGCGACACCCAGTGATGGCGTGGGCAGCGCAGAGTTATCAGACCAGTTCCTGGTTTACCCTCCAGAGGGGTTGGGCAGTGGGTTACCCGTTGACCTTAGGTTCTACCCTCCAGCGGGGCTGGGTAGTGGGTTACCCATTTATTTTAGGGTTTACCCTCTAGCAAGGCTAGGCAGTGGGTTACTCGACGACCTTTTAGGGTTTACCCTTCAGCAGGGCTGGGCAGTGGGTCACCCGACGACCATTTTGGGGGTTTACCCTCCAGTTTGGCTGGGCAGTGGGTTACCCATCGAATTCTTTCAGACTCCACCACTTTTGACGAGGCTAGTCTATGGTTTTTCCCTGTGGTTACCAGAGCGGGACGTTTGGTGGTACGGTTTAGCGGTGAGGCAGCTTTGACATGCGGGACTATTGGGCATCAGTGATGGCTACCCTTAAAACTGTTGGTGACTTATCCTAGGCTGAGCTTGGAGATGGAGATCCCCTTACGCACTTGTTCGGTTTTCTTATTGAGAATATATATATATACCCTACCTTTTTTCCCACTCCTTGGGTCCAGTTACCCTCCTTCTAGGAGGGGTGAAGACACACGGGGTATTCCACGTGCTTTCCATATCTAACTCCTCTTGGTTGGGATGAGTCTACTTCCTT
Source organism: Viscum album (assembly GCA_963277665.1). NCBI lineage: Eukaryota > Viridiplantae > Streptophyta > Magnoliopsida > Santalales > Viscaceae > Viscum > Viscum album. Next base: position 1,282,895,178 of record OY728155.1, on the reverse strand, counting down.
TCTTTTGTTGGGTTGAGCTGTATCCTCTCTATTGTACTCTTACTTTGTTCTGTCTATCATTTACAGTTTAGTACCTCCTTTGTTGCTCCCTCGAGCTTTCGGGGCATCCGACTGAGTATCCTTATACTCACCCCTGCTTGGGCTTTGCCTGCACTTGGTGTGTCCTTGCAGACAACAGACAGGTTGATCAAGACTATGGAGGAGCATAGAGGACACATGAGCTTGGTCTGCGTTCAGTGGTCATAGTAGGTATTTCATGTTAGAGAATCGCTAGATGTTTACTTTCATTTACCTATTGCCGAGTTGTGGCACCTTTCTGGTTGGGCGCGTGTGTTTCCCCTTTTTTTGTTCTGTATCTGTTAGTACTTTTCAGCAATTTACTTTTCCTATTTAGAGGTTGATGCATTACTGTGGTTGGGTTATATTTCTTTTTTCCTTTGGTTTCCTTTTTACTCTGCACTTCTTCATTGAGTGGGCTGTGTATTTGTGTGTACAGGTACTTAGGAAAAGGCCTCCCTGAGATTGTTATGCCTTTGGTGCTTGTCTCCAGTCCCTGGCCTATGGAGGCGGGCTTGGGGTAGTTGCGGCTCAAGACCGGTAGGGTCGGGTCGTGAAAAAATGGTATTAGAGGTGGTTCATTCCTTAGGGAATTGTTTGGGCGTCCCTAAAAAAATTGGTTGGGATTTAGGGCAATAGTGTTGACGTGTCTCGAGAGGGGCTCTCAGGCCAGAGAGTCCAGTGATGGTACGGGCAGCCGACGTATCCATTCACCAGGACCCTGATAACCCGCTTGTCGACTCGGAACACTGAGACATTTGTTTTAGGGAACTTTGGAACATGCATCTAGTAGGATTGAGTATTTGACTATCCTTTTTGATTCATCTCCCCTTTGTTATTACTGTTATATATATATATATGCTCATCTGATCGCAGCAATCCTTGACAATTTTCAGGATGCCCCCACGATAGCAGCCAGCCAGTTTACCCTCTACAGTTCGTGACAATGACCTGGCGAGTGACGAGGCGTCAGTTCAAGGACCCTCATGTGATCCCCTTCTTCCCAGTGCTTCAATAGTATCCCCTCTACCTGAGGAGCGACCAGATTCACAGGATGAGGTTGAGCACAGGTGGAGTGTGCTCCAAGAATTTCAGCATCAGTGACCGTAGAAGTTCTACGGAGACCTAGATACCCAGGTAGCAGAATACTGGCTAGATTCCGTGTAATGACTTTTCATGATGGTATGGGAACCAGTGGACCAGATGGTAGCTCTAGCTGCAAGCCTTTTCCACTGGACGGTCGGGCGTTGGTGGGGGTTGGTGATGCAGACCCACGACGAGTCATCTCTCGCGTGGGATAGCTTCCAGTAGCTCTTCCAGGAGGAGTACTCCCCCTATTTCTTACGCTTCGTTTGGATTCTGGAGATTCTAGAGATGAAGCAGGGGGTGATGACCATGGCACAGTACTCGTCCCGGTTTACCGATCTAACACACTACTCACAGGATATGATCCGCGACAGTTACTTTCGGGCACGAAAGATTGAGTAGGGTCTTCGTAGGGAGATTTGTGCTAGTGTAGTGCCCATGTGCATCCCTACTTATGTCGGGGTGCTAGAGAAGGTTCTCGTGACTGAGAGCTTCTTGGATGAGGGATGCTAGTTGACAGGGCCTAGCTATGGCCCCTTTAGAGGAGAGTCTTTGGTGACAAGTAGGTGGCAGAGAGCAGAGCCTCGGTTGAGGAGGCCCTTCCGTGAGCACACTCAGGGGAAGGGTCTAACACCGCAGTGGCACCGTGGAGCATCGGGGCAGGAAGGAGAGAGCTGGTGCTATGCCTATGACTAATGGGTCCACCTAGAATGGGACTACCCGACTAGGCATATCGAGCAGTCGTGATAGGCAGTGGGTGCACCACAACGGCAGAGGCAACACCGTGACCAGGGATCCCCCAGGCGAGGACAGGGTGGTCCTCAGGGAGGCGGTGCAGGTAGAGAAGCAGGACCTAGAGGTCCGAGACGGTGTTTCGAGGTCCTTCCACCGCCACCACCAGGCGGCCCACGCCAAGCTCAGGGATCTGGCGGTAGGGTTCGCGAGCAGCTTCAAGCTATGGTTGTTCGTGACCCCCAGCACACAAGATGGTTCGAGGTACGCTTTGTGTTTACTCTACACTTTCTTCGGTACTATTATACACAGGCGCCAACCACTCCTTTATATCGCTACTGTTGGTATGGGAGTTGGAGCTTCAATTAGAGGCGCTGACACCTGCACTTAGCCTCGAGGTTCCTATGGGAAGTGCGTCATTAGTGACCTTTATCTGCAGATAGTGCGAACTGTCGTTCAGAGGAGGGAGTTTCATGTGGGACCTGCTCATCATCATGATGGTACCTTACGACGTCATCCTGGGCATGGATTGGATTTCTATGGTTCATGCCCAGATCGACTGTCATCACAGACGAGTCAGAGTCGTGTTTTCTGATGGGATGAGGTTCACCATCCTTGGTGAAGGAGACCTCGTGGTAGAGTAGATGGGTACTCTGAGCAGGAGACCTCGACCTTTTTTGCACCAATTGGTGAGCATGGATCTCGAAGCAGCAGACGCTATAGGCACTTGTATCCCTACCGTTGTAGAGGACTACACAGACATATTTCTCGAGGATGTTCTGGGACTACCTCTGAGGCGAGAGATAGAGTTCTGCATTGACTTTCAGCTGGGGACTACCCCGATATCATGTGCGGCTCATCAGATGGCACCCACAGAGATTTGGGAGCTATGACTTCAGCTGGATGACCTTCATGATAAGGGATTCATTAGGCCAGTGTGTCCCCCTAGGCAGCCTTAGTTTTGTTTTTGAAAAAGGAAGATGAGAGTCTGTGGATTTGTGTGGATTATCGTCGCCTGAATCAGGCCACGATAAAGAATAAGTGCCCTTTATCGAGGATCGACGACCCTATTCGACCAGTTGAGAGGTGTGAAGTGGTTCTCCAAGATTGATCTTCGATCCGGCTACCACCAGTTGTGGGTTCGTGAGGCTGATATCCCAAAGATGGATGTTTTTTGTTGATATGGGCATTACGAGTTTCTGGTGATGCCCTTTGGCGTGACAAATTCCCCCACCATTTTCATGGATTTGATGAACTAGATATTTCAGCCGTACTTGGACTGGTTTTTGGTTGTCTTTATTGATGACATACTCATCTACTCCGCGATGGAAGAGGAGCATGTGGAGAATTTGAGGATGGTCCTAGACTTACTTCGAGAGCACCAGCTATATGGAAAGCTCTCGAAGTGTCAGTTCTAGATTCATGAGTTTCAATTTCTGGGCATATCATTATGGAGTAGGGATTGGCCATAGATCCCACAATGATAGACATAGTGCTTTCTTGGGATCCACCCAATAATGTGTCAGAGGTGCAGAGCTTCCTTGGTTTGGCAGGGTACTACATGAGTTTTGTGGAAGATTTCTCCAGGATTTCCTCCCCTTTGACCGCATTGACGCAGAAGGGAAGACCATTCACCTGGACTGATCAGTTCTAGAAGGCCTTCAAGGAGTTGAGATAGAGGATAACTAGTGCTCCAGTGATGAGGCTTCTAGAGGAGGGCATTGGGTTCATAATATATTGCGACGCTTCAAAAGCTGGGCTCAGGTGCATGCTGATGCAGCTGCGAGCAGTGATTGCATATGGGTCGAGGCAGTTGAGGCCCCATGATTAGAATTATGCGACTCATGATTTGCAGCTGGCAGTAGTGGTCTTCTCCTTGAGGTTATGGAGACACAACCTTCTGGGTGAGCGTTTTGTGGTCTACTCAGACCACCAGAGCCTCAAGTATATCTTCACTCAGAGGGATTTGAATCTGAGGTAGAGGCGCTGGTTAGAGTTTCTACAGGTCTATGATTTCGAGATAGTCTACACTCCAGGGAAGGTAAATGTAGTAGCATATGATCTTAGTAGGAAGTCCTAGGCTCGGTTAGTGCGGGAAGCTTTAGATCATTTGGCTTCCCTACAGCTGACCTTGGTGGAGCAAGAGGGTATGGATTTTCTACAGTTGATGGTGTTGACTCCTTTGCTCCTTGAGCATGTGAGAGAGTTGCAGTTGGTGGATGTTGACAGTGAGGTACTGCATGATCAGATATCCACAGGAAACACACCCGATGGGTATTCTGAAGGAGGGAATCACGAGATCCTGTTCCAGGGATGAGTTTTAGTACTAGTGGAGATGCAGGAGGAGGTGATGTTGGAGTTACACACTTCTCCCTTGGCTGTACATCCTGATGTGGGGAAGATGTACAGAGAACTTCAGTGGCAGTTTTGGTGGTTTGGCATAAATCGGAGCATATCTGAGTTCGTTTCTTGGTGTCTTAACTGTCAGTCGGTGAAGGCAGAGCTCAGGTTCCGGCCGGGTTGTTGCAGCCCCTTGATATCCCGGAGTGGAAGTGAGATTTCATATCTATGGACTTCGTCACAAGGCTCCCGCGCACAGCGAAGGGCCACGATTATATTTGGTTGATATTGGACCGACTCATGAAGTTGGTGTACTTAATTTCCATCAGGAAGTAGATCTCAGTGGAGAGTCTGGGGCGGCCATACATTCGGGAGATCATCTGCCTTCATGGAGTACCCTCGATGATCGTATCTTACTGTGATGCGTGGTTTACATCGCGATTGTGGAGAGGCCTGCAGGAGGCATTTGGGACCTAGCTGCGGATGCGTACATCTTTTCACCCCTAGATGGATGGGCAGACTAAGTTCACTATCCAGGTGTTGGAGGATATGCTTAGGGCATGCGTGTTAGACTTTTTCCTGGGCTGGGAGGATCACCTACCCTTGGTAGAGTTCATGTACAACAACAGTTACCACTCTACTATCGACATGGAACCTTTTGAGGCCCTCTATGGGAGACCCTACAGGTCACCGTTGTGTTGGAAGGAGGTTGGGGATACCTCCCTCGTGGGCCCAAAGTTGGTGCAGGTGACGATGGAGAAGGTGCAGGTCATTCGTGAGTAGATGAGGATGGATCAGAGCATACATAAGTCCTACGAAAATCTTCATCACAGGCCTTTGGAGTTCGAGTAGGGGGACCATGTCTTTTTGAGGGTCTCCCTGCAGTATGGTGCTAGGAGGTTCGGATGGGGAGGCAAGATGTCCCTGAGGTTCATCGATCCCTTTGAGATCATGTGCAGGGTTGGTGAGGTGGCCTACCATCTTACCCTACCCCCACAGCTAGAGAGGGTGCATGACATCTTCCATGTGTCACAGCTGAGGAAATACGTGCACGATCCCACACACGTTATCGAATGGGGAGAGCTGGACATTGAGGATGGAGCCACCTTTGCGGAGCACCCAGTGGCGATTGAGGAACGACAGCAGCGAACACTACGTGGACGGACCATTCCTTTCGTTCGTGTGTTGTGGTAGCACGGGAGGGTGCAGGAGAGCACCTGGGAACGGGAGAGCCAGATGCGGGTTCAGTATCCCGATTTTTTTTTTTAGTTTTGTTTTTTGGGGACGAAAAAATTGAAGGATGGAATGATGTAAGAACCCGGGTTTTGAGCCTGTAAGACTTTGAAATTTTCTTAATGTTATTCCAGAGCATGGCGTTCAGACGACGTGTGATTCCGAGACCTGGTGTGGCCGGAATTAAATTTTAAGTGTGTTCACACTAGACACACAAAATAAATAGAATAACTCCTAAAACGTTGCTCGTATGGGAAAACAGAGGGCACTGTTGAGTCTGGAACGTGTTGTTTACCCTAGGAGGGGTATAACTTTCGCGGGCGCAACCCTTCTATGAAAAACGCCACCAGGGGCGTTTCAGTAATTTAGCGGCCTCAGGCGTGAACTTTATAACTTCTGAACAGAGGCTTGGATTAAAATTATGAAACCTTCATTTCATTTAGAATGTAGATTTTACCCTATAGGCGGCCTAACCCCCGACCCCACCGAAACTGCGGGTACGGTGTCTACAGGCGGGGGGGGGGGGGGTTTAAGTGTTTTTCTATTCAAACACTACCCCCAAACTCTTCTCCCCCTTTCTCCTCTCATTTGGAAAATTCCTCTCAACAAGCTCCCCCCCTCTCCTCTACCTCCCCGGCATGGCATGGCGACTCCAGCGGATCATCGACGTAGCTACAGGCTATGCCCAGCGAGGTAGGCTCATGCGTTTTAAATTTTAATTCCCGTAACCCCCATTAAAAAGATTTTTATTGCATTGAAATACTTTTCGATTGTCGAGTGAAGCCTATGGTTGTTTAGGGATTGATTATATATTCCAAAATTTCCTTTCGGATTGAAATTTTGAGTCCCGAGGCGTCCGGGGCGGCCCCGGGAAGTTTCCCGGTCGTTTTCCTCTTTTTCGGCGGTTCTAGGGAGGTCTGGCGGGCGACAGCGGTGTCCCGGGGCGTTCCAGGCGGCGTCGGTGCGGTTCCAGGACAACGAAGACGTTGTGACCCTAGCATTGGGATGGAGTGGTCCAGGGTGGTTTTAGGTGTTGAAGTCGAAGTTGCGGCATGGGCCCCACGGGCCGTCTTTTAATCTGTGGGCAGCGTTTTGAAACTTTTTCATCAGACATCCGTTCGGCGCGAATGAGTAGTCGTTTTGGCGTGTTTTTCTGAGATCATCGCGATGGCTCAGTTTTCCCGACCTCTTTAGGGACCAAGGTGTGGGCCCCACGAGATGTCGTATGGGCGTAAAGTGGCATTGAGTAACTTTTTCATCGGGAACCTGTTTCCAGCGAGTAAGTAGTCTACCTCGCATGTTTTTCTGTGAGGATTAAAATAGTGTAATCTATTTGGGAAAGCGTAGCCTCTTATTTGATCTTATTAAATGTGTAAATATGAAAGGACGTTGTTCAGAGGTTTCTTTGACGCACTCCGACCCAACGCAGGGTCACGATGTTAGCGACACCCAGTGATGGCGCGGGCAGCGCGAAGTTATCAGATCAGTTTTAAATTTACCCTCCATTGGGGCTGGGCAATGGGTTACCCATTGACCTTAGGGTCTACCCTCCAACGGGGATAGACAGTGGGTTACACATTGATTTTAGGGTTTACCCTCCAGCAGGGCTGGGCAATGGGTTACCCGACGACCTTTTAGGGTTTACCCTCTAGCAGTGTTGGGCAGTGGGTCACCTGATGACCTTTTTGGGGGTTTACCCTCCAGTTGGGTTGGGAAGTGGGTTACTCATTGACTTCTTTCAGACTCCTCCCCTTTTGACGAAGCTAGTTAGTGGTTTTTCCTGATGGTTACTAGAGCAGGACGTTTGGTGGTACGGTTTAGCGGTGAGGCAGCTTTGACGTGCGGGATTATTGGGCATTAGTGATGGCTACCCTTAGAACTGTTGGCGACTTATCCTGGGACGAGCTTGGAGATGGAGATCCCCTTATGCCCTCGTTCGGGTTTCTTGTTGAGCATATATATATATACCCTACATTTGTTCCCACTCCTTGGGTCCAGTTGCCCTTTTTATAGGTGGGTTGAAGACACGTGGGGTATGCCACATGTTTTCCGTGTCTAACTCCTATTGGTTGAGATGATTCTACTTCCTTTCTTTTGTTGGGTTGAGCTGCATCCTCTCTATTGTACTCTTACTTTTTTTCTTCTATCGTTTACCGTTTAGCACCTCTTTTTTTTCTCCCTCGATCTTTTGGGGAATCCTATTGAGTATCCTTATACTCACCCCGGCTTGGGCTTTGCCCTCACTTGGTGTGCCCTTGAAGATGACAGATAGGTCGATCGAGACTACGGAGGATCGTAGAAGACACAGGAGATTGGTCTATGTTTGGTGGTAATAGTAGGTCTTTCAGGTGAAAGACTCACGATCTGTTTACTTTCGTTTACTTGTTGTCGGGTTGTGGCACCTTTCTGGTTGGGTGTGTGTTTTCCTCTTTTTTTGTTCTGTATCTGTCAGTACTTTTCAGCACTTTACTTTTCCTATTTATAGGTTGATGCATGACTTTGGTTGGGTTATATTTGTTTTTCCTTTGGTTTCCTTTTTACTCTGCACTTCTGCATTGAGTGGGATGCGTGTGTGTGTACAGGTACTTAGGCAAAGGCCTCCCCGAGATTGTTACGCCTTCGGCGCTTGTCGCCAGCCCGAGGCCTATGGAGGCAGGATTGGGGTAGTTGTGACTCGGGACCGGTAGGGTCAGGTCGTGACACCTTAGGTCCTGTTATATTTCATTGTGTTTCTAAATCTTATATAATAAAATTATTTTTATTTAAACATTAAAACTTAATTAAATTATATCCATTTTCTAATTATTGATCCATTATAATCATTTAGATTTATTTATTACTATTTCATTCAAAGATAGAACGACTTGAAAACATGTTTCCTTTAAATTATCCTATTTTATTTCCTTTTCATGAATTTAGCTATTTGTAATTTATCATTTTGAAAATTATTTTCAAGAGATTATAATAAATAAAAATATATTTATATTACAGAATATACATTATCCATCCATGTATTCAGTGATAATTTTACCATTGAAAATATCCTCATATATAGATGAAACGAGTCATTTATCAGGATGTGTCAAAAGAGAGGGAGAGAGAGTATAAACTATAAATAGATTAAAAATGTTATAACAATTTCATAATAACATCAATACTTTTTGTAATTATTTATGAAATAATTTAAAATTTTATAAAATGGGAAATTTATTCGGAGAGTATAAAGAAGAAGATAAATAAAATAATGAAATAGAATTGGGGTTACTTCTTCATGAAAAAATTACTCCCTTGCTAAAGCCTTTAAGGATTGGGGTTTAGTAGCTACATAATATCACTAAGGGTATTAATAGAAATATGATAGGGTAAATGGGTATATATTATGATTATTGAATTGAATGGGAAGTGTTTTTCCAATGGAAATGAGAGGGGGTATTTATACTTGAGGTGATGAGTATTTTTTGGGTTAAAATATTGATTCTTTATCATTTAGACCGAATATTTTTGAATTCTAATGGTTCCCATGAAATTATTTGTATTATTATTAAAAAATTAGGTTTATTCTATATTTAGATAAATCTAAACTGAATGGAACCTCCCATCCACTAAATTAAATTAAAAGAACCAAAAATAGTTTTTTATTTGGATAAAATATAATTTAGGTTCCAAAATGTAAAATATAAGTTTTCAAACTACACATAATATTTTTAAATTTATTATTTTACACCATAAATACATTTTTTGTTAATAAAAGGTTTTTATAATTTTTGATATCATAATTATATCATGATGATTCCATAAAAGTTTAAGTATTCATAAAAACTTTTCTTCTCTATTTACCCAAAAATAAACTTCTTTAAAAATCACAAAAAATCACCCTATCATAATTTTTAAATAATGATTCTAAAAATGAAGTCATTTTTATTAAATTTAAATTCTAAATTTTATTAATTTAAATTTTAAATTAAAACATATAATATAATGAAAATTTGTTTTGATTAAAGAAAATGACTTTGTAAAATTTAAGTGTTATTAATCTTATTTCATATATGTGTGTTAATCTATTTGTTTTTAAAATGAAACATTCTATTGGAATAATATTTTAAAAGTGTTCAGATTAATTTATTAAGATAAAAATACATAATATATAGAAAAATATAATTCTTTGACAAATAGGAATTTTTAACACTAAATGTTTTTAGTCACATCCATTAATTATTTATCTTCTAACCATTAAATTTATTCAATTAATTTGTATTAGATCACATAAAATTATTATATAAAACAATAACAATAATATTTAAGGAATAAAAATAAGGTATATTAATTATATTATATTTAGTTTAGGTTTTAATTTTTTTATAATTTTTTAATGATATTTCACATTTTATTCTCATGATGTATTAATGAATATATTATATTGTAAAACATACTACAATTCATTTTAGTTTGGTGGTGTATATAATACATGTTATTATAAGTAGTATTTATTTTAAGAAAAATACATATTAAAATATTAGGGTGGTACATCTTATGTAAACATAGAGAATGAAGGCTCGACAACAAACCATTATTTTATATGAAGTAGAGCCTAAGAGTCATGAATAAACAACTAAATATGTTAATTGGGTCATGGAAGTTATTGAATAACTTGTTCAAATTGAAAATAATCAAAAATGGGAAGTTGTTACAAGGCCAAAGGATACAAATTTCATCATAAAAAAGTGTGTGTTATGGAATAAACTCAATGAAGATAGAAATGTGACTTAGAACAAAGGATGATTGGTGTGAAAAGGATATTTACAAATTAAAGGTATTAACATTGATCATAGATTTTATCCTATTTCCTAGTTGAAAACAATTTGACTTTTCTAATAAATATCAATGTGTATGGGTTTCAAAGTGTATTAAATGGATCTAAAATTAACATTCCTCAATAGAGTTTTTGAGGAATAAGTACACATTGAAAAACCAAATGGATTTCTTATGGATGAATATGAAATCAAAATGTTCCACTCAAAAAAGGCTTTGTATGGCCTAAAAAGAGCTCCAAGATATTAGTATTAATGGCTATATTAATACATAAGAAATCATAGATTACAATGAGGTGATTTTGATTGAAAACTATATATCAAGAAGGAAAATGATAAAAGGATTTTGGTGCTCATTTATTTGGATGAAATATTTTTTGGAGGCTGAAATGTTGTACAATGTAGGATGTTTAAAAATTACATGAAACACAAATTTGAGATTCATGTGACTAGGGAATTAACATTTTTCCTTAGTTTATATGTAACATATGGAAGTGTTGGTACATTTATTTCCCAATATAAATATTCCAAAGAGGTCTAAAAGTGATTTGGAATGGAACCTTCCAAGACGATGACAACTTTGATGGATACCCAAATGAAATTTTCAATAGATAATGGAGGAAAAGTGGTCAGTATCATGAAGTATGGATAGTTTATTAAAAGACTCATATACTTAATAGTAACATGGCCAAATATTGAGTTTTCCACATACCAAGATTCCTGGTACCAAAGTTATCCCAAGTAGAGTCACATGCTAGTAGTAAAAATGGTACTTTGTTATATCAAAGATTTAGTAGATTTTGGATTGTTTTATCACAACACATCATAGTAAGAGTTATTGGGATTCAAATATTTATATTAGGTAGGTTCATCATATGATTTCATGTATAAATTGGGTATTTATTTTTATATAGGGAGCTAATGAAATTATTGGATAAGAAGTAAGATTGTATTTATGTTAGCAGTTTAGAGGCTAAATTAACTATAGATACTCAATAATGTACTGAATTAATATGGATGAAATAACAGGTTGAAGATATTAAAGATTATGTGAAATATTCTATTGATATTATGTGGAAAACTCGAGTGTTATTAATCTTTTCAAAGATATCATAGATCATTCAAGAACAAAGAAAATCATGATAAAATATAATCCCATAAAGGAGAAGGTTTAGCAATGAATAGAGAAGTTGGGGTATGTATCGACACAAAATAATGTTTTTGGTGTCATGAAAAAGGTACTACCCAAAGAATATTTTAAAATGCATTGGTTGGATCTTAGAGTATAACTAAATCCCTACAACTATATGTCTAGGAAAAGGTTCTCCATATACCCTATGGTATTTTTATTTACATCAAATAATGGTAACTCTCACTTCAATTTAATTATTATATTTATAACTATCTATTATAAAATTTTAGAGAAGTGCGCTTTGGGTTTTTTTGATAAATTGATAGAAGTAGTTCTAGTGTTAATGGGAAAAGTTATTCATGAATATATTTTTGAAAATAATTGGGTTAGTAGTGTTATTTTTTATTGAATAATGGGTATAAATCATGTGTTATTGATTTTAATGGGAGGATTATTTAGCTATTTAATTAGGGGAAGCAACTTTGTTAAGGAGTTGAATAATATAAATACCTAAGAAGTGTTTTCATGAGTGAATTTTCATTTAAATATAGTTTATCACACAAATATTGACTCAATTGGGATTAGATTTTATGTTTATTGAATAATTGATATATTTTTTAAATTTAAGATATTTAAACAGTGGTGTTGTTCAAATTTAGTTTAATCAAAAGTTTTCAAGCAAAGAAATGTGGAATCTATTTTGAAATTTTCAACAAACCCAAAGGGGATATTGTTGGGAAAATCTCTTTGGAATTATTTTTGTTTGTGTTTGTTGAAAATTAATTTAAATAACTTAAAAATAGCTTAAAAGTATTGTGTAACACATATCTTAATGTTTAAAGGTATTTTAGATTGATTCTAGAAGAATTTATGTTGTGCCGAATGCTTAAAATTTGTATAAGTAAAATTTATAAGAGTTATTATTATTTCCATAAGAGTCATCTGGTGCTGAATTAAAAATAGAAAAGTAAAGTTCCCATAAGGGTTATTATCTTTGAGATGTAGGAAAATTACCAAGTATTGATACCATGAGATTAATTTGTGAATTTTTTGTAATATTTATTATGTGTAAGAGGGAATTTTGTAAGAGTCACTGGGACTCTTTAAGATTCATTCTACAATAATGGGGGAATTTTATAAGAGTCATTTGAAACTTCATATGAGTCTTTTCTAAACATCGTAAGAGTCATTTTGTGGTAAAGGGACTTCATAAGAGCCATTTCTAGACTTTGTAAGAGTCATTATAGAAAACTATAAGAGTCATTTTAGGCACTTTTTGAGGGTAATATCATAATATAGGATCATTATGTAAGGTTCATTACCTTACGTAATTCTTGAGAATAATAACCTACAATAAGTTTCATGATATATTTTTAATCATTTAAAAATTGGTTAATGGTTCAACCACTGTAATTGGAGAAAATCATGCCAAAATTTAATGAGGATAATTTTATGTTTATTTCGTGATTTAAATAAAATATTTGTGCTGATTTGTTAGATCTAGTTATTTAACAAAAAATACACCATGAATATGGTAGCCGCATTTTGGAGATATTCATAGGATGATCAGGTGTATTTTTAAATACATGTATTGGATGAATACTGAGAATAAATTAATTCCAATATATTTGGTGATTAATTTTGGTGGTATTCCAATTACTAGAATTATAGTTTTCATATTAAAATATGGAAATATTTCTCATATGAATATTCATGGAATAAAATATTAAAAAGAGAAATAAAATAAAAGTATTTATCATGGAGACTCTGGGAGTATATAGAGAGAAGATAGATATTCATTCAATTAAAAGGGGAAAAATGGTTATATAGATTTGAAGATCGTTATTTTGAGAAGTGAAGGAGAATAGATCTAGAATTACATTGGAATGGTAAAGAAAAAGCACTCTTGACTTGCACTAGAATGTATGAAAAGAAAGAGGAGGAGGTATTCTAGTAGGTTGTCTTGCTGAAATTTCATATAGGTTGTACTAAGTTCCACACTTAATCTAGTGTAATTTATACCTACTGTTCGAGGAAGATAAAAATTAGTTATGAGAGGATAAGTGAATTATTATTTTTTATATAAAGTTTATGAACTTGGATGGTTAGTTTGGTCACTCTATATTATAAATAAAAGTAGTGTTCTTATTAATTCAGGTCCATTGGCACATTAATTTTGTATACACCTTGGATTAGCTCAGTTTGGGTGAACTATGTAAAAATATTGTGTGTATCTCTTTTAATTCATCATAATTTCATATCAACTGTGAGGAATAGAGAGGTGTTCCTATTAAAGGTGGGATGATATATTTGACAAGGGTAGTTTTAAGAATTTACAATACCTCAATTCACCCCCACCCCCACCTCAAGGTATTCTCTATGTTTGGGACAAATAGCTATGGAAGCTAAAAATGAGCTATGTAAGATCACATTCAGAATATTATAATCTACATGCGATTAAAGGTTAAACGTTACATTTATACATGATATTAAATCTAGTAATAGTGTAGATACATGTGATTAAAGTCCAAAAGATTCATAGTTATGTGCAATTAAATCTTGAATATATAGAGTAGTGTGGGATTAATAAATTACACATGTGAAGCTACATTAGACTAAATTTGAAAGTTATTATAGTTGTGTGTGATTAAATTATTCCAAAAGTTGATTCATGTTATATTATCTTCTATCTATTGATGATTAATTGCATATTGTATCAGAATAATTCAATGGTACTAGAAGATACATCAAAATACCATGTGAAATTCCCAAGACCTGAATGAACCCTGAGAGGGGGGAGAATCAGTGGTATTATTTTTATGAATTCTCATTTTTAATTCAACCACTTGGACTTGTAAAGGTCTCAATCCACTCGATAAATTCTCACAGGATCATTGCATGTGCATTAGTAATAAGAGAAATCACAAAAAATTGGATTTAGAAGGTTAAATATGAAATACCTACTCTTTACTATGATTAGTTAATCCCTCTAGTCAAGAACTCTTCCATTATATACCCAAGTGGTTGTAACCAAGGACCATCCTATTCCTATAAACATAGAGTCTCGCTATGTTCCGTCTTCTAGAATCATACAAAAAGAAACATCTTACCACTATAAAGTATGATATAAATATAGAAATACCTCCTTCTACTACTAGTGATATCTATAGTGATTGATGATGATCTTCCTCCTAGAACAAACTGGGTCAATCTGATCTTCTAGTTTACAACACCTTTGAGAACTTCATCAAATGGAAATCATGATCATAGCTACAAACATTGAAACTCAATTCAGATATTTGATTATATGATTCATCTCAACATATTTAATACTTATTCATATGTGCTTCTTCCACCTTTAATAAATCTTAGATTCTGTATCCTTCTTCTCTCCTTGATACTGAGAAGAATCTAGATCAAAATATATTATTTTTTCTCTCACATAATTTTCTCTCTATTATTTTATCAATTAGTATATGTAGTTTATTCATATATTATTCCTTAAGATATATTCACCTATTTGTTTTCTCAGTTATTTTAATTTCTCAGTCAGAATAACTTATCTTTATTTAGTATCACCTCATATCTAGACACCCTAAAAAATGCTTGAATTATTTTAATGAAGAAATCCTATTTAAACCATATAATTATAGAGGGTTCACATAACAGGTTGGCATGATGTGATCCTCAATGAATGTATCAAATCACTTTTTCACATGGGAATATCCCCATGATCTCAAATATTCCATTATATATTAAATGGTAGTCTCAAATAAATTTTTTTAACAACCCTCTTTAATTTTATAAGTTTAAAAAACCCCATTCAAGGATCTAATAAAGCTATAAACACCATAACAAAATAAATTATAAATATATGTATTTATGGATTCCATAAATTCCCACTTTCTCATTTCACCAGAATAACTTTGAACTCACCATCTTTAACCTATAAAAAGCACAGACAACACTTCATAGTAAAAATCATGAAAATCCATAAAATTTAATATCCATGCCTAGAAACCTAAAAAATAATCAATATATTAAATTATTAAAGTGATTTTTTAAACTTCAATCAAGTATGGAATTGTCACATTAAAATTCCAGATATATTTTCTAGAATTTTCCACTTGATCGATTTTGTTTCAGTTAAATGTATCTTTATGTAGTTGAATTCAGGATTCAATTTTTTATTTATTGAATGTAACTCATAATCTCATCATTTATCTGGAATCGAAAGGTTTTTTTGATGTTTTAATTGTTAAATATTAGTGCATGCATTGATGAATTTAATTTATTTAAAAAAATTAAATACTAGAAATCCATAATTTTCACACTGTAGAATTGTTAACTTTTTTAAGAGGAAGATGACTTACATGGAATAGATATATCATACATGCTACACAAATTCATATGGTGCCTTTATAAGTCCTATGGTCTCAACTATTTCAAAAATTCATAAAATTAAATAGGAATACACCATATAAAATATCATATGAGTAGAAAGAAATATCATATGTTTCCACAATGTATTATATGCATGTATGAAATTCTTGCATGCAGAAGTCTTAGGTTGTATTAAATCCATACGATCTCACCTTTAGTCTCATGAATTTTTTATTTTTTCTTTCCCAGAATCAAAGTCATACGAAACAAAAAATTATTATATTGTGAAATTTCTCCATGCCTCATTTAAAAGTCTTATGGGTAGTATCAAATATCATACACTCTATATTGAATTTCTAAAATTTTCTCAACTATAATATAAATCTATTTAGATGATCCTGATTCTTTATAATCCACCAAAAATCATATCAAATAATATTATAAACTTCATTAATTAGGTATGTAACACCTAATCACAGTTGATTCAATAATCAATATTCTTTTTTATGATTTATCACAAATTCCATGTTATCATAACCTTTTATCCCCATGTATTCAATCTCCGATTTGACTGGAACTTCCAAAAATCTCAATAAACTATAGTAGATGGTGTTTCCACCATTCAAACATATCTCTAAAAAATATTCAACACAATCAATTAACAAGCACTGAATTGTTTCTTTATCTTGAATCTATCCAAGTAAGAAACCAAGCTATAGCCTTAAGCATACATTATCATATAACATGACAGAATATGTCTCAAACAACCTATTATAAAGGAAAATTTCCTTATTGAAAAAAATATTGTTCAATCTAGTGGGCACAACAATATCCCCCTTTGGATTAGTTTTCGATATCATAAAACGTGTATCAGGTCAATATGTGTGCTTTTCTTTCTCTCCCCTTTATTGGAAAGAAATACAAAGGGCATATATGTAACTTATTATCTCATCTTTCTTCTTTCAAAAGTACTTAAAATATTTTATTCTCCCTCATATATGATTTAAAATAAAAAATTGACACATTTTTTTAATGAAGTATGACACCACATGTTTTCTTAGAAAATATACTTTAGTTAGTAAACTCTAAATCTACTTGGAATAAACCAATGTAGAAGACAAGAGTGGTTTAAATAAGGTTTTCAATGTTGTCCAAAACTCACATGAATGTGATACCAACTCAATTTCTCATTTTTGGGTTATTTAAAAATAGATATATCAACAAAACTTTGTATTCTAAACACATCTCAACAAACACATCAAAAATTTCAACTAGAAGGCATACAACTCCCCATTTTTTCACATCTTTATCACCAACCAACACTCCCCCATTATTAATATATTTGATAAATTTAGAAACAAGTGATGAAAGGATTGATTTTCATACCACTCTATCTATATTTTTCAAAGTTTTCAAGAAATTAAAGATTCACTACATTATGATATTTTAATAATTTTCCTTATTATTTTCTCAGCATGAAGGGATACACTCACTTTCTTATTTTCATGGTGTAACATCATCTGATTCTGGAACTCTCTCACATGGACAAATTTGGTTGGTTATGAGACTTTAAGAAAACCTCCCCATATTCCAGAGGCTACCGACTAGTAGTGGGGATGTAAAGAATATAGTGGGGAGACTATTCCCCCTAGTACAGAGTTACAACATATTAGAAATAAAAAATAATAATAAATATTAGAGTAATTAAAATAACAAAAACAGTACATCATACAACTATAAAGGAAAGAAATAACCAATAAATCAAATAATAATCAATAAAATGTTAGGATATAATTTATCTAATGTCAAACTAAAAGTAATACAGATAAATGACATGGTGACACTAATAAATTCAGAAGACCCCAGTCTCGAACCCCATCTCGGTCCTGCCTCCATGCTCTAACCCATCCAGAAAGAAACAATAAAAAATAAGGTCCCTTTCCCTTGTCTAAACCTACATTCATGTAATTTTCTTGGGTACCAAATGGTGGCCTAGATAGGGTTTGAGTAAAACTCAGTAGGTCAAAAACACCGTGTCTATAAAAATAAGACTGATAAATAAGTGCATGAAATAAAGTGATAAATAGGTGTATTAATTAATCAATTAATATAATAAAATAATTAACCTGCCTCAAAAACATGTCATAATATCTCTGATCATGTAGTAAAACCATTCCAACCATAACTACAAATCCATAGCATAATCACATAACCAGGAAACGCCCTATGTATAAGCATTATAGTGCAATGAAGTCAAGCTCTATAAGAATTATAGAATAACTTAGAAAATCCCTATCAACATTACAACATAACCAGAAAAAAACATCAATATAAGTATTTCAACATATAGGTAAATCCCTCTATATAAGTATTTTAGCATCAATTAGAACCCAAATATTGATGGCAAGAAAAAAAAAACATCATATCAAAAGCCACAATGGTTAATTATGAAAATTACCATTTGCATTTAAATTAACTATTTATTCATTAACCTATATCATAATTCATTTACATGCCAGTTTTCAATCATTAGTAATTAAACAGAGCATAGGTTTCATTTTAGACCACCTAAATTTAATCGGTGATCAACACAATGCTTCCAATGGGTAACACCAACAAAAATGAAAGTGTAGAAAATCACAAGACGAACCAGATCACACATGATAAAGATAAACACATGTTTCCATAGTGGTCAAAATATTACACTTTGATAATGATAAATAGGCAGAAGAGGGTGTAAAACCAAAGTGAAACCACTCACTGGATATTTATTACTTGATCGAGACATTCAAAAGCGAAGAAGGAAATCCAAAATTGCCTGGAAATCACCTAGGGCTCAAGATAGGAGATCTTCTCACTGAATGGATAATGAATCATATAAATGATAGGGATTTAAACCCACTAATACCAATAAATACATGGTGTGTGGTCCTTTAACATTGTGTATTTCCCAAATTATGATTTATGCTGAAAAATTCAACACCTTGGGTAAAAATAACCATTCTTGAACATTACATGTCAAGTAATAGTTTCATGGCATGTATTCATTTCACATAATTGATTGTTTCACTACATATTCTAGGTGATAGTTACACATCATGAGACAGGTACACGATTTGTATTATTTTCACACTCTGAACCCATTTCACAGTATCTAGTTTCCAATAGTTACATATCATGTAATAGGTACATGGCATGTAAATGCCCCGCTGGCATCTTAAATCCTAGATTCTTCAAGGGAGCCCAAACCATCTCCAAATCCTTATTAATTCATGGGAAACCCTTGTAAGCCTATTTTGAGATGTTTATACCTAGACTCCATTAATTCAAACAAAATAGATCTTTAAAATTTAGGTCATTTTCCCGATAAAATCTCTTTATCCTCAAAAGGACCTCAACAACCAAGGTTCAAAGATGATGAAAAACAAAAAAAAATAGGTTTAATGAAAAAATAAAAGAGGTAAGAACCTAGAAAAATATGGGATCTTACAACCTCCCCACCATATAACATCTCATCCCCAAGCTGCTATAAGAATCACTGTGGTATCTCGGTGAAACATTCTAGCCACTATGCTCACATACCAGATTCCCTCTCCTAGGTATCCTTTTAAACTCATCCATGCTTCAACTATACTCAAAAAAGAGGTATAATCCTTCATCAGATATACTTCTAACTATGACCTAAAATCTGTATCAGATGCTCCTTAAAGGAAGCATCTACACCAATATCAACATCCTTAACACCTACCACATGAGAAGGTTTTGCATGATATCTCTAAAGTTGAGACACATGAAACACATTGTTCATGGAACTATATCATTGTGGAAGGGATAATTAGTATTCTACTGGACATACCCTTTCTACTATCTCAAATAGGCTGAAAAATATGGGTGCTATATTTTCCTATTTCCTGATACAGAGTTTCCCCAACCTAGGTGACACCCAAACGAAAACACATTGACCAAACTCAAAATCAAGAGGTTATCCCCGATGGTTAGCGTAATTTTTTTTACTTCTCTGCATAATCACTAACCACCTCCTGATCAACTAAACATACTAAAACATATCCTATATGAGACTAAAAAGCACTAACTCGCCTGCCTCTAACCAAAAAGGAGGTCAACATAATGGGTTTCCATAAAAATACTCAAATTTTTCCATTTGGATTGAATCCTAGAAGTTATTATTATAAGAAAAATCCATGAGTGACATATGTTTCTCCCACAATCCAATGAAATCCAAAACATAGGCTCATAACATACCCTCCAGAATTTGAATAGTCCACTCAGATTCATTGTCAATCTAAGGATGATAGGATGTGCTCAGATAGATTATAAATCCTAGAGATTTATAAATACCCTTATAGAATTGAGATTTGAAATGAGGATCTCTATTAGAAATGATACTCCTCAGAACACCATGTAACTGAACTATCTCTTACACGTAGAGACTACCCAGATCATCAATAGTGAAGGTCTCTCTAATAGTAATAAGTGATCTAACTTCTTAATTTAATCTACGATCACCCATAATGTATCATTCTTATGGTATTTCCAATGTAATACTATCACAAAATACATAGTGACATCACCCCATTTTCATTCCAAAATTGGTGGAGACTACAACAGCCCAGCTGGACTCTAATGCTTGGCTTTCATAGGTGACGAGTGAAAAATTTCTCTATGTATCCCACTACCTATTTCTTCATTCTTAACAACTTTTACTATCTATGTAGATCACAATACGACTTTTTAAAACCAGTATCTACCTCCCATCTAGAAGCATGAAACTATCTTATCAACTTCTCATGAAATCCAATAAAAACACAAACTTAGCCATGAAAAAAGAAGATAATTATCACTGAAAAGAGAACATCTTAATGGTGGATCCCCACCATACAGGTTTCCTCTCGGAACAAATCCATATGGATTAAATAACTAATCTCACTTAATCTGGCCCAAAAGTACAGTTATAACGGATGTTGAAGTTATATCTACTTGTCCTTGGGACTCTTGAACATATAAATGCATGTTTGAAATGTGTGACATCATCCTCCATGCATCACAAGACTCCCACACTACCTCTTTAAGTATCTTCCGGTTTAAGGCATCAGCAAAAATGTTGCCATTTCCTAGTGTATAATCCAACTCGAAGTTGAAAGGCTAAAAATACTCAACCCAACTCCTCTATCGAAGGTTGAGGTCCCACTATAAAAAGACATACCTAAGGCTCTTATGATCTATGTATACCACAAACCTCTCTCCCATAAGATAATTTCTCCAACATCTCAGGGCATGTACCACCACAGATAACTCTATATCGTGATTAGGGTAATTACACTCATGAAATCTAAACTATCTGGAGCCATAATAAACCACTTGATCCTACTACATCAGAACTACTCCAAGTCTAACTTTGGATGCATTACAGTACATGGTATAAGGTTTAATTGGTATGGGTAAAGTGAGGATAGGTGATGAGGTCATCCTGCCTTTAATATTATAAAAATAACTCTCAAAAGCATCTAAACAAACAAACTGAACCCCCTTCTTGGTCATCCCATACATCGTTACTTCCAGAAAGGATGATAAGTCTTGGATAAATTTCCAATAATGACCTGTTAAACCCAGAAATCTCAAAAACTAGAATACATTCTTAAGATGATCCCAAGATACCACAACTACAACCTTCTCCAAGTCTTCTGAAACTCATGCCTCTAAGATGACATGACACAGGAAGTTCACTTTATCAATCCATAATCTTCATTTGGTTAGCTTGGAATAAATCTAATGCTCTCTCAATCTACTAAAGATAATGTCAATATTTTTTGCATGATCATCTACTAACTAGGATTACACTAGTATGTCACTAAAAAACTACCACAAACCAGTATAGAAAATAATAAAAGATATAATTCATCATGTTCATGAATATTATCAGTCCATTCATCAAAACAAATAAAATCACCACAAATTCATACAAGTTATAACTTCTCCTAAAATCAATCTAAGGTATGTCTGATAGTCTTACCCTCAGCTGGTGGTATCATGATCTCAAATAAAACTTGTACAAGATCTTAGAACCTATCAACTGTTCAAAGAGATAATAGATATGTGGAAGGGGATACAATTTCAAGGCCATAATCTAGTTCAATCTCCTATAATACACATATAATGGAATCATCCTTCTTGGAGAAAATAATTAGAGAATCCCATGAAGATATACTAGGTTTTATGAAACCTTTTACTTCCAGATCTTCCAACTATACTTTCAACTCTCTAAGATATGTTGGTTACATCTTGTAAAGAGGGATAGAAACTAGCTCATCTCCTCGTACCAAATTGATAATGAACTTAATCTCTCACTTAAGGGGTAATATATTGAACTCGTCATGAAAGACATCCTGAAAATAGTCTAACATTGGAGGAAAATTATCATGATGTATTCCACCATAATTTTGAGAAAAACCTACTATATGAGCCATAAGACAATTTAATATGCACTGAATTGGTCCTACATGATTCTCCTGAATATCCCACTCACCCTAGCTAACATAATTGTCTCCTTTTGGAGATAAAAAGGTAACTATCCTCCAGTAACATTCGATATGATCCTAGTATATAACTATCCAACCCATACCAAGAATCAAATTGAAACCTATCATTTTCATCATGAACAGTTCCCAAAAGAAATAGTAACCGCTAATTTCTAGAGAACATGCCTTGAAATGTTTGATATTATTGTATTGTGATCCCAATGGTGTGTTGATGGTCAAAACACTATCCAAGCTTTCCAAAACCAAGACTACACTATTTTCAATGGAGAAGATAAAAAAAGGAATGTGATACTCCGATATCAAATAAAATGAAATAAAGGGTAGATGAAACAAGAATAATACCTCTAATGGTAGAAGTTCCTATATCCAAACTAACTAGAGCAGACTGCATAGCATGGAATTAACTATCCCATATGACTTGGGATCCAGTCTAACTCGCCGAAGTTATTCCCTCTACCTTGTACTATCATTCCTGCATTGAGGTATCACATCCCCTACATCAACCAAAACATCTTTTGGAAATCCAACTACTAATCTATTGATGGGTAGTTGATGCCTTCCTGTACTCTAGCACCTATCCTAATCCCCTACCATTTCTCTACTACTGTATGCACCTACAAAACCTCTATAGGTGACCAATTTTACCACAAGCGTAACACTCCAAAGCGGGGTATAGACATTGAGGATCCTTGTGACCTAACATTAAACCCTGATATCACTAAAACAAAACATGATTCTGAGACAACTTCCCACTACCCTAACTACTTTTCCTACTATTTCCTTGGTGATAACTTTTATAGAGGCACATCTTACCACCAGAAGAAGAGCTCTTAGTTTACCCTGATGAAACATCATAACCGCTTCTCGGGGCCTCTCTTGGATTATCTTTCATGATGAATGATTGATTCATCACATTTGAAAATCTACTCAAGTAAAATATATTCACCTATAACCTGGTCTCATAGAAAAGCCTCTCTTGAAATTGTCTCACCCTAGATATCACATCAATAGCTAAGGGTGTTATAAGGTGCTACAGGTTAGTGAAGTGTCCTCTATAGTCCATCACTGAAATACTCTCCAACATCATGTGGATGAACTCATAAGGCTTCTAATACATCAATGTCTCTGGATATAATTGTATTTGGAACATTACCTCAAATTACTTCCAAGATAACTCCTCTTACTACCCAGCTAGATCTAGAATGTCCAACCAGTGCTTGGCAGGTCTACAAAGCAAGTAAGCAGCAAGATTCACCCTCTTATTTGTGGGTGTATTGAGGTTCTTGAAGATCATCTATACTGAATAGATCTAGAACTAAGCTTCTTGGGGGAATACCCCCAGTAAACATAGGCAGATGTTTTAGTAGAGACTCTCTCGTCATCTTAAACATTTAAGGAATTGTGCGAACAATATCCATTTCCATAGATCACATGACCTTCAAGAAGATGTTATAAAGTTGAACTTACATCTGATCCTTAGGATCTATAAGAAGATATAGATCAGCTACATTAAAAGTATGAGGATTACCACTCTCTTGACACTCAATTCAAATATGGTTAGGAGGCATTTTCTATATACTACAAATGCACTCTTTAGAACACTGGATAAAAACAATTTCAACCTCAATAGGTGACAACAACATAGAACCACTGGATCATGGCCTCTCTAAACATGTCTTACAAGTGTTTTATCATGACATGAAATTTCTTTCATTTTTCCATTTATCATATATAACAAGTATCTCATATGACAGTTCATACAAGAAAATATATCACATGAAATAAATATTTCCCTATCATGGACAATGCGTGTCAAGATATATCCCTATGTTCATATCATGATGCATGTATACTCATCTCATTCTATACCAGTACATGAGTATAAATCTCAATAAAAAATAACATTACACAATATTTGAATCACCCAAGTTAAAATAACATCAACCGTATCAATAAAACATCATGAACAACAATCCCATCCATGGGCATTCAGATTTCCCCCCACACATGGGTAAGATACTCCCATAAAAATGCTCATTACCAAGTCTTAACACATACTAGCCTTTTTTCTACCTTTCCTAAATAGTAAATCAACAGAAGAGAACAACATGTTTCCTATGATACCACTTCGTAACATCCCTCAATTTAGGAACTCTATCATGAAGCCAAATCAGGTTAGTTATGGGACCTCAAGCACACCTACCTATATGCCAAAGGCTACCGACTAGCAGCAGTGGTATAAAGAATATAGTGGAGAGAATATACCCCAGGTACATAGTTAGAATACAGTGGAAGTAAACAATAATAATAAATATCATAATAATGAAAATATCATAAACAATACATCATGAAACTATGAAGGAATGAAAAAAACTAATAAATCAAATAAGAATCAATGCAATGTGAATATAGAATTTATATAATGTCAAACTAGAAGTAATATAGACAAATGATATTATGAAACTACTAATCTCAAAAGAACCCACTCCTAAACCCCTTGTCAGTCCCGTCTTCATGCTCTAATCCATCCAAAAAGAAACAATCAATAAAAAGGTCCCTTTCCCTTGACCAAACCTGCATACATGTAATAAACTTAGGTACCAAAAGGGGGTCTGGATAGGGTGTCAGTAAAATTTAGTTGGTCAAAACCATTATGTATAAACAAAACCAGTTAGATAAATAAGTGAAAGTAATTAAGTGACAAACATGTGTATTAATTAATCAATTAATATAATACAACAATAGGGACATGGGGTTCTCCGAGGGTTCCACTGAGAACCAGGGTTCTGCTAGATTTCTGATTCGATGGTCTTCATGATGGTCCATCCCCCACCAGCAGGGGAGGGACCTTTGCCTCCTCTAGATGCTTTGATAATCTTCACGCCATTATCCAACCCTGATTTCCTCCCTCTTTTTCCTCAGATCTCGCTCAGACCGAAAGTGCTAGAGATTTTTGAAGGATGCCCTAACCTTTCGGTCTCTACTTTGGTGTTTTCTGAAGCCTCTTCTCTCGTAAATCTTACTCTTATCACTTGTTTTTTCTATCATCACCCTTTGGTGGATAGTTTTAATAGTCATGTGTTCAAATCATGGGGATTACAAGATCGGGTAACTGTGGGTTTGTTGGATAGGAAGCACATCAGGGTTCGTTTTCCAATGGAGGCTGACCTTATCTGGGAATGGTTCAGTGCTCCTCTATCCTGCAATGGGTTCTAGTTCTCTCTTTTCAGGTGGTCCTTTTATTTCCATATTAAGTGAGACTCCCCGTCAAAAGATATTTGGGTAAGTCTCCCTGAACTTCCATTTCCATTTCAAACTCCCTAAATTTCAAAAATGGCGGGGAATATTGTAGGAAGATACCTGTGTTCTAATATTAGAACAAAATCTGTGTGTCATCCTATATCCTCTCTAATTTTCATAGAGATATACTTATCTAGAAGGCCGATAGATCTTGTTTGGCTTACTGTTGGGAAGTAATTTCGTTGGAAGCAACCTGTCATCTTTGAGTCTTGGATTGACTTTCGTCCATCATGTAAGAAACTGGGTCATGATCTCTCAGCCTGTAGGCGTAGGAGGCAGTGGAAATAACCAGGATGTTGGTTCTAGTGAAGTCTGAAGTATAGAGGGTAACCCAAAAGTGGAAGATGTTTTTAAGCACCTTAGGAAGGATTTGGGAGGTCCTTGGTCTAACGAAAATGTTATGGGTGAAGTTAGTGTTTCCAATGCTAAGGTTGTTGTTTGCATTATGTGATGGTAGTGTGAAGAGGAAGTTGTAACAAACCTGAAAGTGTGCTACAGACGGCTGGGGAGGGAAATTCTTAGGATGGTCAGTAGTGGGAGGAGCCAAGGCAAAGTGGCAGTATTCATAGGGAGCAGATGATTTTTTCATGTCTCAACCTTAACAATAGTTTTGTCAGCCAAAGTGATGATGGAGGGGTAGACAACACCAATTTACACTCAGAATCAGAGTGTTATGGTGATCCAGGAGGATACAATAAAGGCTTGCACAACCCAAGGAGGAAGAATGGGAATAAAGAAAATAGGGACTGAGGGAACTACACTGTCTCTAAGAAGAATCTTTTGAAGGGACGAAAGGACTAATCATATCATCCTAGGACAATGGAGACTCATTCATCCAAAAAGGGTGGAAAATCCAAGTAACAAGATTTTTAGAAAGTGGAAGACGATAAGGAGGAGAATCCTCCAGGTGATATCGGGTCCCCAATGATCATCAAGGTAGCAGTTGCTGAGGATACCTTGGGAGGTTTGTGAATTCCTCAAGGGGATTCTGAAGAGATGTTTGAGGATCATCATGGGGAGAGGTTCCTCCAATTTCAACTGGAGGAGGCACATCCTCCTTCACTTCAGCATGAGGAAGACTCTCCCTTAGGCCCTCAACAACAGGATTCCTTGGTTGTGGGAAACATGTAACTGCTCATGAACACGGGTGAAGAAATGGTGGAGGAAATCCTAACGATTAAGGCAAGGAAGGAAGAGATTGACCAAATGATGGGAAGATTGCTTCAGGTAGAAACCACTAAGGAACAAGTTGAGTGGATGGAAAAGAAGGATCACATTTTGGTTAGAGGTTTCAATAAGGGGAATATTAGTAAGGAGGAATACATGAAATCATGGGACTACTTGGCGAATCATTATGAAGACGTATTAAAGGAAGATCCTTCCACCCAGGTAAATTCTCTCCTATGGAAACTATTTAAAGAGGTTGACTCAAATTGTCTCAAACTTTTCTTTAACAAGTCAGTAGTCTCTTTTGGTGTTTGAACTGGTTATCTTTTTGGGTTCTCACTTTTCCCTTAAAAGTGTTTTAAAATAAAAAAGTTACTTTGGGGTAAGATAATACAACAATCAACCTTCTTCAACACCATGTCAGAATATCTTTGATTTATAGCACAACCATTCCAACTATAACCAAATATCCATGGAATAATCACATGAAAAAGAAATTACATCACTATAAGAATTAAATCATAACCATAACAAGCCCTATAATCATTATAGAATAACTAGGGAAAGAGTTATAATCATTAAAACATAACCAGGGAAATCCCTCTATACAAGTGTTTCATCATCTAGGAAAAGACCTCTATATAATCATTTCATCATAAATCAGAACCCAAATCATAATTGAAAGAAAAAAACAACATCATATCATAATCCAAAATGGTTAATTGTTTTAATTACCATTTTATTACTCATTTATTCATTGACTAATATCTTAAGATATTTCCTTGCTAGTTTGCACACCCATGTATTTCAAATCACAAAAAGTCATTTCATTAATCAATTAATCCATTTTCCAAGGTGAATCTACCCCAAAATATCACAAGAGGTATCATTTCATTAAATACACACTTTAATCCATTATCAAAATCATTATTATTTGAGGGTAGGCTCACCCTAAGGGTAGCTTCAAGACAAGTCTCAGCATCATTAAATTAAAAGGGATCCAAATAATAATCCAACACAAAATTTTTCTTCATCCATTATTCAATTAATTAATGTGCATGTTGCATCATCACAATCACAATATTTAACATAATTAACAATTAAATATACCATAGTGTTTGGTTTTATACCACCTAACTTTAACTAGAAATCAACACAATGCTTCTAATGGGTAAAACCAACAAGAATGAAGGCTCAAAATATCATAAGAATAACTGGATAACACAAGATCAAGAACAAAAGTTTTTTTCCAAAAAATTCAAAATATTACACCACTATAATGATAAATAAGTGGAAAATAGGGTAAAACCAAAGAGAAACTACTCACTATAGACTTATTTCTTGATCAGGACATCCGGAAGGGAATAAGGCACTCCAAAATCACTTAGAAATTTCCTAGGGCTCAAGAGAGGTGAGAGTCATTCAAAATTAATAATGAATTATATGAATTATGGGGATTTAAAACTATTGATCCTGATAAATACATTGTGTATAATATTTTCATGATTTGTATTTACAAAATTATGAGTTATGCGAAAAAAATGCATTGCATCAGGTGAAAATAACCCCACTCAAACATTACATGTCCTGTAATAGTTTCACTGCGTGTATTGATTCCATGCCATTAACTGTTTCATGGAATCTTCATGGGATAATTTAATATCATGTAATAGGTACATGGAGTGTATTTGTTTCATGCTATGAACCCATTTCACAATATATACCTGGCGATAGTTACACTTTGTTTAATAGGTACATGGAAGGTAAATTCCCGGTAAATAGCTTTAAGCCCAGCATCTGCAATAGAGATCAAACCATCTCTGAATCCTTTCAAAATCATGGGAAACCATTGTAATCCTCTTTTTAAATGTTTATACCTAGACTCCATTAATTCAAAAAAAAGACATCCCAAAAATTTAGGTCATTTTCCAAGTAAATTCTCTCCATCCTATAAAGTATTTTGACCACCAATGTTCAAAGATGAAGGAAAACCAAACAAAAGAGGTTTAACTAAAAACTTTAAGAGGTAAATACATAGAAAAAAGATGGGATATTAAATATGGTAATTTAAACACTCAATGAAGAACAATATTATTTTTTTCTAGTAGTGATAGCTTTGTTCCTATCCTTTAATTTCATGTAAGTTAGTTGAAATAAAAAATAGGGAATGGTTAGGGACATATTAACTCCTGAATAGTAATATAATGGTTGATAGTTTCCTCTCAACCAGTATTTCTCATTCCTTTAATTCTCATAATAGGATGGTTTCTTCATGTCCCTTTTCTAGTTTTGAGATTTATCAGGTTGCATATTCATCTTTCTCCCTTGAACTATTTATTTGTGTAGATTTTACTTCTTTACCTTAATAATAACAGAAAATTCATTGTCAGGAGATTGTATACTCTCTTTCGTAAGTTATTATTGAGCTGGAAATATTTTCATATAATCTTTTATTCCATCATCGGTCTATCAAAACTTATTACATAGTTTTAATTTTATTGTTAGATTACAACTTGTGTATATCTTCTTATGAATCACAATCAAATTATATGTAAAAACTTTCTTCTCTTCATCACTATCACTGATCACCACTCCCTCCATTTTTTGTCCATATACAACTGGTATAGCCATATTGTTAAGAATTCCATTTTTACTTGCTCAACATGTTTCAGATTCTCACCACATGACTTATATTCATTTATCTTCTGAGTTTTATTCCTTTTAAATCAATGGGATACTCACTTGGTAGTTTATCCATGTATACTTCATCTTTAGAAACCTTATATACACGCATACCACACATCACTCCTAAACACTCAAATATATTTTGGGTGGATAGATTTGGTGAATTTCTAGTCACAAGATATCTTCTCTAAGAATATATCCTCATTTTATCACCAAATATCTCCCTTGGTTCATGCCTCTTCCCTAGAAATGAAATTTTATACCATTTAGAGTAGGCATTGTGTCCATACCTTCCATGAAACCAATATAATACTATAAAATATGATCTTATACTCTAAGTATAAATCTATCCATAATTTTTTGTGGATTTTATTACTTAATTTTTTTTATTTTACCTATGGGTGGTGTTCTTCTTATAATATTACTCTCTTCCATTGATTTGGAAGAGTTATTATCACTTCTATTCTTGGTCTAAATATGTTAAAACCTATTTTTTAAATCTACACTTTCAAAAAATCCTAATTTTTTTTCAAGCCTACATGGATTATAATAAAAATAAA
Source organism: Viscum album (assembly GCA_963277665.1). Taxonomy (NCBI): domain Eukaryota; kingdom Viridiplantae; phylum Streptophyta; class Magnoliopsida; order Santalales; family Viscaceae; genus Viscum; species Viscum album. The sequence goes on along the minus strand of OY728155.1, from coordinate 1,282,865,138 downwards.
TCTAGACCCTTCATCACATCATCTTGAGAAGATTAACCCTTAACATCAAATTACATGGTGAACCCTTCTATGATACTTTTCAACTAATTTTGATTTACAAGATATATTGATCTTTTTTATGACATATTTTCTTCTTTCACTACCAATATTTATTCAAAACTCTCAGTATATTATCTTACTCATCCACCTTAAATTTATGATTATAAATCTAATAAAAGTATTCCACTTCCCTTATTTTATATTACTATTTTTCATCATCCACATTCTTATGAAATTTATCTAATTTTTCTATTTTATTTCATCAGTTGTGTGTTAAGACAAGCATCAAACTCACCATTCAATATGCACTCTATTTATATATTTTTTTTCTACTAACCACTACTTGAGGTGTAAAAACATTTTTCAACATGACCCATAAGATTAAATTCATAATATGATTAAATACTAGATGATGAATTCGTTTTCACCTTCTTAATCATCTTTATCATTTTATATCAAAAATGTTTCTTCTTACTCTTATCCCATCTTTTTAGGGTCACTCATTTTTCTCATCTGAATCAACAACCTTCTTCTTGGGGGAATTAATCGAAATGTGAAGAATTCCATTGTATATGTATAACCTTGTTGGTTTATTTTCCCAAACTTTATTATTGACTTGCTTGAACTTATTTGATATAAGTGTAACAATTTAATTGAAGGCTTCATCATCTTCCTCTCTTTCAAAATCACTAGATTCTATAACATATTAATATTTTATCTTTATCATTTTTATGGCTTCAAAAGATATCTCATCCTTTACTTTATTGTTAAAAATTGGAGTATTTATAATTTAATAATCTATTAGAATATTATTAAGCTTATCCAAGGATAGATATTCCCAATCTTACAAATATAAAAACACAAAATCAAATATTTTTAGAAAGTTTCTCATTAATTTTTTAACAATAATAAAATAATCTAGCTTCTCACCAAACCCTAGGAAATTCTAACAATCTCATAAAATCATGTAAATAGTCATTAATTTTTTCATCATCATCCATTTTAACATCCCAAAACCTGCTCCTCCACACTTTTAATATAGCTTCCTTGAATTTTTTATTTCCTCAATAATTGTTCTTCAATTTATCTATAAATTTCTTAGTAGTTTAGAGTTCCTTAACATTTTTGTAAAACCTATCTTAAAGATACATCAAGATTGAATTTAAAGATTCTTAATCTAATTACATATTTATCATTTAAGGAAAAATTCATAGGATCGTCCTCAATAAAGGGTGAAAACCCCACCAAAATAGAATCTCTCACTTCTAGACCAAGTGATAGGAGGTTGGGTTTTATCATGTTCCTCCAACTATGGTAGTTCTTTCCATCAAATGTAGGGACACCCCAACTATTTATAGGATTAAAATTATTCAAACTCATCAACTTATAAGATCTTTTAGAGGTAACTTTAAATTATCTAATTCTATGTGAAATTACTCATTTCAAATTAAACACTGAGAGGGGGCAAAATTTATGGTCTAATTTTTATGAATTCTCCTTATAAATTCAACCTCTTAGACTTATTAAGGTCTTGATTCACTCAATAAATTCTCATGGACTCACCTCATGTGTATTAGTAATAAGAGAAAGAATAGTACAACATATTTACAAGTTTTGACTAGAAATACCAATGCCTTATCATGATTTTTTAGTCCTACCAATCATAGATTCTTTCACAATATACCCAAGTGGTTACAACCAAGGACCATCCAATTCCTATTAATATAGATTATTACTTTTTATGGGATTCCATAGTCTCAAAAAAAGAAATAAATCACCACTAAAAAGTATGATTCAAATATATAAGGACCTCCTATTACTTTAGGTGATCTGAACACTGCTTGATAGTGATCTTTGTCTACAAACAAGCTTGATAAATATGATCTTCTCATATACAGAACCTCTAAAAACTTTATTAGATGACAATTGGGATTATAGATAATTGTATTGAAACTAACTTTGGATATTTGATAATATAATCCATCTCAATATATTTCATACTCAAGAATTCACACTTCTTCAACCTTGAATAACTCTTGGATTGGGTCTCCTTCTTCTCTCCTCTACAAAGAGAAGTATCAAGTTCTCAGTCTCTTATAAATTATCTCATAAAAAATTATCGCAATTATTTTAGCACTTATTATGTATATTTTCTTCACATATTATTCCTAGATATCTATTTATCCCTCTTGATTCTCATTTCATCACACTTATCAATGAGTGAACCTTAACTTTATTCATTATCTTGTAATATTAAAATACCCCCAAAATGAATAAATTAATTTAATTTAGAAAACTAATTTAAAACTCAGAATTATATAGGATTCCCATAACATATTAGTATGATGATATCCTCAGATCATTTATTAAATAACTTTTTCACATGGGTAAATTCCCACAATCTAAAATATTACTTTTCATATTTAACGATTGTCTCTAGTCAAATTCCACAATCTCCCTTCTTCAATTTTATCAACTTAATAAAACCCATTTTAGAATATATTGTAGATATGTAACTAAAAAAGAATAAATAATTAATATAAGTATTTATTAATCTTAGAAAAAATAAATTTCTCACATCACTACAATAGCTTCAAACTCGTTATATTTAACCAGTAGAATCATGAACAACACATCACGGTACAACTAATGAAAATTCAGCATCTTGAATATCAATACTCAAAAATCTTAGCAATAATCACTATATTAACTGATGTAAGTGATTATTTGAACTTTAATATATCACAACATCATCACATTAAACTTATAGATATATTTTTTTTGAATTTTTTCTCTCAAAAAATTTGGTTTCAACTTTAATCCATCTTTATGTAGTTGAATTCATGATCAAATATGTTATTCATTTAATGTAGCTCATAATATCACCGTTCATCTTGAATCACAATATTTTTATTTATGTTTTAATCATTCAAGATCAATTCATGAATTGATAGATTTAATTTCTATCAAAATTTTAAAATTCAAGAAATCCATAATTTTACATAGTAGAATTAGCAGTTTTTTTAAAAAGAATAAAATTTACATGACATAGAAATATATTATGTGCTATAGAAATTCATACATCACCGTAATAATTCTTATGTATACATACTTTTAAAAAATTAAATAAACTCAAAATCCATATTCCCATCTCAAATACAGTACCAGAAGAAGGAAATATCATATATAGCTGCAAAGTCTTTTGCGCATTTATAAAAGTCTTTTGTATAGAATTCCTCCATCATCTCAAAGTCATACGAATTTTACTTCAGTCTCATGAATTTTTTGTTTTTTATTCTCCAAAACAAATTCATATGAATCAATAAATTTATATGGGTGTAAATATTTATCCACCTCATTTAAAAGTCTTACAGGCAGTTCTAAATATTGTACACCCTGTACTGAATTTAAAAATTTCACTCAACTAAACTATAAACATATTTGGATAATAAAAATAAATTATTAACCACTAAAAATAATCTCAAATAATCTCATAAACCTCATTAAGTAGGTATGTATCACCATATCATAGTAGATTCAATAATTATCATTATTTTGGATGATTTCTCATAACTTCCAAGCTTATGTAACCTTTTATCCATGGATATTCAATCAAATATCCAGTGACCACTTCAAAAACAATAAATAAACTCCATTAGATAGTATTTTATCTATTCCCACATGTGTGTATCATAAATATCATCACAATAAAATAACACACTCAAAAAAATTCTTTGTCTTGAATATGTCTAAGTAAAAATTCAAAGTTGTAGCCTATAACATCCTTTTCTATATAACATGGAAGAACATGTCTCCAATATATTATTAGTTTCTCAATATATATTGACACAATATTAAATTATCAAGGAAACTAATATTATTGAAAAAATACAATTCAATCCAATAGGAACAACAAAATGAAACCACATAAGATTATAATCAATATTAAGTAAGAATAGACTATTTTAATATAAGATAGATTTTTGGAAGGAGGTTTCGAAAGGATAATTAAATAATGAGATTAATTATATTACTTAATTGATTAAACATTTTGATTTTTTATTTCAAATAATAATTATAATTGATTTTTATTTAAGATATTAAAAATAATATTACATCATAAGGTTTAAATCTGTGTTGTGAAAGAAAATTCATGTGTAGAGAATGATGATGTAGGTTTCATGGAAGCTTGAAGAAGAGAAGGAAAGTTTAATTAGAGATTGAATGATTAATTAAATGAGTAATAATTAGGAAATATCATATATAATTAAATTATAAAAATGATAAGGTCATTGCTGGAGGATTTCTTAGGGTTTATTTTACTAGGATATTTGAGGAGAATTAAAATAAAGAGTTTTTAGAAGATCTATGTGTGAAAATTATGTAATTTTAAATATGAATATTTTAAAATAAATATATATTAAAACTTGAAATATTTTAATAAATAAGTTTTAATAGTTTTATTTGAGAATATTTTGTCCCACATTTCAAAGGATTTACATATTTTAATAATGGAAAGACATTTCACATGATGTTATTTTGAGTTTATAAAAAGAATAAGATAAAAATAGATGTGGTGATAGAGAGTGATTGATAAAAATTTAATATTGGGTTTTCTATAAATCTTATATATTTTGGAATATTAGAGAGGGTATTATTGAGAGATTGGTGGTGTCTTAATTCTGAATATTCTATCATTATCAAAGAGAAGAAGAAGATAAAGAAGGACAAGGGAGAAGAGATAGACATGTGCCATTTTTGTTATCATCTATGTCAAGACTTTTAAATAATTAGGAGTTATTGTTATTGAATATCATAAAAATTATCAAATAAGAATGTGGAGTAAAAATACAATTTATTTTTTCATTCCATGCATAAATTTATCATTCTTATATTGAGGGTAAATGTATGAATTTCAAGTTACATATATTAAACATTAACTAGTTGTAAAATAACTTAGTTTTAGGAAGAAGATATAAACTTTTTATTTTATGAATCCTTTTTCTAAAGTGAAGATATTTTTCATTAGTGTGGTTGGAAGAAAACAATTGTAAATTGAAGAGAGATGGTATAAAGAACCATTTCAGAGATTGTATAGAATTTTCAAGAGATAGCCTCAAGGTTAATGGATGATACCTTACCTATATATTCACTTTAAATTATTAGTGAATCACCTATATATTGAAATTTACCTGAAAATATAAAGGTGTAGATACCCATATTGGGATTGAAACTTATAAAAATATTGTGCACAATACCCTATTTAATTTCAATCTTACAAGTGGTGTGAATGCATTGAGTAAAACATATGAGATCTATAAATCCTTATATGTGAAGATTTTCAAATACATTTGAGTAAAAAGAATTTTTTAAAATCTGGTCCACACTAATTCACCACCCCCTCCCACTTAGGTGACAGAATAGATCACTAGGAACTATAGTTTTGAAATATAGGGATGGTTCTTCAATTCCTTTAAGATATTGGAGAGTCTGCTTTATCACTTATCAATTATCCCTTCATAGATTCACTATAAAACCATTAACAACTCTCATTGTAAGAAGTATATTTATACTTGTACAATAGTGACCCATATTTTTCATACAAAGATGTTACATAGTATTATATGAATATTTATTACATAACATAACAATCTATTCCAGAATCATATAGATCTAGTTAATTTGGAAACATAGATACATAAATAGATTTTTCATATGAGGTCTATAAAATACCCCACTATGTTCTTCCCAACTAGAACCCTTCTTATACATATCATACTTAATACCTTTATTCATAACTTGGGGAAAGGAAAAATAATAAAGGGTTAGATTAGATGCTCAATAGGGTTAAACAAGGGAGATGTTACTCATCACGTAAACATAACATGACAAGAAGGGTATGAGAACATGAGAATAACATTTTAAAATCATACCTTTCATATTATAGGTCATAGTATTGAATCATTGCAAAGATATTAGAAGTTAATAAGACCTAAAACATAAAGGAATATAATAACATGATCCATGAGAGCATAACATTTTCATAAGACATAGATTTTTTTCATACATATAAAAATTGAAAATCATTTCCTTAGTAGTCATTCTTCATTACCAAGACTTCATAGTAGATTGGTTTCATAACTCATTCCATCATAATAGTCAAATTTTACTCATAACATCCTCATAGTGGAAAGAGTCCCTCACTAAACTGGGTTTACTCCCCATTCCATTCATGTTTATCTCATGAGATATCCATATTTACCAAATTAATTTGAGAGAAATATAATTATTATACCACCCATTATATAATGAAAATCATACATATGTGTTCCACAAGATCATAAGACATTTATCATATCATAACCTATGAAAAGGAAACATGTTTTATAAACATTTCATTGAAGTATAACCTATGGAAAATAAATGGATTTCATAAACATTTAATCATTTCATCATAGCATAACCCATGGAAAATAAACAAGTTTTATAAACATATCATTATTTCATCATAACATAACGCATGGAAAGGAAACATGTTTTATAAAAATCTTATCATCATAATTATAAAACATCTAGAGAAAGAATAAGGATGGTATCATTGGATCATATCCCAAGTATAAATTCAAGTAACATAAAAGGACGTCATCATAGATGAAAAATGACTTTAAAAGATCGCTTGAAGCATGTATTGAGGAAAATTGACTTTTCACTTTGAAATAACTTATTTAAATTTAAAAAAATTCCCAAATATTAAAGAAAAAGAATTGTTTAAAAAACCATGGGAAATTGTAAAATGATCTTTAAATAATTAAGTGTTCATGATGGTGGGAAATTTTATTCATGCCATATAAGTTAAAAGAAAACATTACTATCACACTTCTGTAAAAAGGAACCTCATTAATAAAATGACAAGAATATTCCTATTTAAACCATTTTATAAAAATTAAAACATGGGTAAAAATGAATTTAAAAAATCATAATATAATATTAAAATCATTTTTATAAAAAATGGACATGAAAGAGAAATATTTTTCGACCAAAGAATGAAATAAAATTAGTTTTCCTTAAAAACAACATTTCAGTACCTTGAGTACATAAAGTGAGTAAAATGAAATGAAAATATTTATTATCAATAAATAATCATAGTATAATAAAATTCATGAGTTTCTTGATAGTTTCATCATAATATTTCATTATTTAAAAATTAATCACTAACAATACTAATAAATAATGAGATTGTAACATAAAACACTTACAACCTTGGTAACTTTAGAACCAAAAACTTATGAAAGATGGAACCTTATATGGATATGTAAATAAAAATAATTTTCATGATTATCATCATAAAATACATTAATAGGTAGTATATACACCACATGAAATAAATAAGTGGTGAATATGGCATGTGCCTCATAGGAATAAAAGTGAGAAGAAAATCTCTTACCTCAAGTTTGAATTACTTCAAAACCACTTAAACCTCCTATATAATAAATTTAATTTTATTATAATTCTATACCATAGTCATGTACATACTTATAATATCATATATTATCCAATTATTGTAGGTTCCGGGCACAGTAGAAGTGAGTGTATGGGTTTACACAACTTTAATTTTTCTATTAACAACGATCAATCCAAGATCCGTCATGATGATAAAACACTAGATCTTTAGAATAGAATGAAGAACAAAAGAAAATAAGGGATTCCCATAACCATATAGAGGATCATCATATGTTTTTTATAATTAATTTAATTAAAATACAAGAATTTCCTTAATGGAATTCTCTCTTCATTGATCCTTCTGGTCACGATCCAAAGTGATCTGTCTTTACATCATATAAGACAAGTGTAGGATTCCTCTAGCAGTGACCCACACGTGCTCCATGTATATCTAGATGTTTCCAAAGGGATATCCGGGTGCTATCATGGAATATCCTTCTCTTACGATGTATATATTCGATCTCCTTGAGAGACGCTTCCAAAGTACTCTCCTAGATCTGGTGGAGGAGGATCTCCCTCGTAACTTGAGAGCGTTCTTGGAGTAAAAGGAATTATCTCTTGGCTTGAGATATTTTTTATGATCTATTGTGAACAACCATAGATAATGGATAGGTATAATGAGAATAATTTAATTGGGATTTTATTACTTAGAATAATAAAATTAATTAATTACCTGAAATCATTTATTCATTTCATTTAATTCTTAGTAAGACCCCATGTCTAATAATAACAGTTGACTATTATTATCACTTGACATGTGCCCAGATAATTAAAAATAATATTATTTAATTAAATAAATATTATTATTTCTCATAAATCCCTAGAAAAACTACACTGTGTATATATTAATACATGGCATGTACTTTTGTTTTTCCATTTTCTTTATTTCCTCCACCACATTTATTAGACCTTGAATAATAACTATTTATTTATTAAATAAATATCACTGCATTACTCACTAAAAAAATATTATTTTTTCCCACAATATATTCTCTAGAATAACTAGTGTTGAAATAAATGTGATCTGGCATCCTTGAATAATTATTAAACCACAATCAGGAATAATCTTTATTCAACTTGTTAAATGAATATTTAACTAAGATACATGGACACAATTAGAATGTGACCCTCTAGGCCACTTTCTCAGTGGAATTAGGTGGATCATACCTAAATTCCAAGGTTAGCATCTAGCAACACGCCAAGGAACCCATAGAGAAATAAGTTAACACTGAAATAATGTGTCACCTCATACGAATGATTACCGTGTAATGTAATCTATTTGTCTTGATATCTTCAATCAAGTGGGTTGTATGCTAGTACCACCAGCTAATGTTCTTGATTATTCTTTCTTTGAGTACTTGGAATTTAACTCTCCTGTTCCTTACCATTTCCATGGATTTGTTTAGGCTATATCAATTCCATAAAAGGGCTTGAGATATAAACTTCTGTAATTGAACATGAGGTAAAAATAATTTCTTGCATTATCTATTAATAAAGTAGTGCTCGTGATGCACCCAACATATCCTACTTCACTGTGAACAGTGTTTCATCACATTTTCCGTTATTACATCTAAGTGTGTGGGTTGTAATACCCATTAATAATAACATTAAAGTTTAAGGACCAATACACAAATCCCCAGATAGGAACATACAATGACACTATGAAATGTGTATTTCCTAATGGTGGGTCTTGTTCTCATAATATCCTCCTGGATATTACCAAGGGATCACACCATGATAAGGTGCCTCATATTTTTATGAGTCCTCACCCATAATGGCCTATATTATTTGTATCCATAAAATATCAGCATTCGTCTATAAAAAATATATTCAAGAATAGTGTTATGGAACTTCTGAGTTGTCATCATAGCAGGGATCTACTATGACCCTTTAGTGAAATAGCTATCCTTAAGACATTATCACATGCATTGTCACATAGAAGAACAATTAAGATGTCATAAGGTATTTATTAATATTCAAATACATGAATATAAGTTTATCATAAAGTAAAAAAGTAGTTGGTTCTAGGCCACCAACTTCAATAGACTTCCACATGGACTAGAGACAATTGCTAACAACCTTTAACCCTCTATCTATCACATGATATTCATGCTTCTACTGAGATAGGCCTTTAGTCATTATGCCTTCCACATTATCTTATGTGGACACTCTACTCACTGCAACTTCACCCCTTTTATAGAAATCCCTCAAAAGGTGATACTTCTATAGAATGTGCTTTGTCTCTTGATGTGACCCTGGTTATTTTTCAAGAGCCAACACTATAGTATTATCACAATACAATGTGATAGTATATTTACTGTCAGGAACCACATCAAGCTATTGGACAAAGTTATAAATCCCGATGGCTTCCTTGGATTCATCAGAAGCCGGTATATATTTCGGACTCCACTATAGAATTGGCGACAACTGGTTGCTGTGAACTCTTCCATCTCACAGCTCCTTCGTTGAGACAAAAAACATATCTTGATTGTGACTTCAGATCATTCTGATCTATCTAAAAACCAAAATCATCATACCCTCTAATGAAAATCTCTTATTCTCCTCCATACACTAGGAACATATCCTTAGTTCTTAGATATTTAAGGATAGTCTTAACTATAGTCCAATGTTGTTCTCCTAGATCTGCTTGATATATTCCAACCATGCTCGGTGCATAAGCAACATCAGGTCTGGTACATAACATGGAATACATGATGGATCCTATAACTGATGTGTATGGGAACTTACTCATCCTATATTTCTCTCGTTGTGTCTAAGGACACATTCTCTTATAAATATGTAGGCCATTCGACATTGGAACCAATCCCCTCTTGGATTGTTCCATACTAAATCTCTTTAGTATCTGGCCAATGTATGTACCCTGACTTAGTCCAAGTAGCCTCTTGGATCTATCATGATTTATCTTGATCCCTAGAATGTAGGTTGCTTATCCTAAGTCCTTCATGTATAAATACTTATTTAACTAGTCCGTAAATTACTTTAATACTTTTACATCATTTCCAATAAGTAATATGTCGTCAACATATACTACTAGGATAACGACCAAATTCCCATTAAACCTTTTATAAAAAAATGGATCCAATTCATTATTAATGAAACCAAATTCCTTTATAGCTTCATAAAATCGAATGTTCTATGACCTAGATACTTTATTTAATCCATAAATGGATTTATGCAACTTGAAAATCTGTTTGGATTCACTTAGTGTAACAAACCATTCTGGTTATGTAATATAGACATCTTCCTAAAGGTTCTTGTTAAGGAATGTTGTTTTGACATCAATTTTCCAAATCTTGTATCCATGGTAAGTTTCCATGGAAAGTATGATTATTATGGATTTAAACATGGAAACTGAAAAGAAGGTTTCATCATAGTTAATTACATGATGTTGTCTGAATCCTTTATCCTCTAGCCTTGCTTTATAGGTGCTAAATTGACCTTCCATGTTCATCTTTCTCTTGAATACCCATTTTCATCCAATAGGCTTCACATCAACTGGGCCATCAACCAGAACCCAAAATTGTTTCTGATACATGGAACCATCTCATAATTTATATATTCTATCCATCTTGTAGCTTCTGAGCTCTCAAATTCTTCCTTGTAGGAGAGAGGTTAATAATTTTCCAACAATAATGATTCACCATACTCGGTGACTAGGAATCCAAATCTCTCAGGTTCCCTTACCTCTTTTGAGCTTCTACATAGTACTTATGTTTCTGGAACTTCTTCCACAGGTACTTATGGAACTTGTTCTTGTACCAACTCCTATGTATCTTGAGCATCAACTTCATCGAAGTCAATCTTTCCCCCACTATAATTTTTTAGGATGTGCTCCCTCTCAAGAAAGACGACTTTTCAGGTGACAATCACTTTCTTGTTTGAAGGTTTATATAGGTAGTATCCTTTTTTTTCTTTGGGATATCCTATAAAGATACACTTTGTGCCTCAGGGTTCTAGTTTGTTGCCTAAGAATGCCTTAACAAACACCTCTCATCCACATACACATGTGTGTGACAAAATGGGTTTATATCCATTCCATAACTTGGAGAGAATTCCATTTTCCTCCATAGTTGGTACTCGATTTAATGTGTATGTCATAGTTTGTAATGCATATCCAAAAAAGGATAATGGAAGATCTATATGACTCATCATTGACCTCACCATGTCCAATAAGTTTTGGTTCCTCCTTTCACTAAAACCATTCCACTGTGGTGTATAAGGAGGAGTGAGTTGAGATAGAATCCTAGACTCCCGTAAAAGGTCAATGAACTCTTGGTTCAGATATTCTACACATTGATCCAATCTAATATTCTTTATATTATTACCAATATTATTCTCTACTTAATTCTTGAATTCCTTAAATTTCTCCAAGGACTCTGACTTATACCTCATTAAGTATATATATCCATATCTACTCAAATAATGAGTAAAAGTAATGAAGTAAGAATATCCACCTCTAGATTCTACTGAAAATGGTCCACAAACATCTATGTGTACCAATCCTAGAATCCATTTGGACCTTTCACCCTGTCCAATAAAATGCAACTTGGTCATTTTCCCTTATAAACAAGTGTGACATCTATCAAGTGGTTTTAGATCAGTAGAGTCGAAATAACCATCTTGTCCGAGCTTTGTCAAATGCTTCTCTTTTACACGACTGAGATGGTGATTCCATAACTAGGTGTTTTATGAATCATGTGAGTTTTTCTTGTTATCAATTTCTAATACTTGGTTTTCAAAGTTTAATACATACAAAACGTTATTTAAATGTTCCATACCATAACATATGTTGTTCTTATAAAAGAAACAACCCTTATTTCCAAACCTGAAAATAAATACATCTATATCCAAACATGATACATAAATTGTGTTTTTGGTAACACTAGGTACATAATAACAGTTATTTAAAACCAAAAATATACCAGTTGGCAATGAGAGATGGAAATCGCCAATTGCCAATTCAGTCAGCCTCGCACCATGGCATCTTGAAGATCCACCTATCCTCTGGAAATATTTCTAAATCTACTTGGTTCCTTTATTTGAATACATATGTGATCCCCAACTATTATATCTAATACCTAATGTGTAGAAATGGAAATATTACACTCGATAATGAATGCACCTTTAGTGTACCCATGCTTCTGGGTGCAGTTCCTCTCATAGTGGCATGGATTTCCACATGAAAAATACACCTCCTCATATTCCTTTATCTACCTATAGATCTTCCCATTCTGGAGGGATGGTGATTGGGGGATTTAGATCATTTATAAATTCTTGGACCCTTTACCTTGTCCTATATTTTCTTATTCACCATAAGGGTTGTGGGTTCGTCACTCCCCATGTCCTTATCTACCTAGCGAATTAAGGTTATAAGTTCTGATAGACAATTATCATTGTTTCTCATGTTGTAGTTGAAAATAAATCTAGATAAGGTCTTGGGCGGTGATTATAGGATGACAACTTTATGTAACTAATATGGGAACTTACTCTCTAAGATGTCTAGATGTTCAATGTATCCAATAAGCTTGAATACATGAGGGAAAGTTGGCACATACTCTCCAAGCCTAATTGTAAACAAAGTGTTGGATATCTCATATCTCTCATGTCTCACCTTCTCTTTAAAGAGATCCTTATGGTGAGACATCATGTTATATGCGTCCATGTTTTCATGTTGCTTTAAGAGATCATTAGATATGTATGATAGCATGAAACATTGTACATATATGGCATCATCCAAATGTTTTATATAGAGATATATTTCCTCACCACTATCCTTGTTTCCATGCACAATTGGAATAGCCTCCTCCAGTATATACAATTTCATGTTGTGGCGTAGGATGATGTTTAAACTCCTCTACCACTCCTAGAAATTGGTGCTAGTGAGAAGGTTTTACTTCTCAAGTATGGTCTGTAATGATATTTTTTATGTCATTTTTCTTACCATTTTTACAAATTAAGATGATAAAATATTTAGTACTTTATCATGATAAAACTAAGACAAATAAATAAATTAATACTTTTTAGTCTCCCACTATTTTATCAAAATCTAATAGACCTCGCCATTGACTTAGGAATATTATGTTTCCTGAATATTCTAGTGGAAAGGATCCATATTTACCTTCTCATTACCCCAACTAGGGTTGGTTAAGAAACTTTAAAGGTTTTAGGTAGGCATTCCAAATTCCAACCGCTTTAACTCGCAGCTCCTTGATCCGCTGAGTGGACTCCCCAATCCTAAAATCCTTTTATTTTGGATTTCCTCAACCTTTGCCTCTTGGTCACACAAAGTCCTACTATGGCAGTCAACACTTTGTTGGGTCGGAAGAACACCCCAAGGAGGGAATGAGGGAAAGATGGCAAGAGGGGGGTGAATTGCCTTTTAAAAATAATTAACAAATTAAAAGTCAAAAATCAAAGTGCAGCGGAAAATAAAAGAGGCAATCACACAAGAACTTGATAACGGAGTTCGGCCAAAACCCGGCCTACGTCTCCGCTCCCAACTCAACCGTTGAGAGATTCCTACCGCTTGCTTTTCAATGGTTTTAGCAAGAAACCCACTAGGCTTTAAGGTAGCACTAGGACCTATTACAGCTTGCTTTTATTGGTTTAGCAAGAACCCACTTGCTTTTAATGGTTTAGCAAGAACCCACTAGTCTTTTTACGGGTGAAGACTAGCTCACCGAGACACAAGCCTTTTAAAGGAAAAGCTTGAGAAAACCTCTTCACACCTTAGTGGTGGTGTGAGAACCCAAAGAAGGGGAGATGAGAAAAGAGTTGGGGTTTGTAGGCACAAACCCAATTTTAAAGCTCAAAAAGAGATAAACAATAAAACCCGTAATGGAGAAGCCTTGGGCGCCTTTGATTGATTGATGATGTTTGAGGGCCGCTTCCAAGCTTCTATGTTGGGTCGGAAGAACACCCCAAGGAGGGAATGAGGGAAAGATGGCAAGAGGGGGGTGAATTGCCTTTTAAAAATAATTAACAAATTAAAAGTCAAAAATCAAAGTGCAGCGGAAAATAAAAGAGGCAATCACACAAGAACTTGATAACGGAGTTCGGCCAAAACCCGGCCTACGTCTCCGCTCCCAACTCAACCGTTGAGAGATTCCTACCGCTTGCTTTTCAATGGTTTTAGCAAGAAACCCACTAGGCTTTAAGGTAGCACTAGGACCTATTACAGCTTGCTTTTATTGGTTTAGCAAGAACCCACTTGCTTTTAATGGTTTAGCAAGAACCCACTAGTCTTTTTACGGGTGAAGACTAGCTCACTGAGACACAAGCCTTTTAAAGGAAAAGCTTGAGAAAACCTCTTCACACCTTAGTGGTGGTGTGAGAACCCAAAGAAGGGGAGATGAGAAAAGAGTTGGGGTTTGTAGGCACAAACCCAATTTTAAAGCTCAAAAAGAGATAAACAATAAAACCCGTAATGGAGAAGCCTTGGGCGCCTTTGATTGATTGATGATGTTTGAGGGCCGCTTCCAAGCTTCTATGGAGGTGCTCTTGGATGTGGAAGTTGTTGGAGCACTTTGGGTTCCCTTGGAACAATCCGTCGGAGCTTCGCCAAAGATGTAAAAATGTGTCCGGTGGCTTGTTTTTTTTGTTCCGGGGCTTCCTAGGCCTTTATTTATAGGCTAGGAACCTTCAAGTATCCGTTGGAGGGCTTTGGAGCCGTTGGAAAAGGCCTCGGAGCCGTTGGGAGGCTTTTGGAGTTGACTGGTCAAAGCCAACGGCTAGTTTGACCAGTGCTACCGGCTGGCCGGTACAGCTCCACCGGCTGGCCGGTGCCTTGGCAGTGGAGGAGAAGTCTGGTCCAGGGGCCACCGGTCGACCGGTACATCTCCACCGGCTGGCCGGTGCCTTGGTAGAGAAGAAGAGTCTTGATCCAGGCTCCACCGGTCGACCGGTGAGGAGCCACCGGCTGGCCGGTGGAAAGACAGTAGATTGCACTATTTGGGCTGGATGCCACAGGTCGACCGGTGGCAGAGCCACCGGTCGACCGGTGGGAAGGCAGTAGCTACCCCTTGAGTCTGGGTGCCACCGGCTGGCCGGTGGTGAAGCCACCGGTCGGCCGGTGGACTGAATTTCAGTCCATTTCTGCCTCTTCCTTGGTCAACTTCTTGGCAATCAAATGCCTATCAACACAAACACTTAAAACACAATGTTAGATAAAAATGAAAGTGATTGTGATCATGAAAATCAAACAACGAGAGGTTCGAGATGTACAACAATCTCCCCCTATTTTGATGATCACAATCACTTAAACAATTAAAGTAAAAACATGAATTGAAAGGAATGCTTAAATAAAATGAAATGTAAAGCAAAGCATGATCAAAAAAGTTTCTCCCCCAATCAATCAAGAAATTCTCCCCCTTTGTGATTATCAAAATAGAGTGGGGCATAAAACTTGATTGAGGGAACACTTTGAAAAACAAAAAGAGATTTGAAAATCAATTGAGATTTTTGAAATTGAAATGAAAATTTGAATATCAGTTTGAATTGAAAGTTTTGAATCAAAAACCAATTGAAAGAGATTTTTGAATTAAAAATTCGAATTGAATATTTTGAAATGAAAAATTTGATACCAAGTGTTGAAATTGAAAGATTGAAAAAAAAAAAAAAAAAAAAAATTGAAATTTAAAAGCTAAATTTTGAAAGAAAATTTTTAATTCACAAAAAGGCTTAAAAGAACCTAACTCCCCCTAAATAAAAACAACTAATCACCGGGGAGCGGTTTTTGAAACCGTGACAAATTTTGGTCCCGTGAGACTCGCCAAAAGGGATTTTTCAATCCAATTTGTTTCATGGCGGGTCTTCTCCTATAAAACTCATCGGAAAAGAAAATACTTTTGGGTTGACCATACCGGGCGTTTTTACAATTACATTCATAAATTAGGTGCCCGGTTTTCTTGCAATAATTACAAAATTTATAATCGGAGCTCCCCCTTACAAAAACAGTTTGAGCATGGGAGGAGGAAGCTCGGTTGGTATATCCTAACCCTTGGGTGGTTCTAGATATACGTTGGGAACCAAGCAAATTGTTCAAATTTTGTTCCCCTTGGGTGAACTTAGCAAGGGTCTCCCTAAGGTCTTTGATGGTTGATTCCATGGAATCAACATTTGGAAAATTTTGGATTTTAAGGGACATCTCCTCCTTCTCTTTGAGAAGTTGTTCTTTTTCGGAGGAGAGTTTTTTGAAATTCTTTTTCAACGCGACAAATTTAGAAGAGAGTTCATGAAAACCTTTTTCCAATTGATCTCTAGCAAATGAGAGTTCTTCATAAGAAAGATGATTTAAAGAATTGGAATTTGAAGAACAAGAGGAGGAGTCGGAAGATGTTACCTCATGGAATGCCATTAGGCATTTTGTACCGTTGTCGCTTGAGGAGGAGGAGGAGGAGGATGAGGAGGTGTCACTCCATGTCGCCTTGAGGACCTTTTTCTTTCCTTTCTCCTTTGGCGTGGCCCGTTTCTTGTTGAGTGGGCAATCGGGCTTGTAATGGCCCTTTTCGCCGCACCCGTAGCATTTCACCTTGGGCTCGGGTCTTGCGGTGGGTTCTTGCTTTCGATGCTTGCGGGATTTCTTCTTCTTCTTATGCATCTTCATGAATTTTTGCATTTGGCGGGCGAGATTCTCCATTTCTGAGTCGCCGCTTGATGATGAGGAAGGAGATGAGGAAGAAGATGAGGAGGAGCTTACTTCCTTTTGTACCTTGAGGGCGATGTTCTTTGGGGTCTTGATTGGTGTGCCCTCCTTTTGAGCTTGCCTCCTCATCGTGATCTCATAAGTCATGAGAGATCCGATGAGCTCCTCTACCGGCATATTTTTGACGTCCTTAGCTTCTTGGATCGCCGTCACCTTTGGTGCCCATGAGCTCGGAAGGACCCATAGAATCTTCTTGACCATTGCTTCAGCTGAAACATCATCACCAAGAGACTTTCTACCATTGCACACGTCAGTAAATCGAGTAAACATTTCAGAAATTGATTCATTTGGGTGCATGGAAAAAGATTCAAAATCTTGTCTATACATGTCTAACCGAGTATCCTTCACTTTATTAGTGCCCTCATGGGTCACTTCCAATAGTTTCCAAATCTCATGTGAAGTGGTGCAAGTGGAAACTCGGTTGAACTCATTTCGGTCAAGGCCGCAATGTAGAGCGTTCATGGCTTTGCCATCAAGCTCAAAGTTTCTAATATCGGCGGGGGTCCATTTGGATTCGTCGGGGGTAGACAAAGTATAGCCTTGCATGACAATTTTATAAATGGGATATCCTATACTTCTAAGAAAAGTGGTCATGCGGGTTTTCCAATAATTATAGTCGGTTCCATCAAAAAATGGAGCCCGACCCAAAGAGTAGCCCTCGGGGGCGAAAGAGGTGGATGCCATCACAATGGATCTTTGAATTTGAAACCTTTTAAGGTATTACTCAAATTATCCTCTGATACCAATTGTTGGGTCGGAAGAACACCCCAAGGAGGGAATGAGGGAAAGATGGCAAGAGGGGGGTGAATTGCCTTTTAAAAATAATTAACAAATTAAAAGTCAAAAATCAAAGTGCAGCGGAAAATAAAAGAGGCAATCACACAAGAACTTGATAACGGAGTTCGGCCAAAACCCGGCCTACGTCTCCGCTCCCAACTCAACCGTTGAGAGATTCCTACCGCTTGCTTTTCAATGGTTTTAGCAAGAAACCCACTAGGCTTTAAGGTAGCACTAGGACCTATTACAGCTTGCTTTTATTGGTTTAGCAAGAACCCACTTGCTTTTAATGGTTTAGCAAGAACCCACTAGTCTTTTTACGGGTGAAGACTAGCTCACCGAGACACAAGCCTTTTAAAGGAAAAGCTTGAGAAAACCTCTTCACACCTTAGTGGTGGTGTGAGAACCCAAAGAAGGGGAGATGAGAAAAGAGTTGGGGTTTGTAGGCACAAACCCAATTTTAAAGCTCAAAAAGAGATAAACAATAAAACCCGTAATGGAGAAGCCTTGGGCGCCTTTGATTGATTGATGATGTTTGAGGGCCGCTTCCAAGCTTCTATGGAGGTGCTCTTGGATGTGGAAGTTGTTGGAGCACTTTGGGTTCCCTTGGAACAATCCGTCGGAGCTTCGCCAAAGATGTAAAAATGTGTCCGGTGGCTTGTTTTTTTTGTTCCGGGGCTTCCTAGGCCTTTATTTATAGGCTAGGAACCTTCAAGTATCCGTTGGAGGGCTTTGGAGCCGTTGGAAAAGGCCTCGGAGCCGTTGGGAGGCTTTTGGAGTTGACTGGTCAAAGCCAACGGCTAGTTTGACCAGTGCTACCGGCTGGCCGGTACAGCTCCACCGGCTGGCCGGTGCCTTGGCAGTGGAGGAGAAGTCTGGTCCAGGGGCCACCGGTCGACCGGTACATCTCCACCGGCTGGCCGGTGCCTTGGTAGAGAAGAAGAGTCTTGATCCAGGCTCCACCGGTCGACCGGTGAGGAGCCACCGGCTGGCCGGTGGAAAGACAGTAGATTGCACTATTTGGGCTGGATGCCACAGGTCGACCGGTGGCAGAGCCACCGGTCGACCGGTGGGAAGGCAGTAGCTACCCCTTGAGTCTGGGTGCCACCGGCTGGCCGGTGGTGAAGCCACCGGTCGGCCGGTGGACTGAATTTCAGTCCATTTCTGCCTCTTCCTTGGTCAACTTCTTGGCAATCAAATGCCTATCAACACAAACACTTAAAACACAATGTTAGATAAAAATGAAAGTGATTGTGATCATGAAAATCAAACAACGAGAGGTTCGAGATGTACAACACACTTGATGTGAACCAAGTCAAGTCAACCCAAAACCTTGAATTATAATTCCTTGATAATTGAAAGCACTCCAACTAGGGTTGGTCAAGCACTTTGAACTATGGTTCGATTATAACCAAGATTATAGAAGGCTATACCAACTTAATATTTCTTTGAGTAATTTTATCCTTATACGTAATTTCCATTTTATTATCATTGATTACATGATTTTTAATATTAAGTGGGATATACTTAAGTGATTAACCATGTATAAGATAATATTTACATATAATTCGTCTTATTTTAGTTCTATCTTGCATGCTTGTTTAATTCATTAATTGTGTGATCGCGAAAACACACCCACAAAAAATAAACCATGAAACTGGACAAAATAAAATAAATGGTATGATCATGAGCTTGTTCTATTGGTTATTTTATCTAGCAGTTGATAAACTAACCCATGACCTAATGGATAAACACCTTGAACCTTTTGGGTTCGTGTTTACAGCTTTCCACCTATCCACCTTTGTATCTCCTTAGATTGGTTTCACCTTGGATCCTAACATGAGACACCTCCACTGGATTAAGAGATACATCCATGACATATGCTTTTATCTCACTCGTAGGAGAGGGGTAAAACATGATTTTACATAAAAGAATCATTGGTAATGTAGGACCTACATATTAATGTTGATAAGGCTTGCAGGCCAAGGAATTTAATTTAAATAGATAAATTAAAAGAAACCATCCACATACAAAGGACTTAGTCTAACTCATGATTATCCCTACATGCAACAATATTTACGCATAAAAAACTAACATTAAATTCTTTAATCGTTATTATTTAAGATAAATCATGCTCAAATAAATTAATTATCTTTAATTAATCAATACTTTTATCTTAAACCCTTTTCTGATTTTTTTTAGATTCTCATCCATCATAATTTAAAACAATTAAATTCATTTAAAATTATCTTTATATATAACTTGTACCTTGGGGTAAACCCAGTGAATTCCCATCCATAACTACCCAATGAGTAGAAATTAACATTACAGAGATGTTAAATTTAACACACATATATAAAACACCTATCATGTGTTATGCCTCATCTTTACGCCCGCACCATGATACACATCTCAAGGGTTTTTATAATATAATAATAAATTTTAATAAATCTGCATAATTTAGATGAGTACATGGTGTGTATTTCCAACTACATGACGTGTACTATCATTCATCATCCATCTGAAGTACACGCTTGGGGATACAATGTGTAAATGTACTTCGAAAATATTCAGAGTACATGGCGTGTTCAGTGGGCCACACACCATGTAGTATCTGCGTTACACGGTCTCCAGTCATGCAAGCTGTGTACGAGGTACATGGTCCAATCCTAACCTAAAGGGACTACATGCCATGTCCAATGGGCCACATAGAGTGTAATCTGAAAACCATGGGCCACATATTCCTGGTCAACACACAAATTCATTAAGACTTAGACAAACTCCAATGACACAGGTTGGTTTTATAGAACAGACCTGATGTATTGAACCTTGACTACACGGTGTGTACTGTCGAATACACACCGTGTGTTCTGGTGTTATATGACCAGGAACCTTTGGAACCTTTAAATGAGACCCTCTATTTTATTTTAATCAAAATTAAAATAAAATATTGTTTATGTAAGGTGAACGAGAAATGAAATGGGAGGAACAGATCTCAAGATTCATATTTCCATAATGATTAAATTGAATTGAAACAAATAAATTATTAAATACATAAATCATCAGCAAAAAACTAAATAATTATAATCAACTATATAATCGATATAATACCACATGTAGGTTCCAGGTGCAGTGGAAGCGAATGTATGGGTGTAACCAACTTTAATTCTTCCATTAACAACGATCAATCTAAGATCTGTCACGATGATAAAATTTCGGATCTTCGATATAGAATAAAGAACAAAAGAAAATAGGAGAGTCCTAGAACCATAGAGAGGATCATCATATGTTGGTTATAATTAATTTAATTAAAAGATAAGAATAACCTTGATGGGATTCTCTCTTCATTGATGCTTCACGATCCAATGTGATCCATCATTGAGTCATAAAATCCAAGTGTAGGCTTCCTCTAGCGGTGATCCAAACATGCTCTACGTATCTCTGGATGTTGCTGAAGGGATCTATAGGTGCTAGCGTGGAATAGCCTTCCCTTGCGATGTCTATCTTTGATCACCTTGAGAGACTCTTCCAAAGAACTCTCATAGATCTGGTGGAGGAGGGTCTCCCTTGTAACATGAGAGCGTTCTTGGAGGAAAAAGAATTCTCTCTTGGCCTGAGAGATTTTTTCAGATCCGTTGTACCCAACCACAATGAATTTCTATGTCTAATGAGAATAATATAATTGGGATTTTATTACTTATAATAATAAAATGAATTAATTACCCTAAAGCATTTATTCATTTCATTTAGTTCTTAGTAAGACCCCATGTCTAATAATAATAGTTTACTATTATTATCACTTGACATGCACCCAATGAATTACACCTAATATTATTTAATTAAATAAATAATATTATTTCTCATAAATCCCCAGAAAAACTACACGGTGTGTATATTAATACACAGCATGTACTTTTGTTTTTCCATTCCCTTTATTTCCTCCACCATATTTATTAAACCTTGAATAATGACTATTTATTTCTTAAATAAATATCACTGCATTACTTGCTAATAATTATATTATTTTTCCCACAATATATTATCTCAATAAATTATTGTTGAAATAAATTTTATTAGGAATCCTTGAATGATTATTAAACCATAATCGGGAATAATCATTATTTAACTTGTTAAATAAATATTTAACTAAGATATATGGACACACTTAGTGTGTGACCCTTTAGGCCTCTTTCTCAATGGCATTAGGTGGAGCCTACCTAAAGTCCAATGTTAGCGTCTAGAAACATTCCAAATCACCCATAGAGAAAGAAGTTAATGCTGTAATGAAGTGTCACCTCATACAAACTCTTACCATGTAATGTAATCCATTTGTCTCGATATCTCCAATCAAGCAGGTTTCATGCTAGTTCCATCAACCCATGTGCTCGATTATTCTTTCTTTGACTTCTAGAAATTGAACTCTCTAATTCCTCACCATGGACATGGATTTATTTAGGCTATATCAATTCCATCAAAGGGCCTGAGATATTAACTTTCATTATTGAACAGAAGGGACAAATCCTTTCTCAGATTATCTATTAATGTAGTATTACTCGTGACGCACCCAACATATCCTAACTCATTGCGAATAGTGTTTCATCACAGTTTTCATCAATACATCTAAGTGCATGAGTTATAATACTCATTAATAATAATATTAAAGTCCAAGTACCAATACACATTCCTTTAGATAGGAACATCCAATGATACTATAAAAGGCCTATTTCCTACCAGCGGGTCTTGTTCTCATAATGTCCTCCTAGATATTACCAAGGGAACACACCATGAGAAGGTTCCTCAAAGTTTTATGAGTCCTCACTGCTAATGTCTTGTATTATTTGTGTTCCTAAAATAAAATAATCTATCCATAGAACATATATTCAAGAATAGTTTTGTGGAACTTCTAGTTTCTCATCATAGCAGGGATCCTCTATGACCCTTTAGTGCAATAGCTATCTTCAGGACATTATCACATGCATTTTCATGCAGAAGAACAATCAAGATGTGATAAGTTATTTATTAATATTAAAATACATGAATATAAGTTTATCATAAAATGAAAAATTATTTGGTTATAGGACACCAACTCCAACAATTATAACATTTCTCACTCATTTATTAATAACTTCTTATCAAAATTTCATTTTTGGGTGTTAATTGTAAATTTTTTTCATGAGAATTTCAGTTCAGTAGTTCTAGTCCTTATAATTCGACCATGGTTCTATAATCTCCATAATTTTAATCTTTATATAAATATAATATATATATGTATATGTATTATATTTAAAATAATTCAAAAAATATAGATATAGAAAAATAAATTACACCGTTCATAGAGATGGAAGGTCGTACGTATGCATGAATGTTGTTTTTAGTTTTCGACGGATTGAATAAAATAAAGGTCAATAATAATTAGAATTTAAATAATAATTATTATATAATATATATCATATATATATATATATATTAAATAAATCCTTATTACCATCCAAGTAAAGCAGTAATGAAAAAAAATCACATCGCTTCGTAGTGGTGGTAGTCCGTGCGTACACACGAGCAACATTATTGTTTTCTAATGGACTGAAAGGTAAGAATATAGATGTAATATTATAATTATAAAAGTATAAGTATTTCATAAGTATAATATATAAACTTTAAACCCATCATAATAATCATTCATGAAATATGGTAATGTAAACTGAATTGTATCACTATGTGGATATAGCATCCCGACTTTTTATCACATAAACTTTCATTACATTTTATAAAATCGAGGATCTTTAAGGTTTAGTGTCTTGGAAACCAGGAACTCAAAACATGAAAACATAAAACATTCTTCTTAAACACTTGAAAGGCTTCTCCTCATGTTCATCCTAGGTTCATTACTGCATCTCATAACCCGGGGACGTACATCAAAAGAAAGGGTGAGCAGAAGGCCCAGTAAGGGAAACAAGAGAAACATTTTACATGTGAACTTGAGATACTTCAATAAGGTCATGAAAAGAACTTTAAGGCATGCGAAAGAAATCATGAGGCATATCATAATAAAAATAACATTTTTCATAAATTTAAGATGTGGCTACATCATTTAACATAGAAAATCATGAACATATCACCAAGGTTCATCCCCAAGGTGTCACTTGAAAATTACCAAGGTTATTCACCAAGATATCGTGAAAATTGTAATCTCTAGTGGTTACATCATTACCCAATGCATTGGAGCGCTATCAGGGCGCACCCTTAAATTTGCCTTTATTATCATGTGAGACACATATATCATCATCAAACATTTCATAAATAACCCATATAGCATAAAATAAATGGGTTTCATTTCATAATCATAACGTTTTAAAAATTGCTTTAAAGATATGATCTTTACGTCACTTTAAAACCCACGGAAGGGGAGAGCGGGTCTCATGTATGTAAATCCAAAAATTTAAAATAGAACATTTTGATATATATGTGAATAAATCTGTAGAAATAAGAGCTTTGAGTATTCACTTTATAATATAAAATAATTTTGAGAAAATAGAGAGTCATTTTGAGACGAAAATTCTGCAGCATAACAGCTATGTTTCGGGGTTTTAGAGAACATTGAAAAGAGAGGGGACATGGGTCACCCACTCAAAAATGATCCATAAAACAGTATAGGGACAGAATATGAAGGATATATGAACATGTTAATGAAATTTTAAAGATGTACCATATGAAATGAAGAACATGAAAGGAAGACAAAAATAAGATTTCTCTTATGAAAATTCGGCAGCCTAACGGCGTCACTTAAACTTCAAAAAAATGAGTTGACGAGATCAAATAGGGTCTCTCATAATATGAACATAAAAGATCAGTATGATAGATTTAGATATCATAACCCAACATAATAAAAAGTAACTTGAAAGACTTGACATGAAAGTAGAACTTTGCAAAATGAGAAAGGTGAACGAATCTCTTAAAAATTCGACAGCCTAACGACACCACTTAAAACTTCAAAATACTAAATTGAAGAGATAAAATAGGGTCTCTAATAATATTAACATAATAGTTCAGTATGATAGATATATAGATCATACCCCAACATAATAAAAAGTAACTTGAAAGACTTGACATGAAAGTAGTACTTCAAAACGAGAAGGGTGAAAGAACAACTTAAAAATTCGGCAGCCTAATGGCGCCACTTAAAACATCAAAATAATGAATTGAAGAGATCAAATAGGGTCTCTCATCATATGAACATAAGAGTTCAGTATGATAGATATATATATCATACCCCAACATAATAAAAAGGAACTTGAAATATTTGACAAGAAAATAGAACTTGAAAATGAGAAGGGTGAAAGAATCTGTTACAAAAATTTTGGCAGCCTAACGACGCCACTTAAACTTTCATAAAATGAAATGATGAGAGTAAGAGGGGGTCTCTAATCATGTGAACATAAAAATGACATTATAATGAATATAAAATAACATCCTCCAACATAAGAATATGGAGCATCAAAGAAATGACATAAAAGAGATCGCTTGAAAAGAAAGAGAGGGGGTCATATCCCTTACCTTTAAAACGTAACTCTTAAAACTCAAAGGTTGGGACCTTGAGGGCTTGGGGGCACCTTGGGAGGACTCCTTGGGAGGTAATGAGACCAGAACTTCGTTGGTGGAGAGTGGGGAGTCGAATGGATGAGAGTATATCTTGGTATTTATAGGGTAAGTGAGGGGACAAGGCATTAATGGCCAAGGGACACCTCACAAGTGGTTTTCTCAAAACCATGAGCTCTCCCATGGTCTTTCCCATGGATTTAGGCCACACGGGGCCCCCAATACAATAATTCATCACCCTTGGTCGGAAAAATCTTAAAATATCTCATAGAATTATCATGACACAGTTATGATGTCATTAAACATACCGAAACCCTAAAACTGTATTTTTACTATTCACTGAAAATTCAACTTTCTCAGAAAAATCCCAAAATTTCACATTAACCAAATATCAATGCTCTGATTTCAAAAATTAACTCCATTTTATAAAAATAATTTTCTAAATATTTTTAATTTAATTTTTAAATAAATACACTATTCACTGAAAATTCATTTTTTTCAGAAAAAACCCCAAAAATTACCTTAACATAATATCGATGCTCTGAGTTCAAAAATGAAATCCATTTTATAAAAATAATTTTATAAATATTTTAAATTTAATTTTTAATTAAAAAACACTATTCACCCGAAAAAACTAATACTTGAATAATAATTTATGAAACCGTTATTTAACCATTTTATTGAATCACATTACTTAATCAAGGTTCCTAGATTATATTAATACTTTCTTTAAGTGAGATTACTAATCCATTTGGACAGATTACTAATCCTAATCATAAAATCACTATTCATAATTTACTATTCATCAAAAATTAAGTTGATCTTATTAGACTCTAAGTTTCGTACTGAAAATAATTGTAGAAGACCATTTTTTGAAAATCATTACATATTTTTATTTATTGAAGGTTTACATAAACATTTTTAAAATATCCTTGCTCTAAAATTCATCAAAAATATGCATACTATATTTATTCGGACATTTGAAAATTCATAAACTACGTCATAAGAAGAAATAAAATTGTTTATTTTAAAAAAAGGGTTACACAAGGTAGTTACGGTCTCCTTACATAGCCCCTTATCACACCAGCATAGGACGTAAGTGTAAGGTGTGCTAAGGTGAGAGAATCTGAGGGAGGCTCGGCCAACATCACACGAGTAGTAATCTCTATCAGTTTGAACTTCTCACAAAGGAGATTCCGTTCTAGCTTCACATGATGAAGTTCGGCTTGGGTTTGGTCCTGAGTAAAGCCCAGTGGTGCTACCTCCTTCCCAAGTTCTGTTAGATGGGCTTCGATCGGTCCAAGACTACTGGGTGAGGCCATCTAATCTTCTTTCTATATTAATTAACCAAGATTACTTGTATTTAGAGACAATAATCAAAACGTTTAGTTTCCAGTGGTCATATTGACCAATGGTCATATAACAGTCAAAACCCAACGGTCTCATTTTAATTATACTCATGTTATCAAATGAAATAGTTTTGTTGAGTATCAAAAATAAAATAACACACAAAATTATGAAACAAGATTTATTCAAAATTTTGGGTCGTTACAATCTTTCCCCCTTAAGAAATTGCGTCCTCGCAATTTTTTAAAACTAGGTTTTGAAATTTCATTGAAAGTCCCACATCGGAAAAGGAGTCAGAAAAACTATTACTTTAAAAGAAAGAAAGGGAAGTACAAAGGTAACCCGAGTTAACCCATACTAGGATTCCATAGAGGAAAACATGGATATAGAAGAAAAAAAAGGGTCAAGTTCTGGGGGAGAGTGATAGAAAACATGATTAGGAGAAATTTAACCATAAGAAAATACCAAACTTATGATGTGTGTAAACGGTATTTGATTACCTAGTAGGAAACGTAAACAAACAATGTTTTTGTTTTACGTTCCTTTTCATAATTTTGAGGAATTCATTTACTACATAGAACAAAAACATAAGAAAATATACCTACCTTCAAGTAGAATTTCATCCTTTAATAAGTCTCTACCAAACCTAATATTTTCTCCAAATGATGAGAATTCAAAAACACTTGGTCTCATCAAAATCACAAGAATCATCTTCTATAGAATCACATAATCCTGAAAAGATTAACTATCTATTTCTTATATCTTTAAACGTTATCCCAAAAATAGAAAGGTTAAGGTAAAACAACTCTTCAAAAAGAAAGAATCCCATAGGAATGGAAACTACTTTTAAATCTTCAAAGTTCCATGGTACTACCCAAAGTTCATCATTGACTATTCCATAAATAACGGTCCTTAAAATTCCTCAAAATATACCAAACTAAGATTTAAACCCAAATACAAGAAGGACTTGATAACATAGTCTTCCAAAATAAACTTCATTGTTCATCTCCAAACAACATCAACCACTCCTAAAATCTTATAAAAAAATTAGCTAACCTAAATATATTTTACCCAAGATAGGTTAATCATTCCCATAATTAACCTAAATTACTATAAGTCCACCTTAAATTCATCGATTCTTCAAAATATAAGTCAACCTTACTCCTCAATGAAAATACTGTAGTAATCTATTTACTTCGATCATATAGGGTCCCCAAAATAGGGAACGTCTTCCAAAATAATAATAATATTTTAATACCCTAATCATATCTGTCATATTAATACGACAATCATCGCATTTCCTATCACATTGGTTGTTGGGACACGTTCTTCCATTTCCCACCATTAACTAAGAAGAGAAAGTATAATTAGGGGCTTAAATACTTATCCAATAATCATGAAAAGTAAATTAAATCATATAAGGATAACTTGTAGAAGAAAAGTATACCCTAACTTTTGATCCCCTAGGTTCCCATCTAGGTTATCCATGATCATATATTCTTATGTGAATCTTTATTTTATTTTATCTTTGTTCCTTTAACAATGGTTCATACTAAGATTATGAATTTACCAAAGCATATCCCCTGGGAGTGTCGTAACCAAGAGTGCAGCAAGGCCCGTTGTCGTGTACCGGTTCCCGTTTGAGTCTATCTCAAAGTGGTGTTTTTGGGTTTTACCCCTGTGTACATCTGTGCCAGAGCCACCTCTACCTGGCCGTATCCAGACAGTGATGTATTTGCTTGGCAACCCATTACTCAATACTCACCAAAATACCAGGAAGATTCCCTATATATAAACTTTTCTATAGGATTATTACTAAATTTTTCATATCCTAATTTCCAAAAATAACTAAACCATACTTTGATACCAACTATAGAATCCCGCCTTTTTATCACATAAACTTTCATTACATTTTACAAAACCGAGGATCTTTAAGGTTTATTGTCTTGGAAACCAGGAACTTAAAAAATGAAAACATAAAACATTCTTCTTAAACACTTGAAAGGCTTCTCCTCATGTTCATCCTAGGTTCATTATTGCATCTCATAACCTGGGGACATACATCAAAAGAAAGTTTGAGCAGAAGGCCCAGTAAGGCAAACAAGAGAAACATTTTACATGTGAACTTGAGATACTTCAATAAGGTCATGAAAAGAACTTTAAGGCATGAGAAAGAAATCATGAGGCATATCATAATAAAAATAAAATTTTTCATAACTTTAAGATGTGGCTACATCATTTAACATAGAAAATCATGCACATATCACCAAGGTCCATCCCCAAGGTGTCATTTGAAAATTACCAAGGTTATTCACCAAGATATCGTGAAAATAGTAATCTCTAGTGGTTACATCATTACTCAATGCATTGGAGCGCTATCAGGGAGAACCCTTAAATTTGCCTTTATTATCATCTGAGACACATATATCATCATCAAACATTTCATAAATAACCCATATAGCATAAAATAAATGGGTTTCATTTCATAATCATAACGTTTTAAAAACTTCTTTAAAGACATGATCTTTACGTCACTTTAAAACCCACGGAAGGGGAGAGTGGGTCTCATGTATGTAAATACCAGAATTTATAATAGAACATTTTGATATATATGTTAATACCACTGTAGAAATAAGATCTTTGATTATTCACTTTATAACGTAAAATAATTTTGAGAAAAGAGAGAGGCATTTTGAGACGAAAATTCTGCAGCATAACAGCTATGTTTCGGGGTTTTAGAGAACATTGAAAAGAGAGGGGACATGGGTCACCCACTCATAAATGATCCATAAAACAGTAGAGGAACAGAATATGAAGGATATATGAACATGGTAATTAAATTTGAAAGATTTACAATATGAAATGAAGAACATGATAGGAAGACAAAAATAAGATTTCTCTTATGAAAATTCGGCAGCCTAACAGCGTCACTTAAACTTCAAAAAAATGAATTGACGAGATCAAATAGGGGATCTCATAATATGAACATAAAAGATAAGTATGATAGATATAGATATCATACCCCAACATAATAAAAAAGAACTTGAAATACTTGACATGAAAGTAGAACTTTGCAAAATGATAAAGGTGAACGAATCCCTTAAAAATTCGACAGCCTAACGGCACCACTTAAAACTTCAAAATAATGAATTGAAGAGATAAAATAGGGTCTCTCATAATATTAACATAAGATTTCAGTATGATAGATATAGAGATCATACCCCAACATAATAAAAAAAAACTTGAAAGACATGACATGAAAGTAGAACTTCAAAACGAGAAGGGTGAAAGAACAACTTAAAAATTCGGCAGCCTAACGGCGCCACTTAAAACTTCAAAATACTGAATTGAAGAGATAAAATAGGGTCTCTCATCATATTAACCTATAGTTAAGTATGATAGATATAGAGATTATACCCCAATATAATAAAACGGAACTTGAAAGATTTGACAAGAAAATAGAACTTGAAAATGAGAAGGGTGAAATAATCTGTTACAAAAATTTCAGCAGCCTAACGGCGCCACTTAAACTTTCATAAAATGAAATGATGAGAGTAAGAGGGGGTATATCATCATGTGAACATAAAAAGGACAGTATAATGAATATAAAATAACATCCTCCAGAATAAGAACATGGAGCATAAAACAAATGACATAAAAGAGATCACTTGAAAAGAAAGAGAGGGGGTCGGATCCCTTACCTTTAAAACGTAACTCTTAAAACTCAAAGGTTGGGACCTTGAGGGCTTGGGGGAACCTTGGGAGGACTCCTAGGGAGGTAATGAGACCATAACTTCTTTGGGGGAGAGTGGGGAGTCGAATGGATGAGAGGATTGCTTGGTATTTATACGGAAAGTGAGGGGACAAGGCATTAATGACCAAGGGACACCTCACAAGTGGTTTTCTCAAAACCATGAGCTCCCCCATGGTATTTCCCATGGAGTTAGGCCACATGGGTCCCCCAATACAATAATTCATCACCCTTGGTTGGAAAATCCTTAAAATATCTCATAGAATCATCATGACACGGTTATGATGTCATTAAACATACCGAAACCCTAAAACTGTATTTTTACTATTCACTGAAAATTCAACTTTCTCAGAAAAATCCCAAAATTTCACATTAACCAAATATCAATGCTCTGATTTCAAAAATGAACTACATTTTATAAAAATAATTTTCTAAATATTTTTAATTTAATTTTTAAATAAATACACTATTCACTGAAAATTCATTTTTTTAGAAAAAACCCCAAAAATTACCTTAACATAATTTCGATGCTCTGTGTTCAAAAATGAAATCCATTTTATAAAAATAATTTTCTAAATAATTTTAATTTAATTTTTAATTAAAAAACACTATTCACCCGAAAAAACTAATACTTGAATAATAATTTATGAAACCGTTATTTAGCCATTTTATTGAATCACATTACTTAATCAAGGTTCCTAGATTATATTAATACTTTCTTTAAGTGATATTACTAATCCATTTGGACACATTACTAATCCTAATCATAAAATCACTATTCATAATTTACTATTCATCAAAAATTAAGTTGATCTTATTAGACTCTGAATTTCATACTGAAAATAATTGTAGAAGACCATTTTTTAAAAATCATTACACATTTTTTTTATTTAAGGTTTACATAAACATTTTTTAAATATCCTTTCTCTAAAAGTCATCAAAAATATGCATACTATATTTATCCAGAAATTTGAAAATTCATAAACTTCAACAGAAGAAGAAATAAAAATTTTTATTTAAAACAAAGGGTTACACAAGGCAGTTACAGTCTCCTTACATAGCCCCTTATCACACCAGCATAGGACCTAAGTGTAAGGTGTGCTAAGGTGAGAGAATCCGAGGGAGGCTCGGCCAACATCGCACGAGTAGTAATCTATATATGTTTGAACTTCTCGCAAAGGTGATTCCGTTCTAGCTTCACACGATGAATTTCGACTTGGGTTTGGTCCAGAGTAAAGCCCAGTGGTGCTACCTCCTTCCCAAGTTCTGTTAGATGGGCTTCGATCGGTCCAAGACTACTGGGTGAGGCCATCGAATCTTCTTTATATATTAATTAACCAAGATTACTTGTATTTAGAAACAATAATCAAAATGTTTAGTTTCCAGTGGTCATATTGACCAATGGTCATATAACAATCAAAACCCAACGGTCTCATTTTACTTATACACATGTTATCAAATGAAACAGTTTTGTTGAGTATCAAAAATAAAATAACACACAAAATTAGGAAACAAGATTTATTCAAAATTTCGGGTCGTTACAGTGGAGGTGGTAGTTCACACTTACATGCAAGCGATACTTTCACTTCCCATTTGATGAAATAGAGGGTGGATATTGGTTGTTACATAATAAAAATAAAATTTAAATATATTTAGGATTATGAATATGTTATTTTATTATTATATGATAAATACTATAGATTTAGATGAGGTAAAATAATAAGTAAAAAATAAAGTGATCGGTTAAGGTGATTACCTCTTCTTTGAAAGAAATCCTTTAGATCTCCTATTAAGGAACTTAGGTTTTGTCTTTTGGGAATACTAGAACCTATATAACATGTATAGAGAAGTTTATAAGATAATTTGGTAGGTTTTTTTGATCTATAAGTCTCAAAGTGTTGTAAATAAGATAAGGGAGGGGTTCCCTTTTATAAGGGAGGGAGTTGAAACACTTGGAATTTATTAAAAGATAAAAATATAATAAAGTAATTTTCAAGATAAATTCTTCTAAATGGAAATTAATTTAAATAAAAATAGGATTGGTTAAAAATAACATCAAAAAATAAAATTTAGATAGGTTTTGGTGTCATTTTAAATCTTATAATTTTAATTGACCACTTCTTTAACCATTTTTGACCTTAACTATGGTAATAAATATTTAAATCATAAAGGGTTAAGAATGTTTCCATTAGTGGAAAAGTGAATCATAAATATATCATGGTTTATATTTTCAACCATACTCCACTCACTAGGTTGAAGATAATATTTTTTATAAATTTTAAATCATTTAATAAAATATTATTTATTATAAAATATCATTAATGTCAATTTTAGAACTCTTCATTTAATATGAATTTAAAGACATGAAGAAAAAGATGGAATTTGAATATAATATTTTTAAACATCCCTAATATGTGATATGTATCTTAAAAATTCATGGAACCCAATAATTCACTTAAATTGTGTTAGTTTTAATATTTTTAACATCATTTAGTTTATTAATCTACTAATTGAATTAATACTAAACATTCTTTTGATTTTATAAATTAAAACCACTTTAAGGTTAAGTGAGAACTAAAAACCAGACCACGCTAGAAAAAAAGGGGCATAAGAGGGCCAGACAAGGAACCCTATCCATAACTAGACCCTACCAAAACACATAACAAACCACAAAAATGAGGACCACATCAAACCACCCAACCCTACCACATTGAATCAGACAGAATCCCGTAGATCTCTCCCAATAGAACCATCTCATCCCATCGCCACCCTGCACAATAACCCATCCCACTACCGAACCAGTCAGATCCGACCATGATGGAGGAAACCCAAAATAGATAATAATGAATAGGATACTGAAACCAACAGGGAGTTGCCAACAGACCACACCGTAAGAACTGGGCCAACCGAAAACGTACCACCACAGGTCTTCCATCTCTGAGGACACCAACAAAATCCAAAGTGTCATGGGATCTATCGAACCTAACTAGGATGTGGTCATGTGTGACATATCAAAGTGAAATGACAGAGAAATATAAGTAAATAGATAGAATTTTCCATTATAAACAAAAACCAGACAACAAACAACAAAAAAACTAACAAAAAGAACAGTCTGCAACAGGGGAAAAATAATATAGAAGACCTTCCTTGGAACGTTATGTGGATATGTAATGGTGAAGGTTCATCAACAGAGCTCCTAAAATAAAAATCATAGGACTGTCTAACCGACAGGAATCCCATATAAAAATCCAACCACCAAAAGAGAGTAAAGGGCCAAGAGTCATCAGAGCCGGACCAAGAGCGAGTGAAGAAAAGCGGGTGTGAGGGTAAAGACTGGAAAAAATGTTTTTTCAAATTAATTCAAACTAAGGTAGAATATTCTTCATTATGTAGATCCACAAAACTAAAGGGACACCGAGTGAACACCACACCATGAAAGCAACACCGCTTGACCCGACCGTTGATAGCGCCATTCCCAAAAATAGGAGACAGTGAGAAGACAAGAGGGAAAAAAGATAAGATTTAAATAGGTTCCTGAGGAGAAACCCTATACCACCAAGAGAAAGATCCCCAACAGTTACATTGATCCAAGCTCTTGAACGCCTTCTAATTGAATAAAAACTATGTTGGCATTTCATAAGAATTTAAGATAATTATTCAATTACAAAAATTTAAAAATAAATTAATATGATAAAAAATTAATTTATATTTTAAATAAACATTTATAACTGAAATTATCCTCTTTTTTCAAATGTAAAAAAATTATAGATATTAAATTGAAGAGAGTGACATCATGTATTTAGTCTTTTTATAAATTGATATAAAGGTCATAATCAAAGAATTATGGTACCAAGTGACCATATATTAAATAATATAATGGTCATGGCTAAATCCCACTAATATAATAGGATAAAGGAAACTTTTAGATAAATTTTAAATCCATATCCCAAATTTTTAACCCAGTTTTACCCATTTTACCCTTACCGAGGTGACAAAAATATACTATGGTTATTATTCATATTGTCCAAAAATTAAAGAGTCCTATTTAAAAATTTTGATCCTACTAATTATAAATATGTAATACACTTTGAAATATTCATTTTCTATAAGTTTCATTAATTCATTTTAAAATAAGTTTTCAAAACGAGAAAAAACCCGTTTTTCTGGAATAAACATTTTTAAGCATAAAACCATATATATATATATTCTTATCTCATGCTTAGAAAAAATATTAGAATAAATTTTAAAAAAAATTATTGAATATATAATATATAAATTTCATTAAAATCATTTATTAATAGTAATCAATTTAATTTATTACAATAAAAACATATTACATGTATAAAAAAATTATAAAAATATCTCTTTTACTTAAAAATGATTTTATTATTTTCATTTATAATCAATTGATAACCAATAAATTTATTTTATAAATGTGTAGACCATAAATGTTTCATAATTTAGTTATTCATATTCATACTTATCAATTTAATGGAAATGTTATAATGGTATACTATATTGTGGTTCATTTAGACTCAGGTTTCTGTGTATTGAAAAATATCGAAGAAATTAAATTTATTTTAAGATAAATATATCATAAAATATTAAGGTATTATATATAAAAACCATGGCGTGAAAATTTCTTCTGAATACTAATGCAAATTATACATTCACCATATTCTTAGCCTCATATTTATTTTTATCTGATTTCTCTTAGGATAATCTGAAATTTATGTCCAATGGGGTAGTCGCAAGCTTAGATTCAAACCTTATGAATATTTCCATAACTTATGGATATACTCCTTTTAGGAAAATATCAAGGTTATAGTCTTCCAGTGCCTTCTAATTTTCATTCACATATTTTTTTGGCTCTATCAAGATCCTTTATTTTAAATTTACGGATATATCAATTTTCAACTCCTTAATCTATTTTATATTTAGACTATACAGTAGCATATCAACCACAAACAAGTGAAGTATAAAACAATTTCCACCATTTAATGCCTTAATATAGTAGCAATGATTCAAATTTCTCTAGAAGTACCACTTCTCTATCATAAAGGTATTGAACTTCTAGTTCCATTTCCTAGGTGATTTCTTCAGCCCATACAAACTCTATTTGAGATTGTATGCTAGATTAATTCAAGATTAATTGAATTATTATAGTTTCTATATGAATATTTCATCCTAAAAATCACTATGATGGAAATTAATTTTCAAATATAGTTGTTCAATATATAGATCTTTTAAAGAAACTAAGTGTAGAACCATCTTAATTTTTTGTGTTCTTGAAAAATGGTGAAAATATTTTCAAGAAATCCACACCTTTTGTTTGTTGAAATCATTTCAAAACTAACCCGGTCTCATGCCTTTTATTACCATATTCTTTCTCTTTCATATGGTAGAAACATTTTTTATATAGTAACTTCATCTCCATGGGTATATTCATTATCTCCCATGTTCCATTGACATACAAGGATTTTGTTTCCTCCTTCATCAATGAATCCTCTATTTTGAATCACTAAGACTTGTCACCACTTCTAGGCTTTCAGGTTCTCCAACATCTATAATAAGAAAATGGTGAAGATCAATTAAAATCATTTATACTTATCATATTATCTTGGTAGACCTCATTAATTAAACCCCGAGGTTATTATTCTTTCAAAAATACATCTTCCAAAACTCTTCCATGAGATTCTACAGTCATGTAGAATTCTAGTATATCTGGACTTGATGGCTATTCCAAAACATCAAAACTCTTTACTCTTTCTAGAACCTTGGTATTACATTAAAATAAAATTTTTCATGCTTAGTTGATTATTTATTCTCAATCATATATTTAATATATTTATTATCTTTCCATAATATATTCTCATTTAGGAGAATAATTTAACTTCTGATGACCTTCTGTTGATCATTATTCCAAATCCAAAATACAAAATTTTCATCACTATACCCTATACAGAAATATTATTAATATTTCGTTTAAATATTATCATTTTACTTGGAATAAACATGTATGTAAACTATAA
This sequence comes from Viscum album, assembly GCA_963277665.1. NCBI lineage: Eukaryota > Viridiplantae > Streptophyta > Magnoliopsida > Santalales > Viscaceae > Viscum > Viscum album. The sequence goes on along the minus strand of OY728155.1, from coordinate 1,282,828,375 downwards.
TTATGAAAAAATTCAATTGAGAAACATCAACTAGTATTTTAGACCATAGTTCTTTCAGAATCTCCAACCATAGTGGTGTGGAAAGACTTTGATTCATGAGACAAGCAGCATAGTTAATAGATTCCACCCAAAACTCATTTGGGAAACCAAATTATAACCTCATTATTTAAGTTCTATTATCAATAGTCATGTTTATATGTTTTGAAACATCATTTTTATATAGTGTCCCAGTTATGGTCTTCTCAAGACAAATTCCTTGTATCCATAAAAACCTCTAGAATTATCTACTTCTATACTCACCTTCATTATCAAAACTTGATCATTCCATCTTCACTTTGGTCTCTTTTTCTACCATAGATATATATCAAATTAATTTTTTTAAAACCACATATTTGTTATTAAGAAAAAAACCCACATTTTATGTATTATTTTATCAATGATGGTGACATAGTAACATCTATGCGAACAAGATCTAGCTTCTGAGTCTTGGTTTTCCTTATATTAGTAAATAATAACCCCTGATTTTGTTTCATAAGGATAAAACTACCACATGTTTATAAATTATTAGGAACAATATTTGGTAATCCTATGTCTTATAAGACTCAAATATTATTCTCAATCATGTTCCCAAGATGGTAAGTCCACAACTTCACACTTTAGAAAGTTAACGATCTCTCAATCACTGCTTTATCCAAGTTTCCTATTATATACAATGTTTTTATCTTTAACACCTTTTCCCACCACCATGGATCATCATGTGATATTCCACACTCCATTTACAAAATGGTTTACAAACCCTTTTTATCAAGATGAATTATTAGGATTAGGTTTCTCCATAAACCCAGTATGTATTAAACTCCCTATAATTTAAACAATCCTTTATTTTTAATGTGTAATTTCATATCACTATTTTCTATGATCTCAATATATTTATCATTAATAAGGTGAAACCTATTTAACCATTAAAAAAAAGAAATATTCATGCATCATCTCAGATGTAGAGTGGAAAAAATCCTCAAAAATAATAATCGATTATTCTAATAAAATATTAAAACTTGGTAGTAAACTTCTTTACCCCTTAATTATGGTATTTTTGGAACTTCCGGAAGAACATATTAATTAATTGACTCTTTGGTATCTATAATCCTATTTCAAGTATCCTTTCTTCATATAATTCCAACATATAGGTTTGGGTCCAACCAATTTCTCTAAACTTATTTTCCTATTCTCTTCACAGTTCATATGAAATTTTTATTGAAGTAAACATTTTCTACCTTTTTTATTGAATGCATTTATAGTAGGTTCCCAGTCTTCCTTCCATATAATATCTTCATTAAAAATTTGATCACAAACTTCCTCAAATAGTAGTTCAGTTTTAATGATATAATTATTTACAGTAGTAACCATTACATCCAAATATTTAAAGAGTGATGAAAGTAGAATCAGATCCCACACAGGCCCTCTGAACTTCAATCGTACTGATTCTAGATGAACTCAAACTATGTTAAAGTCATTTATATTATTCACCATTTATATTCCTTTAATATATTCATGAAACTTTTCACTACATTACAACCACTTTGTTCATAATATTTTAGTTTTTATACATATCAACAAGAGTTTTCATTAACTCTTCAGTGGTATTTACCTCCCAAATATTGAAGGAAAAAAATTAAACCATTATCTAAAAACACTCATTTCCTTCCTATAGAGTCTTAACATTACTCTTTCTCTATTGATCCATGTTTTACCCCCTTCAACATAATCTTTAGATCTTTCTTTATTATATATAGTATTTAACCTACATCCTCCAGAATCCAAAATCTAACCCATTTAATTTTTCAACATGGACATTTATTTATTCTAAAACCATTATTTTGAACATAACTCCCACCAAATGGAAAGTGAAAAAAATAGGTGTTACTAAAAGAGCATGTTATCTAGACCAAGTGCACTGACACTTCTTGAACCACATTCTTTGATACCAGCTATTGTTCCAACAATACCATGATCATAAAATTACCTTTTAAAGATTAAAATTATAGAAAAATATTCAAAACTTATAAAACATAGATACAACTAAAATATTTTATCTATAACTAATAAAAACAATCACTACAACCACACGTCAAATTTACACACTTTATAATAGACATAACTTTTTAAATAAAAGAACCTAAGTAAAAAAAACACTCAAATGGGATGATAACACATGATAATTTCCCAATTCCATAGGAGAAACACTACTGATTTTATTAATAAATATAATAATAAGAGTAAAATTACATAAATACTTTCCAAGTGACCCCACCCACCCATATATAGATTATTCCAACTAGTTCTACTAGTTTTACCACCTTCCCATCATTGTGGCCAACCATAGCTCGATCAAGCCAACCACTGAAGGTTTTGAGGCATAGTGTAAGTTGTTACACCTATGCCAAAAAATGATTTTCATTGATTCCTTTAGATAAATTTCCAAAACAATACAATGAAAACACTAGAATATTTAGAGATGAAATTTTGACATATAATTTATAATTAATTTATAAGCAAGGATTAAGATAGATTGGTTAGTTTTTCTTCATTGATGAATTAGGTGGATCTTCTTATCTTACCACCATTTCAGTTGTAACACCCCGAGATTTTATGAAAAATATTCTTTTTAATTTCATTAATGTCTTGTGTTGTACGCTACACCAAAAGGAGCTTGCACAACATGCATCATTCACTTGCCTTGTATTACACGCAATCACGACCTTCCTCGATAGTGTGTGTAGTATGCAATACCGAGTTTCACTAAACAACGATATACTATTAAAATATTATTAAAACTAGCCATTATGAATAGTAATAACCACATTTTAAAATTTTAGAAATTTTATCTCTCAAAATGGACTTCATTTTTGGATTCGGAATATCAAAATTAGCTTAGGGTGAAATTTTGGTACTTTTCGGATAACTTCCATATTCTGATGAATAGTGAAAATTACTAAATTTTAATTAAAAACAAATTTTTTAATCGAAATATTTAATAGTGATAAATTATTGATTTGAGTGGTTTTAAAGTATATTTAGAATATATTTTTACAATTTAATACAATGTTGGTCATTGGATGTAATTTCACATTTAAACCAGTTATAAACAAGTGTCAATCTTTTGATAGTTATTATCTCTTAAAAACACGCTATTTGTTTTGACGACGGGAATTAATTTTTAAATTAGTTAATGTAACTGATTCGTTTTGAATTTGGTAAAATAGACATAATTTTTGAGTTCATAATATCAAATATATCTTAGGCCTAATTTTTGGTATTTTTCTGGAAACTTTCATTTTTTGATGAACAGTGAAACCACTAAGTGGTAGTAAAAAAAATGAATTTTTCATAAAACCTAATTTTACCGCTTCTGTGAGTGGAATTTCAAAAATCCGAGAGACACGGTTGATGTCAGTAAGTAAAATGTGGTTCAATGAGATGAAAATAATTTTTGATGAATAGTAACTTTTTACTTTTTTTACCACGGTTAAAAGTAAATATGGTAATTAAGGGTAAAAATGATATTATTATTACCCTAACACATGTCCTAATTCTATTGGATAAGTTTAATTCGACCAAAAACAACCTTAGGAATAAAATATGACCATTTAGGCCCACTTGGATTAGATTAGGACATTTATTATTATTTAATTCAAAGAAGAGTTAAAAGAGTTAAAATCAAAGTTTATTTACTAAAAAAATTTTAATAGAGGGTTATACATAAGATAAATTAGACTATAAATATTCATTAGAAATCTAAAAATATTTCCTATATAATGATATTTTATTTTTAATTTTTAGACTTTAAATAAGTTAATGTATTTATGACACAAAGATGATGCAATAATTATCTTATTAATGAAATATTGACATAATTGATGTTATAAATACCCAAATAAATGTAATTTGAGACTTTTTATGAATTACACTAATTTTCTAGGTTAATATAACACGTTAGTATTGAGTTAATTAACTTTTTCGAACTAATCATTCTGTTAGGATTTTTACAAAAATCAATTACTACATAGTTTCAAAATTGACATACAATAGTTTTTAAAACAAATATTATATTATTAATTGTTATTTTATTTTTAAAAATATAAGGTTCGGAATAATTACTTAGATAAGGTTATATATATTAATAATAAAAAACTTGGGGTTCGTTTGGCTTGTTATAGTAAGTTTATTAACCTTATAGTGTAAGAACACAAGAAGACATGGTAAAAGTAAAATTATTTAACTTAATGTTAAATCTAAATGATAAGGTTAAAATAAGAACCTAAACTTGTATAAATTCTATTGGATGAGAGGATTTCTACCCATCCCCACCTTAGATTCGAAATAAATCAATTTGGAGCTATTTAAAACCGAATTTGGCTTTATAATAAAATAATATTTTTGGTTATTCCAAAGGTGCCCCTCTCCTCCCTTATAAAAGGGCACCCCCTCCCTCTCTTCCTCACACCACTTTGAGCCTTCAAGCTCAGCCAACCCCTGAAAAATTCTATTTTCCACTTCCCTATAAACGTCCTAGAGGTTCTGGTCTTCCTCAAAGACCAATTTTAGTTCCCTAAAAGGAGATCTCAAAGAGGTGCTTCAAAGAAGAGGTAATGTCCGTTACCGATTCCTTCAACTTTATTTCTTCTTCCACTTATTCTTCTTAGGTTGTTTCATTATGAAGTAATAACATCAGTATCACTCATATACTGATATGTTATTATAAGTATGAAACAACCCTATTTCACTATCTATCCATCCTACGGAAAACGCAATCACCGCGCGTGCGTACGTACGGAATACCGTCTCCACACCGTGGTGAAATCTATTTTCCACCGCCACCTTACTTGGATGGGTATAATGGTGTAAATAATAACTATATATGATTATTTTAAAGTTATATTGATTCTTAAATAGTATACATACACTCCAATACAGTCCCACGATCATGAGAATGATATCATCGCTCGTGCGTACGTACGGACTACCGTCTCCATGACGCGATGAGATTCATTCTCCACTTTAACCATTCATGAATGATTATAAAGTATATATAACAAGTAATAATGAAATATATTACATAATAATGATACTGGATTTATGTGTACATATATGTATGTCATCTACTTAATTCCATTCAACTCAATAAGGAAATGAAAACAGCGTTCATGCGTACGTACGGCCTACCGTCTCCATGAACGGTGTATTTCTTTCCATTTACTGATTTATTATATATATATGTATATTATGAATATATATTATATATTAATCATGTTTTATGTTATGGAGTTAAGTAATCATGATCTAAGTAATCATATGAATAATTACAAGTCAAAACACGGACGACAAATGAAACAATTTTACCCAAAACGCTCTTTAACATGGAATTTACAAAAGAACGGGTAATATAAAGTCATAAGTGAACCATATATGATATCATAACAACGAGTATGATTCTATAATAAGTCAATGACATTATTTAAATCATTATACAGGAGGTTCGGATACTTACGAAGCAAATTGGACCTAAGGTAAGGGAAAATATCACAATCTCATTTTATCCGAGATTGTTTATACTTTGGTATTTACTGGGGTGTATTTTATCATCCACATCCATGTTTCCTCAATATGTAATATTTAAATCATTCTACAATATTTTATATCCAATTTTACCCTTCGGTGACTTTTTAGTAAAAGATATGAAATGAATCTTTTGTTATTTTTCGTACGAGGTACTTTTTGACTTTTCCGACAAAAGTACGAGAATAATGTTTTTTTAACTTATACGGCATGAATGGATTTTTAAAACATTATTTTCAAGAATTTTCCTTTACAAGTTTTCAAGTTTATTTTTAATCAACTTCTTTTAGTTTAAAATTGTATGACATGTTAAGAAAGGAAAAGGTTTTTTTGAAGTAGAAATGATATTTTCCTCAATAATAGAGTTCAAGTGTTTTATCAAAATTATTTTCCATATAAGATAATAAAGGGTTCTGTTTCTATCCCTATTATTACATTGATTTTATTATGTTGTGATGGAATTATATTTTTATGAATTCCTTTATCTTATATGAATTGTTTTATGATGTCACGATGTTTAAGATTCCCATTTTTATTACATGGGTTATGCTATGATGTATGGTTTCTGATTTTGTGGCACACGTAAGAATGGTATCATTATGATATGTGTGGGACCTATATCTCCCTCCAATGCATTGGGTAAAGATTTTATATCTCATGAGATAGACATGGCTGGAACGGCAGGTTACACCGGTTCAGTGAAGCATGACTGAAACGAGAAATGAACTCGGTTCAGAAATGGACTTTGTCCACTAAGATAGTCTTGGCAATGTGTCTTGACTAATAAGAAATGATTCTCTATGATTATGTGTGTATTCCAAAAATTTTAATGTTTTAATTTATGATTATTGAGATTACATTTCACTACTATGATTTATCCCATGTTATAATATTATGATCTCTTTTGCAGGTTAAGATTTCCAAAATGTTATGTTCTTATGAATATGATGTGATTGATATTTCTTTTGTTTACCCTTACTGAGCATTTGAGATCACCCTTTTATGTTTTCTTTTCCCCAGGATATAAATAAATGTTTTAGGTAAAAAAAAGGAAGATCTTTATGGGAGATGTTGAAGATATTTCACCACAATTAGAAGATTATATTCCGAGTTTCCAAAGACACTAAACTATTACGGTCCTTGTGTGTGTATTTTTGTTATGTACTGAGTATTCCGAAAAAGTAATGTAATGTCCATGTACGTCAGGCTTTGGGTCTCTACATCAGTGAAGGGTCCAAAGTATAATACCTCTAGTGTTATCTAAACATTCTCTATGAATCTTGAAATTCAATTGATTTAACTTCGAATGTTAGCATGGAAATATCTATAGTATTGTGTCATTCACCATTGATCGTAATAAGAATCTGTTCAACCTTTAAGTATTCATCATTGTTATCTCGGTATTAAAAGTGAGGAGGGGGATGGAAGTCTCTCATTCTTGAGAGAATTCTTGGGATAATTATATTTGGTATTGAGGGATATATCTTGAGAAAAAATTTTGTGCACGATAATTTACATCATCTATAAATGATATAAGTGGGTTAAAATATTTAGGTTTAGAGAATTAGTTATTACACAAAGTCCCTTAAATAATATCTTTATTCTAAGTAAACTACACACTTATTTTTGTTTTTTTATTATTGGTATTATTATTATTATTATTATTATTATTATTCCCATGGCATGTTCTAACTTGTAGATTATTTGAATATCATTTTCTTAAATAAATAAATTTATATTTATTTAAATGATATTAAAAAATATATATCATTTCTATCCAGACCCTTAACTCATCCCACCAAACCTTCTTGTCATTTATCAAACCTTTAATAATAAATAATTATTCCATATAAATATCATAATTTTATTCATCCAATAAATAAATGAATAAATATTAAAATCATTAAATGATGAATGAATGTTTATTTATTATTAAAGTAAAATATATCTCAAATAGAAATAAATGATGATTTAATTTAATCAATTGACATAACTCAAAGAAGTATTATTCCTCAATATTTATAATATCATTTATTCTATATTAAATTTAAATAGAATTTAATTGAGATTATATATCACTTAGTGTATGATCCTTTTGGTATCTTTTTCAGTGGAATTGGGAAATCTGGCATAAAGTCCAAGATTAGCATCATGCCACATGTCAATTCACCCATATTGAATTTTTTTAATTTCATAAGGACAATAGCCTCATATAAATGCTTATTCTATACTATAATTACTTTATGTCAATATATCATTAAGTATGTTGCATACTCATATCATCAACCTGTACACATAAATATCTTTATTTTATTATCTAAAATGAGTGTGTTGATAAAAAACCATATCTATTAACTTAATAATATAGTTCTATATCAATAAAAGGGTCTGAGATATCAAGTTTTGGTCTAGGAAGGGAAAAATCATTTATTTACTTGTTTAATTAATTTCATATCACTTATGACACACCCAACATATCCTAGATCACCTATGCATGTGTTGTCATGGTTTTTGAAAATACATCAAAGTACATGATCTATGATATACATTAATAGTAATCTCAAATCTAAGGAACAATAAACACATAAGTAGATTACAAATCTAATCAAATATATATCATGTGGAATTCTTATTAGTGGGTTTATCTTCATAACCTTCCATCTTGGAGATTACCAAGTGAGAACTTTATGAGAAGACTTATTCATGTTTGTCAAACCTCCAACACTGGATGATCAAATAGCATATGTGTCCCATCATATATATTTCATACAACCATATAACATATTAAAAAATATATTCATAACACTTCAAGGTTCTTATTATAGTAGGGAATTACTATAATGTTACGATGTGACAAATAATCTAAGGAAATTATTACATTAATGTTATATATAATAAAACTCATCCTATAAAAATATATTTATTAATATTTAGGTCTTAAAATATACGTGAAAAAAATTACAAATATAGTTACTTCTAGGGAACTAACACCAACAAACTCCCACTTGCACTAGATCTAACTTATAAGAACTTTGATCCCACTTGATCTCACATGATATTCATGATTCTACTTATACAAGGCCTAATTTAATTGGATCACCATTTTCTATTCCATATAAACTCATCTTACTATGATATCAACCCTCTAATAAAAATACCTCAAGATATGATACTTATAAAGTATGTGTTTTTTTCATTGATATAACCTTGGATCCTTGTCTAGGACCACCATTGTAGTATTATCACAATACAGTGTGATAGTATCTTTACTTTTATCCACTTTATAAATATCCTAGATGAAGTTATGTATCTAAATTAAATCTTTATCTTTATCAGAAGCCTCAATATACTCAAACATTATTATGGAACCAGTTACCATTGGCATCTTTGAGCTTTTTCAGCTCACAACTCATCCATTAATGCAGAAGGAAAATCTCAACTATGATTTTTTATTATTATAGTATGTATAGAAAGTATCATTTGTGTGTCCCTTAATGGTTATATTATCATATTCTCCATAAACTAGGAACATATCCTTAGTACATCTTAGATATATTAGAATAGTATTAATAGAAGTCTATTATTGTTTCCCTCAGTCTTCTTGATATCTACCTACAATGTGCATGGCATAGAAAACATCAAGACAGGTACATAGCATAAAATATATGACTAGTACTATTTCTTATGTTTATGGAATCATGCTCATCCAAAATATTTTCTCTTGTTCTTGAGGAAACATTTTCTTATAAATATGTATACTATGTGAAATTGGAAAACATCCTCTCTTGGAATGTTCTATACTAAATCTATTAAAAACTTTGTCAATTTATATACCCTGAATTAGTTCCAGAAACCTCTTTGATCTATAATGAATGATCTTTATCCCTATAATATAGGTTGATTAACCTAATTAATTTATATAGAAACATTTTTTCATCCATGTATTAGTAGAATATAAGATTAGTATCTCATTACCCTTCAATAATATATTGTTAACTTATACTATAAGGAAAATTATTTTACTCTAACAAAACCTTTTATTGACACAAGGAAAACATTCATTCTTTATGAAACCAAATTCCCTTATAGATTCATCAAAGAAAATGTTTAATGGTCTTGATTCTTGCTTCAACCTGTAAATGGTTTTCTGCAACTTCTATAAATAATCGACATCCTTTGGATTCACAAAAACTTCTAGTTGTGTCATATAGAATTATTCCATAAGGTTCCCATTAAATAAATTTATTTTTATATCCATTTTCCAATTTCATAATAATTGTAAGTTGTTATATAAAGAAAATTTTCGATGGATTTTAGCATAGTAACTAGTGAAAAGGTTGTTTCATAGTCTACATTTTGAACCAGTTTATACTCTTTTGTATCAATTTGTGCCATATAATTACTAAATTTATCATTCATGTCCATATTTTTCTTTAATACCCATTTTCATCCAACAAAATATACAAAAACTACATGATCTATCAAAAAATAGACTTTTTAGTACATGGAATCCATCTTAATAGACACAACCTTTTTCCAACTTGTACTATCTGAAGTGCTTACTACTTTCATGTGGTACATAGGATCATAATTATCAAATAATAATGATTGACCATACTTGGTGACTATAAAACTATATCTATTTGGTTATTTAACCTCTATGTTTCTTCTATGTCGTACTTGTGTCTCTAGAATAACCTCATCCATTGGGATTTTTGAATCTCTTTCTTCTGCCAACTCCTGTGTATCATGATCCTTGGCTTCATCAAATTCGATCTTGATCCTACTATCCCTTTTAGATTTTTTATCCCTCTTAAGTAATATGGATTTTCTATCCATTATTACCTTTCTTTATGAGGTTTTGTATAGATAATGTCCCTCATTTTACTTGAGATGTTCTGTAAAAATTAATTTTGTTCCATTGGGTGAAAGTTTGTTTCTAGAGATATCCTTAACAAACACTCAACATCCTCATGCATGAATATGTGGCAAAATATATTTATTATCACTCCATGACTTAAGTGGAATATCATTTTACACTTTTGTTAGAACTTGATTTAGTGTGTATGTTATATCCTATAATACATATCCCCAAAAGTATAATGGAAGAACTAAATGACTCGTCATTGATCTCACTGTCTATGATAATGTGTGGTTCCTCCTTTCACTGAAACCATTCCACTATGGTGTATAAGGATGAGTGAGTTGAGATATAATATAAAAATCCCTTAGATATTCAGTGAAATCTTTGTTAATATATTATTCACCTCAGTCTAACTGGAGTTTCTTTATACTCTTCCCAAGATGATTCCCTACTTCATTCTTGAACTCCTTAAATTTCTCAAAGGATTCATACTAATACCTCATTAAGTGGAGATATACATATCTAATAAAGTCATTAATGAAAGTTATGAAATATGATTATACACCCCTATATTTAACTAGAAAAGGTTCACATACATCTTTATAAACTAATTCAAGAATATTTATGTCCCTTTCACCCTTTCCACTAAATGTAGCTTTAGTCATTTTATCTTACAAAAAGGTACGACATATATCAAGTGGTTTTAATTATAAATAATCTAAATACCCTTATTGATATAGCAATGTAAAACACTTATCATTTATATGACTATTCTAGTTAATCCATAGTTATGTGTGATATAATTCATGTGAACTTGATTCATTATAGATTACCAACACTTGGTTTTTATATTCCAATACATAAAAATTGTTATTCAGATGTTCCATGTCATAACATATCTTATCTTTATAAAAGTAGTAACTCTTATTTTAGAACTTGAAAGAAAAATATATCTAAATTGGATATATATATATATATATATATATTTTATGGTAACACTAGTCACATAATAACAATTATTTAAAACTATAATTAAACTATTTAGTAAATTAAGATGGTAATCCTTAATAGAAAATGCATCCAATGTTACTTTTTTAGTATCTCAAAGATCCACCTCACCACTTGAAACATTTAAAAATATACTTGGTTCCTATAATTGAATAAAAATGTCAAAATTTTGTATCCAATACCCAATTTTTAGAAAATAAAATATTACATTTGATAAAAAATACAAAAGAAGACTCACCTTGGTTATTCACTAAGGTATAGTTCTTCTTACAGTGGCCCTTCTCACCACAAGTAAAACACACTATATCTTATTCCGTAGCATGCCCATGATCCTACTTCTCTTGGACAAGCATCGTAAAGGTTCATTTGACTTGTTGTTAGTCTTGGGGTATTTGTCATTTCCCTTCCTATTGTTTACCATAAGGACTAAAAGTTTTTCATAGAAAATATCCTTATATTCCTGGGGAACTATAGTAAGGATATCTAGGAATGACTTATCAATATTATTCATATTAAAATTAACAATAAAACTAGAGAAGATATGAGATAGCGAGGAAAGTAAGAGTTTTATACACAATTCTTTCAGTACCCTAAAACCCGTAATATCTAAATGATTAATATAACTAATCATCTTGACTGCATGAGGTCCAAGAGAACCTTTTCCATTATTTCTCATGAAAAGTTCCTTAGACATCATATACCTCTCCCATATAGCCTTCTCCTGATAAAGATCATGGGGATGGGAAAACATGGTGTATGCATGAATGTTTTTATGAATATTATGGAGCTCACTATACATGGGTGATATCATGAGTAATTGGATTTCCAATGAATCGTCTATATGTTTCTAGAAGAAAGAAATATCATCCTCACTAACCTCTTTATAGGGTTATTTATCTAGAACTGATGACTCCATCACATATAACTTACGATCCTAGTGTGGTACAATGTGTATGAACTTGTATCACTCATAGAACCTCATGCTAGTTAGAAGATTTTATTTCCCCAATATCAATAATTGGGATAATTTTGAGGTCACATGACTTTCCATTTTTAAAAAAATATAAAATTATTATTTCAGTACTTTATCTTGATTACCAATTGTGTGTTGTAATAAATTTAATTTTATTAGTCTCCCACAATTTTATCAAATATCAATATCCCTCACTATTAGATTTACAATGTATTTTTGAATGGAAATTTTAGTGTAAATGATATCTATTTACCTTCTCATAATCCAAACATAGGCCTAAAAATTACTTGAACGTATTTAGGTAGGCATTTTGGCCAAATTCATTAACTGAAAGTTCCTTGATCCATTGAGTGGACTCCTCAATACCAAAATCCTAATTGATATTTCCTTAAAACATTCCTTAAAGTCATACCAAGTCTTAATTATGTAATCAATACTTAATTATAAATTAATTAATTTAACCTAAAACATTTGTTATAACTCCCTAATAATTGATAGCACCCTAACTTGGGTCAGACAAATACTTTGTGTTGGTCAGAGTGGATATGGAAAGAGGTGGTAAATTGACTTTAAAAAAAATTAAAGTGATAAATGAAAATGTAAAATCAAAATAAAATTATTTCTGTATGATAAAATAATAAAGTGATAGATTTTATTCATATTATAAAGTTAATAAAACAATTAAGCATGATCGAAAGAGGATGTATAAAATTTATGTACTTTATGTGTATCATGATTAGAATGATTCAAAGTGTAAAGTAGATAAAGAGAAAAAAATTAGTAATGAATTTTAGAAATATCTCAATATGAGGCCTTATGCCTATCACATCAATTTCTTTAGTATTTAGTGTATTATTCTTATGGATTTAACATTATCCAAGATTCCAAAACTCCCTTGCTTTTAAGGTTATATAAAGAAACCAGAAATACAATCAATACTAGATTTTTAACAGGTATAAATAGAAACCTAAAAGATAATATTCCTTTTCCTTTTAATGGTTGTGGAAAGAAAACTTGATTTACTCTCTTTAAAGTTTATGAGAACCAATAATAGAAGAAAGAGGAAAAGGGGAGGATTGATTAAGATCAATGATGTTTTAGTATAATATCGATTATATACAGAGAATATAAAGAACAACTAAGGGTGAATGATAAATAAGATTAGTGTGAGAATATATTATAGTACTCACACACTCGAGATTGGAGAATACTTTATTTATAAAAGGATAGCTCTTGAGGGAGATTTGGTGATTCATTTGATGATAGAGTTGATGCATAAGTTGATTATTGATATCCAAGAAACCTTGATCCTCTATTTTTAGCCTTCAAATCCTGTAGAATTTTTTTGGAATTTTCCATGGAGTAATGAATTCATTTAAATACAAAATTTAATGAAGTTAACCAAACATTAAATGTATTTTATCCATCGAAAAGGTATGCACCATACACTGGTGAAAAAAACATGGACATTTTGGCCTTCAAAATTCCCAACACCATGGGTGTGGCCATATTTTGGTGGATGTTTTATCCTATCATCCCACCTATCTATCATGGCTTTATTTACCAAGACATGGATCTATCTCTTTTGTTTTATAACTTCAAAAAGTTTCTCCTCTAATTCCATGAATGTCCTTATAAGGTTCTTCTAGCCATATTCTAAGGCTCTAATACTTCCATTAAGACAGTTTCAAGGATCTTTCTAGGTTATTTAAATATTATAATAGTATTTCATCAAGAATAATTTTCCATAACTTGAATGAAACTATCATAAATATAGATGAGAGCTTGTGATCTTGAAAACTCCATAAGAGAGATAGAGGTGCAACACTTTGAACTATGATTGAATCTTTAACTCCAGTAATGGATATCTTTTATAAATTAATATTTACTTGATGGGTTTTGTTTATCTTATGCATAAATATTATTTATTTTATCCTTTTAAATTCTTATTATTATTATAAATATTTTACATAATTAATTAACCAGGTCTAGATAAAATTATTAATGCATAATCAATATATTTTATTTTATCTTAGTATGCTTGTTTTTTATTTAATCTATGTGATCACATTTAATTATCAAATAAACATGCATCACATAAATAAATCATGCATTAGATAGATAAAATAAATATATGGCATGATCATGATATTTTATTACTAGTTATATTATTAAGTGGAGATAAACCAACCCTTGTCCCTAGTGGAAAAACTCCTTGGGTCAGGATGGGCTTGAGTTACAACATTATACCTTTAGCCTATGTATATCCTTGGTTGGTTTCACCTCAGATCAATCTATAACCTATCCCCATGTCTTAGGGGACCTTACTGTACACATTTTTTATCACATTAAAGTGAGGGGAACCAGGGGTTTGGGGTTACATAAAATAAATTGTGGACACACAGGCCTGTGCATAATAGAGAGGAAGAGATGATACACAGATCATTATATTTAATTTAATAATAAATTTATTACAAAAAATACATGTAATAAATAGTTAAATTAAATAGAAACAAAACACATACATAGGTTGATCAAGCTTGTGATCATCCATGCATGCAACTAATACACATTTAAACTAGATTGCATTTATTTCAACCAGTTCTTTATTGTAATGAAAATGTTTAATTGTCTAATTAATTAATTATTTATTTTATCTTAATTATTCATCCAAACAGTCCTTATGATTATCATTAACTATAATTTTAAATAAATTAAATACATTTATTTTATTTAAAAAATATTTAAGTTCATGACATGTAATGGATGTGGCACAACTTGTACCATTCTACTTCTGTCTTAAACCCATTTTTGAAGTTTAACTAATATATGGAATGTGAATAACTGTGTGTATGGTCTTTTTCATATACAACATACTTACATAGGATGTATTCTTACAGGGTGTGTCATGATATACTTGGTGTGATGTTCTATGAGTCACATTGTGTGGTCTACGTAACATTTCTCACTACACATTATGCCTTGAATATAATCAGCATATACCATTGGCAATTCATGTGAAGTACATGATGTGTATAATGATTGTACATGTCATTTACCTGAAAAATGATGTAGAAATAAATTAATTATGAATTTAACACTACACATGACCAACTAAAATACTTGACATATAATTCATGTGAAAAACTCTTTCACATGGCATGTACAACTAGTTACACATCATATAGTTTGGTTGTTTACATTTAATTAATTTCTCCACATGTTGACTTGTACTACATTCCTAGAGACTCTATGTTTTTTCTATGAAGTTTATTATGTGTTACACATAGTCCATATCCCGTTACACTCCATGTTATTAATGTATTTATATATTGTTCAATAGGAAGTCATCACGTGATATGTATTAATCATATGTCACATACTTTGACCACATAACTTCCACAGTTCCTATGAGGTCAAACAGTGTTGGGTTAAATGGTGTTTACACTAGATACACATCATGTACACTCTTTCAAATTGTGTGCTAACTAACAGTCAATATACAACATGTAATGGAGTTGCATATTATTCTCCCACATGACATGTAATGATTTTCATGGTTCATCCTAGTGAGGTTGACCATAGTTACATGATTATACATTTTCATTACATGTCGTGTATTTATGTCATTCATATATAATCCTTAGAACATTTAAATCGGATCTTCAAGCATTATTTATCTATTATTGGCACACTCTTGGTCATATGAAGTCAAATGATCATGATATATTGAATTTTGAACAAAAGAACAATAAAATGAAAAAAAACAAATAACAATCAAATGAATATTTTATCAATGATTAATAAACAATAATAAATTAATATGTGATCACTTTGATACCACTTGAAGGTTCTGGGGCATATTGGAATCAGTTTGATTTGTTCCCAATAATGGTTTTTTATTGGTTTCTTTAGATAAATACTCATAACTATATGATGGAAACCATAAAATATTCAATGAGAGGATCTTATCACATATAATTTATAATTAATTTATAAACAAGAATTACCTCAGCCTTGTTATTATTTCTTCATTGATGAATCTAGTAGACCTTCTTTCCATGCCATCATTGAAATGAAGGTTCCAAAGTAGAATCCCTATAGCGGTATCCACACATACTCCACAAATATGAAAACACCACTAATGGTATATGATATCATAAAGGTACTGATCATTTTGCATCATTCACTATCGATCGCAATAAGAATCCATTTGGACTTGAAATATGTTTCCTTGTTCTATCATTATTTAGATGGAGGAATAGTATGGAATTATATCATTCTTAAGAGCATTCTTGAGAGAATAATCTTCAATATTAAGAGAGATCACTTGAGAAAAACTATTGTGTGCAATAATTCACATCACTTATAATTGATATAAGTGGTTTAATGTACTTAATTTTAGAAAATTATCTATTTTACATCAACCCTTAATTAGTATTTTTATTATAATAAAACTATGTCCTTTATAATATTATTATTATAATTTCCATGGCATGTGCTAATTCACAAATTATATAAATATCATTTTATTATATAAATAAATAATATTTATTTAAATGATATTAAATAAAATATATCATTTCTATCTGGGGCCTTAACTCGGCCCATCAATCCTCATCAACATTTATTGAACCTTGAATAATAAATATTTTTTCAAAATAAATATCAAAATATTATTCATCCAATAAATAAATATAAAATTCACTAACTGGTGGATAAATATTTTTTTGATATTCAACTCACATGTATTGCAAACAGAAATAGTTGGTGATTGAATTTAAGAAATCGACATAACTAGACTAATTATTTTTCCTCAGTCTTGAAAATAATGTTTATTTTATAATAAATTCAATTAAAATTTAATTGAGATTCCAAAAACATTTAGTGTGTGACCCTTTAGGCCATTTTTATCAATAGCATTAAGTGAGCAGGCTTAAAGTCCAAGATTTGCTTCTAGAAACATATCAAGGAACTCATAGAAAAGAACATTATTGTCGCAATTATAATAACCCCATATAAATTATTACCATGTAATATAATCCATTTATTATGATATCTCATCAAGCAGGATGTATACTTGTTTCTTCAATATATACACTTGAATATTTTCTTTTATTCATTAAAATGAACTCATTGACAAAACACAATGGCCATAAACATAATCATACAATTATATATCAATAAAATGGAATAAGATGTCATATTCCACTATGGGAGGTACAAATATTTTCTTGACTTATTCAATAAATTTCATGTTACTTATGATTCACACAATGTGTCTTACTTTTCTACGAGCATATATAACTGTGGTTTTTGGAAATACATCAATATACATAATTAATTATATAAATTAATAATATTCTCAAGTATAAGGAACAATACACACATATATGGATAGGAATATAAAAATACATATATAACATATGGAATTATTTTTGGTGGGTCGGCCCTCATAACCTACTGTCTTAGAAATTTCCAAGTTTGAATTTCATAAGAAGTCACAATGTATTATGAGTCTCCAATACCTGATGGTCAAACATCATTTGTGTCCTGTTATATATATGTCATTCTGCCATAGAATATATTAAATAATATTTTAATAGCACTTAAAATTTCTCATTATAATAGGGAATTTCTATAATCATTTGATGTAAAAAATACACTAAGGACATTATTATATTAATTTTATGTAGAATAATACTCATCATGTAATAAGGTATTTATTAATATTCAAGTCTTTAAATATACATGTAATCAAAAGTACAAATATAGTTGGTTTTAGGGCACAAACTCAAAAAACAACCAACATCCTATAGATTACACCAACTCAACTTATAGTTTTTGATGAATAGTGTTGTGGCTTCAGGAACTCAGGCTTCCACCCACCTCTAGAACAAATTGTTTTTTCAAACCTACCACTTCAACTAATTTCAATTTCCACAAACTTCTTTTTTAATTTTCATATACCATTTTTGTATTCAATATTTCCAAATTAGAAGGTTAAAAAAAAGAAACCAAAAGTTGTAGTCATAGCCAAAACAATATAATTGATAATTCCATATTATTTGTTATATTTATTATTTATTTATGATTATTTTTATTTTTTTATATCTTGAGTATTATTATTATTATAATAAATATTTTATAGTTTATAATTATTTTTTCATAAATTTAATAAAGTTTTAGTTATTTTATTATTTAATTTCATTGTTTATTAATTTTATGAATTTAGTTTTTAAATATTTATTAGTATTTGAATTATTAAATGCTAATTTTATAAATTTATTAATATTATATTAATAATTTTTCATTTTTATATAATTAGTAATATTAATTTTAAATATATTTTCAATTATATATATTATATAAATTTTATTTTACCTTTATATAATTAGTTTTAATTTTTAGTTAATTCTTATATAATTATTACTAACTTTATTTTAATCTTATGTAGTTTGAATTTATTTTATTTGGTAGTTTTTAAGTCAATTTAATATTACGAAAGTAGTATTAATTATCCTTAATCTTATGCATGTAATTCAATTTAAGTTTCATGCAATCAATTTAGAGTTAATCTTATGCATATAGTAATATGTATGTATAGAATATTTAGTTTAATCGTATGAAATTTGTATAATTTTAAGTTTAATATTGCATGTAAATTTATTAAATTAATTTAATCTTATGTAACTATTGTAATTTTTAGATTAATATTACATATTTGATTTGGTGTTTTCATTTTAGGTGAAGCACTCGAGATAATCTCATGTAAGATTGAATGGGTGTTCAAGTAAGAATAAATCAATTGGTTTATGTAGTGATGTAAGATTAAATATACTTTTGAACTTCTAAAGTAAGAGTATGTAGAACTAGTTGTGTGAATTGAGTTTCAACATAAGATTAAAAAGTCCAATCAGGAGTAGCATTAGATTAAAACAAATAAATCTAGTCATGTTTAAGAATAAGAAATTAACTGGATGCACTTTAGTAATTTAATCTTTATATAATATTAAACAGATCTATCACACTAACCAAATGTTGAATAGAATTCATCTAACATTAAATAAATGATGAAATTTGTAAACAATAATTAAAGATTCATCAAAAATAGAAGATTCCAAATAAATAAATAATAACTAGATTCAACAAAATCCAAACAGAAATTAGAATCTATATGAATCAGTTATACCTAATTTAAGAATGAGCGAACTAATAGAGACATCAATGCAAAGGCAAACATAGGATTTTGATCAATTATTTGGAAGATGTATGTGCATTGAATATAGATTTATTATAGTTGATAAAGATAAAATGGTGGAGACTGATTGAAACTAGTTGGGTAGATAAAGAATCATCCCATGAAATATTGAATTTTCAAACATCAAAGGAAGTTTGGACTATGTGGAGTAAGATTGAATGTTGATGAATAATCTAGAAATAAAAAAATTAACCATGATATAATAAAGATTTATTAGTGTAGAAGCTAAATCGAGTGAATAATGAGAATAAGTGTTAGAAGAGTTAGTGGTTGGCCTAATATAAAATGTTTCGGATCCCAATAATTGAGAGAGATGTACAGTATCCCATAATTATAATGTTATTATAAGGTGGATAATTTTTGGAGAGAGTAGAGAGAGTATATCCTTATTATTTACTTCATTTATATAGTAATATTAATGCTAGTTTTAGAGTGGTTGTTCTTCTTATAAATCATTCTAAAAAATAGTATTAGTAGACATATATAGTTTCTTCATGCTTTACAATAGCTGTAAACTAGAATAGTTAATCTAAATTACAATTCCAATATATGATGTTTATTATTATTCGAATCAATATAAGTATTTTATTATTATTTTTTAAATTCTTATTAAAATATTAGTGCAGATTTTTAATGTTGTGATCTCTTGAATTACTCTAAAATTTTAAATTCAAGTTAAACAATTTTAAATCTTTGAAAATATCATGATTAAACACTAAAGCATGGAATTATAGTATGATTTTGATTGTTCTTCCACTCTTGAGTCTAGAGTCCATTATTGAATCTGAATTTAATTCCTTAATTCAATACTCAATTCTTGAGTCAATAGATTAAAATTGAATCATCTTTTAATTTCAAATTGACCATTGATGATAATTCTGGAATATTAACCATTAAACTTGAGTTTAGTTTTTGATAATTTGATCAAGAATTGTCGTCAAGATTTCTAGTGTAGAATTTTAATTCTATTTGGATAAAAGTACCTAAAATATTTTTAATCCATACATTATTAATACCATCTTCATATAGAAAATTATTCCAAGTAAATAAATACCTTCCTTAAGATAAAATTACCTAAGGTCAACACTGGTGCCACATTCATGAGGCTGAGGAATAATTTGTGTCTGTAAATTCCCCCAATAATATATTCTACACGCCAAATTTTGGTATCATACCAAGGAATAGAATTTTCAATTATCAAAAAACAAAACCAAAATCTGAATATTAAACAAAATCATAAGAAATCATAAAATTAAAAAATATATATAAAATATAAAAAATAATTAAATTCATAAACTAGACAAATAGATCTTGAGTGTCATATATTGTTTATTATATATTTATTTACTTTTTTCTTTCTATTCATTTTAAGAAATTTTGTTCCCTGTTAGGGACCTTTGTGTGAAAATCAATTTTTGTTTCAATTACTTGCTTTTTGATATATATTTCATGAGTATTTTGATCATTTTTAGTGTCAAAACCTATTGAAAATTAATTTTGTAAAACTTTATTATAAATTTTTAACACATATAACTCAAATTTTGGATATAATCAAAATTATTCTCAAATAAATCATCCTAAATCATGTTATTTTAATCAATTTAGAAATAATTTTAACAGAAATTACTTTGTGAAAAGTAGCTTTCAAAATACAAATGTTTTTTAAAACCAAAACATTAATAATTAAAAAGCACCACCACTCAAATGTGTAAATAAACTACTCAAAAATAATATTAATGAACAATAATAATGAAATTTCCTATATAATAAATTTATAAATTCATTTTGGGATGATAATCAATATAAAAACTTTAATGTACCATTGGAATTTCAAAATAATAAAAAGTTTGTGGTTATGGGAAAGATGATCCTTTTAATAAATGTGTATTAATTATTTCTTTTCAAAATAAAAAATAGAAGTTATTTTTTTGATCAAATAAAAAATGTAAAGCTATGCAGTTTTCAAAATAATTACCATTTAATTTAAATGGAAAAAATAGTTTTGATGAAAACTTACAATACCAAATTTTTAACGAATTTCCAAATAAAATAAATGGTTATCCACCATAATTTTCCAATGGAATTTTTTAAAATGACGAGTCTAATGAATTTTATCAAATAATAAGAGGCCATTAATATGAAACTGAGAATATTTTTGAAAAAATTTCTTGTGTATTGGATGAAATTAACTCTAAATTTCTCATTATTTTTTAAAACAAAAAATTGAAAAATAAAAATACTTATAATTGAAGATGTTGGTCATGAGTTTATTTTTACTTTAGAGTTTGATAAACCTTACCTTGAATTTATTTCATTTGATTCTCATTTTGAATCTATTTTAGATACTGAACACACTTATTTTGATTTTTTCATTACTGTTTTACATATATTTTTTAATATAAATTATTATTTTTGTGAAATCAACAAGGTGGAATCCATCAATTTTTTTTCTTCAAATGATAACTCGCATTGGGATGAAATTTTTATACTGAAATTCACTCTCTTCTATGATAATAATTAAAAATATCAATAGGTAAGTGAATGAAAATAGATTTTTAAATTAATTTATGATTGCATTTATGATGATTGTTGTGATAAAAATGAAAGTGGAAAGATTTTTTTCTTATATTTTATACTCCACTTGTAGATGAAATACGCTATTAGAATTTAAATTCTACTATCATATTCACTACTAAGAATGAATCCATACTTATTAGAAATGATTTAGAAATTACTGTATTTGAATCTTTGGTTGAGAATTATTTTAGATTATATGATATTAATGTTGAATTTAATTATTTAAATTATTTAGATCTATAAAATCCCCAAATTAATCATGATTTAATTAAGGGAATTAAAAGTGAATATTAATTCATTGAAAATCTCCATGGAAACTTTGGGTTTCATACTAATTTGAATAGTATTTTTAACTTAAGTGATGATAATTTTTCTTAATTTAATTATTTTGAAAGGTTTTATGAAATTGAGTGCCCTTAATTGTAAATTCTCAATAATTTTAATGATAACTTTTTTAGTATTGATAAATTTTAATTTTAACCATTTTTTCACTGACATAACATTTCATCCACTTGAGAATGATGAAGTTTTGAGTTTAAATGATAACATGGGTGTTTTTTTACAAATTTTCCCACAAGAATAACACACGCACCTAACTTTATAAA
Organism: Viscum album; assembly: GCA_963277665.1. Lineage (NCBI taxonomy): Eukaryota > Viridiplantae > Streptophyta > Magnoliopsida > Santalales > Viscaceae > Viscum > Viscum album. Next base: position 1,282,805,471 of record OY728155.1, on the reverse strand, counting down.
TTTAAATTTCATCTACTAAAAAACTAATAATTTTTTTGAGAATAAAATTTTATTTATTATAAAAATAGATGGAAATATGTCCCCTTGTTATTAAAATAACTTTCAAGCAATTATATTTTAAACTAAAATGAAAAATGAGTCATATTTCATGAATAAAATTTAAAATTCTATTTTATGCCCACTATTTTATATAAATTATAATTGTTTGTTTAGTTTCTCCAAAAGTTGTTTGATGGCGATTCTATAGGTATTTGAAGCTCTAAAAGTCAAAATACTTGTATGGATCCAAATACCATTTGACCCATGTGAAAGATTGTATATAGTCTCACTAAAAAAGGGATTTTTCTAACCTCTCCATGCTAACATTTAGTCATCATTTTTCATTTTCTTTACTCTATTTTGTATTCTATCAAAATAAAGAAAAAATATAAAATATAAAAAAACATGAATTTTAAATATATTTTACTAAAAATTGGTTCTATTTTTTAAAAATATAAAATGTTAAAAAACATAAAAGTAGAAAATGATAAAAAATTATAAACCTTAAAAGGAAAAAATCACAAAATAAAAAAAATGTTAAAAAATATGAATATTAAAAAGCATAAAAAAACATAAAACACTTTAAAAATTGAAAAAAATTGTGACACTTTATTTCATATTTAGTGGTTATATATATGTGTTTTATGTTTTTTAGTTGGTGTTTATTTCTTTCTATCTTTAATATAAGAAGATAATTAAAATTTTTTTTGGTGTTATGCATAACTATGTAGTGCATGAAATCTACTTGTAAATGAAACTTTTACACACGCTGTTTATAAATATGTTTGTTATTTTTGAATATATGTTTTGTGCCTGTTTTCAATATAAAAAATTATAAAACTTATAAAACTTTTTAAAAAATAGTTTTTATAAAAGTAAATGTATAAATATTTGTTCTTTTTATAATATATATAAATATTTTAATATTATTTTTCATATAGACTAACTATTTTAACTATTTCCTTATAGAATAACGGTGCTTCAATTCCTTAAATTGTGTGCTCAAGATTGTCTACTTAAAATATTCTCAAGTAAAGGAATTTTATTAATATTTATTTTATTTTTTAATTATTTTAATTCTTTTATCGTCAAAGATCATTTATTAACTAATTTTTCATGAGAAATATTCTTATTGTATCAACATAATATTTCTTTAGATTAATTTTTTCATGTCTTTTATTCCTTTACTTAAAGTTTTGAGTGCATATTTGAATGAATTTTATTTTTAGGAAGATCAACCATACCCTTTTTTTAATGTATGGTTGGTTTTTCTTATTTCTATTCATGTTAGATGTATTTTTTGTAACAGAGAATGTGTTTTTAATTTGTTGGAATGTTTATAAAATATGGTTTGTTTATTCATTTCATGTAATTCATGTGTTTTTAATAGAATATTATGTTTCTATAATTATTTTATGTATTCTATTATTTCTATTTATTATTATTATTATTCTTACTTTATTGCACCTTAAAATTCAACATTAAGAGAAATGTTGATTTTAAGTGTTGGGAAGAGTTTTTATTATTTCTTATTATAATTTCATGGAATATTTATCAATAATTTATTCTAATTTTTCTAACTAATTTTTTTAATTGAGAAGTGGTTTACATGCTTAGTTGAGTGATTTTTTTAAACAAAAATTTAAGATAGTTTTTATTTCTTTAAATTGGTTAAACATTTGGTTTTCTCTACTGATTTAACATAGTAAAATATTTTTATATTGGTATGTTGAAAAATATATTTTTGAAAAAGATTTAGAAGTACTTTTACAGTTTCAATTGAATTTGAAATCATTGATTAAAATTAAACTGTTAGATCCTGCTTTCAAATAATAAAGAAGTTATTATATTAATATATGGTTGGGTTGTGTGAGTTTTTGAAGTAGATGGATGAGTTTTTTTAATTATTTTGATCTGGTAATTATGGTTAATTATTGAGTTCTGTGTGTGTTTATCCATGGAGAAAAAGTGAAACTTGAATAGACATTTTAAAGTATGAATAAATATAGTTTAATTCTTTTCAAAAATATGAAATTTGATCATTCTTTTTAAAACTTATCCCCATTTTTTACCAAATCCTTTAAAATTTTTAGAGAGTGTTAATGTATTTTTATTTGTTTAATTTCATAGAGGAAAAATATTTTTGAATATACTTAATTGTTTTCATTCAAATTATTCATTTTTTATTTAAATTTTCATTATGTTAAGTTATTTAGACTAATCACATGAGGCCATGTTTAGCCCTGAGTGTGGGAGGTTTGATAATTCTCAATTATTTGTTATATTTTTTATTCAATTATTAATATGTAAATTTTTTATGACTTGAGTATAATTATTAGTTTAACAAATATTTTATTTTTTTAATTTTGTTTTCTTAATTTTAATTAAATTTTAGTTTTTTTAGTTTTATTAATTTTTATTTTGATGAATTTATTCAGCTTATTATTTTATATAAATTTTATTTTTATTATTATTAGTTAGTTTTTTATTTTTAGTTTAATCTTATATAAGTATTATTAAGTTTATTTTAATATTAAGTAATTATAAATTCATTTTGTTATGTAGTTTTTATGTCCAATTTATTTTACACAAGTAGTGTTCATTTTTATTAAATCATGCACATGTAATTTAATTTAAGTTTCATATAATCAATTTAGATTTAATATTACAAGAATATTTTTATTTATAGTTTAATATTACGTCACTTTTTTATGTTTTAAGGAATATTTAGTCTAATTTTACACATGTTGTGTAATTTTATGTTTAATATTACATGTAAATATATTTAGTTAATTTATTCCTACAAAGATAGTCTAATTTTCATCTTAATATTACATATGTGACTTGGTGTCTTCATTTCAGTTGAAGCACTCTAGCTGATATCATGCAAGATTAAATGGTTTTTTACATAAGAATAAATCAAGTAGTTTAGGCAGTGTTATTAGGTAAAATGTTCTTTTGAATTGTCTATGTAAGGGTATGAATAACTGGCCACATGAATGGATTTTCAGTGTAAGATTAAAAACATAGATCAAGAGTATTATAAGGTAAAAATAAATAATAAAACTCTACATAATAATAAGAAAATAATTGTCAATGATTCATTAATTAAAGATTCATGAAAGATTAAATAGATTTATTGCACTAACAAAACGACGAGTGGAACTCATAAAACATTGAAGAACTAATAATATTTACAGATAGAAATTAGAGTCATGGTAATAATAAAAGGGTTAAAATAAATAAATAGTAACATGATTTAATAAAATCCAAATAGAAATTAGAATTTTTTAAAATTAGGTAAGATCTATTGAAGAAAATAAATCAATCGAGGAACCAATGTAAAGATGAGAAAGGGGTTCTAATCTAGGATTTGGAATATGTTTGAGCATTGGATCTCGAGTTGTTAGAGTTGATAAAGATTTAATGGTAGATACGGATTAGAACTAGATGAGAAAATGATGAAGCTTACCACCAAATATTTAACTCACATGCATCAAAAGAAGTTTAATCGATGTAGAGAAAGATTAAATTTTTATAAAGAATCTAGAGGTGGGATGAGCTTGTAAGGGGAGATGTCGCATTAGGGTTCCATGTCACCGCCTCTCTTCCTTAACGGATCGACTTTGGATCTGCGGTTTAGCACTCCAGCTCGACGCTTCGTGATTGCGGTTCTTCTCCTAGGGGCGACGTCATTCTTCTTGGACACGACTGTCTTGGGTGTGGTTGTGGATGGTTTAAGGGATTGAGGCAGCGGTGTGGAAAATATTCATCTAGTTAATTTTTATTCGATGGTTTTTTTCAACGTGATTCAAGTTTTTTGGGAAGCATTTGATATGTTGTGTTCATGATATGGGTTGCTGAATTTAGGAATGGTTGAGGCTTTGGTGTGGGCTGTGTGTTTGGTTCTCCAGTAATTTGTTGCACTAAAGTGAAGATTTTGTATGGCAAGGAGGATAGTGATGGTTTTCACTGCTTTGGAAATTCTAGATAGGAGGAAAGGTTTTGGTTTTTGTGGTCCATGGCTTAAGTGATTCTGCAACCATTTGTCTACAAAAAGCTGCTCGAGATGAGGTTCAAGGAAATAAGTTCTCACTGTTTCATGGCTTCTCGGAATTGGATGTTTGAGAGGGTATGGATTTTTCCATTGGTATCATGCCCATGATTTTTGGTGCGAGATATCTAGTCATGCTGCGATGAGATAATGGAATCTCATTTTAATATATTTTATTATTAGGAGGAGATGATCTCTTGTAGGGAGGGTTGTTTTTGATCTTGAGTTTTGGTCTATTGGGACTTGGTTTGTTGTTTAAGTCTTGATGTCATGGGTTTTCCACCCTTATTTATTTAAAAGGGGGTTTTATCAAAATAAAAATTTGAAGGCCTTCGGGCCATTAGATGGATAAAAAATATGTAACTAAAATAATTAATTTCAATGAGATAAATATTTGTCAATAGAGAATCTAATTTGAGTGAAATATGAGGAAGAGTGTTTGAATATTTTGTGGATGACCTGATATAAAATGATTTGGATCCCAATAATCAAGAGATATGTATAGTGGATCATAATTAGAAAGTTAGTATATGGTGGATATTTTTAGGACAATAGATAGAGAGTATCTCCGCCTTCTTTACTCTATTTCTCTAATAGTAGTAGTGGAAGTTTTAGAGTGGTTATTTTTCTTATTGTTCATTCTAGAAGATATTAGAAGTAGAATGTTGTAGTTTCTTCATGATTTCTATTCACTATAAAATAAAATATTTAATAGAACCTTTAATTACATTAGATTATGTTCCTTCCTTTCTAGATCATTTTAAGCCTTTTCTTCTTATTATTATTTATTATTTTAAAAATATTAGTGTAAAATTTTAAAATTGTGTTATATTGAATTTTTCTAAAATTTTAAATTCAAGTTAAACATCAAACCATATGAATCTAGTTTGAGTTTGATTTTTTGTCTCTCTTGAGTCTAGAGGTATTTTTTTAATCTTAATTTTATACTTTAATTCACTGCTCAAAGCTTGAGTCTATAGAATAAAAATGAATCATCTTTTAATTTCATATTGATCAATGATGATAATTCTTGAAGATTAATCATTAAAATTGAGTTTAGATTTTGTTAATTTGATCAAAAATTGAAATTGTGCTTTCTATTATGTAATTTGGATTTTTTTATTAAAATACCTCAAATATTTTCATGTCATGAATTGTTAATACCATCTTGATATAGAAAATCATGAAAAAGAAATAAACATTTTTCTTGAGAGAGTAACCTGAGATCATCACTAGGTTATATTAGTGAGTCCAAGGTATAATTTGTGAGTGTAAATTGCATAACAACATATTCTACACACCAAGACTTTGTAGTACCAACATCTACATTAAAAATACAATATACTTGGTTGGAAATATGTTTCATCAAAATATACTTATTGGTTATCCTTCTAATTTGAAATATATTACTTCCTTTCAACTTCCTCATACTTATAAGAATTATTCATTATATTAGATTTTTCTTTAGGATCATCCTCAACTTATTTCTCTTTCCACACTTCATTATTTTTAAAACATTTAGTACTATCCCTTTATTTTATAATGGGTATATTCTTATTCTTGAAGTAATCAACTTACTTCCCTTATTTTTCCTATTTCCACCATTTTTAATGAAATATCGAGTGTCTAAAACTAAATTTATACACACCATGGGATAATCAACAAGATACTTGGTAACATCAATAATATTATTAGATAATTTGGAAAATTCTACAACTTCTTTGATAGAATTTTGGAACCTAACCTGTAGTAATTCTTTCAAATAATTTTCAACATCAACTAACTTCACCTCAAGTATAATGACCTTGGAATTCAAGTGAGATAATTTTAGTATGGTTTTAGCTTTATCATGTACAATTTATCATATATAAGATGTTATGGGACTCTAAGTAGTATCGATGTTGGTTTTGGGAAGGTGGACCTGATTTTGGGACTTTTACCTTAAATACAAAAGTAGCTAAGTATCGGATGGATAGGTACCAGGTACTTAGGGAGCCCAACAAAATTTGAGTGGCACTGTGAGATAAATTTAACACCCTTTGGACTTAGAGTGGGTACCTAGTGGGTAACACATACCCAGTGGAATGTGATTAAGTACCTGGTGGGTACCTGTGTCCTTTAAAAAAATAATTAATTATTTTAATTATTTTTTATTAAGTGGGGTTAGCCCTAATTTCACTCTAGCTACATAGGGAGCTTTATCTCTCCCTTTTCTCTCATTCTATGTTCCCTTTCAATGGATTTCACCAATTTATGTTTAGTTTCTTGATTCATCTATCTCTAAGAGTCTCTTTGAGTAAGGCTCAATGTCCTTCTTCATTTGTTTCTATTTTTTTTACCATTGTTGCGAGTTTCAACTAAAATGTCCACTTTAGGGATTGTTCTCAAGATTATTGATTTATTTGGATCAAATTTCAATCATCCAATTATATTCAATGATCAATAACCTGCATGTACCCGATAGATAGTTCCTAGATATTTCTATTGTTATATGTGTGTTTATATGTCATGTGATTTTTAGGCATGGATAGGGTTGTGTGTGTGAATTAAAATGGAACCACTTGTGGTTCCCATTATTAATGAGATATTCCTAGGGGTATTATCATGTGTATAATAATAGGCTCATCCATATGTGGATTTTTCTTTCTTAGTTGGAAGTTTCCGGGATTTCTAGGAAAGTTTTCATGTGTTATAAAGGGATAGTTTTTTTATTGGTTTATTAATGTGGTTCTTTAGGAATGTGATGGATGTGGCTTGTGTGGTCGTGGGGTGACATGGTTTATAGGTATAATTTGGGTGGTGATGAGCTCTATCATGGGTGTAAATTTAGATTCGTCATATGATTGGTGGTCATAGGAAGTTGGTGGTGTTGCTCGCTATGGGGATGAGTAAATTAGGGACATGTGCATACAGGAAAGGGCCCGTGAGGTGATGCTGAAAACCATATTTTTAGAGGTATCCTCCATAGTTAAGAGGCACAAGGTGATGGATTTTACCATTAAATATGAGGTGGGATACACCATGAGTGTCAATGGAAACTAAGGGGTGATTATGATCACTAATTGGGATTGGGATGCTCATCATACATATGGAATATCTTAGGGTTGATAGGAAAATATTGGTAAAGTAATCACACCCACTATGTGTTAAATCATTCAGGGCTAATGATTTGGGATTTATGGAGGTTGGTTGTGTAATGTGGTTTATTTATGTCTCATTAACCATGTTTCTATTGGGATGTTAATGTTGTATTTCTTGATTATGTGACAAAGGGTGGTGAATCATTCTCCCTCAGGGTGTGTTTATACTATGGGTGAATTATACCACTCCAACATTGGTCAAATCTAATAAAGTTCTCCTACATGGTTGGTTGAGCATGGAGTATAGTAGGTTGTATTTATTTTAGTGGTTTTATTTTATTGTAATTTTTATACACTCATATATTTATATATATTATTTAGTGAAACCATTGGTGGTGACCGGTTGATTCCATACCGACACACTATATGGGCCCTCCAGAATTCATGTAGAATTTATGGTTCATGACACGAGAAAGGGTAAGGTAAATGTGATTTGTGCACAGTCAGCTAGAGGTTTTTTAGATACATGACTAAGATGGAATTGGATTTTGGGTAGAAGTAGGTGTATCCTTGATGATGATTTGGGTTATATTTTTTTAGGAATTTATGTATATGATTGACCTATGATCTACCCAGTTTACTTTTGTGACATTTTATATTTTCGTTTTATATACCACATGGTATACTTTTGGTTGTGTTATTGATATTGTTTTTGGATATTTACTTGTGTTGTTTATATTGTTGTGATGGTCTTATATACAAATGGTATAGTATCTTAATTATTACCCCTTATACCCTCACTATTAATCAGTAGCCTTTGGTGTATGAGGAGGAATGCTTGAAGTCAGTGGCTCATAAGCTCGGGTGTCGTTCAAGTGATCTAGGTTGAGGATGACTCAAATTATTATCAAATAAATGTTATAACAAGTGGTACTGAGTGAGTTTCTATTTTTTATTTATGGTATAGTGGATGGAGATATAGAGATGTGTTTGGACTTTTGAAAGATTTCATATTGTAGGATTGGTCATCAAAAGTATGGGATGAAGTCCGAATTTCTAGGGAATCAAGATTGTCATTTTCATTTTCATTTTCACGATTTTAGTTGAGTTATTTTACTTGGATAAATATGAAATTTGATGTTATTGATTTATAGTTTTAACTCTTTTCCTTGAGAGATAAGATATGGAACTCATTCATTATTCTAGGAATATAGGACCTAAATGACATGTGTGTGCCTAATTTTGATTGTCATTCTGGTTATGGATGTAATTTGTATGTTTAAAGTGTCAAGAAAAAGTTATATTGTGTGTCCCTATAGAGTTTATTGGTGGAATTATACTCATTTAAACTAGTTTCTTTACTCTTGGTGTCATCAGATATGTGAATCTTGTATGTGTATAGTGCATATGATGCCAGAAATTTGAATAGATAGGTGAAGATATGAGGCCAAATGATATTGGACATGGGTGTGGGTAAGATAGTGTATGGCCTAGTGAGATTCACTTCATGTTACATATTTACCTATTTATAATATCTATACTATTATATATGTTGAGTATGGTATTTGGTTTCTAGTGATATACCACCTTGACAGTCACTATTAGAGAATTAGGAGGGGAGTTATGTGGTGCCATCAAGGTCTGATCTAGTTGTGTCTCCTGAGGGCAGAGATGATCATGATCCACAGGCAGAGGTGTGGAGTTAGCCAGAGTATCTAGTTGAGCTATGGTGATTATTTTATTATAAGTTTATAGTGATTCTGATATCATTCATTAAGTGTATCAATCAATGGGCATGGGGAGTTTACCCTTCTTTTTAATATTTTACTGGGAAGTTCCAGTCTCATCTTTCTTCATTATTTCAGGGAGAGGGGAGACCCCAATAAACCGAGTTATGGATCAAATCAATTCAAACCATATTCAATGAGATTGAGATTCCTCTAGTATGGAGGGTGAATTAACGATTTACATATTTGTGGGACTAGTGAAATGTTGATGGGATGGGAAATTATAGGCATGTATACATGAGGATATAACTTAAAAATACTTTGAGGTGATATTATTTGAGCAGTTATTTCTAGATCCCTTGAGTATGGACCAATATGTGAGTATATGCACTTGGGGTAGGGGCACACATCAGTCATGAATTATACCACTAAGTTCATAAACCTATTTTTCTTTATATTGACACTAGTAGGGGATGATATCTCTAAGGTGCAGAAATTTGAGGACTAGCTTTGATATACTGTTTGGGTACATGTAATTTTTTTCAAATGACTATGTTTTTTGGAGCCAATGAATTAAGTGGTGATCATAGAGAGGAACTTGATTGATGGTAGTATACCTAGACTGATAGTAGTTCCAGGTGAGGTTGGTAGTGGGTAATCAAGCATTCATAAGTGGGGGCATGAGGAAGCCTGGTGTGGAGGTCGAAGTAGATGATATTCCTTTCTACTTCGGATTAGTTCATATTCTTGATTTTATTAGTGTATAAAGATAGAGCGCATTCAAATTTATTATGATCGACCTCCTAAGGAGATTGAGGCTTTTAACCAGATAGGGTGTCTAGATAGATTCTAATAGATTATATCATAGTCAATTTTAGGTTAGGGAACTATTCAAACATAGGCATCTAAGGTGGGACTAAGAGAAGTACTATGAGGTATTTTTTATAGTTTATCTATGCATGAAGGTCACGGTAGAGGAAAAGGTGATCATTAGTGGTGGAAATAGTTAATGTAGAGTTTGTATCTATAGGTAGGTCATAAATCAAGAGTATAGGGCTTGGGGAAATTGTGTGCATCTGATCTAGCCTTTTCTAATAATTCCAAAGATTTGTTGATAGTTATAAGTATGTCAAGCTTATGTTTATTTTGGTTTTTTATAATGGATACTAGTTCATAGAATGAATTATGCATCAGTGGATAGACCATGTGATCGTTGAGGTGTGGGAATTCAGTGTGATGTGTGGTAATAACATGGTTGATGACTGGTGACTATTTGTAATGGATGGTATATATGAAATTCAAGATGATTCTCATATATGGATCCAACAGTGTATTGGGTAGTTAGTTATCACCTGACCAAGTAAGTGACTCTTATAGTAGAGAGTGTGCAAGGTTGGAATCATCTCCCTTATGATAGTTAGTCATGGTGATCAGGAATGGATGGATGCACTCAACACTTTCTCTGAGTCTTGAGAGTGAGGTGAGTGGTACACTTAGGTTTTGGTTGAGGTAGGTCAATGTCACGGTTGGAGGTATCTCAGGGATGAGTTGTTTTATGGTGGGGGTTTTTTAATGGACCAAGTATTTGGGTGAGGTAATTATTGTATGATTTTGGTCTAATAATGCATAATGAGTCATATTTGAGGTTTTAGGGGAGTCATTGAAGGCCCATGAGATGATTTTAAGAAAGTGGTTCCAATTTTAGGACTTATATCTTGATGAAAAAAGCAACCAAATAGTTGATATGTTTACATCAAGTACCCGATGGGACTAATATAATGGGGGTGGCTCTATGAGGTCCATTAAGAACCTAGTAGACTTAGATAAGGTACCCAATGAAAGGTGACCAGGTAAATAATGGGTACTGGGGTCCTTTTTTTAAAATATTTTTATTAATTATTTTTATTAATTTTTATTAAATGGGGTTGGTCCTCATTTCACTCTAGTGGTAGAGGGAGCTCTATCTCTCCTTTCTCTCTCTTCTCACTTCCTCTTAGTGTAATTTTACTCATTTCATGATAGTTCTTCAAGTTATTTCTCTTATGTAGTTGTGGTAGGTGAAGATTGATTTCCTATATTTTTTTCTATTTTTTCATCATTATGGTGTTTTTCAACTGAAATATCCATTTTAGGTATTTTTTGAGGGATTATTGATTTATTTGGTTCGAAGTTGAATCATCTAATGATATTTGATAGGAAGTATCCTATGTATACCATGATGGTTCAGGGTGTAGTGGAAGAATTAACTGAGCCTGTTTCCAACTTGAATTTGTCCAGCTTTAATCAATAATCCAAAATAAAAAAATTAATTATTGTTATGTCTAATTAATATACCTAAATAAATAAGAAAAATAATCTCATAACTAAGAATATAGAATATTTTATATTAAATTTATAACCAATTTAATAACAAGAAAATACATCAATCTTGAAATATTTATTTGATGTGTATATTCATCAATCAAACCACATTCGAGTTGTACCATCATTATATCAAGTGTATCCAAATTATAATCCCTCTAGTGGTGATCTATATGTGTTCCATGATCTTCTAATGACATCTATGGAACTCGGGGTGTAAGATCTCTACCCTGAGATGAAAATACACACTTGTTTAAATTTTTTTTAAAATCCCTTTTAAATGGTTAATGGAGTGTTTTCCAAGGAGTATGATAGGTATTGGGTATGTTCCATGGGTTTTTGATGTGAGATTGTAGAATAGAATCCAAACTGTGCAAGTTTCACAGTTGGAGAATGGTTAGTTTAACTATACTCCATAACTGTGTGGGGTAGGGATGTCTTAGATAGAGTCAAGGAAAAATCCATCACATGGTTTTTCAACCATGTGGGCCTTCCCAGACACCTGTGTGGCCATTCCTCTTTGAACAGAGGTAGGCGCATGAAAACCACGTGGTTTTCCAAACTGTGTGGGTGCCTCCAGGAGACCGTGCAGTCATGCCTCCCTTGTTTTGTTGTTTCATATCCTTCCAAATCTTTAAAAACTTATTTTTCTTGAGTGTTATTTTTATTAATGTTTAAGGCTAATTTAGTTTGAATCAAGGGTTGTGTTTAGGAAAGTAATTGTCTACAAGCATGAGGTAGGTGGTCTATAAGATTTTCCCCATAGTCTTGATGTTTCAATATGTGTATGTAGTTGTGAAAAGATGTTTCCTTACTATTTTTTACGTTGTTGACTAAAGGAAGTAAAATTGGGCCTTAAATTGCGGTGTAAGACCCTTCATGAACCCCTTCGTGTCCATCGATGATTTGAAACCATAACTACGGCTACCAATGGGGTATTCCAAACTGTTAAAAATGGTGAAATTAATTGGTAAAAATTATGATAGGATAATTTTGAAAGTGAATGGGTGGTAATTGTTAATTAGTATGTGGGCATGGAAAAAATATAATTGAAATGTTTTTATGATAGGTTTTTGAAATGCCTAAGAGTATTTTGAAATTTTTAAATGATGTGATTTGGATTTTAATATGGATGTGGTTTTTAATGAATGGGTATAATGTTTTAAATAAAATTGTGTTTTAAAATGAGGTGTTGAACTTGAGGTGTTTTAAAGGGGATTTTCAATTGGGTTTAAAATATTGATTTGAAATGGGTATGTGGTGAACCCTTTGGTGAAAATGGATTGAAAACCCTTTTATATATTTAAATAAAAAGTGACGGTCTTGGACCATGTTTGGTTTTTTAAAGAGGAAGACCTAAATTTTTAAGGATGGACTCCAAGATTTTGAAAATTATATTTGGTTTTGGTATTTTAAGTCATGTGAAAGTGGTAAAGCTATGTTGGGGAATGTGTTGATTTAAAGGTCTGTTGGGACCATGATAAATGTTGTGTTAAAGAAAGTGAATGGAAATGGTTAAAGGGATATGTTTATTTCTAAAATGGTTTTAAGAACATTTAATAATTGTGTTATAGTTAATAAATATGAATGGTTTAAATTGTGAAGTTGGGTTATATGTGTTGAAATTAATGGACCATGGTAATGATTGATAATGAAATGATCACGGATGGTCAAACATGTTAGGAAGAATCTTGATTTGATTCATAGAATTATACTCTATGTTTTTTGACCTATGAATAAAGGTTTTGGGATGTTGTACTGAAGATCCACTCCTTGGTTTTGTGCGATCCAAACTGATGATCTAGGTGCCCCAATTCACTATAGTTTTTGGAGGATGGACTGACACTATTAACTCCAAGGGTATGGACATGGAATTCCATATCATGGTTGGGGCTAGTCATATTTGAGCTTCTGAGTCTCAGTTGGATACTTGGACTAATTATCCTTCTTTGGTCACTTATGAACCCTTTGATATATTCTTTGGATGGCTGGCATGGGTCGGTCAAGTTTGAGGAAATTGAGTAACACATGTAACTAAGAATAAAATTGGATAATTTAAATGTTGTTAACTAATGAAATTTGGTTTATTTACTATTTTACCTATTTAACTATATTTATAAATTCACTGTTTGGACTAGTTATTTCTTTAGAAAATGTTGGTGGTGGCCTACTGAGTTTTACTCAAACCCTTCTCGAGCCATCATGGTAGTTGGATACCCAATCAGACACTAATTGTTATCATGTGTAGGTTCAGGACAAGAATCTATTTGTTGGATAGTGTTAGGGATAACGGGATTAGAGCATGGGATGTCAAGTTTAGGTTGGGACTTAGTACCATGTTTGGGATTTTCCTTGCTTCAATTTTGAGGTTTTATATATATTATCATCTGACATGTAGTGTATACGTCATATTGATATAACATGTGTTACTTGATTATTATTTTTGCACTTATTGTATGTTTTCCAATTATTGTTCCTGTTGGTTATTACATATGTTGATATTAATTATGTTTTGACTTTACTCAAATGATCGGGTATAGTCTCCCCATGTTTTTCTTTAGACTCATGATACTAGTCAACATCCTCTGACATGTGGGGAGGTGTGCCTAAGTTCATGTGGTGATACAACTTAGGACATCAGTTTTAGTGGAACTTAGGTCAGGATTTTATAAAGTGATATCATATGTAGTGTCTTTTTTCTTACTATTTGGGATACTAGAATATTTTTAGGGATTGTTAATGAGATCATCTATGGGTTCCTACATCCCCATGCATGGGGAAACCCAATCCCCAAGTATTGGTAATTGATGTTTAGTTTTGTTATTTTACCATTGATTGATATTTCCATATCGATTGGTGAACTTTGATTTAATGTTATTGATTTATGAGGTTTTTTCTTTTGGTCTGGAATGATAATAGAGGGTGTTTGGGTTCATGAATCATTCTAGGCACATCAGATTGATAGGTCATCTATATGTTTCATGTGACTGGATTGTGAATGATATGATTTTTAACCAAAAACCACGAATTAGGAAATTGAATACAGTTATAATTTTTAACATTTTGGTTAAATAGAAAGTTTTTAAATATTAATTATAAAGTTTTTAAAATGGTTAAGTTAATCAAAGATAAATTGTAATGATGGAACCTTTAGGGACACTAGTAATGAGTATCCCTTGTGTTGTTGACTAAACTTGTGAGTGGGATGTTTGGGCTATGAGAGAACCCTATTTTTGATACCTTGGGTTATGAGCAATGATACCTTAATGGGTTTGGATGTTCCATATAGTGTAATGTTGTTTATTTTCCCTTTGGTTAGGTTTTAATCTTTAGTTTTTGAGTTATTGTGTGGTAACCTGAAATTGATAACCCTTGTGGGTTGTGATTGATCAGGCTGTTCATTGGAATATAAAATGGTTTTCATGGTTTATGGTGTATTCCATAGTGTTTGTGTCACTATGGGAGTGGGAACTAGATTAAGTGGTTTCCTTGAAACAATAGATGTAGTGTGATTTGGAATTGGGGAAGGGGTGATGCCTATGAGTAGTGATTTGTTTGAGGTTCTATGTGTATGTATTAAAAGTAGAGGTAGTTCCCTTTTCCATATGTGACTCTAGTTTTGGTATTTTATGTTGTTTTACCTTCGTGGGTGGTCTGTGAGAGGGTTTGGAAGAGTTTTGAGTGCCTTTGGATGCATGAGGCATAGGTGAATGTTTTTTGGGTTCTTTGGAATTTGAAGAATATGTGGGTACTTTAGAGGTGGAATCAATTTGTGGTAGATATAGTCAAGTTTTTATAAATATTCATGGTCATTCCTTGGTTTCTTTTTCTAAGAGAAACACCTTATGTTCTCATGGGTGGCTTTAAGGATGGTTTTGAAAGGATAGGATTGTTTGAGTTTTTGACTCTACTATACTGATGTTGTTCGATGTGGGGATTGATGTTAACTCTAGATTGATGTTTTGATATGGAAGTAACACCATAGGGAGGGGTGTTCATGTGGTTGAGATTTTTTATTCATAAGTTGGGATGTTGGATGGAAACGTCGAGGATGCCCCAAGTCTGATGAGGTTGGAGAGATAGAAGGCTTGGTTGGTTTCTTGAGTGGGAGTTGAGCCTAGTTTTAGTGATGTAAAACTTGTAGAATTATAATTTGGGTTTAGTTAATTCTCATAGAAAATCACATATACCTGAGGGTTTTTGGTAAGTTCAGTATGGTGGTAACATGCTAAGATTTCGATGTTATTGGAATAAAAAATAGGTGGCTCATAATCAAGTGCCTATTGTTTTTGGTGAAACTGAGGTGATTCATGTCATCTAAACACATCATCTAAGAATGAAAAAGGTTGGTTTTGGGATCAGTGTGATAGACTGGGGTATAATAGAGTGACAATAGTACCATAGATAATGTTATCTCATGACTGTTTGGCCTAGATCCTTGAGGTAGTGTTGGGTTTTTGTTGGTGATTTCCTCTTGAATTAAAAGGATCCATAGTTGATGATATTCCTATGGGTAGTATTTCCTGAGGCCTTTTAGAGAGTTAATCATTTACTTGAAGAGATAATTAGTGTTAGGATTGGAGTATTTTTAGTGGTATTCATTAATGGAATCTTGGTGTACTTCTATACTTGAGATGATCATGCCCAAAATCTTGACATCGTCATAGGTACACTGAGAGAGAATAAGATATATATTAAGATACTTAAAGGGTTTATTTTGGTTGGATCGATATCCTCTTGGAGGATTTCATTCATGGAGAAGTGTGAGGGGACCGTAAGGTGGGAAGTGATCCACTGTATTTAAGGGTGAGGACCTTGTGATATATTGGGTGTTGGAGGATTCCATGGGTGTCATTCTCAGTGGCTGAGAATGGGTGATGGTGGATGTGTAGTATTGTCACTCGAGTGAGAGTAGGGTGGCCACATCCACTTCTTTGGTTCAATGTGGGCCAATCATGGGATGTGATTGCAGGAGTTTCTAGGGATATGTGGTGACAATGATGTCCCTAAGGTATGGATTTAGGTGTGGGTTATGAGCGTATGACCCACATGTTGAGTTTTTTGGTGGCATGGATGTGTTTAGGAGGAAACTTGGGAGAGATAAGTTGATATGTGGGCCACATGGCTAGACCTTTTGTCTTGGAATCTTGGAGATACTTGGGAATGCATCTCGAGGATAAGTTGATATCAGGTGGGGATATTTTAAGATCTTGGTCCTGAGATAAGGTATTCCCTGGTTTAAATTTTGGTTAAATTCCCTTTTAAATGGTTAAGGGGGTGTTTTCCAAGGATTATGATAGGTATTGGGGCTGTCTTGGTGGTTTGGGATGAAAAATTCTGGAATAAAATCCAAATTATTCAATTTTCAAAATTGGTGCATGGTTATTTTAACTATGTTCCATAACCATGTGGGGTAGGCTCAGATAGAGACAAGGACATGTACCTCACAGGGTTTAACAATCATATGGTCCTTTCCAAACACATGTACGATCATTCCCCTTGGAAAAAAGGTAGACAGATGGGTACCGTATGCTTTACTAAACCGAGAAGGTGCCTCTTGGAGACTATGAGGTCATGCCTCCCTTGTACAAAGGCAGGTTCACAAGATCTATATAGTTTTTCCAAACCATGCAGATGGCCTAGGAAAATGGTGCGGCCTAGCCCCCTCCTGGATAGTGGGAGATAGACGGTTGGTGCATAGTTTGGTCAACTGTGTGGCCAAACCATGTGTCTATTAAAAACTGGGAAAATGACTATTTTTATATCTCAATATTTAAGGTTTCACCACTAATTTTCTCCACCATTAATTCCCCTAAATAAAGGGTGATGAACCAGGATATCTCCCCTTCTACATGGGTGATTCTCCTTAAATCTTGGGCCATTTGGAGTTCCCTTTAGTGTGAATCAAAGATCTAGGTAAGTCTTCAACACTATTTCTTTTCTTTTTTAGAAGAGGCTTGGTGTGTTGTTTCCTCTCTTTATGAATCTCTAAACCCTTTTTTAGGGTGTTCTTCATCTTAGTGTTTAAGGTCGATTTAGTTTGAATGATGTTTTTTGATAGAGAAAGTAATCATCTACAAGTATGAGGTGGGTGGTCTATAATCCTTTTACTATATTCTTGATGTTTAAATATGTGTATATAGTTGTGCCAATATGTTTCCTTCTTGTGTTTTATATCTTGGATAAATTGAAGTAAAACTATGCATTAAATTGAGGTGAAAGACCCTTCATAGAACCCGTTGGGTCCATCGATGATTTAATGTCGGACCTAGGGTTACCCATGGGTTATTCCAAACCCTTTAAAATGGTGAAATGAATTGGTAAATGTTGTGATAGGATAATTATGAAATTGAATGAGTGGTAATTTTTAATTGGTATATGGGTATAGAAAAAAGGATAATTGATTTTTTATGCTAGATTTTCTGAAATGGTTAAGATGATTTTGAAATGGTTTAAATGGTGTGATTTATATTTTGATTCAGTTGTTGTTTTTAATGAATGAGTGTAATGTTTTAATGAAAATTATGTTTTAAACTAAGGTGTTAATCTCGAGGTGTTTTAAAGGGTGTTTAAATTGGGTTTCAAATGTTTATTTGAAATGGGTGTGTGGTATCCCCTTTGGTTAAAATGGATTGATAACCCTTTTATGGGTTTAAATGGAAAATGAGGCTCTTCAAACGTGTTTGGTTTTTCAAAGAGTAAGAAATATGTTTTTAATGGTGGATTCCATGGTTTTTGACAATTATTTTTGGTTTTGGTATTTTAAGGCATGTGAAAGGGGTCGAGATTTGTTGGGGAATGTGTTGATTTAATGGTATGTTGGGACCATGATATATGTTGTGTTAAAGAAAGGAAATAAAAATGGAAAAAGGGTATATTTATTTGTTAAATGTTTTGAAAAACATTTAATGAATGTGTTATATGGATAAAATATTAATGGTTTAAATAGTAAAGTTGGGTTATATGTGTTGAAAGTAATGGAACATGGTAATGATTAATAATGAAATGATTGGGGATGGTCAGACATGCCGAGCTGAATCTTGGTTGGATTCATGGACTAATGCTCTATGTTTTTTGACCTAGACAAATGTTTTTGGGATGTTTCACTGATGTTCCACTCCTCGGTTTTGATCGGGCCAGACTGATGCACTAGGCACCTCGGTTCATTGTAATTTTCAGAGGATGAACTGCTACTCCTGAATCCAAGGTTATGGACATGGAATTCAATATTATGGTTGGGGATGGTAGGATATGATGTTTTTAGTTCCTATTGGATACTTGGATTGATGCTCCTTGTTTTTTGACTTACAACCCCTTTGATATGTTGTTCAGATAGTCGGTATAGGCCGAGCTTGTTTGATGAAATTGAGTAACACATGGAACTAAGAATAAAAGTGGATGATTTAAATTTTTTTAACTAATGAAAAAATAATAATTTACTATTTTCTTTATATACCTTTATTTTTTCATACACTATTTGGACTAGTTATTTCATTATACAACATTGGTGGTAGCCTACTGAGTTGTAGTCACAGCCTGCTTCGGTTGTCATGGCACTTGGGTACCTGAGCGGACATAATTTGTTATTAGGTGAAGTTTTAGGATAGGGATCTAGAAGTTGGATAATGTTTGGGATAATGGGATTGGATCAACGTATTTCAATTCCAGGTTGGGACTCAAGACCATGTTTGGAATTTTCCTAGTTTCATTTTTAAGGTTTTATTTGTATTCATGTCTAACATGTAGTGTATAAATCAAATTGATATAACATGTGTTACCTGGTTATTTGCTTTAAATTTCCATCTATTGTCCATTTATTGTTCTTATTGGTTATTAAATCTTTTGATATTACTTATATTGTGAATTTACTTTGATAATCTGGTATAGTCTCCCTATTTATATATTTAAACTTGCACTACTAGTCGGTAGCTTCTAGCGTGTAAGAAGGCATGCCTAAGGTCATGTGGCGATCTGTCTCAGGGAACTAGTTTTAATGGAACCTAAGTCAAGACATCACATTAGGTTATAACGCATATGATCCAAACATCTTTCATTTCTCATCTTGATCACAACACAATCCTTCAAGCTTAAAGGATTTTCTCTCTTTCTCTCTCAACCTTAAGAGTGTGGAATATGGTGGAATCTTCTCTCAGTCTTGAGAGAAAACCTAATGACATTCTTCTTTAGTCTTAATAGAAATATCTAGAGAGGAAAATAATTATCCACAAACGCCCTATAAAATGATATAATATGGGAATTTATAGAGTTAGGGTTTAATATTTATAATTTAACAATGGCCCTTAATCCAATATTGAAAATAATATATTCCTCATGTCCATATTATTATTATTATTATATAATGGAACATGTTGAAAAGCTCAAATAAATATCATTTTTATAAAATAAATATTTCCTTGTTTATTTAAATGATATTTAATATTATATTATTTATGTTACAAATCCCTTAACTCGGCCCATCCACCTTCCTCAATATTTAATTAAGATCAAATAATAAATATTATTCATTTTAAAAATAAATAAATATTATATTCATAGTATTTAGAATAAATATTCATTTTAATATATGTGTTACTAAATAATACTTATTTAATAAGAAATATTATTTATTAACTTGTGAATAAAAAAAGAGATAAATATTTATTTGAGAGTCTTGAAAATAAATATTAATTTCTTATTCAACTCACATATAAATATGGTGGCTAAATATTTATGATCAATAAATACTAAATAAATATTATTCCTAGGTATATAGAATAAAATTTATCATAACTATTAAATTATAATAAATTTTAACTGATATCAATGGATACACTAAGTGTGTAACCCTCTAGGCCTTTTCCTTAGTGACATTAGACGGGCTTTCCTAAAGTCTGATATCATCATCCAAAAACATGTTAAGGAGCCCACAGAGGAAGAAGTTAATATCACAATAATATTAACCACATAAAAATTATCACTATGTAATATAATCCCTTTGATAAGATATCTCAAATCAATTAGGTTGCATACTCTTTTTATCAATCTATGTATTTAATAAATCTTTCTTTGACTTCCCAAAATGAATCCACAAATCACCATAGACATAAAATTTTAATTTGACGATTCTATTCCAATAAAAAGACTTAAGATATCATATTCCTTAAACCAGATGGGACAACTCCTATTTTTACTTATTCATTAACAATATATCACTCGTTAAACACACAACGTATTATAATATGTCGCGAGCATAGATCATCACAGTCTTGGGAAATACATCAAATTATGTGGTCTGTGATATGAATTAATAATAATCTTAATTATAAGGATCATTACACGTGTTTTTATAATGGAATATACAATTATATGAAAACATTTGGAATTAATACATGTGGGTTTATCATAATAATCTCTCATCCTATAGATTACCAAGTACAAACTTCATGAGATGAAGTCTCACCCACTTATGTGTATCAAGAACATGAAAGTCAAACATACTATGTGTATCATCATATAATGTTGTCCTAACTATAAGACATAAGTTTAAGAATATTTTTATAGAACTTCAAGGTTCTCATCATAGTAGAGAAATGTTATGACCTTTCAATTCGACATATACTCTAGGAAAAATCACATTAATGTTATGAAAAAATAATAAATAATATGTGATATGATATTTATTAATATTGAATACTTTGAATATATATGTAATCTAAAGTAAAAAAAAGTATCTGATTATAGAGAACTAAATCCGATAGACTCCCACTATTTTTAGAGTTACTTTATAAGGACTTTTAATCCTCTAGATCTCACATGATATCCAAGCTTCTGTTGAGATAAGTATTTATTCAATAGGTCCACCACATTCTCTATAAAAACTCTACTTATAGTAACCTCACCTCACTAAGAAAATCCACAAAGATATGATACCTCAAAAGTATGCGTAATGTCCTATAATTTCTGTATAAATTATTATTTTTAATTATATGGAATTATTTCAAGACCAATCACTGAGACGGCGTGTGATTCTGAGGCCCGGAGTGCCCGGAATGATCTGTTGAAAAATTTTAATCTTTAAATAGCGTGCGTGAGTAGTTTTCCTAAAAAAGTAGAATAACTCTTAAATGGGTGCCCATATAATAAATCTAAGGGCACCGTTGCATTCAGGATGGCGGGTTTACCCTATCCACGACTTAAGTTTAGTCAGTACAACCCTATAGTGAGAAAATACGAAAATGGAATAATCATAAATAAAATTATTTTATTTCTAAAATTCTTATAAATCACGAACGATGACTTGGATTAAAAATCTGATACCACCACTGATCTCATGAGGGTATGCTTTCCTTAAGTAAATACTAACATTGGCCAGTGCAGGCCAACATTAGAAGTTAGTTTTTGGCCATAAATAAAATAATTAAGTAACAATTATTTTATTTTCAAATCCCTATAACTCTTAAATAGTAACTCGGATTGAAAATATGAGAGTACCATTGAGCTCATGAGGGCGTGTTTTCCTTAGGCGAAGCCTAAATTCGACCGGCGCGAGTCGAGTGTGAAAGTTAATTTTTGAACTATTTTTGAGGTTCATTTAAATTAACATGCAAGTGGGTTATTCTAACTTTTGAGCTGGGGATCAGATCAAAAATTTGAGGGAACCATTGAACTTGGAATGATGGGATTTTCCTAGAAAGGACTTAACTTCAACCGACAAGGGTCGGATAGAAAATTTATTTTTCATACCTTCTAGAAAATAATAAAATAACTTTAAAAGGTTAATTTATATCTTTTCCCAACTGTTGAGCGGCGAACGGAGACACTGTGGTGTTACGACGAGGTTACGAAGAGGCACATTAAAGGAATCCCCTTAATGGATCGTTATGATGTATCGTAATGATGCAAGGTCGCAGCGTAACAGAAATGTTGTGCTATTTTCCCTTTTTAATTAGATAACGCGTTGGAGAGTGGGAATTAAACTGCGGGCAATTCTCTGAAGAACCTCTGGTGAGATTCCTCTCCAATGAAGAATGAATAATGCTAGTAGAACGTCATCTACTTAAACATACATCGAAGAATGAATCTGTAAATCAATTAATGATGTTGACCTCTTGAACCCTCAAGGATAGAACGCTATGGCAACGAACTTCAAATTAGGTAGGGGTTTGATTTTGGTTTTATGATTTCCCCATTATTATTCTAAACTACGAACGTGGATTAACCCATGAATAGGTTAATCCGAGGATCATGCGTTCTTGTGGGAGGGTGTCGTTCTTGGGTTTTTTATTCGGGATTAATTTTATTGTTGATATAATTATAATCCTGAGCCTCCCCTTATTTAATCCTCTAACATATAGGGCACGGGAAAAAATAAACAAGGCTCGACCCCCCTCCGCCTTGTGAGTTCTTGGTGGACAAATTTTTGAATGTTTTAAAGAAGATTTCAAGGCCTTTGCAGTTAAGTCAGCATCCCTACTGTCTCGTAGGTGTGGATGGTTTGAAAAATAGACTACCAGAGCAACTCTGGTTTCCCTCAAAAGGAACTGCCGGTGTGCTAGCACCGGTGGAGGAGAGAGGAGGCATGCCCATCAGCAAAGGTCCATGGCCAGTTGGCCACATTGGCATGGAGATGCGGCACCAACTGGCACCACATGGAGGTGGTGACCCGCGTCCGGGCCGTCCGGGCGAGCAACAGAGGACACGGCCGCTCGGCCGTATTGGAGGCCGCAGGTGGTGCGGCACGCTGTGGGTTGTGGTTGCTTGACCATGGCGGAAGGGAGGCCCCATGTACGCGGTGGAAGGGAGGCCATGTGTCTGTGGTGGAAGGGAGGCCCCACGTCCATAGGGTAGTAGAGGAACCAGATGCGACTCTCAACCATGTCCCGACCAGGCCGATGGCCGGTCCTCCTCAAGCTGACTGGACAGACCCGTCCCAGCGTGCCGGACCCGCAGACCAACAAGCCTACAACCCAATGATATGGACCCATGACGTGCTGAGTTTGGATCAGGTCGGTAGACCTGGGCTGGGTTAGGTCGGACTGGACCCAGACCCCACCGACCCCTTTTTGAAAAAAACGTCAATAACTTGCAGACCGGGCATCTGATTAACACATCGTCTGTGGAACAAGGACACTTGCGATGAGGATGTACTTTTGAGATACTCTATGTGTGTTTTGGAAGAATTTGTAGTATTTCCAGGTTGGATTGTACTCGAATCCAACCAGGCCCTTTTTATAAAAATGACCATATCTTATAGACTAGGTGTCTGTTCGACGCGTCGTCTATTGCGTTGGGACCCCTATGTTGATACAATCCTTTGGGTTACCCTATGTGAGACTTCATGGAGATTGAGGTACAAAAAATGGCTTAAGGAGTGGATCCTACCAGAATCAAGCGTGCTAAGTGCGGGAATCCAGTGGCTGGCTATGACGTGAAGAATAACTAGCGACCCTTCATGGATCACCATAATAGCGAACCTTCATGGATCAACATACTAGTGACACTTCATAGATCATCATACTAGCGACCCTTTATGTATCAACATACTAGCAACCATTCATGGATTAGAATACTAGTGTCCCTTCGTGGATCAGCATACTAGAGACCCTTTGTGGATCAGCATAATAGCGACCCTTGATGGATTAGCATAATATCAACCCTTCTTGGATCAGCAATATCACATCCCATCATGGATCAGCCATAGAGTGACCCGTCATGGATCCAAAACAGAGCAAACCTTCGTGGATTAGCAACAGAGCGAACCTTCATGGATGATCAGCAGATCCTATCAACATAATAAAGTGATATCGCTTTACGACTAATCATCTTTAATTTTGTACTTAAGTTATAACTAGTGTGAGATGTCTTTTAATTTTGTGCTATGTTTTTTAGATTTTGATTGGTGGTATTAACTCTATAGTATTTCCTTTGTGGTGTTTTCCTTTGTGTATTTCTGAGATACCTTCATGGGTCTCGGGGTCCCTACTTAGTATTATTATACTCACCCCTGTACGGGCTTCGCTCACACCTACTGTGTTTTGTGCATATGACGGACAGATTTGACTAGGAATTTGGGGATCCAGGGCTAGATGGTGCTCAGATGTGGATCGATATATGTGGTGTGCTACCATGACGTTCGACAACGAGTTGTGCCTACCCTTCAGGTAGGATCCTTAGCAGACGACCTCTAGATCCTGTACTTCTTTTTTGTACTTTATTTTCAGTTGGTCTTCTATTATGGATTCCATTTACTTTAAGTTACACCCTTTTACTCTCAATGGTGGTACTTTGTGGTGGTTAGACTATTTTATTTCCTTTTTTTTCTTTGTGCAGTATTCCCTGTCTGTTTGTGTACAGATTTAAAGGCAATGCCTTCCCTTTTTGGGATATGCCTTTATTGTACTAGTCACCAGCCCCTGGGCTATGGAAGGCGAACTTGGGGTAGTCATGGCATGGGCCTCGGGGGACAGGTCATGATAGTATTTTCTTCATCCACTGATATGACATGGGCTCCTTGGAAAGAATCACCATTGGAGTGTTATCTCAATACAGTGTGATAGAACCTTTACTATTAGGTACCACATCAAGCTCTTGGATGAAGTTTTATATCCACATTAATTTCTTAGCTTCATTGAAGGATGTAATATACTCAGAATCTACTATAAAATCAGAGATCACTAGCTTCTTTGAGCTCTTCCATCTCACAGTTACTCTATTGAGGCATAATACATATCCCATTTGCAATTTCAAATCATCCCTTTTTTAGAAACTATAATATATATATACCCTAGTGAATATCTCCCTATATACTCTATAAACCAGGAATATATCCTTAGTATGCCTTAAATATTTTATAATATTTTTTACTGTTATTCAGTGGTGCTCTTCTGGGTCCACTTGATATCATCCTACAATGCTTTAGGCATGGGAAACATCAAGCCCAGTGCATAGCATGGAACACATGACTGAACCTATCATTGATGTGCATGGGATCCTTTTCATCCTTTATCTCTCATTATGTTTCTATGGAAACATTTTCATGCAAAGATGTATGTTAAAAAACAATCCCATCTTGGATTGTTCCATACTAAATCTCTTCAGTATCTTGACAATGTATATACCTTGACTTAGTCCAAGTAGCCTATTAGAACTATCATGATGGATCTTAGTCCCAATAATTTATATTAATTCACCTAAGTATTTCATGAAGAGACATCTTTTCATCCATGTCTTCATGGGCTGTAAAACTGGTATCTCATGTCAAATTAGTAATATGTCATAAACACATACTATTAGGAAAATGGTCACACTCTCACTAAATCATAAGGCACACATTAATCCTTTATGAAAACAAATTCTATTATAAATTCATCAAATTGAATGTTTCATGATCTCAAATATTACTTCAACCCATAAATAGATCTTTGCAATTTTCATATGTTATTGGCATCCTTTAGAGTAAAAACCCATTTTGGTTGTACCATATAAACATCTTCCATAAGGAGAAGTGAGCTGAGATAGGATCCCAAAATCCTTTATAAAATTGATGAACTCTTGGTTAAGATACTCTCCATCATAGTCTGTGAAATTTTTTTTTATATTTTTACCAAGATAATTCTAAACTTCATTCTTGTATTCCTTGAATTTATAAAATGAGTCTGACTTGTATGTCATTTTTAGACATATCCATATCTACTAAATTCATCAGTAAAAGTTATTAAGTGTGAATGTACATCCCTTGATTCAATAAGAAATGTTCCACACACATCTGTATGAACCAATTATTCTAGTGGACCTTCTTACCACATGAAAAACAAATGATATCCCACTCCATTTATTTCCCATTGATCTTACTCCTCTTGGTCAGGTGTTTAAAGATGCCTTATAATTAAATCTATTCTTGGGGCCTTTTGTCTTGAACTTCTTATTGTTCACCATAAGTATAGAAGGATTCTCACACTCTGTGTATTTATCTACTTGGTGAATTAGAGTAAATAAATATAGGATAGACTTATCAACATTATTCGTATTAAAATTTACAAAAAATCTAGAGAAGCTTGGATAGAGTGAGGTGAGTATTAGATCTATGTGAAATTCATCGAGTGCCTTAAACCCTAGTATATATAAACACTCAATGTAGTTAATAATATTGAATATATGAGCCCCAATTGTCGAAGTCTCTCTAAATTTTCATGAAAAGAGTGCCCCAGAAGTGTCATACTACTCTTGTCTAGATATCTCCTGATAATGATCATGGAGATGGGTGAGCATAGTATATGAATCCATGTTTTCATGTGACTTATAGACTTCACTAGATATGGATGATATATCAAAAACTATACATATATCACATCATACATGTATTTAAAGTAGATTGAGATATATTCTTCACTCTCTTCCTCAGCAGGTGAATCGGGAAGTGGGGACTCCAACGTGTAAAGCTTTTGTTCATAGAATAATATAATGCACAAGCGCTTGTACCACTCTTGCAAGTTACTATTGGTCATGAGGTTATATTTCTCCATTATAGATAATAGGGATATAAAGGTCAATGAAATTTAAATTTTTCTAAAATAAAATAAAATCATATTTATTAATTTATCGTGATTACAATTTCCCTCACTATTGGCCTTGGAATTTCCTATCACATGGACACTCTAGAGTAAATGATCCATATAACAACAACTAGGCCTTGATGATAGCATAGAAACCATACCTTAATAAGGACATCAAGTCCTGGACTTCTAGGTACCACAAGTTGCTCTATAGACCCATGGTCCCCTGCTTAGGGCCCACCCACATGCCCAAATGGGTCATCATACTAATGACCTTCCCCACACACCAACAAATGTTCTTTCATTGTGCTTTGTCCTCACTCACAACCACCCTGGGAAATTTCCCAGGAGGTCACCCATCCTAATCACTACTCAATGCCAAGCATTCTTAGTTGTGGAGCTATAACCAGGTAGGCTCTTTAAAAAAGGTTCACCTTGTTGACATGATTCATATCATTTAGTCATTTAACCCTTTATTATTCTGGGGTGTTACATTCACCCAAACCACCTAGATAATAGTTTCTTCATTGTAGACTGTAACGACCCGAAATTTTGAATAAATCTTGTTGCCTAATTTTGTGTGTTATTTTACTTTTTTTTATATACTCAACCAAACTGTTTCATTGGATAACATGAGTATAATTAAAATGAGACTGTTGGGTTTTGACTGTTATATGACCATTGGTCAATATGACTGCTGGAAACTAAACATTTTGATATTTGTCTCTAAATACTAGTGATCTTGGTTAATTAATATAGAAAGAAGATTTGATGGCCTCACCCAGTAGTCTTGGACCGATCGAAGCCCATCTAACAGAACTTGGGAAGGAGGTAGCACAAATGGGCTTTGCTCTGGACCAAACCCAAGCTGAACTTCATCGTATGAATCTAGAACGGAATCGCCTTCATGAGAAGTTCAAACTGATAGAAATTACTACTCGTGTGATGTTGGCCGAGCCTCCCTCAGATTCTCTCACCTTAGCACACCTTACACTTAGGTCCTATGCTGGTGTGATAAGGGGCTATGTAAGGATACTGTAACTGCCTTGTGTAATCCTTTGTTTTAAATAAAAATTTTGATTTCTTCTTATGATGAAGTTTATGAATTTTCAAATGTCCAGATAAATATAGTATGCATATTTTTGATGAATTTTAGAAAAATGATATTTTAAAAATATTTAGGTAAATCTTAAATAATTAAAAATGTGTAATGATTTTAAAAAAATGGTCTTCTACAATTATGTTCAGCGCGAAATTTAGAGTCTAATAAGATCAACTTGATTTTTGATTAATAGTAAATTATGAATAGTGATTTTATGATTAGGATTAGTAATGTGTCCAAATGGATTAGTAATCTCACTTAAAGAAAGTATTAATATAATCTAGGCACCTTGATTAAGTAATGTGATTCAATAAAATGGTTAAATAACGGTTTCATAAATTATTATTCAAGTATTATTTTTTTCAGGTGAATAGTGTTTTTAAATTAAAAATAAAATTAAAAATATTAAGAAAATTATTTTTATAAAATGGATTTCATTTTTGAACTCAGAGCATCTATATTATGTTAAGGTAATTTTTGGGGATTTTTCTGAAAAAAATGAATTTTCGGTGAATAGTGTATTTATTTAAAAATTAAATGAAAAATATTTAGAAAAATATTTTTATAAAATGGAGTCCATTTTTGAAATCAGAGCATCGATATTTGGTTAAGGTGAAATTTTGGGATTTTTCTGAGGAAGTTGAATTTTCGATGAATAGTGAAAATACAGTTTTTAAGTTACGAGTGTTTAATGACGTCATTAAATGATGTATTAAGTATGAAATAAATATTTTCGACTTATGAATAGTAATATAAGGTATGCGGTGTCCCAAGTGGCCAATACCATGGGCAAATACCATGGGCAAGCCCATGGTTTTTCCAAAACCACCAATGAGGTGTCCCTTGGCCATTAATGCCTTGTCCCCTCACTTTCCCTATAAATACCAAGCCATCCTCTCATCTATTCGACTCCAAAATCATCCTCAACGAAGTTATGGTCTCCTTACCTCCCAAGGTTCCCCCAAGCCCTCAAGGTCCAAACCTTTGAGTTTTAAGAGTTACGTTTAAGGTAAGGGATCTGACCTCTCTCTTTCTTTTCAAGCAATCTATTTTATGTCATTTATTTTATGCTCCATGTTATTATGTTGGAGGATGTTATTATATATTAATATTACTTCCCTTTTCATGTTCATATGATGAGATACCCCCTCTTTCTCTCATCAATTCGTTTTAAGAATGTTTAAGTGGCGCCGTTAGGCTGCTAGATTTTTAAGGGATTCTTTCACCCTTCTCATTTTTCAAAGTTCTACTTTCATGTCAAGTCTTTCAAGTTCCTTTTTATTATGTTGGTGTATGATCTCTATATCTATCATACTGATCTTTTATGATCATATGATTAGAGACCCCATTTGATCTCTTCAATTTAGTATTTTGAAGTTTTAATTGATGTTGTTAGGCTGCCGAATTTTTAAGTGGTTCTTTCACCATTCTCGTTTTGAAGTTCTACTTTCATGTCAAGTCTTTCAAGATCTTTTTTATTATGTTGGGGTATGATATCTATATCTATCATACTGAACTTTTATTTTCATATGATGAGATACCCTATTTGATCTTGTCAAATAATTTTTGTTGAAGTTTAAGTGACGTCGTTAGGCTACTGCATTTTCATAAGAGAAATCTTATTTTTGTCTTCCTTTCATGTTCTTCATTTCATATGGTATGTCTTTCAAATTTCATTACCATGTTCTTAACTACTTTATATTCTGTTCCCCTACTTTCTTATGGATCATTTATGAGTGGGTGACCCATGTCCTCTCTTTTCAATGTTTTCTAAAACCTCGTAACATAGCCTTTATGCTGCAGAATTTCCATCTCAAAATGTCTCTCTTTTTTTCTAAAGTTATTTTATTTTATTTAGTGAATACTCAAATATCTTTACTATAAATGGGTATTCACATATATACCAAAATGTTATATTTTAAATTCTTGGATTTACATACATGAGACTCGCTTTCCTTTTCTGTGGGTTTAAAGTGACATAAAGATCACGTCTTTAAAGCAGTTTTTAAAACGTTATGATTATGAAATGATACCCATTTATTTTATGCTATATGGGTTGTTTGTGAAATGATTGATGATGATATATGTGGCTCACATGATAATAAAGTCAAATTTAAGGGTTCACCCTGATAGCGCTCCAATGCATTGGGTAAAGACTTAATCTCTAGAGATGACCATTTAGACTGATACCTTGGTGAATAACCTTGGTAATTTTTATTGACACCTTGGGGATGGACCTTGGTGAAACAGAAATTATTGTCTTTGTTAAATTTTGTAGCCATATCTTCAAGTTATTAAACACTTTATTTTTATTATGATATGCCTCATGATTTCATTCTCATGCCTTAAAGTTCTTTTCATGACTTTATTGATGTATCTCAAGTTCACATGTTAAATATTTCCCTTGTTTCCCTTACTGGGCTTTCTGCTCACCCTTTCTTTTGATGTATGTACCCAAGTTATGAGACACAGTAATGAACCTAGGATAAACTTAAGGAGAATCCTTTCAATTGTTTAAGAAGAATGTTTTTGTTGTTTTCATGTATTATGTTCCTGGTTTCCAAGACACTAAACCTTAAAGATCCTCAGTTCTGTGTAATGTAATGAAAGTTTATGTTATAAAAAGGCAGGATGCTATAGTTGGTATCAAAGTATGGTTTAGTTATTTGTGGAAATTAGGATATGAAAACTCTAGGAATAACCCTATAGAAAAGTTTAAATAAAGGAAATCTTCCTGGTATTTTGGTGTGTATTGAGTAAGGGGTTGCCAAGCAAATACATCGTTGTCTGGATACGAGCCGGTAGAGGTGGCTCTGGCACAGATGTACATAGGGGTAAAACCTGAAAATACTTCTTTAAGCAAGACTTGAATGGGAACTGGTACACGACAATGGAAATTGCTTCACTCTTGGTTACGACACTCCCGGGGGATATGCTTTGGAATATTCATAAGCTTAGTATGAACCATTATTAAAGGAACAAAGATAAAATAAAATAAAGATTCACATAAGAATATATGATCATGGATAACCTAGATTGGAACCTAGGGGGTCACAAGTTAGGGTATACTTTTCTGCTACAAGTTATCCTTCTATGCTTTATGTTATTTTCATGATTATTGGCTAATTATTTAAGCCCCTAACTGTACTTTCTTTTCTTAGTTAATGGCGGGAAATGGAAGAACATGTCCCAACAACCAATGTGATAGGAAATGGGATGATTGCTGTATTAATATGACAGAGATGATTAGGGTATTAAAAGATGATTATTATTTTGGAAGACATTCACTATTTTTGGAACCCTATTTGATCGAGGTAAATAGATTACTACGATATTTTATTTGAGGAGTAAAGGTTGACTTATATTTTGAAGAATCGATGAATTTAAGGTGAACTTATAGTGATTTAGGTTACTTATGGAAATGATTAACCTATCTTGGGGAAAATATGTTTAGGTTAGCTACTTTTGTTATAAGATGTTAGGAGTGGTTTATGTTGTTTGGAGATGAACGATGAGGTTTATTTTGGAAGACTATGTTAACAAAACCTTCTTGTATTTGGGTTTCAATCTTAGTTTGGTTTATTTTGAGGAATTTTAAGGATAGTTAATTATGGAATGGTCTATGATGAACTTTGGGTAGTACCGTGGAATTTTGAAGATTTAAAGAAGTTTCCCTTCCTATGGGATTCTTTATTTTTGAAGAGTTGTTTTATCTTACCCTTTCTATTTTTGGGATAATAAGAGAAATAGATAGTTAATCCTTGGAGGATTATGTGATTCTCTAGAAGATGATTCTTGTGCTTTGATGAGACCAAGTAGTTTTGAATGCTCGTCGTTTGGAGAAAAGATTAGTTTTTGTAGAAAATTATTAAAGGATGAAACTCTACTTGAAGGTAGATATATTTCCCTGTGTTTTATTCTATGTAGTAAATGAATTCCTTAAAACTATGAAAAGGAACGTAAAACAAAAACGTTGTCTGTTAACGTTTCCTACTGGGTAATCAAAGACCGTTTATACCCCTCATAAGTTTGTGATTTTCTTATTTTTAACTTTCTCCTAATCATGTTTTCTATCACTCTCCCTCAGAACTTGACCCTTTGTTTTTTCTTCCATATACATGTTTTCCTACATGGAATCCTAGTATGGGTTAACTCGGGTGGCCTTTGTACTTCCTTTTCTTTCTTTTAAAGTAATAGTGTTACTGAATCTTTTTTTGATGTGGGCATTTCAATAAAATTTCAAAACCCAATTTTAAAAATTGCGAGGAAACAATTTCTTAAGGGGGGAAGATTGTAACGTCCTGAAATTTTGAATAAATCTTGTTTCCTAATTTTTTGTGTTATTTTACTTTTTTTATATACTCAAAAAAACTGTTTCATTGGATAACATGAGTATAATTAAAATGAGACTGTTGGGTTTTGACTGTTATATGACCATTGGTCAGTATGACCGCTGGAAACTAAACATTTTGATATTTGTCTCTAAATACTAGTGATCTTGGTTAATTAATATAGAAAGAAGATTTGATGGCCTCACCCAGCAGTCTTGGACCGATCGAAGCCCATCTAACAGAATTTGGGAAGGAGGTAGCACCAATGGGCTTTGCTCTGGACCAAACCCAAGCTGAACCTCATCATCTAAAGCTAGAACGGAATCGCCTTTGCGAGAAGTTCAAACTGATAGAAATTACTACTCGTGCGATGTTGGTCGAGCCTTCCTCGGATTCTCTCACCTTAGAACACCTTACACTTAGGTCCTATACTGGTGTGATAAGGGGCTATGTAAGGAGACCGTAACTACCTTGTGTAATCCTTTGTTATAAATAAAAAAAATTATTTCTTATTATGATAAAGTTTATGAATTTTCAAATGTCCGAATAAATATAGTATGCATATTTTTGATGAATTTTAGAAAAAGGATATTTTAAAAATATTTAGGTAAACCTTAAATAATTAAAAATGTGTAATGATTTTCAAAAAAATAGTCTTCTACAATTATGTTTAGTATGAAATATAGAGTCTACTAAGATCAACATGATTTTTTATGAATAGTAAATTATGAATAGTGATTTTATTATTATGATTTGTAATGTGTCCAAATGGATTAGTAATCTCACTTAAAGAAAGTGTTAATATAATCTAGGCACCTTGATTAAGTAATGTGATTCAATAAAATGGTTAAATAACAGTTTCATAAATTATTATTCAAGTATTAGTTTTTTCAGATGAATAGTGTTTTTAAATTAAAAATAAAAATAAAAATATTTAGAAAATTATTTTTATAAAATGGATTTCATTTTTGAACTCAGAGCATCGATATTATGTTAAGGTAAATTTTGGGGATTTTTCTGAAAAAAATAAATTTTCGGTGAATAGAGTATTTATTTAAAAATTAAATTAAAAATATTTAGAAAATTATTTTTATAAAATAGAGTTAATTTTTGAAATCAGAGCATCGGTATTTGGTTAAGGTGAAATTTTGGGATTTTTATGAGGAAGTTGAATTTTCGATGAATAGTGAAAATATAGTTTTTAAGTTACGGGTGTTTAATGACATCATTAAATGATGCATTAAGTATGAAATCAATATGGTCGACTTATGAATAGTAATATAAGGTATGAGGTGTCCCATGTGGCCAATACCATGGGAAAATACCATGGGCAAGCCCATGGTTTTGCCAAAACCACCAATGAGGTGTCCCTTGGCCATTAATCCTTTGTCCCCTCACTTTCCCTATAAATATCAAGCCATCCTCTCATATATTCGACTCCAAAATCATCCTCAACGAAGCTATGGTCTCCTTACCTCCCAAGGAGTTCTCCCAAGGTTCCTCCAAGCCCTCAAGGTCCCAACCTTTGAGTTTTAAGAGTTACGTTTAAGGTTAGGGATCCGACCTCTCTCTTTCTTTTCAAGCAATCTCTTTTATGTAATTTCTTTTATGCTCCATGTTATTATGTTGGAGGATGTTCTTATATATTCATATTACTTCCCTTTTAATTTTCATATTATTAGAGACCCTCTCTTGATCTCATCAATTCGTTTTAAGAATGTTAAAGTGGCGCTGTTAGGCTGCCGGATTTTTAAGGGATTCTTTCACCCTTCTCATTTTTCAAAGTTCTACTTTCATGTCAAGTATTTCAAGTTCCTTTTTATTATGTTGTGGTATGATATATATATCTATCATACTGATCTTTTATGATCTTATTATGAGAGACCCCATTTTATCTCTTCAATTCAGTATTTTGAAGTTTTAAGTGGCGTCGTTAGGCTGCCAAATTTTTAAGTGGTTCTTTCACCCTTCTCGTTTTGAAGTTCTACTTTCATGTCAAGTCTTTCAAGATCCTTTTTATTATTTTGAGGTATTATATCTATATCTATAATACTTAACTTTTATGTTCATATGATGAGAGACCCTATTTTATCTCTTCAAATCATTTTTGTTGAAGTTTAAGTGACGCCGTTAGGCTGCTGAATTTTCATAAGAGAAATCTTATTTTTGTCTTCCTTTCATGTTCTTCATTTCATATGGTATGTCTTTTAAATTTCATTACCATATTATTAAATCCTTTATATTTTGTTCCCCTACTGTTTTATGGATCATTTATTAGTGGGTGACCCATGTCCCCTCTCTTTTCAATGTTTTCTAAAACCTCGTAACATAGCCTTTATGCTGTAGAATTTCCGTCTCAAAATGTCTCTCTCTTTTTGTAAAGTTCTTTTATTTTATTAAGTGAATACTAAAATATCTTTATTATAAATTGGTATTCACATATATACCAAAATGTTCTATTTTAAATTCTGGGATTTACATACATGATACCCGATTTCCTTTTCTGTGGGTTTAAAGTGACATAAAGATCACGTCTTTAAAGTAGTTTTTAAAACGTTATGATTATGAAATGAAACCCATTTATTTTATGCTATATGGGTTGTTTATGAAATTATTGATGATGATATATGTTCCTCCCATTATAATAAGTCAAATTTAAGGGTTCGCCCTAATAGCGCTCCAATGCATTGGGTAAAGACTTAATCTCTAGAGATGACCATTTAGACTGATACCTTGGTGAATAACCTTGGTAATTTTTATTGACACCTTGGGGATGGACCTTGGTGAAATGGAAATGATTGTCTTTGTTAAATGTTTTATCCACATCTTCAAGTTATGAAATATGTTATTTTTATTATGATATGCCTCATGATTTCATTCTCATGCCTTAAAGTTCTTTTCATGACTTTATTGATGTATCTCAAGTTCACATGTTAAATGTTTCCCTTGTTTCCCTTACTGGGTCTTCTGCTCACCCTTTCTTTTGATGTATGTACCCAGGTTATGAGACGTAGTAACAAACCTAGTATGAACTTAAGGAGAATCCCTGAAGTGTTTAAGAAGAATGTTTTTGTTGTTTTCATGTATTATGTTCCTGGTTTCCAAGACACTAAACCTTAAAGATCCTCAGTTCTGTGTAATGTAATGAATGTTTATGTTATAAAAAGGCAGGATGCTATATAGACCATACATCTCAATCTAGGAAGTTCCACCACACTTAAGGCTGGGTTCCTTCCTCTGATACCAATGTAACAATTGGGTCCCGCTGATAGCACAAACACCCCACCTTAACATGGTCATCGAGTCCTGGCCTGCCAGGTACCACCAGTTTCCCTAAAGACACATGGTCCCCTACCTAAGGCCCACCCATGTTCTAGAATGGGTCATTAGACTAATTACTATCCCCATAGGACAAAAAATGTTATTTCAATGTGCTTTTTCCTCACTCACACACACCCCAGAAAACTTCCTTCGAGGTCACACATCCTGATCACTACTCTGTGCCAAGCATTCTTAACTGTGGATTTCTAATCTGGTAGGCTCCCAAAAATAAAGGTGCACCTTATTGAAATGAGTCACATAATTTAGTCATTTAACCCTTTATTATTCTATGATGTTACACATGTTTTCCTTCTCATAACTCAAACTATGGTCATGCAAATCCTTAAAAGGTTTTTAGGTAGGAGGTCTTACCAACTGCTTTTTTTCAACTCCTTGATCTATTAAGTGGACTCCCCAATATTGAAATAATAACTTATATTGCATAAACAATTGCCTCAAAATATGTATTGAACTAACTATGTCCATTACACTCAATAAAAGTTTGGTTAAGTCAACCCA
The DNA here is from genome assembly GCA_963277665.1 of Viscum album. Taxonomy (NCBI): domain Eukaryota; kingdom Viridiplantae; phylum Streptophyta; class Magnoliopsida; order Santalales; family Viscaceae; genus Viscum; species Viscum album. The sequence continues at coordinate 1,282,769,386 of OY728155.1, read as the reverse complement.
TCATCTTTTTCATGACTCCCTAGTAATTAAAAGTTCCACTAAATATGGCACGAACAATACTTTAACTATGAGTCTATGTTAACTTAGATAATTGAATGATTTTGACTTAATATTTCTTTGATGGATTTTTTTTATGTTTAAATTTTCTTATTTTATGCTCTACATGATTTTTCAATATTATGTGGATTTTACATAATTAATTAACCATGTTATGATAAAAAAATTATGCATAATCCATTTATTTTACTTTATCATTTATTCTTGTTATCTTATTTAATTTATGTGATTTCATGTAAACATCATATAAACATGAATCCACATAAAAAAATAAATAACCAAGCACTTTACAAAATAAAATAAATAAAGTAACTTGATCATGAGATTTATAATGATTGATTTATCAAGAATAATGTAAATCAACCTATGGCCTTATGGGAAAAACTCCTTGAGTTGAGATTAGTTTGAGTCATAACATTCTACCATCGACCTCAGTATCTTATTGGTTGATTTCACCTTAGATTGGGTTTTGAACTGCTTCTTCTCTTTGAAGTTACATCCATTACATGTTTCGTTCACTCATAGGTGAGGGGAACCAGGGGTATGGGATACATAAAATAAACAATCAACACACATGTCCTTCATAATAAAGGTGGGAGGGATAACTCGCAGGGTATCATATTTAATTTAATAAAACTTTATCATATGTAAAAACACATGCAATAATATTAAATTAAATAGAAACTCAACACATACATTGGCCATTCAATATCATGACCAGTCATATATATGAAACGAAATCACAATCATATATGATAACATTCATTTCAAATCACTCTTTTTAATTAAGATAAATTTCTCATGAATTAATAATTAATGTTCTTATTAATTAATTAATTTTTTATCTTAATTATTAATCTAAGAATCCCTAGAGATACATAATATTCCTATCCATTGTATTTTTTTAATAAATTAATTTTATTTAAAATACTTCATTAAACTAAGTGTATTAGGGAAAAAATGTGTGGTAATCGTTTTTACATAGAGTATGGTTCTATTCATGTATTGTGAACTTACACAACATGTCAGCATACATGACATGTCATAATATAACATGACGTGTAGTCTATTTGACCACACAACATGACTTAATATGTGCATTATGTACTACTATTCATTTAGAGTACACAACATGTATAAAGATTATACATGTGGTGTAACTAAAAAAACACAAAAACATTCATTTTAACATTTATTCCACATGATTACCCGAAAACCACTTAGCGTGTGGAAAAAAACATATCACATGGTGTGTAAAACAAATTAAAAACTGTGTAGTTTGGTTTTTATAAAAATTATTTTCTTTTTTCATGAACTAAATCACAAAACCTAGCTATATAACTATGTGTCTTATATGAGATGAAATGGATTACACAATGTGTACACTTCCTAAACATCATTAAATCCTTCCAAGTTATCCTACATTACACACTTTTGGACTTAGTGTGTAATCCATGTTGGATAAAATCGCATTACATGTCATGTATTCCAACTATACACCATGTAAAAAAATTTAACCCATGTCACTCAGAAGGAAGTTGACAAGAGATGTGTATACGAATTACACGTTATGTTTTTTGATCACATGACTACCATGTCATGTGGCATTACATGACGTATACATCAGTTACACACTGCATAACACTGTAAGGTGTGTGCCATCCTGGAATTCAATACACGATGTAATTACTATATAATTACAAAACATGTAAATATATATCATATGACCAACCATTAATGGCATAATCACATGGGTGTGTGGTTGACTAAGACTATTGTTCATGTAATTACATTACACATCATGTAATCTGGTCATGCAACCAAAATCTCCAGCACCTCCAAATGGAATCTTTATGCATTCTTCCCCTATTATTGGTATGTTCATGGTAATATGATAGTGAAATAACTAATTATATTAACTTAATGGATTGATAAAAAAATATTTAAATGATAAAATAACAAAATAATTGTGATTTAGATCAATAAAATTAAATAATTATATATTTAAACATTACTTCTATGAAACTAATTTAAGGTACAGGGCAGAGTGGAAGCACTGGTTCGGACCATGACCAACTTATATTTTACCCATAAGAACATAATGAAGGATCATCATGTCTAATGAATGTACCTGAATAAACAAGAAAAATAATCCTAGTATTAAGAAGAGAGGGTATTTCAAGTTAAATTTATAATAAATTTAATAAAAATAAAATACCTCGGTTGTGAGATATTTATTTTATATAAATATTGATCGATCAAAACCTGTTCGAGTTGTACTTTTTTTGCACTAGTAGGATCTAAAGTTTAATCCCTCTAGTGGTGATCCATAAGTGTTTAACAATCATCAAATGACACTGATGGAACTCTAGATTCTAGAGTGGGTGATCCAAATTTCATGCATTGCTTGTCATGATTGCAACACAATCCTTCATACCTAAAAGATTATCTCACTTGTTCTCTCAATATTGAGAGGGAGAACATAGGTGGAATCTCCTCTCGGTCTTGATATAAAATCTACAGATATTTTTCTTCTGTCTTGATATAAATCTCTAGAGTGGAAAATTTTTGTGCACAACTACCCTCTAAAATGATATAATATGGGAATATATAGGGACAGTTTTTAATATTGATAATTTCATAAAGGGCCTTCATCAAATATTAAACCTAATACATTCCTCATGACATTATTATTATTATTATTATTATTTTATATTGGCACACACTATCCAACACAAATAAATTTCATTTTTATAAAATAAATAATTCATTATTTATTTTAATGATATTTAATATTATATCATTTTCCTTACTTAACCCTTAACTTGACCCATTTACCTTCCTTAGAATTTTCTGAACATCAAATAATAAATATTATTCATTCAAAAAATAAATAAATATTATGTTCATGGTATTATGGATAAATATTTATTTTATTATCCATGTAACTGAATAATACTTATTTAATAATAAATATTATTTATTTCTTTATGAATAAAACGAGAGATAAATATTCTACTTAATGTTATTGAGAATAAATATTTATTTCATATTCAACTAACATATAAATATGGTGACTGAATATTTTTTTTATAAATAAATCCTGAATAAATATTATTCCTTGGTCTGGAGAATAAAATTTATTACAAATTTTAAATTCTAACATAATTTAACTGATATCAATGGATACACTAAGTTTGTATCCCTCTAGGCCTCTTCCTCAGTGGAATTAGGAAGGCTTTCCAAAATTCAAATATCAGTTTCTAGAAATATGTAAAGGTAACCATAGAGGAAGAAGTTTATATTGAAACAATAATAACAACATAATAACACTCACTATGTAATATAATCCCTTTATCAAGATATCTCAAATAAAGATGGTTTCATACCCTTATCATCAACCTATATGCTTGATATATATTTCTTTGACTTCCTAAAATGAACCACTCAATCACCATAGTCATGTAATTTTTGTTCAATGGTTCCATTCCAATCAAAGGGACAAATATATCGTCTTCCTTAAACCAGAAGGAACAAGTCCTATATCAATTTATCCATTAATTCTATATCACTCCTGGAATACCCAATGTATCCTACTTCTACATGATCATATATCATCATGGTTTTGGGAAATACATCAAAGTATGTGACTTATGATAGGCATTAATAATAATATCAAGACTAAGGATCATTACACTCATTCACATATTCATCATGGTTTTGGGAAATATACCAAATTACATGATTCATGATATGAATTAATAATAATCTCAAATCTAAGTATCATTACACACATTTTCATATAATTATATCCAATGACATGAAAATGTGTGGAATTACTACTTATATATATATCCTCAAAATATCTCATCTTTGAGATTACTAAGTGCGAACTTCATAAGATGAAGTATCATCCACTTATGATTATCAAGTACATGATGGTAAAATATACTATGTGTCCCATCATATAATGTTATCATGTATATATGACATAATTTTACAAGTAGCATCATATCATTTAAAGGATCTCATAATAACGTGGAACTATTATGACCTTTTAATGTGATAGATACTCTAAGACATAATCACATTAATGTTATATAAAAGAGTAATCAATATATGATAAGATATTTATTAATATTCAAGAATTTTAATATATGGGTAATATAAAGTATAAATTAGTTGGTTCTAAGACACAAACTTCAATATATTAGGTAGGTGGTGCCTATATATTTCTGTTTTTATATGTGTGTTTATGCATTATGTGATCTACGGGCATGGGTGGGGATGTGTGTGTGACCAATAATGGAACCACATAATGTTTATTTTGTTTATGATATATTCCTAGGGGTAGTCTCATGTGGGTAATGATAGGACCAATTATATGTGTCTTGTTCTTGATTGGATTAAATCTTTTAATCTTGATCAACAAGATGTCACATATTGTAAAGGGGTTGTTTGTATGATAATTTTCTTGATGTGGTTCCTTGGGAATGTGAGGGGTGTGGTTTGTGTGGTATTGGGCCAATGGGGTTCATTGATATGGTATAGTTGGTGATGACCATTGTCACGGGTGTTGGTTTAGGTTCTCCATATTAGTTATGGTTGTAGGAAGTTAGTGATTCCACCCACCATGGGGCTGAGTCCATTGGGGTCATGTGCACACAGGGAAGGGCCCTTGAGGTGGTGTTGGACACTTGATGGTATCATCTATAGTTAGTAAGTGTAACATCATATCTTTTTATGAGTTATTAATACTTTATATTTTAGTATAAATATCTTTTTTTCTAATGGGGGTGCTTAAAGGTTTAAGGAAGGATTTGGTAGGGTTCAGGGCTTGTTTGGAGCTCAGAGCTCCAATTTTTAGAGAAACGATCTGAGGCACACGGTTAGTAGTAACCGTGTGGATCAACCTTGTGGACCATGTATGGAGGATCATGGTTTGAAAAACCATGTGAGTGAGGTCTCGTTGCTATGTGTTTGGGGGTAGGTGTGTTGTAGAGGGGGTGCATGGATTGTTCAAGGTTTTTCAAAATCATGCGCCAATTCTGCATGGTTAGTGCCATTTAGGTGTTAAGCTTGCATGATTAGGCACATGATTTGGAAAACCATGTTTCTAAACCATTCACCCCTTACAAATGGGTTAAATTCACATTTTTCATTCATTCTTTAAATTTTCCTACCTCTTTTTCTTTCCTCTCTATGCACAACAACCTCTCCCCCTCCACGAGAGCTCCCTCTTCTCCTCAAGGTAGGATTTAAGCTACCTCCTTTGTCTGGTGTATGATTCCTTCACCATTCATCATGTTGGAACTATATTGGTAATTTTCCAAATTCTCTTCCTTAATTTATTTATTTATCTCACTGTATGGAATGCTAAATCCTTGCGAGATAATATACCCTATTTTTAGGGTGTTTTCCAATTTCCCTGATTTCTCTTATTCTAGCCTAGATTAGAGGCTGATAACATATGACGAGTCTTGACACATGCCTATCATGGGTTGTGAAAAAAATATTAAGATAAAATATAGTAAAGTGGTTGACCAAGGTTGTCACCATATAGAAGCGCACAAAAATTGTATTTGTTACTCAAAATTAGAGGAAAAAATAAAGGTTGTTTTTGAAATTATTTCATTTTAAAAATAAATCAAGCGATTAAAATTAAGTTCAAACAAAATTTGATGAAGAGGGTTATGGGGTTAGGGTAGCATCACCTTTTTCAATATCATCATGTTCATAAAAATCATTCCCACCCTCTTCCTATTAAATGATAAATGAAAGACTCCTCGATCGAGTTGTCAATCACCCTTGGTTTAAGGATGAAATGAAAACCACTTTGGTGTGCATAAATATTCGTAAACCATTCCCAAAAAACTACGAAAAGTCCTGATTGTGAATTTTTGATCCATATAAACATATAAATGAATAAATAGTTTCGCACATGTTCCAATGATCTCTAGACACTCACCACCTAACACAATATGCTTGATCGAGACAAATTGTACTAGGTTGAGGGAATCTTAAGATCTTCAACCAAAGATATAAAAAATTAATGACACTAAAACCCAAAACATGATCAAATTAAGAGAATATAACACCAATTAAAATAGAGATCATTTAATAGAAAAGAAGAGTTTTATAGTAAATCACAAGACTCCAACATACAAAAGGAAAACTCCCCCTTCCTTGATCACTCAAAATCTTTACCCCTCAATGTGAATGATAATAAAGTTGAATGGGGAAGAAGTGATAGTTATAAAACTAAGAAAAATAAAAGAGAAAATACAAGAAACTTTAAGCTACAGATCCTCCAGTACATCCCCTCCTTCCCCTTCTAAAACACCTTTGAATGAAAGTGAACACTCATATTTATAGGCTTAAGGGGTGAAAATTTTTCCATCTAGATTCACTTCCCCAAATGTTTGAGTCTATTTATAAAAGTAAATTAAAAAATAATGGGAAGTTTTATTCATAAAATTTATTCCCCTATCTCTTTTTCATGTGATCACAAAATATATGCTCATTTGGACAAGAAAAAAATATTATTCTTGAATTACTAAAGAAGACTTTTTCTACCTGTAGAGACTCCTCAACTCCCTCCAATTTCTCACCTTAAATGGTTTCCTTAATCATATAATTTATTCAAGAAATTTATTGTGGATAGTAGGATCATATTCCTTTCTCTAATACAACTATAATCACTTCATTTGGATGTCTCTAGACTGAGATATTTCTCAATTATAGAAGTCGATTCCATTCTGTTGGCTAGAAAAATTTCTCCACTTGATTGATTTTTCTGGGCTAGTGTGTTCCGAATTAGGTCTGGTTCTAGAATAAAAAGTCTAATCCCACAAAAAAAGGAATCATAAAAAATAATCACTTAAATTGGATCAAAATTGTAAAAGTTATTCTTGAAAAATAGAAGATCTATAAAACTGTTAAATTTACAGAATTAACCAATTTTCACAATTAAGCCTAAAATTTACCAAAAATACTAAAATTATGAAAATCAACTCAAATTTATTAATTTATATGGATTAAATAATTGAAAAAAATATAAAAATTTATGAAAATATTAGCTTTATTAATTCCCTCATACTTAGCACTTGGACTCCCAGACAAGTCAGCATCAAAATCAAATCAAAGTAAATTCAAAACACATTCCAATGAGATACACCAATTACACACCAAGAAATAAAATATATCATGAATCATAAAAATCCATTATTCTAAGTTATTCATTTAGATAATTCAATATTTTTCTTCTTAATTTATCCTTCCATGCACGCAAAACACCTACCTCACATGAATTTTCTTTTCTCTCACAAATTTCAATTTTCAACAAGGATTTTCATATCCAAACTTATGAAAGGATCACTATAGGCTTGATAAATTCATAAATCTACACATAATGTGAGTCAAAAACATGTGTTTATCATTAGGACTTTGTAGGGTTTTCTATGTATTTCGGTTGGTATGATTTAGATGTCAAAAAATTCAGAGCCCGAATGTGGAGGGATTGGATCTTTTTGAAGATAAATTGAAAGATTATAATTTTCACTAAAGTATGGCCTCCTACTCACTAACCTTATTATAAAATAATATCCATAATCATGAAAAATAAAGGAAATTTCACACCATTCATAATTTCAGTAGAAAAAATTTCAATCTTCTCAAACATAATTTTTCTTGAAAACCCTAGATAGGAATAACTTTCTTTCTCCATTAGAATCTCTAGAAAGAAAAAAATTTCAATAGAATGATTTATTTTCAGCAATTAAATCATCTATTCAAAATTTTATTTTCCACCCAAAGTTTTAAAAAATGGGTTAGTATAACACAAGATAGCTTCCCCCACACTTAAGTTCAACTAGATCATGAAATTTCACTTCGAGAGTGGGTTAGATAGGGAAAATTGGATCCTAATGTGGATAAACTAATAAGCGGGTTATAGATTCTAAGGGATACAAGGATTAAATGTATAAGTAAGTATAGAGTAAAAATGTTTCTATTGAATTTTTTTTACAAAACTAAATAAATTCCTCAATAATTTAAAACACAAGTACCACAAACCCTTAAGTTTTGACAGTAATAAATCAAATTCTAGTTAAAGAAATAATGTTTTGGTTCTCTAAATAAGTGAGGTGAATGAAAATAATATAGAATAAATGGTTCAAAAACCTCACAGTAAACTGATTTCAAAGATTAATACAATGAGATGTGGAATTGGATTCACAAATTAGAGTACTTTTCATGATATTCTCAAAGATTTGAACTTGAAACATAGTCATTTTCAGTATTCATTTAAGACTAGTTTTATGGAATAAATTGTTTCACTCATTGACATGGGTTTAAAAACTGAAATGATAATAATTTCATATCAAAAGTTTCAAAAAACAAAAAATTGAAAAAGAAACACACAAAAATTTAAAAAAACACACTTTTTTTAAAAAGTAGAAAAACAAAAAACAAATGAAAATCCTAAACTAAAAAAGGTTACCTCACCCACACTTAAATGATGCAGTGTCCACAATACATTTAAATGGATTTAACATATAAGCATATTTGTAAATTAATCACATAAAGAAATAAGGTGTAAAGGATAGGTACTAACAAGTGTATCTTACTGATAAATAGGCTGGAGGAGTGTGATCTCCTCCACTAGATTTGATGGAATGGTCCCATAGAATTTCTCCAGAATGTTTCTTTTAAAATTGAATGGATCATTCTCTCCATACTTCATAATATTCACAACACTTAAATGATATACATGAGTAGCTATAAATGGACCTTCCCATCTTGAAAAAAGTTTACCTAGCATCAGCTTAAGTCTTGAGTTGAATAACAGCATTGTGTCTCTGAGAGGGAAATATTTTGGTTGGATCAGCTTGTCATGAGCCACTCTTATTATCTCTTTTTAAATCTTGTAATTTTAAATGGCTTCCATTATAATTTCCTCTAGCTTCTATAGCTATAATATTCTCTCTTTCCCAGCACTTTCAAGATCAAATTAATCTTTCTCACAACCCAATATTACTTATGCTCTAATTCCATAGGTAGGGGACAGGTTTTCCCATAAATCAACCTATATGGACTCATTAGAATCAGGGTTTTGTAGGATATCCTATAAGACCATACCACGTCTTCCAACCTTTGTCTCTAATCCTTCATGTTTGGTTTAATAGTATTTTCTAAAATTCCATTGATTTCCTTGTTGGACACTTCAGCTTGACCATTAGTCTGTGGATGATAGGGGTTTAATGTTTTATGATTCACCCTATACTTACTCAGAAAATAATCCATTATACAATTGAAAATATGACTCCCATGATCACTGATGATGGCTCTAGGAACTCCAAACCTTCAAAATATGTTTTCCCGAATAAAATCACAAACAACTTTATCATTGTCAGTCCTAGTGGATTTTGATTCCACCCATATGGAAACATAATCAAATGGAAGAAAGATATAATAATTTCCAAATGAAAATAGGGAAGTTCCCATAAAATCTATCCCTTGTACCTAAAAAATATCACAAAAATTAAGTGAATTTCAGGTCATTTCTTATCTGTTTGAAATATTTCCATAAAACTAACATTTTTCACACCTTTTTCAAAATTCATGAGCATATTTAGAAAGGGTGGGCAATAAATTCCATATTCTAAAACCATCCTTTCTATCCTTTGAGGTCCAAAGTGGCCTCTACAAGATAAATTGTGACAAAAATCAGAGACAAAACCAATTTCACTCTTAGAAAAACATCTTCTTATCACTTGGTCATTGCAAATATTCCAAATAAATGAATCATCCCAAATGTAATATCTAGATTCATATTTAAGTTTTTTAATTTTTTGAGAATTAAAATAAGATATAACCAGATATGTTACTAGATAATTGACCATTAACACGCCTGCACACATCGTTGGGTTTGTATGGGATGCTATCAGATTAGATTTATTTTTTACCAAACTTTACTTATTTCTTAGGCATAGTATAGTATAAGTGTGGGGTAGATCCCATGAGGAGGAAGATGGTTCTTTAGAGGATCATTGCCTTGAGACCCTTTTTGTTGGAGTCCTTCTGAATTTCTTTGGGGTTTGGGAGTTTTACAAAATCTATGGTTGAAAGTGAATTCAAATAATTTAGGAGGGATCTAGATCAATTTCGAGTATCTGGAGAAAGGATGAAATTAATTCTAATCTTGTAAAGGTCTTAAGGCTTAGGCTATGAAGAAAACAATGGTCTATAGTTGACTTTGGTCAAGTCACCTAGTTCTACCTAGGAAGTGACTATTCCATTATCAGGAGATAGTAACAGACTAAGTGCATTAAGTTTAGCTTTTAGGGAAGAAATTTTTTTAAGATAGTGGTCATAGCCTAGCCTACATTAATTAGGATAGGGTCTTATATTTTAATATACTTTTATCAGGTACATACGCATGAATTGGATATATTTTTTTTGTTTATCCTGATTACTAATCCTCTAGGGTTTCAAAAATTATAATTAAAGATCAATTATGAATGAAGAAGCATCTACTCTTGATCCCTACCCCTGATAGGTTTAGCTACTCATGGTGGGTTGGGATTCAAATAAATAAAGAAAGAAAATCATTCTTGACATGATTTTTTAATTTAAATTATTCGCAAACATGTAGGGGTTCGGAAATGGAAACGAGCATGAAATCATAAATCTCGACTTAAAAATTCTTACTTGTAATGAAAGACGAAAGGAATCTGACACGCATTCAATGGATGATGATGGAAATCGATGCGATAGAAATTAGAAATCGATGAATAAAACATGATACATAGCTATTGAATTGAAATAAAATATGAAACATGAAGAAATTTTGAGTTTGAGATAGGTAAAAGATGAAGAAACATGAATAGGATGAAAAATAGAGAGAAATATCATCTTGGAATGCTATGAAATGCTCCGTCGAGGTGTTTTTTATATAGGTGAAATCGGTCAAGACATGTACTAGAGTTATACATCATGTAATATTGATCTGTGTAGATATCTGTGGATTTTGGATCTTCCCCATGCCTCACACGGATCTGGCCTGATTTATGTGGTTGGAATGCCTACACGTCATGTACGGAGGACTCACGATGTGTACTGATCCTCATCAATTCCACCAGTGTGGATTTATCGTGTAACTGATTTGACTAGAGTTCACAAGATTCATATTTAAAAAAATACCCAACATTGTACATGATGTGTACTAGTGGTTCATGATGTGTACAAGTAAATTAAAATGAATTTTTGGGTGTAAAATGTACACGAACCACTGGTACATGACGTGTAATGAACCCTTTTTTCTTAAAAAAAATTATTTCCTTGAATTCAGCTCTTGGTCTACCTGAAACTCTCCTAAGATGATTCTAATCTGACCTAGTCTAAGATTTCCTACCCTAGGTTTCCTTCCAGTCAGTGCTTCCTTTTAAGTAGATAACTTGAATCCATTGAAGCTTAAGTGAATTTAAGGTCGATAACACAGCCTTCCTGGAAGGGTTCTTGAAAAATCTTTAGTCTTTAACCATTCACTTTAAATGGTTTTCCACCTTATCTCTAGATTTTAATGGTGTCATATGGAAATACTTAAGTGACTTTGAATGTACTATAACCATCAAGACTTCATCTTACCCGGGAATCGCTTCAATCTTGATTTGAACAACAAGCCCTTATCCCTAGGTACAAAGGTACGCCTTTCAATATGCTGGTCATGCCATTTATTTTTCGTTTCCTTATATATTCTTTCATTTTCATATGTTTCTCTCCTAATTTATTCTAAAGAGGTCAATTGCAGTAGCATGGCTTATCCATCCCTCTCAGAATCCAAATTCAATTTCTTGATCACCTAAAATGGATGATGCTCCATCTCAACTAAAAGATGACATGGTTTCCCAAAAACCAATCTAAATAGTGTGGTTCCTATGGGTATCTTATAGGTATTTCGATATTCCCATAGTGCATCATCTAATTTGAGGCTCTAATCACTTTGGTTGGTATTCATAGTCTTTTCCAAAAAAAAATTTACCCCCTGTTTGACAATTCTACTTTCCCACTTGTTTGTGGGTGGTAGGGAATTCCTATATTGTATCTAATTCCATACCTCTCTATAATTCCTCTCACATATCGTTTTTTAAATTTTTTTCCTCGATCACTAATGAGTAATCTTGGAAATCTAAATTTTTTAAACACATTCTTCCTTAGAAAGTTTGTGACAACCTTCTTTGTGTCATGCATAGTAGCTTTGAATTCAATCCATTTTTAAATGTAGTCAATTTCAACAAAAATGTAGGTTTTTTATTCAATGTAGGAAATGGTCTCATGAAGTTGATGCCCCAAACGTCAAATATTTTGACTTTCATAATGGTATTTTTTGGCATCTCATTCCTTTTTATAATGTTTATGGTTCACTGTCATCTGTCACATCTTTGGAATAATTCCCTCACGTCTTGGTGCAGTATGGGCTAGAAAAATACACTTTGTATAATTTTGGATATTATATGCTCAGTTCCATGATTTACACCAATTGGTGACATGTGACACATCTCAATCACATTATGGGTTTTCTCTTTAGGTATGAAGTTTCTTAATAAGCCATCAACACAATTCTTAAACAATAATTGATCACACAAGTAGTAATGTTTAGAATCTGAAAAAAATATTTTTCACTATTGGTAAGAGAGGTCTTGATGTAGGAATCCCATGGAAATATAATTAGAAATATTCTGGAACCACAATTGAGCCTTGATACTAAATAGGGTTTCATTTATAAAATCAACTTCAATGTTATACTCTGTGTCTTCCTTGATGATGGGTAGATGAAGTCTAGATAAATGATCCACAGTCACATTCTCAGTCCCTTTTGTATACTTGATCACCATATAAAATTACCATAGTATGAGGATCCAACGTATAAGCCTAGTTTTGGAATTATTATTGCTCATCAAGTACCTAAGGGCGACATGATCAATGTGTACAATCACTTTGGACAAAACCAAATATGAATGAAATTTCTCAAATGCATACACAACTTCTAAGATTTATTTCTCTATAGTAGTGTAGTTGACTTGATCTTCACTTAGTGTGTGTATTTCATAATAAATGGGATAGAATATGTTTCTAATTCATATTCCTAACACATCACCAATAGCAAGATCATCGGCATCACACATTAACTCAAATTCATTGTCCTGGTTGGGTGAATTGATGATTGGTGATGCTATGAAACTCTTCTTCAACATATTGAAATATTTTTTACAATCCTTAGTGAATTCATAATCCACATCTTTTTACAACATAAGTGTCAATGAATGGTAAACTTTAGAAAAATCCTTCACGAATCATCTGTAAAATCCAGCATGGCCTAGAAAACTTCTGATACCCTTGATGGTTGAGGATTTTGGTAGATCCTTGATGACTTCGATTTTAGATGGATCTATTTTTATGCCTTCCTTGGAGATTTTATGACCAATTACTATTACTCTTTATACCATAAAATGGAATTTTTCTCAATTTAGGACTAATCATTTCTCTTTTCATCATTACAAGACTAATTCTATATTGCTTAAATAGACTTCAAATGATCTCTCATAGACTGATAAATCAACCTTGAAGATTTATAAGAACTCTTTATTCATGTCATGGAAGATATGAATCATGCATCTCTGAAATGTTGATGGAGCATTACACATTCCGAATGACATTTTCCTATAAGAAAAAGTACTAAATGGGAATGTGAATGTGGTCTTTGGGTAATCAGTGTGGTCAAATTCAATTTGTTTGTATCCTTAATATCCATCTAGGAAATAGTAGAATTCATTCCCCTCAAGTATTTCTAGCATATGGTCCATTAAGGGTAAAGTAAAATGATCTTTTCTGATTTCCATATTCAACCATCTATAATCCATGAAAAATCTCCATATGGTGATGGTGTGTGTTGAAATCAGTTCGTTATCATATTTTCTTTTTACTATGAGTACTACTTTCTTTGGAAAAACTTTTAGGGGTCTCACCCATTAACTATATAAAATAGAAAATATTATTCCAACATCTATAAGTTTTAGAACTTACTTTTTAATGACTTCCTTTATCTGTGTTGTGATCCACCTTTGAGGTTGTCATTTTAGATTTTCATCTTCTTTGAGGAGGATTCTATTAGTGAATTCGGTAGTATTAATCCCTTTGATATATTCCACTACCTGGGAAATTTATTTCTTATATATTTTCAAAACATCAACCAATTTCTCTTCTTATGCCTGAGATAGTTTAGAGTTGATAATAATTGGCAGAGAGGATGATACTCATAAGTATGAGTCATTTAGTGTACTGGGTAGAGGTTTTATTTCCAATTGGGGTGGTTGAACGATAGGGGGGATAAAATGTGATAAGGTGTCTCTTGTGATAGGTTCAATGAAGATCACTTTCTCAAAATAAAACTCTTTTTTCTTTTCTGAGAGTTAATCTTCAATTTCTTCTTCAATGGCCATGTACTCATCTCCTTTTTGGGAAAGAGATATGGCGTTGCAATCCATAGCATCATCTGATTATTGGGAAGATTTAACTAAGTTGAAAACTACCTTCTCTTATCCATCATAGAATATCATACGTTCTTGATTTACATTTATCAAGGCCTTTTGTGGATAGAAATGGCCTTCCAAGAATGATAGGGACATCACCTTTTTCTTATATATCCCGAACTAGAAAGTTTATTGGAAATATAAAATTATAAAATTAACCAAAACATTTTCTAGAATTCCTCTAGGGTACTTCACTGATCGGTTAGCTAGCTGTAGTTATACTTTAGTTTTTTTGAGTTCTTAGAATATGAGCTTGTGGAAAACACTCATCGGTATTAAGTTAATGTTGGCTCCAAGATCTCATTGTGCTCTTCCAAACATGCATTCTTCTATATCATGGGGAATTAAAAAACTTTTAGGATCTCTCATTTTCAGGGGAATTTTCTACTGTACAATGGTAGAGAATTCCTCATTCAAAGATATGACTCTAAGATATTCTATTTTCCTTTTGTTGGATAGAAGATCCTTGATAATTTTTTCATAAATTGGCATATTAGAAATGTCTTATACAAATGGTATATTGATGTGCAGTTGATTGAACTTCTCTAAGAATTTCTTATATTGTGACTCCTAACAACCTTGTCTTTCTCTCTTCGGAAAGGGAAGAGGAGGCTTATATGGAGGTGGGTCAACATAAACAAGTACATTTTTCTGCTCAAGAGTTTGGTTCTTCTCAGCCGGCACTTCTTCTTGAGGTGTGGTGGATGAGGTCTTGTCAACTTATTTATCTTCTACTAGTTGATTATTAGGATCTTCTTATTTCCTTTCATCTATACTAACTGGTTTTTGAAATTCCAAAACATTTCCACCTCTCAGTACTACTTCCTTGGCTTCCTCTCTTGGGTACGTCTCAGTGTTACCAGGTAAAGTACCCGGTAGTATATCATTTGGGGTCTTCAAGATTTGACCCACTTGAATATCAATATTTCTTAAATTAGATCATTTATTCTTCATTTCTATTTTTGGGTTTTCATTCTCTGATATGATTTCTGGGAAAATGTAGCTAGGAGGTTTTTCATGTTACTTTGAGGTGGTGGAGGTGGTTGCTAAGGTCTTGGATGGGTAGGTTGTAATTTTTGATGAAGTATTTTTTGGAAGGGTTGTTTCATTTTTTCTGCATTCATGACATTGGGTTAATCAATGGATACCATGGTGGTCTTTTATTTCAGAATTTTGGTTGACCAATGTGTTTTTTGTAAATATCCTTGACTTTTCTAAGGTTGTTTCTGAGCAGGACTTTTCTAGTAATATTGTTTTTTCTATTGAAACTCCTGGTTCTATTGATTGTAATTGACACAATTACAATCCTTCTATTCTTAAAATATTTCTTTACAACCTTGGTAAATATATGGGCCACCACACATCTCACATGATTTAATCTCCATTAAAGGATCAAGAGTGGGTTGCGTGGATGGAATCTGGAATGAATCGAGCTTTTTTTTGAGCATCTCAACTTGCACTGCAAATCTAGTGCTCTCATCTACCTAGTGGATACCATGACATGGTGGTCCATGATCACTTTACCACAGGCTATAATCATGTGACACTTCATCAAAAATTTCTCATCTGGATTTGGGGGTTTTAAACATCAATCCTCTATCAGTGGTAGCATCGACAACAGTTTGTGTGGCTGGCTGGAGTCATTGGTAAAACTTCTGCAACTGAATCCACAAATCTAGTCCATGGTGTTAACACTTCCTCATGATCTCTTTCAATAATTCTCACACATCCCATGCTGATTATCTGTATTTTTTATCAAAGTTTTGGATGTTATTACGGAGCTTCTAGGTCAGGATCGGTGGAAATTATTTGTCCAAAAACGTTTTCAGCAAGATTTTCCCAAGTCGTGATTGACTCAAGAGCCTAACTTTTGAGCCAGTCCTTATCTTTGTCTCATAAGAATAATGGGAAGATGCATAGTCTGATAACGTCTGAAGAGACTCCCTAGTTGCAAAAATTATCGTATACCTCCAGGAAGTTATAAATGTGCTCATGTGGTTCTTTTCTCTGAATACCACTGAATTGTATCATGTTTTGGATAATGTGAATGAGTCCTGGTTTGATCTCTAATGTGTGATCTTGAATGGTGGGATGTACAATGCATGGGTTTTCATCATAGATTTATGGAAAGACAAAATCCATGGTGGTATTTTCTTGATGCATCGGTAACTCCCCTATAATTATTTGATGAGGATTTGGTGTGCTGAGTCCCACTTGATGGTGTTGCTCGACCATTGCAGACTGGAAATGTGCAAAAAGATACCTTTCGATCTCATGATTTAAGTCCAAAGGTTCGTTCGACTCAAGGTACCTTAGTATATTCACTATATTGTATAAAAATGGGGACACAAAGGAATATTTGAAAGTAAAGAAATAGGATGAGGGAAAGGTAATATTAGGTCTAGTGCCATAGGGTTTTAAAAAACAAAGTGTTGCTCCCTGGTAACGGTGCTATAATTTGACGTGCCTGCACATGTCGTTGGGTTCGTACGGGTTGCGGTAAAATTAGATTTATTTTTTCTCAAACTTTACTTACTACTTAGTCATATTATAGTAGAATTTTGGGTTTGATCCCATGAGTAGGAATCTGGTTCTTTAGAGGATCACTATCTTGAGACCCTTTTTGTAGGATTCCTTCCGAATTTCTTTGGTGTTTTGGATTTTTACTAAATCTATGGTTGAAAGTGACTTAAAAAAATTAAGGAGGGGTTGTGATAAATTTCGAGTATCTGGAGACAGGATGTCCTTAATTCTAATCTTGGTAGGGTCCTAAGGATTAGACTGCAAAGAAAACAGTGGTTACTAGTTGACTTTGTTCAGGTCACCTAGTTCTACCTAGGAAGTCACTATTCTGTTATCGATATATAGTAATAGCCTAAGTTCATTAAGTTCATCTTTTAGGGAAGAAAGTTTCTTAGGATAGTGGTTATATCATAGTCTACTTTAATTTGGATAGGGTCTTTTGTTTGAATATCCCATGATCAGGGATGTTCGCGTGAATTGGATATACTTTTGTTGTTTATCCTGATTATTAATCCATTAGGGTAGACAAAATTAGAATTAAATATCGATTATGAATGCAGACACATCTACTTTTTATCCCTACCCCTGAGAGGTTTAGATACTCATGTTGGGATGGGATGAAAAATAAATAAATAAAATCATTCTTGACATGAATTTTGAATTTAAATGATTCGCACTCATGAGGGGGTTTGGAAATAGAAATGAGCATGCAATCGTAAATCTCAACTTAAAAAATACTTACTTATAATGAATGATAAAAGGAATCTGACATGAGTTCGACAAATGATGATGGATAGTGATGTGAAGGAAATTAGAAGGCAATGAAGAAAATAGGATCCATGACTCTTGAATTGAATTAAAATATGAAACATGAAAAAAAATTGAGTTTGAGAGAGGGAAAGGACGAAGGAACTCGAAGGGATGAAAAATAGAGAGAAATCCCATCCTGTAAGTATGAAATGCTCTTCCAAGGTGATTTATATATAGGAGAAATCAGTCACGATGTGTATTAGAGATACACATTGTGCACTATTTATCCACATAGATCTCTTTGGATTTTAGACCTTCTGCATACCCTGTGCATATCTAGCCCGATTTATGTGGTTTGACTACCTAGATGTCATTTTATGGGTCATTCACGGCATGTATTGGCATAAATTTCTACTGATTTCGTGACATGGTTCATGGCTTGGATTACATCTTATCACATGCTATGAAATTCTAGTAAACGATGTGTAATGTTGATTCATGATGATCAATAGGTGAATTCTTCACTTTTTCTGCATTTCTTCCTTTGAATCTTGTGAAGCCTCATTCCTGCAAAACTAAGAAATGTCAAGAAAATTATTGAATAAATCAATGAAAATCCATAAGTAAATGAGAGAAAAAAGTATATATGAATTAGTCTTATCAACCATGTCAATATACCAAGTCGCTTCTACTTTAATCAAGTACAACTTCTCTCTTGGGAGGTGATCATTCAATGGTTATTTGTCTAGAATTTTAGCTTCAACAGTGTTGGGTAGTCTACTTAGATGATCATCCACTTGGTTCTCAACTCCCTTATTGTCCTTAATTTCTATTTTGAACTCCTATATCAGTAATATCCATATCACTAGAATCATTTTATCTTTATCCTTATTCATAAAGTACCTAAGAGATGCATGATAAGAAAACACAGTGACTTTAGTTCCAAGCATATGAGATATAAATATTTCTAAAGAAAAAAACTACTAAAAACTATTTTTTATGGTTATTTAATTGAATTTATCTTCTTAAAAGGTTCTTTAAGAATATTAAATGACTTGTGTCCTTCCCTTAATTCACTGATAAAGCACTTCTCCAACAAATTGGTTGGATGCATCACAAAGTAGCTAAAATGGTTCTTCCAAATTTGGTGATTGCATCACTAGTGGTGTAATCAATCTTTTATTTAGATCATTAAAGGATTCCCTATATGAACCATTAAAATCAAAATCAGAATAATTAAAAATAAATCTAGAGTGAGGGATATATATCTTACTAAAATCTTTGATAAAACTCTTATAGAATCATGCATGTCTTAAAAATGATCTAACATATTTCACACAAGTTGGGTAAGGCAAAGAATTTATCACTTCAATTTTTGATTTATCAACTTCAGTTACTTTTTTTGAAATTACACCCCAAGGAAAATTCATCTCTCAACCATTAAATTACACCTTTCAAAATTTAAAACAAGATTCTTTTCAATGCAGGTTTTCAAAACTTTTTCCATATTTTTCGAACAATGGTCGAAGTAATTTCCAAAAGCTGTGAAATAATCTAAGAAAACCTCCAAGAAATTTTCAATGTGATCAGAAAAAATACTTACCATGAACCTCTAAAATTTACCTAGAGTATTATATAATCTAAATTGAATCTTTTTATATGAAAAAGTGTTGAAGGGATAAGTAAAGGTTTTCTTTTCTTGATCCACAGGAGAAATAGGTACCTGAAAATACCCTAAAAATATATCCAAAAAGTAATAATGTGTTTTACCTTCTAATATATATAACATCTGGTCAGTGAAGGGAATAGGGAAATGATCTTTCCGGGTGACCTCATTCAACTTCCTAAAATCAATACATACTCTCTAGCAATTTTGAATTCTCCCAGGGATTAATTCATTATTTTCATTCCTTATAATGGTTAGAACAATTTTTTTGGAACTACATGAATGGGGATAACCCATTGTTAATTTGAAATGGGATATATGATCTCATCTTCCAAGAGATTCTCAATCTACTTCTTCTCAACCTTCATCAAGGTGGGATTCAGCCTCTTTTGGGGTTGTCTGATAGGTTTGGAATCTCCCTCAAGAATAATTAAATATAAAAATATCATTGGGTTTATTCTTGGGATATCACCTAATATCCACTCTATTTCTTGGACATTCTCTCTTAAAATATCAATCAAATATTTTTCTTGGGGTTCAGATGGATTATTAGAAATTAACACTGCTAATTTCTCTCCCTCACTAGGTATATATATTTTAGATCAGTGGGGAGGAGTTTTAATTAAAAATCTAGGGGATACTCAAGAGATGAAATCAAACTTAGGTACCCCACTTATGAAGGATGTAATTATTGTACATAATAAATCGTATCATCTTATTCATCATTTAAAAAATCATCAATGAAATCAAATTTTACAGCTTATTCCCACATACAATTAGAATCTCAAGTGTTTTGGGAATCCACATGTTCAGTGATATTTTCAATGAAAAAATTATATCCTAAGGATAATAATTCATCGCACATACATGATTCTTCAATGGGTTTAGTACCAACTTCATGGGAGATTGAAAAGAGAGAGTGATCATCTGATGGGTGCCTCAGGGATTCAAAAATATAGAAGTGGATAGTGATATCTCTAAACTCTATAATGAGTGTCCCTTCATGTACATTGGTAATTATTTTGGTCATATTCAATAAAGTTCTCCCAAAAATGATGGGTGAGTGTGATGGGATACTATATTCTTCCATATTCAACACATATAAGTCATCTGGGGATAAGAGATCTTTGACTTTTACCAGGACATCCTCCAAAACTCCTACTGGAAAAATCGTGGATCTATTTTCAAGTTGGACCACAACACTTATGGGATTTAATTATCCAATATGTAAAGAAGTGTATATTTAGTGAATAAATACATTAATTGAAGCACCTATATCACACAAATAATTAGATAAATTTAAAGAACCAATGTTGCATGGAATGGAAAATGTCCCTGGATATTGACATTTGGTTAGAAATTATAATGTGATAAGGGTTGAGACACTTCTTCTAAAGTTGATCCTCTAATTACATTGAATAATTCTTTACTTGGTGCAAATATCCTATAAAATTTTAGCATAATTTGTAATTTTTTGAGTACTTCAATAAGGGGGATATAAATTTCCACTTTCTAGAAGGTGTCCATAATTTATTTTTGAAGAGCTTCTTCTTACAATATCTTTGATTAAATCATCCTTGATGGAAATGGTGGGGGTAATTATTTCTTCTAACTTTATTGAATTTGAAATGGTTTTTCTTATCTTTCCATCCTTGGCCTATCCTTCTCCTCTTCTTCCTTCCTTTATTCTTCTTGGTGAATTTTCACATAATTTTTTTAATTTCCATCTTCATTATCTCTCAACTCATGTGGTCTTATTTCAGGTTCATGGGTTGGTGGTGGTGGGAGTTATTTTCCACTTATTGTGGTTATCATGAAAACATTATCTTTTTGGGTTTGGAATTTTTTGGGAAGGAAGTTTTCTTGGATTTTTGGACATGATTTCAACAAGACTTCCCACTGTGTTTTCCATATGATCAAACTTATCCTCTAGGTCCTTATACTTAGATTGTATATATTCAACATAAAGTTGTGTTATGGTTCATGGTTGATCATAGGGTCTTTGGAATGTGGGTGGTTGGTGGTATGAAGTCTTGTTATACAATTTATTTTGTTCAAATGGTGGTGGGTTTTGGAATTGCTACTGGAATGGGGGTTAGTTTTGGAACTAGTTTTGGTATGGGGATCTAGATTGATTCTACTGATTTCCAAATACATATTAGACTTAGTTAGGCTCTCTATATCCTTTATTTTTTTGTAAATACCTATATTTAAAGTTTTTCTCACAATTTTACATTCCCTATATTTCATCACATTGGTCAGTAAAATGATCAGGTGAGGAGCATAAACCACATACCTTAGCTGGTGCTTATTGTTCACCCAATTATTTTAAGGGAATCTATCTCACCAAAATAGTTATCTCATGAATATTAATTTCTCATAAATATTATGGATAAAAATATCTTACCTCATTAATAACTCTTGTGTCGGTACCTCTTGTACCAAACTATTACGAGTTTTGGGAAATTTTCTCAATCAGGCCCTTGGATTATTCTGGTGACTTGTCAATCAATTTGCCTCCAAAGGATGCATCCATAAGGTTTATTTCATTGTTCATTAATAATTGATAAAATAATACATGAAATTTATTCTCCTTAATTTCTTGATGTGGGTATTTGGCACATATCTTTTTAAACCTTTACCAATACTCGTAAAGGGTTTCTCTATATGGTTGTTTGATGGCATAGATTTTCTTTCTGATGTATTTTTTTCTAGGGGTGGGGAAGAATATTTTCATGAATCATATCAATAATTAATTCCAATCATGTAAATATCCTGGTTTTAGTCTATACAACCATTATTTTGTAGCTCCTTCCAATTAAAATGAGAATACCTTCCACTTTACCTGCTCCTCCGCTACTCCTCAGGGTCTGAAAGTGGAGTAGACATATGTGAACTCTTTAATATGTTTTTTTGGGTATTCACCTTCCAAGCCATGGAATTTTGGAATTAATGGGATTATGTTATGTTTCATCTCAAAATCCTTTCATAACTCTATCATGATAAGTTGATTGTTTTGATTAAGAAATTGTGGTGCACATAGGTCTTTAAGGGTTTAGTTCTGATTTCCATCCATTATGACAGGCTCGGAGTGAACACTTGAAGTTTCACTCAAGTATGCGAGAGAAATTTACTCAAATTAATATTATAAATTATGTTTTCTAAGTTTAATCAGAAATTTTCATTCAATTTCTAGATATAGGGGTCAAGGGTCAGTGTTTGAGGTTCTAGTCATGTAATTTTTAATCGAAAATAAAGAAATAATAAGAGAGAGAGAAAAATTATTGGAACCATCTCCCTAGAAATGATGTCAATTTTTAAAAATGTCTATCATGGGGTTTGACAAAAACAAATATTTCCTAAGTTAAAATGAAGTAAATTGGTTAAAAAAGGTTTTCTCTATATAGGAGTTCACAACAATTTTGTTTTTCACTTGAAATTAGAGGGAAAAAATAGAGGTTGTTTTTTAAATTGATTGATTTTAAAATGAAAAGAAGAAATTAAAATAAAGTTTGAACACAATTTGATAAAGAGATTTATGGGGTTATGGTAGGATCACCTTTTTCAATGTCATCATGGTCATAAAAAACATTCACACTCTCTTCCTATTGAATGATAAGTGAAAGAATCCTTGATTGAGTTTCCAATCACCCTTGATTGAAGGATGCCTAAAAAACGACTCCTATGTGCATGAAAATTTAAAAACATTAAAAAATAACTAAGGCAGTTCTATATTAGGTATTGTTGATCCTTATAAATATAGAAACAATTCACTAGTTCTACACACATGCCAATTATCACTATACACTCACCACCTAACACAATCTTCTTGATCGAGACAAACTGTACTTGGTGGAGGGAGTTTAAAAATATTTAAACAAATATATAAACAATGAATGTAACCAAAAACTAGAACAAAATAACATTAATATAATCAGGGGAACCTAAAAATAGAAATAATTCAATATAAAAATATAGTTTTATATTAAATCACAAGACTCCAACGTTATAAAAGGAAAACTCCCCCTTCCTCGATCACTCAAAATATTTACCCCTCCATGTGAATGGTAATAGATTTGAATGGGGTATAGATGAGACTTATAAAACTAAGAAAAGATAAAAGATAAAATCAACAATACATCAAGCTACAAATACTTCAGCACATCCCCTCCTTCTACTCCTTCAATACCTTTGAATAGAATTGAACACTCATATTTATAGGCTTGAGGGGTGGAAAATTTTCCCTCCAAATTCACTCTTATGAAATTTTGAGTCCATTTAAAATAGTAAAAGGAAGAATTTTGGGAATTTTTATTCCTAATTTTTTTTCCAGTCTCTCTTTTTCATGTTTTTAGAAAATATCAACTCATTTTGACAATTGTAAAAATGTTATGATTGTATTACTGAAATATTCTTTTTCTGCCCAAGGAGACCTCTCAAATCCCTCCATTTTATCACCTTAAATGGATTCCTTAATGATCTAATTTCTTTATTAAATTAATTTTGTACATTATTCTACGATTAGTATCTCTAATACATCTACAATCACTTCATTTTAATGTATCTATATCAAGATATTCCTCAATTACTAATGTGGGATCCATTCTATCATCCATCAAAAGTTATCCAATTGATTTATTTTTATGAGCCTTTGTGTTTTGAACTGGGTCTAGGTATAGAATTAAAATTCTAAGACCATAAATAAAGGAAGTATAAAAAATAATCAGTTAAATTGGATAAAAATTGTAAAATTTATTCTCAAAAACTAATGTTATAGAAAACTGTTAAATTTCTAGAATTAACCAATTTTTGTAATTAAGCCCAAAATTTACCAAAAATACTAAAATGATGAAAATAAACTCAAATTTATTAATTATAAGGGATTAAATCACTGAAAATCATATTAAAAGATATGAAAATATTATCTCTATAAAGTCTACTAACCATCTAAGGTAAGCGGTCAATACCTTTTTCTTTAAATTATTGATGTTTATAGCTTGTGTCATGGTTCTGCATGTCGGACCCTTCATGCGTTACTTATAAAATGGGACATACCTTAAATTAAATTTTGAGAACATGTAATGATGTACCTTATACTCCCTTGACATGGTTGGAGGTTACTGACAACAACCTGAACCACCCCTTGAGGTGGGTTCATTTGAATGTGTAGGATTATGCCACCCATTATGGTATGCTGAGCTTGCCACCCATGAGTGGAAACCATTTATAAATTAAATGGGTATGTTAAAGGTTGAATACATATTATGAAACCTTGAAATTTATAATTTAAAAGGGAGATTAAATGGTTTCAGGTAGGATTATAAAATTATATGTACGATCTCTTGACTTATGAATATTAATATGAATAACTGAAAAAGGGAGTGAACACTAACATGACCCCTCCTATTATCACTTGGAAGTGAATTGACTACTAAAATGAATGTGAAGAAATAAATTGATAAAGGTCGTGGAAACTAACATGGCCTATGATCCTTTATATAAAATTTTTAATGATGGACACTTCAGTATGGCACTGAAATCATGGTATGGCCTTGATGACTCATTATTATTAGATGCCTTAGATTATTACCTTGTATTTTTCTTGCTTAGAGTGCCTTGGACTTTCTCATCAGGCTCCTATCAATACTCTATCAAGTTTTCTTTAGATAATCTCCATGGACTCAAATAGGGTGCCCTGGTCAATAGGCCTTGGGTCCTAGCCCTTGTAGGTCTATACTATATTGACTTTTCTATGGATGAGCTTCATGGACTTGAAGAGAATGCCTTGTTCAATGGCCCTGAGTCCTGGCCCTCACAGTTCTGATACTTGATACACCCAGTGTATTCCACGGATAATTTTTTACTCTTGTGTATGGTTTTCCTTCACTTATAGACTAGTTTTCATAGCATGTACTTATAGATTGGGTTTCATAACTTTATCATTACATATTTATTCATGTTATACATGCACACTGTTAAAACTTATATACATGGACTGGATTTTTTATGGACATTTTTGGTGGTGTCCTACCGAGTATATCTCACACCTTGTCTAAGCTGTCGCTTGGTAACTGGATTGAACTTATATTTATAGGTTGGGACAAAGGAAAGGGTTCAACTTTATATGCATAATCTTTTCTTTACTATAATAGAGTATAGGATCAGAAGATTGAGCCTATTACCATGATTCTATTGGAGATATCTTTTGGTATTTTTTTACTTTTTTATAGTATGTTGTGTATGTCTTATGATCTCCCCATTTTACCCCCATTTTTGTATAAAAAACATTCATGTAAACCCTTTGTATATGATATTGGATATGGTTCTTCCATCATTATTCCATTCGGTCTATTATAATTTGATGATTTACTTATTCTTCTACCTTATGATTATATATGTTATACTATTTTTTATGTATTAGACCACTATTTTTCACTCTAATCATGAGGGTGTAGTATCTATACCATATTATCATTGAACTTCACTCCTAGTCGACAACCTCTGGAACATGAGGAGGTGCACTTGAGGCCAGGTGGATCTCAGGTTCAGTTACAGATTAGTAAACCACACTCATGATATTGAAAGTTGTATCAGAGCCTTTCCTTTTTGTCTTACTATTTTGGGTTGGTAGATAGGAGACTAGGGATGTATTGTAATTTGATAATGAGCCTGTGTTTGGGAGTAGATAACTCATTTATAGGGAAAATCCAAATTACCTGACATGGGGCTTGATGTTTTGGTTTTTTTCCTAATAAAGTTTTCCTAATTTCACTATTGGGTGACACACATGATTTATGATGTTATTATTATTAATTTGTAATTTTATCCCTTGACTAGTATAGAAATGAGGTTTTTCCTCATGCATTATATTAGGCACCACAGGATTCACATTCCATGCATATTCCATGCTATATCTATTTTATTATGTGCATTACCTGTAGCATGTTGTAGTTCCTTGACTGTTATAGTTTTTATATGAGTAAAGTTTCTATAGGATTGATGAGATAGATAATTGGTCAATTAAAAAAAAATTCATAAACCTAAATGGTATTTTCCTATATATCTTGATGGCGTCACCTTAATTTTTCAATTATGGTATGTTGGGCCATAGATCATTGGTCACATGGGATGAAACATTAGTGGTTAAAATTAAATAGATTCAAATGAAAATTTACATATTGTGTACACCTCTATAAATTGGAAATGGTGATCAATATAATTGAACCATCATAAAATATTTGGTTACAGTTACATGACATTCTATTTGTAACTTATAAATATTAGGACTTAATAACTTGGTAATAGTGACTCATCTAACTATACCATGATATATATAAAATGCATATATGAACTTGTTGATTATTTATAAAGTAAATGATGTGTTTGTTGTTAAATTGGGATGCCTATAAATTTCAATCAACACTCTATATAATGGAACCCCGGATGTGAAATAGATAACTCTCCTTTGACCCAACCTTAGTAGTGGGTATTTGGGAGTGTTTCTTATGTTCCTTTGTAACTTGTAATACCACCTAGTCCTAACATTAGGAGCAGGAAGAAAGGCATTGATATTTTAATAGTAAGTCTTATACCTATCATATTTTTGTGTTAATAAATATTCTATTATCAAATCCTTTTTGGAGGTGTGTTCTTAGCATAGTATAAATATGCCTCTATGACAGCCTCAAGTCATGTACCAAAAGCATGGAGACAAACATGCTCCAAAGGTGGTGGGGCCTGAGATGCTAGTATTACCACTAGTAGTTCCACCCACAGTACCTCCTGTTATTCCCAATATGGGTATGTATCCTCAATTTTAATAGGGTTTTTTATGACTCATGCAGACCATGTAGGGAGCCTCGAGACCGGCCCCTACTATGGCAGAGTTAACACAGAAATTTCAACATCAAAATTCACCTATGTTTTTAATGGATGGAAGTACTCAAGATTTTGAGTCATGTCTAGAGGCCATGTTTTATATCTTTGATCATCATGATACACATCCTGAGAGGAGGGTCAATCTTGCAGTGTACATCCTTAGAGGGTCATCCAAGAGATGGTCGGATGTTTCGACCCAAGCTAACAAACATCTGGTTATGGTCTAGAGGGATTTCCATATATCCTTTTCAATTATTTATTTCCTAAGATACTGATATCTGGTTAATAAATAGATTTTATGCACCTAGAGTATGGAAATCTATCGGTCATGGATTATTTAGCTCATTTTACAGAGCTTCAGCATTTCGTTCCTACTCTCCTTGGTGACGAGTTTTCTAGAACTAGTCATTTTAAGGATGGGCTTGTATATGCCATCCAGTCTCAAGTGGATTTTTTTAAATCTATCACTGAGATAGTAAATTAGGACTTCATCACTGAGTGTAACCCTAGATAATATGGAGGTGTGGTCTAGGTAATTTTAGTAACCTAACAAAGAAGTGGTTTATCAAGCTATAAGAAATGTCATATTGAGCCTTCCCGAGGAGGTGAAACTTTACAAGTTGTGCTTCGATATTCATTTGATATGTCATCATTATGGTAAGTAGGGATATATGAAATCGTAGTTTGGTAGATCCACAGTTGATTTTTGGGCATATGGTAGAATATGAAATATTCATAGGTTTTGTTGGACCTTTCTGCCTATTTCTGGTGGATAAAGACCCACACCGGCTCCACCCCTAGGATCGAGATCAATTAAACCTCACAAGAAAGGAATATGGATAACTACCAGTCATTCAGGTTGAGAAGGTGGTCATGGACAAGGGATCCAAACATGGGATTTACAACGCCAATAGAGAGGGCCTACCCTGGGTAGTTGGGTTGTATCTCAGGGTCGTAGATTGGTCCTGGTATTTAAATTATAGTTGATACCTAGAGAGTAAAGAACTTATCCTTATAAAGTTCAAGTTATTATTTTAGTAACCTCAACTTTAGTGTATGTTTTATTTGACATAGGATATTCCTACTCCTTTATATCTATAGAGATTATAGAGAGTCTTGGGCCAGAAATTTAGTATTTCTATGGGGTGATGACACTGAACACCCCATTTGGAATTCGATCAAAAATAATAATCCAGTGTAAGGAATTCCCCCTTGAGGTGGGAATCTATCTTTTTATATGGAACCTCTTCATCCTTGAGATGACAGGTTTTTACATTATTCATGGGATTGATTGGTTAGTTTTATATCATGTATACATTGATTGTTATCGTAAGAGGGTGTCCTTCACATCACTTGAGGGTGGTAATTATATTAATAAGTTTCAATGGTATGTTTAGGCTCATCGAGCTGGACTGGAGCATTGTGGGCTTCCTGGAGTGGTAATCTAGATTGATAGTCTTTATTCGGATGATTAGGGAACATGGTGTAAAGATTTCCCTCTAGTGGTGGATCATTTTAGGGATGTCTTCTATGATGATTTATTTAGGATAACATCTAATATATAAGTAGAGTTTATTATTTATATAGTGTTAGGATAAAAAACAACATCCATTCCTCGTAGTATGAATACTACTGAGTTACAGGATCTCGAGAGGTAGTTAAAGGATTTGGAAGATAAGGGTTTTATATGACCCAATACTTCACTATGGGGTCCACCCATGCTTTTCTGTAAGAAGGAATGTAATAACCTTATTTTTTATGTTTTTTTTAATAAATTATATTTCTTTGATAGCTTGTGCAATGCGCAACACCATGTTTATCTTGTGTTTTGATAAACCATGACATATTATTATTATTATTATTATTATTATTATTATTTAAATGCAATTGTTATAACCTAACCATTAAACTTGGTGATATAAATAAAAATAAATAAATATTAAATATTATGTATAATTATTTTATATAAAGGAAACATATTGATAAAAATACATATTTTTGGTGAAGTATTTATATGTTTCTAAAATACTATTTTTTTAAAAAGATAATTTTTTTCTTGTGAACAATAATAAAATTAATTTTTGACACTTTTATAAATTTAATTTGATAAAATAAACTTCATTTTTTAAATTATAATTTCAGAATTATCTTAGAATTAATTTTTGGTATTTTTCTAAAAAGATTAATTTTTCAGTGAATAGTGAAAATACAGGTTTTTATTAAAAAACTGCCTTTTCAATTAAAGAATTTATAAGGTTAATTTTTTAAAAAAATGGGTTTAAAATTAACATTATTTAAATTATATATCAATTGAACTAATTTATTTTATTTCAATCATTTTCATATATAATTGTTATGTAAAAAACTTTTGAACATTTTCTCTTTGGAAACTCGCTTTCTCATTGCATCTGCAGATTTAATTTTAAATTAAAAATTTCCAATTATGTGAATGAAATTTGAATAAATGGATTTAATATTTGGAATTAGAATAATTTATATTATCTAATAATTTCAAATTAATTTTTCATCATAATTAATAGTAAAAATAATAAAAATTATTTACCACGGTTAAGTTACAAATGGGTTTACGGAGGGGTTAAAATGGAAAGATAAGGGTTTAAAATGACAAAAAACTTGTCCAAAATGGGTTTTATTGACAACTTTAGACCATATATCTTATATTGTCAATAATTTCCTATTTTTGAGCCTTGTTTCATGAGAAAAACATGGGTATATCTTTTTCTTTTCAAAAAATTACAAATGTGTCACTCACCTCACTTATAAAAGGCATCCAATCTCCTCTACTCTTCAAACTTTTGAAACACTTTGATTTAGAAAAAACCCTACCCAAATCAATTACTTAAATCCTTCCTATCATCCTATAATTCTTATTTTGGTTATATATCCATTCTAATAAGACTTTTGGTGCAAACCAAAAGAAGTTGTCTGAAAAATAGGTAACACCCTTAACCGAGAGTTTTATTTTATTTCTTCATAAACCTCATTAAATTATTAAAAAAACATTATTATATAATAGCCTCAGTATCTTCCATATACTGATATGTTTTCTATTAATTAAATGACCTACAACCATCACCTTTTCCATTAAATGGGATACAAAATCATCATTTATGTGTACGGTAGACTACCGCCTCGTGAACCGATGTTATTCATTTTCCATCACCGCCACTCACTAATAGATATAATGATGGAATAAATGTTTATATATGATATTTATGATATTATTATTCTTATTTAATTATTATATAATATATACATTAATAATTTCCATTATGTGGGAATATGATAACATTTTTTGTGTGTACGTCGGACTACCGCCTCGCGAAGCGATTTCAGACTTTATATGGAAGGTAATAAGGATGGTTTTAATGAAAATATTTGATACATATGATATAAAAATTATTATTTAATGTTAATATATTATTTAACTTTATTTATTTCAATCCTTCAAAAAAATGGAAACAGTGTTCATGCATATGTACGGTCTACCGTCTCTATGAACGGTGTATTTCATTTTCTATCTCTAACTCCTATGGATTACACTAAAAACATATATAATGAATATATATTATATTTATATCATTTTTAACATTTTTTAAATGATTTAACCATAATAAAAGTATGGGTACCAAAAATAGAAAATTAAAACATGCACAAAAAACAAAGCAGTTGCTGCCCGAAACATGACTTTAAAAGGGAATTATTAATAAACAGGTAATAAAATTCCATATAAAAATCATATATGGTATGAAATATATAATTATTGTTATTTAATATATTTATAATAAACTTATATTTATTATACATAATTTTTGAACATTTATAAAGGAATTCAAGACTTAAGATAAGATATTTTTGTCTCAGTTTTCCTTCCTTGAGACATATGTTATGTTATGAACCTATATTTTTTTATGAGGTTTATATAAAATTAATTTGAAATTTAATATCATGAATTTATTTATTCTCATGATATTTTAAGCTTCATTTAATTTTATTCTTTCATGGGGATTACAATTCAATGTTACCAAAGTGGTAAAGATTTTATGTTACAATCTCATTGTTTATCAGGATTGTTTATGATTATCTTTTTGAAGATAAAATATTATAATATTTCTCTTAATAAACTCGTTATTTTTCATCTAATATGTTTATGTCATGATAATATATGTTTTCCCTTCATTTTTCTCTCTTTATGTACTCAAAATTTCAAACGAATGTTTTTAAGAAAAGTAGTCTTTATTTTTATCTTCAATCAAAACCTATTTTTATTCCAAAATCATGTTTTATATAATTGTTTTCTAAAATGTATTTTTCATTATACAAATTATTTATTAAAGAAATTTTTACCCATGTTTGATTTTTTACAAAATGTTTTTAAATTAATCTTCATATTGTTTTCAAAACAACGTTTGTTTGGATTTTACTGAAAATGTTAAAGGAATATTTGTTTTAACATGTATGGCATGAACGTAATTTCCAGATATCATGACCATTATTTGATTTGAATATTACTTTATAATTTTTCTAGTTTATTTTCAAATTAAAGTATTTACACATTATTTTAGTAATTTTTAATTTAAAAAACAAAGTTATTTTAAAATAAAGGATATTTTCCTCAAGAAATGTTCGAAGTGGTTTTTCAAAAACATTTCCCTTCTAAGATAGAAGACTTTGATGATACTTATGATTTACTAGGGATATTATCCACATATAGAATCATTATTATTTATTTATATGGTTTTTATTTATAATGAAAAGATGTTTACTAACCCCATTACTCTTCAATGGGTTATACCATGATAAAATGCTTATAAAACCCACTTCTTTTCACAGGTTATGCTATGATGAAATGGTGAAATGATTATAAAACCTATCTATTTTCCACTGGTTATGATATGATGAAATGGTTATGAAACCCATTTTATTTCATGGGTTATGATATTATTAATGTTTTATGATCTCATATAATACATATGTATGATTTTCATTGTGTGATTGATGGAACCTATATCTCTCTCCAATGAATTGGGTAAAGATTTATATCTCATGAGATAGAAAGGACTTTAATGGGGAGTGAACCCAATTTAGTAAGGGACTTTGTCCGCTATGATGGTCTTGGGAGTGAACATTGACAACTATGATGATTTTGGGAGTGAACCCATTCCTCTATGATCACATTGGTATTGATCGTTGACTACTATGGAAATGATTTTCTATGCTTATGTGTATGACACAATTCCATGTATTATGTCAATGTTATGATCTCATGGATCATGTTATTTGATTTCCTTATGATTCATGTCTTGTAAAATAAAAATATTTATTCCATGACTCAAAATTATGATCTTTGATAATCAGGGTATGGTTTTATAATCTTATGCTCAAATTCTTATACTCTTATGCTCATTTTATGCTTATGTATCTCCCTTGTTTTCCTTTACTGGGAATCTAATCTCACCCTTTATTATGGTTCTTTTTCTTGGTTTATAAACAAATTAATTATGTGTGAAATGTCTAAGAAGGATGATAGTTATGAATAACATAATGGGGGATGATTTATTTCATGTATGAACCAGTTGTTTATGTTTCCATGTTTCGAAAGGAAATATACCTTTATGGTCCTCATGTGTGTGTTTGTTTAATGTAATGAATATTCATCTAAAAAGATGTAATATCTATGTATAAAAACACTAGGTCTCTATAGTTGGTATCAAAGGATAGGTTTAGTTAACCTTTGGAAACAAGGATGAGAAAACATTAGTGAGATCCCTAAGGGAATGTCTAAGGATAAGTTTAAGGATGAGTCAAAGTATAGGAAAATGTCTTATAATTTTGGTAAAGGATAGAGAAAGTAATTTCAAAGTTGTTACATACCTATCTAGATACTATAAGTGGATGTTTCACTTCCATAGAGGTACCTAGGGGTAATAAATCTGAAAAAGACACATTGATCTGGACTCACTTGTAAGCAAGTGCATAATAATGGTTCTTGTTGCACACCTAGTTTGACACTCCTAGGGGATATGCTTTGTAAATTAACAAACTCTTTATAAACCATCATTAAGGATTTAAATAAATGATGACTATAAATTACCTAGTATAAACCTAAGGTGTCATATATTAAAAATAATTTTTCATGATTTATATATCCTATATGTGATTTTTCATGATTATGTGGTTCCCCAATATGATTATTGTTATCTACACTATGATTTTTGTTTTTATTCAATGGGTGGAACTTGAAGCAACCATGCTAATGTTGTGTGTGATGGATAATTCAATGATTTTACTCCAAATTAGCCAAATTTTATGGGATCTAGAATGTAAAATATCATTTATATGATAATGTTATGTTCTCAATCCATGAATTTTGTTGAACTTATGAATGAGAAAAAGAGGGGAAAATGTTATATTGAATACTATGTGAGGCAACACCCACCTTCCTTCATTGGATCCTCTAATATTCTAATTGCTGAGAAATAGATTATTACCATGAAAAATATATTTCCAATTCTCTAGAGTTCAGAACATGAAAAATTAATTTTGGTTGTCAATTTTTAGGAAGGTGAAGTTGATCAATGGTGGACTCTTCTCAAGAATACAAGGGGACATGATGAAATTGACTCCATGAATTGGGATGAGTTCAAGAGATTATTTTTCAATAAGTAAATTCCTTGTATTCTTTGTATGGAGATGTCGAAGGAGTTCCTTAATCCAAATAAAAATATGATGAATCTATTAGTAACTATGAGGAAAATTTTACAAGACTTTCGAGGTACGCATCTGGTATTATCATCAAAACTTAAAGTAAGGTTGATCAATTCTTCACTGGATTAAAACTAAGTATCTTAATGGTGTTATCCATAAGTGACTTCAGAATCTATGAAGTTATTTTTCAATGTGATATCAAGGTGTAAATGGAGGTTGGAGTTACTTATCAATCTCATGGTTTTGATAAGAATAGAAAAATAGAATTCAAAAGAAAATATAAAAACCATGGATAGAATAATATGATCTTTACTTTATGCTCAAATTGTATGAAACATAGAGTAAATTGACTTAAGGGTACTAGTAAATTTTTTAAGTGTGTAAGGGAAGATTATCGGGGAATTTAATGATGAAGTGATGGGAAGAAGTTATCTAATGATATAAATAGATATATATCTTCACATAATAAACCACCCACACTCCAGTGTTTCAATAACTTTATTGTATGAACAGATAATCCATAATCAATATAGTAAGGTAGATAATTTAAAACTCCTACCAATTAATCAATAAACTAAGAATGAAATGCATCTAGAGATAATATCATTATGAAAATATCATAGATAATAATAACTGAATTCAAAATGGAGAAAATTATTAATTATTGGACATCATTTCTAAGGAACATTACACCTCTAAATCCAAGACCTTTCACAATATATTTTAAACTATATGTAGAAACCCATTTAATTTGGCTAATTGATTTATTTCATGAGACCTAATGATGCATCGAGGGGATATATAATGAAGGGAATCACCTGTAAATGTAGGTCCAAAACATTTCTCATATATTTAATAATTGATTTAATTCATGAATTAATATTTATTATCGTCAAATATCTGTATTGATCAAAGAATTATTATTTATCAATATTTCCCCAGTTAATCAAATAACTTTCAAATTAAACACCATTTGTAAAAAAGGTGCATGGTTTAGGAAATAATAATATTCATCATGAAGGAATATGGATATTTAAAATAAATATTATTTTAAAAAAAATATTACAATAAATGGATTTTTTCAAGATAAAGTTAACAATCATAGATGAAAGTTATATTTTTTCAAAAACTTTTACCACTTAGTAATTTTCAAGTCAAATCCCCTTAGATAAAATAATTAAAATTGAAACTTAAAATGCCATGAATAATGAATGAATCATGATATTACATGTTAAAGGATTAGTATATACACCACATAAAAGTGAATTTTTTCATAATAACAAATAACTCTCGATGGAATGCAAATTGAGACAAAATTCCTTACCTCACACATTGCTTTAGTAGAGCATGATTTAACATACTGTATAATATTTTAAAGAATGTTAATAATTTATAGAAAAACCATAATCATATTTATAATATCATAAATTATCCTATTATAACATTTTATGACCCACTTGTTAATAATATTTCATTATTTTCATTGTTTTAGGTGTTAATCACCTTGTTTTCTCATTCGTTATTTATTATGAAAGTTCTGGTTCTTGTGTATATTATATAGTTCCATCACCTCTAGAATAATAATAATGACATATTTATAAATAAATTATACTTTTATTACTGATAATTAATTATGGTTTTGATAAATGAAGTATGTTACGATCATGAATACAGTAGGTCATCTGTACGCATGAGTAATGTTTCCATCTTCCAATGATCATTATAGATAGGTGGTAAGAAATATTTAATTTTTTCAGAATGATGATGATATCATAAATAACATATTATTTATTTAAATATATATATATATATATATCATACATGTGTTGTGGTGATGAAAAGAGAGTTTTATCGCTTTGTGAAGGTGGTAGTCCACACGTACACTAACGATGTTATCATCTTTAAGTGAAAAGGAAAGAAAAATAAAATGATATATTATATTTAAATAATGATAAATATTTCATTAATATTATAATTATGTCGTTTATATCACATATAATCATTTAAATTGTCATTATCACTTTCCATGTGAAGTGTTAGAGAAAGACGAATCACATCACCACACGAGGCGTTAGTCCGTCGTACAAACGAGTGATGTTATCGTATTCCCTGTGGAATGAAAAGTAAAAAAGGTGTGTGTGAGTGTATATATTATATAATTACTATATAGGTATAAATATTTTATAAATATCATATATATAATTTATATTCATCATTATACCCAACCATGAAAGGTAGTAATGGAAGAACGAATGGCATCAGTTCATGAGGTGGTAATTCGTTATACACATGAACGGTGATTTTGTAACCCATTTGATGGAAGTGGAGGTGGTTTTAGATCATAAAACTATTATAATAACATAATATTATATGTAATATACTGAGTTTATTTTATAATCATGGTTTAATAATAATATAAATATGTGGAGAAATAAATAAAATAAAGACGCTCGTTGAAGAACATTACCTCTTCTTCTGGTATCCTCCTTACATTTGCACTAAATCCTTCTTGGGTTAGATTTATTACCAAAATAAGGCTTCTAAAATGAGGTTAAGGAATTTTTTAAGTTATTTGAGAATTTATTCTCCAAACCAAAGAGTTTTTAAGGTGGGAAGAAGAGAAGATAAAGGGTGGCCTTTTATAAGTGAGGTGATTGGCACACTTGTAATTTTTTGAAAATATTCAATCATACCCACTTTGTTATCATGAAAAAAGCATCCAAAATGATCCATTATATAAAATATAATATATGAGGTTTAAATATGGCCATAAAATGGGTTTTTAACAAGTTTTTAGGTCATTTATAACCCTTTTACTCTTAGTTTAACCCCTCAGTAAATCCATTTTTACCTTAACTGCGGTGATTAATTTTTATTGTTTTCACTATTCACTTTGGTTAAAAATTAAATTTTCTGTATTATAAATTATAAATTATTCTTAATAAAAATATTTAATTAATTTTTTCAAATTAAATTCATATTATTTTATAGATTTAATTTAATGTTAATCTCACAAACACAATGAGAAAACAAGTTTTTAAATAGAAAATGTTCAAAAGTTTATAAAGTTTTTATATTAAAATTCAATGTAAAATTTATTATAATGACCTAAATTAGAATAATTTATATAAAATTCAACTAATTTTACTTTAAAACCAATTAAAAATATAGTTCAACACTATAAATTATTTAAAGGAAAATTCAGTTTTCAATTAAAATTTATTTTTTCACTATTCATCAAAAAATGAAACTTTTCAAAAAAAATCCCAAAAATTAAACCTAAGATAATTTTGGTATTATTATTTTAAAAATTAATTTTATTTTTTCAAATAAAGTTTCTAAAATTGTTAAAAAGTAATTTTAAAACATGTGCACAAAGCGTGAATAAACCATCTTTTAGAAAAAATATAGTTTTTCAGAAAACATTTCTTTTTCTTCCAATTGATTCTTATTTTAATTTATAATAAATAGATAAAAAATAAAATTGATTAAAATATATATTTTTCATAATTTAATTCTATTCATACACCCTAACTTAATTTCTAGTTTATGATAGTATTTTAATGAAGTATTTTCATTTAAACCAGGTGTTGCTTGCATCACAAGTTATCAATGAAATTAAATTTATTCTAAATGAAAAATATAATTAAGTCATTAGGCATTTCATTCTTCCATAATATAAAAATATTCCTTAAAATTTTATGGATATTACCTTCTAAACAGATAAGGGTGGTTCTTCTTTATAATATCATCTGCTCCCCATGTTGCTTCTTCTATTTTGTGATTTCTCTAAAGTACCTTTACCAGTCGAGTTATCTGATTCCTCAAAACTTTCTCTCTAGTATTAAGAATATTGATGGTATATTAATAGTAAAATATATTATTTTCCAATTATAATTCATCATAGATGAGAACATGTGTTGGCTCTAGCATACACTTCCTTAGCAATGATATATGGAACGCATCATGTACTTTTGAGAGATTTAGTGGTATTACCAAATTATAAGAAATAAATCCAATTCTTTCAAGAATTTCAAAGGGTGTGATGTACCTTTGGATCATTTTCCCTTTCTTTACAAACCTTATAACACCCTTCTATGGAGATAATTTTAAGAAAACATGATCTCCCACTTGGAATCCCAAATCCTTCCTATGATTATCGGCATAACTCTTTTGCCTACTTCAAGATGCTTTAATATGAGCATAAATAGTATTTACCTTTATTATTGTCTCCTAAAAAAGTTCTGGGCCTATAATTTTCCTTTCAAAAACTTCATCCCAATAGGTTGAAGTGAAATATCTCTTTCCATATAATGCTTTAAACGTTTCCATTTGAATACTTGAATGGAAACTATTATTATAGGACAACTCTACCAAAGGTAAATACTGATCCCACATACCTTTAAATTCAAGTGATAATGACCTCAACATGTCTTTAATTATTTTAATTATCATTTTATACTATCCATTAGTTTGAGGTTGGTAGGCAGTACTCAAATGGAGCTCAGTATCAAGAGCCTTCTGAAGACTTTTTGCTAATTTTGATGTAGAATGGGGATATCGATCAGAAAAAATTGATATAGGTGCTACAATTTTATTAATATAGATCTTTATGAGGCACTAAAGAGATAAATCTTCTATTATAGTGATTAAATGTGTATATTTTATTAGGTGATCAATGATGAACCATATTTCATTATTATTTCTAGGATTATTTGGTAGTCTTGTGACAAAGTCCATAGTAATGTCATCACATTTACACACAGAAATAGGAAGAGGTTTCATGACTCCTCTAGTATGTTGTCACAGCACTTTAACTTGTTGAAAAACCAAACAATTAGACAAATAATCATTAATTTCCTGCTTTATTTCATCCCACTAAAAATGTTCCCTCAAATCTCTATACATATTTGTGCCACCATGGTGTGTAGAGAAATCTGAGCTACGAGAATCATCCAAAAAAATTCCTTTTTAGATCAGGTATAGATCTAATAAATAATCTATTTACAAATTTAAGAACACCACCTTCACAAATGAAGTTTTCTAATTTACCATCATTCACAACTTTAATTTTCTTCTAAAATTTCTCATCATTAGATTGCTAACTTTTTATCTTTTCTAATAAATATGGGTTTTCAATCATTTGAAAAATTAGTGATGTATACCCTTCCTTAATGATTTCCATATACATATTTACTAATTCCATTAACGTTTGATCCATACCAATCCTCATTTTGTTCAAAACTCTATGATCTTTCATACTCAATGCATTTACAACCTTATTTGATTTCTCTAGGTGGTAGTGTATTGAGAAGTCATGATCTTTGATTAGATTGATCCATCACCTTTGTCTCATATAGATCTATTTCTATGAAATGATGTATTTTAAGATTTTATGGTCCATTTATAACTCACATCTTTCACTATAGATATGTTGTATCCATATCTTCAAAGAGAAGATTATAGCTTCCTACTCAAGTTCGTGGGTTGGGTAGTTTTTTTCTTGAGTATTTAATTACCATGATGTATATGTAATAAATTTATCATTTTCATTAGGAAACAACCAATTCCCTTCTTTGATGCAACACTATATATCAAAAACCCATCACTTCCAAATGGTAGAGTCAAAATTGGTCCATTGATCAATCTCTTCTTCAGTTTATGAAAACATTATTCACATACCTTTTTTCAAAAAAACTAAACACCTTTTAGGGTAATCTTGGTCAATGGGTTAGATAATTTGGAAAAATTATGAATGAATCACTGATATTAACCTTCCAGACCAATTAAACTATGTAACTTAGTTATTTTAGTTGGTGTAAGATAGTATTTGACTACCCTTATCTTCATAGGATCAACTGATATTATATCCTTGGAGACAATATGGCCAAGAAAAGAAACTTCTTAAAGATAAAAATAACACTTACTGAATTTCCCATATAACTCATTCCTTTTAAGAGTCTCAAGAATGATTCTCAAGTGATTCTCATAGTCCTCATAGATTTTAGAATACACCAAAATAAAATCAATAAATACCACAAAAAAATCATCATGATATTCCTTGAATACTCCACTCATTAGATCTATAAAAATAGAGGGTGAATTCGTAAATCTAAATGGAATTAATATAAACTTTTAATGTATATACCTGATTTGAAAATCTATCTTCAAAATTTATTCCTTCTTTACTTAAAATTGTTGGTTCCTAGAACAAAGGTAAATATTTGAAAAATATGAGGCTCCGTGAAGTTGATAAAATAAGTCATCAATGTGAGGAAGATGATACTTTTCCTTTATTGTAATAGCATTGATCTCCAAATAATCAATG
This sequence comes from Viscum album, assembly GCA_963277665.1. Lineage (NCBI taxonomy): Eukaryota > Viridiplantae > Streptophyta > Magnoliopsida > Santalales > Viscaceae > Viscum > Viscum album. Next base: position 1,282,728,867 of record OY728155.1, on the reverse strand, counting down.
CATAGGCCGATGAATCCATCTTTCTTCTTAATGAAGAGAATAGAGGCTCCCTATAGTGAAACACAAGGGTGAATAATACCTTATCACCAAAATCCTATAGTTTTTTCCTCAAATAAACTTGTTCCATAGTGGTAATTCTATAGGGATTCCTTGATATCGTTCTTCTATCAAGGATTAGATCAATGGAAAACTCAACTTCATGCTCTAGGGTATGTTTGGGTACTTCCTTCCGAAATACACCAATGTATTCATGTATAATAGTTTCATCCTTAATTTAAAGTTTATATAATCCATCCCTATATTATTTTACTCTTCTTCCCCGAGAACCTCATTTAATATAGCTATTGGGGGTAGATCTAGATATCAGTCAGATGATGAAGACTCTTCTCTAAAGAAAATAGATTCTACATATTCCTCATAAATCATAATTTCCTTCTTCTTGCATTAAATTTTTACATCATACATTGAAATATAATACATACCAAGGATTATATAGAATTCATACATAGGTATGATAATGAGGTCATCAAATAAAACATGTTTATGTGTCAAAATGGGGAATTTCTCACACATTCCTATTGTAATGAGACTTCCCCTGGAAGTTTTAACTAATAACTCTCATCTTAAATTAAAAGGGAAATGTCTAATTTTCTTGTAAAATAGGGTAGATATAAAAGATTTAGAGGATAAATAATAAAATAAATCATTATATAAATATAAATTTAGGATTAAATTACCTACCACAACATCATTAGGTACTTACACCTCATCTATAGTGATCACATAAGCCTTTAATTCTCCTATTGTCATCTTCTATCGTGGATTACCTTGATTATTAGAGAATTGGTGTGAATAATGAACTATTTATATATATATGGAGCACTATGAAGAATTGAATTTTTTATTCCCCTTTCATTATTTAGCATGGTTACCCTTATATCCACACTTATAAAAAACTCTCAATCCCTTTAAACATGTATCGGGGTGATTCATTCCACTTTTCTCACAAAGTGTAAATTACTTCATTTTCTTATTCTTATTTGATGCATTCCCTTTCACTTTCTGCTCAAATGACCTATTATTCAATTGGTTTCCATTAAATATGTAAGATTTATATAATTCATTCTCTTTTTTGATGTTGCATAAAACTATTTCACCATATGATGAAAATGTTTAAGATATCAGTGCCTATAAAAGATTTGGATTAATCCATTTAAATAAATATTAAATCTTACACTTTGTGTTTCATATTTAATCTATATCATAGCTTGATAACCTTATAAATATTGCATCATACTCTACGAAACTTTCTTCTTCCTTTTTCTTAAAGATAAGGAACTTTCTCTTCATTTCAATTTGTTACTTGCTAGAGAAATATTTTTCGAAGAATGTCTCCTTAAAATATTTCCATTCCATGAGTTTTATTTCATCTTCCTGTATAGTATTCTAGATCAATGACCACCATTGATAAACATAACCTTTGAGATAATACACTTTGGGTATAACCTTTTCCTTTTCACTGAATCCCATGGACATAAATATATTTTACAAATACTTAATCCATTACTCATCTTCCATTGGGTTAGTAGTCCCACTAAATTATGGGGCTTCTATCACATAAAGTGATACAACATAGGATAATATCCTTGTGGCATAGGTTTCTCCATCCAAGAAAGGTTATTTTTCATAACCTGATTATACTTTCCCAATATATCCATAATTTTCTCAGTTCTAATACCAACTATATTGTCTTCCTTGACAGGGAAATTTCTACATTGACTGTGAGTATTGATACCCTTCTTCCTTCTAGGCACCATTTCTAAAAAATTTCATATACTTGATTATATCATAGAATTGTGGATTTTAAATAATAATATATAATTACTAATATGGTGTAAACTTAGTATAAATTAAAATTTATGCATTGGTAATCTCATAATCATAAACTTTGGTTTCTTTGGGGATATCTTTATATTTAAATCCTTCTTAATGGTTTTTAAAAAAATGTAAATTATCCCAATAATATCCCCAAGGAGTGTTAAAACAGGTGTGTAGTAAGGCCTGTTATCATACACCAGCTGATGATCAGGTCAAGTCCAATTCATCTTTTTTGGAGTTATTACCCCAAGGTAAAAAAAATTCACAACCTTTTCCACTTTTAGTATCTAGATATGGATTTATTACAAGGAAAATCACATAATATATACCTTAAAAACATTAGGATGTTCTTATATACTTAAACTCAAATTATATCATAGTGTTATGTTCCCTAATATATGTTTTTCTAAATCTAGTTCTCAAGGTTTCTACTAAAATTTATCTAATACCAACTATAATGACCCCAACCTTAGAAGCATGGAGTCGGTGCCTAATTTATTACACTGACATAGATACGAGGAATCAAATACCAAAGGACCAATAAATTTATTAGTTTTGTAGAACTATATATATACATGATTCCCATTTTACATTGTGAATAAAAAATAAAACATAATAAATAAAAAAATAAAATGCTCAACGTCCTTGAAAACTCATTCAAAGGATTCATCTTCATAACCTGTGGAAAGGAAACAAAATAAGGGTGAGATCAAATACTTAGTAAGGGTTAATTATAGTGGAATATATCATGAATAAATAAATAATAATCAATATATTAAGGTAAATAAATTAACACTCATTCTATTTAAATAACTTTACTACATGAACAAATATGGAATAATCAATATGGAAAGGTAAATAACTAAAAACTCATGTCATTTAATCAATAAAATGATAATTAAATGCATACAAAGATAATATCATTGTGAAAATACCATGAAAAATAATAAAAAATTCTAAATTAAGGAAGTTATTAATTATTGGACATCAATTCTTAGGCACATGGTATCTCTATTATCAATACCTTTTATAAGATAGTTTAAACTATATATAAAAACCTATTTAATTTGTCCAACGGATTTGTCTCATGATACATACTGATGTATAAAGAGGCTATATAATTTCATACCCCATTCATCACTATAGGTTCTAAATTATTCCTCATATATCTAATAATATATTTAATTCATGAATCAATATTCCTTATCATCAAATATCTGTATTGATTAAAGGATGCAAATTTATCAACATTTACCCAGTTAATCAAATAACTTTAAAAGTAAGAACTATATGTAAAAATAGTATACAGTTTAGGAAATAATCATATCCATAATGAAATAATATGGATATTTAAATGAAATTTAATTTACAATAAAAATTATTATAATAAAGTTATTGTCAATCACAAATAAAAGTGATATTGTTCAACAACTTTTACCACTTGGTAATTTTCAAGTCAAATCCCCATGGATGAAATATTTCAAATTGAAACTTACAATACTATGAATTGTGAATGAATCATGTTATTACATTTCAAATGGGAAGTATATACACTACATAAAAGTGAATTGGTGTATAATAACAAATAATTCTCAATCTAATGTAAATTAAGACGAAATTCCTTACCTTAAGCTTTCCTTTTTTTGAATGTTCTTTAACCTCTTGTATAATGGTTTTAATCATGTTATTAATTTATAAATAAACCATAATAATATTTATAATATCATATATTATCCTCTTATAAAATCTTACTACTTTTTTGTTAATAATATTTCATTGTTTCATGTGTTAGTCGCCTTGTTTTTTCATCCATGTTTTGTTATGAAAGTTCTAGTTTTTGTGTATATTATACAGTTACATCACCTTAAAAATAATAATAATTACATAGTTATCATATTTATATATCATTTATAATTTTAATAGCAATAATTAATTATAGTTTTTAGAAATTAAGTATGTTAAAATCATGGATACGGTAGGTCGTGCGTACACAGGAGTAACGTTTCCATCTTCCAATGATCATTATGGAAAGGTGGTAAGAAATAATTAGTCTTTAAAAATGATAATGATATCATAAATAACATATTATTTCTATAAATTAACATATATATATTATACATTTGGTGTGGTTATGAAAATAGAGTCACATCACTTCTTGAAGGCAGCATTTCACACGTACATGAATGATGTTATCACCTTTAAGTAAGTGAAAAGTAAAGAAAAAGAAAAGGATGTATTATCATTACAGAATGATAAATATTTCATTAATATTATAATTACATCATGTGTATCACATAATACAATTAACATTATCCTTATCACTTTACATGTAAATCATTAGTGAAAGACGAATCACATCACTTCGTGAGGGTGTAGTCCGTCATACATATGAGTGACGTTATTATATCCCCTACAAAATGGAAAGTAAAAAAGGTATATATATATATATATATCTGTGTGTGTGTGTGTGTGATATAATGACTCAATAGGAATAATTATTTTATAAATATCATATATATATATATACATTATATCCATCATCATACCCAAAAGTGAAAGGTGGTAATGGAAGAATGAATGACATCGGTTCATGTGGCAGTAGTCCGCCATACACATGAACGATAATTTTGTAACTCATTTGATGAAAGTAGAGGTGTTTGGAGGTAATTACATTATTATAAAAACATAAATCTACATGTAATATACTTATATTATTATATCATCATGTTTTAATAAGGATCTAAGGAGGTGGATAAAGAAATAAAATAAAGATGCTCGTTGAAGAATATTACATCTTCTTCAGGTATCCTCCTAGGTTGGTTTTATACCCAAACTAAGGATTATAGGATGAGGTTAGGGAAGTTTTTAAATAATTTGGTCAGTTCTTGGCCAAACCAAACAGGTTTTAAGGTGTGAAAAATAGAGGATAGGGGTGGCCTTTTATAAGTGAGGTGAGTGGTACACTTGTGATTTTTTGAAATGATTCAATCATACCAACAATTTTATCATGTAAAAAGCCTAAAAAATGGTAAATTATAGAAAATAGAAGATATGAGGTTGAAATATGACTATATAATTGGTGTTTTACAAGTTTTTATGTTATTTTTAACCCTTATCTTCTTAGTTTAACTCCCGATAAATCAATTTTTACCTTAACTATGATAATTAATTGTTACTATTTTCATTATTCACTTTAGTAAGAAATTAAGTTAACCTTATTATAAATTATAAATTATTATGATTAAAAATATATAATCCATTTTTCTAAATTAAATTCACAATATTGGGAAATTTTAATTTAAAATTAATCTCACATATATGATGAGAAAGCGGGTTTTTAAAGAGAAAATGTTCAAAATTTTACGAAGTTTTTATATCAAAATTCAATATGAAAATGATTAAAATGACCTAAATTGGATTATTTGATATAAAATTTAACTAATTTTACTTTAAAACAAATTCAAAATATAGTTTAACATTATGAATTATTTAAATCAAAAATTCAGTTTTCAATTAAAATTCAGTATTTTTTACTATTCATCAAAAAATGAAATTTTTCAGAAAAATCCCAAAAATTCACCCTAAGATAATTTTTGTATTTTAATTTAAAAAATTATTTTTATTTTTTAAAAAATATTCTAAAATTGTTAAAATTTATTTTTAAATCATGTGCATAAAGCATGATTAAATCGTCTTTTCAAAAAAATACAATTTTTCAGAAAACATTTCTTTTTTTTCAATTGATTATTATTTTAATTTATATTAAATAGATAAAAAATATAGGCATGTAAAATATATATTTTCCATAATTTAAACCTATTTATATCCACTAACTTAATGGTGAGTTTATAATAATATTTTAATGGAGTATTTTCATTTAAACCCGGTGTTGCATGCATCACAAGTTATCGATGAGATTAATTTATTATAAAAGAAAAATGTTGTAAAGTATTGGGGTATTACAAATACCATAATATAGAATAGTTTTAATGAAAAAATAACTTTCAAATGAGTATTCAGATGGATCCTTATGAATCCTTCTACAGAAAGAAGTGTAGAGCTCTAACGTGCTGGAATAAAGTTGGAGAAAGAAAGCTAGTGGGGTATGATATAGCTAAAAAATGTAATAGAAGGATAGATCCATTTATAAACACATCATTTAAGCATAGAGTCAATATAAAATTTATACTTAAAGTCACTGTTGTGATCTAGAATTTGATGTAGGTGACAAGGTGTTTCTAAGAATTTCTCCATGGAATAAGGTAATGAGATTTTGAAATAAGGGTAAACTAATACCTAGGTAAATCGGACCCTTTTAAATTATTGATCATATCGGGGTGGTATACTATCAATTTTCAATTCCAATAAACCTCTATCACAATCATTATATGTTCCATGTATCTCTCCTGAGAAATTACACACCTAATCCTTTATATGTACTGAACTCAGAGGTCATGTCGTTGAAGTAGGATCTGTCTAATGAGGAACAACCGGTGGAGATTTTAGATCATAGAGATAATTTTATTAAAAATAATACCATTCACATGGTCAATGTTTTGTGGTGAAACCAAAATTTTGAAGAAGCTATGTGTGAACCTAAGGAAATAATGAAGCAAAAGTATCCTCATTTGTTTATATTAGAGAGACTAATTTTGAGAAAGAAATTCATTTTAAGGGGGGTATAATGTAGAACCAAAATTTTTTATGAATTATTTTTTATCAAATAAATTAAATTTATTTTAAATCTTTTGTAACAAGCAACATCGAGTTTAGATTTCATTTTAACAAACCGTGATATATTATTAATATTATTATTTTAATGCGACTATTATAACCTAACTGTTAAAATTAGATATATGAATACTAATAAATATTTTTTAAATATTATATATAATGGTTTTAAATAAATGAAACATATTGATAAAAAAGTATATAATTTTTGGGGAATTATTTATATGTTTCTAAAATACTATTTTCTCAAAAAAATGATTTTTATTTCCTCTTGTGAAAAATAATAAAATTTATTTTGAAACTTTTAGAAAATTATTTTGATAAAATAAACTTCATTTTTGAAATCAAAATGTAAAAATTATCTTATGATGATTTTTTTATATTTTTCTGAGAATATTAATTTTTCAGTGAATAGTGCAAAATAGTGGTTTTTAATGAAACTTTCCTTTTCATTTAGAGAATTTATAAGGTTGGTTTTTAAAAAAAATAGGTTTAAAAGTAAAATTATTTAAATTATATATAAATTAATCCAATTTACTTCATTTTAATCATTTTCATATTGAATTTTGATATAAAACCCTTTTTAAACTTTTGAACATTTTCTCTTTGGAAAACTGCTTTCTAATTGTGTCTGCTAGTTTAATTTTAAATTAAAATTTTCCACCTATACGAATTTAATTTGTAAAAATGGATTAAATATTTTTAATAATCATGATTTATATTGTCTAATGAGTTCAACTTAATTTTTTACCATAATGAATAGTAAAAATAGTAGCAATTATTTACCACGGTTAAGGTAAAAATGGGTTTACCATGGGGTTAAACTAAAATGATAAGGGTTAAAATGACCCAAAACTTATCCAAAACAAAATATCTAGAAATATTTTTAACTCATGTATTATATAATTGATAATGGTACATTTTTATCCTTTTTTCATGATAAAAATGTGGTTAAACCTTTTTATTTTCAAAAAATTACAAGTGTTTTTACTCACCACACTTATGAAAGGCCACCCCCTCTCCTCTCATCTTTGCATTTAAAAAACCATTTGGTTCATTAAAAATATACCCAAATCACTTAAATAATTCTATAATATCATAATATAATCCTTATTTTTGTTATAAATCCAACCTAATAAGTATTTTGGTACAAACGAAAAGAAGTTGTCTGAAGAAGAGGTAGCACCCCTAACTGAGAGTTTTATTTTATTTCTTCCTACACCACCTTAAATTCTTATTAAACTATGATTATATAATAATAATATTATATTAAATGTAATAATATGTTATTATGTTAAGTTAATTACCTAAAACCACCTACTCTTCCATCAAATGGGATACAAAATCACCATTCGTGTGTACGGTGGACCATCACCTTGCGAAGAGATGTTATTAATTTTCTATCACCACATCTCACAGATCGATATAATTATGGATTAAATGTTTATATATTATATTTATGATATTTTTATACTTATTTAAATATTATTTCACATATAACTTCATACTTTATATTCTATGGGAATACAATAACGTCGCTCGTGTGTACAGCGGACTACCGCCTTGCAAAGCGATGTGATATGTTCATGCTTTATATGAAAGGAAACAAGGATGTATTAAATGAAAATATGTGATATATATGACATAAAAATTTATTCTTTAATTTTAATTTATTATTTAACTTTCATTTATTTCAAACCATCAAAAAAATGGAAACAATGTTCATGTGTACGTACTGCCTACCATATCGATGAATGGTGTATTTCATTTTATATATCCAACTCTTAAGAATTACACTAAAAACATATATTATATTTATATATTATATTTATATAATTTTTAAAATTCTATATATGATGTAATTATGATCAAATAAATAGGATCAAAAATAAAAAAAATAAAAAAATACATGAAAAACAAAGCAGTTATTACCCAAAACGTGACTTTAACATGAAATTATTAATAAAAGGGTAATAAAAGGTCATAAAAATCATATAAATTATGATATATATAATTATGGTTATATAATATATGTATAATAAACTTATATTTATTATTCACTAGGTTTGAACATGTACAATGGAAGTCAAAACGTAAAGTAAGGGATTTTTGTCTCAATTTTCCTTCCTTGAGACATATGTTATGTTATATGTGTATCATATTTAATGAGGTTTATATATAGACAATTTAATATGTAATATCTTTTATTTACTTATTATTATAATATTTTATGTTTCATTGAATTTTATTCCTTTATTAGTCTTACAAATCAATGTTACCAATGCAGTAATGATTTTACGTTACCATCTCATTGTTTATCAGGATTGTTTATGATTATGTTTCCAATGATAAAATATTATGATACTTATCTAAATAAACATTTTAATTTTATTATAATATGTTTATTTCATTATAAAACATGTTTTCTCTTCATTTTACTCTCTTTATATACTCAAGAGTTCAAAAGAAGGTTTTTAAGAAAAATTATCTATATTTCCCTTTTCGATCGAAGACCCGTTTTTCTTCCAAAACCATGTTTTCTAAAAGTGTTTTCTGAAATTATTTTTTTATTATCCAAATGATTTATTAAAGAAATTTTTACCCATATTTTACTTTTTTAAAAAATTATAGTAATCTTTATGTATTTTTTCAAAAAAATCTCATTTTAATTTTACTAAAAATGTGAAAGGAATATTTGTTTTAATGTATATCGAATTAATAAAATTTTCCAAAATCATGGACATTATTTTATTTGAATATTACTTTATAAATTTTTATGTTTATTTAATAAGAAAATTATTTCCACAATATTTTATGAATTTTTAATTTAAAAAAATATATTTTCAAAGAAAGGATATTTTCCTAAAAAAATGTTCTAAGTGGTCTTTAAAAATCATTCTCCATATAAGATGGCATCCTTTAATTCTACTTATTCTTTAGTAGAGATATGATCTAGGGATACCATTCTTATTCTTTCTCTGGATGTTTTATTTTTATAAAGAAAATATGTTTACAAAACTTGTTTCTCTTCTATAGGTTATACCATGATAAAATGCTTATGAAACTATCTTCTTTTCATGGGTTATGATATGATGAAATGATGAAATGATTATGAAACCTGTATTTTTTCTATAGGTTATGATATGATTAAATTTTTATGAAACCCATTTCAAGTCATAGTTTATGATATAATGAATGTTTTATGATCTTGTTGTAGACATGTGTATGATTTTCATTATGTGACGGGTGAGACATATATCTCCCTCCAATGAATTGGTTAAAGATTTATATCTCATGAGATAGATATAATTGAAATTGGGAGTGAACCCAGTTCAGTAAGGAACATTTTCTACTATGATGGTCTTGGGAGTGAACCTTGACTACTATGATGGTTTGAGGAGTGAACTCATTCCACTATGATAGTCTTTACAGTGAGCCTTGACTACTATGGAAATGATTTTATATGCTTATGTATATTCCATAATTCCATGTATTTTTTCAATTTTATGCTCTCATGGCTCATGTTCTTTGATTTACTTATGATCTATGTCATATAGACCACCAATATTTATGCCATGACTTAAGATTATGATCTTTGATATGTATGGTATGGTTTTATAATGTTATGATCATATTATCATACCCTTACTCTCATGTTATGTTTATGTATCTCACTTGTTTACCCTTAATAGACATTTGATCTCACCCTTTTTTTGTTTCCTTTCCCAATTTTATAAAGAAATGTATTCTTTTTTATATTTATAATAAGTATTATAGTTATGAAGAACATAGTGGGAGATGATGTAGTTCACATATGAACCCATTGTTTATGTTTCCATGTTTCTAAAGTCACTATACCTTTATGATCCTAGAGTGTGTGTTTATGTAATGTGATGAATATTCATCTAAAAATATTTAATTTCTATATATGAAAAGACTGGTTCACTATAATGATGATGGGACCTTCAGGTTTTTCATGGATTATCACCTGTTGAACTAGCTTATGGTTAAGAATCATTATCCTTTCCTACATATAGAAAAACTCTTTGACCATATCTAAAGAGCTAGAGTTTTCTCAAAGATTGATTTGAGGTCATGCTACTATCAATTGTGTGTTTTACCATTATATATACCATGTAAAACATCCAATAGTAGATATTTCTTGTAAAATTATTTATTCATGTCTTTCGGTCTCATAAATGCACCAGTAGTTTTCATGGCCATGGTGAATCAGGTTTTCCACCCATATCTGAATTCATTTTTGATAGTCTTCATGGATGACATCTTGGTGTACTCACATACCCAATATGGCCACTAAAAATATCTTGATATCATAATTAATACACCAGGAGAGCACTAGTTGTATGCTAATATCACAAAATTCTACATTTGGATTGATAAAGTTCACTTTATGGGTCACATATTCTCAGAGATAGGAGTATCTATGGACCCAGAGAAGGTGAGATCTGTAGTTTCCAAGGATTAACCCAAGAACATATTTTCCATATAGAGTTTCCTGGTGTTATATGGATATTAAAATTTCTTTATAAAATATTTCTCACACCTTATATCACCACTTATAGTCTTGACCAAGAAAGGTGTCAAGTTTACATGGTCTAAATCATGTGAGTGAGCTTTTCTGAAGTTGAAAGGAAGGTATAATTCAGTGGAGATCCTGATTTTTCTTGATCCTAAAATAGGAGATATATTTTATTATGATGAATTGGGTATTGAGCGGGGATCCATTATGATGTAAATAGATAGATTCATGGAATATGGGTCGTGTTAGTTGATGACTTACGAGCGTAACTACCTGATGCACAACCTCAAGATGGCAGTCATGGTTTATGCCTTAAACTGTTATAGGAATTATTTATTGTTAGAATGGTTCATCATTTATAAAGATCAAAAGATCCTCAAATACATATTTACCCATCATGACTTGAATCTTAGACAACAAAGTTAGGTTGAGTACCTACAATCATTCGACTTTGAGCTCTCTTCTATACCCAGGAAGGGTGCTGTAATAGATGTCACTCTAATCCAGAAGTCTCAAACACTTGATTTTCAAGAGTATGGTAGTGAGTGGGAGGTGATGGATATATTTTATAAGATGAATTTGGAGGTGAAATATTGTCTTAGATATCCTATATTCACAATGTTATCAGTTAACTATTCATTGCAGGATATGGTGAAGATGAGGCAACTCTCTAATCTTGAGGGCTCAGTCCTAAGGGAGAGCATTTTGGGTGAGGACCCACCACCTGGATAGGTTGTTAATGGGGAAAAGTTCTTGTTCATTAATGGACATGCTTGGGTTCATGTGGATATCCAAGAGGAATTAATGTGAGAGTCTCATGCCACTTCTTGGGCAGTACATCCCAGTCTTACCAAGATATATCATGGGATGTGTTATCAATACTGGTGGTTAGGGATGAAGATGTAGATAGATGGATTTTCTACTTGATGATCCACCTATAAGTATGTGAAGGTAGAACACCACTGAACAATGGGGATTTTATATCCAATACTCAATATTTAATGGGAATGGTATGACATAACTCTAGATTACCTGAAAAATTTACTAAGATCCCCTTGAGGCGGTGATTCTGTATGTGTGATCATAGAAAAATTGACAAAGTTCACTCACTTTTTACCTATTAGAGATAAATTTTCAATGAAATAGCTTGGGAGTCTATATTTCAAAGAGATGATACACCTTCATGGACATTCATGAACTATTATGATAGATAGATATGCTTAATTTACATTGTGCTTCTTGTAGAGGTTTCATAAAGCTCTGATCTCATAGGTACTACTGAGTACAGCTTATCACCCTCAAACTAAAAATCAATCTAATTATACAATACATGTGTTATAGTACATGGTATGGTCATATGTCCTCAATTTTATTGGTTCTTGGGAGAATCACCTATCACTTTTTGAATTTTATTATAATAACAGCTTTAGGTGACTATTCATATGGCTCTATATGAGTCCCTATATGGTAGGTCATGTAGTTAACCCCTATGATGGTTAAAGGGGAGATAGTTAGCACTACTGGGACCTCATCTCATTAAAGAGACTTCAAAGTAGGTGCAACTTATTAGGAAACATGTGGCCATAGCTCAGTTTAGGCATAAGTCTTATGTCGATGGTCATCGATGACCTTTGGAGTTATAGGTCAAGTATCATGTCTTATTTACTCTCCATACATATCATCCTCTCCTCATCTATTATATGTACCTATTCTCCTTAATGTAGGCTTTGAGTTACCTCCTTCATCCCATGTATAATTCCTTCATCATTCATCATGTTGGATTTGTACTGATAAGCTTCCCAATCATCTTCCTTCCTTTATTCATTAATCTCTCTGTATTGAATGTTAAATATATGCAAGCTCATATACCCTTTTTTTATTAAATTTTTCTATTTCTCACATTTCCCATGTTCTAGCCTTTATTATAGGCTTATGATGGATGACAAGTTTACTACTCACATAAGGTAGGTAGACTATAACTTTTCCTTTAAAGTGTTTATATTTATAGATCTCATTGTGGTGGAGTACACCAAAACCTTCATGAATTGCTTCTAAATAAGACATACCTTAAATTAAATGTTGTAAAACATTTCATGATGTACTTTATCCCCACTTGACATGGTTGGAGTTTGTTGAAAATAACCTGAACCACCCCTTGAGGTGGGTTCATTTGAATTCATATGACTATGCCACCCCTTTGGGTGAGTTGATCTTGCCACCCATAAGTGTAATCCATTTATTAATTAAATGGGAATATTAAAGGTTTAATGCCTCTTATATAACCTTGTATTTATAAATTAAATGGGAGATTAAATGGTTTAATTGGGATTATGAAATGAGATGGATGGTCTCTTGACTTATGAATGTTAATATAAATTAATGAAAAAGGGAATGGTCACTAATAGTATCCCTCCTCTTATCACATGGAAGTGAATTAACTAGTGAAATTAATGTGATTAATTAAATTGATAAAGTTCATGGACACTAACATGACCCCTGATCCTTTATATAAATTGTTCAATGATGGAAACTTCGGAATAGCACTGATAAATAATTGTTATTGGATGCCATGGATTATTACCTTGGATCTTTCTTGCTTTCACCATCTTGAAAATTCTCATCGATCTCCCCTCAAGTCTCTTCTAAGTTTGCTAAGGATGATCTCCATGTACTTGAAGAGGATTCCATTGTCAATATGCCTTGGGTCTTGGCCCATGTACCTCTATACTATACCAATTTTTCTATGGATAAGCTCCATGGACTCAAAAAGGATTCCTTGGTCAATGGCCCTGGGCCTTAGACCTCATAGGTATGATACCTGATACACCCAACATATGTCATAGATGATTCTTTACTCTTATATATAGTTTTCCTTAACTTATAGACTGCTTGTTAGATCATTTAATTGTAGATTAGGTTGCATCACTTTATTATTACAACTTTATTCCTTTTATACCTCCACATTGTTATAGATTATATGCATAGGATGGATTTTTTATTGAAACCACTGTTGGTGGCCTACTAAGTATATCTCACACCCCGTTCGGTCCATCGATAGGTTCCCAAATAGACTTTATGGTTGTAGGTTGGAACAAAGGGAAGGTTCCATCTTTGGATGCCTGGTATTTTATATATTAGGGAATAGAGTACTGTGCCTATGATCGTGATTATATTAGAGATAACTTTTAGCATTTTATACTTTTGTATAACATGTTGTATATTCCTACTACTCCACCCCATATACCCCTGTTTTTGTATAGCATGTATTCATGGAAACCTTTATAAATATGCTATTATATATGGATCTACCATCCTTATTATAGTATTTATTTTATAATTTGATGATTTACTTATTCTTATACCTTATGATTATACCTATTATACTATTTATTTATTCATTATACCATTTTGTTTCACTCTGATCATGAGTGTATAGTCTCCCCATCATATCATCATTGACCCTCACTGTTAGTCGGAAGCCTCTAGCATATGGGGAGGCACGCTTGAGGCCAGGTGGCTCTCAAGTTTAGTTATTAATTAGTGAACCTAACCTGGGATATTATAGTAATTCTATGGTGATTATGTTAACCATTGAATTAGAATATGGATACATTGTTAGTGTCCCTGAAAACTGAGTGTTGATTGTGATCCATGATGCTCATCATACGTATGGAATATGTCAGGGATAATAGAATAGTATTAGAAAATAAATCAAGAACATTGTGTGTTGAATAATTTGGGGATGATAATCTAGGAAGTGTGTAGGGTTGTTATGGAATGTGTTTTAATGATGTATCATCCACCAGGTTTCCATGGGGATAACAATGTTGTATTGATTGGTTATATGATGAAGGGTGATGTACCATTCTCCCTCAGAGTGTGTCCAAACAATGGATTCATCATCCCACTCCAGCATTATCTAAAGAAAGTAAAGTGCTCACCCATGGCTGGTCGAGCATAGAGTATAGTGGGTTGTGTTGGCTGTATTGGTTTTGCATATTTCTCTTTACATGCACTTGTAAACATATGGATATTATCTAGGTACATCATTAGTGGTGTCTTACTGAGTTCATTCTCACAACCTACATAGGCCCTTCAAGATGCATGCAGAATTTATAGTTCATGATACAAGAAAGGGTAAGGGCCTTGAGACCAGTGCATAAAAATATGGAGGTATAGTAGATGCATGAGCATAATGGAAATGTGTTTTAGGCAATAATGGATGGATCCTAAATGTCGATTTGTGTAGTCTTTTGTTGTTTCTGGACATGTATATATATGGTCGACCTATGAGTAACCTAGATTAATTTTGTGTGGATTTTGAGACATTATAGATTTATACTTTTCATACCACAAGGTATATTTCTAATAGTGTTCTTTATATTATATTTGTTTGTTTGTTTATAAAATTTCAATTTCGTGATGGATTTATATAAAGAGTGTGTGGTCTCCCCATTATTTCCCCTTAGACCCTCATTTTTAATTAGTAACTGTTGGCATATAATGAGGATCACCTAAGGTCATTGGATCACTAGATCAGGTGTTTTATAGGAAATTCGGGTCAGGATAATACATCAAGAGCCTTTTATCATTTTTTTACAAACAAATTTTACATAGTGATCTCAATACTATTGTATCTTTATTTAAGAATTGCTTAGATATCACCCATATTTCATGTGAACATCATTTCCATCTCAACAATATCCTTATAATTTTATTCATCAATAAATTTATTTAATTATTCATTATAACTATTAAATTATTTCTTTTATCCCTCAAGATTCATGTTTTATTGAAACACACAAATATATTAATCCTTAATTAAAAATCATTTGGTGTCTCCTTATCACCTCTCTCCTCTTCACTACTAATTTATTTTTTTTTTCTATAGGGACCATTAAACTGGTTTTATTTATCCATAAAGTTTGTATGTCCTCCATTCCTAAGCCATCATCCTCTTTTATTCTTTCCTTATTATAATATATGACATCATATTTTAATAAAAATTTGTTCTTATTTATTATATTTTAATTTCTTATTCATTTGAAATAATTTCCACCATTATAACCACTATCTACCATGTTTCTCCTAGATAATATTTTGGTTTGATCATCCTCTTAATATTATTGATCCTTATCAAGAAAAATAACTAAAAAGTGTCCAAAATTTATACAATTTATATGATTAAAATTAATTTTCTCATTGTTTTTAATTTTTCATCATTGCATTATTTTAGAAAATAATGAAATAGATTCATTAAAATTCATAGAATAATCCTTTTAATCATCTTCTTCCTTATGATACCTCTTATATTAAAAATATTTCAAACCTTTAGAAGATTTGAATACAATATCATTTTCGTATTTAACATTCTTCCTTAAGGATAACACTCTTATCATCTCATAGGTTATCAAGACATTATTGAGTTTACCAATGGTTTATTCATCCAAGTATTGATTCGCAATGGTAAAAATTTTAGCATCAAACTTATTCAGGATAATTATCATCAATTTATTTTCCATTGTGGAATACTCAAGACACTAATACAAAAAAATCCTACAACTACAAGGATATAACAATGATTAGCCTACCCTTGGTCATAAGAATTTGTGCTTTTGGATGTATGGTAAGGTTAGAACTCAATTTTTAGTATGGGCCCCTCGTTGATCCTAAGTAGACACAACTATAACCATGGGCATATGTGCCCATGGTAGTATGGTAAGGTAGGAACCATATTTTAGACATGAGAATGGCATAGTAATTTTGAGGGTCCTACATGGATAGGCTTATATCCATATGCATCAATACCTATGGTTGTAGAAATTTCCTAACTGATCATATCACCACATGCATAGATTCCCTTGGATGTAGGGATACCTTGGCCAATGTTACTACCATGGGCACCGATGCCAATGGAAATAGGGACTTCTAGAATAGGGTTACATCCATGGGAATCTATTCTTATGTTAGTACACATACTACAACTATAGGCACAAATTCCCATGGATTAATGATGCGGAAAAAATATTACAACTAATATAATAATTATAATAATACATATTTAAAAAATTTGTGATATATATATATATATATATCAAACTATTATCATACTATGTTAGTAAAGATTCTTTAATATGAAGATGTGATCTGGGGATCAAAACATGGTATTTTCAATTTTTTTAATTTTCAATGTCACCATAGACATTACACTTGTGGTAATGAACCTTATGCTTCCATTGAACTACCACCATGGGTGTGGCATCTGCCCTATGTCCCTAGAGATATGTACACAAGTGTAGTTACCATGGATATATTCATAGTGGAACTAGATTTAGGGATATTACCAAGGGATATGCCCACAATCCACTCTCATGGAAATATCCCTAAAGGATACTACAATAGTTTGATCATCCATGAGCTTATGGGTTATGTCCATGAGCATGGTCCATGGTCATAGCCCATTTTTTTCACTGGTGATAACTTCTCCATAACTTTGAATTGAGCTACTAATTTTATTCACCTAAATAAAGAACTCATCTACCAACTCATTTTATCTCGTTCAAATATCTTTAAATTGATCATGACTTGTTTATAGTAATGACTCCTTGACTTTGTTATCTCCTTCAAGGATATCATGGAGTTTTCTATAATTCAATATTATTCTTTTCAATAAATTTGCAGGTTTTCTTAACTTAAAGGATGTATATATCATTATTAGTGATATCAAGAACATAAAAGCTAAGAGATAGGAGGCTTGGAACCATTCTATCCTTCCATAGATGTAATATATTCCCATCTAACATAGAAAATCCTTTGTTATTGATGGAATTCATGATTTTATTAGATCTATTTCATAAAAAGATATTATCAATAAGGAACAAAAGTCATATCCTTGATAATATCTGAAATTGATGTTCTTGATAACTACCTTTGTTGACTACTAAATGATAAATAGGGAATAACATCTTAAATGACAACCATGTTATAAAACAAAATGATAGGCCCTAGTTGAGAGAGAACCTCCATTGACAGGGGTGAATCAGTGGTTACCAAAACACTAACTCTCAAATAATTATTCAAGTCGTCAGTTAGTGTATAGTATCATGAACAAAACTAAATTATTATATGATATGGAGATATATATAATGAGTATGATGAAATAGTTTTTACAAGGTTCACCCAATATTATTATCGAGTGGTTAATCATTGGAGTCTAATAGTTGTGACCCTATTTTCCACATCCTTATATTATTATAAAAAAAATAACAAGTAATAGAGTGGGAATATGGTCCTAAACTCAAAGTATAAAAAGTATATAAATGAGCATCAATAAGTTGATCAATATTTGGCTTCTCTCCTCAAGTGACTCTAAGTTTAGATCATGTGAAAACATTCATTATTATCCTAAAATTAAAACTAATTCCCTTTAAAATGATCTATATTTTTTTAATATATAAATATTTCATCATATGCATACAATTGAAATACATAATTTATTTCTATGTAAAACTCTTAATGGCATGCTAGTACTAACCATGGTGTGGTCTTGTCAACGTCAGCCAAATATGATATTTGTGACCAGATATATCTCTATATCTATCCATTTTTTACAAGATATTTTGATCCTCCGAATATATATTCAATTGATCACCATGGAATAGGTTATTTATCCATGTTGTATAGATCTTCTACTCCAAGATAAAATTACTAGAGTTGTTGGAATTTCCTCCATAAGCGTGTTTTATAGTAATTTTTAATTTCACCATTGGATCAGCTATACCCATTCTTACTTGATATCCCCATGGTTACTCTTCAGTATCATTCCTTAATTTTTTCAAAACCACAACTAAACTTACTATGTATTTTTCTACCTTTTTACAAAGAATAAGGGTGAACCATCATGTTCGATTTGGGACTCTTCATGGTCTATCGCTAGACATTCAGGCGACCAAGACTTCTAAAATGGATTTATCCCCTTTGATTCAACATGATCCATTTTATTCATGATCTCCACGCCATGTTCATGATAAAATCACAACATAACTTTTACCACTCATAATTTATTCATTTGTTTGCTTTAATATTAGATCCAAATATCACTCACTCATCCATGAGTGTGTTTTAAATAAATAAAACCTAAAATCACCTTAAATTATCATAAATAAATTATCTCAAGAAATAAATCATAGTAATATTCCAATGTGTAAGTTATCTAAGAACCACACCATATGATTGAATGATGTTTTTGAGAGTTATCCAACTCTCATAGTAAATATAAATACTATATTAAATGTGTATCAACTAAGATCAACTCACATATCACCCTTTATCAATTCACTTCATAAGGTCTCTTAAAATCCAAGACTCAAAAACATCCTCGATCACTAAGGAAACTTTAGATGATAAAATGATTCATTGGAGATACAGTACATATTCAATGAATCTCTTGTAGGAATATTTATCCATATTACTCACTCCTAAAGTAGACTCAATGGTAAATGGGAACTTTAACACATAAAATTTTTTGAGACCATGACCAAAGAATTTATTGAGATCTGAAGTAATTGTGACCTTGGGGGTATTTTTGAGACCAAAGGGGAGTTTTTTTTGTGAAGTGACCTATGTAATTTTTGAATGATTTTATTTTTTATAAACCATCTTTGAGATTTATTGGAGTCTATAAAGATGTTATTAATCATGATTTGAATATTTTTTAAATGGTTGAGAAGACTCAAGATCATTTTAATAGGTTATATGATTATTTTAAGAGAATATAGAATTCTATGTAAAGTATAGAAGATGGAAAATTCCTTGACTTCGTAATGTTTTCTGATTTTTTCATAATTTTGAGCCTAGATTTCATAAGTTTATTTCCAAAACTTCATAAGGTTCACCCTGTACTTTTTAAGGTTGTCTCAAATGTGAAAAACAAAAAAGGAAGTGTTTATAAGTTTCATTTTTCATATTCTTATAGTTGATTCATAACATTTTAAGTTTTCTGAGGGACTTAATAAGGTTATTTCATAAACTTAGTAAAGTTTTAATCTCATATGGTTTGATATTATAAGGTTCTTATAACTTTGTAAGGTTCACCATAACTTCATAAGGTTCTAAATTGGTAAGGTTTAGAACTTCCTAAGGTTACCTAAATTTTAAAGTGTTGATTATAGTATTATTTAAGGTTCATGTACTTTGTAAGGTTATTTATAGTGCTTCATAAGATACACTAGAACTTTGTATGTTTCATTACTTTGAGAAATTTTTAGAATTATAAAGGATTAATAGACTGAGATTTACAGAATAAATATTTTAAAGAAATTAAATATGATGATAACCAAATTGATATTAAATGATTAAAACATAAAAATTAATATTTTGATTCAAGTTTATTCTTGTTATAAATTAAAAGGGTCATCATTACATAAGTAGTTTGATGTTTTCAAATACATTTATTTGAAAAATATCAATGGTGATTAAAGTTAGATAAATTGTTGGGAAATAGATTGGGATGATATTCTACCAACATTAAGTTCAAAAATTATATATAAATAGTCATAAATTGATTAAAGTTAAGTTTTCAATTGTCCAAGTTATCAAGTATTGTTGTGTTCTGAAGAGATGTTTCATTCCACGAGTAGGTTAAAGATATCAATCAAATTTGTTCAAGTTTAATAAAGAGAAGAACACTATAGTAACTTTATGAAATTAAAATATAGTTTATTTATAAATTATTATAGTAGTTATCATATTTTAATTTTTCCTGGTCATTATTATTTATCAAGTTAAATTAGAAGATATGGATGATGGGTATTTCTAGAACTACACTTGGGATAGCAGTTAAATAAAGAAGACAATATTTAGTGATCTCATGAACATGCCCATGTAAAAAATATTATTGAGGAAATAATTAGAGGATCAAATTGTACCATTTAGTTATGATAATTCCCTAGAAGATGAGTTACAATTGAATTATCTAAATTAAATTAATTGAAGAATTTTGATAATTTTCGATTAAGGAGAAGTTGTTGTGTATAAACTATAGAATTGTTGATACTAAGAATAAAATTTAAAAAAATTAGAGTCTCAATTCAAGAGTCTCTTTAGAGGAGAAAACTTAAAGAGCTTGATCCATTCAGTGATTTGATATTTGAGAATAATATTGAGAAGTATATCAATAGTTGATTCTATATGATTTGAGCAAGGACAACTAATATGAATCCATCATCAATGTTATCATGGGTTAAAGTTCTTGAAGATGTAAGGATGCGTTATTTATATATTCTTGAAATATTGAAGAGAAATATCATTAATGGTTATAGAATTAACCCATATTCTCAAGTGATATTACTCAAACCATTAATTTCATATTATTAATAGTGGTTTTTTTTGTATATATTAGTAAACATATGGATATAGGATGATACCTTACTTACACACTTGTAATTGATCATAAAATTCAAGTGAAAAATTTGTGTACTGAGATAACTACTGGACAGAAAAAGGAATAGGTGCCCACATTAGGATAAAACCTTTTAAAAATTATGTGTGACTTTTTATTATTTTATTTCTATATTTATTTGGGTAAGGATAAGTTTTATGTTGAGTGGATTAAATCCTAATATATTGAAAACATTTATTTCTAAGATAAATAAATTATAAAAGATTATAAACACGGATTCATCCTCCCTCTCAGCGGTGCACCCATTCTTAGGGCTTATCATGTGGTATCAAAGCCTCCAGTTACCTCTATTGGATCCTCAAACTGAGAAGGTGGATATTTTAAATTCTATCAATAATAGGGTTGTTCCAATTTTTGATGGAAAAAAACTACCATATATTGAAGAATAGGACGTCATCCTATCTTTTATCTCTTGGCCTGAAAGTTTAAGATACAACAACAGTGGGTTTCACCCATTGATGTAAATCCCACAATGTCTTTTATAGATAATAGAAATTTATAAGTTGATGAAAAAACATAAAATTTCATTCTTGGGTATCTATAAGACAAGGTTTGCGCAGAGGTTATGGGCTTAAAACTGCTAAATAAATCTGGGATAAATTAGAAATAAACTATGAAGGTTATGTAAAAGTTAAAGAAGTTAATCACCAAATATGGAGAAATGGATTTAAAGATGTAAATATAGTTGGAGAAGAAACCATTGATAACTACTTTACAAGAATCAATGAACTTTTTAGTAGCATCAATGACTTTGGAGAAAATCTTTAAGACTTTATAATTGTGAATAAACTTGTGTTAAAATTTTAAAACAGGTTTGATCTTAAAATTTTAGAATTGAAAAATATAAAGGATTTTACCCTTGATGAATTATGAAGTATTATTATTGCTTATGAAATGATAAAAATTATAACATTCAAAAATAAGTTTAAAGAATAAATGGATTTCAAATCCATGAGAAAATTGAAGATCGAAGATGAAGAAGCTAAAGATTAAAGTGAATATTATAATGAGAAATCAAATGAAGAGTATAAGAGAGTTGTGTATCTTATCTAAAAAACATCATGAAATGAAAGTAAAACAACACAAATGAGAAATTTCACTTAAATGATTCAATTGTGTGGCATTAGACACTTTTTAATAGATTATCCAACTAAAAATAATAGTTGGCATGAGGTTAATGAACAATATGAGAAACCTAAATAAATAAGTGGGGTAAGTGTCCAAGATAAGTTTAAAAATTAGTTGATAATAATAATAAGTTTCCAATAATAAAAATAATGGTTCTAGTGAGTAAAGAGGATTAGGATGATGTCTCCTCAAGTATCCATTCAGAAGAATAATTTGTTGATAAATTAACAAATTTCATGGCTTGTGTGGAGGAGCATAAAAATACTTTAAGCAATGATGAAGAAGATGATGAGATAACTTACATGGAGAACATGATAAAATCAAAACCAGAGGCACGTATTGAGAAGAATACTAAGCTTAATAAAGAAATAATATTTTCGAAGAAATGAGATGGAAAGAAAACTAAATTTAGGAAATATATTTTCAAAAATAAGGATAATTATATTTATGAAATTTAAAACCTAAATATGGAAGTTGATGATCAAGGATAAATAGTGAAAGATTTTAAAGATAAAGTAATGATAAAATTTTAAGATCTTGTAAAGACACAATCAAAATGTATTAAAGAAAAAATTATTTAAAGAATATGAGGTATGACTTAAATAAATCAATGTAAGTAAAATTTTAGAGTTCAATAATAGCTGGGAAAGAAATTTTAAATGATAAGGTTAAATCTTTATCTACTAAATCTCAAAATAAACCTATTATTACTAACAATGCTGGTAAAAATTATAAATCTGGTGATTTTTGGACCAAGAAAAATAATGAGAAAAACTCTTCCATGTTAAAGTAAGGGGTGTATCAATAAGAACATATTTTCTCTGACAAAATCAAGCACAAAATATGGTTATCCAATAGAAATAATATTTTAGATAGAATTTTTTTTATCATAAAAGAACCTGATTCAATGGATATTATTAGTGTTGTGGAATTTATGGACATAATGATTATTTTTATTGGTACAATATGTACTTACCCTAGAGAAGATAAAAATTCATGGGGATAAACTCTGAGAAATTCAAAAGATAAACTAAATGAAATAAAGTTATATAAAAAAAATAATTTAATCAATCTATATAGAACATCCATGAATGTTTGTAAGAGTTATTTGGAAGGTGTGATCAACGGGGTAATTGTGTTAAGAAATTAATGAAAAACCACCCTAGATAAATTTCCTAAAATTAAAAAAGGCAAAGTAATTCAAAAGTTAAATTAGGTATAAAATCTATTATTTTTGAAGTTACATTAAAAGCATGTAAGAAAGGAAATCCATAGATTCTTGATAGTGTTTGTTCCACACACATGTATGGTGACACTAAAATTTTCAAGATCATCAAAGAAAATGATATAGAAGAAATTATATTTTTAAATTATAGTTTGTTGATAATAAAAGGTTTGGGTTCTGCTGAGATTGAAGTAAATAAGATCAAATTAAAAGATGTTCTCTATATGGAAGGGCTTAAACATAATATCTTAAGTGTGATCCAATTATGTGATGATGGGAATTAATTTTTGTTCAATAAAAATTCATGAATCATTATAAATTCAAAAAATGGAAGTTTCATAACCAAATTTTAAAGAATAAGTTGAAATCTATACTAAATTGGTGACCCAAAAATTCAATCTACCAAATTTCCAATGATGAGAATAAACAGGGGCATAAGAGACTTGACCACTTTGGTTAAAGAAACTTGAGAAAAATATAAAATTATGATGTGGTGAGAGAATATCACAAAATGAAAATAAATAGATATATATATGTGTGTGTGTGTGTGTGTGTGTGTGTGTTATTTATAAAACACTACAAAATGGGAATATGGATCAAAGAATACACTAAATAGTGGTGACTCGTTCCACTAGGCCATTGAAGCTAATTCATTCATATTTTTATAGACCTATGAGATATCAGTATTCCAAATTTATTTTGTAATTCATTAATTTCATTAATGATTACACTTAGATAATTATTATTATTTATATAAAATATAAGTTTGAAGTAGTAGATATATTCAAAATCATTAGAAGACGTGTTTAGAAAGAGCTGGGGGTTTACACCATGAATATAAGATCAAATAATGGTAGGGAAAACACCTGTAAGGATTTTTAAATTTATCTTACAAATCATGGGATCAAACACTAATTTAATTCACTACACACTCCCAAAAATAATGGAATAGTTGAGTGGAAAACCCAAAGTATTTTTAATATGGGAATAACTATGTTGTTTGAGCATAAACTCTTTAAATTATTTTGGCGAGAGGTTGTTTCTAATATTGTCCGTTTTCAAAATAGGTGTTTACTAAGACTTGATACACACATTAATCCTTATGAAATGTGGTACAAAATAAATCTAACTATTAATTACTTCAATTTTTTGGCATTCATTATTTCATGAAGATCAAAAACACTAATCTTGAGAGTTTAAAGAAAAAGAAGATGGAATATTCATGGGATTCCTATCCAATGGAAGTGATTATAAATGTAGGAATAAAAGGAATCAAAAAAAATTTGATTTAAAAAATATTGAAAATAAATCCAAGATAGAATTCACGGTTGAAGTGACTGATGAAAATGTTGAAGATGGAAGCATATAGGTTTTTGAAAAATAGGTAAATGAAGAAGCTATAAAGGTGAAGAATTATATATATATTGATTCTGATCAAACTAGTGATAAATATGAGATTAATGATAATCATAGAATGATACATCAGATATTGAAGAATTATTCTAATTTAAAATATAATTGGTAATCAAGAGGAGCTGGTTTAAACAATAATAAGACTAATACTTGAAAATCAAACTACTCTCATTTATCAAATTGAACCACAAACTATTTCAAAAGTAGTTTAACATGAGGAATAGATTTATGATATGAATAAAGAACTTGATTAGATTGAGAAATCTATATGGGGGCCTATTTCAAGACGTAAAAATAAAAATTTAATTGGCACCAAGTGGGTTTGTAGAGACAAATTGAATGAGAAAGTTTAACTATCAAGAAACAAATCTAGAGTGGTATAAAAAGATACTCACAAATGGAAGGGATGGACATTGAAGAAAAAAATTTACTAGTGGGGAGGTTGGTATCAATTAGAATGTTATAGATAGTGGAATTACACATACAATACATTTTTTATCAAATGGATGTGAAATTTTCCTTCCTAAATGGATACCCAAAAGAAGAAGTTTTGTTCATCTAACTGAAGGGTTTATTTTAGAAAAATATGATATAATTATTTACATGTTAAATAAATATTTTTATAGATTAAAATATGCCCCTAGATTCTGGTATTATAAATCATATTTTTTTTTTGATATAGATGAACTTTTCAAAGGGAAAGGTTGTTAGAAAAATATACGTAAAAGTGTTATCCACAAGTACTCTCATTATCATTGCATATTTTGATGACATTATATTTATTGGTAATAAAGAGTGTCTCTATTAAGAATTTTCAAATAAAATGAAAAATCAATTTGAGATGTCTATGTTGGGTGATATTAACTACTTTATGGGATTTAAAATTACCTAGAAAAATCACTATATTTTCTTATACCCGGAGAAATATGTTAGATAATTGTTGAAGAAATTTGGCATGGAGGATGATAAATAAGTCTCAACACCCATAGTAGTTGGGACTAAGTTGTGTAAAGATGAATCTATAATAAATTTAAATTAAATGTACTTCAGGGGAATCATTATAAGTGTACTTTATCTTATAGTATCAATACTATATATTTTTACTACTAGAAAATGAAGTTACTACCACAGACCTATAGCCATGGTTTTACTGCCTGTAGCCATGATTTTAAAACCATGGCTATGGGTCTGTTTTCCATGGCCTATATCCATGGTTTACATAACTGTGGCTATATCCCATAGATATAGCTACGGTTATATGGAATATATCTGTATTTTTCAAAATCATGGTTATAGTTTATTTTCTTCGAAGACCTATAGCCACGGTTTTCCAAAACCGTGGCTATAGGATTCCCCCCTTTCACAGGAAAAACAATTCCCGCCAAAATTTTGGCGGGAAGGCCTACTACCATGGTATTGTGGCTATTTCCATGGTTTGTATTAATATATATATATATATATATATCATAATATATACATATATACATGAAGTGTTTGGTGGTGTAGTGGTAATCATCGTAGGTTGGAAAATAGGAGGTGCATGGATCGAATCTCGGTGGGCACATTTTTTATTTAGGATATTGCCATAGTTTTCCAAGTCTATAGCCATGGTTAAAAATGTGTCAATAGCTTCCTATATCCATGGTTTAAACCATGTCTATAGGTCAACCACCACGGTGGAAAATTTTGAGGCCTAGTTCTACAGTTTTCAAAACCATGGTAATAGTTCGGGACCTAATGCCACAGTGATAGCATCCATGGCTGGTCAAAACTATGGTCATAGCCTACAGCCATGGTTTTGGGGCCTATTTACACAGTTTTGAACCATGGTAATAGGGATTTTTTCTAGTTTTTTTTATAATGACTCTTTTTTAATGGTTTTGAAGTGATCCTAACGAGTCTCATATGTTCGCAACTAAAAGAATTTAGAGACATTTCAATGGTACTTTGAACCATAGCCAACTGTATGGAAACAAATTTTACTTTAATTTGCAAGGATACACATATAGAGAATGGGAAAGATACTATACTAATAGAAAATAAACGCCTTTTATATCATTCTTCCTTGGTAAAATTTGTGTGAGTTTGAATAATAACAAATATAATTTAGTTTACTTGAGAACATCTGAGGTATAGTATATTGCAGCAACATATACTAGTACGTAGATGTTATGTATGTGGATAAAAATGGGAAATATAAAAGTAGATATTGATAGGAAACTAAAGATTACTTTTAATAATTATACAATTTTTTATCTATCAAAGAACCTAGTGCAGCACTCTAGATCAAAACACATTGAAAATATATGTCATTTCATTAAATAAAAATTAGTAATTGGTGATGTGAAACTTGAATAAATTTAAACAAAATATCATATTATAGATATTTTTACAAAGGAATTATTGAGAGATATTTGAGAAATTGAGGATGAAACTTAATTTTTAGACTTCCCCTCTCACTTGAGGATGTGTGGAAAGAACCCCACCACCCACAAGGATTTAGATTATGTTGTCAAAGTGGGAGAGAAATTATACAAATCTTATGAAAAAATTGTGTTACTCTTCTTTGCTAAAGGGTGAGTGTTTCTTTATTTTAGGGGGTGTTCTCTTTCCTTATATAGTTGTAATATGAATATGTAGTTATTTATAAATAGGGGATAATTGAAAGTGTTAATTGAGTGGGAGAACATATATGTCACCTAGCTAAAATTGATTATCATAAAGAGATGTAATTCTCTCAAAACATTTCCTAATATAATAGTGTTGTGTTAGAATAGTTATCATTTAAGAAAGGTTGTGATTTCTTGATTTTATTATACATTTTTGTATTATTGATTGGAATTAAGAGAATATGAAAGAGTTTATGAAGTTGACAACAAATCAAAATAGATATATTGAATTTCCCTATGGAGTTTTTGAAGGATTTTATTTATTATCAACCATATTTGATATTTACTAGAGGTTATTAATATATTGTTGAAGTTTTTTTGAATGTTTTTGAGATGATATGAGAAGACATTAGATAATATTAATAGGTTCTGTGATTATTTTAAGAGAATATAGAATTCTATGTAAAAACTGTAAGATGGAAAACTCCTAAACCTCATAATGTTGTCTTGATTTTCTGTAAGGATGATTTTGGAGTTCATATGGTCATTTATAGACTTTATAAGGTTCACCTTGTACTTTATAAGGATGAATCAGATGCAAAAAATAACAAATTAAATGTTCATAAGGTTCATTTTACATATTTTTAAGGTTGAGTCATAACATCATAAGGTTTATTAAGTACTTTATAAGGTCGGTGCATAAATTTTAGTATGGTTGGAAAGATTATCAAGTTTGATATCATAAGGTTCCATGAACACAAAAAGTTTAATTGGAACTTATTAAGGTTCAAACTTTATAAGTTTTAAAACTTTATAAGGTTCCATGGACTTCTTAAGGTTGATTAAGGGACTTCATAAGGTTCATAGACTTCATAAGGTTGTCCATAGTTCTTGGTAAGGTACATAGGAACTTCATAATCTTCATTACTTTAAAAAAAATTATAATTAGAACGGATTAAGAGATAGATATTTCCAAAAAAAATATTCTAAATAAACTAAATTTGATGATTCCCAATATGATATTAAATGATTAAAATATCACAATTAATATTTTGATTCAATATTATTCATGTGATAAATTAAAAGGGTGATCAGTGTACAAATAGTTTGAAGTTTTTAAATAAATTTATTTAAAAAATATCAATGGTGATTGAATCTTAATAAATATTTTGGAAATATATTGGGATGATTTTTTGATGATCCTAAGTTCATAAATTTCATTAAATAACATTTTTTATTGATTCAAGCTAAGTTTTCAAGTATATGAGTTATCAAGTGCTATTGTGTCGTGAAGAGATGCTTCTTGCCACAATTAGGTTAAAGAAGATATCAATCAAAGTTGATCTATGGAATGAATATAATATCACTATAATAACCCTTTGAAATTAAAAAATGCATTCATTTTTTAATTATTATAATGGTTTTCATAGATGAAGTTTTCATAATCATTATTATTTATCACTAAAATTATAAGAAATTGGTGAAATGTGTTTATGTAATTACACTTGGGACATTAGTTAAATGAAGAAGAAAATATTTGGTGATTTTGGGAATGTTACCATATAAAAATATGGTTGAGGAAACACTTGAGGGATCTCATTATACCATTTGGTTATGATAATTTTATATAAGCTGAGAAAGAAAAAAATATCTGAATTAAATTAATTTTTGAATTTTGAGAATGTTTCATTAAAGGGGGAAAATATGTGTAAATGGTAGAATTTTTTAGAAAAATAAAAAAAGTGTGAAAATTTTAAGCATAAATTTTGGATTTCTTCTAGAGTATAAAACTTGAAGAGCCTAATACATTTGGTGATTCCAAATTTGAGAAAAAGATTGAGAAGTATATTAACAATTCATTTTTCATGTTTTGAGCAAGGCTGTCCAATATGAGTCTATTATCAAGTTTATCAAAGGTTGAAGTTATTTAAGAGGGGATCATATTCTATTATGATATTATTGAAGGCATGAAGAGGAATGTCATTAATAATTGATGAAGAAACCATGATTCTCAAGTGATCTTACTCAAACTGTTCTAATCACATAGTTAACAGTAGAATGTTATTACTCCAACGGGATAGTCTGTACATGTTGGGAAACACAAGGCTACGAGATGATATCTGACCTACCCATTTATAATTAATCATTAAATTATAATGAAAAATATGTGGTTTGGGATAGAAACCGGGCATAATAAGGAAAGTGTAGCCACACTGGGGTCAAACCTTGTAAAAAAATGTGTGTGCCTTATCTATATTTTATTTATGAATTTATTTAGATAAGTAATAGTTTCACATTGATAGGATAAAATCCTAACTAATTGTAGTGGTTAATTTCTAAGATAAATAAATTGAAAAATATTAGCACTACAAATTCACCCCTAGTGGTGCATCTATTATTGGGGCATATAATTATGTTTAAAATTTGAATAAGCTTACTCTAGAATGTGGTATTTATCTAAAGAATAGGTTTTATAGAAGTGAAGAAGTTGATATGTTTATTAGGTGGTCTTTTTTTTACAATACATAAATCATATTCAAACTCACATGAAATAAATTTTAATACGTGAGGTGAAGGTTGTTAAGGAGTTTGTAATTATTTTGAAGATATTTAGAATTTTTTGGAGTTATTATAGATCTTTTTCATAGTTAGGTAGAATCAATTCTAAATGTCAATAAAGTACGCTTATGTGTAAAGTTTTTATATTAGCATTATCTTAAAATTGACAAAGGGAAAAAACTATTCTGATGTGTTAGGTTTTTATTCTTATGAGGCCTAAAAATTAGTGAAGTCCTCTTATGCATAAGTTTTTATATTCAATACATAATATATTATTCTCAGGATCACATATGTGGAAAAAGAATAAGTCACCTCAATATTTATAACATTTTTATGAATACATAATATATTTTTTGGATACATATGATTTTTTAAGATCATACATAAGTTTTTTTTCTGAGTAGGGGGTTATAAAATCCCTCAACATAATTATTGATATGTGAGTTTTATATATATATTAAATGATACATAATATATTTATAAGGTTGTGTAAGTTGTTTATGAGGATGTGTGAGATATTTTTTGTTGATCAGATGAATTTGTAAAAGTTATCAATGCATGGTTTATATATAAGTTTTCATATATATCACATGATACGTACATATTTTTAGGATTCATATTATTTCAAACCTATCCAAAAAATAGTTCTTTATAAGTTTATAGGGATTTTAGAAATTACAAGTAAATTTCAAAGAATAAATTCCCAAATTCATGATGCAAGATGTGGTAGAAAATGTTTCAAACTGTGGAAATTATTATTTCTTAATGACCATGAAATTAATTGGAAAAGAATAAAATCCTTCGGTTTTGATGAGAAAATATGATAATTAAATTAAATGTTATTTTAAGGGTTAATATGGTTCATGTTGTGAAGAAGTTTGTTCCACCATGAAATAAGAATAAGTTTTGTCTTGGTTGAGCTAAATTGGTTGGTCGCATCACAAAACATCTAGTAACATTTTGAACTTTTTTAGAGTTAATATAGACATATCCAATGACTAAAACAGAAGAATAATAATAATTGGTAGAAGTTGATAAAAGAAGTTAGAGAATTTGAATGAAGTAATTTATTTGAATTTGATATTCAAATATGAACTATAAGTAGTTGTTTTGTGGAAGATAAATGAACAAGATCTTGCATAAAATAATAAATATGTGTGTTATGTGAAAAAAAATAGAAGGAATATTCAATTATAGAATATTGAAGGGAATAATTGAACAAATTATTTATAAGAGATAAAATAAGAGAAAGAAGATACTTGTTTATGTGCAAGTAGAATAAGATGAAGAAGAAACAATACTAAATAAACTCAATTGAAGTCTTGTTAAATTGAATATTATATTGTTGTTGAAATTGATTTTTTTTTATTATTGTATCAGTGTAGGATCAATTTACATGGTTTGGAGACTATTGTGTAACATGAGTAAAGGATAAACCCTGCTCGTTATAATCCATGTGATAAAACTAGTGGACAGTATGATCTCAGGTGAATTTGGATCATACCAAGGACTAAATGATCATTTTTAGTAGTGAAACTTGAAAAAATATGTCATGTGTATTGTGTTGTTATTTGTAGTGTGAAATATCAATCTAAAATTCACTTTAATAGGTGATGATGGTTGTTTCAAAAAGAAACTTAAAAATAATTATGTTCACTAATTCACCCCTAATTAGTGAATTCATACTAATCTTGATGTTCCTTTTCAAGTTGTATCAGATCCTAGTTCCTATCATTAATGATATATTTTTTGGATTTTAGAGAGAAATAATTCCTTTGAGTAAGAAGATTTAGTTTCTGAATTTTTTTATAAACAATGGAAACCCTTAATTTAGTGAACAGTAAGGTGATTTACACTTTTTATGGAAAAAGTTATTACATATGGATAGATCAAATGTTTACCTACTTATTATATATAATTTTCTATGTTTTATATGCAGTAGATGATGGATTTTTCCATCATGCTGAAATAACTTCTACGATAGTGACTGACAGAAAGAACGAAGAAAATGATGGGCATGCTCAGAATTCTATACTACCATCTCTATTAGAGAAGAAATTTCTAAAGTTAAAAGTATCAATATAGAAAAGGGAATATAGTATAAGTTAGAAAATATATATGAAGGCAATGTAAAGGTAGGGCAAGTTAAACTATAGGTTTATAGGTTGAAGTATGAATACCTCAAAATTATAGAAGATAAAATAGTATGTGACTTCTTCACTTGAGTTAATAAAATAGTGAGCGCCATTTGATGTTTTGGTGAAAATTTGGAGGATACAATGATTGTTTAGAATACACTAAACATCCTACCATATTGTTTTGGTGAAAAATTCATCACACATAAAGTTCATGGTCTAATTACACTTCCTTTAGATTATTTACACAACATAATTATTTCATATGAGATGTGGAAGGTAAGTTTGTTTAAAAATAAGGGAAAATCCAAAAATAAAATTTCCTTTAAATCCTCAAAACAAGATAGGTCCAAGAAATAAATAGTTTTGAAATAATAATAATTGGATAAAGAAGAATATGTTAAATATAAGTTTAAAAAACTCATGCCACTTGTATCTAGAAGTATGAGAATAGAAAAAGTAAATTTTAAGGGGAATCTTCCATTGAAGTTTTTTAATTTTGGAGTCATTGAAAATTTTCTATAAAACTGTCCAAAGTTAAAATAAAAATATGATTATGAAGATGAAGTTGACAACCTAAGGAGTTTCTATAAGAATAAAGTAAAAATATCTAATAAATCAAGGTTTTATTCAATGGGTAAGGGTAGTAATTTCTATAAATACACAAAGAGAAAATTCTTATCAAATATTGAATTTAGTAAATATAGTGATAATGATGAGGAAGTTGAGACCTCCAGTGATGTTGATGAAAATCTATTGTTTTCTAAATTGAATGAGGAAGAATTCACAAGTGATGAAGGTAGTGATGTTGTGAGTGAGTAAGAAACAAAAATGGAGGTTTCGTTGAAGATGTAACTCAACGAATTTATTTAAAATATCTCAAAACTAGATAATTTGATCAAACATTTAAATAAATACAATCAATCTTTAAGAAACAATGATTTTTCCCATGATGATAAAGATTAAAGGTTGGTGAAAGTGATTGATGACTTGAAGAAGATGATTTCTGAATAAAAGACTTCAAAAATTGAAATAAATGAAAGGGTTAAAATGAATAAGAATGATATTTATACTTACTAGTCAAATTTTATAAATGTTGAGAAGGAATTGGGAAATTAAAAATATGAATTTCAAAATTCTATTCAAGAATTTGGTGAAAACTTAAATAAAGAGGTTATGAAAAATGTTGAAGATTCATAAAATGATGAGGATCAATTTATCTTGAAAATATCACCCTAAAAGGTTGAAAAATATCTTTTAATTTTTGGTATAAAGTTTAATTTTAATTAATAAGTGAATAAATTCAAGTTTATAGAAAAATAAGATGATTCTCATAAATATGTAAATATGAATTTTATGGTTATTATTGGAATTTTTGAGACTATAAGATCATAGAAAAAATAATTGCTTTAAATACCAGTATTCTTATGATCCTAGAAGGTTTGGCAGGAAAATTTTGAGGGAGATTCATTCAACTCAAATGATAAAAGTATATAAGAAAACTGAAAAAATCAACATTGAAGGTTGAGAATAAATTTCAACAATTATAAGAGATTTGTGGAAGATGTGAACAGATATGTCACTTTGTTGAATATTTTCTCACTATCCTAACATTTCAATTGATTATGAGTTTCAATACTCAAAAGTATCAAAATAATAAGGAAAAGGGAAATTAAAAGGCTTATATTGTTGAAGTTACTCTTAAAGCATCTATAATGGAATGTCCATAAATTTTGGATAGTGGATGTTCTTTATGCATGACATGTGATTTAAATATTTTTAAGGATTTTTAAAAGTTCAAGGAAGGATCAATGACCTTTTTAAATTATGGGTCACTTAAAATCAAAGTAGTTGGATTAGTAGTTATGGGAAAAGAGAATTTTAAGTCCACTAACACTATATATGTTGATATATTGAAACATGATCTATTAAGTGTATCTATGCTATGTGATGAAGGTAATACAGTTTTTTTTTGGAAATATGGTTTCTTAGAAAAGATTTTGAAATATGGATTTGTATTGATAAGAGGATAGTGAACAAGGGGCAACTTGTTTTAGGTTGTTGATACTTAAAATCCATGTTATTTAAGTTAAGAGGAAAATCAATCATGGAATTGAAGGCTTGGTCATCTTGGACAAAAGAATATGAGAAATATTACCTGAGGATAAAATGTTTTCTATCTACCTATCTGAAAAAGAGATAGAAACTAGATGTTATTGATATGTAAAAAGGGTAAGATTATTAATTCTCTATATAATAAAGTTTAAATTCAAACATCTCATCTGTTGGAGCTCATTCATTCAGACATTTTTGGGCCCATGAGGAAGTAATAAACAAATGGAGATAATTATTTATTTCATTTATTGATTAATTTACTCATATCACTTTCATTATGTTTATTAATCATGGGTTAGAGGCTCTAAAAATGTTCAAAATTGTTATAAGAACAGTTGAGAAGAAGTGTGGATTTTACGTAAAAAATATCTGGACAAATAATAGTGCATAATAAACTAATTTAAGATTTGAATAAAGTATTGAAAATAATAGTATTCAACATGAACTCAGTGTACCATACACACCATATAAATATTTTGTTTCTAAATAGAAAAATAAAAGTTTGGTGTAGATCGCTCATACCATGTTGATCAAGTATGATACTTCTTGGTATTTCTAGAGACAAGTAATTAGTGTAGTAGTTTACATATAAAATAATTGTTTGTATAGGAAAAATTTGGATATTTCATTGTATGAGATATATTATAATAATTCACAAAGTTTGAAACACTATTAGAAATATGATATATACCAATGACTTGATAAACTGTTGGTATAGACACCCTATACTAATAACTTGGGAAAACTTTTGGTATAGGGCCTCCTAGAGAAATGGTTTTCCAAAAATGTTGTTATAGGAGATGCCATTATTTATGCATAATAATAAAAATAATAATATATACTTCAATATAAATATTTTTTTATACATACATATATATTTTTTTGTATATAAACATATAATGTAATGACCCATCCCAAAGGGTCCCATGTCGTGACTCCCTAAGCCTGCCTCCAATAAGCCAGGGCCTAGTAACTAACACCGAGTCGGAATATCACTAACATATGAGGCCTTATCCTAAAGTACTTCTACACATGAACACATCTCCAAGCCCATAAAATAGTGAAATGTAAAAAAAATGAAAGAAACCATGAATGCATACATCTAATCCCACAACCAGAGTTTGACAACAACCAATGGAAAGTAAATAGGTTCAAATACAATCCTACCACAAAGAGTCTGAAAACATGTCCAACCTGAAATTAAAGATGGTGATTGTTGTAAATATATCATAGGAACACACCTCTATCTATCTGGTCCCACTAAGAACTACCTATTCATGGTCCCTCTAAGACTCTATCAAAATTTCAATCGTCTATACAAGACACGACACGTGTGGGAAAATCCCACGTAGGGGTGAGTATAACAATACCCAATAGGATACCCCAAAACCAAAAATAATATAACAAAATCATAATAGTCAGCTCTACACAGGTATATTTCTATAACACATATAACAAGAATACCTAGATATACTCAATAAATACACACAGTCTCAAAGTAAATTCACAACTGTAATGTCAGCCTAGGATTCCTGCTCAAAGGTTCCACATAGAACTCTTCTAGGAGAACACACTCCATGAGTTGGATAACACTGATGAGTTCCATCATTGAGGTAGTTATCATTGGGTCTCACTATTATAATTATGTTCTAGAAGTTTGAAGAGATAAGATACATATATGAGGATCAAACCCAAGGCCATGGGGTATACCAACAACTCAATCTGGAATAAACTTCTAATTAGAGTATCGATGTCAGCATATTGTTGGTCATGATGATACCAAGAACTCTACCTAGGGAAAAAATATGATATAGGATCTCACTCTAGGCCTTATAGAGGGATTCCAGCAACTCTATACAAGAAGTCCTACTGAAGGGATCGCCATCTTATGTGTAGGATGAAATTTCATACTAACCCTGAGGAAATAGATATAGGGAACGCACCCTAAAAAAACTAATCAAAGATACAAAGAAAAAGGGATCCAAGCCAACTTTTAAGGAGTATATAGAATTTACCTTCTACACTAGGTTCCTCCCATGTAAAAAAATGGTTCCCGTGTAATAGTTCATGGTGGTCCCATGCATGTGTACTTTTTCCCGTTTCTAAGTACACAGCTTTGCCTATGTACACTTGGCTTGGCTGTGTTCATGTGGGAGTACACGGCATTCCTGTGTTTTTGTACTCTTAGAAAGTCTTCCTCATACTCTAATTTTAAGGAAGAGATCAAATTCCATGTAGTTCGGGTGAAGAAGTATGATTTGTATACATGATTAATGGACCAAAGAGAGATGTCATAATTACTTTTACACTCTAAGCTCATGCGAGTCATGCTCGGTGTGAGAAACAAGAGGTATCAGTAAAACTGATGATTGTTCCATGAATGAAGCAATCATAAGAAATGATGTGAGGCTTACATATGTATGACTGACCAAGATCAAGGTCTATAAAGGTATTTGTACTATATGGAGATTTTAGATTTTAACCCAGGACTTACTCTTGAAAAGGAATCCCAAATTAAGAGGGACTTATGATTGGGTATATTCTTGAGAAGGAGGCCCATGATCAAAAGAAATTAAGACTGGGGATTACTCCTGAGGAGGATGCCCAAATAAAGGAAATTATGATTGGGACTTACTCCTGAGAAGGATTCCCATATTAAGAGGACTTGTAATTTGGGGTTTACTCCTGAGAAGGAGGCCTGAATCAAAATATATTTTCATAATTCCTTTCAGATAAGGAATCCAACGAAGGAACCATGCCACAAATGGCTTTGAAGAGGGTTTTGAAGGGTATCTTTGAAGAGGAGAGGTGGATTTGAAGAAATGAGGTGACTGGGAAGGAGGCGAGCAAGTATTGTTCTGGTGCACAAGTCCTGGTCGCGTAAGTATACATGCGCGACATGAGTCACCTTGGGCGATGAAGAATCCATAGGGTAATACTTGGGAAACTTTGAACTCAAGCCCTTAGTATCATCCCTAGAGGCTTCCAGAAGGGTGGCGCACAAGTTCCCTTGAGAGGGAAAGGCAGAGCGCAAGTGTCTTCACTTCCCTTAAGGGCTGGATACATAGGCACACAAGTATTGAAGAGTTCTAATACTTAGGCCTTATTATTCCTCTTTAGAGCTTCCATTCTAGGTAAATAATTACCTTAGAAGTGTTTGGAAGACGTCAGACAAAGACTTGGGCGACCAGAGCTTGAATCTGAGTTTTGGAAAAAATTTCCCTCAAATGGGGGACCCACAGGGGCTATTTATAGGCTACTGAACAACTTGGGAGAAAAAAGGAATTCAACGCGCAAGTTACTTGCACGACCCAAATGTGGCACGCAAGTGACTTGCACGACCCATTCTTAAAGGGTTCCTTGTTCATGCCTTTGTCAATTTTTGATTTTATTCAAAGGATGACTCTCTTTGTGCTTAATGCATTCCCCTTTTCCATTTTTTAGACTTTGTGATAGAAAGGAGCGTCAACAAAAGTCCCCCCTCAGAGTTGGATCCGAAAAAGGAAAGAGGATTTGACTCTGAGGAAAATGAGAAACAAGAGTTTTGCGGCGTGTAGGTGGTAGGCACGTGGGTTCTGGCGTGCATGTTCCGGCACGCAGGGTTGCAGGATCGCCTATATATATGAGTGTCACTTCACGCAAACCATCCTGCCTTCCGAGATTTTGAGCTCTCGTCGCACAAGTGTCTTCATCCCTTCAGTCGCTCTCTTTTTTCCTGTGTCATGCTTCTCCAGTAAGATTTTGACTTGCGTGACAGTACTTGTGCGACCATACTTGTGTGACCACACTTGTGTGATCACACTTGCATGACCACACTTGCGCGCCTTAATGCCTTATCCATTTTTTGTTTTCTTCACAGGTATTTAATAAAAAACAAACTTATTTAAAAGTTAACTGTTAGATCTTTGTGCAGATTCAATGGATCCCAAAAGAATTGGATCGGCTGATGAGTTTTCTAGAAAAAGAATTGATGATATGATGAACATCTTTGTCCATGACTATTATGATATCTGGGACAGTACTCTCCCAGATTTGGCCAAGTACTTGAAGAAATATCATGTCAATTTCCCACAGAGTATTTACTTTCCTTTATATGGCCATGGTCATCTGCAAGGAGTCAACATTCCAGATGCAAAGAACTATATTCCTCATTCCTGGTTTCAGACTTATACCAATTTTGCTTCAGCAAATGTCTTAGTTGCAGGATCATTTGTTAATGCTGGAACAGTGGAGAAGGCATACATAATACATCATAGCCCATTTACTCCAAATCTGAAACCTCACAATCCGGAGCTGCAGCCGCATTGCTATCCCTCTATTTTCTGAAATTCTCAAATGGATCAATCCAAGGTATGGAAAAAGAGTTGGGATTTCTGTCCTGAAGGAGGTGTGAAGTCGAATTGGATGTGGGCAGATTGGGTGTGACAAAGCTGTGCAGAGTTTGTCGAGGATCTGAAAGGAGCTGCAATATATGAAGTCGTCTGGGCTGGGCAAACATATGTCTGCATGAATTATAATTTTGTGCTAGAGCTAATCAGCAGCTAGAGCCCATAAACCAATTCTTTCTATCTGACTCATGGAGAAGTAGGCATCCGTTTTTGGGATGTCTACAAGATCTCGGGGGATCCAATTTTGGGAGATATGTATGATGAATTCATTCCCCCCAAGGTGACCTGGAATGATTTGGAGAAGACTCCGGCTTTGGCTAGAGAGTTATTGAAAATTTTCCACAAGCTCAAGAATTCAAAGTCCACCAAAACTCATTCTAGAAAGGATATTCATCCAGAGGAGTGGATGGATATGTTTCTTATCAAGAAGAAGGAGAAGGGGCCCACCTGTACTCGTCCTACTAGCTGCCCTAGAACAGAGAAGAGGGGTGCTCTTTGAACATTCTGGCCAACTCTGGAAGCGGGAGAGTTTGAAAAGTGGGGGTATGAAGTGGACAAAAGAATCCCAGAGAAGACCCGTCTGTTGGGATTTTTAGCTTTGTGGATCAGTGTTTATCTTCTGACAGTTAGGGATTTGAAGGGAGGCGTCAGGCCAGGGACCTTCGTTGTTGCAGCCAAGTTGGCTGAGAGGAAAATGGTTCGGTTGGCCACCCCAATTTTGGCGAAGATTCACAGGATCTTAATCCATGTCTATATGGGTAAGTCTCCTTTGAGAATATTGGGATCATTCCAAGTTTTGTGGGGATGGATTGCCCCTCACTTCAGGACTTATGTTGTACAGAGCGGAGTATAGGTTCCTTGAAGTTCTTTTAGGCCATCGGTGCAAGCCTTTTCTGGAATTTCTCCGTTTTCCCTCAATCCTTATGATCTGAAGGTGATGCTGAGCATGTTCAAGGAATTTCATTTTTTTCCTCATGGAAACCCGCCAACCGGGTGGTTTGTTTATGATGGAACATCTAGCTTGGAATTGAGGTCGTACATGCTGGATTGCAGAGATGGTGTATTGGCCACCAGAATTGATAGAGAGATTATATTCGAGGCCTATCCTCCATATAGATTTGCACGCCAATTCAGGTGTATGCAGCTGATTGTTGTATCCCCTCCTATGCATGTCAGGTCAGAGCAACATCTAATGGTTTCCTGACAACTATGGTTGCTGAAAACTATGGAGAAGTCCAGGTCAGTGTTTGATATAATAGTTTCTGGAGAGGCGAGTCAATTGACTACATGGTATGCCGAGAACCGGGTAGTATCATACCCTGAAGGGGTACTGAATCATCTGGTTCCTTGGGTGGGGATAAAAAAGAGAACTGTCCGGAAATAAACACTTCATCTGGAAGGTGATTCTCCCCCACCCAGAGCCGATTCACCGGGTTCCTCACTCGGGGCTGATTCGCCGGATTCCCAGGATGGGGATGATGAGGCACGACATGCTTCAAAGAGGCCTCATGCCAAATATAATCCTCCTGCCAGAGTCAAGATACCTACTCCATCAACTCCTGGTGAGTTACATAATTTGAGTCAATTTAGTCACCATTATTTTATAGATAAACAAGTTTCATTTTCTTATCCTTTATCTGTGATTGTTGGAGCTGGGAAGAAGTTGAAGTCCCAGATTGTAGGACCCTCCTCACGACCTTCTAGTGAAAATGCTGAATATTTACAACCAGAGGCTATCCAGACATGGAGGAGTCTATATTGTGATGCTGAAACTGCCTGGATGGACTTATGTGAAGGGCTACATATCCCTAGAG
Organism: Viscum album; assembly: GCA_963277665.1. NCBI lineage: Eukaryota > Viridiplantae > Streptophyta > Magnoliopsida > Santalales > Viscaceae > Viscum > Viscum album. The sequence goes on along the minus strand of OY728155.1, from coordinate 1,282,687,873 downwards.
TGGGGAATCTCCAGGCTTCTACTGATATCCGCTTCGAGGATAACCCCGATGAAGTGCGGGCTTACATCAGAGAGCTGGAGATGCTCATATATTCCACTGATGATTCCATTCCTACCACCAATTGGGTGAATGAAATGATGGATAATGGAACCACTGAGGGGATTGCTGCTTCAGTGGACGAGGAGTGGCATGATTATGTGGATCCTGAAGATGTAAGTTTCTTATTTGCTATGCAACTTGATTTTAGTCAAAGCTTTGTTACTCAAGGAAGTTACTTTCTTCATCTTGCATCTTGTTAATAAAGGAACTAATGAGGTTCCTTCACTGTAGTACGGCCCTGGTGGCACCTCTCTTGGAGCCGCTGAATCTCTTTGTGATCCGGGCGAGGTATCTCCTGCCAGGAAATCCATGGATGAGGAGTTAGAAAGGGATTTTCACTCTCCAATACCTGTATTTGGAGGTGACTATGTCAATACACTCAAAAGGTAAAAGAAGAAAAGGCATCAAAGGAAGAAGTCCAAAGCTAAATGCTTCATCAGTAGTGGTAAGTCCTTCGGATAGTCATGAATCCAATCTCATGAAAATATTTCTCATATTTCTTGGGATTGCAGGGGATTCCTCGGTTTCTCTTATAAGGGAGGGGACTAACCCAAATCTGAGGACGACGGAGGGTGCTGGTGAACAGTCATAAATTCATGTTGATCTGGCTGCTCCTAAAGAAACAGTGAGAGAAGGAGAGCCAGTATCTGTTCCTAGTACTATTCTTGTTGTTGCTGCATGGGGAGAAGAGCCTAATTCTGGTAAATTAACAATATTTCATAGAACTTTGAATGAAAACATCAACTGACTTCCATTCTATGATGCTTTAGGTTCAACACCTACACTAGAACATTTGGTGGCCACTACAACTAACTCTGTAATTTTCCATGAAGAAGTTGTTCGGGGTCGGAGGTCACAGGATGAGGGTTGCCAAGAAGACACATCAAATGCTCCCACTAGTGAGACTAACCAGGAATATGATATTTCACTGGATGAAATGATGAAACTTGGCGCTTCTTTTGAATAAATTTTATATCATGTTAAATTAACATGTAATTTATAATATTTTGGACGTGAGTGTTATCCTTAATCCTATTAAAAATTTCTTATTACATCTCTGACCATGATTGGTTGAAATTTTATGTTCCGTTTGAGAAAGATGATGATATGTCGATGCCTGAAGGGGGTAGATACAACCCTATCATTGCACAGACGCTTGCTCAAGTGGAGGTTAACCTGACCGAGCTTCCTGAAATCTGTCCTGAAAATCCTATTGAAGCTATGAAAGATGGGGAGGATCCTTCTCATGCTGTTGATCTATGGTTGGGTAAAAGATGATAATATTTGTGGCTGTACTTAAATTGTAAAACTGATAAACAACTTTTGATATCCTTTGGAACTATCCAAAGCTTTCAATTGACTACGTAGGGCCGTCAATTTCAATGGCTAAATCCGTAGGTGAAGCCTCAGCCTCCGCCCCAACGGGAGTAGAAAGTGAAGTACCAAGGGTCAGGGGGAAGGAGCAGAACAGGACGCTTCTTTATGTGCATTAATCTCGGACTATATCTCCCCCTGTGATAGTGATGTTGAGTCAGACCCAGAGGTGCAGAAGGCGCTCTAATTATCACGTCACAAGGCATGATATAATATATGGAAGATCATATATGAAGTGCCTCTTGAAGAGCTATCTTCGAAGATCCTGTGACTATCATCATTATTCGTCATGTTAGGACTTGGTGGTTTTGGATATCAATAGATTCATTCCGCGGTGAAACAAGTCATCTTAAGGAGGGATCAGAAGCAAAAGTACCATCAAGATCTGACCAGAGCGAGGCTGTTGACCAATATTGGCGAATTTGAGGCTGCGGTGTCCTGAGCTGAGGCTGATCATGCTGCAAAGTTAAAGGAGTTGAAGCATAAGATCAAGGAGAAAGTTGTCCAACAGATGCACCTTTAGCAACAGTTATATGTTGTTACTGGGGAACTTGACCAGCTTAACAATTCACTGGAAGGAGTCCAAAAAAATGGTATGAAATCCATCACAGATGCCAATAAAGCACTCCATCAAGCTGAAAAGAGTGAAGTTGGAAAAGTGAATGAACTTCAAGTGGCTTCTTATGAAGCTCGAGATGCCGTAAATCAAATAAAGAGTTATGTTGAAAGCCTCTTATAATTGTTGAAAAAGAGAAGATACTCCAATCTCTTGATGTTCTTCTAATCTTGTGCATCAATGAAAAATACATTTCATCTTCAATCATATGTAATTGCATTCTCTTGCTAAATACTTATATATATATATATATATATATACCTAATCCAATGGGCTTTAGTAAGCATAGTTTGATTTTTTCTAGGATTATACAAACAACCCTTCAAACTTTGCATTTTTTGTTACTAAATATTGCCTAAATCATACAATATGTACGTTTAGTGAGCTGGGGCTTGACTTTTATTCATAATTTCTTTTACAAGTTCCCAATTTAATGAGTATCCTGTCTTTTCTTGGCAGTTTAAAGTCATACAGATCAGACATAAAAAGGATAATGTTTAAGGTTGAATAGCTTTGACCAAATGGATTAAAATTGACTCGATTCCTTGATAATTTGTTTGAAAACATATTACCACATTCAAGTATGGGGGAAAACATGTAAACTATGACTTAAGAAATTTTGAATCTGAGGGATGATATGAAAAAAGGTCTAAAAGGCATTAGAGGAATTATTTCCTAAGAGTGAAGTTACCACTATTTAACAAACCCATTAGGGGGTTGAATTATGCAGGGCCACTTAAGGGCATTGGCTGCATAGTCAAATAATAGCATCTTTTGGATGATAGGTCCATTATGTAGACTACTTATGCAAGGCCACCTAGAGGCATGTGCTGCATAGTCAGACAAAAGAACTCAGAAATTTTACTTTTCTATTGCTAAAATCCAGTGGAGGTTTATGGAGATTCATATTTTCCAAAGCACAGATTCTGCTGTATGGAGAGAGGTACTTGAATATAGAGAGGATATTCCCAATAAATATTATCAATGAATTGGATGAATGTCACTCCTATGAAGGTCTGACCCAAACGTAGGTAAGGGAAATATAAACCATAGACTTGAATACTTTCAGATCATGAAAAAGAGTATGGGAAAGATATGTTAAGGATGAATGTTTTTTTGGATCCCTATATATCGTCGTTAAGACCAATAAGGAAAAAAGATGTTTTCTCCTAATAATTAAGTTACCATTATTTGACAAACCCATTAGGGGGTTTGAATTATGCAGGGCTACTTAAGGGAATTTGCTGCATAGTCAAATAATAGAATCCTTTGGCTGATAGGCCCGTTATGTAGACTACTTATGCAAGGCCACCTAGGGGCACATTCTACATAGTCGGGCAAAAGAATTCTTGGGTATCAGACATTTTGTGACCAGAAGTCAAGAAAAGGTTTATGGAGATCTGGAAGTATTTAAGTTTAGGAGTATGACACATAAAAATGGGCATTGTCCAATTCATGAAGGAGATACATAGACCAATGCTGACCATAATCATGTTGTGGATGGGTCCTGAGTTGAGATGCTAGACTTCACTACAAATCTCATTAGGATGAGAATCAAGCCATGTGTAGTTCTTGAAATATAGTGTAACGTCATGTGGGATGAGAGCATATGAGATCATAGTTTAAGGTCGTAGAGTTCGGATCATAATGAGGGATACACATTGTGTGTTTGTTATAAATCTGATGTGAATAAAGACCAGGGTTTTCATACCACATTCTTGTGCTCATAGGGGGACTTTTCAGCCAAGGGACTGAAAGTCTAATTTGGGGTTAGTCCCAAAGACATGGGGTTGGGTTCGAGGGATGTTCGAATGTTCCTACGTATCCCATAAATATGGGAATCAAGCCATAGATAGTTCTTGAAATACACTTTGTACAGATTTGGTTCGTACATGTAAAGGGTGAAAGGGGAATTTAGTGAAATGATGGTTGGATCTAAGATTAAAGGTTTGGGCATTGCCATGTATGCACATAGTCCTTGTAATATGACATGGTTGGAGATCAATGTCCATAATGATTCCCTCTCAGGTGATGGTGTCAAAGACTGTGGTAGTTTATTGGCATACAAGAAAAAAGTACAAATAGTTTAAGGTCATATGCATGGACCGGTGCTGCACAGTTTAGCGTCATGTAGCTAAGACGTATTGCTATGCAGTTTAATGTCTTACAGTGAGAACGATGGGTGACTGTATAGTTTAATGTCATATAGTATGGACAATGGTGAACCATTGTAAAGATATTGGTTTGGGGGGGGGCTTCACAGATCAACATCATATGAGATGGAGGTGAACCGATGTGAAGATATTGGTTTTGGGCTTGAATTTTTGGAGGTTGCCTACATACCCAGCCTAAAAGGCAAGGATCAAATTCCACGTAGTTTAATTGAAGAATGAATTGGTGATCGAGTTGTAATTGAGGACAATGACCTAAAGATGGTGTTGGGACTTACGCGTGGTTAGCGACCCAGAGAGGGTGTTATGATTTAAGCTTACTCTAAGCTCACGTGAGTCATGCTCAGTGTGAGAAACAAGAGGTAGCAACAACCCTAACGATGCACAGTTTAACATCATGTAGGACATATAAGGGACTGGACATAGTTTAATGTTATGTTGGACAATGGAGAGAGCTATGCAGTTTAATGTCCTGCATTAAGGACAAAAGGGACCATGCATTTTAAAGTCTTAAAGTAAGGACTAATGAGGTGTATTTGTGTTACACAAAATATTTCTTCAGAAATATGGCATTGGTTAGAGTCGTGATGAGTTCTCAATCCATTGAAATTAAAGAATAAGCTCTATTGGTGTAGACCTTATGTATTGAGTAAGGTCCTCCCCACTTGGACTCAAGCTTTGGAGGTTTATTTCTGGGTATCATTGGAGTTATGAGGAACAATACCAATTCTACTTTAATGAATGAACGAAGGTAGACTTTTTTGTTGAAATCCTGAGCTATTTGATTCTGATAGACTTCCAAGTGGTGCAGGGTGCACAATCTTCTTTCATATAATCGTTCCAATTCATCCAATCACTTTTGAGATTGTTCATCTGTAGATGACTGATCAAAAATGGATACTATGAGCGAAGTTAATTGAACCTCAATGGGCAAGACTACTTCTGTTCCATATACCAATGAATATGGAGTTGACCTCATAGCAGTGCGGGTGGTGGTCCGATAAGCCCATAAAGCATGAAAATGTTTATCAGGTCATGATTTCTTATCTTTATCCACCATCTTTTGCAGTATGTTTGAAAGAGTATTATTGAAGGCTTCTATTTTCCCATTAGATGATGCATGATACCGAGATGAATGGTTGGATTTGATGTTGTATTCTTGATACAAATTTCTCACCTCGGATGGACAGAATTTGGTGCCATTGTCCATAAATATGGTATGAGGGACAACAAATCTGGTAATGATGTTAGACTTGACAAAACTAATAATTCCTTTAGAACTAAATTCTTTGAGAGATATTGCCTCTGCCCATTTGGAAAATAAGTCAGCAGTAGTAAGAATATACATAAACTGCCTGGATGTAGCCAGAGGATAAGGTCCTACTACATCCATTCCCCATGTGGAAAATGGACATGAATATTTAGATGTATAAAGAAACTCTAGGGGTTAATGAATGAAATTGGCATATACTTGGCAAGAATGACACTTCTTAGTGAAATCAACACAACCTTGTATCATTGAAGGCCAGAAGTATCCAAGCCTTCAGATTTGATCAAATAGCCTATGTCCAGACTGGTGGGCACCAAAAACTCATGCATGTACTTCATTCGTGATAGCCATTGTCTCTTCACCATCAATACATATGAAGATAATTCCATCAAAACCTCGCTTTCAGAGAATTTTTTGGTGATATGGGCTATCATAAAGAGTAAAATTTACCACACATCGTCGGACTTGTTCTTTCCCAGCTCTATCATGTGGGATTGTTCCATTTTGAAGGTATTCCCTGATAGGTGTCATCCATCGTGTAGTATGACCATATAGTTCATAAATGGGATTGATTTAATTGATTTCCTCCATTCTGATTTGAAGATAAGGTGAAACTGTACGAAGGTGGGAAATAATGATGATTGTTTTGTCCTAGTTTGGATCTTCTAGGGTTGTGGCGACATTATCTAGTGCATCATCTTGGGCATTTTGTGATCGCAGGACATAAGAACATGTCGGCTCCAAAGGAAATTCCGCCATTAACTCCCTGACGTAATCATACAAAGGGATTAACTCTTCTTTTCTAATGGCATAGTCCCCCTTGACTTTTTTGATTACCAAATCTGAATCACCTTTTACCCTCAAGCGATTCACTTGTGCCAAAAGATCCAACCCCAATCCTATGATGAGAGCTTGATATTCTGCTTCATTTTTTGTACCACCTTCCAACAATAAGAAGGAATAGGGTAGCACTTCGTTTTCTGGGGAAATAAGCACAATTCCTAACCCAAATTTGTTGAATTTAGGATCTTCCATTTTCTTCCCTGTTGGAATTCTGGAAGCACCATCAAAGTACATTTCCCACGTTTGAGGATTATCTTGAATAGAGAAGACTTATTCATCAGGAAGTTCAATATCTAAAGATGTATCTTCTACTGAAGGGTGTTCAACAAGGAAATCAGCCAGATCTTGGCCCTTTATTGCCTTTTGAGACACATACTGGATATCAAATTGCTGCAAAATAACTTCCCACCTTTCCAGACGTCATGTAATCATTGGAAGACTAAGGATAAATTTGAGCGGGTTATTGCGAGATACCAATTAAACCTCAAGATGTTTCAGGTAGTGTCTCAATTTCTGAACAGCAAATATCAATGCTAGGAAACACTTTTCAATACTTGAATATCGAGTTTCTACCTCAAGCATAGTCTGACTAAGATAGTAAAGGTTGTTTTCATTCCCAGCATCATTAATTTGGGCAAGGAAGGCACCCAATGATCGCTCTAAAGCTATTACATAGAGAATAAGTGGTCTTCCTTCAACGGGTGGCATTAATACCGGTGTAATCAAGAGATATTTCTTGAGAATATTGAATTCTTCTTGACATTCTTCATTCCACTGGTAAGTGAATCCCTTCTTCATTAATTTGCTGAAGGGTAAACATTTTCATGCTATATTGGTGATGAAACACCGAATATAGGCCAAGTGTCCTTGAAGTCCTCTTAATTCTTTCAAATTTCAATGAGGTGACATACAAAGGATTTATTTTTTCTTCTCGAGATCAACTTTGATACCACGATGGAATAAAAAAAGCCCAGAAATTTTCCTCAGGTTACCCTGAAAGAATATTTCAAGGGGTTCATCTCCAAATTGTGTTGTCGAAGTTTGTGGATTATGATTTCAGATCAGCCAAGTGATCAGAACGTTGTCTGGATTTAACCACCAAATCATCCACTTATCATTCAACAAATTTCCCTAGAAAGGGTTTGAAGATATGGTGCATGGAATGTTGATACGTTGCACCTGCATTTTTCAGGCCAAAGGGCATTACCTGATAGAAAAACACACCTTGAGGGGAACAGAAAGCTGTGTACTTCTCATCCTCTAGGGCCATTCGTATTTGATTGTACCCAGAATAACCATACAGGAAGGAAAGAGCTTCGTAGCTAGTTGTTGCATCAATTAAGAGTTATATAATCAGAACTAGAAAATAATCCTTGGGACAATGCCGATTAAGATCTCTGAAGTCAATGAAAACTCTAATTTTTCCATTCTTCTTTTTCACAGGGACAATATTATCCAACCATTTGGGGTATTGAACTTCTCTGACGAAGTTATCCTTGATAAGCTTATCCACTTCAGGTTCAATTTTAGAGGCATAAGTTGGGTGTGTTCTTCTTGCGGCTTGCTTGAATCCTCGATGTTCTTCTAGCAAACCCAAATGATGAGTAGCAACATCAGGATCAAGCCCTGAAATTTCTGTATAATTCCAAAAAAATACATCTCAATTTTTTTTTAGAAATGAAATATACATTTCTTGCTCTTCAAGAGTCATGGCTGCACTAATTAAAGTGGGGCATGGATCTTCTTTTGTACCCAGATTTATTTATTTAAGTTCATCCATAGTGGTAGAGATACCTTCTTCAAATGCTGGAGGAGCATCCCTAAGATCTTCCACTTATTCTTCAATATGTGTTACTTCTTTTGTTTCTACTTGCATAGTAGATGATGAAGTAGAATTTTCATGACCAGGGGAGAAGTTAAAATTTGAACATCTTGAAGAAGAGAATACCATTTATGACCCTATTGATGATGAAAGGTCTTCCTTGGGTAATAAATAGGAGATTATGGATTGAGAATCGTCATCATTGTTCACCTCTAACATTGCTATAACTTCTTTTGGCCTGGTTGATGAAGTATAGAATTGTTGGGTTTCAGCGGATGAAATGAAGACATCTCCATTTAAACTTTCATCATTTCTTGGTGAATCAACAATTTCTCCCATGCTGTCTGGATCAATTTCCATAATTGACATTATGGAAGTTTCCATAAGAGTGTTTGGATTTGGGTCTATCCTATCAATTTGACTGATAGGCAACACATAATCTGTACTCACATGTATGAATGAGTTTACTGGAATCTTTTCCAAACCATTTGGAACATTAATTTTGGTAACCTTATTTGTCGTGGATTTCTCCTTTCCCTCCATGTGATAGAATTCTGCCTCAATGTATTGATATTTACATGTTTTGGATGGGGCTTTATCGCCATAAAATGTCCCGATTTTACCATTGAAACGATATTTGATACATTGATTGTATGACGAAGGTACGACTACATGTTGATGTAGCCAAGGTCTTCTAAGAAAAATTTTGAAGGTTGTGTCATGACAAACAACCACGAAATTTGAATTAGACACAAGGTCTCTAAACTGAGTTCTAGGTGTAATCTTGCCCAGACGTTCTTGTTCATTTTTATCATATCCTTTCAACATCAATGTAGAAGGAGATAAATCAGATTCGGTGAGGCGCAATCGACAAAGTGTACGAATAGGGATGAGGTTGACTCTGGAACCATTATTAATGAAAACTCATCGGATGTCTAAATCATTGACCTTTACAAATAAATAAAAAGGTCTAATATGTCCATGTACAACATCATCTTCATCTTCATCTGTAAAAGATATCTCTGCATGGAATTCTGCAGGATCATTATCTATATGTTAGACCTCAGTCACAACAATTTCAGTTTCGAATTCCTGAGGACTCGAAAAAGCCTCAATAAGCGCCTCCCGAAATCTTTTGATAGATTCAAGGCATCCAGAATTGATAACTTGGATGGTACATGGGCCAAATGTTTCAATACATCATACTTTTGATCCAAAAGTCTGCGTTTCCCAATAGGAAACTTTGGTTTTGTAGGTGCCTTAGAAGTTGATGCTTTGGAGGTAGATGTATCTTGTATTGGGGTAGGAGTTGGAAATACTCCTGGCTTCGTTAGATTAGACCGAATAGATCTATTTATTTGATGAGAGGAAGAAGGTGTAACTTCTAACTGATCCTCCAAAATAACTGTGCCAGGACTGAATCTACCATGTGTGGAAGAACTTTCTTGTTCCTGTTGAGCCTACTGAAGGGCTTTTCCACGAGTTTCTGCGCATATAAAGTTTTAGCAGGGGTAGGATTGAAATAGTGGATTCTAGAATATCCACATCTTCCCCTATATCCTATACCTCTGTCTCTTCCTCTAATTCCTCTATTTGATACAGAGAACTCAGGCTCATCAAGATCGAAACTGTGGTTGGAATACGGGTTCGTTAAATGAATCATGTTAACAGAACCAAAGATCAACTCTTCATCTGATGAAGATTGTGCCTGATTATCCAGTTCAGGTTGTGCCATTTGGTGGGGCGGTGACCGTGCTTTTGAAGAAGATGGCATAAAATCTACCAGAGTCAAAGATAGTTTAGGATTTGAAATGAACTCATCTTCTTATGACTGCTCTTCTTTCTTTGAATTATGCTGCCTCTTTGAGTATTTTCCTTCTGATGAAGGGGGTTTTGCTATTGCATTCATAGAAGAAGACACAATTGGTTGATTCAATTGTGTTCGTAAAATGGCATGAGTTTAGTAGATCGTTTTCCTGACCATCCAATCATCATATTTCTACACATTTTTGCTTTTGACTTCATGCCACTTTCATTCTTCCTCTGGATTAGTAGTAGTAATACATGCTACATGGGCTAAAGAACCTTTCAGTTTTACCTGTCCAGAGTCCACCATCTTTTGAAGGAGGTCTTTGAAGACAAAACACTCCTAAATGGGATTCCCCAACATCTGATGAAATGGGAAATAGTTGGGTAGGTCTTCATCTCCTTCCTTGTTTGGCCTTTTGGGCCTTGGAAACAGAACCATATTGTTTTCCAGAGCCGAGATGAAGTATCCAGGAACATGTTCATTCCGGAAAGAATAAACTTTTTTCTTCAAATCTTCAAAATGTTTCCTCCTTTGATCTTTTTTATCATCTTGATGAGGTGTACATTTTTTTTTATGCTCAGGAGGTGGAGCCCTTCGATATGATGAAGGTTTTTAAGTGGAGGCAGATACAGGTGCTTGTTTAAGTGCAACTATAGAATTCTCTACTTTCCCCATTCTCCTTCCTAGAACTGATGGAATTACATGAGTTTTAGCATTATCCTTTGTAAGATAGTCTTCGACCTGTTGATTGATTGAAGTAAGGTCTCAAAACCCTCCTGTGCATTTCACAGGGATCAACGGTGTGTGTAATTAATCACATAGATTTTCCACACATATTGGAAACAATTCTTTTTGAGGGAGTGCTAAACATAAGGAATATGTTAATCCCTTCCATCGAGCAATGAAATCTGAAAATCTTTCATTTTCCCTTTTCATACAATTGGTAAGATCAAAAACTATCGTCTTTGGAAACGTTGACCTAAATTGAAGAATAAATCTTTGACAGAGATCTTTCCACCCAATAATTGACTAAGATTGCAAACTTGTATACCAGACAAAAGCATGCCCTTGTAATGACTTCACAAAACACCTGAGCTTAACTGATTCTTGTTGTTGAGGAGTTCCCATCATATGATCACAACAAGAAACATAATGTGTTAAGTCTTTTTCTAGATCTACCAAACCATTAAAAATTGGGAATGTGGTATTCAAAAAATTTGATTGGGGAGGAATTGAATCAACCCATTTATGGTATGCTTTCCTTTCCAATTAAACTTGTGCATGTTTTCCTTCCATAGCTTCCAACCGAGCTGTTAATGACTCGATGGTAGTTATTAATTTTTGAGAAACATCTGGTTGAGCGTGGACCTAAGCAGGTGCAATAACTAGAGTTTGGATGGGTGTGGTTACTGGTACTCCAAATGATGGTAGTACTACTGGTTGTTGTCATGCATGACCCATAGGATTGGACTTGTGAGGGTGTACTTATGAAGGAGGATATTCTTGATCCATCCTAGTAGCTGCAATGAATTTCCTTGACTGACTAACTCCAGCACGCTTAGGAGGAAGACTACCTTGAAGTAGTTCTGCATTTAACCTCCTTAACTCCTTCATTGCTTCTTCCTGGTGTGCGAACCTTTCCTCTAATGAGAGTGATTGGACTTCTACAAAGGTAGGGTGGGATGTAACCTGACTTTTACCTTTTTTCTTGGTATGTGCCTTTCTGGAGTATGGAAGGTCATTAGCCGAAAGAATATCTTGCCTATGGGTAGCCCTATAGCTTCTAGTATGCACACCTTTTTCATTTATTTCTGTGTGTACAGCCTCTTGAATAGGAAATTATTCATTTGATTCCTTTGAGTGAACCTCATGTTGTAGGGGATCAATGACAACGACATTGATGACATTTATCGATGCATAATGCATTGCATCCCTTCTGTCGGCATTTCTACGATACTGTCTTCTTCCATGTCCTTGATGAGACATTGCCTTTTGTTTGGTTCATCCCTCGGGAACTTCTTGATGAACAATATTTTGGAGGTAATCTCCTGATAATTTGGCTCTGAGTTACTCTTGTGGCATCTTCCCTAATCGAGAGAAGACTGAATTTCGCTCAGGAAGAGATTGAGAAATTGAAAAAGTCTCCAGTCTGGTGGACTGGGGCTGTTCCTACTGTTCATGCTCAACTCCTCGAATCCTATCTGTTGATCTTGAGGGTTGGATTAAAAGATTCCCTAGTCTGGAAATATGAGGTGGCTCTTTAGCTACTACATCTGAAACTTTCTTAAAATCTCTCTTGATTTTGCGGACTTTAGTTCGGAAATTAGTCGGATGCATCATCTGACATCCACTAAAATCACTTGGCTCAGATGACCGTTGTATTATTTCTGACACTTCTGTCACCTAAAGTTGTGCATTCTCTAAATGAGAATCCTATTAGATATTCTCATTTGCTTGATGCAATAGTAATCTGACAACTTGTTCTTTATATGACTGACTTTGAGAAGAACTAGTTGAGGCATATTCTTGGGAAAGCCTTTGATTATGCACAAAACCAGCTAGATGTGTCCAGCCATGGGAAATAACATTGCATGAGACCACCTTTGGAGGTCTTTGTTGACTAGAGAGTAAAGTGAAATGCAGTGCTCCATGAACACCCCATCCCCTGATATGAATACCAGATGGGGCATTGGTAATTAACTGGCGCAACCTTTTTAACATGCCAAGGCATGAACGTTGAAGGGATCTCTGCTGCTTTTCAACCTTTGGATGTTGGGAAACTGAGAGAGATGCCAAATCAATTTGGCGTTGTAACCCTTCTATTATCTTGACATGATTTTCATATTCATCATAAGATGATATTTTCTCTTTTAAGTGATAGAGTTTTCCGCATGTTGAGACAAATATCGTGAATACAATCTTCAGTCAAAATTTCTAGAATATCATACTGAGAGTCATCCAAAGGCTAAAACATGACTGATAATTCAACTTCTACCAGTTTTTTTCTTATATTCAGCACTTACTCCTTATCATTTGATGAAGATTATTCTACCTGATTGGACCAAAGCAGGTGCTTCTTTGTTGCTTCATCAGATTCAACAAGATTGGTAGAGAATTCATTTGTTAAATTAGAAGATGAATAACCCATAGGTGGTTTGGAGAATGACCTACACCCCAGGATATCTTCTGATTGAGAAAGTATTTCACCCACTAGCGGTAAGGCATCAGAGATGACTGGCATCGCATTTGAAAGTTTCTCAAGATAAGAGGGATTTCTCGTTACTGCATTGCCCATTGAATAATTTTCTAGGCAATGTGAATTACTAATGAGGAGAGGAATTTCGCAGCTAAATTCATCATTATGGGGAGGACCACCCTAGTGGGTTATAGAAAAAGATGAAACCTCTTGCTCCTTGGTCTTCTGGCCACGCAGAGGATTATTGTGGCTCTCATCTGAGGATGATACTTCGAGATCGACTGAATTTTCATAAAGTAATCCTTCATGAGGAAATTTATGATGAAGACCTTCGGAATTATTGTTGTTACTTATGGAATTTGGAAATGAGAGAGTATAATCTTGAGTTGCAACAGACAATTGTATGAGCGCATCAAGAACTCCAGCATCGAGCAAGACCTTATTGCAGATTGGATCTTTATTTCTCGACTGTGCTGGACGAGTCTTTTTCTTAGATGCCATCTTACTGAATTTGGAAACCAATTTTTGAAGAAAGTGGTTATTATGGGTAGGTGTATGTGCCCTCTCAGGAGAAATTGTCAGGTTAGGCTGATTATCTCCATTCAAATTGGGTGTATGTGCCCGACTTGATTGTCCGTATGACATGGGGGAGTATTCCCCACAACCCTCATGGACTAGGATAGAGGTGTGTATCTTCTCCGGAGTGATATGTTGACGAGTCACTCCACTGATAGGGATAGATTTATGATTCTTTCCCTTTGATGCTGCTGAAGTTTTTATAATATTTTGAGAGCTATCCAAAATATGGGTAGGGATTTGTTTCTTCCCTTTCCCCATTATCAAAATGTGCTTGGTGACTTTAGCTACCAGAACGGGAATATACGTCCATTCCGTGTCTAGAGTAGGTTTATGTGCCTGCTCCTATACTACTTTTCCTATCAATGAATTCTGACAGTACTCATATGTGGGGGCAGAAATATGTGTTTGCCTCCTGCTTGTCATTGGAGCTTTCCAATTGACATCTCCGGGTGCTACCAATCGAGACTGTTGGTTAGCCTGATGAATTACAGGTGTATGTGCCTACTGATTGTTCTCCACCATATTTAATTGGAGAGTTTCTTTGGTTGTAGTCAGACGAGCTTGCTAACTAGTTGATGAATTATAAACAGGTGTATATGTCTGCCTATAATACTCCGCCGGAATTGCCTGGTGGGATTGGTGTGTTACTGCCAGACGAGTCTGCTGGGTAGTAAAATCAGGACGAATAGGAGTATATGCCCGCTCATTGTTTTCCATCAAGTTATCTTGATGGACTTCTCCGGAGGGGGCAGAAGTAAGAACCTTCTCCCTGTTGTCTGAATTTTTCCTCTGACGGTCCGTCTTGCGTGCTTAGGTTTGAGGAACCTGAGCCGGACCCCTAAAGGCGATACCCTCATCATGTTGAGGGTGCACTACCACACGAGTCTCGCGGTGATTGTTGATTGGATCCCTTGGAAAGGACTCCTTTATTCTTGAATTGAGGCCTTGGTTGACCTTTTAATTCACCTCCCTATAATACGGGAGAGACTGGTGATTGCGTTCCGGGGATAATGACCCGAAACGGTTGGAGACGGTGGTTGGAACCACCTGCTTCTTGACCACTGGTCATTGCTGTCTGGACAACCAGGGTGAGTTACTAACATGGAGGGCTTGTCGAGCGGCCTCCTGATTCGGGATGGTACCATGTTGACTGTATTCCCTCTCCAATGCATTTGAGACCCGGCATTGAAGACACTGAGTAGGTGATGTCATCCTCAGAGCGGATGACGATCCACCAGAAGTAGAAGCCGAGGCATTCACAGGTGTGAACTTTAAAGAATCCATTTTTGTATTGAATAGAGATATTGGAAAAGAGTGCCTATTTAATTTAACAGACGTAATAAAGATAATCTTGGCAAGACTACATCTTTTTGGTGAACACATATGTGATTGATTGCTTTGTTGGCCCTCACATTGAGTTAAATAGGGGCCTAAAAATATGTAAAACATTATTTAACTTGGTTAAGGATTCACATCGGGTTCACCATTTTTTGTTCCTTCTGGAAATGGGAATGACCTTGTTTATTTAAGGTTCAAACTTTCCAATTGGTTTCTAACGGTTTTATTCATAGAACCGGAAACATCCAATGATTCTATATCCATTTGGAATTACTTTCCAAAGGTAGGTGCTCATTCATTGTGGACAGATGAGGCTTAAGAATTTTCATTGGTCGAGAGGATGGGAGTTCAGACTCATCACACCTTTTTGGGGGGAATTATTGTCTACTCTGGGACTCTCTTATAGATTTAAGTTATGTTCATGAATCCATATTAATTTACCAAGTATGAAAATGAGTTTTTTCTTTAGATTTAGAAATCAAAGATTGATAGGTATGGGATTTTTAGAATATTTTATATGTATTTGAGGTTATTCATAGATAGAGAATCATCCGTAGAGATTCTTAGTCAATGATATCCTTCAACACATTATATAGAAATCTCTTGGTTATTATGATAACCATACTTGTTTTAAAGCCACTCAGTGGGGAACTTGAAGTTTATTTTCGTTCAGAAAGACATGGATTATTTCAGAGTTGGGATCGTACCCACAGATGGGATACCTACATATCCTTATTAAAAAGCAAGGAATCAGAACCCATGTAGTTTGATAGGAAGGATATAGTTTAACTTCATATGGGATAAAAAATAATTAATGAAAGATGGGCTTGAACCTTAGAAAGGCTTCCTACATACTCTACTTTTAAGGAAGAGATCAAATTCCACATAGTTCGGGTGAAGAAGTATGATGTTTATTCATGATTAATGGCCCAAAGAGATATGTTGTAATTACTTTTACACTCTAAGATCACACGAGTCATGCTCGGTGTGAGAAACAACAGGTATCAGTAAAAATGACGATTGTGCCACGAATGATGCAATCATAAGAAATGATGTGAGGCTTACATATGTATGACTGCCCAAGAACAAGGTCCATTAATGTATTTTTACTTTATGGAGATTTGGGATTTTAACCCAGGACTTACTCTTGAAAAGGAATCCCAAATTAAGAGGGACTTATGATTGGTTATATTCCTGATAAGGAGGCCCAAAATCAAAAGAAATTAAGACTGGGGCTTACTCTTGAGGAGGATGCCCAAATAAAGGAAATTATGATTGGGACTTACTCCAGAGAAGGATTCCCATATTAAGAGGACTTGTAATTTGGGGATTACTCCTGAGAAGGAGTCCAAAGTCAAAATATCTTTTCAGAATTCCTTTCAGATAATGAAGCCAACAAACGAACTACGCCACAAATGGATTTGAAGATGGTTTTGAAGGCTATCTTTGAAGAGGAGAGGTGGATTTGAAGAAAGGAGGTGACTAGGAAGGAGGAACACAAGTATTGTTCTGGCGCACAAGTTCTGGTCACGCAAGTATACTTGGGCGACATGAGTCACCTTGGGAGATGAAGAATCCATAGGGTAATACTTGGGAGACTTTGAACTCAAGCCCTTAGTATCATCCCTAGAGGCTTCCAGAAGGGTGGCGCGCAAGTTCCCTTGAGAGGGAAAGGTGGAGCGCAAGTTTCTTCACTTCCCTTAAGGGATGGACACTTAGGCACGCATGTATTGATGAGTTCTAATACTTAGGCCTTATTCTTCCTCTTTAGAACTTCCATTCTAGGTAAAGAATTAACTTAGAAGTGTTCATAAGACGTTATACAAAGACTTGGGCGGCCAGAGCTTGAATCTGAGTTTTGGAAAATTTGTCCCTCAAATGGGGGGCCCACAGGGGCTATTTATAGGCCACTGAACACCTTGGAAAAAAAAGGAATTGGGCGCGCATGTGACTTTCGTGACCCAAATGTGGCATGCAAGTGACTTGTGCGACCAAAATGAAACTTGCGCGGCCCATTCTTAAAGGGTTCCTTGTTCATGCCTTTGTAAATTTTTGATGCTCTTCAAAGGATGACTCTATTTGTTCTTAAAGTATTCCCCTTTTCCATTTGTTAGACTCTATGACGGAAAGGAGAATCAACAAAAGTCCCCCCTCATAGTTGGATCCAAAAAAGGAAAGAGGATTTGACTCTGAGGAAAATGAGAAACAAGAGTTATGTGGCGCACATGTGGTAGGTGCGCAGGTTCTGGCGCCCAGGTTCTGGCATGCAGGGTTGTGGGATCGCCTATATATATGAGTTTCACTTCACGCAAACCATCCTGCCTTCCGAGTTTTTGAGCTCTAGTCGTGCAAGTGTCTGCATCTCTTTGGTCGCTCGCTTTTTTCTTGTGTCGCGCTTCTCCAATAAGATTTTGACTTGCGTGACAGTACTTGCGCGACCATACTTGCGCAACCACACTTGCGTGACCACACTTTCGCGACCACACTTGTGCGCCTTAATACCTTAGCCATTTTTTTGTTTTCCTCACAAGTATTTCATAAAAAACAGACTTATTTAAAAGTTAATTGTTAGATCTTTGTGCAGATTCAATGGCTCCCAAAATAATTGGATCGAATAATGAGTTGGATAGCAAGAGAATTGATGATATGATGAACATTGTTGGCCATGACTATTATGATATCTGTGACAGTAATCTCTCAAATTTGGCCAAGTACTTGAAGAAATATCATGTCAATTTCCCACAGAGTATTTACTTGCCTTTATATGGCCATGGTCATCTGTAAGGAGTAAACCTTCCAGATGCAAAGAACTATATTCCTCATTCCTAGTTTCATACTTATACCAATTTTGCTTCAGCAAATGTCTCAGTTGAAGGATCATTTTTTAATGATGGAACAGTGGAGAAGGCATACATAATACATCATAGCCCATGTACTCCAAATATGAAACCTCACAAGCCTGAGCTGCAGCCGCATTGCTATCCCTCCATTTTCTAAAATTCTCAAATGGATCAATCCAAGGGATGGAAAAAGATTTGGGATTTCCATCCCAGAGGAGGTGTGCGGCCGACTTGGATGTGGTCATATTGGGTGCGACATACCTGTGCAGAGTTTGTCAAGGATCTGAAAGGAGCTGCAATATATGAAGTCATCTGGGCTAGGTAAACATATGTCTACAGGAATGGTAATTTTGTGTCGGAGCTAATCAGCTGCTGGAGCCCATAAACCAATTCTTTCTATCTGACTCATGGAGAAGTAGGAATCAGTTTGTGGGAGGTCTACAAGATATTGGAAGCTCTAATATATGATGAATTCATTCCCCCCAAGGTGACCTAGAATGATTCGGAGAAGACTCCAGCTTTGAATCGAGAGTTATTGAAAATTTTCCACAAGCTCAAGAATCAAAAGTCCACAAAAACGCATTCTAGAAAGGATATTCATCCAGAGTAGTGGATGGAAATGTTTCTTATCAAGAAGAAGGATAAGGGGCCCACATGTACTTGTCCTACCAGCTTCCCCAGAATAGAGAAGAGGGGTGCTCTTGGAACATTCTGTCCAACTCTAGAAGCGGGAGAGTTTGAAATGTGGGGGTATGAAGTGGACCAAAGAATCCCAGAGAAGACCCATCTGGTAGGATTTTTAGCTTTGTGTCTCAGTGTTTATCTTCTTCCAGTTATGGATTCTAAGGGAGGCATCAGGCCAGGGACCTTCGTTGTTGCAGCCAAGTTGGATGAGAGGAAAATGGTTAGGTTGGCCACCCTGATTTTGGTGAAGATTCATAGGAGCTTACTCCATGTCTATATGGGTAAGTCTCCTTTGAGAATAGTGGGACCATTCCATGTTTTGTGGGGATGTATTTCCACTCACTTCAGGACTTATGTTGTACAGAGCGGAGTATAGGTTCCTGGAAGTTCTTTTAGGCCATTGGTGCAAGCCTTTTCTGGAATTTCTCCATTGTCCCTCAATACTTATGATCTAAAGGTGAGGCTAAGCATGTTCAAGGAATTTCATTTATTTCCTTATGGAAACCCACCAACCGGGTGGTTTTTTGATGATGGAACAGCTAGTCTGGAATTGAGGTCGTACATGCTGGCTTGCAGAGATGGTGTATTGGCCCCCATAATTGACAGAGAGATTATATGAAAGGCCTATGCTCCATATAGATTTGCAGGCCAATTCAAGTGTCTATAACAGATTATTTTATCCCCTCCTATGCATGTCAGGTCAGAGCAGAATCCAATGGTTTCCCGACAACTATGGTTGCTAATAGTTGTGGAGAAGACCGGGGCAGTGTTTCATCTACCAGTTGCTGGAGCGGCGAGTCAATTGACTACATGGTATGCCGAGAACTGGGTAGAATCATACCCTGAAGGGGTACTGAATCATCTGGTTCCTTGGGTGGGGACAAAAAAGAGAACTTTCAGGAAATAAACCCATTTTTCTGGAAGGTGACTCTTCCTCACCCAGAGCTGACTCACCGGGTTCCTCACCCGGGGCTGATTCACCGGATTCCCAGGATGGGGATGATGTGGCACGACATGCTTGAAAGCGGCCTTGTGCCATATATAATCCTTCTTCCAGATTCAAGAGACCTACTCCATCAACTCCTGGTGAGTTATATCATTTAAGGAAATTTAGTGGCCATTATTTTATAGAGCAACAAGTTTCATTTTCTTATCCTTTATCTGTGATTGCAGGAGCTGAGAAGAAGTTGAAGTCCCTGATTGTAGGACCCTCCTCGCGGCCTTCGAGTGAAAATGCTGAATATTTACAACCAGAGGCTATCCAGACATGGCAGAGTCTATATTGTGATGCTGAAACCTCCTGGATTGACTTATGTGAAGGGCTACATATCCCTGGAGTGGGGAATCTCTGGGGTTCTACTGATATTCGCTTCGAGGATAACCCCGATGAAGTGCTAGCTTACATCAGAGATCTGGAGATGCTCATATATACCACTAATGATTCCATTCCTATCACCAAGCGGGTGAATGAAATGATGGATCGTGGCACCACTAAGGGGATTGGTGCTTTAGTAGACAAGGAGTGGCATGATTACGTGGCTCCTGAAGATATAAGTTTCTTTCCTTATTTTCTTAGCAACTTGATTTCAATCAAATCTTTGTTACTCAAGTAAATTAATTTCTTCATCCTGTATCTTGTTAAGAAAGGAACTACTGAGGTTCCTTCACCACAGTACATCCCTGCTGACACCTCTCTTGGAGCTGTTGAATCTCCTCGTAAGCCGGGCGAGGTATCTCCAGGTCATAAATCCATGGACAAGGAGTTATAAAGGGCTTTTCACTCTCCAATACCTATATTTGGAGGTGACAATGTCAACACACTCAAAATGTCAAAGAATCAAAGGCATCGAAGGAAGAAGTACACAACTAAACGCTTCATCAGTAGTGGTAAGTCCTTCGGATAGTCATGAATCCAAACTCATGAAAATATTGCTCATATTTCTTGGGATTGAAGGGGATTCCTCGATTTCTCCTCTAAGGGGGAGGACTGACCCTCCTCTGAGGACGATGGAGGGTGCTGGTGAACAGTCGCAAATTCATGCTGACTTGGTTGCTCCTGAAGAAATAGTGAGAGAAGGAGAGCCATCGTCTGGTCCCAGTACTGCTCTTGTTGCTGCTGCAAGGGAAGAAGAGCCTACTTCTGGTAAATTAACAATATTTCATAGAAATTTGAATGAAAACATCAACTGGCTTCCATTATATGATGCTTTTGGTTCAACACTTGCACCAGAACATTTGGCGGTCACTGAAACTGACTCTGTAATTTTCTTTGAAGAAGTTGTTCGGGGTCGGAGGTCATAGGAGGAGGGTTTCCAAGAAGACACATCAAATTCTCCCACTGGTGAGACTAACCAGGAATCTGAGATATCACTGGTTGAAATGATGAAACTTGGAGAGTCTTTTGAATACATTTTATATCATGTTAAATTACCATGTAATTTAGAAGATTTTGGACGTGAGTGTTATCCTTCATCCTATTAAAAATTTCTTATTACATATCTAACCATGATTGGTTGAAATGTGCAATTCCATTTGAGAAAGATGCTGATCTGCCGATGCCTGAAGGGGGTAGAGAAAACCCTATCATTGCAGAGACGCTAGCTCAAGTGGAGATTAACCCGACCGAGCTTCCTGAAATCCATCCTGAAAATCCTGTTGAAGCTAAGAAAGATGGGTAGGATCCTTCTCATGTTGTTGATCTACCGTTGGGTAAAAGATGATAATATTTTTGGCTGTACTTAAATTGTAAAACAGCTAAACAACTTTTTATTATCCTTTGGAACTAATCAAATCTTTCAATTGACTATGCAGGGACATCAATTTCAGTGGCTAAATCCAGAGGTGAAGCCTTAGCCTTCGCCCCAATGGGAGTAGAAAGTGAAGTACCAAGGGCCATGGGGGAAGGAGCAGAACAGGGAACTTCTTTAAGTGAATTAATCCAGGACTATATTCCCCCCTATGATAGTGATGTTGAGTCATACCCAGAGGTGCAGAAGGCACTCTAATTCTCACATCGCAAGGCATGGCAGAATATATGGAAGATCATATCTGAAGTGCCTCTTGAAGAGTTGTCTTCGAAGATCCCGTGACTATCATCCTTGTTCGTCATGTTAGGACTTGGTGGTTTTGGATATCAAGAGATCCATGCCTCGGTAAAACAAGTCATCTTAAGGGGGGAGCAGGAGAAAAAGTACCGTCAAGATCTGACCAAAGAGAGGTTGTTGACCAATATTGGTGAATTCGAGGTTGCGGTGTCCCGAGATGAGGTTGATCATGCTGCAAAGTTGAAGGAGCTAAAGCATAAGATCAAGGAGAAAGTTGTCCAACAGATGCACCTTTAGCAACAGTTAGATGATGTTACTGGGGAACTTGACCAGCTTAACAATTAACTGAAATGAGTCCAAACGAATGGTATGAAATCCATCACAGATGCCAAGAAATCACTCCATCAATCTAAAAAGAGTTAAGTTGGTCGAGTGAATGAACTTCAAGTGGATTCTCATGAAGCTCGGGATGCTGTAAATCAAATGAAGAGTTATGTTGAAATCCTCTTGTAATTCTTGAAAAAGAGAAGATACTCCAATCTTTGGATGTTCTTCTAATCTTGTGCATCAATGAAAAAGACATTCCATCTTCAATCATTTGTACCTGCATTCTCTTGCTAAATACTTATATATATATATATATATATTACCTAAGCCAATGGGATTTAGTAAGCATAGTTTGATTTTTGCTAGGATTATACAAACAACCCTTCAAACTTTGCATTTTTTGTTGCTCAATATTGCCTAAATCATATAATATGTACGTTTAGTGAGCTGGGACTCGACTTTTATTCAGAATTTATTTTACAAGTTCCCAATTTAATGAGTACCCTATCTTTTTTGGTAGTTTAAAGTCATGCATATCAGACATAAAAAGGCTAATGTTTAAGGTCGAATAGCTTTGACCAAATGGATTAAAATTGACTCAATTCCTTGATAATTTGTTTGAAAACATATTACCACATTCAAGTATGGGGAAAACATGTAAACTATAACTTAAGAAATTTTGAATCTAAGGGATGATATGGAAAAAGGGATAAAAGGCATTAGAGGAAGTATTTCCTAAGAGTGAATTTACCACTATTTAATAAACCCGTTAGGGGGTTGAATTATATAGGGACACTTAAGGACATTGGATGCATAGTCAAATAATAGAATCTTTTGGCTGACAGGTCCGTTATATAGACTACTTATGCAAGGCCACCTAGGGGAATGTGGAGCATAGTCAGACAAAAGAACTCTCAGAAATTTTTACTTTTTTATTGCTAAAAGACAGTGGAAGTTTATGGAGATTCAAATTTTCCATAGCACAGAGTCTTCTGTATGGAGAGAGGTACTTGAATATGGATAGGATATTCCCAATCAAGATTATCAAAGAATTTGAGGAATGTCACTCCTGCAAAGGTCTGACCCAAATGTTGGGAAGGGAAATATAAACCATAGACTTGAATACTTTCAGATCATGAAAAAGAGTATGGGAAAAATATGTTAAGGATGAATGTTTTTTTGTGGATCCCTACATATCGTCGTTAGGACCAATAAGGACAAAAGAGGTTTTCTCCTAAGAATGAAGTTACCACTATTTGAAAAACCAGTTAGGGGGTTTGAATTATGCAGGGCCACTTAAGGGCATTGGCTGCATAGTCAAATAATAGCATCATTTGGATGACAGGTCCGTTATGTAGACTACTTATGCAAGGCCACCTAGGGGCACGTGCTGCATAGTCAGGCAAAAGAATTCCCAGGTATCAGACATTTTGTGACCAGAAGTCAAGAAAAGGGTTATGGAGATCTTGAAGTATTTAAGGTTAGGAGTATGACACATAAAAATGGGCATTGTCCAATGCATGAAAGATATACATAGATCAATGCTGACCATAATCATGTTGTGGCTGGGTCCTGAGTTGAGATTCTAGACTTCACTGCATATCTCATTAGGATGAGAATCAAGCCATATGTAGTTCTTGAAATACAGTTTAAAGTCATGTGGGACGATAGCGTATGAGATCTTAGTTTAAGGTCATAGAGTTCGGACCATAATGAGGGAGACACATTGTGTGTTTGTTATAAACCTGATGTGAATAAAGACCAAGGTTTTCATACCACATTCATGTGCTCATAGGGGGAATTTTCAGCCAAGGGACTGAAAGTGGAATTTGGGGTTAGCCCCAAAGAATTGGGGTTGGGTTTGAGGGATGCTCGAATGTTCCTACATATCCCATAAAGATGGGAATCAAGCCATATGTAGTTATTGAAATAACCTCTGTACAAATTTGGTTCGTACATGTAAAGGGTGAAAGGGGACTTTAGTGAAATGATGGTTGGATCCAAGATTAAAGGTTCGGGAATTTCCATGTATGCACATAGTCCTTGTAATATGAAATGGTTGGAGATCAATGTCAATAATGATTCCCTCTCAGGTGATGGTGTCAAAGATTGTGGTAGTTATTGTTATACAGGACAAAAGTAAGAGTAGTTTAAGGTCATATGCATGGACCGGTGCTTCATAGTTTAGCATCATGTAGCTATGAAGTATTGTTATGCAGTTTAATGTCTTGCAGTGAGGATAATGGGGGACTGTATAGTTTAATGTAATATAGCAAGGACAACGGTGAACCAATGTGAAGATATTGGTTTTTTTTGGGGGGGGCTTCACAGATCAACATCGTATGAGATGGAGGTGAACCGATGTGAATATATTGGTTTTGGGCTTGAACCTTGGAAGGTTGCCTACGTACCCAGCCTAAAAGTCAAGGATCAAATTCCGCATTGTTTTATTGAAGAATGAATTGGTGATCGAGTTGTACTTGAGCACAATGACCTAAATTTGGTGTTGGGACTTACGCGTGCTTAGCGGCCCAGAGAGGGTGTTATGATTTAAGCTTACTCTAAGATCACGTGAGTCATGCTCGGTGTGAGAAAAAAGAGGTAGAAGCAGCCCTAATGATTCACAGTTTAATGTCATGTAGGACATATAAGGGACTGGACATAGTTTAATGTCATGTTGGACAATGGAAGGAGCTATGCAGTTTAATGTCCTGCAACAAGGACAAAATGGACCATGCAGTTTAAAGTCTTGCAGTAAGGATTAATGAGGTGTATTTGTGTTACAAAAAATATTTCTTCAGAAATCTGGCATTGGTTGGAGTCATGATGAGTTCTCCATCCATTGAAATTAAAGAATAACCTCCGTTGGAGAAGACCTTATGTATTGAGTAAGGTCCTTCCCACTTTGACTCAAGCTTTGGAGGTTTCTTTCCTGATATCATTGGAGTTCTAAGGACCAAAACCAATTCTCCTTGAATTAATGAACTAAGATGAAGTTTTTTGTTGAAATCCTGAGCTATTCGATTCTGATAGACTTCCAAGTGGTGCAGGGTTCACAATCATCTTTCATCTAATCGTTCCAATTCATTGAATTGATTTTGAGATTGTTCATCTGTAGATGACTGATCAAAAATGGCTACTATGATTGAAGGTAATTGAACCTCAATGGTCAAGACTACTTCTGTTCCATATACCAATTAATATGGAGTTGACCGCGTAGTAGTGCGGGTGGTGGTCTGATAATCCCATAAAGCATGAAAAAGTTTATCAGGTCATGATTTCTTATCTTTATCCACCATATTTTGTAGTATGTTTGAAAGATTCTTATAGAAGGCTTCTATTTTACCATTATCCACTGCATGATACCAAGATGAATGGTTAGATTTGATGTTGTATTATTGATAAAACTTTCTCACCTCGTATGAACAGAAGTTGGTGTCATTGTCCGTCAATATGGTATGAGGGACACCAAATCTGGTAATGATGTTAGACTTAACGAAGCTAACAATGCCTTTAGAAATAACTTCTTTGAGAGGTATTACCTCTTCCCATTTGGAATAGAAGTCAGTAGCAGTAAGAATATACTTAAACTGCTTGGATGTAGCCAGAGGATAAGGTCCTACTACATCCATTCCCCATGTGGAAAATAGGCATGAGTATTTAGCTGTATGAAGAAACACTAGGGGTTGATGAATGAAATTGGAATATACTTGGCAATAATGACACTTACTAGTGAAATCAACACAATCTTGTATCATTGAAGGCCATAAGTATCCAAGCCTTCAAATTTGATCAGATTGTTTATGTCCAAACTGGTGGGCACCACAAACTCCTGCATGTACTTCATTCATGACAGCCATTGTCTCTTTACCATCAAACATCTGAAGATAATTCCATCAAAACCTCATATGTAGAGAATTTTTTGGTGATATGGGCTATCATAAAGAGTAAAATTGACCACACGTCGTCGGACTTGTTCTTTCCCGGCTCTATTAGGTGGGAGTTTTACATTTTGAAGGTATTCCCTGATAGGTGTCATCCATCCGATAGTATGACCATATGGTTCAGAAATGGGACTGATTTCATTGATTTCATCCATTATGATTTGAAAATAAGGTGAAACTGTACGAAGGTGGCCAATACTGATGATTTTTTCATCCCGGTTTGGATCTGTAAGGGATGTGGCTACATTAGCCAGTGCATCAGCTTGGGAATTTTGTGATCACGGGACATAAGAAAATGTTGGTTCTGAAGTAAATTCCACCATTAACTCTCTAACATAATCATACAAAGGGATTAACTCTTCATTTCTGATGGAATAGTCCCCATTGACTTGTTTGATTACCAAATCTGAATCACCTTTTACCCTCAAGTGATTCACCTATTCCTGAAGAGCCAACTCCAATCCTATGATGAGAGCTTGATATTCTGCTTCATTGTTTGTACCGCCTTCCAAAAATAAGAAGGAATAGGGTATCACTGCCTTTTCTGGGGAAATAAGAACAATTCCATACCAACTTTTTTGAATTTAGGATCTTCCATTTTCTTCCCTATTGGACTTCTGGAATCACTATCAAAGTACATTTACCACGTTTGAGGATTATCTTGAATAGAGAAGACTTCCTCATCCGGAAGTTCAATATCTAAAGATGTATCTTCTACTAAAGGGTGTTCAGCAAGGAAATCAACCAGAGATTAGCCCTTTATTTCCTTTTGAGACACATACTGGATATCAAATTGCTGCAAAATAACTTCCCACCTTGCCAGACGTCATGTAAGCATTGAAAGACTAAGGATAAATTTGAGTGGGTTATTGCAAGATATCAATTGAACCTCATTATGTTACAGGTAGTGTCTCAATTTTTGAAATGCAAATATTAATGCCAGGAAACACTTTTCAATACTTGAATATCAATTTTCTACCTCAAGTATAGTCCGAATAAGATAGTAAAGGCTGTTTTCATTCCTAGTATCATTCTTTTGGGCAAGGAAGGCACCAAATGATCACTATAAAGTTGTTACATAGAGAATAAGTGGTCTTCCTTCAACAAGTGGAATTAATACCTATGGACTCAAGAGATATTTCTTGAGAATATTGAATTCTTCTTGACATTCTTTAGTCCACTGGTAAGTGACTCCCTTCTTCATTAATTTAGTGAAGGGTAAACATTTGCCTGCTAGATTGGTGATGAAACACCGAATATAGGCCAAGTGTCCTTGAAGTCCTCTTAATTCTTTAAAATTTCAAGGAGGTGGCATACCAAGGATTGATTTTTTATTCTGAGGATCAACTTCGATACCACGATGGCATACAAAAAAGTCGAGAAATTTTCCTGAGGTTACCCCGAAATCACATTTCAAGGGGTTCATCTTCAAATTGTGTTGTCGAAGTTTGTGGAATATTATTTCCAGATCAGCCAAGTGATCAGAACGTTGTCTGTATTTAACCACCAAATCATCCACATAACATTCAACAAATTTCCCTAAAAAGGGTTTGAAGATATGGTTCATGTCATGTTGATATGTTACATCTGCATTTTTCAATCCAAAGGGCATTACCCGATAGCAAAACACACCTTGAGGGGAACGGAAAGTTTTAGACTCCTCATCCTCTGGGGCCACTCATATTTGATTGTACCCAGAATAACCATCCATGAAGGAAAGAGCTTCGTAGCCAGTTGTTGCATCAATTAAGAGTTCTGTAATCGGAACTGGAAAATCATCCTTGGGACAATGCCGATTAAGATATCTGAAGTCAATGCAAACTCTAATTTGTCCATTCTTATTTTTCACAGGGACATTATTAGCCATCCATTTTGGGTATTGAACTTCTTTGTCGAAGTTAGCCTTGATAAGCTTATCCACTTCAGCTTCAATTTTGGAGGCATAAGTTGGGTGTGTTCTTCTTGCAGCTTGCTTGAATCCTCGATGTTCTTCTGGAAAACCCAAATGATAAGTAGCAACATCGGGATCAAGCCCTGAAATTTCTGTATAATTCCAAGTAAATACATCTCGATTTTTCCATATAAATTAAATATACATTTCTTTCTCTTCAAGATTCATGGTCGCACTAATTAAAGTGGGGCATGGATCTTCTTTTGTACCCTGATTTATTTCTCTGAGTTCATCTATAGTGGTAGAGATACCTTCTTCAAATGCTGGAGGAGCATCCCTGAGATCTTCCTCTTCTTCTTCAATATGTGTTACTTCTTTTGTTTCTACTTGCATAGTAGATGATGAAGCGGAATTTTCATGACCTCGGGAGAAGTTAAAATTTGAACATCTTGAAGAAGAGACTACCATTTCTGACCCTATTGATGAAGAAGGGTCTTCCTTGGGTAATAAAGAGGAGATGATGGATTGAGAATCTACATCATTGTTCACCTCCGGCATTGCTATAACTTCTTCTAGCCTGGTTGATGAAGTATAGAATTGATGGGTTTCAGCGGATGAAATGAAGACATCTCCATTTAAACTTTCATCATTGCTTGGTGAATCAACAATTTTTCCCATGATTTTTGGCTCAATTTCTGTAATTGACATTATGGAATTTCCATAAGAGTGTTTGGTTTTGCATTTATCCCATCAATTTGACTGATAGGCAACACATAATCTGTACTCACATGTATGAATGGGTTTACTGGAATCTTTTCCAAACCATTTGGAGCATTAATTTCGGTAACCTCTTTTGTCATGGATTTCTTCTTTCCCTCCATGTGATAGAATCTTGCCTCAATTTATTGAGATTCACATGTTTTTAATGAGGATTTATCTCCATAAAATGTCCCAATTTTACCATTGAAACAATATTTGAGACATTGATGGTATGACGAAGGTACGGCCACATGTTGATGTAGCCAAGGTCTTCCAAGAAAAATGTTGAAGGTTTTGTCATGAAGAACAACCAAGAAATCTGAATTAGACACAAGGTCTCCAAACTGAGTTCTGAGTGTAATCTTGCCCAGAGGTTCTTGTTCATTTTTATCATATCCTTGCAACATCAATGTAGAAGGAGATAAATCAGATTTGGTGAGGCCCAATCGACAAAGTGTATGAATAGGGATGAGGTTGAATCCTGAACCATTATCAATGAAATCTTGTCGGATGTCTACATCATTGACCTTTCCAGATAAATACAAAGGTCTAATATGTCCATGTACAACATCATCTTCATCTTCATCTGTAAAAGATATCACTGCATGACATTCTGCAGGATCATTCTCTATATGGTAGACCTCAGCCGCAGTAATTTCAGTTTCGAATTACTGAGGACTTGACAAAGCCTCAATAAGAACCTCCTGAAGATCTTTTGATAGATTCAAGGCTTCCAGAATTGATAACTTGGTCGGTACTTGGGCCAAATGCTTCAAGACATCATAATTTTGATCCAAAGGTCTGTGTTTCCCCACAGGAAACTGTGGTTTTGCAGGTGCCTTAGAAGTTGATGATTTGGAAGTAGATGCATCGTGTATCGGGGTAGGAGTTAGAAATACTCCTATCTTTGGTAGATTAGACCGACTAGGTCTATTTATTTGCTGAGATAAAGAAGGTGTAACCTCTAACCGATCCTCCAAAATAACTGTGTCAGGACTGAATCTACCATGGGTGGAAGAACTTTCTTGTTCATGTTGAGCCCACAGAAGGGATTTTCCACGAGTTTCTGCCACATATACAGTTCTAGAAAGGGTAGGATTGAAATAGTGGCTTTTAGAATATCCACGTCTTCCCCTATATCCTAGACCTCTGTCTCTTCCTCTAATTCCTCTGTTTGATACAGGGAACTCAAGCTCATCAAGATTAAAAATGTGACTGGCATACGAGTCCGTTAAATGAATCATGTTAACAGAACCAAAGATCAACTCTTCATCTGATGAAGATTCTGCCTGATTATCCAGTTCAGGTTGTGCCGTTTGGTAGGGTGGTTCCCGTTCTTTTGAAGCAGATGGAATAAAATCTTCTAGAGTCAAAGATAATTTAGGCTTTGACACGAACTCATCTTCTTTTGACTGCTCTTCTTTCTTTGAATTATACCGCCTCTTTGAGGATTTCCCTTCTTATTAAAGGGATTTTTCTATGGCATTCATAGCAGAAGACATAGTTGGTCGATTCAATTGTGTTTGTAAAATGGAATGAGTTCTTTAGATCATTTTCCTGACCATACAATCATCATATTTCTATGCATTTTTGCTTTTGACTTCATGCCACTTGCCTTCTTTTTCTAGATCAGTAGAAATAACACATGTTACCTGGGCTAAAGAACCTTTTAGTTTTATCTGTCCAGAGTCCACCATCTTTAGCAAGAGTTCTTTGAAGACAAAACACTCCTGAATGAGATGACCCAACATCTGATAAAATGGGCAATAGTTGGGGAGGTCTTCATCTCCTTCCTTGTTCGGCCTTTTGGGCCTTGGAAACTGAACCATGTTGTTTTCCAGAGCCGAGATGAAGTAGCCAAGAAGTTGTTTATTCCATAAAGAATAAACTTTGTTCTTCAAATCTTCAAACTGTTTCTGCCTTTGATATCTTTGATCATCTTAACGAGGCAACTGTTGTTGTTGATGCTCGGGAGTTGGATCCCTTCGATATGATGAAGGTTTTGAAGTGGAAGCAGGTACAGGTGTTTGTTTAAGTGTAACTGTAGCAGTCTCTGCTTTCCCCATTCTCCTTCCTGGAACTGATGGAATTACACAAGTTTTAGCCTTATTCTTTGTAAGAGAGTCTTCGATCTATTGAGTGATTGAAGTAAGGTCTCAAAACCCTCCTGTTTATTTCACAGGGATCAACGGTGTGCATAATTCATCACATAGATTTTCCAGACATATTGGAAACAATTCTTCTTGAGGGAGTGATAAACTTAAGGAATGTGTAAATCCCTTCCATCGAGCAATGAAATATGAAAATCTTTCATTTTACCTTTTCTTAAAATTGGTAAGATAAAAAATTGTCGTCTTTGGAAACGTTGAGCTAAATTGAAGAAGAAATATTTGACAGAGATCTTCCCACCCAGTAATTGACTGAGATTGCAAACTTGTATACTAGACAAAAGTAGACCCTTGTAATGACTGCACAAAACACATGAGCTTAACTGCATATTGTTGTTGAGGAGTTCCCATCATAGGATCAAAATGAGAAAAATAATGTGTTAAGTGTTTTTATGGATCTCCCGAACCATTAAAAATTGGGAATGTGGTATTCGCAAAATATGATGGGGAACGAATTGCATCAACCCATTTTGGGTAATCTTTACTTTCCGGTTGAACTTGTGCATGTTTTACTTCCATACCTTCTAACCGAGCTGTTGATGACTCAATGGTAGTTATTAATTTTTGAGAAACATATGGTTGAGCTTGGACCTAAGCAGGTGCAATAAGTAGAGTTTGGACGGGTGTGGTGACTGGTACTACGACTGATGGTAGTACTACCGGTTGTTGTCGTGCATGACCCATAGGATTGGACCTGTGATGGTGTACTTATGAAGGAGGATATTATTGATCCATCCCAGTAGCTACAACGAATTTCCTTGACTGACTAACTCCAGCACGCTTAGGAGGAAGACTACCTTAAAGTAGTTCTGTATTTAACCTCCTTAACTCCTTCATTTCTTCTTCCTGTTGTGCAACCTTTCCTCTAATGAGAGTGATTGGCCTTATCTAGAGGTAGGGTGGGATGTAACCTGAATTTTACCCTTTTCCTTGGTATATTCCTTTCTGTAGTATGGAAGGGCATTACCCGAAGGAATATCTTGCCTCTAGGCAGCCCTCTGGCTTCTGGTATGCACACCTTCTTCATTTATTTCTGTGTGTACATCCTCTTGAATAGGAACTTCTTCATTTGATTCCTCTGAGTGAACCTCATGTTCTGGGGGATCAGTGAAAATTACATTTATTGATGCATAACGCATTGCATCCCTTCTTTCAGCATTTATGTGATACTATCTTCTTCCATTTACTTGATGAGACATTGCCTTTGGTTTGGTTGATCCCTCAGGAACTTCTTAATGAACCGTAATTTAGAGGCAATCTCCTGATAATTCAGCTCTGCGTTCCTCTTTTGGCTTCTTCCCTAATCGAGAGAAGACTGACTTTCCCTGAGGAAGAGATTGAGAATTTGAAAAAGTCCCCAGTCCGGTGGACTGGGGCTGTTCCTGCTCAACTCCTCGAATCCTATCTGTTGATCCCAAGGGTTGGATTAAAAGAGTCCCTTGTGTGGAAGGATGAGGTGGCTCTTGAACTGCTACATCTAAAACTTTCTTAAAAGCTCTCCTGATTTTGCGGACTTTAGTTCAAAAATTAGCCGGATGCATCATCCGACATCCACTCAAATCACCTAGATCAGATGACCGTTGGATTATTTTTGACACTTCTATCACCCGATGGTTTGCATTCTCTAAACGAGAAGCCTGTTCGATATTCTCATTTTCTTGATGCAAGAGTAATTTGACAACTTGTTCTTTATATGCCTGACTTTGGGAAGAACTAGTTGAGGCATGTTCTTGGGAAAGCCTTTAATTATGCACAAAACCAGCTAGATGTGTCCATCCATGGGAAATAACATTGCATGAGACCACCTTTGGCGGGCTTTTTTTACTAGAGAGTACAGTGAAATGCAGTGCTCCATGAAAACCCCATCGCCTGATATGAATACCATATGGGGAATTGGTAATTAACTGGCGCAACCTTTTTTACACGCCAATGCATGAATGATTAAGGGTTCTCTGCTGCTTTTCAACCTTTGGATGTCGGGAAACTGGGAGAGATGCTAAATCAATTTGGCGTTGTAACCCTTTTATTATCTTGACATGATTTTCATATTCATCATAAGATGATATTTTCTCTTTTAAGTGACAAAGAGTTTCCACATGTTGAGACGAATATCGTGAATTCAATCTTTAGTTAACATTTCTAGAATATCATACTGAGAGTCAGCCAAAGGCCGAAACATGACTGATACTTCACCTTTCTCCAGTTGTTTTCTCATATTTAGCACTTCCTCCTTATCATTTGATGAAGATTCTTCTACATGATTAGACCAAATATGGTGCTTCTTTGTTACTTCATCAAATTCAACAAGATTAGTAGAGAATTCATTTTTCAAATTAGAATATGAATGACCCAGAGGTGGTTCGGAGAATGACCTACACCTCGGGCTATCTTCTGATTGAGAAAGTATTTCACCCACTTGCGGTAAGGCATCATACATGACTGTCTTCGCATTTGTAAGTGCCTCAAGATAATAGGGGTTTCTCGTTACGGCATTTTCCATTGAATAATTTCTAGGAAATGTGAATTACTACTGCAGAGAGAACTTTCGTAGCTACATTCATCATTATGGGGAGGACCACCATGGTGGATTACAACAAAATATGAAACCTCTTTCTCCTTGGTCTTCTGGCCACGCAGAGGGTTATTGTGGCTCTCATCTGAGGATGATACTTCGAGATCGACCAAATTGTCATGAAGTAAGCCTTCATGAGGAAATGTTTGATGAAGACCTTCAGAATTATTTTTGTTACTTCCGGAATTTGGAAATGAGAGAGTATAATCTTGAGTTGCAACAGATAATTGTCTGAGCACATCAAGAACTCCAGCATCGAGCAAGACCTTATTGTAGATTAGCTCTTGATTTCTCGACTTTGTTGGACGTGTCTTTTTCTTAGACGCATTCTTACTGACTTTGGAAACCACTTGTTGAGGAAAGTTGTTATTATGGGCAGGTGTATATACCTACTCAAGAGAAATGGTCAGGTTAGGCCGATTATCTCCCTTCAAATCGGGTGTATGTGCCTGACTTGATTGTCTGTATGACATGGGGGAGTATGCCCCACAACCCTCCTCGATTGGGAAAGAGGTGTGTATCTGCTCTGGAGTGATATGTTGATGAGTCACTCCACTGATAGGGATAGATTTATGATTCTTTCCCTGTGATGCTGTTGATGTTTTTATAATATTCTGACAGGTATCCAGAATATGAGAAGGGATTTGTTTTTTCTATTTTCCCATTGTCTGAATGTGCTTGGTGACTTCAGCTACCGGAACGGGAATATACATCCATTCCGTGTCTGGAGTATGTGTATGTTCATGCTCTTGTCCTCCTTTTCATATCAATGAATTATAACAGCACTCATATGTGGGGGTAGAAAATTGTGTATGTCTCTTTATTGTCATTGGAGCTTTCCAATTGACATCTCCGGGTGCTACCAAACGAGACTGTTGGTTAGCCTGATGAATTGCAGGTGTATGTGCCTGCTGATTGTTCTCCACCATATTTAATTGGCGAGTTTCTTTGGTTGCAGTCAAATGAGCCTGCTGACTAGCTGATGAATTATAAACAGGTGTATATTCCTGCCTATAATACTCCACCGGAATTGCCGGGCGGGATTGGCGTGTTACTTCCAGACGAGTCTGATGAGAAATAAAATCAGGACAAAAGGGTGTATATTACCGATCGTTGTTTTCCATCAAGTTAGCTTGATGGACTTCTCCGAAGGGGCTAGAAGTAAGAACCTCCTCCCTGTTGTCTGAATTTCACCTCTGACGGTTCGTCTTGCATGCTCAGGTTTGAGGAACTTGAGCCGAACCCCTAAAGGTGATACCCTCATCATGTTGAGGGTGCACTACTACACGAGTCTGGAGGCAATTGTTGATGGGAGCCCTCGGAAAGGACTCTTGTGTTATTGAATTTAGGACTTGGGTGACCTCTTCATTCACCTACCTATAATATGGGAGAGACTGGTGATTGCGTTCTGGGGATAATGACCCAAAATGGTTGGAGATGGTGGTTGGAACCACCTGCTTCTTGATCATGGATCATTGCTGTCCAAACAACCAGGGTGAGTTATTAACTTGGAGGGCTTGTTGAGCGGCCTCCCGAGTC
The DNA here is from genome assembly GCA_963277665.1 of Viscum album. NCBI lineage: Eukaryota > Viridiplantae > Streptophyta > Magnoliopsida > Santalales > Viscaceae > Viscum > Viscum album. Next base: position 1,282,652,987 of record OY728155.1, on the reverse strand, counting down.
AGGATGGTACAATGTTGACGGTATTCCCTCACCAATGCATTTGAGACCCAACGTTGAAGCTGCTGAGTAGGTGATGTCGTCCTCAGAGCGGGCGAGGATCCATCAGGAGTAGTAGCCAAGGCATTCAGAGGTGTGAACTTTAAAGAATCCATTTTTGTATTACAGATAGATCTTGGAAAAGAGTGCCTATTTTATATAACAGACATAATCAAGATAATCTTGGCTAGACTACGTCTTTTGGATGAACACATATGTGATTGATTGCTTTGTTGGCCCTCACATTGAGTTAAATAGGGTCCTAACAAATAAGTAAAACATCATTTAACTTGGTTAAGGATTCACATCGGGTTCACCATTTTTTTCCCCTCTAGAAATGGGAATTCCCTTGTTTGTTTAAGGTTCAAACTTTCCAATCAGTTTCTAACGGGTTTATTCATAGAACTGGAAACATCCAATGATTCTATATCCATTTGGACCTACTTTCCAAAGGTAGGTGCTCATTCGTTGTGGGCTAATGAGGCTTAAGAATTTCCATTGGTCAAGAGGATGGGAGGTCAGACTCATCGCACCTTTTTGGGGGGAATTATTGTCTACTCCGGGACTGTCTTATAGATTTAAGTTATGTTCACGAATCCTTATTAATTTACCAAGTATGAAAATCAATTTTTCCTTTAGATTTAGCAATCAACGATTGATAGGTATGGGATTTAGAGAATCTTTTAGATTTATTTGGGGTTCTTCATCGATAGAGAATCATCCGTAGAGATTCTTAGTCAATGGTATCCTTCAACACATTATATAGAAATCTCTTGGTCATTATGATAACCATACTAGTTTCAAAGACACTCAGTGGGGCACTTGAAGTTTATTGTCTTTCATAAAGACATGGATTATTTCAGAGTTGGGATCATACCCACAGATGGGAAAAGTACGTATCCTTATTAAAAAGAAAGGAATCAAAACCCACATAGTTTGATAGGAAGCATATAGTTTAACGTCATATGGGATGGAAAATAATTAATGAAATATGGGCTTGAACATTATAAAGGCTTCCTACGTACTCTACTTTTAAGGCAGAGATGAAATTCCACATGGTTAAGGTGAAGAGGTATGATGTTTATGCAAGATTATTGGCCCAAAGAGAGATGTCATAATTACTTTTACACTCTAATCTCGCGCGATTCATGCTCAGTGTGAGAAACAAGAGGCATCAGTAAAACTGATGATTGTGCCATGAAAGATGCAATCATAATAAATGATGTGGGGATTATGTATGCATGACTACCCAAGAGCAAGGTCCATAAATGTATTTGTAATTTACGGAGATTTGGGATTTTAACCAGGGACTTACTCCTGAAAAGGATGTCCAAATTAAGAGGGACTTATGATTGGGTATATTCCTGAGAAGGGGGCCCAAAATCGAAAGAAATTAAGATCGGGGCTTACTCTTGAGGAGGATGCCCAAATAAAGGAAATTATGATTGGGACTTACTCCTGAGAAGGTGGACCATATTAAGAGGACTTATAATTTGGGGCATACTCCTGAGAAGGAGGCCCAAATAAAAATATCTTTTCAGAATTCCTTTCATATAAGGAATCCAACAAAGGAACCATGCCACAAATGGATTTGAAGAGGGTTTTGAAGGCTATCTTTGAATAGGAGAGGTGGATTTGAAGAAAGGAGGTGACTAGGAAGGAGGCGCGCAAGTATTGTTCTAGAGTGAATGTCCTGGTCGTGAAAGTATACTTGCACGACATGAGTCACCTTGGGCGATGAAGAATCCATAGGGTAATACTTGGGCGACTTTGAACTCAAGCCCTTAGTATCATCCCTAGAGGCTTCCAAAATGGTGGTGCACAAGTTCCCTTGAGAGGGAAAGGTGGCGGAAAGTGTCTTCACTTCCCTTAAGGGATGAAAACTTATGCACTCAAGTATTGATGAGTTCTAATACTTAGGCCTTATTCTTCCTCTTTAGAGCATTCATTCTAGGTAAATAATTGCCTTAGAAGTGTTCGGAAGATGCCAGACAAAGACTTGGGTGACCAGAACTTGAATCTGAATTTTGGAAAATTCACCCCTCAAATCGAGGGCCCACAAGGGGTATTTATAGGCCACTTAACACCTTGTGGAAAAAGGAATTGGGCGTGAAAATGACTTGCGCGACCCAAATTTGACGCACAAGTGACTTGCGCTACCAAAAGGAAACTTGTGTGACCCATTCTTTAAGGGTTACATGTTCATTCCTTTGTCAATTTTTGATTTTCTTCAAAGGATGACTCTCTTTGTGCTTAAGGTATTCCCCTTTTCCATTTGTTAGACTCTTTGATGGAAAGGAGATTCAACGACCACCCACCAATTCTCAAAGCAAAGCACAAAACACAAGAAAGCTCACCCCGAGTATATTCTAGGGTAGTAACAGTAGAATCATTTGTCACATTGTCGAACACCTTGGCTAATGGAGAACTCTTCATCTAGTGAGTATAGTGGGTCTTCCAAGTCACAAAGAGGTGCTTCCCACAAGCCTTGGACTACTTAGGTACTCCTCCCCAATCACATTGTGTGGGCTTGAAAGGTCACAGAGAGGTGCTTCCCACTAGTCAAGGCCAACTGAGGTACTCATCCTAATCACATATCGTGGGCCTGTAAATTCATAGAGAGGTGCTTCCCAATGTGGGTCTGCCAAGTCAAAGAGAGGTTCTTCCCACTGGGCCAAAAGTCAGCAATCTTCAGGTCTTAGCTAGTCGCAGGGTTCTGTATATAGTGTGCTTGGGAGACCCACTCCTCAAGCCCTTCATCACCTCTGAGCTATCATGAAAGTCACCATAGAGTGTGCCAAAATATTCACCTCATTGAGAGGGTCCCAACGCCACAAACGACTCATCAGTCATATGTACGTTTTGCAGGATACGAGCATTTTAGTAACCAAGGAACCGATTGTGATGAGGCCCGGTCTGACCTGGTCAGACCGACCCAACCAACCCGGGCCAGGGGTCCCACATACCCTGGTTTATTTAGACGGACTCGATCCGACCTGGTGTGGTTCGAGGTTGGTCTGGTCTGGCCTAGCTAGTGGGCTAGGCCCAGTAGGCCTCGCTGGACCCGGGTCGGTTGGCCGAGGCTACAACCCGCCTGGTCGCCCGGCAACCCAGACTAGTCTGGCCCGGCCGGAAGGGAGCGTGGGTCTGGTCCGCTGGGTGCAGGTCCGGCCCGGTGAGCTGCGGGTTCGACCTGCTGGGCAGTTCGCACCCCGCCCGGTCCACAAGAGGCGAACCGGTCTGTCTCGCTAGACGCGTTTAGATTCCATGTCCGTCCGCTTCCATCACCCTACGGGTCGATGCGGGGTGCTTCCTCTGCCACGGTCAAGTCACTACAGTCGTCACACGGGACACGGCTTGTTTCCACGTCTGTATCCCTCCAACGCGGTCGGCCGACCTTGTCTTCCTCCTCTAGCTGGCAGCTTCTTCCACTGCGCCACGACTCGGTGAGTCGTGAACCTTCGCCTAGCCTGTCATCATGGCGCGCTGCTTCCTACTCGCGGCCGCCGTCGCGGGCCATCTCCAGCGGCCACCGCCACCGCTGGCAATTTCTGTGTGTCGGTGGACTCTTCCGCAGTCCACCAGTTCTGCACAGGTGGTCCGTTCCTCGTGCCGCTTGGGCCTACATTCTCCGGGGAACGTTATCTCCATTGAGAAGGTCTCAAATATGCCTTGTCGTCGATTCAAGAGTTTGGGCTCAAAGAACACCCACGACAGGGGGGCTCGGGTGTTGTTTGTGTCTTCCCACGCCCTTCACGTTAGAAGTTTACAAAGAAGGGAGGTCTGGGGATTTTTAATTCAAACAATTATGATAATTCAATCTCGGATATAGAAACCCCAAGTCACCCTCCCACAAGAACACACAGTCCACAAATTTACATGTTCGTCGGTTAATCTGCATTTGTCTTTTTGAAATAATAATGGGGAAACTTAAAAATCAAACAACCCCTACCTATTATGATGTCCAATGTCGCGATGTTCATCCTCGAGGGGTTAAGATACTGACGTCGCTTCCCCACTCCGATCTTTGAAAGGTATCGAAGATGGTGAAGTTTCGCTGGCGTTCGTCATTCTTTGCTGGGGTTCAATTCTGTCAGAGGTTTTCTAGAGAATTCTCCAAATTTTGTAATCCACATTTCCCCAACGTGTGGAACTATAAATAAGAGCACGTTGTAATGTTCCTATTATGATGCGACATTGTGTTGTTACACTATTCTATTTAAGGAGTATCATTGTTGTTATGCACCATTAAAGCATCGTTATGTTGCGAGTTTAATGAGCCATTAATGAGACTCATTGATGTGAATCATCGTCGCCATGTCGTTTCCCCACAGAGTTGTCGACTGCCACTTAAAAGTGAGAAAGAAAATAAAATAATTCTTTTAAATTATTTTATTATTTTTCTCGAAAAGTCCAAAAAAATAACTTTTCTACCCGTCCCTTGCCGGCCAAAGTTAAGTCATTCCTAGGCGAATCCCAATGTTTTGAATTCAGCAGTGCCCTTGGATTTTTGATCCAACCAACGATTCAAAATATAGAAAATCCCGCTCACACGTTTACTGAACATACCTAAAAAAAGTTCAAAACTCTATTTCGGGCTCTTCTGACTTTAGAATCACGTTCCGTCTAATTTCGAAGTCTCAAGATAAATCCATATAAATATATAAAATTACACAGAAATTCTGAGACGTTACATTCTCCCCACCTTAGGGATTTACATCTCTAAAATCTAAAACAACAACTAAACAAAAATATGGGGGTACTGAGCATGAATCTGAGCCTCCTGATCTCATGTGCTCTCCTGAAGATTCTTGTACTGCCATCAGATGCGCACTAGAGGAATAGACCTCCCACATAGGACCCGATATTTTCGATCCTCTATATCTACTGGGAACTCTGAAAATGTCACCTCATCGTCAATGTCTAGCTCTCCCTAGTCGATGACAAGCGATGGATCATGCACGTACCTCCTCAGCTGCGAAAAATGGAAAAAATCATGAACTTGGTGCATCTATGGGGGAAGAGATAGGAGGTACGCCACCTCATCAACTCTTCTTAGGATCTGAAAAGGTCCAATGAACCTCATAGATAGCTTGTTGCCCTGGCTAAATCTCTTCAATCCTCGTCAGGGTGAGACCCAAAAGAACACATGATCTCCCTCCTCGAACTCCAAGGGTCTTCGTCTCCTGTTGGCATAATACTTATGCCTACTCTGTACAGTCCTCATCTACTCCTGGATTATCTGCACCTTCTCGGTGGTAGCCTGTACCAACTCTGGACCCATGAGTTCTGACTCCCCTAGGTTTGTCCAACATATGGGTGATCTACAAGTTTTCCCATACAAGTCCTCAAATGGTGTCATGCCAATGGTGGAGTGATAGCTATTGTTTTATGCAAACTCAAACAGTGCAAGGTGGTCCTACCAACTACAACCAAATTCTAGGATACAAACATGAAGCATTTCCTCCAAGATCTGTATTGTCCGCTCTGTCAGACCATTAATCTAGGGATGAAAAGTTGTACTCAAACGCAGTTGTGTCCCAAATACCTCATGTAATATCTTCCACAACCATGATGTAAAGCGGGGGTCGCGATCCGTGACGATCACCGAAGGCACCACGTGAAGCTGCAATATCTTCTAGACATAGATTTTTCTCAAGACCTCTATCGGTCCCTGCTCCCATATGGGTAGGAAGTGAGCCGACTTGGTGAGTCGGTCAATGATCACCCAAATAGAGTCATGAACTCTAGACATATGTGGTAACCCCATCACGAATTCTATTGAGATACCATCCCATTTCCACTTCGGTACCTCAAGTGTCTGAGTCAAGCCTGTTGGAACCTAGTGCTCGGCCTTCACTTGCTGATAAGTGAGGCATCATGAAATGAACCCGGCCACTGCTTTCTTCATCCCTGGACACCAGTACTGACGTTAGAGGTCCTCATACATCTTTTCTTCTCCAAGATGTACTACCAAGGGATATGTATAAAACTCCCTCAACACCTCCTTCTGCAACACCACTGGTACTAAGGTGAGACCTCTGAAAAGGATGAAATGCTCACCACCTATCGAAAATCCATCAGGAGCCCGTTATAAGGATAAATGAGCATGTCGGGCCTCACAGTCAACATCCCCCAGCTGTGCATCCCTGACTTATTGTAAGAGTGGGGGAGTAATAGCCATCGACTAAAGGTAAGCAGGCTCACCATCATCCACGAAGGATATCTGCATCGCGGCTAACTACTCGGTCACCTTACTTAGAAGTAGAAACTCGATCCTCCTGCTGAGCACGTTTTCCACCACATTCCCCTTTCCAGTAGTATAGAATATCTCAAAATCATAGTCCTATAGGAAATCTATCCATCTCCTCTATCTCTGGTTTAAGTCCTTCTGGGAGAAGATATACCTAAGAATCTTGTGGTCAGAGTAAACTCTAAATCATTCACCCATTAATTAGTGCCGCCACATCTTAAAAGAAAATACCACTGCTGATAACTCTAGGTTGTGGGTCTCATAGTTCGGATCATGTTGTCTCAACTTCCGTGAGCCATAGGCGATCACCACTTTCTCCTGCATTAGGACACAACTGAGCCCGGTCCCTGATGCGTCATAGTAAACTACATTTCCAACACCCTCCTCTGGTAGTCTCAAGATGGTGGCACTAACAACTCTCTTCCTCAACTCCTGGAAACTCTGGTAGCATTTCTAGATCCACACGAAGGGTTGTCCCTTCTGTTTAAATGTCGATAAGTGTGATTATACCCTGGAAAAGTTGGGCACAAACCTCCGATAGTAACTAGCCAACCCCAAAAAGATATGCACCTCATTCACGCTCCTGGGTGGATCCCAAGAAGTCACTGCATCTATCTATGCTTGATCTACTGCAACTCTAGCCTCTGAGATGACGTGTCTTAGGAAATGGACCTCCTGAATCCAAAACTAGCACTTCGAGATCTTACCATAAATTTAGTGCTCTTGGAGTGTATCTAGGACTATCCGTAGGTGTACGGCATGATCCTCCTCCGACGCTGAGTACACAAAGATGTCGTCGATGAAGACCATGATGAACCGGTCGAGGTAGGTATGGAAGATATAGTTCATGAGGCCCGTGAACACTACCGGGGCATTGTTCATGCCGAAAGGCATCACCAAGAACTCATAGTGTCCATATCAGCACCTAAAGGTTGTTTTCGGTACATCCTCATCATGTACCTGGAGCTGGTGATAGCCTGATATGATTTCTATATTTTAGAACCACTTCGCTCCCTTTAGCTGGTCGAAGAGGTCATCAATTCTCGGCGATGAGTACTTGTTCTTCACGGTCTCCTGGTTCAGGCGCCAGAAGTCCACACACAACCTCAAAATCCTATCTGTATTCTTGGAGAAAAGTATTGGGGCTTCTCAGGGTGAAATGTTGGACCTTACGAACCCCTTCTTCTACAAGTACTCTAGATGTACCCTCAGCTTGCGAAGCTCTGCAAGAGCCATTCGATATGCCGATGTGGATATTGGTGTCGTCCCAGGGTATAGGTAGATACAGAAGCCTACCTCTATATGGGGAGGTAGCCATGAAACCTCATCAGGAAAAACATCCTCATACTCATCCACCACCATAGGGAAGAATGGACTCCTCTCCTCCACTGTATTGAGGGTGAGGGTATCCAACTGGTGAGTGATCAGCTGCACCCTCCTTCGAGAGAGTTCGTCCTGCGCTGTAAGGGTTTCCTTCTCACCGGTGAAGGAAAACCCGGTTCCATCTCCATGGACACACCGCACTGCATGCCTAAAACAGTCGATCTGAGCATGGACCGTGGATGACCAGTCCATACCCAAGATGATGTCTTAAGGCCTCAATGCTGCTACTAGGATATCCTAGTCGAAGCTCTCGCCTCCTAGAGTAAGCTCACTTTTCCAGAACCAGTGTGTAATCATTGAATCCCCTCCTATATGAGTCTCTAGCTATAAGGATCAATCCAACAACTCCATCAAAATCTCTAAGATCTGAATGAGATTCGTGGCATGGAAGGAATGACCAGAACATGTGTCTATAAGTACTGCATCTTGGGTGGATAAGACACCGATCGTACCTCGAATCATCTCTGGAGTGCCATGTTCATAATCCTCTTCTGCCTGGAGTTGATCTCTCCCCTGTCTACCTACTCCCTGAGGTCGGGGCGGACTACCTAGGGGTGGTAGCAGTAACACCTTGAACCGTCGCTCACCGCCTGCTGCTCATCCATCTCCCCTCGACCATCTTCTAGTCATATGTACATCGGGTCAGGAAGTCGCGTTCCATGTGTCCCTACAGGCCACACGAGTAGCAAATCTTGGCCCCCCATGTGACTCCCTCTGGCCTAGGAGCCTCACACTACTAACCCTGAGTCTTGGGGTCAGCCTCTAAAAGACCTGGCCTGCTTGGGCCCACGTGTCTGCTATCTACTTCATGTCGAAGACTCTGCCACCTGAGGTATGCTGGTAGCTCTAGCTGTGGGCGCCTGCTCCGCCAAGAATCTCTCCATCAGAAGGGCTCGCTTCATCACCCCATCCTGGGTAGGGATGGTGAGAGACACTACCAAAGCCCTGATCTCCCACCTGAGTCCCTGCTCAAAGGATCGAGGAGTAAAGAAAGGGTCGCACACCATATCTGTGGAGTAACATGAAATCTTTGTGAACCTTACCGAGTACTTAGCCACTATCATGTTGTCCTACTGTATGTGAAGCAGCTCTTGGATGCGCACAGAGCGCAAGGTCATGGGAAAAAACTCCTCCCAAAAAAACCTCTCAAGGTTAAACCAAGTGACGGTCGCCTCATCGTGAGTCTGGGTGGTCAAACTCCACCATCATCCTACTGATCCCTATAGAAGGCTCTCTCCCAAGATCACGATCTGGTCAGGTGGTGTACCCACTAAGCGGAAGACCCACGTTACAACCTATAGCTAGTCCTCAGCGACCTGAGGATCCATATATCCCCTAAAACTGGGAGGCCTATGTCTCTGAAACTCATGCAGGGCACTGAGCCTACGAATTTCCTCATCCAAAACCGATGATAGTAGATAATGACCATCAGGTGGTTCTAGCACTGGTGTACCACCCAGTGGGGCCATCTTTAGAACTGGTCCCTGAACGGATGCCTCGTCACTAGGCAGGCCGTCTTCATGACCTCGTATCAGGATCCTGGTTGGGCTTCCACATGGAGTAATCCTAAGATAAATGAAGAAGTGTCACGGTTAGAATGTTATACCTGGTGAGCTGACTCTTATTCAAACACAAGACACTTATGAAACCTGTGTTTTCATGTATTGAGATGAAAACATAATTCAAGGTCCTGGTGTATGGATACATCGACTGCCACACCAAAACTAGACTCCCTGAATCTGAAATCCGGACTCGCAACACTTAACATTCTTGACCTAAAACAAAACACAGACTTCCAATCTTTGAGGGGGGGACCAACCACCCTCTGATACCACCTTGTCATGACCCATCCCCTGAGGCTTGTTCTATGACTACCCAAATCCCATATCTTGAAGGCCAAGGTCTGGTGACTAGCACCGAAGGTGTCAACCTGAAAGTGAGAGGCATTTTCCTGAGTACCTATACGCACAAACACACCCAACCACATCCCAACACACTAAAAGAAGAAAACCAGTACCACTAAAACAAGGCTTTGCACAATTACAACAAAAAGTAAGTGGTCCAAAATACAAACCTAACAGTGAACTGAAAACAATAAGTAAAAAAAGGAAACCATGGTGGTCATCTGTGGAAAAAACACACCTGATCATGAGAGTAGTGAAGCTACAGGAAGACGAAGGAGTATCTCATGTCTGCCTAATCCTACTAGGCCCCACCTGGTCCTAGGCTGCCAAGTCCACCATTTAAGCATCTGTCAGTCTCATCTCCCTGATCACCCCTATCAAAATGTCGGTCATTTTCACCAGACGCAACACGCGTGGGCGAGACCCGTGCTGGGGTGAGTAACACAGTACTCATTAGGGACCCCAAAACAAAAAGTAAATACCACACACCAATTCTCAAAGAAAAGCATGAAACAGAAGATAGCTCACACTAGGTATATTCTAGGGTAGTAATAGTAGCAACATTAGTCACATTGTCGAACACCTCAGCTGCTAGAGAACTCCTCCTCTAGCAATTATAGTGGGTCTGTCATGTAACATCCTGACCTTAATTAGGTATGATTTTTTTTTAATTTTTGTTGTCTAATTATTTAAAGTGACCTAGGGCGTGCATCTTCGAACCCCGCTGTAGGTCCCTGGAAGCTATTTAAATAATTTAAATATCTGAAAATGTTTTATAAAAAATGTTATGTCCCACTTTAGTGCGGTTTTCAAGATTAATTAATTAAGGATTGAAAAGAAATATGAAAAGATTTAAACAAATTTAAAGGAAAAGAAGAAGGGATAAAAATAAATTTATAAATAAAATAGAAATGGGGTTACGGAAAAAGTAAAAATAATTAAAATGGGATATTTTTATTTTTATTTATTTTTATTCTTTTTCCTTTCCATCATTTTTATTCTATTTTATTTTTCATTTATTTTTTCCTTTTCCATTTATTTTATTTTTTCTCTTATTTTTTCTTTTATTTTTCTTCCTTCTTTTTTTTCTCACTTCCTCTCCTCCCCTCCCTCACGTCACACCCCTCCCTCTCCCTAGGTGGCGCACCTCCCTACATCCCCTTCGAAAGACCACCACACCTCTGTCTATCGTTAATTTTCTTCACTGTAAGGTTTGAATTAAACATTAGGGAAAGGATAACCTTTCACAATTGGAATTGTAGATTTTCATTAAGTATCCTGCGCGAAGTTCGTCACTGAAGGATTTTACCCTATTATGGGTTTTTTTCTAAAATCATATGTTTTCTTCAGTTTTAGGTTAAATAAAAGACTATCGTAGATCATAGAATCATATATGACTATAAGGTAGGGTTTATACTTGATTTCCCTCCATTTCATTGCGATTTATAAAAACACACCATTGTGTCGTTAGTCGGTGCCTACCGACTTTGTGAAAATTCACACAATTTCTTTAATTTATTTGTTTCTCCTAGTTGTTGAAACCCTATTTTATCATGAATTAAATTGTTAAATTTTTACAATGTGTTCATACACCCCCATTGGGAATGAAAACTTGGTCGGTATAATTTTTGTTAGCCCGGGTATTTAATTTAATTAACTACATGTGTTACGCAACCCATTTTTGTTGTAATTAAATTAAATAATTAGTTTACATTGATCAAGAACTTTGAATTGTTGGATATTTATTAATTGTTGTGTTGAATTATTTATTTATTAAAAATGTATTTATCTTCTTATGTTGATGCGGTATCTTTCTATGTTAATACTGTTACGCTGCAATATTTAATCTATACCTTGTGATGTACGGGTGCATCTATTTAGATTTAAAGCGGAAATTTAATATGATTATTATGTCATATCTACTATTGTGAAAACATAAATTAAATTCAAGGTAGGGAAAGAATGTGGGTCATGTATTAAGGGCCATGATTAGACCATTCATTCCTTACTGTTACCACTACACATTGGGGGGTGTTGTCTTTGGCTTTGCTAGACTGAGACTTTTATGGGATTTCTAATACTTATGAGTGATATCAGTTCCAAAAGGGACCATTTGAGGACAGATCTATTGGAAATGTGTCTAAGACAACCTCAGATGATGATAGACCCATTTTTGTGAGATCGGGATGGACTCATGGTAAATCCTTGCCTCGAGTGATACTTGGTCTTTCAAAAGATTGCCTTGGACAGGCTCAATGTTATTGGATAATTTGAAGGATGTTCTGTAGTGATACCTTCGGGATAGGATCAAACTCTAACTCTCAACTTGAACCTTAATAATGATGCACTGAAGGTTTATATGAATGTCTCTTTGAGTCTCTTGAGATTTATGATATCTTTCTGGTATGTTGAAGCACACCTAGTTGACACATGACTTCGACTCCAAATTAAAGCACAAGCTTGGGGGTATGCCTCTTCCTTGTTTTACCTTTCTCTTCCAGGATTTATATATATGAATGTGTGTATTCTTCTTATAGGTACTCCTCTCAGACTTCCGACTTAGGCCAAATAAAGTGATTAAGGATGGGTGTCATTGGGAACCCAGGCTGAGTTATTTATTTCATTCCACTTAATTAATTATCTGCAATTGTTATATAATGGCACACTAAATTTTATTACTGCATGAATAGGAAAGGTTTATACACCTTTGGTGCCGGCCTACTGGGATCTTATCTCACACCCTACTCGGGCGTCGTTGACACCCAAGTAGATTACATGCTTGTAGGTATTGACAAAGGGAAGTGTGCTGTTTCCAATGCTTGATTTTTTCTTACTTCTTAGGTTGGAGACTGGGGTAGAGGAATGAGCCTTGCACGTGATTTAGTTTTTTCACTTTGTGTCTTTTCTTTTTAGTTGATAGTATGCTTGAGTTTCTGTTTTCTACACTTTCAGTTTAGACAGACATCATGGCATGATATTGTTTTGTGAGCTTCTGCACTTGATTATTATTATTATTCAGTTGGATTATTTATATTTCTTATGTTGTAGTTTTTTCATTTATATTCTTCCACTGTTTATTATTTATTTTATGTTACTTCCACTATGATATTACCTATTACCTATGAGGGCATAGTCTCCCCCTTGGACACAAAAGGCCCTTTCTACTAGTTGGAATCCTTTAGAGTTCGAGGATATGTGCTTGAGGTTATGTGGTTAACCCGGATCGGGGCACCCTTTAGGTTGTTCCCAGGTCGGGGATGCTACAAAGTGGTATCAGAGGTATTTTTCTTTTTGTCTTACTATTTGGGTTAGACATGAGACTAGGATATAGGGATTTGGAATGTACACTTTTCTTGTACATAGCTAACCCATATACAGGGGAAACCCAAATTTCTGGTTTGGAATTGCAGTTATTGATTATGACAGTTATTGTTGACATGATTTCGTTGTTGGGTGACTCGCTTGTTTTGCATTGTTATTTGAGTTGGTATTGTTGAGATAATGGGTTTTACCATTTCATTCAGATGATACAAGTGAAATACATTACATGCATCATATTAGGAACCTTAGTATTTAAAATGACACGTATTTCCATTCCATATCTACTTTCAACGTGCATTTTTCTATTTTCATGTGAGTGTTGTTGTGCCTAGTGGTAAGATTTTGAAATACTGTTTTATTAAATATAAAGTTGTGATAGTATGATGTTAGTCTGACTTAACCTGTAAATGGATGGTATACCTTGTTTAGTAATCTTTGTAAGTTGTCTCTTCCTTATCGAAATCTGGATCTTAAAGCGTATATCTATTGTTTAGTGCTCACAAGAAGGCTACGTTACTAACCTCTTTTGTGCCTTACCTATTTTCCCTCGTCTTATTTAATTTTTGTCTAAAGGCGTGTGTTTGGATGTTGTATACCAATGTTGTCAAGACTTCTTCATTTCGTGCCTCGGGATAGTGGTAACAAGCACATTCCAGAGATGGTGGGTCCTGAACCACTAGTATAAGGCCCCAGCCTTAAACCTTACTTAATCTTGAGTTATTACAAGATTACACATTGAGGATCTTTTCGGTTTTAGAGTTTTAGAGAATTAGATCATAAAACTTGCATTACATTCCACATATAAACAAAGTGGTTACATAAAGATAGTATTCTTCATTCCCATCAATGGAAACACATTTAAAATAAAACATGGATTATTTCTTGACACATCCTTGACTCTATCATCTTATCATGTACCTTTCCCTTGACCTGTGAAAAACATTTCAAAAACTTGGGATGAGCATAAAAACTCAGTATGGGTTATAAAAAAAACATGGAAAGGAAACATGAGTTCATATATACATAAGAATGAAATCATACTTTACCCATAAAACATAGGCACTTTAACATACCTCATAAAATCATGAATAAATCATAGAAATCATAAGACATAAAGGTAACTTGAGGCATTCATAACATTCTTACGTAGGGAGTAACCCTCTTGGTTACGTTTGGAATACCCATCACAGTATATTCCCTAAAATCTCTTCGGAGAAACCTTAACGTTTCACTCCTTCGCGTTACCCAATGCATTGGAGAGCTATAACGGGCTCACCCGCCCTTAGTTTATCACGGAACCACCCGTCTTCGTAATAATGCCCAAGAACCATAACATAATCATATCACATAAAACATGCATAAAGGAAACATAACATATCCACCTTTCAATCACAAGATATCAATACAACACATTGATATAAAAACATTATGAAAACCATTTTCAATACCAAAATAAAAGAAAAGTAAAACATGGTATTTATTTTTCTTTTAAAAAGAAGGTATGGCTTGTAGAGCAAACCGAAACTCAAATAACGGTCACGACGGCGGAGAAGTCGTTGTCGCCGCATACGTACAACAAAAACATTCCCTTTTGTCGTTTAGTAAACGCTTCGTATAAAAAAGATTCCTTTTGAATAAACGTAAAAGTCAAAGGGGTTTATACACCGTATAAAAGAAAGTTGTGTATAAAATAAAATATGCCTCAATGAAAGGAGATTGAGACAAAGTCCCATACCTCGTATCCGACTTGACCCGACCGCTCTTTAATCTCCTGAATAATAAACTTGAGTTAATCTCTACTTTATTATGAATCTTTTTCAAGTTCATTATTCCTTTTATACCATGTTATGAACATCATGTAATCAGTTAAGTTAATAATGTTCATTTTGTCGGTATTTGGTTCTTAAGTCAAAAATAGACTTCTTACACTTACATGTTGTTAATTTGGTCAAAGGTTCATTATATCCAGAATGGTATTCATGATGTAGATATCATATATGTCATATATATCCAGTACATACTTGCATGTATAATATTACATAATCATTTAGAGGTAAGAAATGAAATGCACCGTTCATGGAGACGGTAAGCCGTACGTACGCATGAACGCTACTTTCATTTCTATTTCGTCTTTTATAGAATGGAATCATAATGATATAAAGGTATATTATAATTCCAGTATAATATAATATATAATATCATAGTTCCACCCTTTATATGTCCCACATATGGTATTTAACGAATCAAATCACTTTGAGGGGGCGGTAGTCCGCACTTCCTAAAATAAAGATATCGTGTTTACCCATAATGGAAACCATAAAGGTATGCCCAAAATAAAAAAAACATAAGCTTAAGGAAAACATAAACATATTATATATCATATATAAAAATAGTGACATCATAATGGCCACCTTTGAAGGTGTTAAATGAGTATTGAACAATCATCGTTTCAGGAGGCAGAATTTCGCCATCCACGGAAACCGTATGTTCTTTAACCATTTGATGTAGTTGTGTGAGTGTGTAGCTCAAATATATCATATAACAACATCCTAGTATATTGAAGATACTTGTGTTGTTACAAAAGAAGTAAATAAAAAGAGTTTAGGGGGTTGGAGAAGCAAAATAAAACAAATGAACATGAGAGAATGAATTACCTTTAAAAGTGTAACTCCTTTTGATTTGAGCCTAAAGGCTTCCTTTGAAAGGATTATTCCCAAAGGTAATCCTCTAGGATGAGTAGAGGGATGTGGAGAGAGTAAATGGGTAGGGTTTGGCCGAGCCAAAAGCTTGAGGAGTGTGTGAAATGAGGTAGAGGTGGGGGCCTTTTATAAGAGGAGAGGAGGGGCACTTTTGGAAAGTAAAGCAATATTACTTTATTTGAAAATGTGTTTCGGTTTCAAAAGGTCGCACATTGATATAATTCGTGGATAAGGTGATAAGGCTTCTAAATCCACTCATCCAATAAGTTTTGGACATGTGTAGTTCATAGATTTTACATTATCTTTCCATTTTATTTAAATCGTCAAATAATGATGTCATCGCTGCATCATTATTATGTCATAAATAATTTAATTTATTTAATGTCTAAAAATCATAAAAAAATACTATGATGTAGGAAATCTTTTTAGATTTACAATGACTATTTATAATCAAAAATATGATCTTTATAACCCCATGTAAAAATTGTTTTTGTAAAACATATTATGTTTGTGTCATTTTTACTTTTACATTAAATAAAAAGTTATTTATGTCATTTACCAACAAAAATGTCTCCATGGGGTCCCCAAGTTGACCCATGGATTTTCTTGGTCGGCCATGACACAACCAATAAGTTTGGGACATGTGTCTAGGTCATTTCATATTATTAAATCATTATTTATACCTTAAACTACACTAATTACCACTAATCGCGATTAAAAACTTAATAAGTTATTATTCACCAAAAAATTATTTTAATCTCATTGAACCACATTTTACTTCTTAATGAAAACCATGTATGTCGGATTTTCAAAATTCAATACACATTAGTGGTAAACTTTCATTTAACTGAAAAATCAGTTTGCTTGATTACCACTTAGTGGTTTCACTATTCATCAAAAATTGAAGTTTTTTAGAAAATGACAAAAAATTCACCCTAAGCTATATTTGATATTCCGAATTCAAAAATGAAGTCTATTTTACAAAATTAAAATCATATAAGTCACATTAATTAATTTAATAATTAATTCCCCCTGCCAGAGCAAATAGCGTGTTTTTACAAAACAATAAGTATCAAAAGATTGACACCAGTTTAAGTCTAATTTCAAAGTGAAATTGATTCCAATGACCACCATTGGATAAAATCGTAATAATATATTCTAATTTCACTTCAAAACCAATTCAAAACATAATATAATCATATAAATAAATTAGATTAAAAAGCAGTTTTGATGTAAAATGCAGTATTTTTCACTATTCATTAAAAAATGAACATTGTCAGAAAAATACCAAAAATTCACACAAGGTAAATTTTGATGTCCCAATCATAATGGATAAGTTTATTTTGACAAACATAGTTTATAAAATTGTCAAAATATAGATTCAAAAATGGTTTGCCATCAAAAGGCAGTAAAACAATCTTTTAAGAATATTAGTGTATTCCATGCACAAGATTGTATTTATTTTTATTTTAAGCCTCTATAACACTATCTTAATCATTAATAGACATAGATAAAAATATCTATTATTCATTATTTACTTGGGATGTTACATCCTTCCCCCCTTTAGAAAATTGAGACCCCGCAATTTATTTACTTATCGAATAAATGGGGGTACTTATCCCTCATTGCATTTTCAAATTCCCATGTTGCCTCTTCAATCATGTGGTTTTTCCACAAAACCTTTACCTGCTTAATCACCTTATTTCGTAACACTTGCTCCCTGTGGTCAAGAATCTGGACCGGTTGTTCCTCATAAGATAGGTTCTCTTCCAGCTGAACTACCTCTGGACTCAAAACATGAGATGGATTTGGCATATACTTTCTCAACATCGAAATGTGAAAAACATTGTGCACCTGAGATAAACTCGGAGGTAAAGCCACTCGGTATGCAACTGATCCAACTCTCTCTAGAATTCCGTATGGTCCAATGAACCTTGGACTCAACTTTCCTTTCTTACCAAATATCATCACATTTTTCCAAGGGGAAACCTTGAGAAAAACATGATCACCTACCTCGAAAAATAGATCCTTCCTCCGGTTATCCGCATAACTCTTCTGCCTGCTCTGAGCTGTTCTCATGTGTTTCTGAATCAGCTGAACTTTTTCTGCCATCTCTTCTACCAATTCTGGTCCCATCAACTTCCTTTCACCCACTTCATCCCAGAAAGCTGGAGTTCGACACCGCTTCCCATATAATTCCTGAAATGGTTCCATCTGTATACTGGAATGAAAACTGTTATTATATGAAAACTCAACCAAAGAAAGATGTTGGTCCCAACTTCCCTGATAATCCATAGAACAAGCTCGTAGCATATCCTCCAATGTCTGAATTGTTCGTTCTGAATGCCCATCTGATTGAGGATGAAAAGCTGTACTAAAATTTAATTCAGTACCCAACGACTTCTGAAGGTCTTTCCAAAAGTTAGAAGTAAACTTGGGATCACGATCCGGTACAATGGAGAGAGGAACTCCATGTAACCTGAATATCTCTTTAAGATAAAAACGGGAAAGTTGATCAAGAGAGAAAGTATCTTGTATAGCAAGGAAATGAGCAGATTTGGTCAAGTGATCAACAATAACCCAGATTGCATTATTACCTCGAGATGTCTTCGGTAATCTAACAACAAAGTCCATGGATATATTCTCCCATTTCCACTCTGGCACTGGTAAAGGTTGAAGCATCCCTTTCGGTAACTGCCGCTCTGCTTTAACCTGTTGACATGTCAAACACTTCACAGTAAAATCAGCAATATCTCTTTTCATTTCATCCCACCAGTAATACTCCCGCAGATCTCTATACATCTTAGTACTTCCCGGATGAACTAAAAATGGAGAACTATGAGATTCACATAACAGCTCTCTCTTCAACTGTGAATCACAAGGCACACACAATCTCTTCCCAAATCTCAAAACACAATCATTATCAATGTTGAATTCAGGCAACTTACCTTTCTGAACCAGCTCTACCTTTTTCTACAACTCACTATCTTGCTTCTGTGCCTGCTTGATTCTATCTGATAGAGAAGATCTCACTGATACCTGAAACAAAACAGAAGGACTTCCTGCACCAACAACTTCTATGCCAAAGTTAATCAAATCATTAACCAAAGGATCATGTTCCAAACGCAACATTGTTAATGAAGCATTACTTTTTCGACTCAAAGCATCAGCCACTTTATTTGCTTTTCCCGGATGGTAATGAATTGTACAATCATAATCCTTGATTAATTCTAGCCATCTCCTTTGTCTCATGTTTAACTCTTTCTGAGTGAATATATACTTTAAACTTTTGTGATCGGTATATATTTCACACTTTACTCCATACAAATGATGCCTCCAAATTTTTAAAGCAAAAACAACAGCAGCTAATTCCAAATCATGTGTAGGGTAATTTACCTCATGAGTTTTCAACTGTCGTGAAGCATAAGCAATTACCTGATCATTCTGCATTAGGACGCAACCAAGTCCTTTCAATGAAGCATCACTGTATATAACAAACTCACCATTCCTGGAAGGTAGTGCCAAAACTGGAGCATTCACCAATCTTCTTTTCAATTCCTGAAAACAATCATCACATTCTTTTGTCCAGATAAACTTAACACCATTCCGAGTTAGCTTAGTCATTGGACTAGATAACCGTGAAAATTTTCTAACAAACCTTCGATAATAGCCCGCCAAACCAAGGAAGCTACGAATCTCGGTTACATTTGTGGGTCTTGGCCATTCTTCCACAACTTTTGTTTTTGCAGGATCAACAGTTATTCCATCTTTAGAAACAATGTGACCAAGGAAAGAAATTTGTTGCAACCAAAACTCACACTTGCTGAATTTCCCATACAGTTTCTTTTCTTTTAAGGTTTGCAAGATAACCCTTAAATGTTTTTCATGCTCTTCTTTACTTTTAGAAAACACCAAAATATCATCAGTGAAAACCACCACAAACTTATCCAAGAACTCATGGAAAATTCTATTCATTAATTCCATGAATACAGAAGGTGCATTGGTTAGCCCAAAAGGCATTACTACAAATTCATAATGGCCATATCTCGTACGGAACGCGGTCTTCGGAATATCTACCTCCTTTACCTTCAGCTGATGGTACCCCGATCTCAGGTCAATCTTTGAAAAAAACTGAGCTCCCTGGAGCTGATCAAACAAATCATCGATATGAGGCAAAGGATATATGTTCTTAACAGTGATATTATTCAAGGCTCTATAATCAATGCAAAGTCTCATAGAACCATCTTTCTTTTTAACAAATAAAACAGGAGCACCCCATGGTGATGTGCTAGGTCTAATGAAACCTTTCTCTAATAAATCTTGCAATTGCTCCTTCAACTCTAAAAGTTCAATTTGTGCCATTCGATAAGGGGGTTTTGTAATTGGATTAGCATCAGGAACTAAGTCAACAGTAAACTCAACTTCCCGATCTGGTATTATTCCAGGCAACTCATCAGAAAAAACAACAGGATACTCATTTACCACTGGCACATCATTAATCTGAACAGTTCCTTTATTTTCAACGATGTGTGCAAGGTAACATTCATTTCCATCTTTTACAAGTTTCTCGGCCTCTTGATATGTTATCAAAAGTAAGAGTTCATTCTTGTAAACAAACTGAAAGTCTTTCTGAAAAGAAACTTCTTTAGCTCTACAGTCAATCTTAGCATGGTAAATAGAGAGCCAATCCATACCCAGGATAACATCAAACTCTACTAGAGGTAGAACAATAAGGTTTGCAAGTAGGTTCTTTCCACAGATAAGGATAGGAAGATTCTTATAAATTCTTTTTGCCTCGATATTTCCCCCAGGTGTTTTTACCAAAAGTTCAGGAGTCATTTCTTGAGATGGTATTCCCATTTTACTAGAAAAGGTTTCATAGATGAAAGAATGTGTAGACCCCGAATCAAAGAACACACTGGTATAATCTGAAAAAACAAACAAAGTACCTGATACAACTTCATTTGATGGCCCGACATCTGCTGAAGTAGTTGCAAAGGATTTCACCACCCCTTTCTACTTGTAGTCTAACTGCTTCCCATCACTCAAGCTCCTTGTTGGACACTCGTTTGTATAGTGACCCATCTCATTGCACTTAAAACATTTCACTAACTGTAAATCAAATTTGTTCTTACCTTCACCTTGATCCTTTTCAGTGCAATCACGAGCCTTATGTCCCATCTTACCACATCGTTAGCACTTCCCAGAATTCAGAAGACATTCCCCAGCATGCCTTTTTCCACATTTATCACAAACTGGAAACTTAGTTCTCTTACCATCAGACTTTTTGAAGAATTCTTACCTTTCTCCTGCCACCTCGATCTCTTCTTCTGCTGGTTGTTATAGAAAACTTGGTCATCGGCAAACTCCATTTCCACCTTCTCAGCACATCGAACAAGCTTTTAATAACTTTTAAACTCACGAGAAGCTAATGCCCTTCGGTATTTTGGCTTTAATCCTGAGTAAAAACGATTGATTTTACTATCAAGGTCCCGGATAAAATTTGGAGCATACCTTTTCAATCGAGTGAACCTTTCTTCATAGGCAGCCACTGAGTCATCCTCTTGCCTCAATTCCAAGAATTGCTTTTCCATCCTAAGTCGAACAACCTTAGGAAAATACTTCTCAAGAAACATACCTTTGAATTCATCCCAGTCAAGAGCATCAATCTCATCGGTGTCCCGGATATTTTTAACCATAGACCACCACTGATCTGCTTCACCATCCAAACGGTAAATAGCAAGACTAACCTTTTGATTGTCTGAACACCCCATGACATCAAAAATCTTCTCCAGTGCTTTAATCCACCCTTCAGCTAGCACAGGGTCAGATGATCCTCTGAATGATGGTGGATGTTGCCTCATGAAATGTTCCACCACTAACATGTTCCTCTGCGGTTGTTCTGGCTGATCTCGTGCATGGATACCACCGCCATTTATCGCTTGAGTCAACTGCACCATTACTGCAACAAACTGTTCAATTCCAATTCCGACCATTTCTGGATGCTGATTCGGAAGGTTATTTCCTTCTGTATGCCTTCCTAGCACTGCTTCCCTGTTTCCTCTGCGGAAAACCATTCTGAACAAACATGTCTTAGATGAAGCAACATGGTAATCTTTAAATGCTATATCATTTTGAAAAAAAAAATATTTTTGGATAATCATTTAATAGAATTCTAACTCCTAAAGTTATCTAAACCGACCTTTGATACCAACTATAAGGCCCCAGCCTTAAACCTTACTTAATCTTGAGTTATTACAAGATTACACATTGAGGATCTTTTCGGGTTTAGAGTTTTAGAGAATTAGATCATAAAACTTGCATTACATTCCATATATAAACAAAGTGGTTACATAAATATAGTATTCTTCATTCCCATCAATGGAAACACATTTAAAATAAAAAATCGATTATTTCTTGACACATCCTTGACTCTATCATCTTATCATGTACCTTTCCCTTGACCTGTGAAAAACATTTCAAAAACTTGGGATGAGCATAAAAACTCAGTATGGGTTATAAAAAAAACATGGAAAGGAAACATGAGTTCATATATACATAAGAATGAAATCATACTTTACCCATAAAACATAGGCACTTTAACATACCTCATAAAATCATGAATAAATCATAGAAATCATAAGACATAAAGGTAACTTGAGGCATTCATAACATTCTTACGTAGGGAGTAACCCTCTTGGTTACGTTTGGAATACTCATCACAGTATATTCCCTAAAATCTCTTCGGAG
The DNA here is from genome assembly GCA_963277665.1 of Viscum album. Classification (NCBI taxonomy): domain Eukaryota; kingdom Viridiplantae; phylum Streptophyta; class Magnoliopsida; order Santalales; family Viscaceae; genus Viscum; species Viscum album. The sequence goes on along the minus strand of OY728155.1, from coordinate 1,282,630,641 downwards.
AAACCTTAACGTTTCACTCCATCGCGTTACCCAATGCATTGGAGAGCTATAACGGGCTCACCCGCCCTTAGTTTATCACGGAACCACCCGTCTTCGTAATAATGCCCAAGAACCATAACATAATCATATCACATAAAACATGCATAAAGGAAACATAACATATCCACCTTTCAATCACAAGATATAAATACAACACATTGATATAAAAACATTATGAAAACCATTTTCAATACCAAAATAAAATAAAAGTAAAACATGGTATTTATTTTTCTTTTAAAAAGAAGGTATGGCTTGTAGAGGAAGCCGAAACTCAAATAACGGTCACGACGGCGGAGAAGTCGTTGTCGCCGCATACGTACAACAAAAATATTCCCATTTGTCGTTTAGTAAACGCTTCGTATAAAAAATATTCCTTTTGAATAAACGTAAAAGTCAAAGGGGTTTATACACCGTATAAAAGAAAGTTGTGTATAAAATAAAATATGCCTCAATGAAAGGAGATTGATACAAAGTCCCATACCTCATATCCGACTTGACCCGACCGCTCTTTAATCTCCTGAATAATAAACTTGAGTTAATATCTACTTGATTATGAATCTTTTTCAAGTTCATTATTCCTTTTATACCATGTTATGAACATCATGTAATCAGTTAAGTTAATAATGTTCATTTTGTCGGTGTTTGGTTCTTAAGTCAAAAATAGACTTCTTACACTTACATGTTGTTAATTTGGTCAAAGGTTCATTATATCCAGAATGGTATTCATGATGTAGATATCATATATGTCATATATATCCAGTACATACTTTCATTTATAATATTACATAATCATTTAGAGGTAAGAAATGAAATGCACCGTTCATGGAGACGGTAAGCCGTACGTACGCATGAACGCTACTTTCATTTCTATTTCGTATTTTATAAAATGGAATCATAATGATATAAAGGTATATTATAATTCTAGTATAATATCATATATAATATCATAGTTCCATCCTTTATATGTCCCACATATGGTATTTAACGAATCAAATCACTTTGAGGGGGCGGTAGTCCGCACTTCCTAAAATGAAGATATCGTGTTTACCCATAATGGAAACCATAAAGGTATGCCCAAAATGAAAAAAACATAAGCTTAAGGAAAACATAAACATATTATATATCATATATAAAAATAGTGGCATCATAATGGCCACCTTTGAAGGTGTTAAATGAGTATTGAACAATCATCGTTTCGGGAGGCAGAATTTCGCCATCCACGGAAACCGTATGTTCTTTAACCATTTGATGTAGTTGTGTGAGTGTTTAGCTCAAATATATCATATAACAACATCCTAGTATATTGAAGATACTGGGTTTGTTACAAAAGAAGTAAATAAAAAGAGTTTAGGGGGTTTGAGAAGCAAAATAAAACAAATGAACATGAGAGAATGAATTACCTTTAAAAGTGTAACTCCTTTTGATTTGAGCCTAAAGGCTTCCTTTGAAAGGATTCTGCCCAAAGGGAATCCTCTAGTATGAGGAGAGGGATGTGGAGAGAGTACATGGGCAGGGTTTGGCCGAGCCAAAGGCTTGAGGAGTGTGTGAAATGAGGTAGAGGTGGGGGCCTTTTATAAGAGGAGAGGAGGGGCACTTTTGGAAAGTAAAGAAATATTACTTTATTTGAAAATGTGTTTCGGTTTCAAAAGGTCCCACATTGATATAATTCGTGTATAAGGTGATAAGGATTCGAAATCCACTCATCCAATAAGTTTTGGACATGTGTAGTTCATATATTTTACATTATCTTTCCATTTTATTTAAATCGTCAAATAATGATGTCATCACTGCATCATTATTATGTCATAAATAATTTGATTTATTTAATGTCTAAAAATCATAAAAAAAATACTATGATGTAGGAAAGCTTTTTAGCTTTCCAATGACTATTTATAATCAAAAATATGATCTTTATAACCCCATTTAAAAATTGTTTTTGTAAAACATATTATGTTTGTGTCATTTTTACTTTTACATTAAATAAAAAGTTATTTATGTCATTTCCCAACCAAAATGTCTCCATGGGGTCCCCAAGTTGACCCATGGCTTGTCTTGGTCGGCCATGACACAACCAATAATTTTGGGACATGTTTCTAGGTCATTTCATATTATTAAAGCATTATTTATACCTTAAACTACACTAATTACCACTAATCGCGATTAAAAACTTAATAAGTTACTATTCACCAAAAAATTATTTTAATCTCATTGAACCACATTTTACTTCTTAATGACAACCATGTATGTCGTATTTTCAAAATTCAATACACATTAGTGGTAAACTTTCATTTAACTGAAAAATCAGTTTGCTTGATTACCACTTAGTGGTTTCACTATTCATCAAAAATTGAAGTTTTTCAGAAAATTATCAAAAATTCACCCTAAGCTATATTTGATATTCCGAATTCAAAAATGAAGTCTATTTTACAAAATTCAAATCATATAAGTCACATTAATTAATTTAATAATTAATTCCCGCTGCCAGAGCAAATAGCGTGTTTTTACAAAACAATAAGTATCAAAAGATTGACACCAGTTTAAGTCTAATTTCAAAGTGAAATTGATTCCAATGACCACCATTGGATAAAATGGTAAAAATATATTCTAATTTCACTTCAAAAACAATTCAAAACATAATCTAATCATATAAATAAATTATATTAAAAAGCAGTTTTGATGTAAAATGCAGTATTTTTCACTATTCATTAAAAAATGAACATTGTCAGAAAAATACCAAAAATTCACACAAGGTAAATTTTGATGTCCCAATAATAAAGGATAAGTTTATTTTTACAAACATAGTTTATAAAATTGTCAAAATATAGATTCAAAAATGGTTTTCCATCAAAAGGCAGTAAAACAATCTTTTAAGAATATTAGTGTATTTCATGCATAAGATTGTATTTATTTTCATTTTAAGACTCTATAACACTATCTTAATCATTAATAGACATAGATAAAAATATCTATTATTCATTATTTACTTGGGATGTTACAACTAGTGGTACCTATTTTAGTGCCTCTTGTGGTACTACCTCCTGCCAATCTTCTGAGGGACCCTGACGCTCAGTTCAGGGATAGTCTCCTCAGGTTTATGCAGTTAGTTTAGAGTATCCCTAGACCTACGTCGTTTATGGAATACCTCACACAGGACTTTCTGCAAGAGAATCCTCCCACCTTCTTAGGGAGTGGCGTCCCTCATACTACAGAGTCATGGATAGAATCCATAAGGTATATCTTTGACCACCTCGAGATGCTTCCAGAGCGAAGGGTCAAAATTGTAGTCTATATGCTTCGTGACTCCGCCAAGAACTATTTGGATGTTGTTTCTTAGGATGAGAAGGCCAGTGGAATGTTTTGGGATGACTTCCAAGAAGATTTTTATAATCAATTTTTTCTGTAGACTCTGAGAGATGATCATGTGCGGGAGTTCCTATATCTTCAGTAGGGCTCTATGACTGTGTTAGAGTATTCTACTCATTTCATAGAACTTCAGCATTTTGCCCCATCTCTGATTGGCGACGTGCAGACTACTGTGAGACGTTTTGAGGACGGACTTGAGTACACTATCCAATCATAGGTGAACGTCTTCCATTTAACCACTATTATACAGATCGTAAATCAAGCTCTAATCTCAAAGAAAAATGTCAGGGAAGCTAAACCAGTGAGCCAGGGCAATCTGATTCCGAGACAAAGTGACATCTCTTCTGGTAGTAGGAAACGTCATTTTAAAAGTGCATGTGGTGGAAATCCTAGTCAAACAACACGATTTGATTGCTCTGTCACATGTTATCAGTGCGGCTAATATGGTCACAAGAAGCCATAGTGCATGAGAGACCCGAAGGAGTGCCGAGCTTGTGGCAAGATGGATCACCTTAAGCGTTTATGTCATTCCTTCTCTTCACCATCCCATGGTAGAGGATCTGCACCTGGACCTTCGTCAGGTATAGGATCTATGATTCCACAGTAGGCTGAAAGTTCATTTTCCACTGTCCAATCAGGCCGAGGTAATGGTGGAGTTCGTGGTCAAGGAAATCAAGATCCAGATTATCAACATCTACAGAGTGGACATGCTTATGCCAACCAGGCAGTGTATCAGGGTTGTGGTTCAGGTCTCATGTACATAGTGCGATTAGAACCAGAGGAGTAGAGTGTAGAACCATCTATAGTTAGAGATACTATTCTAGTAGCCTCTACTTTAGTTTCTTCTCTTTTTGATAACGGCGCATCACACTCATTTATATTTTTTGCTATTGTTGAAAGTATTTCTTTTAAAATTGAATACCTTTATGGCGTAATGTCTCTCAAACTTCGCTCGGAGTCAGGACAGAGGGAATATTCTAGTGCCAAGAGTTCCCCCTTGAGATAGGTGGGTACCTTTTTGTTTGGAATTTCTATATCCTCAACATTTCTGGCATCAAAGTCGTTATTGGAATGAATTTTCTTGATCTTTATTGTGATCAAGTGGATTTCTATCATCGTTGGGTGTCCTTTACATATCTTGAGGGTGACACCTATCTTCACAAAAAAATGGGATATGTAGGCAGACCGAGATAATCCAAAATATACAGGGTTAGGAAGAGTGACAGCTCAATTGGAAAGTCTCTTTATGAGAGATTAGGGGACATAACTAGTTGAATTACCTCTAGTGGTGGATCTTTCCAGGGACATCTTCCCTAATGATTTCTCTGGATTACCTTCTATGAGGGATGTGGAGTTCACTATCTAGCCCATTCCAGGTGTGTCAATAGTGTCTATTCATCCTTATAGGATGACACTAACAGAGCTATAGGAACTCAAAAGGCAGCTTGAAGACCTCGAGGCTAAGGGTTTCATCAGACTTAGCACATCTCTGTGGGGTTCATCTGTCCTTTTTTCCAAGAAGGCAGACGTTACCCTCAGGTTATGCATTGATTATCGTCTACTCAACCAGCTCATGGTAAATAATTGATATCCATTTCCTCATATAGTTGATCTCTTTGACCAACCCCGAGGAGAAACTATTTTCTCCAAGATTGATCTGGGGTTGAGATATCACCAGGTGTGGATGCGACCTTATGACATACCATGTATGGCATTCCGAAGTAGGTACGGCTTGTACGAGTATTAGGTTATGTCATTCAGCCACATGAATACACCGACAGCCTTTATGGCTCTGATGAACCGGGTTTTTCACCCATATCTTTATTAATTTGTGGAAGTCTTCGTGGACAACATCTTATTGTATTCATGTTCCAGACACGACCATGCAACCCATATTGAGATAATTCTGAGTACACTGAGAGAGAACTAGTTATATGCTAATCTTAGTAAATTCCACTTCTAGATTGATAAGGTACACTTCTTGGGTCATATTATATCTAAATCATGGGTATCAGTTGACCTAAAAAAGGTGATCATCGTAGTCTCATGGAATCATCCCAAGAGTGTTTTCAACATCCGCAGTTTCTTGGGGCTTGCTGGCTATTACAGGCATTTCATCTAGGATTTCTCCTGCTTAGCAGCGCCTCTTACGGCCCTAACTAGGAAAGGTGTGTAGTTAATCTGGTCAGAAGCTTATGAAAATTCTTTTTAGAAGTTTAAAGGAAGACTAACCTCAGCCCTGATCCTGATTCTTCCTAAGCTTGGTAAAATAAATATTGTTTACTGCGATGCATCAAGAATCAGACTGGGTGTAGTTTTGATGCGGGGTGATCAAGTTGTGGATTATGGATCCCGCCATCTGAGACCTCAATAGAGGAATTATCCTACACACGACCTTGAGTTGGCAGTTGTGGTTCATGTTCTACGATATTGGAGACACTACTTTTTGGGTGAAATATTAGTTGTTTAGACGGATCACAAAAGTTTAAAGTATATATCCACTCAACGAGACTTGAAATTAAGGCAGTGGAGGTGGGTCTAATACTTACAGTAATTCAATTTTGAGATTTCTTCTACTCCTAGTATGGGTAATGATGTGGCAGATGCTTTAAGCCATAAGACACAGACACAAGCCGTTCAGGTAGCCAACAGTGAGTGGCAGATGATGGCCTTATTTTCAGAGATGCATCTAGAGGTTCAAGAACATCACTATGAACTAGTTCTTGTAGCTATTATAGTGACCTCCTCTATTCTAAATCAAGTCTGTTGGTGATATTTTACTGATCCTGAGGGGCTCGTTTTGAGGGAACATGTTACAGGAGAGAACCCACCTCCTGGTTGGGTTGTTGATGGCAGTGAAACTCTCCTTTACCATGGTCGTGTATGGGTACCTTCATGTATACGGGAAGATCTGATGAAGGAATATCACACCTCTATTTAGGAAGTTCATCCTAGACTGACCAAGATTAATAGAGACATGTGTCGACAGTATTGGTGGCCTGGTATGAAAAAATCAGATAGCGGGTTTCATCACTCGGTGCTCCACCTTCCAACAGGTGAAGGCAGAGCACCAACAACCTTCTGGACTCCTTCAACCCCTATCTATTCTTGAATGGAAATATAATGATATCACCATGGATTTGATTATATTCTTTCCATGATCTCCTCGTGGAAGCGATGCAATATGGGTGATTTTCAATAGGTTGACCAAGGTTTCACATTTATTATCTATCCGAGAGACCTTTACAATTGATGAGTTGGGAAGGTTGTATATCTGGGAGATAGTGAGACTTCATATCATACCTCGTTCTATTGTCTCGAATAGAGATTCCTGCTTTACTTCACAGTTCTGTCAAGGGTTGTAAAAGGTGTTGGGTTCACAGGTACTTCTGAGTACTTCGCATCAACCTCAGACCAATGGGTAGTTCGAGAGAACTATACGAGTGTTAGAGCACATGTTAAGGGAATGTATCCTTGATTTTGGAGGTTCCTTGGAGAATCATATAACTCTTTTTGAGTTTACCTATAATAAAAGCTTCTAGGTGACAATTCAAATGGATCTGTATGATGCCCTCTATGGTATACCGTGTCGTTCACCTTTATGCTGGATCGAAGCAGGTGAGGTAGATCTGTTGGGTCCTCATCTCATTCAGGAGACTTCCTAGAAAGTATAGCTGATTCAGAATCATATGACTATAGCTCAGTCCAGACAGAAGTCTTATACCAATCGTCGTCATAGACCTCTGGATTTTAAGGTGGGACATCGAGTCTTTATGCGTGTTTCTCCAAGGTTGGGTCACAGGCAGATCAAGAGACAGGGGCATTTATCACTGAGATAAGTCGGGTCATTCGAGATAGTGGAGATAGTTGGTCCGGTAGCCTATCAGTTACTGATACCTCAGAGGTATCATTCCATGAACGTTGTTTTCCATGTAACTCAGCTCTGACAATATCATCCCAACTCATCTCATTATTTTGACCCAAACGACGTCGAGCTTTAGGCAGATGCATCCTTTGAGGAGCATCCAATATGTATCGTCGACCGTAGAACAAAATTCCTCCAAGGAAAATTAGTACCACTAGTCTGGGTGTTATGGAATCACATACACATTCTGAATGATACCTTGGAGCAAGAGACGGATGTACGTGCGCAGTGGTCGAAACTTTTCTCTGATGACATTCCCCTACCCTCAGAAGGGCAACTCAGGGATGAGTTATCTTAAGGAGGGGAGGTTGTAATGTCCCAGACTTAATCAGGTATAGACCATTTTTAATTTTTGTTTTCTAATTCTTTAAAGTGACCCAGGACGTGCGTCAATGCACCCCACTGCATGTCCCGAATAACTATTTAAATAATTTAAATAACTATAGATGTTTTATGAAAAAATTTATGTTTCACTTTAGCACAATGTTTAGGATTAAAAATAGTTAATTAAGGATTGAAAATAAATAAGAAAATATTTAAATAAATTTAAAATAAATTAAGAAGGGGTAAAAAGAAATTTTGAAATAAATCGAAAGGGGGTTATGGAAAAAGTAAAAATAATTAAAATGGGATATTTCCATTTTTGTTTATTTTTATTCATTTTCCTTTCCATCCTTTTTATTCTATTTTATTATTCATTTATATTCCGTTTTAATTTTCTTTTATTTTTTCTCTTATTTTTTCTTTCCCTTTTCTTACTTTTTATTCCTTTTTTCTCTCTTCCTCTCCTCCTCTCCCTCGCGTTGTGCCCCCCCCTCTCCCTAGGTGGCGCACCACCCTACATCCCCTTCAGAAGACTTCTGCACCTATGTTTGTGATCTGTATTCTTCTCCATTAGGTGCACAGTAAACCTTAGGTAAAATATAACCTTGCACAATTGGAATCGTAGAGTTTCGTTAATTATCTTGCGCGCAGTTCGTCGTGGAAGGATTTTACCCTATTCGGGGTTTTTTTCTAAAATATTTTGTTTTCTTCCACTTTAGGTTAAATCAAAGCCTAACGCGGATCATAGAATCAACTAAGACTATAATTTAGGGTGTCTACTCACTTTCCCTCCATTTCTTTGTGATTTATAAAAACACACCATTGTGCCATTAGTCGATGCCTACCGACTTTGTGCAAATTCACCTAATTTATTTAATTTATTTGTTTCGCCTAGTTGTTGCAGCCCTATTTTATCATGAATTAAATTATTAAATTGTTGCAACATGGTCAGACACCCCCTTTGGGTGTGCCAACGTGGTCGGTATAATTTCTGTTATCCCATGTATTTAATTTAATTAATTGAATGTGTTACGCAGCCCATTTTGTTGTAAATAAATTAAATAATTTGTTTACATTGATCATGAAATTTGAATTGTGGGATATTTGTTATTTGTTGTGCTGAATTATTTATTTATTAAAATTTCATTTATATGCTTATGTTGATGTGGTACCTTGCCTTGTTAAGATTGTTACACTACAATATTTAATTTATACCTTGTGATATACAGTTGAATCTATTTAGATTTCAAGCTGTAATTACATATTCTTATTATGTTATATCTGCTGCAGTGAAAAAATTAATTAAATTTAGGGTGGTGAAATAAGGTGGGCCCCATATTAAGGGTCATTCTTAGACCCTCCATTCCTGACTGTTACCACTACATGTCGGGGGGGGGGGGGTCTTTATCTTTTCCAGACTGAGACTTCCACAGGCTTTCTAATACTTTTGAGTAATACCAGTTCCAAAAGGGCCCATTGAGGATAGATCCATTGGAAATGTGGCTAATCCCACCTTGAATAATTTTCAACCCCTTTTTACGAGATCGGGACAGACTCAGGCTAAATCTATGCCACGGGCGATACTTGGTCTTTCGAAATATTGCCTTGGATGAGCTCGATGGTATTGGATAATTTGAAGGATTTTCCGTAGAGATACCTTAGGGATGGGATCAAACTCCAACTCTCAACTTGAACCTTAATAATGACGCACTTAAGATTTATATGAAAGCTTCTTTGAGTCTCTTGAGATTGATGATATCTTTCTGGTATGTTGAAACACACCTGGTTGACACATGACTTAGACCCCAAGTTAAAGCACAAGCTTGGGGGTATGCCTCTTCCTTGTTTTACCTTTCTATTCTAGGATTTATATATATGCATGTGTGTATTCTGCTTACAGGTACTCCTATCAAACTTCCATCTTAGGCCGAAAAAGGTCATTAAGGACAGGTGTTATTGGGAACGCAGGCCGAGTTATTTATTTCATTACACTTAATTAATTATCTGCAATTGTTATATAATGGAACACTACATTTTATTATTGCATGAAATGGAAAGGTTTAGACATCGTGGGTGCCAGCATACTGGGATTTTATCTCACACCCTGATCAGGCGTTGTTGACACCTGGGTATATTACATGCTTGTAGGTATTGACAAAGGGAAGCGTGATGCATCCGATGATTGATTGTTTCTTGATGCTTAGGATGGAGACTGGGGAAGAGGACCGAGTCTTGATCATGATATAGTTTTTGAACTTTATGTATTTTCTTTTTAGTTGACAGTATGTTTGAGTTTCTGTTTTCCGCACTTTCATTTTAGACAGATATCATGGCATGACATTGTTTTGTGAGCTTCTGCACTTGATTATTATTATTCAGTTGGATTATTTATATTGATTCTGCTACAGTTTATTCATTTATATTCTTCCTCTATTTATTATTTATTTTTTGTTACTTCGATTATTTATTATTTATTTGTTGTTACTTCCACTGTGATATTACCTATTACCTATGAGGGCATAGTATCCCCCTCAGACACAAAAAGGCCCTCGCTGCTAGTTGGCAGCCTTCGGCGTTCGGGGAGATGCTCTTGAGGTTATGTGGCCAACCCGAATCAGGGAATCCTTTAGGTGGCTCCCAAGTTAGGGATGCTACATGCCATGTCACGAAGAGGTGCTTCCCATTAACCTTGGACTACTTAGGTACTGCTCCCCCTTCACATACCATGGGCCTGTAAAGTCACAGAGAGGTGATTCCCACTAGTCATGGACAACTGAGGTACACATCCTAATCGCGTACCATGGTCCTGTAATGTCACAGATAGGTGCTTCCCAACATGGGCCTACCAAGTCATAGAGACGTGCTTCCCACTGGGCCAAGTCAGCAATCTTCAGGTCTCAGCCAGTCGCAGGGTTCTGTACGTAGTGCGCTTGTGAGAACCACTCCTCAAGCCCTTCATCTCATATGAACTATCGTGAAAGTCACCATAGAGCATGCCAAAAGATTAACCTCATCGAGAGGGTCTCAACACCACAAACGGATCATCAATTGGATTCACGTTTTGCAAGATACAAGTGTTTTAGTAACCAAGGGACCGGTTGCGACGGGGCCCCGTCTGACCCGATCAGACTGACCTGAACAACTAGGCCCTAGGGTCCCACATACCCCAGTTCATTTAGATGGACTCGACCCGACCAGGTGTGGTTCGTGGTCGGTCTGGTATGGCCTGGCTAGTGGGATATTCCCAATAGGCACGCTGGACTCGGCCCAATTGGCTAAGGGTCCAGCCCGTCGGGTTGCCTGGAGACCCGGTCTAGTCCGGCCCAGCCTGCTAGCACGGGTCCAGCCCGGTGAGCTGTAGGTCTAGCCCGCTGGGCGGTTCGCGTCCTTCTCGGTCAGAAAGAGGCGGACTGGTCCACCATGCTGTACGTGGTTGGATATCGCGTTCGTCCGCTGCCATCGCCCCACAGGTCACCACGGGGTTCCTCCTTTGTCGCGGTCGAGCGATTGTGGTCCGTCGCATGGGACGTGGCTCAGTGTCGTGTCTGCAACCCATCGCGTGGGACATGGATCGGTCCTGCATCCATGGCCCTCGGACACGGTTGACCAACTGTGTCTGCCACCTCCATCCGCCAACCCAAATAGTGGCTTCTTCCGCTGCACCACGGCCCGGTGAGCCGCGACCCTTCATCCGACATGCCGTCATGGTGTGCCGCCTCCCACCCATGGTCGCTGTCACGGACCACCATGTCCACACCGTTGGTCTGTTCCTCGTGCCGCTTGCACCTACATTCTCCGAGGAACATTCTCTCCTCTAAGAAGGTCTCAAATCTACCTTGTCGTCGATTCCATAGTTTGGCCATAATGAACACCCACAGCGGAGGGGATCAGGCCTTGTTCATGTCATCCCGCGCCCTCCGCGTTAGAAGTTTACAAATAAGAGAGGTCCATGGATTTTTAATTCAAACAAAAATTATAATTCACTACCAGATATAGAAACCCCAAAGCATTCACCATAATTCAAGAACACAAAATCCGCAGATTAACCTTTTCATGGGTTAATTCTATAGGTTCCGGCCGCAGCAGAAGCGCATTTGGTGGTTGTACAGAACTTTAATTTTTCTATTAACAAAGTTCAATCCGAGATCTTTCATGATAATAAATTTCCAGATATTTGGAATAAAATGAAGAACAAAAAAATGAAGGGAGTCCCAGAACCATAGAGAGGATCATCATATGTTGGTTATAATTAATTTAATTAAAAGAAAAGATTTACCTTGATGGAATTCTATCTCCGTTAATGTATCCAATCACGATCTGATGTGATTTGTCATTGTGTCATATAATACAAGTGTAGGATTCCTCTAGTGGTGATCCACTTGTGCTCTATGTATCTTTGGATGTTTCTAAAGGGATCTCTGGGTTCTAGCACGAAAGACCCTTCGCTTGTGATGTCCTCCTTCGATCACCTTGAGAGATTCTTGTAAAGAACTCTCCTTGATCTAGTGGAGGAGGATCTATCTCATAGATTGAGAGCATTCTTGGAATAAAATAATTCTCTCTTAGCTTAAGAGATTTCTTTAGATCCATTTTGCACAACCTCCTAAAATGTCTAGGCTAATTAGAATTATATAATTTGGATTTTAAATACTTAGAATAATAAAATGAATTAATTACCTGAAAGAAATTCTTCATATCATTTAATTCTTAGTAAGACCCCATGTCTAATAATAATAGTTGACTACTATTATTACTCAACATGCGCCCACCGAATTACACCTAATATTATTAATTAAGTAAATAAAATTATTTCTCACAAATCCCTAGAAAAAATTACGCGGCGGGCATATATTAATATACACGATGTGTACTTTTTTCCATTTTCTTTATTTCCTCCACAAAATTTATTAGGCCTTGAATAAGGGATATTTATTTCTCAAATAAATGTCACTGCATTACTTAATAATAAATATATTATTACACCCACAATATATTTTCTCAAATAACTACTGTCGAAATAAATGTGATCATACATCCTTGAATAAATATTAAACCACAATGTGGAATAATCTTTATTCAACTTATTAAATTAATATTTAACCGAGATACTTGGACACACTTAGTCTGTGACCCTCTAGGCCTCTTTTTCAGTGGCATTAGGTGGATCCTGCCTAAATTCAAAGTTTAGCATCTAAAAACACACCAAGGTACCCATAGATAAAGTATTTAACACCGCAATGATGTGCCACCTCATACGAATGCTTACCGTGTAACGTAATACCTTTTTCACGATATCTCGAATCAAGCGGGTTGCATGCTAGTGTCATCAACCCATGTGCTCAATTATTCATTCTTTGGCTTTATAGAATTGAACTCACACATTCCTTATCATGAACATGCATTTATTTATCCTATATCAATTCCATCAAAGGGCCTGAGATATCTAGTTCTGTTATGGAACAGAAAGGACAAATCCTTTCTCTATTATCTATTAATGTAGTATTACTCATGACGCACCCAACGTATCCTACCTCGCTACGAAAAGTGTGTCATCACAGTTTTTGTCAATACATGTAAGTGCCCAATTTTTAATAACCATTAATAATAATCTTAAAGTCTAAGGACCAATACACATGTCCGCAGATAGGAACATTCAATAAAACTATGAAATATGGATTTTCTACTGGAGGGTCTTGTTCTCATAATACCCTTCTAGATATTACCAAGGGTGCACACCATGAGAATATGCCTCAATGTTTTATGATTACTCACCCATAATAGCCTGTATTATTTGTGTCCCTTAAAAAACATCATCCAGCCATAGAACATATATTCAAGAATAGTGTTATGGTACTTCTGGGTTCTCATCATAGTAGGGATCTACTATAACCCATTAATGCAACAGTTATCCTTAGGAAATTATCTCATGCATTGTAACACATAAGAACAATCAAGATATGATAAGGTATTTATTAATAAATAAAGTAAAAAGTAGTTGGTTCTAGGCCACCAACTCCAACAGAATCCCACTTGGACTAGAGTAAACTGCTAACAACCTTTAACCCTCTAGATATCACATGATATTCATGATTCTGTTGAGATAGGCCTTCAGTAATGGGGTCTATCACATTCTCTTCTGTGGTCACTCTGCTCACTACAACTTCACCCCTTTGATAGAAATTCCTCAACAGGTGATACTTCTGGAGTATGTGTTATATCCGTTGATGTGACCTTGGTTCTTTTTCAAGATCCACTACTACAGTATTATCACAATACAATCTGATAGAATCTTTACTGCTAGGCACCACATCAAGATCCTGGAAAAAGTTCCAAATCTAAAACAATTCCTTATATGCATCAGAAGATGCTATATATTTGGACTTTTCTGTAGAATCGGTGATAACTGGTTGTGTTGAACTCTTCCATCTCACAACTCCTCTATTGAAACATAAAACATATCCATATTGAAACTTCATATCATTCTGATCTATCTAAAAACCATCATCATCGTACCCTATGATTAAAATATCCTTATCTCCTCTATAAACTAGGAACTTATCATTAGTTCTTCTCAGATACTTAAGGATAGTCTTAACAGCAGTCCAATATTGTTCTCCTGAATCTGCTTGATATCTTCCTACCATGATCAATGCATAGGAAACATCAAGCCTTATACATAACATGGCATACATGATGGATCCTATATCTAAAGCATATGGGATTTTACTCATTCTATCTTTCTCTTGTTGTGTCTGAGGACACATTTTCTTAGAAAGATGTAGGCCATATGACACTAGAAATAATCCCCTCTTGGATTGTTCGATAATAAATATATTTAGTATTTGGTCAATGTATATACTCTAGCATAGTCCATGCATCCTCTTGTATATATCACAAATGATCTTGATCCCTAGAATGTAGGCTACTTCACCCAAGTCCTTCATGGAGAAACACCTCTTCAACTAGTACTTAACTGACTATAAGACTCATACATTATTTCCAATAAGAAATATGTCGTAAACATACACTACTAGGATAATGACCATATTCCCATTAAACTTCTTATAAACACATGGATCGAATTCATTCTTAATGAAATCAAATTCCTTTATGGCTCCATAAAATAGAATGTTCCATGACCTGGATGCTTTTTTTAATCCATAAATGGATTTCTATAACTTGAAAACCCGTTTGGATTCACATGGTGTCACAAACCCTTCTGGTTGTGTTATATAAACATCTTCCTCAAGTTTCCCATTAAGGAACGTTGTTTTGACATCAATCTTCTAAATCTCGTAGTCATGGTAAGATGCTATGGAAAGTATGATTCTTATGGATTTCAACATGGTAACTGGCAAGAAGGTTTGATCACAGTCAATTCCTTGATGTTGTATGAATCCTTTAGCAGATATCCTTGATTTATAGGTCCTAACTTGACTGTACATGTCCAAATTTATATTGAATACCCATTTGTATCCAACAGGTTTTACATCAATTGGCTCATAGACCAGAACCCAGACTTGGTTCTGATACATGGAATTCATCTCAGAATTCATAGCTTCTACCCATCTTGCATCTTCTGAGATTTCTTCTAATTCCTTGTGGGATATAGGTTCATCATTTTCTAATAATAATGATTCATCATCTTTGGTGACTAGGAAACCAAATCTCTATGGTTCCCTTAACTCTATTGAGCTCCTATGCAGTACTTGTGTTTCTAAAACCTCTTCCACAGGGACATATAGAACTTGTTCTTATACCAACTTCTGTGTGTCTTGAGCATCAAGTTCGTTGAAGTCAATCTTGTTCCCACTATCCTTTTTGAGGATTTTCTCCCTCTCAAGAAAGACGTCTTGTCTGGAGATAGTCACTTTCTTGTCTGAAGGGTTATATAAGTAATATCATTTCGTTTCCTTGGGATATCCTATAAAGATACACCTCGTGCCCTGGGGTTCTAGTTTGTTGCATGAGAAGGCCTTAAAAACTCCTCACATCCCCATATACATGTGTGAGACAAAATGGGTTTCTTTCTATTCCATAACTCAGAGGGAATTCCATTTTTCGCCTTAGTTGGTACTCGGTTTAATGTGTATGTTGCAGTTTGTAATGCATATACCCAAAAGGATAACGGAAGATCTACATGAATCATCATTGACCTCACCATGTATAAAAAGGTGTGGTTACTCCTTTCACTAACACCATTCCACTGTGGTGTATAAGGAGGAGTGAGCTGAGATAGAATCCCAAACTCCCGTATAATATTTATGAACTCTTGGTTCAGATATTCGCCACCTCGATCCGATCGATGTTTCTTTATCTTCTTATCAATCCGATTCCCTACTTCATTCTTAAATTCCTTAAATTTATCAAATGACTTTGACTGATACCTCATTAAGTAGGCATAGCCATATCTACTCAAATAATTAGTAAAAGTAATGAAGTAAGAATATCCACCTCTAGATTCTACTAGAAATGGTCCACATACATCAGTGTGTACCAATCCTAGAAGCTCTGTGACACTTTCACCCTGTCCACTGAAAGGCAGTTTGGTCATTTTACCTTGTAAACAGGCGTGACATCTATCAAATGGTTTTAGATTAGTAGAGTCTAAATAACCATTGTGGTAGAGCTTTTTCAGCCTCTTCTCATCTACATGACCGAGACGGTGATTCCACAACTGGGTGATGTATGAGTCATGTGAGTTTGTTTCGTTATCGATTGCCAACACTTTGTTTTCATAATTTAATACATACAAACTATTATTTAAATGCACCATACCACAACATACATTATTCTTATAAAAGGAAAAACCCTTATTTCCAAACTTAAAAATAAATCCATCCATATCCAAACATGATACATAAATTATGTTCTTGGTAACACTATGCACATAATAACAGTTATGTAAAAGAAAAAGTATCCCAGTTAGAAATAAGATATGGTAATATCCAATGGAAAATTTAACCAACCTCGTTCCATTGGAAACTCAAAGATACACCTCTCCTTTGAAAATCTTTCTAAATCTACTTGGTTCCTACATTTGAATACAGATGTGAGCCCCATAAGCTGTATCTAATAACCAATGTGTAGAAATGGAAAGATTACACTCAATAACAAATGAACCTTTAGCGTACCCATGATTCTGGGTGCAATTCCTCTTCCAGTGTCCTACCTTTCCACATGAAAAACATGCCGCCTCACATTCCTTGCCCTGCCTCTAGATCTTCCCCCTCTTAGAGGGAGGGATATCAGGGGATTCAGACCATTTATGAATCCTTGTCCCCTTTGTCTTTTCATTCCTTTTATTATTCACCATAAGGACTGTGGGTTTTTTCACACCTCATATCCTTATCTACCTGGTGAATTAAGGTTAGAAGTTCATATAGACTCTTCTAATTGTTTCTCATGTTATAGTTGACAATAAATCTAGAGAAGGTCTTAAGCAAGTGATGATAGGATGAGATCTAAATGAAACTCATTCAGAAACATAATCCCTAAGATGTCTAGGAATTCAATGTAGCCAATAATATTGACTACATGAGGCCCAACTGGCACAGACTCTCCAAGATTAGTTGTCAAAAAATCATTGGAGATCTCATATCTCTCCTGCCTCGCCTTCTCTTGATAGATATCCTTAAGGCGATACATCATGCTAAACGTGTCCATGTTTTCATGTTGATTCAAGAGCTCATTAGACATTGATGATAGAATGAAACATTGGACATGTGTGGCATCATCCATATATTTCATATAAAGAGATAGTTCCTCATCAATGGCCTCTTTTTGAGGTGTAACTGGAATAGGCTCCTCCAGCACGTACAATTTCTTCTCATGGAGAAGGATGATGTGTACATGCCTATGCCATTCCTATAAATTGGTGTCGGTGAGAAGGTTTTCCTTCTCAAGTATGGTTTGAAATGATATGTTTGAAGTCATTTTTCTTTCTATTTCTAAAAATTAAGATGAGAAAAAGTTTAGTAATTTATCATGATAAAATTGAGACAAATAAATAATTTAATACTTATTAGTCTCCCACTATTTTATCGAAATCTAATAGTCCTCACCATTGACTTCGGAATATTCTGTTGCCTAAATATTCTATTGGAAAGGACCCAAATTTCCATTCACATTACCCAAACTAGGGTTGGTCAAGAAACTTGAAGGGTTTTAGTTAGGCATTCCAAATGCCAACTGCATTAACTCGCAGCTCCTTGATCAGCTGAGTGGACTCCCCAATCCCGAAATCCTTTTATTTTGGATTTCCTCAAACTTTTCCTCTTGGTCATAACAAGGATTACTGTGGAAGTTAACCCTTGATGAAAACCAATTAAAGTCAACCCAAAACCTTGAATTATAATTCCTTGATAATTGAAATCATCCCAACTAGGGTTGGTCAAGAACTTTGAACTATGGTTCCATTCTAACCAAGATTATGGAAGACTATACTGAATTAATATTTTCTTTGAGGGATTTTATATTTATACATAAATTTTCCTTTTATTATCTTTGATTACATGCTTGTTAATATTAAGTGGGGAATACTTAAGTGATTAACCATGTATATGATAATATTTACGCATAAGATGGTCTTATTTTAGTTCCATCTTTTATGCTTGTTTAATTAATTAATTGTGTGATCATGATAACACACCCATAATAAATAAACCATGAAACTGATGGGAAGAAAATAAATGATATGATCATGAGCTTGTTCTATTGTTTAGTTTATCTAGTGGTAGATAAAATAGCCCAAGACCTAAGGGGAAACACCTTTAACCTTTTTGGGTTTGGGTTTATAGCTTTCCACCAGTCCACCTTTTTTCCCCTTGGATTGGTTTCACCTTAGCTCCTAACGTGAGCTGCCTCCACTAGCTCGGGAGCTCCATCCATTATATATTCTTTTTTCTCACTTGTAGGTGAGGGTTAAAATAGGGTTTTTTATAAAATAAATCATGGGAATGCAGGCCCTACATATTAATGAGGAGAAGGTTCGCAGACCAACAAATTTAATTTAAATAAATAAATTAAAAAAAATCATTCACATAAAAAGGTCTTGGTCTAGCTCATGATCATCCATACATGCAACGATATTTATGCATAAATAAAACTAGAATTAAATTCTTTAATCATTATTGTTTAAGATAAATCATGCTCGAATCAATTAATTATCTTTAATTAATCAATCATTTTATCTTGAACCCTTTTTTTCTAAATTTCCTTGATATTCTCATCCATCATAATTTTAAACAAATAAATTCATTTAAAATTCTCTTTGTACGTAACTTGTACCTTGGAGGGAAATCCAGTGAATTCTCATTCATAACCACCCAATGAGTTGAAATGAACATTTCAAAGATGTTAAATTAAACACATATATATAAAACACCTATGACGTGTTGTGCCTCATCTTTACGCCCGCACTATGGTACATGTCTCAAGGGTTTGTATAATATAATAATAAATTTAAATAAATCTGCGTAATTTGGATGAGTACATGGAGTGTAGTTCCGACTAAAAAGCATGTACTTTTCTTCACCATCCATCCTAAGTACATGCCTGGGGACATGCTGTGTAGATGTACTTCGAAAATCATTGGATTAAACGATGTGTTCAGTGGGACACATGCCATATAGTATCTGTGTGCATGGTTTCTAGTCGGGAAAGTCATGTATGGGGTACACAGTCCAACCCTAAACCGAAGGAACAACACGCCGTGTTTCAGTGGACCACACGGCATGTAATCCGGAAACTGTGTGCCACTCGTTCCTAGTCAACACATGTAGTATTAAAGACTTAGATAGAATCTAATGACATGGCCTGGTTTGGAAGACCATCCCGGTGCAAGGAACCTATACTACACGGCATGTACTGCTGAATACATGTCGTGTGTTCTGGTGTTTTCCAGGGGGGTGGGGCGGTCTAGGGGGTGGTAAGGCTGTCCAAGGAGGGTGGGGGTGGTGTCCAGGAAGGTGGGATGGGGGTGTCCAGGGGGATAGGGGTGTCTAGGGGGTGGGGGTGTCCAGGGGGTGGGGGTGGTCCAAGAGGTTGGGGGGGTTATCCAAGGGGGTGGGGTGGTGTCCAAGGAGGGGGGTTTCCAGGTGGGGGATGTTTATGGGTGTGTTCAGGGGGGTTGGGCTAGTGTCTAGGGTGTCCGGGGGGCTTTCCAGGGGATGGGGGTGTCCGGCGGGTGGGGGCGGTCCAGGGGGGTGGTGGGGCTGTCCAAGGGGGGTGGGGTGGTGTCCAAGAGGGTGGGATGGGGGTGTTCGGGGGGGGGGGGGGGTAGGGGTGTCCAGGGGGGTGGGGTGTCCAGCGGGTGGGGGGAATTCTAGGAGGTTGGGGGGCTGTCCAAGGGGGGTGGGGTGGTTTCCAAGGAGGGGGTGTCTAGGTGGGGGGGGCTGTCTATGGGGTGTCCAGGGGGATGGGCTGGTGTCTAGGGTGTTGGGGGGGCTTTCTAGGGGGTGGGGGTGTCCGGGTGGTGGGGGCGGTCTAGGGGGTTGGTGGGGTTGTCCAAGGGGGGTGGGGTGGTGTCTAAGAGGGTGGGGTGGTCGTCCATGGGTGGGGGTGTCCAAGGGGTGGGGGTGTCCAGGTGGTGGGGTGGTGTCTAGGAGGGGTGGGGGTGTCGTCCAGGGGGTGGTGGTTGTCCAGGGGGTGGGGGGTGTCCGGGGGGGGGGGGGGCTTTCCATGGGAATGTCTAGGTGGGTGGGGGTGTCCAAGGGGTTGTGGGGGCTTTCTAGGGGTGGGGGTGTCCAGAGGGGTAGGGGTGTCCAGGGGGTGGGGGTGTCCAGAGGGGTGGGGGTGTCCAGAGGGGTGGGGTGTCCAGGGGGTGGGGCGGTCCAGAGGGTTGGTAGGTCTGCCCAAAGGGGGTGGGTTGGTGTCCAAGGTGGTGGGGGTGGGGGTGGTGGTCCATTGGGGTGGGGTGCCTAGGGGGTGGGGGAGGTGTCCAGGTGGTGGGGTGGTGTCTAGGGGGTGGGGGCATCCAGGGGTTGTGGGGGACACACCATGCCTCATATTGAGGTAGGGTTTACTCTTACACATCACAAAGGACCCATGGATCGTTCTACTAAAGTTTCAACACAATCCAAATGTGTTTGGTCAGATTTTCATACGTCAGTTGTTGTTTTCACTTAAAATTCTGTTCATTTTAAACAAAAGAGAGACCCTTTGAGTGATATCGGCCACACCGTGCCTCAGATTGAGGCGGGGTTGACTCCAACACATCACAAAGGACCCATGGATCATTATATTAAAGGATAAACACAATAAAAATGTGTTTTGTTGGATTTTTGTAGGTCAGTTGTTGTTTTCACTTAAAATTGTCTCCATTTTAAACAAAAGAAATACACTTTGAGTGATACCGGCCACACCGTGCCTTGGATTGAAGCAGGGTTGACTTGTACATGTCCCCAATGCACCCATGGATCGTTCTTCTAAATGATAAACACAATACGAATGCATTTTTCAGATTTTCGTACGTCAGTTGTTGTTTTCACTTAATATTCTGTCCATTTTAAACAAAACAGAGACCATTTGAGTGATATCAGCCACATCGTGCCTAAAATTGATGCAAGGTTGACTCATACACGTCAAAAAGGACCCATGTATCATTATAATAAATTATAAACATAATGAAAATGTGTTTGGTCGGATTTTCGTACGTTAGTTGTTGTTTCCACTTAAAATTATATCCATTTTAAACAAAAGAGAGACCCTTTGAGTGATACCGGCCACACTGTGCCTCAGATTGAGGCAGGTTTGACTCGTACATGTCAAAAAGGACACATGGATCATTCTCTTAAAGGATCAACACAATCCGATGTGTTTGGTCAGATTTTCGTAGGTCAGTTGTTGTTTTCACTTAAAATTGTGTCCATTTTAAACAAAAGA
This sequence comes from Viscum album, assembly GCA_963277665.1. Taxonomy (NCBI): domain Eukaryota; kingdom Viridiplantae; phylum Streptophyta; class Magnoliopsida; order Santalales; family Viscaceae; genus Viscum; species Viscum album. The sequence continues at coordinate 1,282,609,106 of OY728155.1, read as the reverse complement.
CAGACACTTTGAGTGATACCGGCCACACCGTGCCTCGTATTAAGGCAGGGTTGACTCTTACACATCTAAAATGACCCATGGATATTTCTACTAATGTATAAACATAATCTGAATGTGTTTGGTTGGATTTTTGTACGTCAGTTGTTGTTTTCACTTAAAATTGTGTCCATTTTAAACAAAAGACATACACTTTGAGTGATACCAGCCACACCATGCCTCAGATTGAGGCGAGGTTGAATAGTACATGTCACAAAGAACACATGTATTGTTATCCTAAAGTATCAACACAATCCTAATGTGTTTTGTTGGATTTGCGTACATTAGTTCTTGTTTTCGCTTAAAATTGTGTCCATTTTAAACAAAAGACATACACTTTGAGTGATACCCACCACATCATGCCTCGGATTGAGGAGGGGTTGACTTTTACACATCACAAAGGATTCATGTATCTTTATCCTAAATTATCAACACAATACAAATTCATTTGGTTGGATTTGCGTAAATCAGTTGTTGTTTTCACTTAAAATTTTGTCCATTTTAAACAAAAGAGAGACCATTTGAGTGATACCGGCCACACCATGCCTCGGATTGAGGTGGGGTTGACTCGTACATGTCACAAATTACCCATGTATTTTTCTATTAAAGTATAATTACAATCCGAATGCATTTGGTCTGATTTTCGTAGGTTAGTTGTTGTTTTCACTTAAAATTGTGTCCATTTTAAACAAAAGACAGACACTTTGAGTGAAATCAGCCACACCGTGCCTCGGATTGAGGAATTTTTGACTCATACATTTCCCCAAAACAACCATGGATCGTTATCCTAAAGGATCAACATAATCCGAATGCATTTGGTGGGATTTACGTATGTCAATTGTTGTTTTCACCTAAACTTTTGTCCATTTTAAACAAAAGAGAGACCCTTTGAGTGATACCAGCCACACCGTGCCTCGGATTGAGGTGGGGTTGACTCGTACATGTAAAAAAGAACCCATGGATCGTTATCAGAAAGTATCAACACAATCCTAATGCGTTTGGTCATATTTACGTACGTCAGTTGTTGTTTTCACTTAAAATTTTGTCAATTTTAAACAAAAGAGAGACCCTTTGAGTGATACCGGCCACACCATGCCTTGGATTGAGGTAGGGTTGACTAGTACACATAAAAAATAACCCATGTATCTTTATCTTAATGGATAAACACAATATGAATGTGTTTGGTCGGATTTTCGTAGGTCAGTTGTTGTTTTCACTTAAAATTGTGTCCATTTTAAACAAAAGACAGACACTTTGAGTGATATCGGCCGCACCGTGCCTCAGATTAAGTCGAGGTTGACTCGTACACATAAAAAAGGACCAATTTATCATTATCATAAAATATAAACACAATAAAAATGCGTTTGTTTGGATTTACGTATGTCAATTGTTGTTTTCACTTAAAATTCTGTCCATTTTAAACAAAAGAGAGACCCTTTGAGTGATATCGGCAACACCGTGCCTCGAATTTAGTTGGGGTTGACTCTTACATGTCACAAAGGACCCATGGATTTTTCTCTTAATGGATAAACACAATACAAATGCATTTGGTCGGATTTTCATAGGCCAGTTGTTGTTTTCACTTAAAATTGTGTCCATTTTAAACAAAACACAGACACTTTGAGTGATACCGGCCACACTGTGACTCGGATTGAGGCAGGGTTGACTCGTACACTTCAAAAAGGTCCCATGTATTGTTCTAAAAAAGGATCAACACAATCCAAATCTGTTTGGTTGGATTTGCGTATGTCAGTTTTTGTTTTCACTTAAAATTTTGTCCATTTTAAACAAAAGACAGACACTTTGAGTGATACCAGCCACACCGTGCCTTATATTGAGTCGGGGTTGACTCATAAATGTTAACAATGTACCCAAGGATCGGTCTCTTAAAGGATCAACATAATCCAAATTCATTTGGTCGGATTTTCGTACGTCAGTTGTTGTTTTCACTTAAAATTTTGTCCATTTTAAACAATAGAGAGACCCTTTGAGTGATTCGGAACACACCATGCCTCATATTGAGGTAGGGTTGACTCGTACACATCACAAAGGACCCATGGATCATTATCTTAAAGGATCAACACAATATGAATGCGTTTTATTGGATTTTTGTAGGCCACTTGTTGCTTTCACTTAAAATTGTGTCTATTTTAAACAAAAGATAGAAACTTTGAGTGATACCGGCCACACCGTACCTCAGATTGAGGCGGGGTTGACTTGTACACATCCCCAACGCACACATGGATCATTCTCCTAAAGTGTAAACACAATCATAATGTGTTTGGTTGGATTTCCGTATGTTATTTGTTGTTTTCATTTAAAAATCTTTCCATTTTAAACAAAAGAGAAACACTTTGAGTGGTTCATCATTCTTGCATGTTGCTGGTGCATATCATCTGTTAAAATGGTAAAATGACTCATTAGATAAAGGATGTTTTATTTAATAACAATTACAATTTTCCTACTAACATTTATATACAACAATGTTTCATCTTTTGATCCCCTTAACCCCTCTCAAAAATGACCGCCAATTGTACACGTCCCCAAGTCAGATCTTCATGCTATTTGTGTACAATCTTCCATCAGATATGCGGCCCACTCATTTATGAAAAAATATATATTTTCTTGTGAGTATGAGGCTTTTTGACAGTCATATTATTACTAAAAAATATAAATATAAATAATTAATAAATAAATTAAATGAAATAGTAGTTGTTTTTTAAAATACCTCTTTAGGGATGCTAGTTTGTTGATGAAAAATGATCTCTTTCTTAAATTTACAAACATAATAACTGCAATCATTATCGTTTGTTTTTTTGGACACTGTAAAAAAATTGATCATTAGGAGAATAAGTAACTTGTGTTGAGATGTGTTTGGATAGCGAAATTTTATTATATATACCCTGATATTTGTCCGGACGTAGTACTTGCTCACCTCCTTATACTTAGCCCCTGTCCTCATTCCTTTTTTTAGACGATAATGATATACTTCCATATCATAACAAAATCCTCAGTAAAAGATAATATAAATTATATTACGTGATGTTTAGACTTAAAACATAGGATGTAGTGTCTTAAAGATTCACAAACTCCATCATGTTTGGTTGGTTTGATGGATATCCTTGATTTGAATCCAGAAAATAAATCTTTGGAGTATCCAAGTTCACCGCAATTAGAATCTGATGTTGCCTAAAAACACAAAAAGGAATAAGTAATAAAAGAAGTGAAAATATAATTGATATGCTTTAATCATAGTTTTTTACCCCTGCATGGTTGGTATTAGGAAGAGTCTGTCATCTGTAATCTTTCTTTCAAATGTTTTCAGCAAGCCGTTCACTATTTCATTCTTTTTTTATGGATCTAATTTCGTTAGATGTGTGGATGTGGTATGAGGACTAACGAGTTCAAATTTTTCCTCATGGTAAAATTCCTTCAACTTTTTTTCATATATATGTCTGTCAACAATATAAAATGCATTTATTCATAATTTTCACATTAGATCAGCTTTTAGAAAATCAATTCATGAAAACATACCTCATATATATATTTTCAACTGTGACGCCTAGCCAACCATTTTCAAGGATCTCATTTACATTTTCAGCAGCAATGAAATATTGACTTTCCTCTCCATATATATTCTTTTCGAAAACCATTATATGACTACTACCACATCTTAGCTTCATATCTATATTATTCTTCAATGCTAGTAAATGTGGATAGAGAACATGTGGTGTTATTTTGCTTTCAGTATCTCCTTGGGATCGGTTGGTTGATCCTTTAGATGGTTTTGAGCCGATGTTTGTCACCCCCTTCCATTTCTCCATCTATAAAAACATTCATTGGTTCAGACTCTTTTTTCATTAATTTTTAAATGTTTATCTTCAAAAAAAGGAAATAAATACATATTTGTCTGCATGTACTCTTACAAGTTGTGACGAACATGAAATGAATGTCCCAATATCCTTTTCGACCGTATGAATATCATCGTCATTAAGTGGAATAGGTAGCTCTGCATTTGGATCATGAGATACAGTAATCATCACTTTCAGATGATCTTTTGGAAGTGGTCTATTATGCGGCGTGTCATCTTGGATGTTGAACACTATATCCCTCGCAACAAGGTGATAGGTGGGTGTTGAAAAATATAAATCAAAATCATTATGACCCTGTAGAAGATCAGTATAGGAAAAGTATTAGTGTTTTTCTAATTCACATTTAATGGCAACAATTATTAGAATATTGATTACCATAGCTAAGACAGCTCTTTGAGGGGAATGTCTCACCTCAAAGCTGGTGGGGGTGGGGCGGGATCTTCACGCACTGGTTGTTCCTGAGTTGTGTCTTCTCCTTGATTCCCGCTAAAAAAAGTTTCTAGCAACTATCCATTCCATTGCAATAATTCTTCAAGAGTTTCTAGTATTTCTCTCATTTGTTTCAATTTTTCATCTCTATCATCCATTTTTTATTCTTCTCAAAATATACTCGGGGTGTCACCCCAAACCCCGCACCTATAACACGACCGTATTGTTCTTGATGCTTCAAAGCCATCGATAATAGGTCTGCATTTTCTACATGAGTAGCTGATTCATGTGACTATTGGATATAGGAAAATAACTAATTATTTTTATGTAATAGCAATTTAAAACAAATCGTTTTATCGTCGTGTCATACTTACACATATTTCCCACACTTTTTGTGTGTTCTCATCTACTAGCTTCCCTTCCTTATTCACATGTGACTCCTTCCATAGCACATGATGTGGGATGGAAGTGTCTTTGGTTTTAGACTCATCAATCTACATATAAATATAGAAAGATAATTATGATGTTGTTTATTGGAACTTAACAATATTACTGTAAATTTAAAATACATACCATTTTCTTTTCTAGTGAAGTTTACCCCATCCTTGCTTTACGATAAGGGTATGTTGGTTTTGATGCATGTTCCTTATTTTCAGTATAGAGTTATTGTTTCATAAATGAAATATTGACAATCAAAGTGATGAATAAACATATCCTCAAACAATGTATTATCACCCACAATGTACCTGAAACTTCTCATCCCCACAGTATCCAATAAATGAATCCCATGCTTCTTGGCATATCAGGTGAGCGTAGACAATGGGTGGGTACGGGTTTATTTTACCTTTGGAATATTTCAAGTGACATATTGTTAAAATAGTGTGAAAACCTCGATGAATCCTTCTTGAGAGCCTTAGTACATAATCCTTGTGTTAATCATATATTATAAATGTACTCTACAAGAGATTGAGAAGAGTAAGACATTGTTTCATTATTTTATTTTCTAGTAAAAAAGGAAATAATATCATAATGTTATCGTAATTTCTTCCCAAATCATAGCCTTTAGCTCGGACACAACATATTTCCATGAATCTATGTCAATCGGCACGCGTTGCCGAGTGACAAATCCAATGTAACTAATAAACATAGCCTTGTTGGGATTCACATGTTGGCCTTGTGCATTCCATCCGACATCAAATTTTATGCCTTTGCTTTTCGGCTTAAGAGCTTTGGATAACACCATCAAACTACGACGCACCTGTGTTTTCTGCGACGTCGGTCCTTCATTCCTGGCCATTTCATCAATATCAACATCATCTATATGTTCATATGAAATGGTAGCAACGGAATGTGCTGAGGGTTGTTGGACCTCAACACTTGGAGCAATAACAGGTTCAGAAACTTGTTGTTGCTCTGCACTGTGAGCAGCCGCAGTAGGAGCAGCAGCAGCCACAGCAACAGCAGTTTGAGAGACTTGTTCAGCCTCAAGGTTAGGAGAACCAGAACATGCAGAAGTCATTATCTTCAAAAGTGGATGAACAGTTAATTTATATTACATAAATTCAGTAATGATAAGATAATAACAAGAGATAACAAGATCTATATTACAAACAAAATATAACCTGATTATTGAACTCTTTTTCTTTTTTTCAAAGGCTGAAGGGATTTACACCTCTATCAATTATCCAAATCCCTTCATTTTGGTATACTCTAACATAAAAAAACATCATCTACATTGGGATTGTTGTGAAATGATTGTGACATACCACTGAAAGGATCGTTCTCAACTGAATTTTAATCGGACCCTTTAGTAGTTTTGGACAATAACAGAACAATCGACCACTTTCGATTTGCGGGATCTAGAACATAAAAAATTTGTACCGCTTGTGATTCCATTATAAACTATTTGTCTTTGTACCCTTCTTTACTAAAATCAACTTTCACAAATCCCCATTCATCTATTTTAACACCACTTTTGTTATCAACCCATTTGCATTGAAAAATCGGCAATTGGAGTGTCGCATAATCCAACTCCCATATTTGTTTTCTAATACCAAAGTATGACATATTTGCATAAATTGGATTTATGTCCTTACTACTAGAAACATGCATCGCTTCAGCCACTAGTGTAACTCTACTATTTTTCATGGTACTATCTTCATTATGTTCATCTGTATGGAATGTATAACCATTAATTACATAACCATTGTAAGATAATACATATACACTTGGTCTGGCGGCTAGCCATCGAAGTCGTTCTGAAATTGAATTTGGATTTTCATCCAACTCCATAAAAATATGGTCCTGTAAAAACATCCTATAAACTGGTGATTATGTGTATTTGATAACCATTTTTCAGCCCTTGATGGATTCAACTTCCTAAGAATTTCTTTGTGAGTTTCAATATATGGAGAAACCTCCCAACTGTTATGCAAAACATAAAGGTGGGCCTGCTCCCGATCTGTAATACTGATTGTCAGAACATCTCTTCCAGAAATTCCTTCACCCTCAATGCATCCAGTGTGATGAGATTTCAGGAGACCAATGCTTTCTACAACATATAGGTATTCGGTAAAAAATTCAATGGCTTCCTCAACAATATATCACTCCACTATACAACCCTCTGGCCGACTTCGATTTTTGACATACCCTTTCAAAATATTCATATACCATTCAATGGGGTACATCCATCTATAGTGCATAGGACCACAAAGACAAATCTCTCTCATCAAGTGAATCATCAAATGAACCATCATATCAAAGAAATTTGGCAGGAAGAACATTTCTAATTCACATAATATGATTACAATTTCTTTTTCCATAGCTGGTAATTTCGACGAGTCTAAAACTTTTCTACATATAGATTTGAAAAAGAAACAAAGTTTGGTTAACGTATGATGAACATTCTTGGGAAAATGCAACGTAAAGCTATAGGAATTAGATCTTGCATCAAAACATGGAAGTCAGGTGATTTCAAACCTTTTAACTTCAAATCATTCATTGACACAACATTCTTGATATTTGATGAATACCCCTCTAGAAACTTTACATCATTGAAGAAGTTTCAAAACTAATATCTCTCCTCCCTAGAAAGAGTATAAGCAGTTGGATGAAGAAACATTCGATTTTCACCCTTCACAGGAGCCAACTCTTCTCGTATTCCCATGTCAACCATGTCCAACCTTGCCTTAATTCCATCCTTTATTTTTTTAGGGGAATTTAGAAACATTCCAATAACACAATCACATAATTTTTTTTCCACATGCATCACATCAATAAAATGTCTGATGTATAAACAATTCCAGTATGGTAATGCAAAAAAAAATTGATCTCTTTTTCCAACCGATTTTCATAAGGTTTTTCGAAAATGGTTTACCAAAAATAGTTTTCACATCTTTTACTTTCTCAAACAGTTGATCACCTGTTAGTGGAGATAGTGTTGCACATTGTTCTGAACTTCCATTGAATGATGTTTTCCAAGATCAGTACTTATACCGACGAGGTATAAATCTACGATGTCCTAGAAACACAGATTTTGATGAATGTTTCAACCTAATTTATTATGTATCTTCTTCTCACATGGGACACCATTGAGTTTCTTTAATGATATAGCCTGTAAAATTTCCATAAGTAGAAAATAATTTACTGTCTCATACAACATCGCTCTCAACATGAAGTATTATCTTTTATAAGCATCATACAACATAACACCTGAATCCCACAATAACTTCAAATCCTTGATCAAAGGAGCCAGATAAACATCAATATTGTTACCTAGTTTTTTTGGTCCTGATATAAGCATAAATAACATGATGAATTTCCACTTTATGCATAACCAGGGTGGAAAGTTATAATTTACCAATATAACAGGCCATGTACTATGAGTGTTGGTTTGAAAACCAAAAGGATTCACTATATCTGTAGATAACGCAAGACGAAGGTTTCTCGGCTCTTTTCCAAATTCAGGATACTCATGATAAATTTTCTTCCATTGAGGAGAGTCGGACAGATGACGTAATTTCCCATCTTTATTTCTTTTATCTGCATGCCATGAAAATTGTCTTGCAGTTTCATCACTTCCATATAGATGCCTAAACCTTGGAATTATTGGAAAGTACCATACAAATTTTGTAGGATTGGATTCATCTTTCTTGTATCGACAAGCACTACACTTTGGGCATTATGTAAGTGATTTTTTCTCCTTGAGAAACAATATAAAGTCTTTTGGGCAGGCATGTATTCTTTCAGAAATCATACCCATCGAGCATAGCATTCATTTAGCTTTATATGTCCAGCTTGGGAGCTCATTATCTTCCGTGAGCATTTCATTCAAGAGAGAAAGTAGTTCCATAAACCTGACATCACTACATCTGTTTCCTTCTTTCAATTTATACAACTTCATTATAGCTGGCAATGCTGTATATTTAGTGCAACCAGCATACAATGGCGTCTTTGCACAACTCTTTAACTTCTCAAACAATTTTGGTCAATCACAGGGTTCATCTTAAATTGTCTTTGTTATTTACTCAATACGATCTTCATCATCATTGACATCTGTAATCACATCCTCCATATGGTCTTCTTCATTATCCATATTTGTATTCATATCTGATGATCCATAAAATGTAGTTTTATCCCAGCCAGTAGCTACATTCGCTTTTTCTCTGTGTTTATTCCAACATTTATAACTCCGATCTATTCCGTGACATATCAAATGTTCTTCCAACTCCTATGGAATAATTAGTCTAGAATAACAAAAACGTAAACATGGACAAAGGATTTGAGAAGGATCCTTTGTGTGATCCTTTGCAAACTTGATAAACTCTTTCACTCTGTTCTCATACTATATTATCAAATGATTAACATTCATCCAATATTTATTCATCTCCATCCTATTTGAATCTGAAATATTAGTATTTATGGGTAAAGTACACAAAAAAAGACTTCCAGATATAGTAGAATAGAACCACTTCCTTATAAAAATAGAGATTAATAGAGCCTAACCATTTCCAATAAAGATTTGGAAATCAATAGAACAAAAATAACCCCCCCCCCCCTCAAAATCAACACACTTTCCAAACACAAAGGGGTTCGCGGGGATAATCACTTGTGTCGTAGATGGTAAAAATCACACGGTATCATCCTCGATGGATCATACTCCTATATCGGGTCAACCCTTCTATGGAGAACTAGTCCATACTTTTATACCTCACCAACCTAAAATACATATGGATGAAAACCAGTAGCTAGGTCTATAAGTAAAGAAAGGATTCTCATAATCTCTACAATATGGAATTCATTAAATATAATTACTTTAGATTCATTATAGTTTCCTCAAATCACCCCAGTCCAAACACAAGAATAATCAAGAATGATACATCTACCAATCCTAGGTCTCTTACCTACATTCAATATCATCATGCCTAATATTTTTTGTAAGCTCAAGTTACTTACTTTAAATCACATGGGGGATAATCACTTGTGTCATAGATGGTCCCCCATGTTATTCCATATGAAAATTTTAACAAATTTTATTGACCTATCATCCCATTAAATACTCATGAGTGTCTAATTCCAAACTCCATCTTAAGTGTAATATCAAAGGAATATATATTAATAAATTACCCCACATCCACTTCCCCACTAATCTGGTCATTCTCACACTCTAATGGAATATTTCTTATGCTTTAACCCCTTCTATATAATCTCATAACCATATATCCACACATAGACATGTCACAAACAAATAAAAAACCATATCCACATCACAACCACACATCATATCCTCATCACAGTATGATATCGTGAACATGAAGGACATAAACATCATACTCTCCTCCTAGAATGAACAACCCCCACTATGTATCCACACCAAATACACATAATCATGTCAAAAAGAATATATATACACCAAAACCTAAAATCGTTATAGGTTGTATCTATACACTCACTGTGATCCATTACAACTCATACTAAGTGTGAAGGGGGAGAAGGGAAGAGGGAGTGGTCCTATATGTGTTCCCTCTATAACCTAGATATTGAGAAAAACACTCAGAACCAAAGTACCCATATGGATTTCAATCAGGTTACTCGACTCAAGTGGTGGTGTGTAAGAAATAACAAGAAAATATAATAATTATATAGTCACACATAAATCTCAAACTGGTGATAATAATCCAATAAACCCAAGAAGTACTAAATCTCAAAGACATTATATGGTTACTCCCATGACATGATAGCTTTAACCTTTTCAGATCAATAGAGATGCCATGTTCCGAGACCACATGACCAAAGAAATTCACCTCCAGAATCTAGAATTGGCACTTTGATAACTTGGCATAAAATTGGTGATTCCTCAAGATGTCCAAAACTATTATCAAATTAGGTATATGATCATCCATAGTTTTAGAATAAACCATGATGTCATCCATAAACACCATAACAAAATAGTTGAGATACTAGTGGAAAATACTATTCATCATCACCATAAATATATATGGAGTGTTGTTTCATCCGAATGGCATAAAAAAATACTCATAGTGGCTATACCTACTCCTAAATGAGGTCTTTGGAATATCAAACTTTTTGATCCTAAGCTAGTTTTAACCAAACTAAATACCGATCTTAGAGAACCACTCCCCCCCTTTTGAAGATATAATAAATCATAAATATAGGTCAATAGATACTTTTTATTGATCATAACCTGATTGAGATTCTGGTAATCAACACACAAGTGAAGGGTTCTAATAACCTTCTTGGTGAAAAGCACCGGTTCTTCCCAAGGAAACACACTAGGTTAAATAAATAATTTGGAAACCAATTCATCCCACTAATTATTTAGTTCCTTCAATTTATCTAGTTCTATATGGTAAGATAGAATAGATATTGGTTTTGTACCCATCACCAGGTTGATAGAGAACTCCACCTCCCTCTATAGTGGTAGACCAAAAAAGACTAAAGGAAACACTTTTGTAAATTCAATAGCTACTAGGGGAAGTTCACTATAATAGGCTTCCTACTCCATTTCAATATCATAAAAGGATATCATCCCACTAAAATCTGGAAGAATAGGTCTAGCTCGACTAGACCTCAGGTCTGATTCTCTATAGAAAACATGGAATTCCCCATCAGGGGCAGTGAAGGACACCCACGGATGATAATAGTAAATCCAAGATTTATTAAAAACTAGCTAGTCCATTATGAGAATAAAATATAGGGGAATCATTTTAAGAACCAAAAAATATCATATGATCTAAATCACTGAAAAAGAGAAATCATGATAGGGGAATTAGAGACCTTACTCCCTCTTTATCCAAAGAGATGTTACAATCTATATCACATAAGCCATTAGCTCTATTATAAGTTTCAATAGTTTTATATTGAGGTTTGATATGAAATAATGATGGGAACCAATATCAAATAAAACATACACTAAAGAAAAAGAAATGGAAATGGTGCCTCTCACTATCGCATGACCCACATCAGTTCTTACTGGAGATTAATCCATTGCATGAATTTTTTTCGTTCCTAATACATGTTTTTAGGATCCCATTGTTATTTAATAATATTATTATGATTTGGTACCTCTTAATATTTATGATTCCATTCCACTACACAGGGTAGTAAAAACATGTAAAACCCTCTTCAAGTGGGTTTAATGACTGTACGAGATGTAAATCTTAAATGATTCCATGCAATAATGCTTTGAGTGATCAATCTTTCCACATTGGAAAAAGTCATTTGGCTTTTACTAGACACTACAGATGATCTGCAGAAAGTTTTCTATAAAATACCACCACCACTATTTTCACTATGAGGCTCATTATACTTTTTATTCCACTTATAGTAACCACTAAAACTACCACTAGGAATATAAGTTACTCTAGTTAACCCTGACATAATAGTCATTCCAATTTCTTCCATCACATCCCTATCTAGAACATCAAAATTTTAGGTAAACTTTAGCATAAATACTTGATATTGGATATCTAATCGAAGACCCATATAAAACCTCTGGGACATAATATTCTTGTTTGACACCACTTCAAGTGAAAACTGAGCAAGTTTAGAAAAATTATTAGTATATTGATTCAATGTCTAATAATCTTAGATGAGGTTGAGAAACTCCATGGACTTACCCGATACCATCGAATCTAGATATAATTGCTCCGTAAAACATTTCTTCAAGTATTTTAAATCTAAGACCCTATTTATCTTAACTATAACTACATAATCCCATAATATCCTTCTAGACCCCCCAATATTGAATATGTCGCACTTTACATTAGTGTAATATGATATCTCAAAAAACTCAAATAGCCTTTAAATATTTCACAACCAATACTCTTCCTCCTAAGGATCATTTTTTCCTTATAAGGATGGTTATTTCAGATGAATAAAATCTTAGGCCTGATCTCCAATATTTTCCCTTTGAGGTGCCACCACTTTAGCCTAAATAGGGGTAGGTGAGGCTCCCTAGACCATAGCTCTGACTGTGTTCACTACTTCCTCTATGAGGTTCTAGTTGATAGGAGGATTCTCTTTTTTTTGGTTCATTAGTAGATCCCTCATAAAGCTTGATTATAAGTCTTATTAGGGGCATGGTACTATACAATATTAATAGAAAACAAGGAATCATTATTCAAGAGACACATGAACATCAACTATATCAATTAGAACTCAACCGGGGAACACAACCCTCATATTAGGATTTGGGAAAATTCTAGAATTAGATTAATTAATTCCTCAAAGAAACATTTTTTAACCACCCATGTTAACTTGAGGATCAATACAATAAAATCTATCCAGACACTCGCTCATAACCTACTAGTTAAGTCCCGAAAATCATATCTCTTACCTACCATGTCTTATCCAACCACATCAATCAACCATCACCCTTACAATCATAGTGATAAATACCCCATACATGGTAGCATGAAAGGGAAAACATATAAGAAATTCACACTAAAAGTCCTATGTATGACCATTAACTATTAAAACCATAACAAAAAAAAAATAGAAACTGAATCAGTATTATTTTCACATCCTTCCTAAGAAGAAAGTTCAAGAAGAGAATCGAGAACAATAGAAAAGAAATTCACCTTAGAGGATGAGAAGTAGGGAACCTTCTGCGCTACATCGGGAGGGGAAGGCACGATGGCCAGAGGTGGAGGTGCACAGGAGAAGCCTCCAACTGAAGAAAAATAGAGGAGTAGGGTTCACGGGGAGTAGGATCGAGTGAAGATGAGGAGAAGTAGGGTTTGCGGGGAGGAGGATCCATCGAAGGGGTTCAAGGGGGAGGATTAGGAGAAGGGCTAGCAGCGGAGGTCCAACAACGTGAAGATCGAGGGCGGAGGAGGTCCGGAAACACGAAGATCAGGGGTGGCGTAGAGGAGTCACAGGGTTGCAGTACCGCAAGAGCTTTAGGTCATGATAAACCGAGGACATTATGCAACCGATTTTATAAAATACGGGACTAAGGTTTTATAATCACTAAAAAAGCGCTGATAAAGGCTACCTTTATCAACGCAAAAAATTTAGCGCTGATAAATCCTTCCTGTATCAGTGCTAACATTTTACCGCTGATACATGCCATCTTTATCAGCACTTTTCTAGTGCTGATAAAGGGCATCTTTATCAGTGATTTTTTAGCGCTGATAAAGGTTACCCTGTATTAGCCCTAAAATTTTAGCACTGATATGGGGAATCTTTATCAGCACTTTTCTAGCACTGATAAAGATTCCCTATATTAGCACTAAAATTTTAGCACTGATACAGGGATTCTTTATCAGCAGTTTTTGCTTAGCACTGATATAAGGCGGTGCTTCCCTTTCCCATTATTGTAGAAGTGCATATTCACCTCTATGCTCAAAATTTCCAAGGTTTCAAACTTTATTCTTTATGATTCATGGACTCGCAAAAACTATTAAGTTTATCAAACTCATAGTTTTTTCATAAAACATTTCATATGGAGTCATATCTGAGATTTTCCTATAAAAACATAATTTTTTTAATATTAATATAAGTGCTCATGTATTTCCTCCAAAATTAATGAGATATTCCATGTTTAAGTAACATTATTCTCCCCATTTCCATGAGAATTCTATTCTTTCTTTCAACATCACCATTTTTTAGGAGTATATGGTTTGCTGAACTCATTAAAAATTACATGCTTCACAAGATAAATTTAAAATTATTCATTTTTGTATTCACCACCATTGCCAGTTATCAACTTCTTCACGTAATACTCACATTCCTTCTCAGCATTCCTCCTGAAACATTTAAACATTTTTAGATCATCAAAATTTTGTTTCATATACATAACACAAGTAATGTGAGTAAATTCATCCAATAAAGTGATGAAGTAATTATCTCCATGAGTTTATTTTTTTTCTCATTATCCCACAGATATTAGAATAAATAAGTTCAAGGGGTCATTTTTAGAATATGTCAAATTTACTATGCATAGAGTTTGTTATCTTTCCCTTCTGAAAAATCTGCAATAGAAGTCTCTTCTTCTTAACATATTAGGAATACCCTGGACACTATCTCACTTTGATAACTTGCTCATGTTTCTCTGACACATGTGTCCTAGGCTTTTATACCACAAATTATTTTATTCCACCATGCTTAAGTAACGAGAGTTTTGTGTCTCGCTAACTTGGAACAAGTTTCCTTTTATGTGTTGGTCTCTTGTAACTATTTTTCCATCTTCCTCACTTTTTAAAAAAACCCATATTTTCTAAAAATAACTTTGTTTCCTTCATCACAAATTTGTAAAACACTTAGTAGGTTATGTTTTATCCCATAAATAAATAAATCCTTCTTGGATTTAAAATTTTATTCCCCAATGATGGTTGATCCAACACCTTTGATTCTGATAGATTAATCATTTCCTAATGTCATTGTTCCTTCTTTGAATTCTTTCACATTTTTAAAAAAATTAAAATCTCCTATCATATAATAAGAACACCCAATATCCAAAATCCAATGTCATTATCCTTTTTTATCTTTGAGAGTGGTTTCTAAAACAAGATAATTTTCTTTCCCTTTATATTTCATAACATCCAACTTCTGAGAATTATTCAAAAAAAAATGTTGTATAGGTAACAAAACAAGACAAAAATTCTCAAGGTTTCCAGGTTTTTCACATATTTTTCAAATGATTACCAAATTCTAGAACATATTTTCAATTTTCACACTAACCTTATTAGGTTTCCTCAAAATATCCTTCTCATACTTCTTTCTTTGATAGGAATTAATTCCTATCAAACTTTTCCTTATATAAGTTGTGGAATAATATTAATGTTCTTGATTAAACCAACACATATTTTCTGTATTTCTGAATCCACCACAATACCAGAAGTATATAACAAAGGAATATTTCCCTCTAAAACTTCTATACTGACCAGAGTTGTGAGCATGTTTCTGATCAACCTTCTTATCTTTATACTCAAAACATTTTTGAACACCAATATTTCTGTTATCAAGTGGAATCTTCTTCTTTATCTTGGTTTTATTTTCATCCTTATTAGAACCAAAAGTAATAAAAACTTTTTCGGACATATATTTTTTTTAAACTTATGACTTCTTCAATTTTTTGGATTTGGATACATACATAACTTTCTCAGTTTTCTTATTCTTAGAAACAACTTCAACTTTCTTCTCAACATTTGAAAGTAATTTTTTATCCTTCTCAGGTTTATCCTTTCCAAATATTTCACCAACTTCATAAATATAATTGGTGAAAATTATAACCCTCTTTTCATATTTAAAAAGTTTTTTTGTGCAAGTTGTATATCTTCTTATTTCTCTTTCAACTTCACTTATAAATGTTCATTATGATTATTTTTTTTCTCAATTGATTTCTTCAAGTCATCAGTCACTTCAAACATCTTGAATTTATCATCAATAAAACATTCTATATTATTTTTTGAAGATTTTTCATTTTTTAATTTCATGATTTCCTTCTCAAGCTTCTAAATATTTATCAGAAATTATTTCAATTATTTTTTTAGATGAAATTATAATTGGGTTTCTTCTTCTTTATAACTGGTACTTCCGAACTCTTCATTATTAATAGTTGAAATAAAAGTATTCTCAGCCTTATCAATAGCCTTTTTGGATTCAAATTCACTATATTATTCTTCATCATCTTTAGATAAGAAAATTATCCTTTTGGATTTGGAGATTTTTTTTATATTTCCATTTGGAATAAGATTTATCCTCATCACCCTATTTCTCCACTATATTTTTTTTCCTTCTATCATATTCATCTCTATCCTCTTATTTATTTCTTTGAGTAAAATTATCCAAAAAGTTCCCAATAGCTCTAAATTCAAAAAAAACAAGGAAAGTTTCTATTTATATTTTCCTATACTTATTTTCACATTTTTAGAAAACAAGGATAAAAATTAATCAATATTTTTTACATACCTCATTTTTTGGAATTAGAATCACATTCTTATTCTTCTTTAAGAATCTTCTTAAGCTTTAATTTCTTGGAAGTCTCAAAATACATTCCATGATCAACTTTTTTTGACTTTAATAAATTTCTCCCTTCTCATTTAATAAGTAATGAGAGTTCTATGAAAATAATCCAGAGATCGTGTTTCCTAATCTCTATATTCTAATAAAGAAACATTTGCATCAATATTATTAGGAAGAATTATTAAGATATTTTCAATAATAGTAGAATATTATATCTTCACTCCAAGGTATCTGATAATACTGATATTGTCATTTTCACTGGTAAAGAAGTCACTAATGGATTCATACTCATCCATTTTGATATCTTCATACTTCAACATCCATATTTGTAAATTTTCCTTCTTGAATTTTTTATTGCCTTCATAATTTTTCTACGTCTTATCAAAGATACCCTTGGTAGTGAAAATTCCTTTTACTCTTCAAAAATATCTTTCATAAAGTGATGAAAGTAAAGCATTATTATCTATTCTATAATTCACCAGACTCTTCTTGTCAATATATATAAGAGGAACTTTTTCATAAATAGGATTAAATCCATCTATTATAGATTCAAGAAAATCATACCCAATAGATATAATATAAGAAAACATTCCATATTTCCAGATATTATAGTTCTTACCATCGAATACTGGAATCCCTTTACTATTCACACAATTCATATTCTCCAACACAACTTCTTTTTAAAACATCATAAAAGTGTAAATGAAGGGAACCTTCCCACTAATACTAATTGAAAATGACCAATAGAATTAATGTATCACTGAGAGGGGGAGGGGTGAATTAGTGATATATTTTTTCTTTAAGGATTAATTTCTTTTGAAACAACCTTTCCCTCATGTTAAAGAGTTCTTAAATTTCTAAAAACAAAACAAAACACACATCCATAGAAACACAAGAATTTATAATTTTCACTACTCAATAAGTGTATCTAAGTCCTTGGTATGGTATGGAAACAATATGATTCCACACAATACACTAGGAAACAATCCTTTTGTATGGAATAAAAGGAGTAGGATATTCCCTTACACTCATGTAGAACGTTTTTCAATACAATAGTGCATGTGCTTCAAGTAGTACAAAATGATGTAATACAATTTGTGTAACAAGTTAAGAAACTTTCACCAAATGCTTCAAAACATGTTACTATGATCTCTTGTAAACTTTAAAAAATATGATCTTTAGAAATAATTCTTCACTTTCCTAGCCAATAGAAGGTAAGAACTTACTAGACTTCGTAATAAAACTCAGTCTAATTTCTCAGTCTGATCTCCCCAACCTGATTGCTTAGTTTTCTAATAACTCTGTAATAATACCACTGAAAAAATACTTAACTTCTTCTGTCTGAGTCTAGAAATTACAGTCTGATTTCTTATTCTGATTTGAAAATTTTGATTATTATATTATCTATTCTCCTTTGTTCTTATTCCTGAAAAACTTCCTTAAAAGAATCATGATCTAGAAACTTATTATCTCTATAATTATTCAGTGTTCTTCCTTATCTCTTCAAAATTACTTGTGTCATAAAGTAAAAAGTACTCCCTCCTTTTATAGGCGACCTAAATGTGGTTTGGTTGGGATTATGAAAATATTTCCAACTCAATAAAAATTTCCCAAAACATAAATTCTCCTTGAATTTCATGTGCATATTTAATTCTTCAACGCTTCTCAACTCTTCTTAAATCTTCTCAAATATTCTCACCACTTAAGTTTTCTTCAGATTTTCTTTACAATCATCATTCTAATTATAATTCATCATTATGATGAAGACATATGTTTAGATGTAGGTTCTTCATTACGTTTCTCCACACCAATTGATAAAAAAGAAACATATAGAAGACACATTTCCACTCATTACGATGCATTGTATGAACTTGAAAGAAGAAAAACAAATATACTCATTTTTATTCTCTGTATCAAAAGATTGAAATAAAAAATCTTCAAAAAAAACACTTCTTCTCAAATATTTAATATCCCCATGATAACACTTTTTATATTGCTTTAAATATTACTAATTTTATTATTTTCCTTCAAACTGATGATCCTACATTAGATGATGTTTAATGGTGTCAGCATGCATTAGATATATCAGAATTGTCTTAACTTTGATGATTTTTTTCATCTCTAGACTGATTTTCTTGACCTAATTGAAATCATATTATAGTTCCTATCCTTTCATTCTTGACTCACTTGATGAGGAAAAAACCAACAATTCATCTTGATGAAAATGGTTGACAATATTTTTAATTTATCTCTAATTTCCTTCTTCACATTAGTCCCAAAAAACACCACTTATTTCCTTTTTCCTTAGTCTCAACAAATCCAAATTAAAACAATTTTTCTTCCTATGATCAGTGGTACTCTACATCTGATGGACCATTTCTAGAAGTTTCAACTTCAGAAACTTCTTTCCTTCTCTAATTAGGATTCACACTTTTAACCTTCAACAACTTCTTTGTACCAAGATTTTTTTTAATGGCTTATATGTTTGACTAAAAATCGTCATCTATATAACTTTATGTTTTGAAAAAAATATTGCATCCTACATAAAATTATTCTTCTAGTGATCTCACAACAATGAACTGATACTAGAAATTTTTTTCTTCACAAACATTCTTCTTATAAAAACATCATCTTGTAATAATTACTTCCTCATAATTTTAAAAAAAATTAATATTTGATTCATCATTGTATGAATTGAATTTAGGAATTATTCTTTCTTCCCATCCTTCCAATGAATTCTTTCTTTCCAACCATCTTTAATATGATTGGAAGTACCAGATCTACCTCTTTCCATGATAAGGATAGAATCACAAGTTTTCTAGATGAATTATGATTTATGAATTAAAAACAGTAAAGCATCATCATATTTGAATAGGATCCATGAATAATCTGATTATCTTCCCATTATGATATTCCTTAAAATTCAGAGCCAAGATGAATCTGATGAACCTTTTCTTCCACAAAACATCTTCTCAATCTGATATAATTTCTTAAGCATTTTGAGTTTGATTGTATGAATACGATGGTAATTATAATTTAATAACATTACAAATTGAATTGATTTATTATTTATTTGAAAAAAAAGACAAAACCTTCAATAAAAAATTCTTTTAGATTCTAAAAAACAACTTCCACTCAACTTGTTTCCAATAGTGTGTAGGGTGGTGTGCACATATAGGACCTAGGGGATGTTTTCAATCTGATGGGTTGCGACAAGTGGAATAAGAGGGAGGGGTTTTTTCATGTTAGTTTTGGATCTGTTTAAGGAAGGATCAATGGTAGGGGTCGATGTTGGAAATAATGAACAAGATAAATCATCATGTCAGAGAATAGATACGATATGGAATGCGATAGGAATATTTATCACGCAACATGATCATGTAAGAGGATAGTGCAGCAGTGGAGAGTGATGAAAATGGGAGAGGAAGACACAATAGTGGGAAGAACCATAGCAGGTGGCAGGGTTGGAAGATCTATCATAGACAATGGACTTCTATCCCCCAAAGTGGGGAAGAGATGGGTCAAACCCTAGTTCGAAAGAGTAGGGATAAAGATCTAGGGCTTAGGATTCTCTTCTTATACACTATTAAAATGGAGGATCTCATAACTTAAGATGCCTCCTATAAGAGGGTGATAGGAAAAAAGATCCCATGGGTTCCTAGAATGTATATATTGGGATGTTTAAAATTCTCCCAACACCATCTCTAAAAATTTGAGTGGTCCTAATGGGAATTTGTTATGGAATTCCTTTGGGTGGGTTGTTAAAAGGGGAGATGGGAGAGAGTGGTAAGTCAAGTGAGAAAATTGTTGTAACATCATAGGCTTAGGAATGACGTATAGAATACTATCCTATTGAAGGTTATTCTCCTATATTCTAATATCTTCTCTTCTTTTGAGTCACATGTAATTCCTTACTTTCTAAGTGTAATACATCTAAGAGGATTCTCTTAGTGATGTATCTTTATCACATTGTTCTGACCTGTTAAAAATATTTAAGAGATTAATCCATGATGATGGAGATGAGGCTTCAAAATCACCTTTAGGGGATCAAATAGAAAATGGGGCACATCAAATCATGCATGGAGTAGCACATGGTACAATTCAAATTTATAATTTTCGTACTCGTGATGTCAATGGAAAATTTTCAAAAATTCATATCACCCTTGTTGTGATGCACAGAGAAGATATAGGTTCAATATGACTCCTCATCTTTGGATTTGGTAGCAGAATATAAGAAGCTCTCAGATGATTTTTACATCAAGAACAAAACACATTGAGATGCCACAAGATTGATGATGGTGACTGGAACCAACCATGACCCCATGCTAACCTTTCAATGAGTATAGTTCACATTATTTGATGGCACTAATCCATGAATTTAGATCATTCAAGCCAAAGTTTTCTTAAAAATACACCAAAATCCTGAGGGGGGGAATACCAATCGCACAAGTAATCATGGAAGGCATCACGACTCATTGGTTCTCTTTTTTATGAGAGTTTCATTCTAATATAACATGAACCAATCTTAAACAAGAGCTTCTAGAGCACTTTAGAATATTGGATATTTAGAACCCATGTGGGGATCGAGCTAATATATACCAAAAAAAATTGATCCAGGATTATATTGAATGGTTTGAGTATCTAGTTTCTCTATTACCACCCCAACTAGAGTCATAATATGTTAGTTATTTTATGCATGGATTGTGTGATGTGATTTTCAATTAGGTATGTATACAAAACCTGAAAACATGATTAAAAGTAATGAATATGGCCCACCATGTAGATAATGTAGTGAAAAAAGGAATGGTTATTAACTCAGATAGAGGGGTTCTATACATGAAACATATATGTGAGGGAAGTATGTGGCCGCAATCTCTATATCCTAGTATACAAATGCACATTTCACCATCGTTTCAATGAGAAAGATGAATGAGGACTAATATAAGAGGATTGAGCCTGTAGGAACAATGATAAGGAAACCAAAGAAAAAGGGGGTATGACATATTTCAACTCATGAATGGGAGAAAAGAATAAATAAGAGGTTATGTTTTAGGTGTGGAAGACCTTATAGTGAAATACACTAATTCCCGGATTCAACGATGAGATTGTAAATCTTGGGTAAAGATGAAGTTATATAGGATGAGTAAGTAGGGGTGATGACTAAGGTCATTTCACCAAGAGAAGATGTACCCTAGGATGAAGATGAATGTAAGGTTCTATAAAATAATAGGACATGCACCTACTTTCAAGACCAACATATAGAAGGATTATCCTCAATGAAGGTGGGAGTTGTGTGTCTGAAATCCCCATTCTAGTCCTAGTAGATAGAGGTGAAAATTATAATTTAATTTAACCTAATTTCACTAATTTTATAGGCTTGGTATTCCTTGAAAATAATGATAATGTTTGTAACTTGGGTACAGGCATAGAATTTGGTCCCATGATCTATGCCCATAACTGCAGTTAAACATGTTAACTTACGCTTGTTCGGTTGATAGAAAAATATTGGATTTAGGATGCCTAGATTTTATTTTAGTAATTACCTATCTACGAACCTTGGGAGATGTAAAAATTAATTGTAAGAACATGACCATGAAATTATGTGTTGAGGGTCCGACGTATACTCTTCGAGGTGTTATTTAGGTAGTGAAGCTAGTATTCTAACATGGTTTAACTAGTCATATTAGTAAGGAGGATAACCGGTATTCAAAGGCATCCGAAAAAACCCAAACTCTATGGGAACAAACTCTTATTGAATAAGTTGAACAACATGGAACCTTCACTCACCAATACTCAGCATCATCAATTACAGATCCTATTTAGGAAACTAAAAAAAGTGTTTAGTGAACCTAGGATCCTCTCTTCGTGATGATAGAATGGCCATATAATAAATTTAGTTCGGGGGAAGGGCCCAGTATCGATTAGACCCTATCAATACCCACATTCTCAAAATAATAATATTAAAAGGAAATTTTAGAAGCTTCTATAATTATGAACCATCCAAACAATCACTATTTCTTATTCTAGTCTAGTCTTTTTAGTTAAAAAATATGGATTGTGGTGAATATGGGTAGACTATCAGGCTCTCAATAAGGTGACAATCCTTGACAAGTTCCTTATTCTAGTGGTTGCAGAACTATTGGTTGAATTTATTGGGGTGACTTATTTCTATAAACTATATCTTAATTATGGATATCATCAAATCCTAATGTGGGATAAAAACATATAAAAAAAGTATTTCATAAGTATAATAGTCACTATGAATACCTATTAATACCATTTTCCCTTAATAATTCTCTATAAAATTTCTAAGCTGTGATGAATGAACTATATTATCCCTTTCACTATAAGTTTTTTCTTATATTTTTTTATGATATTTTAATTTATAGTTTGGATTGGAACTCGCATTTACAACAATTGGAAGCTATATTAAAAAATTTATAGGATCAACATATTTTTTTTAATCAAAATAAATTTGCTTTTTCTTCATGTGGGGTTGCCTACTTGGGTCCCATTATTTCACCAACGGGGGTTTTCATAGGCCCATCTAAAATTTAAACAATTCCGGACTGGCCAATTCCTACTTTTTTTCAAAGGTGTTTATGAGTTTTTTGGGCCTCAATGGGTATAAGTGGACGTTCATTTAGGGTTATGGTAAAATTTCTCAATCACTTCAAATGCTGGACCAAAAATAAATTTTCTATTGGATTGATGAATTTCAACTAGACTTTAAGAACCTACGATGTTATATTACAACAACCCCAGTTCTTTTTCTTCATATCTTCTCTAAGATATTTGAGGTTGAGTGTAATCCCTTGGCCATGGAGTGTGTGTCATGATCACGTAAGACCACAAAATGATGACATAATTTAGAAAATCCTTGTACAAGTAGAGTATCTCTAAATATACCTATGAGGAGGATATCAGGGCATTAGTCTCATCCATCCAAAATTGGAGTACCTATTTGTTGGGCATGGCTTTTATAGTGTTTTTTGACTAGTGAAGCCTAAAACTTTTATTCCATCAATTCAGCACTACATTAGATCATAAATGTTGGATTTCCAAACTAATGGGGTACAAAATTGAATTAAAATATAATCCTAGTAGATATGAAACAATTTATGATGCTCTCTCCTAGAAGGAAGAAGCACTATCCAAACTCCAGCATATCCAATTTTGTTCGGTGTGTATCAAGGGAACTAAACTACTATTCATATTCCATGAATATCCTTACCTCAAAAATATTATACATCAGTTACAATCTGAAGACAATTCTCCCAAATGATTCACTAATTCAAATAAAATAGTTTTGTTTCAAGGATGAATATTTATACTGTCTTCCTCCCATTAGATTCTAATACTGTTAGAAGAATTCAATGCCTCCACTTAAGGAGGGAATTCAAGTTATTACAGAACTTATTGGAAGATGTCTACTAATTTATGTTGGGTGGGAATGAAATAACTAGTTTTGAAATATGTTCAATAGTGTGAAATGTGTTAGTGATATAAGTATTCTACCTTATCACTAGTAGGTCTATTACAACACTAGGATATTCTTGAGGTAGTTTGGGAGGATATTTTACTTGATTTTGTTATGGGGATTCTCGAATATAAGGGATTTGATGTGATCCTTTTCATCATTTATAGACACTCTAAATATTCTCACTTTGTTTCCTTAAATCACCCCTTTATAGTAAAGGAAGCAACTGAAATTTTCATAAAGGAGGTTTTTAGGCTACATGGAATCCCCAAATCAAATTTTAATGATTGTGATCCACTATTTATAAGAAATTTTTTGGTATAATTATTTCAGTTTTAGGTAACTAATCTTTAGATGGGCTCTTATTAGCATAAACAAATAGATGGGTAAATATAGTTTGTCAACTAGTGCTTAGAAACCTATCTCTGATTCTTTTATAGTGACCTTCCAAAAGGGTGGTCCTTTTGGATACCTTGGGAAAAACTAAGATGCAACCCTACTTTTCATGTAACCATAAATTCCTCTCCTTTTGATATAGTATATGGCTAGAAACCCCTAATCATATTTACTTTTCTAACTAGTGAAGTATGGGTTAATCCCATAGTGCATGCATTAGGAGACCATGATGAAGCCCTTAAGAAACTCAAGAATCTCCTATCTTGATCCCGTAATTACATGCATTTTCATGAAAATAAACAATGTTGGGAACTTTCTTTTCAAGTTAGGGGATATGTTTATTTGAAACTTCACCCTAACCAACAATAATCTATCATAGATCGCATTAACCAGAATTCATCTTCCATGTTTTATAGTCCCTTTCCCATACTTCAAAATGTTTTTCTTATATCCTATAAGCTATAATTGTGCTAAAATCATGAATTCATCATATTTTTCATATCTTCTAGCTTAAGAAATCTTTTGGAACTCAGGATTTATAGTCTAAACTACCTGGTGCCTTGTAAATGGAGTTTACAATATCACCTGGTCCTAAGGAAGTAGTTTTTAGATTCACCATTCTTCTTGACAATGTGGCAGTCCCCCTGGTGATCGATCAAAAGGAAAGGGCACGCAATGAATGAAGCATGTTGGGGGATTACTACCTTATTCATAATTAATTTTCTTATTTCAGTCTTGTGGACAAGAATCGTATTCTAGATGGGGGAAGTGATAGCCCAAGATACCCCCCAATCACCTGGAAGGTATATACCAGGAGAGTAAAATGGTCCCAACACCATCCCCATCAAAATGAGTAGTCCCTGTGGTAATTTTTTAGGGGATTCTTTTGGGTGGGTTGTTAAAAAGGAGAGGGTAGAGAGAGGTAAGGAAAGTGAGAACACTATTTAAATGACCTGGATTTGGATGAGGCTGAGAGAATACTCTCCTCTTATAGGGTCTTATACTCTATGCTCACATCTTCTCTTCTTCTGATTCACCTTTAATTTACTGATTACAAAACATAATTCATCTAAGAGGATTCTCTTGATGTTGTGCCTTTATCAAATTCCTTAGTGCTTATTTATATTGAATAATAAAGATGAAAAAATACCTAATATATAATGTGGGAATCACATCCTCTTAACATTAAATGTATTATGGTAAAGATTATTGATAATAAAAATAATTTTATAGATGGTAAGTAAATCATGATAGAATCAAGTAAGTGTGACGATATTTAAAATACCTCCCAAGAAGGTGATTTTTTTTGTTGGTCAAAATATTTTCTCATAAATAATGAAAATTTGAATATCGTATTGGCAACGATCTTACTGAATGATAAAGATGAAATCAAAAGACCAAAGATAATATAGGTTTTTTATGAATGTAGGATAATGGAAATTATCATCCACCATTCTATAAAACTTTGGAAAGGTTAATATGACAGGTTCATGTACTGAGATATTTATTTCCTATACCTTAGAAAAAATAAATACAATATTAATATTTTTAGATACATGACAAGGCATATGGGGGTATCATGAAAAAAAACCTAAAAAAATTTCCCCAACATGTGTTAGATTTATTTCTTAGGATACAGTGACCATGTTTTATTAGATATAGAAGATTAATGAGGGGTGTGGATTCAACTTTAAACAAAATTAACTATTTTCCTACTAAATAAAATAAATATTATTAAAGTTTTAAGTTATAAACTATTAGAGTAAAATAATAATAAATGCAACATAAATAAGCTACTCAGAAGTTATGAATTTTCTAATATAAAAAAACAAATGGAATGAGACCAAACATAGAATAAAACAATGCAGAAGAGTTCTGAATGACAATATTTAAACTCCTTTTAAAAAATCATATTAAATGATATAAATAGTTCTACTCAAAAAAAAACTCTTCACTTTTAATCCAAAGAAGCAGGAGGATCAATACTTATATCCAAAGTATATAACAAGTTTTGAAACCAGAAACCTCTTCAAATAAAGTTAGGAAGCACATGTATCATCCCCAGACTTCTTTGACAGATGTTGGAAGCAATAAACCCTATACCTAAAATCCTCTTCGAACAAATGATTGGTAATAATTCCTATCCCCATGCATCTTCAAACTATAATTTTGGAATCATGGATTCCAATACTCAGAATCTCGTAGATAACACAGGATTGGAATCAAATGATTTCAACTAGAAATCTTTGAGATTTTATAATAAATTCCTCAAAATTGTAAGCTTTAATAACTCTATAAAAAACACATATAAATAGAATCACACAATAACTAATATGGTAAAAACATGTAAATTAATGTGTTCTAGTAAATGAACCAGTGACCATTCCTTAAAGTCTTGATCTCTTTTATAGGTGTTGGCATAACAAACTCCCCAATGATAAACTCGGTGGATTACAGGAACAATTGTTACTTTATATAAAAACTCATAATGTTCAACTTGATCTTATATTCAAATTATTTTAGGTGACTTAACAATGTTATGGAAGTTCATGTTTTGGAATTGGTTCATTTGAAACATGTAATTAAGAAGTTAAAAACAACCCAAAAACAAAACAAACAAAACTATCAAGTATAGGTCAAACACAAAGTGTTGTGATTCATCAAAACAAAATATTCATATGATTTCATTTTAGGAAAATGATTTAATATACCAAGGTAATGGTTAAAAATTTAGATAATTTATTATAGTCTTGTGATTTTTTCAGTCTTGACACAAATATATGAAAAAAATGAAGATTAGTTGGAATCCATGAAGACAAATTTTGGTTAATGATGATTGGGAATGTTTATGATAGTTAAAATCCATAAAATCACCCAAAATCACCAAAAAATATTATTGAATCTCTTTTTGATCAATAAGATGAATCATAACCTGGATATGAAGGGACAATGGATAAATTTATTGACACCGGATAAGCGGAAGTTATAGATTAGATATTTCTGAGTTTCCCACTCTAGGAGGACCTCTGAGTAGTGATTTTATATCTTCTAAGTTCATGAAAACTTTTAGTGTTTAATACTAAATAATGAAAAATAATTAAATAAAAATTCAATTAACTATATTTAAATTAATAAGTTGATGAGATGGATCCCATTATGGAAAATGAATAGTCTTTGTTGGATGATAACAAACCTTAACTCTTTGGTCATTTTTAAATTTGTTCAAGAAGTAATGGAAAACCTTTAGATATTCATGTAGTAAGGGGAGTTTATTATAGAAATATACATGAACTTTATCTTGTAGAAAATAGTCACCTACCTTGTTTCCCAAGTAGTTTTTTTATTAGGTTTTTTTAGGTGATAGTATAGAAATGTTTCATATTATGAAATAATTCTAGAAGAAGTGATACATGATATTGAAGATGTTCCATCCAAGTTTTTATGAGAATAAAATATGGGAACTTTCCCATATGGTTTACCATATTATAGTTAAAATATCTCAAATTTTGTTACCAACAATTTTACAACATAATTTGGCTGGAATATTTGATTCCAAAATGGAATCATATGTCAAGATTAGAAAGGAAGATAAAAAATTTATTTTGATGGATGGTGAAATTTTTTTGGTTATTCACATCTAGACAAAAATGAATTTAAAATTTGATAATACGATTTCTATAATTAAATAGATAAGGGATCTAATTGAGATGAGAATGGGAAATGAAAACATTACAAAAGCACTAGTAAACATGGATATATTAAAATATGACACTGTGAACTTTATTTCTAAAAATATAGGATATCAAGTAATTTTTTTCCCTAAAATAAGTGATAAATGATGGAATATAAACTATGATTGATAGAGTCACTTTAAGTGGAAAGGAGGAAATAATAAAGAACCTTGCTCAAATTTCAAATACCATCCAAAATTAGAAAGAGGACTAGTCTACAAGAATGAAACATAATAGAAATATTTTAGGATTGTGTAGACTAACATAAAGTTTATAGGGAAAATATTTTATTCTAGGCATTATTTTCATAAGAAATTCATTAATTTATTAAAGGAGGTGTGTATTTCTCCTATAAGGTGGTATTTCATGGATAATTTTTTATATATTTTTGAATATCACCGGAAGAAGGAGATGTTTTTGAAAATCCTAAATTTCAAAGAATAATGGATACAAACATATTTTAATTGTCTAGTTTCCAATATCTCATTCATAGGTTTCTGATGTTAGGTGTTGGAGTGATTTAATATGCCTATCTATATTTTTCTCCAACTTTATTTTTCATAATTTCAAGAATTGTAACCCTCACAACCTATTATAAAATTTACAAATGGTTTGGGAGGAGAAAATAAAAGTTAAAAGAAAATATATTGGCACCTACAACTTATTTGGAATGACTAGACCCTGAAACCTCCCTAGGACCCCATAGAGAAGAAACCACTAGGTTATTCCCTAGGTGTCTTATTTTAAAATTTACTAATAATAAACCTAATAAGAAGGATGTATGGAAGTTTAGGACCATGATAGAGGGGCTACTTGGTTGGATAGTAAGTAAGGAATGGTACTGTTTCTAAGGTGTTATTTCATAGGGATTCCTAAGGATGTGATGTTAGTATGCATAAGAGAAAAGGGTTATTGTGTATGGGTGTATCTCTATAAGCTACTGAGTAGGGGTACAACCCTAGATGATACCTTGCCTAAGATTGGGAAGGGGTGAGTAAAAACCATCCATGGGATGTCATGTAATTTCCATAAGTAGTTTTTAGGGGATTTTGTGGATTTTATTAAATGAGGACAATATTTTACTTTCTGCATCCTTGGATTTTGGGGATAGTTGTGGTTAATAAATAGGGAAGAGGATAATAAGGGTGGGTGTGAGCTTCTTTTAGGAAGGTTTCTACTGTGTAGAGAATATTTTTATGGATAGGCATTGGGGAGCATCACATCTAGATGATTTCACTTCTTCTTATTAATATTCTTCTATTTCTTCTTCATTTTATAATTTTTAATGTTTCTAATAGAATTTATTACTTATTTTCTCTATATCATCAATAGATTTCAATCAATAGGTGATTTTATTGATACAGAAGCTAGATAAATAGATTATTAAAGGGATAAATTCTTAATTAGTGGTTCAGGAATGGACAAGGCTAGAGTAAAATTTGAAACAACAATTAAGAGAGAGAATATTATGTTGAATTTATTATGAAAAACATAGAAGCTGAGGAATAAGTGTTTGGAACAACAGTGGAAGCTATATCACAACATATAAAGTCACACATGACATTTCTTGATTGGTATATAGAGACAAAGGATATTGATTGAAGTTTTGAAGCTAACATAGAAGTAACTACAGTATATCCTTAATGGAAGTGGACAAAAAACTTTTTCCTTATATGGAAACAATAATAAAAAGAAAAATAAAATGGAAATGATAGTGGAATTCTCCAAACATGGTAGGTAAGGATATATTATATCTTTCTTATACTTCTTCTGCTTACTCTGAAGCTGACGCACCATCTATTTCAAGAAGTTTTAAATTAGATAGTAGATAGAATCCTTCATGCATGGAGAAGAAATATGGATGAATCTACATAGGATAGAAAGAAGTAAGGAGGAGAGCTTGGGGAATGAGATGATGCTATATTTCTATGAAAAATATCCTGAAACCTAGAGTGGAGAAGCTAGGGATTATTTTTTACTCCTCCAAAATATATAAGGGGTGAATGTACTCACAATATAATTTATTATGCAAGTTACAAATTAGTTTTGAACATTCCTGTTAGATCTGAATAATAATGTGATTTCCTAGATGTAATTAAAAGGAAAGTTTCTTAGGTGAATTAGTGGTGCAACAACAAAAGAATCAGAAGATTCAACTACTCAAGTTGAGCCCAATATATCTAAACATAAAGAGAAATATGGAATTCCATCATGTGTTGGGGAGGACATGTTTGACAAGTTTTGGAATGTTCAAGAACAATTTCTAACACCTGTTGAGATGCACATGAAATGCAGCTGCATAATAGGGGAAGAAAGGTTCTGTAGTGTAGTTGTACATGTAATGGATCTTTTTTATGATGAAAAATAACCAAATACTACTACTTCTATTCTAGTTTGTGTGAAAGATTAAATTGGTGAGATTGGGGGTGGTGTTTTAATACATGAGGAGATGTATGTGAATAGGTTCTATGGCTAGTTGAATATGTAGAAAGGATAGACTTGACCAGTTCTTGGGGGCATTGAGATACTCAATCATATGAAGCTGATAGTGTATAAGTAACACTCTAATCTGGATAAGGGAGATACAAGAAGTGAATGCATATGTTGGGTTCCATATTCACAAGAAACTACATTGTAAATTGTATCATCAGGTTATTAATATTAATTTTAAGGAAGGAGTGGAGGTTGCAAGTGGGGCGATAATGGGAGGCTTGGAACTATTGTTCCTTTTTCGAGAAACTAAACTAGAATTCCACCTTTAGATAAAGGTGGGTTTTCAAGATGGCTTGAATGATATAAAGGAGGTATGGAAGCATAGACCAGTGGGAGAGGAGTTTTTGGGTTGGATTTGGAGTAAGTAATGGTCTTGTTTCTAGGATATTGATTCATAAGGATGTCTAATGTTGTGATGCTATTGTGCAGAAGAGATCAGGTGTTGAAATTGGGTTCCCTATACACAACTTGTGATGTAATTTTATTACCACTACATGTATACATTTTGTTATATATACATGTACTTATATCTCCATAATAGTACTCATACTTTTGAGTCCACTATATTTATGGTAATTTACATAGATTATGTGTTATATCAAAGGGTTTTAGCAGATACCATGCTATAATGAGAACCTAGAGATACTATGATAGTAATATTGATGTAATTTCCTATGGTCTAGATACATCATACTAAAAGGAAATAGATTATGTGAGACTATCAGGTTTCTAGGACTCATAATCATTGAGACTTCTTCTCATAAATTTTTTACTTGGTGATCTCTAGTAGTTGAGTTCATGTGTACAGACCTGCCAATGGGAACACTACATGTTTTGGGTGTCATTGGTTGTTCCAATCTACAGACATGTGTATTAGTCTCATGAATTTAGATTATTATCAATGTTTTCCATTTGATCGCTCATTTTGATGTAAGAAAAAACATGACAATGAAGTCCTGGTGAGGTAGTTTGTGTTGGGTGCATCATTGGTGTCATAGAATTGGTTGAATGATCAAGATAGAATTTATGGATTCTAAGTTGAGGAATAGATATATCGGGCTTTCATGATTGATATGGTAGTACCTTAATAAATCCATTTCCATGGTAGTTGAAGGTAAGTCCATCTGGTTATATCAACAAATAATAAAGTAAGATATTATGATGACATAAGTGTGTGTCCTACTTTATGAGATATCGTATGAAAAAGAGATTATATTACACAGTCTTTGTTCGTAGGTTGTTGTCATTTATATGACTTTTCCTTATCTCTTTTGAGACATTGATGGGTTGCTAGGATCCACTCTTGGTCTGTAAATATTATTCACTGCTATTGAGATAAGGTCTTAGAGGGTCACACACAATAGCACATTCGAGAATCTATCTTATTATTTTGAATATGAATATAGGACATGATGGGCCTCACCATGGGGTCTGAGTGTTATTCATATTCTATCAATAACTAATAAAAAATAAATTCATTATTATTAAAGTAAAGAACAATTGGGTGAGTTTATTTATTACATGTATTTACAAGTGATTAAGTAGATACAAGGATTAATATTATATCAACGGATATTATTTTAATAATACATGTTCGTTTAATATTATCCTGAGTAAGGGTTCAGTTTAATAGCTTGGGTTTGTCACATAATATATTTAATATATATTAAAGGTATATGATAAAATATAAATAATATTTATTAAATAGTTTATTTCTTCATAATTAATTATTTATATCACTTGACTGAAAGCTACCATTTTTATTGAAATAAAAGCCATAATAAAAAAGAACCAAAAAAACACATCAAGGTGGTCGAAAGTAGTGCAAACCCATAGTATCATTGGCCACAAATTTCATCCCCTCCTTAGGAAATGCACCCAAGCAAAAGAAATAAATTACCCTCTGATCTGAGGAATCCATGGAAGCCAGATAATCCACCACCATATTACACAGGGGTCGTGGAACCCAAACTAAGTATTATGAATATGCACATATAAGTTGAGAGAAACTCATCCCAATACATAATTCACTTTTTTTAAATTGAGATCTTTTATATCCTCCTTATTCCTAGAGATAAAATCACTAAATTGGAGTGTGAGATCCAATTTTTTCTTCTCTCATCAAAGGTATAGGATCGTGGTGATCATTGTTGCATCAAAGTGATCACCAGACCTCCGTGCTAGCACCCTGAATATAATGAATGTAATATATTCATATTTTAGAAGAATGTGTGGATGATCTATAGGGGTTCAAAGTACGATCCTTCAAACAACTAATCCCAAAAACTTACGATGGATGTGCATGCATAAAATATGAATGAGGTATTCGTTGGTTTTATTTATTATTCTCTGATTAAACCACATGGTATTCTCAGACCGTACTGAGTCTATATCATTGGGACAAACAATTTCCATCACTTCAGTGATAGAAAAATTTAAAATCTCGTTCTACCAACTTCTTGTGTTCACTCTGGTACCTTCAACAGGGGTTATGTGTATGGGTGAAACTCCAGCAACTACTGACTGAGGGTACAAACCTAGCTGCTACCTTACATGTAACACCCTGAGATTTTATGAGAAATATATATTTTTTAATGTATTATGTTATACGCAAAACCAAGGGAATCTTTCACTACACACAACACTGGCTTGGCTTGCGTTACACGTAAAAGCAACCTTCCTCGATAGCTTACGTTGTACGCAATACCGAGTTTCACTAAACAATGATATATTATTATAATATTATGAACTAGCTATTATGAATATTATTAACCTAATTTTTAATTTTATAACATTATAATTCATCTTACACATTTTCTACAATACGATATGAAAACAAAATCAATTTTTCAGATAAAAGAATTATTTTTCAAAAAATGCAGTTTTACCGCCTTTTGATGGCGCACCCATTTTAAATATAATTTTTGAAAAGTTTATAAGTTAAATTTTACAAAATAAACTACTTATTTTGAATCATTATATAAAAATTTACATTGGATAAATTTTTGATACTTTTTTGATAACTTTCATATTTTGATAAATAGTAAAAATACTCTTAATTTTTCTTAAAAAACAACTTTTTTAATCAAGATAATTTATACGATTAAATGATAAAATTTAATGGTTTTAAAGTATAAATAGAATATATTTTTACCATTTAATATAATTTATGTCATTACCATTAATTTTACATTGAATTCATAGGTAAAAACATTTCAATCTTTGACAATGTTTTAACTTTTAAAACTCGTCTTCTTTACAACAGGATTAATTTTAAATTAATTACTGCAACTTTTGTGTTTTGAATTTTGAAAAATGGATTCCATATTTGGATTCAGTGGGTCCAAATTATGTTTATAGGTTAATCTTATTTTTTTGACATTATGAATAGTAACTACGGTAATTTTTATTTTCTACAGTTAAAGGTAAATCTGGTAATTAAGGGTAAAAATAAGATTATAAAATTACCCTACCACCTTCCAAAACTCTATTGGATGAATAAAAGTAGACCCATATCACCTAAGGGTCGGAATAGATTCGTTTCATGGACTATTCACCATGAAAATGTTATAATTATAATTAAAACCAAAGAAAGTGACAACATATCACTCTCTTATATCTTATAAGTGTAATAATTTTAATTTAGTGATAAACTTCATAAAAACTAGAATCTAAATATTCTCCAGAAATATAATGAAATTATATACATCAT
Source organism: Viscum album (assembly GCA_963277665.1). NCBI lineage: Eukaryota > Viridiplantae > Streptophyta > Magnoliopsida > Santalales > Viscaceae > Viscum > Viscum album. Next base: position 1,282,574,468 of record OY728155.1, on the reverse strand, counting down.
GAGAATTTATTTAGAATTTTATGGATCAAATAACTATCATTAATGATGACACAATAGTGATGTAGAAGTTATTTTATTGATCAAAATATCAAATAAATGGTTTTAAAAATATTAAAATAAATATTATATGAACTAATTAATGTTATACACAAATTTTCTAGATGAATATTATATATTAGGAATCTATTAAATATTTTGGTTTGAATATTTTCTCTGTGTGGATTTTATTTAAATGCAAATAAATGAATAGTGTCAAAATTGACACTATTGTTATTTTATAAAAATAACATATTATAAAATTGTTTAAAAATCACAAAAATATTTAAAAATTATAAATTGAAATTTATATGGTCGAAAATTTTATAAGTTATCTAATTATAGACAATTAAAAAAACATAAGTAATTATTTATAATAATTTAAAATTTATAATATTATTACCACAAATAAAATTAAATAGATTAAATAAGGATAAATCAATTTGATAAGGTTTAAAATAAATTCCCAACATGTCTAAATTTTATTAGTTGATTATATTACAACCTTATACCACCTCATATTCTAATTGAGTCATTTTTTGGAGGTTTTTAAGTGGGGTTTGAATTTATTATAAATTAATATTTCTTATGTTTCCAAAGGTGCCCCTCTCCTCCCTTATAGAAGGGCACCTCCTCCCTCTCTTATTCACAACATTTTTAGCCTTCAATCTTGAAAAACCCCTATCCATTTCTCTTCTACACTTCCCTAGAAACATACTAGAGGTCCTGGTCTTCTTCAAAGACCAACTTTAGTGCCCTGAGAGGAGGTTTAGAGGAGGCGCGTCGAAGAAGACGTAATATCCTTTACCGATTATTTCAAATTTATTTCTTATTATACTTCCTCTTATTTATTTTTTTCAATATAAAGTAATAACATCAGTATCACTCATATAATTATATGTCATTATAAATATGAAACATCCCTATTTCACCTTCTATCCATCCTATGGAAAATGAAATCATTGCGCGTGCGTACGTATGGAATACCGTCTCCACGCTGTGGTGTAATCTGTTTTCCACCACCACCTTACTTGGATGGGTATAATAGTGTAAATTATTACTATATATAATTATTATAACATGATACTAATTCTTAGGTATTCTATCATCCACTCCAATACCATTCAATAACTATGGGAAGGATATCGTCGCTCATGCATACGTACGGCTTACCGTCTCCACGGTGTGATGTGATTCGTTCTACATGATCTTCATTAAACCATGATTATATAAATGAATTGAATGAATAAATACTATGTGTATTATACTAATACCATTCTTTAAATGATGTAGCTATAACCTAAAAAAGAGGAATTAGAATTTATTCGACAAAACACGCATAAGAACATAAAGCAATGAACACCCGAATAACAAGTAGCAATGAAATATTACTAATAGGAAGATAAGAATATGACCATATATGATATCATAACAATGAATATTATTCTTTAATAAGTCAATGATAGTATTTAAATCATTATACAAGAGGTTCAGATATGTAAAAAACATATCGGACCTAAGGTAAGGGAAACTCTCGCAATCTAAATTTTTATCCGAGATTGTTTATACTTCGGTATTTCCTGGGGAATATTTCTCATCCACATATATGTTTTATCAATATGTAATATTATCCCCCTACAATTTTTAAATCCAATTTTACCTATTTGTGAGTTTTTATTAAAATATATGAAAGTAATCTTTTGTCTTTTTCAGTACGAGATACTTTTTGACTTTTCTGGACAAAGTACTAGAAGAATGTTTCTTTTTTATACAGCATGAATGGATTTTTATGATTTCATAGAGAATTATTTCAATGAAGCTTCCTTTATAAGTTTTCAAGTTTATTTTCAATTAAATTCTTTTAGTATGACATGTTGAGAAAGGAAATATGTTTTTTAAGTAGAAAAGATATTTTCCTCAAGAATGGAGTTCAAGTATTTTATCAAAATTATTTTCCATCTAAGATAATATTGGGTTCTATTTCTATCCCTATTATTACATTGATTTTATTATTTAATTATGGAATTATTTTTATAAAGTCCTTTTATCTTATATGGATTATGTTATGATGGAATGATGTTTAAGAATCCCATTTTTATTACATGGGTTATGCTATGATGTATGATTTTTGATTTTGTGGCTTGCATAAGAATGGTTTCATTATGAGATGGGTGGGACTAGTATCTCCCTCCAATACATTGGGTAATGATTTATATCACATGATATATACATGGCTGAAACGACAAGTTAATCGGGTTCAGTGATACATGACTGGAACGAGGAGTGAACTCGGTTCAATAATGGACTTTTTCCGCTATGATGGTCTTGTAAATGAGTATAGACTAATATGAAATGATTTTCTATGATTATGCGTGTATAACAAAAAGTTTCATGTTTTATGTTATCATTATTGGGATTAAATTTCACTACTATGATTTATCCCATGTCATGATATTATGATCTCTTTTGTAAGTTAATATTTTCAAAATGTTATGTTCTTATGAATATGATATGATTGATATTTCCTTTGTTTACCATTACTGAGTATTTGAGCTCACCCATTTGTATGTTTTCTTTTCCCTAGGTCAGGTTGAAGGGTATTAAGTAGGATATGCCAAAAGGGACTCTAGATATGATGAAATAAGTGGGAGACAATGTAGATGATTTATGAACCAGTTGTTTATGTTTCCCAATTTCTAAAGACACTATACCTATACGGTCCTATAATGGTTTTGTTATATGTTGTAATAAGTATTCTTTAATTATAAATTAATAACAATGTATATAAAGTATGGGTCATTATAGTTGGTATCAAAGGAAAGGTATAATCAACCTTTGGAAACTAGGATGTGAAAGCCTTAGTAAGAACCCTAAGGATATGTCTAAGCATAGGACACAATCTTAGTGTTTTAGAAATGTCCATGAATAACCTATGATAAAACCTAAAGTGTGAAATTTTATTCTTGATTATGTGGTTTTCCTATTATGATTAGTGTTTCTCACACTTTACTTCTTGGTTTTAGTCAATGGATGAAACTAGAAGGAATCGTGTTAATGCTGAATACGATGGGCAATGCAAAGATTGTCCCCCTGAGCAACTAAACATTATAGGAGCTGGAATGAAAAATATTGTAGTCATGCTCACACAACTTTCTCAAGCTATGAATCATGCAGGAATTCAAAACGAGCAAAATAATGAGCAACATTCTGTTGAATCCTTCATGAGGAAGCATCCACCTTCATTCAGCGGGTCTTCTGATCCATTAGTGGATGAAAAATGGATTAGTACCACTGAAAAGATATTTTCAGTCCTTCAATGTTCTGAACATGATAAAGTCATTTTAGCAGTATATCGTTTGGAAGGTGAAGTTGATCAATGGTGGAATCTTGTCAAGAATACAAGGAAAAGGTATGAAATTGAGTCCATGGAATGGGATGAGTTCAAGAACTTATTTTTCAATAATTACTTCCCTCATATTCTTCGAACAAAGATGGAGAAGGAGTTTCTTGAACTCAAGCAAAAGAATTATGAATCTGTTGGTACCTATAAAGGAAATGTTACAATACTTGCAAGGTATGCTTCTTGGATTATTATCCAACCTGAGAGTAAGATCGATCGATTCTTTAGTGGCTTAAAACCAAGTCTCCGAAGGTCATTAGCTATAAGGGACTTCAATATCTACGAGGAAATTGTTTGATGTGCTCTCAAGGTTGAGATGGATATTGGAGTAACCCATCAGTCATATGGGTTTGATAAGAAGAGGAAAATGTAATTCAAAGGAAAATCTAAGGACCACTCTGAAAAGAAGATGATTTTTCCCTTATTCTCAAAGTGTGGAAAGAAACATGGAGGGAATTGTATTAAAGGGATAAGTAAATTTTTTAAGTGTGGAAAAGAAGGTCATCGGGCAATTGAATGTCACAGTGATGGGAAAAATATGTCTAGTGATGCGAACAAATAAAAGGTTACACAGAATGCACCTCCTATACTTTAATGTTACAATTGCAAGGAAATGGGGCATTATGCCAATCAATGACCTAATCCAAGGGTTGTTGATGATGATCGAAGTCAACAAACTCTTAAGGCCAAAGACAAAGGAAAGTCGCATGCAACTTTTATCGGATATGTGGAGTACGATAACGAAGTGGTGAAAGGTACACTTACCATAGACTCTAAAGTAGAAAATGTTTTATTTGATTCTGGATCCACCCACTCTTTTATTTATGAAGAATTTTCTAAGGGTATCATTGTACTACCCAAAAAATTAGCTGTTTAGTTAGCTGTGACAACTCCTAATGGCACAACAGTCACATCAAAAGTTTACAATTCTTCTCCGATTGAAGTTTATGGGAAAGTGCTTCCTTCAAATCTTGTGATCCTTCCTATAGTGGAATTTGATGTGATTATTGGCATGGATTGTCTTTCCAAATATGGATCTCATATCAATTGCCAAATAATGGAAGTCACATTTCATATTCCTGATCAATCTATGATCATCTATCGATGCAAGTATGAACATAACCTTCCAATAGAAATTTCTTCCATATTATGGGTCTTGATTTCAATAAATGAAGGTTATTTATCTCAAATGGTTGGAGAAAAACTCATGATTAAGAATATTCCCATTGTATGGGAGTTTGATGATGTCTTTCCAGAGGAATTTCCAGGTCTTCCACCAAATCATGAGGTTTCTTTTTCAATAGAACTCATACCGGGTGCTATACCCATTTCAAAGAAACCTTATAGAATGAACCCAATTGAGTTGCAGGAATTAAAGAAGGAACTCCAAGAGAATATTGATAAGGTATTCATACGCCCTAGTGCATCACCTTGGGAAGCACCTGTTCTATTTATTAAGAAGAAAGATGGATCAATGAGACTCTGCAATGATTATCGAGAACTTAACAAGATCACTATCAAGAACAAATATCCTCTCCCATGCATTGATGACTTATTTGATCAACTACACAGAGATAAATACTTTTACAAGATTGGTCTTCATTCAGGGTATCATCAATTAAGGGTCAAAAGGGAGGATATAACAAATACGTCTTTCCATACAAGGTATGGACACTATGAATTTATAGTGATGCCATTTGGTCTTACTAATTCCCCTACTATCTTCATGGATCTAATGAATACTGTCTTTAGAGACTATCTTGATCGGTTTGGGGTAGTCTTTATAGATGATATTCTTGTCTATTCAAAGATAAAGTAATAACAAGAAGATCACTTGAGAATTTTATTAAAGACACTAAGAAAGGATAAGCTTTATTCCAAATTTACCAAGTGTGAATTTTGGCTTCAAAAAGTTTCATTTTTGAGTCACATAATCTCAAAATAGGGGATATCTGTGGATCCAACAAAAACAGAGGTTATCGAAAGATGGTTGAGACCAACAACAGTAACTGAGATCTGAGTTTTTCTTAGTTTGGTTGGATATTATCGATGTTTTTTGAAAGATTTTTCACGATTATCTAATCCACTCACCAGGTTGACTCGAAAAGGAGTTAAGTTCATTTGGATGGAGAAGTGTGAAGAGAATTTCAAGGAGTTAAAAAGAAGGTTATCCAGTGCACTTATACCCACACTGCCTTGTAGTGGAGAAAGGTTTGTGATCTACAGTGATGCATCCAAGAAGGGATTGGGGTGTGTTCTCATGAAAAATGATATGGTGATAGCTTATACCTCACGACAGTTGAAAATCCATGAGAAAATTTATCCAACTCATGATTTGGAGTTAGCTGTGGTAATCTTTGCATTAAATATTTGGAGGAATTATCTTTATGGTGAAATGTGTGATATTTATATAGATCATAAAAAGTTTAAAGTATATTTTCACACAAAAGGATCTGAATATGCGCCAATGAAGATGGTTGGAGTTGATTAAGGATTACGACTGCTCAATTCATTATCACCCTAGGAAAGAAAACAAGGTGGCAGACGCATTAAGTTGACAAGACCATGCTAGCTTATCCATGATGAGGATAAAAAAAGATCCAATATTTATGGATTTACAAAGGATGGATCTTGGAATTATAATGGAAGGGTAAAAATATTATCTTTCTCAAATGAATGTTCAACCATCTATACATGTGAAGATTAAAGAGGCACATAAAGAAGATGTTGAATTAAAAAAGAAGGTGAGAAATTTTCCTGAATTCCACATTGATTGGGATGAAATAATAAGGTTCAGGAATCGGGTTTGTGTTCCTCCCATCCCAGAATTAAAGAAGTAAATATTGGAAGAGGCTCATAGTTCTTCATTATCTATTCACCTTGGAAGCACGAAGATGTTTAGAGACCTAAAATAGTACTTCTGGTGGGATGGAATGAAAAGAGATGTTGCTGAATATGTCTCTCGATGCTTGGTTTTTCAGCAAGTTAAAGTTGAGAGACAGAAGTATAAGGGGATGTTACAACCATTACCCATACCAAAATGGAAATGGAAAAACATCACTATGGAATTTTTCACTGGACTTCCTAAAACATCCAAAGTCAACAATGTTATCTGGGTTATAGTCGATCATCTTACGAAGTCGGCACACTTCATTGCTATTAGAGAGAATTTCTATCTTGATCAGATTTCCATGATATATGTAAAGGAAGTGGTAAGATTTCATGGAGTACCACTTTCCATTATATCTAATTGGGATTTGAGGTTTACCTCAAAATTTTGGTGAAGTCTTCGGCATACTCTAGATACATAGTTGAGTTTCAACATAGCTTATCATCCTCAGACAGACGGTCAGTCTGAGAGGACAATTCAAAATATAGAAGAAATTTTGAGATATTTCTCTATGTATTTCAAAGGTGGTTGGGATCAACACCTAACTTTGGGGGAATTTTCTTATAGTAATAGCTTTCACTCCAGTATTCAGATGGCTCCTTATGAAGTTATCTATGGAAAGAAATGCAGAACTCCAACTTGCTAGGATGAAGTTGGGGAAAGAAAGCTATTAGGACTTGATCTTGTTGATGAGATGGCAGAAAAGGTCAGATCTATTCCATAACACATAAGATAATCTCAGAGTCGACAAAAAATTTATTCCGACAACCGAATAAAATACCTAGATTTTGAAGTGGGTGATAAAGTGTTCTTAAGAATATCTCCTTGGAAGAGAGTAATGAGATTTGGAAAGAAGGGCAAGCTGAGCCCTAGGTATATCGGTCCTTTAAAAATATTGGATCGTGTTGGGAAGGTAGCTTACCGATTGGAACTTCCACCAAATCTCACTCAAGTTCATGTTGTGTTCCATGTATCTCTCCTGAGAAAGTACATACATGATCCTTCACATGTACTAAGCTCAGAATTTATACCGTTGGAGCAAGATATTTCTTATAAAGAATAGCCAATAGAGATTCTGGATCATAGCGAAAAATCTCTACGAAACAAGACCACTCACTTGGTTAAAGTTATATGGAGGAAACACCAATTAGAAGAATCTACATGGGAACTTGAGGATATGATGAGGGAGAGGTATCCTCATCTGTTTGTTACGAAGTGATGAATTTCGAGGGCAAAATTCATTTTAAGGGGGGTAGAATGTAACACCCTGAGATTTTATGAGAAATATTTTTTTAATGTCTTATGTTATACGCAACACCAAGGGAATCTTTCACTACACACAACACTATCTTGGCTTGCGTTACACGAAAGAGCAACCTTCCTCGATAGCTTGCGTTGTACGCAATACCAAGTTTCACTAAACAATGATATATTGTTATAATATTATGAACTAGCCATTATGAATAGTATTAACTGAATTTTGAATTTTATAACATTATAATTCATCTTACAAATTTTCTAGAATAAGATATTAAAACAAAATCAATTTTTCGGATAAAAGAAGTATTTTTCAAAAAATGCAGTTTTACCGCCTTTTGAGGGTGCACCCATTTTAAATATAATTTTTGAAAATTTTATAAGTTCAATTTTACAAAATAAACCTCTCCTTTTGAATTATGATATAAAAATTTACATTGGATAATTTTTTGATACTTTTCTGATAACTTTCATATTTTGATGAATAATAAAAATACGCTAAATTTTTACAACTTTTTTCATCAAGATAATTTATATGGTTAAATGATAAAATTTAATGGTTTTAAAGTATAAATATAATATATTTTTACCATTTAATATAAGTTATTTCATTACAATTAATTTTACATTGAATTCATAGGTAAAAACATTTCAATCTTTGACAATGTTTTAACTTTTAAAACTCGTTTTATTAACAACAAGATTAATTTTAAATTAATTACTGCAACTTCTGTGTTTTGAATTTTAAAAAATGGATTCCATATTTGGATTAAGTGGGTCCAAATTATGTTAATAGGTTACTTTTAATTTTTTGACATTATGAATACTAACTACGGTAATTTTTATTTACTACAGTTAAAGGTAAATCGGGTAATTAAGGGTAAAAATAAGATTATAAAATTACCCTACCACCTGAAAAAACTCTATTGGATGAATAAAAGTAGACCCATATCACTTAAGGGTCATAATATATTTGTTTCATGGACTATTGACTATGAAAATGTTATAATTATAATTAAAACCAAAGAAAGTGACAACATGCCACTCTCTTATATCTTATAAGTGTAATAATTTTAATTTAGTGATAAAATTTATAAAACATAGAATATAAATATTCTCAAGAAATATAATAAAATTATCTACATCATGATAATTTATTGAGAATTTTTATGGATTAAATAATTATCATTAATGATGACACAATAGTGATGTAGAAGTTATTTTATTGATCGAAATATCAAATAAATGGTTTTAAAAATATTAAAATAAATATTATATGAACTAATTCATGTTCTCCACAAATTTTATAGATGAATATGAAATATTATTAATCTATTAAATATATTTTTTTTTAATATTTTCTCTGTGTGTATTTTATTTAAATGCAAATAAATGAATAGTGTCAAAATTGACACTATTGTTATTTTATAAAAATAACATATTACAAAATTGTTTAAAAATCACAAAAATATTTAAAAATTATAAATTGAAATTTATATGTTCTGAAATTTTATAAATAATCCAATTATGGAAAATTCAAAACACATAAGTAATTATTTATAACAATTTGAAATTTAGAATATTATTACCACAAATAAAATTAAATAGATTAAATAAGGATAAATCAATTTGATATGGTTTAAAATAAATTTCCAACATGTATAAATTTTATTGGTTGATAAGATTACAACCATATCTCATCTCATCTTCTAATTGAGTCATTTTTTGAGGTTTTTAAGTGGGGTTTAAATTTATTATAAATTAATATTTCTTATGTTTTTCAAAGGTGTCCCTATCCTCCCTTATAGAAGGGCACCTCCTCCCTATCATATTCACAACATTTTGAGCCTTAAACCTCGACCAAAACCTGTCAATTTCTCTTCTAAACTTCCCTAGAAACATACTAGAGGTCCTGGTCTTCTTCAAATACCAACTTTACTGCCCTAAGAGGAGGTTTAGAAGAGGCGTGTCGAAGAAGAGGTAATATCCTTTACCGATTATTTCAAATTTATTTCTTCTTCTACTTCCACTTCTTTATTTGTTTCATTATAAATTAATAACATCAGTATCACTAATATACTTATATGTTATTATAAATATTAAACAACCCTATTTCACCTTCTATCCATCCTACGGAAAACGAAATCACCGCGCGTGCGTACGTACGGAATATCGTCTCCACGACATGGTGTAATCTGTTTTCCACCACCACCTTATTTGGATGGGTATAATGGTATAAAGAATTACTATATATGATTATTATAACATGATACTAATTCTAAGATATTCTATCATCCACTCCAATACCATTCAATAATTATGGGAATGATATCGTCGCTCACGCGTACGTACGGCTTACCGTCTCCACGGTGCGATGTGATTCGTTCTACATGATCTTAATTAAACCATGATTATATAAAAGAATTGAATGAATAAATATGATATATATTATACTAATACCATTCTGTAAATGATGTAGCTATAACCTAAAAATATGAAGAAGAATTTATTCGACAAAACACCCATAAGAACATAAAGCAATGAACACCCGAATAACAAGTAGCAATGAAATATTACCAATAAGAAGATAAGAATATGACCATATATGATATCATAACAATGAATATGATTATATAATAAGTCAATGACATTATTTAAATCATTATACAGGAGTTTTGGATACGTACAAAGAATACCAGACCTAAGGTAATGGAAAGTCTTGTAATCTCAATTTTTATCTGAGATTGTTTATACTTCGGTATTTCCCGGGGCATATTTATCATCCACAAAAATGTTTCCTCAATATGTAATATTATACCCCTACAATTTTTTAAATCCAATTTTACCTATTGGTGACTTTTTAGTAAACTATATGAAAGGAATCTTTTGTTGTTTTTAGTACGAGATACTTTTTGACTTTTCCAGCCAAAGTATGAGAAGAATGTTTCTTTTTTATACGGCATGAATGGATTTTTATGATTTCATAGAACATTATTTCAATGAAGCTTCCTTTACAAGTTTTCAAGTTTATTTTCAATTAACTTCTTTTAGTATGACATGTTGAGAAAGGAAAGATGTTTTGAAGCATAAAGGATATTTTCCTCAAGAATGGAGTTCAAGTGTTTTATCAAAATTATTTTCCATATAAGATTATATAGGGTTATATTTCTATCCCTATTATTACATTTATTTTATTATGTAATGATGTAATTATTTTTATGAAGTCCTTTTATCTTATATGGATTATGTTATGACGGCATGATGTTTAAGAATCGCGTTTTTATTACATGGGTTATGCTATGATGTATGATTTTTGATTTTGTGGCACACATAAGAATGGTTCCATTATGAGATTGTTGGGACCTCTATCTCCCTCCAATACATTGGGTAAAGATTTATATCTCATGAGATAGACATGGCTGGAACGACAATTTAATCGGGTTCAGTAATACAGGACTGGAACGAGGAGTGAAATCGGTTCAATAATGGACTTTGTCCGCTATGATGGTCTTGGAAATGAGTCTTGACTAATATGAAATGATTTTATATTATTATTTGTGTATACCACAAAGTTTAATTTTTTATGTTATGATTATTGGGATTACATTTCACTATTATTATTTATCCCATGTCATAATATTATGATCTCTTTTGCAGGTTAATATTTTCAACATGTTATGTTCTTATGAATATGATATGATTGATATTTCATTTGTTTACCCTTACTAACTATTTGAGCTCACCCTTTTGTATGTTTTATTTTCCCCTGGTCATGAAAAAGGTTATTAAGTTGGATATGCCAAAAGGGACTCTAGATATGATGAAATAAGCGGAAGACAATGTTGATGATTTATGAAAGAGTTGTTTATGTTTCCTAGTTTCTAAAGACACTATACCTATATGGTCCTATCATGGTTTTGTTATATGTTGTAATAAGTATGATTCAATTCTGAAGTAATAACAATGTATGTAAAGTATGGGACATTATATTGCATAAGGGTGGGAAGGGGTGAGTAATAAATGGCCATGGTCAATCTTTTAATTTCATTAATTAGTTTTTATGGAAGTTGTAGTTGGGATTAAATAATGGACATGTTTTATTTTCCAATTCCATAGTTTTTTAGGCTAGCTGGGGTCAATAAAAAGGGTAGAGGATAATATGTGGGGTTACAAATTTCTTTTAGGAAGGTTTTATTTTGCAGAATTGGTGGTTGTAGCCAGGCCTCAGAAAGCTGGGCCTCTTGATTATTTCACTTCTTCTTCCTCATATTCTTCTATTTATTCTTTATTATTGAATTTATTATATTGATAATATAAATTCATACTAATTTAAAATATCATGTTAATTGATTTCTATCAAAACCTAACTCATTTAAGGTAACCTTATCATACTACATTTCAGCACAATTTTCTTTGAGGCCTTTGATCGCTACTTCCCTCAATAACTTTCTTATTTTAAACATGATCCATTATATTATAAAGTAAAAAAAGTTACTTATGATCCTATTCAAAATTAAGAGTCCATTGATTCTTGTGACTAGGATGTCTGGGTTTATTTTTCAGTTTTTTGTATGTTATAGTCTCACTTAATCAATGAAAGTTACCACTTTTAGTAAGATCCGTTTTTGGAAAAATATTTTGGTTTTATCAATACAATTATCTAATGATCTTGATTATTTGACCCTAAATTATTTTTCCTATGATTATTATTCTTATTTTATATCAGATACAACTTTCTATAATCTCTAATAACCTCTAATTTCTTTTTAATGAAATTTCGATAATACCTTTGTTCTATTATTTAATGGATTCATTTTTCATGTTAAAAAATGGGTATAAATATTTCTAAAAATAATATTATAGGAGAAATTAGGTTAGATTAGAATAAATATTTTAAATTATTGTATTTCTATAAAATCAATTACTTTGATAATTTTTTATATTTCATTGTTCATTGATTTTTTTTGGTTTTTTTTATATTTAATTTCAATATATATTTATATTATTCAACAATCGTGCTCTTATAAGTATTTTAGTTTCTTATATACAATGATTTTTTAGCACCCCAATTCTTTTATTTTGATCATCTGTGTATCTAATACTAATTAGTAATGAGTTCTATTGGAGTCTTGACTAATGATGATAATTTTATAAGACTTCTATATTGACTATAGAGTGAATACTTGAGTGGTTTCCAATGGATAAAAGTGTTCTAACATTAACAATATGATGAAACTTTACTATATATAAATGATCCATAATTTTAAAAAAACATTAAATAAAAAACTTTATTTCCCTTTATTTTACCCTGAACAATGTACAAACATAACTCCCAAGATACTAAAGTTTACCTTCAGCACATCTATAAAAACTTGAGAAAGATATTGAAAATATCCACTATATAAAATAGATTTACTTTTAAGACTAAAAAATTTATCTATTTCATTACTTTAGAATATTATATTGATAGAAAAATTTTAATTTTTTTATTTATTTACTCAACTCTTTGTTCTTGGGGAATAAATCATGGAAATATTTTATATAAAATTTTTTACCATCATTCATTCCCTTATCTTGTGGAATAATATGTTGGGGAAGAACATGGGTAAATATTTGACACAAAATTTTTTCTTACCACTATCCTTGTATATGGTTATCCCTTAGGGTATAAGGTTGTAATCACTTTTCTTTATCATGATTGTCTTGTCTATTTTCAGTTGATGGATTGGATTGGGGCTAGTCTTTGACATAAAACTCTGTTTAGATTTTTTTTAAATCTTTGTTATGTTTGTCTATAAAATTTATATCATTTATCATTTTCACTTAATTTTATCTGAAATCTATTTTATAGGTTATCAAAGTCTTTTAATCTTTAATTTTTTTTTAAAAATATAATAATCAATGTTTTCTTGTTTTCACTTTTTAAGTTTATTTGGAAATATTGAAATTATTTAGAATTTTTATTTCATTTACAACTGAATTTTGGTTTGTTACTTTTGAAAAATAATTATAATTTATATAAACAATTTTAAATAAAAGTTACAGTAATTTATGTTTTCAATGTAGGAATTAAATTGATTTAATTTCTTTTAAAAATTTGTTAAATGCAATTCATCCCAATATTATGCTTTTATCTATGATAACATTGTTGACTCATCATAGTCTGTTTAGATTTATATTATTCCATCACAGTTAATGAAATACAATAATCATGCATAATTTTTTTGAATAATTTAATATATTCATCATGCTTAATGTTGACTAGTAACCCTCACAAACAAGTTCAATAGTTTGTTAACACGATCATCCTCTTCCTGAGGTAATTAAATAGAATAATTATATTCAAAATTTTAATCATTCTATCGTTATCATTAATCTAAAAATCAAATATAAAATTAATGAAGTGATTTTTGGTCAACACCTTAACCATTGATACCCAATTACATGTCAATCCACATGACATTGTGTGTATTTCTATTTATCCATATTAAAATTCAACATAATGTGGTGCTACTTGGGTCTAACTACCTCAAGTAATATCAAATCGGTACATCATGGATCATTGTGAAAACCTAGGATTTTCTATTTAGGATTAATAACCAACTCAAGTAAGGATAAATTCAACTTTAACCTAATATCAACTTATGAATGTAATTGTAAATTTATGAATGCTTTTTATATTTGTTTTAGGATATAAATATTTTATTAGAGATTCAATAAAAAAACATATGAAATCAATGGGTAGTCAAGATTCAACCCATAAGGGTAAAAAATAATGTTTAAGGGTTGGTATTTAATATGTATTATACTAAATATTATAGTTCTAAATTTATTTTTAATTATTCAAATGATAAAATACATTTCATATTTATTGTGATAGTTGAAACCAAGATATTTCATTGAAAATTCATCATTGACATGGAAAAAGTTTTGTAATTTATTAATAGGACTATCTAAAATATGGATAGTTGTTCTCATATCAATTATTACAAAATCAGAACAAATTTTGAAAATTTTTAATAGGACTATCTAAAATATATGTACTTGCATCCATATCAATTATTACAAATGGTTTGGGAGGGGGAATTATAAATCTACAATGAAAACACACAACACTAACATGCAAGAAGCTGGAGAGACTTGAACTTGAGACCTTCCTGACACCCCATAGGGCCACAAACACTAAACCATACCCTGGGGGAATCCATGTCAATTATAGAATATAAAAATATAATATTAATAAAATTAAAAAACCTAAATAGCAATATAATGATGTATGGGGTTTAGTTTTATTGAATCAAGTGTTAAAACAAGTTAAAATGAGACAAAAATGATGAGTAAATTTAAAATTTGACATGAATATTCAATAATATTAAAAGTAACAAAAGTTTATTCACAAGAAGTAACTTTATAAATGTATAATAAAAGGATAAAACCTAATTATAATAAGATAGAGTATAAGGGGATAGAATAAAAGATTTAAAATCTAAAGGATATGAAATAAACAACAGGGAGTGATAGTGAATATATCTTTAGTGTGAGTGATCCTAATAGGAAGAACTAGAAATATGCTCATTTTCTATTCATAGAAAACTGTAATGTGGGAAAATATACCTCTAATGAAAATTATAATTCTGAATTGTATTTAGAATGATTTATAAAATTATTAAAATTATTTTTCATGATTTTTAAAATGAATTATATTAATTAGAAGATATATAAAAGAGACTTAAAATGAATCACTATCCCCTATAATTACCAAAGAAAAATATGTTGTAGCAGTTTTTTTATACTTGAAATTTTAAAATCTAAAATTTCATAATGGAAATTTCTTTAACTAAATTTATTCATGGAAAATAAAATATAAATAAATATTTTCAATACAAAGTCTCTTAATAGAGAAATGGTTTAGTGTATAAATTTGGAAAAAATCACAAAATTTATTTATATTATTTTATAAGTGTTTGAAAAAATTCATATGTATCCAAAAGATTATTTAATTCCAATATTGTTGGAAAATTTTCAAATAAGTTTTATTTGAGAAATGGGAAGACTATTGGTATTAAAGACCATTTCTCAATTGAATCCTAATTTTCTATCAAGATCAAATTAAACAAATATGAATTTTTATGGATATTTTAGACAACTTAGATAGATTTATGATAATTTTACTACTCAAAATTATACCTTAGTAATCCATTATAAGTAAAATAAAATGGATAAAAGGAATAAAACTCAGGTACTAGTACATAAATATTGAATTCTAAAACATATGGTAGGGGATGAAGTTCTCAAGACATAAGTACTATCTAGTTCTACTATAGAGAAAATAAAACCATATAGGTATGGTTTTCTTATCACTGGGATAGGTGAATGTTAATCCTAAAGAATGATGAACCGCTAACCTACAAGGAAGTAGTGTATGGGAAGGATGCGGCTAAATTACAAGAATCCATGCATTATGAAATGAAATCCATGTACCAAAATCAAGTTTGGATTTTGGTAGAACCACTGGCAAATGTAATACATATAGTCTATAAATGGGTATTCAAGAAAAATATGGACATGGATGGTCAAGTGATCACCTATAAAGCATTACTAGTAGTGAAGGGTTTCAGGAAATGTTAAGGCATCAACTATAAAGAAACCTTTTCTCCAATCACACAGCATGAGAAGTTTTTTGAATAAGTTTATATGACACAACTTGAAGGGTTCATTATTCTAAAGAGTAAAAATAAAGCATGCAAGCTATAGAGATCCATTTATAGATTAAAGTAGACATCACGATTATGGAATGTTCTTTTTTGTTGAGACCCTAAAAGAATTTTGTTTCATTAAGAATAAAAGAGTGTTATGTGTATAGAAGATGGTTAGTGGTAGTTGCATCGTTTTCAAAGTATTATATGTTGATGACATATTATTAATGGGAAAATAATTGAAATTATTACAGTCAGTGAAGATTTAGTTAAATGAATGCTTCTTCATAAAAGAGTTAAGTATATTATATTTTTTGGATCAAGATCTATCGAGATAGGTCTTAGAGTATTATTGGGATAATCTAAATTATATATATATATATATATATTGAAAAGGTACACCAAAGGAACAACATGGAATAATTTAATAGAGTGTTGTTTCCAGAATCACATGACATTAATCACTCCAAGAATATATGTCTACATACACAGTAGGAAAATGAAAGAATGAGTATAATCCCTTATGCTTCAGTAGTGGATCTATCATGTATCTCATGCTGTGTACTATGTTTTATGCTTCCTTTTCTTTAATCATAGAGGTAAAATATCATACTAATCTAGGATAGCTACATTGAACAGGTATAAAAACTATACTAAAGTACTTGAGACATATCAAATATATTTTCTTGGTGTATGGAGGCGATGAGGAGATAGTTATGAGGGTAAACAGTGATGCTAGCTTCTGGAATGATCAAGATGATACGAAATCAAATTCAAGCAATTTTTTTCCTAAATAATGGTGTAGTAAGTAGGATAATTTAAAATTAGTTTGGGGTTATTGATTCTATATTAAAATATAAGAATATAATGGCTTTTGGTACAGCTAAGGAAACAATTTTTATAAATAGATTTGTTTTTGAGTTTAGAATTATACCTAGTATTGAAGACCCAATTATAGTATACTGTCATAATTCTATATTAGTGGTGCTTTCTAAAACTCCCAGGTCACTCTAGAGAACAAATAATACACTTAAGAAGTTTCTACTTTTGAGGGATTATACTCATAGATGTGAATCCATGGTTAGTAGAGTTTCCATAGAGAATAATGTGGTAGAACCCCTAACTAAATTCATACCTCAACAGAATCATGATACTCATTTGAGAGAAAGTGGGTTGAGAATTATTAGTAGTTGGATCTAGTGCAAGTGAGACTATTGTGAGTGGGTTCCCTATACCCAACACCTTTATGTACTTTGATTACCATTACATGTATACAGTTTGATATATACATATTTCATTACAGACCACAATAGTGTAGATAATTCTCCATATTCTATTTACATGGTAATTTTCTTAGATTATGTGTAATGAAAAAAGGTTATAGAGTTTCCCATATATAGTGAGAAACTTGATATAATATGAAAATATTATTAAATATATGACATATGATTTAGAAACATCATATTAACATGAAATACATGATTCCTAACTATTAGGTGTTGGGAGATCATAAGCATTGAGATTTCTTCTCATGAAGTTTTCACTTAGTGATATCAAGTAGATGATATCATGAGAATTGATATGTCAATAATAACACCACATGTTTTAGGTGTCATTGGTTGTTCCTACCTATGAATATGTGTATTGATCTCTTAACTTGATATTGTTATCAATGTGTATCATTTGATTGCATACTTTGATGTAATTTAAAAATAAAGACATTGAAGTTGTGATAAGGTATCTTGGGTTGGTTGTGTCTTTGATGGTATGGCATTGGTTTAATGATCAAGATAAAATTTGTAACTTTTGAGTTGAGGAAGAGATATCTTATGGGCCCAGGATGACTAGGATGGTGGTGCCTTTATTAAATCCATGGGCATGGTACAAGAAGGTAATTTCATCTGATAAGTTCATAAAATATATAAATAATTAAAAGGATGGTGACAAAAGTGTGCATCCCTCCTTATGAGATATCTCGAGTGTAACATCCCAACCTGAATCATCGGGTCTAATCTAGAATTCCCATGACCTTAGGAATGCATCCCCATATGCCAGAGGCTATAAACTAGCAGTGAGGGTATCGATTAGAACCATGGGGGAACTATACCATCAATAAAAAATGTATAATAAAAAATAAACAACCAAATGTATAAAAAGTATAAATTGTAGTTATCAGAAAATAAATACATGTAAACTATATGAATGAATGTAGAAACAATAGACTAAAAGGTCAAGAAAATATAAAATAGTCGATCATCCACTTGCCTGATCAATTAGGTATACAAATAATAAAAGAACAAAGTATATGAGGCACTGGTCCCACTCCAAGACATATCTCATCCCAGTATCCAAAATCATAATAAGATAAATCGATTGATGATCAACTCATGCCTTTTCCCAACTTGTACCTGCAAAAATTGAGGGAATCTTGGTTACCCAAGTGGCATGGCCTCCTGAGTAGGGTGTGAGTACAACTCAGTATGACACCACTGACATAGTCCAGTACTCAAAAAGTAATATATAGTGTATGAGTGTGTGATAAGATTAGAAGAAAGTAAAAAAGGAAATACATAACAGTGAAACATATCATAATATCACCAAGCACACATGGGAAATAAAAAACAATGTTTTGAGTACTCATGCGCCTACCAAGCCTCCACGAACCCTTGGTCGTACCTGCTTCATCTCTATGCCAGACAGTAGTCATAACAGATATAGAAATTAATTATGAGAAATCCACAAGGATGATTGACAAAGAAAATATTTTAAATAATTTTAATTTTAATTTCAATATTTTTAATCCCACTAAAGTGTTATTTTAAGGTCAATTGGCACATTTTATAGTAATATAATCATTTTTCACTTAATTGAAAAATGGCCTAATTTTGGATTTTAACTTCTTTAATTTACTTATATATTTAATCCATAACTTTTTATACACTAAATTAATTTATTGAATTCGTTTTTTTATACTTAAAAACATCTTGGGATTCATTTCATTCTTCTAGACCTTAATCCAACACTTGGATGCCCAAAATATGCTCACAAGTCAAGCCTCAAAATCTATGCACTAATTTGGATATTTTTTGGAGTTGGGCCTATAAAACATAAATGGAAGGTATAATGGAGCTAAAATTATTCATTGATAAATATTAAATTTGTAGGAACAAATTTCATAACTATGGACCCACTTGATTCTCCCGATATCAATACATAAATTCATAGTAAATAGGATTTTGGAAATTCAAAGATTCTACCAAGAGAGAATAATTTTTCAAAGTAAATAGGATAGAACTTATTCTATATGTGAATAATGAAACTAATATTTGGTGGGAAAATGTGCACGGTATATTTAAACAACTTCCAAGAATAAATATTTCCAAAATTCATTGATTAAATAGGTCTAACATGCAAAAACTTTTGGAGGGAAATTCTAGAGCCAAAATCTCACCCCTTTTGCCTATAAAAATGTATCTCATCTCCTTTTCAAATAATTTGAGCTTTATGTGGACATTTTTTTTATTTTTTTACTTATTTATTGTTTTAATAGTATTATTAATTTTTAGTATATTTTAATCTTATTCTTCCTCCATTATCATATTTTTAACTGTTGTGTTTCCACCTCATTCTCTTCTCACTGTGACCTCTTATACTCATGATCATGAGTAACTAAACTGGGGAAGTTCTCGGGGGTGAAATCCAGTGATCAACCCAAATCATTTCACATTAATTTTTACTGTTTCTTATTTTCTTATAGTTAGTTAAATGTAGATCTCATTGGGTAAGGCATCTTTGTATCTCCACTTTCCACGCAAGGCTTAACTTTCACTTTTGCAATATTCTCCCTTGATCGAGGAGGTGGATGTGTGGTATTTAGGTGATCATTGAGTGAACCATATATTAAAAATATGGGTGGGAGGGTATTTTTATGTATATTATAGAGTATTTTCATTAATTTTACTTATAACTAATAAAGAGATGATTAAAATTCACTCTAGGTGTTCTCCTAGGAGGATCTCCTTTCAATTTAACATCATTATATATGCATTCATTTATTAAAAATTGAATTATATATATATATATATATATTAATATTTCATGAATATTTCAAACTGATAATATTTATAATAATTAATTTTATATTAGTTAAAATATAAATAGTTATAAATGAAATTTGGGGTTGTGTGAGCCGCCTCCTTGAGACCAGCCCTGGGTGTGCACTATATTGCATGTTTAGGTAAAAAAATATTGACTAGGGATTCGAAAAAATTATCCACGCATAAATTTTGTGCGACTTTTGGGTAGGAACAATAATTTCACACATTTATTTCATTAAAAAAATACAAAAAAAAAATATGTTTCCCTGACATTTTCAAATAATCATGTTTTCAATACATTGAACAATTACTCATCGGTGAAAGAAGAAGAAACATATTATATTTAGGAGGCCCTCCAAATAATGGATTATGATATTATAAAAATGGTATAATAGATTCATAGTCAAAGGCACATGGATATCACCTCAATATTTTATGAGTATGATCAATGAAATCTGAATTGACTTGCAAAGATCCAAGGTTAAGATGTAAGTGCCACTGGTTTTCCCCAATTTCACTGAAAATATCCAAGAAGTTTAGATCCAAATAAAGGACCATAAATATCCCAACCATATTAAATATCAATTCAAGGATTAACATGAGGATATAGAGATTTAATATAAATATTTACATGCTGATAAGAATATGGAAAAAGACTAAGATCAACTTTGGAGTAACTAGGTAGAAGATAAAATGAATCAACATATTCCCATATTCAATATTGAAGAATCTACCAATTTTTATCACTATAAGACTAATACACCACCCATTTAGCCTAATTTTAAGATAGGATGGAGGATCCTGACTAATTTCCACCATCCACAAGGATCAAACTTCAAGAGGCACTTACCACTGAAGAAGTGATTTCACCAGAACCAACTTATGGAGATGATATTACTTTGAACTTTTTATTTTATAATTTTATTAAATATTATTTAATTATCACTACATATAGTTTTGAATTTTTATATTTAGTCAATCCTTTCTTAAACATATAATAATATTAAGAAACCGAACTTGCACCTATTGAGGAACACATGGAGATCCCTCATTTTGATGTACATGCATTTGAGGAAGCCCATGAAGTGATCCAAGTAGTTGAGATGGATAAAATAAAGATAGTGGATACTCACACTAAAAGGGGAAATTATTATTTACATTATTCATGTTTAAATTCTATCTAATTAAAAATTCATTCTAACCCTGCTTTTTAAATTACAATTCATGCATCCCATATTGAGACAACACTAGAAAAAGAGAGGTCTGCACAAGTAGAAACTAAGGAATAAGATGATTCATACTTCATAATACCCCCTATATGAAAGATATACCTAATTTTGAAGTGGGAGGATCTGGTATACACTATACATGGATCATTCCTCACTAGGAAATAAGAATCACAAGTTGGTGAAACCCACATGTGGTGGTTCAAATCCAAGAAGATCCATGCACAATCAGATTATGGATAACAGTTGGTACTACCCTCTGATGGCAATAAAAATTGAGGGCTCACATGGGGGATCATACCCTGACTTATCATTTTTAATTTATTTCTAAGATTTTAGATTTCAATTTCAATCTTAGAAATTAGTCAACCATACAACCCACACCTTCTATCATTTTGAACTTAAATGAAATGATCCTTGTGATTTATTGACTAATTATCTTTTGTATCACTGTGATGGCACAAGTAATCCACAAATAGTCAAGGAGAAAAGAATATTGGGCTTCGTGGGAAAGGGTTTTCACTTTTATGTTTATCTTTTAAACTCTCTACATTTTTTACAACAACATGTTTTGACATTTAAACTAAATATTTCATCCCTGTATTTGAATTTATGATTTACTTGACTTATCTATGAGATCTGAGTTTATTCAGAATCCTATGATTTCATGTTTTAGATTTCAAACGTAATGAGATTTAATGATTAAAATATATAATTTGATGATTAAAGTGAAACATGGATATTAAAATGAGGGTTAGTGACTTAAGGGAATTGGTTGATTCATGTAAATAAAAATTCCCTAACATTTTTCATGATTTGAATTTATGAAATTCATGTGAATTGATTTTTTATTATTATTAATTCCAATGAGTTATTTTCCATTATAAAATTCCCCATTATCGAGATGATTTATACACCTAGTACTTCTTATTTATTATTGAGAATATTTCTTAAGTGATATTGAGACATGTCACCTGCTAGAACTTGCATTTAAACTTGTCAAAGTTGTGACTGGGAAAAATGCATTTAAAATGACTGAGGAATATTTTTAAAATACATTTTCCTTAAATAAAACCTTAAAATAATTTTTTTTAAGCCCATAGAGACCATGAATGACCTTGTTAGTAATGATCCATGTTTTAAACCATTTTTATCCATGAAAATTATCCCCTCAGTATTTTCATGATATTTTAAAATTTATGTGTGGGGGTGAAGAGATTAATGAAGAATGGGATGAATTGAATTGTAATAAAGAAGTGTGGTGGTGCTACTATGGGTAATAATAGAGGTTATTTGATTCATATATTTTATTTTCCCTAGTTTTACCTGATTTAAAAAATGAAAAAAATAGGAATGGGTTGTGACTTGGAAAAATTAAAAATCACCATTAACAGACCTATTATTTTTATCATATGTTTTTTAGGTAGTGGATGTGAGGTTTACTCTAAGCATAACTATCAAAAAAGGGAAAAAAATTAAAAAGTTTATTGAAAAATAAAAAAGATAGAAAAGCAGAAAATAAAAAATCCAATAGGGTGAAAAAATCAATCATTATGATTTTACTTTTATCATGGCCTTACTTTGAGTTTTGGAGGAAGTTAGAGTTGTTACTTTCAAGGGTATAATGTCATTAAAATTTAAATTTTTATATCATGATTTATACTTTAAGAGAGAAATATCCTATTTAAGGATTAATTTTTAAACATCAATTCCAACCAACCTTAACTCTCAGAGTCATTAGAACTATAAAGTAAATTCCTCATGATTTTATGTGTCTTATATCTTTATAAAGTGGAGAAAAGTATTCTTTTACAAACTTTTGGATAATAAGAATGTTCTCATGACATGACCATAACTCTACTTGAATTAATATCATGAGTGATGATTGAAAATATTCAAAATTAAGTTAAATCATGATTTTGAATTATTAATAATAATGAATTAAGAAGCGTGAATAAATGAAAGAATAAGTTACACTATTTTCAAAATGATAAAGTGAAATAATTTAATTTATTTATTCTTTGTAAAATAAGGAATTGAATTGATATTTTATGTGATATTTAAAATTTTGATTTAACATTGAAGGTTGTTTAATATTATTGTCTTGAAATTTAAATAATGATTACATTAGTTCCCTCTGATTTTTAATATTGAGATTTATGTTTGAGTAAAAACATGGTATAATTGTGGAGGAATTAAAATAGTAAATATTTTAAATTATTTTAATTTTAATTTACATGTTATTAATCCCAAAAAAGTTTTATTTTAAGTTCAATTTTCACTTTTTATGGTTTTAGAAACATTATGAGATTAATTACAAAAATGGCCTAATTTTTTATTTGAATTATTTTAATTTATTTATGTATTTTGGCCATAACAGTTTATAAAAAAAATTAATTTATTAAATTCATTTTTTAGGCTTAAAAAATATTGGGATTAATTTTATTCTTCTAGACCAAGATTTGAATCCAACTTTTTGAGGCCCAAAATATTCTCATAGGTATAGCCTGAAAATCTGTGCATAGATATGGATATTTTTTATGTTTGGATTATAACTCGTAAATAGATGGAAAAATATAGTTGAAATTAGAATATGATAAAGATAAAATTTGTAGTAACAAATTTCATAGATATTAACCCACTCTATTATGTAGATATTAATTCCATAAATGCATAAGAAATTGGATTTTGGAAATTCAAAGATTTTGCCTGACCGGAATAAAATTTCAGAGTAAATGGGATATAACTTCTTTTAAACATAGATAATGAATATAAACATTGATTTCTTAATGTGAAATACATATTTAAACAAATTTAACGGATAAATATTTCCCAAATTTAGTCATTAAATGTGGCTAACATGCACAATATTTTAGAGGAAAATTATAGAGATAAATTTTCACCCTATTTTCCTATAATAATGTATCTCATCTCCTTTTCAAAGAGTTGGAACTTTATGTGGAAATTTTATATAGTTTTGAATTTTATTTGATGTTTTAATGTCCTTATTAATTTTTAATATATTTTACTCTCCTTATTCCTCTATTCTCATATTTTTATCTTTTGTGTTTCCACCTTATTCTCTTCTCACTGTGAACTCTTATACTCATGATCATGAGTAACTATCCTGAGAAAGTTCCCAGGGGATCAATCCAATGTTGAACCCAAGTCATTTCACATTAATGTTTATTATTTATTATTTTATTATAGTTATTACAAGGTGGTATTAGTGTATAAGGAACCTTTGTTTCTCTACTTAGCACCTGATACTTACCTTTATCTTCTCAAATATTATCCCTCGATCGAAGAGTTGGATGTGTTCTCTCTCAATGATTTTTTAGTACACCATACATTAAAAACATATGTAGAAGACTATTTTCATTCATATTGTCACGACCCGTCCTCGGGGCCCGTGTCGTGACTACCCCAAGCCCGCCTTCCATAGGCCAGGGGCTGGCGACTAGCACCAAGGCGTAAAATCCCAGTAAACAGGGAAGGCATTGCCTTTATAAGTAACAACCACACAGAGTCAGCAAGCGGAAAGTAAAGTGAAGAAAAGTAAAGGGGGCCGGAAATACAAGCCCAACTGTAAAGTACGACTGAAAAGTAAAGTACAGCAACTGAAGGAAAGACGGCGGCCTCGTGTCGTCCACTGGCAATCCCACCTGAAGGGTGGGTACAGATAGCCTCCAGGCTCCTCGGGTCCCACGTCCGCTCCGAGCACGTCCCGCCCAGTGGTCCACCTCCAGGTACCGTCCTGCTCCACGCCCCAACCGTGATCAGCGCTGTCCG
Source organism: Viscum album (assembly GCA_963277665.1). Lineage (NCBI taxonomy): Eukaryota > Viridiplantae > Streptophyta > Magnoliopsida > Santalales > Viscaceae > Viscum > Viscum album. Next base: position 1,282,549,074 of record OY728155.1, on the reverse strand, counting down.
TCGTCTGCAACCAACACAACAAGGTGCGGGCATAGCCCGTGCAGGGGTGAGTACAACTACTCAGTAAGGACCCCGAGACCCCCGAGGGTCTCCCGAAATCCACAAAGGATATAGCACAAAAGAAAGATGCAATCACGAAGTAACATCTGACTCGACTTAGGTATATGCCCATACATATACCTAAGTCCCCATTTCTAGCTCTGCTCACGAGCTCAAGAACAACTCAATCCACAAAGGAAAGCAAGACTCAAATCCACAAGGAGAGTAAACAGTAAATCCACATAGGATAGTTCAACACAATCCACAAAGGAGAGTAACATAAGATTCAGCTCAACCAGGTATACTTTTTCAGATGACGTCAAAGATGATCACTGATCCATCTAAGTCGTCGGACCCACGAAGGATCGATAGGTACTAACCCCCGCAAAGACCCACACAGGATCGGGCTCACACAGAACCTGTAGGCAGTGGCTCACACAGAAACGGAAGTAAGGACCCACATAGGATCGGGCTCACACAGAACCTGTAGCACTGATCCACATAGGATCGCTGAGTGCAGTAGTCGACGCAGTCCACTGAGGATCTCTGCTCTGTCGTCGCCGCAGTCCACGAAGGATCTCTGCTCTGCCGTCGTCGCAGTCCACGGAGGATCTCTGCTCTGCCGTCGTCGCAGTCCACGGAGGATCTCTGCTCTGTCGTCGTCGCAGTCCACGGAGGATCTCTGCTCTGTCGTCGTTGCAGTCCACGGAGGATCTCTGCTCTGTCGTCGTTGCAGTCCACGGAGGATCTCTGCTCTGTCGTCGAAGTCACAGCCAGCGCTAGGGTTCCCGCACATAGCGAGCTCGTTTAGGAGGGTCCTCTCCACGAGCCGAGAGGATGATACATCAACTGACACGTAGTCCGAAGTTGATGTATCCAAAAGTTCCGTATCGACAACAGGATCTCAACGCGACAGACGGCGCGTCAATCGGACGCCCGGTCTGAGAGTTATTGGCAATTTCGTCCCAGGGGCCCGGTTGGTTTTTAGGGAAAAACCAACCCGACCATACTCCGCCTGTATCCGACCCTCGGGCGGAGTATGCCAAAAGTTCCGTCTCACTTAGAGGAAACTACCACAGCTGACGGTACGTCGATCGGACGTCTGTAGCTCAAGTTATGAGCGTTTCCGCTCCGAGGGCCCTGTTGGTTTCGTGTACGAACCAACCCGGCCGAACCCAAAGTCTTCCGAAACCTTGAGTATAATATACCGAAACGACCGTCTCGATCCAAGGATCGCGTAGCCGCTGACGGTTCGTCAATCGGAGGTCCCAGACCCAAGATATGGGCGAAAGACCGAAGAGGGCCCGAAACGGGGGTTCCGGGCCCGGGGCGACCCGGCCCGAACCCCCCCTGGGGTCGGCCGAACCGGGTCGGCCCGAACCGGGTCGGCCCGGCCCGGCCCGAACCGGCTAGGCCGGGTCCGGTCCGGCCTGGGCGCGGCCCGGCCGACCGGACCGGCCGGCTCGGCTTCGGCCGAGCGGCCGCTTGAGCCGCCGCGGGTCAAACCCGCGGCTTTGGAGAAACGCGGCCCGCGCGGGCCGCGTGCTGGAAGGCCGGACCGCGGACGCGGTCCGGCGGTTCGCCGCCACCGCGGCTCGGCCGCGGCGGACTCCTCCGGCGGCGCGCCGGGCGCCGCCGCCTTCCGCGGGCCGCCGGAGTTGCTCTGGTGGCCCGTTTTGCCTCCCGTCTGCGCCATTGTTCCTCCCGGGACGCGTCCTTCACTGCGGAATCAACAAATGGCCCTTGCGTCGTGCTTTTTCCGTCGCCCGCCAAATCCGCACAAAAAGGAAGATCGGCGGAGGGTTGCCGGGTCTTGTTCGTTAGACCCGCACCCTCCGCGTTAGTCATAAACAACGGGAGGAAAGGCTACAACAATTTTTAATCAAAGATAAAAATTGTTCACTCCTTTTCTTTTAAACGGCATTTAAATTTTTAATTAATTGAAATTATTCATGCCGGTTCTTTATTTAAAAGAAATAAGAACACGGGAATGAATCATCAAGGAAATAAACCCCTACCTTGTCGTCGTCGTCGGACGAGAGGTCGTCGCGGAATCGCTCGTCGCGGAAGAAGGGGGGATCGTTGCGTCGTCGCGGTATCCGGCGTCGCGTCGCCAATCTCCGGATCAAGATCAAACGGATTTAATTAATTTAAATCCGTTGATATCGAAATTAAAAAGGGAGAAATAAAAGATTCGATTCTCACCTTTGTTGCCGAACGAGGATCGGCCGCGGAAGAAGAGGCGTCGCCGAAGAACGTCGCGGGTAGGGCTCGTTGACGTCGCAGATCTCGGTGTGCGTCGTCGAATTCCGGTCGCCGGCGTTCTTCGCGTTCTTCGCGTTCTTCGCGTTCTTCGCGTTCTTCGCGGAGAGGGTGGAGGCTCAGAGGAATTGCACAACGATAGCAATCCTCCAAAATAGACAAGTTTGTCTATTTTATTATTTTGCCAACAAACGTAAAACGCATAAGTAACGACCCATTTAATTCGTTGAATTAATTCAACGAATGAAACAGCCCATTTAATTCACGAAATAAACCGCCCAATTAAATGGTCTGTTAAGAATTAAAGAAAACGCGTCGGTTGACTTTTCAGTTTCTTTGACGGGTTTTCGCGGGTGCGTTACTTAGCGAAAGAAACGGCGGGGCTCATGCGGGTCCCACCGCACAAATATCCTACCAAGGGGTAGGATATTTCTGGATAGCATCCTATCCAGTTCAACTCAGTTCGAGCCGCCTTTAAGTTACTTCAAGTGGCTTCCAAGCAGCTTAAGTGAAATAAAATAAAGTTGTCACACAAACTTTATTTTATTTCTGACTTAAAGCCGCAAAATTTAAAAACCACGTATGAGCAAACGCAACTCCGGAAGAGGCGTTTCTAAGAAAATACCGGCGCTGCGATTTCATCGGTGCCCTCAGAATTTGATTCCGGGCACCGGTTCAAAAGATAGAAAAACCCGCTCGTCCGTTCACTGAACGTACCCGAGCCAAACTTCGGAAATTGATTTCGGGCACACCGGGCCTCGGAATCAGGTGCCGTCTGAAGCTGCGCTCTTGTAAAATTCCAAAGAAAATTAAGAAAAAAAAATTTCCTTGAAATTTGCGGGTCTTTACATTACTCCCACCTCAGGGCTTTACGTCCCCGTAAAGATACATCAAAAACTAGGGGAATAAATGGGGGTACTGAGCACGCATCTGAGCCTCCCGCTCCCAAGTGCTCTCCTGGAGGTTCCCGTGCTGCCATCTGACGCGCACAAGAGGAATCGACCGCCCACGTAGGACCCGCTCCTGTCGATCCTCGATCTCCACTGGTACCTCCGCAAAAGTCGCCCCATCGTCCACGTCCAGCTCCCCAAAGTCGATGATGTGCGTCGGGTCGTGCACGTATCTCCTCAGCTGAGACACGTGAAAGACGTCGTGCACCCGGTGCAACTGAGGTGGTAGAGCCAGGCGATAAGCCACCTCTCCTATCCTGCTGAGGACCTGGAAAGGCCCGATGAAGCGTGGAGACAACTTGCCGCCTCGGCCAAATCTCCGTAAACCACGTCGAGGTGAGACACGCAAAAAGACGTGGTCGCCATCCTCGAACTCCAGTGGCCTCCGCCTCTTGTCAGCATATGACTTCTGCCGGCTCTGAGCTGTCCTCATCCTCTCCTGGATGATCTGGACCTTCTCTGTCGTGGCTCGGACCATCTCTGGTCCCACGAGTGCTGACTCCCCAGGGTCTGTCCAGCACAACGGTGATCTGCAGGGTCTGCCGTACAACGCCTCGTATGGTGCCATCCCGATGGTGGAGTGGTAGATGTTGTTGTACGCGAACTCCACCAAGGGGATGGCACCATACGAGGCGTTGTACGGAAGACCCTGCAGATCACCGTTGTGCTGGACAGACCCTGGGGAGTCAGCACTCGTGGGACCAGAGATGGTCCGAGCCACGACAGAGAAGGTCCAGATCATCCAGGAGAGGATGAGGACAGCTCAGAGCCGGCAGAAGTCATATGCTGACAAGAGGCGGAGGCCACTGGAGTTCGAGGATGGCGACCACGTCTTTTTGCGTGTCTCACCTCGACGTGGTTTACGGAGATTTGGCCGAGGCGACAAGTTTTCTCCACGCTTCATCGGGCCTTTCCAGGTCCTCAGCAGGATAGGAGAGGTGGCTTATCACCTGGCTCTACCACCTCAGTTGCACCGGGTGCACGACGTCTTTCACGTGTCTCAGCTGAGGAGATACGTGCACGACCCGACGCACATCATCGACTTTGGGGAGCTGGACGTGGACGATGGGGCGACTTTTGCGGAGGTCCCAGTGGAGATCGAGGATCGACAGGAGCGGGTCCTATGTGGGCGGTCGATTCCTCTTGTGCGCGTCAGATGGCAGCACGGGAACCTCCAGGAGAGCACTTGGGAGCGGGAGGCTCAGATGCGTGCTCAGTACCCCCATTTGTTCCCCTAGTTTTTGATGTATCTTTACGGGGACGTAAATCCCTGAGGTGGGAGTAATGTAAAGACCCGCAAATTTCAAGGAAATTTTTTTATTTGTCACGACCCGTCCTCGGGGCCCGTGCCGTGACTACCCCAAGCCCGCCTTCCATAGGCCAGGGGCTGGCGACTAGCACCAAGGCATAAAATCCCAGTAAACAGGGAAGGCACTGCCTTTATAAGTAACAACCACACAGAGTCAGCAAGCGGAAAGTAAAGTGCAGAAAAGTAAAGGGGGCCGGAAATACAAGCCCAACTGTAAAGTACGACTGAAAAGTAAAGTACAGAAACTGAAGGAAAGACGGCGGCCTCGTGTCGTCCACTGGCAATCCCACCTGAAGGGTGGGTACAGATAGCCTCCAGGCTCCTCGGGTCCCACGTCCGCTCCGAGCACGTCCCGCCCAGTGGTCCACCTCCAGGTACCGTCCTGCTCCACGCCCCAACCGTGATCAGCGCTGTCCGTCGTCTGCAACCAACACAACAAGGTGCGGGCATAGCCCGTGCAGGGGTGAGTACAACTACTCAGTAAGGACCCCGAGACCCCCGAGGGTCTCCCGAAATCCACAAAGGATATAGCACAAAAGAAAGATGCAATCACGAAGTAACATCTGACTCGACTTAGGTATATGCCCATACATATACCTAAGTCCCCATTTCTAGCTCTGCTCACGAGCTCAAGAACAACTCAATCCACAAAGGAAAGCAAGACTCAAATCCACAAGGAGAGTAAACAGTAAATCCACATAGGATAGTTCAACACAATCCACAAAGGAGAGTAACATAAGATTCAGCTCAACTAGGTATACTTTTTCAGATGACGTCAAAGATGATCACTGATCCATCTAAGTCGTCGGACCCACGAAGGATCGATAGGTACTAACCCCCGCAAAGACCCACACAGGATCGGGCTCACACAGAACCTGTAGGCAGTGGCTCACACAGAACCGGAAGTAAGGACCCACATAGGATCGGGCTCACACAGAACCTGTAGCACTGATCCACATAGGATCTCTGAGTGCAGTAGTCGACGCAGTCCACTGAGGATCTCTGCTCTGTCGTCGTCGCAGTCCACGAAGGATCTCTGCTCTGCCGTCGTCGCAGTCCACGGAGGATCTCTGCTCTGCCGTCGTCGCAGTCCACGGAGGATCTCTGCTCTGTCGTCGTCGCAGTCCACGGAGGATCTCTGCTCTGTCGTCGTTGCAGTCCACGGAGGATCTCTGCTCTGCCGTCGTCGCAGTCCACGGAGGATCTCTGCTCTGCCGTCGTCGCAGTCCACGGAGGATCTCTGCTCTGTCGTCGTTGCAGTCCACGGAGGATCTCTGCTCTGTCGTCGAAGTCACAGCCAGCGCTAGGGTTCCCGCACATAGCGAGCTCGTTTAGGAGGGTCCGCTCCACGAGCCGAGAGGCTGATACATCAACTGACACGTAGTCCGAAGTTGATGTATCCAAAAGTTCCGTATCGACAACAGGATCTCAACGCGACAGACGGCGCGTCAATCGGACGCCCGGTCTGAGAGTTATTGGCAATTTCGTCCCAGGGGCCCGGTTGGTTTTTAGGGAAAAACCAACCCGACCGTACTCCGCCTGTATCCGACCCTCGGGCGGAGTATGCCAAAAGTTCCGTCTCACTTAGAGGAAACTACCACAGCTGACGGTACGTCGATCGGACGTCCGTAGCTCAAGTTATGAGCGTTTCCGCTCCGAGGGCCCGGTTGGTTTCGTGTACGAACCAACCCGGCCGAACCCAAAGTCTTCCGAAACCTTGAGTATAATATACTGAAACGACCACCTCGATCCAAGGATCGCGTAGCCGCTGACGGTTCGTCAATCGGAGGTCCTAGACCCAAGATATGGGCGAAAGACCGAAGAGGGCCCGAAACGGGGGTTCCGGGCCCGGGGCGACCCCGCCCGAACCCCCCCTGGGGTCGGCCGAACCGGGTCGGCCCGGCCCGGCCCGAACCGGCTAGGCCGGGTCCGGTCCGGCCTGGGCGCGGCCCGGCCGACCGGACCGGCCGGCTCGGCTTCGGCCGGGCGGCCGCTTGAGCCGCCGCGGGTCAAACCCGCGGCTTTGGAGAAACGCGGCCCGCGCGGGCCGCGTGCTGGATGGCCAGACCGCGGACGCGGTCCGGCGGTTCGCCGCCGCCGCGGCTCGACCGCGGCGGACTCCTCCGGCGGCGCGCCGGGCGCCGCCGGCGACCCGCGCCGCCGCCACCTTCCGCGGGCCGCCGGAGTTGCTCCGGTGGCCCGTTTTGCCTCCCGTCTACGCCATTGTTCCTCCCGGGACGCGTCCTTCACTGCGGAATCAACAAATGGCCCTTGCGTCGTGCTTTTGCCGTCGCCCGCCAAATCCGCACAAAAAGGAAGATCGGCGGAGGGTTGCCGGGTCTTGTTCGTTAGACCCGCACCCTCCGCGTTAGTCATAAACAACGGGAGGAAAGGCTACAACAATTTTTAATCAAAGATAAAAATTGTTCACTCCTTTTCTTTTAAACGTAATTTCAATTTTTAATTAATTGAAATTATTCATGCCGGTTCTTTATTTAAAAGAAATAAGAACACGGGAATGAATCATCAAGGAAATAAACCCCTACCTTGTCGTCGTCGTCGGACGAGAGGTCGTCGCGGAATCGCTCGTCGCGGAAGAAGGGGGGATCGTTGCGTCGTCGCGGTATCCGGCGTCGCGTCGCCAATCTCCGGATCAAGATCAAACGGATTTAATTAATTTAAATCCGTTGATATCGAAATTAAAAAGGGAGAAATAAAAGATTCGATTCTCACCTTTGTTTCCGAACGAGGATCGGCCGCGGAAGAAGAGGCGTCGCCGAAGAACGTCGCGGGTAGGGCTCGTTGACGTCGCAGATCTCGGTGTGCGTCGTCGAATTCCGGTCGCCGGCGTTCTTCGCGTTCTTCGCGTTCTTCGCGTTCTTCGCGTTCTTCGCGGAGAGGGTGGAGGCTCAGAGGAATTGCACAACGATAGCAATCCTCCAAAATAGACAAGTTTGTCTATTTTATTATTTTGCCAACAAACGTAAAACGCATAAGTAACGACCCATTTAATTCGTTGAATTAATTCAACGAATGAAACAGCCCATTTAATTCACGAAATAAACCGCCCAATTAAATGGTCTGTTAAGAATTAAAGAAAACGCGTCGGTTGACTTTTCAGTTTCTTTGACGGGTTTTCGCGGGTGCGTTACTTAGCGAAAGAAACGGCGGGGCTCGTGCGGGTCCCACCGCACAAATATCCTACCAAGGGGTAGGATATTTCTGGATAGCATCCTATCCTGTTCAACTCAGTTCGAGCCGCCTTTAAGTGACTTCAAGTGGCTTCCAAGCAGCTTAAGTGAAATAAAATAAAGTTGTCGCACAAACTTTATTTTATTTCTGACTTAAAGCCGCAAAATTTAAAAACCACGTCTGAGCAAACGCAACTCCGGAAGAGGCGTTTCTAAGCAAATACCGGCGCTGCGATTTCATCAGTGCCCTCAGAATTTGATTCCGGGCACCGGTTCAAAAGATAGAAAAACCCGCTCGTCCGTTCACTGAGCGTACCCGAGCCAAACTTCGGAAATTGATTCCGGGCACACCGGGCCTCGGAATCAAGTGCCGTCTGAAGCTGCGCTCTTGTAAAATTCCAAAGAAAATTAAGAAAAAAAAATTTCCTTGAAATTTGCGGGTCTTTACACATATAATGGTGCATGTTAATTAAATTGGTTTGTAAGTAATAAAGAGATGATGAAGTTTCACTCTGGGTGTTCTCCTGGGAGGATCTCTTTTCTATCTAACATCATTCTGTCTACATTAATTTTGTCCAAATTAAATCATATATATATATATATTTAATTCATATTTTAATATCATAATATTTATAATATTTAGTTTTATATTAGTTAAAATATAAATAGTGACAATAGAAATTCGATGTTGTGTGAGCTACCTCCTTGAGACCGACCCTGAGTGTGCGCTATATTGCATGTTTAGGTAAATAAAATATTGACTGGGGATTCATGAAAAATAATCGCACATCACTGGTTCACTAGGTATTGATACACCATGTCACTCAGTATCCTCAAGGTAATGAGGCAGTATTTCATTTCTCTCTCAATCCACTATGTGACAAGTCTAATGTCAAGCCACATGGCCGACTAGTGGGTATGTACTCGAAACCCACAAGGAATCAAGTCTTGTGTCAGGAAACAAGGCTGACTAGACACAAGGCATGAAGAAAAATCACTTATAATCCTCAAGGAATCGATAAGATCATGTTACTTAGAATCCACAAGGCATCTAGTATCTATATGTTACTTGGAATCCATAAGGAATCAAGTCCAATACAACCACAAGGATATCATGCTCCTGCCTTGTACTCAGTTTCCTCTCCATAAACATCAAGATCCATGCATACTTCCTCTCAAATAGAATACTTACCATGATGGTCCACCTATTCCAAATATAGAATCAGAACTTCCAAAGGTATGTCCAATACACATAATAGGTAGATCACAAAAGATATGAATAACATAACATGTCATCATGAGGAAATAGTTGAAACAAACATAACATGTTATCCTTAATAAAAAAAGTATTAAAAGATATATAATCATTGTAAACCCCCTAGAAAAATTATACATGAAAGGATAAATGTTACTACCCATGTCAAAAGGGTGGACCTTTCTTTTTGGGAGCCTACCTGATTAGAAATTTTTAATTAAATGTGCATGGCCAGAAGTAGTGATCAGGGTGGTTGACCTTCTAAGAAGTTTCCCAAGGTGTGTGTGAGTGAGGAAAAAACACAATTAAAGAATATTTGTTTTCCTATGGGGAAATTCATTAGTATAATAATTGACTGCAATGAGTAATAGCATGTGGTGTGCTAGGAAGGAAACCAAGGTTTTATAGGAGACACGTGGGGTCAAATGACTATGTTCATGGTTCAGGGAAGGACATGTTGTAACAAATGGTATCAAAGCCAATACCCATCTGAATGTTCAAAGAAACTACTTGGGTTTAAGGCTTGGGATCCATAAGGAGGGTGTTGTGCTTTGAAGGGTTAGAGAGTTTAAAACCCCTAGAAAAGTAAGAATTTAAAGGATAAATGCTATTACCCATGTCAAAAAGGTACACCTTTATTTTTGGGAGCCTACCTAATTATAACTCTATAGTTAAGCATTCTTGGCTTGGAGTAGTAATTAGGATGGGTCAAATGAATATGTTCATGGATCAGATAATGTCTAGTCGTAACAAATGGTATCATAGCCAATACCCATTCGAAAGTACAGAGACACTTCCTGGGTTTAAGGATTAGGGTCCACAATAAGTGCATTGTGCTTTAAAGGGGTGGAGAGTGTAACACCCCTGAAAAAGTGAGAATCAAAAGGTGAAATGTTACTGCCCATGTCAACAAGGTGCACCTTTCTTTTTGGGAGCCTGCCTGATTAGAACTATGTAGTTAAGTGTGCTTTCCCTAGAGTAGTAATCAAGATGGGTGACCTTCTAGGATGTTTCTCAAGGGGTGTGTGTGTGTGTGAGGACAAAACACACTGAAAGAAAATGTGTTGGAATATGGGGATAGTCATTTCTCTCATAAGTTATCTAGGTGAGTAATAGATTTTGGTGTGCTAGGAAGTAAAAATAGGGTATTATAGGAGTAACATGGGGTTAGTTAACTATGTTCATGGCCCAGGGAAGGCCAGGTCATGATAATCATACTCATTAAATCAATCATTATAAAAGGGTCTCATGAATATGCATGCACCCACATGTTATCACAATTAAACATGGTGAACAATATATGCCTAAACAAGTATCACACTAAGAAATAAGAGTGAACACATAAACATAGCATGGCATGTCATCAATAATCATATCAACTACACATGTGATCAAAATCAAACATAGTCTATCAGGCTATCAAGAATTCTCATGGAATAAACCAACACACATGGTCTCATGGGATACACATGCACACACAACACACCACAAGGTTCCCATGTAAATAAAGGCATTATATAGTGATCAAGCCTTTCCCATTGGTTTCCAACATCAAGCCTCTACACATGGGTCCTTTGAGTCCCTTGGAACTTTTTCCAATTACATTAGGTAATTATTCCTTTAATTAATTAAGACTCAAGACTCATTAATTAGTTAACCATTATTATTATTCATAACTCATGAAAATTAGGGTCATTCTCCCAAGGTTATAAACCTCATACCACATGAAAATAAACATGCATAAATATAAATGGGTGGAGTACACTGGACCACCTACCTGAAGGTTTTTGATGTCAAATTCAAGGTTCTTAAAGGAATATTCATTATAAATATTCCCATGTATCAATCAATTCAAATCGCCTACTAGGGATTCATAGGGCTAATTCCAAATATTTTATTTCTAAAAATAAATTCAATAACACATGTGATAACAACATTACCTCTACTGGATAATTTCTAAATTATTAAGTTAATCCAAGTCATGTTATAACCATTTAGAGAATAATAATAATTCCTGATGTGATAACATTCTCTCTCTATAATAATCCGAGACAATAATGATAATTATTCTTTATCATTTTATGGTAATTTCTAGATTATTATCATTTATGAATTATTTTATCCATAATATCTAGATAGAATAAAAAGAAATATATTTATATGGTATTCCTTAAATAATATTTAAAAATCCACATATGATGATAAACCCCCTCTCAAGAACATACTAAGATAAATATGAATGATTCTCGTTATTCTTTTCTATGGTTTTGGATTATTATTTCTATAAGGATTTGAGACCATTTTTTATCATAAGTCCTAACACAAACTAACTGTTAAAATATTTAAGGACAACATACATGAGTTTCATATTTTGAAAACACAGAACCAAGAATAGAGGAGAGAAAGAGGGTCTTTTCTACACCTGGAAACCTGGTGAGGAATTCATGTTTGTTCAAAGAAAGCTTCACTATTCTTGAATGTGAGAAATTTTTTACTTTATAGACTCAAGAATATATCTAAAACTAATGGAATAAGGGTTCAGATATATTTATGAGGGGAACCCATGCTTTATTTCACAATAATTACAACCACAAATTAAATCAACCATTTAATTTTTCTTTTACTCTAATCTTGAATGTGGATCATTGAAATCTCCATAAATATTCAATTTAAGAGAAAACAAGTCAAAATTATTTAATTCTCATGATTTTATGAATTTAATATCATTATAGGATGTTATAGGTGTGAATAGGTAATTATAAGATTAAAATATAATAAAATAAGGTAAAAATCATTTCCCTTACGTGACAACATAGTGATGCGTAAGGGTAACATGTTTTAACCTTACTCAATGGAAGAAATCCACTACCCTTACAAAAACTACCCTTATGTAGGCTATATACCCTTATGAGATGTAGGGGATTAACCGTACGCAATATATAGAAATCATTTTTTACCCATATAAACTCATGGTCACCCTTCCACATGTTTAAATTTACCTTTATGCATGAAGGCTTTACCCTTACATGAGTAGAGGGTTTCTCCTATTTAAGATTTTTCATCTCATTCTTACCCTTATATAGTGCATGGGATAAAAGTTTTATATATATTTAACCCATGAAAATTAAGGGTTACCTTTATGAATCAAAGGTAAATTTCTCTCTATGCCTATTTGGAAGCTTAAAACTAACCAAAACCTTACATACACCCCCTTACCTATGTAAGGGTATATATTTAGTTGAATTTTTTTAAATTTCTACCAAAAAATACATTTAAATTATAACCAAAAATGATTTAGAAAAACAAGGATATTACAATTATCCACATCTAATGACTTATTTTCCCCGAGAAGTGTCTCCAACAGTTCATCTCAACACCTCAGTCATACTCGACATGCCAAGATCAATGCATTTATAACCCACCTCATTCAAGTTACTATGGAAACACATGTTTGAACTTTTCTACCACCTTCCTCAAAAGGTAACAATCCTAACAAATGATACTCCACAAACCACCAATCATGATGCCTTAATCCTTATATAATTATTTATAAATGGTTCCAACTAAAAATTGTGTCAGTAACCCTTAATTAATCAAAAAATGATTCCCCAACCAAGGTGACACTCACATGAAAAATCAATCACCAATAGTGAAACATCGAAGAGACAAAACTGAAATATCAAGGACCGGCACATTCAAAATACTTCAAAAATTACCAAAAGAAGAAATTATCTAATGATCCATAAAATATCTAACCATCCATAAGGAACCGAACTAATAAGGATATATACCCCAAGAAAGTACTTGATTGTAAACTAGGATTTTAAACATCAAGCCTCATCCCTTGATGATATCATAGAATCATCTCTCAGCAAGTCCAGTTGTCTAGTCCATCATGAATCCACATTGTCCTAGCTACCCGAGTACATTATCAAGGCCTATCCAAGTACAACTAGAAAGATCTTGAAATAAAGAGGTCAGTGCACAAACACGGTACTACACTCCCATGAGTTAGATAATCCATCACATCAAGACTAATCTATAACAATCAAGTCATAAACAAGAGTAATTTCTATGAATAACAAACCCACATATAGAGTATCTTGGAATAATATTCCATTCCATTACCAAAATCACAACAAACCTAAAGGGTTTCAAAACTATTCATGATGAAGTCTAACACCATTTGGGATAACATGTCTACAAGGAGAAAAAAAATATCTCAAGGAAACCATCATCATGATCACAACCAAAGTCCATAAGAGAACATACACAAATAATCAAATCAAGACTCAAGATATCCCTAGAATAAGGTCATCAAGAACTAACAAGATATAATAAGGAAAACTCAAATGATCTCCAATATGAAATTTATAAAGAACAAGTTGGATCAATATCAGCCATCATTGACAGCTCCCTCAATGAAAAACTTAGGTCAATTTCACAATAGTACCCTGATCCACTGTAGATGTCATTTTTCTCCATAGAGACAACTCCATAAGAATTAACCACTAAGCCATAAAACCCTTTGAGATTCATACCAATTCACCAATTTCTAACAACAAGGGTGAACCTAAACTAAATTAATTAGAGACCTACCATCATTGTTCCCTCTAAGTTCATCCACAGAACCAAGAACATACATAGTGGCCAAATCACCACCCTTCTTACAATGATTCAACAGAATCTGTGTTCAAACGCAACATGAATGACCATGAAAAAGTATTTTTCAGTGAGTCATGACAACACCAATCGTTACTCTAACAGAGTTATTTATTCACGAGTCACTGGCCTCTGAGTTGGAATCACATGAATTTATATATCCACACCATAAGGTGCCTTTCCTCCAAACCCAATCACACTTGGTTATCCTATTTATAAATAGAATTTCCTTGCTACATAGATTCACAGTGAACCAACCAAAATTTGGGTGTCAATTCAAGATTCTAAATATCCATCCACACTCTAACCCTCCTAAGTCCGACCACCTAGGATTGATAACAAACTTGATTTGTATTTTGAACTAACAGGTCTAGAACCCCATACCCCACCCTCAATCAAGAAAACATGAAAAGTCACAAGATCCCAATCATGTCAAGATCCATAGATATCGAGTTTGGTTTAACAACATGAAACTAGGTTCTATATGGATAAATACACATATATTATATTTAGAACATTAATTAACCAAACCTATCCATTGGATAATCTCACAGGATTCTTAGTACATAATTTAACAATAAATAATGGTCAAAAAAGCACACTGCACCATTTGTGCACAAAGGTACTACATCATAGTCAGCATCATCATCACCATCATTATCATTATCTTCACTTAGGTACACCAAACTATATTCTCACGTGACCTGATATCATAATTACAAGTGAATAGGGGTCAATATAAGCACACACGAGTGGCATATGTGTTATGTGGAAATTATATTCCAAATATGATGCATGTGATGCCTATTATGTTGAAAAAGTGGGTTTATAGGACCCAACTTGAACTGTTCCTTTCGATTATACTCTGAAATACTAAAGGCCTTATATTTTTATCTATTATTGAATAATACCCCTTTTAAGGGTTGAGGGGAACCCTTACATGACCTATAGGTCCAAGGTACATGGCCCATACATGACCTGAAGGCCCAGAGGAACAAGGCCCAATACATGACCTTGAAGGCCCAAGATCTAAATACTTAAAACTACCCCTTCTTATCATATTCATATTTGAAGGTGCATAGCTCCTCACCTCAAATGGCTGATCAGCTAGCATTTCCCCATGCAGAGCTACATGGTGCCTAGTACCAATGGCAGTTTTCATACCCTCTCTTTCTTCAAATCTGGATAGCTCTGCTCTGATAGTTTCTACTTGCACTGAATCCTCTTCTAGGTCTATTCCTATGTGGTATTATTAGGCTACTTCTTGGTCTATATGGCCTGAAGGCCCTGTGGCTCAAAATCCATTGGTAGACTAAAAGCCCTATGGCATGAACTCCCTTGGTGGCCTAAAGCCCCTATGTCCTAAAGGCCTTTGGTGGACCAAATTCCCTGAGACCTGTAGGCCCAAACCAGTGGCCCGAATACCCAAATCAGTGAGTTATGAAGGATTTATTCTCAACATAATAGTTTCAATATTTCTAGATCCATTATTTATATGGTAATGTCCTTAGATTTTTTATTTTATAAAAAATTTATATCATTTCCCAAGCTATAACAAGAACCTCAAGATTCTATGAAATTAATCATAAACATATTTCATATGGTCAAGATACATCATACTGACTAGATATATATAATGTGTGACCATCAGGTGTTAGGTTCTCATACGAATTAAGTATTATATAATGTGAAGTTTTCACTTAGTGATCTATAGTAGATAAAATCATGAGGAATGACCCACCAGGAATACCACATATTTCTGGTGTCATGAGTCATTTCTATCTAAAAACACATGTAATAATCTCCTAACTTGAGATTATTATTAGTGTATACTATTTGATTATATACTTTAATTCAAGATAAAAACTATGACATTGATTTTATAGTGAGGTATCTTGTGTTTGGTCTGTCATTGTTGATATGAAATTGATTGAATAATCAAGATATAATTTTTCTATTCTGAAAGGAAGTGATATCTTAGGACTAGTTGATCAATATGGTAGTACCTTCACTAAATCCATGCTCATGGTATAAGAAGGTAAGTCTGTCTAGTTAGATCAAAAAATAATAAATAAATAAAGGATGATGACACAATGTGTTCGTTTTGATTTATGAGACATTACAAGATAATGAGATTATATTACATGATGTGTGTTCGTATGAAAGGTTTTCATTTCTATGGATTTTCTTTATCTCCTAAGGGGACTTGATGGTTTGATAGAAACTACTAATGGTCTATAAATAGTATTAACTACTATCGAGATAAGGGTATAGAGGGTCACACACTTAGCATATTCAAAGGACTGGTCTATTCTTATAAATAGGAGTCTATGCCATTGCGGACTCCACCACTGGGGTCTAGGAGATTTCTATGTTTTAACAGTCGTCATGAAATAAATAAATTCATATTATTTGGGTTTATAATAATTGGTATTGAATATATTTATTAAAATTATTCATAATTATTATTATTATTACTATTATTCCATCCCATTTTGATGATGGTACTTAATGCCATTATTTTGTCCCAAATGCGCATGAACACACACTACCATTCATGCCAAGTTATCATATCATATTATTCAACATTAAACATTTATTTTGAAAACCAATTTATTTTAAAAAAAATTATCAAACACCTTATGACCATCATTCCAAAATTAAGGATTTTTTTACTAAAACCAAGAGAGTTTTCCAAAAAATCAAAGAGAATGAAATTTAAACATCAATCCTTCAAGTACTAAAGTGAGTAGAATGAAAGAGAAGCCACCTAACTTATAACGGTTAAAGAAATCAATAAATGAAACATGAAACCTTTAGATCTGAACATGAATTTTCTTACCTTTAATAGATACAACAAGATATCATCAAGAACCACAACATAAGACATAGATCTATCCATGGATGAAAATATTTTACTATATGGGTGAGAGGGGGTGAGAATATCTAAAGATAAAGATAGAAAATAAGGAATTGTTGATGATTACAAAGATCTAACACACTTATATTTTTCAAAATTTGTTTGTGAATCGAAGGGAATCACCAAGGGAGACTAGGAGAGGATAAGAGTTTGGGAGCCTAAGGGAATATAAGAAAAAATTGACATTTGGGGCCTTAATATGACATAAATGTTTATTTTTAGAGCATTAATCACACATCACGAGATTAGGCTGCATGGTTTTTCAAATTATATGCCAACCATGAACGTGATATTAGAAAAGATCTAGAGATTTGCACGGTTTGTGCCACACAGTTTGAAAAATTATGCACCAATTGTGTGATGTTACTGTCCCAAGGTCACACACTCACTTGGTTGGCTCATATGGTTTGATAATTGTGCACCAACCATTATTTTCCCATTGTCTTAATTCACACAGTTTCTCCTGGTATTCACATGCTTTGGAAAAATTGTGATCCAACTATATGTCTTCCCAGTGACACTCAGAATCACCATGAAAGTTTTTTAGGTGATAGTGCATAGTTTCTAATAACCATGCTTAAATCTTGTGCCCTTTAAAACACTTCAAAACAATCCAAAACCATCATAAAACTCCCAAAACTCAACCTAAGTATTATATAACATTAAAATATATAATAAAATGGGTAAATTACCTAAAACTAGTTGCATTAAATTCTCCTCACTATTGGTATTTCCCTTAGAAAATTGTAGATTGATGTTGTTTTGGAAGATCTCGAGCCACTTCTCCAACATTTCCTTCCCATTTTCCCACATCTCTTCCTGAATCTGGACATTCTTCTATAAAAATCATATCAAAATGATGTTTTCCCCATTCAAGAGCCTATCTTGAATATCCAAAATCTTTATCGTCACACAAGTCAACATATCATTCAGTTAAAGATCAATATGGTCCCATTGAATCACATGGTCAGGATCAGGCTGGTATTTAATTGAGACACATGAATCAAAATGTGTACAGAACTAAATCTTAGAGGTAAAGCTAGCCAAAAAGACACATCACCAACTCATTCAAGTATTTCAAAATGGTCAATGTACTAATGAATAAACTTTCCATGAGTACCAAAATTTTTATCTAAAACCCAATTGGTAGATATGAAGTCATTGCATTGGATAAAAAATGCATTAAAATATTCCCCTTACTTCCACACTATGGTGAAGTTATTCCAATGGTTGGTAGGAAATTCCTAGACCAGTTGAATTTCCTCAAATCCTCTCTCTTGAATTATCTTCTGGTGTTAGCATTCGGATCATTACAAGAAGTCAATTGAACCTCCATTAGCTGGAGTTCTTCATTGATGATCAAATTTTATACATCATCGAAAACTAGATCAATCTTTTTGTGGGAATTACTTACCATAATAACCATACAATTTCATGATTCTGTTAAATATGATAGAAAAATAATTTCCTAAACATCATCTGTGAAATTAACTTTCACTACTTCAAGATGACTCTTATATTTGTTGAAGTCGTTTAGATGATATATCACTGATCTTCCATTTGATGACCTAAAACCAAGAATTTTTTGCATTAAGAACACTATATTTAGTATTTTTGGTTTTTTATACATATCCTCCAGGGATTCTATAAGTTCATATGCACTCTTCTTCTCATAGATATTGAAGTTCACATTTTGTGTCAATGAAATCCTCACTAAACTGAGATTTTATATCAAAATTTTCTCATTCACTATTCTCTATCTTATCTAGATTCAATCCACCCAATGGAACATCTATATCTTTTTGGTTAAGGTACTCTTCTATTTTCGTATACCAAAAAATGGAGTCACTTCCATTAAACTAATCGATTCAAAATTTTCCTTCTTTCAATGTCATGTTTTCTAATAAAAATAATCCAAAATGAAATCAGTATAACACCAAGGTAATTGTAAATTTTACTTGATATTTTTAGTATGGATAACCAATATTTATTACCAATTATAGGTAAGAGGTCATCTTTGAAACTTTTGAATAATAGAACGTGATTTCACTAGAAGTCTACAACCACTGATGGTCTTGGGATATGGAATTCAAACCACCAGAACTTGCCACATATTAGAGCACCATAATTATAAAGTCTTCATCATCCTAATCATTTCTTCTAATTCACACACCAAAAACTCTCTCCCAAGAAACTCACACACAAACATTCAAATAATGAAATAATATGAAAAGATAAATAGAACGCAAAAATATTATGTCTTTCAGACTTTTATCCTGCATTCATGGGAGAACACTGTCAAATATTTATTACTCTGGAAGAACAAGTATTACACTAATTCAATTAGTGATTTCTAATATCATTAATTATCCACAAATAAGATACAATAATTACAATGTGAAGGTTGTCCCACCATAATTTTATAGAATTTTTTAGCTGGTTGAGTTGGTCACACCGCCATTAAAAGTTTTTGGTCAAACCACTAATGGAGTTGGTAAAACATTGATATCTAGTAGCTTACACCACCTAAAATTATATATATGGTAAACCATCCTTGGATATCTCTTTTCATAGATGGGTAATAATGAACTTTTGATCATACTGTCGCCACTACTAAAGTTCTACAGCTTCTGGTAGTCAAGGAATCAAGCTTGTTAATATATTGTTAATCCCTCCTTTCGATGGATTTATCAAAAATCCAAACTAGATTCATTTCCAAACATAAATATTCTCTCATACTACATTAAAGTTTTGATGAGATAATCCAGACTTTCCAAGATGTTTAGTATCATCAATAATTTTCCTCTTTGATTCTCATTCTTTTGGAAGTATATCGATAATATTTTCAACAAATTAATTATAAGTAATTTCATTCTCTCTAAGAGATTTTAAGCCATTTACAATTTTCATAAATCTATGATTCATTTTAGAAATGAATTCTTTAGGAATAAAATAAAAAGGGTTAATAATCTTCATATAACATAGATCTTTTAGTCTATAATATTTTCAAAGCTCTGAAATGTGTAATATCCAATAGCTTCCGTATTTTGTTAGTTTTATTATAATAATAAATAAAAATATAGATGTTCTGATTCATAAAACATGATAATTTATTTTTGAATTTTTAATTTTCCTAATACTCATCTTTCTCCTCTCATGTAAAATTCAAAATTTCCTTCTTAGAGATCTTATAATATTTTATCATAATCTGGTAGTTATTCACACCAATATTAATAAAGAAAATATTTATTATATCTCTCCAATATTCATAATAATATTCATTTGTAACGGGATGGATCTTATGGACCATTACGTAGTGTGGTTTCTAGTGCTAGAGGAATCTAGAAGAGGCTTTAGAAGGGAATAGGTGGTTGGGAGCTAAAGTTCTTGTTGGATTGGTGTAGCCCGATCCATTTGGATGATGTTGGTATAAATGATAGCGGTCCATAATACACACCAGACCACAGTATACAAATGTAACTATAGTAATGAAGACTTACTATATCATTATACGACTTGACACTATAGTAGTATGAACTTTGGCACCAGTCACTATTACATATCAGACTTTTGGAGAGAGTGGTATTGTAGCTCTATTGAATTTCAGCCACTGGTTACTGTAGTAGTGCATACTTGGGTGGATATGGAACTATAGCATAGTGGAATTACTATATTTTTAGTGTAATAGTGAATCATCTAATTTATTAGCTCATTCTATCTAGGGTTTCAATGTGTCTAAAAATATGAAACCTTCCGATAATTATTCTCCTGATTTTAGTTAAGTGATTTTTCCTCTCTAGGGACATGGGGATTATTCCTAAACCACATAAATATTTGTGTCTCATGTGATCTTATTATCATTATTTCTCATTATTTTATTCTATCTTTTATTCATCTGCAAACCTATTCTGTCTCTACAACTCTTAACATTTCCATAACAGTTTCAGTTAGGGAAGGGTGATTTACAACATAAACAAGGATTCATAGTGTAAATGATCCTTGCGTAGGAACTTCAATGTGTAAACCATATCTCATGGATCAAAGGTTTTGAGATGTAATTTCAAGGCATCTTCCTAGGTATGGTTCATAGGGTGAAGGAAAGTTTACAACGTGAATCTTTAAAGGTCAAATTTTGTGCAGTTCGGTCTTAGTGTGGTTCAGAAGATGAACAGTTTCATATCTTATAAGATCTGGATAATTGTTTTTCATTAGGAGTTTGAATTGAGTTATTCACGACATAAAGAGTGATTCCATGTCGTGAATGGTGTTTTTAAAATCCTATCTATAAAGTTCGGTTCCCCTTTGATTCCCCTCATTAATCTTTTATTACTCTCAATCCTTGGATGATCCTAGGGAGATTTTAGGAGGCCTTTCAACCCCTCCTTGTTATATTTGATCCTTGCAGTGCCAGTATTTGCTTAAGGGGACCTTCACCTTGACCGCAGTAGGTCAAGGGTGAAAGATAAAATTTGGTTTTTCTTGAAAGAATAAAATAAAATAAAATGGTGTAACATTTTATCTTTATTTTATTTTGAAACTCCCATGTGGATGTTTCACAGGTGGGGACCACCTGGACTAAACCTCCCATGAGAGTTTATGGTGGTGGGAACCACCTGAGACAAAACCCCCTTAAACTCCCCTCATTATGGAGAAAAACCTCTCAACTCCCTACTTTAATTATGCCAACTCTCCCCTTTAATTAATTAAGCCAACTCTCTTCTAATTAATTAAGCTAACATATTTTGTGCCAATTTGAAATTAAACAACATATTCTATTATATTGGATACCTTTTTTTTTGTGGGTTGGGGGAAAGTAATCATTGACAAAGGTGGGATCTTGGGAGAACTTGTAGAAACACATCCTCCAACGAAGAACGCCGACACACAACTTCGACTTCTTCCTCGGGACATCCTCCAACATGGGACGTCTTCAATAAAAAACCGTCTTTCCCTCATCATAAATGAAAAAAAATGAACTAGGTGGGGTGGTTGTTTGAAATTATTCCCCTTATCCATTCTTGATAGGTCATCTTAAAGTCAGGAAGAGATTATAGCCACTTGCTACCACTCTAACGCAGAGGGTGCAGGCCAAACAAACATGGCCCGACCCCTCCGTCGTTCTTCCATTTTGGTGTGTTCTTCGTGATGGAGGAAGAAGAATTTGTGCCACAGCAACCAACCTCAGTGGGGAACGATAACGACGGTCAGAAGCACCGCCAACCATGAATAAGGAGACGGTGCAATGACGCCACCCCGTGACCTCCGCGCCGCCCACGACCTCCGATGTCCACGACCACCGCCGCCAACGGCCTTCGCTTCTCTTGTGGCCTCCGCCGCCCCCTCGGCTCCACCGCCCACGCGGACTCTGTGCCCCGGGGCTTCGCAGCTGCCCGCGGCCTCCATGCCCCATGGCTTCACAGCTTACCGTGGCTCCGTGGCCCTCGCGGCGCCGCCGCCCGCGCGGCCGCCGCGCCTCGCAGGCAGCGGCAGAGCCACCAGGCGCAGTGGTTGAGGGCAGCGGCAGCACCGCGGGGAGCGGAGGCCCCGGGGGCCATAGAGCCACGGGGCGTGGAGGCCGCGGGCAGCTGCGAAGCCACGGGGTGTAGAGGCCGCGGGGTCGGCGGAGCCACGGGGGCGGCGAAGGCCACGAGGGAAGCTAAGGCAGCGGGCGACGGTGTTCATGGACAGCGGAGGTCACAGGCGGCGCGGAGGTTGCGGGGTGGCATCGTTGCGCCGTCTCCTTAGTCATGTTTGGTGGTGCTTTCAGCCGTCGTTATCATGCCCCACTGAGGTTGGTTTTTGTGGCACAAATTCTTATTCCTCCATCGTGAAGAACACACCAAAATGGAAGAACGACGGAGGGGTTGGGCCATGTTTGTTTGGCATTCACCCTACGCGTTAGAGTGGTAGAAAGTGGCTATAATCTCTTCCTGGCTTTACGATGACCTATCAATAATGGATAATGGGAAGAATTTCAAACAACCACCCTACCTTGTTTGTTTTTTTTCATTGATGAGGGGGGAAAGACGGTCGTTTATTGAAGACGTCCCACGTTGGAGGATGTCCTGAGGAAGAAGTCAAAGTTGTGTGTCGGCATTCTTCGTTGGAGTATGTGTTTCTCCAAGTTCTCCCAAGATCCCACATTTGTCAATGATTACTTTCCCCCAACCCACCAAAAAGAAAAGGTATCCAATATAATAGAATATTTTTTTTAATTTCAAATTGGAAAAAAATAGGTTAGCTTAATTAATTAGAAGAGAGTTGGATTAATTAATTAAAGGGGAGAGTTGGAATAATTAAAGTAGGTAGTTGAGAGGTTTTTCTCCATAATGAGGGGATTTCAAGGGGGTTTGGTCTCAGGTGGTCCCCACCACCATAAACTCTCATGGGAGGTTTAGTTCAGGTGGTCCCCACCTGTGAAACATCCACATGGGAGTTTCAAAATAAAATAAAAATAAAATGTTACACCATTTTATTTTATTTTATTCTTTCAAGAAAAACCCAAATTTTATCTTTCACCCTTGACCTACTACAGTCAAGTTGAAGGTCCCCTTAAGCGAATATCGGTGATGCAAGTTCAACGGTGGCATCAGATTTCAATTCCAAGCACCGGTTCAAAAGTTACAAAAACCCTCTCGTACGTTTACTGAACGTACCAGAAAAAAAGTCCAAAAATTCATCCTAGGCACTCCGGGCCTCAGAATCACACGCCGTCAATTTTTGCGAACTTGTAAAATTCCCATATATTAAAAAAATTACATTGAAATTTCGGGTCTTTACAATTGTGTCTGATTTCTCCTGGATTGAATCCCCATTAACAGTGTTGAGTAGGAAGTAATGTCATTTTATCTAGACTGATTATTCTTAGGAAATATTTGACTACCTAAAGGAGAAGTTTATCATCACCACAGTTCTTCAATTACCCATAGAGGCGGTGATGTTTAATGTCTATTGTGACACTTCCCATCTGGTATTGGGATGTATCTTGGTGCAGAAAAGGGAAGTGATATCCCATGGATCTTGGATGTTATGTCCCCACAAGTGTAACTATTCCACATATGGAATGGATTTGGTAGAAATGGTGTTTAACCTAAATATATTTTGGTCTTACCTCACCGGGGAGCACTTTTGGGTCTTCATGGAGCATAAGAGTCTAAGGTGTGTTTTATCTCAATGTGATCTAAACTTGTGATAGTGTAAATGGATGGATTTTTCCAGAACTATGACTTTGAGATCTCCTACACCATGATGAAAGTGAATTTTGTGTATAACACACTAGGAAGGAAGTTGCGAAGATCTATTCAGATATCTGAGGATTCTTAGAGTGTGATATAGGAGTTAGAATATCTGTACCTTGGAGTAGAGGAGATCAATAGTAGAGGGTTCTTATGTCAAAATAAAATGGAATATTCCTTATTATGGAAGGTAGAGTAGTCTCAATGTGGATTCCCTAATGTGGTGTTGGTGCGAGGCCGTGTTGATCATAGTGATATTCTATAGAGGTTCTTAGAGGATGGGCAACATTGACTGATGTTTTAGGGGAGGATGTGCATTCTGTTGTCCATGCATGAGAGAGTTATTCATGAGTTTCACAACTCACCCTTGGAGGTGCATCCAGGCATGTCCAAGATATATTGTTGCATGAGGAGTTATATTTTGTGTACAAGGATGAAGCAGCCAGTAGCGAAGTTTTTGGAGTGTTCTATTAGCAAGTGAAAGAAGAGAACCGCATCCCTAGAAGATTTTTCCAGCATTTGGATGTCCCTGAGTGAAAGTGGTAGGACATCTAAATAAATTTTATCACAATTATACCCCATACCCAGGGTGGTTTTAATGTTTTTTGGGTGATCATGGACTAACCGATGAAGTTGACCCATTTTCTAGTGAATCTAGAATCAAGTATCATGGATGTCATGGCAAGGAAATATGTGGATTAAGTGGTGAGACTCCACAAAGTATCGAGGAACATCATATTTGATTAGGAAACTCAGTTCACATCACAAGTATAGAAAGTATTACAACATTTTTTGGCTCCCTACTACACCTTAACACTAGTTTTCATCCTCAAACAGACAAGAAAATAGAGAAGGCCATCCAGATACTGGAGGATATGTTACAGTCTTGTATCTTGGATTTCATAGGATTGTGGGTGAAAAACCTAACATTTATTGATTTTTCATATAAAAAAATATATCAATAATCCAATGATATGGATCTGTTTGAGGTGTTGTATGGTTGTCCATATTGATCTTTATTATATGGGACCAAGGTTGGGGAGTTGGAAGTCCTTGGTCCTAATATGGCATAAAGTACGATAGAGAATATCCAAATGGATTGGGAATGGATGAAGGTGGAACGGGACCTCTAAAAGGTTTATTCTAATCATTATAGAATACCCCTAGTGTTTGAGGTTGGGGACCATGCATTCTTGAGGGATTCCCTTCACTGAGGGTAGCGAAGATTGTAAGAACTATGTTCTTCTTTTAGGTACATATCCTTTACCTTCCATAAATTTTCAGTTTAAATGTTTAATTGTGTCCTAATATGAATTTCCTTTGAGGTCATAATGGTTTTGGGGTGTTTAAGGCTGGCTCGGAGCCCGAAACCCAATTTTTGGGTTGAAATATATCTGTCGCACGATTAGTTCAAACCATGTGGGGTAGGCCACATGGTTAGATAAAATCATGCAAGGATGGACAGTGGGGAGCTATAGGCCACATGGTTAGAGAAAATTGTGAGATTTGGGGTTCATGGACATGTGACCATTTCTATAATTTTGATAGTGGAGTTTTTCATGTTTTGCGCATGGTTAGTCAAATCGTGCAGAAAAACTGTGTGGGGTGACCCTCCCTATAGTAAAGCATGCACGGTTGAGGAATGGTTTGGACAAATCATGTGAATCTATAAATTGGGTGAAATTAAAAAACTAATCATAATTAAATCTTTAAAACAAACCTAATTTTCTATTCTTCCTACACACAGCATCCCCTTCCCTCTTGAAGCCTCTTTGATGACTATTTTTGGATTTTCCACCAACTCCTTATCTGATCTCTGATTCAAGCATCGCTCATCTCGTTGGATCTGAATCGTTGAGTACTCAATTCTCTTTTAGTCCTTACTCATTTGATTTGGTATCAGTTATTCTATTTAGGTGAAATATAATTTTCCCTATTAATAGGTTATTCATTTTTTCTTCATTTCTCCTGATCTGAGTCGAATCAGAAGCTAATACTAGATGATATATCAACTATGGACCTACGATTGGTGGTCTCGTTCCTTTCATT
This sequence comes from Viscum album, assembly GCA_963277665.1. NCBI lineage: Eukaryota > Viridiplantae > Streptophyta > Magnoliopsida > Santalales > Viscaceae > Viscum > Viscum album. The sequence continues at coordinate 1,282,523,202 of OY728155.1, read as the reverse complement.
AAAATTTAATCTGTTTATATATTTTCATTCTGTCACATGCCCAATTCTTAGAGCATTTCCTTCTAAGATTATCCAATGATTTGAGTCACCTTCTTTGGTGTGTTTTAAAAGGAATTTTCTTGGTTTTGACCTTGACATGTTTAAATTATTTTGATTAAATGATTTAATTGGTTAAATGATTATATGCCTTGGAGTGACACATGGATTCATATGAGAATTAAATGGGCATACTCAATTGTACTGTACCTTACTTATGTCTGAGTGATACTTAGACTCCCTAGCGGACTTCTAAGGATGGACTCTAAGACTTGCCAATTTATATGTTGAGTGATACATGGATTTATATGATAATGCCATGGATGAACACAAAAGGGAATTGAATCATATTTCCATGGTTGATACTTGGGATCCCTTAGTAGACCATTAAGTACATACTCAATTGGTATAGATATTATACCAAACCTAGAGTGATACCTAGGTTCTTGAGGATCTACATGGATGAGCTCATAGGGTTTTGGTTTATATTATACCTAGATGATACCTGAACTCAAAATTAGGATTTCCATGGATGGGATCAGGATCATAAATGAATAGAGTATGAAATGAGTTTTATGATGTATCTTTCAAGACAAAGCATAAGCTTGGATTTGGTCTTTGTTTATACTCATTGGATAGACAGTTCAAGCATCCTTTGATCATAATATCATAGGGGACATTGGGATACATGTCAGTTTTTGATACTTATTGAGTAAATGTAATTGAATCATTAATTGATCATGATTATAAAGATACAGGTATGACTTAGAGACTTAGCTTATAAATTAAATTGATTGAATGAACTGGATTATAAATGATAACCTAGAATTTATAGTATGTTTACTTTCAGTACTTCCTTTACTTTATATATTACTACCTACACACTGTAGTCATTATATATTCACTGATTGGATGACATAGACCTTGGATGGTTGTCTACTGGGATTATGTCTCACACCCTGTTCGAGCCACCATAACTACCTAAAAATAATATATGATTTTAGGTATGGATAAGGGCTAGTTCCCTACTATAGTTTATTGATTTATACTTAGGAGTAGGGGAGAATGGGGTCGAGTAGAGGCTCGTGATTCTAGCTGGATACTTTTTTAATTTTTTTACTTTTGTTACATGTATTGTATATCTTCCTTGTATACATGTTTTGGATGATTTATTAGAGACATATAACCTGTATTATCATTTTTTATATGAGGTGACTTCTAACATTTCTTATATATCAGTCTCCCATTGTTTACTTCTTGTCTCATTGTTATACTGCTTCCTCTACTTGTATGTTATTGATATTCCATTGTGTTACACTCTGGTGATGAAATCATAGTCTTCCCACTGATACACCTAGGCCTTTGCTGATAGTTTATAGCCTCTGGAATTTGGGGAGATGCGCTTGAGGGCATGTAGATAATTGGGCTTCGGGCACTATTGAGTGTCATCCGGGTTCGAGATGTTACAAAGTGGTATCAAAGGGGTTCTTTTTTGGTTTGTTTTGTTATTTGGAGACAATTGAAAGGGGTAGGAAGGAATAGGATTTTTGTAATGATCTATGTCCGGGCATAGAAAACTCATGTATTGGAAAAATCCAAATTACCTCAAACTAAATTATTATTTTCTAGATTTTGACTATTAAAATTTATTTGATTCCACCATTGAGTAATGCAATTGAATTGTTATGTTATTATTGATATTAATATGGGTTCTATTTTTTCAACCCAATGAGATGAGGGTATTTCATCTCATGCATCAAGTTAGTCACTTTACAGGAATCACATTCCATGCATTATGTCATGACATTTATAATGCATTACTTGTTGCATGCTATTATGATAGGTGTTGTGATAGTTATACCTATTTTTGTGATATGTATTATGGAATTTGTTATGGTATGAATTAGGTGGATGAAATACTTTGGTTCCTAAAAAGTATAGGCCCTCATGGATTAGAATTTAGTGAACCATTGGTTAAAATTTTAATAAACTGTAATGTAAATGTGAAATGAGAACGAATTTGTGAATCTAAGTGAAAATTAATTGAAAAATGAAATTGTTTGTAGCAAGGGACTTGACCCAGACCTAACTCATGGAGTAATTAGAGGTTTTTGTTATTATATGGGAAGTTTTGTACCTATTATTTTTAAATTCTTGTGCTTTGAGGTGTGAACTTTGATAATAATATTTATCTAAGGTGTGATTTTAACATCTATTAGGTTATACCGATGTGACGTCCACCAATCGTACACCAGGAAGGTGGTGACGACCATACTCCAGAGATGGTGGTCCATGGGCTACCAGTGAATCCTCCAGTAGTGACAGTTGTGGCACCAGTTTTAGTAACAGACACAGGTGATGAGGCACAATTCCGCAATGGATTCTTGTGATTCAGGGAGACCATTTAGGGAGCACTGTGACTTGCACCTACTATAGCATAGTAGACATGTGAGTTCCAACAGCAGCATCCACCCATGTTTTCGGGGGATAGAAGACCATAGGCTGCATAGTCATGGCTAGAGGCCATGTTATCTATCTTAGATCATCTAGATATGCCTCATGAGAATAGGTTAAATCCTACTATGTATATTTTGTTTGATTCATCCAATATATGGATGGATGTCATAACTCAAATGGATCATAATTGATAAATGTCTTATAGGGATTTTCATACAGCCTTATATGACTACTTCTATCTCAATATGTTGAGGGCCGATAGAGACCTAGAGTTTATGCTCTTGGAGTAGGGTGTGCTATTAGTGATGGATTATTCAGCCTATTTTACTAAGCGCTAGTGCTTCACACCTATTCTAATGGGTGACGAGCTATCTAAAGCTAGGTGGTTTGAGCTTGGTATCAGGTATAACATTTGATCATAGGTAAATGTATTTTGGCTGACTAATGTTTTTATAAGAGTGAATCAAGAACTTATCATAAATTGCAACCTGAGAGAGGCTAAAGGTGTGATCCAGGGTGTTTCCACATCTAGATCTTCTACTGCATCGACTGATAGTTGTAATCATCATCTATAGCTTCCATGTAGTGATATTAGTAATAATATAACCTACTCAGGTATCCAAGTGAGGTGCTACCAGTGAGGTAGGTCCGGACATACGAGGCTACAGTGTACAAGGGGCCCAGTTGAATGTCGATCTTATGGAAATATGGGTCATCTATAACGCTTATATATAAAGTTTCCTATGGTATCTAGTGAGAGAGGGTCTGTATTGACTCCATGTTTAGGAGTGGGTTCAACATCTTCTCATCAGGAAAGGAGATGGAGTATGGCTATCCAATTAATCTAAGGTGGTGGTTTTGGTTGTGGTAGTCAGACCCTAGTTTTACAGTGATAGGAGAGAAAATCATTTCAGGGTTCACTAGGAAGTATCACAGGGCCATGGTTCAGGCTAGGTATACATAGTGAAACAAACCCCTGAGAATCAGGATCTCGTACTTCTACTATCGTAGGTACTATTCTAATAACCTCTACTTTATATTCTATACATTTTGATATAGGGGTACCACATAGATTTATATATGTGGAAATTGTGGAGAGTCTTGGGCTCAATGTTTATACTTATGATATCTTCATAATGTTTTACACTCCGTTGGGGATTAGAATGGAGGATGTATGTTAGTGAAGGGAGTTCCTCCTTGAGATTAGCAGGTGCCACTTCATATGTGACCTCTTTTTCCTCGAGATGATAGGTTTGTACATCATTCTTGGGGTGGACTGGTTGGTCTCCTTTTATGATTTTGTTGATTTATATTGTCATATGGTGACCTTAACATCACCAAAGGGAGAAGAATTCATTAACAAGGTTGAATGGGGTGTCCAAGAAAGTCTAGCTAGACCCAAGAATCATGGGCTAGGCTGTATGAAAACCCATGTTGTGAGTTTATATATAGATTATCATGGAACACGTCATAAATATTTCCCTCCAGTGGTTGACCATTTTAGGGATGTTTTTCTAAAAAAACTTTTTAGGATTACCTCTAGTGATAGAGGAAGAGTTCTCTATCGAGATAGTGACAGGAGCCACACTGGTGTCCATTCCTTTATAGAATGGATAAAAATGAGATACAAGATCTCAAGAGGCATCTAGAGTATTTATAGGTAAAGGGTTTTATCTGACCCAATACTTTTTCATGGGGTTCAATGGTCCTTTTCTGAAAAAGGTGAATGGTACCCTCAGGATATGTTTGGATTACCAGAAATAGAACCAGCTGATGGTTAAGAACCAGTTTCCTCTACCATGGATAAATGTCCATTTTGATCAGCTCCTAGGATATCGGGTTTTCTCAAAGATTGATTTGAGGTCTGGTTATTATCAGGTGTGTGTTATACCATCATACATACCTTGCACGTCTTTTCATGGTAGGTATGGTCTATATGAGTATTTGGTTATGCCATTTAGTCTCATGAACGCGCCAGTAGTCTTCATGGAACTAATGAGTCAAGTGTTCCATACTTATCTTGATTCATTTTAGTTGTTTTCATGGTCAATATATTGGTGTATTCTCACAATCAACACGACCATTCCAAACATATCAAGATCATATTGAATACACTAAGAGAGAATAATTTATATTATAAGCTCTCAAAGTTACACTTCTAGATGGATCAGATTCACTTTTTGGGTCACAACATCTCAGAGACATATGTGTTAGTTGACCTAGATAAAGCGAGATATGTGGTTTCCTAGGAGAATCGCAAGAACATCTTTGATGTGTGGATTTTATTAGGGATATATGGTCACTATATACATTTCATATAGGACTTCTCACACCTAGAAGCATCACTTACAAGCTTGATAAAGAAGGGTGTGAAGTTTGTATGATCAGATTCCTACAAGATGGCCTTTCAGGTTCTGAAAGGGAGATTGACTTCAACATCAATACTGATACTTCAAAATCCATAAAGGATTTACACTGTGTACTGTGATTTATTAGGAATCGATATAGGAGCAGTTCTTATGTAGTGTGATAGAGTCATCGTGTACGAGTCTCAATAGTTGAGTCCACACAAGAGGAATTACCCAATGCATGATATCGGGTTAGATATAGTTTTTCACGCATTTTTATGCTGGATAAATTACTTACTTGGAGATTATTTTTTGGTGTACATGAACCACAAAATATTCAAGTACATATTTACATAGCATGGTCTGAATTTGAGGCAGCCAATCTGGTTTGAGTACCTACAGTCTTTTGATTTCAAGATTGCATACACGTCTAGTAAAGGTAATGCAGTGGACAATGCACTGAGCAAGAGGACTCAAATACAAACAGTTTAGTAGGCCAATAGTGAGTGTAAACACATGTATTTATTCTCTGAGATGCACGTGGAGGTGTAGGATAGTCAAAGTCCGACGTTTTTGTCAACCTTAGCTATTACCTCTACCCTTCTGGATAGAGTTTGGAAGAGGATATTATTATAATCAGAAAGTCTAGTCCAATGGGAGAGTGTATTGGGTTACGAACCTTGTAATGGTATGTGTTTTCCCAATCCATTTTTTCCATTTTTTGGTGTTAGAGGTGTTCAAAGGGGGCTCGGAGGGAGTCTAGATTTAGTTACTAAAGGCTGGAAGTAGGGATATTACATGTCGTGTAAGTAGATTACATGATGTGAAAGTTAGCTTCACAACTTTTCTAGAGGGTTTCACAATGTTTACACATTTTACATTTCATGAAAGAGGGTTTCACAATGTGTAATATTTTGGGGTTTAAAACTAAATAATAAAATGAAGAGGTGAATTGTTTTTCAGAAGAAACCAAACCTCAGGTATTACATGACATTAAAGGTTATTAGACATCATTTAATACCCCGATCCAATGTAGTTTTAGAATTATTTTTCATCCGAACATTTATTCATTTGGTCGTTCTCTATTCTTCCTCTTGTTTTGGGTGATCCCTAGGCTCCCTAAGGTATTCTTCGAGACATATTCCTCCCTCTTTGATCAGTTGATCCTGATGGATGTTTGTTGGTGATCTTTTGTTGATTTGTGGTTAGTTCTCTTCTCCTTCTCACTCTTTTTATTCCATTATTCTCTCGGGGATCCATTTTTCTGGTGTTACTTTGGTTTTGGGTGTGCTTTGAATTGCGTTTGATGGTCTTGGGATGTGGCATAGGTTGACTTGTGGTTCCTCAGGGTGTGGATACGGTTTTGTTGGTCGGAGTGGATACTCAAGAGGGGGGTGAATTGAGTTCCAATTAAAATTTCTGTTTTAAAAAACTTTGTCTTAAAACCCCCAAATAAAATATGGAATTAAATTGTAGTGAATTTATATCAAAGTAAGGGTTCTGTTGGGTTCTCGAGGGATTGATTATTTCCTAGTTAATCAAAACAGAAAGGTTGATTAACTTTTGAAACCAACTTACTGATTTAGAACTGAAATAAACACTTGCGAATTTAATTATCAAAGTGACTTTAAAACAGTTTTGGTTTTAAAGAGATTAACAACGGAATAAAAGAATAACTTTGAAAGATATAGCACAACAGATATAACCAAGAGGTTCAGTATCAAGCCGATACTTAGTCCTCTCAAAAGCTTTTATAAAAATATGATCCACACCCTGGATCAGGGATAACAACAGCAACCAGCTGTCCAGGTCCAAGACCTCTACCACAGTTATTCATGGGAACAAACACAACAGCAACCAGCTGTCCAGGTCACACGACCTCTACCACTATCCCAGTGGGAAGTAAAATATGTAAGAGTATTGAGTGAGGATTTACAAATCCTCCAGTTAGAGTACAGGAGACAGTGTGTGTGTAAAACAGAACAGATAACACACACTGCTCAATATGCAAAAGGATAAATCACAGAGAAAATATTTAGAGTTTAGAAATGGCTCTAGTGATTTGTCGTGCATTTATGGACTCCTTTGATTGATCAGAATTCGCTCTGAGTCCTCTTCTGGTTTTTTTTCTGGAAAACAGAGTGTCGTCTGTTTCCTTGACTTCCAGGTTTAGAGATAGAGAAGAATTAGTCGATGAATTTCTTGTTTTATGATCTCGTTCTCATCTCTTTACTGGTTTTCATTTATGAAATAGTTCCTCATGTAAGTTCATTCATCTCTTTTCATTCACACCCGGTTGTTCTTTCAGCACACCTTATGGTCTGTATATGTCTATGTGTCTCTCTCTGCTTGTTTGTAGTAGCACATCCTTCCTTTATTTAAATCACGTGCTCCGGCAAAAGAAATGATTTCTTTTTGCAGGTACGAGGTACGGTTCCCTGACATCCAATAACACACATTAAATAAATGACAGAGCATTTAAAATATTCCTAATATGACCGTTGGTTATATTAAATAAAGATAAAGAAATTCAAACAGCTGTTTATGACTATCAGTGTGTCAAGTGATCAGTGGGTCATCGGCATCGGTGAGACATCTTCGGTGACTCATTCGATCAGCATCGGTGAGACATCTTCGGTGACTCATTCGATCAGCATCGGTGATACATCTTCGGTGACTCATTCGATCAGCGTCGGTGAGACATCTTTTGTGACTCATTCAATCAGCATCGGTGAGACATCTTCGGTGACTCATTCGATCAGCGTCGGTGAGACATCTTCGGTGACTCATTCGATCAGCGTCGGTGAGACAGTTGTCCTTTGATATGGATCGGTGCGACCATTGTCCTTTGATATGGATCGGTGCGACCGTTGTCCTTTGATATGGATCGGTGCGACCGTTGTCCTTTGATATGGATCGGTGCGACCGTTGTCCTTTGATATGGATCAGTGCGACCGTTTTCCTTTGATATGGATCACTTCCAGAATACTTGTAAATCAATAACAAAGAGATAAAAACATATTCATCCAATATACACAGATTCATTAAGAGATTGTGATTATGATAAATCCAACTGGATTAAGTAATTGATGATTTGTGATTATTAAAACAGCAATCATAGGAAGAATTCAACAATCTTCCAGAGGGCTCAACAATCTCCCCCTTTTTGATAATCACAACTCTTAGCCAATCAAAAAGCTTAGCCATTAATAAATATAAGATATCATCAATAATAAGTCATAATAAGAATAAAAAAACATAATGAGATATAAATCTCCCCCTGAAATTAGGCCTGTTAAATACTTATGCAAGCATTGCCATACAAAGATATAAATCTCCCCCTTTAGAGATGCATCTCCCCCATATCTCCCATAGATCCATAGATATACAGATATATAGATTTCTCCCCCTTTGGGATAATCAAAAAGGAGGGAAAACAGATAAAGAAGAGATTAAAAGATGACAGCAGTGAGAATAAAAATAAAAGAGAATAATGTTCGTAAGACATCACAGTACAATCACAACAGGGTTCACCCCATCACCAACAATGCACAACTATTTCTGGGGGTGTAACAGGGCTTTTCCCTTGTCGTACGGATCAATTGTGGGTAAGTTGGAAGGCCTGGAGGAAGGTTGAACTGGGCGAATTTGAAACGGTGGTAAGATGACTCTGGAGGTTGGAGGAGAGGAGGCCATCGGAATTTGCTGTGGAGCTGTAGGAGCTGGTTGAGAAGATTGCTGAGGAACTGGTCGAAGTTGAGAGAGAGCTTGAGCAATAGAGATCTGATTTGGAGCAACATCAAAGGCACCGAGAGGGTCAACAGTAGGAAGCACAACAGCAGTGGCTTGTGCATTCAGATAAGGCTTCAAAAGATTTATGAAATTCTGAATAACTTCTACACCATACTGCATAGCCTTCTCAAAATCATCCTTATTTTCCATGAACCGTTCCAAGGTTGGAGTAAAATCTTGCAAATGTCGAACTTGAGTCTTTAAATCTTGAGTGACTGGAGGTAGTCTCAGATTTTCAGCTAACACTTTAAAATTCACGGCCATCTCATGCTTGGTATAGATTTTTGAAAAGTAGTGATCAACCTTTTCTTTGATCTCTCTCTGATCTTTAGTGGCATCTACTGAATATACTGTTACCATCTTATGAATGTGATCACTGTGCTCCTTCATCTTCCTTAAAGAGTCCAAATCAAGAACTTTCCTAATGGCGGCCAATTCATCATGCACAAACTGCTTTAGAGCCTCTAGCTCACGAGTAGTGATCTTGGTTACTTTGGTTGTACTGGCTTGAGCAACTATCTGAGTTATCTCAGCCTTCAACTTTCTCAGATCAGACTTCTTAAGATGTTCAATCAGATTTCTCAACACTTCCATCATACCAGAGATGGTGGATCTAAATTCGTTGGATAAAGAAACTAACCTAGATTGTAGATCCTTTAGAATATGATTTAGAGAGGCTATGTGTCTGCCAATAAACTCACCAGTATTGGCCAGGTCTGGTGTAATAGCATTTGAAATTTCTTCTCTAAATGTGTCTCTCACAGCAGTAAGCAACTCCCTTTTGAACTTGTCAAAATCAGACTGAGAGACAGTAGAACTAGGTAGATGAGCACCAGCAGCATCAACAACATGAGCAGACCTTGCCCCAACTGGTTGGCTTTCCATCATAACCGCAGTAGATTCTGATTCTTCTTCTTCTTCCTCAGAATACTCTAAACCCAAAACAGCAAAACCAGGGTAATCATCCCAAACAGTAGCACACAGAGTATACTTCGGTTTATCATAACTTTCTTTTCCACTATTTTTAAGAGATTCTCTCTTTCCATTGGCATCTGTTTCTGGTACAGTTTGATGTGTTTCCGTTGGAGGTACAGCAAGACCATACACCGGTCGGTTATCACCATCATCATCATTATCATCATCATCATCATCTCCATTCTCATTTCCATTCTTCACAGAAACTTCACTGTCAGATACTTCAGTGTCACTAGCTTCTTCATCACCAAGAACTGGTTCTGATTCAGGTAAGGGTAAAGGTGGACTGGCAGGTCCAAAGTCTATTCTTCTCTTAGGACTCACAGTATCAGGATCACTCCTATAATCAGGAGGTGACATACTTCCTTCTTCTGTTTCAGTGTCTTCCATCCCTTGTTTACCAGACTCTTCAGTTTCTTTATTCCTATCAGCATTTACTTCTTCTTCATCATCAGAATAAATTGGTTCCTCATCTGATTTCAAACCAGGGTCTCTCAAACCCTTCGGCCTCTTTCCATGATCAGTGGGATTCTAGGATTCATACAACTTGTCCTCATCAGCAACCCAGCATTTTTTCCATGGGTTCCAGTTTATTTTCATCCATTTACAAATTTCTTTGGTAATACAAAAAGCACTATTAGATTCAGCTATCTCATCAGCTTCATCAACACATTACAGACTTTTTAACATAGCAGAGATCATTTTGGGATAAAACAGGGTAGTGGCTTTCTTAGAAGGTTTCACCGTTCCAGCTATGTGCACCATTAGATATCTACAAAAATTTATCTTCTCATGGATCTTTAGTAAAAACAACAGAAAAACATCCTGGTATCTTACAGCAGCAAAATCTCCTTTCCTAGAGCAAATTTGGTGCTGAATAAACTTAAAGAGAAGTCTACATTCACCATCCAGCTCTGATGATATGATTCTCCTTGACTCTCTGTTTCCAGTCAAAAGCTCTAATGCTAACTCATAAGAGAAATATTCAGTGGTTGGAGGAATTTTCCAGCATAATCCTCATACCGACCCTCGTGGGGTACATTCAAACATTCAGCCCATTGTTTTGACGAAAAAGATATTTTCTTTCCTTTCACTACCGAAGACATTCTGGAAGCCTCGACACCATCTAAAGTAACTTGAAGATTTATATAAAACTCATGCACTAGATTTGGATAGTATACACGAGTGTTGTCTGAGAACCAGGCTTTCCATCCTTGCGAATCTAAAACTTGTAACAAAAGCGACTTACTTGTCAAAAGCCAGGTGGAGCTGACTTCCTTTTCTACAGAAACAATCTGAGTTTCCAGGTTCGGATTTACTGATCTTTGAGTGGTACTACTCGACTCTCCTCGAGCACGCTTTGAAGGTTCAGGACTTTCTGATCCTTTTCTCGGTATCTTCTGCTTAGCCATTTGATGATTCTGGGGAAAGCAGGAGTTCGAAGGTTCGAAGTGGTGGAGAAGAGAGGAAATAATGTTTGGCGGGAAAAAAATGAAAGGTCGACGGTTTGGGGAATAGGAATAGTCACGTATCATTTATTTCATCATTTAGGGTTCCCATAATAAAGATAAAATTAGTTAATTAATCACAAAATAAAAAGTAATATAAAGAAAGATCGGTTTCACAGATCGGTTTCACAGCTCGATTTCATAGATCGGTTTCACAGATCGGTTACACAAATCGGTTTCATAGATCGGTTTCACAGATCAGTTTCACAAATTAGTTTCACATATCGGTTTCACATATCAGTTTCACAGATCGGTTTCACAGATCAGTTTCACAGATCAGTTTCACAGATCGGTTTCATAGATCGGTTTCACAAATCAGTTTCACAGATCGATCATACACAATTCTTGTTTAATAAAATTCATTCTTTCAGAGCATAAAGTCTTTGTAAAAATATCAGCTAATTGATGTTCATAACTAATAAATTCTAGAGAAATATCACCTTTTTGATAATGATCTCTTAGAAAGTGATGTCTGATATCAATGTGCTTAGTTCTAGAGTGAGACACAGGGTTCTTAGATATGTTGATCGCACTAGTATTGTCACAGTTAATTGAAACTTGTTTAAAATCAAATCCATAGTCCAATAAGGTGTGTTTCATCCACAGAATCTGTGCACAGCAACTACTAGCAGCGATGTATTCTGCTTTAGCAGTAGACAATGCAACTGAGTTCTATTTCTTACTACACCATGATACTAGCAATTTTCCAAGTAAATGACATGTTCTAGATGTGCTTTTTCTATCTAACTTGCATCCAGCAAAGTCAGCATCTGAATAACTAGTTAAGTCAAATGATTGTCCTTTTGGATAAAACAAACTTAAATTCACGGTATACTTAAGATATTTAAAAATCCTTTTAACAGCCAGTAAGTGTGATTCTTTATGATTAGCTTGAAATCTAGCACACATACACACACTAAACATAATATCTGGTCGACTAGCAGTAAGATAAAGTAAACTCCCAATCATACCTCTATAATTAGTTTGATATACTGGTTTACCAGTTTCATCAATATCCAATTTACAGGTGGTACTCATAGGTATATCACTTTCCTTAATACTATCCAAACCAAAACTTTTTAATAAATCCTTAGTATATTTACTTTGATTTAGAATAATTCTATCTTTAGTTTGAAAATTTTGAAAACCAAGAAAATACTTAAGCTCTCCCATTAAGCTCATTTCAAACTCATTTTTCATAACCTGTGAAAATTCAGTACATAAAGAATTTTTAGAAGATCCAAAAATAATATCATCAACATAGATTTTTACTATCAATACATCTTTTGAAATTCGTTTTATAAAAAGAGTGGGATCAGTAATTCCTTTTAAAAATCCTTTTGAAATAAGAAAGTTTGAAAGTCTTTCATACCAAGCTCTTGGAGCTTGTTTTAAACCATATAAATCTTTAGAAAGTTTAAAAACATGATTTTGAAAATGAGGATTTGAAAAACTAGGTGGTTGTTCTACAAAAACATCTTCAACAATAAAACCATTTAGAAAATCACTTTTCACATCCATTTGATATAACTTGAAATTCAGACGTGATGCATAAGCAAGTAAGATCCTAATAGCCTCTAATCTAGCTACAGGTGCAAAGGTTTCCTCATAGTCAATTCCTTCTTCTTGATTGTAACCTTGTGCAACTAGCCTAGCTTTGTTTCTAATGATGTTTCCAGATTCATCAACTTTGTTTCTAAACACCCATTTTGTGCCTATGGTGATAGTGTCCTTAGGTCTTTCTACTAATTTCCAGACTTTGTTTCTTTCAAATTGATTTAGTTCCTCTTGCATAGTCATTACCCAAGATTCATCATTGATAGCATCATTGATATTTTTAGGTTCTAGCTGTGACAAGAAGGCTTTATGTTCAACCTGATTTCTAAGAGAAGTTCTAGTCTGTGTCCCTCTATCAAGATTTACTACAACAGAATCTAAAGGATGATTCTTCAGAATTCTAGTTAGTCTATAAAAGGTAGGGCTCGAGATTTCAGGTTCATCTATAGGTTTAGGTTCAACAGAAGCAGGGTCTGGAAAATTTCCAGAACTGGATGTTTTAACTATAGGTCCACTGTTTTTATCATTAAGTTTCAAACCAGAGAGATCATCTTCAAGATTTTCAAGAGAGGTCTTAGGTCCATGTGGATCAGTTTCATCAAATTTGATGTGAACAGATTCTTCCACACATTTGGTTCTCTTATTAAAAACTCTATAGGTTTTACTGGAGGTTGAGTAACCTAGAAAAATTCCTTCATCACTCTTGGATGCAAACTTATCAAGATTATATTTAGTATTAAGAATAAAGACTTTGTAGCCAAAAACTCTAAAGTAGTTAACCTTAGGTTTCCTATGGTTCCATAACTCATAAGGGGTCCTCTTAAGAACAGTTCTGATCAAGACTTTATTAATAACATAACAAGTTGTATTTAGAGCTTCAGCCCAAAAGTAAACGGGTAGGTCATACTCATTAAGCATAGTTCTAGCAATTTCTTGCAGGGTTATATTCCTCCTTTCTACTACACCATTCTGTTGAGGTGTCCTAGGGGCAGAGAAATTGTGACTATAGCCACTGTGTGAGCAGTAAGATTCAAACTCATGATTTTCAAACTCACGACCATGATCACTTCTCAGGGTTTTAATCTTAAGTCCACTAAGGTTCTCTACATACTTGGAATACTTAACAAAGTAAGAACAAGCTTCACTTTTTTGAGCTAGAAAGTATACCCAAGTATATCTAGAAAAGTCATCTACAAGAATATAGACATAATTCTTCCCATTTAAACTAGAAACTCTAGAAGGTCCAAATAAATCATGTGAACCAACTCGAGAGGTTGAGAAGTTGACACTTCTTTATTTGATTTAAAAGAAACTTTATGTTTCTTTCCCTTTGGACAGGGATTACAAACTTTGTCTACTGGAAATTCAAGTTTGGGTAGGTCTCTAACTAATTTCTTCCTAGCAAGTTTTCTAAGTGAATACACATTGCAGTGTCCTAATCTTCTGTGCCAAAGCCAAGACTCTTTATGAAAAGCATTTAAACAAGTAATATTTTTCTTAGATAAATAATTTAAATCGACAGCATAAATGTTTTCATTTCTTAAAGCAGAAAACACCAAAGCATTTTTAGAATTAAAAACATTGAAAGAATCATTTTCAAATTTAACATAAAAACCATCATCACATAACTGAGAAATACTTAACAGATTATATTTAAGTCCATCAACAAATAAAACTTTAGAAATTAATATTGAGTCAGTGTTACCAATCTGGCCTAAGCCGATGATTTTTCCTTTAGAATTATCACCAAAGGTGACAAAACCTCCATCAACTCTGACTAAGCTTTTAAAGCATGAGAAGTCTCCTAAAATATGTCTTGAACATCCACTGTCCAAATAACAAGTCTTTTTACAGGATCTCTTTAAGCAGGTTTCCTACAAAACAGATTTAGATAGGAAATGATTTTGGTACCCAGATCTTCTTGGGTCCAGACAGGTTAGCCAATAATACTTTAGGTACCCAGATTTGTCTAATGGGTCTCATAGAATTTCTAGAATCAACAGATTTGGAAAGATAAACCTTATTATATCCATAACTATGAATATAACTCGTTGAAGCATATGAAGTTCCAGAGCTAGCTACATTCTGTCCAAATTTAGGAATGAATCTAGTTTTGGTAATCTTCCTTTGTCCAGGTTGGTATCCTATACCAGTAGTGTATCTAGGTTCTATTTTCTTACCTAGCATATGAGTAAGAGTATCTTTACCATTTGTAAATTTCTCTAAGTCTTTCTTGAGTTTCTCATTGGATAATTTTAGTTAAGTGTTCTCTTTAAGCAACTGAGCATTCTTTTCCATTTCAATATCAAGATCAGATTTATGTTTAACAGTTAAAGCATACTGTTTCTTTAAACCTTTGTATTTGTCTTTCAGCTCATTACAGGTTTCTTCTAACATATCACAATATTCAAACAGTTCAGATTTAGACATGTTATCACATTCAGAATCATCTCCAGAATAATATGAATTAGAAGCAGGAGTTTCTGAAGTTACCTCAGAAGTGTTTGTCATAAAACACATGTTTGCCTTGTTTCTGTGTTTAGTTTCAGAAACTTTAGATTCACTAGAACTGTCCTCAGAAGCACTCCAAGTAGCCTTCATGGCTTTCTTATACTTGTTATCCTTGTATTCATACTTCTTCTTGTATTTCAGCTTTGGACAGTCTGCTTTTATGTGTCCCTTCCTTTTGCACTCATAACAGACAACTTCATCTGATTTGTCAGATTTATTCCAATCCTTTTTCCAATGTCCCTTGTTTTCATACTTACCTTTGTAGTTTGACTTTCTGAAAAACTTCTTCTTCCTATAAAATTTCTTAAACCTTCTAGCAATTTGATACATCTCAGCATCACTGTCAGAGTCACTCCCACTGTCTTCACAGCTTGAACTTTCATTGATAGCTTGAAGCTTTTCCTTATCCTTATTCTTTGAGGTTGTAGTTTTGAAGGCAACAGACTTCCTTCTAGTTTCATCATCATCTTCTTTGTTCACTTTGAGTTCCTCTTCATACATAATCAACTAGCCAATTAGTTCCTTGACTGGTAGTTCACCAATGTCACATGATTCTCTAATGGAGACAGAGGTTCCTCTCCATCTTTCAAGTAGACATCTCAAAATTCTCATGATTTGTTCCTTTGCTGGAACATCCTTTCCCAGAGAATTCATTATGTTGACAATTTCATTGAACCTGAGATACATATCAGAAATGGGTTCATCAGGCTTCATCTTAAAATTATCATACTTAATAGTATAAGTGTTCAATCTCATCTCCTTAACATTAGTTGTTCCTTCATGCGAAACAGCTAAGGTATCCCAAATTTCATATGCAGTTTTACAGGCAGATATTCTATTAAATTCCTCATCTCCTAGAGAACAGTATAAAGCATTCATAGCTTTACAATTATTATTGTAGGCTGTCTTAGTAGCTTCATTCCAAGTAGTTCTAACAGTAGTAGGAATTTTATATTCAGATTCTATAGCAGTCCAAATATCAAAACCCATACTCTCTAAATGAATTTTCATCTTGATTTTCCACTAAGCATAGTTGGTGCCATTGAAAAATGGTGGTCTATTGGTAGCAACACCATCAACTCTATTGTCCATGATAGCTTACTTAAGGCAGAGATTTTAAAGAGATAAAAATTTAGAAATAGCAGAAATTTTAAGAAATTTAAAATACAACTAAAATCACAGTTAAAGAAAAACTTTTAGAAAATATTTAAAGCAACCTTTGATACCAATTGTTGGTCAGATTGGATACTCAAGAGGGGGGTGAATTGAGTTCCAATTAAAATTTCTTTTTTAAAAAACTTTTTCTTAAAACCCCCAAATAAAATACGGAATTAAACTGTAGTGAATTTATATCAAAGTAAGGGTTCGGTTGGGTTCTCGACGGATTAATTATTTCCCAGTTAATCAAAAGAGAAAGGTTGGTTAACTTTTGAAACCAACTTACTGATTTACAACTGATATAAACACTTGCGAATTTAATTATCAAAGTGACTTTAAAACAGTTTTGGTTTTAAAGAGATTAGTAGTGGAATAAAAGAATAACTTTGAAAGATATAGCACAACAGATATAACCAAGAGGTTCAGTCTCAAGCCGAGACTTATTCCTCTCAAAAGCTTTTATAAAAAGATGATCCACACCCTGGATCTGGGATAACAACAGCAACCAGTTGTCCAGGTCCAAGACCTCTACCACAGTTATTCGTGGGAACAAACACAACAGCAACCAGATGTCCAGGTCACACGACCTCTACCACTATCCTAGTGGGAAGTAAAAGATGTAAGAGTATTGAGTGAGGATTTACAAATCCTCCAGTTAGAGTACAGGATACGGTGTGTGTGTAAAACAGAACAGATAACACACACTGCTCAATATGCAAAAGGATAAATCACAGAGAAAATATTTAGAGTTTAGAAATGGCTCTAGTGATTTGTCATGCAGTTCTGGACTCCTTTGATTGGTCAGAATTCGCTCTAAGTCCTCTTCTGGTTTTTGTCTGGAAAACAGAGTGTCGTCTGTTTCCTTGACTTCCAGGTTCAGAGATAGAGAAGAAGTAGTCGATGAAGTTCTTGTTTTATGATCTCGTTCTCAGCTCTTTACTGGTTTGCATTGATTAAAGAGTTCTTCATGTAAGTTTAGTCGTCTCTTTGCATTCACACCCGGTTGTTCTTTCAGCACACCTTGTGGTCTGTATATGTCTATGTGTCTCTCTCTGCTTGTTTGCAGTAGCACATCCTTCCTTTATTTAAAGCACGTGCTCCGGCAAAAGAAATGATTTCTTTTTTCAGGTACGAGGTACGGTTCCCTGACATCCAACAACACACATTAAATAAATGAAAGAGAATTTAAAATATTCCTAATATGACCGTTGGTTAGATTAAATAAAGATAAAGAAATTCAAACAGCTGTTTATGACTATCAGTGTGTCAAGTGATCGGTGGGTCATCAACATCGGTGAGACATCTTCGGTGACTCATTCGATCAGCGTCGGTGAGACATCTTTGGTGACTCATTCGATCATCATCGGTGAGACATCTTCAGTGACTCATTCGATCAGCGTCGGTGAGACATCTTCAGTGACTCATTCGATCAGCGTCGGTGAGACATCTTCGGTGACTCATTCGATCAGCGTCGGTGAGACAGTTGTCCTTTGATATGGATTGGTGCGACCGTTGTCCTTTGATATGGATCGGTGCGACCACGGTCCTTTGATATGGATCGGTGCGACCGTTGTCCTTTGATATGGATCGGTGTGACCGTTGTCCTTTGATATGGATCGGTGCGACCATTGTCCTTTGATATGGATCGGTGCGACCGTTGTCCTTTGATATGGATCGGTGCGACTGTTGTCCTTTGATATGGATCAGTGAGACCGTTGTCCTTTGATATGGATCGGTGCGACCGTTGTCCTTTGATATGGATCGGTGGGACCGTTGTCCTTTGATATGGATCGGTGCGACCGTTGTCCTTTGATATGGATCACTTCCAGAATACTTGTAAATTAATAACAAAGAGATAAAAACATATTCATCCAATATACACAGATTCATTAAGAGATTGTGATTATGAGAAATCCAACCGGATTAAGTAATTGATGATTTTTGATTATTAAAACAGCAATCATAGGAAGAATTCAACAATCTTCCAGAGGGCTCAACAGGTTTGAATACATTATCCTTCACCATACGATGCACATCAAGTTAAAAATCTTACTTGAGGTAGGATTTCCCTCATTTCCTGTTATTGTGTATCATGAAGGAGGGGTTTTATTTAATTTACCTATGAGATGTGGTTGTGCTGGATTAATTGAAGATAAATAAATTGGTTAAGTTGAAATGGAAGGGTAAATGGGTTTTTTCACATGTTTTTACAGCTTTATTGTCATTCTAATGTGATGGATTGTATGAGCTAAACACCACATTGAAAATTGTGGTCATTGGTAGTTTTGTTTGTGTTGTTTGACTTATTTTGTAAAACCCTTGTTTGTTTTGATTTTTGTGATATAACCATAAATAGAAATTGGTTAATTACTTATACTTGGATAATGAAATGGTTTCCGCGGTATTTTGGTTTTTGTGATAACACCCCAAATAATTAAAGTGGAATGTGATAAAATCCCCTTTGTAAATCTAAAAAATGATCTTGATGTATTGTGATGTGTGTGATTGGGGCATGTGGAGCTGATAGTTTGTTTGGTTGTGCTAGTGGGTTGGAGAGGGTATATTTTGTTCGGTTGTTCGTATGGTGAGGTAAGGGTATGATTTGTTTGGTTGTGCTTGTGGGATGGAGATGTGATGGTTATTTGGTCATGCTTTTGGTTCAGTAAGGTGACGACATGTTTTTTTAGTTGTGAAATGTGGTTGTATTGTGCTAGATGGTTGATAAGTGCTGGAATAAATAAGTGATTGTTTAATAATTTTTGAATGGATTGGTTTGGTTGGTTAATGAGATTAAAGTTGTTAATGGAATATAATGATGGGTTTTGTGATCAAGGGTGGTTGATGCTAAATAAAGAAATGAAAAGGTGTTAGATAGAGAGGAAATGTGAATCCACTTTTCAGGGCTCTTTACCTTCTAAAATGATTATTTTAGATACTAATAAATGCATTTAGAGGTAGTATAAAAAGTGACGGTGATGTGAGTCGGTTAGTTGGTTGTAAACCCATAGGTTGGGATTGTGTGATTTTACCAATATATACGTATACATTTTATATTCTTGTGATTTCTACACGCACCTCACCCACATTGAGAACTATGTGTCGAACAGCCGCATAGTCACGCAGAGGGGTGTTTTTTCCAACATCTACTGAGGAGTACGGATGGTTGGGTACCCACTCTTTTATAATCTCTCTTATAGGCGAGGTAGGTATTGCATGGGTTGTAATGGCCGAAATTCTCTTAGTGAATTAGAAGACAGTTATGGAATCATAGGTGTCTTCAGGATGAGTTGTGATGTGTTTTCCCAGGGGTCTGTGGGATGAGTTGTGATGTGTTTTCCCAGGTGTTTTTGGGATGAGATGTGATGATATGTGATATGATGTGTTGTTTTTTTAGGATTAGGTGTGTGTGGGTGGGATTTTTTGTGATGACCAGGCATATGAGGGCAGGATGTGATGTGGTGTAAGGAAGGGATGGGAGTTCTAGGACGTACGATGTTGGGTGAGAGCGGCATACCGGTGGGAAAGTAGTTCGGGGTACCCTATAATCAATGTGATTTACTTTATATTATATTACTTGACTTTTATTACTTGTTGAGTGTTCCTTGGCGAGGTTGGGATGATTATTATACCATTATATTTGTTTTTGGGTTATGTTGTTTTCTCATAAGGGAATTAGTATTCTTCTTTCACATGTTCACGAGAGACTTTGGTTTTCCTACTAAGTATACATGTATGCTCACCCTATGTATATAAAAATATTTTTAATTTTTTAGGAGGGTTAAATGGATTGTAATGGGAGTTACTAGCTTAGGCCTTTGGATAGTTTTTGTGGTGTTACTTTATCTTTACTTTTGGCTATTTACTTTGGAGACATTATTGTTTTTGTATCAGTTCTATTTATACATGCATTGCGGGATGGTTTTTGGGTTTCCTTATATGTGTGTGTGTGTGTGTGTCTTGAAGTTATTTTGGATGATTCATCTTATCTATCAATCTTGTTTTATTATAAAGGGTAATGTCTCCCATCTTGTGAGATTTGTACACCCTTGGTGCTAGTCGCTAACCTGGGGCCTACTGGAGGTGGGACTCGGGGGGTCATTATCTCTCTCCCCTCATTGCGGTATCTTTGGAGGGAGGGGGTCATGACAGAGTGGTATCAAAAGTGATGGTTGAGAGATGGGATATAGTTTGGAGTTAGGAACAATGAGGATTGCATGGGTTGGTAGGGAAACAATGTTATATGATCTTGGTGTGTGACATAAGCTAGGGAAGACTAGCTATGAAACAGGATTTTAGGGCCCCCCATGATCCAATGAAAGGAATCTAAGCCTACTGAATGACCAAGTGAGGCTACACCACTTGTAGGGTAGAGACCTAGGATGGGTACATGCATCATAATGACTTGTGTTCTTGTTTTAATTGGGTTGTTTTGAGAAGGATAAAATGGATAGAATAAATAAAATGAATTAAAGTATATCATAATAAAATTTCACACTAGGAAATCCTTGTTTACCTTTCAGTTATGGATCTTATTCATCGTGCACATGTGGATTAAGTAGTTTAGGTTTAGTAGGATGATTCATTTTATCACTATAGGGTTGATCCAGTTGAGTAGGATGTTCAGTGGTAGAGGAAATTGTGCGCTTTCTAGCATCATGCTTTGGTAAAGTGTGAGGGTAGTGTTTTAGTCGTGGAGATAGAGAGATAGATGGAGGATCCTGAGATCACATTCAGTTTTATTCGGTCCCTGATGGAGTACTGGGTCCCTTTAGTAGTCAGCCATATGTGGAGATATACACATCATTGGTGGACACTGTATCTAGGAGAGAGGGAGAAGGTGTACATTTTGTGGGTTGACTTCATGAAGGAGTTCTGGGCAGAGTTCCTTTCATCAACCATGAAGGTAGTGAAGAGGCAGGAGATTATTTTTCTTTAGAATATGATCATGTCATTGTGCGAACTGGGGATCAAGTTCAAGGACTTTATTCATTTTTTCCTAGATCTCATGAGGAGTCTCATGCGATATGTCTTGAGGAGGTACTATGTCCTTCTATCAAGAATTCAATTACTCCTTTAATGTTGTCAATGTATCTGGAGGTTTAGAAGAAAGTAGAGGTGATCAAATGGATGCACTCATTTGGAGTTTTTTCATGGTAAGGGAACCATCAGGGTTCTTTGAGGGGTATAGTTTTCAATGTTAGGTCTCAGACGCCATGACCTTTGAGGTTTTGATTGGTAGGGATTCAACCTTAGCATCTTCCTTTCCAGACTTCTGGTGCTAGTGGGTTCTGTGATTTTCTTGGGAGATTTTTTATAGTGTTTTTGATTGTGGGGTTCATGGAAACCACCATATCTAGTGTCTAGTGGTTACCTAAGCTCAAATTGGTGGAGGTGGACAGGTTCAGCGCTAGCCTTAGCAGCAGTTTTTAGTGAGGTTGTTTCAGCAGTAGGGGCAGCAGTTTTTTGCTCTGCCAAGGGGGGTAGAGCAGGTAAAGGCCGACCTCAGGATATTAATCATGTTCAAAGACCATTACCTGAGCGTTTTTATTGGGGTGGTCATAATAAGAGAGGCATAGGAGCTAGGCGTGGTCAGTTTTATGCAGTGGAGGTAGCAGTTCCAGAGGGGCCAGAGATCGTTAGAGGTACGATCATTTTGTTTAGTATACTTTTTTGTGCCTCATTTGGTTGAGGAGCTTCTCACTCTTTTATTTAACCTTCTCTATCTAATTATCTGGGACTATATGTGAAGAGTTTTATTGTACCCCTGGTGTTGACATGCAGGTCGGAGGCTAGACCATCTTGTTTGATGTTTGTTGGGGGTGTAGACTGATATTAGGGCCACATCAGTCCTGTGGGGATCTTTTCTTATTACTGATGTAGTCATAAGATGTTATTCTCAGCATCGACTGGTTATATTCTATATGTGATGTTATTGAATTCTTCGGTAAGAGAGTCATGTTTTCGGATGTGGATGTCCAGTGTGTAGTTTTCATTGGTGAGCAGATTTGTCAGGTGGTCAATTAGTGTATGGAGCCCCATCTTTCCGTATTGGATGAATTTTCAGTGGATACTATAACATTGGAGATTCCTGGGGTTGTTAAGGATTTCCTTTATTTTTTCCCTAAGGAGTTTGGGATGTTACCCCCTTGACGTGATGTCAAGTTCGGGATAGACTTGCATCTTGGTGCTTCTCTGATTTAGATGGCTCCTTATTGGATGGAACCTTCTAAGTTGTGGGAGTTGAGGATTTAGATAGGTGATATAATGAAAAAGGGTTTTATCTATACTAGTGTGTCATTGTGGGGTGCTCTACTTTTGTTCGCAAAGAAGGTGGATGGTAGTCTAAGGTTGTGTATAGACTACCAGAGGTTGAATCATGTGACGGTTAAAAACCATTACCCTCTTTTGAGGTTAGAATATCTTTTCGACCAGTTGAGAGGGGTGAGTTGGTTTTCTTATATTGATCTGTAGTTTGGATATCACCAGTTGAGGGTGTAGGAGGGAGATATTGTCACACCCGAACTTTTAAGATAATATTATTTTATGATTTCATCATATTTTGAAACTTTCTATCGAGCTGTGACCAAGCTTGTTTTACATTTTTGCATTTTGTTGATGAATGAATGCTTCGCCCTTGACATCGTCCGGTGCATGACATGACGTATTCAAAGCTACGCGACTTTTCCCGGGTCACCGTGCGTCCTGCCTCAAGAAAAATAAATAAAATGAGTTTTAATGATGTATTTTAAAATTATAATTATGGTAATTATTATTATTGTTGTTATTATTATTATTATTATTATTATTATGTTCACCAAGTTTATTAATATAGTGTTATTATTATTAATTTATTATTATATTTCTATTTTTTTATGTATGTATATTCGGTTTATTAATATCATACTAAGTTATTATAATTTTTATTATGATTATTATGAATAATATTATTATTGTTTAGTTTATAATAATAATTATTAAGTTATTATTATTATTATTATTATTATTGGAGTTTATTAAAATCCTTATTAATTTTATTATTATTATTATTTATTAAAGTTTTATTTATTTTATTTTATTTTATTTTACTTCTTTAATTTCTATATTATTTATTTCTTTTTTTTTCTTCTTGTTCTTCCCCTGGGTGTCGTGCACAGCGCCCCCCCCCCCCCTCTCCATCCCACTCGCGCTACCCCCCCCCCCTCTCCATCCCGCTCCCTCCTTCCTCCGGCGCCTCTTTCTCACTTCGACGCACCTCCCTCCCTCCAGCCCGCTGCGACCCACCTCGACTCGCTCCTCTTCTCCCCCACCAGCCGCAGTCGTCGGCGCACCCCCCTCAATTCCATCGGGCTACACCATCTTCCAAAAACCCTACCATCGAACCGCCATCCTTCTTCCTCCATGCGCCTCCACCATGATCGGAGCGTCCTCCCGCTCTTCCCTCCGGCTACATCGATTAGCCACGACCAGGCCACACCACTGTCCACCTCGCACCGAACCATGTCACCCCCCCCCACCTTGATGCTTCGCACTCTCGGAACCAGACCTACCTTCCTTTCTGGACGGGATTTCCGGCACGGCGCACCTCCGGTGTCCCACTCCCTTTCTCGGTTGGCCATCTACACCATTCCTGCAGGTTTGTTTTACTTCAATTATTTTCTTCTTCCAATTGGTATATTTTCGGTTTGGGTTTTATATTTTATTTGGTCCATTTTTGGCGTGATTTCTTCGATACTTTGTCTTTAGGGTTCATCCTTGGTCCCTTTTGGTGTGAATATGGTGCAATTAAAGTTTCGCACCGAAATTCGGGGGGTTTCGGCATCAAAGGTTGGTGCTTCCGAGTATAATCAATATTTGGCTTATTATCTTTCTTATTTGGTTAATTTAATGTGTTACATGGTTAATAGGTGAGGTGCGAAGTGTGTTTTTAAAAATATTTCATATGCATTTGAATTTAAATTAGTATTTTGAAATGAAATTGAGTACTTTTCATGTTTAACTCTTGTCGTGTTGCTTGATGTCAATTTATAAATTGTGAAATGGGTTATTTGGAATATATAAGTAATGCTAATGATGTTTGGAAAGGTTTTTAGTGTGCATTTGCTTTATTAGATCATGAATTATGATTTATAATGGTGTTGTTGCGCACCTTGGTAATGTTTTATAAATTATGCAAATGACTTATTTCATGGTGCAAGTGATGCGAAACAAGTTTTTGAAAGAATCTGATATACATTTGGGTTGGAATTTATTTCTTAGTGTAAATTTGCATGTACTTTTTGCTTAAAACCTTGTTGTGCCTCTTTTAGGTGTTTTATAAGTTGTACAAAAGTTTTATCTAGTTTTTCAAGTGGTGCGAGTCACGTTTTTAATGGCACTTATGGTGAAAATGGGTTTGGGTGTATTTTTTTAGATAAATATATAATTTGGCATGTTTGGGTTGTTGTGTATTTCTAAATGTAAATTTTAAATGGTTTAAACAATGGAATGCTTGTTTTGGAATTGGTTACGGTTTATGTGATGATTTGAAATGGCCTTTGGAAATTGTTAAATTGATTATGTGTTTTTCTTTTAATATTTTCAAGGGGTTGTATGAGTTATGTAAGTGGCATGTCGTTGGTGAAAATCCTTGATGTGTTATTTTGAAACGTTTTATGGATCATTTAAGTGTTCAATTGTTTTATTAAAATTATTTGTGTTGTGCATTGGGCCTCGCTATGGTGGTTTGGGGTCGCGGGTTCGAGGTATCCTACATGTACATGCATAAGGTAAGGAAGATATATATATATTCCCTCTTTATACATATTCCCTCATGGCGCGGGGAATGTGTGCAATGCAGCTAGGGGTGTATATATATATATGTATAAATTCATGTGCGTGTATGCGTCAAACGTGGGTTCGAGTGGTCTTCGACAAATAACGACATGGTTGAGGTAGGTCCCCTATGCCTATGATTTTAATTTGAAATTCATAATTGCTTGATTGTTTTAAAAATATGTTTTACACTATGCTATATACACATGCTATGGAATCTAATTGTGGTTACTAGAAACTATTATGCCCTTGTTTTGGAAATTGAAATGTATTTCAAACGCCATTGGTCTTAAGTGACTTTTCTTGAAAATTGATTTCTTAAGTGGTTTTGAATTGGTAAGGTGTATTTCCAAATGTGTTTGGCCTTTTGGTCGGTTGATTGTAAAAAGTGTTCCCTTTATATAATTAAGCATGTTTGGCATTATAAGAATGTTTTATGAAAAATAAAAACCTCTCTTGAGGTATGCCCCCTCTGGTTTTAGAAAAATGTTTTTTTTAATTTGAATGTGTTATCATGTGCCTAATTTGATGCTTATGCATTGTGTGACGTGAAAGAGGGGGAATGCACTCAAGGAAGGAGAGTGGTGGTGAGATGTTGAGTGAGTTTTAGAAAAAGAAATTGTTATGTACATATATGTTTGCTTGATAAAGAAAACTCACCACCACTTGATATAGAGCACAATGGGAAACCTGGGTATCTAGGTGGGTGACCAGGACTAGTACGCTAGATGACATGGAAGGGGTTCATCCTGATTTGTCTAGTAGGATTGACACAACAACACTAACTAAACATATGAATTTCTGAGGGTCGTGGTCTTCTAAGCCACGTTTTCTGAGGGTCGTGGTCTTCTAAGCCACGTTTCACCGAGGTACGAGGTCTCTAGGTTCCCACTTGTTCTAGTTACCTATAGGGGTTACCCATGGTGCTCATTTGATACATGCTGCTAATAATGTAACTTTCTTTTCAGTTGTTTCATACTTGATGTTTGTTTGTGAAAACCATATTATAATCCAAACTGGTTTCTTTTCATTTTTTTTAAAACGTTAATGCATGCTTGGAACCTGTTTTGAAAATGTAGTGGGAGTAAAATGTTTTACCTGAAAATTCAAACTCGTTACTTGAATTTGAAAATGAGAAACATTATTTTATTATATATTATTTCCAAACTGGCATAATTGGATTTCTTACTAAAGGTGGGGGCATAGGACGTGGTTATATTTTGGCATTCCTACTGAGAATTCGGTGCTCACACCTACTTTACTTTTCAGTTGCAGGTTTCAGTCTTGGATCACTTTTGGGAGCAAGTGTAGTTGAAGTACCATGGTGATCTACGGGGTCACCTGAGGTATGTCACGTTGCTTTTTTTATTCTTTTTTCTGCTGTCAATTTGTTTAGTTTATTTCACTTTATTTATATGCTTGTCCAGTTTATATTAATTTATCTTCATTATGGGACAAACCGTTCCCAACTGGTTTATTTTTATGCCCGGCACTAGTTGTCAGCCCGTGGGGATCTGGAACGCCCTTCGGGCCATGTCGCGGACCGGCTCGGGCGACCGGTTTAGGGTCGACCCGGGTTGGTTCGTGACAAAATGATATCAAAGGGGTCCTTTTATTTGGGATGTCAAGTATCGTGGTGATTAGGTGTGTCGGGACTCGAGAGGTAGGTGCGGGAAGGATGTCATGAACCCTTGCTCGTCCCGAGACTTGAGTTTCCAGGGTGGTCCGGGATTTGAATTTTCTTCTTTGGATTGGTCTGTGTGGATGAGGGATGACCAAGGAGGTGAACCAATGTTACGCGGCTGATTTTCATGGAGTAGGGACCCATGTACAACCCGATTGAATGGTTCAATATGCTTCATGTGGTTAATGCTCACTCGGAGCATGGTCTGCTAAGCCATGTTACCGGGTTGGCATAGCCACTAGTTCCTTGTTTTTGGAAATTTTGATGTGAGTTAGGTTTAACCTTCATTTTGGTTGGTGTGAGTAGATCTCAAAAATTAAAATGGATTTTTTGTGAAGGTGTTTTCAAATGGTAATGTGGTGTTAGAGTGGAAAATGTGGTTTTGAAATGGAAATTGTTTTCTTTTAACGAATGTGTGGTTTTAAAAGGGAAAATGGGAGGTGTTTTGGAAGTTGTTTTGGGATCTGAGTAACACTTTTTGGAATGTGAATTTGGAAAAATTTTTGGAATTTGGAAATGTATTTCTTTAATGATAAGTGAATTTTTCAATTGGTTGGGAATTTGTGCTTCATGCTGAATGATTTTTTTTTGAAAATGAGGAGTGTCTTGAATTGACCCTTGGTATTTCTATGAGGGATCACATATATAGAGTTGCACATGTGGAAGGTGGAGAAAATTGATGATGTGAGTGGATGGGTGATTGAGCTAGCACAGGGATATGTATGTGTGAGACTTCATGGGATACCAATGGTGTATATTTAAGTTGTTTTGTTTGTTGAAAAATGGTTCTCAAAGGTTAATTTAAATGTTTGAAAAGTGAGTAAGAAATTTTCTAGTGTTCTATTTTTGTGTTTGGTATCCTTTTTTTTGTTTCTTATTTTTGACATACTGAATTGTGGTTGGAATATTTATTTGAGTTTAAGTTTTAGTTTGTGATTGAGGTGTGGAATCTTGATTTATGATGAGTTTGTTTTGGATTTGTGCCTCTTGTTTTTGAGTATGCCGCCCAGAAAAGTCCCAGAGGGTTTTAGTGAGTCACTTCTAGTTATTGGTTCTACCCAAAATCTTAGTAGAGAGGTGTAATTGAATTCTTTTCGGTTATTGTCCAACTTCTGTGGTGATCGTGATCTATCGAAGGTATCATACTGGCATGGTGAAATCGTTGGTGTTTTCAGGTCATTGGGAACTCCCAAAGATATGAGAGTCTGTGTTGGTTCGGGTCTGTTTGAAGGTGCAACTTTGGATTGGTGGAGGAGATAATCCCTACATCATTGCATGATGGTATGTCTTGGAAGGTGTTTAATACCACTCTTGTTTGATGGTTTATGCCCAAGGAAGTGAAGGCGAGAAAAGTGGCAGAACTAGTGAGTGTCGAGTAAGGCCAACGAGCAGTGAAGGCCTGTGTGGGTCATTCCAAGGGGTTGATTCCATTTTCTCTAGAGGTAGCATCGTGGAATTAATTCAAGTTTCTATTATGTGGGGTAATTGTCTAGGGTTCAAGGACTGCTTATTTTTTGGTGTTTGTGATGGTTCCCCATACAGTGAGAGTGAACCAAGGGAACCTGTCACAGACAAGTTTTCTTTTTCAATTCCATCTTCTATTTGTTAGGCCACTCTCTTGTTCGCTTCTGGTGTGGTCGGTTTGAGTACTTAATTCACCTTGTCGTCATCCTCCTAAGTCTTGTCATCGGTGTAGCCGTTTGGGGAAACTTGGAGAGGTTCCGCTAGAGGCAACGTTAGAAAGAGTCTCGATCGGAGGATGTTAACTCCTGACTGTGGGGTAGCAGATGCTTCAAGACATCAGAGATCCAGCCACAGGTCTCAGAGTGAAGCCTTTTACGCAGTCAGGAATCATTGGGTGTGGGTCACATTGGTCTAACTTTTTTCTCCAATGCTAAAATAGGGACGGTTTAAATTTCTCAATTCAAGCTTCCTTGTCTTTGAAGGTTCTGTTTTGCTATAAGAGGTGAAAAGGTCTCTTTTTCTCGTTGTGGTATTTGTTCCTTGAATACCCCAATGTGGTTGTAAAAATGCATGGTGATCTTGTTTTCTTGTAATTCCAGTAGTTGTGCCTCCTCAAATATGAGCTTTAGATTTGTCTCTTTATGGCTATGAGTCTCAAGATGATTATCTCTCTCGTGTGGCTAGCTCCATGGGTGACCCGTTCTTGTCTTAGGATGTGCTCTTTTTGGAGACATATGCGTCTTGGGAAATAATTAATAGGGGTTTGGTCCACTACTCGGTTTGGGGTCTTTCGTCGATGACCCCATGTGGTGGGGGTCTGGGTTAAGCAGAGAGTTCATGGTTCAGTTTGTGCTAAGTTTCTTGTATTGGTCAGTGCTAATTGGCTTAAGCTGGTCAGTTCTTAAATGGTGGGGAGATCCACCATGAATCTTGTCGTGCCTTCTTTGAGGCTTGGTCTATGTGGCGGTTCCCTCTTGGATCAAGTTAGTATTTCTAGAGTTGGCCCATGCTGTGAATCTCAATGTTTGTTGTTCTAGTCGGGTTCTTATGGTGGGGAGAACCCTCCCCATTTCTTCATGGATTTTCTCATTGCGTTTTCACTTAGAGTTCGTCGGGTGTGACTGAGGGAGTGAAAAGTCACACCGAGTTTTTGTTTTTTTAGCCTCGTTCAGTTTCGAACACGAGTTGTTTCCTCATTTGGCTGGGTGACTTTCTGGGGGCAGAAAGTTTTTATGGTGGGGAGAATTGTCACACCCGAACTTTTAAGATAATATTATTTTAGGATTTCATCAGATTTTGAAACTTTCTATCGAGCTGCGACCAAGCCTGTTTTAAATTTTTACATTTTTTTATGAATGAATGATTCGCCCTTGACATCATCTGGTGCATGACATGATGTATTCAAAGCTACGTGACTTTTCCCGAGTCACCGTGTAGCCTGCCTCAAGACAAATAAATAAAATGAGTTTTAATGATGTATTTTAAAATTATAATTATGGTAATTATTATTATTATTATTATGTTCACCAAGTTTATTAATATAGGGTTATTATTATTAAGTTATTATTATCTTTCTTTTTTTTATGTATGTATATTCGGTTTATTAATATCATACTAAGTTATTATAATTTTTATTCTGATTATTATGAATAATATTAGTATTGTTTAGTTTATAATAATAATTATTAAGTTATTATTATTATTATTATTATTATTTGAGTTTATTAAAATCCTTATTAAGTTTATTATTATTATTTATTAAAGTTTTATTTATTTTATTTTATTTTATTTTACTTCTTTAATTTCTATATTATTTATTTCTTTTTTTGTTTTTTTTCTTGTTGTTCTTCCCCTGGGTGTCGCGCACAGCGCCCCCCCCCCCCACTCCATCCCACTCGCACTACCCCCCCCCCCTCTTCATCCTGCTCCCTCCTTCCTCCAGCGCCTCTTTCTCCCTTCGGCGCGCCTCCCTCCCTCCAGACCGTCGTGACCCACCTCGACCCGCTCCTCTTCTCCCCCACCAACCGTAGTCGTCGGCGCACCCCCCTCAATTCCGTCGGGCCGCACCATCTTCCACAAACCCTACCATCGAACCACCAGCCTTCTTCCTCCTTGCGCCTCCACTGTGATCGGAGCGTCCCCCCGCTCTTCCCTCCGGCTATATCGATCGGCCACGACCAGGCTGCACCACTGTCCACCTCGCACTGAACCACGTCACCCCCCCCCCACCTTGCTGCTTCACACCACTCGGAACCGCACCTCCCTTCCTTTCCGGCCAGGATTTCTGACGCAGCACACATCCAGTGGCCCACTCCCTTTCTCAGTTGGCCATCTACACTATTCATGCAGGTTTGTTTTTGTAACGCCCCGACCCCAGCTACCCAGAGTCGGTGCATTACTTCGTAACATTGGCATGATCACAAAAGATCAATTCTCGAAAGACCGATTAGTTTAGTAGCCTTGGAAACACTAGATACATTCATAAATGTTACATTACATCATAAAGTGAGAAACTAATAACAAAGTCTTCATAGTCCACACTAATATCCTCTTCTGACTATCCCTACAGGTCATTCATAAAATACTTCTTCACATCCTGGAAAATATTAAAACATTGAAAGGGGTGAGCTCAGATGCTCAGTAAGGGTAACAATATTGCGGAAGCTTTCATAAATAAACATAAACATTTAAGGCAATGTATAACTAAAACAAAAGCCTTTTAAACTTGAACATCAACATAATATGGAAAAAGTAAAATGAGATAATGCCATTTACTTCTTCACATGGATATTCTACTGGTCGAATAATCACATGCAATATCAATAACCACTTTCATAATGATGGAATGCATAATGCCAGACTATCATAACCACGTAGACAAGGCCTCGTGCCAAGACCACAAATAAGATTTTGTCAAGGCCTCGTTCCAAGACACTAGTTTGTCTCATGAGACCTGCCGATGCATCGAGGAGCTATAGCGGGCTCCACCCGTCACTTATTAAGTCCAATTCATTCCTCATATGAATAGGTTTAACCATAACATAATCGTATCACATAAAACATGCATAAAGGAAACATAACATTTCCACATTTCAATCACAAGATATCAATACAGCACATTGATATAATAAAAACGCTTTCAAAACCATTTTCAATACCAAAATAAAAGAAAGTTAAAACTTTTTTTTTTATTTTTCATTAAAAAAATGATGGCTTGTAGAGGAAGCCGAAACTCAAATAATGGTCACGGCGGCGGAGAAGTCATTGTCGCCGCATAAGTACGGAAAGAAAAACATTCCATTTTTGTCGTTTAGTAAAACGCTTCGTATAAAAAAATATTCCTTTTGAATAAACATAAAAGTCAAAGGGGTTTATACACCATATAAAAGAAAGTTGTGTATAAAACCAAATATGCCTCAATGAAAGGAGATTGAGACGAAGTCCTTAAAAAGATCATTTTTAAAATAAAATAGATCTATTATGTGTATTAAATATAGGTACACATAAATAATACAAAATAAGAAATAATAATATCATGACATAATTTTAAAGTAAGAGATTAACCCAAATAATGGAAGTTGGGTTAAGAAATTCCCTTACCTCATGTCTGACTTGACTCAACCGTTCTTTAACCTCCTGAATAATAAACTAGAGTTAATATATACCTTATTAAGAACCATTTTCAATTTCATTATCCTTATTATATCACTTATTACAATGATATGAACATTATGTAATTATTTAAGTTAATAACGGTCGTTTTGTTGATCTTTAGTATTTGAGTCAACAATAAACTTCTTATAATTACAAGTTGTTTATGTGGTAGAATATCCATTATCTCCAGAATTATATTCATGATTTATATGTCATATATATCTTATATATCCAGTATATACATTCATTTATAATATTACATAACATTTAGAGGTATGAAATGAAATGCACCGTTCATAGAGACGGTAAGCCGTACGTACGCATGAACGCTACTTTCATTTCAATTTCATATTTAATGGAACGAAATCATAATGATATAAATGTATAATATAATTCCAGTATAATATAGTGTATAATAACATTTACTCCATCCTTTATACATCCCACATATGGCATTAACGATTCAAATCACATTGAGGGGGCGGTAGTCCGCACTTCCTAAAATGAAATTATCGCGTTTTACCCATAATGGAAATCATAAAGTATGCCATAAATGAGAAATACAAAAGCATAAGTAAAACATAAACATATTATATATCATATATAAAAATAGTGACATCTTAATGGCCACCTTTGAAGGTGTTATATGAGTGTTGAACAATCATCGTTTCTTGAGGCAGAAATTCACCATCCACAGAAACCATATGTTCTTTAACCATTAGATGTAGGTGTGTGTAATTGTAGCTAGAATCCTTCTTATAACAACATCCTAGTATATTTAGGATACTGGTGTTGTTACAAAAGAAATGAATAAAAATAGCTTAGGGGGGTTGGAGAAGAAAAATAAAACAAAACAACATTAGAGAAGACATTACCTCAAAATCGGGTAACTCTTTTTGATTTGAGCCAAAGGCTTCCTTGGGAAGAGTTATGCCCAAAGTGAGGCTTCTAGGAGTAATAGGGGGAAGTTGGGAGAGTATTTGGGCAGAGGTTGGCCAAGCCAAATGGCTTGAAGGTGTGAATAAGGTGGGAGAGGTGGGGGCCTTTTATAAGTGGAGAGGAGGGGCTCTTTTGGACAGATTGAAATGTTACATTATTACACAATGCTTTTCGGATTCTAAAGGTCCCACACTTATATAATTCGTGGATAAGGTGATAAGGGTTCTAAATATCCTCATCCAATAGGCTTTGGACAAGTGTAAGCCTTGTATTTTGCATTATCTTCTCATTTTATTTAAATCGTTGAATAATGAGGTCATCGCTGCATCATAATGATGTTATAAATAATTTAATTTATTTAATGTCTAAAAATTATAAAACAAATACTATGATGTAGGAAATCTTTTTATATTTATAATGAATATTTATAGTCAAAATTTGGACTTGTGTAACCCTACTTAAAAACTGTTTTAGTAAAACAACTCATGTTTGTGTCAATTTAATTTTAACATTAAATAAATATATATTAATGTCATTTTCCAACTAAAGTGGCTCCATGGGGTCCCCAAGTTGACCCATGGGTTGTCTTGGTCGGCCATGACTCATCCAATAGGATTAGGACAAGTGTCAAGCTCATATGATATTATGAAAACATTGTTTTTACCTTAAACTACACTAATTACCTCTAATCACAATTAAGAACTTAAAAGTTACTATTCACCAAAAAATTATTTTAATCTCATTGAACCACATTTTACTTCTTAATGACAACCATGTATGTCGGATTTTTGAAATTCAAATCACAGAAGTGGTAATATTTCATTTAAACGAAAAAATCAGTTATTTAACTACCACTTAGTGGTTTCACTATTCATCAAAAATTGAAGTTTTTCAGAACAATGCCAAAATTTCACTCTAAGCTATAATTGATATTCCAAATTCAAAAATGATGTCTATTTTACAAAATTCCAAACATATAAGTTGCATTAGTTAATTTTATAATTAATTCCCGCTGTCACAACAAATAGCGTGTTTTTAAGAAACAATTTATATCAAAAGATTGGCAATTGTTTATGTCCAATTTCAATGTTAAATTAATTCTAATGACCACCATTCGATAAAATGGTAAAAATATATTCTAATTATACCTTAAAACCACTAAATCGTATAATTTATCACTATAAATTATTTTGATTAAAAAATTTGTTTTTAAGTATTTTCACTATTCATAAAAAATTAGAAGTTCTCAGAAAAATACCAAAAATTCAACATAGGCTAATTTCGATATTCCGAATCCAAAAATGAAGTCCATTTTGAAATATAAAATTTCTATAATTTTAAAAAGTGGTTATTACTATTCATAACGGCTACTATGATTAGTCGTGGTGTTTTAGAACTCGAAGTTGCGTACAATGCAAGCTATTGCATTATTGAATGAGAAGTGTATCATGGAAGCTCGGGGTGTTACATTCTTCCCTCCTTCAATAAATTGCATCCTCGCAATTTGAAAATTTTCTTTGAAAATAAAAGGTTGAAAAGAGAAAATACCTTTGAGGAAAACCCACATCGAAAATAAGATTAATAAAATTTAGCCTTAATAAGAGGGAAAGGGAAAT
The DNA here is from genome assembly GCA_963277665.1 of Viscum album. NCBI lineage: Eukaryota > Viridiplantae > Streptophyta > Magnoliopsida > Santalales > Viscaceae > Viscum > Viscum album. The sequence goes on along the minus strand of OY728155.1, from coordinate 1,282,488,692 downwards.
GAAAAAGTCACCACCCAATTATGATCTCGATTAGGAGAACATTGGTGGCAATTAAAGACATATAATTGGAGGAAAAACGTAAATATTTGTAGGGAGTGATTGAGGTCATCAATCACAATCAACTGTCAAATTGAGGGCCTCAAAGCCTTCAATCTATGTTGATTTAAAATATCATCAGTTCAACAAGACATAAGGTATTAGGATAACACATTTTTTTTAATATACCTTTACTAAAGTTTAAGAATTAATTTATTCATTGAATAAGAGATAGGTATATATATATTTATGCTTGACAATTAGAGTTTCAACCTTCAACTCATCTTTCACTCAAAAAGATAATAGAACTCAAAAATATTATACTTATCCTAATTGTATACGGTTCCAAATGTTAACACATACCATTTAGATTATTAAAATTATTTTTTAATAACTAGGGACTTCCTGTAGGCTAGTGGTAGGAAATAAAGGCCTGTCGCACTATGACTGTGGGTTCGATTCCTGCAGCTTTGTCCGACGCGACGGGTTATGCCCCACCATGCAGGTTGTCCTTTTCCTAAAACTATAGTATCATAATATTCCAAAAATAATATTCATAAATGCTTTAACCTTAAACAATACTATCCATGGTTTAACTTAATCCATTCCAACCTTAATAGTTATCCAAAATACCTCCGTCCAGACTTTCTCTAAAAGGTCTCTAAATTCCAAAATCAATTGTAACATCAGATTCCTCAAACAAAGAAAAGTTTCTCTTATTGTCACATACTAAAAATATGATTACCTTAATCATATTACCTTAATCAAAAAGTACTGTAGTACAATATTTATATATATCACATTATTCTTATAACCAGAATATAATCCTTGAGTCCAAAAGCACCAATACATTAATTATTCCGCTTCAACTGTAGTCACAGCATAAGATTGGCCTTGATCCCTTGGCCTTTTCTGAGGTAAGATTCCTTGACGCTTAGGACATTCATTTGCATAATGCCCCATTTCCCTACAATTGTAGCATTCAACTTTGACAGCCTCTTTCTTTCCCTTGCAATCACGAGCCTGGTGACCCTTTTCTCCACATTTATAACAAACTCCCATTCCTTTTACGCATGTACCAGGGTGATTCTTCCCACAATTATCACATAATGGAAAATCCTTCTTTCCCTTTTTCCCTTTATCTGTCTCTTGTTCCCTCGTTCTCTTCTTCTCTTGCTTTACTTTGTTGTCATAAGACTTAGAGAATTCCTTTTCTGTCTTGATAGCACACGAGACAATATCTTCGTATGATGAGAAGGATTGTGATACTAAAGATCGACGGAGAAATGGTTTTAACCCATCAAAAAAACGATCAATCTTACTCCTTGGGTTACGTATATAATTGGCAGCATGCCTCGCTAACCTTGTAAAGTTAGCCTCATACTTTGCGACATTCTCATCCTTCTTCTGCCTCAGACTCAGAAATTGCCTTTCCATATCTGCTCGATGGTCACGAGGAAAGTATTTTTCTAAGAAAATATCTTTTAACTCCCTCCATTCCATATTCGATACGTCATCATATTCCTTTGTGTTTTGAATCAGCGACCACCAATGATCGGCATCTCCAGTGAGGTGGTAAACTGCCATGACAACCTTCTCCCTTTCACTACTCCCCAAGGCATGGAATATTTTCTCTAAGGAATTTATCCATTGCTCAGATACTATAGGATTTGTACTCCCATTGAAGTTTGGTGGTTGTTTCCTCATGAAGCGGTCTAACATTGATCCTCCACGTTGCGGATCAGAGTGCTCCATACGAGTAAGGTTATTATTCATAACCTGAGTGAGTTGTCCCAGTATGGTAATAAGTTGATTAGCACCAGTTGTATCTCCAGCTCCACAATAATTATCTTGAGCAGGAGGGCAATCCCTACACGGAGTGCGTGCATTGATACGGTTTCCATTCCTTCCACTAGGCGCCATTTCTATACAATGGCATAAACGAGATTAGTTTATGAATCAAAATACATAATTCCATACTTATAAAATAATTAACATAAATTGAACTATTTATGGATATAATCCATAATCATAAAAAGGTTTTCATTGAGGAAGTATATACTCATAACCTTTCATAGTGGTTTGTAAAGAAAATGGGAATTATCCTAAGCATATCCCCCGGGAGTGTCGTAACCAAGAGTGCAGCAAGGCCCGTTGTTGTGCACCAGTTCTCGTTCGAGTCTAGCTCAAAGCGGTGTTTTCGGGTTTTACCCCTAGGTACATCTGTGCCAGAGCCACCTCTACTTTCTCGTATCCAGACAGGGATGTATTGCTCGGAAAACTAACAAAATCTCTACAATAGAAAAATTCTAGGAAGTTCTTCTATACTAATCCTCAAAGTCTATCTTTGGGCTATGTGCTCTAATCAAAGTTTATCTAAATCTAGCTTCCAAGGTTAGTACTAAACTGCCTCTGATACCAACTGTAAACGCCCCGACCCCAGCTACCCAGAGTCGGTGCATTACTTCGTAACATTGGCATGATCACAAAAGATCAAGTCTCGAAAGACCGATTAGTTTAGTAGCCTTGGAAACACTAGATACATTCATAAATGTTACATTACATCATAAAGTGATAAACTAATAACAAAGTCTTCATAGTCCACACTAATATCCTCTTCTGACTATCCCTGCAGGTCATTCATAAAATACTTCTTCACATCCTGGAAAATATTAAAACATTGAAAGGGGTGAGCTCAGATGCTCAGTAAGGGTAACAATATTGCGGAAGCTTTCATAAATAAACATAAACATTTAAGGCAATGTATAACTAAAACAAAAGCCTTTTAAACTTGAACATCAACATAATATGGCAAAAGTAAAATGAGATAATGCCATTTACTTCTTCACATGGATATTCTACTGGTCGAATAATCACATGCAATATCAATAACCACTTTCATAATGATGGAATGCATAATGCCAGACTATCATAACCACGTAGACAAGGCCTCGTGCCAAGACCACAAATAAGATTTTGTCAAGGCCTCGTGCCAAGACACTAGTTTGTCTCATGAGACCTGCAGATGCATCGAGGAGCTATAGCGGGCTCCACCCGTCACTTATTAAGTCCAATGCATTCCTCATATGAATAGGTTTAACCATAACATAATCGTATCACATAAAACATGCATAAAGGAAACATAACATTTCCACATTTCAATCACAAGATATCAATACAGCACATTGATATAATAAAAACACTTTCAAAACCATTTTCAATACCAAAATAAAAGAAAGTTAAAACTTTGTATTTATTTTTCATTAAAAAAATGATGGCTTGTAGAGGAAGCCGAAACTCAAATAATGGTCACGGCGGCGGAGAAGTCATTGTCGCCGCATAAGTATGGAAAGAAAAACATTCCATTTTTTTCGTTTAGTAAAACGCTTCGTATAAAAAATATTCCTTTTGAATAAACATAAAAGTCAAAGGGGTTTATACACCATATAAAAGAAAGTTGTGTATAAAACCAAATATGCCTCAATGAAAGGAGATTGAGACGAAGTCCTTAAAAAGATCATTTTTAAAATAAAATAGATCTATTATGTGTATTCACTATAGGTACACATAAATAATACAAAATAAGAAATAATAATATCATGACATAATTTGAAAGTAAGAGATTAACCCAAATAATGGAAGTTGGGTTAAGAAATTCCCTTACCTCATGTCTGACTTGAATTAACCGTACTTTAACCTCCTGAATAATAAACTAGAGTTAATATATACCTTATTAAGAACCATTTTTAATTTCATTATCCTTATTATATCACTTATTACAATGATATGAACATTATGTAATTATTTAAGTTAATAACGGTCGTTTTGTCGATCTTTGGTATTTGAGTCAACAATAAACTTCTTATAATTACAAGTTGTTTATGTGGTAGAATATCCATTATCTCCAGAATTATATTCATGATTTAGATGTCATATATATCTTATATATCCAGTATATACATTCATTTATAATATTACATAACATTTAGAGGTATGAAATGAAATGCACCGTTCATGGAGACGGTAAGCCGTACGTACGCATGAACGCTACTTTCATTTCAATTTCATATTTAATGGAACAAAATCATAATGATATAAATGTATAATATAATTCCAGTATAATATAGTGTATAATAACATTTACTCCATCCTTTATACATCCCACATATGGCATTAACGATTCAAATCACGTTGAGGGGGCGGTAGTCCGCACTTCCTAAAATGAAATTATCGCGTTTTACCCATAATAGAAATCATAAAGTATGCCATAAATGAGAAATACAAAAGCATAAGTAAAACATAAACATATTATATATCATATATAAAAATAGTGACATCTTAATGGTCACCTTTGAAGGTGTTATATGAGTGTTGAACAATCATCGTTTCTTGAGGCAGAAATTCACCATCCACAGAAACCATATGTTCTTTAACCATTAGATGTAGGTGTGTGTAAGTGTAGATAGAATACTTATTATAACAACATCCTAGTATATTTAGGATACTGTTGTTGTTACAAAAGAAATTAATAAAAAGAGATTAGGGGGGTTGGAGAAGAAAAATAAAACAAAACAACATTAGAGAAGACATTACCTCAAAATCGGGTAACTCTTTTTGATTTGAGCCAAAGGCTTCCTTGGGAAGAGTTCTGCCCAAAGTGAGGCTTCTAGGAGTAAGAGGGGGAAGTTGGGAGAGTATTTGGGCAGAGGTTGGCCGAGAAAAATGGCTTGAAGGTGTGAATAAGGTGGGAGAGGTGGGGGCCTTTTATAAGTGGAGAGGAGGGGCTCTTTTGGAAAGATTGAAATGTTACATTATTACACAATGCTTTTCGGATTCTAAAGGTCCCACACTTATATAATTCGTGGATAAGGTGATAAGGGTTCGAAATATCCTCATCCAATAGGCTTTGGACAAGTGTAAGCCTTGGATTTTTCATTATCTTCTCATTTTATTTAAATCGTTGAATAATGAGGTCATCGCTGCATCATAATGATGTTATAAATAATTTAATTTATTTAATGTCTAAAAATTATAAAAAAAATACTATGATGTAGGAAATCTTTTTAGATTTCTAATGAATATTTATAGTCAAAATTTGGACTTGTGTAACCCTACTTAAAAACTGTTTTAGTAAAACAACTCATGTTTGTGTCAATTTAATTTTAACATTAAATAAATATATATTAATGTCATTTTCCAACTAAAGTGGCTCCATGGGGTCCCCAAGTTGACCCATGGGTTGTCTTGGTCGGACATGACTCATCCAATAGGAGTAGGACAAGTTTCAAGCTCATATGATATTATGAAAACATTGTTTTTACCTTAAACTACACTAATTACCTCTAATCACAATTAAGAACTTAAAAGTTACTATTCACCAAAAAATTATTTTAATCTCATTGAACCACATTTTACTTCTTAATGACAACCATGTATGTCGGATTTTTGAAATTCAAATCACAGAAGTGGTAATATTTCATTTAAACGAAAAAATCAGTTATTTAACTACCACTTAGTGGTTTCACTATTCATCAAAAATTGAAGTTTTTCAGAACAATGCCAAAATTTCACTCTAAGCTATAATTGATATTCCAAATTCAAAAATGATGTCTATTTTACAAAATTCCAAACATATAATTTTCATTAGTTAATTTTATAATTAATTCCCGTTGTCACAACAAATAGCGTGTTTTTAAGAAACAATTTATATCAAAAGATTGGCAATTGTTTATGTCTAATTTCAATGTTAAATTAATTCTAATGACCACCATTCGATAAAATGGTAAAAATATATTCTAATTATACCTTAAAACCACTAAATAGTATAATTTATCACTATAAATTATTTTGATTAAAAAAGTTGTTTTTAAGTATTTTCACTATTCATAAAAAATTAGAAGTTCTCAGAAAAATACCAAAAATTCAACATAGGCTAATTTCGATATTTCGAATCCAAAAATGAAGTCCATTTTGAAATATAAAATTTCTATAATTTTAAAAAGTGGTTATTACTATTCATAACGGCTACTATGATTAGTCGCGGTGTTTTAGAACTCGAAGTTGCGTACAATGCAAGCTATTGCATTATTGAATGAGAAGCGTATCATGGAAGCTCGGGGTGTTACAGTTTTACTTCGATTATTTTCTTCTTCCAATTGTTAGATTTTCGGTTTGGGTTTCATATTTTATTTGGTTCATTTTTGGCGTGATTTCTTTGATACTTTGTCTTTAGGGTTCATCCTTGGTCCCTTTTGGTGTGAATATGGTGCAATTAAAGTTTCGTACCGAAATTCGGGGGGTTTCGGCATCAAAGGTTGGTGTTTCCGATTATAATCAATATTTGGCTTATTATTTTTCTAATTTGGTTATTTTAATGTGTTACATGGTTAATAGGTGAGGTGAGAAGTGTGTTTTTAAAAATATTTCATATGCGTTTGAATTTAAATTATCATTTTGAAATGAAATTGAGTAATTTTCATGTTTAACTCTTGTCGTGTTGCTTGACGTCAATTTATAAATTGTGAAATGGGTTATTTGGATTATTTAAGTGATGCTAATGATGTTTGGAAAGGTTTTTAGTGTGTGTTTACTTTATTAGATCATGAATTATGATTTAGAATGGTGTTGTTGTGCACCTTGGTAATGTTTTATAAATTATGCAAATGACTTATTTCATGGTGCAAGTGATGCGAAACTAGTTTTTGAAAGAATCCAATATAAATTTGGGTTGGAATTGATTTCTTAGTGTGAATTTGCATGTACTTTTTGCGTAAAACATTGTTGTGCCTCTTTTAGGTGTTTTATAAGTTTTACAAAAGGTTTATCTAGTTTTTCAAGTGGTGCGAGTCATGTTTTTAATGGCACTTATGGTGAAAATGGGTTTGGGTGTATTTTTTTTTAGATAAATACATAATTTGGCATGTTTGGGTTGTCGTGTATTTCTAAATGTAAATTTTAAATGGTTTAAACAATGGAATTCTTGTTTTGGAATTGGTTACGGTTTATGTGATGATTTGAAATGGCCTTTGGAAATTGTTAAATAGATTATGTGTTTTTCTTTTAATATTTTCAAGGGGTTGTATGAGTTATGTAAGTGGCGTGTCGTTGGTGAAAATCCTTGATGTGTTATTTTGAAATGTTTTATGGATCGTTTAAGTGTTTAATTGTTTTATTAATATTATTTGTGTAGTGTGTTGGGCCTCGCTACGGTGGTTTGGGGTCACGGGTTCGAGGTATCCTACATGTACATGCATAGGGTAAGGCATATATATATATATTCCCTCTTTGTACATATTCTCTCATGGAATGGGGAATATGTGCAATGCAGCTAGGGGTGTATATATATATGTGTGTGTATAAATTCATGTACGTGTATGCGTCAAACGTGGGTTCGAGTGGTCGTCGACAAATAACGACATGGTTGAGGTAGGTCCCCTATGCTTATGCTTTTAATTTGAAATTCATAATTGCTTGATTGTTTTAAAAGTATGTTTTATACTATGCTATATACACATGCTATGGAATCTGATTTTAGTTGCTAGAAACTATTATTCCCTTGTTTTGGAAATTGAAATGTATTTCAAACGTCGTTGGTCTTAAGTGACTTTTCTTGAAAATTGATTTCTTAAGTGGTTTTGAATTGGTAAGGTGTATTTACAAAGGTGTTTGGCCTTTTGGCCGGTTGCTTGTAAAAAGTGTTCCCTTTATGTAATTAATCCCGTTTAGCATCTTAAGAATGTTTTATGAAAAAGAAAAACCTCTCTTGAGGCACGCCCCCTGGTTTTAGAAAAATGTTTTTTTTAAGTTGAATGTGTTGTCATGTGCCTAATTTGATGCTTATGCATTGTGTGATGTGAAAGAGGGGGAATGCGCTCAAGGAGGGAGAGCGGTGGTGAGATGTTGAATTAGTTTTAGAAAAATAAAGTTTTATGTACATATATGTTTGTTTAATAAACAAAACTCACCACCACTTGAAATAAAGCATAATGGGAAACCTGGGTATCTAGGTGGGTGACCAGGACTAGTACGCTAGATGACACGGCAGGGGTTCGTCTCGATTTTTCTAGTAGGATTGACGCAACAACACTAACTAAACATATGAATTTCTGAGGTTTGTGGTCTTCTAAGCCACATTTTCTGAGGGTCATGGTCTTCTAAGACACGTTTCACCGAGGTACGAGGTCTCTAGGTTCCCACTTGTTCTAGCTACCTATAGGGGTTACCCATGGTGCTCATTTGAGACATGATGCTACTAATTTATCTTTCTTTTCAGTTGTTTCATACTTGATTTTTGTTTGTGAAAACCATATTTTAATCCAAACTAGTTTCTTTTCATTTTTTTTAAACGTTAATGCATGCTTGGAACCTATTTTGAAAATGTAGTGGGATTAAAATGATTTACCTGAAAATTCAAACTTGTTACTTGAATTTGAAAAGGAGAAACATTATTTTATTATATATTATTTCCAAACTGGAATAATTGGATTTCTTACTAAAGGCGGGGGCATAGGACGTGGTTATATTTTGGAATTCCTACTAAGAATTCGGTGCTCACGCCTACTTTACTTTTTAGTTGCAGGTTTTAGTCTTGGATCGCTTTTGGGAGAAAGTGTAGTTGAAGTACCGTGGTGATCCACAGGGTCACCTGAGGTATCTCATGTTTCTTTGTTTATTCTTTTTTCTGCTATCAAGTTGTTTAGTTTATTTTCCTTTATTTATCTGCTTGTCCAGTTTATGTTCATTTATCTTCGTTATGGGCCAAACCATTCCCAATTGGTTTATTTTGATGCCCGGAACTAGTTGCCAGCCCGTGGGGCTCGGGAACGCCATTCGGGCCATGTCTCGGACCAGATCGGTCTACCGGTTTAGGGTCGAACCAGGTTGGTTCATGACAGATATCCCAAAGACTTCCTTCAGATACAGTTATGATCACTTTGAGTTTTTAGTCATGTTGTTCAGTGTTATGAACACAACATCCATGTTCATGGGGCTTATGAACTCCATGTTCCATGATTTCTTGGATCAGTTTTTCATCGTATTCATCGATGATATCTTAATCTACTCAAAGACATAATAGGAGCATGTAGAGAATCATTGATATGTCTTGTATGTTCTTCGACACCACCAACTCTATGTAAAGTTCTCCAAGTGTATGTTTTGGAAATGAGAGGTGAATTTCCTCATGAATGTGGTGTCTTGACAGGGCGTGGCATTATACCCATCTAATTCTGAAGCATTTGTTTCTTGGGAAGAACCCAAGAATGTGGCATAGGTTCGCAGTTTATTTGGTATTGCATGCTATTATTATAATTTTTTACCTGATTTCTCTCAAGTTGCATCCAAATTGATAGATTTAACTAGGAAGGACCAAGATTTTTCATGGATTGATCAGTTTCAGGCATCATTCTATTTTTTGAAGGGGAAGTTGTTTAGTGCTCCAGTGCTCCAGTTTCCTAAGGAGGTAGTTATGTTTGAGGTGTTTTTTGATGATTCCTATTTGGGATTAGGATGTGTGTTGATGTAACAATGGGCAGTGATATCTTATGGTTCTAGGAAGTTACTTCCCCACAAACGTAACTATGCCACCCATGATTTAGAGCTAGCAACAGTTGTGTTTGTGCTAATATTGTGGTGTCATTACCTCACTAGGGATTCTTTTTGGTCTTTACAGATCACAAGATCTTGAGTTATATCTTTTTACAATGTGATTTGAACTTGCGGCAATGGAGGTGTATAGAGTTTCTCTAGGATTATGATTTTGAAATATACTACACCTTAGGAAAGGGGGATGTTGTGGACAATTCTTTGAGTATAAAGTCATATAAAGATGTTTTATGAGAATTTTGGGATGCTTGAAGAGAAATGGAGTAGTTGGAAGAATTTCACTTAGATTCAATGGTAGACGATGGTAGATGTTGTTTGTTTCATATGACAGTTCAATCTTCTCTGATGAAGTGGGTGGAGGAGTCTTAGTGGGGAGACCTAAAGGAATAGGTGATGTGAAATCATATTGTTCATGGTGATGCTTCAAAGGGATGGTCGGAGGATGGTTGAACTAGATGTTGTTTCATGGGAGGGTATTTGTTCTTTTGTAAATGCAAAATGAATTACTTTTTTAGTTTCATAGCTCACCTTTGGCGGTACACCCAGGAATTTCCAAAATGTATTGTGGCTTGAGGAATCAGTTTTGGTGGCTAGGAGAAGAGTACTTGGGAGTGAGATGCATAGATGTGTGCCCAGTACTCATAGTTGTTTTGAGTTTTTCATTGCTCTATTTTTCTTTTTAATGTGATTTTTGAGACCTTTTTGTTTAATGAGATGTGTTGTTTTCCTTGGTTTGTGATTTGTGTGGTGTGATGTGTGATAAATCTCTAACATATGATAAGGGGAGGAAATGATTCCTAATATAGATGCATTAACTGTGATGTGATTAAACCTATACAGGTGAATCAGTGCCACCCATAGCAGATAGTATCTTGAAATGGTGGATGGAATTCCTTGATTCATGTGTTCAGGATAATGTGGTTCATTAGTTATAGTAGTTGTCAGTTTGGGGTGTGTGAAGGTTGAAATTATTGTGCGGTGGTTGTGTGGAAGTTTGGTTGTGTGATAACATGTGGCTTATAGTTTTTCAGTGTGTTTGTAGATGTTTGGGTTGGCATGTTTGGGTGGTGGTATCATTTGAGGTGTGATGATATCCTTGAGATTTATCTCCCAAGGTGGTTATTTAGACCCCTTTTATTTTGGTCTTGGTTTTGGAATCTTGGGGGCGAGAATCATTTGAGAGGTATTTGATGTAAAAAATAATACCTTTCTGGCCAGTTACTTTTCCATTTTTGGTTTTTGGAGGTGTTCAAAGGAGGATCAGAGGGAGTCTCGAGAATTTCGATTGCTAAAGTCTAGAATTAGGGAGATTACACATCGTGTAAGTGGATTACACGATGTGATAGTCTACTTCATAGCCTGTCTAGAGGGTTTCATGATGTGTACACATTTTACACATCATAAAAGAGGGTTTCACAATGTGTAATATTTTTTGGTTTAAAAATAAATAACAAAATGAAGAGGCGATGTATTTTTCAGTGAAAATCAAACCCTGGGTATTACACAATGTGAAAGGGTATTACACATCGTGTAATACCCTAATCCGGTGTAGTTTTAAAATTATTTTTCATCTGAAATTTTATTCATTCTGTCATGATCTCTTCTACCTCTCATTTTGGGAGAACCCTAGGTTCCCCGAGGTGTACTTTGATCCCTATTCCTCCCTCTTTGATCTGTTGATCTTAGTTGATGTTCATTGGAAATCTGTGGATGATTTGTAGTGATTTATCTTCTCCTTCTTGCCCATTTTATCCCATTCTTCTTCATGGGATCCACTGCGGTGGTGTTACTTTGGTTTGGGGTGTGTGTTGGGTTGAGTTTGATGGTCTTGGGATGAGGCGTAGGTTGATTTTTGGTACCTCATAGTGAGGCTATAGTTGGAGGGTGTTCTCATTATCCCTACAGTGCACAGTAAGTTGGAAAGATTCTTTGAGGTAGGATTTCCCTCATTTATCCTTTTTATGTATCATGTGGGTGGGTTTTATTTTTGTTACCTATGAGAAATGGTTGTGATGGATTAATTTAAGATAAAGAAATTGGTTAAGTTTAAATTAAAGGGTAAATGGGTTTGTTATCATGTTTTTAAAGATTTATTGTTATTTTGATGTGATATATTTTATGAGCTAAACACCCCCCACTGAAAATTGTGGTCATTGGGGGTTTTGTTTGTGTTGTTTGACATGTGTTATGGAACCCTTGTTTGTTGTTCTTGTTGTGATATCACCCTAAATGTAAATTAGTTAATTACTTATACATGTACAATGAAATTATTTATCCATAATTTTGGTTTGTGGGATAACACCCCAAAAAATTAAAGTGGAATGTGATAAATCCCATTTTTAAATCTTCAAAATTATCTTGATTTGTTTTCATGTGTGTGGTTGGGGCTTGTGGGGCTGATGGTTTTTTTACGTGCTTGTGTGGTGGTGAGGGTATGGTTTTTTTGGCCTTTCTGGTGGGGAAGCGAGGGTATGGTTTGTTTTTTCATGCTTTTGGGATGGCTATGTGATGGTTGTTTGGTCATGCTTTTTGGGTGGAAAGGTGACGACGTGTTTTGTTGGTTGTGAAATGTGGTTTTGATGTGCTAGATGCCCGAGTAGTGATGGAATAAATTATTGATTGATCAATAATGTTTGAATGTATTGGGTTGGTTGGTTAATGAGATGAAAGTGGTTAATGGAATATAATGATGGGTTTTATGGTCAAGGGTGGATAATTCTAATTAATAAAATAAATGTGTGTTAAATGAAGATGAAATGTGAAGCCACTTGTTAGGTCTCTTTAAATTTTGAAATGATTGTTGTAGATACTAATAAATGCATTTAGAGGTAGTAGAAAAAGTGACGGTGATGTGAGTTGGTTAGTTGGTTGTAAACCCATAGGTTAGGATTGTGTGTTTTTTCATATATATATGTATACATTGTATATTATTTTGATTTATACACACAACCCACCCACATTCATCATTATGTGCCAAACACCCGCATTGTCATGCAGGGGGTGTTTTTTCCAACATTCAGTGAGGAGGACGGATGGCTGGGTACCTGCTCTTTTCTTGTCTCTCTTCCAGAAGAGGTAGGTATTACACTGACTGTGATGGTTTGAAGCTTGTTAGTGAATTAGATGATGGTTGTTTTGTCCTAGGTGTATTTGGGATAAGTTGTGATGCGTTTTCCCAAGTGTCTTTAAGATAAGTTGTGATGTGATTTCCCATGTGTTTTTGGGATGAGATGTGATATGATGTGTTGTGTTGTGAGGCCCTAGTGTTTGCGGTCAGGATATGTTGTGAGGCCCAGGTGTGTGCCGGTGGGATGTGTTGTGAGGATCAGGTGTGTGCAGGCATTATTTGTTGTGAGGCCCAGGTGTGTGCAGGTGTGATGTGATGTGGTATACAGAAGGGATGGGAGCACTCGGATGTTCGATGTTGGAAATGAGTGGAATATCAGTGGGAAAGTGGTGTGGGGTACCCTATCATCGATGTGATTTACTTTATATTATATTACCAAACTTTCTTTAAACGGTGAGCGTGCCTTGGTGAGTTTGGGATGGTTAGTATACCTTGATAGGTGTTGTTTGGTTCAATTGTTTTCTCACAGGGGTATTAGAATGCTTCCTTCACATGTGCATGAGAGATTTTTCTTTTCCTACTGAGTATACCTATATCCTCACCCTATATATATATAATTGTTTTCAGGTTTCTAGGAGGATTGCATGGACCATGTTGGGCATTACTAGCTCGAACCATGGGACATTTGTTGTGTCACTACTTTAGATTTACTTTTGGGTATTTACTTTGGAGACTTTATTTTTTTTGTATCGTTTTTATTTATACATGCATTATGGGATGGTTTTGGGTTTCCTTATATACATATATATATCTATGTGTGTGTGTATTGAAGTTGTTGTGAATGATTCATATTATCTCCTGATCTTGTTTTCTTATAAATGGTAGTGCCTCCCATCTTGTGAGATTTTTACACCCTTGGTTCTAGTCGCCAACCAGGGACCTATTGGAGGTGGGACTTAGGGGTCATTACTCTCTCACCTCATTGTGGTATCTTTGGAGGGAGGGGTTGTGATAGCCCTTCTCATGGTTGGACCATAGGAAAGGATGAAATTCTCCATGCAAATGGTTGCATATGGGTTTTAGCATACATGTGCAGGGAGATAATGTGGGATTTTTATATTTCATCTTAGGCAGTGCACCCTAGCGTCACCAAGATGTATCATGATTTACATTACCAATACTGGTGGCTATGTATGAAAAGAGATGTAGCTGGTTTTTTCTGGATATATTCCACCTATCAAAAAGTGAAGGCGGATCACCAGAAACCATCTAGACTTTTACAGTAGTTACTCATCCCTGAATGGAAATGGGTTTACATCGTGATGGATTTTGTGATAGGTTTATCGAGGTTGTATCTAGGTAATGATGTTGTATGGGTTGTTTCTGAAAAGTTCACAAAGGTTTAACATTTCCTACGGATCAATGAAACCTTTGATGTTAATGAGATTATAAGTTTGTACAATCTGTGAGATAGTACAATTTCACAAGGTCCCGTATACTATCATTTCAAATAGGGATGTCCAGTTTACATCACATTTTTTGGAAGGGTATAGAGAGGGTGTTAGGTACATTGGTTCTTCTGAGCACAACATACCACCCTTAGACAAATGGTCAGTCAGAGCTCATGATTCAGGTTCTTGAGTACCTGCTGCGAACATGTGTCCTAGATTTCCGGGGCTCTTGGGAGATTCATATACCCCTATTTGAATTATCCTACAATAATATAATTCATGATACTATTCATATGGAACCTTATGAGTCTTTGTATGGTAGGTTGTTTCGATCACTCCTGTGTTGGTTAGAGGTAGGAGACACGGCTATGCTTGGACCTCATCTTGTATAAGAGACCATAGAGCAGGTGTAGCTAATTTGGAGGCAGATGGATACTCTTTCATCTCATCAAAATTCATACATTGATCATCGCAGACGACCTCTATAGTTTGAGGTTGAGGATTGGGTTTTCTTATGTGTTTCATTGAGGTTGGTACACAGGAGGATCAAGAGATAGGGTAAACTTTCACTACATTATGTCGGGATGTTTGATGTTACAGAGAGATTCGGGCCAATAGCCTATCAGTTGTAGTTACATCGTAGGTACTAATCAATGTACGACATCTTCTATGTTTTTCATCTGTGATGTTACTATTCAAACTCATCTCATTTCTTTCATCTTAAGGAGGTTGTGTTACAAGTAGATGTGTCCTTTGAGGAGAATCCTATCTGTATTATGGATCGTAGCATGAAGGTTCTCCATGGTCGGTCAGTTCCTTTAGTACGGGTACAATGGAAGCATAGTCGAGTACAAGATGAGACATGGGAGAGGTAGGCTGATGTATGATCGAAATGGCTAGATTTATTCATAGATCTTGTTTCACCACCCTTAAAAGTGAAATACAGGGATGAATTGCTTTAAGGGGGAAGTTTGTAAGAACTTGATTCTTCTTTGAGGTATGGATCCTTTACATTCCATCAATTTCTAGTTTAAATGTTTAATTATGGACTAATATGAATTCCCTTTGAGGTCAAAAAGGTTTCGGGGGTGTCTGGGGCTGGTTCAGAGCTTGAAACCCAACTTTTGGGTTGAAATATGCCTATCATATGGTTAGTTCAAACCATGTGAGGCAGGACACATGGTTAGATAAAACCATGTGAGCCTGAATAGTGGGGATCTAAAAGATGCATGGTTAGATAAAACTATGTGATTTGGAGAATAGCCATGTCGTTATCTTTGTAATTTTTATAGTGGAGTTTTTCATGGTTTGTGCACAGTTAGTCAAACTATACGAACAAACCATGAGGGGTTCCCCTCCCTATAGCTAAGCATGCACGGTTGAGGCACGTTTTGGACAAATTGTGTAGCTAAAATGTGCAACCCTATAAATTGGTTAAAATTAAAAAACTTCCCCTAATTAAATATTTAAAACAAACCCAATTTACTATTCTTTCTACGCACAACATCCCCTTCCCTTTTAAAGCCTCTTTGAAGACTATTCTTGAATTTTACACTAACTCTTAATTTGATCTAGGATTTAAGCATCGCTCATCTCATTGGATCCACATCAATGAGTACTCAATAAATTTTTAACCATTTATTGTTTGATTTGGTATCAGTTGCGCTATTTAAGCACAACATAATTTCCCCTATTAATAGGTTCTTCATCTGTTTTTCAGTTTTCTTTTAATATGAGTAAAATATGGAGCTGATACTAGATGAACTATCAATTATGGACCTATGGTAGGTTGTCTTGTGTATTTCATTAAAATTCAAAGTTTTTATATATTATTGTTGTTTCGCGCGCCCAATTCTCAGAGCGTCTCCCTTGAAATGAGTTTTAATCCTTGAGTTAAATTGTTTAGCATGTCCTATGTATTTAAAGAGTCCGCTTATGAATGGTTATAGGTTATATACCTTGAAATGGATCCATACCTTTGGGTGTGCTATTTAATTAAATGGTCCATTTGATGGCATATGAGTTGGATTCCTTAGGGTGTTCCCTTTACCCCTTATCTAGGGATGTTTAACAATGATTTCAATTTGTGAATTGAATTGTGAATTAATTTGTGATATCAATTGTAGTTGAATTAAATAAATGGAAAGTGATGAATGACCATGACCCTTGGACCTTTCCATGTAATGGATTATTAATCTTGAGATGCTTATTTAAAATGAATTGCCCATGTGAGTAATTAAAGGGAAAGCCTTGTAATCTTAGCCCATGATTTTAGTCACCTTCTGAGGTGTGCTTTAAAAGTATTTTTCTTGGTTTTTACCTTGACATGTTTAAATTATTTTGATTAAATAATTGAATTGGTTAAATGATTATATGCCTTGGGGTGACACATGTATTCATATGATAATGTCATGTATGGACTCAATTGGATTATACCTTGCTTATTCCTGAGTGATACTTAGACTCCCTATTGGACTGCCAAGGATAGACTCTAAGGATTGTCTATTTATATGTCGAGTGATACATGGATTAATATGATAATTTCATGGAAGGAATAAAAAGGTCATTGGATATTATATATATGGGTGATACTTGGGCTCCCTTAGTGGACCTCTAAGGACATACTCAATTGGAAGAGATGTTATAAAAAATCTAGAGTGATAACTGGGTTCTTGAGGATCATCATGGATGGGATTATAGGGTTTTGGTTTATTTTATACCGAGATTGATACCTAGAGTGATACCTGGACTCCAAATTTTCATTTCCATGGATAGGATCAGGTTCATAAATGAATAAAGGATGAAATGAGTTTTATGATGTGTCTTCCAGTCCAAAGCATAATCTTGGATTCGGTCTTTCTTTATACTCATTGGATTTCTAGTCCATGCATCCTTTGATCATAATATCATAGGGGACGTTGGGATATGTGTCGGGTCTCAAGACTTATTGATTAAATAGAATTAAATCATTAATTGAACATTATTACGAATGATAAAGGCCTAACTATTAAATTAGAATCTTAGACTCTAAATGAAATTTATTAAATGAACTTGATTATAAATGAAGACATGGAATTTATAGTATGTTTACTTTCAATAATTCCTTTAATTATTATATTACTATCTGCACACTATTGTCATTATATGATCACTAACTGGATGGCACAGACCTTGGGTGGTTGCCTACTAGGATTATGTATCACACACTATTTGGGACGCCTTGGGTACCTGAATATACTATATGATTTTAGGTATGGATAAGGGAAATCTCCCTACTACAGGTTATTGATTGCTGCTTAGGAGTAGGGGAGAATGGTACCAAGCTGAGGCTCGTGATGTTATCTAGATACTTTTGTTCTTTTTGTAATTTTATTTCATGTATTATATGTCTTACTTGTATACATGTTTTGGATACTTTATTAGAGACATATAACATGTATCATCATTTTTTATAAAAATTGAATTCTATCATTTCTTATATATCATTATTCCACTATTTACTTCTTGTATGGTTGTTATACAGCTTCTTCTACTTGTATCTTATTAATATTTTGTTGTGCTACACTCTAGTGATGAGGGTGTAGTCTCCCCACTAACACACCTAGGATCTTGATACTAGTTGAAAGCCTCTAGAATTTGGGGAGATGCACTTGATTCCATGTACACAACTGAGATTAGGGCACTGTTGAGTGGTATCTGGGTTCAGGAAGTTATAGATATTAGGTTGGAGGAGTAAAATTTATCCTCATTTTTTTGGGTTTTCCGAGGTGTTGGATCATATTGGAGAGGTGGAATATCAAATGTCACTTCAACCATATATGGAAAAGATCCAAAACATCTTCCACATTCCCTAGTTTCATCGTTATCTTCATGATGACTATAATTTCATTGATTCCAGAGAGTTAGATATCATGGATGATGTGAAATTCATGGAGCATTTGGTTGAGATCCAATATCGTCAAGAGAATATGTTTAATAGACACATCATCCCTTTTTTTGTGTGTTTTGGAGGCTTAATTATCTGGAAGAGAGTGCTTGGGAGTACGAGATACAGATACATGCTCAATATCCTGAGTTATTTTGAATTTTTCTTCCCATGTTTTGTTTTTATTTGGTGATATAATACTATATTAATTACATATTTATGTAATATGTCCTTTACTCTTATTTTTTGTGTTCTGGTGGTAATAGGATTCTTAATAGGTATCTCATGGGGTGGTTTTTGGACTCCCCCACCCTTCTTCCCTCTAATTCAGGATTTGTTTTGATTATTGAGGATAAGAATCGTTTGAGAGGTATCTATAGTAATGATATGAATCTTCTGACCCATTACTTGGTGTGATTGTGGGCATTAGAGGCATTATGAGGAGGATTGAGGAAAGAACAGATGGTTTGTATGGCATCCTGCCTTTTTATAACATAACTTTTCATTACATTTTACAAAACCGAGGATCTTTAAGGTTTAGTGTCTTGGAAACCAGGAACTTAAAACATGAAAACATAAAACATCCTTCTTAAACACTTGAAAGGCTTCTACTTATGTTCAACCTAGGTTCATTACTACATCTCATAACCTGGGGACATACATCAAAAGAAAGGGTGAGCAGAAGGCCTAGTAAGGGAAACAAGGGAAACATTTAACATGTGAACTTGTGATACATCAACAATGTCATGAAAAATAACTTTAAGGCATGAGAAATAAATCATGAGGCATATCATAATAAAAATAACGTATTTCATAACTTGAATATGTGGCTACAACATTTAATATTGAAAATCATTTCCGTTTCACCAAGGTCCATCCCCAAGGTGTCATTAAAAATTACCATGGTTATTCACCAAGGCATCGTTAAAAATGGTCATCTCTAGAGATTAAGTCTTTACCCAATGCATTAGAGCGCTATCAGGGCGCACCCTTAATTTTTCTTTATTATCATGTGAGCCACATATATCATCATCAATCATTTAATAAACAACCCATATAGCATAAAAGAAATGGTTTTCATTTCATAATCATAACGTTTTAAAAACTGCTTTAAAGACGTGATCTTTATGTCACTTTAAACCCACGGAAAGGGAAAGCGGGTCTCATGTATATAAATCCCAGAATTTAAAATATAAAATTTTGGTACATATGTGAATACCCTTTTATAAGAAATATCTTTGAGTATTCATTTAATAAAATAAATTAATTTGAGAATAAGAGAGAGACATTTTGAGATGGAAATTCTGCAGCGTAACAGCTATGTTACGAGGTTTTAGAAAACATTGAAAAGAGAGGGGACATGGGTCACCCACTCATAAATGATACATAAAATAGTAGGGGAACAGAATATAAAGGATTTAAGAACATGGTAATGAAATTTTAAAGATATACCATATGAAATGAAGAACATTAAAGGAAGAAAAAAATAAGATTTCTCTTATGAAAATTCGGCAGCCTAACGGCGTCACTTAAACTTCAAAAAAATGAATTGACGATATCAAATAGGGTCTCTCATCATATGAACATAAAAGATAATTATTATAAATATAGATATAATACCCCAACATAATAAAAAGTAACTTTAAAGACTTGACATGAAAGTAGAACTTTGAAAAATGAGAAAGGTGAATGAATCCCTTAAAAATTCGGCAGCCTAACGGCGTCACCTAAACTTCAACAAAAATGAATTGAAGAGATAAAATAGGGTCTCTAATCATATGAACATAAAATATCAGTATTATAGATATAGATATCATACCCCAACATAATAAGTAACTTGAAATATTTTACATGAAAGTAGAACTTTGAAAAATGAGAAAGGTGAACGAATCCCTTAAAAATTCGGCAGCCTATCGGCGCCACTTGAACTTTTTTAAAATGAATTGATGAGAGAAAGAGGGGTTATTTCATCATATTAATATGAAAAGGGAAGTAATAGGAATATAAAATAACATCCTCCAACATAAGAGCACGGAGCATAAAATAAATGACATAAAAGAGATTACTTGAAAAGAAAGGGAGAGGTAGGATCCCTTACCTTAAAACGTATCTATTAAAACTCAAAGGTTGGGACCTTGAGGGATTGGGGGAACCTTGGGAGGACTCCTTGGGAGGTATTGAGACCTGAAATTCGTTGGGGGGAGTTGGGAGTGAAAACTAAAAGATAAAAGAGTGGGTATTTATAGGGAAGGTGAGTTGATACTTTAATAATTTCAAGGGACACCTCACAAGTGGTTTTCTCAAAACCATGGGCTCTCCCATGGTATTTCCCATGGTGTAAGGTCACATGGGGCCCCCAATACAATAATTCATCACCTTTGGTCGTCCAAACCTTAAAATATCTCATGAAATCATCATGACACAGTTATGATGTCATTAAACATACCAAAACCCTAAAACTGCATTTTTACTATTCACTGAAAATTCATCTTTCTCAGAAAAATCCCAAAATTTCACCTTAACCAAATATCGATGCTCTGATTAAAAATATGAACTCTATTTTATAAAAATAATTTTCTAAATATTTTTAATTTAATTTTTAAATAAATACACTATTCACCGAAAATTCATTTTTTTCAGAAAAATCCCCAAAAATTACCATAACATAATATCGATGCTCTGAGTTCAAAAATAAAGTCCATTTTATAAAAATAATTTTTTAAATATTTTTAATTTAATTTTTAATTAAAAAACACTATTCACCTGAAAAAGCTAATACTTGACTAATAATTTATGAAACTGTTATTTACCCATTTTATTGAATCACATTACTTAATCAAGGTGCCTAGATTATATTAAAACTTTCTTTAAGTGAGATTACTAATCCATTTGGTCACATTACTAATCCTAAGCGTAAAATCACTATTCATAACTTACTGTTCATCAAAAATTAAGTTGATCTTATTAGACTCCAAATTCCTTACTGAACAATTTTGCAGTAGACCATTTTTTGAAAATCATTACACATCATTAATTATTTAAGGTTTACATAAATATTTTAAAATATCATTTTTTTTCAAAATTCATCAATAAAATACATCCTAAAATTATCCGGACATTTGAAATTTCATAAACTTCACTAAAGAAATAAATATCAATTTATTCATCCCAAAGGATTACACAAAGAAGTTATGGTCTCGTCACATAGCCCCTTATAACACCAGCATATAACCTAAGTGTAAGGTGTGCTATGGTGAGAGAATCTGAGGGCGGCTTGGCCAACATCGCACGAGTAGTAATTTCTATCAGTTTGAACTTCTTGCGAAGGCGATTCCGATCTAGCTTCACACGATGAAGATCAGCTTGGGTTTGGTCCAGAGAAAAGCCCAGTGGTGCTACCTCCTTCCCAAGTTCTGTTAGATGGGCTTCGATCGGCCCAAGACTACTGAATGAGGTCATCAAATCTTCTTTCTATATTAATTAACCAATATCACTTATATTTAGATACAATAATCGAAACGTTTAGTTCCAGTGGTCATATTGACCAATGGTCATATAACAGTCAAAACCCAATGGTCTCATTTTAATTATACTCATGTTATCAAATAAAATAAAATAACACACAAAATTAGGAAACAAGATTTATTCAAAATTTTGGGTCGTTACAATCTTCACCCCTTAAGAAATCGCGTCCTCGTAATTTCTAAAATTTGGATTGGAAATTTCATTGAAAGTCCCACATCGGAAAAAGAGTTAATAACACTATTACTTTAAAAGAAAGAAAGGGAAGTAAAAAGGTCACCTGAGTTAACCCATACTAGGATTCTATGTAGAAAAACATGGACATAGAGGAGAAAACAAAGGGTCGTGTTCTGAGGGAGAGTGATAGAAATCATGATTAGGAGAAAGTTAACAACAAGAAAATCACAAACTTATGATGGGTTAAACGGTATTTGATTTCCTAGTGGGAAACGTTAACAGACAACGTTTTTGTTTTACGTTACTTTTCATAGTTTTGAGGAATTCATTTACTACATAGAATAAAACATAGGGAAATATACCTACCTTCAATTAGAGTTTCATCCTTTAATAAGTTTCTACCAAAACTAATCTTTTCTCCAAATGATGAGCATTCAAAACTACTTGGTCTCATCAAAGCACAAGAATCATCATCGACATAATCCACCAAAGATTAACTATCTATTTCTTCTATTAGCCCAAAAAGAGAAAGGGTAAGATAAAACAACTCTTCCAAAATAAAGAATCCCATAGGAAGGGAAACTTCTTTAAATCTTCAAAATTCCACGGTACTACCCAAAGTTCATCATAGACCATTCCATAAATAACTGTCCTTAAAATTGCTCAAAATAAACCAAACTAAGATTGAAACCCAATTATAAGAATGATCTCATAACATATTCTTCCAAGATAGACTTTATCATTCATCTCCAAACAATATCAACCACTCTTATCATCTTATAACAAAAGTAACTAACCTAATCACGTTTTCTCCAAGAGAGGTTAATCATTTCCATAAGTAACCTATATTACCATAAGTTTACCTTAAATTCATCGATTATTCAAAATATAAGTAAACCTTTACTCACCAAATAAAATACCGTAGTAATCTATTTACCTCGATCAAATAGGGTTCCGAAAATAGTGAACGTATTCCAAAATAATAATCATCTTTTAATCCCCTAATCACCCTTTTTTAAGAATAACTACTTCACTACATCAACATGTGGTACATAAAAATATATTTTTTCCTTAATTATAAAAATCATCTTAATTAGTGACTCGATGATCTTATAAAACCTAAAAGATATTCTCATAGAGAACGAACTAAAATACAACATGACATAGACAATTATTGTAAAGAAGTTATATGTACTTTAGTCATCATGATCCATCTCAGCATAGGACTTGCATTTTTCCCTTGTCCTCGAAGATTTTTTATGCTCATCATGTTTCTCATCCCTTCCGAGAGAGCATTGCCTTGGATAATGTCTAACTTCTCCACATTTACGAAATTGAAAAGTATAAGGTACATTAGACCGAACCTTATCTCTATTCATCACATTATCCATTTTTTTAAAGAAATTAGATACTTAATGCCCTATCTTCCCACACTTAAAACATCTCCCAGTTCCTTTGTGACATTCTCCTTGGTGCCTCTTCCCACACTTTTTTTCAAAAAATAAATTGGGTCTTCTTTCCCTTATCAACTTTATCAGATGAACATCCTTGAGACTTTGTCTTCTTCTTCCTTGATGAATTTGGGCATTCAACTAGGTACCAATTATTAATTGTGATTTTTGATAGCTGGTTTGGCATAATCACAATATGTTCAACTTGATATCTTGTCATCTCTGTCACATTAATAGGGAAGTCGTCACATTTCCTATCACATTGGTTGTTGGGACATGTTCTTCCATTTCCCGCCATTAACTAAGAAAAGAAAGTATAATTAGGGGATTAAATACTTAGCCAATAATCATTAAAAGGAAACTTTAAGCATAGAAGGATAAACTTGTAGAAGGAAATCATACCCTAACTTGTGATCCCCTAGGTTCCAATCTAGGTTATCCTTGATCATATATTCTTATGTGAATCTTTATTTTATTTTATCTTTGTTCCTTTAATAATAGTTCATACTAAGCTTATAAATTTACCAAAGCATATCCCCCGGGAGTGTCGTAACCAAGAGTGAAGCAAGGCCCATTGTTTTTTACCAGTTCTCGTTCGAGTCTAGCTCAAAGCGGTGTTTTCAGGTTTTACCCCTATGTACATCTGTGCTAGAGCCACCTCTACCTGCTCGTATCCAGACAGGGATGTATTTGCTTGGCAACCCCTTACTCAATACTCACCAAAATACCAGGAATATTTCCTATATTTAAACATTTCTATAGGTTTCTTCATAAAGTTTTCATATCCTAATTTCCACAAATAACTAAACCATCCTTTGATACCAACTATGGCATCCCTCCTTTTTATAACATAACTTTTCATTACATTTTACAAAACCGAGGATCTTTAAGGTTTAGTGTCTTGGAAACCAGGAACTTAAAACATGAAAACATAAAACATCATTCTTAAACACTTGAAATGATTATCCTTATGTTCATCCTAAGTTCATTAATGCATCTCATAACCTGGGGACATACATCAAAAGAAAGGTTGAACAGAAGGCCTAGTAAGGGAAACAAGGGAAACAATTAACATGTGAACTTGTGATACATCAACAATGTCATGAAAAAGAACTTTAAGGCATGAGAAAGAAATCATGAGGAATATCATAATAAAAATAACGTATTTCATAACTTGAAAATGTGTCTACAACATTTAATATTGACAATCATTTCCGTTTCACCAAGGTCCATCCCCAAGGTGTCATTAAAAATTACCAAGGTTATTCACCAAGGCGTCATTAAAAATGGTCATCTCTAGAGATTAAGTCTTTACCCAATGCATTGGAGAACTATCAGGGTGAACCCTTAATTTGTCTTTATTATCATGTGAGCCACATATATCATCATAAATAATTTCATAAACAACCCATATATCATAAAATAAATGGGTTTCATTTCATAATCATAACGTTTTAAAAACTGCTTTAAAGACATGATCTTTATGTCACTTTAAACCCACGGAAAGGGAAAGCGGGTCTCATGTATGTAAATCCCAGAATTTAAAATAGAACATTTTGGTACATATGTGAATACCCCTTTAGAAGAAAGATCTTTGATTATTCACTTAATAAAATAAATGAATTTTAGAATAAGAGAGAGACATTTTGAGACGGAAATTCTATAGCTTAACAGCTATGTTACGAGGTTTTAGAAAACATTGAAAAGAGAGGGGACATGGGTCACCCACTCATAAATAATCCATAAAACAGTAGGGGAACAGAATATAAAGGATTTAAGAACATGGTAATGAAATTTTAAATATATACCATATGAAATGAATAACATGAAAGGAAGACAAAAATAAGATTTCTCTTATAAAAATTCGGCAGCCTAACGGCGTCACTTAAACTTCAAAAAAATGAATTGACGAGATAAAATAGGGTATCACATCATATTAACACAAAATATCAGTATTATATATATAGATATTATACCCCAATATAATAAAAAGGAACTTGAAAGACTTTACATGAAAGTAGAACTTTGAAAAATGAGAAAGGTGAATGAATCCCTTAAAAATTTGGCAGCCTAACGGCGTCACCTATATTTCAACAAAAATGAATTGACAAGATCAAATAGGGTCTCTCATCATATGAACATAAAATATCAGTATGATAGATATAGATATAATACCCCAACATAATAAAAAGAAACTTGAAAGACTTGACATGAAAGTAGAACTTTGAAAAATGAGAAAGGTGAACGAATCCCTTAGAAATTCGGCAGCCTAACGGCGCCACTTAAACTTTCTTAAAATGAATTGATGAGAGAAAGAGGGGGTATCTCATCATATGAACATGAAAAGGGTAGTAAGAGAAATATAAAAGAACATCCTCCAACATAAGATCATGGAGCATAAAATAAATGACATAAAAGAGAT
Organism: Viscum album; assembly: GCA_963277665.1. Taxonomy (NCBI): domain Eukaryota; kingdom Viridiplantae; phylum Streptophyta; class Magnoliopsida; order Santalales; family Viscaceae; genus Viscum; species Viscum album. The sequence goes on along the minus strand of OY728155.1, from coordinate 1,282,463,038 downwards.
TACTTGAAAAGAAAGGGAGAGGTAGGATCCCTTACCTTAAAACGTATCTATTAAAACTCAAAGGTTGGGACCTTGAGGGATTGGGGGTACCTTGGGAGGACTCCTTGGGAGGTAATGAGACCAGATCTTCTTTGGGGGAGAGTTGGGAGTGAAAACTGAAGGAGGAAAGGGTGGGTATTTATAGGGAAGGTGAGGTGATACTTTAATAATTTCAAGGGACACCTCACAAGTGTTTTTCTCAAAACCATGGGATCTCCCATGGTATTTCCCATCGAGTTAGGCCACATGGGGACCCCAATACAATAATTCATCACCTTTGTTCGGCAAACCCTTAAAATATCTCATGCAATCATCATGACACAGTTATGATGTCATTAAACATACCGAAACCCTAAAACTGCATTTTTACTATTCACTGAAAATTCATCTCTCAGAAAAATCCCAAAATTTCACCTTAACCAAATATCGATTCTCTGATTACAAATATGAACTCTATTTTATAAAAATAATTTTCTAAATATTTTTAATTTAATTTTTAAATAAATACACTATTCACCGAAAATTCATTTTTTTCAGAAAAATCCCCAAAAATTACCATAACATAATATCGATGCTCTGAGTTCAAAAATAAAGTCCATTTTATAAAAATAATTTTCTAAATATTTTTAATTTAATTTTTAATTAAAAAACACTATTCACCTGAAAAAACTAATACTTGACTAATAATTTATGAAACCGTTATTTACCCATTTTATTAAATCACATTACTTAATCAAGGTGCCTAGATTATATTAAAACTTTATTTAAGTGATATTACTATTCCATTTGGTCACGTTACTAATCTTAAGCGTAAAATCACTATTCATAACTTATTATTCATCAAAAATTAAGTTGATCTTATTAGACTCCAAATTCCTTACTGAACACTTTTGCAGAAGACCATTTTTTGAAAATCATTACACATCATTAATTATTTAATGTTTACATAAATATTTTAAAATATCCTTTTTTTCAAAATTCATCAATAAAATACATCCTAAAGTTATCCGGACATTTGAAATTTCACAAACTTCAATAAAGGAATAAATATAAATTTATTCATCCCAAAGGATTACACAAAGAAGCTACGGTCTCGTCACATAGCCCCTTATAACACCAGCATATGACCTAAGTGTAAGGTGTGCTATGGTGAGAGAATCTGAGGGAGGCTTGGCCAACATCGCACGAGTAATAATTTCTATCAGTTTGAACTTCTCGCGAAGGCGATTCCGTTCTAACTTCACACGATGAAGTTCAGCTTGGGTTTGGTCCAGAGCAAAGCCCAGTGGTACTACCTCCTTCCCAAGTTCTGTTAGATGGGATTCGATCGGCCCAAGACTACTGGATGAGGCCATAAAATCTTCTTTCTATATTAATTAACCAAGATCACTTATATTTAGAGACAATAATCAAAACGTTTAGTTTCAGCGGTCATATTGACCAATGGTCATATAACAGTCAAAAGCCAACGGTCTCATTTTAATTATACTCATGTTATCAAATGAAATAAAATAACACAAAAAATTAGGAAATAAGATTTATTCAAAATTTTGGGTCATTACAGTTTGGATATGGAGTTATACAAGAGAAGGATGGCTCATAGAGTGAACAATGATTCACAGTGTGAATGACCCTTGCGCATGAGCTTCACCGTGTGAATCGTTGGTCATGGACTGAAGGGTTTGACATGTAATTTCTAGGAGTCTACCCATGTGCGGTACACAGGGTAAAGTATAGTTCACGACATAGATCTTTAAGTCTCGGATTTTGGGTAGTTCTATCTCAGTGTGGTTCATAGTGTAAATGGTTTCCTAATTTATAGGATCTGGAGACTTGTTTTTTGGTGGGTGTTTGACTCAAGTTATTCATGGCATAAAGGGTGGTTTCACACTATGAAAATTTCTTTTCCAGTTATATCCATATATTCCAGTGCCCCTTCAATTCCCCTCATTATAATTTCATTCCTCTTGACCCTTGAATGATCCTGAGGTGATTTTAGGAGGCCTTTTAACCCCTCCATGTGGGCTTTGTCCCTTATAACTGAGATATTGATTATCGGTGATTCTAGGTGAGTTTCCATCCTTTACCTTTTTTCCCCCTATTCTTCATTTTGGAAAGGTTGTGATTGTGTAGATTCTTATTATGGGTGATGTTATCGAGGGAAATTTATGGGGCTTATTGTTTTTTAGGTTGATCGAGGTTTTACTTGTGTTGTTTGGCTTGGTGATCATTGTTCCTTTTAATTATACTTACGCATTGATTCATAAGGATACCAAATGAGATAGAGAATCCTTATTCTCTCCTTATTTAGTGTATTTGTGATATTAATATTCTTTTTTTCTTCATTTGAGTGGATGGTAAGGACTGACTAAAGAAGATAATCAACTGGAACTAATGATATTAAAAGGGGAGGGTGTATTCACATCTACTTTATTTTGTGATATTATTAATTAGATTATGTCTATTTTATGCCAATGTTGTAAATCACTGTTATTGTTGATCCTTGTGTGTGATGTGTTTGTTATGAATTGAGAACCCTTATTGTGAATAATAGTTTGAACTCACCATTCATAAATGTTTATGTTGGTATCGGGGCACATAGTGGAAACTGATGGGCTAGGAATTTAAAATTTTTTATCATCGGAGCAACGTAACTACGTCGTCTCTAGCAATCCAATCCTTGGTAGAGGTATGAGGATATCGCTTAAATTAATCAAAGCATGAAAATTAAAATAGAACTAGTACCTCATTCGAATTAAAGTGTGTACTTCTATGGCTCATTAGTGGTGATTGTTGGTTGAAGGATATGAGGTTGAACCCCACTAGATCATTCACATATGATTCAAGAATCCATGTGCGCATTATTCATTGAATTACAGGTGCTAGTACAAACCTTCGATGATCTCTTGGACATCGTGATGATCACCGTGATAATGTTCCTTCGATACGAAGTTTTTCTTGGATCATTTTCTTGTTTAGAACATTTCTATCTCTAGAAAGAGAGAGTAGATAGAAGCTCTCATTCAATTGGAATTAACAGCGTAATGAATGAATGCCTCTCTCCTACTTATATAATGGGAGGATCAAATACCCAGAAAGGGTTCTTGACCCCTGGAAATAAAATACCCACTAAATAAGCAATAAATAAATAGTTATGAAAAACTAATTATGTCATAAATATTATTTATATTTTATCAAATACTTTTAATATATATATTAAATATTTTATGTGAAAAAATGAGTAATTAACTGGACTCGTAATTCTTGCTAATATTAAATGAACCTTGAATATTCAAATAATATTCATTCATATAATATTTTATTTTATTCACTTAAATACCTTGTGAATAATTTTAATACATAAATTCAACCCAATTATTCTATACTTTAATAATAATGAATTTATTTATTTTTCAATGATCAGTTACTTGGAAACTCTTAAAATCTATGATGGGTCCCACCATATCTAATATTCATATTCACCATAATATGGAAGAATCTTGAATGCACTATTATGTGTTACCCTCTACACCCTTATCTCGATAATAGTGAATATTATTCACAGAATAAGAGAAGAGTCTAGAAACCCATCAAGGACCTTAAAGAGATAAGTAAAAAATCATAGCAAGAAAAACCACCATATCAACACTCACTGTGTAATATAGTGTCTTTGTCTCATGATACCACATAAATAAAGATGCACACTTATTTCATCATCCATTTTTTATGTATTGTTTGTTGATCTAACTAGATAGACATACCTTAGACTACATTGGCCAAGGATTTATGAAGGTATTTCCATCCTGATCAGCCAAACCCAAGATATCACTTCCTCAACTCGAAATATACAAATTATATATTGATAATTCAACCAATATCATACCACCAATGACGTACCCAACACAAGCTACCTCACCATGACTTTATTTTCATGGTTTTTTCTTTGAATCAAAGTACACGATCAAATGGAACACATTGATAATGGTCTCAATTTAGGATACTAATACATATGTTCATAGATATGAACAAACAATTACACATGAAACATGTGGTGTTCCTATTGGAGGGTCTATCCTCATGATCTCACCTACTAGAGATCACCAAGTACGAACTTCATGAGAAGAAGCCTCAAGGCTTATGAGCCCCCAACAACTGATGGTCAGACATTAACTATGTCTAGTCAGTATAATGTATCATGACCGTAGGACATATGTTTAGTATTTCTATCATAGTATTTCGAGGTTCTCATTATAGCTTGGGAACTGCTATAACCGTTTGATATGATAATTAATCTATGAACATTACCATTTAAATAGTGGATGTAGAAATATCAATACTATAATAGTAAGTGGACATTGTGTATAACTCATTGTATACATGGTATGGTACTCGAAGTACATATCAAGTTGGTTTTAGGCACCAAATATTACAACACTCTCACTTGCACTAAATATAAATTGTTAACAATCATTGTTAGCTCTCACATTACAATATCATGTTTCTTCTAAGTCATGGTTTTAGTTTTTAGGTCTTCCACATCTCCATTGTGTGGAAATTATGCTATGTGTGAACTTGCCTCCTTAAGTAAGACTCCTCAAGAGATGTAAACCCCGAGTATATATCCTTTTTTCCACTTTCTAAACCTGACATCTTTGATAGTACTTATAAAGAATTATCTTCATGATAAAACTTTACTTACTATGTGAGATTCTGAAAACTGTAGAAAAAATGTTGCATTTTTTAAACACTACTTCTTAACTATCTCATAAGCGAAAACATACTTAGTATTTGTAGATTTGGCTACCACTGCCTTGTATGAGATTGTCTCGTTCATTAACTTAGTTTAAATATAATATTAGATCACATTTATCCAAGGAATACTAGTTTGTGTCCCCTAAAAACTAGTATCCTTTCTTCTCCATATACCAAGAACATATCCTTTTTACATCTTCAAGTGAAATTGGAAAGTTCTGACTTCATATCTTTCAATCCTCCTAGATATACCTGATATTTTCCTACCATAAAGTATATGTTGGAAATATCATTTCTCTTACATATCACGTCATAGATGATTGATCCATCACAGAATAAGATGGAATATAACTAACCACATTAATCTCCTCCCATGCCCTGTACATATCTTCTTGTAGAGATTTATGTCATGTGACATTGGTAACAATTATCTCTTGAATTTTTAAAACTTATATTTTTCAATAAGTTTTCTGTATATGTACTTCTAATTTTTCTAAGAAACATTTACATATACCTTAGTAGATGACATCCCCTAAAATGTAGGTTGCTACTATAAGTCAATCTCTGAAGATATTCCTTTATTCTAGTCCTAATTATTTGTAAGACCAATCGTTGTTTTCCATATGTTTCCAAACTTATTTTACTTTGAAAACTATGGTGCTCCCACTAATAAATTGTAGACATATGGAAAAGATTCATTCTAAATGAATATTATATGATATTTTTCTTACTTTAATCCTAAATTGGATTTCAGTAACTCGAACCTCTTATTATCATTATATGTTGTCATTATCCCTTTCTAGTTGCATCATATAGACACCTTCCACAATAAGTGGTTGTAAGAACCCAGTTTTTTCTACAAAAGACTTTGTAATATTCTTTATAATATTCCAGACCAGCGCCTTCAGACGACATGCGATTCCGAGCCCCGGAGAGGCCGAAATTAAATTTTCAGTGCGTTCACACTGGAAACGCCAAATAAATGGTATAACTTTTAAATGGAGTTCTATATCAGAGATATGAGTGTACGGATGGGTCCGGAATGGGGTGTTTACCCTAGGAATGACATAAAACATGTCGGCGCGGGATGTTTGGACCCCTCGCTCGCTTTCGGAAGGTTAAATGGATAAATTAATAAATTAATTTATTCATTTAATGGAGAAACGCTAGTATCTCTTAAAAGGTGGATCGGATTGGAAAACCGAAGGCACCTTTGAGTTTGGAGCGTGTCGTTTACCCTAGGAGGGATATAAGTTTCGCGAGCGCGGGCCGTTTGTGAAAAATGGCTCTAGCGGCGTTTTCGTAATTTAGCAGCTTCGGACGTTAAATTTTATAACTTTTTAACGGGGTCTCAGATTAAAATTCTGAGACCGCCGTTGATCTCGGAAGGTGGTGTTTACCCTAAGGGAGGCTTAACCTCGACCCTGTTGAGGGTTCGGGTTCGGGCCGACGGGCGGGTGGTTAGGCTTTTTCTATTTAAACGCTTAACTCACCCCCCCCCCTCCCTCTTCTTCTTCCCCACCTGGACAGCAGCAAGGAGGAACTCCTCCCTCTCCTCCTCCAGCTCTGGCGAGGTGACTCCGGCGAGGTGCGGTGATGCCGGCGGATCGACGCGAAGCTCCGGGCGAAGCCCAACGAGGTAGGAGGTTTTGAGCCTTTTAATTCCTGAACCTTATTTCAACCTCAATTATATGTGTTAATTGTTCTTCGATTGTCGAATCAAATCCCATGAGCACGTAGTAGTTTTTATGAGCTATCCGACGCATCTTTCGGATTCGGTTTTGGAGTTCGGAGGAACCCGCAATCATTCGCCGAAGATTGCGGGTTTGCGGAGGAGATCTGGGGTGTTCTGGTGGATAGGCGCGGTGGCCGGCCATGCCAGGAGGTGGAGTGGTGAGCCGGACGACGGCTTGAGGCGGATCGGTCGGGCGAGCGGCCAGCAGGGGCGGCTGGGCGTGCGAGGGCAACGGCGCGGCCGGTTGCGGAAGGCGGCGAGGCGGGGTCTCGGTAACTTCGGCGTAGCGCGGGCGTGCGACGGTCGTCGGCAGTAGGGCGGAGGTCGCGGCGCAGGCGGGTGCGGGGCATCGCGGTCGAGCGGCTCAGCGGGCTGGCGCGGGCGCTGGCTTCAGGCGGAGCGGAGCATGGCGGCCTCTGCGTGCGGGGGTGCCGGCGAGGCAAGGTCCAAGGCCGACCGGCTTTGCCGGTCGGTGCGCATGGGGAAGACCGGGGTCGTTGGACCCCGGCTGGCCGACAAGGACCCGCACAGGGCAGGTCCTGTTGCAAAATGGAGACCGGCCAAACGGTCGGTCTGGATTTGAAAAAAAAAGAAAAAAAATATATTAGTTTATAATAATAATAATAATAGTATTATTATTATTATTATTATTATTATGGAAATGATTTATTTTGATAAATCATTCGCAGGGCACCCAATTTGGGTACCGTCTGCGGCGACACGTCTCTTAAATTGAGATAAACTTTTTTAGATGGTTTCGGGAATTTTTAATTCCCAAAACGAGGGGCCTCTTAGGCGCGACGTGTCTGTAAGCGAATTGACGTTTTTCCGGGGATTTTGTTTTGGACGGCGCGGACGCGTTTGACGTTCGTTTTGAGCGTCGTCAGTGGCGTTGGGACCCTGGCACTGAGGCGGAGCTTACCAGGGTGGTTTCGGGCGATGCAGTCGGGGTTGAGGCGTGGGCCCCATGGCCCGTCTTTTGAGCTGCGTGCAGCTTTTAGCGACTTTTTTCTCGGACGTCCGTTCGGGGCGTGCGGGCAGTCGATGTTGGGTGTTTTTCCGAGGGCATCGTGTTGGTGCAGTCTGCCCACTGTAATCCCGCATGATGGTGCGGGGCCCATGAGGGTCGTTTGGGCGTCGACGGTGATTTTCCATCATTATCACCGGGCGAGCGTTTTGGACAAGTGAATAGTTCACCTTGTGTGATTTTTCGAGAGGATCGCAATGGTGCGATCTGTTCATTGAGTTTCAGGACTGGGATGCGGGTCCCACGTGGCACCGCTCATGTGCGGTGCGCCGGAATGCATCTTTTTCTCCGAATATCCGTTGCACTCAAGTGAGTAGTGATTTTGATGTGTTTTCCCGAGGGGATCGCAATGGTGCGATGCACCTGACTGTTTTCCGGGCCGAGGCTCGGGATCACGGGACGTCATTCGGGCATGAGGCGGTGTTGGTGACTTTTCCGTCGGATATCCATTGGAGGCGAGTAAGTAGTCGATCTCGCGTGTTTTTCCATGAGGATTACAACGGTGTGATCCTTTTGGTTGTGCGGAGCCTCTTGCGCGATCTTGTGAAAGGTGAAAATGTGAAGGTGCCCCGGGGGCGGTTCTTCTTCTGTGGTTGTAGCAGACCCTTGGCGTGTGATCGCACGCACTCCCATGTGAGTGAAGTAATGTTGGAATAGATGTGGTTGTCCCTTCCCCAGTCGTTGAGGCGGTAAGTTGGAAATGTTACGTCACGCCTTCGCGTTGACGTTAGGTGTCGTGTGCACGATAGCCTATGGGCTAGAACGAGGTATACTCTGGGAGTATACGGGAGCACTTGGAGGTACGTGTGGTTTGTACCTGAGATGTTCGTGTGCTTGGTTGGGGTTGACTTGGGGCCACACGTCATGTGGGCCCCATGTGTGTGTCGTTTTCTGCCTTACGTACTTAGACCTCTCACGACGTAGAGGGTCCTTCTGTGTGTTTGTTTGACCAGCAGGGTGGAGTTTTTTCCCTAGCTCTGTGCTCGTTTGTTGACCAGCAGGGTCGAGTGGTCTCCCCCTAGTTTCGTTCTCGATGGATCAACCAGTAGCGGTGCTAGTGACACCCCGTGATGGAACAGGCACTAAACCTCTTTTGGGAAAGTTGTTCTAGAGTTGGGTGGTTGCGTGATACCCACTCCGTGTTCGGTTGGCCAGTGTTATACCCTCCAGTAGAGATGGCCAGAGCAGTTCTGATTTTTACCCTCCAGCGGGGCTGGGAAGTGTGTTACTCATCGACTTCTTCGGGTTTACCCTCCAGCAGGGCTGGGCAGTGGGTTGCTCGCTGACTTCTAGGGTTTACCCTCCAGCAGAGACTGGGCAGTGGGTCACCCGATGCTCTTAGGGTCTACCCTCCAGCAGAGACTGGGCAGTGGGTCGCCCGACGCACTAATGGTTTACCCTCCAGTAGAGACTGGGTAGTGGGTCACCCGAAGACCTCTTAGGGTCTACCCTCCAGCAGGGATGGGCAGTGGGTCGCCCATCGTCTAGTTCTAGGTCTACCCTCCAGCAAGGCTGGGCAGTGGGTCGCCTGTCGACTTATTCTAGGTCTACCCTCCAGTGGGGCTGGGAAGTGGGTCTCCTGAAAATGTATTATGGTTTACACTCCAGCAGGGCTGGGCAGTGGGTCACCCAATATATTATTATGGTTTACCCTCCAGCGGGGTTGGGCAGTGGGTTGCCTGACGATGTATTATGGTTTACCCTCCAGCAGGGCTGGGCAGTGGGTCACCCGATATCATATTATGAATTACCCTCCAGTAGGGCTGGGCAGTGGGACACCTGTTGGCATTCCAGGCTCAGTCCTTTCTACTAGGCTAGCATGTGGCTTTCCTCTGTGATTACTGGAGCGGGACCCCTGGTTACGGGTCAGTGTTTTGACGACCTTGACTTTGAGGAGACCTCTCGACTGTAGGGCAGTGACGAGGTGTGGTTTGACTTTCCCTAGAACTCTTCAGTACAAGGGGCGCTTTCCCCCACCAAGACGCGTCCTTGTGACGCGTCCTAAAATCGTGCGGGCGAGTCAGTGCTGCCCAAAGCGGATAGTGTCAAGGTGCGGTGGCTTGAGCCCCTTGACTTGTAGTTCGGGGCAGATGTGCGAGATGCTGGGCATCTATGATGGTGTTACTTCTAGGACCGTTGGATACTCTTTCCTTGGGCTGAGCTACAGGATGGAGATCCCCTTACGATGTTGTTCGGGCTTCTTGCTGAGCATAAGGATATGTATATACCTTGTTCCAGTACCCACTTCTTGGGTTTGGTTACTCTCCTTCCAGGAGAGGCGAAGACGCGCGGGGTATGTCACGTGCTTTCCGTGTCTAGATTATTGTGACTAGATGAGTTTACTCTCCTGCTATAGGTAGCAAAGACTCGATGGTAAGTTCATCTTCTCACTGTTTCCAGCTCCTTGTGTCTGGACGAGTCTAACTTCTTTCCACTTGTTGGGTTGAGATGGACTCTTCACTGTACTCTTTACTTCAGTTGTACCCTTTCTACTTTCCCTATTCGATCTACTGCTCACCCGTCGATACCTCCTTTGTTTCTCCCTCGAGCCTTCGGGGTATCCTAATGAGTATTTTTATACTCACCCCTTCTTGGGCTTTGCCCGCACTTGGCGTGCTCTTGCAGACGACGGACAGGTGGAGCATTACTTCAGTGGAGTGTAGGATCTTGGGAGCTTGGACCACGTGTGGTGGTCGTGGCCGGGTTCTAGGTGGGAAACCCGCCATCTGTTTCTTTTTGTTTACTGTTGCCAGGTTGTGGCACTTTTTGGCTGGGCGCGTGTTTTTCCCCTTTTCTTTTCATTTTATCTTCATCTTGTACTTTGTACTGTTTAGAGGTGGATGCACATTTGTGGTTTATATATAGCAGTTACTCTTTTACTATTATTGTCTTTTCTTTTTTTACTATGCACTATTGCATTGAGTGTGATGTGTGTGTGTGTACAGGTACTTAGGCAAATGCCTCCCCGAGTTATTGTGCCTTCGGCGCTGGTCGCCAGCCCCTGGCCTATGGAGGCGGGCCTGGGGTAGTTGCGGCTCGAGCCCGGGTAGGGTCGGGTCGTGACAAAGTGGTATCATAGGTGGTTCGTTCCTCGGGACGTTGTGTGGACATCCCTAAAATGAAAAGAAATGGTTGGGATATAGGGCAACAGTGTTAATGTGTCTCGAGAGTGGATCTCAGGCCAGGGAGTCCAGTGATGGTGCGGCGGCCGACGTATCCATTCACCAGGACCCTGATAACCCGCTTGTCGACTTAGCATGCTGAGACACTCGTTGCAGGGCAAAATTGGTTGTGCATCACATAGGACTGAGTCTTGACTGTCCTTCTTGATTCAGCTCCCCATCGTTGATATTGGTATATACATATATTCTCATCTGATTGCGGCACTCCTTGATAATATTCAGGATGTCTCCGCAAAGACAGCCAGCCAAGATACCAGCTTGGGTGTGTGACGACGACCCTGTGAGCTACGAGGCCTCAGTCCAAAACCCATCATGCGAGCCCTTTCTTTGGGTGGGCCGGTAGCAGCACCCCCACCTATTGAGCAGTAGGCAGTTTCAGTATAGCAGGATGAGCTTTAGCGCAGGTTAAGCGCTCTCCATGAGTTCCAGCGGCAGAGACCGCTGAGGTTCAGTGGTGATCCAGACCCTCAGGCAGTAGAGGTTTGTCTAGAGATAGTGGTTTACCTTTTCAGGCTTGTTCAGACACTGACAGATCATAGAGTGGCTTTGGCAGCCACCCCTTTTTGTGGAGCAGCTTGGCGTTGGTGGAGTCTGGTGACTCAGTTTTTTGACGAGTTGTCGCTTTCATGGGGGTACTTTCAGTTTTTGTTCCGTGATGAGTTTTGACCATCCTGCTTTTGCTCCTTTCGGATTCAGGAGCTCTTGTAGTTTCAGCAGGGAGGGATGACGGTGGCCGAGTACGCGGCTAGTTTTGCAGACCGTGCATGCTTTTACCCGGACTTGGTCCGTGACGACAACATCCGAGAGCGGAAGTTTGAGCAGGGTCTCCGCAGAGAGATTTGTGTTGTCATAGTACCCTTGGGAATTTCCACATATACCGGGGTGCTAGAGTAGGCGCTGGTGACAGAGGGCTTCCTGTTATGTTTTAGAGTTGGTGGTGGAAGCAGGCACGTCGGAGCTGAGACGTCTACCGCAGCTAGTGGGCGTCGGCAAGCAGGACCTCGACGCAGGTGGCCTTTCCACTACCGGTTTTGGAGATGTGTTCGTATACCACTGTGGTGGAAAAGTGCGGGGCCTTAGTCGAGGGTGCCCTTCTGAGAGTGGGCTCTGGGCCGTGGTCGTACACCACAGTGGCGCCAGAGGGCACCAGTATAACCCAGAGGGAGTTGGTGCTATGTTTGTGACGGTCGAGGTCACTTGGCACGAGACTGCCCAACCTGAGTTGCTGAGAGCTTCGGGCAGGCAGCAGGCGCACCACCACAGCAGAGGCAGCGCCATGATCGGAGTGGTACCCAGAGAGGTGGTGCTAGTAGAGGAGCGGGAGGAGCTGGTAGTGGGGTATGGATTTACAAGATCTCCCTATCACCACTAGGCGGTACACGTCAGGCTCTGGGAGCTAACGGTTGGGACCACGGACAGCCGCGAGATTTGGATGTCTACGATCCTACAGAGCATGGGATGGTGAGAGGTACCCCTTGCGACTCTTCTACTTTTTGCAGTAGAATTGTTAGGCTCTACGTGTGAAAGGATTTTCTCCCTGCTCCTTGTTTGAGGTGTTACCAGGGTGACGCAGGGCGTCAGGTGTAACCCTATGTTGGTAAGGAAAAATGTGTGAGACCTTTTCCTTTAGTCGATGGTGTTGACTCCTTCGCCTTTTGAGCGTGTAAGAGAGCATCAACTGTGGAAATCTTGTGTGATCAGATATCCTTGGGTGTTTCACCATATGGATATTCTGAAGGAGGGAATCACCGGGCCATTTCCCAGGTGCGGGCGGTGATTCCAGTCGCGGCGTGCGATGTAAGGGTTTGACGGGGGAGGTGAGCTACCCCCGAGGGCCTTCGGGCCATTTGAGACCGTGCAAAGGGATGGCGAGGTACCCTATTGCCTTGACCTAACCCCAAAGTCTGGAGTAGGTGCACAGCCTCGGCATGGGCCGACCTCGCGTAAACGGATCGATCCTTTGGTCTGTGTGCGGTGACGCAGAGCTGTACGTGGGTTCTTCTGGGTATGTGAAAGCCCGGTGTGGGCTTAGTACCCTATGTTTCTCCCTAGTTTTGCTTTTTAGGGACGAAAAGCTTGAAGGAGGTAATGATGTAAGAACCAGGTTTTTGCTACGAAAGACTTTGGAATATTCTTGATAATATTCCGGAGCAGCGCCTTCATACGGTGTGCGATTCCGAGCCCCGGAGTGGCCGGAATTAAATTTGCAGTGCGTTCACACTGGAAACGCCAAATAAATGAGATAACTCCTAAACGGAGTTCCGAATCAGATATCCGAGTGTACGGATGGGTCCGGAATGGGGTTTTTACCCTAGGAATGACATAAAACATGTCGGCACGGGATGTTTGGACCCCTCGCTCGCTTCTGGAAGGTTAAACGGATAAATTAATAAATTAATTTATTCGTTTAATGGTGAAATGCTAGTATCTCTTAAACGGTGGCTCGGATTGGAAAACTGAGGGCACCGTTGAGTTCGGAGCGTGCCGTTTACTCTAGGAGGGGTATAAGTTTCGCGGGCGCGGGCCGTTTGTGAAAAATGGCTCCAGGGGCGTTTTCGTAATTTAGCGGCTTCGGACGTTAAATTTTATAACTTTTGAACGGGGTCTCGGATTAAAATTTTGAGACCTCCTTTGTGCTTGGGAGGTGGTTTTTACCCTAAAGGAGGCTTAACCTCGACCCTGCTGAGGGTTCGGGTTCGGGCCGACGGGCGGGTGGTTAGGCGTTTTCTATTTAAACGCTTAACTCAGCCCCCCTCCCTCTTCTTCTTCCCCAACTGGACAGCATCAAGGAGGAACTCCACCCTATCCTCCTCCATCTCCGGCGAGGCGACTCCGGCGAGGTTCGGTGATGCCGGTGGATCGACGCGAAGCTCCGGGCGAAGCCCAGCGAGGTAGGAGGTTTTGAGCGTTTTAATTCCTGAACCTTATTTCAACCTCAATTATATGTGTCGATCGTTGTTCGATTGTCTAATCAAAGCCCATGAGAATGTAGTAGTTTTTATGAGCTATCTGACGCATCTTTCGGATTCGGTTTTGGAGTTCGGAGGAACCCGCAATCATTCGCCGAAGATTGCGGGTTTGCGGAGGAGGTATGGGGTGTTCCAGCGGGTAAGCACGGCGGCCGGCCATGCCAGGCGGCGGCGCGGTGAGTCGGACGGCGGATTGAGGTGGTTCGGTCGGGCGAGCGGCCAGCAGGGGCGGCTGGGCGTGCGAGGGTGATGGCGCGGCCGGTTGCGGACGGCGGCGAGGCGGGGTCTCGGCGGCTTCGGCGTAGCGCGGGCGTGCGACGGTCGTCGGCAGCAGGGCGGAGGTCACGACGCAGGCGGGTGCGGGGCATCGCGGTTGAGCGGCTCGGCGGGCCAGCGCGGGTGCTGGCTTCAAGCGGAGCAGAGCATGGCGGCGTCTGCGTGCGGGGGCGCCGGCGAGGCGAGGTCCAAGGCCGACTGGCTTTGCCGGTCAATGCGCATGGGGAAGACCGGGGTCGTCGGACCCCAGCTGGCCGAAAAGGACCCGCACAGGGCGGGTCCTGTTGCAAAATGGAGATCGGCCGAACGGCCGGTCTGGCATTGAAAAAAAAAGAAAAAATATATATTAGTTTATAATAATAATATTATTATTATTATTATTATTATTATTATTATTATTATGGAAATGATTTATTTTGATAAATCATTCGCAGGGCGCACAATTTGGGTACCGTCTGCGGCGACGCGTCTCTTAAATTGAGATGAACTTTTTGAGATGGTTTCGGGAATTTTTAATTCCCGAAACGAGGGGCCTTTGAGGCGCGACGCGTCTGTAAGCGAATTAACGTTTTTTCGGGGATTTTGTTTTGGACGGCGCGGACGCGTCTGACGTCCGTTTTGAGCGTCGTCAGTGGCGTTGGGACCCTGGCACTGATGCAGAGCTTACCAGGGTGGTTTCGGGTGATGCAGCCGGGGTTGAGGCGTGGGCCCCATGGCCCGTCTTTTGAGCTGTGTGCAACTTTTAGCGAATTTATCCTCGGACGTCCGTTCGGGGCGTGCGAGCAGTCGATGTTGGGTGTTTTTTCGAGGGCATCACATTGGCGCAGTCTACCCACTATAATTCTGCACGATGGTGCGGGGCCCACGAGGGTCGTTTGGGCGTCGACGGTGATTTTCCATCATTATCACCGGGCGACCGTTTTGGACAAGTGAATAGTCCACCTTGTGTGCTTTTTCGATAGGATCGCAATGGTGTAATCCATTCGTTGAGTTTCGGGACTGGGATGTGGGTCCCACGTGGCACCACTCGTGTGCGGTGCGCCGGAATGCATCTTTTTCTCCGGATATCCGTTGCACTCAAGTGAGTAGTGCTTTTGATGTGTTTTCCTGAGGGGATCGCAATGGTGCGATGCGCCCGACTGTTTTCGGGGTCGAGGCTCGGGATCACGGGACGTCGTTCGGGCGTGAGGCAGTGTTGGTGACTTTTCCGTCGGATATCCATTGGAGGCGAGTAAGTAGTCTATCTCACGTGTTTTTCCGTGAGGATTACAACGGTGTGATCCGTTTGGTTGTTCGGAGCCTCTTGCACAATCTTTTCAAAGGTGGAAATGTGAAGGTGCCCCGGGGGCGGTTCTTCTTCTGTGGTTGTAGCAGACCCTTGTCGTGTGATCGCGCGCACTCCCGTGTGAGTGAAGTAATGCTGGAATAGATGTGGTTGTCCGTTCCCCGGTCATTGAGGTGGAAAGTCGGAAATGTTATGTCACACCTTCGCGTTGACGTTGGGTGTCGTGTGCACGATAGCCTATGGGCTGGAACGAGTTATACTCTGGGAGTATACAGGAGCGCTTGGAGGTACGTGCGGTTTGTACCTGAGATGTTCATGCGCTTGGTTGGGGTTGACTTGGGGCCACATGTCGTGTGGGCCCCATGTGCGTGTCGTGTTCTGCCTTACGTACTTCGACCTCTCGCGACGTAGAGGGTCCTTCTGTGTGTTTGTTTGACCAGCAGGGTGGATTTTTTCCCCTGGCTCTGTGCTCATTTGTTGACCAGTAGGGTCGAGTGGTCTCCCCCTGGTTTCGTTCTCGATGGATCGACCAGTAGCGCTGCTAGTGGAACCCCGTGATGGAACAGGCGCTGAACCTCTTTTGGGAAAGTTGTTCTGGAGTTGGGTGGTTGCGTGATACCCACTCCATGTTCGGTTGGCCAGTGTTATACCCTCCAGTAGAGATGTCCAGAGCAGTTCTGATTTTTACCCTCCAGCGGGGCTGGGTAGTGGGTTACTCATCGACTTCTTCGGGTTTACCCTCCATCAGGGATGGGTAGTGGGTTTCTCGCTGACTTCTAGGGTTTACCCTCCAGCAGAGACTGGGCAGTGGGTCACCCGACGCTCTTAGGGTCTACCCTCCATCAGAGACTGGGTAGTGGGTCGCCCGATGCACTTATGGTTTACCCTCCAGTAGAGACTGGGCAGTGGGTCACCCAACGACCTCTTAGGGTCTACCCTCCAGTAGGGTTGGGCAGTGGGTCACCCGTCGTCTAGTTCCAGGTCTACCCTCCAGCAAGGCTGGGCAGTGGGTCATTTTTCGACTTATTCCCGGTCTACCCTCCAGCAGGGCTGGGCAGTGGGTCGCCTGATGATGTATTATGGTTTACCCTCTAGTAGAGCTGGGCAGTGGGTCACCCAATATCTTATTATTGTTTACCCTCCAGTAGGGCTGGGCAGTGGGTCGCCTGATGATGTATTATAGTTTACCCTCCAGCAAGGTTGGGCAGTGGGTCACCCGATATCATATTATGAATTACCCTCCAGCAGGGCTGGGCAGTGGGACACCTGTTGGAATTCCAGGCTCAGTCCTTTCTACTAGGCTAGCCTATGGCTTTCCTCTGTGATTACCGGAGCGGGACCCCTGGTTACGGGTCAGTGTTGTGACGACCTTGACTTTGAGGAGACCTCTCGACTACAGGGCAGTGACGAGGTGTGGTTTGACTTTCCCTAGAACTATCAAGTATGAGGGGTTCTTTCCCCCAACGAGACACATCCTTGTGATGCGGCCTAAAACCGTGCGGGCGAGTCAGTGCCGCCCAAAGCAGATAGTGTCAAGGTGCGGTGGCTTGAGCCCCTTGACTTGTAGTTCGGGGCAGACGTGCGGGATGTTGGGCATCGATGATGGTGTTACTTCTGGGACCGTTGGATACTCTTTCCTTGGGCTGATCTACGGGATGGAGATCCCCTTACGACGTTGTTCGGGCTTCTTGATGAGCATAAGGATATGTATATACCTTGTTCCAGTACCCACTTCTTGGGTTTGGTTACTCTCCTTCCAGGAGAGGCGAAGACGTACGGGGTATGCCACGTGCTTTCCGTGTCTATCTTCTCGTGATTGGACGAGTTTACTCTCCTGCTACAGGTAGAAAAGACTCGATGGGAAGTTCATCTTCTCACTGTTTCCAGCTCCTTGTGTCTGGACGAGTCTACCTTCTTTCCACTTGTTGGTTTGAGCTGGACTCTTCACTGTACTCTTTACTTCAGTTGTACCCTTTCTACTTTCCCTGTTCGATCTACTACTCACCTGTCGGTACCTCCTTTGTTTCTCCCTCGAGCCTTCGGGGTATCCTACTGAGTATTTTTATACTCACCCCTGCTTGGGCTTTTCCCGGACTTGGCATGCTCTTGCAGACGACGGACAGGTGGAGCGTGACTTCAGTGGAGTTTAGGAGCTTGGGAGCTTAGACCGTGTGCGGTGGTTGTGGTCAGGTTCCAGGTGGGAGACCCGTCAGCTGTTTCTTTTTGTTTACCTGTTGCCGGGTTGTGGCACTTTTTGGCTGGGCACGTGTTTTGCCCCTTTTCTTTTCAGTTTATCTTCAGCTTGTACTTTTTACTGTTTAGAGGTCGATGCTCATTTGTGGTTTATATATAGCAGTTACTCTTTTACTATGCTTGTCTTTTCTTTTTTACTCTGTACTATTTCATTGATTGTGTTTCGTGTGTGTACAGGTACTTAGGCAAAGGCATCCCCAAGTTATTGTGCCTTCGGCACTGGTCGCCAGCCCCTGGCCTATGGAGGCGGGCCTGGGGTAGTTTTAGCTCGAGCCTGGGTAGGGTCAGGTCGTGACAGTGGTCCTGACATCCAATTCCCAATTTTAATGATCTTAGAATGTAGTTGTGGAAAGTAAAATTCTAATGGATTTAGGCATAAAAACTTGGTATAAACAATCGACCCTTATTAGTACCATGATTGTACCATCCATGTATTGTTTCACTTGAATACCCACCACGGTATTAAAAACAATAAGCCTCATGTAAATTGATAAATAGAATCCAATATTGAATTTTAATTGATCTTGTAAATCTTTGATAATTGTAATATATTTCTTACTTGTAGAAATTATTATTCTCAATGAATAATGTATCACTATCCATGGTGAATATAAAACCAATACTATGATTCTAACCTCCCTATGCATTATGTGTCTCTCGAACATTACTTTTCCACAACTCTTATGGGACTTGTTCCTATTCAAACTACTTGTGAATCTCCGACATTGACTAAACCCAAGTCAATTTTTTCTCCCACTATCTCAAGTAGATATGTGCACCATTTTTATATAAATGTATCCTATCACTAGACTACAGCTTTTATATCATTGGTATTTCTATAATATCCTAAGAAAACTTTATGATAATTACTTTAGAAGCACATTGTGTTTTTCTTGATGTAAGTTTTCTTATATTTTAACAAACGCTTTGCATCTAAAAACATGTTCTTATGATATAATGGGTTTATATCATACTATAACTCATATGATATCCATTGGTCATTATATTTTGTATATGATTATGGGATAACTTCTCTATTTACAAATCATGTCACAGAAAATGGATGTATATCAATGCATGGGTTTCAACATTGACACTCCTTTTACCTACATCATGAATCTGATTTGTATAAGAAAACGTGAATTTAGGAATTTCATTGTCTCCTTGGTGGCGATGGTTCCTTTCTCATTCTCTATCTTCTTTGGGCTTCCTATTTTCAGGTTCTTTCTCTCTGGGTTCTTTGGAGTTGTCCCATTTTCCCCTCTTTTATCCCTGCTTTACCGATCTATCCATACACACGCAACCCAATCATGGTTGGGTGTGTTGGGTTTTTAGATGGGTTTGGGACTGTGGTGATGGAATTAATGGAAACACAGGTTTCTTTGTTTTAATGGATTATTCCCTTGGTTTCTCTCAATTTGTCTAGGGTTTCTCATTAGGGTTTCAGTCCTAGTTTCTCATTATGGTGTCAATCATGATCGTCACTTCTTCATTACTGTTTCTTCTAGTTATGGATTTCTTTCTCTATTTTCCCTTAGGTTTTCTATCCCTGTGTTTCTCTCTTTCATTCCATGTAAGTTTATGTTCATCATTTCCCTTTATCTGTCGCTCTATCCTGCTCTGGCTTCCTTGTCCCATAATCTATTCCAGGTCGGTCGGTTGCATCGGATTCCAAGGGAGTTTTAGGATGTGTTTGAGGAGTGGTAATAGTTCCTGGGAAGCATGACAAGTGGTGGATTTCTCTCATTACTATGTTCTTTTGGTTTTTCCCTTTGATGATGGCTCTGGTTCTCCTTGGTGGTTGTCGGTGTTCACGATTGTGTCATGCTACTTCTTTATGCAGTTCGGTGATGAGGGATCTAGAAAAGGATCTACATTTAATGACATATTCTCAATGGACTGCGACATTCTCCGGTGGGTAGGTATGGTGTTTTGATGATGATGATGACAGTGTAAATGGATTTGTGAAAATGGTAGTGATGATGATGATGCAGAACCATGTGAGATAGCAGAGAAGATAACCAGAGGTGGGGGATTCTGGTGGGCCTTGCCAGTGTTGTGAATATGGGGAGGTGAAAGGACAGGGCGTTCTACATTATGGGTTTGCAACTTGAGGTGGGTTTGTTTCTCAAGATGTCTCTTGAACCGAGATGGGTGATGACGACACTTAGTTTTTAATTTTAAATATTGGCAACGTGTTGTTTTTTGTCTACCCTTTTGAAATGTTAGTTTACAACTAATTGATAAAACACAATATTATTGAATATTTTATTGATAATAAATAAAATTATTTCCTCACATTGTACTTAATATGTTTATTTATAGAATATTTGGGATTAGATCATTCATTTGAAAATTTGATGTAAATTCCAATTTTACCCTTTTAAAATTCACTGTTGTATTTCTGGCATAAATATTTTTTTGTAAATTATTTTGACTTAAAATTTTGTAACTGTGTTTCTGACATAATGGGATACAAATTCTATTCATAACATGGGAGATATATCGTGCATTTGAGTGGTCTAAATGTACCATGAAGTCAAAGCTGGACTGGATTCACCTGATTGGATATCACTTCAGTGTTTGGAATTTATATTCTTTATCTATTCTTGGATTGGTCCCAAATTTGGAGGGGAGCTTGAAGACCCAATTACACAAAAATCATCCTTCTAGAATGATGGATAAATCACGTGTTTTTTAGGTCAAATATTCAGTGGAAGTCCGAATTTCCATTTCACACTTAAAAAAGTTTTGTAACCCTAGCCCTCACAAACTCTATTTAAAAAGAAATTTTCACTCTTTGGGAGGGTTTCTAGAGGATTTGGGAAGGTATGACCAAATTTTTGTCTCCTGGGAGCATCTCAAACCTCCTAGAAGTAGTAAGGACTTGTGTAAAGAACTCTTCTAAGAAGGCTCTCCTCTCCCACCTCCACTTTGTGTTTATTTGTTTCCATGATTGTATCTTGAATTTTTCTTCAAATAATCTTCTATGTTATTATATTTTCATATTATTATTTTTATTCTTGGGCTGGAATCTAATATTGGAGATGATATTGGGTGTTCCCCTTTCAATCCATTGATTATGAAAAACATCTCCATGATGACATCTCCACCCATGGAAGATTGATTTCATTAATAGTCAATTTAATCCCAATTTCCTTAATTTATTTACTTTGAGTCCATAAACATACTGAAATTCAGAAATTATAATCAATTAATTTATTTTTAAATTCTAAGTAACTCGATCAATTTTTACTTGACCGTGTGGTCTAACTTGTGTAAACCGTGTGAGTGAAACTTCAGTCACAAAAATCAAATCAACTTGGGATAAAATTGTAGGGTTAAAGTCTCATCCCTAAGCATAATTAATTATCAAATCTAGGGAGGATATGCTTCCCTAATTTACCATTGACCATAATTTGGCTTTCGGATCACAATCAAAGTAGGGTGTTGTGATTGGAAGTCCTGAAGTTGACTGAAGGCTCATTTTTTCAATATTTCTGGTCATGTTAATTTCTGTAGGGTTCAGGGGTTGACAAGGTTAAGGGATTACAATTAAATGAATTCTATTCACATGGTATAATGATAAATTAATGGTGAATGGGGTATATTATATTGACTACGTCTTCTTATATAAGTGTTTTTAAAGAAATTTTGTCTTTGATTATTCCTTCTCGTTTGTTGTTTAGTTTATTGTATGAAAGTCACTAAACCAAACCCCCCATATTGTGTTTCATTTGTTTTCACTTATTTTATTGTTTAATTCAAAAGGTTGTTTAATTAAATTCCTCCTTGAGATAACAACCTAGGTCATCCAATGTGTTTCACTTAGTAAAATCACAAATATTTTTTGAGAGCGTGCGTGACAATGCTCATCACTAATCCTTAAAGCAGAATTTTAGAAAATGAAAAAAATGGATTTGTAAAGAATGTTTGGTCAAGATATTCTTCTGCACACCAGCCCAAAAAAATAATAACTTATGACCATGCATATACCATACTTTACTTTCACATTTCTTAATAAACAATTAAAGGAATCTAATGAAGTATATTTATCACTAGATTTCCCTTCTAATAGTTCGCACGCTCTGGCCAAATTTATTCTAAAAGATATATGGAATTCCATTATTTATAAAGGTTTATTTGTCCAAAACTAAGTACATAAGTGTTTCTATAATACATAAGGTATTTAAATCTAATGATTCTAAAACCATATTTAGTATACCCTTGAAAACTACTTAGTTTTTCTCAAAAAAATTATTATCTTTCCAAAACTAGGTATAAATGAGTCTTAAATTTTGTATTCATCAGGTATTGGAAATGATTCAATCATTAATAAAGTATTGGTTTAGTATCAAACACCAAAAATAACATTCATTCTAGAATTATAATAATGTCTCTTTGTTTCCAAAGGACATGTGAGATAAATTTTCTGGTAATATTTAACAAAAGTTCAACAAGAACCATTAAATTTACAATTAGAAGTTTTGTGTTTCTCATCACTGACTTAGGAACCACCCTTTCTTAGATACTTGTATAACACACCATACTTCAAGTAACATTTCATTACTTTCTCAGTTACTGTAAGGACCCAGGCCCAATTTCCCAAAGCCTATGCCTTATTTGATTATATTGGCATACATACAAGGAATACGAATTCCGAAGGACCAAGTAGTTTAGTATTATTGGAAACAAGATATATACATAAGTTCAACTTTACATATGGAAAGGAAAAAACAACACTAAATTATTCTACTAGCAACATCATGTCTCCTAGATTATGCTTGCATTTCATTCATAATTTACTTCTTCATGTCCTGAGAAAAATGAAACATAAGAAAGGGGTGAGCTCAAATTCTCAGTAAAAGTAAGAAATATAGTGTAAGATAGCATAAACATAAGACATGGTGAATAATTGAAAACACATGCCTTTAATAATGAACTTGAACACATTATGGAAGAAATATGATCTGAGTAAATAATTCCATAATAAAACATAATCATGGGTATTCTACTAGTCTAATAACTACATGAACTTCAAATAATAGCATCATAATGAGGGAGGTGCATATATCGGACATCATAACCATACCGTCCAAGCCTCGTGCTAGGACCATAAATAATCATTTTGTCAAGGCCTCGTGCCAAGACCATAGTTTGTCTCATGAGACCTACCGATACATCGAGGGGTTATAGAGGGCCCCACCCATCACATAATAATTCCAATGAATTCCTCATATGATCAGGGATAAACATAAACAACATATACATTCATATTGAAACTATCATATGAAATGTAACTAACTTTCCCCAATCATTAAATATAAAACACTAACCATTCCGAGTAATATGGTGAATGGTTTTAGGATAGTTCATCCACAATAGAGTTATTCATATACCATTAAATAAAATATGGTAGATGAATTCATAAATTATTAAACCCAATAATACATAATAAACAACGAGAGTGTTGAATCAAACAAAAATACTCTTATAAGATCATTAAGCACTCTTGAGATAAATACTCTATTATTTTGAAAAGAAGAGTTATTTTGGAAAAATAATTGTATAAAACCAGAAGTGAAGTAAGATATTATTTTCATAATAAAATTGGTGATTTTATAAATATAATGGTTTCCAAAAACAGATTAGATATTTTCCTTGAAAATGGGTAAGAATTTGAGATATTCCCTTGAATCGAGCTTGTATTTTGAAATCAATTTTTAAACTTCCCTTTAAAACATGTAAATATCGATAAAATAAGGAAGTGTTAAAGTTGGTAATCATATATATAATACTAACACAGAATTTATGAGGAGTATATAACAATAAATAATAATTTCATTGAGGTAATTAGACAATGAAAGTAACCTGAATGAAACTAGGAATTCGAGTGGAAAAAACCCTTACCTTAACTCCGAACGTGTTCCTCTATCGAACTTAAGCTCATAGAATATTAAATTATACTTATTAATAACTTATTTAATAACATATTATAAATTTATTTAGTTTATCATAATTATGTTTAGTTCATTTATGTCTTTATTGATAAGTTATTGTATTGAATTCTGTCATTCCGGAGTGTTCATTTTCTTTATTTGCATATTTGGTTCACTTGTTTTTAAGTATGTGGAATAGATGTAAATATCCATAATTTAAATTACATATTATTTATGAACATAAATAGGTGTTATTGGTCAATTATATATCTTGGATACATGGAAATAGGATGAATTATTATATATAACTTTAATGATAATTGTTTCTGTTAATTTGTGGGTTTTGATTACAATGAACTCATTTTTCTTTATAACTTAATACCATTTGTACAAAGGGATTAAATAATCTTACATAGGTTATATAACATATATAATAATCTGGTTCAACCATAAAAATAATGGTTTCATGACCATAATTGAGAATGATAATAGAAATCAAAATCCCATCATCCTTGAATGTGGAAAATTGACACTTCTCAGATAGTGTTCTTGCTACTAGTATAAAAAAAAGTAAAAGGAAGAGATGATGATAAATTATTCCACTATCATGACAACATTCTAGTACATGTAAGGTAATGGTGTTATCACAAATTTTGGATAAGTAGAGGTAATTGAAAAATAAAACAAATGAACTTGAAAGGAAAGAGAAAGAATTGAAAAGAGGAATTTACCTCTTGAACCAAACTTCCTTGAGAGCCTCCTTAAGGGAGAGTTTTTGGTCTTTTTATGAGACCAAATCTTTCTGGATGTGGGAGAGGAGGTTAGGAGGGTATTTGGATAGAATTTGGAGAGGGAACAAGGCTTGAGAGGAGTGAAGAGAAGAGGGAGTGAGAGGGGGGGTTTATAGTGGAGGAGAGAGGGGATTTCTTAATATAAAATTCATTAATTTATTATTTCCCCAAAGGAATAGTGAGTCTTCCATGACCAATAATAGTAATTTTATCATGTGATCCCAAACCAAGTGGGATTACATCAGCAGAAAATCACACATGACTCTATAATTAGTGTATTTATCTTAATTTTGTAAATTATGGTATGTCACTATTCATCAAAAAATCAAGTATTTCAGGAAAATCCCAAAAATTCACCCCAACCATTTTTTGATGTTTAAAATCCAAAAATGAAGTCCATTTTTCAAAAATAATTTTCTAAATATGATTAATTTAATATTTAATTAAAATCATAATTTATTCTTAAAACAACAGTTTTAAAACATTCTTTTACTTATTCCAAAGCAAAGGTATATCGTACTTTCACTTGAATATTATTTATATACTATCATAGGAAAGGTTACTATTCATTAGAGTATATCACTATTCATAGGGGTATGTTACTATTCATAAGGGTAGGTTACTATTCACCAAAAAATAAGTTTTTTCTTGTTGGACTCCAAATAACTTACTGATCGCAACTATGTATGTCAGATTTTTGAAATTCACATCACATAAGTGACAAACCTATGTTTTAAGGGTCACGTAGCACTTATTAGTTAATTATGTTGTGATCTCATGTGATGATGACATATTTATAAGCAAGAAATTTCCAAAAAAAAATATTAGGTCGTTACATCCTCCCCTCGTTACAAAAATTTCACCCTCAAATTTTCATTTTACAATCTAGGCCAAGAACTGGTGGTGGTAATTTTCCTTCATTGATTCTTCTAGTTCCCAAGTTGCCTCTTCGTACTTATGGTTTCTCCATAGTACCTTGAACATATGAGTAGTCTTGTTGCGTAGAACTTTGTCTCTACGATCTAAGATTTTCACTAGCTGCTCCTCATAGGAAAGATCATCCTCCAACTGTACCACCTCTGAAGAGAGTACATGTGAAAGGTCTGGTATTTACTTCCTTAAGAGGGATACATGAAAGACACCATGTGCCTTCGACAAGGTAGATGGAAGTGCCAGTCGATAGGTCACAGCTCCGACTCGATCAAGGATCTCGAAGGGGCCAATAGACCTTGGACTTAGCTTTCCTTTCTTCCCAAACCGCATAACCTTCTTCCATGGAGATAGGCATAGAAATACTAGGTCTCCAACTTTGAACTCAAGGTCTCATCGACAGTTATCCTCATAACTCTTTTTTCGACTTTGGGCTGCTTTGATATGCTGCTGAATGGTTTTCACCTTCTCCACCATTTCTTCAACCAATTCAGGTCCTGGCATCTTTCGCTCACCGACTTCATCCCAACATGTCAGTGTTCTTCACCTTTTCACATAAAGGGCTTCATATGGTGCCATACGGATGCTTGAGTAGAAACTATTATTTTAGGATAATTCAACCAGTGGAAGATGTTGGTCCCATCCTCCTTTGAATTCCATAGAATATGCTCTCAACATGTCTTCCAGTGTCTGAATAGTTCACTCAGATTGGCCATCAGTTTGAGGATGATATACCGTACTGAATTTCAGTTCAGTGCTTAAATCATGTTGGAGACTTTTCCAGAACTTCGAGGTGAAACTAGGATCGTGATCGGATACAATAGAGAGTGGTACTCCATGCATCCTTACCACTTCTTTGATGTAAATCCATGCAAGTTGATCAAATGAGAAGTCCTCTCGAATCGCGATAAATTGAGATGTCTTTGTAAGACAATCCACAACGACCCATATATCATTGTTTCCTTTAGATGTCCTTGGAAGTCCAGTGACAAAGTCCATGGTAATGTTCTCCCACTTCCATGATGGTATGGGTAGTAGTTGCATCATTCCCTTAGACTTTTGTCTCTCAGCCTTCACTTGTTGACATACCAAGCACTTTGATGTATATTCATCAATCTCCCTTTTTATATTGTCCCACAAAAAGTTTTCTCTGAGATCTCGATACATATTTGTGCTACCAGGATGTATAGAAAAATTAGAGCTATGAGCATCATCCAACAGTTCTCTCTTTAGCTCAGGAATAGCGGGAACACAAATCATCTTCCCTAATTTTAAAATTCCTCCTTCATATGTGAAGTCAGTCAACTTTACATTATTTATAGATTTAATTTTCTTTTGAAACTCCTAATCATCAGCCTGAGAACATTTTATCCTCTTTAGTAAAAAAGGTTGGACAACCATTTGAAAAAGTAGTGATGTGCTACATTCCTTGATAATTCCCATATTTATCTTTACTAGATCCATGAACATAGGATCCCTTTTAACTCTCATCTTGTTCAGAATTCCATGGTCCTTTCTAATCAAAGAATCTTCTACCTTATTTGCTTTCCCCGGGTGGTAGTGTATTGTGCAATCATAATCTTTGAATAGCTCAATTCACCTCCTTTATCTCATGTTGAGTTCTTTCTATGAGAATATATACTTCAAACTCTTATGATCTGTATATATCTCACATTTTTATCCATAGAGTTAATGTCTCCAAATCTTCAGAGAAAATATTACCGCTGATAACTCAAGATCATGAGTTGGATAGTTTTGTTCATGAATTTTTAGCTGCCTAGATGCATAGGAAATCACTCGATCATTCTGCATAAGGACACAACCAAGTCCTTTATTTGATGCATCGCTATAGATCACAAACCCATCATTCCCCAATGGTAGGGTTCAGATCAGAGCATTCACTAACCTCCTCTTCAATTCTTCAAAACATTCTTCACATTCCTTTGTCCGTACAAACTTAACTCCTTTTCGTGTGAGCTTGGTCATTGGGTTGGCTAAACGGGAGAAGTTCTGAATGAAACGCTTATAATAACCTAATAAACCAATAAAACTACATACCTCGGTTAGGTTCATTGGAGTAGGCCATTCTTTCACATCCTTTTTCTTTGTAGGATCTACATATATTTCATCCTTAGAGACAATGTGGCCTAGAAAGGAAACTAATTGGAGCCAGAAATTACACTTGCTAAACTTTTCAAATAATTCATTTATTCTCAGAGTCTTCATAATAGTGTGCAAGTGATTTTTATGTTCTTCATAGATTTTAGAGTACACTAGGATATCATCAATAAGCACCACCACAAATTCATAAAGATATTACTTGAAAACTCTATTCATTAGATCCATAAAAACTGGTGGTGCATTAGTTATTCCAAAAGTCATTACTGTAAACTCATAATTCCCATACCTGGTTTGGAATGTTATTTTTAAAATTTTTTCCTTCCTCACAAGTAACTGATGATATCCAGATCGAAGATCAATCTTCGAAAAATATTGGTCTCCATGAAGTTGATCGAATAAATCATCAATTCATGGAAGAGGATACTTATTATTTATTGTGACAGCAATGATTTCCCTGTAATCAATACACAACCTCATGGACCCATCTTTCTTCTTAACAAAAAGAACAGGGGCTCCCCATGGATAAACTCTAGGGTAAATAAATCCTTTATCACTCAATCCCTCTAGTTGTTTATTTGGATCCACTAACTCCACAGTGGACATTCTATAAGGGGTTTTTGATATGGGCCTTGAACCAGAAATTAAGTCAATGGAAAACTCAATTTCCTGTTCTGGAGGATGTCCAGGTAAATCCTCTGGAAAGACATCAATATATTCTTGCTCAACAGGTACATCTTCTATTTGAACATTATTTTCCTCACCCATAGTTATTTCATTCTATTCCTCCCCAATAATTTAATTTAGTTGAGCTACTGGGGGTGGATCTAGATAAGAATCAGGTGGTAACATTTCTGCTCTAAAGATAATGTACTCCTTATCATCATCAAAAATTGTAACCTACTTCTTCTTACAATAAATTTTCACATCATGGTCCGAAATTCAATCCATACTGAGGATTATATCAAATTCAATCATGGGTATGACAATGAGATCAGCAGATAAAGAACATTTATATGCACTAATGGGAATTGATTCACAAAACTTTGTTGTAATGATACTTCCCTTACAAGTTTTTACTGACAACTCCCTTGTTAAATAAAATTGGAAATATCTAATTTTATTAGCAAACAGGGAAGATATGAAACAATGCAATGATCCAAAATCAAATAAAGAATTGGCTAATTTTGATGAAATGATCAAAGTACCTGCCACCACATCACGCGGAACTTCAACCTCTGCAGTTGTGATTGTATAAGCTCGGCCCTGCTCCCCTGGCATTTTCTGTGTCATGTTTCCTTGACGTTTTGGACAATCATTAGCACAGTGCCCCATCTCCCAAAAATTATAGCATTGAACATTATTATCCTCCTTCTTTCCCTTACAATCACCAGCAAGATGGCCTTTCTGTCCACACTTGAAGCATACTCCTTTTACCTTTAAGCAGGAACCAAGGTGTTTCTTTCCACAATTATCACAGGGTGGAAATTAAACTCTTCCCTTATTCCTTGTTTCCTTGTTTCCTTTCCTAGAGTTTTCAGCAGCCCTCTTCTTCTCCTTCTTTCCCTTAAATTCATAAGACTTAGAGAATTCTTTTTCTGTTTTGATAGCGCATGAAACTATATCCTCATATGATGAAAAACTTTGGGATACCAATTCCCGCCAGAGTAATGGATTTAGGCCATCAAAGAATCAATCAATTTTTCTCCTTGGATTTTGTATGTAGTCCACATCATGTATTGATAACCTTGTAAAGTTGGCTTCATACTTGGCAACATTTTCATCCTCCTTCTACCTCAGATTTAAGAATTTTCTCTCCATATCTGCTCGTTTTTCACAAGGAAAATATTTTTCTAATAAGATTTCCTTAAAACCCTCCATTCCATATCTTATATTTCTTCCTCCTCCTTTGTGTTTTGGATTAATGACCACCAATGATCCACATCTCCCGATAGCCGATAAACTGCCATGTTGACCTTGTCTCTCTCATTACATCCCAAAGCAAGAAATATCTTCTCAAGGGAACTTATCCACTGCTCATCTACAAATGGGTTTGTAGTCCCATTGAATGATGAAGGTTGTTGTCACATAAAGAGATCTAGTGTATGTCCTCCACGTGGTGGATCCGGATGCCCCATACGGGTAAGGTTATTATTCATGACCTGAGTAAGTTGTCCCAGTATAGTTATTAGTTGCTCAGCACCAGTCACAACACTAGAGCCAACATCATTATCTTACATCGGAGGAAAATCCCTATAGGGGACACGTGAGTTTGTGCGGTTTCCATTCCTTCCACTAGGTTCCATTTATAGATAATGGAATACACTAGATTAGGTTATGAATCATAATTAATAATCTTAACTTAACAAAATACTTTTCACAAATTGAAATCCTAGGCATGGATAATCCTATAACCACAAAAATGGTTTCTTTGAGGAAAATTTTACATTTAAATCCTTCATAATGTCTTGTAAAGAAAATATGAATTATCCTAATCATATCCCCTAGGAGTTTCGTAACCAAAAGTGCAGCAAGGCCCATTGTCGTGCACCAGTTCTCGTTCGAGTCTAGCTCAAAGCGGTGTTTTCGGGTTTTACCCCTAGATGCATCTGTTCCAGAGCCGCCTCTACCTGCTCATATCTAGAAAGGGATGTATTGATTAAAATATCCACATAATCTATTACTTACCAAAATACTAGGATGTTCATGTATGTTTATCCTCAAAACTATCTTAGGGACTCTTCCCTAATCCACGTTTTCTAAATCCAGTTTCCAAGTTTTCTACAAAACTTCCTCTGATACCAACTGTAAGGACCCAGCCCTAGTTGTCCAGAGTCGATGCCTTATTTGATTATGTTGGAATACATACAAGGAATACAAATCCCGAATGACCAAGTGGTTTAGTATTATTGGAAACAAGATACATACATAAGTTCAACTTTACATATGGAAAGGAAAAAACAACACTAAATTATTCTACTAGCAACATCATGTCTCCTAGATTATGCTTGCATGTCATTCATAATTTACTTCTTCATGTCTTGAGAAAAATGAAACATAAGAAATGGGTGATCTCAAATGCTCAGTAAGAGTAAGCAATAAAGTGGAAGATAGCATAAACATAAGAAAGGGTGAATAATTGAAAACACATTTCTTTAATAATGAACTTGAACACATTATGGCAGAAATATGAGCTGAGTAAATAATGCCAAAATAAAACATAATCATGGGTATACTACTAGTCGAATAACCACATGAACTTCAAATACTAGAATTATAATTAGATAATTGCATATGTCGGATAACATAACTATACCATCCAGGCCTTATGCTAGGACCATAAATAATCATTTTGTCAAGGCCTCGTGCCAATACCATAGTTTGACTCATGAGACCTACTGATGCATCGAGGGGCTATAGAGGGCCCCACCCGTCTCATAATAAGTCCAATGCATTCCTCATATGAGCAGGGATAAACATAAAAAACATGTACATTCATATTGAAACTATCATATCAAATGTAACTAACTTTCCCCAATCATTAAACACAAAACACTAACCATTATAAGTAATGTGGTGAATGGTTTTAGGATAGTTCATACACAATAGAGTTAGTCATATACCATTAAATAAAATATGGTAGATGACTTCATAAATTATTAAATCCAATAATACATAAGAAATAATGATAGTGTTGAATCAAATGAAAATACTCTTATAAGATCATTAAGTAATCTTGAGATAAATACTCTTTTATTTTGAAAAGAAGAGTTCTTTTGGAAAAATCATTGTATAAAACCAGAAGTGAAGTAAGATATTATTTTCATAATAAAATGAGTGATTTTATAAATATAATGGTTTCCAAAAAACATATTAGATATTTCCATTGAAAATAGGTAAGAAGTTGAGATATTCCCTTGAATCGGACTTGTATTTTGAAATCAATTTTGAAAGTTCTTTTTAAAACATGTAAATATCCATAAAATAAGGAAGCGTTCTAGTTGGTAATAATATATATAATACTCACACAGAATTTATGAGGAGTAAATAACAATAAATAATAATTTCATTGAGGTAATTAGATAATGAAAGTAACCCGAATGAAAATGGGAATTCGGGTGGAAAACCCCTTACCTTAACTCCGAACATGTTCCTCTCTCAAACTTAAGCTCCTGGAATATGAAATTATACTTATTAATAACTTATTTAAGAACCTATTATACATGTATTTAGTTTATCATAATTCTGGTTAGTTCATTTATGTCTTTATTGATAAGTTATTGTATTGAATTCCGTCGTTCTGGAGTGTTCATTTTCTTTATTTGCATATTTGGTTCACTTGTATTTAAGTATGTGGAATTGATTTAAATCTCCAGAATTGAAATTATATATTAATTATGAACATAAATAGGTGTTATTGGTAATTTATATAACTTAGATACATGGAAAGAGGATGAATTATTATATATAACTTTAATGATAATTGTTTCGGTTAATTTGTGGGTTTTGATTACAACGAACTCGTTTTTCCTTAT
Source organism: Viscum album (assembly GCA_963277665.1). Classification (NCBI taxonomy): domain Eukaryota; kingdom Viridiplantae; phylum Streptophyta; class Magnoliopsida; order Santalales; family Viscaceae; genus Viscum; species Viscum album. Next base: position 1,282,431,207 of record OY728155.1, on the reverse strand, counting down.
AACTTAATACCATTGGTACAAAGGGATTAAAGAATATTACATAGGTTATATTACATATATAATAATCTGGTTCAACCATAACAAGAATGGTTTCATGACCAGAATTGATAATGATAATAGAAATTGAAATCCCATCGTCCTTGAATGTGGAAAATTGACACTCCTCGGATGGTGTTCTTGCTACTAGTATAAAAGAAGGTAAAATGGAGAGATGATGATAAATTATTCTACTATCATGAAAACATTCTAGTACATGTAAGGTAATTGAGTCATCACAACATTTTTATAAGGATAGGTAATATAAAAATAAAACAAATGAACTTGAAAGGAAAGACCAAGAATTGAAAAGAGGAATTTATCTCTTGAACCAAACTTCCTTGAGGGCCTCCTTAAGGGAGAGGTTTTGGTCTTTTTATGAGACCAAAGATTGATGGAATTGGGAGAGGAGTTTGGGAGGGTATTTAGAAATAATTTGGAGAAGGAACAAGGCTTGAGAGGAGTGAAGATAAGAGGGAGTGAGAGGGGATTTTTATAGTGGAGAAGAGGGGGGATTTCTTAATATAAAATTCATTAATTTATTATTTCCCCACAAGAAAAAGAATAGTGAGTCTTCCATGACCAATAATAGTAATTTTATCATGTTATCCTAAACCTAGTGGTATTACATCAGCAGAACATCACACATGACTCTACAATTAGTGTGTTTATCTTAATTTTGCAAATTATGGTATGTCACTATTCATCAAAAATTCAAGTATTTCAGAAAAATCCCAAAAATTCACCCAAACCATTTTTTGATGTGTAGAATCCAAAAATAAAGTCCATTTTTTTAAAATAATTTTCTAAATATGATTAATTTAATATTTAATTAAAATCATAATTTATTCTAAAAACAACAGTTTTAAAACATTCTTTTACTTATTCCAAAGCAAAGGTATATCGTACATTCACTTGAATATTATTTATATACTATAACAGTTAAGGTTACTATTCATTAGGGTATATTACTATTCATAGGGGTATGTTACTATTCATAAGGGTAGGTTACTATTGACCAAAAATTAAGTTTTTCTTATTGGACTCCAAATAACTTACTGATTGCAACTGTGTATGTCGGATTTTTGAAATTCACATCACAGAAGTGACAAACTTATGTTTTAAGGGTCACATAGCACTTAGTAGTTAATTATGTTGTGATTTCATGTGATTATGGAATATTTATAATAAAGGAATTTCCAAAAAAAATATTGGGTCGTTACAGTTACTATATTTAAATACACATACATGATAGACATATTATATTCAATACCCAAGAAGTAAAATAGAAACATCACTTAAAAATGATAAATATACCTGAAGAATAAGTAACTACTTTCTTCTTTGATTCAGTGCATTGCATTTAAACTTCCATAGATTTTATTTCACGATATGAAAAGCAAATAACCTCATTTTTAATACCTCTTTTCTTTGAAGTATATTGTGAAGGTGTTTTTGGAACCGTTATTTCCATTGGCCTTTTCCCCTTGTTTTTTAACTTATTCACCATAAGAATTATATGTTAAACCTTATTTAATGTTCGTATTGCTTGTAGAACCTTACTTAGAAGGTAATGTATCATTTTATTCATACTTTTCATTTTTTTAATCTTAAATGAAACTAGAGTAAATGGGTGAAAATGATATATGAATGGATCATTATAATAGACCTATCCTTTTACACATATTTTTACATGATCTTAAGCATAAATAGCCATTAAAAAACAAGGATCATAAAGTATAGTGTCATTTGATGATTAGATACATGATTAGAAATAATAAAACCAAAATAATAAAAAATATTTTATTTAATCTCCATAAAGTACTCCTAAGTTCTTTTGAGCCCTTACATCTGTATAGGATAACCTGGAGAATACATGAATAGAAGGGATGATCTAAAATTCCCAGTAAGGGAATAAACATAGAATTAAAGCATGGAACATGAATTATAAGGCATAACATGATGACATAAAAAGGCATAGAACATGAATAAACATAAGGAATGATAACATGTAGAACATGGGATCGTGTAATAATGGCATCATTGGAATGTGGAAACAATATACAATGTGAGATAAGAATGATTCAAGGCTAACTTCCAAAACCATTGCACATGGAGGAGCATTAGTCAAGGCTAACTTCCAAGACCATTTCACATGGAGAACCAAGTCCCATAAAGGAATCAGGTTTACTCAATGGCCCAAAATGATGTCTCATGATACTAAATATTACCAAATGAAATGGGTATCTATTTGGGAACACCCCTCATAAAATGTTCACAAATATTTGTGCCACATGAAAAATCAAACATAAACATAAGGGTTACCCATGGAAATAAATGGATATTGTAATCATGTCATAGATCATAACAAATGGGCGTACCATAAAAGTGTCCATGAAAGAATAGATTTAAAACATACGTTGACATTAGTAAGGTAAAATAGGCATAGTTCATGATAAATTATGTTCAAATGAAATGAAAACATGTAAAAATAGTGTTTAAGAAACTTTAGAAATGAGCCTCTTTGGTGTGGTTTAAGGGAAAATATTAAAGATTCTTTAAAGCAATAGAAGTCATAATTGTTTTCATAAAACTAGAAATGAACTAAGATAATTTTTCATGATAAAAATAGTGTTTTAGAAAAATATTGGTGTATTAAAATAGATTATGGATTATACTTTAAAATTGGGAAGAAATTGGGAAGTTCTCTTTAATCAGGCTTACTTATTGGGAGGAATTAAGAAGGGGACCTTATAAAACATATATTTTTCCATTAAAGAATAATTAAACTAGTTTCACATGTTTGGAACATAAAAAACAGAACTTAGGAACATAATAATAATTAATAATTGCATTGGGGTAAAGATAGAGAAAGTGTATCCCGAAGGAAAAAATGGGGGTTCAGAGAGAATCTCTTACCTTATGTCTTAAAGTGTTCTACACTTGTACTTAATGTCCTGGATAATCAAATTAAATACATTAATTAATTAATTCATAATCTATTATTCATGTATTTAATTTATTATAATTTTATTAGGTTCATTTATGGCCATTTTATAGCCTTATAATGTTTAATTTCATCATTTTGGGAGTGTTTGTATCATGATTTTATGATTGGTTCCCTTGAGTTTAATTATGGGAGTTATTTTCAAATGGAAGAAAAACTAAAAAAGTGGAATTATATGATATTTATTCTCCTTCGTAATTTTAAATGGTTCAATATATCATTTTTTTATAAAAATTAGAATGATTCATTAGATAAAATATTAATGATGAACGTTAGTTTATTTTGGTGAATTTTCGATCATCATGAGCCACTTTTGTTTTATTATTTAATATTATGAATATATTCTGGTTTCATAACATTAAATAAGTTGTAATACATATATTATAATCATTTTTAACCATAAAAATGTTTTTATGACCATCCTTAAAGGCGGTAATGGAAAATGAGAATGCATCATCCGCAATGGTGATAAATCGACACATCACGGGCGATGTTTTCATTTTTAGAATAAAAGGAATATGAAAGAGATTTGATGATGGATTATTCCATTAACATAATAAAATTATAGTATATAAAAGATACTAGAGTTATCATGACACTTTGGTATAGGGAGTTTATGAGAGGAAAATAAAAAAAATTAAAAAAAACGAAAGAGGATTTTACGTCTTGAACTTCTTCTCCTTGAGAACCTAGTTAGGGAAATTGGGATTAGACTTTTGTTGAAACAAAAGGCTCTTGGAATTGGGCAAGAGACTTGGGAGAGGAATTGGGAAGAATTTGAGAAATCTCCAATTTTGAGAAGGTGTGAGGATAACAGGTGGTGATGGGTGATATTTATAGTAGAGGAGAGGGGTGTCTTTTGATTATTTTATTCATTTGTTTATTATTTTGGCTCAAGACCATCAATATTGAGGATTCTTTTGACTAAAAACAGTAACTAGTTCATGTGATTTTGAACCAATGGTTCTTACATCAGTTATACATCATCCATGACTTAATAATTCATGTATTTAACTTACACTGTAAATTATTATATTTCACTATTAACCACAAATTCAACTATTTTAAAAAAATCCAAAAATTCACCCTAACCATTTTTTGACATGTAGAATTAAAAAATTGACTCCATTTTATGAAAATAATTTTATAAATATGATGAATTTAATTTTTAATTAAAATCATCATTTATTCGAAAAACATAGATTTTAAAATTATAATTGATTTTGACACTTTGAAAAATTAATTAAAGTGTCATAAAATTTTATTATAATAATAAGACAAAAAAATAGTAATTTATGAATCTATTTTATGAAAATAAATTTTCTTTTAAATCATTATATTAATTATAAAATTATAAATAAACATTTTTGTTTCACAAAAATACCAATTCTTAATTTATTATTTTTAAAACATTTATTTACTTATACTGTGATATAATTATATCATATTTTAATTTGATAAGATACCTAAATTTTATTTATACTTTTATAGGTAACGTTACTATTCTATTGACCGATTTACTATTCCTTATGGTCACATTGTAATTCCAATGGTCAAGTTATTATTCCATCGGTATAGGTTCCTTAATTTCTAGAAATACCTCTTATTTCATTAATTTTTTATTTATAAAGTTGTATTGTGTTCTCAATGTGATTTTATGTGGTTTATACTATATGAAATAATTATAATAAGGGAATTTAAATTGATAGAATTCTAGGTTGTTACATTCTCCCCTCCCCCCTTATGAAATTTATCCATCGAAATTTTGTTTTACAAACTGTGGAGAAAACAGGTGAGGGGAATTATACTTCATTACTTCCTCCAGTTCTCATGTTGGATCTTCATACTTATGGTTTCTCTATAGTACTTTGACCAGGTGAGTAGTCTTGTTTCTTGGAACTTTATCTCTACGGTACAAGATCTTCATTGGCTGCTTTGTTGTAATGGTGGGTTCCCTAGACCCAACTTGAACAATACTTTTGATTACCATATCATGTATACAGTTAGATTTACATGATGTATACTTACCATTATAGTGTATATATTTCTATATTCACTATTTAATGGTAATATTAATAGATTAAGTGTCGTATCAAAAGGTTATAGTAGATGTCAGACTATAATGAGAACCCTGAGATACTATGACATTAATCTTAAAAAAAGGTTTTATGGTCTAGATACATCATACTGACTGGACATAGTTGATGTATGGCTATCAAGTATTGGGGGATCATAATCATTGAGACTTATTCTCATGAATTTCACACTTGGTGATCTCTATTAGTGAGATCATGAGGACATACCCACCAATAGGAACATCACATGTTTTGGGTATCATTGGTTGTTCATATCTACAGACATGTGTATTGGTCTCCTAACTTGAGATTATTATCAATGTCTATCATTTGATTGCATACTTTGATGCAAGGAAAAACCCATAATAATGAAATAATTGTGAGGTATCTTGTGTTGGGTGCGTCATTGGTGGTATGGCGTTGGTTGAATGGTCAAGAAAGGATTTTTCACTTTCAGGTTGAGGAAGTAATATATCTCGGGCCTTATTGATCAGGATGGTAGTACCTTCATAAAACCTTGTCCAAGGTTGGTGAGGGTAAATCCATCCAGTTAGATCAACAGATAATAAATAAATAAAAGGTCAATAACAAAATTGTGCTTCCTGTTTATGAGATATCTAAATACAACTAGATTATAGTACACAGTGTGTGTTCGTAAGTTGGTTTTCATTGCTATGACTTTCCTTATCTATTTAGGGTCTTGATAGGTTGCAAGGCCCCGCTGTTGGTTTGTGGATTCAATTCACTACTATCGATATAATGGATTAGAGGGTCACACATAATAGCACATTCAATAATCCGCCCTATTCGGTTGAATATGTATATCGGACATGGTGGGGCCCACCATAGGGTCCAAGTGTTGTCCAAGTTATCGATCATCGATAAATAAATAAATTCATTTTATTCAAGTAAAGAATAATTGGTGTTGAATTTATTCATTAAATGTATTTACAAGTTAAGTAAATACGAGAAATAATATTAATCGAATGAATGTTATTTTAATATTACAGATTCATTTAATATCAGTGAGAATTATGAGTCAATTTAATCACTCGAGTTCATTACGTAATATATATTATAGGTATATGATAAAATAATAAATAATATTGATGCAATTTAGTTCGTCATAATTATTTATTTATTGGACATTTAATAAATGGTGGTCGGGGAACCCAAACCGGGTATTAGAACATCCACTATAAATAGAGGAGAGTGGCTTTGGCTCAATGACTATTCATGAGGAAAGAGGTTGGGTGGTTGAAAATTCCACATGCAATAAAAAATTTGGAAAAGGGGCCACCTTGACTCGTCCGATCAATAAATATAAAAACCCAAAAGGGCTGTGAATTTTACTTAAAACCAAAAAAATGAATAACTGAAGGGACCACCTTTTTCCTCCTTGGTGAAGAATAGTGTGCATCGCCCCATCATTCCATGGTGGATCTCCAGCGCGTCGCCGCCCTCCCGGAGTCGCGACCACCGTCGACCATCAGCCTCACTTGGAGCCTCCTTTTCCACATGTTACGTTCAAACTGGCACACATGACCCGGCGGTCATCCCACCTCCCTTGTCCGGCAACACCACCCATTGTGGTGCCTACCTAGGCCAGAAACCCTGCCGACTAAATCCACCCCGCAACTGAGCGATCTGTCCGGCAACACCTGGAAGAGGCAACTCCATAGCCTTATGTTCCCATGTCGGCGACGCCTCGCCAGATTGTTCTGCCATCAGTCGTTGCGCCTGGAACCGGCAGTCACCCTCCCACTCGAGCGGAGCCTCCATGGCCAGATCCAGGAGCCATCGTCCTGGTCCTCGCTGTGGTGGTGGTCGCCACCGGAGCTCCCTCGTTCCAATCTTTAGGACAGGATCAGTCTCAAAAATGGATCGGGTGGGTGTGCCCGACCCAGAATGGTTACGGGAGGACCGGCCTAGCCCAGAATAGCCATACACGGGCTTTGATTGGCCCATTATGGGTCTACACAGGTTTAGCATGACCCACAATGGAACATAGAAGGGATTCCGGGGCCCGACCGTCTATTTAAATTAATAAAAATTAATTAATTTAATTTTATCATTAAATTAAATTAATTAATATATTAATTTTGGTTTAAAATACCCATGATTAAATTAATTTAATTTTGGTAATAAATTAAATTAATAGAGAACCAAAAATAATTAAATTATTTGAATTATCTAATTCTATTAATTTAATTAAAAAGTTCTTGTACTTTAATTTAATGCAATTTAATTTTAATCTCGCTTGATTTTACCTGCTTACTGGTTTTGAGTACTGAATTTTTCATTACTACATTTAATTATTTAATTAATTATTTATAATCACGTATGATGATTGTAATTAATTAAGACGGTATGTGCATCGTCATTTATTTTTTTGGTCAATTTGTATAATGGTTTGTGTGTCTATTCTAGTTGATGTACATTGCACCCTTAGTCTCATCGCCTGCAAGCGAGTACACTTGTACCTTGATGAAGATGATGAATGGCGTGGACCCTAACCAAATGAGGTGGTACACCATGAGGAAAATGACGTAAGATGCAGACAATGCCAAGTTGAGGTGGTACTCCAGACATGACATGGACCTCGTCAAAACGAGACAGTACTCTACGCGAGTAGTGGACATAATGGACAGGGTTGAGTTGCATCACAAGTCAAGCAATGAATCAGGTATGATACCCCAAGGTTGTTATAGATGCTCAAGACCAGTTAGATAGTAGATTTCATTTATACATTTATTTATTTTTTTAGGCATTTTATAACAGCAGGAATATACATAAAATAATAAATAATAAAATGCATAAAGAAATGACATATCTTTTTCTATTAATGTTTATTTGTGAGCACAACAATATAGATGAATAAGATTAATAGAAATGTATTACATTCATTGAGATAAAACAAAAAAAACCCTCAAAGAAATATTAAGTTGTTAACCGCCTTATATCATTCAAATTTGAACAAAACTGGGTGTTTGAGGTGCTCATTATGCCAAAGTTTAGGGCGCCTCTTACTATTGGGGTGTTCTTATGAGATTGATGGGTTGAATTAACTAAAATTGTAACAAAGAAGTAGCCAAATGTAGCTTTTTGTAATTTTAGAGGCAATCATTTAGTGAATCAAGTCATGATTTTAGAAGCTGAGACTTCACTCAACAGATCAAGGAACCATGAGTTAATGTGGTTGGTCAGTCAAACGCCTACCTTGAACCCTCCGAGTAGTGGTGTAGCAAAAGTTTTTAGGCTATGAGGGGAGGTTCTGGGATCCTTGACACTAGAATAATCAAGAAACGTAGTATTCTTATTCTAATATATAGGGTTCCTAGAATTTGATAAACTAGTGGGAGACATTTAATGATTAAAATAATCAATAATGTTTAAATAGGAAATCAAAGATAAAAGTAAAATCTGCTAGATTTTTTTATAGAAAATGGAAAGTAATATGACAAGATAAATTGGGATAAATATTAGGAAAATTAAATGTCCAAACAAGAATGAATTTCCAAGTGTAGTACAGGTGCTTGTGCACATTACTACGATATCAGAAATTCAAGGTGATGGTGTCCCTATACTTGTTAAGCCACCTCAAGAAGCGAGGGTGTAAAATTGCTTGCAGGAGACACATGTATGAAAAATATGATTTTTATGTCATAATTTTATCACCAACGCTCAATGTTTGTTGAGGTTAGAACATCAGTACATGGATGATTACACATGTTGTCCCATCTCTGAGAAGATTACGAGGAGAAAGTGAAGCGAATTATGAATGGGTGATAATTACAATGGCTTTGTGTAATTATGAAAGACGGTTCACGATATTTTAAGTCATTCTATTCTTACATATTTTTCACTAATTTAATTCAGTCACGTTTTATGTTATAAAACAAATAGGATGGAGTAAACACTTCATTACCTTTTAGGTAACGTTCGCCAAGTTATAAGAATATCAAATGAATTTTATTCTTTAATTCATACGGTGAACAAGTTGATAGAAAAGGAGAAAAGGTCAATTTCTAGAGCAATGCCAAATAAAAATTTGCAACTTCTTTCAATGAAAATAGGTTGGTTATTAAACAGAAGGTTATTTTATTTTCATAACATGAAATAAATTCTATGAAGTTTAAATTCAACCAATTGAATTAAATAAGCAAGTACCTGCTTCTTCTTCAGTGTATATTCATCTGATATGAGTATTGTTTTTGACATACATCTTGGTTATTGAATAAAATATGCCAATAATATATGTGTATTTAAATACAGTAATCAAGTAAGTATAGAAATGTTATAATAAGTAAGGTACATTCTCCAAGTGGCTGAGAAAGGGTGATTCATATGTTAGCAGTGAGAAGTACATGACTTTTAATTGCCAAGATAATGATTCTAGTAGAACTTTCATTGATTATTATCAAAAAATTAATCTCACGTGTCCTATGGACTTATGAATACATTATTCCAAGTTTATGAATTAATGTTTTTTGTGGTGTCTCATACTCAATAAATAGTTCAATGGTATAAGTATCATTGGCAATAATTGATGAATATAAAATGTAAGACTTCTACCCAGTTGTGGCAAGATAATTCTTTGTCAAGAAAAACTAAAAGTGGACATCAATGATATACCCAGTATGGTATTTAGGCTAGATATAGCTAAACACCTTAGGTATTATCGACATATATACTTATTTGGTTTGGACAAAGAAACCTTTATAAATAAAGATATTCTACAAATCTTTCGGAATTAGTTAAACAAGAAAGATTGAACTATTTCAAGAGTAATATAGTGGTAAATATACTTCATAACGTTACTTTAAGTAATTAAGGAATGTGATAATTAAGTATATTCATGGTTAGAAGATATAAGTTGCTTCAGGATGGCATGTCGAAGAATATCTTGACGAAGCATTCGTCGATCAATATAATGTACTATGGAGTAATTCCTAAATAAATATTACCTTATCTACATCACAGAATTGATGCTAATAAGGATGATCAATGATAAGTCTTACATTCTAACATTGATCAAAAAAATGTAGCATGGGGAAATTCCTAAATTCACATTTTATAGATCAGAGCTATGATATAAGGAGTATCAATTTTGTAACTTGCAAAAACTTCTATTATATTTCAAGACGTGCTTTTAAAAATAATAGCGATATCCTAGAACCATATGCCAACTAAAATGAAAATTGGATATCATATGAGTCATAGTATGATGGAAATCCATAATGTCATAAGAACATGTGTTTGGATGTAAAAAGTTTGTTAGGATATAAACAAACTTGCATCAAGATAAACACATTGTGAATCTAAGTAATTATCCTAAAAAAATTTTAGGATATTATATAAATCTCTAGGATAGAAAAGTGGTAGTCAATTTATATACTACAATTATATAATAGGGTGCACATCTCTACTTGAGATAGTGGGAGAAATATTAACTTGGTTTTAGTCAATTCTAGAGATGCACATGTATTTTTTATAGGAATTAGTTCCACAAGATATGTGGTATATGAATGTTCTGGAGACACATACTACATAGTAATGTTAAAACCATAGTGATGTTTTTATATGCATCGAGGTCAGTGATAAATTATTCATTGTGAATAATATTTCCTACAAGTGCAGCATATAGAAATCTGCTAATATTGGCATGGTAATTTATAATTTAATAATGGATTCCATGTATCAAAGTGAAAGGGGGATTATAAATTGAATACTGTGGTGGGTATTCAAATGAGATGATACATGGATGGTACAAGAGAAGTACCAATAAAGCTTTATTTGTAATACCAAGTTGACATTCCTAAATCCATTTGAATTTTACTTGTCATATCTACTTTATATGATCATTTAATTGGAAGTTGGATGTCAATATGAACTTCTGTGGAAGGTGTCTATATAACACATCTAGAAAGGGATGGTGACATCATATAATTCCAATAAGGGTGAAAGTTACTTAAATCCAGTTTAGGATTAAAGTAATCATCTCGATCATAGAATATTCATTTGGAAGGATTATTTTCCATGTGTCTACCAGAAGTTAGTGGAAGCGTCATTGTTTTCCAAGTAAAACATGTTTGGAAACATATGGAAAATAGATATTGGTCTTATGGATAGTTAAGACCAGGATAAAAGTAATTTATTGAAATATTGACTTAAAGTAGCAACCTAAGTTTTAGGGAACATGATCTACTAAGTTAGATCTATAGGTTTCTTAGACCTAGTCATTCATACATATACAAACATTCTATTGAAAAATACAAGTTGGAACAATTCAAGAGAAGAATTTTTTCAATATCACATGGAAAAAATCTCTCCAAGTAAACATGAAAAAGAATAGGAGGAGATTAAGTGGTGAGTTAAGTTCCATGCACTTCAGCAATGGATCAATCATGTATATCATGATATGTACAACAAATGATATTTCCACCATATACTTTATAGTAGGAAAATATAAGTTATATCCAAGAGAAATGCAATGGAATCAGTCAGAACTATCTCATTGTACTTGGGAAAGTACAAAATATATGTACCTAGTAAGTGGAGAAGAAAGCATACTAGTTTGGGTGGAACATAAACTAGTCTTCCTTTGGATCAATTTTATTGATTATCATAGTTAGTCTAAGGTGGTGAGTGAGAAAAGCTCATAAAATATAGTGGTAGTCATACCTAAAAAAACTGATTATGTTGCAACTTATAAGGTAGCTAAAAAGTAGTTATTAAATGAAATGATTAATTCCATCTCTTAGAATCGCACTTAAAAAGTAAGGTTTTATAATAATGATAATTCTGTTACAACTACTAGCCAAAATGTTAAGTTTTGATAGTGGAAAAAAGGGATATACTCGGGGTAACCATCTCTTGAGAAGTTTCACTCTAAGAAATGAGTTCTCTATAGAAGAATAGCCACACAGCGAAAATTTGGCAGTCCCAACAACTAAATTCATTGCTCAGTAGAAACATGATCTTTATTATGTGAGAGATAACAAGATTGGTTAACAAATTGGCTTTAGTTTAAGTGGGAGTATTGTAATAGTGGGTTCCCTAGACCCAACTTTAACAGTACTTTTGATTACCATATCATGTATACAGTTAGATATACATGATGTATACTTACCATTATAGTGTATATATTTCTACGTCCACTATTTAATGGTAATTTCCATATATTAAGTTTCATATCAAAAGTCTATATCATATCCCAGGCTATAATGAGAACCTTAAGGTACTATGAAATTAATATTAAACAAAGTTCCTATGGTCTAGATACATCATGCTGAATGCGCACAGTTTATTTCTGACTACTAGGTGTTGGGGGCTAATAAGCATTGAGACTTCTTCTCATGAGATTCTCACTTGGTGATATATAGTAGTGAGATCATGAGGATATACCCTCCAATAGGAACACCACATGTTTTGGGTGTCATTAGTTTTTCCTATCTACAAACATGTGTATTGGTCTCCTAACTTGATATCATTATCAATGTGTGTCAATTGATTGTGTACTTTGATGCAAGGAAAAAACCATGATAATGAAATTGTGGTGAGGTGGCTTATGTTGGTTGAATCATTGGTGGTATGACATTTGTTTAATGGTCAATAAAGTATTTTTTGCTTATGGGTTGAGGAAGTAATATATCTCTGGAGTTGTTGATCAGGATGGTAGTACATTCATAAGACCTTGTCCAAGGCAGTCGAGGGTAAATCTATCCAGTTAGATCAACAAATAATAAAGCCAGAAAAGGGAGATGACACAAGTGTGTGTCCTAGTTTATGAGATATCTAAAGACAAAAATATTATAGTACATAGTGCATGTTCGTAGGTTGGTTGTCGTTGTTATGAATTTCCTTATCTCATTAGGGCCTTGATGGGTTTTTAGACTCCGCTCTTGGTTTGTGGATTCTATTCCCTACTATCGAGATAAGGGTATAGAGGGTCACACATAATAGCATATTCAAGAATCTTCCATATTCGATTGAATAGGTATATTAGACATGGTGGGCCCCACTACAGGGTCTGAGTGTTATCCAAGTTACAGATCATTGATAAATAAATAAATTAATATTATTCACATAAAGAATAATTGGTATTGAATTTATTTATTAAATTTATTTACAAGTTAAGTAAATATGAGGAATAATATTAATCGAATGAATATTATTTTGATATTCCAAGTTCATTTAATATTAGCAGGAATTACAAGTCAAGTTAATGAGTCAAATTTATCATGTAATTTATAATTAATATATATTACAGGTATGTGATAAAATAATAAATAATATTTATGTAGTTTAGTTCTTTATAATTATTTATTTAGTAGAGGTTTAATAAATGGGGGTCGGGGAACCCAAACTGAGTATTAGAACATACACGATAAATAGAGGAGAGTGGCTTTGGATCAATGACTATTCATGGAGAATTTTTTTAGAGCCTCTATCTCCTCCTTCCTAGAGAGAGAATCTCTCAATCCAGGAATTTAGATTGAGTTCTCCCTCATACATCGAAGGTACGTCGATGCGATGATTTTCAAGGCATCGAAGGAATCATCAGATCTCTGTGTTAGCACCCAAAATTCGATGATCGATGCTCTAGAGGATTTTTAAAGTGAGTGTGGATGATCTAGAGGGATCCTACCATGGATCCTTCAAGAAAAAATCACTGACAACAAGTTACAGTCAAGCACAGTTTCACATCTAAACAGGTATGTTTTCGATTTATGTTTTGTGCTCTGTTTAATTTACATGAGATCCTTAGACTATATCAGGGATCGTATCATCGAATATGACAAGTCTCATCATCCCGATGATAAATTTTTTTAAAATATCCTTCCCACCAGATTCCAGTGAGCACTCTGGTTCCTCAATTCTCCTCGTAAGAGAGATCATTTTCCAACTTTACCACCTCTAAATTTAGTACATGTGATGGATCTGGTATGTACTTACTCAAAAAAGATATGTGGAATACATCATGTACTTGAGAAATGGTTGGTGGAAGTGCTAGCCGATAGGCCACAGATCCAACACAATCAAAAATATAGAAGGGGTATATGTACATGGGACTCATCTTTCCTTTCTTCCCAAATATCATGATTCACTTCCATGGAGATATGAGGAGGAATACCATGTCTCCAACCTTAAACTACAGGTCCCATCGACGATTGTTTTCATATCTCTTTTGTCGACTTTAAACTGCCTTGATGTATTGCTCAATGGATTTCACCTTTTCTACCATTTCTTCAACCATTTCAGATCCTTGTAGCTTACGTTCACTAACTTCATCCCAACATGTTGGTGTTCTACATATTTTTCCATAAAGTGCTTCATATGGATTCATTTGGATGCTTGATTGGAAACTATTTTTGTAAGAGAACTCGACCATAGGTAGATGTTGGTCTCATCCTCCCTTAAATTCTATATAACATGCTCTCAAAATATCTTCTAGTGTCTAAATAGTCTGCTCAGACTAGAAATAATTTTGAGTATGATAGGTTGTACTATAGATCAGCTTAGTTTTTAGAGAATATTGGATACTTTTTTGAAATATAGAGGTAAATATCGAATCTTGATCAGATATAATCGATAGTGGTACTCCATGCAGCCTCACCACTTCTCTAATTTATATTCATACAAGTTTATAGAGTGATAATTCCTATTTAATTGTGATAAAGTGAGATGTCTTTGTAATACGGTCCACAATGACTCATAGAGAATTTTTTCTTCTAGATGTTTTTGGAAGTTTGGTGACAAAGTCCTTGGTGATGTTTTCCCACTTCAATGTTAGTATGGGTAATGGTTTCATCATCCCTTTAAAAAAATTCTTTTAGACTTCACTTGTTTAAATACTAGGTAATTTAATATATATTCAACAATATATTTATTTATATTTTCCCACCAATAGTTCTCTCAGATATCTTGATACATATTTGTGCTCCCTGGGTGAATAGAGAAGGTTGATTTATGTGCATCATTCAGAATCTCTCTCTTTATCTCTTGATTGGATGGTAAACATAATCATGAACCAAATATTATGATTCCTTCCTCATATATTTTGAACTCTGAGGATTTTTCATTTCTGATAGCTTCCCCCTTTTTCTGAATTTCTACATCATTTCTTTGAGCATCCTTTATTTTCTCCATAATTAATGGTTGATTAATCCTTTGAGAAAGGATTGACGATGTTCCTTCCTTAATGATTCATATGTCCATCCTTTGAAAATCTAATAAGATTAGATATTTCTCAATTTTCATCATCAATAAAGTTGTAGGATTCTTTATCCTCAGAGAATCCACCACTTTATTCACTTTACTAGGATGATAGTGGATTGAGAAGTCATAATCTTTGATGAGCTATAACCATATTTGTTGGAGAATGTTAATATAATTCTATGTGACTATATATTTTAGGTTCTTATGACTAGTATATATCTCACACTTCTCCTCATAAATATAATGTCTCCAAATTTTTAATGTGAAGATTACAACCGCCAACTTTAGATCCTTTATAGGATAGTTTTGATCATGGATTTTCAACTTCCTTGAGGAATAGTCTATCAATTTATAATTTTTCATTAGTACACAACTTAATCCCCTTTTTAAGGTATCGTTGTATACCACAAATAGTTCCCCACTTGTTGGTAGTGTGATTACCAGTGTAGTGATAAGCCTCTTTTTCAAATCTTTGAAGCAGTCTTCACATTCATTAGTCTAGAAAAACTTTTCTCCCTTTCGAGTCATCTTGGTTAGTGGGTTTGAAAATCATGATAATTTCTTCACAAATCTCCAGTAATACCCATATAGATCAAGGAAACTATGGATATTTGTTACATATGTTGGTTTGGGCCACTCTTTGATTGCCTTTTTCTTCGAAGGGTCCAAAAATATTCCTTTGTTGGTGATAAAATTCCCCAAGAATGATACTTCCTCCATAAAGAACTCACATTTACTTTACCTTTCATATAGTTTATCCCTTCGAAAATTCATTAGAACGGTATTCAAATGCTCCTCATGGTACTCCTTATTCTTGAATTATTTCAGAATATCATCGATAAAGATGACCAAAAAAATTTCAAGGTAATCTCTAAAGACTATATTCATTAAGCCCGTGAAAATTTCTGGAGCATTAGTGAGTCTGAAGGGAATCACTATGAACTCATAGTATCCATACCTTTTTCTAAAGACATTCTTTGGAATATCTTCCTTCTTCACCTTCAATTAGTGATATCCTGACTAAAGGTCCACCTTAGAGAAATACTTAGCCTCACATAGTTGATCAAACAATTCATATATCCAAGGAAGAGGATACTTGTTCTTTATCATGATTTTGTTGAGCTCGTGATAATCAATGCAGAGGCGCATTGATCCATCCTTCTTCTTGACGAAGAGGACCGGTGTACCCTATAGTGAAGCACCCAGGCATATAAAACTCTTTTCTATATTCTCCTATAACTATTTTTTTACTTCCTCCAACATGATTATTTCTATTCAATAAGGTGTCTTGGATATAGGCAGAGATCCTGGTATAATATCAATTGAGAATTGAACCTCTCGGTCATGAGGAAGACCGGGAAATTATTCAGGGAACACATCAGTATAGTCCCTCACAATGGGAATGTCTTCAAGCATGATTCTCTCCTTTATCTCAATCATTTGATCTAGATATGATTTCTAATTAAGCAGTAATATCCACAATTGAGATGATGATTCTAAAGGAGATTCATCCTCCTCCTTACACTTGTTGAGAATTGGAGGATGCTTTGGGATGTGAAGAGTGGTCTCCCTTTCTCGAAAATTAATGTTGGTTTTGTATAAAGATAGTCAATCCATGCTCAATATAGCATCAAACTCCACCAAGAGAAGTAATAAAAGATTTATTGGGATATTAAGTCCACAAACATTAACCAGGGAGGAGTTATATACATTGGATGTAATAATTTCCCCATTTTTTGTTCTCACAGATAACTTAACCTCTATATTTTGAGGTGGTGTTTGGTTAGTTTTACTAAACTTGCATGGTATAAAAAAATACGTAGAACCATAATAAAATAGTACATCCACTATTCTTGAATGAATAACCAGAGTACTTGTCACCACGTCATTTTTAGGTTCCACCTTAGCAGTAGTGATAGAATATTCCCTTCCTTGTTACCTTGAAGGTTTTTATTGACGATTTCCTCTGAAAAATATTGGCTTACGGCATTGGTTTGCAAAATTCTCATGTTCCTTGCAGTTGAAACACTGCACTATATGATGTGTGTTGTTCTAAATCTTCCTTTATTCTTCCACATTTTTCGTCTTCTTCATATCCCTCCAGTAATTATTATCCAAATGCACCTCTCTCCCACATTTGAAGTATATCCTAGTTCCTTTTAGATAGTTACCAAGACACCTCTTCCCACAACTCTGATATGTGGGATGTTGGGTTTTCTTTCCATCATGGTATTTATCTGTAGGTCCTCCCATATTAAACTTCATTTTCAACTTTTTACCTCTGGTCCCATGAGACCACTGAGAGTCTCTGATCTCCATTTCAACATTAAGAGAACAAAAAATAATATCCTTATAACTATCAAAGTCTCAAATCACCAATGATTTTCATAGACTCAACATTAGTCTTCTAAAGAAGTGATCAACCTTGCTTTTAGTGTTCATGAAAAATATGGAGGCATATCTTTCAAGTCTTGTAAAATTTGCTCCATATGTCCTGATATACTCATCTTCCTTTTGCTTCTGTCTGAGTAAATCCCTCTTCATCTTAAGATGGAGAGTCCGGGGAAATTATTTATTAAAAAATATTTTCTTAAAATATTCTCATTCCATGGAATCAAATTCCTCCTTGTACTTTGTGTTCTTGATCAGTGTCCACCACTGATCAGCTTCCTCATCAAAATGATAGACTGTCAGTACAACCTTCTCTTCTTTTGAGCACTAGATGACAGATAATATCTTCTCATGGGAGTTAATTCATTGCTCTATGATGAGGGGATCAGAAGATACACTAAAGATATGAGTTCTTTACCATATAAAGTATTTAGCCACAATTTTATCTTTCTTATGAGACGGAGGGTGTTCTACATAATTCAAGTTATTATTCATAACTTGATTCAGTTTCCATGAAGTTTTGAGTGTCTCTTCTTGTAACGACCCAAACTTTTATCAATGAAATTCATCCCTTCTTATAGTAATGTCATATAGTATAAATCACATAAAATCACTTAGAGAACATAATAAAAACTTTATAAATGAATAATTAATGAAATAAGAATTATTTTTAGAAGTTAAGGAACTAATATCGATGAAATAGTAACTTGACCTTAGGAATGGTAATATAAACCTTATGAATAGCAAATTAGACAAATGAATAGTAAACTCACCCATGAAAGTATAAATAAAATTTAATCATCTTATAAATAAAATTATTATATAATTATATCATAGTATAAGTAAATAAATGTTTTAAAATTTATTAATTAAGTGTCAGTATTTTTATATTTCATAAATATTTAATTAAAATTTTATGATTAATTTAAAAATTTAAAAGAAAATTTATTTTCATAAAATGTATTCATAAATTAATCTTTCTATGTCTTATAATTTTAAGATAAATTTATGAGACCTTAATTAATTTTTCAAAGTATTATAAAAGCAATTATAAATTTAGAATTTCTATTTTCTAAGTAAATGATGATTTTAATTAAAAATTAAATTACTCATATTTAGAAAAATATTTTCATAAAATGGAGTTCATTTTTTAATTATATGCGTCTAAAAATGAATAGTTTTAATTTTTAGTATTTTTATAAAATACTTGATTTTTTTATAAATAGTAAAATACGATAATTTACAATGAAAGCTAGATACATGAATTATGGAGTCATATATGATTTAAGGATAATGTAAGCCCAAAATCTTAAAATATACTTAATTATTTTAATATATTTAGAGATAATTCTCAAACTACTCATAGTCTTGAGGTAAAATAATAAACTAATGAATATAATAATGATAAAACACTCCTCTCCTCTACTATAAATATCACCCATCACCCCCTCTTCTCCTCACACTTATCAAGCATTGATATTTTCTCAAATTCTGCCAAATAATATTCCCTATCCCCTTCCCCACATTCCGGATTTCTTTGTCTCATCAAAAGACCAAAACATTTTCCCTAAGGAGGTTCTCAAAGATGAGAAATTCAAGAGGTAAATTCCTCTTTCTTTTCTTTTAATTTCTTTTCAAGTTATTTTATTTTTATTCTCTCATCACATACCCTTATCCAAATGGAATGATAAATCCATTACCTTACATATACTTTAATTATATCATATTAATGTAATATCCATCATTAAACCCTTCCATATCTCTCTTTTATTTTAAAAATGAAATCATCGCTTGTGATGTGTCAATTTACTGACATTATGGACGATGCACTTTCATTTTCCTTTAACACCTTAAAATATGTTAATAAAACCATTATAATGGTTTAAAAATATTTTAAAATTTATTTTACAACTCTAATTATGTTCTAGAACTAACATATATACATAATACTAAATGATAAAACAAAATGAGTACGTTTTGATTGAAAACCCGCCAAAATTAACATAAAATGATCATCATTAACTTTTATCTAGTGATTCATCCTCATACCATATAATAAAATTCTTTATAGTATCATTTAAACTTATTTAATATCATTAATAAAATATAATAACAATTTTGGATATTTATCCTCATTTTACACGAACTTCCATTCATGTATACAAGTGAACCGATTGTGGAAACTAAGAAAACAAACACTCCCGAACAATGAAATTAACCTCTATAACTCATCAAAAATCCCATAAATGAACTCAATAAATACATAATGAATAAAATTCATGTATAAAAGGTTCTATATTTGTTAATTAATTAATCTAATGTTATTATATAGGATATTAAAATGAAGAAAGCATTCAGACATAAGGTAAGGGGAATTCTCAAACTCAGATCTCTTTCTTTGAGTTTTCCCTTTTTCACCCCATTTTCAGTATAGATATTTCTTAAATGTAATTTATTAATCATTATATTACCTTTTCTGGGATATAAATTTTTTCTACTTGAGTTTATGACAAACACATTGTTTTCCAAATTAACTATTCTTTCAAAAAACACACCTTTTACTTATCGAGATTGTTTCTTATTCACTCAAGGTTGATAATTCTTATATCAAGCATGTTATTCCCTATTTAAGTTGGGAACCCAAATTTTATGAATGTATTATTTATGAAATTAAACTCATTCCTTTCCGTGGGTTATTTTATGTCCAAGATTGATATATGTTCTATATGGCATGCATGATAATGTAAAAGGTATGATGTGATGGGTGCACCCGAAATTATATAGCACTCCAATTCATTGGATAATGTGATGTATCTCATGAAAAAATGTGAAATATGCATGACCATGATTCTATATTTCTTCACAACTATGTGTGGTAGTTGACCACTAAGACATAATGTTTCATTTTTATGCATTTCCAAATTCCATGCCTTTATCTAATGGTTCCTCTCATGATTATGATGATGGTGTTATGATTATTCCCACCTCATGTTATATTATTTTATGTTCTTATATATCCTCTTACTAGGATTTTAGCTCACCCCTTTATTTGATGTATATCCTCAGGTGACTACTTGTACTAAGCATAATTCAATGGACAATAATAATCTAGAGAAGAAGGAATTAAATAAATGTTTTGTATGGTCCTAATTTTTCCAAGACACTAAACCTTTGGATCATGGTTATGTAATGATTTTATGTTGTTTATCATTAAAATGATGTAATAGTTATGTATGAAAAATAAGGGTTTCTATAGTTGGTATCATATCACAGTTTAATTAATTTGGGAATTAGGATTAGAGAACCTTAGTGAAAACCCTTAGTATGAGACTAAGTATATGTAAGCACAAAAGAAGATTTTCTAAACATAGGGATCCCATAAGATATTTCTTTAGAGTTAATTTCACAAAGGAATAAATTATTTATGAATTTTTGACTTATGTTTTATTCTAACCTTTTCTATTTTAGAAAATGGTGGGAACCAAGAGAAACTAGGCCAACAAATTATGCGAGGGACAATACAGTGATTGCCCGAACAACATCCCCAATGCCTTGGGGGTGGAGTTCAAAATTTTATGGAAATTCTTACCCACCTATCTTAGGTTATGAACAATAACCTGAATAATGTGGAATGTATTCCTTCATATAAAAGGGATCAAATGGCTATCAATTCCATTATATGAAAACGACCACCAATGTTTAGTGGATCTTTCTATCCACTAGTTGCAGAACAATGGTCAACTCAATGGAGAATATATTTTTTGTACTTCACTATTCTGAGATAGATAAGGTGACTCTTTCCATTTATTTTCTATAGGGATAGGTCGACCAATGGTAGGCATTAATTAAGAACATCAATCTGAATAATGAAATTAAATATATGGAGTGGGAAGACTTTAAGATAATGTTTCTTAACAAGTATTTCCCATGAACTCTTCGTACAAAAATGGAGAGGGAATTCATAGAGCAGAAGAAAAAGGAAGGATAATATGTCACGACCAAGTTATTTGATATGATCTAGTAATTAGAGACTTTGGGATTTATAAATAAGTTGTTCAATGTGCTCTCAAAGTGGATATGGAGTTTGGATAATGGTTCCATGGCTATGGTGATAAGAAACAAAATATGGAGTTTCCAACTGGGTGATATAATGAGAAAGGTGTAAAGAAAACTCAACCACCCACTTGTCAAAAATATGGGAAGAAGCGTCATGGGAACTGCCACAAATGGACAGAGAAATGCTTCTAGTGTGGGATAGAATACAACCAAACTCATGAATGTCGAAAAGACATGAGGAAACAAGAAAATGTAGTGGAGGAAAGGAGAGCACAACCCATGGTCCAATGCTACAACTTTAGGGATCAATAGCACTAAGAAATCTAGTTCACTTGTCATGACCCGTCCCCTGGGGCCCATGCCGTGACTACCCCAAGCCCGCCTTCCATAGGTCAGGGGCTGGCGACTAGCACTGAAAGGCGTATTCCCTAAAACGGGAAGGCATTGTCTTTATAACCTGTAAACTCACACAAACCAAGCACACAGAAATATATGAACACAAGTAAACAGTATAGTAAAAAGAGTGCATACAGTAAGAAAAAGGGTCCAGAATACAAGCCCAACTGAAAAGTACAAGGAAAATTGGGAAGTACAAGAATAAATGAAAACAGCTCCTATAAACACCCACCAAGGATCCTACCCGAAGGGTACATACAGCTCTAGAACAGTTGTCTCTGCGGTACGCCTTGTCTAATGTCCACCTTGAGCTACCTCCAGTCCTGGTACTCTCATCCTTATTCAGCATTGTTCATCGTCTGCACCAAACACAACAAAGTGTGGGCATAGCCCGTGTAGGGGTGAGTATAACAATACTTAGTAGGGACCTCAAGACCCTCAAAGGTCTCACAAAATCCGAAAAGGATAAACCACAAAGCATGAAAACAACCAAAAACCCTACTTAGGTATATGCCCATACATATACCTAAGTTTTCGTGTAACACCCCAAGGTTTTGAAAATAAATATAGAATTAAATTTTATAATAAATCCATTAAAACACAACTTTGACTCTTATATGTTTTGAATTTCAAAAAATGGTCATCTAGAGTTGTGTTCAGTAAGTCATTTGGAGTCCAATAGAACAAACTTGATTTTTAGTGAATAGTAACATACCATTATGAATAGTAATATGACCCTAATGAATAGTAAATTTTATTATTATTTTATTTTCTTAAGGATAGAAGATAATAACATCTTGGTTAATTCTTCATTGTGATAAAGAAGTAGTTGTAGAGTTAGAACTGTTAATTTTTAAATTAAGTGTGATTTTATTTAAAAGTTAAATTAATAATATTTAGAAAATTATTTTTGAAAAATTGAATTCACTTTTAAATTATACACATTGAAAAATTG
Source organism: Viscum album (assembly GCA_963277665.1). NCBI lineage: Eukaryota > Viridiplantae > Streptophyta > Magnoliopsida > Santalales > Viscaceae > Viscum > Viscum album. Next base: position 1,282,408,070 of record OY728155.1, on the reverse strand, counting down.
TAGGGGTGAATTTTTGGTATTTTTATGAAATTCTAGAATTTTTTATGAATAGTAAAATACGATAAAATACGATGAATGATAAATACTTGATTTAGTGCATCATAGGTGATGCAAGGATGATGTAAGCCCACTTGGTTCGAACTCACATGCCATTATTACTATTAGGGTTCACATGAAACAATTCTATTGGTTGTCTTGAGAGAAATAATAAAATAATGAATTAAATATTCAAAATATACCCCTCTCCTCCACTATAAAAACCCCTCACCACTCCCTCTTATCTTTACTACTCTAAGCCTTGAATCTCCTCAAAGTTCTGCCCAATTACCCTTACCTAGTCACTCCCCATGACCAGGAATCTCTTAGTCTTTCCAAAAGACCAAAATCCCTTCCCTTAAGGAGTTTCTCAATGAGGTTATTTCAAGAGGTAAAGCACCCTTCTTTTTCATTTGGTTTCATTTCAATTTATCTTATTTTTTTATCCTCTCCTCACCTCCTCTGTCCAAATGATCATGATAACTCCAGTAACATCTATATACTATATTTATATCATGTTAATAGAAGAACCATCATAAATATTCTTACTCCCTCCCTTTTATTTTATAAACAAAATCGACGTCCATGAGGTTCCGATTTATAACCTTCGTGGACGACAAAGTTTTGTTCTTTAATTTCTTATTCATTACTGGTAATGAAACCATATTCATGATTGAACCAGACTATAATATATGTTTTATAACCTAATTAATATTCATGAACCAGAATTTGTACATATAATTAAGTTATATGACAAAACTAGTTCATAATATTCTAAATACCGCCGAATAATTGAAGTGGTGGTCATCTAATGATTCATCCTCATTCCATGTAACCGAAAGATAGAAATTACCATTATAAATTATTTATGTTCATTTATAATATATAATTCCAATCCTGGAGATTTATAACCATTCCACATGAACTTCATTACATAAAACAAGTGAACCGAATATGAAAATAAAGGAAACGAACACTCCAGAACGACGAAATGCAATACAATAACTTGTCAATAAAGACATAAATGAACTAACCAGAATTATGGTAAACTAAATACATGTATAATAGGTTCTGAAATAAGTTATTAACAAGTATAATTTCATATTCCAGGAGCTTAAGTACAAGAGAGGAACATGTTTGGAGTTAAGGTAAGGGTTTTTCCACCCGAACTTCCACTTTCATTCGGGATACTTTCATTGTCTAATTACCTCTATGTAATTCTTATGTATTGTTATGTACTCATCATATGTTCTGTTTTAGTATCATATATATGTTTATAAACCATAATCCTTCCTTATTTTATGGATAGTTACACGTTTTACAAGGAACTTTCAAAATTGTTTTAAAAATACAAGCCCGATTAAATGGAATATCTCAAATTCTTACCTATTTTCAAGGGAACTCTATAATATGTTTTTGGAAATAATTATCTTTATAAATAACTAATTTTATTATGAAAATACTATCTTACTTAACTTCTGGTTTTATACAAAGATTTTTCCAAAAGAACTCTTCTTTTCAAAATAAAAGAGTATTTATCTCCAGAATTGCTTAATGATTTTATAAGAGTGTTTTCATCTAATTCGACACTCTTGTTGATTCCATGGTAATATTGGGTTTAATCATTTATGATTTCATATACCATATTTGATTTAATAGTTTATTAATAACTCTATTGTGGATGATCTATCCTAAAACCATTCACCATATTATTCTGAATGGTTAGTGGTTTATGTTTAATGATTGGGGAAAGATAGTTGCATTTCATATGATAGTTTCAATATGAATGTATATATTGTTTATGTTTATCCCTGCTCATATGAAGAATGCATTAGATTTATTATGTGACGGTTGGGTCCCGATATAGCCCCTCGATGCATCGGTAGGTCTCATGAGACAAATAGACATGGAATTGGCCGAGGCCTTTCCCAATGTGATATGGATTTTGGCCAAGGCATTAATCACTAGATGTCTTGCCTGAGTCCATGAAAAAATGATTCAGAATGTCTGGCATATGAAATTCCCTCATTATGAATCTAGTAATTGAAATTTCATGTGGTTATTCGACTAGTATAATACCCATGGTTATGTTTTACTATGGAATTATTTACTCAGTTCATTTTCCTGCCATAATGTGTTCATATTTATTATTAAAGGCATGTGTTTTCAATTATTCACCATGTCTAATGTTTACATTATCTTCCGATGTATTGCTTACTCTTACTGAGCATTTGATCTCACCCCTTTCTTATGTTTCATTTTCTCGGGATATTAAGAAGTAATTTATGAATGACTTGCAAGCATAATCTAGGAGACATGATGTTTCTAGTGGAACAAAATAGTGTTTTTGTTTCCCTTAATGTTGTAATGATAAACTTATAACTTGTTTCCAATAATAATAAACTACTTGGTCTTTCGAGATTCGTATTCCTTGTATGTATTCCAACATAATCAAACAAGGCACTGACTCCGGGCAACTGGGGTCGGGTCCTTACATGTCGAGTAAACCCATCTCAGTCATGAGGAAAACACAAGGCCCAAATCAAAAGCCCAAAGCTCAATTGTCCCATGAAAGAAAGAATACCACGAAGGTAACACCACGAAGGTAAGTACCACTAACGTAATTCCACACATAAGAATACAAAAAAGGTATCACTACGAAGGTATGCACTAAAATGGTACGCCACACAGATGATTACCACAAAGGTAAAGACTCATCTCACACCAGGTATAACATAGGTACGGTAGTAAAGATGATTAAATGTAACTACTGAATCATCTTACTCTATTAAGAGGCAGACCCACGTAGGATCCTAAATCATCAGACCCACATAGGATCCTAAATCATCATACCCACATAAGATCCTAGTACATCATCAGACCCACATAGGATCCTAGTACAGCAGACCCACGTAGGATCCTAGAGTAGTCCTGCGTGGATTCCTAGAGCAGATCCAAATGAGACTCTCTAACACAGACCCACAAAGGATCCCAAAGAACAGACCCACATAGGATCCCTTTCTCATGTTATAGCCAGCTACAGGGTTCCCCCACTAAGCTCACTTGTTTCTGTGAGGGTCCACTCCTCAAGCCAGAGGTCGATACTCCAACTACCACGAAGTCCCATGAATAAGTATATCAAAGGAATTCCACGTAAAAAGGGGTATCAATGCAATAGACGGTGCGTCAATCAGATTCTCAGTCTGTAAGTTATTGTCCTTTTAGTCCTGAGGGCCCGGTTGGATTCGTGTTTGATCCAACCCAGCCATACCCCAACTTTATCCAAAACTCAAGAGGGTTGTACCAAAAGGATCGTATCGATCCAAGGTTTCTGGCTCCATAGACGGTTCATCAAATAGAAACCCGTATCTCAAGTTATGGCCGAAAGTGTGGAATGGGTCGAAACTGGTTTGGTCCGACCTGGTCAGACCGACCCGGACCGACCCGGCCTGACCCGGGTCCAGCCCGGCCTGCCAGCATGGCCTGGCCCACGCTGGGCGGCCCATGGTGCAGCGAACCATGGTGAGGAGGCCCGTAGTGCGGTGGCCCGCGGGGCTTGCCGGTTGGTCAAATGGCCAGCCTCCTCTACGCGGTGCGGTCGCGCGGTGCGCCTCCACTGGCGGCCGGCTCGGCAGGCCGCCCTTTCTTCACTGCCGCGACACAAGGTCATGGATCATGCACGTCGGGTGGCACAGACACACACTTTTATCCCCTTCGTGCGGTCGACCGCCGCCCTTGCTCCACTACGACCCTTCCTCGGCGGCGCGGTCGCGCCGCCACCTTCGTCGTAGCAGGTCGTGGTGTTGGCCTTCAATCCTGAGTCCCACCGATGCCAATCGCCAACACCGGTCACCATCCTCCTCTATCGTGAATAACACATCAAAAACCACAAAGGTTTCAGAGAGGTCGGGTCATGTTCATTTGGACCGCACCCTCCGCGTTAGGGCGGTAACAAGCGGCTCAATAATTCTTGAATCGTGAAGAATGTCAAGAACGGGTAAGGGGGTATTCAAAACAATAAACCCTACATCAACTTGCAATATTTATTCCCCAACCCGATAGAAGAAAACAACTGAAGATCAACTAGTTAGTGAGTTGATCCACATTCTTCATTTAGAGGAGAAGAATCTGGGAAACAATAATCACACAAATTTAAACCCCTACCTTAAGTCCGTTGGAGAGTGTCCGCGTTTGAGGAGGTGTTGGCATTCGTCGTCCCCGCAACAAGCCTCCAACGACGCCGCTCGATCGTCATTCTTCGGTTCGTGGTTTGGGTTCACTCGTCACCGCCCGTTGGAACCGGCTTCGTCCTCCAAGTTTTGGGCATCGCAGCACTTTACCAGAGCTTTGTTACTTGGTGAAGCTGTGTCAATTCCTCCCCCCAAGATCCATATAAATAGGAGACGAGGAGGGTAAGTAATGATTGTGGAATTTATGAAGGTTCATTTAATAGGATCCTTCCCAAATTCCAATGACGATGTTACTTATTATTTGAAAGGTCAAGCCATTCAATGGCTTGACTCGCCACTGGCCCCACACTACCGTCTGTCCGTTGGTGGAAAGGAAATAAAATAGTGAGATTATTTTATTTCATTTCCTTTTAAAAGTCACAAAAAAATAACTTCTTATCCAGACCTACTGTGGTCAAAGTAAAGCCTCCCTTAAGAGAATCTCGGTGCTACGGATTCAACGGTGCCCTCATATTTTTAATCCGAGCACTGGTTCAAAAGTTAGAAAATACCGCTCGCGCGTTTACTGGACGTACTTGAAAAAAAGTTCATAAAATTAATAACAATCATCCTCGACCCACACCAGTCAAGGTTAGGCTCTACCTAAGTTAAACACGCCCCAAGAACCCAACGGTACTCTCAGATTTCCAATCCGAGTTACCGTTTAAAAGTTATGGATTTTACAATAAAATAATTGTCACTTAATTATTTTATTTACGGCCAAAAACTAACTTTCACCGGTGGCCCGCACCGACCAATGTTAGTATCTGCCTAAAGAAAGAATACCCTCATGAGTTCAGTGGTGGTCTTTGATTTTTAATCTGAGTTACCGTTTGTGAGTTATAAGAATTTGAAAAATAAAATAATTTATTTAATTATTTTATTTACGGTTATGCCATTTTTGGGTTTTCTCACAGGAGGCCCGCATCAACTAAAATTAAGTTGTGCCTAGGGTGAACCCACCGTCCTAAGTGCAACAGTGCCCTCAGATTTCATATCCAGGTAACTGTTTAAGAGTTATTTCACTTTTTCAGGAAAACTGCTTACACGCGTTAATTTAATCTTAACAAAACTTTGATGGATCATTCCGGGAACTCCGGGCATTGGAATCATGCATTGTCAGATTTAGATGTCTCAAAATAATTCTATATAAATAAAAAAAATTATATGTAATTTCTGGGACATTACAACACTAAACCTTGAGTCCTTGAGGGTAATCTGTATCAGCAGCCACCAAATCCAAAGGATCGAGACAAGGCTTATGCCATAACTACTACGGAAGTGGAGCAAGAAAACGAAGTCGTACAAGATAAGCTTCCCATTCACTCACTAATGGAAAAAGTATTATTTGATTCTGATTCTACACATTCCATTATATCTTTCAAGGTTTCTAGAACTATTGAATTGAAGCCCTAAAACCTTGAAGTAGATATATCTGTAAAAACACCAAGTGGTGAAATCATTGCAACCCAAGTGTTGGTCTCTTCTACTATTGGCATATGTGGGAATATTCTTCCATTTAATCACATGATACTTCCCTTGGTGGAATTCGACATTATACTGGGGATGGATTGGCTCTCATTATATAGATCACACATCAAAGGGGATATGTTTTCATATTTTGAACCATCTCATGCTCCTATATAAATGCAAGGAAGATCATGAATCTCTTTTGAAAAATACTTCAATGGTGTGGGTGTTGATTCCTTGTGAATAATCACACCTCACTTAAATGGTTTAGTCAGAGGAGGATATCAACCTAGGGGAAATTCCCACTGTGAGGGAATATAGGGATTTATTTCCTGAAGAGTTACCCAAACTTCCCCGAGATTGTGAGGTAGATTTCTAAAAATAACTCATATCCAGAGATACTCATATATCAAATTTTCCCTATATGATGGCTCCTATCAAACTAGAGGAGTTAAAGAATCAGCTGCAAGAGCATTTGGATAAAGGGTTCATACACCCTAATGCATCACCTTGGGGTGCACGAGGGCTCTTTGTCAAGAATAATGATGGTTCAATGTGGTTGTGTATTGATTATTGGGAACTAAACATGATCACTATAAAGAAAAAGTATTATCTTCCAAGGAATGATGACTTGTTTGATCAGTTGGGAGGAGCTCAGTGCTTCTGAAATGTGGATCTTTGTTCTAGATATCATTAGCTAAAGGTGAAGAAGGAAAATATTCAGAATACTTCCTTCTGTTCAAGTTATGGGAACTATGAGTTTTTGACGATGCCCTTCAAAATTACTAATGCCCCTAAAATTTTCATGGATTTTATGAATAGAGCCTTTAGACATTACCACAACAAATTTTTGGTAGTTTTTATTGGTGATACTCTCATCTACTCTAAGAGAAATGAGGAACATGAAGAACATCTAAGTCTTGTTTCAGAGACATTAAGGAAGAATAAGTTGTATGCTAAGTTTAGAAAGTGTGAATTTTGGATGCAGCAAGTCACATTCTTGGGACATGTGATCACGAGTGAGGGAATTTATGTAGACCCTTAAAAAACAAATGAAATTGATAAATGGCCTAGACCCTCTAGTGTCACAGAAATCCATAGTTTTCTTAGATTAGTTGGGTACTACCAATGTTTTGTGAGAAATTTCTCATGATTTTCAAGCCTGCTAACTATGTTAACATGTAAAGGGGTAAAGTATTTCTAGATGTAATAATGTGAGGAAATCTTAAAGGAGATAAAGAAGGGGTTGATCACTACACTTGTACTCACATTACCAAAAAGTGGAGAAAGTTTTGTGATATACAATGATGATTCAAAGAAAGTTTTGGGTTTTGTACTCATGAAAAATGATAATGTGATAGTCTATGCCTCATGGAAGTTGAATATCCATGAGAAGAACTACTTGATGCAAGATCTGGAGTTAGAAGTTGTGATTTTTTTCCTTGAAAATCTTATGGAAATACCTCTATGGTGAGAAATGTGACATATATACCAATCACGAGAGCCTAAATTATATATTCACACAAAATGATCTCAACATGCATCAAAGGAGATGGTTAGAGCTAATCAAAGACTATGATTTATCTATTCACTATCATCCTGACATGGCAAACAAGGTAGCTAATGCTCTTAAAAAAATAACCCACTAATCTATCCATATTTCGAATTGTGAAAGATCTTATCTGCATGAATATGAAAAAGATGGATTTGGAAATAATAATGTCAGGGAATATATCTTACCTTTCTCGAATGATTTCCCAACCATCTATCCAAGATAATATTAAGGAGGCACAAAGAGATGATCCCAAGTTACAAAAGAAGGTGAATGTAGTAAAGGAAGGGAAACTATAAGAGTTCCATATCGATGATGATGGTGTTATTTAGTTTGGAATGAGGCTCTGTGTGCATTCATCATCTAGGATAAACAAGGATATATTGGAAAATGCACATAGATCAAATTTTTTTATCCATCCCAAGAGTACCAAGATGTATCGTGATCTCCAAGAACACTTCTAGTGGGACAAAATGAAGAAGGAGATTGTTGAGTATATCTCAAGGTGCATGATATGTCAGTAAGTTAAAGTTGAACGATAGAAGTCCAAATGGATGATGCAACCATTTCTTATACCCATGTGTAAATGGGAGAATGTCACTATGGAATTTCTCACAGTTTTCCTAAAGGCATCCAAAGGAAATAATGCGATATGGGTTGTGGTGGACCAACTCACCAAGACTTCCCACTTTATCACTATTCAGGAAGATCACTCACTTGAACAACTTGAAAAGATGTATGTGAAGGAATTGGTGATACTTTATGGAGTTACACTCTCGATTTTCTATGATCATGATCATAGGTTCACATCTAAATTTTGTAGGAATATTTAACATGCTTTGAGTACTGAATTAAATTTCAGCACAACCTATCACCCCCTAATTGATGGTAAATTTGAAAGGACTATTAAAAATATCAAATATATACTATGATCCTACTCTTTATAATTAAAATGAGAATGGGATTAGAATCTCCCATTGGTTGAATTCTCATACAACAATAGCTTCCACTTGAGTATTCAGATGGCTCCATATGAAGCTTTGTATGGAAAGAAATGTTTAACTCCAACATGTTGGGATGAAATCGGTGAAAGAAATCTACTTGGACTAGATCTTGTGCAAGATATGACAGAGAAGTTTCAAGGCATCAAACAAGATATCAAAGCTGCTCATATTCGGCAAAAGAGTTATGCTAGAAACTGTCGAAGGGACTTAGAGTTCGACGTTTGAGATAAATTCTTTATTTGAAAATCACCATGGAATATATTCATGCGGTTTGGAAAGAAAGAGAAGCTAAACCCAAGGTACATTGACCCCTTTGAGATCCTTGATCGCATAGGATCCATGGCCTATCAGCATGCACTTCCACCAAATATAGCTCAAGTTCATGATGTGTTCCACATATCACTCATGAGAAAGTACATACTAGATCCCTCACATGTACTGAACTCAGAGGTGGTAAAACTAGAAGATAATCTCTCTTATGAGGAGAAGCCAATAAAGATTCTAGACTAGAGAGATAAGGTTCTATGCAACAAGACAACTCAATTTGTCAACGTTTTTTGGAGGAACCATAGCTATAAAGAATCAACTTGGGAACCAGAGGAGGCGATGAAGGAGAAGTACCTTCACCTATTTATGTAAATATGAAATTTTGAGGGATAAATTTATAAAGGGTAAAATAATGTAATGAATCAAACTTTTATCAATGGAATTAATTCCTTCTTATACTAATTCCATATAGTATAAATCACGTAAAATCACTTAGAGACCATACTAAAAACATTATAAATGAAGAATTAATGTAATAAGAAGTATTTCTAGAAGTTAAGTAACCAATACCAATGAAATAGTAACTTGTTCTTAGGAATAGTAATATGACCCTTATGAATAGTAAATCGACCAAATGAATAGTAACCTCACTCATGAAAGTATAAAAAATATTTAGGCATCTTATAAATAAAAGTATGATATAATTATATAATGGTCTAATTAAATAAATGTTTTAAAAATTATTAATTAAGTGTTGGCATTTTTATAAGTCATAAATATTTAATTACAATTTTATGATTAATTTAATAAATTAAAAGAAAATTTATTTTCATAAAATGTATTAATAAATTGATATTTTTATGTCTTATAATTTTAAGATAATTTTATTAGACCTTAAGTAATTTTTCAAAGTGTTATAAAATCAGTTATAAATTTAAAATATTTAATTAGACCTTAAGTAATTTTTCAAAGTGTTATAAAATCAATTATAAATTTAAAATTTTATTTTCCAAGTAAATGATGGTTTTAAATAAAAATTAAATAAATAAAATCAACAAATTTATTTTCATAAAATGGAGTTCATTTTTTAATTCTACACATTGAAAAATGGTTAGGGTGAATTTTTAGTATTTTTCTAAAATACATGATTTTTTTATAAATAGTAAAATATGATAATTTACAATAAAAGCTAAATACATGAATTATGGAATCATAAATGATTTAAGGATTATGTAAGCCCAAAATATTGAACTCTCCTTAATTATTTTAATATATTTAGATATAATTCTCAAATTATTCATAGTTTTGATCCAAAATAATAAACTAGTGAATATAATAATGAGAAAACACCCCTCTCATCCACTATAAATACCACCTCTCACCCCCTCTTATCCTCACACCTCTCAAGTCCTGAGACTTTACCAAATTCTACCCAGTAATCTTCCCTAGACCATTCCTCATGTCCATGATCTATTGGTCTCATAAAAATATGAAAACCTTTTCTCTAAGAAGGTTCTCAAGGAGGAGAAATTCAAGAGGTAAGTTACTCTTTCTTTTCTTTTTATAATATCATCACCTCCCCTCGTCCAAATGGAATGATAACTCCAGTAACTTACATATACTATAATTCTACCATGTTAATGTAATATCCATCATTAAAATCCTCCCTCTCTCTCCTTTATTTTAAAAATGAAATCATCGCCTGTGATGTGTCAATTTACCAACATGATGGATGATGCGCTTCAAATTCCTTTAAAACCTTCAAAAATGTTAATAAAATCATTATAATGGTTGAAAAATATTGTAAAATTTATGTTACAACCCACTTTGTGTTCTGGAACTAACATATATACATGATACTAAATGATAAAACAAAACAAGTTTGTTGTGATTGAAAACCCACTAAAATTAACCTAAAATGATCATCATTAACTTTTATCTAATGATTCATCCTCATAACATATAACAAAATTATTTAAAAGATCATTAAAACTTTTTTAATATCATTAATAACACATAATAACAATTCTAGATATTTATCCACATTTTACACGAACTTTCATTCACGTATACAAGTGAAGTAATCATGAAAACTAAGAAAACGAACACTCTCGAACGATGAAATTAAACTCTATAACTCATCGAAAAGCCTATAAATGAACTTAATAAAACTATAAATAATAAAATTCATTTATAAAAGATTATTTATTTTTTAATTAATGAATATAATGTGATTATATAGGATATTAAAGTGAAGAAATCATTCGAACATAGGGTAAGGATAATTCTCGTACCCAACTCTCTTTCTTTGAGTTTTCCCTTTTTTACCCCATTTTCAGTATGGATATTCCTTAAATATAATTTATTCATCATTATCTTAACTTTTCTGTTATATACATGTTTTCTACTTGAGTTTATGACAAACACAATGTTTTTCAAAAAAAACTCTCCTTTAAAAAAACACACCTTTTACTTCTCAAGATTGTTTCTTATTCACTCAAGGTTGATGATTCTTATATCAATTATGTTATTCCCTCTTTCATTTGGAATCCCAAATTTTATGAATGTATAATTTATGAAATGAAAACCACTCCTTTCCATGGGCTATTTTATGTCCAAGATTGATATACATTTTTATGTGGCATGAATGATAATGTAAATGTTATGATGTGACGGGTGCGCTCAGAATTATATAGTGCTTAAATTCATTGGGTAATGTAATGTCTCTCATGAGAAAATTTAAAATATATATGAAAATGATACTATATTTGTTCAAAAATATGTGTGGTAGTTTAACACTAAGATAATATATTCCATTTTTATGCATCTCCACATTCCATGTCTTTATCTAATTTTTCCTCTCATGATTATGATAATGATGTTATGATTATGCTCACCCCATGTTATATTGTTTCATATTCTTATCTATACTATTACTTGGATTTTAGATCACCCATTTATTTTATGTATATCCTCAAGTGACTACTTGTACTAAGTAGAATTCAAGGGCCAATAAGAAGTTACAGAAGAAGGAATTAAATAAATTTTTATGTTTTACTTTGTAAATGTTATGTATGGTCCTAATTTTCTCAGGACACTAAACCTTTGGATCCTAACCATGTAATTATTTTATGTTGTTTTTAATTAAAATGATGTAATATTGATGTAAGAAAAAGCAGGGTCGCTATACGTTCCCATCATATTTGGAATTTCATTAGGGTAATCATCACATTGCTTATCACATTTATTGTTGTCATGGGTTCTTCTATTTCCCATAATTAACTATGAAAAGAAAGTGAAATTAAGGGGTATTGAATAATTAGTTAATAAGAATGTAAAAAATGAAACTTTGAACATAGAAGATCCTAACTTCTTATTCCCTAAGTTTCATTCTAAGTTATCCATGGTGATAGAATTATACTTAGGGTTCTTACTAAATTTTTATATTCCTAATCTCCAAAAATAACTAGATTTTACCCTAATACCAACTATAACAACCCTATCCTTTTACACGTGTCTTTACATGATCTTAAGCATAACTAATTATCAAAAATAAATCAAGAATCATAAATTCCAGTGTCTTTGGATGATTAGATACATGATTATAATGAATAAAACCAAAATAATAATAAAAAACTTTTATTTAATCTCTATAAAGAGATTTTAAATTCCTTTGAGCCCTTACATCTACATAGGATAACCTGGGGAATACATGAACAAAATGGGTGAGCTAAAAATCCTGGTAAGGGAATAAACATAGAAGTAAAGCATATTACATGGGTTAGAAGGCATAACATGATGATATAAAAAGGAATGGAACATGAATAAACATAAGAAATAATAACATTTAGAACATGGAATAATGTAATCATGGAATAATAGGAATGTCGCAACAACATATAACATGACATAAGCATGAGTCAAGGCTAACTAGAATGACCATTTCACATAGAGGAGCATAATTCAAATCTAACATTCAAGACCATTGCTCATGGCAAACCAAATCTCATAAAGGAATCAGGTTTACTCATTGTCCCAACATGGCGTCTCATGAGACTAAACATTACCCAATGCATTAGAGCACTATCTAGGAGCACCCATCAAATCATGTTCATGAATATGTATGCCTCATAAAGAATCAAACATAAATATAAGAGTTACCTATGAAAATAAATGGGTATGGTAATCATATCATAAAGAATAACAAATGGGCGTAACATAAAAGTGTCCATGAAAGAATAGATTTAAAACATACGTGGACATTAATAAGGTAAAATAGGTATATATAATGATAAATTATGTTTAATTTAAATGAAAACATGTTAAAAGAGTGTTTAAAAAACTTTAGAAATGAGCCTCTTTAGTGAGGTTTAAGGGAAAATGTTAGTCTTTAAATCGGACGAAGGCATAATTGTTTTCATAAAACCATAAATGAAAAAAGATAATTTTTCATGATAAAAAAGTGTTTTTAGAAAAATATTTGTGATTTAAAATATATTATGGATTTTACTTGAAAATTGATAAGAAATTGGGAATTTTTCTTTAATCGGTCTTGCTTATTGAGAGGAATTGAGAAGTGAACTTTATAAAACATGTATTCCCTCATAAAAGAAAGAAGAATTGAGCTAGGTTAATATGTTTGGAACATAAACACATAATTTATGAGGATTACATAAGAATAATTAATAATTAAATTGGGGTAAAGAGAGAGAAAGTGTATCTCAAATGAAAAATGGTGGTTCAGATAAAATCTCTTACCTTATATCTAAATGTGTTCCGAACATATAATTAATGTCCAATATGATAAAATTAAATCCATTAATTAATTAATTAAGAACCTCTTATTAATTTATTTAATTTATTATAATTTTATTATGTTCATTTCATAGACGTATAGTGTTTAATTTCTTCGTTTTGGGAGTGTTCGTATCATGATTTTATGATCGGTTTTCTTGAGTTTAATTATGGGAGTTCTTGTCAAATGGAAGAAAAACTCCAGAAATGGAATTATATGAAATTGATACTCCTCCATAATTTTAAATGGTTCAATATATAATTTTTTTTATAGAAATTAGAATGATTCATTAGATAAAATATTAATGATGAAAGTTAGTTTATTTCGATGAATTTTTGATCATCACAAACTAGTTTTGTTTTATTATTTAATATTATGCATATTACTAGTTTCAAAATATTAAATAATATGTAATACATCTATTACAATATGGTTTAACCATAAAAATTATTTTATGACCATCCTTGAAGATGATATTGGAAAATGAAAATGTATCATCCACGATGGCTGTAAATCGACACATCAGGGATGATATTTTCATTTTTAGAATAAAAGGAAAAGAGAATAGATTTGATAATGGATTATTCCATTAACACAATAGCATTATAGTGTATAAAAGATACTGGAGTTATCATACCATTTTGGGATAGGGAGGTGAGGATAGGATAAGAAACGAAAAGAAATTGAAAATAAATTAAAAGAAAATGAAAGAGGATTTTACCTCCTGAACTTCTTCTCCTTAAGAACCTCTTTAGGGAAATTGGGTTTGATATTTTGTTGATACCAAAACCTCCTAGACATAGATAAGATACTTGGGAGATAAATTTTGCAGAATTTTAGAAATCTACAAGACTTAGAAGGTGTGATGAGAAGAGGTGGTAAGGGGTGGTATTTATAGTGGATGAGAGGGGTGTTTTTTGATTATTTTATTCATTTGTTTATTATTTTGGCTGAATAATATCAATAGTGAGGATTATTGTTACTAAATATAGTGATTAATTAATGTTATTTCGAACCAATGGTGCTTAAATTAGTCAAAAATCATTCATTACTTAATAATTCATGTATTTAGCTTATACCGTAAATTACTGTATTTCACTGTTCACCAAAAATTCAACTATTTTAAAAAAATCCCAAAAATCAACCCTAACCATTTTTCAACATTTAGAATTTAAAAATAAACTCTATTTTATGAAAATAATTTTCTAAATATGAGAAATTTAATTTTTAATTAAAATCATCATTTATTCAAAACACACCGATTTTAAAATTATAGCTGATTTTATGATGTTTTGAAAAACTAATTAAATATCATAAATTTTTATTATAATAATAAGAAAATAAAATATTAATTTAAGAATCTATTTTATGAAAAAAAAAAATAATCATTATATCAATTATAAAATTGTAAATAAATATTTTTGTTTCACAAAAATAACAATTCTTAATTTATCATTTTTAAAAAAATTATTTACTTAGATTATGATATAATTATATAGTATTTTTATTTATAAGATACCTAAATTTTATTTATAATTTCATAGGTGAGGTTATTATTCTATTGACTAGTTTACTAGTTCTTATGGTCACATTACTATTTTAATGGTCAAGTTACTATTTCATCGGTATAGATTCCTTAATTTCTAGAAATACCTCGTATTTCATTCATTCTTCATTTATAAAGTTTATATTGTGTTCTCAATGTGATTTTATGCGGTTTATACTATATGACATAATTATAATAAGGTAATTTCTATTGATAAAATTCTAAGTTGTTACAATTGTGACTCATCTTTCATATTTACACGTCTCTTATTTTATTACCACTCATTAATATCTCGCTTCACTTTCTCCTTGAAATATTCTCACTGATGAGACTACATATGATATCATCCATGTCCTGATGCATTATTCACATTTTTCATCAGATGTTGATGATATCATTATGGCATAATCAGTATATGAATCATACATAAATATTCTGTAATCATTTTTTGTCACTCTCATTTTCATAGAAGGCTAAACTGGTATTGGGGGTATCAACACCTTGAATTTTTAATGTCGTGATACTTTTCGCAACCACCTGTACTACTCTTTAGAAAATTCTGTCAGATTTTAAATTTTATTTGTCTAGTAATTATCATAGTGTTCTTGCAATATTATTTGTTATTTTTTCTACAAAAACAAAATCTAGAAAATTAGTGCTTTTATCTTGATTACGAATTAGAAATTACCGATTAATTTAATCATTAAAGGACTCCCATTATTTTATCGAACTCTAGAAACCCTCTATACTAGAATAGGAATACTGAATTGATGGAGTATTCTAGTGGCAATGGTCCTTGAAACCTCTCCTCATAGTCTACAGGCTATGGCTACGCCACTACTCAGAGAGTTCAAGGTAGGTGTTTAACTGGACAACTGTATTAACCCACAACTCCTTGATATTTTGAGTGAAGTATCAGCTTGTAAAATCATAAACATGATTTACTCAATACTTTCCTTTGAAGTTGAAAAAATATAGTTATGGATACTCCTTTACTATCAACTTTAGTTAAGTCAACTCACAGTTCTCAAGAGAACATCCTATTAGTAAGAGGCACCCTCAACTATTGTTGAAGAGCATGTCAAACACCAGGTTATGTTAAATTCAAATGATGGAAGGCGTTTGTGACTTTATATTTTGTGAGGGTTTTTATTATTTTTCGATTAATGTAATATTTTTCTATTAAATATGTTCATATTATGTTGTCGTACTCACAACTGAACATTCATTAATAAAATACAGTCATCGCTTCTTTATGTATTTTTATATTTATTATTTTATGTGTTTCTCTAGTAAACATACACATTCATAAAATAAAAAACAGTGCATAAAAAAATAATTTTACCAAATCTATCTTGAGCATCTAATTTTAGTTGATCCATTTAAACTCAATGGATCAACCATGACCTAAAGGTATCATACCTGAGTCGCAGCTTGACTCATGATGTAGCTTGTCCCTGTCCAGTGTGTCCACATCTCATTTGGGTTTTCGCCTCGACTTAGCATGGTCCACGTCGTACATTTTCTTTATCATAATATAAATGTACTCACATGCAGGTGAGGGGGTCTCGGAAGCGCAATGTACATACAGAAATACTGATGGACATGCAGTTCATTATACATATTTCAATAAATAAGATGATGCGCAAACTGTTAAACATTAACTACTTATTACAGACATCACACGTAGAAAATAAATAATTAAATAAAAATATTTAGATATAAAAAGGTTCAATCAGTGTTCAAGACCAGTCAGTGGGTAAAAGTAAAGCGTGATAAAAATTAAATACAATAAATTTAAGTATGAAAGAATTTATCAAATTAAATGAATTATTTAAATTCAAATAATTTAATTTAATTTAATTTGTCCCAATAAATAATTTAATTTATAAATCTAAAATGAAATAATTCGGTTAATTTATTAGTAAAAACAAAATTAAATGAATTTTTCAACCAAAATTAAATTAATTTTCATAATAATAAAATTTTTATTTTAAATTGAAAAATTAATTAATTAATATATAGGTTATATTAAAAAAATTCGGGCCCCCAAACTCTACAAGGCCAATGCAGGTGTGGTCGAACCTGCACAAACTCATTCTGGGCTGGGTAAACCCTGTGTAGGATGGTTTTGGGCTAGACAGATCCATCCTAGCCAGTCCCAGGTCGGGTTGATCCTCCTAATCCTGTTGTGGGGAGGTTTGGGTCAAATTGAACCCACGGAGTAATGCTTCTTAGCCAAACTGGTATGGGGTTATCTTGACAAGTCTGGCGGTCATAGTAAGAAACGCTTTAGGGGGGGTCCTGTCACCAAGAGTAGTGGCGGCCTGGTTTGGAGTGGCTCCTTGCACAGCGGACCGAGATAGCGATGCATCTTGGGGCTTAGAGCCCGGTTCCGCAGTGAAAGTAGTCGTTGCAGAAAACACACAAGAGAGAATATTTTACCCGAAGGAATTTTTATCACTCGAAGGAATTTTATCACCTGAAGGAATTTTACACAACACCTGAAGGATTTTTAACAACACCCGAAGGCCTTTTACAACTCACCTGACACCATGAAAATACCATTTTTTTATACCGCTGATCATCACAACCAGGACACGCCGCTTGATCTCCGCAAACAAGAGAACTTTCGATACATGGCACCATCATCATTGTCGTCTTCAAATATCACTACCGGCATTCCATCGTTGACAAAATCATCGTCTTCGCTTGGCACCAATTACCGCAAACATGGTAACCTCTTCATCATTCTCTCTTGGCGGCTACATCTTTACCATCCCACATTCCAAAACAAGCTACCGCATACTCTTATATAGATACCCAGCCCATATCTCCATTAATGTGGTCAAATGTTCATTATTCTATCAATTAATATTGGGAATAACTCTTCATTAATGTTGGGATAAAATCCTCCAATAATGTTGAGAAAATCCCTCCATTAATAATTTTATCTCTCTTCATTATTTAAATTTTAAATAAAAAAATCCCAACAATCTCCACCTTGATTTAAAATTCAAATACTCCGCATTCATCTCCATAATCTGGGTCAATTTTATCGCCATCTCCACCAAGATCCAAATGTCACCCAATGAACAGAACACGCTGCATGACACCTATGGCCTAGAAGACTTTCGATATTCCAGCAAAACTACTGATACCGCCGTCATTTTCCGATGACATCTGAGTCCTTTATAATCTGCTTCACCATATGCTTTCCACCATGTTCTACAACCGAGCACTTCAACCAATCCCTTTTATACCACTATTGGGGCGCAGAGCCCGGTGCCACAGCGGAATTATTCATTGCAGAAAACACACAAAAGAAGAGAATATTTCACCCAAATGCCTTTTTATCACCCAAAGGAATTTTATCACCCGAAATAATTTTAAACAGCACTCGAAGGATTTTTAAAAACACCTTAAGGCCTTTTACAACTCACCCGACACCATGAAAATACCATTTTTTTTGTACCACTGATCATCACAATCGGGACACGCCGCTTGATATTCGCAACCAAGAGGAATTTCGATACATGGCACCATCATCATCGTCATCTTCAATCATCGCTGCTGACATGCTATTGTTGACATAATCACTATCTTCGCTTGGCACCAGTTACCGAAAATGCGGAAAACTCTTCGTCTTTCTCTCTTGCTGGCTACATCTTTTCCAGCCCACATTCCAAAACATGCTACTGCATCCTCTTATATAGATACCCAATCCATATCTCCATTAATGCGGTCAAACATTCATTATTCCATCAATTAATATTGGGAATAACTCTTCATTGATTTTGGGATAAAATTCTCCATTAATGTTGAGAAAATACCTCCATTAATAATTTTATATCTCCTCATTATTTAAATTTTAAATCAAAAAATCCCAACAACGTGGTAGGTTGGTCGTAGCATGCATCGGCCGGAGGAGGGGTGGCGTCTAATGGGGAAGGGAAACCTAGATGGATGGAGGTAGTGTGACGACGCAAAAAATTAGGTGTGGAGGATAGTGGCTCGACGGAGCACGGTGTCTCAACAGCAGTACCGATCTGGCGGCAGCAGGCCCGGAAGAGCCGACAGGGGGACACTATATCGATGACTAGGGTGTTTGTCTGTAGTGGGCGGTGGCGTCAGCTGAGCAACAGCAAGCGATAGGCAGCATCCGGCGTCGATCTAGGCTGGGGAGGGAGGAACAACTCTTTTGGATTCTCTAAGAACCCTCTGACTGAGGCCAGTGTAACACCCGGGACTTTTATGTTATAAATTATCAAAGGAATCTTTTTCTACACAACACTTGCTTGACTTGCTTTACACGCAATCGCGACCTTCCTCGATAGCTTGCGTCGTACGCAATACCGAGTTTCACTAAACAACAATATGCTATTAAAACTAGCCGTTATGAATAGTAATAACCACTTTTTGAAATTTTAAAAAATTTTATTTTTCAAAATGGACTTCATTTTTGGACTCAGAATATCGAAATTAGCCTAGGGTGAAATTTTGATATTTTTCTGAAAACTTTCAATTTTTGATGAATAGTGAAACCACTAAGTGGTAGGTTAAAAAACTGAATTTTGCCGCTTCTGTGAATGGAATTTCGAAAATCCGAGAGACACGGTTAATATCAAGGACTAAAATGTGGTTCAATGAGATAAAAATAATTTTTTGGTGAATAGTAACTTTTTACTTTTTTACCGCGGTTAATAGTAAATAGGGTAACTAAGGGTAAATATGATATTAATATTACCCTAACACATGTCCTAATTCTATTGGACAAGTGTAATTCGACCAAAAACAAACTTAGGAATAAAATATGACCATTTAGGCCCACTTGGATTAGATTAGGACATTTATTATTAATTTATTTAAAGAAGGGTTAAAATAGTTAAAATCAAAGTTTAATAAGTAAATAATTTTTAATATGGGGTTATACATAAGATAAATTCGATTTTAAATATTCATTAGAAAGCTAAAAAGATTTCCTACATTTTGGTATTTTATTTGTAATTTTTAGACATCAAATAATTTAATTTATTTATGACACAACGATGATGCAGTAATTATCTTATTAATGAAATATTGACATAATTGATGTTATAAACACCAAAATAAATGTAATTTGAGACTTTTTATGAATTACACTAATTTTCTAGGTTAATATGACATATTAGTGTTGATTTAATCAACTTGGTTCGAACATTTAATTCTGTTATGACTTTCACAAAAATCATATATCAAATAGTGTCAAAATTGACACAAAATAGTTTTTAAATCAAATATTATATTATTAATTGTTATTTTATTCCTAAAAATCTATGGTTCGGCCAAATGACTTAGATAAGGATATATATATTAATAATAAACAATTTGGGGTTCGTTTGGCATGTTATAGTAAGTTTATTAACCATATAGTGAAAAAAAACAAAAAGACATGGTAAAAGTTAAATTATTTAACTTAATGTTAAATCTAAATGATAAGGTTAAAATAGGAACCTAAACTTGTCTAAATTCTATTGGATGAGAGGATTTAGACCCTTCCCCACCTTAGCTTCGAAATAAGACCCTTTGGAACCATTATAAACCGATTTTGACTTTAATATAAAATAATATTTTGAGATATTCCTAAGGTGCCCCTCTCCTCCCTTATAAAAGGGCACCTCCTCCCCCTCCTCCTCACACCAAATTGAGCACTCAAGCTCGGCCAACCCCTGCCATTTTCTCCTCTCCACTTCCCTAGAATAATCCTAGAGGTCCTGGTCGTCTCCAAAGACCCATCTTAGTTCCCTAAGTAGAGGATTCAAAGAGGCGTTCCAAAGAAGAGGTAATATCCATTACCGACCTTTTCAATTTCTTTCTTCTTCAACTTCTTCTTCTTTAGTTGTTTCATGATAAAGTAATAACATCAGTATTACTTACATACTGATATGTTATTATAAATATGAAACAACCCTAATTCACCTTCTATCCATCCTACGGAAAAATGAAATCACCACGCGTGCGTACGTACGGAATACCGTCTCCACGCCGTGGTGTAATCTATTTTCCACCATCACCTTACAAGGATGGGTATAATGGTGTAATGAGTAACTATATATGATTATTATAAAGTAATATTGATACTGAAATAATATATTTATACTCCAATACAGTTCCACGATCATAGGAACGATATCATCACTCGTGCGTACGTACGGAATACCGTCTCCACGATGTGATGCGACTCGTTCTACATGATCATCATTACATAGTAATTATATAAATGAATTGAATGAATAAATATGATATATGTTACACTAATAACATTCTGGATATAAGGTATCTATAACCTTAAAAGAAGAATAAGAATTTATTTGGAAAAACACGCATAAGAACAAAAGGCAATAAAGACCCGAGTAACAAGTAACAATGAAATATTACTAACAATAAGCTAAGAATATGACCATATATGATATCATATCAATATGTATGATTCTGGAATAAGTCAATAACATTATTTAAACCATTATACAGGAGCTTCGGACATGTACAAAGCAAATTGGACCTAAGGTAAGGGAAATATCACAATCTCATTTTTATCCGAGATTGTTTATTCGTAAGTATTTACTGGGGTGTATTTTATCATCCACATCCATGTTCCCTCAATATGTAATATTGTTTCCATCCACTTGAAATAGTTTAAATCCAATTTTACCCTTAGGTGAGTTTTTAGTAAAGAATATGAAAGGAATCTTTTGTCGTTTTTCCGTACGAGGTACTTTTTGACTTTTCCGACAAAAGTACGAAGAATGTTTTTTTTAACTTATACGGCATGAATGGATTTTTAAAACATTACTTCAAAGAATCTTCCTTTACAAGTTTTCAAGTTTATTTTTAATCAACTTCTTTTATTTTAAAGTTGTATGACATGTTATGAAAGGAAAAATGTTTTTGAAGAAGAAAGGATATTTTCCTCAAGAATTCAATTCAAGTGTTTTATCAAAATTATTTTCCATCTAAGATAATAAAGGGTTCTCTTTCTATCCATATTTTTACATTGGTTTGACTATGTTGTGATGGAATTATGTTTATGAATTCCTTTATCTTATATGAATTGATTTATGATGTCATGATGTTTCAAGAATCCCATTTTTGTTATATGTGTTATGTGATGATGTATGTTTTATGATTATGTGGCACACATAAGAAAGGATTCATTATAAGATGGGTGGGACCTATATCTCCCTCCAATGAATTGGGTAATGATTTTATATCTCATGAGATAGACATGGCTGGAACGGAAGGTTATTTCGGTTCAGTGATACAGGACTGAAACGAGGAGTGAACTCGGTTCAGAAAGGGACTTTGTCCACTAAGATAGTCTTGGCAATGAGTCATGACTAACAAGAAATGATTTCCATGATTATGTGTGCATGCCACAAAGTTTCAAGTTTTATGTTATGGGGATCTCATTTTCACTTCTATGATTTATTCCATGTTAAGATATTATGATCTCTTTTGCAGGTTTTGATTTTCAAAAAGATATGATATGATTTTTATTTCCTTTATTTGCCCTTGCTGAGCATTTGAGCTCACCCTTTTATGTTTTCTTTTCCCCAGGTCAGGAAGATGGATATTAAGTAGAATATGCTAAAAGGGACCCTAGATATGATGAAATAAATGGGAGACACTGTAGAAGATTTATGAACCAGTTGTTTATGTTTCCCAGTTTCTAAAGACACTACACCTATACGGTCCTTTGTGGTTTTGTCATATGTTGTAATAAGTGTGCTTCAATTTTGAAGTATTAACAATGTATGTAAAGTGTGGGTCGTTATAGTTGGTATCAGAGGAAAGGTATAGTCAACCTTTGGAAACTAGGATGTGAAAGCCTTAGTAAGAACCCTAAGGATAAGTCTAAGCATAGTACACAATCTTAGTGTTTTAGAAATGGCCTTGAATAACCTAGGATAAGACCTTAAGCATGAAAATTTTATTCTTGAATTATGTGGTTTCCTATTATAATTAGTGTTGCTCACACTATTCTTCTTGGTTTTAGTCAATGGCTGGAACCCGAAGGAACCGTGTTAATACGGAATGCGATGGGCAATGCAATGATTGTCCCCCTGAGCAACCAAACGATATGGGAGCTGGAATGCAAAATCTTGTAGCCATGCTCACACAACTTTCTCAAGCTATGAATCATGCAGGATTTCCAAATGAGGAAAGGAGGGAGCAACATTCTGTTGAATCCTTCATGAGGCAGCGTCCACCTTCTTTCAGCGGGTCTACTGATCCATTAGTTGCTGAACAATGGATTAGTACTACTGAAAAGATATTTTCAGTTCTTCAATGTTCTGAACATGATAAAGTCATCCTAGCAGTGTATCGTTTGGAAGGAGATGCTGATCAATGGTGGAATCTTATTAAGAATACAAGGCAAAGGGATGAAATTGAGTCTATGGAATGGGACGAGTTCAAGAACTTATTTTTCAATAAGTACTTCCCTCGTATTCTCCGAACAAAGATGGAGAAAGAGTTTCTTGAACTGAAGCAAAGGGATGATGAATCTGTTGGTACCTATGAAGCAAATTTTACAAGACTTGCAAGGTATGCTTCTGGTATTATTATCCAACCTAAGAGTAAGATTGATCGATTCTTTAGTGGCTTAAAACCAAGTCTTCGAAGGGCGTTAGCCATAAGGGACTTCAATAGCTACGAGGAAATCGTTCGATGTGCTCTCAAAGTCGAGATGGAGATTGGAGTAACCCATCAGTCACATGGGTTTGATAAGAAGAGGAAGATGGAATTCAAAGGAAACTCTAAAGAGCACACTGAAAAGAAGATGAAATTTCCATTATGCTCAAAGTGTGGAAAGAAACATGGAGGGAGTTGTCTTAAAGGGACAAGTAAATGTTTTAAATGTGGAAAGGAAGGTCATCGGGCATTTGAATGCCGTGATAATGGGAAGAAGATGTCTAATGATTCAAACAAAGGAAGGGATACACAGAATGATCCTACTACACTTCAATGTTTCAAGTGCAAGGAGATGGGGCATTATGCCAATCAATGCCCAAATCCAAGGGTTGATGATGATGGTCGACGTCAACAAAATCTCAAGGCTAAAGACAAAGGAAAGTCACATGCAATTTCTATCAGCGATGTGGAGTACGATAACGAAGTGGTGAAAGGTACACTTACCGTCCACTCTAAAGTAGAAAATGTTTTATTTGATTCTGGATCCACCCACTCTTTTATTTCTAAAGAATTTTCTAAGGGTATCACCGTATTACCTCAACAATTAGATGTTGAGTTATCTGTGACAACACCTAATGGCACATCAGTCGCATCAAAAGTTTATAATTCTTCTCCGATCGAAGTTTGTGGGAAAGTGCTTCCTGCAAATCTTGTGATCCTTCCTTTAGTGGAATTTGATGTGATTCTTGGCATGGATTGGCTTTCTCTACATGGAGCTCATATCAATTGCCAAAGAAGGGAAGTCACATTTCATATTCCAGATCAATCTACGATCGTCTATCAATGCAAGGATGAACATAACCTTCCAGTGGAAATTTCTTCCATCTTATGGGTATTGATTCCACTAAATGAAGGTTATTTATCTCAAATGGTTGGTGAGAAACTCACGATTAAGAATATGCCCATCGTACGGGAGTTTGATGATGTCTTTCCGGAGGAATTACCGGGTCTTCCACCAAATCGTGAAGTTGAGTTTTCAATAGAACTCGTACCGGGTGCTTTGCCTACTTCAAAGACACCTTATAGAATGGCCCCAATTGAGTTGCAGGAATTGAAGAAGCAACTCCAAGAGAATCTTGATAAGGGATTCATACGCCCTAGTGCGTCACCTTGGGGAGCACCTGTCCTATTTGTTAAGAAGAAAGATGGATCAATGAGACTCTGCATTGATTATCGAGAACTTAACAAGATCACTATCAAGAACAAATATCCTCTCCCACGCATTGATGACTTATTTGACCAACTACGCGGAGCTCAATACTTTTCCAAGATTGATCTTCGTTCAGGGTATCATCAATTAAGGGTCAAAAGGGAGGATATACCAAAGACGGCTTTCCGTACAAGGTATGGACACTATGAATTTATAGTGATGCCATTTGGTCTTACTAATGCCCCTGCTATCTTCATGGATCTAATGAATAGAGTCTTTAGAGACTATCTTGATCAATTTGTGGTAGTCTTTATAGACGATATTCTTGTCTATTCAAAGAGCAAGGAAGAGCATGAATATCACTTGAGAATTATATTAAAGACACTGAGAAAGGAGAAGCTTTATGCCAAATTTACCAAGTGTGAATTTTGGCTTCAAAAAGTTGCATTTTTGGGTCATATAATCTCAAAAGAGGGGATATCTGTGGATCCAGCAAAAACAGAGGTTATCGAAAGATGGTTGAGACCAACCACAGTAACTGAGATCCGAAGTTTTCTTGGTTTGGCTGGATATTATCGACGTTTTGTAAAAGATTTTTCACGATTATCTAATCCACTCACCAAGTTGACTCGGAAAGGAGTTAAGTTTGTCTGGACAGAGGAATGTGAAGAGAATTTCAAGGAGTTGAAAAGAAGGTTATCCAGTGCACCTGTGCTCACACTGCCTTGTAGTGGAGAAAGGTTTGTGATCTACAGTGATGCATCCAAGAAGGGATTGGGGTGTGTTCTTATGCAAAATGATATGGTGATAGCTTATGCCTCACGACAGTTGAAAATCCATGAGCAAAATTACCCAACACATGATTTGGAGTTGGCTGCGGTAATCTTTGCATTAAAGATTTGGAGGCATTACCTTTATGGTGAAAGGTGTGATATCTATACTGATCATAAAAGTTTAAAGTATATTTTCACACAAAAGGAGTTGAATATGCGTCAAAGAAGATGGTTGGAGCTGATTAAGGATTACGACTGCTCAATCCATTACCACCCTGGGAAAGCAAACAAGGTGGCAGATGCATTAAGTCGACAAGACCATGCTAGTTTATCCATGATGAGGGTCACAAAAGATCCAATATTTATGGATTTACAAAGGATGGATCTTGGAATTATAATGGAAGGGGAAAAATCTTATCTTTCTCAAATGAATGTTCAACCATCTATACATGTGAAGATTAAAGAGGCACAGAAAGAAGATGTCGAGTTACAAAAGAAGGTGAGAAATGTTCCTGAATTCAACCTTGATTGTGATGGGATAATAAAGTTCAGGAATCGGGTTTGCGTTCCTCCCATCCCTGAATTAAAGAAGTAGCTGCTGGATGAGGCTCATAGTTCATCATTCTCTATTCATCCTGGAAGCACGAAGATGTATAGGGACCTGAAAGAATACTTCTGGTGGGATGGCATGAAAAGAGATGTTGCTGAATATGTCTCTCGATGCCTGGTTTGTCAACAAGTTAAAGCTGAGAGACAAAAGTCTAAGGGGATGTTACAACCATTACCCATACCCGAATGGAAATGGGAAAACATCACTATGGACTTTGTCACAGGACTTCCTAAAACATCCAAAGGCAATAATGCTATCTGGGTCATAGTTGATCGTCTTACAAAGTCTGCACACTTCATTCCTATTAGAGAGGATTTCTCTCTAGATCAGCTTGCCAGGATATATGTAAAGGAAGTGGTAAGATTGCATGGAGTACCACTTTCTATTATATCTGATCGGGATCCGAGATTTACCTCGAAGTTCTGGCGAAGTCTTCAGCATACTCTGGATACAGAATTGAGTTTCAGCACTGCTTATCATCCTCAGACAGACGGTCAGTCTGAGAGAACAATTCAAACCCTAGAAGATATGTTGAGAGCTTGCTCTATGGATTTCAAAGGAGGTTGGGATCAACACCTACCTTTGGTGGAATTTTCTTATAATAATAGCTTTCACTCCAGTATTCAGATGGCTCCTTATGAAGCTCTCTATGGAAAGAAATGCAGGACTCCAACTTGCTGGGATGAAGTTGGGGAAAGAAAGCTATTAGGACCTGATCTCGTTGATGAAATGGCAGAGAAGATCAGATCTATTCAACAACATATAAGAGCAGCTCAGAGTCGACAGAAAAGTTATGCCGACAACCGAAGAAAAGACCTAGAGTTTGAAGTGGGTGATAAAGTGTTCTTACGAATATCTCCCTGGAAGAGGGTTATGAGATTTGGAAAGAAGGGGAAGTTGAGCCCTAGATATATCGGTCCTTTCGAAATACTGGATCGTGTTGGGAAGGTAGCTTACCGATTGGCGCTTCCACCGAATCTCTCTCAAGTTCACAATGTGTTCCATGTATCTCTCCTGAGAAAGTACATACCAGATCCTTCACATGTACTCAGCTCAGAAGTTGTACCGCTGGAGCAAGATCTTTCTTATGAAGAACAACCGATAGAGATTCTGGATCGTAGCGAAAAAGTCCTACGAAACAAGACCACTCGCTTGGTGAAAGTTTTATGGAGGAACCACCAACTTGAAGAAGCTACATGGGAGCTTGAGGAAATGATGAGGGAGAAGTATCCTCATCTGTTTGTTACAAAGTGACGAATTTCGAGGGCGAAATTCTTTTTAAGGGGGGTAGAATGTAACACCCGAGACTTTTATGTTATAAATTATCAAAGGAATCTTTTTCTACACAACACTTGCTTGACTTTCTTTACACGCAATCGCGACCTTCCTCGATAGCTTGCGTCGTACGCAATACCGAGTTTCACTAAACAACAATATGCTATTAAAACTAGCCGTTATGAATAGTAATAACCACTTTTTGAAATTTTATAAATTTTATTTTTCAAAATGGACTTCATTTTTGGACTCAGAATATCGAAATTAGCCTAGGGTGAAATTTTGATATTTTTCTGAAAACTTTCAATTTTTGATGAATAGTGAAACCACTAAGTGGTAGGTTAAAAAACTGAATTTTGCCGCTTCTGTGAATGGAATTTCGAAAATCCGAGAGACACGGTTAATATCAAGGACTAAAATGTGGTTCAATGAGATAAAAATAATTTTTTGGTGAATAGTAACTTTTTACTTTTTTACCGCGGTTAATAGTAAATAGGGTAACTAAGGGTAAATATGATATTAATATTACCCTAACACATGTCCTAATTCTATTGGACAAGTGTAATTCGACCAAAAACAAACTTAGGAATAAAATATGACCATTTAGGCCCACTTGGATTAGATTAGGACATTTATTATTAATTTATTTAAAGAAGGGTTAAAATAGTTAAAATCAAAGTTTAATAAGTAAATCATTTTTAATATGGGGTTATACATAAGATAAATTCGATTTTAAATATTCATTAGAAAGCTAAAAAGATTTCCTACATTTTGGTATTTTATTTGTAATTTTTAGACATCAAATAATTTAATTTATTTATGACACAACGATGATGCAGTAATTATCTTATTAATGAAATATTGACATAATTGATGTTATAAACACCAAAATAAATGTAATTTGAGACTTTTTATGAATTACACTAATTTTCTAGGTTAATATGACATATTAGTGTTGATTTAATCAACTTGGTTCGAACATTTAATTCTGTTATGACTTTCACAAAAATCATATATCAAATAGTGTCAAAATTGACACAAAATAGTTTTTAAATCAAATATTATATTATTAATTGTTATTTTATTCCTAAAAATCTATGGTTCGGCCAAATGACTTAGATAAGGATATATATATTAATAATAAACAATTTGGGGTTCGTTTGGCATGTTATAGTAAGTGTATTAACCATATAGTGAAAAAAAACAAAAAGACATGGTAAAAGTTAAATTATTTAACTTAATGTTAAATCTAAATGATAAGGTTAAAATAGGAACCTAAACTTGTCTAAATTCTATTGGATGAGAGGATTTCGACCCTTCCCCACCTTAGCTTCGAAATAAGACCCTTTGGAACCATTATAAACCGATTTTGACTTTAATATAAAATAATATTTTGAGATATTCCTAAGGTGCCTCTCTCCTCCCTTATAAAAGGGCACCTCCTCCCCCTCCTCCTCACACCAAATTGAGCACTCAAGCTCGGCCAACCCCTGACATTTTCTCCTCTCCACTTCCCTATAATAATCCTAGAGGTCCTGGTCTTCTCCAAATACCCATCTTAGTTCCCTAAGTAGAGGATTCAAAGAGGCGTTCCAAAGAAGAGGTAATATCCATTACCGACCTTTTCAATTTCTTTCTTCTTCAACTTCTTCTTCTTTAGTTGTTTCATGATAAAGTAATAACATCAGTATTACTTACATACTGATATGTTATTATAAATATGAAACAACCCTAATTCACCTTCTATCCATCCTACGGAAAAATGAAATCACCACGCGTGCGTACGTACGGAATACCGTCTCCACGCCGTGGTGTAATCTATTTTCCACCATCACCTTACAAGGATGGGTATAATGGTGTAATGAGTAACTATATATGATTATTATAAAGTAATATTGATACTGAAATAATATATTTATACTCCAATACAGTTCCACGATCATAGGAACGATATCATCACTCGTGCGTACGTACGGAATACCGTCTCCACGATGTGATGCGACTCGTTCTACATGATCATCATTACATAGTAATTATATAAATGAATTGAATGAATAAATATGATATGTGTTACACTAATAACATTCTGGATATAAGGTATCTATAACCTTAAAAGAAGAATAAGAATTTATTTGGAAAAACACGCATAAGAACAAAAGGCAATAAAGACCCGAGTAACAAGTAACAATGAAATATTACTAACAATAAGCTAAGAATATGACCATATATGATATCATATCAATATGTATGATTCTGGAATAAGTCAATAACATTATTTAAACCATTATACAGGAGCTTCGGACATGTACAAAGCAAATTGGACCTAAGGTAAGGGAAATATCACAATCTCATTTTTATCCGAGATTGTTTATTCGTAAGTATTTACTGGGGTGTATTTTATCATCCACATCCATGTTCCCTCAATATGTAATATTGTTTCCATCCACTTGAAATAGTTTAAATCCAATTTTACCCTTAGGTGAGTTTTTAGTAAAGAATATGAAAGGAATCTTTTGTCGTTTTTCCGTACGAGGTACTTTTTGACTTTTCCGACAAAAGTACGAAGAATGTTTTTTTTAACTTATACGGCATGAATGGATTTTTAAAACATTACTTCAAAGAATCTTCCTTTACAAGTTTTCAAGTTTATTTTTAATCAACTTCTTTTATTTTAAAGTTGTATGACATGTTATGAAAGGAAAAATGTTTTTGAAGAAGAAAGGATATTTTCCTCAAGAATTCAATTCAAGTGTTTTATCAAAATTATTTTCCATCTAAGATAATAAAGGGTTCTGTTTCTATCCATATTTTTACATTGGTTTGACTATGTTGTGATGGAATTATGTTTATGAATTCCTTTATCTTATATGAATTGATTTATGATGTCATGATGTTTCAAGAATCCCATTTTTGTTATATGTGTTATGTGATGATGTATGTTTTATGATTATGTGGCACACATAAGAAAGGATTCATTATAAGATGGGTGGGACCTATATCTCCCTCCAATGAATTGGGTAATGATTTTATATCTCATGAGATAGACATGGCTGGAACGGAAGGTTATTTCGGTTCAGTGATACAGGACTGAAACGAGGAGTGAACTCGGTTCAGAAAGGGACTTTGTCCACTAAGATAGTCTTGGCAATGAGTCATGACTAACAAGAAATGATTTCCATGATTATGTGTGCATGCCACAAAGTTTCAAGTTTTATGTTATGGGGATCTCATTTTCACTTCTATGATTTATTCCATGTTAAGATATTATGATCTCTTTTGCAGGTTTTGATTTTCAAAAAGATATGATATGATTTTTATTTCCTTTATTTGCCCTTGCTGAGCATTTGAGCTCACCCTTTTATGTTTTCTTTTCCCCAGGTCAGGAAGATGGATATTAAGTAGAATATGCTAAAAGGGACCCTAGATATGATGAAATAAATGGGAGACACTGTAGAAGATTTATGAACCAGTTGTTTATGTTTCCCAGTTTCTAAAGACACTACACCTATACGGTCCTTTGTGGTTTTGTCATATGTTGTAATAAGTGTGCTTCAATTTTGAAGTATTAACAATGTATGTAAAGTGTGGGTCGTTATAGCCAGTCCGCCAACAAAATAAGAGGGTCCATTTTTTTTCTTGTGTAGATAATTCCACCCACCGCTAGTCCACTTGTTTTTTAATTCAACATCCTAGTTAGGATTTTAATTTTTAAATAAAAATTAATTAATTTTCCAGAAAATGTGGAAACAATTACCCGCCCAGAAAAAAAAACGTTTTTCTCGCTCTAGAATCTGACAGAAAAAACCCAGAGTTGCCAAAAAAATTTATCAACGACTACCTTCGGATAAATTTTAACACACACACATTTTATTCAAATTATACTCGAAAAATAGTGATTTCAATCAGTATTAAAAATTTTGAATGGACGCAACTTGGTCATCTGATGTCTGATTGAAATTTCATCTACAACGCTCAAACTGAATTAAATTTCTCTAAATAAATTTAAGGTAAAATAATTTTTCTTGACTCAAAAAATTCAATCAATCCCTCTAATAATAATTTTTTTCATACTGGGGTGGGAAGCTAAAGCCGATGGGATAGGGATTTAAAATTTTTCAACACCAAAGTGATGTAACTACTTAGTCTCCAATGATTTGAGACCTGGTATAGGACCAAGGATCTCGTTTGAATTAATTAGAGCATAGAAATTAAAATAGAACAAGTGCCTCATTCAAATTGAAGAATGCTCGTTTGTCGCTCGTCTTTCGCTCATCATCGATGAATGTTGCTCAAATGATATGAGGTTGAACCTTTCTAGATCATCCACACACGCTTCAAAAAATCTGTGTGTAATTTGTTCGTTGAATTCCAGGTGCTATCATAGAGCTCCAATGATCTCTTCGATGTCGCAACAATCACTATGATCTCGTGTCTTTGATCTGAATGCGTTCTTAGATTGTTCGATCATTTAGATCATTTCTATATCTAAAAATAGGCACGAGAGAGATTATATCATTTTTTGGAATGAACAACACAACGAATGAATTTATCTCTCCTACTTATATAGTGGGAGGTTCAAATACCTAGAAAGGGTTCCCCTGTGCTCATAAATAAAACACCCACTAAATAAGAAATAAAAAAAATAGTTATAAAGAACTAACTATGTCATAAATATTATTTATATTTTATCACAAACTTGTAATATATATATTAAATATATTACATGAAAAAACTGATTCATTAACTTGACTCATAATTCCAGCTAATATTAAATGAACCTCGAATATTAAAATAATATTCGTTCATATAATATTTTCTTGTATTCACTTAAATACCATATGAATACTTTTAATAAATAAATTCAACCTAATTATTTTGTACTCAAATAATAATTAATGTATTTATTTGTTAGTGATCGATTATTTGGACAACTCTCAAACCTCATGGAGGGGCCCACGATGCCCTATATTCCCATTCACCAAAATAGGTAAGAATCATAAATACGCTATTGTGTGTGACCTATAAGCCTTTAACTCGATAGCATTAAATATTATTCACAGACCAAGAGAGGATTCTAACAACCCATCGAGGATCCTAAAGAGATAAGGAAAATTCATAGCAATTAAAACCATCCTACGAACACTCATTGTGTAATATAATCTCTTTGTCTCGCGATATCTCATAAAGTAGGATGCACACTTGTGTCATTTTCCTTTCTTTATTTATGGTTTATTGATCTAACTAGATATAATTACCTTTGACTACGTTGTCCAAGGATTTATTAAGTTACTACCATCCTAATCAATCAGGTCTGAGATATCACTTCATCAACTCATAAGCGACAAATTTTATCTTGATCATTCAAAAAATGTTACACCACCAATGATGCACCCAACACGAGCTACCTCACCACGGATTCATTATCATGGTTTTTCCTTGCATTAAAGTACGCGATCAAATGAAACACATTGATAATGATCTCAAGTCAAGAGACCGATACACATGTCTGTAGATAGGAACAACCAATGACACCAGAAACATGCAGGGTTCCTATTGGAGGGTCTGACCTCTTGATCTCACCTACTAGAGATCACCATGTGAGAAATTCATGAGAATAAGTCTCAATACTTATGATCCCCCAACACATGATAGTTAGGCATCAACTATGTCTGGTCATTATGATGTATCTAGACCACATGACATATGTTTTAGATTAATGTCACGGTATCTCAAGGTTCTCATTTTAGACTAGGAGCTGTTATAACCTCTTGATATGAAAATTAATCTATGGATATTACCATTTAAATAGTGGATTCATAAATATCAACACTATAATGGTAAGTAGACATCAAGTATAACTGACTGTACACATGGTATGGTAATCTAAAAGTACTGATCAAGTTGGGTCTAGGTCACCCACTATTACAATGGGTTAAGCACTTATACATGGTAATAAATTGATTGTGTATGAATCTAGAAATCATGGGAACTCACCCATAAGATAGGTAATGAAAATTTATAAAATTCTTCTTTAGATTGAAATTGTGGTGACTGTGGGAGATGAAATCTAATTCTATGTCTGTTGTGCTTGTTGAATTTCCCCCTTCTAGTTATGTGGTTTTGTAGGGGATTGTTGGTGATGGTGGTGACCAGTTTGAATGTGGAATATGTTAAGGAAGCATGGTTGCGATCGGTTTGTCATAGGTTATATTAAGGGTTGGTTTGGTGTGGTTGGTTGGCGGTCGTTGATGTACAATGGTAGAGATGATGTGATGACCTTGGAGAGAGATGTGACATTATTGTTATGAGATGGTTGGTCCATGATGTTGTTTCATGTGTTGTAGTATCTCGATAGCTATGGGATGAGGTTAGTGATGATGAAACTGTAATGTTATGGGTTTTAATTAAATAAGTATGGTTTTGGAATTGATTATGTGGTAATTTATTAATGCATTAAACATTGATAAATGGATTGGAACGAAATGAGAAATAGCTAAAATTAAACACAGGGTGCGCTTGAGAGTGGTTTGTCATTAAATATGAAGTTGAATGGTTATTAAACGAAATGTGGTTAGTAAATTGTAAAACCTATAAATTTCTGGAATCTGTAAATAAAGGAGGGAATTATGGGATGTGTGTGGTTGTTTTTTATGGTG
Organism: Viscum album; assembly: GCA_963277665.1. Classification (NCBI taxonomy): domain Eukaryota; kingdom Viridiplantae; phylum Streptophyta; class Magnoliopsida; order Santalales; family Viscaceae; genus Viscum; species Viscum album. The sequence goes on along the minus strand of OY728155.1, from coordinate 1,282,373,974 downwards.
AGTTGCATTTAGAAGCGGCATTAGTTTGTGGCAGATGTCTTAGGGTGATGTGGTAATATTTCAGGTGATATTAGTGTTTTTTGACTTGATCCCTTAGGTTAAGTATTGTGTGTGACTATTATACTTGTATTTTCATGTGATTTCTAAATGCACTCCACCTGACTTGATCATTTCATGTCGATACCCAAACAGGGGTCTTGGGTTCCAGGTGTTTTCATCACTCTCACTTTGGTAGTAGTGATGGTGGCTCAGTTGGTGGTGATTCCTGGTGATATTGGATTACTAATTGGTGACAATACATGATGTGATTCATGGTGGGGGTCATGCATGGTAGGAAAAAGGCACAAGGTTGGTGTCCTTCAAGTTTATGATACTCTGTCATCTTAGGCGTGAGACGTGGATGATGATGAGGTTGGGGATAAATATATGATCAGTGGGGAAGTGGTTGTGAGGTGACTTGAATTATGGTCTTTTATAGTATCTTACTACTTTTCTTTCATTACTCGGTTAATGAGTTATGGTTAGGTTGGAGTGTTTTAGTTGACCTATTTAGGTGCATGTTAATTTTGTTTTTTATTCACTAGAGCATTAGTATGTTCTTCTCACATTTTCATGAGATAACTTGGATATGATCCCATTGAGTATATCTATTATTCTCACACTATATATATATATATAACTATTTTTCAAGTTTCCATAAGGGTTTTGGAGACCGATATAGACATTACTAGCTTGGAGGTAAGAGTCATTGTGGAGTGGTTTCCTTAGGATTTCCCTTGGTATTATTTTATTTTGGATTTTTTATTTATATCATTTTTAATGTATTGTGAGACATTGGTTATTTTATATTTATGACATTATGTTGAACAGAGGTTTTCATCTTATCTCTGGTCCTTGACTTGTATTATGAGGTTAATGTATCTCACTTTATGTTTTTTATAAACTCAATGATAATCATCAATATGTGGCCTATTCAAGGTGGGATTCAGAGGTCACTCTTCTTCATTGTCGACCTAGGAGGGGTATCAGTGGAAGGGGGTTATGACACCATAAAATATGGGTGACTGACTGGGATTAAAATTATTCAATGTTCCTATAGGTATATTACCTTCCATAGACAAAAATATTTACTCTACTTAGATGTTGGTATAAAGAAAAAGTAGTTAAAATCAAATGGATCATATAACAAGAGTATAGATAAGATCTGATAGCAAATGTTGTCCCAATATGAAAATTTCAAAAGGGAGGGTGAATTGAAGTTTTTACAAACTTGTAAAAATTTCCCTCTTAAAGAAAAATAAGTTCAAAAGATGATATGTTTCAAAATAATCAGAGTAAAACCAAAATAAAAATTCAGTGTAATATAACAATTCAGAAGATGCAACTTAACTAAATCAAAAAAAGAAAACAGAGCAAGTGAATACAATAAAGTAAAGAACAGAACTTAAAAAAGCAATGAGGTTTAAGATAATAATTTTTAAACACCTAAAAAATTTATTAAAGGATGTTATCATACTCTGATTTTGAAAATTATTTATTATTTTAATCTTTTATTCTTCTTTATTTTAGTCCTTGAGTTTCAAAAAAATAGGCTTGAAATTTTAATTTTTAGAGTTTTTTTCTTTTGTGCATGGTTTTTGCATAGTCACTACATGGTTTGGTAAACCATGTAGATGATCCTTCCATAGGGGTTCCTTCTATTCACAAGTTAGTGTGATCGGGTTAATCTGAGTCATGCGGGTACTATAATAGTCTATGTCTTCCCAGTATTTTTCTAGTTTTGGGTGTTGGAGGTGTCCCAAAAGAGGATTGAAGAGGTTTTGGGAGTTTCTAGTGGAGGTTAGAGCTACATGAGTGATGCAGTAGGAAATTCATGTTGTGTAAAGAATACACGATGTGTAAAGTTTGTTCACGTCTTGTGCAGACAGCCAATTCATAGCTTGTTTCACAACTGAGGGGAAACTGTGACATGAATTACATATCGTGTAAATGTAATTCATGATTTGTAATAAATAAATATTGATGTGCCTTAATTTTCGGAAAAAGGTGGAAATTTTGGAAAAATCGTGGATTACACGATATGTAAATTTTACACGATGTGAACCCAGAGGGGTTCTAGGTTTTAAATTATTTTGTTCAACCAATTTCTCATTCATTCAGCCGAACTATTTCCTCTCTCATTATGGACAACCCCTAGGAACCCCAAGGAGGATTTCCATCCCTCTTCTCCCCACTTAAATCTAGTGGTTCCGGTGGGTCCCCGTTGACGATTCGTGATGATTTTTCTCCCTTTGTGTAGTTTTCTTTCATTCTTCTCTTGGGGAATCACTATGGAGGTGTTTTTTTGGTTTGGGGTGTGAGTTGGGTTGTGTTTTGATGAGTCTTTGGTGCGGTTCTGGTTGAACCACGGTTTCACATGTGCAGTTGTGGTTTGTGGGCATTTCTTCTTCTCCTTGCAGTGCACAGCAAGTTGGAAAAGATTCTTTGAGGTAGAGGATTCTCATTCTCACTCTTTTGCGTGCTATGTGTGAGATCTTCATACTTTTTCTTACCATTTATTGAATAGTAAGGGTTGACGTAATCATGTAATTAATTTTCATGCCTAAAATTAATAGTTATGGGAAGTTATCACATGCTTCACTACTTTGATATATGTTATTTGATGTTATTATGTGTGCCTATTGCCAATTATGAAAATAATGGATGTTGGGAGCCTTGTTTGGCTATATTTGTTATTCTATGATGACCCTTGTTGTGTTATTGTGTGATCTCACCCAAATAAAATATTAAAGAGTGTATATTTGGCTAATAATTGGTTTTCCCTAGACATCTTTTTTGTGTGATAATAATCATGCTAAATTAAGAAGATATGTGATAATTCCCTTAAATAAATATGGAAGTCGGAATGTGTGTTGTGATGTGTGCTTGTGCTTGTTGTGTTTCCCTGCAATGCTTGGGAATTTGTGTGATGACAAATGTGATTGGCTGGGTTGTGCGGTGTGTGGGGCAGTGATGCAATGATTGGTTGGCATGGATGTGATGCGGGCAGTTGTGCGATGTGGTGTAGTGGTTGTAGCACAGAGGTTGTGGCGTAGTGGTTATGGTACATGGTGGTTGTGGTTGTGAGATGGATGAGTTGTGTGGTTGTTGTGTGGTGGTATGTATTGGGTGATGTGATGTGATGACGATGGTGGATGTGTGGTGTCGTGGCAGTGGTCATGTGAGTTGGGTTAGTTGTGTGGTGTTGTTGTGTTAGTTTCCCGGTAACGGTCGAATAAATCATGATACTGAATGAAAATAATAAATGAATGGGTTGGTAATTGAATATAATGGGATAAAATTTGATGTTTGGTAAATTTCCTAATGAATAAATTTGGTGAAACGTGTAAGTTGAAATTGGAAAATGTTGTGTGGCTTGTGTGGTAGTTGTGCATATAGCAGTGGCAGCAGTTGTAACGATCAATGTGTAGTACGTGGTGGTGATTTGGTTTATGCTAGTGTGGTTGGTGTGAACCCATAGGTTGGGTATTTTGTGTTATCTATATATAACATGTATGTTTATGTTATTTTATATGCGCCCCATTCGAGTTGGATAACCTTACCAATGCTCAGATGTGATGAGTTTTGAGTGTTTTCTCCAACATCAAGGAGGTGGTGATACAAATGGTTGGTTACCCCCTCTCCCCCACTCTTCCTTTAGTAGTGATGTGTTGGACCAGGTGTCTACATTCAAGATGTGATGTGTGTCCCAAGAATCTACGGGTGAGATGTGATGTGTTGGCCCAGGTGTCTACGAGCGAGAGGTGATATGGTGTGATGTGATATATAGTGGGGCCCAGTTGTCTACGAGCAGGATGTGATGTGATGTGATATGATGTGTGTCCCAAGTTTATACGGGATGGGATGGGATGGTATGAGATGTGATGTGATGTGATGTGATGTGATGTGTGGTTCAGGTGTCTGTGGGTATGATGTGATGTGATGTGATGTGATGTGATGTGATGTGATGTGATGTGATGTGATGTGATGTGATGTGATGTGATGTGATGTGATGTGATGTGATGTGATGTGATGTGATGTGATGTGATGCGATGTGATGTGTACAAAAGAGGTGGGAGCATAGGGCATTCGACGTTGGGGCGTGAGATCTGCAAATCAGTGGGGAAGAGGCAGTGGGGCACCTTGATTTGTTATGATATCGATGTTATATTATTATAGTGGATACATGATTTGGTGAGTGAGACATAGTGATGATAGGTTTGGTTAGATTACCAGTATAGGTTCTTGTTGGTTATATTGTTTGTTCACTAGCTCATTAGAATGATCTTTTCATATGTTCACTTGAGGACTTGGTTATGTCCCTACTGAGTATACATGTTATGATCACCCTACATATATAAACTGTTTTCAGGTTTCTAGGAGGACTTTGAGGACTGATCTGGATATTACTAGTTGGGTTGAGTAGATGTTGATTTATTACAATAGATTTGTCTTTTTCGTATTTACTAGGGGTTCATTATCTCTCTCCCTTCATTGCAGTGTATTTTGTGGGAGGGGGTCCTAACATAGTGGTATCAAAGGGAGGTCATTAAGATATATGATGGAGTTTGGAGTTAGTCATGGTGAGAATTTCATGGGTTGGTATGACAGTAGTGTCAGTTTACCTTGGTGTGTGACATAGGTTAGGGAGACCGGCTAGGACACAGGGTTTTAGGGCCCCGCTTGATCTATTGCACGGACTTTGAGATTATTAAACGGCCAATTGAGGTGGTTCCATTTGCATGGTAGAGACTTAGGAGAGTTACATACATCATGGTGACTTGTGTTCATGTTTGAACTTTTTGTTTTGGAAAATAAAATGAATAAATTAAATAATATTTGATAAAATTTTATGCTACCAAGCATAGGATGTTCTCCTTGTTTTCGAGAATGGCTCATGTTCATCATATGCGGGTTTCTCAGATAGTTGACTTTCAGTAGGAAGATCTGATTGATCACTAGAGGTTTGGCCCGACAGAGGAGGATAAGGCATGGTAGTAGGCTTTGTGTGCCTTTCAGCGGTAGAGTTTGGGTAAGTTGCAGGGAGTGTCTCAGATCTGGAGATGGAACGCAGGATAGAGGAGCTCATGATCGCCTTCGGTTTGATCCGAGCATGAGATGAGTTTTGGGTTCTGCTAGCAGTTAGTTAGATGTGGGGAGTTGCGTGTCAATGGTGTACACTATTTCTTGGTGACTGTAAGGAGGTAGATGTGTTGTAGATTAAATTTTAGAGGGAGTTTTGGACAATATTTCTATCATCGATGATGAGGGTGGTGAAGAGGCAGGAGCTACTCTCCCTTCAGTAGGGGAGTCTGAGCATGCGAGATCTTGGTATCAGGTTCAAGGACCACATGCACTTTTCTCCAGATGTTTTCCCTGATGAGGAGTCTAGAGTGTGACATCTAGAGGAGGCTTTACATCCAGTGATCAGGTATGCAGTCACTCTGTTTACGCTCCCGGCATATCTAGAGGTACAAAAAAAGTATGAGGTCATCGAGTGTATGATTTCCTTGGGAGTTGAGCCATATTAGGGTGTCTAGAATGGTGTTTCAAGGAGTAGGTCTTTAGGTAGTGGGTCATGGGTGTTCAGGCAATCAGGGTTCCATTCAGTGGGGAAACGACCAAGATAGTTTCTTTCCTAAATGTCAGGGATAGGTGGTTTCCAAGCGCCTTTTATGAGTTTTCTATTTTCATTCTGTATCTGTGGTAAATATGGGCACCTCCAAGCTCAATGTACTACTTCTTAGGGAGTCCAGTTTAGATGGGCATTCGGGCCCCTTTTCACAAATAGTGGTTTCCTCCGAGAAAGTTCCAGCGACAGGGACCGCAGGTTGTTCAACAGCTGAGAGCAGGAGGATTTGGCAGAGGGAAGCATCGTGACGATCTATATCCCTAGGGACCTAGGCTATAGTGTGATTATGGAGTCTGACAGAATAGAGGTAGAGGAGCTATGTGTGGTCATATGCACGCGTTAGAGGAAACAGTGCTAGCAGAGCTGATAATTGTTCAAGATAACATCAGTTTATCATCTAACCTTGTGTGTTCTTTGTTTGATTCAGGAACCTCACATTCCTTTGTTGCTTCTTCTTTGGTTCGTATATTGGGACTATACTTGGAGAGGCTTCCAATGGCCCTAGTGTTTTCTATGCCGGTTAGAGGTCATCTTCCTTATTTGATGTGTGTTAGGAATGTATATTGATAATGGGGCAACACCAGTTGGTGGGGGACTTCTTCTTATTGCAGATATAACCATGTGATGTTATCCTTAGTATGGATTGGTTGTATTCCATGCGTTCAGTCATCGACTTCTTTCAGAGAAGAGTCTCATTTTCCAATGGAAAGCTAGCAAGGGGTGTCTGTTGGCAAGCAAGGTTATCGGCTAGTTGGTAAGAAAGTGGAGCCTCTATTATTGAAATTGGTGGAGCTGTTAGTATAAGATCAAGTTGGGGATTCTCCTAGGCTTTTGGAGGAGTTCTTGGATGTTTTCCCATATGAGGTTATGACACTACCTCCTCAACGCGATGTTAAGTTCAGGATAGAGTTGCAGTCGGGTGCATCTCCAATTTCGATGGCTCCTTATCAGATGGCGCCCATATATTTGTGTGATTTGAGGTTGTAGGTGGATGATCTGATGTAGATGGGTTTCATCTAACCTAGTATGTCGCCATGGGGTGCTCTAGTGTTATTCTCCAAGAAGGTGAACAATAGTCTGAGGTTGTGTATAGACTACCAGAGGTTGAATCAGGTAATGCTCAAGAATTGTTACCCTCTTCTGAGGATAAATGATATGTTCGACTGGTTGAAAGGAGATAGTTGGTTCTCGAAGATTGATTTGTGGTTTGGATATCACTAGTCAAAGGTCGAAGCAGTTATTTCTTGGGCAGCACCCAAGAATATGGCAGAGGTTCGTAGTTTCCTTGGTCTCATGGGTTATTATTGGAGGTTTGTACCCCATTTCTCTCGATCTGTAGCCCCATTGATAGTGTTGAACAGAAAGGACCAGGCTTTTGTGTGTAAAGATTAGTTCCAAGCAACGTTTGGTTACCTAAAAAATAATTTGGTTAGTGCTTCAGTTTCTAGAGGAGGGTGTGTTGTTGAGGTTTTATGTGATGCGTCCTGTCTAGGATTGGGATTCATGTTGATACAATAGAGGGTGATGGTCTCTTATGGGTCTAGTCAGTTACATCCCCATGAGTGTAACTATTCCACCCATGATCCGGAGTTGGAGACAGTTGTGTTTGTGCTAAAGTTTTGGCGACATTATGTAACGACCTAAAGTTTTATGAATGAAAATTTCCTTCTTATAATTATTTCATACAATATAAATCACATTAAATCACATAAAACACAATATAAACTTTATAAATGAAGAATTAATGAAATAAGAAGTATTTCAATAAGTTAAGTAACCTATAGCGATGAAATAGTTACTTAATCTTTGAAATAGTAATGTGACCATTATGAATAGTAAACTGGACAACGGAATAGCTACCTCACCTGTGAAAGTATAAATAAAATTTAATCTTATAAATGGTAATATGATATAATCATATCATAGTATATGTAAATAAATATTTTAAAAATTATTAATTAAGTGTTGCTATTTTTTTAATTCATAAATATTAAATTACAATTTTATGATTAATTTAATATATTTTTTAAAAATATTTTCATAAAATGTATTCATAAATTAGTATTTTGATTTCTTATGATTATAAAATAATTTTATGTGACCTTAGTTAATTTTTCAAAGTGTTATAAAATCAATTATAATTTTTAAAACTATATTTTCTATGTAAATGATGGTTTTAATTAAAATTAAAATTTCTCATATTTAGAAAATTATTTTCATAAAATGGAGCTCATTTTTAAATTCTACACATCAAAAAATGTTTAGGGTGAATTTTTGAAATTTTTCTACAATACTTGAATTTTTAGTGCATAGTAAAATAAGATAATTTACGATAAATGCTAAATACTTGAATTATAGAGTCGTAGGTGATGTAGTGTTGATATAAGCTCTTTATCTAGAACTAAAATTCTCAAGTTACTATATTTATTCTCAAGAATCAACACTATTTCTTGTCTTGATCAAAACAATAAAATAATGATTAAAATATTCAAAACACACCCCCTCCCCCTTCTCCACTATAAATATCACCTCTCACCACATATTCTCGTCACATATATCAAGCCTTTAGCCTTGTATAAATTCTGATCAAATATCCTCCCAAGTCCCTTAACCATTTCTAGGATCTTTTGGTCTTAAAAAAATATTAAAACCAATCTTCTAAGGAGGTTCTCAAGAAGAAGGAATCAAGAAGTAAAACTCTCTTTCATTTTCTTTCAATTTCTTTACAAGTTCCTTTCTTTTCCTTTTCTCTCCTCACCTACCCTCATACAAATGAAATGAAAACTCCAGTATCTTACATATACTGTAATTTTATCATGTTGATGAAATAATTATTCATCAAAACTCTTCTCCTATCCTTTTTATTTTAAGAAAGAAAATATCATCTGTAAGGTGCTGATTTACCACCATCGTGAACGACATACTTTCATCTTTCAATTTTGTCTTCAAGGCTGGTCATGAAACTATTTTTATGGTTGAACCAGATTATAATATATGTATTATATCTTACACAATGTTCTGAAATCATTTTTTACACATGATAATAATCTATAAAACAAGATGAGTTCGTTGTGATAAAAAAATGCTAAATTAATCTAAACGATTATAATTAATGATTTATCTAATGAATCATCCTCACTTATAGAAACAAAATGGTATTTTAATATTATATAGGTTCATTAATAACATATAAGTTCATTTCTGGACAATTATCCTTATTCTACATGATTTTCCATACACATATACAAGTAAACTGATCATGAAAACCAAAAAAAATCAATGCTCCCAAACAATGAAATTGAATCACTTAACCCATCCAAAAAGACCATAAATGAACTTAATAAAATTATAATAAATCAAATAAATGTATAAATGGTTATGTAATTATTAATTAATTAATCTAATTTAATTATTCAGGACATTATGATCAAGTACATAATCATTTCAGACATAAGGTAAGGGATTCTACCTGAACCCCCATTATTCTTTCGGGTTATTCTTTCTCTCTTTTTACCAAAATGAAATTATCTTTTTATTTTTATGTGTATATTCTATATGTTCTTTATATATTCCAAAATCATGTATCAATATCCATTCATCCTTCTTTTTGAAGATATACATGTTTTTAAAAGGTTCCCTACTCAATTACTCCTGATAAGAAAGCCCGATTTAAGGAAACTTTTTGAATTCTTACTCATTTTCAAGTGTGCTCCATAATCTGTTTTAAGTCATCATTATTTTTCTGAAATCACACATTTTATCATGAAAAACTACCTTGGTTCAATTTTGGTTTTATGCAAACAATTATTCCTTTTCCATTTTAAATAATCTTGAAAGTTTTCCCTTAAACCGTACTAAAATATTTTATTTATAAAGTTTCTTAAACACTCTTTTCACTTCAGTTTGACATCAATTATCATGATATATTCATATATTATTTTTTTAATGTCCATGTATGATTTAATTCATTTATTTCATGGACACTTTTATGATACTCTCATTTATTATGTTTTTGACATGATTATGGTACCAAATTCTTTCCATGGATAACCTTTATGTTTATGTTTGATTACTTATATATGATTATTTATGTGGAAAGAATATTCATTAATATGTTATGATGGGTGCGCCCAGATATCCCTTCAATGCATTGGTTAATGTTTAGTATTGTGATACGTTATGTGCAATGGTCTTGTTGGTTAGTCTTGATTCATGCTCAATGTGCAACGATCTTGGTGGTTACCCATGACTCATGATTCTTTATGTGAAACAAGCCTTGAATCATGCTCCTCTATGTGAAAAAATCCTTGAATCATGCTAAAGTCATGTTTTATGTTGCTGCCACATTACTATGAATCCATGATTAGATGATCTCTTATTATGATTCCTTATGTTTAATCATGTTCCATGACTTTATATATCATTATGTTATATCTTATAACCCATGTTCTAAGCTTTATTTTAATGTTTATTCCCTTACAGGGTTTTTTAGCTCATCTCTTTTTTCATGTTATCAACAGGTTATCCTATACAGATGTAAGGGCTCAAAGGAAGTTATGATCTCTCAATGGATGATAAATAAAAAATGTTTTATTAAGTCCCATGTTTTCAGTTTTATATACCTAATCTTCCAAGACACTAGACTTTATGATCCTTAGCTTGTAATTTGATATTTAATTATGCTTAAAATAATGTAATGATATGTGTAAAAGGCTATGGTCACTATACATTACCTCATCGGAGAGAATTTTGTGATTTTCACACACCACAAGAGCCTGAGATACATTCTCTTAGCATGATTTGAATCTATACCAATAGAGGTGGATGGAGTTTCTTCAGAATTAAAATTTTGAGATCTATTACATTCTAGGGAGAGTAATGTATTTGTCGATGTATTGATTCAAAAGTCCTGAGAGGATGTGGTTCGAGAGTCTGTGGGTGTTTAAAGAGGAATGGAGGAGCTTTCAGTGATGAATCTTGATGTTGGAGAGAGAAGTGGTTGAAATTGTCTTTATCAGATGACCGTGGAGCCGTCCTTGATGCAGTGGGTGTAGGAGGCTCGGTGGGGAGACTCAGAGGCAAAGGTGATGTGTGATCGTGTTGGTCATGATGATGCTTATGAGGGATGGTTAGAGGATGGTCGGAACCATGTGTTCTTCCAAGAAAGGATGTTTTTCCCACATGTTATGCATGAGAGAGTTCTTAGTGAGTTTTAAAACTCACCATTAGGGATACATTCTGGTGTGACAAATATGTATTGTGGCTTGAGGAGATAGCTTTGGTGGTCAGGGATGAAACGGTCAGTGGAAGAGTTTGTAGTGAAATGTCTGGTTTGTCAGTGGGTAAATATAGAGAACCATGTTCTGGGAGGTTTGTTGCAGTACTTGGATGTTCCTGAGTGGAAATGGGAGGACATATCGATGGATTTATTCATAGGGTTACCCCGAGCTCATGGAGGTTGTAATTCAGTTTGGTTGATAGTGGACTAACTGATGAAATCATCTCACTTTTTGGAAATCTATGAGTCTAGTGTTGTAGATGTTTTGGCGAGGCGGTATGTGGATGATGTGGTTAGGCTTCACAGGGTACTGAGGAAAATTATCTCTAATCAGGATCCTTGTTTTACCTCACAAGTATGGAGAGTATTTTAGCATTATTTTGGCTCACATTTGTTCCTTGGCACTGCTTTCCACCCTCAGATAGATGTAAAGATGGAGTGGATCATCCAGATGCTAGAGGATATTTCGCAGGCATGTGTCTTGGAATTTGGTGGATCATGGGCACGACACCTGCCTTTGGTCGAGTTTTCGTACAACAATAGTTATCACTCCTCCATTATTATGTCTCTATTTGAGGTGTTGTATAGACAGTCGTGTCATTCTATGTTTTGTTGGACTGAGGTTGGAGATTCGACAGTTCTTGGTCTTGATGTGGTGCAAAGAACAATCGAGAAGATATAGTAGGTTCGTGAGAGAATGAGGGTGGTGCAGGACTATCAAAAGGCATATGCTGATCATAGGCAGAGGCCCCTGTAGTTTGAGGTTGGATATCATGTGTTCTTTAGAGTCTCCTCTCATCATTTGTATCAGAGGTTTGGTAGGGGTAAGCTTCCTCACATGTTTGTTGGGTCCTTTGAGGTGTCGGGATATGTTGGTGAGGTGGTGTATCGGTTGTCATTACCACCGCGGTTAGAGAGGATCCACGACATCTTCCATGTGTCTCATCTTTATCAATATCTTCATGATGACTACAATTTTATTGACTGGGAAGAGTTGGATATCGAGTACAATGTGACATTTTTGGAGCAGCCAATGGAGATTTAAGATCATCGAGAGAAGATGTTGTGTGGTCAAACCATTCCCTTGTTTTGTGTGTTATGGAGGCATGGTGGTCTAGAGGAGAGTAGTTGGGAGCGAGAGACACAGATATGTGCCCAGTACCCAAATTTGTTTTGAGTTTTTATTTTTTCTTTTTTTCTTATGATGTGATGTTTGGGTCTCTCTATGTTATAAGATTTGTTATTTCCCTCAATGTGTGATGTGTAATAAAAACCCCCAACATATGGAAAAGGTAGGATCATATTTCTAATCAAGATGCACTAACTATGATGCAATTAAACTCATGTGGGTGAGTCGGTACCACCTAGAGCGGATAGTATCTTGACATGAAGAATGGAATTCCTTGATTTTTATGTTTGGGTTGGTGTGATTTGTTGGTTGTGATGGTTGTTAATTTGGGCCATGTTAAGGTTGGATGGTTGTGCATGTGGTTGTGTGGTTGTGTAGTGATGAGGATGTGTAAGATGCTTTACATCTTTTTAGTTTTTCATGTTTTGTTGGTGGTAGCATCGAGAAGTAACGATATCCTTAAGAGGTATCTTGCAAGGTGGTTATTCGGACCCATTTTCCTTCTGGGATTGGTTTTGGATTCTTGAGGGTGATAATTATTTGAGAGATATATGATGTAATGGTTTGTTTCCTCCCAGTATGTTACTTTTCTAGTTTTGGGTGTTAGAGGTGTTCTGAAGGAGGCTTGAAGGAGTTTAGGAAGTTTTCAGTGGAGGCTGGAGTTGTAGGAGTGATGTAGTGGGAAATTCAAACAATGTAAAGCTTACACGACATGTAAAGGTGGTTCACAGCTTGTGTAGTCAGATAGTTCATGGTTTGTTTTGCATCTGAGGGTAAACCATTAGATGGATTACATGTTATGTAAATTTAATTTTCAAGTGTAATAAATAAATGTTGAGGTGCCTTAATTTTCAATGAAAGGTGGAAATTTTAGAAAACATTTAGATTACACACCATGTAAAGTTTATAAGACATGAACCTGATGGGGTTCCATGTTTTAAGTTCTTTTTTCAACTTATTTCACATTCATTCAGCTGAACCCATTCCTATCTAATTCTGGACGAACCATTGGCACCCCGAGGAGGATTTTCAACCCTATTCCCCCCACTTTGATTTATTGGTTCCGGTGGATCCTCGTTGACGATCTGTGGTGAATTCTTCTCCCTTTATTGTGGTTTTCTTTCATTCTTCTCTTGGGGATTTTCTACAACAAGTTTTTTTTGGTTTGGGGTGTGATTTGGGTTTCATTTTGATCAGTATTTGGTGTGGTGTAGGTTGATCTGTGGTTTACCATGTGCAGTTGTGGTTTGTGGATGTTTCTTCTTTGTCATGTGGTGTGTAGTGAGTTGTAAAAGCCTCTTTGGGGTAGGTAATCCTCGTTCTCACTCTTTTACATGCTATGTGTGAGATCTGCATGATTTTTCTTACATTTTTGTGGATAGTAAGGATCAGCGTAATCATATATAATTAATTGGCATGTCTAAAATTAATGGTTATTGAGAGTTATTTAACTCTTTAATTCCTTAATATATGTTTTTGATGTTATTATGCATGCCTATTACCAATTCTAAAAATAACGGCTATTGGTAGCCTTGTTTTTGCTATAGTTGTTATGTTGTGATTACCCTTGTTGTGTTTTTGTGTGATCTTGACCAAATAAAATATTAAAAATTTATATTTTGTTAATAATTGGTTTCCCATGGACATCTGATTTGGTTGATAATACCCATGCTAAATTAAGAAGATATGTGATAATTCCCTTGAATAAATATGGAAGTAGAAATGTGGGTTATGATGTGTATTTGTGCTTGTTATGTTTCCTTTCATGGCTTGGTATGTTGTACAATGATAGAAGTGACTGGTTGGGTTGTGTGGTGTGTGGTGTAGTGATGTGGTGGTTGGTTGGCATGGATGTGATGTGGGAAGTTGCGCGGTGTGGAACAATGGTTGTGGCGTAGTGGTTATGGAGAAATGGTTGTAGTATGTGGCGGTTGTGGTTTTGAGATGGATTAGATGTGTGGTTTTTGTGTTGTGAGATGGCTTGGGAGATTGTGATGCAATGAAAATGGTGTATGTGTGGTGTTGTGGTAATGGTTATGTGTTGGGCCGGTTCTATGGTGTGCTTGTGTTAATTTCCCGGGTAGTAATGGAATAAATTACGATGTTGAATGAAATGAATAAATGAATGGGTTAGTAATTGAATATAATGGGATAGAAGTTGAAGTGTTGTAAATGGACCAATGAATAAATGTGGTGAAAATTGTAAGCTGAAAGTGGAAAATTTTGTGTGGCTTGTGTGGTAGTTGCATGGTGTTGCATATAGTGATGGCAGTAGTTGTGACGGTTGGTGTGTGGTATGTGGTGGCGATGTGGTATGCAATAGTGTTGTTGGTGTGAACCTATATATTGGGTATTGTGTGATAAATATATGTGTGTGTGTGTGTGTGTGTGTGTGTGTGTGTATCATGTATGTTTTTGTTATTTTATATGTGCCCCACCCAAGTTGGATAACCTTACCAGCACTTAGAGGTGTTGAGTTTCAGGTGTTTTCCCCAACATCTAGTATGGTAGCGATATGGATGGCTGGTTACACTCTCTCCCTCGCTCTTCCTTTAGTAGTGATGTGTTGGTCCAGGTGTCTATGGGAGAGATGTGATGTGTGGCTCGAGTTTCTATGGGAGAGATGTGATGTGTTGGCTCAGGTATCTATGGGTGATATGTGATGTGGTGTGATATAATAGGGATCATTAATGGAAGGAGGAGGGCGTGAGGTTGATGTCCTTCACTTCCATGATACCCAACGTCTCTGGTTCCAATTGTGATGTGATGTGATGTGTGGCTCAGGTGTCTATGTGCGGGATGTGATGTGATGTATGGATCAGGTATCTGTGGGTAGGATGTGATGTGATGTGATGTAATGTGTGTCTTAGGTTTCCGTAGGCGGGATGAGATGTGATGTGATGTAATGTAATGTGATGTGATTCTATGAGGAAGGTATGGGAGCATAGTTCATTCAACATTGGGGCATGAGAGTGTTGCGGAAATGTTGGGAGCAACGAAGCAAAGAACATATCACATAAGAGTAAAAGGAAAAAAAGAACAAGGACACAAAGATTTACGTGGTTTATGAATAATCCCTACATCCACGGAGAGGTATAAAATCACTAAATTTAAGAGCACAATTACAAAGTGTTTCCAACAAAAAACACTAGCCTGAAAATGGGCTACAATTGGATAGGAAGACGATCATTGTTCCACCAACCGCACAAGAAGTCTGTGTCGATACAGTGAAAAGGCGGCCACTCAAGTCAAAAGTGGTACAGTGGTTACTAGATGGAAGTCCAAAAGGCTATAGTAAAGTTGACTCTGAAGTCCACACTGCTACAGTTGAGGACCACAAGCATTCAGTCTAACCAGATCGGGCTACACCAATCCAACAAAGAGAAAAAAATTAGTAGTGATGCGATGGGATGGGATGGGATGCGATGGGATACGATGAGATGGGATGGGATGGGATGGGATGGGATGGGATGGGATGGTATGGGATGGGATGGGATGGGATGGGATGGGATGGGATGGGATGGGATGGGATGGGATGGGATGGGATGCGATGGGATGCGATGGGATGGGATGGGATGGGATGGGATGGGATGGGATGGGATGGGATGGGATGGGATGGGATGGGATGGTATGGGATGGGATGGGATGGGATGGGATGGGATGGGATGTGGTGTGATGTGCAAGGGATGAGAGCATAGGATGTTCGATGTTGGGGTGTGAAAGCGAAAAATCAGTGGGGAAGACGCAGCGGGGCACCTCACTTTGTTATGATCTTAATGTTATATTATTATATTGGATGCATGATTTGGTGAGTGAGTAATGGTGAGGTTGTGTTTGGTTAGATGATATGTATAGGTGCTTATTGGATCTGTTGTTTGTTCATTGGCACATTAGCAAACTCTTTTCACATGTTCACTTGAGGCTTTGGTCATTGTTGTAATAGTGGTTGCCTTATCCCAACTAAACAGTACTTTCCAATTACCATTTCATTTATATAGTGAGATATGAATTATGTACGCTTATCATTATAGTGTAGAAATTTTTGCATCCACTATTTAATGGTAATGTCCATATATTATTTGTTATATCAAAAGATTAAGGCATATCTCATACTATAATGAGAACATAGAGATACTATGACATTAATCTTAAATAT
Source organism: Viscum album (assembly GCA_963277665.1). Classification (NCBI taxonomy): domain Eukaryota; kingdom Viridiplantae; phylum Streptophyta; class Magnoliopsida; order Santalales; family Viscaceae; genus Viscum; species Viscum album. The sequence continues at coordinate 1,282,357,740 of OY728155.1, read as the reverse complement.
ATGTTATATGGTCTAGATACATCATACTGACTAAACACAGTTGGTGTCTGACTATCAAGTGTTTGGGGCTCATAATCATAGAGACTTTTTCTCATGAATTTTTCACTTAGTGATCTCTGGTATATGAGATTATGAGGACAAACCTACCAATAGGAACACCACATATTTCAGGTGTCATTGGATGTTCATATTTATGGACATGTGTATTGGTCTCCTGACTTGATATCATTATCAATGTATGTCATTTGATCGAACACTTTGATACAAGGCAAAAACCATGATAATGAAATCGTGGTGAGGAAGCTTGTGTTGGGTGCATCATTAGTGGTATGGCATTGGTTGAATGATCAAGATAGAATTTTTCTCTTCTAAGTTGAAGAAGTAATATCTCGGTCTTTGTTGATCAGGATGGTAGTACCTTTATAAATTCATGATCATGGTAGTCGAGGGTAAATTCATCTAATTAAATCAATAAATAATAATGCAAGAAAGGACGATCACACAAGTGTGTGTCCTGCTTTATGAGATATCTAATGACAAAGAGATTATATTACACAGTATGTGTTCATAGGCTGGTTGTCGTTGCTATGATTATTCTTTATCTCTTTAAAGATCTCGATAGGTTCTAGACTCCATTCTTGGTCTATGAATACTATTCACTACTATCGAGATAAGGGTCTAAATGGTTTGTAGGTTGGTTTTCGTTGTTATGATTATTATTTATCTCTTTAGGGGTTTTGATAAGTTTCTAGACTTCGCTCTTAGTCAGTGAATATTATTCACTACTATCGAGATAAGGGCATAGAGGGTCACACACAATAGTGCATTCAAGAATTACCCCTATTCTAGGATAATAGTTATATATGACATGGTGGGCCCCGCCACGGGGTCCGAGATTTAACCTGTTTTTTCGATCACCAATAAATAAATAAATTCATTATTATTCAAGTATATAATAATTGGGTTTAATTTATTTATTATAGGTATTTACAAGTGTTTAAGTAAATATAATAAATAATATTATTTTAATGAGTATTATTTTAATATTTAATATTCGTTTAATATTAACAGGAATTATGATTCAAGTTAATGACTCAGGTTTATCATGAAATATATATTTAATATATATTATAGGTATGTGATAAAATATAAATAATATCTATGACATAGTTTATTTCATCTTTATTATTTATTTATTCCTTATTTGGTATACGTTTTATTTTCGGGGGTCGGGGAACCATTTTCAGGTATTTACTCCACCCAATATATAAGCATTATGAGAGGATGGTTCCAAAAAATATTCATTCATTCAGAATGAGAGAATCTCTCTCCTCCAACTTCCTATAGAGATAAGTTATCTCTAAAGCGATCGATCCAAGATGTATTCAACAGATCGAATGCATAGGATCGTGGTGATCGTTGTAACGTCAAAGAGATCATCAGAGCTCTGCACCAGCACCTGGAATTTGAAAAACGACATGGGCGTAGATTCTTTGTGCATGTGTGGATGATCTAGAGGGGTTCGGTGTAATGGCCCGGACATTCATGGTCCATTACTTCGTCGAATCCTAGTGCTTGGGGTTCCCTGGATGCCATGGGTGAGTCATGGGGGCATTAGTGTCGGTGGAAGGGTGTCGCTGTGGTGTCACCAATCGGTGACATCGATCGGTGCCACACCCAAACGGTGCCACTGTGGAGTGTCGAGGTTCTTTCCCCTAGTTTTGGTTTAATATTGTTTAAGCCCAAAAAAGGTATCTTAAATACTCTAATGGTGGGGATACCCTGTGTCACACCTTTGGCGTGTTTCCAGTTTATCCCCTCCTACGTGTTTTCTCCATTTAAATGATATCCATCAACTCACAGTTGTCCATTGGTCCATCTTCACCATCTCTAAGGATAATTATTAAATCTAAATTAATTCCATCATGTGTAACCTTCCAACCATGTAGTGAAACCACAATTTGAATTTTAAGTGCTTTGAGATTTCATATCCCGTAACTCTTGGATCGGACCCTTATTACCAAGATCTTCTTCCTCAGCCTCTTTTGTTCCCTCTGGATGTGCTTGAAGTCCTTCCTATGGAGACAAGTTGTGTTCCCATGTTGGAGCTCTTCTCGCTCAGCCTTGGAGTCCTTGTAGTTCTTTCTCTATAAGTCACGCATCCCCAGTTCTCACTGCTAGGAGAAAAACTTCGATCCTTGATCATCCATGTAGGGGTTATTCCTTTATCTCTCTTTAACTGTGCATCATGCGGGGTGGGTAGGATGATGATCATTAGATATGTAGATTAAACTAAATTTAAAAAAGATAGTGAATGAACCCTTTTTAAATAATAAAGGGGTTGTAATTATGATGTTGATGTTATTGTGTTACCTTTGTTTTTATGTTGTGAATTGTATTAGGTTATGTCCACTAAAAATCTTGGTCATTGGTGGTCCTTTATTGCACACTAATGAAGCTCTGTTTTCTTAATAATCTTGTGATTCAATGGTTATAACATGGAAACTGGTTAATCATGTAAACTTGGTTGATTAAATGGATTCTCAAAAAATAATATCCCATGTGTGATCACCACATTTGATCAAACTTAAGTAAGGAACTTAAATAATGGTATGGATAAATTTGAAAAAAAAACTCCCTTGCTCTATTTTGGTAATACGCATGGTTGCTTTGTTTGATGGTTGAGGGGTGATGTGGATGGAAATGGAACCCCTGGATGGGAGGTTGTTGGTTTGTAAAACTGAGGTCATGTGGAGTGTGGAGCCTGTATGTTAAGGATTGGTTTGTTTCCAGTACTTTGAGGTATCTCACAGATCCCTTTTGATGTTGTGACTTTACAAGAGAATCAGGTGTGAATGATTAAATGTCATTTGGCCGTTTCTTCAGTTGTTGTTTTGGATTTTGGGTATGTCTATTAGTTTCCCAGTAGTTAAGGAATGGATTTAAATGGAATCACTTAAATAGGGTAACGAGAATGGGTACAATGGGAATTGTTTCCTTTCAAAAAAGAGTTTTTCTCTAGTTCTGGTTGTTGTATACTTGTGCATGTAGGGATAGCAGCTAGAGTGGTTGTGTATGGGATGTATTTCTGTTTCTAAACCCTTAGGTTGGGGTGATTTATTTTTTACCTATATGTATAATATTTAGTTCTTGTGTTTCTTATACGTACCCCACCCATATTGAGCACTTTGTGTTGAATGCCCCCATTTCATAGGGGTGTTTTTTCCAACATTCCTATGAGTGGGTGGTTATTAGCTCATTTTTTGCTCCCTCTCCTATGTAGCCCAAGAATATTCGGGAAAGTTATGACGGCCTAAGGTTCATTATGGCCCAAGACTCTTCGGGAATGTTCTGTTGTAGTGGTTGGCCTAGGTGTGTGCGGGTAGGGTTGTTTCCCAAGTTTCTTCGGGATGAGTCCCACGTGTCTTCAGGTGTGGTAGTGGTGGTTCTGGCCCAGGTGTCTTTGGGCGTTGTGGTGGTTATTGTGGCCCAGGTTTCTGCAGGCAGGGTGTGTGTTTGTGATGGCCCATATGGTTTTGGTTGGGGGAGGGACGGACGTGTGATTGTGATGGCCCATATGATTTTTGTTGGGGGCAGCAGTGGGACTGCAGTGGGATTTGTGGGGGAGGTCTGACGCGTAGGATGTCCTAAATAACCAGTGGGAAAGTGATGCGGGGTACCCAAATATCGATGTGTTATTACTAATACCTTATCTGACTTGCATTATTTGGGGAGTGTGTCTTAATAAGGGTGGGTGGATAGTTTCTTTGCACAATGTTTTGGTTACCTCTTTTATCACAGGGCATTATAATGTCCCCCCACTTGTGCATGAGAGCATTTTTTTTCTACTAAGTATACATGTATACTCACCCTACATATATAAAACTGTTTTCAAGTTTCCAAGAGGACTTTGAGGATCATGTCGGACCTTACTAGTTTGGGCTTTGAGAGTTTTCGTTGCTTCTTTTCTTTCTTTTGGTACTTTTCTTCAGAGTTTCCTTGTACCTTGTATCAGTTTATTTTGAACATGTATATGGGATTGGATTTTTGGATTTACTTTTACTTTCAGTTTTCTGAGTTTTTTGGGATTTACCATCTTATCTCTCGATCTTATTAAATAAAAAGGGTAATTCCTTCCATTTTACATGAGACTATATAACCTTGGTGTTAGTCTCCACTTCGGTACCTATTAAAGGCAGGTCTCGAGGGTCATTATCTCTCCTTCAACTTGAAGAATGAAGGGTCTAGAAGTTTGATGTCCCTTTCCCCATCTTGGTGAAGGTGGGTCGTGACATTCGTTTTCAGATCCTTTGAAAAATGGTTGCTGACGATGATCCACAGTTGAGTGCACTCCAAATCGAACGATGTACTTATTATATTTATTTTATGTGCATATAATAATTCACACGAGATCCTCAGATCGTACCAGGGATCGAATCGTCGAAGACGACAAGTTCCATCACTCTGGGGATAAAAAAAATTAAAATCCATGAACAAACATCATCCAAGAGGATCGGGCTACACCAATCCAACACGGTATATGTGTGGTCAGAATATATGAGATTCTTTGGGCTGGTGTGTCGAATAATATCTTAACTAAGCATTCATCAATCAACATAATGTAGCATGGAATAATTCCTAAACTCACATTACCTTATCCACATCAGGGTTATGATGATAATAAGGAGGATCGATGATAATTCTTACATGTTAACATTGATCAATAAAATGTATCATGGAACAATTCCTAAATGCACATTTTCTTATATACGTCAGAGTCATGATGTAAGTAGGAGTATCAATGTTAAAACTCATGACATGCATCGCAAATAACGATGTTATCCCATAACAACATGCCAACTATTGTGACAAATGGATATCATATAAGTTAAAGTATGATGGAAATCCAATATATCATAAGAACGTGTTCATATATTCAAAGAGTTTGTTAAGGATATAAACAAATTTGCATCAAGAAAAAAAATAATGTGCATCTAAAGTAATTATCCTGAAGTTTTCTAAGGATATTACATAAGTCCCTATGATATAATACATTTCTATAAAAGGGTGTATATCTCTATTTGAGATAGTGGGAGCAAGATTGACTTGGATTTAGTTAATGCCAAAGATGCACAAGAAGTTGGCATAGGACCAAGTACCACAAGATCATGTAGAAAGAGAATGTTCCAGAGACACATGTTGTGAAGGGAGATTTAAACCACAGTGATGGTTTAATATTCACCGTATTCGAAGATAATTTATTCATTGAGAATAATAATTCTAAAAAGTAGGTAGTATATAGAAATTTTCTAAAATTGACAAGATTAATTAAAATTAAATAATGGATTTCATGTATCCAAGTACAAAGGGTTTATTATTTTGAATATCGTGTTGGGTGTTCAAGTAAGACTATACATTGATGGTAAGTGTGGTACCAATAAGTCTTGATTGATAAAACTAAGTCAATATGCCTAAATCCATTATAATTTTACTAGTCATAGCTAATTTATATGATCATTTTATTGAGCATTGGATTTCAAGACCACTAATCGTGGAAGGTGTCTATACAACGCAACCAAAAAGGGATGGTGACACCATAGAATTCCAATAAGCGGTATAAGTTACTAAAATCCAGTTTAGGGTTGAAGTAATAAGATCATAGAAAATTCATTTTTAATGAATCTTTGTCATGTGTCTACCATAGGTTAGTGGGAGTGCGACTGTTTTCCAAGTAAAATATGTTTTCTTAACATATGAAAACACTTATTGGTCTTATAGTTAGTTAAGACCATGATGAAAGTAACTCTCCAAAGATTGACTTAAAGTAACAACCTAAGTTCTATGGAACAAGATCTAATGATGTAGATATAACAGTTTCTTAAACCAAGTCAATCGTACATATACTGGTAAGGTATTGAAAAATAAAAGTTGGAACAATTCCAGAGAGAATTGTTACCAATGTCACATGGCATAAATCTCTCCAAGAAAATATGCATGGGCATAGGAGGAGATTAATGTGGTGAGTTGAATTCCATTCGCTTTTGTGATGGATTAGTCACGTATGTCATGATATGTACAAGATATTATATATCCAACATATACTTTATAGTAGGAAAATATCAGTTATATCCAGTAGAACTGCATGGGAAGCAGTCAAAACTATCTGATTTCACTTGAGCAAGTACAAAATATATGTACCTGATATGTGGAGAGGATGGGATACTAGTTACAAGGGGACAAAAACTAGTTTTCCTATAAGTTCAATATGATCTAATATCACAGTTAGGTTAAGGTAATGAGAAATAAAAACTCATTTAATCCAGTGGTAGTCATGTCTACAAATACTGAGTGCATTGTGGCTTCTGAGGAATCTAAGGAGCGATGTAAAATATGCAATGATTAGTTCCAATTATTAGAATCACACCTAGTAAATAAATAATTGTCATAATATAAATTATGATACTCTTACTGACCAATATGTCAAGTTTTTACAGTGGACAAAAGGGAATATACTCAAGGATTACATCTCTTGAAGTGTCTTACTCAAAGAGGTGAGGTCACACATAATAGAATAGCCATGCAGTAGAGATGTGTAAGACCTAACAATTAAAGTCGTGAATCAACAGAAACATGATATTAAGCATGTGTGAGCTAACACGAATGGTTAGCAAGTACGCTCTAGTGAAAGTGGGAGTGTTGTAGTAGTGGGTTCCCTAGATCCAACTAAACAGTACTTTTTTTGTTACCATTTCATATATATGGTGATATATACATGATGTACACTTATCATTATAGTGTAAACATTTCTACATTCACTATTTAATGGTAATGTCCATAGATTATTTGTCATATCAAAAGGTTGTAGCACATCTCATACTATAATGAGAACCTCGAGATACTATGACATTAATCTTAAATATATGTCATATAGTCTAGACACATCATACTGATGGGACATAGTTGATGTTTGACTATCAGGTGTTGGGGGATCATAAGCATTGAGACTTATTTTCATGAAGTTTTCACTTGGTGATCTATGGTAGGTGAGATCATGAGGACAGACTCGCCAATAAAAACACCACATGTTTCAGGTTCTATTAATTGTTCCTATCTATGGACATGTATATTGGTCTCCTGACTTGAGATCATTACTAATGTGTTTCATTTGATCATGTACTTTGGTGCAAGACAAAAACCATGATAATGAAATCGTGGTGATTTAGCTTGTGTTGGGTGTTTTATTGGTGGTATGGAATTATAGTGACCCAAGCCTTTTACACATATTATACATGATTTTAAGCATAATTATCCAGAAATACAAACCAATGATTGAAAATTCTAGTGTATTTAGAAGACTAGGTACATAATTAGAAAACATGAAACTAGAATAGAATAGATTTTATTAATATTCATAATAATCTCTTAACTCCATTTGAACTCCTACAACTGTATAGGATAACCTGAGAAATACATAGACAAAAGGGTTGAGCTAAAACCCCAATAAGGGAGCCCTCAGGGTGCATATTAGTAGTAGCTGCTCCTATGGGTCTCGGTGAGGTATCGAGTTTGAGTATCACTGAGTATATATCTACATTGTATGTTGCCTTTTTTTCTTTATAATGTAGCCTCTTTCCCTGAATAAATTGAGGCTTCAGCCTCAACTTTTAAAAAATCCAGTAAGGGAATAAACATGGGATTGAAGCATAGCACATAAGTTAAAAGGCATAACATAATAACATAAAAGGTGTGTATCATGAATAAACATATGGAATAATAAAATATAGAACATAGAATCATATGATCATGTCAACATAGAAAAGTGGTGGCAACATATAACATGACATAAACATGAGTCAAGGCCGATTTTCAAGACTATATCACATGGTGGATAGAGTCCCATAATGGATTAGGTTTACTCCATAATTCCATACATAATGTCTCATGGGACTAAAACATTACTCAATGCATTGGAAATATATATAGGTACACTCATCATAACATGATCATACATATGTGTGTCACGTAAAGAATCAAAGGGTTACCCAATGAGTTAAATAGATATCGTAATCATGTCATATGGCATAACCAAAGAGCGTATAACAATAGTATCCATAAAAGAAGGGTTTTAAATCATTCTTGGACATCAATAAAGGAAATATAAGAATATATAATGAATAATTAAGTCCAACTAAAGTGAAAACATTAAAAAGGAGATGTTAGGAAACATTAGAAATGCGTCATTTATGTTTGGTTTTAGGGAAAAGAATAAAGACTCTTTTAAAGGGGTAAGAGCATAATAATTTACATGAAGCTATAAGTGAACTAAAAATGGTTTTTCAAGATAAAATGAGTTATTTTAGAAAATATATACGGCTTAAAATATTTTATGGAGTGTTCTTGAAATGGGGTAAGAAACAGAAAAGCTCTCTTTAATCAAGTTTGCTTATCGAGAGGAATTAAGAATTAAACCTTTTAAAACATATAATTTTCCATCAAAGAAAGATGAATTGGGCTACATAAAAATGTGTGGTACATATACATAGAATATAGGAGAATTTTTTAAGAATAATGAAGAGATAAATTGAGTCAAATAGAGAGAAATTGTAACTCAAATAAAATATGGAGGTTCAGAGAGATATCTTACCTTATGTCTAAATGTGTTCTGCACTTGAACTTAATGTCCTAGATAATCAAATTAGATTCATTAATTGATTAATTCATAACTTCTTCCATATGTATTTGATTTATTATAATTTTATAAAGTTAATTTATTGCCATTTCAATGAGTTATAAGGTTCAATTTCATCATTCTGGGAGTGTTTGTTTCATGGTTTCAAGATCAGTTCACTTGTGTACAATTTTGGAAGTTCTTGTCAGATAAGAATATTATTCCAGAAGTGAAATGAAATGGTATTAATACACTTCCAGAAGTTTAAATGGTCTCATATATCATTTTTTTTCTAACATAAGGATGATTCATTTGATAAATCGTTAATGATAAGTGTTTAATTTATTTTGGCGATTTCTCCTACCATTATGCATTATTTTTATTTTATTTAATATTATGTCTATATATTAGTTCCATAACATGAAATAAGTTACAATACACTTATTACAATATGATTTAACCATAATAATAGTTTTATGAACAACCTTAAAAATGGTAATATAAAATGAAAAATCATTATCCACAGAGATAGTTAACCGTCATAATTTGGACAATGGTTTCATTTCATTAAATAAGAGAAGATGAGAAAATCGACTGGTTAGAAAATATTTCATTAGAAATATAACATTATAGTATATACATGACACTAGAGTTATTATGTTTTTATGGATGAATGAGATGAGGATAATGAAGACGAAGAAAATAAATTAAGAGGTGGTTTAAGAAAGTTACCTCTTGAATATCACCTTCTTGAAGGGTCCCTTAAGGAACTTGGAATTGGTCTTTTGGTAAGACTAGAAGCACTTGGACGTGGGGAGAGTGGGGAGGAGAGTGTTTGATAGAGATTTGGAAAGCTTCAAGGCTTGAAATTTTTGAAAATAATGGGTTGTGAGGGGTGGTATTTATAATGGATAAGGGGGGTGTTTTTAGAATTTCTCAAAATATTAAAATATAAAAAGACTATTCTAGATCCAAATACTTCCAAATGGATCATAAATGTACAGGGTGACTTTTCTTACCATATATTATCCCCATATGATTATATAATAATTTTTTTGATTTTAAAATAATTTAATAAAATATTATATTCATGAAATATCAATATTGTTAAATTTGATATTATTCATTACTTTGACTATAAAAACGTCAAAAAAACAAATCAAATTCAAACCATATATTTTATTATATCTTAAATACGTCAAGATAATATAAAAAATTCATTTATCACATTAATTATATCAAATTATACTTATTTAATATTTTTAATATCATTTATTTGATTTTTTTTATTACTTTAATAATTACTGCATCGTCATTGTGTAAGCATTTAAGGTGACTATTTCTTCTCTGAAAATTAAAAAAAAATTATCAAGATGAAGATAAATATTTTAGATTTCAAAAAACTATTAATGGTAGAATATATCTTCTAAATAACCACATATTAAAAAATTTATACTAATTAAAAACAATAGTGTGACATCTTTGACTTTTCATTAAATAAAATATTATAAGGGACTTAATATCAACCGAGTGGATTTAAAGGGTCCTAAATTAGACCTGTGGATGATTATAGTCGAAACTTAGTCATCCAATAGAATTAGGAAAAGTTTTATGGTCATTTTTTAACCCTTATAATGTTATTTTTACCCTTAATTACCTGATTTACCTTTAACCGTGGTAATAAAAATTGCTAAGTTTACTATTCATATTGACTCAAAATAAAAGGAGTATATTTACTAAATTTGAACCCCCCTAATTACAAATATTGAATCCATTTTTAAAAATTTAAAATACAAAATTGGTATAATTTAATTTAATATTAAACCATAAAAACGCAACGAAAAACAATTTTTCTAAAAAATGCCCTTTTAAGTATAAAATGATTTTATATCAAATTCATGTATAAAAATCCTTTTGAATACCAAAATTATATTATTTATAATCAAAATTAAATAATGAAATTTTAAAATTAATCCAAAATATAATTTTATTTTCTTAATGTTTCAAAAGAAAATACAGTTTTCAATGTAAATCATTATTTTTCACTATTCATTAAAATTTAAAAAATTTTAGAAAATTCTCAAAAATTAATAATAAGATCATTTTGACATTTTTAATTCAAAAATGAAGTTTATTTTGTCAAATAAATTTTCTAAAAGTGTCAAAATTAATTATATTTAATTTCACATAGAAAGTAATAAAATCATTTTTTTGAAGAAAACATATTTTTAAAGAATAAAATGAATTTACTAAAAATTAATATTTTATTTCATAAGAATTAATAAATATATTTCATAATATTTATTTCTATTCATACTCATTAATTCAACAGATAGTTTATAACGGTCATGTTAAAAATAATATTTTAATAGTATATTATGGTTCGTTTAAACTCAGATTTGTGTGCAACACAAGATACCAAATAAATAAAATTATTTAAATAGAAATATTTAATAAAAAATCTCAGGATGATACATTCTTCCACCCTTATGAATTTTTTCCCTTGAAATTTTGTTTTACATACTAAGATGAAAACAAGTTAGCATATAATGAGCATATAAAAAAGAAACTATGAACATAAAAGGATAAACTTATAAATGAAAAATATATCCTAACTTTTGATTCCCTAAGTTTAAATCTATGTTATTCATGGTGATAGAATTATCCTAAGGGTTCTTACTAATGTTTTCTAGAATTAATCCCCAAAAATAACTAGATTGTGCTCTGATACCAACGATAGCCTGAATGGCCCGAAGGCCTTCATTTTTATTGATTTTTGATAACCCCCTTTCAAGGGATTATAGGGAACCCTTACAAGGCCCATAGGCTCAGAGATTACAAGGCCCATAGGCTTAGAAGATTACATGACCTGAAGGTCTTAGGGAATTCAACCAGACTATCTACAAGGAACTGCCCCTCCCCAACATCTGCATCATGATAGTAGCTCTCCACCTTTGCATGGTCGTCTGGATAGGCTTCCCGTGCAAGTACAGGATGGTACTGATAGCATATCCATACCCTCTCATTTTGACAATCCATTTGGCTCTGATCTAGTGAGTGCACCTGCTCTGAATCCTCTTCTGGGGCTGCTTCTTTTTTGTAGTGTGTCTGGGGCAACTGCATGTGGCCCGAAGGCCTTGAGGTGGCCCGAAGGCCCTAAAGGTGGCCCAAAATCCCTACTGACCCAAAGGCCTGGGTGGCCCAAGATCCTTAAGGACTCCTAGCCCAAACTGGTGGCCCAAAGTGAATAGTTCCATCTACTACAGTACCGAACAGTACCTGCTACAGTAACTGCTACAGTTCCTACTACAGTACCCGCACAGTGTACAGTTATGCATAGTACCTATACAGTGTACAGTTCTACTACAGTACCCGGACAGTGTATAGTACTGCTACAGTGCCTGCTATAGTACCTGCTATAGTGCTGAACAGTACCCCCAGAAATATGCCTCTACCTGGTTTTGAATCTGGGTCTTGTGGATGCACTAAGGATACCTCACCAACTGGGCTGAGGCTCATGTGCAATACCAACGATAGTGACTTGTGAATTTTACACATATTATTACATGATTTTAAGTATAATTACCCATGAAATAAAAACCAATGATCGAAAATTCTAGTGACTTTTAAGGACTAGGTATATAATTAGAAAACATGAAACTAGAATTAAAAAACTTTTTATTAATCTTTATAATAAACTCCTAACTCCCTTTGAGCTCCTACAACTATATAGGATAACCTGAGAAACTTCGCTCTTCCCACGGATGAGCAGATCAAGCGTAAAGGCATTTGACTTGCATCTAAGTGCACTTGTTGTAGAATCCCCCATGAGGAATCGGTGTTTCATCTATTTTTTGAAGTCGGTTGGACGAACTCTGTGTGTCGCACGTTTTGTGAATTTTATAGTCTTGCACACCTTTATTGAACCAATGTTGATTTCCTCCAACTCTAGTTTAATGGTGTCAATAGGGAGTGTCCAGAAAGAAGAGCGAGGGTGCTCCTTTTGGTGGTTGTCTACTGGTGTATGTAAGAGTTAGTATCCTAGAACCAACTAGTTGTACTTTGATTACATGAATATTTAATATATTTAAATATTAAACATATTATTACATATTGTTCATTGTTCTGCATGACTATAGTGTAATAATGTCATGGAGTATTTGTCGCATTGACAAGGTCATACCAGTTCCCCGCTATAATGAGAACCTTGAAGAGCTATGACAATATTCCTAAAAATAGTTCTGCAGTTTGATGACATACTATAATGGGACACATATTATACAAACCGTCAAGTGTGAGTACTCGTAAGTAGATGACAATTCATCTCATGAAGTTCGTACTTGGTAATATCTAAGATGGGAGATTATGAGAACAGACCTGTCAGTAGGAATTCTATATGTTTTGGTGTCATTAAATATTCTTATCTGTGAGTGTGTGTAATGATCATTAGACTTTAATATTTTCATTGATATGTGTCAGGACTCGCACACTTTTATTTACTAATGAAAATTTTCACATAGACAGTTGGCGGGAATTAGGGTACATTGGGTGCATCCCAAGTGGTGTGTTATTAATGGATAAGTCAAGGAAGGATTTGTCCCTTCCATTTAAGGAAGTTTATATCTCGTCCCTTTGATTGAAATAGAACCGTCGCACAAAATTCTATGGTCATGATGTAACAACGAGTTTATTTGAGCTAGTCAAAGAACGACGTATCAATCACAAAGGTTGCTGACACTGTCATGAAACATGCTTTATGAGATATTAAGATAAAGGGATTATATTTCACAGTGAGCGTTTGTATGTAGATTTCATTATTGCGACTATAAATTATTTCTGTGGGGTGTCTTGACCCGTTGATAGACAGTGCACTTGGACTTTAGGCAAGCCTGCCTAATGCCCATAATAAAGAATCCTAGAGGGTCACACACTAAGTGTTTTTTGTGTTCTTGGTTAAATTCTATTTGAATTTAATTGATGAAACAAATATTATTCTCAAGACTGTGGAATAATTTTATTCAAGTTAAAATAATCGCATAAATTAAATAAATATTTATTTATCGGATTGTGACTAAAATTTATTTATTTATTTTATTGAACATTTAATGAATATTTATTTACTAGTTTGTAAATAAAATATTTATTTAAGAGAATAAATTATTTATTTATTTATTAGGGTGTTCAATAAATGGAAGTATAGTTCGAGCGGACCAAGGTCGGTCCGGTAGTAAAATAATTATTTACAAGACAATAAATAATTATTTAACTAGTTGTCACAAGTTAGAATAATAATGCTGCTATTATTTTGTAATGCATAATTTTATTTATAATTTCGTTTTGCGTAAGTTGGCACACCATAAATAATGATGCGATATTATTATTAATATCATGAGTTTTATCTAAGGTTATTAATGTATTTAATTATTGTTACGCAATTAAATATTGTAATCGAATCCCCATATCTATAAATAAAAACGTACGTCTATTGTGCCATGTACCGAACAACATGCCCGGTAAATTGAGGATTGTTGAGTTAAATAATTTCTATCTCTAATCCTCTTCCTGTACCTCTCAAGAACGAGAGACATTCTTCAATACCAAAGAATAGGAAATCAAGAACGACTAACACAAGACACTCGTTTCACCGTGCTAGCACCCGGAGAAGGAGTGGTGTCGATCGGAGGCCATCAGAGCACGTGTGGATCACCGCTAGAGGGATTCTGGTTTGGATCCTCGCAAGCGTAAAGAGACAATCTGGAAGGGTCATTCCAAATGATCGACATCATCAGCAAAGAGAGTACTAAAGATCCATGTATTCTTTTATTTATGAAATTAATTAAATTAATTATAAACGTAATGTTCAAGATCCACTCTTAAGGTTTTGGGCCTCTTCCTTCTTTATCTATATCTCTGATTCTATTCTGTGGAGACTGGTGTTCATCGTCGTATTGATCCCAGAATAATCATTGATCATGGTAAAAAATTAAATTTGGGTGTCATCCCAACCACGCTTCTGCTGTGCCCGAAACCTACAAGTGGTATCAAAGGGGTTACATCATAGTTTACAATTATTTAAATAATTTTTTGATGATTTATGGTTTAATAATTTAGTTTGTCAATTCAATTTAATTTTTCTTCAAATCTGAATCTCAAGATCTGTTCCTCCTCTTTCATTTCTCCTTCACCTTGGAGAAACAATATTTTTTTTTAATTTTGATTAAAATAAAACAAAATATCTCATCTGGAGGTACCAAAGGTTCCTGGCTGTACAACACCAGAATACACAGCTTGTAGTTGGATTCACACATCGTGTATCAAGGATCAACGCATCGGGACTGGTCCTCGAAACCAAGCTATGTCATTAGAGATTTTCTAAGTCTTAAATACTCTGTGTGTTGACCAGGAATAGTTGGCACACATTTTCCAAATTACACACCGTGTAGCCCACTGGAAACGGCGTGTAGTCCCTTCGGGTTAGGGTTGGACCGTGTACCCCATACACAGCTTTCCCATCTAGAGATCGTGTGTCATGGCCCAGACCTCTCTGGTCCAATCCTTTGTAAAAATCTAGTGTTTGAGGTGTTATGGTGGTCAAGGTGACTTATCACCAACACTTTTCCAAATTTCCAATTTGGTGAACAGTTCCAACGGTAGACCATTGTGAACAGTTTCAATGGTAGCCTCTATTTCCTTTTCCAAATTTTGAGTTCATGAACAGTGTTTCTAGAATGGTGAAGTTCCAATGGTAGCCTATATTTCCTTTGCCAAATTTTGAGTTCATTAACAGTGTTTCCATAACAGTGAAGTTCCAACGGTAGCCTCTATTTCCATTACCAAATTTTGAGTTCATGAATAGTGTTTCCAGAATGGTGGCCTCTATTTCCTTTGCCAAATTTTGAGTTTATGAATAGTGTTTCCAGAATGTTGAGGTTCCAATGGTAGCCTCTATTTCCTTTGCCAAATTTCGAGTTCATGAACAATGTTTCCATAATGGTGAGGTTCCAATGGTAGCCTCTATTTCTTTTTCCAATTTTCGAGTTCATGAACAGTGTTTCCAGAACGGTGAGGTTCCAACAATAGCCTCTATTTCCTTGTCCGAATTTTGTGTTCATGAACAGTGTTTCCAGAACGGTGAGGTTCCAACAGTAGCCTCTATTTCCTTTTCCAAATTTTGAGTTCATGAATAGTGTTTCCAGAACGGTGAGGTTCCAATGGTAGCCTTATATGAACAGTGTTTCCAGAATGGTGAGGTTCCAACGGTAGCCTCTATTTCCTTTGCCAAATTTCGATTTCATGAATAGTGTTTCCAGAATGGTGAGGTTCCAATGGTAGCCTTATGTGAACAGTGATTCTAGAATGGTGAGGTTCCAACGGTAGCCTCTATTTACTTTGCCAAATTTCGAGTTCATGAACAGTGTTTCCAGAACGGTGAGGTTCCAACGGTAGCCTCTATTTCCTTTTCCAAATTTCATGTTTGGTGTAAAGTGTTTCCAGCTTCCTACTATTTCACCCCTTTGATGTTTCCTTTGATGTAAAATGTATTTAAAGCCTCATTTTAAGGACTTTAAGGCCAATTCAAAGGACATAACTCATATATTAATTTTCCTAAGGCTCGGGATTATTTTACTTGTTCAAACTGCATGGTTTAATGCGATCTGCTTTTAATAGAAAATCCATCGTATCTTAAACTACTGCTCTATTAAATCTTCAAAAGGGACGAGATATATTCCTTGCTTGTTCTTCCTCCTTGTTCTCTGGTGCGAGATGCTCAAAAATTTTCTTCCTTCTCGTAGGATTTGTACGATCAAACTTTCATCCTTGGATTGGTTCCCCTCTATTTTGATGCAACCAAGTAGTATCGATCAATCTTTGATATAAGTTTTGATCTATCGTCATTATTTTGGTTTCATCTCCTTCTGTTTCTCCTTTCCCTTTTATGGAATGTTATCTCCATGTTTCTAATGGACTTTTCTTGGGTGTTGACCGGTGTGGTGGTGTCTCTGCATCCTCAGGTGGATACAGTTGTCACAGGGGGAGGAGAATGTAACTCATTGTGTGGCTCGTTATCATATAAAGAACGTCAAGAACCGTTTGAGTTAGGGGATTTATTGATTCTCTTTTCTTTTATGTGCAACTGTAGAGTTAGCATGTTTTAGCCCACTAGATCACAATGGAATTGACATATTAAATATTTTAACTAGATAAATAAATTTATATCGATCGTATGTTATTGCCTCTTATTTTGATAGATAGTGTGATATTTATGCTTTCTTTTTTAGCTTTTCATTCTTTATGGAAATTGGTAATGAATGTAAAGATGGAATTAATTGATAATTTTTTGGATAAAGATAAAGAGGCATGTAAATGAATCTAGTTGTTGTTGTTGTAATTTTATGTTAATAAAATTGATGTAGTAAGCATGTTTAATCAATTTGTGATAGCTTTCTGTTTAGGTTTCCCAAAATTGGAACCCATGAATAATAAATCGGTTAATTCAAGATGGATTAAAGAACTGGTTGTTTGATAAAAGATAATTCATTATAGGGTTATGAGTTACCCTCTTACTTGTTTAAGGTCCAAGAGCATAGTTGATATGATGTTTGTTTTCTTACTGCTTGTGTTGTGATGTGAGCCTAGAAGTCCGTTGTGATATGTGGGGCAAGTCGGCCTATTGATTGTGGTAGCAGTTGACACCCAGAGTGGTGAGATGCATCGGTTTATGCATGTGGGTGTCAGGGAGGACACTGGAGATGATGGAAAAGGCTGGATGTAAATGTTTGGATGCTTGGTGTTTCTTTTTGGTTGTTTATTTGCTTTACTTTCTCCACCTTTCAAGGCAGTTGTTCTTGCTTACCCTTCTTCCAAAAGGGATGAAGATGTTCTGGTCATGCCACGTGCTTTCCGTGTTTAGCTTCTCGAGGGAGGATGGGTCTACGCTCTTTCTATAGGTGGAAAAGACTCGACGGGTAGTTCACCTACTCACCGTGTTGAGCCACTTGTATTTAGTAGCTTAGAAATTTTTTCAAAAATGCATGGGAATATGGGAAAGTAATGATGTTAATAAATGATGTTAACTCATGGGGTTGGAGATTACTGGGATGCAATGTTGAGGTTGCAATTTAAAGGAATAGTGGAATTTGGGTGTGATGCTAATGAAATATAATGTGGAAATCATTAATGGTTAATTAATGTTTAAATAATTAATTAACGTAAAGTGAAACTGATAAAAAGGAAATGAAGTAATATAATCAAGCTCTTTAAATGGTTTTGTGCTTATAGGATACCTAGTCTTAGAAGTAGAAGTCAGGAGTCCGAGAGATGTTATCTTCAGTTGAGTCTAAGACTAGGTTATGCCCATAGTGTGGTTGTTAGATATAGTATATTCTATACTTTTGGTGTTTTTATACGCTACTCCACCACATCAGTTAGGAAAAATGACACCCTGGGGATTTTGAGCCCTGGGGGGTGTTTTCCCTAACATTCTGGTGGGAGGATGGATGGATGACTACCACATTTGGCCTCACTCTCTTCTCTTGGTAGTTACTTGTGCTGGTAGGCACAACAATTAGTTTTCTCTATATATATGAGTAGAGGGCTGTAATGGTTTGTGGTTATTCACACACATATATTCTAGATATAGTTTCCTATGGAATACTATAGGTGTAACGTGTATAGGTTGTGATATCATGAGGATCCTTACTCAGTGTATGGTCTATAATGGCTTGAGGTATAATGCCCAACGTATGATACATGTCATGCGAGATGTGGTGGCTCCCAGAAACTACCTGGTTAATTTTTTTACGTGGACCTGGTGGTTTTTTTGCATGAGGTGAATGTTGTGGTGCTTTGCCCAGGTGTCTGTGGGAAATACTTTTTAGAGGGAGATGGCTTAGGACATGCGATGTTGGAGAAAAGCAGAAAACCAGTTGGGAATTAGTAGTGGGGTACCCTTGATATTCTTTATTATATTATATAATCTTGTATGCGATACTTGGTGAGAGTATCCATGGTGAGGCTGGGAACTTTGTATACCTATTTAGGTGATGAGTTAGTTTCACTTGTTGTTGACTGTGCTTTAGCATGCTTTCTTTACTTTTACATGAGAGGCTCTGGGGAGGATCCTACTGAGTATACTGTTATACTCACCCTATGTCTATATAAACTGTTTTTCAGGTCACTTAGAGAAGGTTGGAGATTAGGCTGGTTTCTACTGGCTTGGGGTTGCAGGAGCTATTTGGGATTCGTGGTTGCTGCTGTTTTTACTTTCTTTTGGGTATTTTTAGTTTTTTCCATTTCAATTGTAGTAGTTTTACATAACATTACATATGTGTACTTGGTATTTTTTTTATATTGTTTTCTGAGTTGGAGTTGGTTGGTGTCTATCTTATCTCTATCTTTCGCATGTGTTTTCTTAGAGGTTAATGTCTCTCATTTGTGTGTTTACTATACCCTCGGTGCTAGTCGCCAACCCGAGGTCTACTAGAGGTAGGACTCAGGGGTCATTATCTCCCTTCTCACATTGTTGTCCCAGGAGGGGTACACCCTATGGGGAGGGGGTCATGACATAGTGTAACACGAATACTACATGGTGTGTGGCCCATAGGACATGTCGTGTACTCCGAGGATTTCCGAAGTACATATACATGCCATATCCCCAAGTGCGTACTTAGGATGGACAGTGAATGATGTAAGAGTTGGTATCCTAAAACCAACTGGATTTACTTTGATTACATGGATATTTAATGTATTATTACATATTGTTCATTGTTCTACATGACTATGATGTAATAATGTCCTAGAGTATTTGTTGCATTGATAAGGTCATGGTAGTTATCTATTATGATGATAACCTTGAAATTCTATAACAATATACTTAAATATAGTTCTGTGGTTAGATGACATACTATGATGGGACACATAGCATGTAGACCGTCAAGTGTGAGTACTCGTAAGCAGATGAGACTTCCTTTCATGAAGTTCACACTTGGTAATCTTCAAGATAGGATATTATGAGAACAAACCCTCCAGTAGGAATTATGCATGTTTTGGTGTCATCAGATATTTCTATCTATGAGAGTGTGTAATGATCCTTAGACTTTAAGATTATCATTAATACGTATCACGACTCGCACACTTTGATTTACTGATGAAAAATGTCACACAGACAGTTGGGGGGAAGTAGGGTACATTGGGAGTGTCACGCGTGACATGTTATTAATGAATAAGTCGAGGAAAGATTTGTCTCTTCCATTTATGGAAGTTGATATCTCAGACCTTTGATTGAGATAGAACCATCGCGTGAAATTCCATGTCCATGGTGTAACAATGAGTTTATTTCTAGTAGTCAAAAAATGACGTATCAAGCATAAAATTTGATAAAACTATCATGAAACCTACTTGATGAGATATCGTGACAAAGGGATTATATTACACAGTGAGTGTTCGTATGTGGATGTCGTTGTTGTGACTTTACGTTCTTTCTCTCGGGCGCCTTGAACTAGATATGTGGAAATAAAGGAATGAATAGAACCTTTGTCTGTCAGTACTACAACTAAGGTAAAAAAGACATATATCATACCTCATATCCTTCCTAGAGCCTCTAATTCATAAGACTCAACTACATGAAGCTGCCCCCGCCCCTATTCTCCAGCTCCATGAGCCTGGTGCGGCCCACCTAAGGGTGGGGGTGGTTACATGTCAAAGCATCTGCCACCTCTAGAAACCCTCTAATATCCTCTTCCATGTCTGTCACCCTATGGATCTATATGCTCCTACCACTGCCTCTTCCTCGGTGACCCATCCACGGTCTCCCTATCAGTCATACAGTAGGTTAGAAAATATCGCGTAATATGTCCTCTACCATCACATGAGTAACATCACCTCTCCCTAGGTTGACTAAACCCATCATGTGAGCCCTAAACTATAGACCCTCTATCTCCATAACTCCTCTTGAAATGCCTCACATGCCCAAGTCCCTGAGACTGACGTTGGCTCCCTACTAATGAGGTCTCTAATCCTGTATTCCTACTACCAGAAACCATTGTATACGTCTACTCAGCCAAGAAACTCTCAACCACCAAATCTATCTCTGTCACCCCAGCATAGGTAGTAATTTATAGTGGTATAATGTTGGATCAGATGTCTCAACGCATTCCTCACTCGAAGTTCTGAGCCTGGAATAACTGATCACGAACCATATCCATCAAGTTCCTGTAGAGGTTAGTGAACCTTGAAAAATACTCAACTACTATTGTGCTACCATGATAAAGATATAGAAGCTCCTGGATGCATACATCCCTTAGTGTAGCTGTATAAAACTCCTCTCTGAAAAGGCACTCAAACTATGACCATGCTAGAGTCACCTGGTCGTAATATTAGGTCACTAACCCCCACCATCGTCCTGATAAGCCATGAAGAAGGCTTGATACCAAGAACACCATCTAATTTGTTCATGTACTAACCAAATAAAAAACTTACATCACCTCCTCAAAGTCATTCCTCGGCTATTTGTGGGTCAGGATCTCCTCGGAACCCAAGGGGTCATTGTTGCTGAAACTCATGAAGTGTGTTATGCCTGTGCACCTCCTTCGCTGGTACTATGGGTACCATCTGATTCTCTACAGGTTGTGGTATAACTAGTGCACTATCTGGAGGTAAAACCTTTAGAACTGGTCCTTGTATCAATGCCTCATTACTAGGGGGTCATCCTCATAATCATGTTTCTGAATCATATATGAAATACATCATGGAGACATCCTGAAAATAAACAAGATGTACAATGTTCAATGATTTTATATCAAGAGATGACTCAAGAAGGACATGGAAACCAAAAACCATTTCTATATGATGCATATACCATTATTTTCCCTACAACTGTTATTCTCATGTACCAAGTTGAAAAGCAGGTGATCGGGTTCTTGGTGTATGGATATGTTTGTCGTCACACCAACATTGGAGTCCCTATACTAAAATCTAAAATCAAAACACTTAACATTGTTTCCCCAAACCAATCTCACATACTATGGTCCTAAGGTATAATCGATGCTCTCATATCACATTTTCATGACTTGTCACGAAGGGGCCCATGTCATGACTCCCCATGCCCACCTTCAATAGGTTATGGGCTAGAGACTAGAACCATATAGGTACATTACTAACATGGGAGGCATTAGCCTAAAGTATATGTACACATTTACACATATCCAAGCCCATAAAATTTTGAAATGAAAAACAACTAAAAGAAACCATGCATTCATACATCTAATACAACAATCAATGGAAAGTAAAAAGTTCTAAATACAATCCCACCACAAAGAGTCTAAAAACAAGTCCAACCTAAAATTAAATATGGGGACTATTAGAAATATACTGTAGGAACACACCTTGGTCTTTCTAGTCTCACTAAGCATGGCCTGGTCCTAGTCCATCTAGAACTCTGTCAAAAGTTCAATCGTCTATACAAGACATGACACGTGTGGGAAAAGCCCGTGCAGGGGTGAGTATAATAATACTCAGTAGGACACCCCAAAACCACAAATCACATAACAAAAGATAACAATCGTCTCTATATGGGTATATGTCTACAACACATATAACAAGAATATCTAAATATACTTGACAAAGACACATAGTCTCAAGGTAAATTCACAACCATAATTCCAGACTAGTATTCATGTTCAAAGGTTCCACATATCACTCATCTACGATAACACACTCCACAAGTTAGATAGAACCGATGATGTTTTTCTAAGAGTTCATGCTCATTAGGTCTCACCATTAGAAGTATACATTAGAATTCTAAATAGATACGATATACAGATGAGGATCACACCCAAGGCCATGTGGTATACCAACAACTCAATATGGAATAACCTGCTAAGTAGAGGATCGTCACCCATATAGTATTGGTCATGATGATACCAAGAACTCTACCTAAGGAAAGAAGATGATAGAGGATCTCACTCTGGGCTTCACTGAGGGATTCCAATAACTCTATCCATGAATTCATTCTGAAGGGATCATTATCCTATGTGTGGGACATGATTCCATACTGACCCTCAGGGAATGGATATAAGGAACACAACCTAACAAAATTTTTCCAAGATACAGAGGACAAGGGCTCCAAGAAAACTTTGAAGGAGTACACAAAGCGTACTAGTAGTACATGGTGGGTCCCTTTGACATTGGGTTCTGCCCATGTAAACAGACCATGTCCATGTATGTGTAATAGTATATAATGTGCCCATTCCCATGTGTTTTTTTAGTGTCCAAGTACATGGATTTTCTTGTGAATACTTGGCCTCGCCAGGTCTGTGTAGGAGTACACGGTGTGTTCATGCCTGTTTACTCATGGCCATGTCTGCGTACACTCCAAGGTACATGTCAAGCCAACCAGGAAGGGTCACATGTTGTGTGATAGAGACACATGTTGTGTGATTCTTATCTTCCTATGGAAACCCTAGCCTCCACTACAAGGGTCCCACATGCTATGTAATCCCAGATTACAAGTCGTATGTTATGATATTTTCCAGAAATTGTGTTCTTCCTCCTATATATGCTCATGCCACTATCGCCCTGGATTCCACCCTCAATCTCATCAGGAAGCACAGATCTCCCCCGACCAAACCTTACCGCTGTAAATCTCCATATTCTAACCACCAAAACCACTTGGAAAAATAATCATTTTCATGAATCATCCATAGTTGCATGCCTAAGAACACAAATTAGGTATCCCAAATCCATATAATCCACTTTCTATTACATTTTCACATGATCGTCTCATTTCATTGATTCTGAATCTACCATATTTAATCATTGTGCCAAGAAATGGGTGAGAAACATTCAATTTTATAGTGTTCGTCAAACCGCGGGCCAAAGGAAATTTCTCATGATGATCGAAGAAATAGGGAAGAAAGGAACAAGCACAAACACATGGAATGAATCTTGGACAATGTTCATGTTGGCCTCAATTCATTGTCTTTAGAATGAATAGTGAAGATATAAACAATTAATCACAAATAAATTCTCCAAATTATGAATAATTCTAACCCACACCTACAATACGTGTGATCTATGAATCAATTTGTTAGTTTATTGATACAAATTCGACATAGGAATCATAGAATGAGAAGAAATAAAATAAAAAAAATCACTACCTCAATTTGGATTAATCTCTAAAGAAGAATAAAGTTTTATCCTTATCATTGGTGTGGTCCTATCATTCTGTTTTGCACCGATCTTCAAACTATGATCTGGTTGTTGTTCGCCTGTGGAATCTAATTTAACACTCTCTACAATGGTTCTCCAATAGATCCAGGATTATACAACTAACCCTAAGAATTTGGAATAACCGTATTCTTATATAATAGATTAGGTTACTACGTCGATGAGTAATTTATTTAATTATTTTATTCATTTTACACCTAGAATGAATTTTTCAAAAACGCCCCATGCTGACAAAGTTTATGTCACACTAAGGGTAAAACCCACACTCTAAACTCAATGGTGCCCTTGGATTTCTGATCTGTGGCACCATTTAGAAGTTATTCCAATTTTTTAGGAAAAATGTGTGCACGTTCTATTTAGTATATTTGGTATATTTCAAACAATTATTCCAGGAACACTGAGTCTCGGAATCTCACATCGACTTAGCGCATGGTCTCGAAAATAATCCATAAAATATCCAAAAATAATACATGAAAAATCCGAGTCATTATATATAAGATGTTTTAGGATAGTGGTAAAATATTTGGATTATAAGTGGGAGGTTATAGGATCAATACCCACTATTGGAATTTTTTTCAATAGAAAACCTATACCAACGATTTTACTAAACCATTAGTATAAGTGTTTCCTTTGAAATTACTTATACCGGTTATTTGAGAATCATTGACATGGATCTATACTGATGGAAAATCACCCAACTTCCACTCAAAACATTGGTATGGTCTATACCAATGGTTTGAGTGGATATACCAATAGTTATAAATTAATATTATTGCATTTTTATAGTATTAAAATATTTAAGGGTGTTTGGTATACCTTTTATAATCAAAGTGAGAGGTGAAAATCTTGGGAATTTTGAGCAGAGAGGAATTGATGGTAACTTCCTACGTTATCCTCTAAATGGAAGAGTATACCACTATTACAATAAATATATAGGGAAATTGTTTGATATTGTTGATGTGAAATCATTGTAACACCCAAATAATGATAATACACATCAAGAAGAAAGTTCCAAAAGTGATGATGAAACTTTTTTTGTTGAGAATTAGGATGAAGTTTATAAAACTAATTCAGAAGAAGTGCAAGTTATATATGATGATTCAACCATTTCAATTGATGAAAAAAATATCATTCGTCCCATCTAAGGTTGATAAAGAATGTAAAGTTCCAAAATATCATTAGAGAAAAAGTATAATGGGTTTAGAATAGAATAACTTTGAGGACAACAAAACATACCTCATTGTTTTCACATCTTGAACTAAGAGCTATGAAAAAGGAATTAGAGCATCAGGAATTGGTTGATTCTATGAATGAATAGTTATATCAAATAGATAAGAATGAAACCTGGTAGTTGGTACCCAATCATAAGAATAATAATGTTATCGGAACATAGTGGGGGTTTTAAAACAAGCTAAAATAAAATAGAGAAGTTAAAAGAAATAAGGAAAGATTTGTGTGCAAAGGGTATTAAAAAGTTAAAGGAATTGATTTTGATGACACCTTCACACTGATTTATAGACTAGATTCTATTAGTATATTTATTTTTATTGCACCACAAAGGCAATATAATATTTTCAAATTAAATGTTAAGTCTTCATTCCCTGATAGATAGTTGGAAGAGGAAGTGTACATCAAGCTACCCAATGGTTTCTTACTTGGTGAAGATTAAAGTTGTGTTTATAGGTTAAATAATGCTCTATATATGTTAAACTAATCCCCAAGAGAATGGTATTTGAAGTTAGATACTTTCTTGAAGTAGTTATAGTTCAAGAAAGGAAGAGTGGATAACTACCTTTACATTAAAGTTAACAAGGAGGTATCACTTATTGTTATTGTATATATAGATGGTATCTTTTTTACTAGAAATAAAGGATTATATTAAGATATTTATTTGGAGATAAATAATTTGTTTGAAATTTCCATGCTTGTAGAAATGATATACTTTTTAGACTTACAAATTTCTCAAGATAAAGATCATATCTTTCTTTCCAAGGTTAAATATGCTCAAGAACTTCTAAAGATGTTTGGAATGGAGGATTCAAAGTTAGTTTTTATGCCAAATTTATTGGGAATTGAATTTTATAAGCATGTGAAATGGAAATAAGTTTACCCAATAGAATTTTGAAATCTTATTAGAAGTTTACTTTATTTGAAATATTTAATATTGGGTATTGTATATGTTGTTACATTATGTGTCAGGTGTCAAAGTGCACCAAAATAATTTCATTTCATTATTGGAAAGATAATTCTTAGGTATATTAAAGTCATGATGGATAATGGACTGAAATTTTGTATAAATGGATAGCTTGATCTATTTGATTATACATATATGAATTGGTCTAGAAATGTTGATGATCGAATATCAACATCCTTTGTAGTTTTCTTTTTGGGTTAAAGGTGTGTATTTTAAAACACAAAGAAATAAATATTCATGAACTTAAGTACTACTAAAGTATAATATGTGGATATAACTCAAGTTATAACCCATTTGTTATGGATGAGGACTCAATTGGAATATCTAAAGGTGGAAGTTAAATTACCTCTACTTGTGGGCTATGATAATCAAAGTGCTACAAATTTATCAAGAAATTTTTTTCATCATTCTCAGTAAAATAAAATTAATATAAAATATCAATTCATCAAATATCTTATTGAAAAAATGTGTTAAAGCTAGAATTTGTTTCAATGAAGGATAAAATAGCAGATATATTCACTAAAACACTGCCAAAGGATGCATTTTAGAGATTGAGGTTGATAATGGGAGTTTAACCTCATTTATATCAAGGATAAGGTAAGGTGAATCCATCCCCTCTCGCACTTGTTCTTTTAATATCATTGTCAAGGGGGGAGAAATACAATATAATTCTTTTTATTTTTATTCCTTTGTGTATTTACAAAGGGGTAGAAAACTATTTTAGAGAAAATCCAAATATATGTGTTTAACCTAATTGAGGATATATATCTTGTTTAGGGTTATATGTATTTAGAGATAGTTTTTAAAAGTATAATTAGTGAATTCAGAATGTATTTGTGTGGGTTTTGTGATTTTTTAATTGTACTAATAGTTTTGGTGAGCTTGAATTCAAGAACTTTTTTTCATATAGGTTTTATGAATAGTTTTTGACAAGTGTAAGTGAAAGGTGGTTGATTCTTAGATGGTATCAAGTGGTTTCAAGGGATATGAATGAAATAATGTAAGCCACTGTTTATGGAAAATATGATATTATTATTTAGTATTCTTGTTTAAAAAACTAATTTCACTCAAGTGGTATTAGAATTTTCTATTAATGATCCATTGTTAAGTGGGATGAGTTTGAAAGTGATTTATGTTCAAAGGTTGGTAATAAAATTCAAAGGGGTATATTATTGAGTCCATGGTTGAATAATTCACTAAGATCTAAAGTGATTATTATCTTAGGGAGATTATTGAGAATTGAGGGGAGTTTTTTTGTTTTAAATATGAATAACTTTATTCTAATATGTGTTATTTTTCTAGATTATTTTTTTCCAGAGTAGTGGATTGTAAAAGTCCTCATAAAAATGAGTGATACATAATTTTATATATATATTATGTAATATACAATATATTTATAATTCTATGAATTTTTTTTATGAGGATTCATAATATTTTTTTTTTGAGTAGATAAATTTGTAAAAGTCCTCAACACATGGTTCATGCATATGTTTTTATTTATATTATATGATACGTGATATATTTTTGGGATGCATGTGATTTTTGAGTTAACCAAAAAATTGAGTTCTTTAGAAGTTTACATAGATTTCAGAAATTATAAGAAAATTTTGTATAATAAATTCCTAAACTTAAGGGATATTTTTCATATGGATAATTTGGAAGAAGTATTTAAAAATCAGATGGTGAAAAATCTAGGATTTATTAAATAAATATCATGTATAGAATTAATGATTCAATTTGAAGGAGAAAATGATTTGTGTCATGGAAATTATTATTTTTCCATGACCATATAGTCATAGACAAAATAATAAGATCCTTGTGTCATGATGAGAAATCATGATAAATAAAGTTTGGACTATTCTAATGGAGTAGCCAACGAGCCCGTACCCGAGTGGTAAGGGCTCCTGCTTGGCATCCAAGAGACTCAGGTTCAAAACCGGGTCGAGGTGAATTTTTGGGTACTATACTAGTACTGTAGAAGCACTGTAGCAGGCAATATAGCAGGCACTGTTTGGTTCTGTAGCAGCCAAACTATTCACCTGATTTGGGCTTTCGGGCCACCGGTTTGGGCCTACGGGTCTCAGGGCCTTCGGGCCATCAAAGGCCTTTGGGCCATAGGGCCTTCGGGCCATTGAAGACCATGAAGTAGCCTAGTTCACATAGAGCATGCCCCAGATGAGGATCAGAGCACCAGTAGTAGTCACCAGAAGCAGAGCTAACCGGATTGGAAGAATGAGAGGGTATGGAAACCGCCATCGGGACCAGGCACCGTGCAGCTTTGTACGGGGCAATGCTAGCCGATCAGCAATGCAGGTGGGGAGCTAAAGTCAATCAATGATGTAGAAGCTGAGGAGGGGCAGTTCTAGTGGGCTGGGCCTACGGGTCATGTTCGGGTTCCCCTTCAACCCTTAAAAGGGGTATTATCTATAATAAAATAAAAAATAAGGCCTTCGGGCGATTCGGGATAATGGAGTAATATTATTCCCACCATGAAGAAGTTATTTGTATCATTAAGGAAGAATAAGCTTTGTTTTAGTTGAGATAAACTGGTTGGTCACACCGGGAATCATTCATTCGCATCATGAATTGTTTGAAAGTCTATTTATACATATACAATGATTGAAAAAAAAGAATAAGTGAAATAATTTGATTAAATAAGTTAGATAATTTGAAGGAGGTAAAATAAGTTAGATAAGTTCAGTGGTTTAAATTCAAATTTGAATAAGAATTCAGGACTATGTGTGAGATAAATGAATAGGGTTTTTCATGCATGTGGAAAAATGTTTATTGTGCATTTAAAATAAAATAAATATTCAATTAAAACATATATTAGGGAATAATTAAATATATTATTCAAAATATAGAAAATAATAGGAAGAAGATACTTGTTGTTATTAAAGTATAATAAGATAAAGAATAAATAATAGTATGGAAACTCAATGGAAGTCTTTTTTAGTTGGAGACTCTCTTATTATCAAAATAAATTTATATACTTTTGTATCAGTGCAAGAGAAATTTACATATTTATAAGACTATTGTGTAACACAAGTAAAGGATAAACCTTGTTCATTGTAATCTATATGATTAAACTAGTGTATTTTATGATCTTGGGTGAATCTAAATCATATTAAGGATTGTCTAATCATTTTAAGTAGTGAACCATGTAAAAATTTGTTATATCTATTGTGTGTGTTCTTTAAACTATGTAACAATTATCTAAAATTCACTTTAAGAGGTGAAAAAAAATTCAAAAAGAAACTTAAAAATAATTATATTCACTGATTCAACCCCACTCTTAATAGATTCTCACCGATCTTGAGGGTCCTTTTCATAAATTCTTCTCTTGGACCAATACTTTACATAAGTTATTGTACAAATCCTATAAGTTGATTCCTATAATGAAATTATCTTTTTCTAAAATGGATCGTAATGAAAGGTAATTTTAATATTTCTTTCTATTTGATCTATAATAAATAAATTTAGTAGAGTAATACTTTTTTCTTAAAACCCGATAATTTAGATATTATTGATTTTTTATATTTTAATGTACCCCATAATTTTATTCAAATCCTAATGTCCCTCAACTATTGGATTTGAAATATATAGTCACTTAAATATTCATGTGGTAAAGGATCCTTAAACCTATCTTCATGGTCTAATATATGGTTATGAAACTATTTAGAGAGTTTTAAGGTAGAATTTTGGATGACAGACTGCATTAACTTGCAATTACTCTGATTTTTTGAGTGTATTCTCACCTCTAATAAATCCTAAGCATGAATTTACTCAATAATTATCCTCTAAAATTTTCACCAAGATAGTTATGACTACTTATTTGATTCAAATTTTATTTATGTCGACCCACCACTCTTATTTTAACTCATCTATAGTAAGCGGAACCCTCAACCATGGTTGACAAGCACCCTAAAATATGGTTTCATTCAAATTCGAGTGATAAAAGGTTTTAGAAACTTATTATTACTTTTGAGTTATGTTTAATTATTTTATTTTCTTATCAAATGAGATATATTTTTATTTATCATGCTTATTAACTAAACCATGTAATTCATTTTACAAAATTAACCATGTATAAATAGAACTCATTAATATGAATTTGATCATTTGAACTTTGCATTATTGTTAACTATCATATGTAATTGTATATCATCCATGCATTCCCATAATAAATAATTAACAATTCATGATAAAAAATAAATAAATAATAACTTGAACATGAGTTATATTTTATCAATTGATCTATTTGGTAGATGATGGATCAATTGGGACCCTAAGGGAACTACTTGATTTGTGTATTGTCTCGATTTATAGTGCATGTTTTTTCTCATGAATTATCTCCCACTTGGATCCATGTTAGTTATTTCCTCAATCTACATCGACATAAGATACTTCATTATTATATATGTATAATCACATGTAGGTGATGATAACTTAATATGAAAATTTACATTTAATATTCTAATATAGACACATGAACCCTTGTACATAATAAAGATGGAGGGATGATGCACAGATCATCGAATACTATTATTTAATAATTAATTATTATAAAACTTTAATCAATGTAATAATTAAAATTAAATGAATATTAAACCAATCATGAATGGTTCAGTCTTATCTCATTGTCAATCCACAAGTCTAAACATTTCATAAAATAATTAAATAAGATAAAATTCAACTTGAGAGAAATTTTAATGAATTAAAATATCATTAATACAATTTCAATTCATTAATGATATGTCTCAAGCTCTTCAAAAATAGTTTTAATAAATTCCAAATATTTTTAAATACATTATAGAATATTTTGAAATATTTTGGGGTTGTTTGGGCCTTAAATGAGGTATGAGAGGAAAAAATCAGGTCAGGTTGGGCTTGGTGGGGCAAATGGGTTGGTCTAACCCAGTTTGTCCAGGTCAAGGGGTGTGGCACCGAATTTTATGATTTTTTTTATAATAAAATATCCATGCTATTTATTGTGGGCTAAAAATGACCTCCTAAGTCAAAAAGTGGTTGAGGTTGGGTGAATGATGATGGGTGACACAATCACCTATATTGTTTTTTTTTTCTTTTTCATTTTTTTTATAGTGTCCAGATCCCCCCTGGTGTATGCCATGCATGCACCGCCCCCTACCTTTCTCTCTCAATCACCCTAAAATCTTTAAATAACTATATCATGGCCATTAAAATTTTTATTGATGAAATATTTACACTATTGGGACCATATCATATCCCTCTACTTGAATTATAGTTGATTTAATTAAAATTATCAACTTAAATTGTGTGAAACCACTCTTATGTTAATAAGAGAAATTTGGGTGCAACGAAAGCGTTTGAAATTGATATTTTTTTAAAAAAAATGACCAGATCTATATCGTAATGCATGAATTGGAATAATAGTTCTTAGATTACTCAATAGATCATGTATGATAATATTTAAGTATACTGAAATTAAATGAAATGATAACTCGTTCGTTTATATGATCTCAACATAGTTGGTTCATCATCAGTGTGTCGTGGCCTGAAGGATCCAAGTTATGATCCCTCTAAATTTTTCATACATTCTCCATGAAGATTTTGGGAATTTTTTTTCAATTATTGTGTGCTGGGATGGAGGATCGATGGGATTTACGACATCTATTTTTTCATGGGAAGAACGTGTGATCGATTTGTGAAGAAAAATCATCCGTTCTAACTCTTCCATCCTGTTTCTTACTTTAGGTATTGAAAGATGAGATGGTATAGAATAAAATTCATTCAAGAGTCTATTTGTATAGATCTTGGGTCTAAAATGTGTTTACATATCTAGGTTAACTTTATCTATTTTCACTTTAGTCCCTAAAGAAAGTTGACCTATTAAACTGACATGTTGTTCCACAAAAAATTTAGTTAACTTGTCATAAGCATCACATATATTTCATCACTCACTTGTAAAACTCTTACATGTCATGTGATAAAATACCAACCATTTACTTAGGTTATTCCTCCTGAATATGTTTAAGTAACCTCACATAATTAATAGTTGTTTGAAAGAGCTATTTTCCCATATTCAATTGTTTAAACTTAAATAACATATGAATACCTTAAGATATAAATTTGATTATTATTATTTTGAACTCGAATATAATATAATTTAATTTATTTATTCATATAGTTATGAACAATCATAATCTAGTATTAACTGACTCATGGATGTGGGGCCCACTTTGTCATAAACTCCAATTCATTCAAATTGAAAAACTTCTAGATACACTTTTTTTGTAAACCCACAAGCACTTACATTTATATTAGTTATCCATACTCATGGATAAAGAGTGGTATATAGAAACACATCATGGAACATAAATAGATGAGGATGAGTCATAAATGTAGGTTTTAGTCGTAGCAGAAGCACCTTTTGTGGGCATTAAATTAAAATTTCTTTTAATTTAGAGTTTCCTAAATCCCCAATAGAGGATATTGAATATAAATTTATAATTAATTTATTTAGATTAGAAAAAATGATTTACCTTGACTTAGGATCCTTTATTTGATGTAGATGTTGATCATTCAAAAATATTTTTTTGGATTACCTTCGGTGTGTTGTAAATATCTAAGTGCAGAATCACTCTAGTGGTGATCCACACGTGCTCTTTCGATATTCAAACAATACCAATTAATTTTTAGGTGCTATCATGGCATATAAATTTTCTTACATCATTAATGTTTATCAATCGTCCTTTGATCTTGAAGGAATCTCTCTTAAGTTTCTTGTTCTTGAGATGGAGAGAGATAAAGGAATTTGAGAGAGAAATCTATTGTGTGAAACGATTCTTTGTTTCTTGATTAACCCTACACAATAGACATAATCATCCATTTATAGAGCTAGGGTTTATGTTAAAATATTATTTAATTGTTTTTCGGGCCTTAAATAATATAACAACCTTTATTAAACCCCATGACAAAATAATATTATTATTATTATTAATAATATTTTATGGTGTGCGTGCTAACTTGTGAAATAAAAAATATTATTTAATCGACTTATAAATTAATATTTTTCACCGGATACGGTCTGGGTTCATTATAACTCCTTTAGTATTTATTGAAAATCCAAATAAATAATTAGATTAAATGTTTAATTCATCAATAAATATTTGTGATCGATAAAAAGTGAATAAAATTATTCCTCTATCTTGAGAATAATATTTATTCTATTAATTAAATTCAAATAGAATTTAATTGAGATCAACGAAAACACTTAGTGTGTGACCCTCTAGTATTATTTCTTATTAGTATTAGTTGGGCTTTCCTAAAGTTCAATATAACTATCTAGAAATGGTTCAAGTCCCCAAAGAGAAAGAACTTAATATCTCAACTATGAAAACCACATATGAACACTCACTTTATAATGTAATCCCTTTATCACAATATCTCATCAAGCAGGTTTCAAATTCATATCACCAACCTATATGATTGATATATATTTCTTTCACTATCTAAAATAAACATGACATTACATAATGGACATGGATTTTAATGTGATGGTTCTATTATAATCAAATGTCTAAGATGAAAACTTTCGTGAAGATGGAAGGGATAAATCTTTTCTTGACCTATCTATTAATAACATGTCATTTTTATGCTCCTAACATACCCCGCTTCCCACCAATATATGGAATGATAGTTTTATTTAGTAAATATAAGTGTGTGAGTCATGACGTGCATCAATGATAATATTAAAGACTAAGGACCATTACACACACTCATAGATAGTAATATCTGATGATACCAAAACATGAGGAATTCCTACCAACGAGTCTGATCTCATAATCTCTCATATTGGAGACTACCAAGTATAAACTTTGTGAGAGTAACCCTCATCCAGTTATGAGTACTTGCACTTGATATTCATGTTCTATGTGTCCCATCATAGAACATTATCTGACCATTGAACTATATTTAAGAATTTCATCACGACATTTTAGAGTTTTCATCATAGTAGGGAATTGTTGTGACCTTATCAATGTGACAGATACTCCATGACATTATTACATTAAAGTAATGTGGAAAAATAAACAATATGTAATAATATATTTTATTAATATTAAAATCATTTAATGTGCATATAATCAAAGTAAAAATAGATGGTCCTAGGACACCAACTCCAACAAACTCCCATTTAGACTAGAGATAATTGCCTATGAATTTCAGTTTGCTAGATCTCACATGATAATCATGTTTCAGATTAGTCAAGGCTTTAGTAAAGGGTTCTTATATATTTTCTTATGTATAAATAATGCTCACTAAAACCTCACCTCTGAGAAAAATCTCTCAAGAGATGATACTTCTGAAGTATATGTTTCGTCCACTGATGTGACATTGGCTCCTTGAAAAAGGCCATCGTTGTAGTATTATCACAATAGAGAGTGATAGGATCTTTATTTCTAGGTACCACATAAATATCTTGGAATAATTTTTATATCCATACTACTTATTTAACTTCCTTAAAAGTTGTAATATACTCAAACTCTATTGTCGAATTTGTGACCACAACCTGCTTTGAGCTCTTTGAGCTCACAGAACCTCCATTAAAAGTGGAGATTTATCTTGTTTGTGATTTCATGTCATATTGATCTATTTGGAAACTAGAATATTCATTTCCTATGATGAATATTTCTTAATATCCTCCATAAAATAGTAATATATCATTTGTATGCCTCAGGTACTTAAGGATAGTCTTGCATGCCATCTAATAGTGGTCACCCGGGTCAGCTTGATATTTGCCTACCACACTTAATGCATAAGATACATATAACCTATTATATATCATAGAATACATGACTAACCCAATAATTAATGGATATAGAATACTTTCCATTTTTTCTTTCCTTGTGTCTCTAATGAGACGTTTTCTTGGAAAGATAAACGCCATGTGACATTGGAAATAATCATCTCTTGGATTGTTCCATACTCAACCTATTTAATATATTGTCAATATATGTACTTTGAATTAGGTATAGTATCCTCTTGTATCTATCATGATAGATATTGATCCTAATAATATATGTTTCCTCACCTAATTTCTTTATGGAGAAGTATTTATTCAACCATGAATTAACATACTGTAATATCAGTATCTCATTTCCAATAAGTAACATGTCATCAATGTATACTATTAATAAAATGACAACACTCCCACCAAACCGCTTATAGACACATGGCTCACATTTGTTCTTTATGAAACCAAATTCTATTATGGATTCATCAAATCAAATGTTCCATGACCTAGATTCTTACTTTAATCCATAAATGGATTTTTTTCAATTTTCATATCTTGTTGGCATTATTTGGAGTCACAAACCCTTCAGTTTATGTTATATAGACATATTCCTAAAGGTTCCTGTTAAGGAATGCTTTTTTGAAATCTATTTTCATATTTTGGTGCATGGAATCCATTTCAAAATTAATAGATTGTTATCACTTGGAAACATTTGTTCCACTTATAGCTACCTTGTAGGTTAGTGGATAATTATTATCAACTAATAACAAGTCACCGTCCTCTATAACTAGAAAATCATACCATTCTGGTTTTCTAACCTCTCTTTTACTCCTAGGAAGTACTTGTATCTAGAATTTCTTCATATTCCATGAGGCTTTGTGGAATATTTTATGTATCAACTCTTATGTATCTTGAGCCTGGAATTCATCGAAGTCTATCTCACTCCCACTATCCCTTTTATAGATGTTCTCCCTCTCAATGAATATTGAATGTCATGCCACTATTTCCTTTTTTTATTAGAGGTCATATAGGTAATATCCCCTTGTTTCTTTTTGGTATCCTATAAAGGTGCACTTTGTGCCTCGGGTGTAAGTTTTTTTTCGTGAAGCGGCATTAACAAAAACTTTTCTACCCCACACATGTAAATTCGACAACATGGTTTTTCTACCCCTCAAAATTTCATATGGAATGTCATTTATTGATTTAGTTGGTACTTGGTTTAGTATGCATTCCACTATTTGTAATTCATATCCCCAAAAGGATAATGGAAGAATTATGTGAATCATCATTGATCTCAACATGTATAAAAAGGTGTGGTTCCTACTTTCACTTACATCATTCCATTGAGGTGTATAAGGAGGAGTGAGTTGATATAGGATCCCAAACTCCCATAAATAATCAATGAAGTTTTGATTAAGATATTCTCCACCATGGTTTAAGCAAATTTTCTTAATATTATCACCAATATGGTTCTCAACTTCATTCTTGTATTCCTTGAATTTTTAAAAGGAATTCAACTTATACCTCATTAAGTAGACATATCCATATCTATTAAAATCATCATTAAAAGTTATTAAGTATGATCTCCCACCCATTTATTTAACATGAAATGGTCTATACACATCAGTTTGAACTAATTCAAGAATCTCTTTAGACCTTTTAACTTCCCCACTAAATGGGGATTTAGTCATTTTACCTTATAAACATGCATGACATACACCAAGTGGTTTTAGTTCAATAGAATATAAATATCCATCTTAGTACAATTTAGTCAAAAAAATCATTTGCATGACCTAGCCAATGATTCCAATGTTGGATGTGGTATGATTCATGCAAAGTAGTTTCATTATCGATTGACATTAATTGGTTTGTGTAGTCCAACACATAAAGACCATTATTTAAATGTGTCTAACCATAAAAAATGTTATCTTTATAAAATTAGAAATATTTATTACTGAACTTTAAAATAAAACCATCTATATCATGTCTAGATATTGGAATAATGTTTTTGGTAATAGGCGGAACAAAATAATATTCCTTCATGACCAATATCATTCTGGTTTGAAATTTGAGGTGATAGTCACCAATAGCTACAACATCAAGTTTAAATATATTGGTTTCTCGTATATCTACCTCCCCTTGATCAATATTTCTGAATTTACTTGGTTCCTATATTTGAATACATATGTGAGAACTACAAGCTGTATTTAATACCCAATTTGTAGTGACAAATAAATTGAACTTGATAACAAATGCACCTAAGGCTTCCCCTTACTTCTTTGGATCGGTGCATTTTTTCTTCTAATATCCCTTCTTGCCACATGTAAAACAAATAGTATCTTACTCCCTTGTTTTCCCCTTGATATTTATCTTAGGTTTGAAAAAGATTTGGGCTTACATATCTTTGTTTTCTCTTTCTGTTTGTCCACCATAAGGATGGAAGGATTTTCATGCTTTATCTCCTTATCTACTTGGTAAGGAAGAGTAAGAAAATATGGGATAGATTTCTCAATGTTGTTCATATTAAAATTAAAAAAAAATAGAGAAGTTATGAGGGAGTGATGTAAGAATGATATTGAAACTAGTAAAAAACTAGGTTTATCCAGTGTTATGGCTTTAACAGTGCTATCTAAAAACACTGTTAAAGACCCCATTTTTCAGCGCTAAAAAGAGCGTTATTAAAGGGGGTCTTTAACATCACTTTTTTAGCGCTGTTAAAGGGGGTATTTAACAGTGCTAAAAAAATTGTTAAAGACCCACTTTTATCAGTGCTTTTTTACAAGCACTGATAAAAGGGAATTTTATCAGCGCTTTTTTAGAAGTGTTGATAAAGACCCCCCCCCCCCTTTATTAGATCTTTTTTACAAGCGCTGATAAAATTATACTTAAAAAATAATTTTTCATTAAAAATAATATATTAATATATAAATATATTTATATTGATATAAATATAATATATATTTTTTGAAATATGTTTTAGATAAGGTAAATAGGCATTTACACTTAATATATAAGATATTTAGTTAAAATGACTTATAAATGAAGGACCCCAGAACACCCTGAGAGGGGAAGGAAAAATCAGGGTGTAAACTTTTTCTTTTAAACTAATGGATCTTGTTCCCACATTGGCAGGAACATATTAAACCTGTCTGAAGAGGAAGTGCAGAAAATAAACAATCACATGCAAAGCAATGACACAACAATTTTACTTGTTTCACCAATAAGGGCTACGTCCAAGGAGCATACACCAACAGTGTGTCGGTCATACCAAAAACCACTAATCTTCACAAGTCGTGGATTATAAGTGTTTAGCACAGTCACTATGTGCCAAGTGTACTACCTTTACAAGGTTTTAGGGAAAGCACATTGCATCTCTCATATCACTTCTGTTGACGCCTCCTTGATCGTTACTTTGGAAGAATCTTTACTCAGTTTAATGACTTGAAGGTCTCTTCAATGGTTTGGCATTA
Organism: Viscum album; assembly: GCA_963277665.1. NCBI lineage: Eukaryota > Viridiplantae > Streptophyta > Magnoliopsida > Santalales > Viscaceae > Viscum > Viscum album. The sequence continues at coordinate 1,282,319,407 of OY728155.1, read as the reverse complement.
ATTCATGCAACATCAACTGTAAATGGATGCTATTTTAAAGTCCTATAATCACTCATAGATGTAATTTATTTTCTTGTACACTGATATGTTATGGAAATTAAATTTGCAAACTAATTTGGCCAATTTTTAGGCTTCTATGGGTGTTCTACGTATTGTTGCTGTTTCTTCATACCGTTGTTGTTTCCACATACCATCCAATTTTTGCTACATACCACTACTATTTCTATGTACCATCCAGTTTTTTATGCGTACCACTGCTATTTCCGCATACCATCCAGTTGTTTCGGCGTACCGCTGTTGTTTCCGCGTACCGTCCAGCTATTTTTGTGTACTGCTATCGTGTCTGTGTACCGTCCAGCTATATCCATGTACTTCTGCTATTTTCACATAGCGTCCAGCTACTCAGTGAACTTCCCATATCTGCGTACTCCCCTATACCGCGTACCTCTCCACTCCTCTGTGTACCATCCTGATCCGCGTACTGCCTTGCTCGGTCACGTACTGCGAGAGATTCCTGCGCAAACCACACTCTCTTCTGCAAATTGTTTTCCTTACACTGATGATTCTCTCCACGTACTGTCTTCTCCTCCGCATACCATTTCGGACTTCACTAAATTTCTTCCCAAAAATTTAATCTTCAATATCATTACTTAACAAAGGGGATTACTGGTCCTTAAATAGGCACATATCTCCACAAATTTTAGTAATATGATTTGCCCAAATTTTCAATGTGGGACAATCTATAAACTGAAGTCCATCTGCATACTGTTAGCCTCCATTATGCATTACAATCCCCTGAACTTTAAACCTTTATCACGTACCATTAACCTTCCGCATACCGTATGGATTTCAGTCCATGTACTGCAACTCATGACCGTATATCATCGCTGAAAACTGTTTTCGGAAGCATTTCGCGTACCACACACCTTCACCACATAACGTCGCTGCGAACTATTTTCAGTTCTACGCATTGTTCCGTGTACCATACGCCTTCACCGTGTACCGTTGATGTGAACCATTTCGAGAACATTCTGCATACCACATACCTTCACCGCGTACCGCATGCCTTTACTATGTACCGCACTACGAACTGTTTTCGACAATATTCTGTGTACCGCATTCCTTCACCGCATACCATTCTGCGTACTACATGCCTTCATCGCGTGTTGTTCTCCATAATCGGCCCCCTGTTTACTAAAATTCTTGTATCTTTAAAAACACACATCTGATTAACGAGTCGTTTGTGGAATTGGTACCCTCTTGATGAGTTGGATCTTTTGGTATGATTTGTGGTGACTTCCATAAAATTTGTGATGTGAAGAGTAACTTGAAGTGAGGTGACCTTCAATACTAATTTCATTATTAAATGTATGACCCCATTATTTGTAAACTCCCTAGTATTCCATGTGCATATTGACAAAAAACATGAAAACTCCATGTAAAGATTGACAAAAAAACAAACCAAACTCCAATATTATCAATGAATAGCCTTTTTTCCAACAATCTCCCCCTTTGGGTTTGTTGGAAATCTCAAGATAAATTCACTGATGCGCCAGCCATGATCAAAACCTGAACCTTCAAGAAACAACTCATCCATCACTCTAAGTATATGTGAGTAGTTCTTGGTGTAGAAAACAAGATATTGGACATGAATTGAGTTCTCATCCTTTTCTTTTCTCCCTCATAGTTTCATTTCTAGATTTTTCTATTCTCCATCTTTCTCATAACCAGAAAGAAATAGAAAACTCTCCATTGAATTTATCCATTCTCCCCCATTGGAAATAAACCCAATAAATTGAATATTGACTTGTAGAGTTATAAAAAACATACTCCCCCTGGATCATATCTCCCAAATAAACCTGCATCATTTCCACAAACAGATTAAAAATAGTTAAAACAACTAGGGAGAAGGGAATATCGTAACCTTATTATGAAATGGGAGGTGGATGAACACCGAGGTTCAACTGATGTTTCTCAAACATAGCCGCTGACAGTGGCTTGGTTATAATGTCAGCCACTTGCTCATCAGTTCCCACATGGTCCATTTTGATCACGCCTTGTTCAACTTTTTCCTTGATGAAGTGATATCTAATATCAATATGTTTCATACGAGAATGCTAAACATGATTCTTTCTAAGGTCAATTAAGCTATTATTATCACAGTAAATCACCATTGGTTGTTTCACCTCATCACCTATGTCACTCAGTTGCTACTTCATCCAAAGTAATTGAGTGCATGCCTTGGTAGCAGATATATATTCAGCTTTAGCAGTACTAAGTGAAGTACTTTCCTATTTCTTTCTTAATAAGACCACACATTTCTTCCCAATATAGAATGCCCCACCACTGTTAAACTTTCTATCCACTACATCTCCATCCCATCCAGCATTAGAAAATGCTGATAGTTCACTATATCTTCCTACAGTAAAGTATAGTCCATAATTAGGTGTTCCTTGAATGTATCTCACGATTCTTTTCACTGCTGCCATATGTTCTTCCTTTGAATTACTCTAAAAGTGGGCTGCAAGGCAAGTTACAAAGATAATATCTGGTCGTGTCGCCATCAGGTATAGTAGGATTCCAATGATTCTTTTGTACATGGTGGTATCCACAAAAGTCCCTTCCTCGTGCTTTCTGAGCTTTGATCCAACTCAAATCGGAGTCAACATTGGTTTGGAATCATGAATATTGAATTTCTTCAGTAGCTCCCTTGCATACTTTTATTGAGAAATGAAAGTTTAATCCATATTATGAAGAACCTGCAACCCTAAAAAGTATGTGAGTTCACCAATCATGGACATTTCAAATTATTATTTCATGTGATTGGAAAATTCATCCACTGATACATGGCTGCTTCCACCAAAAATAATATCATCCACATATACCAATACTATGAACTGATCCTGTTGAGATTTCTTCACATAGATATTGTGCTCCACTCCTCCTCTTTTAAACTCAATCTTTCTTAGATAAGAGTCCAACTGAGAGTATCATGCCCGTGGTGCTTGTTTCAAGCCATAAAGAGCTTTATTTAATTTGAAAACCTTCAGTTTATCATTGACAAGCAAGAACCATATGGGTTGTTCAATATAGATTTATTCTTCCAATACTCCATTTAAGAATGTTTTCTTGACATCCATTTGATACACTTTATAACCTATTTGGATTTTCATGGTAAGAAATAACCTGATTGACTCCAGTCTCGCTATAGGAGCAAATGTATCCTCAACATCAACACCTTCGATTTGTGAATAATCTTTACAGACCAAGCGCACCTTATTTCTGATCACATTTCCATGTTTGTCAAATTTATTCTTCAAAATCCAGTTTGTATCAATCACATTATGATCTTCAGGTCTTTTAACAAGATATCATGTCTAATTTTTTTCAATCTGATCTAACTCTTCATTCATTGCTTTCACCCATGACTCATACTTTGTAGCCTCTTCAAATGAGGATAGTTTCACAACTGATAGAAATGCATATTGTGAATTATTCCTCATTATCCTTGTCTGTATAGGTTCATTCTGACCCCTGATAATGTTGGATTGATCAATCTATGCTCTTCTATTTCTCCTTTGGGGTTCGACCGAATTCTCTCCAGTTATGGCTTCCTCTTCTGATTCTTCTTCAGATTCAATATCATTATATGACTCCTGAGAGTTTTTCACACCTTCCTTTACCTCTATATTAGCACTTGTTTCATGCTCACATTCTTCCCCATCTTCTATTACATCGGTATAAGAATTCCTTGAATCATTCAGGTTTTTCTCTTCAATGATATTTACATAACTACTTTCCAAAATTCTTCCCAAGTGATTATTGAAACACTTGTAGGCTTTGTTGTTCATTGAGTATCCAAGAAATATTCCTTCAACTGTATTGTATCCATACTTACCTTGATTTCCTTCATTGTTTTAGATAAAACATTTTCTTCTGAAAACACGAAAATATTTCAAAGAGGGATTCCTTCCATGCCAAAATTCATATGGTGTCTTTGTTTCACCAATATATAGCCCTGTTTGATTTTGAATATACATTGTAGCTTGTACTGCCTCTTTCCAGTAATGTCGAGGAATACGACTCTCAATCAGCATAGTTCTGGTCATGTTGTTTACCTGTCGATTCCTATGCTCAACAACTCTATTTTGCTATGGATTTCTCACAGCTACCACCTCATGTTGTATCCCATGCTTCTCTAGGTAATTTTTAAATTCAATAGATGTGTCTTCCCCTCCATTTTCAGACTGTAGTACTTTGATCTTTCGTCCAGTATCATTCTTGGAAATTCGTTGATAGGTTTTCATGCAATCAAGCACTTGTCGCTTCCTGTTTATAACAATAACACATGTCATTTTACTGTAATAATCTATGAAAAGAACAAATTGCCTCTCTTCATGTGTTCCAACAACATTTATCAGGCCACATACATCTGTATGGATGAGGTCAAGAAGATTTGATGCTCTTTTCTTCTTTATACAGTAGGAACTACAGACCAGTTTCCCTCGCATGTAAGCATCATAGGTCTTTTCTCGTTCACGCTTCATATTAGGGATATCCATGACTATATTCAGCTTATATATATTTTCAATGTATTTTTTATTAATGTTCCCAAATCTCTTATGTCATAATTTTTTTTCCTCTCCAACTGTTAGGTAGAAAATGTTCTCTTTGCTTTCAATCTGATATAAGTTTCCTTTTATTCTACAGGCTTTCATGAGAGAATTCCCAGACTTTCCTATTATAGTACAACCATTATGATTGAATATCACAATAAGACCTGAGTCACAGAGTTAACTCACACTAAGAAGATTGTGACACAGACCGTCCATATAAAGTTCTTCAGTTTTCTTCAGCTCTCCATAAGCTAGATTAGTACTTCCACTTCCTTTTATCTTCAAAGCACCATCATTACCGAACCTCACTGTTTCATCAACCATTTTCTTAACATTTGTTAAAAGGTCTGCATTACCCATCATGTGGGATGAACATCCGCTATCAAGAATCTAGGTGTTTTTTTTCTTTGTATCTTTGAGGGCTACTTCTGCAAAATTGGACTTTTCAATTTTCATCTTTTCTTTCCAGGAGATATTGGATTGAGCGTAGGACACTGATGGTATTTCAATTCTCTCTTCCATGTACATGGGTTCTTCATATTCAAATTCTTCTTCCAAAGGAGTAAACCTATTTGAAATAGAAACATTGTTTGTTTGACGAGTATTGACTCGTCTCTGAGAATTGAAAGAATTCATCCCTTCATACCTTTGCCTACAATACATAGCTTTATAGACAAAGTTAGAATAGTGAAAACAATATCCATAGAAATTATTTCTTCTATAAGAAGTAAGATATGAATATGTTCTCCTTTGTTGAACTCCTAACTATTCCCCATTCATATATCTCCTTTACTCTTCACAGTATGACATGGTATGGCTCAGATAGCAACAAAACTAACACTTCATGAAAGGAAATGTCTTATCACTTATATTTCTCCTCATGCCTTCTTCCTCAAGAAAATAGTTTGACTGCCTATCATTTCTGGAAACTTGAGGAGAATCTTCAGTTCTCCTTTTAGTTTTAAGGGTTTATTTTCCAGCACTTCTAGTGGATTTTCAACATGATCAACTTTCATTTTTTACTTTATTCTAGATCACTTTATTTATATCATTTGAAATTTTGGAATCACAACCAATTCCACTATTTCCCATGCATGTGGTTCTTTGATCGCTCAAGATCTTTTCAACTCCATCAGAACTATCTTTTTCTCTCTCAAGCAGCTCAGCATTTGAGAACCTTCCAAATAGTATTTTCTTCTTTGATTCTTTTGAAATTGATTCACTTTTGATTATACTTCTCAGAGTAACAACTTCTTATTTGAGTCCCTCAATGGTCTTGGAATTCTCCTACAGTCTTGAGGTAAGGTCATTGATGAACTTTTCTTGTTATTCAATTATAAGTTTTAGTTCCACAACATCATCACTGCTTTCAAGGATTGATGATTGTACTTTCACCGGTTCTTCCAGTCATTCAATTTCCACTTCCAACTGATCAATATATTCTCATGATTCCTCCACCATTTATTTCCACTTATTGAACCTATTAAATTTAATCTCAATCCTACCAAAAGCATCCTTAAGTTTCAAATTGGTATCATCATTAGTAGTCAACTGATTATCTCTAGTTTTATATGTCAATGGTTCTGACTTTTCAATGGTATCCATCGTGGAATCATGGTTTCCGGTCTTAAATTTTGGTTCTTATTCCTCACATAATTCATTATTGTAATCTTCCTCCTCACAGACAAAACTTTTCTATACTTTCTTTGCAAATTTGAAGTTTCCCCTTTTGAAGAATTTTTTTCGAGGCTTATCCATGTTTTCAACTTCACTCTCTTCATCATAAAATTTTCTTTAGTACTAAGAGGCAATATGCCCAACTCTTCCACAACGAAAACAAGCCAGAGGTAGCTTTCCTTAAAATTTACCTGTTCCCTTCTTGAGCTTCTTGGAAATGAGAGAAAGAGTTTTGTTTTACTCATAATCTTTATCACCACTATCTCCTGAAACTTTTAGTTTTTCCATGGATTTGAATGTCATTTACTTTCTCACACAAGTCATAGCTTCTTCTGGTTTGATTCTCATTTCATAAGCAGATAGATTGCTCAAAAGATCATCCACTGAGAGTTTGGAGATATCTCTTTCCTTAAGGGATGACACCTTTACATTGTAAAGGGGTGGAATTATTCTCAAGATTTTCTTCACTATGTCAATATCTTTTATTTCTTCACCCAAACCTCATATAGATCCTACAACTTTAGTAATTCGATTGAAAAAGGAGTCTGCATTATCATTAGGGTGCATCTTCAGATCATCAAACCTGTTGTGTAGTACTTGAAGTTTTTCCTCCTTCACTTTGATATATCCTTCATAAATATTCTCTAGTTTATCCCACATTGACTTGGAAGATGTGAAACTCATTACCTTTAGGTAAATCTTATCAGAAAGGGCTGCAGTGAGAGAATTTTGTGCTTTTGCATCAACATCAAGCAATTTCCTATCTGTATCTTTCATTGAAGGTCATGTAGGATTAGTAACCTATATTCCCTATGCGGTAGAAAATAATACTTCCATTCCAAGAGATATTAGGTGAGATCTCGTCCTATTTTTTCATATTTGAAAATTGCTTCCATAGAAGAGGGGAACTCCCCTAACATTGACTAGATTCTCCATGATAGATAGATTCAACACCAGCAACATTTACAGTCTGATACCACTTGAAGGATCCTGAAACACCCTGAGAGGGGAGGGGTGAATCAAGGTGTCAACCTTTTTATTTTAAACTGATATATATTGTTCCCACATTGGCCAGAACCTGTTAAACCTGTCTGAAGAGGAAGTATAGAAAATAAACAATCACATGCAAAGCAATGACACAACAATTTTACTTGATTCTCCAATAAGGGATACGTCCAAGGAGAATACACCAACAGTGTGTCGGTCATACCAAAAACCACTAATCTTCACAAGTTGTGGATTACAAGTGTTTAACACAGTCACCTTGTGTCAAGCGCACTGCCTTTACAAGGTTTTAAGGAAATCCACTGCATCCCTTGGATAATTTCTGTTGACACCCCCATGCTCAGTGCATTAGAAAAATCTTCACTCAGTTTAATGACTTGAGGGTCGCTTTAATGGTTTGGAATTAATTCATGCATCCTCAACTGTAAATGTATGCTTTGTTGAAGTCACATAATCACTAAATGCAATTTCTTTTCTTGTACACTAATATATTATGGAAATTAAATTCTCAAAATAATTTAGCCAATTTTTAGGCTTCCATGGGTGTTCTACGTACTGCTATTGTTTCTGCGTACCACTACTGTTTCTGCATATTTTCTAGCTGTTTCTCCATACCGTTGTTGTTTCTGCATACCATCTAGTTGTTTCCGCATACTGCTGTTGTTTTCGTGTATCGACCAGCTGTTTCTGTGTACCATTGTTGTTTATTAATAGCCTTCATATGTTTCCACGTAATGTTGTTGTTTCCGCATATCGTCCAACTGTTTCCGCGTACCATTGTTGTTTTCATGTATCGTCTAGCTACTCTTCGAACTATCCTTCTCTATGTACTCCCCTACACCGTGTACCGCTCCACTCCTCTGCGTATCATCCTGCTTCATGTACTGCCATTCTCGGCTGCATACCGCGAGAGATTTCTGTGTGAACTGCGCTCTCTTTCGCGAACTGTTTTCCTTACGCAGATGATTCTCTCTGCGTACTTTCTTGTTCTCTTCATACCACTTTAGACTTCACTGAATTTCTTCCCGAAAATTTAATCTTCAATATCATCACTTAACAAAGGGGATTACTAGTCCTTAAATAGGCACATATCTCCACAAATTTTGGTAATATGATTTACCCAAATTTTCAATGTGGGACAATCTATAAACTAAACTCCATCTGCGTACTGTTAGCCTCCATCGCGTACTACAATCCTTTGAACTGTGAACATTTATCGCGTACCATTAACATTCCACATACCGTATGGATTTAGGTCCATGTATTGCAACTCATGATCGTGTACCGTCACTACGAACCATTTTCAGCAGCATTCCGCATACTACACACCTTCACCGCGTACCATTGCTGCAAACCGTTTCGACAGCATTCCACGTACAACATGCCTTCACCGCGTACTATGTGCCTTCACCACGTACCGCGCTGTGAACTATTTTTGACAACATTCTGTGTACTGCATGCCTTCACCGCATACTGTTCCACGCACCGCATGCCTTCACCGTGTACTGTTTTGTGTAATCGCCCCTTGTTTACTAAAATTCTTGTATCTTTTAAACTGCATGTCCGATTGACGAGTCGTTTATGGAATTGGGACCCTCTTGATGAGGTGGATCTTTTGGTATGATTCATGGTGAATTTCATTAAAGTTGTGATGTGATGAATAGCTTGAGTGGTGACCTTCAATACTACTTTTAGTCTCAAATGTATGACCTCATTATTTGCAAACTCCCTAGTCATTCATGTGCAGATTGACAACAAACATTCAAACTCCATGTGTAGATTGACAACAAACACAAACCAAACTCCAATATTATCAATGAAAAACCTTGTTTCCAAAAATAAAATAACTAAAAAAATATTTTTAATTAATAATTTTCTTATTATTACCGATTAATAGTCATTTAATATCAATTTGAAGATAAAAAATCAAAAAAAAAAAGATCTAAAATAAGTTGGAAACATATCTAGAACTTCAAACGACCATAATTTATGATTCAGGTGTCTATTTGGGCTCTACCACATATCAAATAGAAGCTTGAGGTAATATTTACACCCTTAATGACATGGATAAACCTCTATCATGTTTTTCAAGGCCAAAAAAGGCTTATAAGGCCTCCAAAACTGAGTTTTCGGTTCGGGTACCCCGATTTTTTAACATTCGATGGATTTTCAGCCTCATTTAAGGGGGTATTTTTTTTCCTTTTTTAGTGGAGACTGAATTTATTCCCAGGCCTTACATTCGTATTGATATTATGGTTTTTAAATTTTATTGTTTTTAATAATTTAATTTTATTTATAATTAAATATGTGCATATTTTCTTATATTTACTTATAATAAATCACTCATATAAATACATATATCAACATATTTATGTAAAAATGTATATTCTAATATATCTAAACAAATATATACTCTAAAAATGTATTTAAAACAATATCTAACCATTTTTTACATTATAAAAATATATTTATAATTTTTATATATACATATGTGTGTTTATTAATAAACATATATATATATATATATTATAATCTAATATATGTAAATGAATATAATATATAATATATTTAAATAAATATAATATATATCACACACATACATATATTGTATAAATGTATTTAAAAATAATTATATAAATATGTGTAAACATATATGTAAATATATATGTAAATATATATATAAATAAACAAAAATATCATTAAACAGACAGAAAACAACATGGTATAGTGGTAAAGGTGTTGAATATTTAAAGGAGAGGTGTAGGGTTCGAATCCAGGTGGGCACGCATGAGGCTGGGAATTTGAAAAGCACTGATAAAAGGGGTGGTGGGGTGAAAAGCACTGATAAAGGGGGTGAGGAGTGTTGTTAAAGGGGTTGTGGAAGCGCTAATAAAGGGCTAGGGCGCATAGGTGTCTGAAAAAAATTATCCCCTTTAACAACATTTCCTTTATCAATTCTAAAAAAGAACTATTAAAGGACCCTTTTAACAGTGCTTTTTTAGCACTAATAAAGGCTTATTCTAACGCTGTTAAAGGGATTTTTTGTAGTAGTGTGGTTCCTAGTGTTAGAGTTGGTGGCCTAGAACCAACTACTTTGTACTTTATTTATTATTAAATAGCTTACAACATCTGGATTGTTCTTTTGCATGACAATTCATGTGATAATATCCTAAGGACAGCTGTTACACCAAAGGATCATAGCGGATCCCTACTATGATGAGAACTCAGAAGTGTCATAACACTATTCTTGAATATATGTTCTATGGCTGGATGGTGTTATTTAAGGGACAAAAATAATACATACCATTAGGGGTGAGGACTCATAAAACTTTGAGGCACCTTCTAATGGTGCGCGCCCTTGGTACTATCCAGGAGGATATTATAAGAATGAGACCCGCCAGTAGGAAATCCGCATTTCATAGTGTCATTGGATGTTACTATCTACAGATGTGTGTATTGGTCCTTAGATTTTAAGATTATTATTAATGGGTATTACAACTCATGAACTTATATGTATTGACGAAAACTGTGACGACACACTGTTCACAACAAGGTAGGATATGTTGGGTGTGTCACAAGTAACACTACATTAATAGATAATTCAAGAAAGGATTTTTTCCCTTCTGTTCCATAACAGAAGTTGATATCTCATGCCCTTTGATGGAATTTATGTAGCCTAAATAAATCCATGTCCATGGTGAGGAATGGGAAAGTTCAATTATGGGAATTCAAAGAAAGAATAATCAGGCACATGGGTTGATGACACTATCATGCAACCCTCTTGACTCAAGATATTGTGAAAAAGGGATTACATTACACAGTAAGTGTTCGTAGGAAGTGACACATCATTTTGGCGTTAATTTCTTTCTCTATGGATGCCTTGGCATGTTGCTAGATTTTAACCCTGTACTTTAGGAAGGCTCTGCCAAATTCCACTAAGAAAGAGGCCTATAGGGCCACACACTAAGTGTGTCCAAGTATCTCAGTTAAATATTCATTTAATAAGTTGAATAAAGATTGTTCCTGATTGTGGTTTAATAATTATTCAAGGATGTTTGATCGCATTTATTTCGACACTAGTTATTCGAGAAAATATATTGTGGGAGAAATAATATATATTTATTAGCGAGTAATGCAGTGATATTTATTTAAGAAATAAATAGTCATTATTCAAGGTCTAATAAATGTGGTGGAGGAAATAAAGAAAATAGAAAAACATAAGCACACACTGTGTATATTAATATATACATGTCGTGTAGTTTTTTCTAGGGATTTGTGAGAAATAATATTATTTATTTAATTAAATAATATTAGGTGTAATTCACTAGGCACATGTCAAGTGATAATAATAGTCAACTGTTATTATTAGACATGGGGTCTTACTAAGAATTAAATGAAATGAATAAATGCTTTCGGGTAATTAATTCATTTTATTATTCTAAGTAATAAAATCCCAATAATATTATTCTCATTAGCCTATCCATTATTTGTGGTTGTGTACAATAGATCTAGAGAAATATCTTAATTCAAGTGAGAATTTCTTTTCCTCTAAGAACGCTCTTAAGTTACGAGAGAGATCCTCCTCCATCGGATCAAGGAGAGCACTTTAGAAGCGGATCTTAAGGAGATCGAAGGCAAACATCGTAAGCAAAGGCTCTTCCATGCTAGTACCTAGAGATCCCTTCAGTGATGTCCAGAGATACATGGATCACATTTGGATCACCGCTAGAGGAATCCTATACTTGGATTCTGCGACGCAACAATGGATCACATCGGATCGTGATCGGAAACATCAATGAAGAGATAATTCCATCAAGGTAATTATTGTATTTTAATTAAATTAATTATAACCAATATGTGATGATCCTATCTATGGTTTCGGGACTCCCCTATTTTTCTTTCATTCTTCATTATATTCCAAATATCTGGCATTTTATCATCATGATGGATCTCAGATTGATCGTTGTTAACAGAAAAATTAAAGTTGGGTACACCCATCTAACGCACTTCCACTACGCTCAGAACCTACAAGTGGTATCAGATGGGTCATATCGTTGATTATAATTATTTAGTTTTTTTTTGATGATTTATGAATTTAATAATGTAGTTGTTTTAATTAAATTTAATCGTTTTGTAAATATGAATCTTGAGATTTGTTCCTCCTCTTTCGTTTCTCATTCACCTTATAGAAACAAACTTTTCTTTTAATTTTGATTAAAATAAAACAAAGGATCTCATCTAGAGGTTCCAAAGGTTCCTGGTCGTACAACACTAGAACACATGGAATGTATTCGGTAGTACACACCATGTAGTCAAGATTCCATGCACTGAGACTGGTCTGCCAAACCAAGTCGTGTGTTGGAGTATATATAAGTCTTAAATGTCTTAGTGTGTTGATAAGGAATAGGTGGCACACAGTTTCTGGATTACACATCGTGTGGCCCACAGGACACGATGTGTAATACCTTTGGATTAGGGTTAGACTGTGTACCCCGTACATGGATTTCCCAGCTGGAGACTGTGTAATGCGGATACTACACGGTGTGTGGCCCACTGAACACACCATGTACTCTAAAGATTTCTGGAGTACATCTACACGTCATTTCCTCGGGCGTGTACTTCAGATGGACGGTGAATGATAATACACACCTTGTAGTCTGAACTACATGTCGTGTACTCATCCAAATTACGTAGATTTATTAAAATTTATTATTATATTATACAAACCCTTGAGACATGTACCATGGTGCAGATGTAAAGATGAGGCACAACATGTGATAGGTGTTTTATATACATGTGTTTAATTTAACATCTTCATAATGTTCATTTCTACTCATTGGGGGGTTATGAACGGGAATTCATCAGGTTTCCTCCAAGGTACAAGTTACGTACAGAGATAATTTTAAATGAATTTATTTGTTTAAAATTATGATGGATGATAATCTCAAGTAAATTCAGAAAAATGGTTTAAGATAAAAGTATTGATTAATTAAAGATAATTAATTGATTCAAGTGTGATTTATCTTAAACAAGAACGATTAAATAATTCAATGCTAGTTTTATTTATGCATAAATATCATTGCAAGTATGGATGATCATGAGCTAGACCAGGACCTTTGTATGTGGATGGTTTCCTTTAATTTATTTATTTAAATTAAATTTGTTGGTCTGTGATCCTTCTCCTCATTAATATGTGGGGCATGCATGCCCAAGGTTTCTTTTATGTAAAACCTTGTTTTACCCCTCACCTGTGTGTGAGATAAAAGCATATGTAATGGATGGAGATCCCAATCTAGTGGAGGCATCTCAAGCTAGGATCCAAGGTGAAACCAATCCAAGGAGATACAAAGGTGGATAGGTGGAAAGCTGTAAACACGAACCCAAAAGGTTCAAGGTTTTTCTACCCTAGGTCTTGGGTTAGTTTATCAACCTCTAGAAAAACTAACCAATAGAACAAGCTCATGATCATACCATTTATTTTATTTTTGTTAGTTGCATGGTTTATTTATTGTGGGTGTGTTGTCACGATCACACAATTAATGAATTAAACAAGCATGCAATATGGAACTAAAATAAGATCAGCTTATGCATAAATATTATCTTAGACATGGTTGATCACTTAAGTATATCTCACTTAATATTAACAAGAATTTAAGAAAGAAAATAAAGTTTCAATTAACATATAAGGATAAAATCCCTTAAATAAATATTAAATCGGTATAGCCTTCCATAATCTTGGTTAGAATCAAACCATAGTTCAAAGTGTCTGACCAACCCTAGTTGGAGTGCTTTCAATTATCGGGGAATTCTAATTCAAGGTGTTGGGTTGACTTGACTTGGTTCACATCAATGGTTGACTACCACAACAGGACTTGATGTGACCGAGAGGCAAAGGTTTAGGAAATCCAAAATAAAAGGATTTCAGGATAGGGAGTTCACTCAGTGGATCAAGGAACTGCGAGTTAATGCAGTTGGAATTTGGAATTCCTACCTAAAACTTTTCAAGTTGCTTAACCAACCCTAGTTGGGGTAATGCGAAGGGAAATATGGATCCTTACCACTAGAATATTCAAGAAACAGAATATTCCAAAGTCAATGGTGAGGGTTATTGGATTTTGATAAAATAGTGGGAGACTAACAAGTATTAATTTATTTATTTGTCTCTGTTTTATCATGATAAATTAATAAATCTTTTCTCATCTTAATTTGTAGAAACAATAAGAAAAATGACTTCAAACATATCATTGTTAACCATACTCAAGAAGTAAAACCTTATCACCGACACAAATTTCCAGGAGTGGTAGAGGCATTTACGTGTCATCCTTCACCGTGAGAGGAAATTGTATGTGATGGAGGAGCCTATTCCAGTTGCACCTAGAAAAGAGACCAATGATTAGTAACACTCTCTCTATATGAAAAATTTGGATGATTCCATATATGTCCAATGTTTCATGTTATCGATCATGTCTAATGAACTCTTGAAGCAACATGAAAACATGGACGCGTATAGAATGATGTCTCGCCTTAAGGATATCTATCAAGATAAGGTGAGGAAAGAGAGATATGAGATCTCCAATGCTTTGTTAAAAACTAAGTTTGGAGAGTCTGCACCAGCTGGCCCTCGTGTAGTCAAGCTTATTGGCTACATTGAATGCATGGACATCTTAGGGATTAAGTTCTTGGATGAGTTGCATACAGATCTCATCCTATCATCACTTCCTAAGACCTTCTATAGCTTTATTTTCAACTAAAACATGAGCAACAATGAGAAGAGTCTATCATAACTTCTGACCTTAATTCGCTAGGTAGATAGGGACATGGGGCGTGAAAAACCTGCAGTCCTTATGGTTAATAAGAAGAGGAAAGACAAGGAAAAAGGGCTAAGGATTTATAAATGGTTTGAAGCCCCTGAGCACCATCTCTCCAAGAAGGGGAAGTTCTAGAGGTAGGGCAAGGAACAGGAGGAGGTGTGTTTTACATGTGGAAAGCTAGGCCACTAGAGGAGGAACTTCACCCAAATGGGTGGGGATGCTAAAGGTGTGTTCATTATCGATTGTAATCTTTCCATTTATACACATTGGGTATTAGATACAACTTGTGGGGTCACATATATATTCAAATGTATGAACCAAGTAGATTTAGAAAGATTACCAGAGGAGAGGTGGATCTTCAAGCTGCCAATGGCACGAGGCTGGCTGTGTTTTCCATTGGAGATTACCATCTCTCATTTCCAACTGCGATGCTTTTGGTTTTACATAAATGTTATTATGTTCCTAGTGTTACCAAGAACATAATTTTTGTATCATGTTTAGATATGGATGGATTTATTTTCAAGTTTGGAAATAAGGGTTGTTTCTTTTATAAGAATAACATATTTTATGGTATGGCACATTTAGATAATGGTTTGTATGTATTAAATTATGAAAACAAATTGTTGGAAATCGATAATGAAACAAATTCACATGACTCATACAACACCCAGTTGTGGCATCACTTTCTTGGTCATGTAAATGAGAAGCACTTGACTAAGCTCTGCCAAGATGGTTATTTAGACTCTACTGAGCTAAAACCACTTGATAGATTTCATTCTTATTTACAAGGTAAAATGACCAATCTGTCTTTCGGTGGACATGGTGAAAGGGCCACAAAGCTTCTAGGATTGGTATACATGGATGTGTGTAGACCATTTCCAGTAGAAGCTAGAGGTGGATATTCTTACTTCATTACTTTTACTGATGATTTGAGTAGATATGGATATATATACTTAATGAGGTATAAGTCAGAGGCCTTGGAGAAATTTAAGGAATTCAATAATGAAGTAGAGAATCATCTTGGTAAGAAGATAAAGAAGCTTCAATCGGATTGAGGTGGAGAATATCTGAACCAAGAGTTCATCGACCTTTTATGGGAGTCTGGGATTCTATCTCAACTCACTCACCATTATACACCATAGTGGAATGGTTTTAGTGAAAGGAGTAATTACACCTTGTTGGATATGGTGAGGTCGATGATGAGTCATGCAGATCTTCCATTATACTTTTGGGGATATGCATTACAAACTGCAACATACACATTAAACCGAGTACCAAATAAGGCATCAAATGGAATTCCCCTCGAGTTATAGAATGGAAAGAAACCCATTTTTTTGTACACACGTGTATGGGGATGTGAGACGATTGTTAAGGCCTTCTCAGGAAACAAACTAGCACCCCGGGGCACAAGGTGTGTCTTTATAGGATATTACAAGGAAACAAAAGGATATTACCTGTATAACCCTTCAGACAAGAAAGTGAATATCACCAAACAAGCTCTCTTTCTTGAGAGGGATCACATACTCAAAAAGGATAGTGGGAGAAATATTGATTTCAACAAAGTTGATGCTCAAGATATATAGGAGTTGGTACAAGAACAAGTTCCACATGTCCCTATGGAAGAGGTTTCAGAAACACAAGTACTTCATAGGAGCTCAAGAGAGGTAAGGGAACCAGAAAGATTTGGTTTTCTAGTCACCGAGGATGGTGAATCATTATTGTTGGACTATAATGAGCCTCTCTCCTACAAGGAAATAGTAGAGAGCTTGGAAGCTTCAAGATGGATAGAAGCTATGAATTCTGAGATGGATTCCATGTATCAGAACCAAGTCCGGTTTCTAGTCGATGACCCAGTTGATATAAAGCCTATTGGATGAAAATGGATATTCAAGAGAAATATGGACATGGAAGGTCAAGTTATAACCTATAAAGCAAGGCTAGTGGATAAAGGATTCAGACAACGTCAAGGAATTGACTATGATAAAACCTTCTTGTCAGTTTCCATGTTTAAATCCATAAGAATTAAAATTGTCGTAGCAGCTTACCATGACTATGAGATTTGGTAGATGGATGTAAAAACAACATTCCTTAATGGTAACCTTCGGTAAGATGTCTATATGACACAACCAGAAGGGTTTGTTACACCAGGTTAAGCCAAATGAGTTTTAAAGTTGCAGAAATCCATTTATGAATTAAAGCAAGCATCCAGGTCATGGAACATTCGATTTGATGAATCCATGAAGGAATTTGGTTTCATTAAGAAAGAATGTGATCCATGTGTTTATAAACAGTTTAATGGGAATTAGATTGTTATCCTAGTAGTATATGTTGACGACATATTACTTATTGGAAATGATATACTAGTCTTACAGTCAGTTAAGGACTAGTTGAACAAGTGTTTCTCCATGAAGGACTTGGGTGAAGAAGCCTACATTCTAGGGATAACGATCATTCATAATATATATCCAAGAGGCTTCTTGGACTAAGTCAAGGTACATACATTGACCAGATACTAAAGGGATTTAGTATAAAACAATCCAAGAGGGGATTGGTTCCAGTGTCACATGGCCTACATTTTTTGAAGAAAATGTGTCCTCGGACACAATAGGAGAAATATAGGATGAGTAAGATCCCATATGCTTTGGAAATAGGATCCATTATGTATTCCATGTTATGTACCAGGCTTGATTTTGCCTATGCACTGAGTATGGTAGAAAGATATCAAGAAGATCCATGAGAAAAGTATTAGAATGTTGTTAAGACTATCCTTAAGTATTTGAGAATAACTAAGGATGTGTTCTTGGTGTATGGAGGAGAATAGGAGCTTGACATCATAGGGTATGATTATTTTGGTTTTCAGACAAATCAGAATAATCTAAAGTCACAATCAGGAAATTTTTTCTATCTCAACAGAGGAGTTGTGAGCTGGAAGAGTTCAAAGTAGCCAGTTTTTGCCAATTCTGCAATGGAGTCTGAATATATAGAGGCTTCTGATGCAGCCAAGGAAGCCGTCTGGATTCAAAAAAAAAATCAAGGAGCTTGATGTGGTCCCTAGAATTAAAGATCCTATCACAGTGTATTGTGATAATACTACAGCGATGGCTCTTGAAAAAAAAACAAGGTCACATCAACGAACAAAGAACATTCTCCAGAAGTATCACCTCTTAAGGTATTTCTATCAAATGGGTGAAGTTGTAGTGAGAAAAGTGTCCACGGAAGAGAAAATGGTAGACCCCATGACTAAATTCTTATCTCAACAGAAGCATGAATATCATGTGAGAGCTAGCGGGTTAAAGGTTGTTAGTAGTTGGCTCTAGTCCAAGTGGGAGTCTGTTAGAGTTGGTGGCCTAGAACCAACTACTTTGTACTTTATTTATTAATAAATAGCTTATCACATCTTGATTGTTCTTCTGCGTGACAATGCATGTGATAATGTCCTAAGGATAGCTGTTGCACCAAAGGGTCATAGTGGATCCCTGCTATGATGAGAACCCAGAAGTGTCATAACACTATTCTTGAATATATGTTCTATGGCTGGATAATGTTATTTGAGGGATAAAAATAATACAGGCCATTAGGGGTAAGGACGCATAAAACTTTGAGGCACCTTCTCATGGTACGATCCCTTAGTAATATTCTGGAGGATATTATAAGAATGAGACCCACCAGTAGGAAATCCACATTTCATAGTGTCATTGTATGTTCCTATCTGCAAACATGTGTATTGGTCCTTAGACTTTAAGATTATTATTAATGGGTATTACAACTCGCACACTTAGATTCATTGACAAAAACTGTGACGACGCACTATTCACAGTGAGTTAGGATATGTTGGGTGCGTCACAAGTAATACTGCATTAATAGATAATGCGAGAAAGGATGTGTCCCTTCTGTTCCATAATGGAAGTTGATATATCAATCCCTTTGATGGAATTGATATAGCCTAAATAAATCCATGGCCATGGTGATGAATGGGAAAATTCAATTCTGGGAAGTCAAAGAAATAATAATCGAGCACATGGGTTGATGGCACTAGCATGCAACCCACTTGAATCAAGATATCATGATAAAAGGATTACATTACATGGTAAGCATTCGTAGGAAGTTACATGTCATTGCGACATTAACTTCTTTCTCTATGGATGCCTTGGTGTGTTTCTAGACGCTAACCTTAGACTTTAGGAAGGATCCACCTAATGCCACTGATAAAGAGGCCTAGAGGGTCACACACTAAGTGTGTCTAAGTATCTCAGTTAAATATTCATTTAACAAGTTGAATAAATATTATTCCCTATTGTGGCTTAATAATTATTCAAGGATGTTTGATCGCATTTATTTCTACACTAGTCATTCAAGAGAATATATTGTGGGTGAAATAATATATATTTATTAGCGAGTAATGCAATGATATTTATTTATTAAATAAATAGTCATTATTCAAGGTCTAATAAATGTGGTGGAGGAAATAAAGAAAATGGAAAAACAAAATTACACGCCGTGTATATTAATATATACATGCTGTGTTGTTTTTTCTGGGGATTTTTGAGAAATAATATTATTTATTTAATTAAATAATATTAGGTGTAATTTTCTGGGTGCATGTCAAGTGATAATAATAGTCAACTATTATTATTAGACATGGGGTCTTACTAAGAATTAAATGAAATGAATAAATGTTTTCGGGTAATTAATTCATTTTATTTTTCTAAGTAATAAAATCCCAATTACATTATTCTCATTAGCTTAGCCATTCTTTGTGGTTGTGCACAATGGATCTAGAAAAATTTCTCAAGTCAAGAGAGAATTTATTTTCCTATAAGAATGCTCTCAAGTTACGAGAGAGATCCTCCTCCACAAGATCAAGGAGAGAGATTTGGAAGCGGCTCTCAAGACGATCAAAGTCTGACATCGCAAGCGAAGGCTCTTCCACACTAGCACCTGGAGATCCCTTCAGCGATGTCCAGAGATATGTGGAGCATGTGTGGATCACCTCTAGAGGAACCCTACACTTGGCTTCTGCGATGCAATGATGGATCACATCGGATCATGATCAGAAACATCAACGAAGAGATAATTCCATCAAGGTAATACTTATCTTTTAATTAAACTAATTATAATCAACATATGATGATCCTCTCTATGGTTCCAGGACTCCCCTATTTTTATTTCGTTCTTCATTCTATTATGAAGATCTGGTGTTTTATCATTGTGACAGATCTCAGATTGATCGTTATTAATGACAAAATTAAAATTGGGTACACCCATCTAACGCGCTTCTGTTGTGCCTGAAACCTATACCTAGTTCTTTAGGAAATTTAAACCCTAGAACCTCTATAAGCTCAATGTAGTCAATGAGATTGTATATGTGAGGCCTAGTTAGGGAACCCTCTCCAATATTGCTTTAAATTTTTTTTGGAGATATAAAACCATTTTTATCTAGATGTCTCTTGGTATAGACCATAGAGATGCTCGAGCATGCTATAAGCATTCATGATTTTGTGATACTATATAAGTTCAATAGACATAGATGATAGCATAAAATATTAAATTTCGACCATGTTGTTCATATGTTTTTCATAGACAAAAAAATATTCATCACTCACCTCTTTAGAAGGTGGATCATGCATTGAGGATTCTAGCATGTAAGATTTTTGTTCATGATGTAACACAATCTAAAGGCGTCTGAACCACTTTTGAAAGTTACTTCTAGTGAGGAAATGGTATTTCTCTAATATATATCATAGGGATAGTGTAGATGATGAATTTTACATTTATTCTATTTTTTAAAGTAGATTATTAATACTTTTCTTGATTAAAAATTATGTGAGAAATAATAATAATTAAAATTTTATTAAATCTCCCAATATTTTATCAAGTCTCAATAGCCCTCACTATTAAACTTGGAATGTGTAGTTGTTTGGACATTCTAGCGAAAAGGATCCATATGCCCCTTTGCATAACCCCAACAAGGGTTGGTCAATCTACATGAATGTATTTAGGTAGGCAAGGCTTTGCGAGTCGTGGGCTTGCGGCTACTTGATTCATTGAATGGATTCCCCAATCCAAAAATCCACACTTGGATTTCCTCAATATTTGCCTCCAAATTACACCAAATATAGCAAGGGATACTCTTCTTGATGTAAAATGGTTAAGTCAACCCAAAACCTTTATACAAACTCCCCTTATATAAGTAAGTGTCCCAACAAGGGTAGGTCAAACACTTAGTTCTGTTGGTTTCACTCCTAATCAATTAATAGAAGTCCAAATACGACTTAATATTTAATTGAGAGATTTTAATTTATTATGAATAAATTTTATCTTGTTTTATCCTTTATATGACTTGTTAATACTAAGTGAATTTTACTTAATTAATTAGCCATGTTGGATAAAATATTTACACACAATCCATTTATTTAAATTTCATCTATACACATTAATTTATTTATTTAGGTGATTGCGGCCTTACATCCATAAATTAAATAATGGATTGATAGAAATAAATAAATAAATGACCCAATCATGATCTTATCTAATGATTTATTTATTGAGCGGACAATAAATCAACTTATGATATAGGGGAATAACTCCTTGTGTTGGTCTTATCATGAGTTGTAGCATTCCACTTGTCCACATGGGTTGGCATCATTATGGTTATGTATTGAACCGCCTCCATGAGCATTGGGATACTCCATTAATTACATGTATTTATAACTCACACACAGGTGAGGGGGAACAAAGGATTGGTTAAGGGAAATTATACAAATAATCTTGGATGCACATGTCCTACATAATAATGGAGGGAGGGATGACTCGCAGGCCATCAAATTTAATTTAATAATAAATAATTGAAAATCTATAAAATAAATTAAATTGAATAATTCCAACACATACATTGGTCTTAGTCAAGATCACGATCGGTCATAAACATGCAATGATTACGCATTTAAAATAATTAGCTAACATTCATTTCAATTCATTCTTTAATAAGATAAAACACACATGAATTAATATGATTAATTATCTTATTAATCAATTAATTAATTTTATCTTATTTCATCCAATCGTTCACAAAATTTTCATCTTTTGTGATTTAAAATAAAATAAAATATTTTATTTTATTTAAAAAACTCAGAAAAATGGTACACACCTGTGTACTTGGAAGCAACCTAGTGATTACTTATCTAAACTATTCAATATGGTTTAATTGTAAACAATGCAGTCATACGACATATTGTGTACACGGAATGTGTCATAATTTCACGGTGTGTACTATCACCTTAATGACCCATAGAACACGTGAAAATTATGTAGCTTGTACAATTCAATGTGTTGAGTTTTTAATATATAATAATCATACATGATTCATGGTCTCCAATATTACGTAGAATTAATTAAACATTTAATATAATATAAAACCTAACTATTGGCGTGTACTGTCAACTTAATATCCCACAAAACTTGATTCAATGAGGTTTAAGGAGTAATTAAATAATTTTAATATTTCCACATGAATAAGTAAAGTGCACGACATGTACAAGCCAGCTACACATCGTATACTTATCTTCACCAAATATTCACAGTACATGCCTAGGGACTCGGTGTGTACTTCTCATGAATATTTATGAAGTACATAACGTGTATAGAGGATACATGGCGTGTACTTCTAGTTACACAGTTTTACGGTTTGTACGTGTCATGTATTAAATACACACGATGCATTAATTACAAGACGTAGTTTGACCCCGTGTTTTCTGTCTTGAAAATGCATGGAATATATGATGTGCAGTCAAACTACATGTCATGTACTCCGATAAAGTTGTGTGTCACCTTGGATAGTCTACATGTGATGCATTTATTGCACAAGGTGTGCACTTATTACACGATGGCCCGAAATCCACACAGGATTCCTTGTGTAATTAATAGGGATACATGACATGTAACAAAGGAGTATATGTCGTGTATTCTTGTGTTATCCAGCCAATATCCGTGGCAATTACAGATGGGATCTTCATATGTAAACTTTGTTAATTATTAATCGATCTTGGTAATATTTGTGATAAACAAAGAAGATGAAGAAGTGATTTTGACGATATATCAAGAATGAATTAAAACATGAAATGAATCTTAACTTTTAAATATGAAATAATCAATAATCAAATAAATAATTATAAATTTGAACGTGACCGTTCTAATACCACTTGTATTTTTTGGGCGCAGCGGAAGCACCTTTGGTGGGTGTTAAATTAAAATTTATTTTAATTTAGAGTTGCCTTAAACCCCAATAGAGGATTTTGCATGTCAATTTATAATTAAGTTATTTAGTTCTAAAGAAATTATTTACCTTATCTTAGGATCCTTTCTTCTATGTAGATATTGATCATCCAAAAACCCTTTTCCTAATTACTTTCATTGTGTCGTAAGGATCCAAGTGTAGAATCCCTCTAGTGGTGATCCACATGTGCTACTTTGATCTCGGAGTAATGACAATTGATTTACAGGTGCTATCACGGCGAATCAATTATCTTGTGTCATTTGTGTTGATTAATCATCCTTAGATCTTGAAGGAATCCCTCTTGGGTTTCTCGTTCTTGAGAGGGAGAGAGATAAAGGAATTTGAGAGAGAAATCGGTTGTGATCAACAACACAATAGATATAACCATCTATTTATAGGGCTGGGGTTTAAGCTAAAATATTATTTAATTGCATGTCGGCCCTTAAAAAATATAATAACCTTTATTAAACCCCATGCCAAAATAATAATAATATTATTATTTTATGGAACACACGTTGACTTATGCAGTAACAGATATTATTTAACTGACTTATAAATTAATATTTGTCATCGAACATGGTCTTGGTCCATTCGAACTCCTTTAGCATTTATTGAACACCTGAATAAATATTTAGATTAGATATTTAATTCATCAATAAATATTTATGATCGATAAAATGTTAATAAAATTATTCCTTGATCTTGAGAATAATATTTATTCCATTAATTAAATTCAAATAGAATTTAATTGATATCGTCAGAAACACTTAGTGTGTGACACTTTAGGATTCTTTCTCTTTAGTATTCGGCGAGCTTATCTAAAGTCTAAGATTACTGTCTAGCAATGAGTCAAGGCTCCCAATAAAAAGAACTTAATGTCACAATAATGACAGCTACGTATAAATTCTATACAATATAATACATTTATCACAATATCTCATCAAGTGTGTTGCACATCCGTGTCATCAACCTATATGCATGATACGTATTTCTTTGAATATTTGAAATAAACACGTTGATACACAATGACCATGGAATTTAATTTGAGGTTTTATTCCAATAAAAGAGTCGAGATATCAACTTTCATGAAGATGAAAGGGACAAATCCTTTATCAACTTATCCATTAATAACATGTCATTCATGACACACCTAACATACCTTACTTCTCGCCAACATATGGTGTGGCAGAATTTGTTAGTAAATTTAAGCGTGCGAGTCATAACATGCATCAATGATAATCTTAAAATCTAAGGAACATTAAAAACGCTCACAGATAGGAATATTTGATGACACCAAAACATGTAGAATTCCTACTTGTAGGTTTGTTCTCATAATTTTTCATCTTGGAGATTACCAAGTGAAAACTTCATGAGAGAAAACCTCAGTCGTTTACGATTACTCACACCTGATAGTCACGTTACAGGTGTCCTATCATAGAACATTTTCTGACCATAGAATTGTATTTAAGAATACTGTCATGGCATTTCAAGGTTCTCATCATAGCAGTGAACTACTACGAACCTATCAATGCGACAAATACTCTAGTACATTATTAAATTTAAGTCATGTAGAATAATGAACAATATATAATAAGATATTATATTAATATTCAAATCATTGAATGTACTTATAATCAAAGTACAAACAGTTGGTCCTAAGACACTAACTTCAACGATAACTATGATAACCTTTCATGTGAACACTTACTATGTAATACAATATATTTTGTCAAGTAATATCATATAAAGCAGGATACATACTTTGTGTCACCATCGTTCCATACTTTATTTATTATCTCTTTAACAATGTTGGATTGAATAGATTTCTTCTATTATGATTGTGGGTTTAATCAAGGCAATGTCATCTAGATCAAAGGGCCATGAATATCTTCTTCTTATACTATCAGCTTGATCATCTTGGTCAATGTCACACCATTAACAGTGCACCTGGCGCAAGCTATCTCACCACAAATATAAACTTTTATGGTTTTCATCATGCATAAAAAAAAACACATGATTCATGGTACACATTGATAATGATCTAAAGTTGAGCGACCAATGCACGTGCACGTGAATATGAACATCCAACGACACCTAAATAATGTGGTGTTCTTATTGACGGGTCAGTTTCCATGATCTCTCATACCTGAAATCACCAAGTGTGAACTTTGTGTGAAAAGGTCTCAACGATTATTAGTCTTCGACGTCTGATAGTGAGACATCATATGTGTCTCATCAGATTCATATATCTAGTCCATATGATGTATATTTAAGATTATTATCACAGTATCGTGAGATTCTCATTATAGTTGTGAAATGTTATAACATTTTTGGCATGACATGTAATTTAAAGACATTACCACATATAGTATACACAAAAGTAATAGCACTATGATGGTAAGAGAAATACATGTATATATCAAGTTGTATACATGACATGGTAATTGAAAAGTACAAGAGTCGAGTGAGACACCTGCTCTCACACCAACATGAAACAATTAACAAATGATTTAAAGTCTAGCATGGTCGGATGACTAATGACAGGGGATATTGATAACACCGATTGTTTTTTATTTCCTTGTGGATTTGTTTAAGTCCCACACAATCCATGACTTTATAAACCTCAAACATCTTATATTTATTACAGTTATGGAAACATCTCAACGAGAATGCACATACGTCTATTCCAACTTTCCTTGAAGATCCTTTTATCCCACCCACTTTTCAACCCAATCCCACTCCTAGATCCATATGATTTTTTGTTCTTTGTATTTTATTTACATTTACATTTATTTACATATTTCTATGTATTTTCTTTACACTCTGCCGTGGATTTCTAGCCCATTGTATACACTTTGATATCAATTTTTAATTAATAAAATTTTCATTTTGTTTTTCAAATTATTTTTCTTATTAATGTTAGGATCTAAAATTCCGACCATTTAGCTAATTCTTGTTTCTACTCAGATGAGATAAATGAGAACCACAAATGACATTTTATTTTTAAAAAAATTGAGGGGGTCGGTGAGATGAACATATAACTTTTAGAAATTGGTGAAATGTATCTTAACGCATTAGAGTGAAAATTTTAAAAATATTTTTTATTGAAACTATAGTGAAATTATTTGCATCATTTGATATTTAGGTATTTTTTTACCATAAAGAGGGAAATATTGGGTCAAATACAAGTATAAGTCTACATGGGGTGATGAGCCTGTCGAGTTCGAGTTAGAGGTTTACCATCATAATAAAGAAAAATTAATGGATTGATCTGATTCCCCCCCCCCGCAGGGGAGTGGGGTGGCATGGGGGGTCGGGGTGTGGGTCGTCGGTCGCGGGGTCGAGTCTCTGAGCTGTTTTCTTCTGTAGTGCGTTAATAATAGAGACCCACCTTTTAATGGATTGATCTGATCCATTAATTAACTGAGTCATGAAAAAGCCTAGAATAATACCCGTTTAAAATTGTTTGACTCAAAGTCCGACCTGTTTATTAATGAAGTTATAAAATAAAATTATTTTGAATGAAAAAATACAATAATTAGGATTTTGGAATAATACATACATAAAATTACAATATAATTAAAAAATATAATTATAATATATCATTATTAAACGTGTCATGTCATTAGTCGGTCATCTATTATGATCATAACCTAGTCCCAGCGTTGACTGCACTTTAAAGATTGACTTATCTGGATCTAAAAAATTTAAGTTGATACATTTTTTTAGGGAGAATTATATGAGATAAAAAATTGGAATTAATTCCAACTTTTGCTCCCACAGGGTCATTCTCCCTTTTTTTAATTCGGGATAGGATTATTGGGCCGGGGGGTGCTCCAGACAGGAGATCCGGATTCCCCAACCCCATCGCAGCCGAGCCTCGTGGGGTTTCATCGATACGAAGGCGCTCATCCATGGATGGCTTGTACTGAGCTCATCTGATTCGTGAGATCAAGCATCTGCATTCTTCGGTGCAAATTATAATCATGAAACAGTCCAAGGATCCATTTGAAGTGGCTTTTAAAGAGCAGGAAGAATCGCTTTCCGATTCCCCCAATGCTATAAACGACGTTGAATCACAGACCCCTGCGGCAACTGTCGCTGTTAATAGCCAGGAAGATGCCGATGTAAGTGCTAGTATCCATTCTATCAAGCCATCAAAAGCGTCGTCTTCAATAGTTTCCGCTAGTAACGTTGGGCATACAAGCAAGACCAAAGAAGAAGACGATGAGGAAGAGGAGGAAGATAACATGGATGTTGAGCTCGGAAAGTTTCCACCCAGCGGCGATCCTGATAAAATGGCCAAGATGCAAGCCATCTTATCACAATTCACCAAGGAACAGATGAGTAGGTATGAGTCGTTTCGAAGGTCTGGATTTCAGAAGGCTAACATGAAAAGATTGTTAGCGAGCATAACTGGAAGCAATAAAATTTCAGTACCGATGACAATTGTAGTATCCGGGATAGCAAAGATATTTGTTGGCGAGATTGTCGAAACAGCTAGAATGATTATGGGCGAAAGGATGGAAAGTGGTCCAATCAGACCTTCCCACATCAGAGAAGCATTTAGAAGGCTAAAGCTCGAGGGTAAAATACCGAAGCGGTCAGTCCCAAGGCTCTTCCGATAAAACAACAATGGCAAACTGCTCAGGTATTGCGTGTTCCCTACAAAAACATCTTTCTTAAATTTTTTATGAAGACAAATTTGAGTGACACATTTCTTTTGAAAATTGAATTAACAGTAGCTAGAGCTGGACTTCTTCACCTCCTAAAACGGGCAAGTTTGTAGGACAGCAGTTGCTATGTTTCTTACATTTTCTTCTGTTTACTGGCAGTTAACTCCATAAAAGAAATGTTCACTGCTGACACCTTGAGTAATTAAGGCTCCGGTTTATGAAAAAAATGGTCTGCATTTAGTGGGAGCCTAATACTCTATAATTCCTGTTTGATGATCATAAATGCGTGTTAGTATTATGTTAAGTTTTTTTCCCCAACGTGATAGTATTTTACAAAACATTTTTTATCTATTGGAATCCATGTCAATTGGTAGTGCCAGTGACATAAAAAATTACACCAAGTATGTAGAAGTACTGCAAGTGAAAGTGCGTGGCAGTATTGAAGGTGTTCAACTGCTAGTGAGATTACAAGTAACAGTAGTTTTAAGAAAAACACTGAAGGTGATCATGTAAAGTGCTACTTCAAAATCAAGTAGTTTAAGATACACATGAAAGATCCTTTATAAATATGTTTATGGTAAGTCATCAATAAACGTGAAAATAAAAAATAAATTTGGAGTGACTACTCTAACTAATAATTGGAGATGATTCGTAAAAAGTAAACAAGGAAGAAGTATATGACAAGTGAGTAACAGATGTTACCATGAAAAGTTAAAGCATGGAAATCCCACATAAATCTTCCCCATCAGAGTATAGGATCACTAGTTCACATGATAAGGCACTATGACCAGTCATGACCAGTGATCTTTGTAAGTCATCATAGAGAGAGAGAGAGAGCATTTAAGGTGTTTTAAAAAAAGTGAAAACGGATAAAGTGAGAAAATTGAAAGCAAGGGAACTAAAGAAGAACAAAAAAAGTTATTTCATTGAAGAATTAAACATATAATGTGGTTACTATTAGGTCTCTTGACTAGCAATGGACAGGCGATGGTGCCTTGGAAGAAGAATGATCTGACCAAGCCTTTTATTACAGTTCAGTGAGAGTTACAATATGGCTAGAAGAAGAAGAAACGAGGAAGAACATGGAGGGAAATCTCCGTCGGAGAAGACCACTCTTCCGTGGAGCCTGGGCGTGATTCCCAAGGCCGGCGCCTCCCACAATAACCGGCTGAAAAAAATGCAAGAATGATTCGTGCCCTCCCCCATACAGTCTGCCTCCTATTTATCGCCCATGACTAAACACCACCAACCTCCAACCACTAACTAATAGAGAAAAGACCAAGCTACCTCTGTACAGATACACACGACTACTTGCCACAACCCCACACACGGACAACAACCACACTAACAACACTCAACACACCCACACTTCTAACAACTTCCTCCCCTTAAAAACCACCTTGTCCCCAAGGTGGACCTCCAAGAGCTTTGCTCGACTGCTCAAGCACTGAAATGACAACCTATTCTTAAGCACTGAAACGACAACCTATTCTTAAGCACTGAAACGACAACCCCTGGTAGCGGCTTTGGCGGCAACCCAAGATTTCGGCCCGACTTCCTGAACACTGCTAACCAGCTAATACTGGCTAAAGCTGCAATGCACCAAACTTGCAAAAAACCAAATTTTATCTGCGAATTCTCATCTTCCTTCAGTATTCGACACCCCACACATTACTAGCCCCATGTTTCGTAGGTCCAGCTCACCAGCTTCAGCATAAGACACTTTTGCTGAGGCGACACGTGGTCGACTAGGGCACACCCAACTTCCTTACAAAAAACAAGATGCAACAAAAGTGGGACCATCTCGCTAGAACACGTCAGTTTGTGCAACCAACAACACTCGTTGCCAAAACTGCAAATTCTGGTGTTGTCTTCCACCATAATGCAACAGATGCTGAACCACAGAGCTTAAAAATCCCGTGCACTTGCTCAACCTCTAATCTTCCGGGCTTGATAGGCTTGCCAGAACGCATTTCACACAAAATGCCACCAACGCTCCATAGAGCCACAACAGCTCCATAGAAGTGTTGTGAGTGGGTGCTCTAGATCCAACTCCTTTATGTATTTTAATTACCGTTATATGTATACAATTTGATATTTACATGTCTTTTCTTACCATAATAGCATTGATACTTGTGCATCCATTGTTTACATGATAATGTCCTTAGATTACGTGTCATATCAAAAAGTTATATCAGTTCCCAACTATAATGAGAACATCGAGATACTATGACAGTAATCTTAAATATATGTAATATGGTTTAGAAACGTCATACTAACGGGACACATGATGTATTAGGTTCTGAAGGCTTATAAATATTGAGACTTATTCTCATGAAATTCGCACTTGGTGATCTCGAGTAGATGAGATCATGATGACCGACCTGCCAATAAGAACACCACATGTTTCAGATGTCATTGGTTGTTTCTATCTATTACCATGTGTATTAGTCTCCTGACTTGAGATTGTTATGAATGTATATCATTTGATTATGTACTTTGATGCGAGACAAAAACCACGACATTGAAGTCGTGGCGAGGTAGCTTGTGTTGGGTGCGTCTTTGGTGGTATAACATGTTAATATGTTACAAGTGAGTGATAAAATATCTGTGACATCTGTGACGAGTTTAATTAAGTCATAAGTGTGTGCAAGGATCTAAAATGAAGGCTATAATTTTTCAGGGACTAAAGTGAAATTTTGGAAAGTATAACCTAAGTATATAAGTGAATTTCAGACCCAAGTATAGTGCACTACATCATTTCTATGAATTTTGAGCTCTCCTCTCCCCTCTCAAGTTTTAGAGTTAGAAACCGAAGGACGAACAAGGCCGAATCGATCCCGTCTTCTTGATCGAGTCCATGTTCTTCACACGATGAAAGAGATGTTGAAAAGCTCTTCGATTTCCCGTGCTAGTTCTCGAGAATTGAAGATTGATGATCCAAGAGCTGTGGTGCATGTGTGGACGATCTATAGGGCGCCTAACTTGGCGCCTTTGAGCCACGACGCGCTGACGTTGAGCAATTCAAATTGGCAATTTCAAACGAACAAGGTACCGTTTACGATTTCTTCGTTTTTGATCTTCTTGCTTAAATTGAATTGCTCACAATCATTTGAGAAATCTGGGCAATGAGTTTTGTGGATTCATTATTTTTAACATGAATCCGAACCCAAAATTTTAATTGCTTGTTTTCTCACTCTTCGACTACGCCCTGAGTTCTTTTAATTGGCATCAGCGCGAACGTGTAATTATTTAAGTCGAAAATTTCCAAAATTCAATTAGTTTTGCTAAGATTTGGAAAGAGAGTTTTGGTAGGGTCCCAACGCAACCGATGATGCGCCCATCCAAGTTCGTATCGTCAAGATATGGGCGACTGAAGATCGACGAGTTTTGCGTATAAATTGTGACGGAAATTAAAGGTTTTTTTGGTGCACTTTAATGACTACCATGGTTTTTAAGCTTAAATTGTAAGTCCAAAATTAAAGGGGGGGGGGTAAGCATATCCTTCCATATGGAAGGATATGCTTTAAAAACAAAAACAAAAACAAGTGTCCACTTCCTATAATGGGCGTGGACACCTTATCCCCTCCCCATATTGTCAAATTTGGCCACCCCACTTAATGGTGCAGCGCCAAAATTTAATATTTTGTATATATATATTATATAAATTATATATTATAATATTATATATATATATATATATGTTATATATACATATTTGGTACCACAAATTGGGACGCCCGACCTCGCCCCCTCTGGGACCGAACCAATTCGGCTTGGGTCTGAGCAAACCGACCCGTCAAGCCCATCACGAGCCCTAACTTTATAATCGGGGATCTGCTTTATTTCCAAATGGACCTGAAAAATTACGAAAAAAATTCAGAAATTAAATTAAATTGTCTGAGATTCAATAAAATTATTTCGGGTGTCGTGGGACATATAGATAATTTATTAAAATTATTTTAATGCAAGTTAAAACATTAAAAATATGCTCGACTTGAATTTTAACAATTTTAATTTTTCTATTGCAATATAATTGCATGTTGATTGATCATGAGCCAAGACCGACCCGTGCATGTTGGTTTATCATTTATTTAATTTAATTATTGCATTTAAATTTATAAAATGTAATAATTATTTTATTTTGATGATCTACGTATCGTTCCATCCTCATTAAATGTATAAGGTTATACATGTCCACATTTGAATAATAAAATGTAATTTCGCACCCTTAGTTCCCCTTACCTACATGTGAGTATAAATGCCCCGTTGACAGCTTAAAGCTTAGCTTCTTCAAGAGAGCCCGAACCATCTCCAAATCCTTCTAAACTCATGGGAAACCCTTCTAAGCCCCTTTTGACATGTTTATACCTAGACTCCATTAATTTAAACAAAATAGATCTTCAAAATTTAGGTCATTTTCCCCAAAAAATTCTCTCCTTCATCAAAAGGATCTCTACCATCAAGGTTCAAAGATGAAGGAAAACCAAACAAACTAGGTTTAATGAAAAAATAAGAGGTTTGTACCTGAAAAAAGATGGGATCGTACAACCTCCCCACCATATAACAGCCCATCCCCAAGCTGCTACAAGAATCACAGTGGCATCTCGGTGAAAAAGTCTCGCCACTATGCTCACATACCAGATTCTCTCTCCTAGGTCTCCTTTTAAACACATTCATGCTTCCACTAGACTCAAAAAAGAGGTATAATCCTTCATCAGAGATACCTCTCACGATGTCCCACAATCTGTGTTAGATGCTCCTTTAAGGAAGCATCTACACCAAGATCGACGTCCTCAACGCCTACCGCATGAGCAGGTTTGGCATGATATCTCTAAAGTTGTGACACATGAAACACATTGTGCATGACACTATAGCATTGTGGAAGGGATAATTAGTATGCCACTGGACCTACCCTTTCCACTATCTCAAACGGGCTGAAAAATATGGGCGTTATATTTTTCTGTTTCTTGATACAGAGTTTCCCCAACCTAGGTGACACCCAAGGGAAAACACATTGACCAACCTCAAACTCAAGAGGTCACCCCGGATGATTAGCCTAATTTTTTCTTCTCTGCATGCTCACTAACCACTTTCTGATCATCTAAACCTACTCAAACATATCCTGTATGAGACTAACAAGCACTAACTCGCCTACCTTTAACCAAAAAAGAGGTCAACATAATGGGTTTCCATAAAAAGACTCAAAATTCTCCATTTGGATTGACGCTTGGAAGTTATTATTATATGAAAAATCCATGAGTGACATATGCTGCTCCCACAAACCAATGAAATCCAAAACACAGGCTTGTAACATACCCTCCAGAATTTGAATAGTCCACTCAGATTGATCGTCAGTCTGTGGATGATGGGATGTGCTCAAATAGACTAGAAATCCTAGAGCTTTCTCAAGACCCTTACAGAATTGAGATGTGAAATGAGGATCTCTATTAGAAATGATGCTCCTCAGAACACCATGTAATTGAACTATCTCTTACACATAGAGACTACCCAGATCATCAACAGTGAAGGTCTCTCTAATAGTAAGAAGTGGGCTACCTTCTTAATTCAATCTACGATCACCCATACTGTATCATTCTTATGTTATTTCCTATGTAATACTATCACAAAATCCATAGTGACATCACCCCATTTTCATTCCAGAATGGATCGAGACTACAACAACCCAACTGGCCTCTAATGCTTGGCTTTCACCGATGATTGGTGAAATTTTTTTCTATGTAGCCCATTACCTCTTTCTTCATTCTTGACCACTTTTACTATCTATGGAGATCATGATCCATCTTTGTAAAACCAATATCTACCTCCCATCTAGAAGCATGAAACTCTCTTATCAACTCCTCACGCAAGCCTATACAAACCCAACCTTAGCCATGAAAAAGAAGATACTTATCACTGCCAAGAGAACATCTTAATGGTGGATCCCCACCATACAGTTTGCCTCTCAGAACAAATCCATATGGATTAAATATCTTAATCTGGCCCAAAAATACAGTTATAACAGATGTTGAAGTTAGATCTACTTGTCCTTGGGACTCTTGAACATATAAATGCATGTCTGAAATGTGTGCCATCATCCGCCACGCGTCACAAGACTCCCACACTACCTCTTTCAGTATCTTTCGGCTCAAGGCATCAGCAAAAATGTTGCCCTTTCCTGGTGTATAAGCCAACTCGAAGTTGAAAGGCTAAAAATACTCAACCCCCCTCCTCTCTCGAAGGTTCAGGTCCCACTATGAAAAGACGTACCTAAGGCTCTTATGATTCGTGTATACCACAAACCTCTCTCCCATGAGATAATTTCTCCAACATCTCATGGCATGTACCGCCACAGCTAACTCCAAATCGCGAGTAAGGTAATTACACTCATGCGATCTCAGCTGTCTGGAGCCATAATAAACCACTCGATCCTACTACATCAGAACTACTCCAAGTCCAACTTTGGATGCATTATAGTACACGGTATAAGGTTTACTTGGTATGGGTAAAGTGAAGATAGGTGATGAGGTCATCCCGCCTTTAATCTTCTGAAAAGAACTCTCAAAAGCATCTGAACAAACAAACTTCACCCCTTTCTTGGTCATCCCATACATCGGTGCTGCCAGACGGGAGGATAAGTCCTGGATAAAGTTCCAATAATGACCTGCTAAACCCAGAAAGCTCTAAATCTAGAAGACATTCTTAGGATGCTCTCAAGATACCATAACTACAACCTTCTCCAAGTCTATTGACACCCCTGCCTCTAAGATGACATGGCACAAGAAGTGCACTTTATCAATCTATAAACTACATTTGGTTAGCTTGGCATAAATCTAATGCTCTCTCAATTTACTCAAGATGACGTCAAGATTTTGGGCATGATCATCTACTAACTAGGAGTACACTAGTATGTCACCAAAAAAAACTACCACAAACCAGTATAAAAAAGGGTAAAAGATCGGATTCATCAAGGTCATGAATATTATTAGTGCATTCATCAAACCAAACGACATCACCACGAACTCATACAAGTTATACCTTCTCCTAAAAGCAATCTAAGGTATGTCTGATAGTCTCACCCTCAATTGGTGGTACTTTGATCTCAAATAAAACTTGTAGAAGATCTTAGAACCTATCAACTGGTCAAAGAGATCATAGATATGTGGAAGGGGATACAATTTCTTGACCATCATCTGGTTCAATCCCCTATAATAGACACATAAGTGCATCATCCTTCTTGGCGAAAAGAATTGGAGAATCCCATGGAGATATACTAGGTTGTATGAAACCTTCCAGATCTTCCAACTATACTTTCAACTCTCGAAGCTCTGTTGGTTACATCTTGTAAGGAGGGATATAAACTAGCTTATTTCCTAGTACCAACTTGATAATGAACTCAATCTCTCACTTAGGGGGTAATCTATAGGACTCGTCAAGAGAGACATCCTGAAAATAGTCTACCATTGGAGGAAAAGTATCATGATGTAGTCCACCATCATTTAGAGAAAAACCTACTATCTGAGCCATGAGGCAATCTAATCTGTACTGAATTGGTCCTACATGATTCGCCTGAAGATCCCACTCACCCTGGCAAAAATAGTTCTCTCCTTTTAGAGATAAAAAGGTAACTATTCTCCAGTAACGGTCAATATGATCCTAATATATAACTATCCAATCCATACCAAGAATCAAATTGAAACCTATCATTTTCATCATGTACGGTTCCCAAAAGAAATAATAACCACTAATTTCTAGAGAACAGGCCTTGCAATGTTTGATACTCTTATCGCACTCCCAATGGTGTGTCGATGGTCAAAACACCATCCAAGCTTTCTAAAACCAAGCCTACACTATTTTCAAAAAGAGAAGATAAAAAGGAATGTGATGCTCCGATATCAAAGAAAATGAATGAAGGGTAGATGATACAAGAATAATACCTCTAATGGTAGAAGGTCCTATATCCAAACTAACTGGAGTAGACTACATAGCATGCAATTGACTATCTCATCTGACCTGGGCTCCAGTCTAACTCACCTATGTTATTCCCTCTACCTAGTACTACCATTCCTGCATTGGGGTACCACTTCCCCTACCTTGACCAAATCATCTTTTGGAACTCCAACTACCTATCTATTGAGGGGTAGTTGAGCCCTTCCTATACTCTGGAACCTATCCTAATCCCCTACCATTTCTCTACTACTGCATGCCCCTACAAAACCTCTATAGGTGACCCATTTTACCACAAGCATGACACTCCAAAGCAGGGTATAAACATTGAGGCTTCTTGTGACCTAACTTTACACACTGATAGCACTGAAGCTGAACACGATTCTGAGGCAACTTCCCACTACCCTAACTGCTATTTCTGTTATTTCCTTGGCGATAACTTTCATAGAGGCACTTCTTGCCACCAGAAGAAGAGCTCCCAGTTTGCCCTGATGAAACATCCTAGCCGCTTCTCGGGGCCTCTCTTGGATTCTCTTTCATGATGAGTGTCTGATTCATCACATCCGAAAATCTACTCAAGTAAAAGATATTCACTTATAACCTGATCTCATAGCAAAGCCTCTCTTGAAATCGTCTCACCCTAGAAATCTCATCAGTAGCTGAGGGTGTTATAAGGTGTCGCAGGTTAGTGAAGTGTCCTCTATAATCCATCACTAAAATACTCTCCTACGTCATGTGGATGAACTCACAAGGATTCTAATCCATCACCGTCTCTGGATAGAATTGGATCAGGACCTTTACCTCAAATTACTTCCAAGATAACTCCTCTTACTGCCCAGCTTGCTCTAGAATGTCCCACCAGTGCTTGGCAGGTATACAAAGCATGTAAGCAGCAAGTTTCACCCTCTTATCTGTGGGTGTCTTGAGGTGCTTGAAGATCGTCTAGACTGAATCGATCTAGAACTCAGCTGCTTGGGGGGCCTCCCCCCAGTAAACATAAGCGGATGTTGTAGTTGAGACTCTCTCGTCATCTTAAACATTTAAGAAATGGTGCGAACAATATCCCTTTCCATAGATCGCATGACCTTCAGAAAGATGTTAGAAAGCTGAACGTCCATCTGATCCTTAGGAGCTACAGGAATATCTGGATCAGCTGCATTAAAAGTGTGGTGATTACCACTCTCTTGACGCTCAATTCAAAGATGATTAGAAGGTATTTTCTCTATACTACAAATGCACTCTTTAGAACACTGGCTAAAAACAAGGTCAACCTCAACATGTGACAGCAACATAGAACCACTAGCTCATGGCCTCTCTAAACATGGATTACAAGTGTTTTATCATGACATAACAATTCCTTCATTTTTCCATTTATCATATATAACAAGTATCTCATATCACAGTTCATACAAGAAAATATATCACATGCAATAAATATTTCCCTATCATGGACAATGCATGTCAAGATATATCCCCATGTGCCTATCATGACGCATGTATACTCATCTCATGCTATACCGGTCCATGAGTATAAATCTCAATAAACAATAACATCACACAATATGTGAATCACCTAAGTTAAAATAACATCAACCGTAACAATAAAACATCATGAACAACAATCTCATCCATGGGTATTCGGATTTCCCCCATACATGGGTAAGCTACTCCCATAAAAAAACTCATTACCAAGTCCCAACACATTCTAGTCTCCTTTCTACCTTTCCCAAATAGTAAATCAACAGAAGAGAACAACATGCTGCCTCTGATACCACTTTGTAACATCCCTCGATTCAGGAACTCTATCACGCAGCCAAATCAGGTTAGTTATGGGACCTCAAGCGCGCCTCCCTATATGCTAGAGGCTACCGACTAACAGCAAAGGTATAAGAAATAGTGGAGAGACTATACCCCAGGTACATAGCATACAGTGGAAATAAACAATAATAATAAATATCAGAGTAATGAAAATATCAGTTTCAATACATCATGCAACTAGAAAGGAATGGAAAAACCAATAAATCAAATAATAATCAATGCAATGCCAGGATAGAATGTATATAATGTCAAACTGAAAATAATATATACAAATGATATTATGACACTAATAATCTCAAAAGAACCCAGTCCTAAACCCCATGTCAGTCCCGCCTTCATGCTTCAATCCATCCAAAAAGAAACAATCAATAAAAAGGTCCCTTTCCCTTGTTCAAACCTGCATCCATGTAATATACTTGGGTACCAAACGGGGGTCTGGATAGGGTGTGAGTAAAATTCAGTTGGTCGAAACCACCATGTCTAAACAAAACCAATCTGATAAATAAGTGTATGTAATTAAGTGACAAACATGTGTATTAATTAATCAATTAATATAATACAACAATCAACCTGCTTCGACACCATGTCAGAATATCTCCGATCTTATAGCACAACCATGCCAATTATAACCAAATATCCATAGAATAATCACATAACAAGGAAATTCCCTCTGTATAAGAATTACAGCATAACCAGACCAAGCCCTATAATCATTACAGCATAACTAGGGCAAGAGTTATAAGCATTACAACATAACCAGGCCAAGCCCTCTATAGAAGTGTTTCATCATCTAGGACAAGACCTCTATATAAGCATTTCATCATCAGAACCCAAATCATAATTGAAAGAAAAACACAACATCATATCATAATCCACAATGGTTAATTTTGTCAATTACCATTTTACTTTCAATTACCCATTTATTCATTGACTTATATCTTAAGATGTTGCCATGCCAGTTTGCACACCCATGTATTTCAAATCACCAATAGTCATTTCATTAATCAATTAATCCATTTTCCAAGGTGAATCTATCCCAAAATATCACACGAGTTTTCATTTCATGAAAACCACACTTTAATCTATTAGCCAAATCATTATTATTCGAGGGTAGGCTGCAAGACAAGTCTCAACATCATTAAATTCAAAGGGATCCAACGAATAATCCAACACAAGATTTATCTTCATCCATTATTTAATTAATTAATGTGCATGCATCATCACAATCACAATATTTCACATAATTAACAATTAAATAGACCATAGGGTTTGGTTTTAGACCACCTACTTTTAACTAGAAATCAACACAATGCTTCTAATGGGTAAAACCAACAAGCGAAGGCACAAAATATCATAAGAACTTGGATAACACAAGATCAAGAACAACACTTGTTTCCACAACATTCAAAATATTACACCATGATAATGAGAAATAAGTGGAAGAGAGGGGAAAACCAAAGAGAAACTACTCACCAGAGACTGATTGCTTGATCCGGACATCCGGAAGGGAATAAGGCACTCCAAAATCACCTAGAAATTTCCTAGGGCTCGAGAGAGTTGAGTCGTTCAAAATTAATAATGAATCATATGGATGATATGGATTTAAAACTATTGATCCTGATAAATACACTGTGTGTAATCCTTTCATGATGTGTATTTACAAAATTATGAGTTATGCCAAAAAACACATCGCATCGGGTGAAAATAACCCCGCTCAAACATTACATGTCATGTAATAGTTTCACTACGTGTATTGATTCTATGTCATGAACCGTTTCACGGAATCTTCATGGGATAGTTGCATATCGTGTAATAGGTACATGGAGTGTATTTGTTTCATGCTATGAACCCATTTCACAGCATCTACCTGGCGATAGTTACACTTTGTGTAACAGGTACATGGCAGGTAAATTCCCCGCAAACAACTTTAAGCCCAACATCTGCAAGAGAGCTCAAACCATCTCTGAATTCTTCCAAACTCATGGGAAATCCTTGTAAGCCCCTTTTGAAATGTTTATACCCACACTCCATTAATTCAAACAACATACATCCCCAAACTTTAGGTCATTTCCCCAGTAAATGCTCTCCATCCTCAAAATTATTTCGACCACCAACATTCAAAGATGAAGGAAAACCAAACAAAAGAGGTTTAACTAAAAACTCAAAGAGGTAAATACCTAAAAAAAGATGGGATCTTACATATGGTAGTTGAAACACTCAATGAAGAACAATATTATTTTTTTCTAGTAGTGATAGCTTTATTCCTCTCCAATTTCCTGTAAGTTGGTAGAAATAAAAAAATAGGGAATGGGGAGGGACCTATTAACTCCTGAATAGTAATAGCATGGTTGAGAGTTTCCTCTCAACCAGTATTTCTCATTCCTTTCATTCTCATCATAGGAAGGTTTCTTCATGTCTCTTTTCTAGTTTTGAGCATTCTCAGGTTGCATGTTCATCTTTCTTCCTTGAACTATTTATTTGTGTGGAGTGGACTTCTTTACCTTAGTCATAATAGAAAATTCATTGTCAGGCGATTGTGTACTCTCTTTCATAAGTTATTATTGAGCTGGAAATATTGTCATATAATCTTTTGTTCCATGATCAGTCTATCAACACTTATTACATAGTTTTCATTTAATTTTTAGATTACAACATGTGGATAGCTTCTTATGAATCCCAATCTATTTATACGTAACAACTTTCTTTCCTCTCTTTCAAAATCACTTGATTCTATAACCTATTAATCTTTTATCTTTATCATTTTTATGGCTTCAAAAGATATCTCATCCTTGACTTTATTATTAAACATTGGAGTCTTTATCATTTAATAAGCTATGAGAATATTATGAAGCTTATCCAAGGATAGATCTTCCCTATCTTATAAATCTAAAAACATGGAATCAAATCTTTTTAGAAAGTTTCTCATTAATTTTTTAACAATAATAAA
Organism: Viscum album; assembly: GCA_963277665.1. Taxonomy (NCBI): domain Eukaryota; kingdom Viridiplantae; phylum Streptophyta; class Magnoliopsida; order Santalales; family Viscaceae; genus Viscum; species Viscum album. The sequence goes on along the minus strand of OY728155.1, from coordinate 1,282,278,638 downwards.
ATCATCTAGCTTTTCACCAAACCCCAGGATATTGCTAACAATCTCATCAAATCTTGTAAATAGTCATTAATTTTTCCATCATCATCCATTTTAACATCCCAAAACCTGCTCCTCCACACTTGTAATCTAGCCTCCTTTGACTTTTTTATTTCCCCCATAATTGTTCTTCAATTTATCTCTAATTTTTTTGGTAGTTTATAGTTCCATAATCTTTGTGTAAAACCTTTCTTAAAGATACATCAAGATTGAATTTAGAGCTTCTTCATCTACTTACATATTTATCATACAAGGAAAAATTCATAGGATTGTCCTCAATAAAGGGTGAAAACCCCTCTAAAATAGAATCTCTCACTTCTACATCAAGTGATAGGAGGTAGGATTTTATCATGTTCCTCCAACTATGGTAGTTCTTTCCATCAAATGTAGGGACACCCCATCTATTTATAGGATTTAAATTTTTCAAACTCATCAACTTATAAGATCTTTTAGAGGGAACTTTAAATTCTCTAATGCTAGGTGAAATGCCCCATTTCGAATTAAACACTGAGAGGGGGCCAAATTTATGGTCTACTTTTCATGAATTCTCCTTATAAATTCAACCTCTTGGACTTATTAAGGTCCCGATTCACTCAATAAATTCTCATGGACTCACCTCATGTGTATTAGTAATAAGAGAAAGAATAGTACAATAGATTTGCAAGTTTTGACTAGAAATACCTACTCCTTATCATGATTTTTTAGTCCTACCAATTATAGATTCTTTCACAATATACAGAGTCTTACTTTGTTCTGGATACCATAGTCTCACTAAAAGAAATAACTCACCACTACAAAGTATGATTCAAATATAGAAGGACCTCCTCTTACTTCATGTGATCTCTACACTGCTTGATAGCGATCTTTGTCTACAAACAAGCTTGATAAATCTGATCTTCTCATGTACAGAACCTCCAAGAACTTCAGTAGCTGACAATTGGGATTAGAACTACTGGTATTGAAACTAACTTTGGATATATAATCCATCTCAATATCTTGCATACTCAAGAATGCACACTTCTTCCACGTTGAATAACTCTTGGCTCTGGTCTTTTTCTTCTCTCCTCTATACAGATAAGTATCAAGTTCTCAGTCTCTTATAAATTCTCTCATAAAAAATTATCTCAATTATTTTAGCACTCAGTATGCATAGTTGCTTCACATATAATTCCTAGAGATCCATTTATCCCTCTTGATTCTCAGTTCTTCACACTTATCAATGAATGAACCTTCTCTTTATTCATTATCTCATCATACTAAAATACCCCCAAAATGCGTAAATTAATTTAATTTAGAGAAGTAATTTAAAACTCAGAATTATAGAGGATTCCCATAACATATTGGTATGATGATATCCTCAGAGCATTTCTTAAATAACTTTATCACATGGGTAAATTCCCACAATCTAAAATATTACTTTGCATATTGAACGGTTGTTACTGGTCAAATTCCACAACCGCCCTTCTTCAATTTTATCAACTTAATAAAACCCATTTTAGAATCTTCTCTAGCTTTGTAACTATAAAAGAATAACTAATTAATATAAGTATTTATTAATTTTAGAAACACTCAATTTCTCACTTCACTACAATAGCTTTGAACTCATTATATTTAACCAGTAGAAGCATGAACAACACTTCACGGTACAACTAATGAAAATTCAGCAGCTTGAATATCAATACTCAAAAATCTTAGCAAGAATCACTACATTAACTGATGTAAGTGATTATTTGAACTTTAATATATCACAACATCATCACATTAAACTTCTAGATATATTTTTTGGATTTTTTCCTCTTAAAAAAGTTGGTTTCAACTTTAATCCATCTTTATGTAGTTGAATTCATGATCAAATATGTTATTCATTGAATGTAGCTCATAATCTCACCATTCATCTTGAATCACAAGATTTTTGTGATGTTTTAATCATTCAAGATCAATTCAGGCATTGATAGATTTAATTTCTATCAAAATTTTAAAATTCAAGAAATCCATAATTTTTACATAGTAGAATTATCAGTTTTTTTTAAAAGGCATAAATTTTACATGACAGAGAAATATCTTATGTGCTATGGAAATTCATACATCGCCTTAATAATAATTATGGATTCATACTTTTCCAAAATTAAATAAACTCAAAATCCATTTTCCCATCTCAAATGCAGTACACGAAGAAGGAAATATCATATGTAGCTGCAAAGTCTTTTGCGCATTTATAAAAGTCTTATGTGTAGAAGTCCTACATCATCTCAAAGTCATACGGGCTTGCCTTCAGTCTCACGCCTTTTCGGTTTTTTCTTCTCCAAAACAAATTCATATGAATCAATAAATTTATATGTGTGTAAATTTTTATCCACCTCATTTGAAAGTCTTACAGGCACTTCCAAATATTTTACACCCTGTACTGAATTTACAAATTTCACTCAACTAAACTCTAAACCTATTTGGATAATAACGATACATTCTCAACCACTAAAACCCATCTCAAATAATCTCATAAACCTCATTAAGTAGGTATGTAGCACCATATCATAGTAGATTCAATAATTATCATTCTTTTGGATGATTTCTCACAACTTCCAAGCTTGTGTAACCTTTTATCCATGGATATTCAATCACCTATCCAGTCACCACTTCAAAAACAATAAATAAACTCCATTAGATAGTGATTCCTCTATTCACACATGTGTCTAACATGAATATCATTACAATAAATCAACACACAAAAAAAATTCTCTGTCTTGAATATATGTAAGTAAAAATTCAAAGTTGTAGCCTATAACATCCTTTCTATATAACATGGCAGAACATGTCTCCAACCTATTATTAGTTTCTCAATATATATTGACACAATCTTCAATCATCAAGGAAATTCATATTATTGAAAAAATACAATTCAATCCAATAGGAACAACAAAATGAAACCACATAAGAGCATAATCAAGATTAAGTAAGAATAAACTATTTTAATATAAGATAGATTTTTGGAAGGAGGTTTCGAAAGGATAATTAAATAATGAGATTCATTATATTACTTCATTGATTAAACATTATGATTGTTTCTATAAAATAATAATTCTAATTGAGTTTTCTTTAAGCTCTTAAAAATAAGATTACATCACAAGGTATAAATCCGTGTTGTGATGGAAAATGCATGCGTAGAGAATGATGATGTAGGTTTCAAGGAAGCTTGAAGAAGAGAGGAAAGCTTAAGTAGAGATTGAATGATTAATTAAATGAGTAATAATGAGGAAATATCATGGATAATTAAATTATAAAAATGATAAGGTCATTGCTGGAGGATTTCTCAGGGTTTATTTAACCAGGAGATTTGAGGAGAATTAAAATAAAGAGTTTTTAGAAGATCTATGTGTGAAAATTATGGAATTTTAAATATGAATATTTTAAAATAAATAGAGATTAAAACTAGAAATATTTTCCTAAAGAAGTTTGACTAGTTTTATTTGAGAATATTTTGTCCCATATTTCAAGGGATTTACATATTTTAAATAATGGAAAGATATTACACATGATATTATTTTGAGTTTATAAAAAGAAGAAGATAAAAAGAGATGTAGTGACAAAGTGATTGATAAATATTTAATGTTGTTCCTATAAATCTTTAGTATTGAGGAATATTAGAGAGGAGATTATTGAGAGATTGGTGGTGTGTTAATTTCGAATATTCTATCACTATCAAAGAGAAGAAGAAGAGAAAGAAGAAGAAGGGAGAAGAGACTGACATGTGCCATTGTTGTTATCATTTATGTCAAGTCTCTTAAATAACGAGGAGTTGTTATTGAAGATCATAAAAATTATCAAAGAAGAATGAGGTGGAAAAATACGATGTATGTTTTCATTCCATGCATACATTGATCATTCTTATATTGAGGGTAAGAGGTTGAACTTCAAGTTACATATATTAAACATTAACTAGTTGTCAAAGAACTTAGTTTTAGGAAGAAGATATAAACTTTTGATGTTATGAAACCCTTTTCTAAAGTGAAGATATTTTTCATTAGTGTGGTTGGAAGAACACAATTGTAAACTGGTGAGAGATGGTTAAGGGTGTAATTTTGGCCCGGCGGCCCGAAAGCCCGACAGGCCCGGCCCGAAAGCCCGAGCGGCCCGGCCCGACAAAGCCCGCATCGGGCCAGGCTGGGCTCGGGCCGCAGGTTCAGCGGGTCGGGCCTGGGCCTTTCCAGGCAGGCCCGCGGGCCAGGTCGGGCCGACCCGAAAAAGCCCGGTCCGCTGACCCGCCTGTT